>OX031002.1:0-4800000 GCA_943735965.1 Eupithecia abbreviata | reverse complement strand
CTTGAGAAAGCGTGAACGACTCACTGACAGATTTTTGATGGTTACAACATTTGGATGAGTTTGGTGGCTGGGAAAAAGGAGGTTTCGGGTTCGATTCCCACCGAGCGGGTAGTAATGCACGAATGTGATTAACTTATCAATGATCTGTCTTGAGCTACTTGTATATTGTGTGCAACAGTCTGCAGTTAGCTCACTGTTTCTTTAACGCCCAAATACTCAAACGTATCTCAGATTTAAGCACGTCTCATGTTACCATTTTTTGACAGTTTTCAATGAAAATCTGTCAGAAAATCGTCACTTGGTTTAAGTCTGAATTGCGTTATTCGGGGCTATTGTAAATACAAGTTCTAATTTGGGGCTATTGTAAATACAAGTTCTAATTTGTTTCTTTTATTTGATTGTTTTCTTTGTTAATGATGATTCTATCTTGTCAAATCGTTCTTTCTGTTACCGTTATGTTGTTGAAAAGAGATTTATTTATTGATCCGTTAATAATATCCCACCAAAAACATAAACATTCATTTCGCGAAGAACCGACGGCCGCTGGGGCAAACGTGTTCTTGAGTGGAGACCACGACTCGGTAAACGTAGTGTAGGACGCCCTCCGACCAGGTGGGATGACGACTTGCGAAAGACTGCAGGCAGATGCTGGATGCGGCAAGCTGAAGACAGGGCGCAATGGCGCTCATCGGGGGAGGCCTATGTCCAGCAGTGGACTGATATAGGCTGATGATGATGATGATGATGATGAAAAACATAAAAATGTGGGGTGTATAGGGGACTCCAACACCTCGTCTCCCAAGCCAACCTAACCTGCACGTGGTACACCCTGCTAGATAACGAACTAGGCTCTGGTTAAAAAATCAAACAATATTCGTAATTTGATAACTCAGATAATTTACAATTATTTTCCATTACTTGACACTGGCAGTAAAGTGTCCAACCAGACACAGTTGCCAGTAACAAATAATCATCAATATAAAATATCAAGTACGTTCAGTTTGAATGTCTTTATTGATAAAAGAGCTGAGATGATGATCGTATGGTGCCGAGATTCCAAGCAGTTCCTAATCTTTATTTGTGAGATGTCTTTCATTTAGTGACGACCGATGTGGCGCGGTGGGCGAAGGTCCGCTTGCGACGCAGGAGGTTGCGGGTTCGATTCCCGCCTCGGAACAATTGTGTGTACGATCTGCAGATATTTGTTCCGGGTGTTCTGGTCGTTTTCTATATATAATAAAAAAAAATCTATCTATGTAATTTATTGTATTATGTATATCAGTTATCTAGTACCCATAACACAAGCTGCTGCGGCTAGATAATGTTGTGTGTATTGTCCAGCAATATATATATATATATATATATATATATATTTTTTTTATATATATATGTATTTTAGTTCTATTACATTTTTATTCAGACAGAGTTTTATGTCCATCAAACTTCCTTGGTTACTTTTGGACTTGGTATTAAAGGTTTGTCGAAAAATTTATTGCAAGATTAACACAAAAGTGCTGAAATCACACCGTATGTGTTTTCTACAAGTGACTAATATGCGTAAATCCACACTAGCGCAGCGGCTGAGAAAATACAGATCTGTGTGACTCAGCACAGATCGAAACGCATGTGCGGCACAACACAACCGCTGTGTCGAGCCCGAATGGCTTAGGTTAAAAAAAAGATCGAAAATCGTCGAAAAAAGTTCGCAGTCAAAGTGTTAAAAGAAAAGTACATACAAGAGAACAACATAAGGATTAAATCATAGCTGATAAGTCACTTCTTATTAAGTGAACACATTAAATGAGCCAGCTATTGAATGAACACAACCTATGTATAACCTTAACTTGAGAACCCTGTTCCCATGTAAGTGACTTTGTATAAATTGTCTAAATTGTGATAAATCGTGTGATTTAACGTTTAATATTCATTTATTAAATAAATGAATATTAAACGTTAAATCACACGATTCATCAATAATCGATGAATTTTGATAGACAGGGCGCTATGGCGCTCATTGGGGGAGGCCTATGTCCAGCAGTGGACTAGCATAGGCTGATGATGAAAATGAAAATGAAAATGAAAAGTTTTTATTTCTTTAAGCTTACAAATAAGCACTTAGACAGGTCATATTTTATAGTTCACTTCAATTTTTTGTCCACCAGTGGAAGAAGTGAGAAGAAACCACTAGTATATTCATAACTTATGTGTCTAGCACATTTGATTTGCTTATCTATGACGATGATGAAGGATTAAATACGTTTTTGATGATAATGCCCGAGTGCCATTACGTAACTGATATTTACCATAAAGTGCTGTTAGACAGAAATTCTTTATTTTCCTTTGCTTATTGATAAATACAAAACAAAGGGTTATACTAGTATGTCATTTTTCGACGGCCAAAATAATAATACTACTACAGAATAATTACTTACTTTACGAGAGTCGAAACAGAGGCATAAGCTGTCAAAAGTTTTACCTACTCACTAAAATATGTAGTTAAATGCAAGCACAACATTGAACATTACATATTTAACCACATAATCATCTTCAAAAACAATAATTCGAAAGCTCACAACTAGGCCACCGACGAGTTTTGATAAAGGACTAAACCTACCTCCTTTCACTTCTCAGAACTTTCACTAGAAAAAAAACACATTTATCACTGGCCACTAACAAATCAATTCTTATTTCAAAAACTGTTTTTGTTTTTTTTTTGTAACGGGCGACCACAGAGGTTGGTGTTTGGAATCGCACTGAATCGGTTTCTCAAAACCTGTAGTGGTTAGGCTCGCTTCACACTTTTACGATTTCTTGATACTAACTTATAGGCCTTCATTTTACACCGATTTCAAAAGGCAGTTTCCTATAATTACTAATGTGTATGCGACATTTCACTTTGTATGACTATGCAGATGGGATGTATGTCTATGTATTATGAGGTAAAACTCTTTGAAGAAACTGTATATGACATAGAGAATGTTTATTTTTCCCATATTTTTTGCTGCTAAACTAGAAAACAATTAGTATAAATATACCTACTAATTGTTTCCTATTGATACAAGGACAGGATTGGATAGGACGCCCTCCGACCAGGTGGGATGACGACCTGTAAAAGACTGCAGGTAGATGCTGGATACGACAAGCTGAAGACAGGGCGCTATGGCGCTCATTAGGGGAGACCTATGTCCAGTGGACTGCTATAGGCTGATGATGATGATACAAGTGAAACTAAGCGACACACAAACCTGCAGATTCTGCCAGGCGGCGGATGAAACGCCCGTCCATCTGCTAGGTGAGTGTGGAGCACTGATGCACAAACGCAGCATCCATCTGGGCAAGCATCTGCATAGCCCAGACGAGCTGCGAGACATCACCCCGAAGAAAATCCTACAGTTCCTAGCAGCTGCAAGGGTTAGTGGCGAACTATGAACGCTACGGCTTCGGGGCTGAACGGATATAAGTGGCCATCACAATAGGCCTATCATGGCCGCTGTGATACCCAAGCCATCTAAAGAAAATAAAATAAAACAAGTGAAACTATACCCAATGTGAACACGCCCTTACCCCGCTCCGGCGAAAGGCACTCACTCTATGTTTTTATTTTCTACAGATTAGCTAAGAACTCTGTAAGAGTGTAATTCTGATAATGCTGCATATTTTTTTAGCCGACTTCGAAAAAGATTCTGTATTCAGCTGTATGTCTATACTAATATTATAAAGAGGAAAGGTTTGATTTTTTGTTTGTAATGAATAGGCTCCGAAACTACTAGACCAATTTGAAAAAAAATGTCACCGTTAGGAAGCTACACTATCCCCGGTGAACATAGGCTATATTATATTTTCAAAAAAGTTAGGGATCCGCACTAAATCCGTGCGAAGCCGGGAAGGTCCGCTAGTACCTCTATAAAGTAAAAGTAAAAATGTTATTTATTGACTTAACACTTTGACTGCGGTTTTTTTTCGACGACTGCGATCTTTTTTTTTACCTAAAAAATTCGTGCTGCCGCTCTACACAGCGGTTGTGTTGCGCCGCACATGCGTTTCGTTCGAAAAATATTACAGCTCTGCTGAGTCACAAAGATCTGTTTTTCTCAGCCGCTGCGCTAGTGTGGATTTACGCATATTAGTCACTTGTAGAAAACTCATACCGTGCGTTTTCAGCACTCAAAGTGTTAATAGACAGTGAATCAGGCAATACGAGTCCATAGGCTCCTGAACTAGTAAAAACTGTGTTTCAGGAACCAATGGCTTCTCCAACTAATATTTACATACAATTTCGTCTTATCAACTAAGGATCCACCGACGAATACATCCGACAGAGAACTAAAGTTATCGACATAGCTCTGAGAATTAGCAAGCTGAAGTGTCAGTGGGCCGGCCATATCTCGCGAAGAACCGACGGCCGCTGGGGCAAACGTGTTCTTGAGTGGAGACCACGACTCGGTAAACGTAGTGTAGGACGCCCTCCGACCAGGTGGGATGACGACCTGCGAAAGACTGCAGGTAGATGCTGGATGCGTCAAGCCGAAGACAGGGCGCTATGGCGCTCATTGGGGGAGGCCTATGTCCAGCAGTGGACTAATATAGGCTGATGATGATGATGATGATGAACTAAGGATATCTTATAACTAATTTTAAATGTAGGTACAGAGTAATCAAACGAAATAAAAAATATTTTCGTCGATTTCTCAGTTATTTATAATTTGTTTGATTATTCTTTATTATTAGGATATTACTTAATTATTTATTACATTTAATGTTTCCGTGTGATCCTACGTAAACATGTTCTAAATATTTTGTTTTTATTATTTTGCGGTAGTGTAGAACATCCAAAGGTTAGTATTCAGCAAATGGTAAAAAACAGTAAGGGATTCGAAGTCTGTTTTTTTTCAAAATAATCAAATTATTAATTGAAACAAATCTTCTTTCCAGAATAATTTAAAAATCATCATCATCATCAGCCTATGATAGTCCACTGCTGGACATAGGCCTCCCCCAATGAGCGCCATAGCGTCCTGTCTTCAGCTTGACGCATCCAGCATCTAACTGCAGTCTTCGAAAAAAAAATATAAAAAATAAACAATAAAAATAATAAAGACTAATCGCATTTTTTTGGCAACACCTCTTTTGTATTTACTATTATTCTAAGCCTTCTTCTTCTTTACACTACAATGTATGAATACCCCGGTAACCCATAGTAATTCGAGAAAATAGCGGTACTCGCATAAATGGTGACTAACGGACAGACGACACAATTACCGACGGATCACACGACGATCGACTTACGATCTTAATATTGGATACTAGCTGTGCCTCGCAGCTTCGCTCGCGTGGTAATTTTTGCGCAAATTTCTTATTTTTTTTTATATGTCAGAATCTTTTACGAAGTATTAGGAAACATTAAAAAAAGGGGGATAGGGGTTCATTTTTATAGATATGTTATGGGTACTAGATAACTGATATATGTACATAATACATTACATAGATAGATATTTTTTTATTATACATAGAAAACGACCAGAACACCCGGAACAAATATCTGCAGATCGTACACACAATTTTTCCGAGGCGGGAATCGAACCCGCAACCTCCTGCGTCGCAGGCGGACCTTCGCCCACCGCGCCACATCGGTCGTGTAAACACACTATTGAACAAAAAGTTGAGGCGTATGGGATTCGTGGCAATGTATCAAAATTAATTGAATCTTATTTAACGGGACGACAACAAATAACTGAAATTACAAGACTAAACCTTAAAACTAAACATCACATATAAATCAAAAGTAAGAAGCACTACATACGGTGTCCCCCAAGGCAGTGTGCTAGGTCCACTCCTGTTTATATTGTATATAAACGACTTACCCTATGCTTTAAATCAACCAATAACTTTATTTGCAGATGACAGTACAGTGACTATAAAATGTAAAGACAAGGAAACCTATGAATCGGACATAAATTAATCATTAAACTCAATTATTTGCTGGCTTCATAACAATAATTTAAAAATTAATTTAGACAAAACTAGTATAATACATTTCAACCAAAGACTGCATAATCCCTTAAAAATTAAATTAACATTTCAAAATAATACTATTCAAGCAATTGACTCTACACGATTCCTAAGTTTACAAATTACACGAAAGGCTTAACTGGAAAAAACATATAGAGATTCTAAGTAAAAGGGTTAGCAGCTTAGCTTATGCTCTATATAAGCTCTCCCCAACTGTTAATCAAAATACTCTATTAACAGCTTATTATGGTACAGTAGAATCGGTGATCAGATACGGAATTATCTTCTACGGTAATTCCACTGATAAGAAAATAATTTTCAAAATGCAAAAGCGCTGTATAAGAGCTATGTTTAAAATCCAACCTACAGACAGTTGTAAGCCCCTGTTTAAAAAACATAAGATACTGACACTTACAAGCTTGTACATTTTGGAGATTGCGCTATTTGTTAGGAAGAATCCCAATCTGTTTCCCCGAATGTGTCACATTGTAATTAGGAATAGAAGGGACAACACTAGATTAGCCAGACACGAATCAAAAACTACTATGTTGAGAAAGAGTGTAGTGTGCATGGCACCTGTAATCTATAATAAAATACCTAAGAGCTACAAAGACTTAAATGTAAACTTATTTAAGACTAAATTTAAAAAACTTTTATGTGAAAAATGCTACTATAAAATTGACGAATTTCTAAATGATGTAATCTAAATTTATGCTATGTATTAATAATCTTGTAAATTTGTTATTGTTATGTACAATTACATTTAGACCTGCATGCCATACTCTCTAATTATTTTTGCACACCAATGTATATTGGTCGAACATGCTGACTCAAAAAAACTATTTGTCATCTTTTTTACACGTGTTTTGCAAATAAATGACTTTTACTTTTTATCTTTTTACTTTTAACATAAAAGGTTGTGTCCTTTTATGTTCAATACTGTGTTTACTTAAAGTTCATTTCGGCGTACTCCTCCATCCAGTCCAAACTCAAAATTATATTATGTTTCGTGGCTCAGAAAGAGAGGCCAGAAAAACGAATGTCAACAAATCAATAGGCCGTGAGTCGCGGGCAAAGCTTGTCCTAAATAACTGTTAAAAAGAATATCTATTGAATTATACTATATGACGTATAAATAACTCAAAAGGAGGTTAATCCTACTACATAATATTATAAACGCGAAAGTTTGTAAGTATGGATGGATGGATATTTGTTACTCTTTCACGTAAAAACTGTACTGTACTGAATGGATTTTAATGAAACTTTACAATAATATAGCTTATACATCAGAAATAATCAGAATAACATATAGGCTACAATTTATAAAGATATATTGTATATTATCCAAAATATCTATCACCACGCGGCTGAAACCGCGGGGCGCAGCTAGTACTAAATAAAGGTGCACTGGTAAAAAAGAATATCAATTGACTTTTACGATATGACGTATAAATAACTCAAAAGAAGGTTAATTGATTCATATTTTGATGCAGCGACGGCGCTCAAGTGAAATTTAAGTGGAACGGTGTTATTTTGACACGCTCTCTTTAAGCTAATTGATTGCGCATCAATTGATAAAGTATTTATACTTTTTAAAGGTATACTGCCTTACCGACCGTGGGATGACGACCTGCGAAAGACTGCAGGTAGATGCTGGCAAGCTGAAGACAGAGCGCTATGGCGCTCATTGGGGGAGGCATATGTCTAGCAGTTGCTATAGGCTGATGATGAAGATGACTGCCTTAAGTTTTATATAGTAAATCAGCCAATTGCGAGTCCGACTCGCGCATGTAGGGTTCTGTACCATTATCCATAAAAACGAACAAAAAAAAATGAAGTTTGTTCTATGGGCCCCTTAAGTATTTATTTTATTCTGGTACCTAGTAAGTATTTACCTAGTAAGTTATTGTACCTAGTAAGTAGTCGACGACCGATGTGGCGCGGCGGGCGAAGGTCTGCCTGCGACGCAGGAGGTTGCGGGTTCGATTCCCGCCTCGGAACAATTGTGTGTACGATCTGCAGATATTTTTTCCGGGTGTTCTGGTCGTTTTCTATGTATAATAAAAAAATAACTATCTATGTAATGTATTGTATTATGTATATCAGTCATCTAGTACCCATAACACAAGCTCTGCTTAGCTTGGGGCTAGATGATGCTGTGTGAATTGTCCAGCATTATTTATTTATTTGTTGTTATAGCGGCAACAGAAATACATCATCTGCGAAAATTCAACTGTCTATCGCGGTACATGAGATACAGCCTGGTGACAGACGGACGGACGGGTTGTTTTACATTTGCCACAAAGTAAATTCGTCACATTTTTTAAACTCCATACATTGAAAGTAAATTCGTCACATGCATAAAAAATATGTGTAAATTTTTGTAGTAAAGTTCATCATAAAGTAGGGTTAGCAAGTAAAGTGAATGGTGTTTAGCGCTCGCAATGAATCAAAGGTTTTACCTATTGCCAAAATTAATTATGAATTAACAGGTTATATTACCTATAAGATAACCAAGAAAAAAATGTAAAAATAACTAACAGCAGTCAGCACAGAAAAAGGGAATGTAGACATACATCTCTCTTTAACCCTAGGCTAACCCTAGCGGAGTATTAGTAATAAGGTCCCGTTTACACTTTAGGTACGGAAGCCTAAAAAGGCCTAAAACTATTTTACAGCCAAGCGCACCAGCAGTAGCGGTGTTATTGGCTCGATGATGATGATGACGAAGGCGAAGATGTCTTAGCTAGAGGTAGGTTGTCATCAAACATTAAAATGTGGTAGTTCAGTTAAGAAAGAAAAGCATAATTATAAGTATTAATGCAATGGGTATTTATCGCTTTTATTTACCTATTTTTCCCGACGTTTCAATAGGTTTACACACTGTCGTGATCACGGGATGACTGGAGTACTGGAGTTACCGCCTCAGCGAAGCGGGGGCTAGTTTATATTGTTACTACTTACAATATTGACATCAAAAGTTCAAAGTGCTTCGAGCGCGTTGAAGTCTTTTTTATGAAGAAAATGCAATGCTTTTCTTTATTTTTTTTTAGTAAATTTTAATGTTTTCATATATATGACGACCGATGTGGCGCGGTGGGCGAAGGTCCGCCTGCGACGCAGAAGGTTGCGGGTTCGATTCCCGCCTCGGAACAATTGTGTGTACGATCTGCAGATATTTGTTCCGGGTGTTCTGGTCGTTAACTATGTATAATAAAAAATATCTATCTATGTAATGTATTGTATTATGTATATCAGTTATCTACCACCCATAACATGGGGCTAGATAATGCTGTGTGAATTGTCCAGCAATATTTATTTATTTATTATTCAAGAGGAAGGTTTATAAAATATTTTCACATAGATTTCCATGCGGCCGAAGCCGCGGGGCGCAGTTGGTAAACAATAAAATATCAACAAGCAAACATCTAGAAAATAATATTTATAGAAGAGTTTATCCATAACTAACCTAAATAATAAAATTACAATTCGTCACTAATAAGAACTACAAAATATTCGATAAGCGCCATCTATAATTTTATTTCAACACCATGTATGTAGGTTGGTAACGAAGGAAAAGTGAAAGGTCTACCGTCTTTACCATGGCGTTAAATAAAAAGAGGTATTATTGACTTCTCAGCAACTTATATTCTTTCTAACAGATGGCGGTGTAAATTATCTTTAAAATAATATATATTAATTAGAACTAGTATTTACAATTGATCTAACTACAGACTATTGGAAACAATTTACAGGTAGCTCAACTGATGGATATCAATATCGGTCGGAAGCTATGGTGTGGGTATATACAAAAATCAATAGTCCTTATAAGGGAGGATTTTAAAAATAACCCAACCATCCTGGTTGGGTCTTGGTACAATCATACTCATAAATATTGAATACACTTATTATTATTTTTTTAACGAGTAGGTCGTAGTTCCCGTTTTAAAATTATTGTGAAGCGAAAAAAGTTTATTACTACGGCCGGGCTAAAAAATGTAGTTTTGTTAAATAACGATGTCGTAATGTTTTTTAATGAATGTTACTTTGTAAAATAAGTAAAAAAATTACTTTAAAAAAGTACATGGTGTTTCTTATATTAAATGTCAATTTCCTAAAGCTACAGCCAATCGAATCACACGAGCTAAGGTCTAATACTTCCTCATGCACGTAACATTTCTAATGATTCCATACAATCTATCTAAGCGTAGAAAGTTGCCTAAGACCTGTGCATACTTTGTATCAATAAATCATATATTATGTATGTGCGTACAGAGTTGTTAAAAAACTGCAAAAAGCGTTAAAAAAAATAAGTTTCAATAAATCATATATTATGTACGTGCGTACAGAATTGTTAAAAAAATGCAAAAAGCGTTAAAAAAAAATAGTTTCGATAAATCATATATTATGTACGTGCGTACAGAGTTGTTAACACTTTGACTGCGGTTTTTTTTCGACGACTGCGATCTTTTTTTTTACCTAAAAAATTCGTGCTGCCGCTCTTAGATAAGAGCATAGTCGTAATATTTTTCGAACGAAACGCATTTCGTTCGAACAAATATTACGACTATGCTGAGTCACACAGATCTGTATTTTCTCAGCCGCTGCGCTAGTGTGGATTTACGCATATTAGTCACTTGTAGCAAACACATACCGTGCGTTTTCAGCACTCAAAGTGTTAAAAAACTGCAAAAAGCGTTAAAAAAAATAAGATTCCTACTGAATTGAAAATGCCTTCTCATCCCATATTATTTCGTCATGTCATTGTGTCATATTTATTTATTTATTAAAGACTAGCGGACCTTCCCGGCTTCGCACGGTTTTAGTAAGGATTCCTAATTAAAAAAAAATATAATATAGCCTATGTTCACCGGGGATAGTGTAGCTTCCCAACGGTGAAAGAACTTTTCAAATCGGTCCAGTGGTTTCCGAGACTATTCATTACAAACAAACAAACAAAAAATCAAATCTTTCCTCTTTATAATATTAGTAGTAGAAGATAGAAGTTTCCATTACAACCACAGCAGTCACTATTAACTATAAAACTATGTTAAAACTTAAATATATTAAAAGATTTAAAATTATAACATTGAGCTTGTTGTGGATTATAATAATTAAATGTTACATAATCGTCATCATCATCATCATCATCAGCCTATGATGACTTCGTTTAATAAGTAAATTTTTTATTGTTCTTGGCTCGACATTTTTTTTTTACGTTTATTAATCATCAACGTGGTCGAAAATAATATTTACACAAAAAAAAAACACTTCATAATAGATTAAGATTTATTTTTGTATGCAAATATGTTTCTTGCAAATAAATATATTAATGAATTTATTTTATTTATTTATTTAACGTATAAAACACATCACAATCACATTAAATTATGAGATTACATAAAGCTTGATCAGAACTTGATTGCTACATAAACACATGTACATACATCATCATCATCATCAGCCTATGTTAGTCCACTGGACATAGGCCTCCTCCAATGAGCGCCATAGCGCCCTGTCTTCAGCTTGACGCATCCAGCGTCTGTCTGCAGTCTTTCGCAGATTGTCATCCCAAATGTCTGGACGGCGTCCTACACTTCGTTTACAGAGTATTGGTATCCACGAATACAAGAACACGTTATTTTACATTATACAATAATAATGTATAATAATATAAAGGTGTGACAGCCTCAAATAAGCTGGAAGGATGGCATCAAAAATATTATTATTTTCCTATTTTCTATTGTTTATCTTTTAGTTTAGTGTTATATCTTTTTAGCTTAATGTGTGTTTTTTTTAAATGTATATCTGTCTTTTTTGTGTGTGCTAATAAAAGTGTTCTGTTCTATTCTATTCTAAAAAGATAGACAGACTTAACTGCCCGTAGAACATAAGTAGAACGAAATGGAAGATTTGAAGGGCCCATACCAGCCTACTGGTTGATAAAGACAACAAAAAAGAGGTAGAATGATAATAAATAAATAACTGTAATGTTTTTTTATTATTTTCTGTCTTGTTATATTTAATAACCTGTAATTAGATAGTAATAACTCTACCTACTCGATCATATTTATATTATAGAAGCACGTATGTACATGTGTTTATGTTGCAATCAAGTTCTGATCAAGCTTTACTTTGCTTTGCTTTTTTTTGCGTTGCTCTACTTCTTGTGGAGAAGTAGAGCAACATGATGCTGAGACAGGACCAATTGGTTGGCTTTTTAGAGTCGCTGGTTTTTTATAGTTAATTTTTTATTTTATTTTATAAGTACTATGTAGTAGCGAGTACAGTGAATCAATAAATATATTTTCTTCTTTCTTTCTTTCTTTATGTAACCTCATAATTTAATGTGATTGTGATGCGTTTTGTACGTTAAATAAAAAAAAAAAAAAAATTCATTCATATATTTATTTGCAAGAAACATATTTGTATACAAAAATAAGTCTTAATCTATTATGAAGTGTTTTTTTTTGTGTAAATATTATTTTCGACAATGATGATTAATAAACGTAAAAAAAAAATGTCGAGCCAAGAACAATAAAAAATTTACTTATTAAACGAAGTCATATTAAGTAAACGTACTTTCTTGAAACTTAACACGCAGTTTGGTAATTCAACTGACAGTTAGCACTAAAAAGTTTAATGAGTGAGATTATGTCAGTGTGTGCTTAATTATATTTTTAAACATGCGTATGAATGCATTGTAATAATTCGTAAATTTCTGTAATGGTAGCGTAGTATTCAAAAATAAATGTTTTATTATTTAAATTAAGCTGAGTTTAAAGAATATTATTCACTGCATTATTTGAGCCATTTATGAATTAGAATGTTGAAATAATTATTCCAAAAGCTCTGCTCTTAAATTGAATGTAGAGCGCTGCCGTAGAGAATAATACCAACACACGTAAAAGTGATACTAATTTTAGAATAAACCAGTCACAATTCCTATAAGATGCAAATAGGAAGAGTTGCAATCATCGCTGACCCCAAAAGGCTTACACTATCACTAATCAACAAGACTATTACATAAAAACGACGCGTCATGCATTTTACATAACGCACTAGTGGGGGCGACTGTACCTCCAGTCCGCACCTCGCTCCCGAACGAACCACACGTTCCACGTTCAAAAACAATGAAAAAAGTCCGCTAAATACAAACAAAAAAGTTCCGTCCAAAAATTATGTGTGTTTGATTTCCGAACGCGAAAAAAAGTTTAAAAACGCGCGAATAAATAAAATGAAAGTGAAAACTACGGATCAGTGACCGCAACAACATGCTAACACATAGATGGAAAGTAATTCTGCTTGTAATAGCGTCCGTAGCGACGGGCGAGCAGAGTCGTGCGCTCACACTATACCAAAAACCGTACAATAATGTTATGTTTATACCCAAAAACTATTACAGGCGACGATCTAGAGTCCTATTCCTAGACGAGGACGAGAACCACCAACCGTACGGGAAAGGAGAGATCGATTTAACGAATTCGAAAATCAAATTCGATGAAACCACAGACTACGAATTCACTTCCCCGGAAGGAACAGATTCGAAAATCGAGAGCATCCCGAGCGGAAACGAGAGATTCTACGAACCTCTCCCGCGATTCCGACCTTTTCAGAATCAACCACATTACTACCAGGGGAGGTTCGGTCGTCAATACGCGCCTAGTTTTGGCTTCGAGCCCTTTCAGCATCCAGTTTTACGGACAGGTTTTTACCAAGGATGGAAAGCTAGGAGTCCTAGGGTCGTGTTTCCGTACGCGACGGATAGTTTGAACTCAGTGCAAACGAATTCTCACGCGGGACCTCAGCCTGTTTTTAACGATAATGTTGTGTTTAGAGATCAGTTTAGTTCAAATGACGTGGTCGAGGATCAGGGACTACAGGATATTGGGGCTGGAGACAGTATAGCTGATCGAGGTGAGTTACGACTTTCGAATGATGACAGGAACTGTCAAATGGGTTCCAGATAAAAAAAAAAACAAATGAGTTCCATAATCACAGTGACGTTACGTTGTGGATAGAATCAGCTGTGAAAGACAAATGGCGACTAATTTGACAGTTCTTGTTTTTAATATTAGTTTGAAGTAGATGGCGTAGTTAGAGGTTAGAGGATATTTTGTGACTAATTTGGTGTTGGCAAATGCAAATGCTAATTTTGGAGCAAATACCTAGGTCCAGTTTTACCAATGAAAAACCAAAAACCTTAAAATCTTTAAAATAAATAAATCGCTAATTTGTTCAGGACATGGAACACAAACAGTTTTGAAAACGACGTCATCTGCAGTAGTTCAACACGGAGAATTACTTTGACCAACAACTTAAAAAAAAAGTTTTTATTTCAATTCTAAAAAGCTAACTGATTCTTAGAGCTATGTCGATAACTTTGTTTCTCTGTCGGATGTATTTGTTACGAATCCTATCCTTCAGAGAAACTCCGAGCATAGCTCTTTCCATAGCTCGTTGTGGTAAACATGTTCTTGAATGGAGACCACGACTCGATAAACGTAGGATGACGACCTGCAAAAGACTACATGGAGATGCTGGATGCGACACTTTAGCTTGTCGCATCCAGCATCTCCATGTAGACAGGGTGTTTTGGCGTTATGTCCAGCATTGGACTAACATAGGCTGATGATGATGACTTGGAGCATACACACATACCATTGCTAAATAAATATACATAGACATAATCAACATTACAAAATAACTGGGTTTTACGTCTTTCGATGTCTTGTATTGCATCGCCAAGTTTTGCTTACAGCTTTGTGAGTCAGTTCATACAAGGTCCGGCTTTAGAATACATATTGCGATGAATTGTGTTGAAATAGGTACCTCAAAAACTTACCCAGTTTTATTTATTTGCCACAAGCTAGATTGTGAAGATGGAAAGATTGTGAAAAATACTGATAGCTTTGCTGTTTCATCATCAGCAAGTAAAGTAAGTAAAAGTAATGTTATATGTTAAAAGTAATGTTACTATGTTAGTCCACTGCTGGAGATAAGCTTCCCCCCAATGAACGCCACAGCATCCTGTATTTACTGTATATAGATATTTTATTTCACGATGAAAGTTTGCGGGAGGATGTTCTGCGTTTAGTTGACGAAGTAGATAATGAACCAATTAAATGAAATCAAATCACATTTTATTTCTGACAAAGTAGGTACAGAGTTAAATGAATCACCACGAATATTAAACAATAGAGATTAAATGTATAATAAAAAATATCTATCTATGTAATGTATTGTATTATGTATATCAGTTATCTAGTACCCATAACACAAGCTCTGCTTACCATGGGGCTAGATAATGCTGTGTGAATTGTCCAGCATTATTTATTTATTTATTTAATGATTTATGCCAGATTCGTCCCTAATGTTCGGCCCAATTAATTAAAAAGTCTTTGTTCGTCCCGCAAGATAATATTTGTCCAGATTCGTCCCTCATACCAATATTATTGTAAGTACAGTTAACGTCAAAAGTATAACTTATCACCGACTGTAACTAAAAAACAACAAAATTATGTATTTAACTAATTGTACCTGAGTAAAATAATAAAACACGTATTATATTTTCTATTTACACCTTGAATTATTATAATTTTCTTAAATTAAAACTACAAAATACAGCAATCCGCCATGACACGTTGAACACCAATCAGATTGGCGTAATTCTAGCGTTTTAGAACGAAATTGCATTTTTAAAGCCTAATTTTTCGTTCAAAATTTATATGAGTAATTTTAATACGTAATAAAAACAAATTATTACTTTGCTTAGCTTGGGATAGATGAAGCTGTGTCGAATATTATTTATTAATTATTTTTATTCAGTTCATGTCTTCATTCACATTTCGGAGATTCTCAAAATCAGTTACCATGCATATTATCGGCTCAGTTGAAGGGGTCGATTCTTACGTTATACTTTACGTTCTTACGTCTATCGTTGAATTCTGATTATCAACGTAGTTTTATGAATCGTTAACATCGTTAAACATGATTTCGCTTGTGCAAAAATTTCTACAATTAGCATAAGAATGTATGAAAATTTCCATACTCAAATAATCTTTTTAATCTAAAGGTTTTTTTTTAGAAAAACATTATGTTATGTATATATTAAGCTTCTTTTATTGGGGAAGGCCTTTGTCCAGCAGTGGACTGCTATAGGCTGATGATGATGATGATTAAGCTAAGCGCATTTATCTAATTTTACTTTGAAACTCTGTAGCAGAGATTAGTCATTTTATTAGTAACTGCGCCCCGCGGATTCGCCCGTGGAAATCTATGTTTCAAATAGTTTATAAATTCCTCTTGAATCACTCTATCTATTAAAAAAGACCGCATCAAAATCCGTTGCGTGGTTTTAAAGATCTAAGCATACATAGGGACAGACAGCGGGAAGCGACTCTGTTTTATACTAAGTAGTCGTTGAACACTTAGTACATTTTATAGTCCTACACGAACTTTGTCAAAGTAAAGTCCGAATGATCTCATCCAAATCAAAAAAAGAAAATCTAATCCAGTCTAATGGCGGATTTACCTGGCATTTATTTAACAGGGCGTCCCACAGCCATGCCACATGGAGGGAAAGTACCTTAAATATTGTAGATAGAACATTTTATTTGTTTTGATTTGTTTTAACTTATTATATTTTTTTCTAATTTATTACTATTCATTTTAATTTTCATTTCAATTTAATTTAATTTTAGTTCGTAAGAATTACTAACATTTATTATAAGATCATTACTAACAAATTATGGATCTGTAGTAGTCCGAAATAAAATAATTTTATTTTTATTAAATTTTATTTATTATTTTACTGCAAGAAGACTAAAATAATACTTACGATTGAGCCTTTTGATCGATATCGTTAAATTAGGTGTGATATTTTTTTACAATTTTGCAGGTTCGATTCCCGATTCTGACAGGCGTGTTTTCAAAAATCTTTGAATGCTGTTTAAATTGTTTTTAAAATCAAAATGAAGTCTTCTTGCAGTAAAATTTTCTCTCTACAATATTTAAGGTACTTTCCCTCCATGTGGTATGACTGTGGGACGCCCTGTATAATCCCTACGTGGGTCTACTTTAATACAATTTTAGTTTAAGAAAATAAATATCAATTAAAGAATCATAAAAAATAGAATTTCTTTGACCTCACGCTCTCAGCCACATAATCTAACAATAAGCAAACTTTATGAATGTAAATTTGTTTTTAATGGTACTATTTCGACACGATGCTCGAAAGTTGCGGATACAGTCCTTTCTCGTAATAATTGTGGTAATATTACTAAAATGGCTACGTGTATGCAGAATTATGAGATTTGTGAGTTGTATACTAAGGTATCTATGTATTACCCAGTCAATTTGTTCAAACTAGGGCTAAATGACACACAATCCTGCAGATTTTGCGAGGAGGCGGATAAAACGCCCCTCCATCTGCTAAGTGAGTGTGGAGCACTGATGCACAAACGCAGCATCCATCTGGGCAAGCATCTGCATAGCCCAGACGAGCTGAAAGACATCACCCCGAAGAAAATCCTACAGTTCCTAGCAGCTGCAAGGGTTAGTGGCGAACTATGAACGCCACGGCTTCGGGGCTGAACGGATATAAGTGGCCATCACAATAGGCCTGTTATGGCCGCCGTGATACCAAAGCCACTCTCAGCAAATAAAAAAAAATAGGTATCGATTAAGTATCTACGTAAAGTCTACGCAGACGACCTCTATGGCGCGGTGGGCGAAGGTCCGCTTGCGACGCAGGAGGTTGGGGGGCGTGGGGCGACTTTAGCCCACCGCGCCACAGGGTCGTCGTTAAATCATCATACCTTCAACTTCTTCGCTCGAAACAGATTTTTTAGTCAACATTTTGCATATGAAATGACATATTTACAAAATAAGATGTGCCCCGCGGCTTCTCCTGCGTGGAAATCTGTGTCCAATGGTTTATAAAATCTTCCCCTTGAATAACTCTATCTATTAAAGCCGCATCAAATTCCGTTGCGTAGTTCTAAAGATCTAAGCATACATAGGGACAGACAGACAGCGGGAAGCGACTTTGTTTTATACTAGTATGTAGTGTCCGTACCATATTATTAATATATTTTTCTAATTCTATGTTAGCTCTGGTCAAAATGTAAATAATTACAAACAGTGCAATCAAATAATAATGAAAGTGGTTATTTCATAATTACTTGAGGAACGGGCTATCTATCCATGGATTTAATGGATGGATTTTTGGAATGGATTTATTTTATGTCATCTGTAGATGACATAAAATAAATGGATGGATAGCCCGTTTCTAGACGAGCACGCTTTTTGTCCGCCGATAGCGTGTACGCTGTCGGAGTAGCCACTAAAAGCGTGTTATTAATTTATAATGTATGCTAGTTTTAAGTTTTATTACTTTTGTATGGTCTGAATTAAATGATGTTGGTACTACCGTACCAACTGTACTTCCGTACCACTTGTACTACCGTACCAACTGTACTACCGTACCAACTGTACTTCCGTACCATCTGTACTAGCGTACTATAAGACAACATGATAGCTTAGTGTCAGTCTTGCTCTGAATTCAACACAAATGTCATATCCAGAGTTGGGTAACAGAACAATGGAACTTTTACCAATTGTATGATAATAGCCGCGTGCGAAGGTTCTTTATCTCCGTTTTTAGGGTTCCGTAAATTCTAGTTTAATGTGAAGTTATTGACAGAGAAGTTAGAGTACTTTGTGCCATTGAGGGTCCTTTCTTGTTTAGTAAGGTAGACGGTTCAAGCGACCTCTGTAGCGCATCGCGTGAAAGTGAGCCTGCGGCGCAGGGGGAGGGTTCGATTCCCATCTCGGGATAAATGTTAAATTAATTTTCCAAATCAGTCCTTATAATTATGACGGAGAAATCGACGAACAAAATACAAAATACGTACAGTAAGAACATATAACCTGTTCCTATTTTGTTTATCGTGTCGGTTAGAAATAGGCGTAGTAAAAGCTACGTAGGTAGCTAGCATCTTTATTTATTTAATGTAATCAGAACGACCTTAGGCCAATTATACTAATTACAGAGGTGGAGAGAATATAAAAGTTAAGAACACATGTTATAAATCCAGTTAAAATAAAATCAAATAATCCATAATGTCAATTATAAATTCAAATTATTGAAGAGTCAACATAAAATTAAGAATGAAATATAGGTAAGTCAAAAATAGGTCAAAATAAATTTTTAGAGATTAAAACATTGTCAAAAAAAGCATTCACAAAAAGTTAAACATAAGCATTAGACTTCTCCACTCGTCCGCAAAAAATATTTTTTGAGGTTGGTATCCTTGCGTCCAATGAACGTCCTATAATCACCCCACGCCATTTTATTGAGACTACCTATATTTTACTTAAGTATTTATTATTCATGCAGCATTCATATTCAAATTCATAATCCTTTCATCCAAAATCCAGCTTATATGACCATTAAACTTTCTAGTCTCAACAAAAAGTTTTTAAATGTTTTATAAAAAGTTCACGATTATAAAACGTGACTCTGATAACGTGTATAACCTCGTGATAACTTGACTTTGAACTGAGAACCTTTCCTGATTGGGCGGGAAAAGCACTGGTTGAGTATAAAATGGCGGCAGTAAGTTCTATGTTCAAACATTTGAAGTTTTGAAGATCAAGGGTGCGATACTATATAAGGAGGTTTTGTTTCATTTTTCGTTTGAATTTAGAATATCAAAATAATTGAACCATATTTCTAGGTAAAGTTAACTCTCCCTAGAACGGGTGACCAATAATTTTGATGCGGTTTTTATATAGATAGAGTAATTCAAAAGGTTTAAAAACCATTTGACACATTGATTTCCACACGGGCGAAGCCGCGCGGCGCAACTGGTTTCAGATAACTTTGCAATAATAATTTAAAAAACTTAAAAAATCTTTCTGTTTGTTAGAAAGTAGATTGATTCTTAATTTTTTTTAAACATCTCTTTAAAGTGTTCTTTATAATGTGTCATTTTAACATTAGGTATTTTAGTAAAGCCAATTCTCAACCATATTATTATCACGTCAAAGTTCATTATGACAATTGACAATGACAACTGTCAGCACGTCGCGTTTCACATGTCGCGTGCGTATTCAAATGAAAGGAACCGCGGATTCCACTTTTACTTGAAAACGTGCGATTTTTGATATTTGATGAGGAAATTCACTAAGTAATAAATCCAATAAATGGAAATTATGATCGCAAAAAGTGAAAAAAATGTGATTTTGTCATCATCATCAGCCTATAGCAGTCCAAAGCTGGACATAGGCCCCCAATGAGCGCCATAACGCCCTGTCTTGAGCTCGCCGCATCCAGCATCTGCCTGCAGTCCTTCGCAGGTCGTCATCCCACCTGGCCGGAGGACGTCCTACACAACGTATGCCGAGTCGCGGTCTCCACTCTAGAACACGTTTACTTCACCGATTGTCGGTTCTTCGCGAGATATGGCCGGCCCACTGCCACTTCAGCTTAGTATCTAATTCTCTGTGATTTTGTGTAGTTATGTAAATAAACAATAAAAAAAAAAATGTATGTATAATGCGAAAATGGAAGGGAACAAGTATATTAGCATTTGACATTTTTTCAGAGGGCGCAATCCAATATCTACTTTAAAAAGAACTACATAAAGTCAGTTCTAGTTATCTGCCTAAAAAGATGTTACATAAGATTGGTCGTTTTGTCTTGGCGGGAGATTCAAACTTTTTTGTGGTTTTTAATTTTTTCTGCATTCTACAAGGAATAAAACTCAGCCTTTTAACTAACAGAAAAGTAATTTGACGTAAATCATAAACCATTTTATATTAACTTATTAAATAATAACTTCGATTCATTGGTATTTTTGGAGCATTTGGGAAAAAAATCAATTTCAAAATACATTTGAACCGTACTTGGTTTCAAAATACCCACGTTGAACCATGATTCAATTGTATTTCTTAGAAAATCGTTCACGATTTGCGGCATAAAAAAAACAAAACCATAACATTTTTGAAACATTTTTTGAATGTGACGCCAATACAACGATCAACCATAATCCCATTAAAACGCAAACGATTTCGATAAAGCCCATTTAAGTTCAGAAACAATAACATTTACATTACCATCCGATTCCGGTCATCTATGCTCCATCTCTTTCGTTCACAAGAGCAGAGAGCAAGACACAGATATAGATATAGAAAAGAGGTTGGTTGCATAAGAATTACATCAACATTTCGTCGGAAACCATCGTTGTGGCGTAATGCCGTAGAAAGTAGAACGGTTTTGGCGCCAAAAGCGAGGTGCGATGTTTTTGTTTTTTTATGCGAAATGTCATGTCATTGAATGTCGCATCGAGAAGTTAAAAGTGAATCGATATTGATGTTAATGCAAATAGAATAGAAAATAATGTTTATTGGCCACAAAAAATATCATGATGATGCCTTAACGGAATTTTGGGTCCAGACTCAATGGAGACTAGCCATGTGTTTAGGTCATTATGTTAGTGCACAAGTGTTTGGGCAAACACATGTGCATACAATTCCCTCACTTAAAAAAATAAAAAAAATATTTAGCCACTTTGGTAAATTAGTGGTTGTAATTAATTTACTCCCAGATGATAGAATTATGCTGATACACTATGGAAACCATAGATTTTTCACGGCCAGAAAAACGTGTATCAAGAACCAACCCTAACTCCTTCGTGACAAAGTAGGTCCAAGATTAAAACAGTACTTATACCTTTTGCAACAAATATTAATTATTTATTTTCAACTTTCCATAAACAATGCTTCCCATGCGTTATCTTCAAGTGAAACTTGCGTTTTCACCCTGCTCCGTCTCTCTCACGGTCTTGAGATGTAGAAATTATATCATTGTTCACTTTTTTTGTTTATTTTTGAAGACGTGTGAACATTTTAAGTAGATGCGGGCGGGTTTTGTTTTCAGAGACTTTTTTTTAAACCAGACTTTAACTAAAGACTAAGTCAAAGTCCTGGTAATTTAGTAAGTCCTGTCAAAGAAGTATATAACTGTGTTAACAATCTGACAAAAAAGAACCCAAAAATAAACCCTGACAGGGTTTTTATGGGCATAACAATTTTGTGTACCCATAACCTATGAAAGAACTATTTTTTTTGTTTTTTTTTTTATAATATTATGAAAGAACTATTGCCATACCCTAGCAGGGTGCATGTTTGAAACTATTTTATCTTTAAGATTCATTGTACTTCAACATGTCTATACTAATATTATAAAGAGGGAATGTTTTATTTTTTGTTTGTTTGTTTGTTTATAATGAATAGGCTCCGAAACTACTGGACCGATTTGAAAAATTCTTTCACCGTTGAGAAGCTACACTATCCCCGGTGAGCATAGGCTATATTATATTTTCAAAAAACTTAGGGATCCGTACTAAAACCGTGTAAAGCCGGGAAGGTCCGCTAGTTTGCAATAAAAATAATGAGTATTGAGTATTGTATGCATAAAATTACAATGAATTATATAAATATGAATTTAAATTTCCCTTTTTTCTTTTAATCCTCATAGTTCTCTGGTAGAGATTGCTTAAGCTATTAAGGCTACATTGCTTAGGGTAAGTTCATTTGACGAAAATATCAAGACGTGATTTTTTTTTATTTTCTTTATTTTTTTTATTTTTTTTCAAGACGTGACCGTGACATCAGTTATTTGTATGAGATTTGCGTAGTTGCTTGTCCGCACGATAGAGGCGCTGTACCAAAACATATGGAATAAATAAGGTCCCGTTTTACGGCCACGGAACCCTAAAAATGAGACGTCGCGATCACGTCTCGATAGTATCATCAAATGGACTCGTTCATTTCTATGAACGAATCTTTAGATCTATTTGTAGAATTTTAAATACCTAATTAATAGTTAGTATAACATTAATAATTATTATCTTCTTACATACACATTGCATATAAATAAGTGTTAATTAATGAATGAATTTATATTATTGATTTTATCAATTACCGATTAATTCTTTCATATTAGTAATTTTCTCATGATTTTTACAAAGGCATTGCTGGTGAAAAAGCCCCTGTTCTACATGTACAGTAGAAGCTCTTTTGAAACACTATATTCATATGTATTTACTTGGTAGGTATATGATGACACAAAATGGCTTTAAGTATTTATACACTATATGATGACACAAAATGGCTTTAAGAATTTATACACTATATGATGACACAAAATGGCTTTAAGTATTTATACACTATATGATGACACAAAATGGCTTTAAGAATTTATACACTATATGATGACACAAAATGGCTTTAAGTATTTATACACTATATGATGACACAAAATGGCTTTAAGAATTTATACACTATATGATGACACAAAATGGCTTTAAGAATTTATACACTATATGATGACACAAAATGGCTTTAAGTATTTATACACTATATGATGACACAAAATGGCTTTAAGAATTTATACACTATATGATGACACAAAATGGCTTTAAGAATTTATACACTATATGATGACACAAAATGGCTTTAAGAATTTATACACTATATGATGACACAAAATGGCTTTACCCATGTAGTCTGAAATAAAGATCATTATTATTATTATTAAGAATTTATACATGTATTTGTCATCTTTTTTACACGTGTTTTGCAAATAAATGACTTTTACTTTTACTTTTACACAAAATGATGACACAAAATGACTTTAAGAATTTTTCAGTACTCCCGCTCGAAAACATTGCCTTTGCTACTCAAACACAGTAAGCAAAATCGGGATTTGCTCAAAACTACATTATTTTATATATGCCATTGGAATGAGCAGAGTTGTGTTTTGTCAGCTATCCCAATAAAACCTACAACCGATCACAATAGTTTCGTTAGTCAGTAAGTTTAGTAAAAATACGTTACCAATTACCTCCACGCTAAGTTCTCAACTCTACCTTCAGGTTTTACCCGTAGGTTTACCCATACACTTTCGCATTTATTTTCATCATGTACCTTTTACCTACTTGGTACTTACCAGTTCGGTGTTTCATACATTTTCCCATATTTTTTTGTCCCATAGTTTTTCTCGTAGGTATTTAATTTTATTCCAAGATGGCGTGACTACCATAAACACGACATTGGTCTTTGTTTTTTTTTTATGGGGAGCCATCGACTTCTCACCAATCAATAGGTGCTTAGTCAATAGATCATTGAACTTAAAGTTCGTTTACTTACCTTACAGAACAACCAATAAATGATAACAATAAGTAAAATATGTAGATAACTAAATATAAAACAAATACTTACCTTTAAATAAGCTTAGCTCTTCCACTAGTGGACAAAAAATTGAAGTGAACAGTAAAATAATTTTATTTGATAATAATTTATATATAAAATATGACTTGTCTAAGTGCTTATTTTGTAAGCCTAAAGAAATAAATGATTTTTTACTTTACTTTACTTTACTTAAAGAAACTGTAGGAATGATTATGACTAAAGTAGTTATAAGATCTGAAGTGTATAATAACTTGTGATGTATTTCATGCAAATAATATATTTTATTGATTGTAATAATGCTAAGATCACATAATTCCCATATTAATCATCGTTAAGAAAAACTAGATAGAATAATTTTCCGTCAAAAGCTCGCTTGCCGGTACCAACATAAAAAGTAAAGGTAGAAATGAGGTTACAACCAAAAAGGTTCATAACACGACCTCAATAAGGTCAACCTAAAGGTCAAAAAAGTTGGTCAACGGTTACAGATTACATCAATGTACTCGTAAGTAGATAATTATGTAACACGTCTACTTCCGAGGAAGTGACACAGTTGCCTATGTTTTGATTTATTATGATGGCCTTTTAACGAATACATTTTTTTTGACCAAACATTTGAAACTTGACCAACTATTTGAACTTGCTTTCCTAAAAATTAAACACCTTATAATATGTTTTCGTAAGTTTAGCAAAAAAAGTAAAAGTATCTAAGTATAGCAATTATTTGCTAATTTTAACAAAAAAAGTTTGAAAGTGTTTAGCGAATATTTACAAGGTTAAATCCCCATAGTACTAAAGGGATAAAAAATGTTGGAACTTGCCAACCGTATTAGATTTTAACAGTTTTTTTTTATGAATCCTTTCTTGTTTAATGATTTTTTTTTTGGACTCGTGTTTTCCACAGAAAGCAAGCCTTACCTGTACTTACTTTTCTTGTTAATATTTAACTGCATAGGAAAAAAAAGTTCATGTGGTCCGATCGGTAAGACAAAGGCCACGTGTGGTCCGATCGGTAGGACAAAGGACCACGTGGCCAGGCCAGAGGGCTTTTATCTTGATTCTTTTATTGCTTAATAATCTGTATCTGTATTGTATTTTATCTTTTGATTTACGAATACGGAAGCATACAAAACTCTTACTACCTACCATTCTAAATATTCAACCAGTTTTATATTAACGATTGGTTATTCAAGCCTACAAAATGCACTTTAAAGAAATAACCGTTATCTATTTCGTAACCTTACGACATACCGTTATTTATACATACCTACATCTAACGGTTTATGCATTTAACGGTTTCTGATGCATACAATGCAACTACAGGAATTTAGGCAATAAAAGCCACAACTAGTTTTTGACGACGATTGAGGCGGATGAGGACAAATACTGTATGGTGTGGTATGTTGGCCGAATCATCTTGAGTAGAATAGCGAGACATTTACTAATAATAACTTATAGTAGCTGCCTTAGTTACTAAGGTTCTTGGATGATGACTTAGCTAATGAACCTTAGTAACTAAGGCAGCTACTATACATATGATATTGTAATAGAAGCTAACTCGGAATCAATAAATCTCTAAATGTGATTGAATCCTTGTTTCATTTTTGTAATCAAGCTGATCCTAACTGAAGCTGGGGAATCTCAAGGGAACGACCAGAAGCAGGAATCAGGGCACTGGACAGGCGAGTGGTACAACAGTTAGACATGGTATTGTAGATCTAGATATCTATAATAAAATAAATGTATTATCTATGGTATCATCATAACGTTCATAATTTCAGTTGTCATAACAAACAAAATGACACAGCATTTAGAGCAAATGTATGTTGTATGATATTGCATGGCACTGTGTACAGAACGTGAAAGTTGTAGCGTTGGCAAAAACACGCAACTAATAACATTAATTTGTGTATAGTATAGTATAAAGTAAGAAACTTTTTTGAGTTAAGTGACCCAGAGGTTTTTGTTATTATAGTGCGTAATCAAATCAAATCAAATCGTTTATTTGCAAGAATACAAAATTATACAGTGTCAGATCTTATAACTAACTTAGTAAATGTATTCAGCCTGCATGCAGGCGTGCAAATGTTATGCGAGTCATATTATTATAATTATATATTAAATTAATTATATTAGTCATTATAAGTAACAATTTAAATCACTAGATATTCGTTCACAGTATAAAAACATTTTTCAAGTAGCCATCCTCTTAACTTTTTCCTAAATATATTTCCATTTAATTCTTTTAGTTCTTCCGGTAATTTATTGTAAATAGTTATGCACATGTTATACACATTTCTTTTATAAATATCTTTATGGCATTGGTGTTTATAGAGTGCATTTTGAAACTTCGGCCTTTTTTGCCGGGTTATTACATCGCTACGTTTTTGAAAATACTTTGGATACGATTTTACAAACAGACAAACTTCCCTTATATACATACATGCGAGAGGAAGGATCCTACAGTTCTTGAAGAGAGGCTTGCAACTATCAAGGAACCAAGACCTGTTTATCACTCTAAGGCATCTTTTTTGAATTTTAAATACTCTTTCGACATCTACTGAGTTGCCCCACAGTAACAACCCGTACCCTAAGTACCGTAAGCCATCGCACTCGGGGTAATTTCTAAGAAATTTTATGATATTCCAATAAAATTGAATAACCATTTTTGATTTATATCCCAACAAAATTGAATAGGTAATCATTTCTGGATTTAAAAAAACTCAAGTCTTTGTGATATTATTTAATTTTTTTTGAGTTCCATTTTGCATGTATGATTTTGGTAAATAATTATTTTAAGGATTATGAAAAATATGGGTTGGTATGGATGGTACGAACATATCTACTAACTTTAAGAAAAAAGCTAAAAGTACTTACCTAGCAAAAAACTTTTGTAGGTAGGTACTTCTTACATTGCAGTTTAGTAAGGAATTTCTAAGAAAGATTTCTCAAAACGTATTTCTCGCCTTGTCTTACACACACAAATATCAATAGTAGTTACCTCAAACTTCATAAATATAGAAAACACAGACAATAATCTTCATAGTAGGAAAAAACCATAGACAAGAAGTCTACATAAAATCGAACCTTTTTTGCTACCTCTACGCTCTACTTAGCAACCGAGAAGAATGTCACTTGCGTAACACAACGTAATATAACTTTAACGTCTTTTGGACTCGAAGCTTACAATCAGCTGATTTCTGAGTACCATCATGTACTCAATCGGTCTTGAACACTACAGTGCACCGGTTCTCGCGAAGAACCGACGACTGCTGGGGCAAACGTGTTCTTGAGTGGAGACCACGACTCGCGAAAGACTGCAGGTAGATTCTGGATGGGGCAAGCTGAAGACAGGGCGCTATGGTGCTCATTGGGGGAGGCCTATGTCCAGCTGTGGACTGCTATAGGCTGATGATGATGATGATGATGATGCACTCGCCTCTGTTTACTTGATTGCTCGCATGCTCTACCGGGTATAAAATACAAAACCAAAATTTTTAAAAGTAGGTGGTTTTAATATGATAGATTTGAATAATATTTTTTATTCTAGGTATTACCTGTTCTAGGTATACTTTTTACACAAAGTTATTGAAAAAAATCATAATTTTAATCGAATATGCCTAAAAACAATTTGAGATGAGGACCAATGTGGCGCGGCGGGCGATGGTCAGTCGTGCAGGAGGTTGTTGTGGGTTCGATTTCCGTCTAAGGCTTGTATAGGAGCGTGGGGTTCAAATGTCCGTCTTATGATAGCATCGCAAGCTTTCTTTATGGGTTACGCAGTAGTATAGTAACTCTACAAACATACACATGTACCACATATCCACATCCACATATCTCTCTCGGTAAACGTAGTGTAGGCCGCCCTCCGACCAGGTGAGATGACGACCTGCGAAAGACTGCAGGCTGGATGCGATAAGCTGAAGACAGGGCGCTATGGCCCTCATTGGGAGAGGCCTATGTCCAGTAGTGGACTGCTATACGCTAATGATGATGATGATAGTAACTCTACAGCAATACGTAAAATACCGATACTCCTAATCTGTCAATAGTGACCACAATGGATGCCAAATCGGTGCGCTTATGAAACCACGTCCAAGCCATTATGTCCGTAGTGAAAATCGAAAGCGAAGAGAATTTGGCTGTTCCAAAAGAGGTGGGTGATGTCATTGTCAAAGAATAAGAGATGGGTTAGGTCATCTTTGCTTTTCTTCATGAGTCGAAGAGGTGTAAGAGGAACATCTCGTCTATCAAGCCAACCTAATCTGCACGTGGTACACTCTGCTAGATAACGAACTAGGCTCTGGTTAAAATATCAATATTCATAATTTGATAACTCAGATAATTTACAATTATTTTCCATTACTTCACACTGGCAGAAAAGTGTCCAGCCAGACACTGAATCATCCTTTAACAGTGAATCATCACATCACCATTGAGTAGCTCTAAAACTTCAGAAACTATCATGGTTATTAACACTAAAGTCATTTAAAACGGGATATTTACCATGATTAAATTTTTGAGTGTTCCAATATTTCGGCACAGTTTCATGCGCCATGATTACGGAATAACTGAAGGCACTGCGAGTTTGTTTTTATGAGCAGATATACCGATCTACCCTCTTTTTCTGTCTTTTGCTACGAACGTTACCACTAACACCGGTTTGGAGTAACTCGTATGTACCTTTCAGCCTTTACCAATCATGATTATAAAATTTTACAATGTTGCTTCGCCCATTGCGAAAATCGGTAGAGTAAAAAAGTATGGTTATTATAATAACGATTATGGTGTGAAGCCAAATACAGTAAAGATAAAGATAAAGATTTTTTATTTGCCAAAGACATGTGTTTGTACGGTTATAGGTATACATTTCGTGGTTCAACGTGCTTGACCGTTAATCGGTATGCAAAGATATTTGAGAAAATGACATGCACTAGTTTAACACTTTGACTGTTGAAATCACACGGTATGTGTTTTCTACAAGTGACTAATATGCGTAAATCCACACTAGCGCAGCGGCTGAGAAAATACAGATCTGTGTGACTCAGCACAGCCGTAATATTTTTCGAACGAAACGCATGTGCGGCGCAACACAACCGCTGTTGTAGAGCGGCAGCACGAATTTTTTAGGTTAAAAAAAAGATCGCAGTCGTCGAAAAAAAACCGCAGTCAAAGTGTCATGAATTAAAATTTATCATTAAAAAATCGTAAATATAGTAACATTTACAAATTAACAACATTTTCAACCAAGATTTTCTACAAATAATGATTAGTATTTCTAAAGTGCCGAGAATTAATGATAGGAACTATTGACGAGATATAGGAAAGAGTGTCTCCTAAATTTAACGAGTTCTTCAAATACTTTTAGATAACGCGACGAAATATGTGGGTCTCTTTTTTATTCTGTATCTATACTAATAATAAGATTATAAAGAGGAAAGGTTTGATTTTTTGTTTGTTTGTTTGTATTGAATAGGCTCCGAAACTACTGGACGGATTTGAAAAATTCTTTCACGGTTGGGAAGCATCACTATCCGCGGTAAACATAGACTATATTAAAATTTATAAATCATAAATTTATCGTGGGTGAAACCGCGTGAAACAGCTAGTTTTTTATAAAGCAATTTATTCGCTTAGTAATGCATTTAACCCGTTTGTGGCTTTACTGATTGTATGGTTCGCATGAAAGTACCCGCATGCTTGTTTTTTTTTATGTTCATTAGAAGCTTTTTACGTGTTAAAATAGGTTGCATGTATAAATAATTCGCAGATACTAAGGTATCGCTTGCAAGTAGTTTTTATTGTGTTATTTACTAAAATATGCTGCTGAAACTATTAATTATTATCATCATTATAATTGCTTTTGTTTATGTCTTGTTATTTTTGAGACGTAGATAGGAAATGAGATTTAACCTAATTACTATATTGTTTAAGTTTTAGTTTTAACTTATCAAAAAATTACCCATTTATATTAAAATTAAGGTGTATCAAGAGTAAGTCAAATGATTCGATTGTGAAATGTATTTTCTATTCTTATTTTACTATCCTGTCTATGTCTCATTCCTTAACATTTTCATTATTCATTTCGTTTTTGTTTCTTTTGTTACATCTTTTTAATTAACCCTTAATTCATCACTCTAAAAAACAATCTAGAGTTTTACTTTCATCATAATCCTTTCTCCAAACAGATGCCATCGTACCACATCGAGCTCTAAAAATACTTTTGCAAAAACCAATGTTCATTCAAACCGACGGTCTCCGACTAAAACGAAACGACATCTTCCCGAATACGTCGACCGACCTGCCGAAATTCAAGCCGATATCCGACGAGCAAATAAAAAAAGTTAATAAGATATTACGAGAGATGCCTAGAAGAGGTCGACTTATACAATATGATGAAGAGCTGGAAAGCTTAGACCGCAGAGAAGAGACGCCGTGTACTCAAGGAGGGACGTGCGAGTTCTTTTTCTATTGCTGGATGGTCGGAGGCTTGCTCGATGGATCGTGTGGGGGCGTCCTAAAAGGCTGCTGTCATAGAGTAGCAAAAGCCGGGATCCTGGGGGTCCAAGACTCGAATAGCATTGACTATGAGCCCCCGAGTTATGGACCGGTGATAAACGACGAAAGTAAGTTGAGCTCTGTTGCGTAATGTAGAGGTACTCGTAGATGTGCATGATATGAGCATGTTGTGTACAAGATTGGCTTGTTCACTTGACATTGACGGTTTCGATTTTGACAGTGACGTGACTTTGACAGCTTAATGACTTAATTTTGGCTTTGCAGATTGACTAGACTGGATGTTGACCGCATTCACACTTACATGAATTCAAACACGTACATATTATTGTTTTATCTTTATTTTTCTTATTGGATCTATTTCGTTTATTGCTTAAATGAATTAAGTTATGTAATTTATAATTTTTTCTTAGTCTTGTTTATTTTATGATTAAATTCCAGAACATTATTATATTCTAGAAAAGTTTAAACATCAATACACCTACATTACGCTACAGATCGTCATACAAACATGAAAATAACGAAAATTAACAGAGCTCAGATGTGGTCGAGGCAAGACATAGCTAGGACGTTCTAGACTGTTCCAGAAGTGTCTAGAACCACGCTGACTTCAGGTATTTCATCATAACGACTACCTACATTATTTATAATGGTTTATTCGTTCAAGCTACAAAGTATTTTTCTTATTTTGATAATCAATTTTTAAAGAGAAAAACTTTGAAATTAGCTATGGTGCGAATGAGCTTTTTATAAATAATGGAGTAAAAACTATTTTGCAAAAATATGGTAAATTCGTATACCAATAAGTTTTAAACGGGTTTCAGGTTGTAGTTAAGGGTTAAAACTTATTGGTGATCATCTCATTTTTGCAAAATACATGACATATTCACGTAAATAGTAAAATGTAAATATACATCTTCATTTTCTATCTAAGCCTCTTTCTAACTATGTCTTGCTTCCTCACAATGTTCAAATATTTATTTTATTAGTTATATATTTTATTAACACACTAACTTATTCTTTCATTTATATTCTGTGTCATTTCTTATTTATTTTACAGCGAGGTAAGTGGATGTCATTTCCAGGGTTAAATAATGTTACTTTTTCGTTATGTAAACAGCACAAACTTTTTGATTTCAAACTTTTTCCATCTGTTGCTTCCCGGACGAAACAATTTGTAGGTCAATGTTCGGTTAACAGCTGTGTATGTATTTAAGGCGCAGTGTGCCAACAATATGCAACCTTTTGGTGTCTCGTGTTTCATTTATTGTTTGAAAATTGTTTATTATTTGAAAATTGAATATTTGTATAAAAATATATTACTTTACATGCTAGACAGTTGTTAGGACATCAGGATGTCCTGCTCTTCCTTACAAATACATGGATTTAACAAATAAACTAAATTAATGATTAATTGGACGTACAAAAATAACTCTACCTATGGGCTTTTTTATTTTATTTAGGGTATTTGTGTCCCGCGCGCATTGATTAGTCTAAGAAAGTCGGACTGCGAAAATGTAAATTTTTAACAGTAATATAACTTTTTTAAATGATAATTGGCAAACTCAAAAATCAAATTATGGTTAATATCCCGTTTTAAATTACATTTGGCTTACTAGTAATGGCTGTATATATTTGTAGATCATATAAAATACTGTCCCGGATTGAATGATTTATTATTAATATTATATAAGATATATAAGATCAGATATAGCTTTATTTATTAAAATTATCTTTTTAAAATACATTTTTACTATAGAAAATACAATAAAATATTATGAAACTATACTTACTACAGTAAAAATATATCAAAACGGTAGATTGATATATTTTTACTGTAGTAAGTACCTTGTTGTTGAGACCGCGAAGCTAGGCTCAAGCGGCCGGTGACTAAGGCTGCAGAGAGAGGAACTTCCTGACGATACGTGCCGAGTCCAAGAGTACCGTCTTTAGGATCTAGCCCTTGTTCCAACTTCCTAGCGAGTGTCTCTTCAGATGTTAATCGAAGCTCTTCGCTATTACGCCGTTAACCGAAATGACTATTCGGACGCTAGTCGCTGAATCTACATCCCTGATAATTACGCTCCGTACGTTGCGATGCCGATCCAGTGAACGTGTAACTTTACATTATTGGTCCCGCGGAGCCTTAATAAGGCCTACAGCTTCGTTCCAACTTCCTAGCGAGTGTCTCTTCAGATGTTAATCGAGGCTCTTTGCTATTACGCCGTTAACCGAAATGACTATTCGGACGATAGTAGCTGAATCTACATCCCATTACGCTCCGTACGTTGCGATGCCGATCCAGTGAACGTGTAACTTTACATTATTGGTCCCGCGGAGCCTTAATAAGGCCTACAGCTGATAGGATTGCGGTGTAGGGTAGAGCACAATCTCCTCGACTTACACAATAACTTTCACTGGCGCCGCGGATATTGTGTGTGTCACTTTGGTGAAGCGCGAGTCACACATGTTTCGTTTTTGGTAGGGAGAAGCAGGAGCGAATTTAGAAATTTTTCGATCGACGGAAAACACACGATCGCTGTAAGCGATAAGGCCGCTCTTTATACTTCTTCTACTAGGTATTTAATATTGTATTGTTCTGTCTTACGAAAACGCTCGAAAACGCCTCAAAAAATACGCGTTTAACCTCCTCTAGGGCATTTTTTGAGGCTCTACGCGTATTTTTTTGAGGCGTTTTGGAGCGTTTGGTAATCAAAATAAATTTATTTTATTTTGGACTACAGTGATCCATGATTTGTTAGTTGCTCGTATAATATTATGATAGTAATAAATGCTACTAAAATTATACTTATGCATTTAATTCAATTAATGTCATATTTTTTTTTGTATTGAAAAAACAAACATACGTATATAAAAAAACATACAGCCGAACATAGATCCTTTGTTTTTATTGCGTCTATTAAAAATAGGTTTAAATAGACCGAATTGATGGCACTTAGGTTTCGAATTAAAGTGGATAAGACCTTGCGTAGGTTGATATGACATTATACATAAGTACATATATATCCTTAAAACATAGCCACTTATTTCTATCACCACCATAAAGTTTTAGCTTCTGTAGTTTATTTTAAAAAAGTATTGTTACAAAAACGCATAGATCGTAAAACCTATAAAAATCGACCTCCTTTCCCTAATTCTGACTCATCCTTGCATCCGCTTTTGCAAACCAAAGCCATTTCGTTTGCTTAATAGGGACTTTACGTTATTGCAAAACAATAAATATCATATTCTCAAGGATTTATGATATATTTTACCTTGACAAATGGTGCTTAAGATAAGGCCAATTTCGAAATGGCATGGTTATTCTGAATTTGGTCACGATAGGTTAATCTATGCAGTGTGATCACGATATCTGTGAATTAGACGAAATCATCTAGACGTCAGCTAGACGATTCACATGTGTTCGTGCGTGTATCACTCATACTATTTATCCGAAACTCAAAAAAACTCAAAATCAATAGTATTTATTTCTTTAGGCTTACAAAATAAGCACTTAGACAAGTCAAATTTTATACTATTCATTATTATCAAATAACATTATTTTAATTTTAATGTTCACTTCAATTTTCTGTCCACTAGTGGAAGAAGTGACGTACCGGCTGCATTATATTTACTAATAAAAAAAATGAATGTCGGTAGCGAAAATAGTTTTAGTAAATAAATAATGAATAATGCTGGACAATCCACACAGCATTTTCTAGCCCCAAGCTAAGCAGCATTAGGGGTACTAGATGACTGATAGACTTAATGCTTACTGGGACAGAAGAAATTGGGACGCAGTGTCCCACTTATCAATTGTAGATATTAATATTTTTGCTAATATTGACTCGGAGGCCAATAAAAATAGGTGAATTGTACTATACATAATACCTAAAATACATTAACCAGATGGTTTTTTTATGACACAAAAATACACAGAACAACCAGAACAAATATTTTAGATCGTATATAAATTTGTCCCGAGGTGGAAATGGCATCCGTCACCTCCTGAGTCACAGGCGGACCTTTAGCCACCGCGCCACAGAGGCCGTCAAATATGAATTATGCATACAAATACATCTGAATTGAAATTCTAAGGAACCTTACACTTGTCAAACAAATTGTCCGAATTAATATGTTTGAAATATAACGTTATTAATCAGCTGTTAACGATAAAGTAACGTTAACAGGTAACGGTTAACTAATTCGTTATTTCCGTCACTAAACGCTAAGTAATTGTAAAAACAAATCAACTTTGTTTATTTGCTTTTAATTATGCATCGTCTGGCCGGAAGACAGCTGGTCTACTGAACGCGAACTGTGTGCTCGGTACGAGTCAGAAGCTGGTTGGGATCGGCAGTTAGTCCCAACATAAGGTTAGGTTTCTATTTCTATTTTAATGTTTACTTTAATTTATTTATGAATATCCTATGGGTTTCTTTTTATGACCTGAATGATTTCATTATTATTATAAGTTACGGGTCCACTAGGTCCGAATCCTATCGTACGTGGCAGTATTTGGACCTCGAGATGTCTGAAATAAACAATTTTATCTCAAGTAATTTTATTTAATTTTGATTTTATAAACGCTTCAGCCCATGACTTGTGTGACTCGCGCTTGACGACGCGTTACTTCCTACCCTTTCACTTATCGTTTGATAAATGTACATCTGAGTACCTACAACACACATACCTACTTACTCCAGTCAAACTCAACATACAATATTGATTTTATCAACATTAAAATGAAAAACAAAAATCATTGTTGATATTTTGAGAGTATTTGAACTACTTTTAGATTTGAGTTGTTTCCTACATTACGCTTACATTTTTTTCCGAACTCGACGCCAAAAAGAGTATTTAAGATATTTGTAATGCAAGTTGTTTATAAAAAAATTAAGTGAGTTTATAAAATAGTTTTTTTTTTGTTATGAATTTGCTTTTTTTCAAAAAATATCGCATTCTATGCCAAACTGTCAAATTATTTTACCAAAAATAAATTACGAATTTAAACAACAGCGCCTATAAAACCAATATATTACCTAGTTCATTATCACTGAAAATAACTACCGTGTTATCACGACGTAACGAAATAACGCATACTCGTTAATAAGTTACACACTTCCTACACATCCGACAGATTAGATAAACTATTACATACCTTCTGTTAAATAACAGTAAGTGAAGTTAAATAATAACGGAACGTAATAGTAATTATATGTAAATTAGGGATGTAATTACATTAATTGTTGAATTTTCTTTTTCTGTTTGAACTATCATAATTATTTTCGTTTGCGCTTGCATTTTTAATGTAACTTTAGAAGAAATAAGTAGATAAATATTTACCTTCTAATGTTAATATTTAAGTGAATCGAGATTTAATCAATGAATTGAGATTAAAATATAAGTGAATTGAGATTGAAATATAAGTGAATTGAGATTGAAATATAAGTGAATTGGTATTGAAATATAAGTGAATTGAGATTTAATAGCAGATCGCGACTAACGACCATTTCAATTTAGTTCGCTAATTAAGCTAAGCGTATAGGTTAGCTAGGCACAACATAAAGTAGTTTTGTGGGAATATCTGAACAATATCAATAGCTTGTATTTTATATTGTTGCTTAACATACGTGCAGAAAGAAACTAGAGCCGTGGATGTTAGTGTTGCAATATTATAACAAGGTTATATTCAGATTTACTTATTTTTGCTCACATGTGAGCCTGACCTTTTAGAAATTAAATAATATCCCAAAAAATATATTTCGGAGGGGCTTGCACCCTATTTATATTATACAAATTTCAAATAAGTTTATTTCTTTAGGCTTACAAATAAGCACTAAGCATACACTGAGAAGTCATATATTTCTATTCCCTATATTTTCATTCCCTCTTTTGGTATTATTTAATTTCTCAGACATTACTTGATGGTTGATTTGGGTTCATTATGTTAATTTTCAAGATGAAATGAAAATCTGGGCATTAATGAAACTTATGTATATATGATTATACTATACTTATATATGGCTATAATTATGTTTGACCTCCAATTTTGATTTAAATTTAGAAAAAGAAAAATTTCGAAGCAATTATCTAAATAGCAGCACTATGGGTGTAGTATGCGAAGCGACAATTGTTCATGCCAAAATTACTGAACGGATCGGGCTGAAACTTTTAATACATGTAGCTCTAGGCCTGGCATCAAACATAGGCTACTTTTCATCACATAAATCAATTCCCATGAAATAGAAATAACCAAAACATTTTAATAGAAACAACGCGTGCGAAGCCGCGGGCTAAAAGTTAAGCAAAAAAACAATAAACGTGACCCACAGACCCAGAAACCGTACAAACAATCTACGCACAGCTCAGTCAAATAGTTTCATTACATAATAAAACAACAATGCATTCTATTACGCCTATGTGCTCAATTGAGGACGTTGCTGAGGTACTTAAACTAAATTTTATTTATTTATTCTATGCGTAAGTGGCCTAACCATGACCTTTATTGAAGAGGAGTGAAAAGAAAGTAATTGTAGGTACTTGTCTAAAGAAGGGCACGGGAAATCCCTATTTGGAACTTTTGGTAAAAACTTCAGCTATTTATAATGCTGGAAAATTCACACAGCATTATCTAGCCCCATGTTAAGCAGAGCTTGTGTTATGGGTACTAAATAACTGATATACATAATACAATACATTACATAGATAGATATTTTTTATTATACATAGAAAACGACCAGAACACCCGGAACAATTATCTGCAGATCGTACACACAATTGTTCAGAGGCGGGAATCGAACCCGCGACCTTGCGTCGCAGGCGGACCTTCGCCCACCGCGCCACAGAGGTCGTCTATTTGGTTTTTCCAAAAGTTACCAATTTTGTTATATTTTTGATTAGTAATTAAAAAATGAATCATATCTTGTCCTGATACTTTTGGCAACATTTCAATTTGTTCTTTAAATCAGAACGGGTTTTATACATTTTACTAAATAAATCACCTCCCGGCGGCCCGTAGGATTTATGGGATAAAAAAATAATACAATACAATATAAAAATACTTTATTGTCCACCAGATACAGAACATTACATTTAAATAATGCTGGACAATTCACACAGCATTATCTAGCCCCATGGTAAGCAGAGCTTGTGTTATGGGTACTAGTAAGATAACTGATATACATGATACAATACATTACATAGATAGATATTTTTTATTATACATAGAAAACGACCAGAACACCCGGAACAATTATCTGCAGATCGTACACACAATTGTTCCGAGGCGGAAATCGAACCCGCAACCTCCTGCGTCGCAGGCGGACCTTCGCCCACCGCGCCACATCGGTCGTCATTATGAAAGATATTACATGTGACAAGTACAATGGGCGGCCTTAATTATAATAAATAAAGCTCGACAATCCACACATCTAGCTCCAAGCTAAGCAGAGCTTGTGTTATGGGTACTAGATAACTTATCAGGTGAGATTGTGACGAAATTCACTCTCCTTATGAATCTTTAGGGATCTTTAGGGTCTCTTATGATCTCTTATGAATCTTTAGGGTTTCTTTCTTTTCCTTATAAGGAGAGTGAATCTTTTGTAAAAGCTTCTTTTTATTGTCAATGGACCTTCGTTTGACCACAATCTCACCTGATAAGTTATCTAGTACCCATAACACAAGCTCTGCTTAGCTTGGAGCTAGATGATGCTCTGTGGATTGTGTCGTTTAGTAGGTTTAGTTACTTCATGAACATTCTATGTTAGTCCACTGTACATATGCTTCCCCTAATGAGCGTCACAGCGCCCTGTCTTCAGTTTGCCGCATCCAGCATTTCTCTGCAGTCTTTCGCAGGTAGTTCGTCATCCCACCATCGTCGGAGGGCGTCCTACACTACTTTAGTTATTTATTTATTGAGGAATAAGAACGACTACATTTAATTTATTATACATGAGTTTACAGAATAAAGATGAACAATACTCACAATGTAGCCCACAACGCTATCCACATATGAGTTATATACATCTATACTAACATTATGAAGAGGTAAGGTTTGATTTTTTGTTTGTAATGAAACTACTGGACTGATTTGAAAAATTATTTCACCGTTGGGAAGCTACACTATTTCCAGTGAACGAACATAGGTTACATTATATTTTCAAAAAAGTTAGGGACCCGAACTAAAACCGTGCGAAGCCGGGAAGGTCCGCTTGTAGTTATTAAAAAAACATGCAACTAGAATGCCTAACTAGCTAGGCAAGAGCTAGGCTCCTCCTAAACATGATGGTAGTTACATATAAGGGATTACCTAAAATCAGAAATTCTCGTATTTCCATTCTTTACAGAACCTTTATCGGATTTGCTTGCATCGGAATCGGCAATCATTTGCTCATTTGCTTAACCCACAATCCAAATTGCATGCGTAATTCTTAAGGAGAGCGTCTGCTAAAGCTGAACTCATGCGTTCGGCGCATTAGTTGAAGTTGAAACCGAATTGAAAGTAAATGATTTCTAGTGATTCGTCCCAAGGGCTTTTATTATATGGATCTATTGAAGGTTTCGGTCGTGCAATAAATTTGATAAAAAATGAACGATTGACAGTCCCAGTAGATCTAAATGACAAAAATTTGTAATTTTGATACATTGTTGACAATTTTAAATGAATAATAGGAACAAAACGATGGAGAAGGCCATTTCTAAGTAATATAAAAAGAAATGAATGTGGCTTGGACGTAAATGCTCATATAATTTTTTTGCGAGTGTTTCATGATTAACTTAATCCTTTCTTTTTCTCTTAATTCCTTTTCAATTTGATTTCTGCGTGGATTGGCCAGTATTATTTATTAATATATTAAAAAATACTTATCTGTTACGAAGTAATCAATACTTTGACTAGCTTGTTACATCTTATGTATGTGTTCTTGTTTTATCTTACCTGTTATGAGGTTATTATCTCAATAAATAAATAAATAATAATAACTTATTTAAACTTTAAAATTATTTACGCCGGCTTTTTATGGAACCCATCCAGCATTCGGCAAGCCACCGTCTGCCACTCTTAACATTATGATTGACTTGTTTATGGCAGACGTCCGCAATCTCCCCTATAGCCCGATTACCCAGTCCATCCATCCATCACAATAGCCTGGTTTTATTTCTTTCATTTTTCTTTGCAATAGTCTCTACACCTGGTGGATACCATCTTTGGGTGTATCATATTGTGCACCCGAGGATGATATCCGCTATGTGTAGCCATCGCCTTTAGATTAACTTCTCAAAGTTCCTCTGTGCTGTTGGCTTCGGCCCCACGCAAGCCTTCTAAAGGACCTTTATGGCACGTGATCATGGTAAATGAGACACATAATAATAATCTTTAGGCCAGTTGTGCTTCAGCAGCCGCCTTCCCTTACACATAAGTCAATGTTTATATACGTGAGTCACATATATATATCTTGGGTAACGAGAGGTTATATCACGAGAAAGTTACCTAGTTGTGTGGCCGAGTTACGGGTGACATAATGTACACTAACATGGTTTAATTTGTTTTTGTTGTTTGACCGAGTTGGCCCTAAACCTACTTGAAATGCCTTTTTGGAAGATTGCGGAAGAGGGAAGTTTTTGTCAGGTTTAAAGGAATAGTCAGACAGAATTTCTATTGTAATCGTATATCTTCACTGTCCGTACTTTATTATTGTGTTTCTGTACTTTTCACTACATAGTATAAAACAAAGTCTCTTTCCGCTGCGTGTCTGTTTCTATGTACTAGATCTTTAAAACTAGGCAACTCTAGAGGAAGGTTCCTGTTGAATCACGCTATCTATTTCAAAAACTACATCAAAATCCGTTGCGTAGTTTTAAAGATCTAAGCATATATAGGGACGACCGATGTGGCGCGGTGGGCGAAGATCCGCCTGCGACGCAAGAGGTTGCGGGTTCGATTCCCGCCTCGGAATAATTGTGTGTACGATCTGCAGATATTTGTTCCGGGTGTTCTGGTCGTTTTCTATGTATAATAAAAATATCTATCTACAAATGTAATGTATTGTATTATGTATATCAGTTATCTAGTATCCATAACGCAAGCTTTGCTTACCATGAGGCTAGATAATGCTTTGTGGATTGTCCAGCATTATTTATTTATTTATTTATTTAACATTTAAGCTTGCTATTTGACTGTCTGTTTAAAAATATCCATGTATAAAATGTAAATCCGTCATTGGTCGTAGGAAAAACATATTATTTTAAGTATATCTAGAATAAGGACTGTGGATTTTGTTAAATAAATAAATAAATAAATAAATTTATAGGGACAGACAGACAGCGGGAAGCGACTTTGTTTTATACTATGTAGTGATAACACTAAGACAAAACGCGGCTTGGGAAACGTTGAAAATTGAGAGGCATAATTATATAAAATCAAAAAGGTCATGCGAACACGCAATTGAAAGTTAGGCCATGAATTTCCTATGAGTATTTTCACCGCATAATTATTTTGTCAAGGCCACTAAATACAATGAATAAATAAATAATAATAAGTAGTGCAAGTACTGTTAAGTAACTGTGCTCAATAGGGCGCTGTGCTCAATAGCACATAGAATCTATACTAATATTATAAAGAGGAAAGGTTTGATTTTTTGTTTGTAATGATTAGGCTCCGAAACTACTGGACCAATTTGAAAAATTCTTTCACCGTTGGGAAGCTACACTATCCCCGGAACATAGGCTATATTATATTTTCAAAAAGTTAGGGATCCGTACTAAAACCGTGCGAACCCGGGAAGGTCCGCTAGTTATTTTTACTTTGGTTGGTGTGTTACATAATCTAATCGTACTTATATTATAAATGCGAGAGTTTGGATGGATGTTTGTTACGCGACAAAATTAGAACAGAATAGAAAATATTTATTTCCGTTTCATATAAAATAATACAAATTAAGAACTAATATAAAGCTAAAAATAACAAATTAGGAACTAATAAAAGAATTTAAATACGAGAACACAGAAAGGCTACCGGCTCAGCAATAAATGCTGCATTGATACAAGTGCCAATAAATAAATAAATTAAATAAATAATGCTGGACAATTCACACAGCATTATCTAGCCCCATGGTAAGCAGAGCTTGTGTTATGGGTACTAGATAACTATACATAATACAATACATTACATATATATATTTTTTTTATTATACATAGAAAACGACCAGAACACCCGGAACTAATATCTGCAGATCGTACACACAACTGTTTCGAGGCGGGAATCGGACCCGCAACCTCCTGAGTCGCAGGCGGACCTTCGCCCACCGCGCCACATCGGTCGTCAACCACATCCATTTCATCTAATTATCCAAACTTTCGCATTTATAATATTAGTATGGAGTAAATAACATTAAAAGAATCTATTCTTTTGGTTGTATTTTTCATTATAAGAAAATTACATATACATATTATAAGACTGCGATCTTTTTTTTAACCAAAAAAATGCGTGCTGCCGCTCTACACAGCGGTTGTGTTGCGCCGCACATGCGTTTCGTTCGAAAAATATTACGGCTCTGCTGAGTCACAAAGATCTGTATTTTCTCAGCCGCTGCGCTAGTGTGGATTTACGCATATTAGTCACTTGTAGAAAACACATACCGTGTGATTTAAGCAGTCAAAGTGTTCATTAGATTGATACTGATTATTATTTGCAGCAGTGATTCAACAGACTCCCACCCAACCCATGGAGTCTAAAGAGTGTGGAGTCTGTTGAAAGACTGAGAGTGATAAAACCATATTTGTGTATTAAATGTTTAATGCATATTTTGTGCTCGCAGTAGCGGTATTGGTTTAAGATAGACAATACTTTTATTGAACACTTAAAAATAAAAACAAGGTAAAAAATAATAATAAAAGATATGTGACAATTTGGCGGTCTAATCGCTCAAGAGCGATCTCTACCAGACAAGATGATGATGCGCAGAGCTTAACACTGCGACTGCCGACCGCTACGATTCCTTTCAGTTTTTCTGCATATAATTATAAGTAAAACTAATATAATTATAAGTAAATAATTATAAAAGACAATTGTCAAACACAAGACTTGCGTGTGCGCAACAGAACACGTAAAATGGCGGCGCGAAAACATTCTTATCGTAAATTGCAAGGAATACACATCCGTGTACTTTCACTGATTGCAGTCGATGTTATAATAGTCGAGCTCGTAAAAGTATATAATTTTTTGAATATTAAATTTAATGTACACGTTCCTTTATATTCTTAGCGATGCTTGTGGCTAAGTGGGGTCTGAAGACGCAAAATGTTGTGGGTTTAATTTACAGCGGCGGGATAAATCCTACTAAATCCTATTATAAACGCGAAAGTTTGTAAGTATGGATGGATGGATGTTTGTTTATCTTTTACGTAAAAACTACTGAATGGATTTTAATGAAACTTTACAATGATATAGCTTATACATCAGAATAACATATAGGCTACAATTTTTTTTTGTTTTTTTTTATTAATGCTGGACAATTCACACAGCATTATCTAACTCCATGGTAAGCAGAGCTTGTGTTATGGGTACTAGATAACTGATATACATAATACAATACATTACATAAAACGGAACAGAAAACGACCAGAACACCCGGAACAAATATCTGCAGATCGTACACACAATTGTTCCGAGGCGGGAATCGAACCCGCAACCTCCTGCGTCGCAGGCGGACCTTCGCCCACCGCGCCACATCAGTCGTCAATTATCCGTGGTGGAAATGAAAACTAATGATTTATGTAAACTTCTGGTATTTATATCATAACACAAACTGCGCACTTTGGGACTGTGTTAATGTGTCCAGTTTATAGGTTTCATTTATATAATTTTACGTTGACTGTACTCGTATGACATCTAGTTTTGGCGACTCTTGCATGGCCTAAGACGCTCAAAATGTCGTATCCAGGCCCCAAGTAGCGGTGGCGCGGCGCGCCCCGCGGTTCGTATCACTGAGACTGGGCAGTGACAGCATTATATTTTGCCTTATCTTAAAAAATAAGTAAATAATGCTGGACAATTCACACAGCATTATCTAGCCCCATGGTAAGCAGAGCTTGTGTTATGTCAGTATATATCAGTTATCTGGTATAACTGATATATATAATACAATACATTACATGGATAGATATTTTTTATTATACATAGAAAAACGACCAGAACACCCGGTACAAATATCTGCAGATCGTACACATAATTGTTCCGAGGCGGGAATCGAACCCGCAAACTCCTGCGTCGCAGGCGAACCTTCGCCCACCGCGCCACATCGGTTGTCTTCAAATATTCTCAAACTAAGAGTAGAAAAGATGTATTTTTAATATCTAACGAATGTTTTATTCTGTTTCATGTTTTTTTTACACATTAACAGAATTAACAACTCATGCATATTTAATACATTATCACAGACAAAGTAGAAATTATATAAAACTAATTCAGCTACATAGTATTTTAACTTTTGCGGTGGTCAGCCCACAATTGTATGTATAGTTCTGTTTCAAATAAACAATATTATATGTATAAGATTGATGGTATTTAATTAAACAATAGTGCGTTGCTCTGAAAAACAAAGATAAATTTTTAACAAATTAAAAACTAACTTAGGTACAATATAAGCAATCCTTATAATCTAATTAGGTATCTATCTTACCTGAAAAACAAAGAAACGACAATTAAAGTTAATATTTACAATTTAAACCAATAATTTTCACTTTATTAGATCGGTTTTTATCAGCGTTCGTATTTTTGACATGACATCTGTCTGTCTATGATGTACTGTCACTGTCAATGTGTCCGATCAATCACTTTCACAATGCGCACCAGAATTCAAAATTAAGTACTATTTCTTTACATAATTATGTATACAGGGTGGAATTTTGTAATGCCACCTGAAGGGAAAGTACTCTTAATACTGTAGATAGAAAATTGTACTCAAAGAAAACATTCCTTTAATTTTGAAAAGAATGAAAACTGCATTCAAAGATTTTCGAAAATTCGCTTGCCACACCCGGAAATCGAACCGACTAAAATCTGTAAAAATTACACCCTGTACTTTTATTGCATAGATCGTTAGGGTCAATAATAAGGATGAAATCCCTCTAACAAACTTAATAAATTAAATGAAAGGAAAACCATGAAATCTTAAATTATTTTAATTATTTACAATAAAAAGTCAACTAACTAATTAGTTGCTCGAAATGGGCTCCATTTTCTTGGATACACAAATTTATTCTTCTAACGAATTCATTTCTAGTAACTTTTAATAACGTGTTGTGGTGAATATTATGAATCGTATTCTGAACTTCAACTCTCAACTTGTTTACATTCGCATAAGATTTCATGTAAATTAGATTTTTTACATATCCGCACAAAAAAAAAATCTAAAGGGGTGAGATCTGGTAATCTCGCAGGCCATCTGATTGTGCTGTTGGTACCAATCCAGGTATTAAAATGGTTATTAATGTAGGCAGTAGTGATTCTGCTGTTATGGGCTGGAGCACCATCTTGCTGTAGAATTATTTGGTTTCGCTCTGCCTCGGGGAAACCATTTAACTCATTTCTTAAGAGATCCAGTATTTCAAGATACTTGACAGTGTTTAAACGATCTATGCAATAAAAGTACAGGGTGTAATTTTTACAGATTTTAGTCGGTTCGATTCCCGGGTGTGGCAAGCGAATTTTCGAAAATCTTTGAATGCAGTTTTCTTTCATTTCAAAATTAAAGGAATGTTTTATTTGAGTACAATTTTCTATCTACAGTATTAAGAGTACTTTCCCTCCAGGTGGCATTACAAAATTCCACCCTGTATATTATACAATATTATTGTTTATTTGACACCTCACCGCTTGCGATATTGACCCGGGGTGTTGTGAGGAGCTTGCTTCTCGTAGGTCATCTTGGCGATCTACTATTTACAACAGGCAATGGACGCAAGACGCCAGATACGAAAACAGAGACCTAAGCCCTCCTCCTCCCTCCACACGTAAACATGGCAGTAGAGTTGGCCCGATGAGTTATATGTATAACTCATCGGGACAACTCTACTGCCATGCGTGCCGTAGGATATTCAAGACCAAGTTCGGTCTAGCGAGCCATATTAGAGCTCATTATAGAAAAAATCCGTGATTATAGGGTCGCCGTCATCGAAATCGATGAGGAGGCCTATATATATATATTATTAATATTGTTTAGTTCCGTATTGTTTTCTGTTTTGTGTGGTATAATAAATTGTTTTCTATCTATCTAGGTACTAGGTAAATAACACAACTATTTGGTTTCCAATGAGAACTTGTTAATTAAAAATTATGGTTCTGATGTAGGTAAATGTTGCGAATCAAACGATAGCGCGATCTAGAGCTCATCCACTTTTTACAGCGGTATCTAGTTATAATTTACCAGTACTAATGGTAAAAGTGATTTGGACACATACTACATTTTTCAATTAAACACTATCTATAAAGACCTTTTAATATAAAAAGTACTATACTTTAGTAATTTAGAACTAATTTTTCGTATTAAGACAATCTTTTCCAAGCCATGGTAATTGGTAAAAAAAGTATGTCATATGAGGATATCCTTGAATCCTCTTACCTTTCCCTCTGTGTGTAGTCGTATGGCGACACACCACCTTCTTTGGCATTGTAACCGATGAGCAGCGTACCATGGCGTAGCGTTTGTAACGTCCTGGCTGATGCTCTGTGATTAGTTTGTCGTTAAATTATTACTTTCGATCATAGTGCTGGTAGATTGGGGTGTTTATGATTTGGCAGCTGGAAACACTGATATTGACAGAATTAATCGCATTGTTCCGATTGCTGAATGGAGTCGTTTATCAAAACAGAAAAAACGTTCTTTACTTTAAAAATGTGGAAATAAATAAAATAAAAAAAAAACAGCTCTATTCTAAATCCCAATAGTTATTAGTATGTACAATTTTAAAACAATAATAATAGTAAAAGAAAGAATTAATAGTCGTGTAGGTACATTATAATTTTAGAATTGAATTGAATTTAGAATTAATTATGTCAGATTTTTGTTGTGTCTTGTAATGTGGAAATAAGCACCACTTTATTTTTATATATATTTATTTTATTATTATATATTTATTTTGGCCACCCCACGTTAAAAATGCCTTCTTAATGCTCCCCTCACATTTGAAGTCAGTAAAAACCGACTTCAATTTCGCTAATTTCAGTTGAATGTTTATTTACTAGATTTTTGTAAAATTTCGATAAAATAATTATTTTATAAAGTTTATCTTGAAGTGCGTGTAGTAATAATAATATACCGACAAGAATACCATATGTGTTATGTGTAATTTTAATTATGGATTTGAAAGAACAAACAAGTAACAAAATTGGGCAAAACGAAATTGTAGCGCGTTGAAGTCTTTTATATGGACGCACGTACGCAATGCGATTTGCTCTTATAGGTAGATTTAAAGTCTGTGTTTTTGTTTGTTATACGAGAGCCTATTTTTGTCAGCTTTCGTATTGTTTTTTAAACGGTCACAATAATTAAAAACTAGGAGCGTACGTTAAGTGCCAGTGCGATTCACACGCCGAAAATTTCGAACTTTTAATAAATAAATATTAAGTAGGACCACGTAGCCAGAGCGTTAAAAGTCAATCAATTTCAAAAACTTTATTTTCAAAAACAGCGTAATATAAGTAAATGAAAACTGACCTTATTCTCTTCTCTACCTATTTTCGTGTATAATATAGTTTGTATTTAAATTCTGAAACCTATTCGCTGCTATAAATCACTACATAGTATAAAATAAAGTATGTATATCCTATGTATGCTTAGATCTTTAAAACTACGCAACGGATTTTGATGCGGTTTTTTTGATACATAGAGTGATTCAAGAGTTTATAAACTATTTGATATTATATACTTCTACGTGGGCGAAGTCGCGGTTCGCAGCTAGTATGTAAATAAATAAAATAAATGTTTTTTTAATGACGTTATCTCCTTTCTCACTGTCTGCACATAAACGCCCTCTATCTATTATCGTGAATAACTTAAGTTTGTATTAAAATTCTCTAACCTATCCGCTGCTATAAATAGCAAGCAAAATGAGAATAATCCGAGAAAAACAGCGATACATTCTTCTTGCGTTAATGAATTCTCTTGAACTTTCACATTGCGGTCGTTGCGGCGACGCGCTGGGTTTCCGACTGCCAAGTGCCAATGTTACTGTATGTACTCGGCATCATAAATTTGTTGAATAAACATAGTCTAATCACTTTGAGTGCTGAAATCACACGGTATGTGTTTTCTACAAGTGACTAATTAATATGCGTGAATACACACTAGCGCAGCGGCTGAGAAAATACAGATCTTTGTGACACAGCACAGCCGTAATATTTTTCGAACGAAACGCATGTGCGGCGCAACACAAGCGCTGTGTAGAGCGGCAGCACGAATTTTTTGGGTTAAAAAACAGATCGCAGTCTTTGAAAAAAAATCGCAGTCAAAGTGTTAAATAAAAACTTTTGAAAAATCTGTCGGGTTTAAATGTTCTAACAGACGATTAAACATGGTACTATTTACACTCAGCATCATAAAGTTGTTGAAAAAACAGTCTTATGTGAGAAAAAACTTTTGAAAAATCTGTCACTTTAAAAGCTACAGACAATCGAACAAGGTACGCTCCGCACCGCCATCTTAGTTCGCTCCGGACTATGATCTTATAGTTATTCCGTGATCATGGCGCATCAAAAGGTGCGCGGCAAACTGTGCTAAAGTTTAATAAACTCAAAAATTAAGTTATAATTGGCATTTGTATTAACACATAGAAAATTACTATTTATACGACCTAGCTGTAAGTTTTTCCAAAACAAATAAATACATAAGCATACCATGATAGTTTCCAAATTTTTGTTAATAGTGGTGTCAATTATAATAATTACAATTTTATGTTTTTGTACAGATTTATTATATACCCTGATTACTTTAGAGACAGACAATGCTTATATCAGATTATCTAGAAGATAAAAAAGCTTGGACCGAGTTTTGCTCCAACTCAAAATCTACTTACAGCTAAGCAAATTAAATGTACTAGACACTTAAGCTATGAACATACTAGTGGTTTCTTTTTCACTTCTTTCACTGGTGGAAAAAAAAATTAAGTGAACTTTAAAATAATGTTAATTGATAGTATAAAATATGACCTGTCTAAGTGCTTATTTGTAAGTCTAAAGAAATAAAACTTTAAAATTTTATGCTGAGCAAAACGTCCAGCCCTGTTTATTGATTGGCATCCCCGTAAATTTCAGGTTGCGGCATAGCGGTGGGCAAGCAAACAGCCCAGCGCAGGATAGTGGGCGGCGATGATGCTGGCTTCGGGACATTCCCGTGGCAAGCTTATATACGAATCGGATCCTCCAGGTATACCTACATATATTTATTAAATACTCACCGTAAAACAATATATATATATAAGAGTTTTGGGTTTTAGAGGTATATTCGCAAACGCTTTGACAATACCTATAGTGACGTAGTAAAATTTGTAGTAAATATGTGGATAGAATTCGTGGTAAAGTAGTAGAAGCTGCAATCACAAATACTATCTGGATTTCGGGTCATATACAAAATCAAAGCTAAAAGCTCCGTAAATAAAGGCGAACTTGAGGTAAATGTAGAGTAAGTTATATTTTTAACTTAAACTAACAAATAATATATTATTTTTATTTTTGCAAATTTAAAGTCAAGTAAAGTAAAAAATCATTTATTTCTTTAGGCTTACAAAATAAGCACTTAGACAAGTCATATTTTATACATTAAATTATTATCAAATAAAATTATTTTACTGTTCACTTCAATTTTTTTGTCGACTAGTGGAAGAAGTGAAAAGAAACCACTAGCAAACATTTTGAATACACATTGCGGCATTGCGACACGTGTATCCGTTGGCTGTGTTTCAATCGAACTAAACAAAATAAGAGCTCACATTACAACTGCGCTCTTATTTACGGAGACGGATTTCTCGCCGACCCGACATCTAGATAGTATTTTTGATCGCAGGCTTAATGCGTTAGTTTTTGTACTGTAGTTCTATGTATATTAAAAACAGGTAAAGTCGGTATAAAGATTCTTTATTTCTCAAAGAACACATACGTTTTAGTTTACTTATATGAGAAAAACAAAACTTGTACTTTGGGTTGTGGAGGTATAGATAGAAAGATCGAAAATACTTACATACCACACAAAACAGAAAACAATGCAGGAATAAACAATAGAATAAAGGAAGTATAAGGGCGGCATTATCGCTAAGAGCGATCTCTTTCAAGCAACCTTAGGATGGACTGTTTTTTGCTTATTGCGATATTTTTGTACTGTAGTTCTGTGTACAAAAAGTTAGGGTTATGTCTGAACGAGTTATTTTTATTTTTTGTAAGGTACACTAAGCCTTATGGTCAATGGCCTGATTTTGCTAACGAATTGTATTACTATGACCATGGTATTTTCACAGAATCTTCAGTAGAATCCTTACTTAGATATAAGAAACTCTAGATAGTGAGTTATTTTATTTACAAAATGTGTCATTCGGTTACAATAGATTACTACCATTGTTATAGAAATATTACCAGTTTAGCAGAATAGGGCCCTATATAACTAAAAATTATTCGTTTAATACGAACCTCTATAACCTTTTGAAAAGAAATTGGGTAAAACGCTTTGTATATTTTTGTATCAAAATGCACACTTTACAGTCAGCATCAAAAATTATCTTTAACTAATCTTTAATAACCATTAGTTGTGAAAGTATTTTCATGTATATTCATTAGAATGTAGTTTATTTATTATAACATTTATTAGTATTGTCAATTTTGAGAACATTATCTTCTTTTGGTGCTGACTGTACACTGGCTGGGAAAATAGGGGTAACTCAGATAACATCGCTTTTGTGGTTTTAGACTTGTGTGTATTTGTAAAATAATATGTTAAGTTTCATTGGAATCTGGCCTGAACGATTATTTTAATTGCAATAGGCTTTCCAGTAATCATACCAGACACCGTATCATTTTTCAACACTTTAATTGTCCATGACAAGTCCCTTCGGATCGCACCGCAAAGGGTTGGGCCTTTGGACAGTGATTGGATTAAACAGGGATATTTTTTGAATTAACCATTTTCGAAAAAAACATTTTCGTAACTGCGACTTTATTGACTAAAAGGTACCAAGTCAAATTTGCGAAAATTGCAAATCTATGTGTGTTGTAATGTGTTCTATAACAATCGACTTCTAAGTACCATTATGAATCATGGCGAGACTATGGTATAACAATGTGTTCCTACTAATATATTAACAAATTAACATTTCAGATGCAACATGCTTATGTCGATATTCGAGCTAATTGGTTGGAAGCAGTGTTGGATAGAGAGGTAATGTGCGAAAGAGATAGCATGTATATACATTAGGCACGAAATTTGGGATATCTGGGTTAGTGCTTTTTACTTCTATGGTCTAGATATGTTTGGTTTGCAGTAAAAAAAACTTGTGTAAAAGTAGTTCGAATTCGACAGCTTGAATTTGTATCTCGTCGATTTTTTTATATTTTGGGTTCTTTTCTACTTTTTCGCACATTCCTCTTAGCTTGTATTTAATGTACCTATAATTGTAGATTCTTGAGGATTTGGTAAGTTTTTAATAATAATTATTGTACTCGTATAGTCCCTCAAAACATATGTCTGTGAATGGCTGAAAAGGGAATTACATTCGACTCAGTCGACTGTCATGTCTATCGCTACAAGGACCTAATTCTCCTAATCAATCGCTTTACTATGACAATGCATCGCAGAATTGCCACGTAGAAAATCCTTAGATAAAACAAATATTAATAGTGCATCATCATCAGCCTCTGTTAGTCCACTGCTGGATATAGGCTTCCCCTAATGACCGTCATAGCGCCCTGTCTTCAGCTTGACGCATCCAGCATCTCTCTGCAGTGTTTCGCAGGTCGTCATTCCACCTGGTCGAAGGGCGTACGAACACGTCACCCAGCGGTTGTCGGTTCTTCGCGAGATATGGTTTATTCTTTGATTGAATAGTGCGTGCATATATTATATGTGCATAGTGAATTTTTGCATAGTATGCTAGAATGTTTTGGTTATTATATTGCGTAAGCCCTCTCACTTGGGGTAATTCAAATTCTTCATTTGTAAACATGGGTCAAATTGATGGAAGAATAGGTAAGCGCACCATACATGCTGTGCCTAAATGGGCATGAAAATATACATATAAGTCGGAAGGAGAATCTAGTTACAAACATAAAGTCACAGAATCAAATTAATGAATATAATAATATAAAATATAATATAAGTAATATCGCGCTGGAATCGATTTTTTGGGATATTTATAGTATGGACTAGCTGCGTCTCGCGGCTTCGCCCGCGTGGAAATCTATGTGTCAAATGGTTTATAAACCTTCCTCTTTAATCATTCTATATATTAAAAAAAACCGCATCAAAATCCTTTGCGTAGTTTTAAAACTCTCTCAGCATACATAGGGACAGACAGATAGCGGGAAGCGACTTTGTTTTATACTATGCAGTGATTTAATTTCTTATGATTGAATAAATTTTAACCTTGACACTTTGGCGCGCGTCCCTCCGTCTTGACTTGACATCTTTTATTTGGCAATATACCTATCCATCTGTAGAAATAAGGTAGAATGCTACTATGAGTCCGACATTGGCAGGATTTCGTCAATCCAGACGCAGAGCTAGCAAGAAGTTGAAGTTGAAGTCTTCATTCTGTGACGATATATGTTATAGTGAAGTGATTAGTTAGGCAGAATAGACATATAGAATAGATAATGTGAGATATATTTTTCAATTATTTACAGATATCTTGAGGAACTCTATGGTTTAGCCTATTTTGCATGTTGTAGGTTATTTCACATAATTTATCTCGCATGTTACACAATACACAGTACACTATTAATTAGATTATTTAAAGCACTGGTTCGTTAATTTAATTTTACTGATTTTTATATTCACGTGCCTGTTTTCGGGCGAGATATACAGCTCTACTATGTTATTCCACCAATGTATTATGTACCATGTCTTATGTGAATAAATATTACTGAATTACTGAGTGTGAAAGCCACTACCATCATTCTTCTTGTCCTCTGGCAAACCACTGAAGGCATTTCTATGTGTTTCAGTCAGTAATTTTTATGTTATGATCGGTAACAACAGTGAGTTCTTGGACTTGTTTAGACGGAACAAGCACTAAAGCTTTGTAAACTATCATGGTTATTAACACTAAATTCATTTAAAACGGGATATTAACCATGATTTGGTTTTTGAGTGATATTTTGGCACAGTTATTCCGTGATCATGGCGCATGAAACTGTGAATTATTGGAAAACTCAAAAATCTAATCATGGTAAATATCTCGTTTTAAATTACTTTAGGACCAAGCACTGTATTAGTGCTCTATTGATTATATCTATTTAAATCAACTTCAACTTCTTCCTAGATGGCTCTGCGTCATTGCCCCAAACGTGACTGCCGCCAACGCAAACGCCGCTGTCACAAAGTGCACCCAATCACTCAAAATCATTCGAATTACTGTCATCGAGTTTGCAAATAACGATTGGATCTTCGTCATACTACGAAAAGTTGTAGCTCTCGATCCGGTAGGGGCGCTGCAAGGCGATTAAATGAATAGGAACGACTTGAAAACTATGAAAGTATTCGTAAGGTAATGCGGTTATCCCGAACTATCTCAATACCAGTCAGCGCGCGTCCCCGCGACGCTGCAGTGTCGCGCTGATCGTACGCGCCGGTTACGTACAATCATGTCGATAACGATTCAAAATTTTTGTTTCGTCATCCCTCAACTTGCCGTACAACTTGACAAATTCTCCCGCGACTAATCTATGTTCAATTAATGGATGAACATGTAGTCTTCTTCTTCGCATTTTTTTTCGTACAAGGCAACAATAATTAATGCACTCCTCATTTTTCTATGCGTCTGTACTCCGCAGCGATCAGCGTGAGACTAAAACAACCCGAGCTGATCGTCGGCGATGACTAGCTACGCGCTTAGCTGTCAGCGCTGATGGTCAGCGTGACACTAAAATCAGCCATACTCACCAGCTCTCGGGTGACGCGGCGCCACTATGAAGCACATTTTTTTAGAGAGAAACATCGTTTTTAATTTAGAACTAAATTTTGAACAGCTTTCGCTCCCATTGTCTGCAAGTATACATTCTTGGATTAGCTCTGCTATCATAAAAATCTCATAATACTAAACCTGTGTTATTTAACTATACAATAAAATTGGTTATTTCTACACATTCTCAAGTAAAGGCAGTAGTTTTATAACAGTTATTATAACCAATTATCAATTTTTATTGCTAGCAAATCGATAGTTATATGGCATTGCGTCATAAGTATGTTTCTTCAATATTTCCGTGGGTATACAGGGTGGTGTAATTTAAGATTATATTAGCTTTCTCCGTGATGGGTTAGCAACCGGGTAAGATGTAGGAAGTCGTACGTGCGGGTTCGAGTTCAGCCGCGGAAAATGTTTCTAGATTAATAAAACTGTCATACAGCCATAAAATTTTGAAACTATCATTATTATTAACACTAAAGTCATTTAAATTGGGATCATGGCGCATGAAACTGTGCCGAAATATTGGAAAACTCAAAAATCAAATCATGGTAAATATCCCGTTTTAAATACTATTTACTCTTGACTTTAGTGACATATAACCAAATTATAGAAATAGAAAGACATTTATTCACAACAACTTAAATTAACAAAAAAAGACACACTTATAGGATAGGTACATGTAGAGAGTTGTTACAAAAAGGCTCTAACTCAGCATAATGCTGGCTAAGCTCCGTAAGTGACTTAGCCAGCGCTGGTCTTCCGTTAGAGCCCGTACAGGTGACGTCACGAACAGGCATACGCATAAAAAAAAAAAAATTCGATGTAAAATGTTTGTTGCCACAGCCTAAAAAAACCTAAAATTCACATTGTCATGCTTGGTTTAGTTTTAGATATAATTTGTTGGCATCGTTTATTGAAATTAAGATCGAAAAATTATGCGGAATTATCTTATTTGGATCTTACTTATTTATCGATATTTGCATACGAAACACGACATAAGTAATTTTTTAGCTGGGTGGTTTGTTTTCACACATTACACATTGAATTTAGAGTACAGCTAGTACTGGAGTTTAGTTATCCAATCGTTGATACTATATTTTCAAGTCCTCGGGACTTGAAAATATAGGATCAACAATTCGTGACACCGACAATCATAAGTAGGTACATGATTGTAAGTTTCACGGATGTGATTAAGACGTAGCGTAGGTAAGTGATCATCTTTCAAATTAACGAATCAATATTATGTCAATTAAAGGCAATAAAGCCGATACACTTTGAACAGAGACTGGCGGATCACGGATCATGGAAATAAGAGGTCGATTTGGTCTTTTGGAGCTTTTTACAATACTTAAACAATATTGATACTTTTACAATATTGAAAAATTGACTTGCGCCGCTTGACATAAGATTGTAGTTTTGTGTTGCGGCTCGACGCGTCGTCTTCTTCGCGGCTTTAACAGTCAATATTTTAGAACACCCTGTATATTAAAAAGGCAGTGATCATCCACGCATCGCGCCACTTACGTAAGACGTAGTACTAGCAGACATAGGTACGTGGTAATTCTGTGAGCTATTGTTACGCCTTACGAAATTCACGTCAGTAATTTTTGCGACAGTTCTAGTACGTAATTTTCTATTATTGTTCGGGCTTTCTGGTTTCCAACAATTACTGGATTGTGGCGTTTTTCTTGTGAAGTCTCGAGTCTTATCGTAAAGTTTATCACTTACATATCAACGCGTTACACTTTACTCGGAATCGGATATGGATTCCGACACATTTTGGACAAATGTTTTTACGATCTGCAGATATTTGTTCTGGGTGTTCTTGTTGTTTTCTATGTATAATAATAACATATTTCTATGCAATGTATTTTATATGTCAATAAATTTCTTTCCGGCCCTGGTGGGGGCACAGAGAGGGGCCTCGAGGCTTAGCCTCATTACCCCGGCGTCAACTCGAGGGGTGACGACCCCTCGGTCCTTGGGTTTAGTGGGAATATTTTTTTTTTTCCCGCTTCTCAATGTTTTTTTTTTGGCTTCATTTGGTTTGTATATTTTTTCCTTTTTTTGTGTATTTTTTTTTTGTGTTTATTTTTTATTTTTAGCAACAATTTTATATGTATAGGCCTCCTCATCGATTTCGATGACGGCGACCCTAGACATTACGGATTCGGATTCCTAATGTATTGTATTATATATGTATATTAGATATCTAGTACCTATGTATAATACGAGCTCTGCTTAGCTTGGTACTAGATGCTGCTGTGTGGATTGTCCAGCATTATTTATTTACTGATATATTATCCTACCGAATGGAATATCCCTTCTTGTAGAGCAGAACACAACAACCACATTATATTGATTTCTTTATCATTTCCATTTACCATGCAAACAACACATCTAATTCAAAGTTTCAATTACTTTTCAGATGCGGAGGTTCCCTAATCTCCCGCCGTCACGTCGTCACCGCTGGCCACTGCGTAGCCCGAGCTCAACCGAGGCATGTTCGAGTGACGCTAGGGGACTACGTCATCAACTCGGCCGCTGAGCCTCTGCCTGCTTATACCTTCGGAGTTAGATCTATCAAGGTGGGTGGTTGTACGCGTTCTCCCGAGGCATGTTCGAGTGACGCTAGGGGACTACGTCATCAACTCGGCCGCTGAGCCTCTGTCTGCTTATACCTTCGGAGTTAGATCTATCAAGGTGGGTGGTTGTACGCGTTCTCCCGAGGCATGTTCGAGTGACGCTAGGGGACTACGTCATCAACTCGGCCGCTGAGCCTCTGTCTGCTTATACCTTCGGAGTTAGATCTATCAAGGTGGGTGGTTGTACGCGTTCTCCCGAGGCATGTTCGAGTGACGCTAGGGGACTACGTCATCAACTCGGCCGCTGAGCCTCTGTCTGCTTATACCTTCGGAGTTAGATCTATCAAGGTGGGTGGTTGTACGCGTTCTCCCGAGGCATGTTCAAGTGACTCTAGGCGACTAAGTCATCAGTTCTTTAATATTATATTAATATTTTATTTTATTCAAAACTCAATAAACCGGAGGCGCGTTAAAAATACTAAATAAAAATAGTACTAATCTATCGGTAAAACTTTTGTCGCACGAAAATTTTGCAGTATTGAACGAGTTATTCAATGTCAAAATAAGATAATATAAACTAATCACGTTACAATCCTTGAACTGAAATCACTTTACACAGATAATTTATCTTTTCGACTTTGCCATCTGCCGATGCCGAAAGAAAGATATTTGTGATGTATTGGAATTACGGACTCTACTATAGAACAAATTGGCACTTTAATGGTAACACGAACGCTACTACAGTATAAAATGACACTAAAGTAGCGTTACTGTACCCACTATGTAAATAGAAATATATACGATTACCACTATATCAACTTTATAGAACAAAAAATGTCACCGCTAACACTTCTACAGGTCTTCTATGTCACTTTTTGGTGATATAATTGCGCCAAATCGGCTTTACTCGACCTTCTTTGGGCCTCTATAGTACCAAAAGTGGTGTTTGAGATACGTTCTATGGACTGCTATAGAACCAGAAATTGTTACTTGGGTCATCAACTCGGCCGCTGAGCCTCTGCCTGCTTATACCTTCGGAGTTAGATCTATCAAGGTGGGTCGTTGTACGCGTTCTCCCGAGGCATGTTCGAGTGACGCTAGGGGACTACGTTATCAACTCGGCCGCTGAGCCTCAGCCTGCTTATATACCATCGGAGTTAGATCTATTAAGGTGGGATACAGCTGATAATTGTATGTAGCAGTCAGTGGTGGTATGCGTATTGCTAAGACCTGTACGAGTGACGCTAAACGACTACTACGTCATCAACTTGGCTGAGTGAGTGAACTTGTGCTACCGCTGGCGTATAACTTTGGAGTTAACTAACATAATATGACTGATTGAAACAAATTTAAATTCTTTTTGCATTATGACCAATTAGAAAACTGTTTGCAGTGAGGAATTGTTGCCTAAATGGATCTATTAAGGTACTTATCACACTGTTGTCTTGTAGTAACACACAAACTCCCAAAAAAACTAGGATTTAAATGTGTAAAAAAAATATCTTTCTACGTAATCTATTGTATTAGGTATACCAGTCGTCTAGTACCCACACAAACTCTGATTAGTTTGGGGCTAGATGATGCTGTGTGCCTATCCAGTATAATTTATTATTGATTTATTTCTACTTCAGGTGCACCCGATGTTTAAGTTCACTCCTCAAGCCGACCGGTTTGACGTCGCCGTGCTGGCGTTGGATAGAAGTGTACATTACATGCCACATATCTGTAAGTACTAGCATTGCTTTCTTTAGCTTTATGATTTTTTAGTGCGTAAGCCCTCGCACTCAGGGTAATCTAAGAAATTAAATAATATCCAATAAAATTGATATCGGCGGGGCTAGAACCGCCTTTCCATGAAATTCAAATGCATTGCTAAACGACCGCGTATAATTTGTTATTCTATAACAAGGGTTATAGAATAACCAGTGCCAAAGGTCTCTTCACATTATTTTACGCGGTCGTTTAGCACGTTATACATTTCTTGGGAAGGCGGTTCAGGTCCCGCCGAAATCGTTTTTTTGGGGTATTAAGTGAATGAAAAACTATAGAGTATATCTTTTCAAATAAATTTATTTCAATAACTAAACTACGTCGGACTGGCTTTGTTTTACAATATTCTTTTTCCGCATATTATTTATATTCGCCTTAGCCTTATTATTTTTTATCAAGTACAAGCTGCGCCCAGCGGCTTCGCCCTGGAAATCTATATGTCAAATGGTTTATAAACCTTCTCCTCTTGAATCACTCTACCTATAAAAACCGCATCAAAATCCGTTACGTAGTTTCAAAGATCTAAGCGTACATAGGGACAGACAGACAGCGGGCGACAAGCGACTTAATAATAATAATAATAATAATAATAATAATAATAATAATAATGCTGGACAATTCACACAGCATTATCTAGCCCCATGGTAAGCAGAGCTTGTGTTATGGGTACTAGATAACTGATATACATAATAACAACGCAATACATAGATAGACTTTGTTTTATACTATGTAGTGATATAGTAAAGAAGTTTAATCGACCCAATAACTTCTATTTCCAGCCCCAATCTGCCTACCAGAGCGCGGCTCAGACTTCCTCGGTCAATACGGCTGGGCAGCCGGCTGGGGAGCCCTAAGCCCCGGCTCGAGGCTGCGCCCCCGCACGCTACAGGCCGTGGACGTGCCCGTGCTAGACAACAGGGTGTGCGAGCGGTGGCACCGAGCTAACGGTACGTATCTATAGTCCACTGCTGGACAGCTAGGGGCGCCGTGAGCCTCGGCTGCAGGCTGCGCCCCCACACGCTACAGGCCGTGGTTGTATCTTCCATTACGTAAGAAACTCTTAAAAGAAATTTATGTGAAAAGTAATTGTAATAAGACTAACATCAATTAATTAAATTTATCCGACCCATTACTGGGCTAAAGCCACCTCAATGTTATTATTCTATTGAGGTACAAAACCTTACAAAATTGGTTCTTAATTTTTGACCGCATCAAAAACAAACATCCTAACCCAAACTTCTCAATTTTCCAGGAATAAATGTCGTCATCTACCCCGAGATGCTTTGCGCGGGCTACAGAAATGGCGGGAAAGATAGCTGTCAAGGTGACAGCGGCGGTCCCCTGATGCTGGAACGTTCTGGAAGGTGGTATCTTATTGGAGTCGTGTCAGCCGGGTACTCGTGCGCAAGTCGGGGCCAGCCGGGGATCTATCATCGGGTAGCGCATACTGTGGATTGGATCTCACATGCCACTACGCTGTCCTAGCCGTCAGATTAACAATGATTTTGAAATGACAAAGCTTGTTAAACGAAATGACTTGACAAGGCCAAGTGTTAAATAAATACAAATCGGTATTTTTAAAGATGGCGCCAGTGGCAAATACACCTTGATAAACAAAAATGTATAAACAACAATGGTGTCGATTCAGATGTCGCCAAAACTAAATTAAACTTGTTTGATAACATTAAAAAATCATACTGTCTCTTTCATATCGATCGAAAGAAAAATGAAATTAAACAGAAATTGTAACCAAAATCTAATTAAAATTCTTGTTTTTTACAAAATTTTCTAAATGTAAGTACAATTTCTAATTAACACAAATATGTCACGATTAACAGATTTTATGCTTTAACTGCATAGTTCAAGAGGAGGGGAGAGCAGGCGGAAATCGAGACTTGTCAACTCGAAATGTTTATCTTGCTAAATATGATTAGACGATGTTGCCAAAATAAGTGTGTACCAACCTATGCAAACCGAATATAATAAAAAGATCAGAAAACTAAAAAGTATCGAAGACCGAATTTTATAAACTACCAGTTATGCTAGTTTGCCTTCTTGGGGTTAAAATGTTTGATCTTACTTTAAACAAACGTCATACGTTTGATTTAATATTTTTATCTTACAGTCAGTAAAGGAATTTTCGGAAAAATATTACTTTTTGAAACTATCCAAAAACCAGTTACCTATTTTTAACCGATCCATCCAAGTGTCCATAAATGATTCTAATATATTTATTTAAAAATTCTTAATTTAAGTTTTTGTGATAAAAAGCAATGAATTTTCATATAAATAGGTTATCTTAAAATAAAAACTAAATTGTTATTCATAGTGCCTTTATGTACTTTGTAAATACAATGTAAATAAATTAGTTTGAAATCCAAGACTTATTCACAAACAAAATGTCCAATCTTAAATCTAACATGCAACTCCAATTCAAAAACCAGTTTTTTTATATACCAAGGGGTTACAAAACCCAAGGAATATTGGTGGAAAATATTTAACGACATTGGTATCATCGAAGCAAAGCACAGAAGCTCGAAACAATTTTTACTTTGAAAGCTTTCGTTCATCATTTAGTTGATCTTTGTTCTTCTCGCTGTTTTTAAACTGTCGCGATTTATTAACATAATTACTTACATATAATAATCATATCAATAATTACTTATGGGGTATTTATTACGTATCTTTCAGTCGCCCGTTACAAAGATTGCTGTAACGCGATGGAAATGTAGGGGAAATAAACCCGTTAATAATAATACCCGTTAATAATAATTAAATATGGCGGTCGTTGCATAAAAGTTACTTACTTTTGTTTGTGAATAAGACTTTATTAGATAGTATTTTAAAAATTACCTACCAATAATGTAAATAATATTAGTATTAAATTAACTAATTTAAATGCAATTAAGTTATTCTGACGCTTGTAATTTATTACCAATAATTTCATTCTTCGATTGAAGATTGTGAACAAAAGTTTGTAATTATTTAATTTAAATTGAATAAAGTGTATTTATTGTTATTTTATGGGGTCGTTTTATTTTTATTTTAAAATACATAGAAAGTATCGTAAGATTAGTGTAGTAAGATTTTTACTTAAGAGAGTTGTTCATAATACTCAAAAACTAAACGAAATACTTAATAAAATTATTATAAACTTATATTTATTACAATATAATAAATATATCATTATAATATAATAAATATATTTAATAAATTATATTATTTTTTTGAAAACAGTTTTCTTTTAAGCAAAATACCACCCGTCTTCGTTCACCTTTTTCCAGCCAATAGGAATGTCAAACCTCCGCACCAGTTCCAATAGATTTTCGTATAGAGGGCGGTAGTATCGCACAAGAGAGACTGCAGAAATGTCACTGTCACCTGTCACTTGTTTGAGGATATCCTGCCAATGCTGAGAGTTTCCGCGGGACATTAGATCTCTGGAAGAATATCAAAAAACTCACTCATGTCAAGATCTCTGGAAGATGGGTTTTATTGCCAATATCAAAGAAGTCAATTCAAAATATTTAATTACATACAAGGTTACCTTCTGAACGATACCTATTTATTTTCTAAGACCTCTTCATAATGACTTTTTTTCAAAAGTACTACTGTAGTATTCATGTTACATACCGTCATAAATTGGCCAAACAAATTGTGTCATATGAATTACTCACCATCTTTGTTTACACTTATTTTTGCAAATAAATTATCTTAATCTTTACTCACTTCAAAATTTTCCCAGCAGTCTTGGATCCGTAGATATCACATCTGTTCAGAGTGATGCTATCAGGCAGACTCTTGTTCGTCCTCTTACCGTATACAGCTGCTTTGCAAAGAGTTTCAAACAGTTGGTGCTGAAGGAAACAGCTTAGGAAGTATCTGAAATTATGAATAAATAATTATCAGGTGATGATGGGTACCTTAACAAAGAAATAAATAAATAATGCTGGACAATCCACACAGCATAATCTAGCCCCACGGTAAGCAGAGCTTGTGATATGGGTACTAGATGACTGATATACTTAATAGGTACAATAGATTACAAAGATACATATTTTTGTTAAACATAGATAACGACCAGAACACATGGAACAAATATCTGCAGAGAGTCTCGAGGCGGAAATCGAACCCGCAACCTCCTGCGTCGCAGGCGGACCTTCGTCCACCGCGCCAAAGAGGTCGTCGTACTTATTGGTTGTTTCAAAATAATCTTAAACTATATTTTTTATTATTGTGAAGCGTTCACCCACCATACATGTAGATACCTACGAGACGTTATAGCAGTAATCATTCCATTAAAAATTAACAAACCCTAAGGTTTTCCGGAAGAAAATTCTTTGTCAGTGTTAAGCTCGCTCACTTATCCTGTTTAATTAAGTTATTTCTCTGTATTATTGTTTGTACAATAAATAATTAAAGAAAAATCTTTACATCTTGCTTCGTGAAAATGCACCCAGACGTCGTGTTTTATTTAAAATTATATTTACATTGACTTTACAGTTTTACAGCAAAGCGACAAAGAGATAGGTTAAAAAAAAAATACACTAACTAAAAACTAACATTCATAAGATACACCAACACGCTACTAACTACAACTTACTACTTAAAATAAACCTAATTTACATATTTCGACGTATCCTATCCAAGAATTTTAAAACAGCATCCCTGAATTTTGGCTTGTATTCTTACCTTATGTACGGTGTATTATCAGGAATATGGAACTTAACACCGACATCAAAATACTCCTCCCCTCTATCAAATGGAGGAGCTATCCCTTGAAGTTCAGTCGCCATTGTCCAAAACTCCTTATTTTGTTCCCCCCTCGACATACCCCCTTCAAAATACTTCCATCTATACTCGTCCATGAGAAGCGAAAATGGTATTTGTGGTAGTTTGTTTAACGCTAGTTTTAGCATTAGTATATCGTCTGTTTTGAACAATTCGTCGAACGTATCTATAAAATCATCTTTTTCTGTATCGAAATTATTTGAATTGTCATTTTCCACATTAGGGTAATCCAAAAGACTTCTTGTCGGAACTTTTATTTCATTTTCATCACCGCCTTTGTCAAATCCTCGGCCACTATCTCTTTTATGAGTGTTTTCATCTTTATGTTTATTAACATAGTAGATAAAAAACTCTTTGGTTAGTTCATCTCTTTTCTTCTCTCCAATTTTTTCATGATTAATTTCTGCATTCTTTACATCACTATTTGCATTTGTGTGGTCATTAGCATCAAAATCGGTAGTAGGCTTAAAGTCTTGGTCTGAGTCATAAATATATAACAAACTATCATTAATGAGTCCTAGTCGATGTAAATGCTGAGGTGTCATAACTCCATACATGACAGCATCACCAATGCTTTCATGTAGCGCCGCGTGTGCGCTTCGGAATAATGCCGGTTGGTTTTCATACGCCATGAAATATTGAATATGACCCATTTCGTGGAATAATACGTATAAATCTTCTATGGTAGTCCCAGAGCAGTAGATTATCCTGAAAATATATAACGAAAAGATGGTTAAAATTTCAGCACATGAAAATTTGTAAATTATTACAGGTCGTGATAGTTTGCAAATTTCCAATTTCCTTCGCGAAATATTATTGACATCAGTGTTCGTTATTTTTGCAAAGGTAAAAAGCTTATTTCGGAAAGGATTGATGTTTTAGAAAAGGTTTAAAAATCGAAGAATATATAGGGACAGGCATACAGCGCGGGAAGCGACTTTGTTTTATACTGTGTAGTGGTTTGGTTGTATTCTGTTTTGTGTGCCAAATAAATAAATAACTAACCGGAAATCACCAGGTTTAAACATGTCCGCCGCGTTGCCATGACAGCGAGTGTTGTCTTCGCCCGGCGCAAATACAGATTTCTGCCAAAATGTCTTTGTCATGGCGGGGAGTCCGAAAGACTGGTAGAAGTCTTCAGCTTTCCTTGCCTGTGACAAAATAAACAAGATTCAGAATTCAATAATTTTAAACTCACATGTGCAATTAATTGATTTTGTACTTTAATTGAAGACAGGGCGCAATGGCGCTCATCGGGGGAGGCCTATGTCCAGCAGTGGACTACTATAGGTTGATGAAGACAATTAAAGTACATCATCATCATCATCATCATCATCAGCCTATATCAGTCCACTGCTGGACATAGGCCTCCCCCGATGAGCGCCATAGCGTCCTGTCTTCCGCTTGCCGCATCAGGCATCTGCCTGCAGTCTTTCGCAGGTCGTCATCCCACCTGGCCAGAGGCCGTCCTACACTACGTTTTAATAAATTATCTTACCATGTCCAGAACGGTCCAATTTAGTTTCTTGATGCTTTGATTCAGATCAATAGTTTTTGGTGAGATCAAATCGATGAGAGGCTCCCAATTTTGCGACCATAGGTTTCCTACAAAAATGGCAAGCTTAGTCAAGGTAACGTCTATAAAAAATGGAAAGAGATACATTTATATAGTACCTTGTCATTATAATACTTACTACTTCGCCACGATGATAATTTTGTGATCCGAAAAGCGACGCTTTAACTAATTACAGCTGGTATAAAGTTGACCTATGTATAGTGTAGAGTTGGAGAGTAACTACAAACCAATAGCAACTGAGAGTCCAATAAAGTTCTGTTATCAACTTTAACTTAAAATTAAGCTAGAACTACAATATTATTGTGTGTCATGTATGACGCGTCAAAAGCATTTCTATCAGTTTGAAATATTCAGTAAGTATTTCATACTGTGGTATCGTTGTTGGTGAAGTTTCACTGATGACGTGACAAACAGTGTTAATGTTTTTAATCGAAATACTTCTGACGCGATACGAGTTTACGATACACCAAATAACAATCTTAATCCAAATTTAAACACGTAGAGATAACGAAAATATTTTTACCTAGTAAATGTGCAGGAATAGGTCCTCTTTCCGACACAACCTCACCATAAAACCTCCTTAGATAGAACCTCACCACACCATGCAGTACGGTGTATAGAGGTCTGATATTATTGTAAAGCTGACGACAGAGTTGGCGGAGATGCGGGATTTCGAGGTCTTCTCTCCATGATTCTCCTAAGTTTCCATTGCCTGTCAAAAAGACAACATTATGTTTGCATTCCGTATTGCTTTTAAGTGCATCACCTGCCAGGGTAAGATGACACGTCAATTTTTTGTTGACTGTTTTGTCTCTCTGTTTTTGGTGCGAATTTGAAAAATGCACGAAAAAAATAATAATGACGTCGCGGGCGTATCGTAGCCCTGTTGGTGGTTCAAATAAACACATTGATGTAATTCATAATAGGTAGGTACATATACACCATAATACATAATGATATGTACATAGGAATAATGAACGCATTGCATTATGCACCACTTAAACAATTCTGACGCCAAGGCATATTAATTCCAAAAAAGGCACGTTAACTTTCTGAAGATTCTGCTTGTAACATTATTTCTAGAAAACTTACCATTATTTCTAGCACCAATATTTTCGACAGCAATCAACAGTCGATACGGCTCTTTCATCGGAGGTCCAACCAATTTCCTCCACATCTGCCAAATCCATCGCAAAACCGTTTCATTCTTTGAAAGCTCCATTACCGACTCAAAATCCCTGTCTCCTTTCATACAGACAGTTGTACCTCCAAAGTCTGTATTATAATTAAGTGACATAAAATCATCAGCAACTTTAGAATCTACGTCGTCTTCATCTTTGACATTCTCATCTCGTGTTAGATATTTCAAAATGGCGTTCTCTACCATTTGAAAATTGTCGGGTTGTATGTCTTTTGGTGTTGGAAAACATAATTTTACTTCCGTGTATGTATTTAGAAGTTCATTGTATAGGTGGTTGCGGAGTCTGTAATATTGGAATTATTAAAATAATCTTGGGTACCTAATAGTTAATGTTTTTTCTTACTTTATCATGGTTAAAGTTCTTGACCTACACAATTTAATTCAATCTTTGCCTTTCGATAAGAAACTATGTATGTGCATAAAAGTGTATAGTGTCTTCCACTATATTAATACTTTACCTTTGCTGGTGTAAGTTATACTTTGGTCCCCTGCACATCAAATACGTCTGCATAGCTTGACTGCTATTCAACAAATGATCATTGCGCATTTTTGTGAGCTTCTCACAAACTCGCTTCTCCCATACTATGTCTTCGTTGTTGTACACCATCATTCTATCTGTTATTTTTGGGTTGCCAGGGTTGACTAAAGATTCCCAAACTAATTCGGCACCTCTTGCATTGAAGTTTAGAACATGTTTGTTTATTGTTTCAAAGAGGTTTGTAATGTTTTGACAGAGGTAGAATGGTGTGATGGTAAGGAGCATTAAACCAGTTAGCTTCATTTTGATTGATTTTTCTAAGATATTTATGGCATAATTGATGTTTCTGTGAAATTACAAACATGAAAAATCGATAAAACTTTTGAAACTATCATGGTTATTAACACTAAAGTCATTTAAAACGGTAAATATCCCGTTTTAAATGACTTTTAATGAAAAATCGATATAAACGAAAACTAAGAAGTACATTTTATGTAGCATGCAAAGGAAGAAAGCTTATCTATATCTTATTTGGGACATTTATTTGTTATATTGTTTGACCTCTGTGGCGAGTGGGACTGTGAGTAGGACGCCTGTAACGAAGAATCTTGGGGGTTCGATTCTGTTGGTAGACAAATTATTTGTACGATACATAAGCACCTGTTGTTTCCGCGTCATGATTATTTGTGTAGGTAATTTAATTTTACGAAATTTTTCTGAACAATGTACCAAGGTTAAGGTTATCCATATTCCCAAAATCAATATCCATTATGCTAATCTGAGTATAAACTGTAATGTCAGCTAGATAAGGTCCAAGATAAGTGCCACTCGTGTGAAGGATTTATATTGAATGCAGCTTATCGGAAATCAAAGCACTTTGGTTTAGATAGTTGGTAACTAGCTGTAAAGGCTGACTATTTACGTAGGTCTTTTGATCTTTACTATCCATAAAGGTTGCCTGGAAGAACCTTATCGCTGTTAGCGATAAGGCCGCAGATTGTGCCACATCGATTGTTGCAGCACAGGGACATTTTACTTAGACTCTTATTTATTATATTAATGTTTGTTATTTTTAATCAACTGTGTGTTATTATCCATGGAAAGAGCTATGCTCGGAGTTTCTCTGAAGGATAGGATTCGTAACTAATACATCGGACAGAGAACCAAGGTTATCGACTATCGACATAGCTCAAAGAATTAGCAAGCTGAAGTGGCAGTGGGCCGGCCATATCTTGCGAAGAACCGACGGCCGCTGGGGCAAACGTGTTCCTGAGTGGAGACCACGACTCGGTAAACGTAGTCTAGGACGCCCTCCGACCAGGTGATGCTGGATGCGGCAAGCTGAAGACAGGGCGCTATGGCGCTCATTGGGGGAGGCCTATGTCCAGCAGTGGACTGCTATAGGCTGATGATGATGATGTGTTATTATTATTGTTTGTTTTACTAGTGTGGGTACTGTATAATTGTTGTTTTTCTAGTATCTGAAGTTGCAAATAAAAACTTTTTTTTAACTATCTATTATATAAAAACAGCCAGCGTCGACCGACTATGTAGGTATACAAAATATGAAGTCTTGTGTATAGGTTGTATGTACATAAGAACTAATAAATAAGTTAGTTTATGTAAGTTAGTTAATATAACATCGCCTTAGGGCTCAATAAAAAAACCATTTAACAATGTTAATATCTCAATAATATAAATAAACTCTGTTCCCAATAAAAAGGAAGTACCTAGGTAAACTAAAAGTACTTCTTCATAAAAACATACCTTGAATTTAATATCACAACACTTCTTCAATATTAGATGCAGAATTCACAAGAATCCGATCTCGGAAATTCTCAACAATTTATCAATTTCCCGTCGGCGCTCAATTATTCCCATTCAGCCCCCTACTACTAATATCGCTCCACGACTGCGATTCTTTAAGGGTACGCCAGTCGACAGCGCGAACTCGTGGCAGGAGGGGCCTAAATGTATGCTATCTCACTTGACGTAGTGTGCAAAAGAGCGCGCTATAGGATGATATGCACAAAGATTCAATCCTTGTGCGAAAGAGCGCGCTATAGGATGATGATATGCACAAATATTCAATCCTTGTGCGAAAGGGCGCGCTAGGATGATATGCACGAAGATTCAATCCTTGTACGAAAGGGTGCGCTAGGATGATATGCACAAAGATTCAATCCTTGTACGAAAGGGCGCGCTAGGATGATATGCACAAAGATTCAATCCTTGTACGAAAGGGCGCGCTATAGGATGATATGCACAAAGATTCAATCCTTGTACGAAAGGGCGCGCTAGGATGATATGCACAAAGATTCAATCCTTGTACGAAAGGGCGCGCTATAGGATGATATGCACAAAGTTACAATCCTTGTACGAAAGGGCGCGCTAGGATGATATGCACAAAGATTCAATCCTTTTACGAAAGGGCGCGCTAGGATGATATGCACAAAGATTCAATCCTTGTACGAAAGGGCGCGCTATAGGATGATTGCACAAAGATTCAATCCTTGTACGAAAGGGTGCGCTAGGATGATATGCACAAAGATTCAATCCTTGTACGAAAGGGTGCGCTAGGATGATATGCACAAAGATTCAATCCTTGTACGAAAGGGCGCGCTATAGGATGATTGCACAAAGATTCAATCCTTGTACGAAAGGGCGCGCTATAGGATGATTGCACAAAGATTCAATCTATTGTACGAAAGGGCGCGCTATAGGATGATATGCACATGCATAAATTTTGCATACTGGTAGGTAGTTCCAGACTTCCAGTTATATAGGTAGCACCCCTTATATAGGTAACACCCTGACCGAACATTTATCAGCAGATCGTATAAATATTTCTTCCGGGGCGGGAATCAAACCCGCCACCTCCTGCTTCGCAGGCAGACCTTCGACAGTGGTCAACATACACGTAACGCTTATGTTGTGTTCTTAAACACTCTTTTTTGTGATATTTAAAATCAACGTCACTTATTATAAACAGGTAAAGAACCTACACTTCACATAAATTCCAATAACTGATCAATTCCCGTCGGAACTCAATATTCCCTCAGCCCACGAGCGCAGCTGAACTGCGACTAATGTCTCTCCGCGGCTGCGATTCTTTATGTAGTTGTCGATGGTTAGGGCTGAGGTGTACCGGGAGCAGTTCGACTTGAAACTGGAGGACTTATATCTGCATTCGACATCATTTTCATGAGCACCAGACAATACAAATATATATATTGTACACCAGATGCAGATAATTATCAAAAATGCATTACATTACCTTAAGTTATAGTTGGTTTTTTAAAAAGTAGTTCAAAGAGCTAAAATTTTAATTTAAGGCGGTACCCCGAACCACACTAGTGCCGCCACTTATTTTACTTATTACGGTTTTTGAAATTTATTTTTCTCAAAAGAATATACATTCTCTTATAGAGAAATGTAAGATTATCTTAAGTAAATATGCAGAGCGGACTGATGTTACTAACAGTTGGAGATGTTTTCGTAGGTACGCGACTTACTTACTGCTTTATACAACACAAAAATCTATACTATGTACTAAAATGTATTATATCTATTCTTAAAACTATATCCTAACTTTTATGTAAATATTCCGGATTCAATTTGTGTAGAAAAAATCATAATGTAAAAGCGGGTAGACCGAAATATTTTTTCATCGCTTTAACTAAAACAATACAAGTTGCTTGTTAGCGGTTCTATTACGTGTTAATTAGCAGTTGCTTTGAGAGTAAGGTTATTGGTAAATGGTATGGTTTGGACAACATGGTTAGTTAGTTATTTATGTTAGTTTAAGTGTTTGTAGATAGTATTCGATTATTTATTTATTATTATTATTATTTTAAGCCATTACTGTCCCACTGCTGGGCAAAGGCCTCCCTTTTCTTCTTCCACTCCTCGCGATCCAACGCTGCAACAGGCCATGATGGAAGATGTACCTCGAGCTCCATCTCATCCTGGGCCTTCCACGTCGCCTCTTAGCGTTGGGTGGAAGGCTAAGAGGTGGTTAGTATTCGATAGATTAAAAAAAAATATTATTAAGTTGAATAATGGAAATATCAAACATTTCATTGGGGTTTCTGTGATACTTAATGTAAGCTCTTTTTCAATGTCTCTGTAATAGTGTTATTTGGTAACTACTTATTACAGAGACAACTCCGTATCGGCTTCTTCGACTGCACCAATTTTCTGCAAATATAGCTAAACTATCAATCCATGACTGTCACATTAATAAAAAAAAACACGTTTTTGTGGAACTTTAAATTAACTTAACTTTAATTTATAAGCTTTCTGTTAACTCTGCGATTGTTTTAATTTTGTATAGTTTACGAAGAGATACGAAGTTGGCCTTGGTGGCCACCAAACTCTTTTTTCGCATCTCTACCTTACAAAATAAAACTATTTCAGACATTAAAAAAAGGTTACGATATTAAAAAATGCACAATGAATTAAACTCGACTGTACACGGTAAACGTAGTGTAGTGTAGGACGCCCTTCGACCAAGTGACGACCTGCGAAAGACTGCAGAGAGATGCTGGATGCGTCAAACTGAAGACAGGGCGCTATGGCGCTCATTAGGGGAAGCCTATGACCAGAAGTGGACTAATATAGGCTGATGATGATGAATATTGATTTAAGTTTTCTCCCAGTACGCCTCGGCCCTTACTTGATAAGCCGTCTAAAGCTACCCGGGGGCAAACAAACAATTCCGTCCATCTTAATTCAGGAGCAAATAAATAAATGTCTTAGGGGGGATTGCGAGAGGAAATTGAGTTTCTTGTAGTTTTAAACATAGATCGTTCACATAGAAACATACCTACCTAGGTTCGAGTATAAATAGATTGATAGATCAAATTTATGTTGCGATGCCATTGCAGGGTGCATGTTGGACTTTTGTGATGTTATTTTAAGACTTACATATCTGTATGTAAGCAATAAACGATTGAGTATTGAGTAATAGATAACAAACCTATACAGGTAATAGTAATAAAAATGTAAGTGCGTAAGCCCTCGCACTCAGGGTAATTGAATGTTACTAATAGTAGTATCTAGGGTCGCCGTCATCGAAATCGATGAGGAGGCCTATATACCTATATATAATTAAAGGTTTAAGTCCCGACGAAATAGAACATTTTTGGGATATTATTTAGGTAATTTCTTAGATAGATCTAATAAATTAGAGATAAAAAATATTTTTAAGTACTTTTAGACACACGTTGGTTGCACCCCTCCAATAATTGTTCTTGAGAGGCTATTTGAAACTTGTTTCGAACGCGTTTTTACTATGGAAACGTATTTAGTCACAGTTTCTATCCCATGGGAACTAACAATGGGATGAAAAGTATCTGCTTTATTTGTAGCCTATTCAGACCATATTTGTTCTTCAAAAAAGGGCGGTACGCGCTATTTATAAATTAAAGCCACGAGATTCTTTGAGGGAATTATTTAAAAACATTAATATTCTGACTGTAATATCGCAATACATCTATGAAAATTTAATGTATACCCACAAAAATAAGGATAGCCTTATGAAAAAGTGTGATGTTCACAATAGAAATACAAGAAAGAAGAACAAGTTACACATCCCATCATTTAGATTACACAAGGTAGGGAAATCATTTATGGGCAATAGCGTGCGCTTCTATAATAAGCTTCCATCTGAAGCAACTGAGCTCCCTATTCGTAAATTTAAAAATTACATAAAACTAAATCTCATCAAGAAGGCTTTCTACTCCATAAATGATTATCTCAATGATGTTAATGCTTGGCCAGATGTCGCTCAGTTTCGCACCGACAATAGTATGTAGTAAGTAATTTGTTGTTGTGCATAGCTTTACTTAAATATTGACATGTATCGAATCATATTATATTTAGACTTAAATAGGCAAATAACCATGTATTAGACATATAAGAGATGAACATGCTAGTGGTTTCTTTTCACTTCTTCCACTAGTGGACAAAAAATTGAAGTGAACAGTAAAATAATTTTATTTGATAATAATTTATATATAAAATATGACTTGTCTAAGTGCTTATTTTGTAAGCCTAAAGAAATAAATGATTTTTTACTTTTTTTACTTTACTTATTCATATTTATTTCGTATATTATATTAATTGTATTCGGTCTAAAACAACCTGTACCTACCTACCTCTACAAAATTTCAGCTCAATCCGTTCAGTAGTTGTGGCGTGAAGAAGTTACAAACATCCATACTTTTGCATTTCTGCTTTGTCTTGAATTCATAATTTTCTTGGGAGTGCGAGATCGGTCTTTAGAAGTTCTATGGGTTCCGGACAATCGTGCTTTTTATCAATTTGTATTGGATGTGATTAAAAAAAATTAAGTGTATTTATGACTTGGCGTCTTCACGAACGTTTATGTGATGATGAAAACCTGCGGTTCACGGAGTGTTAGTGAATTTATCAATAACCCTGAATAAAATATTCACTACCAAGCCTTCAAAACAAAAAGTACCTACCTAGGTGCATGTGCTACCATCGTAGGCATAGTATTATATCCTCTCTTTGGTGGGCACTGAATACCTAACACTCTGTGATATGATATAAGCTTGATATAAGACATCAATCAACAAGGAATAAAAAGATGATGACAGTAAGAAATTATGTAAATAAAGTGTGTACCTATACTATTTTTAAATAATAATAATAAATAAATAATACTGGACAATTCACACAGCATTATCTATCCCCATGGTAAGCAGAGCTTGTGTTATGGGTACTAGATTACTGATATACATAATACAATACATTACATAGATAGATATTTTTTATTATATATAGAAAACAACCAGAACACCCGGAACAAATATCTGCAGATCGTACACACAATTGTTCCGAGGCGGGAATCGAACCCGCAACCTCCTGCGTCGTAAGCGGACCTTCGCCCACCGCGCCACATCGGTCGTCAATATAATAGTAGTGTCATTTAATTTATAACGGAATATTCACGATTTGTATTTTGAGTTTTTGAATATTTCGGGACAGTTTCATGCACCATGGTCACGGAATAACTGAAGGCACTGCGAGTAAGTTTTAACACTTTGACTGCGGTTTTTTTTCGACGACTGCGGTCTTTTTTTTTACCTAAAAAATTCGTGCTGCCACTCTACACAGCGGTTGTGTTGCGCCGCAAATGCGTTTCGTTTGAAAAATATTACGGCTGTGCTGAGTCACAAAGATCTGTATTTTCTCAGCCGCTGCGCTAGTGTGGATTTACGCATATTAGTCACTTGTAGAAAACTCATACCGTGCGTTTTCAGCACTCAAAGTGTTAAGTGCGAATATTTCAGCACAGATTCAAGTTGTGTCTGTGAAATATTCGAATAAAACTAAAATAAAATCATGGCAAATAAATATCCCGTTATAAATGACTTTTGTGTTATATAATAACCATGACAGTTTCAAAAACTTTTTTTACTTAAGAAGTTGTAAGCTGTGCCTAGGTATAGGTACTCGTAGATGTCTTAGACTAGAGGACATATTTAAAATAATTTGTCAGAGCTCACTAACGTCAACTAAAAAAAGCACTTGGTTTAGTACGAAATAAGTTTAAGTTTTTGAAAGGATCCGCATTAATTTTGTGTTTCTCAATAGCACATCCTTGGTTGCCCACTCTCAGTTAATTTTAAGCCACCATTTTATCCGAGCGTGTTTAATTAAAATGGAGCCCCGGCCGCGTATTGCCATAATGCAGGGTTTCTCAAACTTTCGGCTCCACGTACCCCTGTTAAAGTTTCCAGGTGACAGCGAACCCCTTAACTAACTAATTAATTCCCCCCCGCCCAAAGAAAACAATAAAATTGACTGTTGAAGAAAATAAGGTTTTTATTTCAATAAATGGTAACAAATAAAGTGCCAAAAGAAATATATTACTATTAATGTGATGGGTGTGCTTGTTTCTTGTCACAAATGAAGTCAATTTTATGAGTAATTTTGGACAATTTTAACCTTAATTCTGACTCGGCATCGTCGTCGTCAAGTCGATTTCTGTATTTAGTTTTTATCATGACCAAGTGTGAAAACCCACTCTCACATAAGTATGTTGTAGTAGCAAAGGGTAAAAGGAAATTCACCGCTTTGCGTGACAGTTCTGGATACTCTTCCTGTCTAGTTGCCCAAAAATCTATCAAAGACTTTTTTTTTAAATCAGCTTGGAGAGTTTCGTCTGCGGACATTTCTAATAACACGCAATATGCTCTTGTAGCTAGAGAGCATACTGCATATCAGTACAGAGACAGACTGAAATAAAATACACTTTGCTCTAATCCGTGAGAGCAAAACACATACAAGTACAGACAATTTGGCTGCCGACAATGGCATGCTTGAAAAGAAATAGATGTTATGAAATTACAATTCAACCGCTTGTCTGAAATATTACAAACCGACACATCAACTAATAATTTAATGATAATTAAAAAATTGAATAAAGTTTCATGTATCTACCATAGAAACCGTAGACCAAGCCAAAAATTTTGCCATTCAGAGAATAAAGATGTGTAGATCTAGGAAAATAGGCGTTCAACCAAAATCTGTTTCAAGGAGAAAGGACAGAGGGATCTCTAAAGGAAAAGGGCGCATACAAAGTGGAAGAGATGTGAGAAAGAAAAAACAACATAATCTCTCTGAAAATATTAATAAAAATCAGCCAAATGCAAAAAAAAACATTAAATAAGGTTTCGTTTTAAATAGTTAATAATGTTGATTTATCCTTTCAAAAATAAATACTTTAATGTTTTTTAAATATTGTTTTATTTACATAGCTACTGCATTTCTTTTCATCAGTCATTACCTGGGAATTGTTTTGCGGAGCCCTCGATACAAAAGAAGGAAACGTTTTTCTACTTCTAAATATTTTCCCATTTCCATTATATTTTCGTATTTGAAGAATGTTATTTTCATAATAAATACCTAGGCTTATACGTTTTATATAGAGAATAGAACGTTTAAACCTAGTTTTTAATTATGTTCATAAACATACTTAAATAGCATTGAGATCGGAAAATCTTAGAAGAAGAAAAATGTTGTATCCTTTTCTATGGAGGGGGTCGCACGAAGCTTCCCTCAGAGAATATAAACACGTACAACATAGTTATGTTCAATATTGTTACGTAGTACACTGCAACATATAATTAAAGTCTTATGACCCCACATACCCTACAATACAAACAATAACACGGTCACATTTTGCTTTAGACATATGCGAACAAACCGTATACAGACTGGTCAGGTCTGTAGTCATACGTAGTTTGCTTTAAAAATATGCAAGCAAACTGTATACTTATACAGATCGGTCTGTAGTCATACGTAGTTTGCTTTAAAAATATGCAAGCAAACTGTATACTTATACAGACTGGTCTGTAGTCATACGTAGTTTGCTTTAAAAATATGCAAGCAAACTGTATACTTATACAGACTGGTCTGTAGTCATACGTAGTTTGCTTTAAAAATATGCAAGCAAACTGTATACTTATACAGACTGGTCTGTAGTCATACGTAGTTTGCTTTAGAGTATTTGTTATTTTTAAGAGCACAAAGTGATCGAGTACAGACTATGGGTGTCTGTACTGATATACACAATGGCAATACGCGCCCCGGCCATTGCGGGACACTGGTTTTATTGTTCTTGCTGATTGTTTCTAAGATCTCATTCTGTTTTTAAATAGCGGACTTTTCTTCAGGTGGAATAGGTGTATTTAGAGTATGTACCTGCGTACCTACCTGTTTTATTTTCGTACCATAGGTACTTACTTACTTTACTAAGAGGTTTATAATTATATTTTATTTGGAGGTACCTACCTACCTACGGCTAGGTATCTATAAAAAATCTTTCTCGATCTTAACACATTACATTCACGGTTATTTATTGCGTTTATGCGTTTTTTTACCTATTCTTCAATGGCTTAATCGAAATTTCATTCCTTATAGTGATGCCTTCATCGAGTTTAGGATTCTAATTCGATGTCTTTTATTAGATAATTCCTACAAGAGAATGATTCGGGTTAGATTTAATCACCAAGTTATTTGAGAAGTTGAAATTCAATTTGAAACATTCAGCTATAATAAAATACACACCACAACGTGTTTTCTAAATCTTTGAACGAACGCAGTTACTGTTAGTGTTATAGGCTAGGTAGGTACTTGGTACCTAAATCAAATCTCCCGCTCTGGCGCCCGCCAGAGCGAGAGATTTGCTCTGGCGGCAGCTGTCGGTCAAAACTCGAAACAGTCATTATTCACTGACTGTCAGTGTTAAATAAAAATTTTATAATGAATGACAAATCAAACGTAAACAAATAATCTAGCAATTTTCTGTTTTCTGTCGAAAAAAACACAAAGATTTTGCTTGTATTTCTTTTTCTTTAAAAGATCACACAATTTTTTCACTAAAGACACAGTGAAAGTCTAGGAATGAGTAACATTTATATCCAAGAACCGCCAGCTCTTGGAAAAGTAAGTATAACATCTAGAAAAGTGTAGTTCGTTTATTTTTCATTACAAACCTTAGCAAACAGAAAATCTTAGAATTCGAGCTTAGTATCTGAAATTATCATATTTGCAGAGTTTGTACCAGTTTACAGTGTTATAATCGAACGTTTAAGGTTATAATTGTGAGAATTCCTCCAATATTTTTCACATACAGTTCATGGCGGTAAAATGGTCTAATATTTTCGATTTCTAAATTCCAGGTGCTTCTAAAGTCTTCTGCTGGTGAAATAGACATAGAATTATGGACAAAAGAAGCTCCAAAAGCTTGTCGGAACTTCATACAACTTTGTTTGGAAGGATACTACAATGGTATGATAAAAGTACAATTTCTAAGCTTAGATGTTACTTGAGGTCTCATTACAGATTGTGTCTTATTTGATATCACAGTTTACACTGGTAAAAAAACAAACAAAAAAAATATATGAAAAATATGTTTATTAACACAGAACTAAAGTTAATAAAGATTTGGTATGGTTAAAGTAGACAGAATTAATAAACAAAAGTGATAATGATTCCCAATCTAGGCTAGGCCTGTATCGTGAGAATCAATATGATTACCTGGTAAGAAGTGCCTCAATTTAATGACAAATCTATGCAGAGTTATACAAAATAAAGTGAAAAGAAACAAAAAAAAAATTAAAGTATAGATATTAAAAAAACAAAAATTAATTAGAAACTAATACAAACTACAAATTAGGGGAGAAAAACATGCATTAGGACCAGTGTCCATTTGTCAACTCCATGGTCCATTCAATGATTTGTTGTATGAAGATACATAGATAATATACAAAATAAAGATTTTGTTATGTGAAGGGTCCCCACCTCAGCATGTATATTAATTTTATTTTCTTATTTAGCACCTACACCGCTATCCTTCTTCTTTTTTCGATCTTTTCTTCTATGCTTTGGTTGCCTAGAAGAAATAGCGTGAAGCGATAAGACTGCAAATTATTTTACATTTTCCCAAAATGTTTTAGTTATATTTTTCTGAATAAAGCATTATCCATTTCCCATCTAGTCCATTTATTTCTTATAATTGTATTTCCAGGAACAATATTCCATAGAGTGGTCCCGGATTTCATAGTACAAGGCGGTGATCCCAACGGCGATGGCACTGGAGGAGAATCTATCTATGGAGCCCCATTCAAAGTAAGAAAGAAAGAAAGAAAATTATTTATTAGACACAACACACAATTTAGTTACACAAATATAAGACTAGTTAGTATTATGTTAAAATCTTAAATCCTAAAGCTTATATGTTATTCGGTATTTTTGTATGCTTTCCTTTTTTTGTAACTATAACATGTGTAGGTATGTGTGGCTATCAATAAATTATTTTATTCTTTTTATCATTTTTTATATAACCAAACACTACACAAACTAAAACACATAATACAGAAAAAACAAAGAATGGAATACAAATGTAGACACTAACACAAGTAGTGTTTGGGTTGGTACTAAGTAGCCATCACAGCAAGCAGATACGCGCGCGTGTGTATGTCTAACCAAATCAAATCATTTATTTGCTGAACACATTATTATAGGTACAAGTCAGGTCTTATAAATACAGTAGTGTCACATGTATTCAAACCGCAAGCAGGTGTGCAAATATTAATATTATATTACAATTTAATAATATCACTGTGATTTAAGGTAGTCAACAATTAAAATAATCAAGTAAAATAAATTTAAGGTACATTCTAAAATAAACAGTTAACTTTAAGATTTACAATCATGGTCAAAACATAATAAATTTTTCTACTTAAGATTAATATATTCATTTATACTATAGAAACATTTGTCAAGCAGCCACTTATTCAATTTTAGTTTAAATAAATTGCCATTGAGGTCTTTAATAGGTTCTGGTAACTTATTAAAGATAGTAATGCACATATTAAATACATTTTTTTCATAAATCCGCTTGTGGCATTGCGTTTGTAAATCAAATTATCAAATTTAACCTGACTTAGCTTGTTGTTCTAAACACAGTCATTTGTGAAAGAGCGCTGTTTTTCAGTTAGAACCTGTTAAGGTAGGTAAGGATATTTTGCTGATACATTTATTACTACTCATATACGAGTAGATGACTGTTTAATCACGAGTGCCTAATTATTTGATTATGACGACCGATGTGGCGCGGTGGGCGAAGGTCCGCTTGCGACGCAGGAGGTTGCGGGTTCGATTCCCGCCTCGGAACAATTGTGTGTACGATCTGCAGATATTTGTTTCGGGTGTTCTGGTCGTTTTCTATATATAATAAAAAATATCTATCTATGTATCGTATTGTATTATGTATATCAGTTATCTAGTACCCATAACACAAGCTCTGCTTACCATGGGGCTAGATAATGTTGTGTGAATTGTCCAGCATTATTTATTTATTTATTTTATTACACTCAGCTTAACAGTAGCGTCATTATTGCACCTTTGCCTTATTTCAAATTCGAATGCCCATAATCCCGATTAAGAGCATGCGGGTTGTCGTTTGACAATAACATTAATAAAAAGAAAAAAATTGTCAATACATGAACATAATTTCGATAAATGAATTAATACATAGCTACATGTCCATCCAAAAATGGCCTGGAAGAAATTGCTCTTATTTATTTATTGATTTACTTACTTACTTATTTATTTATTGATTTACTTAATGCCGAGGCATTTTCTACCTGCCAACCAGGAAACACATGTTTTAAATAAAGGGTTGGTGTGCTAACATAACATACAAATATGAGTAATAGTAACTATGTTTATGACATTTTATAATTTATATATATATAAATAAATAAATAATAAATAAATACTGGACAATTCAACACAATTTTAGGATTTTTTTTTTAATTTAATTAATTTTAATTAATTTTACCTAAAATACATATTATATTATACATATCTATATACCTAAGAAAAATAGCTAAAACAATAAATATACAGTTCCAAATATAGCATAAGTATCAAATCAAAAGAAGAAAAAAAAAAAAAAAAAAAAAATAGAAACGTTTTATGAAGAGCTATGCTTGTATAACCTCTCATGAAAAAGCCTTCGCACCGATTGCTTGAAAGTATCACGTGTATCTGCTTTTCTAATGTCCACTCAGTGGTAAGTCATTCCACAGCCGTACTGCTTCTACCGAAAAAGAAATCATGAAAATGTATCTTTGCATGTGCAATAAAGCGTATTTGTATCTATTGTGTTCTATTTTACATTGAAACAGTAATTAATAATAACGCTTACAAAAAAAACATTATCTTAATGCGAGCATATCGTTATCATATCCCAGGATGAGTTCCACTCCCGCCTGCGGTTCAACCGGCGCGGGCTGGTGGCCTCCGCGAACGCCGGCAAGGACGACAACGGCTCCCAGTTCTTCTTCACTCTAGCAGCCACTCCGGAGCTGCAGAACAAGCACACTATCTTCGGGAAGGTCACTGGTATGTGTTCTGCACAGACTTGTTTATGTTGTTTAATTTTATCATCATCATCAGCCTATGTTAGTTCACTGCTGTACATATACATAGGCCTCCCCTAATGAGCGCCATAGCGCCCTAACTTCAGCTTGACGCATCCAGCATCTGCCTGCAGTCCTTTGCAGGTCGTCATCCCACCTGGCCGATTAATTTTAGCACCAGTGTCTTAGACAATTGTTTTTGTTATTTTACATTGACGCTAACCAATGATATTGTGGTTTCTTATTCACTTCTTCCACTAGTGGACAAAAATTGAAGTGAAGAGAAAATAAAAATCTAGTTATTTGGTAATAATTTATAGTATATAATTTGACTTGTCTTATTTTGTAAGCCTAAATAATTAAAGTTTTCGAAATCTGAAATACCGGCATCTTCTTTGGCGTTGTTATTTTGTATCAGGAGTTTAAAAAAAATTTAATTTAATTTATATTTGTTAAAATTGGCATTTTTCTCATTAGCCTGTATTTCGCTAACTGATATCAATCTCCCTGTTCCAGGTGAAACTATCTACAACGTGTTAAAACTCTCGGAGGGTCTCATAGGCCCGGACGACCGTCCCGAACACCCGCACAAGGTCACATCGACCACGGTGCTTATAAATCCGTTCACGGATATCGTGCCGCGGGTACAAGAGACCCTGGTTGAGGCGCCGAAGAAAAAGAAGAAGGAGCGGCAGGGGGTTAAGTTAGTATTATTTATATCAACAAAACTTGGAGCTTTCTACCCTGTTATCATTAATTTTTTCGTGGTTTTGTCGTTGGTGCAGAACCTTGGGCCGAATCAATTAAAATGAAACAAAGTTCCTTTGAACTTATAGTCATTTTAAGAGTGTACCTTATGTAATTTTATAGTTAGAAATCGTTATTTATCTCAGAATCTGTGAAAGCTACCACCTTCATATTTAGGTAAATGATAATTCGAACTTTTATCTTGGATTCTGTCTTTTCGAAAACACGATTGGTGAAAATTTTCTCGATACTTTTTGAAAAATACATGTTTTGCACACATTTTGCTATTTATCTCAGGAACCACCTAATTTTTTTGTTGGATTTTTGTTTTGTCGAGAAACGTAGTAGAATTTCTTCGTTTTCGTCTTTTTAATTTTTAGATTAGGTGTGTAAATAACTTGTAATTAGGCATTAGGCAGTTTTGGCGCTTACGTCGATAAAAAATACGGAGCACGTCTATCGCTCTGTGCTTCTCACTCACAAGAAAATCATATCTTGTCATTCTGCTCTGAACTGAAGCGAAATTCGAATTTTGGCTGAGGTATGGCACGCTCTTAACTTCTAGAAACTTCGGTCTCCTATCGTTCGGCGACGAGGCTGAGGAAGAAGAATCAGAGGTCCAGGAGTACAGAGGGAAGCCCAAGTCTACTCACGATCTCTTGGAAGACCCGAAACTCAGTAAATTGACTGCTGAAGGTAAGGTAGTAGTTATATAAAGGACCCATTTTATTCCTGACCTCTGTACCGCGGTGGGTGAAGGCCCGCCTGCGAAGCAGAGGTTGCGGGTTCGATTCCCGCTTCGGGACAATTGTGTGTACGATCTGCAGATATTTGTTTAGGGTGTTCTGGTCGTTATCTACGAGTTTAATAAAAAAAATATGTGTATGTGTTATTATGTATATCAGTTATCTACACAAGCTTAGCTTGGAGCTAGATATATTATTTCTTATTTATTAAATACTAGTATCTGCACGCGGCTTCGCACGCTTTGTTTCTATAGTAACGTTTTAAGGTTATTTCTATCTCATGGAAACTGATTTATGGCATAAAAAGTAACCTGGAACTACTTGTATGCAAAATTTCTATCCGATCCGTTCAGTAGTTGTTTGCGTGAAAGAGTAACAAACTTTCGTATTTATAATATTAGTAGGATGATAGCATTAGTATTACGTTTACATTACCTATATATCCCACAGAATTCGAGAAAACCCTCGAAAAACCAGCCGGCCCAACTACAGAAGAAATAGAACAGAAAAAGAAAGACACAGAAGCTGCTGTCACAAACATAAGAGACAAACTCACTTCTAAGAAACGTGGGAGCAGTACAGATAGAGATAGCAAGAGGAAAAGAGATGGCAGTATAGAGAAAGAAGAGAGTGAGAGTGAGGAGGAGTATTATTTGGGAATGGAGAGGGACAAAGAAATTAAGAAGGAAAAGTAAGTAACTCTACTTGTCTATCCATAATATTATTTTTTATAATTATAATTTCATATAAATAATTATAAAAAATAATAAATAAATAATGCTGGACAATTCACACAGCTCATAGCTAAGCAGAGGTTAAGCGTTGTGTCTCCTGCTTTTAAGAAATGGGACGATAAAGGAATTATGTCTGTATAAAATTTGATTTTCCTTGTTCGTACTAATCAGGGCCAGTGGCGTGCCTAGGGCTTGAGAACAGGGCAAGCCCGAGATACGATTCGCTAAATAACTAGGCACCGGTTTGCCGCTATCTTGTTATTGCATAAACAAAAAAAGGTCTTTAAAAAAAGGTCGTATTTGGAGAGCAAATACAACACGCGTATTGTGATTTGAAATTTCTTCAGATAATTGACGAGATAATGATGTCTCTATGCGTTGGTTATCGAAATTACAAAATGAAATTACATTCATGTGTTTTTGTGAATTTTTTTAAAATTTAAATCATCAAAACCAGACGTATTCCAAACCGTTATCTCGTTAGAAAATATGCAACTCCAGCAATACAATTTGTTGGAATGGGAGCAACCAATGAGTTTTGTACACTGATCTATTAAATTGTCTTATGATAATGAGACTTACTTGTTTGCGAAATACACAAAACCAGTGTAGTGTGGGTTTTGCGGAAGGCCACAGGTCTTTTTTCTCCGTGAAAGATAAAGATTTCATCCTCTCCTCGCCTATTAAAACTTTCACACACTTCAAATCCTCACAAGTAACAATATCACCTGTTACACTCATTTGAAACTCTAAATCATACAAATATCTCGAAAGTTAGGACGATAAATAAATATGCTAATTGTCGCTCACTCAATAAACAAAACAAACAAAAGTGATTCGAATGAATGAATACGAAAATTTTCTTGTACGATACGAACTTCGTGAGTTGACCGTAGTTTGTAACGAACTTCACAGTGAAAGCCGGGCTTCATTTTCCATACTAAACGCTATAGAAAACTAACCTAGTATATCTATAGACGTAGACACTTTGTCATAGGATAGAACGGGACAGATATAGGCGGCTGCAAAGCCCCGTTGCAAGCCCATGAGTGTGAGCGAGATGCATGGCTGAGAGCCAACCTGAGGCCGCGCGCCGCCGCCGCCGCCGGCGCGTTCGGATACTTAGTAGATAGTCATCTAGCCATAGATTAAAAAGAAACAAATGAATGTATTGGCGCGCGAAAATTTAAATATTGAAGTAAATGTTTTCGGTCGGTATGAAATTCGAGGTAGGGCAAGCCCGGCTTTTGGGCTTGTATGAAGCTACCGCCACTGATCAGGGCCAAAGCGAGGGAGACGAATGTGGAATTCCTCGGCTAAATAGATGATGCTCTGTGAATTATCCAATACTAGATGCGCCCGCAGTTTCGCTTGGATATCTATTGTGTCAAATGGATTAAAATGAACCTCATCAAAATCCTTTGGGTAGTTGTAAAGATATTAACATACATAGAGACAGACAGGCCGCGGTAAGCGACTTTGTTTTATACGTAGTATCAGTCATCTAGTATCCATAACACAGCTCTGCTTATCATGGGGCTAGGTTATCTGCTGTGAATTATCTAACATACATATATTTTATTATTTCTAGAGAAAGAATCCGCAACGAAATCAAAGCTCTCAAGAAGGAGATGAAAGGCAGCAAAGAACAGAAGGAAACGGAACAGATCGAGCCAGAAGTAACAGCGGTGGAGCAAGACAACGAGCTGATGAAGAACTACGTGGAAGAACAGGAGAAATACAAGAAGATGAAGGAGAAGATACCTAAGAAGGGTGCTGCGAGGTATGTCGTTAGTTTTTTATTAATGTTTTTAATTAACCCGGTAACAGCTTCCCATCAGGTGGGTCGCATGCGGCCTGCATGCTTGTTTGTTATAAAAAACAAATAATCACACAGCTAATTAAGAAACTGCCTTAGAGAAACCAAATTATTAATAACAAGCGGACCGTCCCGGCTTCGCACGGGTATTGGAATTTTTAAGGTACATTTTTTACACCTTGGGTTTAATTATTATTTGGAGTTTTAGTAAGGATCCCTAACTTTTTTGAAAATATAATATAGCCTATGTTCACCGGGGATATATATATGTATATATAGGCCTCCTCATCGATTTCGATGACGGCGACCCTAAGTAATCACAGATTTTTTCTATCATGAGCTCTAATATGGCTCGCTAGACCGAACTTGGTCTTGAATATCCTACGGTACGCATGGCAGTAGAGTATCTACTATCTAGTATCTACTATCTACTATTTACAACAGAGTCACCGGGGATATTTAGGCTTCCTAACGGTGATAGAATTTTTCAAATCGGTCCAGTAGTTTCGGAGCCTATTCGTTGTTGAGCATAGTAGTTGTGCCTTGGGTCCGGAAGGGTTACAAACAAACAAACAAAAAATCAAACCTTTCCTCTTTATAATATTAGTATAGATAACCTGCGATTCGAAACGTAAGTATGTGTATGCAATAAATAAATGAATATGAATAAAAGTCATTTCAAAAGACCGCAGGGTGATGATTTTTGAAAGTTAATCTGGTTTAAGCGCTAAACTTGAGTTTTGCCGCATTTTAGGTACCTGCTTAGGTAGGTAGATGTTATTATTTGTGCAGCACATAAAATATAAGGAATTCTTTGAGAAATCACAATTTTTTTTGAAAACGTAGGTATGTTCTTACTTTTTGTTAGCATTTGTATATTGCAATCTATTTTAAATTTTATCTAATAGAAACAAAACAGTTTCGTTTTATAGGCGAAGTCTCTTTGTGAGTAAAAATGATCGGACCGTTCGCCAATTCTTCTATTATAAAAGTCCGAACGAATATATTCGATGATCTCTTTGTCATCATCAGACAAAAACCATTCATTTATCTTTGTTCAAAATCGATATCACTGAATGCAAGAAACACAGCCAATAATAAACAATAACGAACAACACAACATAACCTAAAATATCTCATTCTCACAGTTTTGACAGTAATGTCAAAACTGTGAGAATGAGCCCAGAGTTAGTTGACATAACCCTCCCATGTCAGAGGGTTAAAAATTTCAAAATCTAACTCAGGGTTAACTCTTGGTGGTACAAGACATAATTAGAATTTAACTCCAGAGTAGTATCTAACTCTGAGTTAACTGTGTAAACCAAGCCTGGCGCAAGTAGACCTTAAAGGTCTTAACATATCTCCAATTTCCTTTGACGGTGTATCATTACCAGTGAGCAAATCTGTTAAAAACCTGAGTTTGATCGTAGACAATGAGTTGTCCTGGGGTCCGCAACTGGCGGAACTCAGCAGAAGGATGTTTGCATCGGCGGGCTCATTGCGGCGACTGCGCAATTTTCTCCCGACTACCACTAAAATTACACTTGCCCAGTCCCTATTGCTTCCCATTCTCGATTATGCCGACGTTTGCTATCCGGATCTCGCTGAAGAACAATTAAACAAGCTTGAGCGCCTCCAAAACTTCAGTATTAGGTTCATATTTGGCATTCGCAAATATGACCACGTTTCCGAATATCGCGCAAAACTCAAGTGGTTACCCATCCGACTTCGCAGGAATACTCATATGTTATCCCTCTTGTACAGTATCTTATTCTATTCTCCAAGCCCTTCTTATCTCAAGGAGCGCTTCGAATTCCTCTCAAATTCTCACTTACTCTCTTTGCGTTCCTCTGAAACCCTCATCTTGAAAGTCCCTGCTCACTCTACCTCTTTCTATGACAAATCATTCACTGTACAAGCTACCCGTCTATGGAATGCTCTCCCTCTGGACATCAGACATGCAAAATCACTCCCTATATTCAAAAAACTGCTGCATCAGCATTATTTATCCATATGAAATATTGATAGCCTTATCTTATGTCTATGTAAGTTTATTATAATGTTTGTAATGTAGGTATTTAGTGTATTTGTTACCAATTATTTATTAAAGTGCCACCGTCTATATTGTTCGTTCATGTCCAGTCCATCCCAAGGTTGCCTAGAAGAGATCGGTTTCAGCGATAAGGCCGCCCTTTATACCTTTATTCTAAGTTTTTATCTCTGTATTATTTTCTGTTTTGTGTGGTGTAATAAAGTGTTATTTATCTATCTATAAAAATAAGAAATTTCCGCGCGGGCGAAGCCGTGGGGCGCAGCTAGTATACTATAAATTATTATAAAAAAACACGTTGTTTTTGATTTTCTCTCCACTTCAATTATTTTCCAAATATGTGTACGTTATAAATAAATAATAATAATAGTTATAAAGTGATATACATTACCATGTGTCAGTTTTAAAAGTGCGTATAGTGCAAAGTTTCAAGTGTCAAGAGGAATTGAAAATTTCAGAAACCGTCGCCAGAAAACACCCAGAAAGCCGTACAAGAGGAAGCCATGGATCAAGAATCTTTATTCCAACAGGGACTACCCTGACAACTACACGCATCCAAAGTTCTTAGAAGATCTACAGAAGAACATAAACGCTGAAAAATACACCTTATTCCAAGCTTTCGTAGGCTCATTTCGGGTCGTACTTAGAATCTGTCTATGTGTGCTATACGCTGTACTATTCGTTTATATGTACAACGATTTAATAAATACATATACAGTTATATACATAAGCACGTTAACAACATCTCTCAGTTATGTACTGTATGTATATCTCAATGGTACAGCGGTGATAAGTCACTTCAAAACTGTATTAGTTTACTTAGTTCTAGGTTATTTACTATCACCGATTCTTCACACTTTGACAGATACGGTCAGTACGGATACGATTTTCGCGTGGTCTGTACTAATGATGATAATTCACTTGATCTTCTTCGATTACGACGTGCCAGCGTCTATAGTATCGAAGTCATTATCAATAAATGCAGCCATATTTGCCTCTGTGTGTTTAGTATCAAGATTATCTACTCCTTTCGACGCGTTTGTGTTGTTGACTGTATCTGTCATTTTCTTCGTCCTCAGCCCTCAGTTCATCCAAGTATACTTACACACAAAAGTGTTTATATTTATTTACGGAGTGACGTTAGCTTTGACGTTGGTTTCTTTGTACGCGGTTTCGAAAACCTTGCTGGTTTATTTCGTGGTTTTGGTTTTGGTTGTGAATGGTTACTGTCCGGTTATGTTTGTGAGGTGGCAGAAATATAAGGATAATAAATATGGGCCGTGGGATGAGGCTGTTATTAATGATTCTGATGATTTGGATGAGTGTCTGGGTATTGATTGATACTCACTTATACATGAAAACACCAATTGAAAGTTTGTTTAAGGCGGTACCCAGCACACTAGCGCCGCCACCTATACACTAGCCAAACTCGATGTAGAATGTTTGTAAACAAACTGCCCATACTTTACCTAGAATTCACTTTATTGCCGCGTCTTTTTATACGCAATTTACATAGCTTGTCGATTTGAGATCCTTCTTTCAGTAAATCTTGCTTCAAATTATATCTGAAACTTGACGCCAAGCAAATGAGTTGTAGTTTTTGATTTGTTTACAAATATTCCACATCGAGTTTGGCTGCTGTGTAGTTATAATATTATTACGTTGATCAAATAAAACTTCTATTATTTCATAGGGCAGTTTGTTACACCCAATATAAATTTATAACCTTTTTTCTTATGTATCCGTACTAGTGTAGTTAAGTTATAGTTTGTTCGGGGTCCGGGTGTTTTAATGTATAAAAAATATCGTTTATAAAATAGTTACTATTATAAGAAAGAATAGAATATTATCAACTCATTTATTGTCAGATTCACAATCCATATACAAACTTAAAAATGAAAACATACAAAATTAAAAATAAATGTCACAAACTAAATCACGCATAAAATCAAATAAAATAAAATTAAAATAGAATAATATAACTCAGGGAAATTAAAAAAAAAAAATAATAAAACAAACATGATTATAAAAAATAAAGGACAAAACATATTTTTGTACATGAGTCACAAAACGGACTCTATCTCAGCATGAGTTAGTTATAATTCTAAATAAAGAAAGAAAGAAAATACATTTATTGATTCACTGCAGTAGGTACAACTTGTTACTAATTATAATATAAATAAGAACATAAAGAAATAAAAATTAACTAGCTATCTATATAAAAGCAACAAGCGACTCTATAAAGCGAACCTGTCTCAGCATGATGTTGCTCTATAAATAAATAAATAATGCTGGACAATTCACACAGCATTATCTAGTCCCATGGTAAGCAGAGCATGTGTTAGGGGTACTAGATTACTGATATACATAATACAATATATTACATAGATAGATATTTTTTATTATACATCGAAAACGACCAGAACACCCGAAACAAATATCTGCAGATCGTACACACAATTGTTCCGAGGCGGGAATCGAACCCGCAACCTTCTGCGTCGCAGGCGGACCTTCGCCCACCGCGCCACATCGGTCGTCGGCTCTATTATGACTATTATGTTGTATTTATTTTATTTTTATACAATAGTAACCAAAGAATAATGCGGGTTGTAGACCAAAAGCTAAGCTCGCATAGCTGACGCTTATTAACCGACGACGATACAAAATAAAAGAGGAGATTCTTTGTTCGCCTGTAGGTATGTATTTTTTACCGGCATTAGGAAGTACAAACCAAGGAACCAAACTTTAATAAAGAGAAATTCAAAGTAAATACAATGTGTTTGATTTTGTACCTTTATTTTGGCTAAATTTAAGTCGTAGATAGCACTAATACATCCATGGCTGAACATCATCATCATCAGCCTATAGCAGTCCACTGCTGGACATAGGCCTCCACAAAATGCCCCCCAAACAAGGTTGTGATTTGTCATAATCACTACCGCTTGGCAGATAGACTGGTAATCGCAGTAGAGGTGTTAAATATAGACAGAAGGAAGTTTCTGGCTTGTCTCTGATAAAATCAATATCGAAATTACTGTATCTTAATTGTCTATACTAATATTATAAAGAGGAAAGGTTTGATTTTTTGTTTGTTTGTTTGTTTGTAACGAATAGGCTCCGAAACTACTGGACCGATTTGAAAAATTCTTTCACCGTTGGAAAGCTACACTATCCGCTGTAAACATAGGCTTTATTATATTCAAAAAAGTAAGGGATCCTTACTAAAACTCCAATAATGTAACCCAATGTGTGAAAAGTGAACCCATAAATTTCCTTGCATATCAATACGCCATTTTTTCTAAATAAACGTCATTGCCTAGCAACGCTCTTTTGACAACAAAGGTTTGATAACAATTTACTAAATAATGTTGTATGGAAACGAAAACTTTGATAGTTTAACGTTAACACTTTGAAGTGCTGAAATCACACGGTATGTGTTTTCTACAAGTGACTAATATGCGTAAATCCACACTAGCGCAGCGGCTGAGAAAATACAGATCTTTGTGACTCAGCATAGCCGTAATATTTTTCGAACAAAACGCATGTGCGGCGCAACACAACCGCTGTGTAAAGCGGCAGCACGAATTTTTTAGGTTACAAAAAGATCGCAGTCGTCGAAAAAAATCGCAGTCAAAGTGTTAACGAATCGAACTTATTCGAAAACTTATTTTTCGATTTTTTTTGTGTGGTATTCAAAGGCATACGATTGACTCACTCTTGACCAGTTCAAAATAACAGTAAATGTTATCTCAGCCACAATAAAATCCTTATATTTCTCATCTCCGTTATAGAATCCGTAATTCCCACGTTTTTACAAATTAATTGTAATTCGGAGATTTCTCTTAGAAACTGATTTAATTAGAGGCGCAAAGTGTCCATCGCAAAAAAATACTAATTCTGTTATAAGTAGCAAAAACTTAATTAGGTAGCGTAAACTAAAAGAGCATTGATCAAACTTTATCTCTCACTTTAGTTCATTGTCTCACTAAAACAAACTTTTTAGATATTCGAAAATACAATACAATATAACTTTATTGCACCATCAATACAAAAAAATAATAAAAATACTAAAGGATCTTAATACTAACTATAACTAGTGGCACAATCGGCGGCCTTATCGCTAAAAGCGATATCTTCCAGGCAATCTTTGGATGGATAGGATCGGTACGTTTTAAAGCTGACGGTGGCGTAATTATTTAAGATATAAAATAATTAATATTTATCTCATGTTCATATATAAAAAAAATTGAACAAAAAGAAAACAGGAACAATTAACATAATAACATAGAAAATAAAACTAAAAATAAAAATCAAGAAAACTTATCAAGAGTGATCAGATAGTGTTGATGAACCATACTTTTGAAGATAGGAAGGGATTTCGCTTGACGGATAGAAACGGGAAGGGCGTTCCAGAGTCTGGCGGCCTGCAACGTGAAGGAATCACCATAGAACTGGGAAGTGTGCGATGGAATTTTTAAAAGAAGGGTATCAGACGAGCGAAGGGATCGTGGGTGGGACATATGGAGAAACTCAAAACGGTCTTTTAGATAAGACGGTGATGATGGAAGGAAAAGGACAGAATAAAGGAGATTAAGAACATGAGCATTCCGTCGAAGCCGAATGGGTAACCTGTTACGGCCTGTTACGGTACACAGAGATGTGGTCAAATTTACGCAGGCCAAATATAAATCTAAAGGAGTAGTTCTGAAGACGCTTGTTGAGTTGGTCTTCAGTTAGGTCAGGATAGCAGGCGTCTGCATAGTCTAAGAGGCATAATAAGAGGCAAAATATGCAGGCACATTCAACTAAAAATCATTTTGCCCACTTGTTGAACAAATACATATATAAGAGGTTATAGTTTATCAATCAATTTACTTAACTACAGCATAGATAAATGAAACTATTTCGTCCATGGAAATACGTACCATAGACGAACGATAATTTCATTTAATTTGTGTTACCTACATAATATATGAATTTACTTTATAGTTTGACCGAAACCGCTGTACCGCGCCTGAGGTATGCGAGCGGCGAGACGGGGGGGAAATATCGGCCGCTCCAATCCATCAGTCTGCCGTCAACGCGTACTCTTGCTCTTTTTTCCTCGCCCCCCACCTCGCTGCACTTTCCTAAGGAGCGGTACAGCGGTTTCGGTCAAACTATAACAATCGTTTGATAATACGAGTAGATAGTTATTTGGTTCTACAACATAGACAGCACAAAATAAAATCAAACATAGCTGTGTAAGTAAGGGGGACTCCAACATCATCAGACAGTCGGAAGTGGTTTTGTTTTATTTTATTTTTTATTTTGCTTTATTCGGAAGACAAACAGTTTTACACACTTAACAGATAACTTAAATAATAACTTATAACCATTTATGTGTCCTCGCATGTAGACACTATGTAGTGATGTATTTCTGAAACGAATCTACATATGTACTAGTGTAGTAAGTCTTTGCTCTTTTTGAGTAGAAACATTTTTGATACAAACATTCCTAGGTGCATTTTGGCCAGAATTAAGAGGAGTACTAATTCCACTAATTTAATTGTCGCTAGTTTTGTCTTCTTTGGTCGTGTAATGGATAACTTTGCCGTAGAATGCATTTTTTAGAAGTAATAACTGAAAAAAGTCTAGTGCAGGCAGTCTAGAGAAGTTGTAAAGATGGTTTTACACTATTAGTATCTATCCTAACAACTTTCAATAACTCAGAACCGTGCAATTTTTTGCAACCTAACGCAATTTTTGTGTCATGACTGGCCTAAAACGCCCATAGCGCCGACCACCTTAACTCTAAGCAACATGTGGGTCATTACAATGATACATTATTATAAAACATCGATAAAACCGTCATGTATGTGTCCTCGCATGTAGACACTATGTAGTGATGTGTTTCTGAAACGAATCTACATATGTATGTACTGAATTTCAAAAGAAATTCTTTCTTGTTAACAGAGAAAGCTTCACTCTCGAGTTACTGGCGAAATTCAAGAACAAACTGAAGGATATCAAAGAGAAAACACAAACCGAGGAGGGTACGAGCGAGACGGTCAATGATGATGAAGTGGATACTGATGACTGGTAAGTTGAATGAGGGTACTTACCATCATCAGCCTATAGTAGTCCACTGCTGGACATAGGCCTCCCCTAATAAGCGTCATAGCGCCCTGTCTTCAGCTTGCCGCATCTAGCATCTGCTTGCATCTCCTTCGCAGGTCATCATCCCACCTGACCGCAGGGCGTCCTACACTACGTTAGCCGAGTCGCGGTCTCCCCTCTCCACTGAGTCGAATACTGCTAACCATACGCTTTACTATGACAATGGTATCGTTGTAGAATCGTCTATAGATGGATGAAACTCTGGAGTATACCGCACGCACTATTTGACGACCGATGTGGTGCGGTGGGCGAAGGTCCGCCTGCGACGCAGGAGGTTGCTGGTTCGATTCCCGCCTCGGGACAATTGCGTGTACGATCTGCAGATATTTGTTCCGGGTGTTCTGGTCGTTTTCTATGTATAATAAAAAAAACTATGTAATCTATAATTGTATTAAGTATATCAGTCATCTAGTACCCATAACACAAGCTCTGTCGGCGCCGATTATTTTAACGTCAGCGCACATGTCTTCTATTCAGTAGTAGTCAGATAATCATATAATTTTCTGTCCTTAGGTTAGGCCACAAACTCCGCTTCGAAGACCAACGGCCCGTCCTAGCCCGGGACGCCTCGACGAAAGGAGATGATTGGTTCGATATCTACGACCCGAGGAACCCTATCAACCAGAGGAAAAGAGATAAAGGAAAGAAAGAGAGCAAGAGGAAGTGAGATAGAGTATTAATAAATAATGTAAGTTATTTTTGATTTGTTTTATTGTAGCACCTTAGATATGGAGTTGATTTGAATTATTCCACTCTGACCCATCAAGGCGCCCCATTGGTGGGGAAAAGTGGACTGGATTAAATTTTACCGTGTAATTTGCCCCATTAACTCACTTTTGTGGGACAGAGTGGAATAATTAGTTTATTTTGGGTTATGACAAGAATATTAACGAGCTTTGAAGCGCAAGAGACTCAAACCTAACCTATCTTTATAGTATACTAGCGGACCTTCCCGGCTTCGCACGGTTTTAGTACGGATACCTTAATTTTTGAAAATATAATATAGCCTATGTTCACCGGGATAGTGTAGCGTGTAGCTTCCCAACGGTGAAATAATTTTTCAAATCGGTCCAATAGTTTCGGATCCTATTCATTACAAACAAACAAAAAATCAAACCTTTCCTCTTTATAATATTAGTATAGATAGTTATACAGGGTGGGGCATAAGTAATCACCCAATTGGAACACGCTATAACTTTTGCAAATGACGCCAAATGTCAATTCGGTTTTGACATTTGTGAAAAAAACAAACGTAAAATACAAATCGACAAGCCATGAATCGGTTTACTCAGCAAGATCGCGGAATAATTGTATCCATTTTTTTTTGTGAACGTCGCGGGCCCTACGGCGACTGTGGACGGTGCGCGCTACAGAGCCATGATTACCGATTTTTTTCTTCCTCAATTGGATGAATTGGGACTGGAGAACATGTGGTTTCAACAGGACGGTGCAACGGCGCACACTGCTCCAGCCACAACCGATATTCTGAAGGAAGCATTTCCGGGTCGCTTAATTTCTCGTTTTGGTGATTTGTACTGGCCGGCCAGATCACCCGATTTAACCGCTCCAGACTTCTTTTTATGGGGATTTTTAAAGTCGCGGGCTTACGTCAGCAAGCCTGAGACTCTCGAAGCTCTTAAGGAGAATATTCGCCAGGAATGCGAGAACCTGTCGCCCGAAGTTCTGGCAAGAGTGATGAAAAATGCCATAAAACGGGCCCGTATGGTCATCAACTCTGGCGGCGGCCACTTGACCGATATCATTTTCTCAACTTAATGGAATAAATTCGAATGAATTAAGTTAACAAATTATACAAGCAGAACCAAAGTTTTTTCATTCAAAAAAAAAAAATTACAGCAAAAGAACATCGGATGATTACTTTTGCCCCACCCTGTATTTTCCTTTTGTTAAACTTTACGTTGTGTTTCTGTAGGAGTTTTTAAGGAAGTCAAAAAAATATTAGTTTAGTAAGTCTTTGCTCTTTTTGAGTAGAAACATTTTTGATACAAACATTCCTAGGTGCATTTTGGCCAGAATAAAATTTTTGATACAAACATTCCTAGGTGCATTTTGGCCAGAATTAAGAGGAGTACTAATTCCACTAATTTAATTGTCGCTACTTTTGTCTTCTTTGGTCGTGTAATGGATAACTTTGCCGTAGAATGCATTTTTTAGAAGTTATGAGCCAAAAACTGAAAAATGTCTAGGGTTTTCGTCTTAATAAAACTTTTGAAACTATCATGGTTATCAACACTAAAGTCATTTAAAACGGGATAGACAAAAAATTAGGGTAGATCGGTATGTCTGCCCATAAAAACTTACTCGTAGTCGCAGTGCCTTCAGTTATTCCGTGATCAAGTGATCATGGCGCATGAAACTGTGCCGAAATATTGGATAACTCAAAAATCAAATCATGGTTAATATCCCGTTTTAAATGACTTTAGGGTTTTCGTCTTTACGAAGTTAGCACAGGTCTTTAGAAGTGATGGTTTTACACTATTAGTATCTATCCTAACAACTTCTCAATAACTCAGAAACGTGCAATTTTTTGCAACCTAACGCGATTTCTGTGTCATGACTGGCCTAAAACGCCCATAGCGCCGGCCACCTTAACTCTAAGCAACATGTGAGTCATTACATCGATACATTATTGACGACCGATGTGGCGCGGTGGGCGAAGGTCCGCCTGCGACGCAGCAGGTTGCGGGTTCGATTCCCGCCTCGGAACAATTGTGTGTACGATCTGCAGATATTTGTTGCGGGTGTTCTGGTCGTTTTCTATGTATAATAAAAAATATCTATCTATGTAATATATTGTATTATGTATATCAGTTACCTAGTACCCATAACACAAGCTCTGCTTACCATGGGGCTAGATAATGCTGTGTGAATTGTCCAGCATTATTTATTTATTATTATAAAACATCGATAAAACCGTCACTCCATCACTAAAACATGTATCCTGTATTTAATTCAAAATATTCACAAAGAAACCACAATTAAAGCAGCGGTCGTTGACCTCTGTAACAAGGAGTTTTTATTCACTGTACAGATTTTAAAAGAGGTTGTATTCTGAGATTAAAACAAGACGTGTTTAATCTCAGATCTTTGGGAAGTTTATGAGTAATTGTAGGGATGGGAAGCACCTAAGAACACATCGATAAATTTATCTTCATTAAACTACCATGAATAGCAGTGGGCCGGCCTTATCTCGCGAAGAACCGACGGCCGCTGGGGCAAACGTGTTCTTGAGTGGACTCTGTAAACGTAGTGTAGGATGCCCTCCAACCAGGTGGGAGGACGACCTGCGAAAGACTGCAGGTAGATGCTGGATGCGGCAAGCTGAAGACAGGGCGCTGTGGCGCTCATTGTGGGAGGCCTATGTCCAGCTGTGGACTAACATAGGCTGATGATGATGATGAAGATGAAACTACCATACCTACCTATAATACATTTTTATAGTTTAAGTAGTACACAATTTAAATATCAACGTTTTACTTAATAATTTTAACAAACGACACAATTATGGTTGTTGGCACACATCTTCATATGTATCATTTATATATCAAATATACATTAATAGGTATACTATTTGGTTTCTAAAGTATCGGGGTAAACAGTGCGCGTGAGTTTATTTCATAGTCATTTCATCTACGTGTTATCGAACACGAATTACAACAAGAACGAAATTCCGCTATAGTTATATAAATAAGAGATTGAACGAGGAATAAATATTATTCAGATATTTGAAATTGGTTATGTGTTTGGAAAACACACTAAATTATTAAAGCACCGAAACTACAATAAAGAGCACACATAAGATTTAAAGTTAAAAAAAAACAAGCTTTACCCAAAAAGATACTTTACAGGTGTCTGGCAGGAGAGATTCCGCCAAAGCTTTTGTCTCTATCGATAAAACCCATCGATACAATCCCAACCCTAAACCAATTATTAAATTCATATATTTGCCACTTGCCCAGATGTAGATAGCTGTTAGCAAGCCATACTTATAATTGTGTGTTGCTGTACCTAAAGACTTTGTTAAGGATGCGAAGTTTGGATTAGTGTGGACATGGTAGAATCCACCCGGGGCTGTATTCTGCTAACCAATCGCTTAACTATGGTAATGGTGCCGTCTCAGCATCGTCCATAGATTAAATAAACTCTAGATAGTGCGTGCTATGTGCACGGAAAGATAATTATTTCAAATTCTTTATTATCAGACAACAAAGGTCCATAAAAAACACATACACAAAATTACAAAAAGGAAAATACAATTACAACGAAGAAAATAAAACCAAAATAACTAAATCTAATAATTATAATATGTTCTCCATTTGTAGTTCCATACATTAAAGGTAAAATGACATCTCTATAGTTAATAGTCCAGTTACTGTATACTTCTACTCTTCTTCATGAACTTGCGTTAAATCTGGTAGTTCTGATTTCTTGTAGTCATTTCTATAAAACGCTTGCACGCAAAATGCTCACTGCGCTCGCGTGGCCAACTAACTAAAAAAGTCCGCCAAGCAATTGAGGCCCCCCCTGCTGTTTGTGGTTGTCGCGTAATACTCAAATAAAAAACTAAAGACATTCTGAGACACCCTATATTTTCTATAACTCTACAAAATCTTCTCCTAATATTGTGTAGCAGATCTTCTTTCGTTTCTTATCCACAATATTCTTACCGCGTTCGTTCGTTAACCTACCAATTTCTACACCGTTTAGAATTTTACGATCCTTGCTAAAACCAAAAACGTGTGAAAGTCTGTTAGTTATCTATGTGAAATCTAGTTTATTTCTAGACATAGGTTAGTGTCCAAGATTTATTAGAAGAAAATAGAGTTTAATACATCATTATAAGCCTGTATACTGCTGGACATAGAAAATGAAGAAGAAAAATGACTGAATTCTGGAATATGCGAATTTTAATTTCTGATTTGAACCATATTCCATCCATGGGAATAATGTCGTCATCGTCATGCCACCCACCCGCGGAGTCGCAGCTGACGGTCACGAGTATTCATAATATTAATCCGTAAAGCAAGTTACGAATTTTCGCTCGAAAGGAAATAATTTACCAAATTTGTACCTGGACCAAAAGAACTGAACTGAACTGGCTAAACCCAATGCTACGCTGGTTTTCAGGCAGAGCCCACGAGTGATTTACATAGCTGAGATAGGTACGCGAACAAAGAGTTTACCATAAAAAAGACAGACATTTATAATTTAATTAAAGGTACAAGTCCGAGATGGGGCGCAGAATGCAACCGAAAGCGAAATTGCTGCTAAAAAAAAAAAAAAAAAAAACAAATGCAGCCAATAAAAAAACAAAACATTGAGAAAGGGAAAAATAAAAGATATTCCCACAAAACCCAAGGACCGAGGGGTTGTCACCCCTCGAGTTGACGCCGGGGTAATGAGGCCAAGCCTCGAGCCTCGAGAATGGATTCAGTAGTTTTAGCGTAAAGAAGTAACAAACATCCATCCATCCAAACTTTCGTATTTATGATATTAGTTTAATTTATGTGATCACCAAGTGCAAATAACAAGATTCTGCTAAAATCTCACATTAATAATGAATGAAAAAGTCGAACAATTTTTAAAGTTGGTTCTAAGTAGACATAATTATACAGATAAAAATCTGTTTGTAACTTCGATAAAAAATTGCACGCACCAGAAACTGTGGGTTTGTTAACTTTGAACGTAATGGGTTCAATTCCATTTTTGAAAATGGAACATAATCAAAATGACAGTTATTGGTCCCTCGAGATGAAGTATATTCAATGGAATATAATCAAAATGACAGATATTGGCCCTTTGAGCTGGATTGTGAAATCACAGTGAACATAAAAATCCAGTTCAATTCATTTATTCATTTCTTTTGATACAATCATGTACACTCGGAAAAGTCATATACTAGGGCTAGATAATGCTGTGTGGATTTTCCAGTATTATTTATTTATATAAGTACAATAGTATGATTAATTACATAATATAAAACATCAGCAATAGCATTATCAGTAGATATTATAGAAAGATTTACTTATATTATTAAAATGCTTCTGATTGTTTCACAAAACATCTTATTTAATTTCCTTACATGTAAAATAATTTTATTATATATTTTATACACAGACAAAGAAAGCTCCTTTTAAATTTCGCTAGTCTATGTTCCGGATGACTACATTTTGATATCCGGAATAAACCAGATCGAAGGATCAATTATCTTGTTCCAAGTTTAAATACATCATTCATTTATTGTTTGTGTATGAGGTAATTGGCAGTCGATAGATATGATAAGACTTAATTTAGAGAATTGAATCATTGAATCAATTTGTCCTTCGCAACCTTAAACACTTGTGTGTCTTAGGTAACTAAATGATAACTTATTAAGTTAAAACGAAATAAAAGAACAAAGAAACAAATGACTGCATTTTGGTCGTGATAAACGATTTAACCTATAACCCAATGTTACCTAAATAAGAGGTACATATTTAACCTGTTACCCATTAGGTAAAGCTAAGGTTCACAGCTAAAGGAAGCGAGGCATCGGACCGTGAAACTGACACACCCAAGATTTACACATTTTACACCACAATATATTTGCCAATTCTGATGTGTGCACGTCTTGCCATTTTATGTACGAAAAATAAAAAAGTTTGAGATAAAAAGTTGCAATTCAAAAATGGAGCGAACGAAAGAGGCTATGATTGGAATCGTTTGATTTGAATATCGAACGGTTTTGTTTTACTCGGCGGGAGTTCTGTTTTTTGTGCGCAAGTTTTGGTTTAAAAATAGAACGGTTAAGATGTGAGGATTTTGCGGATCTTTATTAAAAAACGGATCATTTTTTCTTACAAAGGAAATGTCATTTTGACAGCGGTTTTTTAACGAAACATTTTTAACTTTGGCTAAATGGAGACTGAAAAGTTTTGAAGTTATGTCCGTTTGTTTGTTGGCTAAAATGCTGCACATACTAGTTCTGTGCCCGATTTGGCTTATTGGAGGGGCGCAGACTTTGACGATTGACTCACAGCTTGGGACTTCAGTAGAAGGTGAGTTTTTTCTTTTTAATTTACCCACGTATTTACTACATACATTACATACATGTTCATTTAGTAATGAACATACATAACCTTGACGAAGCGATAAAAAAGCCAACGGTTTTAGAGTATTTTTTGTTTATAATGTCATCATCATCATCATCATCAGCCTATATCAGTCCACTGCTGGACATAGGCCTCCCCCAATGAGCGCCATAGCGCCCTGTCTTCAGCTTGCCGCATCCAGCATCTACCTGCAGTCTTTCGCAAGTCGTCATCCCACCTGGTCGGAGGGCGTCCTACACTACGTTTGCCGAGTCGCGGTCTCCACTCAAGAACACGTTTGCCCCAGCGGCCGTCGGTTCTTCGCGAAATATGGCCGGCCCACTGCCACTTCAGCTTGCTAATTCTTTGAGCTATGTCGATAACCTTGGTTCTCTGTCGGATGTATTCGTTACGAATCCTATCCTTCAGAGAAACTCCGAGCATAGCTCTTTCCATAGCTCGCTGAGCGACTTTGAACTGGTGGACCAGCCCTATCGTAAGTGTCCACGTCTCAGCTCCGTAGGTCATAACGGGTAGGACGCACTGGTTGAAAACTTTCGTTTTCAAGCATTGCGGTATGGATGACGAGAAGACTCGACGTAGTTTCCCAAATGCTGCCCAGCCCAGCTGGATCCTCCTTTTGGCCTCCTTCTCGAAACTGTTTTTACCCAATTGCAGAATCTTATCTAATCTTTCGTTTATAATGTAATATAGTACATTCATCGATATAGATGTAGTATAACTCAGTGTGCACATTATTTTTAGGATAGCTTGTCGATACCCTTTTACAGCAGTATACTTTGACATATCTTTTAAATTTATTTATTATTTTACTGTGACAAATTATATATTTTGTCGATAAGGAATGTCCTTCTGCTTTTTATTTGCACAATTTCTATGGTGTTTCCTATGTCAAAAGTTTTTGTGTGAACTTAACGACATCAAGTGTAACATGTGTACTACAACTTGGTTCTGTTGAACTAAGTTTTGGCAACGATCGGCGAAATTGGACCTTATTATAAATGAGTTTTTAATTTAAAATCTAAAGGCAGGATTATAAAATACAAGCGTGTGTACTCGATCCACTTGCTAGATTAGGTTCGTCACCCTTGCTAGTCAGTAGGGGACATGAAAGAAGTCCCATAGACGCAGCGCTGCTGTAGGCAGTGCATGAGTTTTCACTATACGAGTACTCTCGGACCGAATGCGCTCGTACAAAATAGATCGTATAGGAATTAACTTAGGTTGATACGTTATGAATTTATGTATTTAATTTTTTAGTAATCCTTATTACCATGTCAGTTTGTCTATCTTGTCTTTTAGAAATTCATTTACGTGATAATAGCCTTTATTAATTAAGAATTGCTTTAATTTATTTATGAACGAAACACTGATTTTGTGGTATAAGGGGGACTCGAACATCTCGTATTCCAAGCCACCTGCACGTGGTACACCCTGCTAGATAACGAGCTCTGGTGAAAATATCGAACAATCTTCATAATTTGATAACTCAGCTAATTAACAATTATTTCCCTTTACTTGACACTGACAGAAAAGTGTACAACCAGACACAATTGCTATTAGCAAATAATCATCATCAACTCTGATTTCAGGACGTCTCAAGTGACGAATTTTTGACAGATTTTCTTTGAAACTCTGTCAGAAATTTGATGATTGAAGACTTCCAAAAAAATTCGACTTGTCTAAGTTGCGTGGAGTATTCAGGGAAAATTATCTAAATTAGATAAACGCAGGAGAACGTACTTTTGACTTTGGCAGAAGAATTTGCATAAGAATGTATCGTAATTTAGTTTTGACATAGGATGTTAAGCAACTTATTATTACTTTTGATTACAAAATGATGGTCTGAAAATGATTGTAATTAAATTTAATGAATAAATAACTATGTAAATTAGTGTGCTATTGTTTATTTTTAGATTCGTAGAAGAAATAATACTTTGATGATTGTTCTTTCGGAGACAGGAAATAAGCGAATCGAAGGTTTTATCCTCCCGATGTTAAGTGGAATCCACCATTTAAGGTTGATCGTTTCGTGCCCGAAATATATTTTTGTACCTAGTTCTTATTTTTTTCTGCATTCTACGAGGAATAAAACAGGTTGTAAGATGTTTTTATTATTTAACAGCGCGTGAAGTCTGATGAATGGCAACTAGATAGAGGATGATTTAACGATTCTATTGATTTTATGTCGAGGGATGTGCGACATTTTTTAACCGCGCAGGGAGCTTAAATTTAGTTTAAAAATATTTTTGTAGCTCAACTAAGCTTTAAAAAATATATTCTTGATAGACCTTTGTTTGACCACAATCTCAACTGTGGAAAGTGACGATGTAGCCTCCGGTTTATACTTACATTTTTGCTCTTGTACATTTTGGGAAGAAGTTTTTACTATAAAAATGTTTAGCTAAAATTATGCCTGCTGAAGATTGTCTGACGTTGGTGCATTGGCTAAAGCTCAAATCAGTTGTAGTAGAAAGTCAAATACCAACAGTTATTGACGTGAAACAATCACAAACACAAAACCAACGCAATAATATCATTTTCAGATTGCTTCGAGCGTGTCTCAATCGGCGAACAACTACCTTCCAGCGCCATCTACCGCAACGTCTCAGAACTAACTACGAAAGAGTGCGAGCAAATCTGCAAGCAAGACAAACAGTGCCAGGCGTATGATTATGGGTGAGTAATGTAGTCGAGACAATAAAGTATAGGTGGCGCTGTGATCAGCTTGAGGAGAAACTATAGAGGGCGCGTGGTAGCAACAATTCTGGAAGGAAGACAGTCGGTGCCAGGCGAATGATTTATGTCGTTGAAAAGTGAAAGTATAGGTGGCGCTCTAGACAGTTCTAGGAGTAACGATAGGGGCGCTGTGGTCGCAACAAATCTGCAAGCCAGAGAAATCGTGCCAGACTTTAATGATTATATTTATATTTATTTAAAGGGAAACCAGAAGCTTATATATAACACAATAAAAAGTTCATAAATACTAGAAAGCTTATTGAAGGTTTTCACGGATAAATAACAGAATAATATAAGAAGAGACTGTGAAAATAAAGTGAATTGGTACATAAAGCATCTATAAAGTTAAATTGGAAATTATCTTTAGGTTACAAAATTAACAATAATGTTTACTCAAAAAACTTATTTTTATTTATTTTATTTGGAAGACAAACAGTTTTACACACTTAACAGATAACTTAAATAAAAACTAATAACCATTTATGTGTCCTCGCATATAGTAGCTAAGGGATTGCTTGCTTGCAGAGGACAAATGAAAATTAAGAAATAGCTTAGTCTTATAACTTACACATAGGTACATTGAATTAACATAAATAGAACTAACAATAGATAATAAAAATATTATGATATATGAATATGCAAGTACCTACTAACAAATACCAAAATTATACTATATATTATACAATACAGAAACTTATATATAATAAAAAACAAAAAAGCAGAATTTACAAAGAAAAAATTATACAGAGTCCTAATAACTTATGGTTAAGATGATAACGCATCAAACCAGCGCTTTGTCAGGAGGGTTTTAACTCTTTGTGCTTTCGAATCAAATAAGTCAAGGTCGGGGATATCGACCAAACCGTTGAATGTAGCTACTGCTCTACTGAAAAAAGAGTTTTGCTTAAAATTAGTGAAACTGAATGGAATATCTAAAAGAACAGGTTGCCTAGTAGATCTATTAGGGACTTTAATATTGATGTGTTCAAGAAGTTGTGGGGAGTCAATTTCACCTTGAGCAATTTTACAGAGGAGTACAACGTCGGCAATTAATCTTCTCTCTTGTAAGGGGAGTATGTGGTGTCTTTTACACTTAGATGAATAATCATGGTCAAATCGATTGCTTTTAAATTGCAGATATCGCAGGAACCTACGCTGTATGGATTCAATCCTATCTATGTAAATTTCATATCGAGGGTTCCAGACCTGTGAGCCATATTCAAGAATGCTACGTACATAGGCACAATACAAAATTTTAATAACCTTAATACAATTGAATTGAGAGCAGGTTCTTATAACAAAACCTAACGCTTTGTTGGCTCTTTTTATAATGCCATCAATATGCTTGTCATAAACGAGCTTACTGTCATGGTCCAAGGTCCCGAATCTCATCTACCATCTTCAATGGCATTCCCTTAAGTGAGTAACAATAGTGGGTAGGTTTAGACCTACGAGTGAAAGTAATTGAAAAGCATTTGGAAACATTCAAGTCTAGCTTATTTTGCAAACAGTAAAGTTCAAATCTACCTAAGTCCTCTTGCAGGAGACAGCAGTCATTGATGTCTCTAATACGCATAAAGACTTTCATGTCATCCGCATATAATAAGAATTGTGAAAACCTGAAGCAATAGGAAATATCATTAAGGAATACAGAAAAAAGGAGCGGTCCGAGCAATGATCCTTGGGGCACTCCAGACGGAACATTCACCCAACTAGAATAGAACCCATTAAGAACTACAGCCTGGGATCTATTTTCAATATAGGAGGTAAACCATCTATAAAGATTACCATGAATTCCTGCTATTGAGAGTTTTTGTAATAGCAACTGGTGATCTATTCTGTCAAATGCCTTACTATAGTCGGTGAATATAGCGTCAACTTGGCCACCAGCATCCATGTTTGAGGTAGTATAATCAATAAAAGTAAAAAAATTAGAAGTGGTTGAACGTCTTCGCATAAACCCATGTTGCTCCGAAATAAACGATGTTGAGAGAGTTGAATATACTGCAGTATAAACCAGCCTCTCCAATACCTTAGCAAAGATACAAAGTTTTGAGATAGGCCTATAATTTTTTACATCGTTCTTACTACCACTTTTATGGATAGGAGAAATAAATGCCGACTTCCAAACCTTATGTACACAACCTTGTTCAATAGATCGCTTAAAAAGAACAGTCAGCGGGTACGTTAAACCCTCGGCACATCTCACTATGAAAGTAGAAGAAATGTTATCAGGCCCACCACCCTTTGACACATCAAGTGACTTAAGTAACTTAAATGTAGTAGCAGGGTCAATATCAATGTCGCCAATAGAGCATGGATAACCATTATCTACTGAGCCTACACCGGTATTCGAAGAGGAAGAACTTTGTAATTGGGATTGAAAATTGGAGTAAAAATAGTCGGAGAAAAGATTACAAATTGATTCGCCAGAATCAGCCGACTGCCCTATATAAGATAAGGTGGACGGAATAGAGTTGGTACTTCTCCTTTGAGATTTGACGAAGGACCAAAAATATTTTGGGTTTTCGATTATAGAGCTTTCTACGTTACTAATATAGGTTCTATAGCATTCTTCCTCTAGTGTTTTAGCCTTTTTTCTAAGAAAGGCAAATGATTCATAATCAGATGAGTTACCATATTTATGAAATTTCTTGAGGTATTTGTATTTTTCTTTAAGCACTTTCTTGAGAGGCGAACAGTACCAAGGGGGAAAAGAAGATTCATTTATATATTTATGCGGTACAAATTTATCACGAAGTTCATAGAGACAGTTATAAAATAACTCAAGAGAATCATCAATTGGTTTGCTGTTTAAGATTGAGTTCCAATCATAATCATGCAATAAACATGAATTAATGCTGTCATAGTCACCTGAGCCATAAAAATATTTTAAACGAGATTTAAACTTAAGTGAATCGTAGTGAACGTTATTTAATTTAATTACTAAGGATTTATGATGCTCATCTTCAGGAACCAATGGATTAGTACTAGCTAGCACTGAAATATCTACATTACTGATAACATAATCTAAGATCCTATTATTTGAGTTATGATTAAAGTTAAACTGAGTCAAGTTGCAGACGGATAAAGTATCAAAAAAAATATTTTGAGTATTGCCTGATATATTAAACGGGTGCAAAATTCCTTGTCTGCATGACCAGTTTACATTCGGCAAGTTAAAATCACCCAATATGATAAAAGTATCATTAGGACATGATTCAACAATACATGAGAGTTTATCAGCAAAGTTAGTCAGTTGCGTGTTGAATGAATTTCCTAAGTTTTCGTTACAAAGATAAAGGGTACAAAAATGAATCTTATTTAGTGTATTGTCGCTATTTTTAGTGGTTACCGTAACCCAAACATCCTCGGCAGAGGAGTGCCACTCCGGCCGCGCCACAGCACTAAGATCACGACGCACCGCAATAAAAACCCCACCGCCGTATATTTGTTTGGTTTTCGAATAATCCCTATCCCGTCTCCATATTAAGTACCTATCATCAACGAGCTCGCTATCATAAATACCATCTAACAACCAGCTCTCAGTGATCGATATTATATCATAAGTATTTAAGCAGATGTTACGTTTTAAAGTATGTGTCTTAGTACGTAGCCCTCTTGTGTTTTGATAAAATATTTTAAAATTAGAAACCATTTTTAAAAACTAAGCAAAAGCGGAAGTGAAACTCAGTAAGGATCACCAACATTATCATTATTGGTGCCAAAAAATTATCTGCTGAGCCGTCGCCTGGCCGTGCTAACACTTGTGCAGAATAAATCATAATCATGTTGCTTGCATAAGTTATTAAAATTGTTACTCGCCTAGTTATTACCAGTGAGTACTGTAGTTGAGAAGATAAAAGTATAGGTGGCGCTGTGGTCAGTTTTAGGGGTCACTATGAAGGGCGCTGTGGTCGCAACAAATCTACAACAAAGACAAACAAATTATATAAGTATTTTTGATTTGGATAGATAGATAGAAAACACTTTAGCACACAAAACAGAAAACAATACAGGAATAAACAATAGATGAAGGAAGTATAAAGGGCGGCCTTATCGCTGAGAGCGATCTAGATCTCTGATTTGTTCAGATATCAAAAATATTTCTTTTTTTCCAGTGTCGGCGCAAAAGGCAACGCCACCTGTAACCTGAGCACCCAATCAGAGAAAGATGTGAAGGAGAAGAGCTTCCTGTCTCGTCACCCTGACTACGACGTGTATGTGCGACGATTCCAATGCGAGCAGTCGCCGCCATCGCCTATACAGACTTTGTTAGACGACCCAGAGAGTGGATCCAATAGGTAAATCAGCTGACATTTTTGACATAAGTCATTTTTGTAACTTTGGATATGAAAACTTTAACTTAACACTTTGACTGCTGAAAACACACGGTATGTGTTTTCTACAAGTGACTAATATGCGTAAATCCACACTAGCACAGCGGCTGAGAAAATACAGATCTTTGTGACTCAGCACAACCGTAATATTTTTCGAACGAAACGCATGTGCGGCGCAACACAACCGCTGTGTAGAGCGGCAGCACGAATTTTTTAAGTTAAAAAAAAGATTGCAGTCATCGAAAAAAAAAGCAGTCAAAGTGTTTAAGGGGCCTCCGGAGGGACGAATTCTTCATACAAACGTAATACCAAAATGATTTCCAATTCAAGCATATTTCCACTATAATATTGTATTATTTGTATTTGAATAGTATTTATCTAGGTTCCTAAATATATTTTTTTTCAAAATACTTACCTAAAATTAAATGAAAGCCAATCGCATTTTGCACATTTTAATGCGAAAATGGACAAGTTTTCTTGCTATTTGTTTCGTATTTAAAACATCAGTATCTTACGTTTTATTTATTAAGGAACATAGCTTATATTGTCTAGTTACAGAATAACAATACATTGTGAAGAATTCAAAAAGTTTTCAGTCATAATTTTTGGTATTACGGAACAAATCAAATTTTGAACGGCTAATATTGCTATCGCGCACGCATGTGGCGCGGCGCAAGGGTTAAACAGGGACAGCGATATTCGGAGCGATTTTTGCAAGCGAGGGTCACCGGACCCTTAAGGCGTGTAAGGGGGACTCCAACATCTCGTCTCCCAAGCCAACCTAACCTGCACGTGGTACACCCTGCTAGATAACGAACTAGGCTCTGGTGAAAATATCAAACTATCTTCATAATTTGACAACTCATTAATTTTACAATTATTTTCTATTACTTGACACTGGCAGAAAAGTGTCCAACCAGACACAGTTGCCATTAACAAATAATCATCATCATCATTAACTTGTTGGATACAAAGAAGGTCAACAACTATTTGTAAGGTGCCATTGAATATAGAGATAGATTATTCCAATATATTATTATATTAGCCCACGTTATAGTGTCCCACTGCAGTGCAAAGGCCTCCCTCCCCTTCTTCCACTCATCTCGGTCCTCAGCAAGGAGAACCCACTCCTTATTGTATAGTTCGAGCTCATCCGCCATCTCCGCCTAGGCCTTCCACGTGGCCGTTGTCCGTCCGGGACCCAGTCAGTGGCAATCTTCAACTGCTGGTCTGACATACGCCACACATAACGTAGGAAAAAATACTGCCCAGCTACATGCAATTGGGCAGATCATTGGGCTTTAGTAGACCCTAAGAGTTGCTCTTGGTTCCTAGATGAACACTTTGACCGCCACAAATGCACACGGTGGTATAGAACAGCTCGTTGCACAGCGACAACGCCCTCCGGCTCGCATTACATAAGGCAATGAATGTGTTAAAGGCATTCGAAAGTGTTTAAACCTTATTTTTCATTCTTTTTCAGCAATGACAGACCACAACACCGACCAGTATTCCGTCCTGACGTTGACGAGCGTCCTCTAGCAGACGACTATCTAATCTCAAGCAATATTGACCCTTACAACTCGGGAAGTAAGCCTATATCCCCGTACCGACCTGACGGTATATCACAAAGACCAGTTTTTGATGTCGGGCCAAGCTATGGAGACCACAAACCTCAAGATATTTCATACCCGGAAAGACCTAGGCCTGACTCATATAGACCTAATGGTCCGTACAGGCCAAATGACCTATATAGACCTAATGACTCATATGGGCCAAGCGGACCGGAATACGTAAATAGACCTAATGAACATTATAGGCCTCGACCAGACCCCTATAGGCCGGAACGACCAATCGATCCGTATAGACCAATTGACTCATACAGACCACAAAGCGACCCATACTCAAAACCAAAACCAGAAATCAACGACGTTCTACAATTCGACGCGTATAGACCAGAAAAACCATCACACAATTACATAATCAGACCAAATAGAAAACCACGACCAGAAGAGGAGTTTAACAAACCCTTTTTTGACCCATACGGACCAACTGGGCCAATCGGTCCACCTTATAGACCAAGCAGACCAGAGAAACCTACGTACAGCTATAATAGTCAATACGCAAGCAACTATGGTCAGACCAATGATGTGCAAGTTGCAATTTATGATCCGCCCAGACCATACATACCTATAAAAGACAGACCAGGTTATCATGACCAAGGTTTTCTAGGTTATGGCACATATTCGAGCCAAAACTCTTACACTCAAAGTCAAAACTCTTATACGGGAACTATAACAGAAATAGGACAACAAAATCAACCTTATGGTAAACCACAGAGTGGTCAGAGTTATGGCCAAAATAACAGTAATAAAAGACCATTAAATGACAACCAAAATGGCTACCAACGACCGAATGACCGATACAAACCAGTCAACCAGTTTGGCAACCAAAACTCTTATGGCAGCAACCAGAGTTATGGTTCCGGTCATGATTCGAATTACAACTCATTCGAAAGTCAATCTTACGTAGAAACTGGTTACCACAAACCAAGCTATAATAAGCCTTCTTACAATGGTGATAAAGGTGATAGCGGGAATCAAGGCTATGGCACCCAAGGCACAAATAGTTGGAACAACCAATATGGTAGTCAAAACGACTATGGTTCCTACGGAGTGAACAATGGTAACCATGGATCATATGGGGGCTATAATTCCTATGGGAGTGGCAATGGCTATGGAAATCGACCTATATACCATTATGAAACCCATAAGCCTGTATATGGAAATGAGAACCCCGCTTATGGCAGTCAAAAACCTGAATATGATCGCCCAAAACCTGGTTATGGCAGTGAAAAGCCTAACTATGACAGCCCGAAACCCGGTTATGGTAATGATAAACCAGAATATGACCCAAAACCGGGCTACGGCGGACAAAAACCCGACTCAAAACCAAGCTATGGAAATGACAGACCAGACCCGGTTTATGGCAGTTCAAAACCAGACAGTAACTATAGCAATCCAGGATATGGAAATAACAGACCTAATAAACCAATTTATGGCAGCGATCGGCCAGACCCTGGCTATGGCAGTTTTAAACCAGAAAACGATTATAGCCAGCCGGGATACGGAAATAACAGACCAGAATATTCTAAACCAAGCTATGGCAACGACAAACCAGATCCTGGTTATGGAAGTTCTAAACCAGATACTGATTATAACAGACCAGGATATGGCAATAACAGACCTGATTATTCTAAGCCAAGCTATGGCAACGATAGACCCGACCCTGGATATGGCAATAACAGACCTGACTATTCTAAGCCAAGCTATGGCAACGATAGACCCGACCCTGGTTATGGCAATAACAGACCCGATTATTCTAAGCCAAGCTATGGCAACGATAGACCCGACCCTGGTTATGGCAATAACAGACCCGATTATTCTAAGCCAAGCTATGGCAACGATAGACCCGACCCTGGTTATGGCAATAACAGACCCGATTATTCTAAGCCAAGCTATGGCAACGATAGACCCGACCCTGGTTATGGCAATAACAGACCCGATTATTCTAAGCCAAGCTATGGCAACGACAGACCAGACCCTGGTTATGGCAATAATAAACCAGAAAACGACTATAGCAAACCAGGCTATGGAAATAGCAGACCTGATTACTCTAAGCCAAGCTATGGCAACGACAGACCAGACCCAGGTTATGGCAGTACTAAACCAGATAGCAGCTTCAGCAGCAGTGGTTATGGCAATGATAAACTTAATCTAAAACCGGGCTATGATCAGAAACCGGGAAACCAACCTGGGTATGGAAATGAGAAACCAGATAATGCAAGTACGTAATTCTCTTTTTTTATTAATAGTATCATGTGACTATTCATACGCTTCCCACGTAAGAAGCCAATCGCAGCATAATAATAATCGGCGAACTCGGTAAGAGTCGACTAACAGAACCTTATGAAAGGTAGCGGATTTTCGGTGTATTTCCGCGACCCTTTAAAAGTAAAGATTAGACTTAGACTTGAAATTTTACAGGCTACGGTTCAAACAGTACGCAATCCTACCGCCCCGACGTAAGACCAGTATATGAATATGAACTGGACAAACCGACGAACGTACCGTCTTATATAGCGCGACCGGGAGGCGATGTGGTGACGTCACGACCTGTGGTGATCGCTGAATATGACAGGCCGGGGTATAAACACCAGTCCTACGAAGGTAAGTCTTGTAGATTTAGTTTTACTCCTTGTTGGTTATGCTCGCCTGGTAGTTTTGACCTCTCAAATGAGTCTAGTTTACTAGTCTTAAAAATAGACAGGACAAACCGACGAACGTACCGTCTTATATAGCGCGACCGGGAGGCGATGTGGTGACGTCACGACCTGTGGTGATCGCTGAATATGACAGGCCGGGGAAGCACCGGTCTTATGAAGGTAATCTTGTAGATTTAGTTTTATTCCTTGTTGGTTATTAAGTTAGTTTTAGTTTATTTAATGCTTACTTATAGATTTCTTAAATTATAATATTAGTTATGTTCGCCTGTTACTTTTGACCAGTCTTATGAAGATAACTCTTGTAGACTTGTTGGGTATGCTCGCCTGGTACTTTTGACCTATAAATATGGATCGTTTATAGTTTGCTAGTCTACGAAATAGACGGGACAAACCGACGAACGTACCGTCTTACAAAGTGTGACCGGGGGGCAAGGTGGTGACGTCACGACCCGTGGTGATCGCTGAATATGACAGGCCGGGATATAAATACCAGTCTTATGAAGGTAAGTCTTGAAGATTTTGTTTTATTCATTGTTGGTTATGCTCGCCTGGTAATCGGTTGCAGGTTTTTTGAAATAAAAACTTCTTTATTTGCTTTTTCTGAATATTGAACGAAACCAAACACAAGTCTTATGAAGTCTTGCTTCTAAAAATATGGACAAAAACTACCTCGGGATCGTCTTCTTACAACTGCAAAAGAATCATTCAAATCGATCTTATAATATCTATAGAAATCGTTTAAGAGAACTTGAGTGAGTGTGAAGTTTACTCCTTGTTGGATATGCTCGCCTGGTACTTTTGACCTATAAATATGGATCGGTTATAGTTTACTAGTCTACGAAATATACAGGACAAACCGACGAACGTGCCGTCTTACAAAGTGTGACCGGGGTGTAAGGTGGTGACGTCACGACCCGTGGTGATCGTTGGATATGACTGTCCGGGGTATTAGCACCGGTTTTATGAAGGTATGCCTAATAGTTTTACTCCTTGTTACTTATGCTTGCCTGGTACTTCAGGGCGATTCGTTCACCTAGTGTGAATTAGATTTATAGGTTTTCTTCTGTTAGTTCTTTGTTTAAAAGGACAATAATTATTAAGATACAAGAAATACTCCTATTTGGATAAGCTCGTCTGGTACTTTTATCCTTATAATGTAAGTCAGCCTTATGAATTCGAAGTCCTTACGTAGCATCATTTGGCTAGTCTGAAATAGTCTGGACAAACCGACATACATAACGTCTTTCATCGCCAGATTGAGGGACGAGGTAGCGACTAAGGCTAGATCTACCACTAAATCATATAAAAACCTGCAAAGGATTTTGACCAGGAGAGAACTTTGTTTGATTAAATGTCCCAAACAGCATTTCAATACAGATTGGAATCAGCTTCCCAAACTCGGAAGGTCAGTAGACTGACGTACCAGCCAGTTATCACGATGGACAATGATTTGACCGGCTGTGAGGTCGCAAGATTTTATCACAACGGTGTTATGCTTTATAATTCGTTGAATTTCTTTGGTGTAAAATTATGTTGTATAATATGAACACACAATGTCTGATTAAAGGAACTTTTTATTTTATAATTCGGTAGTTTGTATCCCTTTTTAATCGGTGAATTTATTTACTGAATTAGAGATTTTCTAAAGCATTCGTCAACCGGGAAAATCGCGTAAAAGCTGGGAGTTCCTGCGTAGGAAAATGAAAATGAAATGAAAATGAAAAGTTTTTATTTCTTTAAGCTTACAAATAAGCACTTAGACAGGTCATATTTTATAGTTCACTTCAATTTTTTGTCCACCAGTGGAAGAAGTGAGAAGAAACCACTAGTATATTCATAACTTATGTGTCTAGTACATTTGATTTGCTTATCTGTAAGTTGGTAGATTTTGAGTTGGAGCAAAACTCGTTCAAACCTTTTTTTACGTATTTTCATACCTTTCATACATTGCCCTTTTTGACCCACTTCTGGGCAAAGAAAAATTGAGACATTAATCGAAAAAAAAAATTAACAAGTTATTTTCCAAATAGAGTTCATAACGGTTTTATTGAACTGCCAAATATTTATCCCAAGTACAGATAGCCGCCTTTGATATATTATTTATTTGGCACACAAAACAAAATAAAATTTAATATTATACAAATAGAAACAAACTGTTAAAGGAGCACTATTTATCCTGCTGTCACTAAGCGCATAATTGAGATCCTATGTTTATAAGTAGTATATGTATATTTTATGATATATATGTAGTATATTTCTATGTAAGTACTATACGTATTTTATTTATTCCCATAACTTACAAGCACACAGAACCCCTGGTACTGTCCACGATCCTATCCATCCATGGTTGTCTGGTAGAGATCGCTCTTGAGCGATAAGACCGCCAATTGTACTTAATTTTTAAGTTTTTATTGTACATAGTTAAAGTGCAATAAAGAATTTTCTATCTATCTATCTAACAAACAATAATTAAAACTAGACTGTATCCCTAAATATGTGTACACACCATGTTCAAAGAGCAGTTCTATGTGAGCAAATACTACTAAATGAATTTAAAAGTGAATAAATCATAAAGTATGTAAGTATGCATTTTTTTTTATTACAATGATCTCAATAAATTTTATTAGGGCATGCCACAATATATAATAATAATAATAATTTAGCCATTTATTATCAAAGAATAAATTACATAATAATTTAATTATAATTAAATTAAATTATTGAAAATTGTAAAAAAAATTAAGAAAACTTTAATTATTGAGCATTATTAAATAAGTATTTTTATAATTCTTTGATCTCTATTTGAGTAAAGGCCTCCTCCAGACTGTGCCATTTCTTTCTATGCTTCGCTATGGCCGAATTATTTTCTGTTTCCAAAATTTCGTCGACCCATCTTTCAAGTGGACGTCCTCTTTTCCTTTTACCAGGTGGCCATGCCACAGTATACGAGTATATTATTTTAATCAAAGGCGGCAATCAGTACTGGGATTTATTTAGGCAGACTCAAATCCAGCATAAAATATTCAAATTTAAACGCCTGTGGTACCTCCATAATCTATGAACACAAAAGGCTATAAAGCTTGTATAAAACCGCCATAATAGGTACACAGCCTTCATGTGACCATCATGGCTTGTGGGCACAAATGGTCGCCTATTTTATGGTGCCTATTTTTATTTTGGATTATTTTTGGGCTGAACTGTCTAATAAATGTTATGATTTATCATCATAATCGAAAAATCCAGCACTCAATAAATAAATAATGCTGGAAAATTCACAGAGCATCATCTAGCCTAAAGCTAAGAGCTTATGCTTTGTGTATTAAACAACTGATAGATAGATTATTTATTCATACAAATAGGTTACATCATTAAGTTTATCAGTTTATTTATTTCCACCGTAGGTACACAATGTTACACTTGATGTCGTTAAATACTATTTTAAAAGATAAATAACATTTTTATTATAACACACACTAACTTATGACAAAGGAAACACCATAGGGCATTGTGCAAAAAAAAAGCAGATAGACATGCCTTCTTAAAAAATTAAAATAAATTCATTTATAATAATTTGTCACAATAAGCATAATAAATAATGGTATAAGTTAAATTGAATAATAAATTAGATAAAATGTCAAAGTAATCTGCTGTATAAGGGCATTGTTAGTAGTGCCTTAAAGCCTATGTTAGTTTTATCTTAGCACTACAGTTCTCACTTAATTTAAAAATAAATTGATAATCTAGGTACGAACGATCTGACAACAATACAAGTTAGTCTATATTAATTATTATCCTAGTTATACCTACTACATACCTATACAGGGTTATTGGTAATTTGACGTATTCCCGTTAGGGGGTGATAGGGGTGACTATTTGCGATAATTTTCATCCCCATGTGCATCATGCAAAAGTGAACCATTTTCAAGTTATCATGATTTTTAGCTTTTTTCAAAATAAGTCAAAAGTGCAACATCAAAAATTGATTTAAAAAAAACTGTCTATTAAATACTATTTTTTTCTTCTGATTTATAAAAACGAATAAACACTGGTTATTTATCAATATTAAAACAACAATTATCGCTGTAAATTTAAAATAATAAAATAAAAAATTTAAAATATTTAAAATAATACATAGGCTAAAATAAAGATCATAAAGATAATATCTTTATGAATTGTATATGATATGATAATATATTATAATATGATAATATATTAAATTGTATATTATCTAAAATATCTATCACCACACGGGTGAAACCGCGGGGCGCAGCTATTATTATATAATTATCGATTTCGACGGGGCTTGAACCCGCGATTTACCCCCTTTGCGATATTATTTAATTTCTTAGAGATTAGAAAGAATAAGATAAGATTAAAATTAATTAAAAGTTAAATAATAATAATAGTTAATTTAAATTAATTATATTAGAATTTTCTTAATTAATTTCACGAGTCGCGCGGATGCTTGCGGCGCCGCGGGAATTCCGGCGAATTCGACTCGTTCGAGTTTCTCATGCGATAATAAGTTTTATTGTAATGAAAATAAAGTTAAAATTCATATGACACTGAAACTGCGCTCCGCTTCGCTGCGCTTCGACGCTCTTTTGGTGTGAGTTGAGCCTTAACATCATTGAGATAATCAGTTATGGAGTAGAAAGCCTTCTTAAAACATACATGATAACAATAGTTATACCTAATCAGTTTTGTAAGTTGTTATCAGATCTAATCAACCGGTTGTTCCACGTTTTGTATAAGCCATCCGTGTTAATTCTCCGATTCGAAATTGCTAAGGCCTTCCATTGATGTTGGAATCTATGGTGATGATTTACGTTCAAGATTACCTTCGAAGATCACCTCAGAAAAACTCTGTAGTGATACAGATCTGAGAACACGAATATGTACAGTCAACGAAATAGTTTTGGACGACCGATGTGGCGCGGTGGGCGAAGGCCCGCCTGCGACGCAGGAGGTCGCGGGTTCGATTCCCGCCTCGGAACAATTGTGTGTACGATCTGCAGATAATTGTTCCGGGTGTTCTGGTCGTTTTCTATGTATAATAAAAAAAATATCTATCTATGTAATGTATTGTATTATGTATATCAGTTATCTAGTACCCATAACACAAGCTCTGCTTACCATGGGGCTAGGTAAAGCTGTGTGAATTGTCCAGCATTAAAAAAAAAAAAAAAAGTTTGCGGTCGTTCATAAACCTCAAAAACAATTAGTATGTCCTGTAAACACCTTAATACGCTTTTATGAGATTGACATATCTACACCTACATATATTTACCTAGTAAATTGCTATCAAGGAATAGAAACAAATCAGAACTATACTCCGATTCAAAAACCTGGAATTTTTTTTGTATACAAAGGGGTCACGAAACCCAAGGTATATTGGTGGAAAATATTTAACACTTTGAGTGCTGAAAACGCACGGTATGAGTTTTCTACAAGTGCGCGAATCTGCGAAAATCCACACTAGCGCAGCGGCTAAGAAAATACAGATCTTTGTGACTGCAGAGCTGTAATATTTTTCGAACGAAACGCATGTGCGGCGCAACACAACCGCTGTGTAGAGCGGCAGCACGAATTTTTTAGGTAAAAAAAAAAGATCGCAGTCGTCAAAAAAAAACCGCAGTCAAAGTGTTAACGACATTGGTATCGAAGCAAAGCACAGAAGCTCGTAACAATTTTTGTTTTTGAAGCTTTTATTCATCATTTAGAAGATCTCTCGTTCGTTTTCGAACTCAGTTTTTTCCTGCATTTGCGATATTATGCATCGCGATAACCTTGCTGTTACATACCTTGTTATTTTCGGTTATTGTTATCAGTTTTTATTAAGTTTTCATTGATAAATGTCTTTTTTGACATAAAATAACTTCTATTCTAAATGAAAGTAGTATTCTACACCGCATCATCTCATTATCATCATCAGACCATGCTCGTCCATTACATCACCTATCCCTAATTAACGCAAAATTTATTTAGTCAAGTTAAAGTAGAATATTTAATAAGCAGATGATTCAAACACCATGCAGATTTTGAACGAAATATGACGTAATAATTAAGTCGCCTATTGTTTAGCAGCCTTGATTTTAGCGTAACAATAGCATAGTTTTTACTCAAATGAGTTTAGTTGGTATCAAATATTTCTATTTTTTGTAGTAAAACATTAACCTTGTGGAACTTTATGAAATCATCGGCAAAGGTACGTAAATATAAAAAAATCGAACTGAATATTCTGAGAATTGAAGTCTGGTTTTGCTGTAACATAATGTCCTTACGATACTTAGTCCAGCACATCCCACTGTTGGTGGAATACATCCCTGTGATCCTACTATGGATCCTTTGTTTCTCTTTCCTTCCTATTTTTTTAAATGGCCATAATTGGCCACAAATTAGCTCTAACTTCGAAATAGCTAATGTAAATAATAATGCTATATATTATACTCGTAGCTATCCTTTGTTTAAAGGTTTACTAAAAATATAATCTAGACTAGAGGATAAAAATTTGGGACGAATATTGCTCTATCTCTAAAATGAACAATCGTGTTGTGTTGTCGTAACAGAGGAATAGGGAAGCTTTCGTTTACCCTGCCATGCGTTCCAATGCAGCCAGCATTATTTGATTATTTAATAATAAATAATATCTATCTATGCAATGTATTGTATTAAGTATATTAGTCATCTAGTACCCATAACACGAGCTCTGCGAAGCTTGGAGCTAGATGATGCTGTGTAGATTGTCCAGCATTATTTATTTATTAGTAGTTCGTCCGCGTGGAAATCTATGTGTCAAATGCTTTATAAACCTTCCTCTTGAATCACTCTATCTATTAAAGCCGCATCAAACAACAGTCGCGTAGTTTTAAAGATTTAAGCATACCTAGGGACGGACAGGCAGCGGGAAGGGGCTTTGTTTTATACTATGTAGTGATGATGCTGATGGCTATTATATAGCAAATGTCTAGTACATTTGCTTAAATCTCCGCAACATTACCCTACGGCCCATCTAACGACGCGGATGCAGCAAGGTCGAATGTGTTAGGTACATTACAAAGTCACTGGTTTTGTTCAAGTTAAGCTAATGCGGCAAGTGTGAGTATGACTTTCATTAGTTTGTTCCTAGAGGGTTTTTTTTTCTTCTTTGGTTGGCTTGGGTGTCACAGCGGCCATGATTTGAGTGCTTTGTAATATTAGTTTGTGTTTCTTTGTTCTCTTTGTTGATAGTGTTTCCTATGTCTATTTTGTCTGTTTGAGTATGTTGATTTTCTTGGGCTGGGTTTTTCTGGGTCTGTCTGTTTGAAGTAGTTTTTCGCGGTGGAGTATCTCTTGATGATGTCTTACTCGTAGGGCTGAAGCCGATTTTTCTGTGCAAGGAGTTTTATTGTGATCGCCACTTTATTCGTTCAGTCCCGAAGCTGTAGCGTTTAATTCGCCGCAGCCCTTGCAGCTAGAGGATTTATCGAGTGTTTAGGCTAACAAGTAGATCAAACATCAACGTGCATTTTTCCTTTAGACCTTACAAGACTCTTAGACACGTCACGAATTTCAAACAGCATAATTAAAACTAGGAAATAAAACCATGACCTTGATTATTTGATCAATATTTTCGAGGTATAGTAAAGAAGCGGACAAGAAACCTTTACCTTGTTAGATTGTAAGTTTTCGAAATGGAGCAAAGCTCGTCCCAAGCTTTTTTGGCGTCTAGACTAGATAATCTGTTAATAACCCTTTTTAGAAAGGATATGTTTGACAATTTGTCAAATTTTTGTACAATAAAACTTCTGAAACTATCATGGTTATTAACACTAAAGTCATTTAAAACGTGTGTGTGTTATTCCGTGATCATGGCGCATGAAACTGTGCCGAAATATTGGAAAACTCAAAAATCAAATCATGGTAAATATCCCGTTTTAAATGACTTTAGAATTTTTGTACAGTTTGACAGAAACTTTATAACGTACATGTACTTTTAATTTGGAATTAAATAAATACCAAAAAAAATATATAATATGTTAGGGCTTGTGATCGCAGTGAAGCACACTATCTTAAATACTTTTTATTTACATATGTATGTACATATATGCTTGCTTTATTAGAGACAAATCTAAATCCTACGGAACCCAAATAAAACAATTTAAGTAAGACAAAGCAGTTAGACACCGGCGGAAAATTGCAATTTGCTAAATTACGCGGAAGACTTTAAGTTTTGTTTTGTTTGTTTAATATTGTAGTTTACTCGTACTTGCTATGATACACCTTATAAGTAGGTAGATAAGAAACCCATGGGACAAACACTTCCTCAGCAGCACACGTAGGTATGCCTGGAAGAGATCGCTTTTAGCGATAAGGCCGCCGATTGTGCCACTAGTTATAATTAATATTAAGATCCTTTAGTATTTTTTTTTTTTTTTTTTGTATTGATGGTGCAATAAAGTTATATTGTATTGTATTGTATTGTGTTTTATAATGATCTGTAACTGGTGTACAATAAAGTATTTTTGTATTGTATTGTATTTGTATTGTATGCCCACTGCTAAACATGCCTCAACGCATCCACTGCCCAACCTCACGCTATAACTACGCGGGGGTATATGCCTTCAGCTTCGTGCCCTGAAAGTGTTAACTCGTGGAAACACTTACAAGTCCTAATTATTTGCTATTAAGATTCGTAACGAATACATCCGACAGAGAACCGAAGTTATCGACATAGCTCTGAGAATTAGCAAGCTGAAGTGGCAGTGGGCCAGCCATATTTCGCGAAGAACCGACAACCGCTGGGGCAAACGTGTTATTGAGTGGAGACCACAACTCGGTAAACGTAGTGTAGGACGCCCTCCGACAAGGTGGGATGACGACCTGCGAAAGACTGCAGGTAGATGCTGGATGCGTCAAGCTGAAGACGCTAGGGCGCTCATTGGGGGAGGCCTGTGTCCAGCAGTGGACTATCATAGGCCGTTGATGATGATAATGATGATCCCTATTATGGACCATGTGAAAAAACGCATTAGCTCCAGCTTGCAGCTTTGCACGCGTTTTTCCTTTGACAAATACCGCAACAATAGTAGCTTGAATGTGTGAAATAGTGCATTTTCATTTAATTTTGTTAACACTTTGACTGCGATTTTTTTTCAACGGCTGCGATCTTTTTTTAACCTAAGCCATTCGTGCAGCCGCTCTACACAGCGGTTGTGTTGCGACGCACATGCGTTTCGTTCGAAAAATATTACGGCTGTGCTGAGTCACACAGATCTGTATTTTCTCAGCCGCTGCGCTAGTGTGGATTTACGCATATTAGTCACTTGTAGAAAACACATACCGTGTGATTTCAGCACTCAAAGTGTTAACACACATTATTGACATTAAATAGTGCATTGCAGATTCATTTATCATTTAGTTTGGAAATTTCTAAACTCGGTGCATCCCTAACCTTGTTGGGAGATTATTGTAGGTAGCTGGCAACAAACATCCTCACAAACTTTCGGATTTATAATATTATAGTAGGACAACCTTAGAGAAAAATCTAAGTAATAATAAGGTCGGTTTGCGGGAAATATAATATGTAAATTGAATCAAAAGTTCTAGTATTATGTTATTATGCTTGGCTTCCTAAAGGTACGTTCACATTGGCGTACAATGGTCGGATATATTAGGTTTTTGCGTTAAATAAATCCTTTTTCGAGAGACAATAGACCGAGTGCCGAAGTTATCTGGTTATAATCAAAGGTGTGTTGGAATTGTGTGGATAAGACTTTAATCGGCCTGTGATTTTATAAACTACAAACGGCCCGTCCCGGCTTCGCCCGGGTAGTCATTTATTTCAGGCAATTTAAAAAAAAAAAACTCTTTTCTCTCCGTAAGAACCATCCTCGTACTTCAAGGCATATTTCAAAAAAAGAATTAGCGATATCGGTTCAGCTGCTTTAGAGATTTGCGCTTAGCAACACATTCAGCGATTCATTTTTATATAATAGACTAGCTGCGCCCCGCGTCTAAATCTACCTATGTGTCAAATGGTTTATAAATCTGCCTCTAGAAAACTATCTATCCTTCATGTCCAGTCCATCCTGAGGTTGCCTGGAAGAGATCGCTCTCAGCGATAAGTCAGACGAGAGATCATAGTTTATTATAAAGAAGAAAGAAAGAAAGAAAATACATATATTTGATACCATACATAACACAAAACACGACACATTAAATAATAAGAAAGATACATACAAGAAAAAAATTATAAGGAGATAGATAAAAACATACAGATAGGTACAAATACGTGTTACATAAGAGGCCAATAAGTTGTTATCGTCGTATCCACGCTATGGCAAACACAGTTTCCCATTCACATATAAGCTTATGTCGGACAATGCTACTGTTCAGTCAGGCTATGACACGCGCGACCTCGGTGACCTATAAACGGATAAAACACGAAATTTTAATAAAAAAAATACAAAAAACTCCGATAAAAACACTGAGAAAGACTTTTCGTGATGTGAAAACCAAAAAAGTTTGCATATTTTTTCTAGTGGCAATAAAAAAGGCGAAGAACTTAGTGATCCAAATTCAAAGTCAAAACAAAACAAAAACGCGTTCGGTTTATGAATTTCGCGCGTGAATAAAGTCCCTAAAAGTGCGTTCAAAAACTGTTTTTTTTAATTGCAGCATGACTGCCTACATACCCATTCCACCATTATGACAGTAACAATTGTAATATCAGTTACAAAACTGTTTTCTCGTAATTATTGCACAAAAAGGTGTTAAGAGCAGTGATGATATCGGTGTAAAAATGCATGTGTATGTGATATTATTGCTAGTGTGTGTGCCATATGGAATTGGAACTAGAGTGATTTTAGTGGAAAATGCACCCAGTAGGTATCTCCAGTTAGTTATAAAAAATATATACTAAACTCATTTAAAACGGGATATTTACCATGACTTGAAAATGAGGGTAGATCGGTATGTCTCATAAAAACTTACTCGCAGTGGCAGTGCCTTCAGTTATTCCGTGATCATGGCGCATGAAACTGTGCCGAAATATTGGATAACTCAAAAATCAAATCATGGTAAAAATACCGTTTTAAACGACTTTAGTGTTAATAACCATGATAGTTTCATAAGTTAAAAAAACATATACATTATTATTTAGCATATGTTTCAAGGAATGGCGAGACATGAAATGAATTCAATTGGAGGGTAAACGAATGCTCTCTCTATTCCTCTTCTACCCTTAAATCTGATAGCTTAAATATTTGTAAGTAAAAAGCGATCTTCTTACAATTAATTAACCTAAAAATAACAAGGTAACTTTCCGTTACTTTGTAATTTTTGAGTAACGGAAAGTTACTTTGTGATTTTTGGCTTATTTGATTGAAATAATCCAAAGTTTGTAGACACATGATATGTCAGCTCGATAAATAACGAAGCTATTGTAAGTCCCGATATTCGACAAATTCGCATCACTATTTTTAAATAGAAACAGTCTCAATTTTATTCCTATTTATAAGTATTAATACAACGGGTATTTATCGCTTTATTTACCTATTTTTACCGACGTTTCAACAGGTTTACACACTGTCGTGGTCACGGGATGACTGACCGTTGTATTCATCATCATCATCATCATCATCAGCCTATATTTATTTATTAGTCCACTGCTGGACATAGGCCTCCCCCAATGAGCGCCATAGCGCCCTGTCTTCAGCTTGACGCATCCAGCATCTACCTGCAGTCTTTCGCAGGTCGTCATCCCACCTGGTCGGAGGGCGTGCTACACTACGTTTACCGAGTCGTGGTCTCCACTCAAGAACACGTTTGCCCCATCGGCCGTCGGTTCTTCGCGAGATATGGCCGGCCCACTGCCACTTCAGCTTGCTAATTCTTTGAGCTATGTCGATAACCTTGGTTCTCTGTCGGATGTATTCGTTACGAATCCTATCCTTCAGAGAAACTCCGAGCATAGCTCTTTCCATAGCTCGCTGAGCGACTTGACCGTTGTATTAATACTTATAAATATGTGTTCAGATCGCGTAAGTTTAAAAGTATTTAATTTTATTCCTATTCCCTTTCTTGAAAAGCAATATAATTGAGGTGTTGATCCACTGACAAGGTATGTAATCGTTTTTAGAATTGTATTATAGATATCTGTCAGTTCGCGTAGATTTTCTGATATCTAGTAATTTGGGGCTTGGGGTGTAAGGGGGGCCAACATCTCGTCTCCCAAGCCAACCTAACCTGCACGTGGTACACCATGCTAGATAACGCATGCTAGATAAATCTTCATAATTTGATAACTCATTAACACATTGAGTGCTGAAATCATACGGTATGTGTTTTCTACAAGTGACTAATATGCGTAAATCCACACTAGCGCAGCGGCTGAGAAAATACAGATCTTTGTGACTCAGCAGCGCTGTAATATTTTTCGAACGAAACGCATGTGCGGCGCAACACAACCGCTGTGTAGAGCGGCAGCACGAATTTTTTAGGATAAAAAAAAGATCGCAGTCGTCGAAAAAAAATTGCAATCAAAGTGTTAATTGTTATAAAAATTCCGTTTATAATATTTAGAAGGATTAAGAATTAATGAATTTAAATATTGCCTGAAAAACCTAACCCATGACTCAGATACATAGATTAAATTAATTAATATGAATCACACATAACAACCTATATTTTTTGCGCTCTATAGTACAAAACACTATAAATCGAAGCCGCCTGACAGATGGACAGTACAAAAAACAACCTTGCAGCTGAATCGTAAAGGATATGAATGGATATGACCTAGTAACTCACATAATTTGATACCACGCAGATTGGCTTAGGCTTAGGTATACTTAGGTACAGTCGTCGATAGAAATATCCGAACATCCTACTAATATTATGAACGCGAAAGTTTTTAAGTATGTTTCTTACTCTTTCACGCAAAAACTACTTAACGGATCGGGTTCAAATTTTGCATACAGGTAATTCCAGGCCCGGAATAAAACATAGGCTACTTTTTATCCCTTACATCAGTTCCCATGTATGTCCCCAGAATTATATATACTTAGTACTGGATAACACGTACCTATACAGACAAAAAAGAGTGAATATCAGAATGTAGGTAGGTACTAACCTTATTAAGTATATCATTATCTAGTACCCATAACACAAGCTCTGCTTTGCTTGGGGCTACAGACGATACAGAATACAGATCATTTATTTTCACACCTGGGTCACAGAGGTCTTAATTATAAAATACGTACTGAAATCACACGGTATGTGTTTTCTACAAGTGACTAATATGCGTAAATCCACACTAGCGCAGCGGCTGAGAAAATACAGATCTTTGTAACTCAGCAGAGCTGTAATATTTTTCGAACGAAACGCATGTGCGGCGCAACACAACCGCTGTGTAGAGCGGCAGCACAAATTTTTTAGGTTAAAAAAAAGATCGCAGTCGTCGAAAAAAACCGCAGTAAAAGTGTTAATCTAAGGCATGCAAATTTGTTTTCCTACGGTCGGCTATGTTCACTAAACATTTCAAAGTCAGTTTTCATGACAGAAAAATAAATAAATAAACATATTTTAATAGTAATTACCAATAGATATCTTGTTGTTACATTACTAGTTATGATTAGTAAATTTTTAATGTCTTTATATTATTTTTTTGTCAATTTTAATGTCCTTGATGCTGTGTGAATTGACCATTTATTTTAAGTCAAAAAGAAACGCCCTACGTATTCAATATAATAACATTTTCAGGATGCTGTTGGGCCTGCCTCGTTACTGCAGTGCATCAGAGACGTTCACTGATGGCTTCGCGGTATTATGCGAAAGCGAGTGGCATCTCTGATGAGTAGAGTGACAGGTAGTAACAACAGCATCCTGAAAGTAATATCTATAAATAAGACTGTCCAATACGACACCACCGGGTAAAATTACTTAGGTATACTCTAGATTTAGTTATTTTGTTTTGTTTTTCGTCGCTGTAATAGGTTTTGTTGGTTATCTGAAAGTAAATTTGAATTGAGTTGAATTATTATTAACAGATCTCATTTCCCCCTAGCCTGTTTCCGCCGCGTCCTGGCCGGCAGACGAGCTCTACGCAGCTTTGTCCGCCGCGTGGTACCCTGCGAACAGCTGGAAGACTGCAGACGAGAATGTGCTGTGGAGAAGACCTTTCACTGCGAGAGTTTTAACTACAGGTAAGATCCTTTCTACCAGTGGCATAACTATAGGGTGTTTATAACCGTCTTCCAGCTACGGTTGTCAGGGCCTCCTCAACGCAATCCTTCAAAAGCAAACTAAAATTCTGTCTCATTGAGCAATGTCACTATAAAAGTGAACTTTTTGAAATTTTCTTATTTATTATTTTTATTTTTAATCAATTTATTATGATATATGTACTCTAATTATCTACCGATAATTGATAATTTAATTATAATTTAGAAAATGGCATGTAACATTATAGACGTTATTAATAAAATAAGAGTAATGGATGAACAAAGTGTAATCAATATTTTTAACACTTTGACTGCGGTTTTTTTTTCGACGACAGCGATCTTTTTTTTTACCTAAAAAGTTCGTGCTGCCGCTCTACACAGCGGTTGTGTTGCGCCGCACATGCGTTTCGTTCGAAAAATATTACAGCTCTGCTGAGTCACAAAGATCTGTATTTTCTCAGCCGCTGCGCTAGTGTGGATTTACGCATATTAGTCACTTGTAGAAAACTCATACCGTGCGTTTTCAGCACTCAAAGTGTTAAGACGGCTTTCATGCCAGAGGATGTGGACCAGGCTAAAAGTCTTTTATTTGAGTCTGTGTCTAAGTCAATGCGAAAAATCTCTCGTAAGAAAGGAGATAACAAAATTGTTAAAGACTTGGAAGACATCATAAAGCTCTATAAGAGCTCTGACCCAACTTATACTCTAGATTTAGTTATTTTGGTTTTATTTTCTTCGTTGTGATTGTATTTTCCTTTTTGTAATTTTGTGTATGTGTTTTTATGGACCTTTGTTGTCTGATAATAAAGAATTTGAATTGAATTGAATTGAATGAATAAATAATCTGAATCTGAATCTGGTGGTAAGTCGGCAGAATGTCACGGACCCAGCCGGAAGCCCCCCAGAGGAGAATCCCAACATTTAGTATAAAATTGTAAATAAATCCTACCCGTTATGACCTACGGAGCTGAGACGTGGACACTCACGATAGGGCTGGTCCACCAGTTCAAAGTCGCTCAGCGAGCTATGGAAAGAGCTATGCTCGGAGTATCTCTGAAGGATTCGCAACGAATACATCCGACAGAGAACTAAAGTTATCGACATAGCTCTGAGAATTAGCAAGCTGAAGTGGCAGTGGGCCGGCCATATCTCGCGAAGAACCGACGGCCGCTGGGGCAAACGTGTTCTTGAGTGGAGACCACGACTCGGTAAACGTAGTGTAGGACGCCCTCCGACCAGGTGGAATGACGACCTGCGAAAGACTGCAGGTAGATGCTGGATGCGTCAAGCCGAAGACAGGGCGCTATGGCGCTCATTGGGGGAGGCCTATGTCCAGCAGTGGACTAATATAGGCTGATGATCATGATGATGATGATGATGTAAATAAAAATGTGCTGCGGACAATCCTTTTCATTCCAAAAGTATTTTCTACAGAAAAAATTGAAAATACATTGGACACAGATACAAAATACAACTATAAAATAAACAACAGACAACAAAAACAGTTATCACTTTGATTGCTGAAATCACACGGTATGTGTTTTCTACAAGTGACTAATATGCGTATATCCACACTAGTGCAGCGGCTGAGAAAATACAGATCTGTGTGACTCAGCAGAGCTGTAATATTTTTCGAACGAAACGCATGTGCGGCGCAACACAACTGTGTAGAGCGGCAGCACGAATTTTTTAGGTTAAAAAAAAGATCGCTGTCGTCGAAAAAAAACCGCAGTCAAAGTGTTAAGTGTGAAGGCAAGTGACACAGAAGGGTGGTATTAAAAATACGGCTGCCTCTATAACCAAGGTAAAAGCTTTTCCATCTCTGTGTTTATTTTTGCTACTATATCCCACCGCAGGGCAAAGGCCTTCACCCCTCGAAATATAAAAGAAAAGGAACCCTTCAAATTTCGTGATAGAAAGTGAAGATGTGGCCGACGATGTATCACGAAGGTCTAGAAGATATCTATTCACTCTTGTCTTGATCTACTAACTCTACTTTGTGTCTCCTATTATGTGGACAAAAAAATAAAGCAATGTTTATTTCGAGTACAGGACTCCTATAAAACAAATAACATTTAAATACAAAATCAAAGACATAAATATAAAATAAAATATATGGACACAGAGAAATATGCGAACACGAGGGACCGTCAGTGACCGGCCACTTAGAAAGGATTGTACTCGTTTGTCATGACAATGGTTAGACATAGAGTGGTTAAAACTCGTTAAACTGCAATAGCTGCAATTCTCCTTTATTAACAACTAGCCGCGCCCCGCGTTTTGACCCGCGTGGTGGTAGATATTTTGGATAATATACAATATATCTTTATGAATGCATATGTGTTATTCTGATATGTAAGCTATATTATTGTGAAGTTTCATCAAAATCCATTCAGTAGTTTTTGCGTGAAAGAGCAACAAACATCCTCACAAACTTTAGCGTTTCTAAATTAGTAGGATTAACAATATTATAATAGGTTGCAGTATCTCTGAAGGATAGGATTCGCAACGAATACATCCGACAGAGAACTAAAGTTATCGACATAGCTCTGAGAATTAGCAAGCTGAAGTGGCAGTGGGCCGGCCATATCTCGCGACTCCTCACTGATCATTATACTGTAATACTATCCTTAGATTTTAAAAATAGAGTTTCAAGATGTCCCAGATTAGGAATAACTAAGATAAATTATGACCAAATTCACAGCGATATTAACCAGGCGAACTTTCAGTGCGTATGGGACTGCATAGACTGCGATACTGCTGCTGAAATTCTCACTAATATGGTGGCGGATATCGTAAAATCCCGTACAACGGTAGTTTACTTGGCTAAGCGCAAGACTCCTATTAAACCGTGGATAACACCTGGGTTAATCAGATGCATGAAAAATAGAGATCACTTGCACAGTTGCCTGAGAAAGTCCCCTGAAAGTATTACTTTGAAAGTAACATACACAAGATATCGTAACTTTTTGAATCGTATCTTACGCAAAGCTAGACTAACGTTTGAACGCACACAGATTCAACAAGCTAATACAATGAAAAAGATGTGGCAAGTTATCAGCAGCGTTACTAACATGAAACCTAAGAAATCACTTTCTACAGAACTTCTCACTGCTGCTTCTTGTCCCTTAGATGCCGTAAATAGTGCAAATAACTATTTCGCTAGCGTGGGAAAGAATATAGCTAATAGTTTAATTTATAATTCTTCCATTCCCACCCCTGATAGTCCATTCTACAGCTCTGCGTCGAGTCCTTCTCAGTGCAATTCCTTTGTGATGCTGGAAACAGATCTTACTGAGGTTGTCGCGATCATAAACTCACTCAAAAATACGGCTTCCACGGGGTATGATGGTATATCTTCTCGCATACTAAAAGAGAACAAGCTTATCCTGGCGGGCCTCTTAACACACATATGTAACCTAGCTATTAAACAAGGCTGCTTTCCGAAAGCTTTTAAAAAGGCCACTATTATACCTATTTACAAGACTGGTTCCAAGAGTGAAGTATACAACTATAGGCCCATTTCCATTCTCCCTACTTTTTCAAAAATCTTAGAACGTGTACTAAACAAGCGGCTGGTTAATTATCTGGAGCACCACGACCTTATCTCAACCAATCAATACGGTTTTCGCCAAAACATATCAACTGCTGATGCTGTCTGCGACCTTACTGACTCTATTGCCCGTGGTCTCGATTCTGGACACAAGTGCTTGGCAATTTTTTTGGACCTAGAAAAAGCATTTGATTCTGTTTCTATTCCCCACCTTCTTCAGAGGCTCGAGAGACTGGGTATTCGTGGTTTTCCATTACAACTATTTAAAGACTATCTCACAGATAGAGTTCAATGTGTAAGCATCGCTAATACTTCCAGCTCATATGTTCCAGTCAAATTCGGAGTGCCCCAAGGCAGTATTCTTGGTCCGACACTCTTCCTTGCCTTTCTAAATGAACTGTGTAATTTGGAATTACCGTCGGGTAATATTTTTACATATGCAGATGATACCGCGCTTGTTTTTAGGGGAGAGAGCTGGGACACTGTTTTCTGTAACGCCCAGAAAGGTTTTAATATTGTAACCAATTGGCTATTCAGTAGTCTCCTTAAGTTAAATGTCTCTAAAACCAAAATTATGACATTCTCTCTAATTAATAAATTCCAACCGCCCCTTGACTTTAACATTGTTGCCCACACGTTTTCTACCTCACCCAACTTATGTGCCCAGAACTCTTGTGTGTGTCCTAAGCTGCAAAGAGCATCTGATATTCGCTATCTTGGTGTGACACTTGACACCCGATTAGTTTTCGATCAACATATATCGACGCTTGTAGGTAGAGTAAGAAAACTCATTGCTATTTTTAAGAACATTCGTCATGTCACTGACAAGGACACTATTCGCATTATATATTTTTCCCTTTGTCAAAGTTTACTTACATACTGCATAGAGTCTTGGGGTGGAGCCCATAAAACCCTTTTGCTCACATTAGAAAGGACACAGCGCGCCGTGCTTAAAGTCAGTAATTTCATGCCCTATAGATTCCCTACTACTACACTTTACAAAGAGACTAACGTCTTAACAGTGCGACAATTATTCATATTAAGACTTATAATAAGACAGCATAGATTTTGTCCAGCAGCGCGAGGAGGACGGCGTGCTTATAGAGTTTTTGACGGAATGCAGCCTTCCACTGCTTTTATTCAGCATTTTCCTTGTTTTCTGGGTAGTTATTTGTACAATGGGCTCTCTAAAGAGGAACGCTTACGTGATCTTAACTTTTTTCAATTGAAAGCATATATCTCTAATATTCTTAAAAACCATTCGTATGACAGTACCGAGGACTTGCTAATTGTTATGAAGTGATTAAATCTACTTCACTCCTCTATCTCTATATAAATCGCATAATATTTAGCTGTTATTATGACAATTTAGAGTAACTCATAAGCTTAATCTTAATACTGTAGGTTAGTTTTTCTATAAAATTAGTTAAATCAATTAATTAGTATAATTTTAGTAATAATTATTTCTACATAGAGTCAATTTTATTTAATCAATCAAATTAAATTTTATTTATTTGTAATGTCTAAACAATCTGTAATAATTTATTGTACATCAATCTATTCACGCATCAATTTGTAATCAGTATTAGTAATCAAATTATTATTTTTTTTGTCTGAATTCTTACTATTTATCTAAGTAGATTATTTGTAACATGATTAAAATAGTACCGAGCCAATTTTTATCATAATTCCATAATTTTTTGTATGTTAAATTATTTATATTATCGTCATCTTTCAAACAATTTGTGTATCCATAGTAGGGGGAGCACAGGTGCCTATAGTACAGACTTTTCAGTCTAGTTTAGGCAACTGAGGCTACATAATAGTTTGGACTAGAATCTCGATATACTGGACTTGTTTCTAATGTAAACTACAAATGAATTATGTTATGTGTTTGTAATAATTCTTTTTTGGCAATAAAATTTTATTATTATTTATTATTATTATTAAGAACCGACGGCCGCTGGGGCAAACGTGTTCTTGAGTGGAGACCACGACTCGGTAAACGTAGTGATTTGATTTGATTCTGTTTCTATTCCCCACCTTCTTCAGAGGCTCGAGAGACTGGGTATTCGTGGTTTTCCATTACAACTATTTAAAGACTATCTCACAGATAGAGTTCAATGTGTAAGCATCGCTAATACTTCCAGCTCATATGTTCCAGTCAAATTCGGAGTGCCCCAAGGCAGTATTCTTGGTCCGACACTCTTCCTTGCCTTTCTAAATGAACTGTGTAATTTGGAATTACCGTCGGGTAATATTTTTACATATGCAGATGATACCGCGCTTGTTTTTAGGGGAGAGAGCTGGGACACTGTTTTCTGTAACGCCCAGAAAGGTTTTAATATTGTAACCAATTGGCTATTCAGTAGTCTCCTTAAGTTAAATGTCTCTAAAACCAAAATTATGACATTCTCTCTAATTAATAAATTCCAACCGCCCCTTGACTTTAACATTGTTGCCCACACGTTTTCTACCTCACCCAACTTATGTGCCCAGAACTCTTGTGTGTGTCCTAAGCTGCAAAGAGCATCTGATATTCGCTATCTTGGTGTGACACTTGACACCCGATTAGTTTTCGATCAACATATATCGACGCTTGTAGGTAGAGTAAGAAAACTCATTGCTATTTTTAAGAACATTCGTCATGTCACTGACAAGGACACTATTCGCATTATATATTTTTCCCTTTGTCAAAGTTTACTTACATACTGCATAGAGTCTTGGGGTGGAGCCCATAAAACCCTTTTGCTCACATTAGAAAGGACACAGCGCGCCGTGCTTAAAGTCAGTAATTTCATGCCCTATAGATTCCCTACTACTACACTTTACAAAGAGACTAACGTCTTAACAGTGCGACAATTATTCATATTAAGACTTATAATAAGACAGCATAGATTTTGTCCAGCAGCGCGAGGAGGACGGCGTGCTTATAGAGTTTTTGACGGAATGCAGCCTTCCACTGCTTTTATTCAGCATTTTCCTTGTTTTCTGGGTAGTTATTTGTACAATGGGCTCTCTAAAGAGGAACGCTTACGTGATCTTAACTTTTTTCAATTGAAAGCATATATCTCTAATATTCTTAAAAACCATTCGTATGACAGTACCGAGGACTTGCTAATTGTTATGAAGTGATTAAATCTACTTCACTCCTCTATCTCTATATAAATCGCATAATATTTAGCTGTTATTATGACAATTTAGAGTAACTCATAAGCTTAATCTTAATACTGTAGGTTAGTTTTTCTATAAAATTAGTTAAATCAATTAATTAGTATAATTTTAGTAATAATTATTTCTACATAGAGTCAATTTTATTTAATCAATCAAATTAAATTTTATTTATTTGTAATGTCTAAACAATCTGTAATAATTTATTGTACATCAATCTATTCACGCATCAATTTGTAATCAGTATTAGTAATCAAATTATTATTTTTTTTGTCTGAATTCTTACTATTTATCTAAGTAGATTATTTGTAACATGATTAAAATAGTACCGAGCCAATTTTTATCATAATTCCATAATTTTTTGTATGTTAAATTATTTATATTATCGTCATCTTTCAAACAATTTGTGTATCCATAGTAGGGGGAGCACAGGTGCCTATAGTACAGACTTTTCAGTCTAGTTTAGGCAACTGAGGCTACATAATAGTTTGGACTAGAATCTCGATATACTGGACTTGTTTCTAATGTAAACTACAAATGAATTATGTTATGTGTTTGTAATAATTCTTTTTTGGCAATAAAATTTTATTATTATTTATTATTATTATTAAGAACCGACGGCCGCTGGGGCAAACGTGTTCTTGAGTGGAGACCACGACTCGGTAAACGTAGTGTAGGACGCCCTCCGACCAGGTGGGATGACGACCTGCGAAAGACTGCAGGTAGATGCTGGATGCGTCAAGCCGACGACAGGGCGCTATGGCGCTCATTGGGGGAGGCCTATGTCCAGCAGTGGACTAATATAGGCTGATGATGATGATGAATAGGTTGCATGTCATGACAATGTATAGACATAGAGTGGTTAAAACTCGTGAAGCTGGAATTCTGGTTTATTAACTTATAATATTATGACAACAATCATCTAAACAATTATAAACATGCGTAATTCGTAGTAAAGCTGAACTTCTGTAATAGTCGCACGGCCGGTTCACACTATTGTTTGATTTCCTGATCGTTGGCTAGGGTTATATTCTCGTGGTTTCGATATAATGTCGAACGTGACATTTTTTAACTCTTTTAGAATACCCAAAACTGTTATTCGGGGCACGTAGAACAAATGCACTTTTTATAACGATTTTCTGTTTTGGTGTCCAAATATCGAATATGGAAAATCATTACTATAAGATCAATCATCAATCATGATCAATATTAGTCCGCTGCTGGACATACGCCTGCATAATGAATGTCATAGCGCCCTGTCTTTTGCTTGCCGCATCCAACATCTACCTGCAGTCTTTTGCAGGTCGTCATCCCACGTGGCCGAGACAATATCAATAATTTTACCCATTACCTTCATTGTAATCCTGTTCAAGAAGTACCTGATAGAGTGATTTAACAGTTCGATTCCCGCCTCGAGACAATTGTGTGTACGATCTGCAGATATTTGTTCCGGGTTTTCTGGTCGTTATCTATGCATAATAAAAAATATATATCCATGTAATCTATTGTATTAAGTATATCAGTAATCTAGTAACTATAACACAAGCTCTGCTTAGCTTGGGGCTAGATGATGCTGTGTGGATTGTCCAGCATTATTTATTTATTCATAGGTTCAATTCCCGCTGGATTCCTAAAATATTTAAAAATGTCTCTTTGTGAATATCACATGATCGGTGATAGGTTATGTCGTGAATTCGTCTTTCTGTTAAATGTCGAAGGGACGAGAATAGAAGCCCGACCTTAATTTGCTCATTTGAAGTGCAGTGGATACTCATAGATAATAATAATTTGTTTTGTAATGTTTTACAAGCCTCAACTATACTAATATTGTAAAGGAGTAAAGTTTGTAAGTTTGAAGGGGTTATATCTGGATCTACAGAACCGATTTTAAAAATTATTTTACCAATAGTAAGCCACATTATAAATAACGCTTTTTAAAGCATACTGTCAAAGTTTCTACACCGGGAACCTATGGGTCAGCCATTCCAAACGACCGCTGGAGACCCTGCGAATTCAATATACATCTTTAGGATGATGTTGGGACTGCCTCGTTTCTGCAGTGCATCGGGGATGTTTGCAGAGTATCAGACGGATGGCTTTGCCGCCATCCTTCGGAAAAAGACGGCGTCCCTGATGCGCAGAGTGCGGGACAGCCCCGACAGCATCCTACAAACTGTAGCGAGCAGGATGGATTCGCCAATATGGCAGAAATTCATAAGAAAAGTAATTTGATTAATTAAAAATTTTAATGATGATATAATTTGATTTGTTTTACCTTATTTTAATTTTTCTAATTTATTATTATTCATTTTAATTTTAATTTAATTTAATTTTAGTTCGTAAGAATTACTAACAAATTATGGATCATAGTAGTCCGAAATAAAGGTTTTTTTATTATTATTTCTGAGTGTCATAGGCTATAATTATGTATATTTACCCGAAAAATGAAAAAAATTTTTCGTGCATAAAGATACATTTACTCTAAGTTCATCGCAATTATGTTTATGTAACAAAATATGTCCACCCGGGCAAAGCCGGGACATAAAATATACTAATTAAAAACTAACATTAATAAAAATACATCAACACGCTACCGACTTTCATAGATATGTATAACATACAGAGAGGTTTTGATCTCACTATATACCAGTACTGATAAGATTCCGTGTGGCTTAGAATTTGCACCACCTCAACTCTTCCCGCGGGTGTCCAGAGAGGCGACTAAGGGATATCCACCGGGGGATGGGTGGGCCGCATTGCCTCCTATAGAACAAGTCTACCAGCGTCCTGCGATCCCCAAAGTGTGCCAACCATATCTCATCATCATCATCAGCCCGATGGCTATATTGTAATTATACTGTGTATTAACATTTATTTAAAACTAGCTGCTCCCCGCGGCTTCGCCCCCGTGGAAATCTATGTGTCAAATTGTTTAAATGATAAAAAGTATCCTATGTTAGACTCCTGGTTCTAAGCTACCTCTCCACCAATTTTCAGCTAAATCGGTCCAGCCGTTCTCGAGTTATAAGTGTTGTAACAAACACGACTTTCTTTTATATATATAGATGTGTATACTTGACAATAAAAAAAAATTCAAAAAATCAGCCCGTACACGTCCTGCTGAACAAAGGCCTCCCTTAAACGACGCCACGAATAGCGGTCCTGAGCCACCTCCATTCATCGTTTCGATCGAATTCATTTAATCTGTTGCATAGCTTTTGAGATCTTTCAATGTTCAGTTCTACACGTACTTACAGTTCAGTTCAGAATGAACGTATGTACATAGGCGTTCTTTGTTAACTGATCCCCCTTGCAGGGTCCAAGTCTCTTACATTGGTTTTGGTTTTATATTATTAAAATTGTTGTTTTCATAACGCCTTGATGCTACCGAAAGATTCTAGTTATAAAATCGTTCTGTATCTATACTAATATTATAATCAGGAAAGGTTTGATTTTTTCTTTGTTTGTTTGTAATAAATAAATAAATAATGCTGGACAATTCACACAGCATCATCTAGCCCCAAGCTAAGCAGAGCTTGTGTTATGGGTACTAGATGACTGATATACATAATACAATACATTACATAGATAGATATTTTTTTATTATACATAGAAAACTACCAGAACACCCGGAACAAATATCTGCAGATCGTACACACAATTGTTCCGAGGCGGGAATCGAACCCGCAACCTCCTGCGTTGCAGGCGGACCTTCGCCCACCGCGCCACATCGGTCGTCAATGTAATGAATAGGCTCCGAAACGACTGGACCGATTTGAAATTCTTTCACCGTTGGGAAGCTGCACTATCCCCGGTGAATACTATATTATATTTTCAAAAAAGTTAGAGATCCGTACTAAAACCGTGCGGAGCCGGGACGGTCCGCTACTTCATTATAAAATACTTCAAACGTAACGCCACTTTACCTATGTGTGATGATTTACGTGGAATAGCCTTGCGTTTAACCCAATTATGTCAATATTTAGGGCGAAGGCCATCGAGCTACCGGCCATTATTATCTGCTATGCAAATTAACGTAAGTACGTAGTTGATTATTTGTTTAACAGAGACAAATTACTGTTTTGTGGATATGCAAATCAAAGAGTCTATCTAGCATTATGCTCGCCTATGTACAACTTTTTGTGCAATAAAGTATATTCTATCTAAAGAGTAGGTTCTATTGATGTGTGGATTTGTACTCAAGGCAACATTTCAATAAAACTTTTGAAACTATCATGGTTATTAACACTAAAGTCATTTAAAACGGGATATTTACCATGATTTGATTTTTGAGTTATCCAATATTTCGGCACAGTTGCATGCGCCATGATCACGGAGTAACTGAAGGCACTGCGAGTTTTTATGGGCAGACATACCGATCTACCCTCATTTTTTGTCTTTTGCTACGACGTGATCATGGCGCATGCAACTGTGCCGAAATATTGGATAACTCAAAAATCAAATCATGGTAAATATCCCGTTTTAAATGACTTTAGTAAGTCAACATTTCGACTAACTAGACAAGGCCTTTTTCAGTAGTTGGGCTGAAACGATCGATTTTTGTTCACACGTGGAATAAGTCGAATTCAGAATGTTGAACTGAATTTCGATGGTGCAGTGCAAATAATCACGCGTTATAATTATAAGTTCTTCAGACTTTACGGTCCAAATAATTTTATCATTAGTCGAGGTGGAAAGTTCTTCACTCAACAGTTATTAATGTTTTTTTGTATCGTACTTTTTAAATCCTTCTGAATTCCCACCCAATCACATAAACAAAGTGATGGACAAAACCCACCCGCACAACTCATACAAACCTTGGCAGAACAAATGTTATCAAAAATACTTGACTCGTGTGAAATTCCTCATCTGATAATCTTACAATATGCTTACTGTGAATTCTTCTACTATGTAACTGGGCAATAAATAAATACTTCCTCTAAATCACCCTCGACACAGTACAGAAGGAAACAGTAAATCAACTCACGAACATGCCACGCCATGACGACCTCAGCGACGCTGGAAAATTATTACGTCCGCTTCCCGCCGCAGGAAAATTGTTTGTACATTCCGCAGATGTTAAATAATAATAATCATTCATTTATTACAGACCATAGAAAAGTAAGAGATCTTATTTAACTTATTTTACGGTCCATAGTAATATATACCATAAAACTAGCATACATAACATATAAAAAAGACTAAATTAATATTACGATTTTTTGTAATGTATTTGTTCCGGGTGTAGGTATTATACGTTTAAGTACCTACTTAGTTTAATAATGATAAATAAATTTAATATGTATTCATATTAAAGTAAGAAATATTTATTGCAGAAAATAATACGAAATATTAACCGATTAAGCTTTTTATATAGCACATTCAATTAATAGAAACAAATAAGGTAGCTCAACTGTTTTGGCTTAGTGGCTGGATGATACTGTGTGGATAGTCCAGCATTATTTATTTGTAGTATATAGTTGTTAAGGGAGGCCTTTGCCTAGCAGTGGGACAATAATGGCTATTAATAAATTAATTAATTTATTACACAAGATTATTAAAATTTATTTTTAAGTTTGATTGTTTGTTGTTCATAAGCATCAGATAAAGCTTGTATACTAGGAAACACATAGGCTTCTTGTGAAGGTATAAATAAATAAATAAATAATTTTTATACTTGATTGTGGGCTCGATTCCCGCCTCGGAACAATTGTGTGTACGATCTGCAGATATTTGTTTCGGGTGTTTTGGTCGTTTTTTATGTGTAATAAAAAATATATATCTATGTCATCTATTGTATGTATATTACCCATAACACAAGCTTCGGCTTAGCTTGAGACTAGACGATGCTGTGTGGATTGTCCAGCATTATTAATTTAAAGTCTATAGTTGTAATACTGTTTCCTTCTGTACTATGCGCATGGCTATCTGTTGAAAGCAAGGTGATCGTACAATGGTGATGGCATAATCTGATAGTGTACACATAGCCGAGGTTAGGCCCTATGGATTCGGAGATATACTACTGTTTAGTAGTCAAATTCTAGTTGGTATTTGCATCTATACTAATATTATAAAGAGGAAATGTTTGATTTTTTGTTTGTTTGTTTGTATTGAATAGGCTCCGAAACTACTGGACCGATTTGAAAAATTCTTTCACCGTTGGGAAGCTACACTAGCCCCGGTGAACATAGGCTATATTATATTTTCAAAAAAGTTAGGAATCCTTACTAAAACTCCAATAATGTAACCCAAGGTGTAAAAAATCATTTATTAAAGTGAAATTCGAGTTTAACGCGGGGAAAACCGCGGGGAACAGCTAGTATATTATATTTTTATTGCCATATTATATCAACTAGTATGCACTGCTGAAAATAGACCTACCAATGACGACGCCACGAATACGCTTAATTCAAATTGAAAAGTAATTATTATTAATTTTGCATAATATTACAGATATTATATCTCCAAATCGTTATGCCTAGTACGAGTATATTGAATCCCACCAAAACATAAATATAAAAAAAGGAGAGCCAAGTTCAATACAAAAATTATGATTGGCTGTGGGCTTCCCCGCTAAAAGAATGAAGATCTAAATGAGTGCCAAGTCAAATCTATGTAGGTTAGATTTGACTTGGCCAGTTTTCATTACATTAGTCATTTTATAAAGTTATTCAACATATTAATTCTGATAAAAAGGACGACGGAAGAAACGCTGCCGCGTATCCTAATTATTTTACCATCTTAAAAACAACATAGCTCTAAGAGTTAGCAAGCTGAAATTGAGTAGGCCGGCCATATCTCGCGAAGAAACGACAACCGCTGGGGCAAACTGTTAGGGTGTAACCTTGAGTTGCGATCACGACTCGGTACAGTGATTCAAGAGGAAGGTTTATAAACCATTTGACACATAGATTTCCACGCAGGCGAAGCCGCGGGGCGCAGCTATTTTTTTTTTTTTTTTTTCGAATGGACTATTATGCTGTTGACCTCAGATGGCCATGACAGCGTTACCGGACTTTTGGCGGGCGCAGAGGGCGCCTCGCCGGTAAAAATTAGGTTGGGGGCAACACGCACAAGGGCCACCACTTAGGTGCGAGCCTCGGCTTGGGCTGTTGCCAGATGCTACAAGAGGGTAGGGAGGTAACGCCTTAGGTGCACGAGTGCACCTGAGGGCGGAAACGGGGAATTCTCGACCCCGCATCCGGCGGGGTCAGTTATTGGTCGGGTGTGTAGTGTGCGGAAGCTGAGTTGTTGCCGTCACTTCCGGGTTAGCGTCAGTGAGTGGGTCAACGGGGTCACCAAGAACGTATCTCGGTCTACGGAGGAGAGGCAGCTATTTAAGTATAAATATATAATTATATATATTGTTTCATATTATTTTCAGACTGGACCCATCCTTCCGCGGCAAAGGCCTCTGCGAGCTGATGACGAAACCCATAGAAGCATTCGACCAACGCAGAGACTTCGTTGACGACAAGAACTATGACTTCTACGAAATAGACCGGAACAGCCTGGAACCTAACTGCCCGGAAACGCTGCGCGGACCGGGGTCTTTACATTCTGGTTTTTTATCCTCTAAGCCTGATTGGTCGGATAGGATGGACCAAAGACCGGATAGGTTCGACCAAAGACCGGACAGGTAACTAATACATTTTTGTAATTACTCGACGAAAGTCCAACGGCGACGCAGGAAGTTGCGGGTTCGATTCCTGCCTCGGAACAATTATGTGTACGACCTGCAGATATTTGTTTCGGGTGTTCTGGTCGTTATCTGTGTATGTATAATAAAAAAATATATATCAATCAGGCTTTAATAATTCATTGACGACCGATATGGCGCGGTGGGCGAAGGTCCGCCTGCGACGCAGGAGGTTGCGGGTTCGATTCCCGCCTTGGAACAATTGTGTGTACGATCTGCAGATATTTGTTCCGGGTGTTCTGGTCGTTTTCTATGTATAATAAAAAATATCTATCTATGTAATGTATTGTATTATGTATATCAGTCATCTAGTACACATAACACAAGCTCTGCTTATCTTGGGGCTAGACGATGATGTGTGGATTGTCTAGCGTTATGTAATTGTTCCGTGCATTAATAACTCGTCCGTTGTAGGTCCGTCATATTTGAAAACAAGATTGATTTTTTTTTACCATATAAAAAAAATATAAGTGCACTGTTTCGAATGGTAATTTATTTAATTTATATGTGTGCATGAATACTTCTTATTTTAATTTTTCAGGTTTGACCAAAGACCGAATCGCTTGGACCGGATCGACCAAAGACCGAATCGAGTGGACCAGAGTGGGTGGAGGGACAGACATGACTGGATGGGATTCGATAGGTTCTCGTTTGAAGATAGAAGACATTACGGGAATAATCGATTTGAAGAGCATTACGTACCGTATCAGATTGGTAAGTTATTTATTACTTCTATTTCTTGGTGAATTAAAGCCGAACTGATTTAGACATTAACATTTATTAATTAACACTTGATATAAGCTCACCGACAGCTGTTGGGGTAAACGTGTTCTAGGTGGAGACCAAGACTCGGCGTAGTGTAGGGAAACCCTGTGACCAGGTGGGATGACGACCTGCGAAAGCATGCAGGCAGAGGCTGGATGCGTCAAGCTGAAAACAGAGCGCTATGGCGCTCATTGGGCGAGGCCTATGTCCAGCAGTGGACTAACATAGGCTGATGATGACATGGTTTAAAATGAAAAACGATGTCATCTGCAGAAGTTGAAAAACTGTGTCGCAGATAACAACGCCCTCCGCCTAGATTCAGAAACTAGAACCGAAGAAATTTTGATTAATGTCGGTATATATATCAAAGCTATAAATAAAAACATAAGTAAAAAACCATCAGAAATTACAAACAAATTAAAATTTTAGGTTTTTAGAATATGATTCAGTCAGTCTCTATTGGGGAAAATGTGTTTTGATGTGTATGGTGTATGTGTGTGCTGTGTGTGTGTGTTTATCAAACTAAAATAAAATGTTTTTTTTCTTTCAGGCCAAGTCAAACCAGAGAGCAAGAACTGGGGGCAATACGGCGGCAGCTACGGTGGGCCCAATGTGTACTACAAGGATAGAAACGACTACCACAAGTCTATGGATCACTGGGGACTGAATAGTTATCGACCTGAGTATAAGAAGAGCGGCTTTGATTATCATTCTTTGGGTAAGTTGGGCAAGACATTAGGTAATTGGGCAGTAACTTGGACCAATACAACTCAATGTGTACTACAAGGATAGAAACGACTACCACAAGTCTATGGATCACTGGGGACTGAATAGTTATCGACCTGAGTATAAGAAGAGCGGCTTTGATTATCATTCTTTGGGTAAGTTGGGCAAGTTATTGGGTAATTGGGCAGTATCTTGGACCAATACAACTCAATGTGTACTACAAGGATAGAAACGACTACCACAAGTCTATGGATCACTGGGGACTGAATAGTTATCGACCTGAGTATAAGAAGAGCGGCTTTAATTATCATTCTTTGGGTAAGTTGGGCAAGACATTAGGTAATTGGGCAGTAACTTGGACCAATACAACTCAATGTGTACTACAAGGATAGAAACGACTACCACAAGTCTATGGATCACTGGGGACTGAATAGTTATCGACCTGAGTATAAGAAGAGCGGCTTTAATTATCATTATTTGGGTAAGTTGGGCAAGACATTAGGTAATTGGGCAGTAACTTGGGCCAATACAACTCAATGTGTACTACAAGGATAGAAACGACTACCACAAGTCTAGTATGAGATGGCGCTGCCGTCGATGTAAACACTGGCTCTGTATATTTTTATTGTTAAAATATAAAAACGACTATTAATTCAGTTACAACTATTAAATAACGTGTACTACTGTGTAACTCGTCTGTACAAGTGTTTTTCTTCAAATTGTATTAACAGAAAATCGAATAAACCAACGTTAAATCTGGAACCTAAAAACTCAACAAAACTATGTGAAAAGTGCATAAATCCGTTAAAAGTACCAATAACATTATAAAATAAACTATTGTCCAAGTGCTTATTTCAAAAAGTGAACCAATAACAGTGAAAATCGTATTTTTGTACAAAATAATTGTCACTATAACCTCACTTTATCAGATTCACTCAATACTTGGACTCTTCCCGCATACACGTACAAATATTTATCAAGGCACTACCAAAGATGAACTTCTTAGAAAACATCACTTTTCGACGAAATCGAACGAAATCTGTTCAAAGTGAGGAGAGTAACATCTCGCAGTCACAGCAAAATCAAAGCACGAATAGCTTACCGGAAATGACCGATGATGAAGTGGTAGAACTTCAAAAATTCAAGGAAAGGATAGAGTCACTTGAAACACAACTAAATCACGCTCTTAAAGAAATTGAGACACTTTCACTACAAAACAGTGAACTAAAACGCTGCAATGATGACCTAAAAAAGGAAAACTCTATATCAAAATCAAACCACCGGACCCCAGTAGAACAAGGAAAAACACCAAAAAATAAACACAAACCGAGACAAAATCATGTAGAAGATAAGATATTGAAGGGGGACAGTATTATTGTAGAACAAAAACAGGATAAGACAATAAAACAAGGTAAAACACCAAAAAATAAACACATACCGAGAAAAAATCATCTAGAAGAAAAGATATTGAGAGACGATGATATTATGGAACAAAAACCGGATAAAAAAGTTTGTCTACTTAGTACAAACAAAGAAAATAATATACTGGCTATCGCTGAGAACTATCTCGGGCAAAACTCAAAGATATGCCATTATTTAAGGCCTGGGAGCACAGTAACTGAACTACTGACTGGAATAAGCGAAAAACTGACAGGCTTCACCATGAATGACTTCTGCGTCGTTTTAATTGGAGAAGAAGAGTTCAGATCAACCCATGACTACTTTAGTACAATAACTTTCATGAGAAAAATACTGAGTGATATTAGACATACCAACATAATTATTTGCCTTCCTACATATAAATACGGAGAGTTGAAGGATATGTATAACTGGAGGATAGAAAATTTCAACAATCTCCTATACCTCGATGTAACAACACATGAGCATGCCTATCTATTCGATTCAAACAAAAAATTAAGGTACCACTACACAATGTTCAATAGGCGCTCAGGAAAAATAAATAACTTCGGAATGCAATCTGTCTTCAATAACTTAGGAAACTACATCCAAACTTTACAGAATTACCATGAAGCTGATCCCCGAAGACTGCAAAATACCCTACACACCACAGTAGAGGAAGATTCAACATTTTTTCGAGACTAAACATCTACATATACTACATCAAAATATAGCTGGACTACTGAGCAAGAGTGATGTGTTAATGATCAATCTACAAGAACTCATCGACCGACATATCAATATCGATGTTCTATGCATCACCGAACACTTTATGAAGAAGGGATCTTAACCATTTCTAGATATAAATAATTACTCCCTAGCTGCATGCTATAGTAGATGTAATAATAAAAGAGGGGGGGCATGTATATTAGTAAGTAAAAATCATGAATGGAAAGAAATTGTAGAAATACAAAACTTATCTTTGACCAATATGTTTGAATGTTGTGCTGTTCAGCTAATTGAGTATAAAATTGTAATTGTATGTATTTATAGGGTACCTAAACAAAATAATCTAAATACATTTTTCAATAGATTAGATAAGGTTCTGACCATTGCTACAAAATTAAATACTAAAAATATTATAATAACAGATTTTAATATAGATATACTAAAATGTAATAATATAGTAAAAGATTTTGAGTGCCTGTTACTAAACTATAACTTAAAGTTAGCCCTAAAGCAACCAACACGTTTGGTTAGCAAATCCTGCATTGATAACTTTGCTCATAACTTTAGAAATAATTGTAAGACTGAAGTGTTAGAATTTGGCTTGTCAGACCATTCTGCTCAAATTATTAAACTGCCAGCTAAAAAAATTCTTAAATTAAAGTATTGGCGTAAGGAAGTAAGAGACTATAGTCTTGACAATATTCATAAGTTCAAGGTATGTATGGAAAATCTTTCGTTTTCTGATATGTACAGCGCTGAAGATTCTAGTGAGGCCTATCGGCAATTTATGAATACTTTTGGGCTATTTTACAACTTATGTTTCCCAACCAAGCATATTTTAATAAGGGTAGAAAGAAAACCAAAATGGGTATCGCGTGGTATAAGAATTTGTAGTAAGCGAAAAAGAGATCTCCTTTGGAACTACAGATCTAAGCCCACAAAAAGAAATAAAATACTTTATAATAAATACAATAAAATGTTTAAAAATATAATCTCATTGACAAAAAAAGCCCAAAATAATTATAAAATATTGACATCTAATAATAAATCAAAAACAACATGGCAAGTAATTAATAAATATCGACCAAATATACCCAAAGAACCTATAACAAAAATAAAATATAATGATACATATATAACAAACCCAACAGATATTGCTAATCTCTTCAACAGCTACTTTATCGACAAGGTAGAACCAATTCCTGGGATAGGTAAGAACATTACAACAAATATAAAAAGACAAGAAAAATCCATGTTCATGGCTCCCTGCCTACCACAGAACACCTACAAAATAATAAAATCGCTAAAAAATACCAATAGCTCAGGAAGTGATGGCATTAGTACAAAAATAATAAAAGCAGTAGGAGAATCTATTAGTCCTCATCTTACCTTTCTTATAAATTTAAGTATACAAACAGGAGAGTTTCCCACAGACCTCAAAACTACTATAGTCAAGCCAGTATTTAAAAAGGAAAATAAAGAACTAATGGAATTCTACAGACCAATAGCTCTGATTTCAATATTCTCCAAGATATTCGAAAAATATTACTACGCCGAAATCAATTCTTATCTAGAGAAAAACCGCATCCTTTGTGAAGAGCAAAAAGGCTTCCGTCAAAAAAAGACAATAAATATGGCAATTTATGACTTCTACTACAATGTTATATGTAAAGTTGACAACAGAACTCCTATCTGCAGTATATTCTGTGATATGACACAGGCATTTGACTATGTGGACCACAATATTTTGCTAAATAAACTTGACGCTTATGGAATTAGAGGGAATTTGTTGGATTTAATTGACTCATATCTTAGAAATAGAAAACAAATCACCGAAATATCAAGACTACAAAATAAATCGAAACTGGAGGTCACGCATAAATCTAAGCCACGATACACAAAGTATGGTGTGCCACAGGGCAGTGTATTAGGACCATTACTATTCATCATATATATAAATGACCTGCCAAGAGCAACTACACATCCCATGACATTATTCGCTGATGACAGTACAATAACTATAACATGTAATGACATTAAATCTTACAAATCTGACATAAATAAATCAATTAAATCAATAATTTCATGGCTTGACAATAATAATCTAAAAATTAATTTAAAAAAGACTACAATTATGCATTTCAATCAAAGATCCACAATTCAATCTGACATAAATTTAACATTTGACAATAATATAATTAATCAAGTTGAAGCTACGCGATTCTTGGGACTTTTAATTGATAGGAGACTCAATTGGAAACCACAAATAGACGAATTAAGTAAGCGAGTCAGTAGCTTATCATATGCTTTACATAGATTGTCAACTACCGTAAATACAGATGCTTTATTAACGGCATATCACGGGATGGTAGAGTCTGTGTTAAGATATGGCCTAATACTTTGGGGCAACTCTACAAATAAACAGATGATTTTTAAGCTACAGAAACGGTGCCTGAGGGCTATGTTTAAAATTAAAACTATTGATAGCTGTAGACCACTATTCCTAAAGCATAAAATTCTGACACTTCCGTCCCTCTACATATTAGAGGTAGCACTCTATGTCAAGAATAATCCTCATCTGTTTCCCCGGCTATCAGACAATGTGTGTAGAAACAGACGAGATAACAGTAGACTACAAACACACCAAGCTAACACAGCATTAATGCGGAAAAGTGTTGTTAGTATTGCTCCTAAAATTTTTAATAGGCTACCTAATCAGTTGAAAGAGCTAAATGGTGTACTCTTTAGAAAGAAACTAAAAATGTTGTTAATTTGTAAATGTTACTACAGTATTGACGATTTTTTTAATGATAAATTTTAATTCATGTTAAACTAGTGCATGTCATTCTCTCAAATATCTTTGCATACCGACTAACGGTCAAGCATGTTGAACCACGAAATGTATACCTATTACCTGTAACCTTACAAACACATGTTTTTGGCAAATAAAAAATCTTTATCTTTATCTTTATCTTTATGGATCACTGGGGACTGAATAGTTATCGACCTGAGTATAAGAAGAGCGGCTTTAATTATCATTCTTTGGGTAAGTTGGGCAAGACATTAGGTAATTGGGCAGTAACTTGGGCCAATACAACTCAATGTGTACTACAAGGATAGAAACGACTACCACAAGTCTATGGATCACTGGGGACTGAATAGTTATCGATCTGAGTATAAGACCCAAAGAATGATAATCAAAGCCGCTCTGGCTTTGATTATCATTCTTTGGGTAAGTTGGGCAGTAATTGGGACCAATACAGCCCAAATTGGAAAAACCAAATGGACCGGATAGATCAAAGATTGACTTGATAAAAAATAAATTAATGTTGTCTCATTCATTTATTTTATTTCCCTAAATGATTATTTCGATCAATTTATTTCAACGTTTATTTCAGACATCAATAAAGCTATGATACAAAAACAATTAAAGTGTCCATATTCGAGCCAGCATAATTATTATTATTTTATTTTAAGCCATTATTGTCCCACTGCTGGGCAAAGGCCTCCCTTTTCTCCTTTCACTCCTCGCGATCCAATGCTGCTACAGGCCATGATAGAAGATGTACCTCGAGCTCGTCGCGCCATCTCATCCTGGGCCTTCCACGTCGCCTCTTAGCGTTGCATAATTATATAAAAATAAAAATAATTCCAAATTATAATTAATTACCTAATAAATAAACCAAAATCACAATTGAAATCATCAAAATCAAATTTTAATTTTATTTACATCTCCGCTACACAGTTTTTTACTTTTGCGGTAGCCAGCCCACAATTGTACCTGATTGTACCCTAAAGTTTTTGTTGCAAATAAAGATTTTCGTATTTGTGTTTAATGTGGAAATCAGTAAAGAGTTATCTACCTATTTTCATGCTATGTGGATTGTCCAGCATTTATTTATTTATTGTAATAAGTTTACAAAGCAGTTTACAATCACAGTTATTTATTTATTTCAGGAAAGAACCTAGACATATCCCTAACACGAAACGACTTCAATGACATACGCATAGACCACAAAGGCAGCTACGGCCAAGGAGTTTGGAAGCGGGGAAGATGGGATTCCTACCCAACCAGTATAGGACATAAGCATACTAATAACTGGGAAGAATCTATTCCAAGCTTGGGGCATAAGCATGTGTGGGATGAACCTCATCCTGAGGGAAGGGATGGGGATGATAGTCATCATAGTCATGATATCCATAGTCATGATGGCCATAGTCATGATAGCCATAGTCATGATGGCCATAGTCATGATAGCCATAGTCATGATGGCCATAATCATGATAGCCATAGTCATGAGCATGATGATAGTGGAAATGGTAAGTGTGACATTAAAATAAAAAAATAAATTATGCTGGATAATTCTAGAAGAGAGGAAGATGGGATTCCTACCCAACCAATATAGGACATAAGCATATTAATATCTGGGAAGAATCTATTCCCAACCTGGGGCATAAACATGTGTGGGTTGAACCGCATCCTGTGGGAAGGGATGAGGATGATAGTCATCATAGTCATGATAGCCATAGTCATGATGATCATAGTCATGATAACCATAGTCATGATGGTCATAGTCATGATAGCCATAGTCATGATGGTCATAGTCATGATAGCCATAGTCATGTTGGTCATAGTCATGATAGCCATAGTCATGATGGTCATAGTCATGATAGCCATAGTCATGATGGCCATAGTCATGAGCATGATGATAGTGGAAATGGTAAGTGATGAAGTGTGACGTTCAGATAAATAGTCAGTAGTAAAGTCATCTAGACCCAAGCTAAGCAGAGTTTGTGTTATGGGTACTAGAAGCTCTAGTACCCATAACACAAATTCTGCTTTATCGGTCTTCTAGCCTAGAAGACTGATAAACTTAATAGAAAACAGTAGATAGATATATATGTTTTACTAAAGAGGTATATGAGATCGTACAAACATTTCTCCCAAAGCGGGAATCGAACCTGCAACCTCCTGAGTCCTACCGCGCCTTCGCCTACCGCGCCACTTCGGTCGTTCAGTGGAATATTTGTTCCAAAAGAGATGTGATTGAACATTGACCAAAAAGGAAACCGATCGGCTTTAATTTCAAAACTGCAAATAATAAACAAACAATACTAAAAAAGATGGCATCCATTTTCGGCTGTCAAATTACATTTTGACCACCGATGTGGCGCGGTGGGCGAAGGTCCGCCTGCGACGCAGGGGGTTGCGGGTTCGATTCCCGCCCCGGAACAATTGTGTGTACGATCTGCAGATATTTGTTCCGGGTGTTCTGGTTGTTTTCTATGTATAATAAATAAAAACTATGTAATGTATATAGTATTATGTATATCAGTTATCTAGTACCCATAACACAAGCTCTGCTTACCATGGGGCTAGATAATGCTGTGTGAATCGTCCAGCATTATAGTATAGTATAGTATATATATAGTATAGTCGTTTTGGCGACTGAATTTACACAAATGGGAAAATTTGATATATAACATTTTGTTTTATTTTAGAATGCTATCACCACCGCAAACCTGGGATGTCATTATCGCGCGGAGCGATCCGCAAGTCCCTGATAGCTAACAACGTGGTCCAGTGCGAGTCTGCCTGCTTCGACGAGAGAGACTTCAAATGTGTCTCTTACAGCTATCGGTAAGTTATCATCATCAGCAGTGGCGGTAGCTTCATACAAGCCCAAAAGCCGGGCTTGCCCTACTTCAAATTCCATAACGACCGAAAAAATTTACTAACTTAAAATTTTCGCGCGCCAATACATTCATTTGTTTCTTTTTTATCTATGACTATCTAGCTTTGCTATCTAGTAAGTATCCGAACGCGCCAGCACTCGGCACATACCGAGCGCGGGCTTATGCATCTCGCTCATACTCATGGGCTTGCAACGGGGCTTCGCGGGCGCCTATATCTGTCCCGTTCTATCCTATGACAAAGTGCTACGTCTATAGATATAACTACTGTAGGTTTTGTATAGCAATTTGTATGAAAGATTAAGCCGGGCTTTCACTGTGAAGTTCGTTACAAACTACGGTCACGCACGAAGTTCATACAAGAAATCAAGTAAATTTTCGTATTCATTCGTTCGAATTCCAATCACTTTTGTTTATTGAGTGAGCAATTAACTGGTACAATTTGCATTATCGTTCTAACTTTCGAGATTTTTGTATGATTTAAGAGTTTAAAATGAGTGTAAGTCCAGATGATAGTGTTCCTTGTGAGGATTTGAAGTGTGTGAAAGTTTTAATAGGCGAGGAGAGTGAATTCTTTATCTTTCATGGAGAAAAAAGACCTGATAGCTTCTGCAAAACCTACACCGGTTTTGTGTATTTCGCAAACAAGTAAGTCTCATAAGACAATTAATAGATCAGTGTACAAAACTCATTAGATTGTTGGTTGCTCCCATTCCAATAAATTGTATTGCTGGAGTTGTTTTTTTTTTTATAACGAGAAAACGGTTTAGAATAGGTACATCTGATGATTGCTTTACAAGTACGACCTTGTTTTAGAAAAACATATGCAACAACAAGATAGCGGCAAAGCGGGGCCTAGTTATTTTTCAAATCGTATCTCGGGCTTGCCCTGTTCTCAAGCACTAGGCACGCCATTGATCATCAGCCTATTCTAGTCTACTGCTAGACATGAGCCTCCCCTAATGAGCGCCTTAGCGCCCTGTCTTCAGCTCGACGTATCCAGCATCTGTCGGAGGGCGTCGTACACTACGTTTACCGAGTCCGCTCAAGAACACGTTTACCCTAGTGGCTGTCGGTTCTTCGCGAGATATGGCCGGCCCACTGCCACTTCAGCTTGCTAATTCTTAGAACTATGTGTATAACTATGTTTCTCTGTCGGATGTTGTCCCTAACTTAGTTAAAATTTAATTTTATCGCCGTTATTTCGTTTTGCATCTTAGATATATCTTGTTTTGTTTATTCCACTCGATTCATTCGAACATATCTTCCCTTCTCTCTCTCTGGTAACAAGTAAATAATATATCTTCTCTCTTTTTCCAGTTACTCAACCTCCCGCGGTACAGAAAACTGCTTCCTCAGCGAAACTCCTTACAGAGGGCTGGAGATGTCAACTGACAGCAGTTCTGACGTGTACGCCATGCCGCGTGACAAGTGTGTCAGTACTAAGCCTTATGTCGAGAGCGGTAAGGTTCATAATATAACTGCTTCCTCAGCGAAACTCCTTACAGAGGCCTCGAGATGTCAACTGACAGCAGTTCTGACGTGTACGCCATGCCGCGTGACAAGTGTGTCAGTACTAAGCCTTATGTCGAGAGCGGTAAGGTTCATAATATAACTGCTTCCTCAGCGAAACTCCTTACAGAGGGCTGGAGATGTCAACTGACAGCAGTTCTGACGTATACGCCATGCCGCGTGACAAGTGTGTCAGTACTAAGCCTTATGTCGAGAGTGGTAAGGTTCATAATAAAACTGCTTCTTCAGCGAAACTCCTTACAGAGGCCTCGAGATGTCAACTGACAGCAGTTCTGACGTATACGCCATGCCGCGTGACAAGTGTGTCAGTACTAAGCCTTATGTCGAGAGTGGTAAGGTTCATAATAAAACTGCTTCTTCAGCGAAACTCCTTACAGAGGCCTCGAGATGTCAACTGACAGCAGTTCTGACGTATACGCCATGCCGCGTGACAAGTGTGTCAGTACTAAGCCTTATGTCGAGAGCGGTAAGGTTCAAAGCGATCCTCGTTAAAGCGTTACCCCGAGGCACACTAGCGCCACCTATTTTATCTTATTATTACGCTGAACAAAGGAAATATCAAAAAATATATATTGCACACTTGTGTAACATAGAACTTTCTATCTATCTCATCATCAACCGATAACAGTCCACTGGACATAGGCCTCTCCCAATGAGCGCCATAGCGCCCTGTCTTCAGCTTGACGCATCCAGCATCTACCTGCAGATCTATTTTTAGAACATGTTCATTTGACACTAAAAGTGTCGCTGTCCTTTTTTATTATCATAGTAAGAAAGGGACAGCAACAGTTTAAGTACAGTCAATATGTTAGGTTTGAAACTGAAACTAAAATTAGGATTTAGAAGTTATATCAATGTTTGTTTAAACCCAATAATAATTTTACAGAATGTTTTTGGCACGTCCGTTCCGACACAGCAGTAACTGGCAGCGACGTTCGAGCAACTTTATCAGTCGCCGGTCTGGGCGCCTGCGAGGCAGAGTGCATACGAGCGCAACACTTCTACTGCAGAGGATTCAGCTTTAGGTAAGTTACAGACGAGCAACTTTATCAGTCGCCGGTCTGGGCGCCTGCGAGGCAGAGTGTATACGAGCGCAACACTTCTACTGCAGAGGATTCAGCTTTAGGTAAGTTACAGACGAGCAACTTTATCAGTCGCCGGTCCAAGAGTAGCGAAAAACTGTAGGCAGATGCTAGTTGCGGCAAGCTGAAGACATGGAGCTATGGCGCTCATTGCGGGAGGCCTATGTCCAGCAGTGGACTATTATAATAAAAATAAAAAATCATTTATTTTGGACCATAGAAAAGTAACAGATCTTATTTAACTTATTCTACAGTCCATAGTATTACATAATATACCTTAAAACTATCTATCATACATTAAATATAAAAAAGACTTAATTAATAACACGCTTTTTATGTAGACAAAATAATAATAATAAATAAATAAGGGTGGACAATTCACACAGCGTTATCTAGCCCCATGGTAAGCAGAGCTGATGATATAGGTTGTTGGTGATGATGGTGATGATTATTTTTATAAACTCTTGTTCCAGATTCGGTTCCCCAACCATAGGAGACGAAGACACAAACAACTGCATTCTTACTTCCTCCCCCGCGACCGCGTTACACAAGACAGCCGCAGTGGGCAGTGAGCTTTATGCACGGGGCAACTACGGGCGGGGCTGTGAGCCCGCAGTGTACGATGAGCGTAACTCAGGTATTACAGTTTCTACAGTCTAAAGGCGTTACACAAGACAGCCGCAGTGGGCAGTGAGCTATATGGCCGAGGCAACTACGGGCGGGGCTGTGAGCCCGCAGTGTACAATGAGCGTAACTCAGGTATTGCAGTCTCTACAGTCTAAAGGCGTTACACAAGACAGCTGCAGTGGGCAGCGAGCTTTATGCACGGGGCAACTACGGGCGGGGCTGTGAGCCCGCAGTGTACGATGAGCGTAACTCAGGTATTACAGTCTCTACAGTCTAAAGGCGTTACACAAGACAGCCGCAGTGGGCAGTGAGCTTTATGCACGCGGCAACTACGGGCGGGGCTGTGAGCCCGCAGTGTACGATGAGCGTAACTCAGGTATTGCAGTCTCTACAGTCTAAAGGCGTTACACAAGACAGCCGCAGTGGGCAGTGAGCTATATGCACGAGGCAACTACGGGCGGGGCTGTGAGCCCGCAGTGTACGATGAGCGTAACTCAGGTATTACAGTCTCTACAGTCTAAAGGCGTTACACAAGAGAGCCGCAGTGGGCAGCGAGCTTTATGCACGGGGCAACTACGGGCGGGGCTGTGAGCCCGCAGTGTACGATGAGCGTAACTCAGGTATTACAGTCTCTACAGTCTAAAGGCGTTACACAAGACAGCCGCAGTGGGCAGCGAGCTTTATGCACGGGGCAACTACGGGCGGGGCTGTGAGCCCGCAGTGTACGATGAGCGTAACTCAGGTATTACAGTCTCTACAGTCTAAAGCTTCAATAGCTGGATCACATTAAATGAGCCAGCTATTGAATGACCACAGCCTATGTCTATAGACATAACCTAAGAACCCTGTTCTCATGTAAATGACTTTATATACATTGTCTGTTTGAGAATAAATGAATATTAAACTTTAAAGGCGTTACCCAAGACAGCAGCAGTGGACAGTGAGCTTTAGCTGGAGCTAAGACACAATGTATGATGTTTTTTTTTTGTGTTTACTCAAGCTGTTAAAGCTAGATACCGAATTTTACAAATATATTAAGACCCATCAATTAATTTTTATATTTTGATATAATACTTTTGATACAGATATTCATATATCAGAAAATATTTCAAACAAAACCAAAGTATTATTAAAGCTATCAAAAAAAGGATATTAGAACCAAAATGTAAGTTTACCCCTGGTGGGACTCGAACCCACAATCCCCGGCTTAGGAGGCCGATGCCTTATCCATTAGGCCACAGGGGCTGTTGACTGAGGGATGAAAATAAGCAAACGGGTCATGTATATAAGAATAATAAATACAATACTCTACCGAGACCCTTACTAAACCCATTTTATAGGGTTTTTATAAGAGAGGGTCGTATTTTATTTGTATGGATTTTGGGACCCTTTGTTACCTTGAAACAAGCGACTGTTTTTTGAGAATTTGAAATATTTGATTGGGGTTTTGATTTGTCTCAATATTCAACTTTTTGTACCAATTTACTTTTACATTATGCGAAAAGAGTAGTAAATTCATTTTATTTAAGAAATTATGAAATATTTCTTCTTATAGATATTCTTCTTTATAATATTCTGAACAATCCTCTCTCCCCTTCTTACCTCCGTGAGCGTTTTGAGTTTCTTTACCCTCGTGATAGACCATGTAGATCATCTATCATCTTTGTCTTTTCTCCTAAAATTTCCTGCTCACTCATCCAGCCGCTACGATGGCTCCTTTACTGTCGAATCGGTCAGGATGTGGAATTCTCTCCCACGACAAATTCGTGCTAGCCCCTCACTCTTCGTTTTCAAGCGTAAAGTCAAAGAGCATTATCTATCTTCATAATTCTGTTGTATTTTATGTATATATTATATGTATATATGTAAGTATTGAATTTATTTCTTGGAATTTAGGTTCTATAGTATTTTATATTTGTTATTGTTACCTATATAGTATATATTAGTATAATTAATAAGTAAGTTAAAATTTAATCTTTTGTCTATTTCTTATTTCATTTATGCACTTCTCTCTTCACTTGGTCTCTCTCTCCCAATAAGGTTTGCTGGAAGAGAACTCTTTTAAGGGTTAAGTTCGCCTTTGTTTAAATTTTCTAGAATAAGTTTTGTGTTATGTTTTTAGTGCAAAAAGTATAAATAAAATAAAAAATAAAATAAAAAACCCAGAAACTTTTTTCGATTTCGGCGGGACTTGAAGCTTCTACCTCATATTTCTTAATGATTTCCCCGAGTGCGAGGGCTTACGGCACTATAATAATCATAAAAATATTTTTATTTATTCATTATTTTTTGTTCGTCATGATTGAGACGTGACATATCGGTATGAAAATATCCTGATTTATTTGCTTTTATAAATGGAGAATTCTGGCATTTACGACATTGACGACATCTGTGGCACGGTGGGTGAAGGTCCGCCTTCAGGAGGTTGCGGGTTCGATTCCTGCCTCGGAACAGTTGTGTGTACGATCTACAGATATTTGTTCCAGGTGTTCTGGTCGTTATCTATGTATAATAAAAAGCATCTATCTATGTAATGTATTGTATAACGTATATCAGTCATCTAGTACCCATAATACAGACTCTGCTTAGCTAGGGGCTAGATGATGCTGTGTGGATCCAGCAATATTTATTTATTTACCCTTATAATTTTCGACTTCCAGAATGCTACCTCCAGTACGACAAGGCCGCTAAGCTGACAGGCGCGGCGATCCGCGGGCAAGCGCGAGTGAAGGACGAACAGACTTGCGGTACCGCGTGTACCGAGGCGCCGTTTAGGTGTCTGAGCTTCTCTTACAAGTAAGTTCTAGCTCTTCAGTATTTATGGTCGCCTGGTACTTTAGAATGGAGTGTAGAACGTTTTTGTTGCTTGAACGACTGATGGACTGATATGACAGTCTATCCGCTCGAAGCCTATATAAGGCTACTACGCTATTTAAGTCACGCGTTATCAAATAACGCATGTTAGGGTGCATTTTAGCGTGAATAACGACTTTTCACGCGTTATTCACGTTAAAATGCGCCTTAACACGCGTTATTCGGGCTAAAATTAGCGTAATAACGCTGATAACGCGTGAGTTAAAAAGCGTAGTAGGCTAGCATAGACTTCGAGCGGAGGAATGGATGATGATGGATGATAGACTATATAACTGATGATTGATAGACTGATGATTAGTTTGGTTGCCATTGGTCAAAGCAAACAGCAAGGCTACTACACGTTCATCAGCGTTATTACGCCAAATTTCGCTTGAATAACGCGTGTAAAGGTGTTATTTTCTTTGACAGAGAGAGTCTGTCTGTAATTCTAATTTCTTAATGTATTTCCACTGTGATGATTCTTTCTTTCTAGCTAATTTATTATTATTTATTTTATTTTTATTTATTTATTGTGATTCCAGCAACAACGCCTCCCCATCCACCGACAACTGCCTTCTCTCCGACATCCGTCTCTTCGACCTACAGCGCGGCGTGGACTATGTACACGCGGCCGACGAGTGGCTGTTCGCGTTCGATCTCTTCAACTCGCGCTGTTGGAGGAAGGTGCATACTGAGTGAGTTGTATATCTCTTTGGGCGTTATGGGCGCCTGGTACTTTGGATTCAAACGCAGACAGATTTCTTGCTTGAAACACTGATCTACAAAAGGATAGACTGCCGAATTGACGACTGACGTCCCAAATTATGTGAATTTTTCGTATTTATTTATAACTAGCTTTCGTCTGCGGCTTCGCTCGCGTGGTACCACGATAATAAGTAGTAGTACTATACGTTATTCCAGTACACATACTATGTATGTTCCAAGTTTTATTAAGATCCGTTCAGTAGTTTTTACGTGAAAGAGTAACAAACATCCATCCATTCATCCATACTTAGAAACTTTCGCGTTTATAATATTAGTAGGATTAATAAATATAGGAAGTTCCTCTCTTTGCAGCCCTAGCCACCGGCCGCTTGAGCCTAGCTTCGCGGTCGGTGATCTACCGTTTTGATATTTTTTTTACTGTAAAGTAGTTTCAAAATATTTTATTGTATTTTCTACATTAAAATGAAAATGAAAAGTTTTTATTTCTTTAAGCTTACAAATAAGCACTTAGACAGGTCATATTTTATAGTTCACTTAAATTTTTTGTCCACCAGTGGAAGAAGTGAGAAGAAACCACTAGTATGTTCATAACTCATGTGTCTAGTACATTTAATTGAGAAAAAAAATATTTTATAACAAGTATATATGACATTTTTTTTCTCAATCGTGTTTTCACATTCGAGGAACCAAAGATTTTATTTTTATGTTTATGTAATTCGAGGTTTTTACCACGGGGAGCCCGTGTGTACTGAGGTCTCGACCTGTCTGGCAACCAAACCCGTTTGGTTCGCCCCTTACCAGTGCCATGTTTATTTATTGCATACACATATACACATACATTGTCAATTATATTATTAGCTAAGGTCTTATTCGCGAGATATGGCCGGCCCACTGCCACTTCAGCTTGCTAATTCTTAGAGCTATGTCGATAACCTTGGTTCTTTGTCTGATTTATTCGTTACGAACCCTATCCTTCAGAGAAACTCCGAGCATAGCTCTTTTCATTTTGAACTGGTGGACCAGCCCTATCGTGAGTGTCCACGTCTCAGCTCCGTAGGTCATAACGGGTAGGACAAACGTGTTCTTGAGTGGAGACCACGACTCGGTAAACGTAGTGTAGGACGCCCTCCGACCAGGTGGGATGACGACCTGCGAAAGACTGCAGGTAGATGCTGGATGCGGCAAGCTGAAGACAGGACGCTATGGCGCTCATTGGGGGAGGCCTATGTCCAGCAGTGGACTGCTATAGGCTGATGATGATGAAGGTATTATTAGCTTAGTGGCAGGTACATGTACCCTGTAAGGGCGCAGCAATTTATTAATAAATAATAAGAAAGAAAGAAAGAAAATACATTTATTTGACACGGAACATAACACAAAACAAAACACGACAAATTAAATAATAAGAAAGAATAAACACAAGAAAAAAAAATTATAAGTAGATAGATAAAAACATACAGATAGGTACAAATACGTGTTATATAAGGGGCCAAAAAATATAATAACAATAGTAGTTACTTAGTTAGTATTTATAGGTAACATAGTAATCCGAGAATTTATACAATATTAAAACTTCATAAACTATCATGGTTATTAATACTAAAGTCATTTAAAACGGGATATTTACCATGATTAGATTTTTGAGTTTTCCAATATTTCGGCACAGTTTCATGCGCCATGATCACGGAATAACTGAAGACAATGCGAGTTCGTTTTTATGAGCAGATATACCGATCTACCCTCATTTTCTGTCTTTTGCTACGAACGTTACCACTACCACCGGTTTCATTATTGTCTTCAGTTATTCCGTGATCATGGCGCATGAAACTGTGCCGAAATGTTGGAAAACTCAAAAATCAAATCGTGGTAAATATCCCGTTTTAAATACTTTAGTTATACAATATTATTCACAATTATCAAATTAATTTCATTTCATTAGATTTGTCTAAGCACTAAGTTCTCATCTATTTTACTTACTAGCGTCTAGTTACATTTCTAGACCTACACTGCGACAACAATACACAAGATGACTAACCCAACCTTCTGTTCCAGGGAACATTCACCAGAACTGCCCCATCCGATCCACACATCATCTGAAGACCACTTCCACCCACCTTCCGGACCTCCAGGGCAGTCTGGACCCTCGGGTCTGACCGGCCCTGGGTATATTCCGGATTCTGCACCAGGTAATAGTTATTTACCTCCTCAGCAATCATTCGTCAGCTTCTCAACGTGCCTTCTCTAAACAAGGTTTTTGTCTTAATCACCACCGTTTGGCGGCGGATCGGTACTTTAAATGTATTATTTATTTATTTATTTACAAACATGTACATCTATTTAACGAGCACACCCAAAGCAACAGAGTACCTTTTTATATTTAATATTAAAATTAGAAATCATTATCAGGTTGCGGGTTCGATTCCCGCCTCGGGACAATTGTGTGTACGATCTGCAGATATTTGTTCCGGGTGTTCTGGTCGTTTTCTATGTATAATAAAAAATATCTATCTATGTAATGTATTGTATTATGTATATCAGTTATTTATCTAGTACCCATAACACAAGCTCTGCTTACCATGGGGCTAGATAATGCTGTGTGAATTGTCCAGCATTATTTATTTATTTATTATATATTAAATTATTCATTATTATGTTAAAAATACACAGAAGGCTGCTGTCCTCCCTTTATTAGGTTTCCTTAGTCTCTTACGACATCCACGGGCTGTGTTCGAGCCGCAGGCCGCCGTCAGCGCCATAGCTGCCATTATCACATATACACAACTTATTTCAACATCATAAATTTATTCATTTTTAATTTTCATTTCAGAAATACCCTATATACCGGATTCTGGCCCACCGACCGGCCCAAGCGGCCCAACTGGACCTTACAAAACAATAGAAAGCCCTTACGAACCCTCCAGCCCTGAAAAACCCTACCCAATCCAACCCTACAGACCTAGACCTGATCCAGAAATCTACAGACCTGGTTTCAAACCTCCCAACTCCAATAATCCTGATTTCAAACCTTCCGAGGTGATAATTCCTTACAAACCAGACTACCCTGATCCAGAACCAAGTTACAGACCAGACCCGCCAAGTTATAGACCAGATCCGCCAAGTTATAGACCAGACCCGCCAGGTTACAGACCAGATCCGCCAAGTTATGGACCAGACCCGCCAAGTTACAGACCAGAACGGCCAAGCTACAGGCCAAAACCACCAAGTTATGGTCCAGACCAACCCAGCTATGGGCCAAAACCTCCAAGTTACGGACCTGATCGGCCGTTCAGACCTATTGAATATCCTAAAGATCCAGGGTATAAGCCGGTACTTAGGCCGGATAAACCAGGTTTTAGTCCGGGTTACTTACCTGGGCCTCAGAATCCTGTTCCGGTTGATAGAGAAGATGGACCCAGTAAGTAGAAATTATTTAAAAGTATTAAAAAATAACTTAATCAAAGAAAGTTACAATCAAATAAAAGAAACAAATTAGAGCTTAACGCTCGAATACTCAACCGTGTCACAGATTTCATAAATAGTTCTCAATGCATAAATAGAAGAGAATATATAACCCTAAGGTTTGCTGGAAGGAAACTCTTTGCGTTAAGCTCGCCTATGTTATTTCTATTTATGATTTTGTGTGTACAGTAAAGAATTAAAGAAAGAAGAAAATCTATCAAAAATTCGTCACTTTGAGATGGTCTTAAGGGTCCGGAAACCCTCGCTTGCAAAAATCGCTCCGAATATCGCTGTCCCTGTTTAACCTTTGCGCCGCGCCACAATCGTGCGCGATAGCAATATTAGCCGTTCAAAATTTGGTTTGTATACCAAAAATTATGACTGAAAACTTTTTGAATTCTTCACAAAGTATTGTTATTCTGTAACTAGACAATATAAGCTATGTTCCTTAATCAATAAAATGGAAGATGTTGATGTTTTTAATACAAAACAAATAGCAAGAAAACTTGTCCATTTTCGCATAAAAATGTGCAAAATGAGATTGGCTTTAATTTCATTTTAGGTGAGTATTTTGAAAAAAAAAAGTATTTGGGAACCTAGATAAATACAATTTTAATACAAATAATGCAATATTATAGTGCAAATATGCTTGAATTAGAAATAATTTTGGTATTACGTTTGTATGAAGAATTCGTCCCTCCGGAGGCCTCTTAAATCTGTGATGCGTTTGAGTATCCAATAATTTCAAAAGGCAAGGAAGGAATATCAACCAAGTCTCGACCTTATTTTGCTAAAAAACTGTATAAATGACTATATTTCTAATTGTGTTATTTTATTTTCAGGCCTCCTGTATAATTATTTATAGTTTTTACACATTATTCGTTTAGTTAGAAATGTGACTAACACAACGCACAAAACGTAGTCAACACAAGTCTTAGTAAACACAAAATACAAGTTCATTATTGCTCTTTCAATTAACACTTTGAATGCTGAAATCACACGGTATGTGTTTTCTACAAGTGACTAATATGCGTAAATCCACACTAGCGCAGCGGCTGAGAAAATACAGATCTGTGTGACTCAGCACAGCCGTAATATTTTTCGAACGAAACGCATGTGCGGCGCAACACAACCGCTGTGTAGAGCGGCAGCACGAATTTTTTAGGTTTAAAAAAATATAGCATTAAAATCAAACAGGAAATATCAAACATTTCATTGGGGATCTTGTAATACCTAATATAAGTTTTTTTAATGTCTTTTTATTTTGTATAGTTACCGCAGAGATACGATACGAAGCTGCCCTTGGTGGCCGCAAAACTCTGTTTTCGCATCTCTGCCTAAACCTTACAAAATAAAACCATTAAAGATGCCTTTAAAAAACCTTACAATAGGTATCACAGTATCCGTAATTATTTTTTGATATTTTCTTCTACGTAATAATAAGATAAAATAGGTGGCGCTAGTGTGCCTCGGGGCACCACCTAAACATGATAAATGACATTTTTCTCTTCAGTAGGTAGAAAGAACCTTACTTGATTTGATTTGATGCCTTAAATGACTGTTTTTCGCTCTGCTCTTATAAGCTATACTTACCATCCATAGGCTGTTTCTAACTTAAACTTATATTTCAGTAGAAACATCATGGCGTCACTACACAGTATCCGGGTTCCCGTGTAGAGCCGGAACTACGTGTGCCCAGAACAAGATCGTGGGACATTGGGCGTGCGAGCCAGAGGGCGGTGAAATCGGTACGTCACACCTCTTCTGTAGTTATGGTTGCCTGGTACTTTGGTTCAAATATTTCCTGAAGGTATAGTGTTTTTCCGTACGATCTGCAGATATTTGTTCCGGGTGTTCTGGTTGTTTTCTATGTATAATAAAAAATATATATTTTTGTAATGTATTATAGTATAGCTATATATAGTATAGCTCTGCTTACCATGGTAAGCAGAGCTAGATTGTGCTAGAAAGATGGGGCTAGATAATGCTGTGTGAATCGTCCAGCATTATTTATTTATTGATTAGCGCGCTCATAAGGGGAGTCCTATTGAGCGCACTAATATGCGCCTATGTCCAGCAGCTGGGCTACTATAGGTTGATTATAATGATGATGACTATATACTAGTGCGTTTCTAGAACAACGTGTATACAACGCTTCTGTTAAATATTTTTTGCTTGAGAAATAGGTACCTACGTATTAGACACCTCTTCTGAACTATGGTCGCCTGGTACTTTAGTTTAAACATATGCTGAAGGATGGTGTTATATATATTAAAGCTGTGGCACCTGTGGCGCGGTGGGCGATGGTCGCCTGCGATGCAGGAGGGGTTCGATTCCCGCCTCAGGACAAATGTTTGTACGATCTGCTAGATTTGTTAAGCCTAAAAATAAGTCTTTATACACTTGTAATATTAATTTTAGATGTATGCGGGTTAACTACGAACCGTTTTTGTATTAGAAGAACACCAACGTTCTAATCAACTTCTGATCTTCTATCAGGTTCTTGGGACTACTGCTGTGCGCCCACTCATAGATGTGGTTACAGTGAGGGATTCCATAAGCCATGGTAAGTTGTCTATTTCGATGTCTAAATGTCTCGCTAACTAAAAAAGAAAAGATTTCTACTGTCGGTAACCTTAGAACGTACAGTACAATGACTCGTTCACAAAACGACCGCGTAAAAAAATGTGTAGAGACCTTCAGCATAAGGGTTATTATAGAAAACCTATTGAGTGTATCTTTTCAAAATAAATAAATATCAACTTTTAAATAACTAAACTATGTCGAACCGGCTTTATTTTAGAGTTTTCTTTCTCCGTATATTATTTATTTTCGTCCAAAGTTATGCTAAAACCAATGTTAAATACGAAAGCGAGAATCTTGTATTTTATATACTTTTTTACGGTTTTGGATGCATACAAACATAATATAATGACGAGGTAAATTGATATTATCCTAAGTTTTGAATAGTCAACATCAAACAGTGTAGTAGTTACCCTTCTATGTTTGTATGAGAAGATGAGCGACTTCTTTAGCCGGGTCCGGCGACCCTCGCTTGCAAAAATCGCTCCGAATATCGCTGTCCCTGTTTAACCCTTGCGCCGCGCCACATGCGTGCGCGATAGCAATATTAGCCGTTTCATTTGGTTTGTTCCTTAATACCAAAAATTATGACTGAAAACTTTTTGTATTCTTCACAAAGTATTGTTATTCTGTAACTAGACAAATATAAGCTATGTTTCTTTAATAAATTAAACGTAAGATATTGATGTTTTTAATACGAACACAAATAGCAAGAAAACATGTCCATTTTCGCATAAAAATGTGCAAAATGAGATTGGCTTTCATTTCATTTTAGGTAAGTATTTTGAAAAAAAAAAAACTATTTGGGAATCTAGATAAATACTATTTTAATACAAATAATGCAATATTATAGTGGAAATATGCTTGAATTAGAAATAATTTTGGTATTACTTAAGGGGCCTCCGGAGGGACGAATTCTTCATACAAAATGAAGAATTCGTCCCTCCGGAGGCCCCTTAAGCAACTTTGAAGCAGCATAGTAGGTGCACTATGTAACTCAATGTGCAACGATGAGCTTTATATATGTTTTCTATATAATAATAATAATAATCATTTATTTCAGACCATAGAAAAGTAACAGATCTTAATCAACTTATTCTACGGTCCATAGTAATATATACCTTAAAACTAGCATACATAAAATATAAAAGGACTAAATTAATAATAACACGCTTTTTTTTGATTACGCCGACAGCGTGTAGATGTACTCTGGGTGTCAGCTGTTTTCGGTGCACGGCGCGGGCGCTGCAGCGGTGTCCCGTTGCAGGCGGCCAGTGAACCTTCGGAACTTGACACCCTTCGGCCAAAACTCTGCGCTTAGGAATGTCGAGAGATGATGGGTTGGTACTCTCACCATAAATGAATTGAAGCTCACATTATGGCGAGAGTTCAGCTTCTCGACGCGCATCGTGAACCCGGTCTTCGTGTGTAGGTACTCCTCCACAGCCTTGGCCTCCACACTGAAGTGAACGCGTGAGACGTAAAGCTGGGTAGTTGGTACCTCCGCTCGGAAACCAGTATTCATGTCTTTCGGCCCAGTACCGCACTGGTTGCGGTTGGTGGGCTTACGGCTCTTGCGAACCACCACGGTGAATCCGTCTGCGTCACAGGGCCCCTTCCCAGGAGCCGGCGCAGCCCCGGTACTACGTGATGGTTCACAGGACTGCTTTTCTCCTTTTCTTTTAGAGCGCGCCGCAGGCAGCGGGCACGCAGGGGGCGCGGTGCAGCGCGCAGCATTGTCGGCAGCGGCGGCGGTGGCAGCGGCAACGGAAGCGTAAGCGCGCGGCGCAGGCGCGCGCGCACGTGCAGGTTGCTCGAGCGGGGACGCGGGGAGCGGGCGGGGCGACCGCAAAGTATTCGCTGTGATTGCAGCCGCGGCCGGCGACACGTCCAATATCGCTGACTCTGCTAATGACACCGACATACTTTGCGCACCTCGATGCATGTTGACGTACGAAGTCACTGGTGACCTAGTTTGCGTGGCTGCACGCAATGATGCAACCTCGGAGCGAAGGTCACTGATGGAGACTTCTGACGCTTCCAACTTCATCTTCATTTCAACTAGACTAGCTTTCAGATTAGTGACATCCTTCAGCAGTCTAGTCACATCGACGTGGTCGAACGTCACGGGGGGCAGCTTATGCAAGTCCTTCGCGACGAAGTCAGGCACGTCGTCCGGGTCCGTACACTTGAATAGCGCGATGACATCCTGGACACTTTTCTCTCCTCCATCCCTGCGTCGAGAGGGCATCTGATCCATTTTTCTTAACGTCTGGAAGATCAGCGCCTTGCCCCTGCAGATGTCCTCTTCTTTGAAGTTGGATTTGCATATCTGCACGATGCTGACCTCGTCCATGGTGTCAATGGCATTCTGTATGAAAGCCAGAAACTCGTTGGCGATAAGTGGTTTCGTACTCATCGCGTTCGCGGGCAGCGAGCGGCGTAAGCCGTGCGCGTCACGAATTAAATGTATTCGAGACGGTGCAAGAGCGAGGCACGACCGTTTCCGATCGCGCACCACACTGCACTTGACTCTATATGAGAGTACTAAAAATATACAGGTTATTGAAAAACAATTTACTGGTGTTCCTTTTATTTAAGATGCTATGTTATCTGGAAAAAAATAAGACTTACGAATTAGGCTTTTGATCGGTATCGTTTAATGAGGTGCGATTTTTTTTACAATATGGCGGGTTCGTTTCCCGATTTTGACAGGCGATTATTCAAACATGTTTGAATGCAGCTTAAATTGTTTTTAAAAATCAAAATCGTCTAAATCAAAATTTTCTTTCCGTAAAATTTTCTATCTACCTATACAATATTTAAGGTACTTTCCCTCCATGTGGCAACATGGTTGTGGGACGCCCTGTACATATAATAATTAATAAACCTACTTGACAAGTACTACTTACCTTAGTACCTACATATTTTCTTTACCAAAAACAACCTCGGACTGCCTTCCACTTCTTGCCCAATAGGGTTCTCATTGTGATACTTACTTATACAAAATCACCTACCTAATAAGCCGATGTGATGACAATAATATATAAAAAGTAAAAAGATTTTTATTTTGTCAGAACAGAACAGAGACTCTTATAAACTAAACTTAGATTAACAGACGACAGAGACTGACAAAAATCGGTCTCCACTCAGCATGTGCTATGGTAGAGCAGATCGTACCATAGTGCTGGTCTTCCGTTCTTCCGTATATAGATAGATAGATAATTCTTTATTGCACACTAAAATGACAATGTAAAATAAAAACTTAAAAAAACTAGATACAATTGGCGGTCTTATCGCTCAAGAGCGATCTCTACCACACAACCATGGATGGATAGGATCGTGGACAGTACCAGGGGATCTGTGTGCTTGCAGGTTATACATACATTATAAAATAAAATATAATAATTATAATACTTACATGGCAATATACTACATACATATCATAAAATATATATGCTTATACTACTTATATACATATATTGAGTATTGAGTAAATAAACTCTATTAAGTTTGTCCTTATGTCGCTCGCTATATATTTACTTAATATTCTGTCCATTAACAGCGTAGATATATTTTACCCAAAACCTGCCGAAAGCCATGGAAAAGGCACAACATTTATTGAAAAAAAAACATTAATTAATTAGTATTGTATATAGGTTATGTATGTTGTAAATTAGACCCAATAAATAAATTAGTATAAATAGATATAGTATCGCCTTAGGGCTTTTAGAAAATCCTACAGTTCCTAGCAGCTGCAAGGGTTAGTGGCGAACTATGAACGCTACGACTTCGGGGCTGAACGGATAAGTGGCGATCACAATAGGCCTATCATGGCCGCCGTGATACGAAAGCCAACTCGAGCTAAAAAAAAACAAAAAAATAGGGCTTAAAAAACCTGTAATGATGATAATATCTCAATCTCAAATAAATAAATAAATGTTTCAGGTGCTACGTAGGTCAGAAGGAAGATCAATGGCGGCCGTGCAGCGAGAAATACTACCCGTACCATCACCACAGCACTCCGCATCCCTCTCAAGGAAACAGAGGTTAGTACTTACCTGGGATAAAAGTAATTCAATTTTTTTTTAATTTATTTAGTCTTCACCTAATCATCATTATCATTATTAGCCTATGTTAGTCCACTGCTGGACATAGGCCTCCCCCAAAGAGCGCCACAGCGCCCTGTCTTCAGCATCTACCTGCAGTCTTACGCAGTCTTCACTATATACTCGTAGATGAAACAAAGCCGCTTCCCGCTGTCTGTCTGCCCCTATGTATGCTAAAACTACGCAACGGATTTTGATGCGGTTTTTGTAATAGATAGATTGATCCAAGAGAAATGTTTATAAATCATTTGACACATATATTTCAACGCGGGCGAAGCCGGGGGCGCAGCTAGTAAATAATAATAAATAAAAAAGAAATAATCTAGCCACGAATTCAGCAACGCTTGTGTATTTTAATTAAATAAATAAATTAAATAATGCTGGACAAATTCACACAGCATTATCTAGCCCCATGGTAAGCAGAGCTTGTGTTATGGGTACTAGATAACTGATATACATAATACAATACATTACATAGATAGATATTTTTTTATTATACATAGCAAACGACCAGAACACCCGGAACAAATATCTGCAGATCGTACACACAATTGTTCCGAGGCGGGAATCGAACCCGCAACCACCTGCGTCGCAGGCGGACCTTCGCCCACCGCGCCACATCGGTCGTCAAATTGCGACTTTGTTTTATACTATGTTGTGATTACTCAGGCTGGTTTTATAGTCACGCCGCTGGAGGCGCCACTGGGCAGCGCGCTGTTAACGTTTACTGAAAAGCGCTGCACAAGCGTGCGACTTTGAAACGCAACTACTACCCCCATACATCTCTGAACTTTGAAACGCAACTACTACCCCCATACATCTCTGAACTTTGAAACGCAACTACTACCCCCATACATCTCTGAACTTTGAAACGCAACTACTACCCCCATACATCTCTGAACTTTGAAACGCAACTACTACCCCCATACATCTCTGAACTTTGAAACGCAACTACTACCCCCATACATCTCTGAACTTTGAAACGCAACTACTACCCCCATACATCTCTGAACTTTGAAACGCAACTACTACCCCCATACATCTCTGAACTTTGAAACGCAACTACTACCCCCATACATCTCTGAACTTTGAAACGCAACTACTACCCCCATACATCTCTGAACTTTGAAACGCAACTACTACCCCCATACATCTCTGAACTTTGAAACGCAACTACTACCCCCATACATCTCTGAACTTTGAAACGCAACTACTACCCCCATACATCTCTGAACTTTGAAACGCAACTACTACCCCCATACATCTCTGAACTTTGAAACGCAACTACTACCCCCATACATATATGAACGCGTGCGCTCCAACGGCGCTGCCGAAACGCATAACTATAAAGAAAGAAAGAAAGAAAGAAAGTTATTTATTAAACACTAACACAACACACAAACAAGGTTAATTACACATAATTATATTAGACTACAAAGTACCTACTTAGGTACCTATTATAAAACACGTAACATAGACAAAATATAAAAATAAAAGAAAGTGAAAAGGTACAAAATGTAAGTAGTATTTGGTACTAAGTAGCCCTCACAGAAAGCGTGTGTAGGTCTAATAGGTCCTGACTCAGCTTGTTGCAACAGCCTTTTTTTTTTTTTTTTTTTAAAAAGCCTTTATTCACTGACCAAAGTAATGTAAAATAAAGTATTAGTAAAAAGTAAGTATCTTATTAATCCTATCATCTATGACCTAACTTGATTCTTCAGCAACCAGTTTGTTGGTCAGGTTGTCCTTCGACATAGGCCTCCCCTAGCTTCTTCCAATCATCTCTGTCACGAGCTAGTCTTCTCCATCCTTTTGGTAGGTCATCTTCCCATCTCTTGATTTGACGTCCCTTTCTTCTTTTTCCATTCCTAGGATACCATGCCTAGCCTTATTGTTATATAATTATGTAATATGTTTTCAGTGCCACCCCGCCCGCGTCCGTGGCGCGACACCCCCCAACTCGCGCAGCCCCCGCAGTCCCCCTGGCCCGTCAAAGCTATAACCCCTCCTCCCCCCCATTACACCCCCCACTGGGACAAACCCCCCGGCCCCTACCTGTCTGTAGCCGACCGACGCTATTGGGATGAGCTGTACGAGAATGGACCTAAGGCCTATTATGATAAGCAAGGGAATCCATTGCCAGGTAACTGTTATTTCAATGTGTCTTCTTTTCTTAGAAACAAAAAAAGCATCACAATATGAAATAAATAAATAAATAATAATGCTGGACAATTCACACAGCATAATCTAGCCCCATAGTAAGCAGAGCTTGTGTTATGGGTACATAATACAATACATTACATAGATAGATATTTTTTATTATACATGGAAAACGACCAGAACACCCGGAACAAATATCTGCAGATCGTACACACAATTGTTCCGAGGCGGGACTCGAACCCGCAACCTCCTGCGTCGCAGGCGGACGTTCGCCCACCGCGCCACATCGGTCGTCAAGGATGTAGATTACCTTTCATGCTGTGATGCTTTTTTGTTTCTAACATTTGCTATGATGATTATGGTTATGGCCAATTTTGCGGTTTAGTAACTTATTAATTATAATCATAATCATTATATCTTCCAGAATGTAGATAGAAAATACTTTGGATAGTAAGTAGAATGTATGTTTAAATATACTATAAATAAATAAATAAAATTCTTTTATTTCGGACTACTACAGATCCATAATTTGTTAGTAATGATCTTATAATGAATGTTAGTAATTCTTACGAACTAAAATTAAATTGAAATGAAAATTAAAATGAATAGTAATAAATTAGAATAAATTAGAAAAAATTAAAATAAATCAAATTATATCATCAATAAAAATTTAAATTAATCAAATTACTTGTTTTTTTTTTGTAAATTTCATTTCTTATTAATTACTATGCATTTGAGTTGATAAAACTCAATTTAAAATCTTTGGGTTAAAAATTTTAAAATACCTACCTAAGATTTTAATAATTAATATCTACATATCAATAAAATTCTATTACAAAATAACAAATAAATAAATTAATAAACACAAAAAAAAGATAGCTGGAAAATCAATCAGTTTTTTAAATTCAAAGAATACTATAAAAACTTTTTTCTAATAGCCAGTATTTCAATTTAGTTTTAAATAGATTTCAACTAAAATACTAACGTTCTCCCCAGGTTATTCCCGAGTACCCACCGAGTCCCGTCCCTACATCCGCTTCAAACAGAACAACAGACCAGACGCGTCAGGCCAATGGGTGCCCGTTGCTGATCCGCCCATGGTTCCTGGCTTAGGAGCTCCTAGGTATGTACAATCATCAAAATTTAAGAAAACAGATAGATAGATAGATATATTTATTTATTGATACAAATTTGTTACATTTTGTTTATAGTATCTTAAATCCTAACATAGGTTTATCTAGACACAGTTCTCTAAACAATAATAAGGTTAAAAATTAAAATTAAAGTAATTAGCGCGGTAGGCAGTCACGCAACAAGCACAGTGACTTCGCTGCCCGCTGCATGGCTTGGCGCCGCACACAGGCGATCCACCAATCACGAGCGAGCAGCGACTCCACTGCGCCTGAGTTCAGCTACAGGATGCTCCTTGATGGTTAAATATAAGTTTAAGTAAAGATATGCCAGATTGAAATATGAAAATAATGAAATGAATAAGAATAAACGTCATAATTATCTGTCACTTATGGATGGAACGATTTCAATTTTAAAAGGGTTTTGAATATTTTTGTATGGTCCTGCATCGGCCATATTATTCATTTATTTGTTCTTGTATATATGTATGTAATGTATGTATATATGTATGTAATAACATTAGTTATTCGTATTTGAGCCGATGGTAGGGTCAACTCACACCGAGAAGCGACAATGCGCGCGCTTTGATTCAAAATAAAAATGTATTTTCTTCGCAATAAAATACAAATTGTGGTGCCGCGTGGATTTTCGAATTATGTGAATTAAATTTGTACCTTTTTGCGTAGTAAATAAAGTTTAATTTTATGTCAAAATGCGTGCAGCGTCACGTCTCGGTGTTAGCTGACCCTTAGAGTCAAAATCATTAAAACCCCATACGTTTAGTCATATACGAGTATTATAAATCTATTCTAATATTATAAATAGATTTTTTGTTTGTTTGTTTTTAATGAATAGGATCCGAAACTAGTGGACCGATTTGAAAAATTATTTCACCGTTGGGAAGCTACACTATCCCCGGTGAACATAGGCTATATTATATTTTCAAAAAAGTTAGGTATCCGTACTAAAACCGTGCGAAGCCGGGAAGGTCCGCTAGTTATCAATAAATTAAATCACATTTTACATCTCTATCTTTTGATAATTTTTGTTCTGATTTTCTTTACTAAAACCATCCCTCTAAAATGTTTCATGTTCTTCCTGCGTGCAACATAGATTTCCTTAATGTTGTGTTATGTAGTAACAAAAATCTCACTTTGCATAACTAAGGGTATCTTGCTTTGCAGATACTGGCCAGTCGCCTACTTACATCGTGGTCCACCACCAAATATGACTTACTACCGCTACAACGAAACAAGACAAACAGACAGACACGACCACGACCACAATCCAACCGACCGTGACCACAATCCCACCGACCATGACAGAGATAATGTCCAATCTAGAGCCAATGATGACTATGGCCAAACCTTAGATGACTACCAACCTGGCAGGTCTTATGAAGGTAACAATGGTCATGCTAGGAATGATGATTATAGGCCGAATGATAATAGAAGAGGCGATGATCATAGTAGAAGAAATGATGATCATAATAGAAGAAACGATGGAAATAATAGAAGAAGCGATGAAAATAATAGAAGGAGTGATGACAGATATAATGATAATAACAGCAATGGTTTTAATGCTAGAAACAATAATGGTGCTTCAAGAGATAGTAGCGGTTCAAGAAATAACGATGCAAGAAATGATAATCGTAGCAGAGACAATGATGACGTAAGAGACAATGACTTTGCTAGACGTAACATTGAAACTGATAGAAATGATAGTTCTGAAAATGTTAGTAAATCAAATGATGAAGAATCATCTAGAGATGATAAGAAAATCGATGACAGAAAACCCGACGATAATAATACTAACGCAGATAAGGCTAAAACTACGACAACAGAAGCTCCAATAGAAAAATTAAATAACTCTGACGTTGAAACTATCAAACCCGAGGATTTCAAAACGATGGACTCTATAAAAGGCATCGACGACAAATTAGACGATTTCTCAAAATCCATAGAAGTTCTTAACATAGAAGACGCAAAAGGCGACAAAATATCAGACACAAAGACGTTAGAAGCTGAAGAACGACAAATAGAAGCGATCGGCAGACTTCTAGCGTCCCGTCGAGATGGCAACATTGTTCTTGAAAAGAGATCACAAAAAGAACTTGACGCTAAACATATAGCAGTCGACAAAGATATGCTAGAATTCAATTTCGGCAATCGTTTTAACACAGAGAGACGAGGCACCATCAAAAGAATAAGCAAAGACGAGATAGAAAGAGACAGGAGTCTAGAACTAAGCGAGACAACATACGTGAGACCGCCTAGAGTTCTATCAACTACAGAAAATATCAGAAAAGCAATAGTAAACGGGAAAGTTTTTTACGACGCCACTGTTAGAGATCCTAAAGAATTTAACCGCACTTTTGCCCTAGCAAATAATAGTACTAGAAAACCTAAGAGCCTTAAAAGATTTGACAATACCACACCATCTATTATTAACAACAACAACTATGGAAGAAAAAAGATTATAAGAACTAGAAACGTGAATCCTGTTAGAAGAGTGAAGAGGGTTTATAAAAAGAGGTATAACCCAGAAGAGGTTAGAAGAAGGTTGTTAGAGAGGGATAGGAATAAGAATAGTACAGAATCTAAGAGTTCGTGATAAGGATAGAATAGCATACGTGAAATGGGAAACCCTTGTATTTTTAACATAGCAATGGCCTGATCGTAATGACGTAGGAAATTTGCAAAGGGGTTGTTAAAAATTTAATTTTTCGACACTTCTATACCCATAGGTTTTCAAAAAAAATATTTTCGTATGTAATTATTTTATGTAGTAGTAGTTTATTAATTATGTAGTTTATTTAGTACACTTGATTAGTTTGTTTACGCATAATGCTTTTAGTAAATTGTCAATTTGACTAAAACATTTTTTAGTTGACTTGACGATGCAATTTAGATAGGATTTAAGTAAATATTAGTTATTAAATTGAGTATTTTTTATATACCGACGATTTATTATATGTTTAAGAGTATTATAAAAAATTTTGTAGGTAGGTAACTAGTTACTTCATAATTTGTATTGCATACTATCGACTAAAATATTAAATTTAAATGCCTACCTTATTACGATGTCGACTCGATTAGGAGACGACTGATGTGGCGTGGTAGGCGAAGGTCCACCTGCTACAGAGGAGTTTTTGGGTTCGATTCCCGCCTTGGTACAAATGTTTCTACGATCTGCAGTTATTTTTTCCGGACGATCTGGTCGTTTTCTATGTATAATAAAAAATATATCTATGTGATATATTGTCCTATGTACACATCAGTTATCTAGTACCCATAACACAAGCTCTGCTTAGCTTTGGGCTAGATAATGCTGTGTGAAGTTGCCAAGCATTATACTACTTATAAAAAACTACTGAATGGATTTTAAATAAACTTCACAATAATATAGCTTATACATCAGAATAACACATAGGCTACAATTTATAAAGATATATTGTATATTATCCAAAATATCTATCACCACGCGGGTGAAACCGGGGGGCGCAGCTAATTTTATAAATATATCATGATATCTTATTACCTTCATACATTCATGTTTGTAATTTTCTAAGTTATGATAGATTTTTAGTGTAACATTTTATATTTAGTATTTTTATGGAATTAATGCATTGAAATTAAAAAATGTTTGTTTTATTTTTTTTCTACCATACCTGTTAACTGAAACGGCAGTTGACAAAGAGAACTGGCGATCTCTGGTGTCGAAAGCCAAGAGCCACTTGTGGTCACTGCGCTACGTCAGTAAGTATTAAGAATCATGTTTGACCCGCATGCCCAGCGTGGGGCTTATGGGCCTTATCTACCTTATGAGATAAAAGCCAATCAGGCGTTTATCAGGGGAGGGCTGCATCCAGCATTGGACCAATATAGACTGTTGAAGAAGTTGGAAGACCAAAAAAAAAATCATTGAGAAGAGGGAAAAAAAAGAGATTCCTACTAAACCCAAGGACCGAGGGGTAGTCACCCCTCGAGTTGACGCCGGGGTAATGAGGCCAAGCCTCGAGGCCCCTCTCTGTGCCCCACCAGGGCCGGAAGAAAAAGAAGAAAGAATAGATTGAGAGAAAGAAATTGATTGATTATTGATTGGAAGACCTCCTCCAATGGAAATTATATTATTGTTATAATTAATTGTTGTTTCTGTTGTTATTTATGTAGTTACGGCATCAAGGTCTGTATTCAGCGTCACATAAGATTGGACATTGCTTGTTTAATATCTAACGCCCACACGTCATTCTCACGATTATTCGCTGAGCTAGCGTCTGAACATTCTTATCTACGTCCTGGTCGTCCTGTGATGCGAGAACTCCGGACTCAAAGTCCCAGTCGTAATTAAGCCACCATTGTAAAAGCATTTAAATATTAAATTCAATTTAATTTTGATTGTTTTTAAAAATACTTTCCACGCTTTCCCATACAAGTCTAAGTAGACATTGTACCTGACGACCGCTGTGGCGCGGTGGGCGAAGGTCCGCCTGCGACGCAGGAGGTTGCGGGTTCGATTCCCGCCTCGGAACGATCTGCAGATATTTGTTCTGATGGTTTTCTATGTATAATAAAATATCTATCTATGTACTTAATGTATTGTATTCTGTATATCAGTTATCTAGTACCCATAACACAAGCTCTGCTTACCATGGGGCTAGCTAGATAATGCTGTGTGAATTGTCCAGCATTATTTATGATTATTTATTGACAATAGCTAGATGGAAAATAATTTATGGCACACTTGAATCGATAGAACAATATAGTAATCATAGATCACATTTTGTCTCTAAAAATTATTTTAAAGAGGGAAAATAATTAATATTAAGAAAAGAAAGGAAAATTATTTATTAGACTAGCGCACACACACAAACAAGTTGTTCGTTATTAGATAATGATTTAGATGTTTGATTTAGTTTAGGCAAAAGCACAGACATAGATAGATAATTCTTTACACTTAGTAAAAAATAACAATGTAAAAAAACTTAAAAAAACTAGATACAATTGGCGGTCTTATCGCTCAAGATCGATCTCTACCAGACAGCCATGGATGGATAGGATCGTGGTCAGTACCAGGGGATCTTATCTTTTGCCCTTGGACATATTTCCGAGGGCAAAAGCATATGCGAAGGCAGCAGATATATTCTTATAATTTCGTCCACGTTTGCTACGTATTCTATGCACCGCCTTACCTCAGGGACCAGGTAATATGATAACTCACTTTCTTAGAGAAAATACTTTCATTTGCTGCATACAAATTACTTTCTAGGGTTTACGTGAAAATTTTACGCAATTTATGCACTGATTTGAGATAAAAATCAGGTAAACGCCCTACTTTCAGGTTTATGTCATGGTTGACAAAGGCAAAGAATTATTAATCATATAATTGTTAAATAAAAAGTAAAGTCTATTAATTATGAAGATTCTTTGTTAATGGCAACTGCTGGTTGGACACTTTTCTGTCAGTGTCAAGTTATATAAACTAATATTCAGACACTGGCAGAGTCGTAGCGAAAAGCAAGCGGCGCCAATACAAAAAGTAGTTGAAGGTAATAAATTAAAAAAAAAAAAGTTTCTTTTATCAGACAGGTAATTTCACACACATAAAAATTACAAAATTAAAATTCATTAAAGAAAACATAAGACCTTAAATTAAATTAAAATTAGATTTGCAGCAGTCATTCAACAGACTCCCACCCAACCCATGGAGTTTAATGAGTGAGGACTCTGTTGAATGTCTGCATGATGGGTGAGGCAAACTTGCTGCCCACAACCTGCAGGATGGAGTTGGTACTGCTCCATGTTTTGCGCAGCAGCGAGGCTGTTATCTTGCGGATGATGGCGTGAAAGCCATCAACCTGGGCTTCAGGAAGCACTGCAGAAGCGGGGCAATCCCAACAACATCCTGAAGGCGTTATTATACTGTACACGCAGAGCGCTGAGCGATCTTTTAGTAAAGCTAGGCCAAAGGCTGCCCGTATAGAACGATTGGCAGTAGGCTTTGAATAGCGTGATTTTCACTTTCCTACTGCAACGAGCGTTTGTAACGAATAGGCTCCGAAACTACTGGACCGATTTCAAATGTTCTTTCACCGTTGGGAAGCTACACTATCCCCGGTGAACATAGCATATTATATTGTCAAAAAAGTTAGGGATCCGTACTAAAACCGTGCAAAGCCGGGAAGATCCGTTAGTGGAAAATAATTGTAAAATCGATGAATTATTAAATTATGAAGATTGTTTGATATTTCACCAGAGCATCTAGCCTAGCAGGGTGTACCACGTGCAGGTTAGGTTGGATTGGGAGACGAGATGTTGGAGTCCTCCTTACACCCCTCAAGTCTATTAATAATACAATCTTCATAATTTGATAACTCAGATAATTTACACTTATTTCCATTGCTTGATACTTGCAGAAAAGTGTGTCCAGACTCATAATATTGTGCTAACAAAGAATCATCATTGTTGTGAATGAAAGGCAGGTTGACCAAAGACTGGTTTTTATTCTCTACCCTCCACCTACATATTCCCTTTTATAAGTAAAAATGTAACAAGCCAACAAGTAGGTAAGGAGTAGGCTGTCCAACAGTAGACAGAAACCGACAAAATCGGTCTCCACTCAGCATGTGCTATGGTAGAGCAGATCTTACCATAGCGCTGGCCTTCCGTGGAGACCGTGGTGCGTAAGGTGGCCTAATACAAGCATAACAAGGAACAAAACTCAAATGTTAACTCATTAACAGAAACTAAAACTATGTAAACAACATTATTATCTTTGTACATTTCAAATAAATTATCATATATATTATAATTTATCGTCATAATCCAAAGAAAACATAATTTACCGTAATCACCATTCACTTAGGTACTCGTACTTAAGAAGCTGTAAAATCGTTACGTTTTCACACCGAAATTACAAAACAAACTTAACTAAATTGTCAAATCCAAGTAAAATTACCTAAAAATTACGAATTACAAGCCGTAATCGGCGGTAACTTCACGTAACAACTTTCACCGACCACATTATGACCATAATTCGGTAAATATTGACCATTTCGTAAATTTTCCCGCTTTTAGTGTGTTAACATTTATTACAACTGGCAACTTTCTTTGATAACGTTTTGGTAACTTTTACCACCTTTTACTTGTGCCGCTTGCATAAGAATAAGAATAAAATAATAGCGATCCCGAGGAGCGAGTCGATTGTCACACACACAATGTTATTTTATTTATTTATTATTATTATTTATTTTAAGCCATTACTGTCCCACTGCTAAGCAAAGGCCTCCTTTTTCTCCTCCCACTCCTCGCGATCCAACGCTGCAACAGGCCATGATGGAAGATTTATCTCGAGCTCGTCGCGCCATCTCATCCTGGGCCTTCCACGTCGCCTCTTAGCGTTGGGTGGGCTCCACTCTGTGGTGGTCTTTGCCTACAAGTCGCTGGACATACGGCTGACGTGTCCGGCCCAGTTCCACTTCAGGCTTCCGGCTGCCTGAACAACGTCAACGATGCGTGTTTTGGAGCGTAGTATGCTGTTCCGCACGCGGTCTGACAGCTTGACTCTTTTTTTTGACGATCGGTTATACATAATTATTACAAAATGTTAAAATTATACATAGTTACAAAAAAGGAAAATACACAGAACAATATAAGTCGTAGGGATTTAAACTTTAACATAATGTAGCGTGTAGTAGAGTCCTAAGAGTAAGAAAAAGTGGTCTATAATATGTGCTATATAATATATGTGCGGCTAATAAGGTCCCGTCTCAGCTTGTTGTCATTATCGACCGAGGAGGATTGACACGATTTTCAGGCTGGACCTTAAAATGGGTGACGTCGTGTCTCGAGTAACGGTCCACAGATTAAACAGAACAAAGTAGTCAAGTCAAGTAAGTCATACCTAAGTTGCAGGCCACGCTCCAGCTTCGCATAATTAACGCATTCAATGCCCATCCTTAGGGTGTAACCCGAGGAGTGAGTCGATTGTCGATATTTCCGTCAATTATGACCCGATTTGAAAATTTTTTTCGTTACTATATGCGCCCCGCGTTTTCACCCGCGTGGTGATAGGTATTTCGGATATTATACAATATATTTTTTTGAATTGTAGCCTATGTGTTATTGTGATATGTAAGCTATATTCTTGTGAAGTTTCATCAAAATCCATTCAGTAGTTTTTGCGTGAAAGAGTAACAAACATCCATCCATACTAACAAACTTTCGCGTTTATAATATTAGTAGGATTGTTTGGAAAATTATGCCGAGGTAGTCCTATAAAATATTCCCGGGGGATATTTATCCCGAAAAACTTTAAAAACAATGTACCTGAATACTAAGAAATTTGAAGTCAATTTTTAGTGTACCATAAGTACTAAATATAATTCTAGTTTTTAACTTCAGTTTGGTAAATCATCATCATTATCATCATCATCAGCCTATAGCAGGCCGGCCGGCTCACTGCCACTTCAGCTTGCTAATTCTTAGAGCTATGTCGATAACTTTATCAGTTTATTTATTTCCACCGTAGGTACACAATGTTACACTTGATGTCGTTAAATACTAATTTAAAAGATAAATTACATTTTTATTATAACACACACTAACTTATGACAAAGGAAACACCATAGGGCATTGTGCAAAAAAAAGCAGATAGACATGCCATTCTTAAAAAATTAAAATAAATTCATTTATAACTTTGGTTCTCTGTCGGATGTATTCGTTACGAATCCTATCCTTCAGAGAAACTCCGAGTGTAGATCTTTCCATAGCTCGTTGAGCGACTTTGAACTGGGTAGATATTATACTTAAAATAAAAACGTAATAGGTACAGAAGTTAAAAGATAAGGCAAGGTTAAGTTAGTACCGTCGTCACAGATCTAATAATACTGTGTACCGTTTTGCAGAAACCACGAACGCAGTAAATTATGGTAAAGGGTGACAATCAGATTATCAAAGCCAATGCCCTTTGACTCTACATTTCCCGCCAAATCCGAGACTAATGTCAATGTCATTGCGAATGTCAGTTCAGTCACCGATCGCGAGACAATCGTAACTTTTACTCGATTGGCCGAGTGAAAGCCACTTTCTATGGCTGGAGTGTTATGTGTCAATGTATCGGATTATCGAGTTACGTGATTTCGAATGCTTACGCCATTTTGTTTTTGGACAATGTGCGGGAAAATGTTTTCCCTAAGTAATAAGGTCCCAGAAATTAAATAATAATAATGCTGTATAGCATTATATATTATATAGCATCATCTAGTATATCAGTTATCTAGTACCCATAACACAAGCTTTGCTTACCATGGGGCTAGATAATGCTGTGTGGATTGTCCAGCATTATTTATTTATTTATTTATCTAGCCCCAAGCTAAGCAGAGCTTGTGTTATGGTTCCTAGATGCCTACCGGTTATACTTACTTGATATAATACAGTAGTACATTGGCAGACATTTTTATTATTCATAGAAAACCCAGCACAATAAAAAAAAAACATTTGGAGATTGTACAAACATTTTTCATAGCGGGAATCGAACCTGCGTCGCAGGTGAACCTTCACCCACCACATCACACACATTGGTCGAAATTTTAGTAACAAAGTTGTATGACGTCAGTTTTATGATAGTTACCTAAGTAGGTACTATAGGTAGGTGCCTTATTATTTAAGTTATCAAAATCTCGAGCATGGGCGCGTAAGGGTTAATAAAAATATGAGATTTTATTTAGCTTCGCCCAAAATTATAGCGATACAAACAATGTTTTTTTTTTTATAAGTACTAAGTAGGTAGTACTAGTAGTAGGTTAGGTAGGTACCTACCTAATATAATGTGAAATTAGACAAGAGATCTTTCTATTTAATTTCACCCATGAAAGTAAGCCGCTAGGGCAAACGTGTTCTTGAGTGGAGACCACGACTCGGTAAACGTAGTGTAGAACGCCCTCCGACCAGGCAGGATGACGACCTGCGAAAAACTGCAGGTAGATGCTGGATGCGGCAAGCTGAAGACAGGGCGCTATGGCGCTCATTGGTGGAGGCCTATTTCCAGCAGTGGACTGCTATAGGCTGATGATTATGATGAAAGTAAGAAGTACCTAATACTTTGCAGATAATAAATATAATAGAAGAAAATAGTACCTACCTACTTTCTATAACTATTTCCCTTCATCATAATGAGTTACGATGAACATAGTACTTATAGTAGTCATAGTACTGGCTAGTGTTAAGGCCAAAACACAATAGGCAAGTGAACAGGTACATTAATACGACACTTTCTCATTCGGACGCGAGCGTGGATACGATGAGAATCGCAAAATTGCATCCGCGTAACCTACAACGCGTGCGAAACGCGCGGACTGTGATTTGTGCACCACCACACCAGGTTATTATTATGTAGTATAATTTGATGTTTTATTTCGTATTGGTGCGTTGTTTCGTTTTAAGCGTCCTGTACACATTTGGCGAATGCGCTGGGCAAGCACGTTGGCCAACTGATAGAATAGCGTTCACACATTGGCGTACGATATTAAAAAAATCTCTCAGTAAATCTCACAAGCACGCAACACGACTGTCTTTGCTGACGAATAGTGGTGAACTGAATAAGACGCCAATGTGTGAACACTGTTTGCGGAGCCCGCCAAGATTCTTTGATGTGTGCAAAAAAATCCGACACTAGTCGGTTTGCGAGCCAATGTTGGCCGCCAATTACCAACATGCGCTAAGTAGATCTCTACAAGTTGGTCCAACGCCTTGGCCCAACACATAGGCCCAACGTGTATTAAAAATACTAAAAACGAACATCGAATACCTTAGTATTTTTCCCTGTATTTAAGTATTGCTGGACAAATAGGATACTAATCATCTGTCAAACAAATACTAATCAGTAGTTTTAGCGTTAAGAGGTAACATACATTCATACATCTAAACATCCAAACTTTGTTATCTATGATATAAGTGTGATGCGAAAGTTTGGATGTTTAGATGTAAGGATGTTTGTTACTCTTCACGCCATAAATACTGAATTGATCAGGTTGAAATTCTGCATACAGTTGTCCCTTAAAACATAAAGACAGTATATTATGTAAGTAAGGGATTTGAAAGAAAAGAAAGTTTTTAATGAAGGATTTATTAAACATCCATTATTTTATCCATCTATCTATCTAACCATCGAAACTGTCACATTTATCATATATGTAAGTGTGATGTACCTAAACAATATGCATAAAATATTTTCCATTCTATTCATGTAAGAACGGCAATCTTGAAATGACCTACCTACCGAAAGAAATAGAACCTTTATGTAGATCACAGTGAAGGCTGTGCTTCAATTTTGCCATCACCAGAAAGGTCCCACAAATAACCGCTTATAAAACCACGAACAAGATGCTTCTCTAAGGGCCCAATTTTCTCCTACGATTAGCCTTTTTACCACAAACCGATATAACCAGACATGACCCGCAAAGTAAAGTGGTTAGAATCATTTGAATAATTTATTGCAATGCCATAAGGTTGTATTTGGCTGTAAAATATCTGAAGATTACGAGTTTAAACCAGTATTTTAATGATTATTTTTGCGGTAGTGGATTTATTTGCTATGTCCTTTATTATTTTTTAGTATTACTGGTAATCGTTTTAGGCGTTAAGATTACGTTTTTATATATAAAGGAACGTACCTACCCAAACTACGTGAACCATTTTACCCCCACCCCGCCATGCCATATTTGTCTTTATATCGTGTCCCTGGAAAATATCTTTGGCACACTATCACTGACTACAAAAACTATGAGTTTGAAATAAAGTCATTTAAAACGGGATATTTACCATGATTTGATTTTTGAGTTTTCCAATATTTCGGCACAGTTTCCCGTTTTAAATGACTTTAGTGTTAATAACCATGATAGTTTCAGAAGTTTTATGAGTTTGAAAACCAGCTTGCGTCCAAGCCTATGTGCATCAGGCTGACGCGCCATTCGTACTTTTTACTCACTGGTAAAACTGACGCACATAGGCTTGGACGCCAGCTGGTTTTCAAACTCATAGTTTTTGTAATCTGTATAATTTGAATATAGCTCGAAAGAGCGCGAGATTTTTCTTGATAATATTATTATTTAGATTAAGGGCTGTTGATTTTATTGAAACAAAATAAATATTGACTACGTGACGAGTTTGAAAGGTAGTATGGGTAACGTTGGGTACGTTACTAAATTCAAAATCCCTAAGTTTTATGAATAGGTAAAAGATTATCTATGTATTATAAGTGGTTCGTATATCACCGACCGCTGTCTACCCGGGTCGTGCCAGTCCAAGCCAGTCGGTTTCACTTGACATTGTACCAGGTTAGCTATAAATCGCACGGCTAACACAACACTTGACATTGTTGTAGGGTTAGCTATAAATCGCACGGCTAACTGTTGAAAATCTTCATTGAATCTCTTATAGACAAGAAGGTAGATTCAACTGAAAAACTAATAAAATAAAAATAAAATAAAAAAATAATGCTGGACAATTCACACAGCATTATCTAGCCCCATGATAAGCAGAGCTTGTGTTATGGGTACTAGATAACTAATATACATAATACAATATATTACATAGATATTTTTTATTATACATAGAAAACGACCAATTATTGGACATTTTCACATTGCATATATAGTATATTATCCAAAATATCTATCACCACGCGGGTGAAACCGCGGGGCGCAGCTAGTACTAAATAAAAATAATACTGGACAATCCACACAGCAACATCTAGCCTCAAGCTAAGCAGAGCTTGTGTTATGGGTACTGGGCATTAAACCTGGCATTTCTACCTGCCAACCAAAACTACAAGTTCTTAACCACCTAATTATTATTAAGTAATGTGTTTATTTGGTGTTCAATAAAGACTATATGTATACCACTCGGCCAACGTAGTTTAGGATGCTCTCCGACCAGGTGGGATGACGAGCTATTAAAGACTGCAGGCAGATGCTGCAGTCTTTAATAGCTCGAAATATGTGCTCTGAAATATGTCCACACCAGGCCTATTAAAAACACAAAACAAACAGATCCAGAACAAATATTTGCTTATAGCGGTTTCGCTTTCGATTCTCGCCTCGAGACAGAAGTTTGTGTTTACAAACATTTGTCTCGAGATGAGAATTGAACCTACAACTCAAATCTCAAACCGTGCGCCGTAGTTTTGTTAGGTTTTTTTGCAATGTTTGACAAAATCACCTCGAGATGATTCCTAGAAAAGTAAAACGAGTACTTTTGGGTTTCGTTAGATTTTGTTTTGTTAGTTACTGCTACTAATGTAGAGCAGCATTATTATGCTCCAAGGAACTCAAACCCACTGTATTTGGATGAAAGTCATGTCCACTAGGTCAAATAGGCTCGTTTCGAATGCCACAAAATTGAGTCATCGGTCAAAAAAATGAAATTCTTTAGGATCCTTCTCAAAAACTCTAAATTCTGAATCATACACCTGCCACGCCCGTGCCTCCATTGTTATGTAGAGTCAGCACAACAGTTCAACAAACAGTGTTTAGCCTTTAAAATAAGATTTTTTTTAATTCACTATAAAGTATTTTAAAAAAAATTCTGTACATAGTTTTCTATTTAAAGTGCAATAAAAAATTCTATCTACCTATCTTAAAAAAAATATCAAAAAAATCGATTATTCATTATTAGATTTTGCATAAATGTAGCTCATAGTGTCATATAAAACAGTTTCCATGGGATCTAATATTATAAATAGTAGGGCAGAAACATAGTATTATAGGTAATATTTGAGGATGGATGTTTCTTACTTCTTCACACCAAACTGGTCTGAAGAAGTTAAAAACATCCAAACATTCGCATTTATAATACAAAATCACACTAATACAAGTATCTTTCAGTATTTTTTATTTTAGAAAGGTAAATTTAAAGGCAGACGGAATAAATTGTTTAATCTATCACAGGAAAGCTAGATATAAATTCGAAAACAACATATTTTAAAAATCTACACAAAAACCTAGTAAGTAGGTATGCAAAGCATCAACAATCCAAGTTTACTAACACATACACAAGACGAAGAGTTCTCGAGTCAACAAAAAAAGAAATTATTTGCTTTTTCTGCTGTCGGTCTACAAATAAACTTTCTATTGTGCTGTGTCGAATATCTATAGTTAGGGCTGGGTGAAGTCGATGACTTAGTGTCGATTGTTTAGATATCGAAAAAGTATCCAATTTGTGTGATACTGCATTTAATGTGCCAATCATAATTATTTATTTAGTACTAACTGCGCCCTGCGGCTTCGACCTCATGGAAATCTATGTTTCAAATAGTTTATAAACAAACCTCTTGAATCACTCTCTATTAAAAAACCGCATCAAAATCCGTTGCGTAGTTTTAAAGATTTAAGAATACGGAAAGTGCCTTTATATTATACTATGTAGTGAATTGCTGTCATTATTTGGATTATCAATAAGTTAAAAATATGTTTTCGCTCTTGAAAAACAAAGAAGGTCGTAGAAAAGTTGTTTTTCAATATCATTTAAAAGCTCCTTTCCTTTGGTGCTCGAAAGTGGTTGCATAGTGTCCGGCATTTTGCGCTTAAACGTGTTATGAATGGCACAACTTTCTACAGTGACGGTCTGAAATTATCAAAATTACTTCCGAGGCATTGGCGCTGATTCAAGAAGCTACATTATAGAGAATAATGTGTTATATTTTATCCTACATTCAAGAATAATGTGCAATTTTGAATTCAAAAATTTATTCTGCACAATCACAAAATAAAGCATTAATAAAATTTGAAGAAACAAACACGGTTTACTAATAAATTATAATTCGAGATAAAATACACAAATTTTTCCTGTGTGTGTCACAATCACAACGAACGAAGTCGAGATAAGACACGAGGTCTTCAGTCGTATTCCGAAAATAAATAAATATGTCACATTTTGTATTCAAGAATATAAATTTAAAGTACATAGTTATTATGTACTTTAAATTTATATAATCAATATCCAAAACAGATAATGGATGGAATAAGAAATACTGCTTATATCACCTGTGCCTATTATTGCTTAACGTGCTTTCAAAACAGATGGGAGGGGGGCAACAGAGGAGATATTCAGTTTCTATCTATTTAGTTTTGTCTTTATGAAAGCTTTCATCGATATCGATAGAAACCAGCTCAACTCTATCAACCGCCGACTTTGACCTTGAGTGAAAGTCCTGCGTCTGCCTAGACCTCCATTGAGTAAATGCACTGGAGAAGGGCTTTTACCCAACCTTTGGGATACAAGGGCTGTGTCAGGTGAAACTATCGTGTTAAAGATCGTGTCTTATAAGTTATATCGTATTAACTACAGTACCTAGATATTATCAATTTATTTTTGAATTAAGTGGGAACTAGTGCTAAGACAAACCTAACATAGGCTTTAAGGCACTAATAGCTAAATTATATAACCTATTTGTATTAATAAATAATCTATCTCTCTCTCTTTCTTATCGATAATTTAAATTTTCAGTTCCACAGGAATTCGTTGATGAGTTCTAACAACGTACTTACGTACATTTAATTTGAAAGTTTGATGAATATTAAAAAAAAAAAATAGCTAATAATAATAATAATATACAATATTTGTGTCATCATCACTTATCGATAATATAAGTTTTCAGTTACACAGGAATTCGTTGTTGAGTTCTAGGAAGTACGTTCGTACATTTAATTCTAAGTTTTGATGAATATTAAAATAATAATTATAGATAATACACAATAATACAATACAATACGATACAATTACTCTTTATTTCACACAAAATAAAATACTAATATAATCTACAGATACACAAGACAGGGAAAAGACAAATAGTTACAGAATGTGTTAAAAAATAATTATAAGTTTCAGACGTAGAAAAAAAAAATCCTTCGTATAATTTTAATTATTATTGAGTTATTATAGACGAGCACCTGAGAGCTGAGATGTCTATATCGCAATGCTTTTGTTTTTCACTACATTCGTTTGTTTAATTATGATACAACTTCATTTAGGTAAGTTCGTTTTTATCATTAATATTAGCAAAATTAAACCATATTTTCCAAGTCATATACCTAAACATTATAGAAATAAAATAGAATAGAAAAAAAATTATTTGGACACAGGTACAAAATTCAGGCATAGAATAACAAACGGCAAATAAAGTAGTTATTAAAGAGATATCTTACATTATTTATGGTAGTGTTGTCTTTTAAATATCGATAAAACATCACAACCTAGACTCGACCTCAGTGAAAGTCTCCTCTAAACAGTGTTAGTGATGCGACTCCGCAGTATAATTTATCGATAAAATTCTAACGCGGAGAAAGTCGCAACCCTATTGTAAAGTCATGCTGTAGGTAGATAAATGTAGATATCGAATTCGCTAACGAAAATAAAAAGCGTTTTATCTATTTATTTAGCTCTTAAAAATAAATTAAGTGGTAAAAATCCCTGACAGCCAATAAAAGGATTTACATTATTATTATATAGAAAAATAAGGACGACGACATCACCAAAAATGCCATAATGGAGTAGAGTACAAAATATCGTCAAATTACATTAATAGAATAGAAAAAATTAATAGAATAAAGGCAAATATAAGAAAAATATAATTTTAGCTAAAATTTTGGCGTTCATGTAAAACAAGATAGGCATTTACGATAGGTATGGGTAGAACAACAGACATTTTTATTGGTAATTACAACTAGGCTACACAAGGTAACCAAAGCTATCGACATAGCTCAAAGAATTAGCGAGCAGCTTTGTGGTCCGGCACAAATAATCACAAAGAACCAATAACCGCTGGGATAATCGTGTTCTTGAGTGGCGATCGCGACTCGGAAAACGTAGGACGCCCTCCGGCCGGGTGGGATGACGACCTGCGAAATACTGCAGGATGCGGCAAGCTGAAGACAGGGCGCTATGGCGCTCATTGGGGGAGGCCTATGTCCAGCTGTGGACTATTATGGTGATGACACTAGATAAAAGTAAGTAGTTTAGTAATAAGTAGATTCGTTTCTTTTTTTAAATAAAGGAATGTTTCCTATAATTTAAATAATCTATCTTAAATAAGTGGTCTCCCTTCAGTGCCCATTGATTTTTTCCATTCTGTATACATACTAAATGCGAGACCTCCTACTAAGTAAGCAGTAATGTTACCCCTCTAGCCCTCCTCAGGCTAGAGGCAATGCGCAACAGCATTTTCCCATCGTAAAAAAAAGGTCTTAATAATATGGGCCCTAGTTAGAAACCTAAACCCAAATATTTTTAACTCTGTTACCTTTAGCTTCGTATAAAAAATAATCAATGAATGAATACCATTAAAATTCTCGTATAACCTATAGCTATGCTATTAAACTACCATAGTACATTATAATGGAACGGATGCCAACTACCACTTTATGTGTCAAAAGGTCAGCCACCCCGCAGTCATGACACAGTTATTATGAGAAATTGAAAGTTTTTAGTCACCGATGACACGAATACTGTGTAGCCAAGTGTGAGTATGACTGACTGGGTGCTAGACGTGTAGAAAAGTGGGACTTATGGTCTGGCTATACATTTATTTTCTTTGACTGTTTTGTATTTTTTTTAAACAAAAACGTATACTATTCTTATTTTATAAGAACAAAATAGTTTATTTGTAACTCAATACACAGAAACATAAAACAAACATGATAAAAAAAGGACAAAACAGATTTTTGTAACCGAGTCACAAAACGGTCTCTGTCTCAGCATGAGTTAGTTGTAAGCATGTTACAACCAACGCTAGTCTTCCGATAGAGCCGTTTGGTGACGTCACGGAAGATAATCTATAACAAAAAATAAAAGACAAGACTATAACAATTAAATATAAACTATGTATGACAACGGCTAGCGGTTATTTCTACGTTGATACATAAAATTTAGGCAGATAAAAAGTTTGTAAGTAAGTTATAAGACCCTCAAAACCAGAGAAGTTTTGTATAGTGTCGTACATTACAGCGTATTGCGACACATTTAGCATGAAGATATAGAAAAAAAATATTATTGTCATACAAAAAAAATACAAAAAATTTACAAAAAAAATACAAAATACAAAAAATTTATTTACCATAAGTTTACAATTATAATAACACCTTAACTTAGTTTATGTACATACATTTAAGAGTTTATTGGTTGAGGTGTTGCACTTAACAGTGACCCCCGCACTAGGTCATAAACGTCAATAGTCATAAACGAACTAAGTGATCCGTACATTAGAAAAATATTTTTTGTCGATAATTGACAGGGATATTGACTAACATACAAGAAAAATACATACAGCCAACACAAAACACATGTAGAACCTCCTCTTCTTTTGTTTTTTGTTTCCTCCGCTAAAAAAACTAATAATTAATGGATCTGTCCATATTAATATTATAAAGAGGAAAGGTTTGATTTTTTGTTTGTAATGAATAGGCTCCGAAACTACTGGACCGATTTCAAAAATTATTTCACTGTTGGGAAGCTACACTACCCCCGGTGAACATAGGCTATATTGTATTTTCAAAATAGTTAAGCATCTGTACTAAAACCGTGCGAAGCCGGGAAGGTCCGCTAGTACCTAGTAAACATGTGCTCGCGTTTGTCTATTCATAGTGACTATTTACTCTAGTCTTCACTACCGACACTAGTCTTTTATTTAGTATCTACGGAACCCTAAAACACATTCTTTGTAAAACGACAGGTGTTATCAGAAGGCGAACAATGGAGTTCAGTATCCAAGATATCTAATTTCGTATCTGCGAGAATCTCTATTATAATGTTAAGAACTAATTAGTTAAGAAAGGAATGGTTTAGTTATGTGGGTAAAACTTTCTTTACAAGATTTAAATATTTTTAGGCATAGGCCTGGTATCTCACCTGAAGTGGAACTGGGCCGGACACGTCTGCCGTATGTCCAGCGACTTGTGGGCAAAGACCACCACAGAGTGGAGCCCACCCAACGCTAAGAGGCGACGTGGAAGGCCCAGGATGAGATGGCGTGACGATCTCGAGGCACATCTTCCATCATGGCCTGCTGCAGCGTTGGATCGCTAGGAGTGGAAGGAGAAATGGGAATCCTTTGCCCAGCAGAAGGACAATAATGGCTCAAGGTAAAATAATAGGCCTGTATCATGTATAATGCTGGACAATTCACACAGCACTAGTGGGAAAAAAGATCAAAAACACCCTATTTCTTATTTAATAATAATTTAATTTTTTAGTTATTGAGTTGGCGCAAAACACTTAGGGGCCAAACGTGTTTATGCTCTAGATTAGTCTAGATTCTAGATAATCTGATATTTTGCAGTAATCCTTTTACAAAGAGTATTAATGGATATAATATCATCTTTGGGTGTATCATATTGTGCACCCGAGGACAATACCCGCTATGTGCTAAGCTGGGCCGGCCATAACTCGCGAAGAAACGACAACCGCTGGGGTAACCGTGGTCTAGTGGAGACCGCGACTCGGCAAACGTAGTTTAGGACGTCCTTCGGCCAGGTGGGATGACGACCTGCGAAGGACTGCAGGTAGATACTGGATGCGGCAAGCTGAAGGCAGGGCGCTATGGCGCTCATTGGGGGAGGCCTATGTCCGTCCAGCAGTGGACTTCTATAGGCTGATGATGATGTGGTAAGCTAAGCAGCGCTTGTGTTATGTCAAAAGCCAAAAATCAAAAGTCAATAGCATTTATTTCTTTAGGCTTACAAAATAAGCACTTAGACAAGTCATATTTTATACATTAAATTATTATCAAATAAAATTATTTTACTGTTTCCTTCAATTTTTTGTCCACTAGTGCAAGAAGTGAAAAAGAAACCACTAGCATGTTCATCTCTTATATGTCTAATACATGGTTATTTGCCTACTTAAGTCTAAATATAATATGATTCGATACATGTCAATATTTAAGTAAAGCTATGCACAATAACAAATTACTTACATACTATTGTCGGTGCGAAACTGAGCGACATCTGGCCAAGCATTAACATCATTGAGATAATAATTTATGGAGTAGAAAGCCTTCTTGATGAAATGTTGTTTTATGTAATTTTTAAATTTACGAAGCTCTGTTGCGTCAGATGGAAGCTAAGCTTATGGGTACTAGATATCTGAAATATTATTAGAATTGATGAAAACGTGTCTTCATTTTTAACCGACGTTTATATAAGCTTTTTGTCCACCTATCATCCATTTTCTCTCATCAGAGATATGGTTACAGTTACTGCGGGTCCGATTTAGCTTTCCATGAATACATGAGCGGTCTAACTGCTTGCCCACGTGCGATGCAATTACGGGACACGAATGAAAAAGAAAATAGCGAGGAAAATTGCTGGTAAGTTACGTTTAAGTCTATCTTCTACTTGCGAACCTTCGCGGCTTCGCACGGTTTTAGTACGGATCCCTAACTTTTTGAAAATATAATATAGCCTATGTTCACCGGGGATAGTGTAGCTTCCCGGTCCAGTAGTTTCGGAGCATTACAAACAAACAAAAAATCAAACCTTTCCTCTTTATAATATTAGTATAAGTAGATTTCTAGAGATGTAACTATTAGATCCAAAAGCCATAAAACGGGATATTTACCATGATTAGATTTTTGGGTTTTCCAATTTCGGCACAGTTATAAAAAAACTTACTCGCAGTGCCTTCAGTTTTGCCGTGATCTGAAACTGTGCCGAAATATTGGAAAACTCAAAAATCAAATGATGGTAAATATCTCGTTTTAAGTGACTTTTGACATACCTATGATAGTTTCAAAAGTTTTACTATTAGTCAGTTATTATTATAGAAGACCGATGTGGCGCGGTGGGCGAAGGTCCGCCTGCGACGCAGAAGGTTGCGGGTTCGATTCCCGCCTCGGAACAATTGTGTGTACGATCTGCAGATATTTGTTCCTGGTCGTTTTCTATGTATAATAAAAAATATTTATCTATCTAAATATATATCAGTTATCTGGCACCCATAACAAGCTCTGCTTACCATGGGGCTAGATAATTCTGTACGAATTGTCCAGCATTATATAAAAAAATATAATTACCTGAACACGGGTTTTTCTTGCTACAAAGCTCTTATTTCCTACTTGCCTTGTTATTATGTGTGAAACTACTATGGTTCTTAACACTAAAGTCATGATTGTGTGTCTTCAGTAATTCCTTGATGGCGCATGAAACTGTGCCGAAATATTGGCAAACTAAAAACAAATCATGGTAATTATCCCGTTTTAAATGACTTTAGTGTTTTCACATTGCCTTTTTTTCTACCAGTTCGAAATAAAGAGAAACTTTTCCCCAGTTGACCGGTCTGACGGGCCTCTTTTGAGTCTCCAAAAGAGGTTTGACTGATCGATCAACTCTTTCTAAATTATGTCATTCCAAGAATTTTGTTTGGAAAAGTGAGCGTTCCTAATGTTTAAACGGATGTTGAATGTCCGAGAATTCGAAAAGTATTTTAGGATTTGTAAATATTGCTCGTTTTTTGTGTAAAAATATTCACAAAAACATGAAATAAAAAAAGAAAAAATGTAAAGTACATATAAACAATTACATTGTTATTTGTATTGCAATGTAAATATTAAGAAACAAATATAGAGGTATTTGGCACCCAAATACCTAAATACTAAGAAGAGGGTACACGCGGGTTGAAAAAAAAATGATTTATTATTTTATAAAGGTTAACTTGTTTCATTTAATGATTGTGCATTGAATGAAACAAGTTGATTCCACAAAAGTTCAATATTTAGTAAAAAAAAAACCATTCATAATCCCAGTGGAGAAAATTTCAAAAAAGAAATGCCTTCCCTCTCTTTCCCACATGCGTGTTGTCTCACAATTTCTCATTTCACCGTTCACTTGTTTAGCGAGTAGCTACTAACTGTGACCGAGTTCTATCTACCACTCGCACTCTTTTACTTTCAACCTAATTGCATCGCCCTAAAGACTCTTTTCTAAAGACGGGAGAAAGCCCATGGGACTTTTCTGATGTTAGTATAATCCAGTAATATGTATGTTTCTTATTTTACACAGTAAAGTTGGTCACTATGCTAGTAGGTTTCCGACCGCGGCAACGAACGCACGCGCAGTAAAAAAATCGGAAATAATAAAATGTCGAAAAAACCTTTCCGGTGTCGATAAAAAAAAATGTGAATAGATGCCAAAGAGGAATTGTTTTGACAGTTTTTTAGCGCGGGAAACAAACGCCAAGATGGCGAGAAAGTGGTTTGAGTTTAGAAAACTTATTTACTGTAGTGAAGTGAGTTTTCAGCTGATTTTGGTGATTTTACTTGTTCTGGACGTGCCTTTATTATGTAGCGGGAATTATTTGGACAGGGGTGAGTTTTTGTTACTTAATTAACCAGGCTATTCTTTACCTAAAAATACCAAAAAACGACAGAGTTGTAATATTAAATTAAAACCAATAATGGAGATAATTTAGCGATAGAAGCAATTCAATAATAAAATATGATGAATACGTACGAATTCATGTGATCTTCGAAAAATAATTAATTATAAATAAATATAAATAATGTTGGAAAATCCGCACAGTCAGAAAATAATTTAGCCCCAAGTTACGCAGAGCTTTATGTGTATGCCATTATGTGTAACTAGATGACTGATATACTTACTTCAAAAATTATTAAAGTGATTCCGAAATATGATTATAGTAATTAATTACCGGCATTACATTGTATAAAACCTATCAATGAGGTAAGGTTCGACTACTTTTTGGGTGATGCCAAAATTAACGCTTTCAGTGCCCAGCTTTGCTGAGTAATGACCCGATAAGATGCGTCGCAGGTCCACGAGACGGAAGACGTCGTCGTCATGTGGGCGACGAACGTGTAGAATCAAAGAGTTGAAAATTGTATTAGGAAAATGTTACATTGAGTGATAATAATGACGAGGCGATTCAGGTTGTAAGGGGATTATCGCCATATTGTATTTATAAATTAAAATAGGTTCGGAATTACCGCACTCTGTGGGCCAGTCGTTTGGATACGCCGCGACGCGTTAATATCGCGAAGAAAGAAAACATCATTAATTTTATGCAAAAATTAAGGAAACAGTTCATACAAATAATAGGTAATAAATAGGTAAAAATAATACAAGAAATAGGTAAAAATAATACAAGACGCATAAAACTATTTGAACGCACACAAAAAAAAGCATGAAAGCACAAATTTTTACGTGTTTTGGGCTAGATAATGCTGTATTGAATGTCGAGCTTTGTTATTGTTTGTGTATATTGTTTTTATTTACGACAACAATGTATAATCTTTTGTTTTGATTGCAACTATTGATATCAATCATTGTTAGAAATGTTGTTAAAACAATAAAATAACTCAGTATACAAAAATTTCACTTCTTCCACTAGTGGAGAAAAAATTGAAGTGAACAGTAAAATAATTTTATTTGATAATAATTTATATATAAAATATGACTTGTCTAAGTGCTTATTTTGTAAGCCTAAAGAAATAAATGATTTTTTATTTAACTTTTTTACTTTAAAGGATAAAGCATTTGTTGGTTTGTAAAAATACAGTTGATTCCGTTAATTATTTTTATTTTATTTATATATTTATTAGATAAAATATTTGTTCGGGAAAACCGACCACGCAGCAGATACACATTTAGCTATGCTTGAATGTGTATTCGATCGCGGTTACCTAAATTTACTTACATAGATCGACCGCCTCGTCGCGGGTTCAAAAATTTTACCATTATACATATTATAGTCTACTAGAGAATATGGTCCATACCATACCAGTGGCTTTCCTTGACCACTAATCAAACACTAGACCACTTACCAATCGCAAAGGGCTATTTGAAGACCAACCAGTACCATCTACCACAACCCCCATCCAAAAACCGTTTTTAATATTGTTGCCTATTATCCCGACAAATTCCATTTATAACTTATAGCTTTTATAACTGAGATTCTTGGCTGTCAAATTTAAAACGTAGTAGAGGACATAAAAAATATATTTTAGCATTTTTAGACCTACTGATGCAACCAGAGTAGTGAAAAAACACATCCCGAACTGCTAGGATTTTTTTACATTCAACCGTAAGTGCCCGTAGATATTTTTGCACTTTTTTACCATTATTTTTTCATGTTGCATTATTTGCATTTTTTAACGTTGTCATTATAATTGCCAGTTCTATTGAGGCTGGTTAGAACCATATAAAACCTGTTACATTCTAACATATCACCGTGAAACCACGCCGCCGAACTGTGACACGAATAAAAAGTGAAATTTTAGAGCAAAAGTGTTTGCTGTTCTGATACTCACTTGGTTTTGTAACTGTTGAGTGGTATCCTAGTTTTATTTAAATAGGTCTCATTCCATCTAGTGTTTTATTTTTGATAAATGCTTTTTTAAATAGGTACAAGTCTCATTCCATCTAGTTTTTTTCAATAAAGTCAATTTTATTTTCTATTCTATTCTTGTTTGAAATGGATTTATGAATAATTAATTAAGTTTTTGGTCTCATCTTTATTAGTAGACTCTACTAATAAATTTGTCTACTTCTATCTAAGCCTTCTATCTCTATAGGAGAGTCGATGAATCGGCGTTTGTGGGCATTAACACTATTACATAAGAGTATATTTACACTTGATTGTGCTTGCAAATTTTAACATGAATCAGAAATGAAATGAAATGAAAGTTTATTTCTTTAGGCTTACAAAATAATAAGCACTTAGAAGATCTTCAGAAATATTTTATAAAAATAAACAAAGAACAATGGCGGCTTTATCGCCAAGAGATATTTCTCCCAGGTTATCTTGGGATGGAGAATAAAAAGGGATTCAAGATTTATTTATTATTTATTTTTCTTGTAAAAACAACCGCGCTAGATGCTACAAAATAATAACTGTTGCGGAACCCAATCAAAACTCTGTCAGACACGCACTTAGCAATGAAGAACATCTCTAATCGTAAAACAGAGTCAATAAACCGTTTTTACTATCACGGAATGAACAGTAATGGTTATCGGTAGAAAGCAGATCGATTTGCAATTTAAATAGCAAATAAATTCTTTAAATTTCACTTTTTAATCTTGTCAGGTGTTTTTTGGCTTGTCGAGGCTATGTTTTTGGGGTGTGTCACTACATAGTATACAACAAAGTCGCTTCCCGCTGTCTGTCTGTCCCTATGTATGCTTAAGTACAGTAGACAGCGAAATAGGTAATACGAGTCCATAGGCTCCTATTGCCTATTTCGCTAGCTAGTTTTGTATGAAAATAAAAAGTATTTCTTTAACCACAAAAACGGAATTACTTATAGTTCCTCTCCGACCCGGGGCCGAATTCTGTTAATCAATCGCTTTACTATGACAATGGTATCATCGCAGAATCGCCCATCAATGAAAGAAACTCTAGATGGTGCGTGCCGTACGGAAAAAAACATTTCATTTGCTAGTTATTTAACATATTTTAATATAATTTGTTGTTTTCATGTTTTTTTATAAGTTTAAAGGTTATGGTTTTATTTTATTTTGAAATAGAATTATTTAAAAACAAAAAAAAAACCGACTGCCGGAATGTTGACGAAGACTTTAAATAAAATCATCGGGCAAACTTAAAAAAAACTATAAAAAAGACTTCAACGCGCTCTCGTACCAATTTAATATTTCTCATAATTAAACTATCAAGTAAATCTAGTATTTTTTTATACTTTACTAGCTGCGCCTCGCGGCTTCGCCTGCGTGCAAATTCCGCATCAAATTCCGTTGTGTAGTTTTAAGGATCTAAGCATACATAATGGGACAGACAGACAGCGGGAAGCGACTTTGTTTTATACTTGGTATGTTGTGATTTTGCTATTATGTTTCTAGCTGTTTTCTGTGTAGGTATTAAAGAAACTGTAACTATTAACTTATAACATCAGACAAAAACATTTAAGGGCCCTCCGGAGGGACGAATGCTTCATACAAACGTAATACCAAAATTATTTCTAATTCAAGGATATTTCCACTACAATATTGCATTATTTGTATTAAAATAGTATTTATCTAGGTTCCCAAATAGTTTTTTTTTCAAAATACTTACCTAAAATGAAATGAAAGCCAATCTCACTTTGCTCATTTTTTCGCGACGCAAGGGTTAAAAACAGGGTCAGCGATATTCGGAGCGATTTTTGCAAGCGAGGGTCGCCGGACCCCTAAGTGCAGATAATATCTAAAACACCTTACTTATTAAAGATGCAACTTCGACAATGGTCTTCAAAAATCGACTGAGAAAATGGCTTTTAGAAAGCATTTTTTATTCCGTAGCTGAGTTCTACGAATTACCAATAATCTAAATATTGTTTAATTCGAAAAAAAATCGCAGTCAAAGTGTGACTGCGATTTTTTTTCGACGACTGCGATCTTTTTTTTAACCTGAAAAATTCGTGCTGCCGCTCTACACAGCGGTTGTGTTGCGCCGCACATGCGTTTCGTTTGAAAAATAATGGCTGTGCTGAATCACAAAGATCTGTATTTTCTCAGCCGCTGCGCTAGTGTGGATTTACGCATATTTGTCACTTGTAGAAAACACATACCGTGTGATTTCAGCACTTAAAGTGTAAACATTATATAAAATTTAATTCATTATCTATGAATTAATTAACTATCTATATGTATAAGCCATACAATTTTAAATATTATATTAAGACAATATAATAAATTTTTATATTGAATACACCTTTTGACATGTAACTTCGTTATCAATAAATGGTTTGTGTAGTATTTAATGTAATATAATTTATGGCATAAAAATTGACTTGTTTATGTGTTTATTTTATAAACCTAAAGGAATTAGCTTGAAGTTTTGATATCTGAACATCACACATTCTGGTACCTTCAACCAAACTCTGCTACATTCTGTGGCTAGATGGCGTTGTCTGAAATTTTCCAGCGTTAATTTATTATTATTACTAAACACATCAAACGGTAAAAGTCATCACGGTATTATTGTACTTAAATGAGTTTTGTTATTGCTAATAACGGAAACTTAAAACAACTTTGATAATAACGAGTCCTTAGTACTAATGACCAGTAAAACAAAACGGTATTTTAATAAATAACTAGTTAATACCTGCGACTTCGCATGCTCTGTCTATAGAAATGTTTAAAGGCTTTTTATATCCCATAGGAACAATTTCAGCCCAATCTTGTTCCGGGTGTTCTGGTTGTTTTCTATGTATAATAAAAAAAATATCTATCTATGTAATATATTGTATTATGTATATCATATATTGAGAGATTGGTCTGGGGTTCATGCAGCTAACAATATTGATGAAAAGGTAGATTCCTTCAATAAGATTCTAATTAGTTTGTACGACGTGCATGCTCCGGTCCGATCAGTGAAGATGAAGGATCTTCCTGCGCCCTGGCTCACTGATGAAATTCGTTCTGAAATGCATAGGAAGCTAGCAGCCAAAGTACGTTTTAGACGAACCGAATATCTTGTCCATCACGTCTAATGCTGTTGGTAGCGACTGTATAAGTAACAAGATGATTATCCCGATTCTTGATGAAATCCTTCCCGTAATTACCTACCTTTTTAATTAGTCTATTGACACTGAAACCTTCCCTAGGGTATGGAAGGAGGCTCAGGTCATCCCTCTTCCTAAAAAGCCCAATCCTACTTCTTTTTCTGAGTACCGTCCCATCTCTATTCTCCCTTTCCTCTCAAAAGTCTTAGAGCGCCTTGTGCACCAACAGCTTAGCGTTTTTCTTACTTCCAATAATCTCTTGAATCCTTTTCAGTCCGGTTTTCGTCCAGGCCACAGTACTGTCTCTGCTCTTGTCAAAATCACTGATGACATAAGACATGGCATGGACGACGGACTTGTTACTATTCTTTCACTTCTAGACTTCAGCAACGCTTTCAACAACGTTGACTTTGATATCCTTCTAGCTCTCCTTCGCTCTTTTAACATATCGCCGTCAGTAATTGGCTGGTTTCGTAATTACCTGAATGGACGCCGGCAACGCATTCGCGTTGATGATTCCTTTTCAACATGGTGTCAACTGGATGCCGGTGTTCCTCAGGGCGGCGTTTTATCTCCTCTTCTCTTTGCAATCTTCATCAATTCTATCTCCAATCTTCTATCTTCTCCCTACCACCTCTATGCAGATGATTTGCAAATCTACACGCAGGCCCCTATTGAATGGCTAGGTGAAAGCATTGTAGAGGTCAATAAAGATCTTGAAAATGTCAACAAATGGAGCAAATCGTTCGGGCTTAAGGTTAATCCTAGTAAAACCCAAGTGATTGTCATAGGTAGCTCTAGGATGATCGCTCGTATCGACTGGTCTGACTTGCCAAAGGTCACTTTCAATGGGGTGGCTATTGAGATCAGCGACACTGTTAAAAATCTGGGGTTACTTGTGGACAGACAGTTATCGTGGGGCCCACAACTTGCAACGGTATCCAGGAAGACCTTTGGTACAGGTGCTTCTCTAAAGCGGTTGCGTAACTTCCTTCCTACTTGTACCAAAACTGCGCTTGCACAATCTTTACTGCTCCCCCTCTTAGACTATGCAGATGCCAGCTATCCCGGCCTAACTGAAGACCAACTCAACAAGCTTGAGCGTCTTCAAAACTACTCCATAAGATATATATTTGGCCTGCGTAAATTTGACCACATCTCTGTGTACCGTAACAGGCTCAAGTGGTTACCCATTCGTCTTCGTCGGAATGCTCATGTTCTTAATCTCCTTTATTCTGTCCTTTTCCTTCCGTCATCACCGTCTTATCTAAAAGACCGTTTTGAGTTTCTCCATATGTCCCACTCACGATCCCTTCGCTCGTCTGATACCCTTCTTTTAAAAATCCCATCACACACTTCCCAGTTCTATGGTGATTCCTTCACGTTGCAGGCCGCCAGACTCTGGAACGCCCTTCCCGTTTCTATCCGTCAAGCGAAATCCCTTCCTATCTTCAAAAGTATGGTTCATCAACACTATCTGACCACTCTTGATAAGATTTCTTGATTTTATTTTTAGTTTTATTTTCTATGTTAATTGTTCCGGTTTTTTTTTGTTCTATTATATAAGATAAATATCAATTATTTTATATATAATTATTTTGAAAATTACGCCACCGTCAGCTTTAAAACATAGCGATCCTATCCATCCAAAGGTTGCCTGGAAGAGATCGCTTTTAGCGATAAGGCCGCCGATTGTGCCACTAGTTATAATTAATATTAAGATCCTTTATTATTTTTATTATTATTATTTTTTTGTATTGATGGTGCAATAAAGTTATATTGTATTGTATTGTATCATAATAATAATAATAATATTGTGCACCCGAGGATGACACCCGCTATGTGTAGCCATCGCTGAACAGATGAATAATAAATAATAAATAATGCACAATTTCATTCACACAGCATTATCTAGCCCCAAGCTAAGCAGAGCTTGTGTTATGGGTACTAGATAACTGATATTGACGACCGATGTGGCGCGGTGGGCGAAGGTCCGCCTGCGACGCAGGAGGTTGCGGGTTCGATTCCCGCCTCGGAAAAATTGTGTGTACGATCTGCAGATATTTGGTCCGGGTGTTCTGGTCGTTTTCTAAGGATAATAAAAAAAATCTATCTATGTAATATATTGTACCATGGAGCTAGATAATGCTGTGTGGATTGTCCAGCATTATTTATTTATTTATATATTATCTATGAATGTTGTATCAAATTTTTAAAGAAGGCATGTCTGTCTGCTTTTTCTAAAACACAATCCCTTATGGTGTTTCCTATATCAAAATTAATGTGTGTTTTATAATAAAATTGATATATTATTTTTATGTACAACTGACCGACATCAAGTGTAACATGTGTACCCACGGTGGAACTGAATGAATTCAATGAAATGAAATATGTATTTATAGAATCGTACCATGGTTTTTTATTCTTTTTTATTTACTTTTTATTCGCATGATGTTGGCTTAAATTAATTTAAGTTATACAAGTCATAATATAGGTATTAGCCTATTATTTTGTCTATGTTTTTATCAACGGCTTTTTAACACTTTGACTGCGATTTTTTTTCGACGACTCTATATGCTCGTTTTTATAGATAATGGAACCTTTTGTGTGCGAGTCCGAAACGCACTTAACCGGTTTTTTGTGTCTCATTCGTTATCAAAATGCAGCTATTAAGCGTCGTAAATATGTGACCTACTGAAAAAATTACTAGACAAAAGTAGTACAAAACACTTTGACTGCGATTTTTTTTCGACGACTGCGATTTTTTTTTAACCTAAAAAATTCGTGCTGCCGCTCTACACAGCGGTTGTGTTGCGCAGCACATGCGTTTCGTTCGAAAAATATTACGGCTGTGCTGAGTCACACAGATCCGTATTTTCTCAGCCGCTGCGTTAGTATGGACTTACGCATATTACTCACTTGTAGAAAACTCATACCGTGTGATTTCAGCAGTCAAAGTGTTAAGTGTTCTTATTTAGTTTTTACTATTACTATATTTTTTTATTTCATTGCGTAGGCCTATTCCTGACGTCACCTGTACGGGCTCTAACGGAAGACCAGCGCTGGCTAAGTCTCTTACGGAGCTTAGCCAGCAATATGCTGAGTTAGAGCCTTTTTGTAACAACTCTCTACATGTACCTATTCTATAAGTGTGTCTTTTGTAAATTTAAGTTGTTATGAATAAATGTCTTTCTATTCTATTCTACAGTGTAGATCTTATCATTAAGGGCCCTCCGGAGGGACGAATTCTTCATACAAACGTAATACCAAAATTATTTCTAATTCAAGCATATTTCCACTATAATATTGCATTATTTGTATTAAAATAGTTTTTATCTAGGTTTCCAAATAGTTTTTTTTTTAAAAATACTTACCTAAAATGAAATGAAAGCCAATCTCATTTTGCACATTTTTATGCGAAAATGGACAAGTTTTCTTGCTATTTGTTTCGTATTAAAAACATCAATATCTTACGTTTTATTTATTAAGGAACATAGCTTATATTGTCTAGTTACAGAATAACAATACTTTGTGAGAAGAATACAAAAAGTTTTCAGTCATAATTTTTGGTATTACGGAACAAACCAAATTTTGAACGGCTAATATTGATATCGCGCACGCATGTGGCGCGGCGCAAGGGACAGCGATATTCGGAGCGATTTTTGCAAGCGAGGGTCGTCGGACCCTTAACTCACAAAAACATAAAATTAACTCGCAAACTTTCGGCTTTGTGAATTTACTTATGGTAGGATAAGTTACTAAGACTTACCTGATATCTTTTTCACAGTGAACTAATCACCAGAAGATTAAACTACCTTATGGTTTTCGTGGACACTCACGATAGGGCTGGTCCACCAGTTCAAAGTCGCTCAGCGAGCTATGGAAAGAGCTGTGCTCGGAGTTTCTCTGGAGGATAGGATTCGTAACGAATACATCCGACAGAGAACCAAAGTTATCGACATAGTTCTAACAATTAGCAAGCTGAAGTGGCAGTGGGCCGGCCATATCTCGCGAAGAACCGACGGCCGCTGGGGCAAACGTGTTCTTGAGTGGAGACCACGACTCGGTAAACATAGTGTGGGACGCCCTCCGACCAGGAGGGATGACGACCTGCGAAAGACTGCAGGTAGATGCTGGATACGTCAAGCTGAAGACAGGGCGCTATGGCGCTCATTGGGGGAGGCCTATGCCTAACATAGGTGGATGATGATGATGATGGTTTGCATACCATACAGAGTTATATGTTCCCACGGGTCAACAGTTCACGTTATGAGGTGTATCTAATAAGTAATTACAGACAGTCGCAAACAACTGTCCTTTGGGCAGCACGTCACGGCGTACACTCGCGACCATTAACATTACTTACAACATAACGCACGATTAAACCTTGAAACTGACCAAACTCTTTTAATTCTCTGACACCAACAAATTATAGGATTGTGGGAGGCACTACGCACCCTAAAACGATTTGATTAAATATTTTTTTACATTTCTTACTATGCTGTCAGCTGGTAATCAAAATGTATTCGTAAGTGACTATTTTTGCTGCTGACTGGTTTTTATGGTTCCATAGCCAAAGGGTAAAACGGTTCCCTATTACTAAGACTGCGCTTTCCGTCCGTCTGTCTGTCGTCTGTCACTAGGTTGTATCTCATGAGTCGTGATATTTAGATAGTTAAAATGTTCACTGATGATGTATTTCCGTTGCCACTATAACAATAAATACTAAAAAACAGATAATATATAACAGAACAAACTTGTTTTTTTTTGCTCGTTTTTATAGATAATGGAACCTTTTGTGTGCGAGTCCGAATCGCACTTAACCGGTTTTTTGTGTCTCATTCGTTATCAAAATGCAGCTAATAAGCGTCGTAAATATGTGACCTACTGAAAAAAATACTAGACAAAAGTAGTACAAATGATTCACATTCGAATCGACCACCTGCTCATGTTGACCGTCCATCAAAAGCATTTTGCGATGGCAAACCATTTATCCTCACCATAACCTGTTCATTTTTAAGAACTGCTAACAACAGTACTTTTATCATAACAAATATCAGTACAACATTAAATATAATGAGATCGTTTTATCGGTATATCGCTACTAAATACCCAGGCCATAAAATTCGAAGTTTTTAAAGACGCGACTTTAAATGCAACCGAGACTTTACTAATAAGTATTGGCATTGGTATATAAAAGTATTATTCCAGTTTTCCCCCTTGGAAATTCCCCTTAAGGAGGGAAACTGGCTACTTCATTTAAAAAGTACAGAATTCCCTTTCAACGTTTGGAATCTGGATTATTCAACTTCACCATGAGAAAATGTATTCAAGGGTAACAACTACTGTTTACCTTGTAGCTTAAGATGCTGTCTAATGCTAAGATGTTTATTATTTATTTTCGCCATTATTGTCCCAATGCTGGGCAAATGCCTTCCTTTTTTCCTTCAACTCCTCGCGATCCAACGCTGCAACAGGCCACTATGGAAAATGTTTACAGAAGATTAAAATATTTGAAAAAATTATATATTATTTCGTTTAATTACCTACTCCTTTTACAAAAAGTTTTTTATATTTATTAATCGGTCCCATGCGTGCTTCAAAAAAATGTTCGGCCACCCCGACGAGATCTGTATCAGCAAAATCTTACTTATTCGCTGATTTGATTCTTAAATCTTGAAATAAGCTTTACATTTAACCAGACGCGCCCCGTGGCTTCGCCGGCGTGGAAATCTATGTGTCAAATGGTTTATTAACCTTCCTCTTGAATCACTCTATCTATTAAAATCTTATCTATTAAAGACAGACAGGGTGAAGCGACTTTGTTTTATACTATGTAGTGATTTTATTGCACTCAGGCAGGTTTGGGTGGCTTGACTCCCACCCTTGCACGGGGCCCGTAGCGATCGGTAGTTACGCTACGTGGGAAATTCGCTACTGTCCTACAGGTACCGTTTTTTATAGATAACCAAATAGATAGAAGTACAATAATAATATATACCTAATCATTCATTATAAAGTAATAAACAATTTTAGATCACTGTATGATTTAGATTTACTTACATCTTTAATGTACCTATTGAAAATAACGCAACAAAAAGAAAAATTATGTAAATACACATAATTCCGTCTATACTATAGCTACGTGTCCATCCAAAGGTTGCCTGGAAGAAATCGCTCTTAGCGTAAGGCCACCCATTGAGCATCTGTATCTTTGTTTGTTTGTTCTTTACTGTTTTTTCTGTGTTTGATGTGCAATAAAGCGTATTTGTATTGTATTGTATAATTTATATTGTATATAACAATAAGTAGTTGCATTTAGAAGTTCAAAAAAACAGTAGATAGAGATCTTTGCGAATTTTAAAGCGTTTATAAAATGTTTACCTAATCTGTTCAGCTTAGGCCTAATAACATTAATAATGGAATGTTTATTTAAGGATATTTGTACCGTGTATATCTCTCAAAGCGTTCACAAACGAACCATCTTTAGAGGAACCATCTTTTTTTTTTTTATTTTAAACGAACCAATCTTTAGAGGTTTCCTAATACGTAATAGCATATCCCACATAGTTGACAGTCATTAAATATGGATTAATACACCAGAAAGCGGCGGCGCGGCGCGGCGGTCTAACAAAAAAAGTTAGTTGCATAATCGACCAAAACTCGCGACTTTTAGCCGCGTCCGAGACCACAACCAGGTCACTTCCTGGCAACTCCAAGACCAGCTCTCAACAGGCATTTTGGCAGTTCACCTTAAATGGGGTTACCAGTTTATAGCGTGATTAATACCATCGCAAAACTGGTTCTTATTATTTTCTGGCGATTTATTTCTTTTGTACCACCGATGCGGTTGAAAACAGCTATGTTATTGTGAAAAATATCGTAATAAACTTCATTTCAGTACCTTAAGAATAGTAAAGATTGCAATTATACTCGTATATTCTTATTATAGCTTATATTTTGCTGGTTTTTTACAATACTAATTTCACCTCAAAATAGCTTAAGCATTTTGACGACCGATGTGGCGCGGTGGGCGAAGGTCCGCCTGCGACGCAGGAGGTTGCGGGTTCGATTCCCGCCTCGGAACAAATGTGTGTACGATCTGCAGATATTTGTTCCGGGTGTTCTGGTCGTTTTCTATGTATAATAAAAAAAATATCTATCTATGTAATGTATTGTATTATGTATATCAGTTATCTAGTACCTACCCATAACACAAGCTCTGTTTACTATGGGGCTAGATAATGCTGTATATATTGTCCAGCATTATTTATTGTAAAAATTTATTATTTATTGTAAGCACTGAGGACTTACATATGAGATATGGCTGTGCTACCTCTAGATTGTTAGATTGATTGATTTCTATAATTTTTTTTTACTATAGTAACAGAGACTTTGCGTGTATCTCTCAATTTGTACACCGTAATCGGTAAAACATGTTTAATACCTACCTACCTGTTTGTCACATCTTAATAACACAATATGTTTATGCAAATAAATCAACTTTATCTTTGAAATACAGCACCTACATAGTACACCTTGTACCAGGGGCATTTATACTTTCCGTGGTCCACCTGAAGATAACTAGGATTAGGATAACTATGTTCACCTATAAATAATACTTCTAATTTGTTTCTTTTTCTTTATTGATATGACTTGTCTAAGTGCTTATTTGTAAGCCTAAAGAAATAAACTTTCATTTCATTTCATTTTATTTTATTTCATTTGATTTCATTCCATTTCATCCATTTCATTCCATGTCATTCCATTTCATTCCATTTCATTCCATTTCATTCCATTTCATTCCATTTCATTCCATTTCATTCCATTTCATTCCATTTCATTCCATTTCATTCCATTTCATTCCATTTCATTCCATTTCATTCCATTTCATTCCATTTCATTCCATTTCATTCCATTTCATTCCATTTCATTCCATTTCATTCCATTTCATTCCATTTCATTCCATTTCATTCCATTTCAGTCCATTTCATTCCATTTCATTCCATTTCATTCCATTTCATTCCATTTCATTCCATTTCATTCCATTTCATTCCATTTCATTCCATTTCATTCCATTTCATTCCATTTCATTCCATTTCATTCCATTTCATTCCATTTCATTCCATTTCATTCCATTTCATTCCATTTCATTCCATTTCATTCCATTTCATTATTGTAATTTTCTATGGAAAATAGATATGTAGTGCTCACCACATACCATAACATTACCATCCTTCTTGCGCTGTTGGATAAAAAACCACTCGCTACAATATTAAACATTAACAATATTAACACACGCAAGTTTACCACGTTCAAATATTTTTTACTTTAACCTAGTCCCCCGTTCTAAAACCCGGCCTCAAGGCCCAGACAATCGTCAGACGAAATTACTATCTTTACAACGTCATAACGAGATAACGACGGTAACTGACGATAACGGATGGTAACTAATTACTGGTGGTCAATGCTACTGGTCCGGGAGCCAGGTACAAATTTGGTCAAATCAAATAATTTAGAGACTTTTTACTAGAGTGGTGTCACATGTGTTCAACCCGCAAGCAGGTGTGCAAATATTAATATAATATTACAATTTAATATTATCGCAGTGATTCTAGGTAGTCAAGTAAATCAATTTTTTCCTCCCGAGCGAAAATTCGTAAAATGCATTAGAGAGTAATATTATGAATACTCGTGACCGTCAGATGCGATTCATATTTCATATCATTAACCACATGTTTTATTTTTTATTAGTAACACAGTATTATTACTAACACGGAAGTTATGATTCATGCAACAAATGGAAGCCTTAACAAGTTCGTATACCTACCTACTTAATTGCATAGTATTAAGATATTTTTTTTTATAGTTGTGGTATAAGTAACTACTAATAAAAATAAATAAATAAAAAGTGCATAGATAATAAGGCTATGTTGTAAATTTTGAAATAAATATTCTTTATATTCTTCTTGATTCCGCGGGTGGGTTTGGCTGCAATAACGACATTATTCCCATGGAATAAGGTTCTAATCAGAAATTAAAATTCGCATATTCCAGAATTCTGATTTGAACCTTGTTCCATGTATCCGGTCACGAGTGTTCATATTGAAAAATGAAAAGTTTTTATTTCTTTAAGCTTACAAATAAGCACTTAGACAGGTCATATTTTATAGTTCACTTCAATTTTTTGTCCACCAGTGGAAGAAGTGAGAAGAAACCACTAGTATATTCATAACGTATGTGTCTAGTACATTTGATTTGCTTATCTGTAAGTTGGTAGATTTTGAGTTGGAGCAAAACTCGTTCCAAGCTTTTTTATCTTCTAAGTAATCTGATATTTTGTAATAAGCTTTTTTACAAAGAATGTGTTTAACAAATTTTTTAAATTTATTTATTGATAATTTGATAATTAATATTATTGATGCCTAATGCATATTACGAAGTTTTGCTTGGGAGGGACTTAGTAATGAAAATCTGTCACCGGCTCCCGGACCATACGGTCAACACGAGGTAAAGCAAGCCTATTGAGATAAGCTAATGTTATTTTGGTAGCTTGATATATTAACTAGCTTCTTTCGACGACTTTGTACGTGTTTCGTGTAGTTTTTAGTATACCTTATTTAATTCTAATTTCAGTTTAGAACTAGTTTGATTAAAAATTCTAGTTAACTAACTTAATATTATATTTAATAAAGTGAACTTAAGTAATTTTATACTATTAAAGATTAGTATCGGGCATTTATCGCGTATCTTTTGCTTCATTTTGCCCTACACGTTTCTATCGTGTTACAGCGGTCGCCCCATGACCAAGATCGCAGTAACGCGAAAGAAACGTAAGCGAAAATATAACAGAACAATTTTTTTAGGTATATTGTAAAAAATATTCTATGTACAAGTATTAGTAAAGTAGATCTTTTACTTCCGGTTTCAGATTCCGCTGCCCTCCGTAAGAAACATCTGAAAGAGCATTTTCTTCACAAAGACCGCCCAAAAGGTCAGTCAGCGTAGTAACTATGTATAAGCCGACTGACTAGTGCTATTTGGCGTAACATAGCATTCGTAGCTGCGTACTTCAAAACTGTTAAAATAATTGTAAAGTTAAAACTTTCGAAACTATCATGGTTATTAATACTAAAGTCATTTAAAACGGGATATTTACCATGATTTGCCATCATGCTAGTGGTTTCTTTTCACTTCTTCCACTAGTGGACAAAAAATTGAAGTGAACAGTAGAACAGTAAAATAATTTTATTTGATAATAATTTATATTTAAAATATGACTTGTCTAAGTGCTTATTTTGTAAGCCTAAAGAAATAAATGATTTTTTACTTTTACTTTACTATTTGATTTTTGAGTTATCCAATATTTCGGCACAGTTTCATGCGCCATGATCACGGATATATTGGATAAATCAAAAATCAAATCATGGTAAATATCCCGTTTTAAACGAATAATAGTATTAGAAGACGTTAATGCATACAGTTTGTTCAAATAACATAATAGCTCAAGTTCACTCTCTGAGTCAAATTGTTTGGTTCCACTTTCTGAGCATGGGTCGGCTAAGAGCAGGTTGGTTATGTTTCGTAATTCTTTTTCACTTCTTCCACTAGTGGACAAAAAATTGAAGTGAACAGTAAAGTAATTTTATTTGATAATAATTTAATGTATAAAATATGACTTGTCTAAGTGCTTATTTTGTAAGCCTAAAGAAATAAATGATTTTTGACTTTGACTTTGAATGTTTTGAATGGGCCGTGCCGGTGGCGGTGTAAGAATCGACCCCTTAATCGATCCCTCAGTGATTGACAAACAATAAATAAATTATGCTTTACGTCATCCATCACCTATCCGTGAAAACCTTCAATAGATAGATAATTATTATATTGCAAACATAAAAATAACACAAATTATTAAAAAAAATACAGGATATGTGATAATTTGGCTTATCGCTCAAGAGTAATCTCTACCAGACTACCGTTGATAGATCGGATAGTTGGATTGATCTCAATCTCAATAAGCTTTTTAGTATTAATCAATTTATTAGTCTGTTATTTATAAGCCTCTGGTTTTTCTTCAAATAAATATAAATAATGTATTTATTGTTTGTCAATCAGTTAATTTGCGGTCAGTATATTAGATTTTCGATCGCTAGATTCTGCCACCAAATCGTAGAAACATTTCTAATTAAAATGTTTGGTACATTGCAAAACTATTATGCAAATTGTAAAATTCTAAAGTAGGTTCTTCCTTTACCTACCGGTTTCAGATTTAGCTGCCATGAGAATGAAACTTCTCAAAGGGAGTTTTCATCACAAAGACCTCCCAGAAGGTCAGTCAACGTAGCAACTATAAGCCGACTGATCGGTGATATTTGGCGTAACGTAGTATACGTAGTGGCGTATTTCAAAACTGACAAAATAGTTGTAAAGTCTGGTTATTAACACTAAAGTCATTTAAAACAGGATATTTACCATGATTTGATTTTTGAGTTATCCAATATTTCGGCACAGTTTCATGCGCATTGCGCCATGATCATGGAATAACTAAATAAAATCAAATAATGGTAAATGTCCCGTTTTAAATGACTTTAATTGCAATGTTGTTATGCTAGAAATGTTTAACTATTAGTTCACGGACTTCGCTATTATTTTTAGTGAAAAAATAGTTGTCGGAATTTGGTTCCAAAATGTTGTAAGGTTTAGAACTGTAGTTTAGTGAGTGATGTAATCTTTGAACAAAACGATAAATAACAACTAGTATTAATGTAGTTAGTTTGACGACCTGCGAAAGACTGCAGGCAGATGCTGGATGCGGCAATCTGAAGACAGGACGCTGTCTTCAGCTTGACGCATCCAGCATCCGCCTCAACGCTCATTTGTCATTTTTCAATTCTTAGAGCTATGTTGATAACTTTGATTCTCTGTCGGATGTATTCGTTACGAATCCTATCTTTCTGAGCGCTTGCTGAGCGACTTTGAACTGGTGGACCAGCCCCATCGTGAGTGTCCACGTCTCAGCTCTGTAGGTCATAACGTGTAGGAAGGACGCACTAGTTGAAAACTTTGGAGAAGCTAGGGAACTAGGGAAGCCTTATTGTTCCACTATCGGTAATTAAGCAGAGAATCGTGTTTTCCCGAGATTTAAATTGAAACTTATCGAAAAAAGCCATGATCGCAAACTCACCTATCGATACACGAGCACTCAGATTATCAGTTGGCTGCAAATATGCGTTTCTTTTCCGCTCTGTTTAGTTTGCGGCACGGTTTCCGTACACACGACTCTTGTAGTATAGAAACATGTGGTAGGAACTGTACTATCTATGGAAAGATGACCTTCCTGTAATTCTTTATTGTACACAAAAAACCTAACTAAAAAAGATATGTACATACATAGGCGAGCTTAACCCTAACAAAGAGTTTTCTTACAGGATAACCTTTCCTGACATGGTATCTATTTATTTCAAGTTCGCCAACATTATAAAACCAATTCTTGGCACAAAATAATATACAAAAAAAAAATACAAAATTATTTATTTGCCACTTAAATACATATGTATGTACACATTACTGGCGGCCCCCGCACGAGGCAAGCCTGTGTCGCGGGAAGCCTGTTTACATAGGTAACTTTAACGGTTGAGATTTAAAGAAACTGATACTGATTCAGGGCAAACAAACAAAGATAATAAGAATATAAATTTAATTCATTATAATTATAAGGGTGATACAAAAAGTTTAACAAATCAGAGCACAAATATAATTTATGCTGCTAACCGATCGCCTTACAAACATCCACACTTCTAAATAAATAATATATATCTAATTATAAAAGTAATTTTTTAGACATTAAAAAAAATTTCACTGCAAATCGTAAAAAAATACAAAATAATTTATTAGTCTTTTGTATTTTTTCATAGGTGTTACCTAAAATTAGGTTTTTTTATGTGAAAAGTGTTACCTAAAATAGATTTTCTATGAACTTCGCACTAGGCTAGGCTTGCTTCGCGGGACGCCAAATTAAAGCAAACTAACAGTAGGTACTCAAAAAATAAAAGTTTGGTCAAAACTAGGTCCCACATTTACATTATTCATGTAGGTATCTAAGCGAACATCTGAATTAAATCAAAGTTTTCTTTCGCCCGTATAAAGATAAAAATCAACTCTTCTTTTCTACTCATTTATATTGTTGTAGTAAAGCCATTGGCTGGCAGAATTGGACCCCAGGTTCACGTGCGTGGAGCTATTATGTAGAGCGCATGTGACCTGCGATTCAATGATCTATAGATGACTATGATCTTACTGGCTGTTTGTTTGTTTTTTTTTGTTTGTTTGCCCTATATCAGTATCAGTTTCTTTAAATCTCTACCGTTAAAGTTACTTTTGTAAACAGGACTCAGGCTTGCCTCGTGCGGGGGCCGCCAAAAATATGTACATACATTATATAACTGAAATGGCAAATAAACAAATTTGTATTTTTTTTGTATTTGTATAAAGTTGATAAGCATTTGGCTGTGAAAAAGTACCTAACTGTGTATTTGAAGTTATAAAAAAAAATATTTTGAGTGAATCACTTATCAGGAGCCATGAAAGTGAGCCTGTCAAGTCGAGTACTATTCCACCATCGCGAACACTTTTCTCGAACCATTCCGAAGCGCTTTTATTATTTGGGTATATTATACACTTATATCTTATCTATATACACTTATATCTTTGTTACGTATTGTTTAGGACACTCATTGGCTGCTTTTGATAACGATTAAAAATAGAAAAAAATGAACCAATTAAAAAATAGAGTTTAACGCGGGTGAAACCTCGGGTAACAGCTAGTGTAGGTATAAACGAACGAAAATACCCGTTAAATAGTACTAAATAATATTTATCTCTAAAACGTTCTGTTTCACCCGCGTGCTTTACGCCTATGGAAACCAACATGACATGAAAGTGAAAGTTAACTTGTTTTCCGCTACGCCAAAAACGGCATTTTGAGACAATTTCTGCGAATAACAGTTTAACGCTTTATTTACGCGATTGTTTTTAAGCATGATGTCCACTAATCCATGCTTAGACGTATAATTTATAAAGAATTTATTGTTTCGACAAAACTAAAAGCTGCCTTCAAATTCTAAAAAAAAAATAGTATATATTATTTTTAGTTTTCTTCTTTTGATCTTCCATCATGGCCTGTTGCAGCGTTGGATCGCGAGGAGTGGAAGAAGAAAAGGGAGGCCTTTGCCCAGCTGTGGGACAGTAACGGCTTAAAATAAATAATAATAAATAATTTTTAGTTTTGTGGGACAAATACCTCGGTAGAAATGTTTATATGGGAAGTCTCTATGTAGCGGTATATCCTCACTAGTGCCGCCACCTTTTATATATTTTTTACGTTGATTAAAGGAAATATAAAAAAAATAACTTTTTTTAATGCCACATTAAAAAAAGATAAAAAAATATCTTTGTATGATCGAAATAATTTTTTTTTTTATTTATTCTGTAATAGTTTTTTTATATTGTATAGATTGATATATTTATTTATTAATACAAATTTGTTACAGTTTATATATATAGATAGCATCTTAAATCCTAACATAGCTAGACACGAGTTCTCTTAGCAAACTTCTCTTTAGTTTCTCTTATAATTCAGGCGAGGTACGAAGTTGCCCTTGGTGGCCACCAAACTCTATTTTCGCCCAATTACATTTTTGAAATGTCCTCTTTTCAACGTAATAAGATCAAATAGGTGACGGCGCTAACTGTACCTATGGGTACCGCCTTAAATTGATCCACAATTGACGCAGAAATTTGCGAAAATATGTACATTTTAATGGTTTTTATCCAGGAACATCACGGGTACTTGGAGTTCGTGGCGGACATCGTCCAAGAGGTACCTATCCTAGTCAGAACATACTTATTTTATGTATTTTACTTACTTGCTGGTTATATTTAATTAGTTGTAGCTTTAACATAGGTATTCTATGGCCATGTACTACGTACATTAAATGTACAAGACATCAGATCTGCGGTGTTAGAACACAGTCTTTGGTTTTACTTGATTTACATTCTTGTTGAAAATCGCAATAACTTTCCCAACATATGTACATATACGTAATTATAATAATTTGTCCTTATTATTAGCTAGTGATTTTATGATTTTTTTCTTCTTTGCAAATTTAACAATAATTGAAATGAAAATAATCAACACTTTCTTTTCTACTATGTAGATTGTAGATTAATAGATTGATTGTAGTCTACAATGTAGATTATTTAGTTAGTTTTGTTTAGTAATTGTGTGTTTAGGCTTTCCCAACATATAATATCAGCTGCGCACCGAGGCCTCGCCACGTGGAAATTTACGCGCAATTTTACCATATTATCTCACCGCTTAATCCTTCCCTGGACTACGACAAACATTTCAAAACCAAAATCACCTGAATCGGCCCAGACGTTCTCCAGTTTTAGCGAGATAAACGAACAGCTATTGATTTCAAGTCATTTAAAACGGGATATTTACCATGATTTGAATTTGGTTTGATTTGATTGGAACTGTGCCGAAATATTGGAAAACTCAAAAATCAAATCATGGTAAATATCCCGTTTTAAATGACTTTAGTGTGACCATGTCCATAAGTCCAAAGTCGCTCAGCGAGCTATGGAAAGAGCTATGCTCGGTGTTTCTCTGAAGGATGAATGAATGAATGTATTCGTAATGAATACATTCGACAGAGAACCAAAGTAATCGACATAGCTCTAAGAATTAGCAAGCTGAAGTGGCAGTGGGCCGGCCATATCTCGCGAAGAAACGACGGCCGCTGGGGCAAACGTGTTCTTGAGTGGAGACCACGACTCGGTAAACGTAGTGTAGGACGCCCGCCGACCATGTGGGATGACGACCTGGGAAAGACTACAGGTAGATGTTGGATGCGGCAAGCCGAAGACAGGGCGCTATGGCGCTCATTGGGGGAGGCCTATGTCCAGCAGTGGACTGCTATAGGCTGATGATGATGATGAGTGTGACCATGATAGTTTCAAAAGTTTTATAGCAATTGATTAGGCTTAAAGTGTGGCTTACGAAATGTGGTGTTAAAACACAACCACATTGGTAAGCAACGCTTTAGCAGCCTCTGTTCTTAATAACAGTCGATCTCACTTTCACCGATTACGAATTTGATGTAATAGAAATTGTTATTATATTTACACGCACGAGAACGTAACATGATTTCGATTTTATTTGTGACGAATTTTTAAATGGCGGAAAAAGTTGAAAGCTTTCTGCTCGTGGATTAAATGTGTATTGATCCGACATGCATCCGTAAAGATATAGGGAGTAATGAAAAAAATATTTTTCAAATAATCGTAAAACAAAAGTTGATCCCTTTGGGGGTCCAGAATCAACGCCTTTCCAATGTTGAAACTTAACATGTGTTCTAAACAAATATTTATGTAATTTTTCGTTAAATATAAATAAACTTTCTATACTTCTATATTTTTTCTCTCTTTCAATTTCATCTTCCAGTTTTGGTAGGACAATGAAAAAAATATACATCGTGCGCATACATGGGTTCCCTTGAGACTTATAGCCGTAGCCAAAATTCGGCTAAGAATTGAAATAAAAAATCTATACCTTTTAGAAACACTTAGATTAAAAACTATCTGAGCGTCTGGTCTATGCGACGCGTGCCCCGAGAGCTGGTGAGTATCTGGCGCAGCGCATCAGCATTGCCATACAGCGGGGCAATGCAGCCAGCGTCGCGGGGACGCGCGCCGACTGGTGCTAATATGGATCAGTTGAGCTACCTGTAGATTTTTTACAATAGTCTGTACATAGCTCAATTGTTTCAATTGTCAATACTAGTTCTAATTTGTTACTATTATTTAACTTTCTTTGTTAATAAAGATTCATAGTTGACGACCGTGACGTGACACGATCCCTCTGGTCTTCACTGACAATCAGCGCTGGACACATAGTGTATATCCAGCACAAAGCTGAATGCACACTAAAGGCCTGCTGAAGGCCATTTTTGCCTTGAACACTGCTACGCACAATAATTCATAAGATATCTTATCTTGGCGTAGTTTTAAGTTTGTTGTGTATGGTAGTTTTAAAGTTAATAAAAATATTTTCTTTCTTTTCTTTTAGTTTCTTAGATTAAAATCTAGAATTCGAAATGTATGTTTTCATGTCACATTAGCGTTTTTAGAGACAGGACGTACCTTTACTTTCTTTTTAAATACATTCAAGGCCGAAAAGGATGCGTAGAAACTAGGACGGACGCTCGCTGCATAGTGATGTTATTGGCGGAATGGTTCTGGGGTATGCGCTTTCGAATCATGGCATCGAGAACGGAGCAAAGTTTTTTCGGTGCCAAATGTCGAAAGGAAACCTTGTTTTGGATATAGTGTTTGTCAGTTTGTCACAGCAAGCCTTACTCTGGGTTTCCATACATCAGAGTCAGACAAGGTACTAAGAGAACAATATAAATAATACTAGCTGCGCCCCGCGGCTTCGCCCGCGTGGAAATCTATGTGTAAAATGGTTTATAAACCGTCCTCTGCAATTGAATCTGTTAAAAACTTTACTGTTTCTCGTTTTTCTTTTCTTAGCGTTTGTGTAACTTACTTTATCTGTTAAAAAATCTGCATCATAATCCATTGCGTAGTTTTAAAGAAGAAGCAACTTTGTTTTATACTATGTAGTGATGTCTGTTTGTCACAGCAATTTTTAGTTTTAATCCAGAATATAGGCTAACCTAGTACCAAATTTCACACCAATCCAATCAGCAGTTTGAGGATGAAGGAGAATATACAAACTTTCGCCTTATAGGTAGATACCAGTGCAATGAAATTAATATTATATGAAACGACATTACAAAATTTGGCCAGAGCTCAAAGGCCTACCGTTTAAACTGGCCATCCGCTATGCCAAAGCAGTCGTTTAAACTCTCTTCAACTGAGCTATGAGTAAAGTCATAACGATAGCAATAAATTATCACTTATTAGTACTCAATTACCAGACACTTTTATACCTTGTCACATTAAACTTACTTAACCAGAGTTTCATTTCTGAGTGAGTACTCTTTAATACGACAAGGCACTAAAGTGATACATCTTAATGCCGACTAACTGCACCCTGCGGCTTCGCTCGCGTGGATATCTTTGCGTCAAATGGTTTATAAAACCTTCCTCTTGAATCACTCCCCCTGTTCCACATATCCCTACTGCTCTATTTCTACTGGTAGGGAAGAAAGGATTTTTTTTCCACATTTAGCTACTAGGGGGGATACAATGATATTTCACTTCCACATATTTCTACTAAGAAAAAGTACAATCAGATGGAAAATTCATTTATTGTAGGTAGTAAGGTATGTACCTTAAAAAAACATTCTTATATTATATCGGTACTAAATTTAACAATTAAACTTCTTTGAAATCAACAAATAAATAATAATTATCTTAGCATATCTAAAAAATGACCCACCGTTATATCTCCTGTGATTAAATGCAGTTGTGCATTTTGAATGACGCGGTCACGGATCACATATATTTGCGCCCTCTTTTTTGGCGGATTCTTGATGGACTTCATCCGATTTTTCATAACCGTTGATTGGTTGTATAATAATTTTAATAAAGCATACAAACTATATTTTATCAGTAGAGATAAGCGGAAAAGTAGTCCCCCCTAGTAGCTAAATGTGGAAAAAAAATCCTTTCTTCCCTACCAGTAGAAATAGAGCAGTAGGGATATGTGGAACAGGGGAATCACTCTATCTATAAAAAACTGGATCAAAATCCGTTTCGTAGTTTTAAAGATCTACGCATACATAGGGACAGGTAGACAGCTGGAAGCTACTATGTTTTATTCTATGAAGTGGTGCCTGTAATTTAGAACATTATCTATATCATAAAAGAGATAAGACTCACTGACTCATCAAGAAATCTCTGCAACTACAAGACTAAAGCCGCATTTTTACTAGGTCACATTTGTTCTGCGACTCTGGCGCTCGACACGAAATTCACTATACATACGCTATAATAATAATAATCATTTATTTCAGACCATATTAAAGTAACAGATCTTATTTAACTTATTCTACGGTCCATAGTAATATATACCTTAAAACTAGCATACATAAAATATAAAAGGACTAAATTAATAATAACACGCTTTTTTTTTATTACGCCGACAGCGTGTAGATGTACTCAGGGTTTCAGCTGTTTTCGGTGCACGGCGCGGGCGGTGCAGCGGTGTCCCGTTGCAGGCGGCCATTGAGTGCTATGTCGCCCGACGTCGCTTGGGACATTTATCGGGTGGCGCAGCTGTCGCTAGTAAAACTTAGAGCTTTCTCCATGCCTAAATACCTAATTGAAAAAAATTTGGTCCGTGCGGTAGTTTAATTGTGCGTAAAGAAGTAACAAACATCCAATCTTTCGCATTAATATATATAAGTGTTATTCTTAGATGACTTGCGCTCTAAAACTAACGCCACTTAACTATAAAATAACTAGTTAACTCTAGCAATAATAATAATTTTAGAGAAATTGAGAGAAAATAAGTTTTCTCTCGAGAAAATTACGAAAATTATCGCAAGTTTCATTGGAAACCATGTTATAATGTTATATGTAGCAGAAAACTAAGAAAATTGTTACTAATGTAACGTATTAGGGCTTTTTGAACCAGCCTGCTTACTATTGACGACCTCTGTTATCTAATAGTACCTTAGAGAATTAAAAGTCTTATATTTCAGTAGTAAAACATAATAATAAAAATGTACACACACACACATTGTAATCAAACAGGATTACAATGTGTGTGTGTGTGTGATTATTTAATGTAATGAATTAATAATTATGATTAATGCTGGACAATTCACACAGCATTATCTAGCCCCAAGCTAAGCAAGGCTTGTTTGTATGTTGTATCATCAATATTTTTTCTTCCTTTTTTTTACTTTGTCCGCCTCCGGATAAAAATTCTTGTACGATTTTCAGATATCTGTTCCGGTTTCCGTAGATTGTAATAACTCCATATATGAACGATTACAAACAGACAAAGTTAACCTCTTTACTTTTAGCTTGAATAGTACGAGTATGTTGTATATCTTATTAATTTCATGCTGTAATTTGTTTAGCTACATACCAAATAAAGCACACAGATCCTCATCTTCGATCTAACAATTCTATCCATCAACGGTTGTCTGGTAGAGATCTTTTTTACTTTTTCTGACAATATGGCGGATTTCGCTCTTGAGCGATAAGACCGCTAAATTGTCCCATAGTTTATAATTTTTTATCTTGTTTGTTATATTTTTAAGTGTGTAATAAATAATTATCTATTTATCTATATATCTAATATATTAACTCATTCTTTTCCATTCCAGATTCAAGAAAACTCTTCGGCGGTTACAGAATAACTCCTTCTTACTGCAAAGCGTCGCGAGCTGCCAAGTACAACCGAGGGAACACTATATGTATGTTCAACCACGAATGTACGTCGAGGGGGGGTGAGGTAAGGTTCATTTTGATTTACTAGTGTTTTCCAGCCGCTTTAATCGCGTGGTACCTAACTTAAATGTAGCCCATAGGACTCAGCTATCCTATTATTAATTAAGTCCTGTTTTGGGGCTTTCATCACGATAAGTCAAAAGTCAACATATACATCTCCATTAAACTCTTGTCTCATCTATTCCAGGTCGTCGGCACTTGCATGGACGGTTTCCTCTTCGGTGCGTGTTGCCAACTTAAATCCGACAGCCAATCCCACATCCCCAAAGGCCCAGGAGTTGTCATGACCAGCTACCTCGATTACCCCGACCCAGAGTCCGAACTTGCAGATTACGACGCTGATCAACTCAACGACTGGCATAACAGCTTCAAACCCATCGTCACTCCTGGCTACAAGCCTGCATACTCATCCACCAACAAGCCAGAAGACCTAAGCACGGAAGCTGAAATCATCAACGAAGGCGTCAACCAAATAGCTAATACACTACTCAGCTCGCCGCCTAAAGACAACAGTTATAAGCCAAAACCTGAATACAACTTCAGTACGATTAATCACGTTAGTGCAGATACGATTCTTGTTAATCCAAACGGAACAATAGTAGATAATGTTGCAAGGCCCTCAGATTTTAACGTCCAGATTTCATCAATGCAAACTAAGCCAACGATTGCACCTAGTACTACATCGTCAACGCAAAAGACTGTATCTACACATTATCCAGTGAGACCAGTGTTCAAACCCAAACCAGTTAAAGCAACTTCAGAGAATTATGTTATTGTTTCAACAGTAACAAGGGAAGAGGAAGCATCATCAGTACATTCTATTATACAAATGCTGAATGACAGCTCCGTTAATGTAAAAGAGGATGTGACGTCACCAGGGTATGATGCAGCGGAAACTAAATCATCGCCTTCACCTTACACCCATACTACGCTATACAGCTCTAGCTATTATCCTTCAAGTCACTACGTCACACAGTCTTCAAGTTACTACGCTAAACCATCTTCAGGACATTATGTCACCTTGAAACCTACATCATTATCAACAAGAAAACCATCGACTACAATGAAACCTACAACAGTTTATTTGAAACCATCAACGCTAAAGCCTTACGTATCATCGCAAAAACCACCCTACGAATATGTTACGTCTTCGAATACCATGGAGTACTCATCGCCAAGTCCTAGTCAATCAACTAGTCAAGCTATAGACAATTTTAACAAGTACCCTACAGACCCTAGTGAGTTTACAGACTCAGTGACTACTTTCAGTTATGTTAGTTCAAGTACAACGGAGAAACCTACAGTAACCACACGCAAACCACCATCTACCAGTTACATTACTGGGTCACCGCTTACGAGAAGACCAGTCACACCACCAGCGTCTTATGAAAATTACGATACGTCATCAGATACCTTCTCAAGTGCCACTCCAACTGTAATAGTCATCAACGGATTCCAAACGCAAAAACCCACCGATGAGACTCAATTTATAGAGATCTCACAAGAACCGTTCAAAAAACCTGCGACTATAACAGTGAATAACAACATCGCTTCGACAAATAATATCTACATGAACAAACCTCCTTCGTACGAACAACCATCATCACCAACTGTTGTTATTACACCTAAACCACCTCCGAATACTACTCCATACCCAATCAAGGCATCTACGCGACCTCCTGTGACTTCAACATCAAGACCGGCCACCGTAATATCCATCAGACCAGATTCTATTTCTATCAGACCTGTTTCTAGCACGACCGCTGCTACTTATACTTCCCCTTCCTTCGATTTTAACGAATACTCCCCAACGACCTTCAAGCCTGAACAGCAAACATCTCCAGACGACCTCATCAACTTCCCACCTGTAAGAAACCCTATGCTTAACGCGTCAGGGTCTAATCCAGCACTATACAACACCAGCACTTTCTCCGATAACGAACTCAGTGACCTAGATCTTATCCACGAACTAGAATTCACAACACCCACATGGCATGAAGACGACAAGCTCAATGACAAAATGAGTGCGTTCGTTAGTAAAATTGTCGGCAGTTTGCAAGGCACCTTCCAAGAACTACACGACATAGTTATCCTAGACAAGAAGCAGAACGCAACAGTGGTTAGAACAACCACAGTCAAGCCTAAGAAGACAGTGGCGACAACAAAAAAGCCGTTGACGACAAAAAAGCCAGTGAAGTTGACACCGACGACGAGAAAGCCGACGGTGAAGACGACGAAGAAGCCGACTAGATTGACGACGGCGGCGCGGAGGACGACCACCACGACAGCACCCCCCACCACTACGGTTGTAACGACGAAGAAACCGGTAAGACAAACTAAACTAAGCATATTTTTGAAGTATAATTAATTTGACTGTTTGTGTATATGCAAAATTGGAAAAGCTTATATCTTTAAAGGTATATTTTGTACTTTAAATGTAATTGGCTGGATCCTGATAAGGCAAGCAGCCTTGCAAGGCAGTCTGAAAATTACAACGTACTTAGAACTGAGTTGCAATATGTACACATCACACATGCAATATTCACAATTCAATTATTTATTTGATACAAAATGGGGGTGTAAGGGGGACTCCAACATCTCGTCTCCCAAGCCAGCCTAACCTGCACGTGGTACACCCTGCTAGATTACGAACAACGGCTTTGGTGAAAATTTACAATTATTAACATAACTTGAATCTGGCAGAAAAGAGTCCAACCAGACACAATTGCCATTAACATAGAATCACAATCAATACCTATACAAAATGACAGCCTGTATTTTAATCATCACGATAGATGTAGATGTTCTACGAGTATATCTAAAATGTTTCCCGTTTCCATTTTTTCAGATTCTAACAACAAAGCGGACGAAGCCGACCCGACGAGCGACCACGACCACGCAAACACCGACCACGTCGACCACGGAGCTACAAGACGAGGTCACCACGGAGAACTTCGTCGACCAGAATATTGACTACAATGATAGGAACCGTAAGTATTGTCAAAAACAAGTTTGTCCCACTTGTTACTAGCGTTATTTTAGAAGGCATCATAATTGAATTAGTGTTAACAGTTTTATAGGTTGATGGCAAATATTTAAATCGTTAGATGTGCCCTTACCGGTCTGGTCAGACCGCGCGTCCTTGTGGCCACGCGGCGTGAGTGAGTTCACTCACTTGAACTCAGTATACATCCGAACACAGTGTGAGCCGGATGAGTGGACTTTGCAGATTTTTGTTAAGAAGTATTTTAAAATGCTATATTATTCACGAAAGTATGAGCAGTATGATTGCATTTTAATAGTTATAGGTAATTGCCCACATAGATGTACCCCCCAATTAAAGGAAGTTAGAGCTGGCACATATAAAAAGGATGTTTTGATTGTATACAACCTTTTCTAAATTCCAGTGTGCGGCGTAAAACCTCTATCCAAAAGCGGCCGAATTGTCGGCGGGAAGAACGCAAAGTTCGGCGAGTGGCCCTGGCAGGTGCTGGTACGTGAGTCAACCTGGCTGGGACTCTTCACGAAGAACAAATGTGGAGGAGTGCTGATCACGAACCGGTTCGTCACCACAGCTGCTCATTGTCAACCTGGGTGAGTTACTTATAATAATATTTATTTATTCAATACCAGCTGCGCAACTTCGCCCTTTCCCTTGAATCACTCTACCTATTAAAAAAACCGCATCAAAATGCGTTACGTAGTTTTAAAGATCTAAGCATACATAGGGACAGACAGAGAGCGAGAAGCAACTTTGTTTTATACTAGTGAGGACTGCTATTATTGACGTCGTTTTGGGGAGGCCTTTGCTTAGCATTGGAAGTCTACAGGCTGATGCTTTTTTTAGCCTTTATCTGCCTATATTAGTTCACTGCTTGACATAGGCGCCTTATGAGCGCCAAATAAATAAAATAAAAAGTTTCTTTATTCAGACATTAGATAGAAAGAATATACTTTATTGCACAAAAAGTTGTACATAGGCGAGCATAATGCTAGATAGCATTCTCTACCTGCTAACCTTTGGGTAGTGTGGACAACAGTTTGGTAGGTAGTGCTATATAATAGAGATAATAAAATATACTACTCATAATGATACTAAGCTACTTATATTATACTTAAACATTAATATATATACCTATATAAATAATTAATATATAATTATAATTACGTACCGAATTATTCTTGCGAAAGAAAATAGTTATAGACTCTAGATCTGAAGACATTTATCGAGGATGCCTCGCGATATTCAATGGGCAGACTGTTCCAAAGCCGAGTGGCCTTTACAGCGAAGGTTCTATGATAACCTACTGTACAGGCGTCAGGAGTTCCAAGCTTTGTTTTTGACATTGTCCACACACATACACATTTTAATTACAAAAATAAAATAAAATATGTAATTAAATTAGAATTAGACAGAATTACACAATATTGTTATTTGGAGCAGTCATTCAACAGAATCCCAACCCATGGAGTCTAAAGAGTGAGGACTCTGCTCACACCAGTTGGGACAAGATTCATGGTGTGAGTTGACGAACGACTAAAGTAAAAGTAAAAGTAAAGTTAAAAATCATTTATTTCTTTAGGCTTACAAAATAAGCACTTAGACAAGTCATATTTTATATATAAATTATTATCAAATAAAATTATTTTATTTTACTGTTCACTTAAATTTTTTGTCCACTAGTGGAAGAAGTGAAAAGAAACCACCACTCTGAAAGACTGACAGCGCCCAGTCATCAGTTTGTTAATAAAAATATCTGAAAATAGCGATACCAGTTTGCATTAAGTGTAATTGTCAATTTTGCAAGTCAATGATGTGTCTCGTCGTGCCTAGGCAGTAAGAGGTTTACGAAGGTACTTCCTGTTTCGTAAGTAGTAATGATTTAATGAGAAAGGACCGTTAGGGCTTAGAATTATCATTAGGTTTGGATGATGTTGAATGGCGACGGCCTATAGCGATAAATTTTATCGGTGGGCGTAATAATTTAAGGCGATTGGTCACGGGTTGATAAAAATAACAGGATTTTCTATTTGCTAGGTTCGCGTTCACGTACAAGTAGGTAATTTAGATAGCCGATAAGAAGTTTTGCTGTCAGTGTGAGTCATTTGTCGTCGTCGCATTGTCATCGAATGCTTAAAGTATTTGAAAACATCATCATCGCCAGCTTATGCTCCTTCACATCTTGAACATAGACCTCCCTTCAACTTCAACCTATGCCTCCCTACATCATCAACCTTTAATAGTCTACTGTTGGACATAGGCCTCCTAATAAGCGCTATAGCGCCCCGTCTTCAGCTTGCCGCATCCATCTGCCTACAGTCTTTCGCAGGTCTCCCTTGATATGCTATAATCATTTGTTCATAACAGTATTGTCAACTTGCAGATTCCTAGCATCCCTAGTCGCAGTATTCGGTGAGAACGACATATCAGGCGATAAGGAACCAAAGACGCCTGTAACAAGGAATGTAAGACGAGTGATCGTGCACAGAGAGTACGACGCGGCGACCTTCGAGAATGATCTTGCTCTGCTGGAACTGGAGTCGCCGATCAAATTTGATGCTCATATTGGTAAGAACCTTTTGTTCATTATTGGGTGTAATAACTCACAATATGAAGACTGCAGATGTTTCCACTGAGTTTGCTTTGTAGATGCGGAAGTTTCTTCTTATATTTGTTACTAGATTTTCACATCTATGTTTAAAATGGTTAATAAACCTTCCCCTTGAATCACTCTCTCTATATATTGCTGAAAACTGTATTAAAATCCGTTGAAGACAGCGGAAGCGACTTCATTTTATACTATGTAATCTGTCTCTAGACATAAAGTTTTAGAAACCTGAAGTCTGATACATAGATATGGTTTTTAGAGTATTTTATTTATCGATTCCTAGCCTAACGACCATGTTCTGTATTCCAGTGCCAATCTGCATGCCGCCCGATGAGACCGACTACACGGGACGCATGGCCACCGTCACCGGCTGGGGGCGGCTGAAGTACGGTGGTGGAGTACCAGCAGTGCTGCAGGAGGTTCAGGTAAGAATAGAACTAAAGGAAGACATAGTAAATAGAGTCAAAGCGAGTAGCTTTGAATTTTTCAAAGGAGCCACATCACAATTTAAAGAAAACTGACCTCTGCAGGTCAGAAATGTTCATATAAGTAGACTAAAGGTGGCATTCGTATATCGACGGTGGTGGTACGTCGGCCACGACCCATTGTCACTGCTGTGCGGCGCTGCTAGAAGCTTTTGAATAGCAGCGTCCGCGACCCAGGCAGCGACTGTTACGCGCAGTAGTCAAACAGAAGTCAGTGCGAACAGTTGTCCATTGTACTCGTGTATCGATTATATAAGAAAAGGTAGCGCGACCCTATTGCCTCCAGAGCGGCTTTGCGTCACTGCTAAAGTCACAGCTTTCACGATATCATATCACAATATCGTACGGGAGAAACTGCTTCCATCATAGTTTAGTAACCAGTTCATCTCAAATCTATACTCATATTATAAAAGCAAAAGTAACTCTTCTGCTTGTTACCTTTTCAGGCATATACAGCTGAACAGATCTTATGAAAATTTGGCAGTTATGTAAAAAATATCTCGGGTTATTCATTAGGCTGCTTGAAAAGGGCGTGCAAAGCCGCGGATAGATTTAAGTTTAAATTAAATATTCTATTCTTTCTGAATTTGTTGACTGTAAAGAACAGATGTTCGCCTTCTCAATACTCTCGTTTTCGTCTTTTACTTCTTACCACGTTTGGTAACAACACTGTGGTTGGTCGGTACCAACCACGCTTTCTTCCTTGTTTATCGCTATATATTTTATTCTTAACTGACAATCTGGTTTGTTCTAGGTGCCAGTGATAGAGAACAGCGCCTGTCAGGAGATGTTCCAGACGGCTGGACACTCCAAAAAGATCCTGAACTCCTTCATCTGTGCCGGTTATGCGAACGGACAGAAGGACTCTTGTGAGGTAAGTAGCTATCGAGGTAGGTGAAGCCAGTGACTTGGCAAACGCAGTACGCCAGTTAGCGGCATCTCTGGACCACTATTTGTGTGTTCAACGGTGGACTTGTGTGGACTGATACAATGAAAATGATTCATATGACAGTAGCAGACGAAAAATTAAATTTATCAGACTTCTTTAATATATACTAATAGCTGTTCGTCTCGGTCTCAGCTGTTGTTTCATTTTTACCCATTCAGTAGTTCATGGTGAATTGAGAACCTTCTTTGAATTCGGATAAAATAAGTACTATATACTCCAAGCACCTAATATTTAAAAGCGAAATTTTTTAGATTTCGACCGCTGCGTAGGGACAGAAATACAACAAACACATAGATGGATAGAAACTTTCCCTGACCTAATCTTTCCTCTTTATAATATTAGTGTAGATGTATAGAAACTAATTCTCTCTTTTTCAGGGTGACAGCGGTGGTCCTCTAGTTCTGCAGCGTGACGATGGTAAATGGCAACTAGTAGGTACCGTATCTCATGGAATCAAATGTGCAGCTCCCTTCTTACCTGGTGTTTACATGAGGACTACCTACTATAAGCCCTGGTTGAAGTCAATAACTGGTGTCCGCAGAAGATAGAGGGATTTACGATTTTTTTTAAATGTGAAAGATGTTGAACTACGTTTCTTTGAAGCTATAAAATCTTTAGAATTTAAAGGTTGCCTACGCATTTCAACGCTTCTGTAAATTTTGCTTCTAAAAATTGTTTGTATTAAAGCTATGTTTGTATATCTAAGCTATGATTCATGGAATAACTATTATGGCTCTCTATTCCTAACTTAAAAATAGGAGCATTATAATGTAGATAATAATGTATATTTTAGTTATTTGTAAAGATTTGCATTTATATTTATTATTGTTTTAGTTAAAATTTAGTTTTAAGACTGAATTTTAGATAGTAAAGTTGTTATTCGTTTGATATTTTAATTGATTTGAGTTTAAGTTATAGCATATTATCTTGTTAACCAAACTACATGCGGAAATATTAAATGCTCAAATAACTTAATTAATTTAATTAGTTATAATGTAACTGTTGAAAATGAACGATTTTATGCATTTATTAAACAATTTAAGTATTTCAAATGGCTTTCTTTACAATCCACCATCTACTATAATCTATAGAGGTATTAAGGATTACAGTGCATTTCATCTCAGTTGGATCCAGCCCATTTTTGGGCCCCGCGACGCTTTCGCTTTCTTTTTCGTCGCCGGAAAGGGGTCGATATACCAAAAAACTACAACTGGAAATCGTAATATTTCCTTAACACTTTGAGTGCTGAAAACGCACGGTATGAGTTTTCTACAAGTGACTAATATGCATAAATCTACAATAGCGCAGCGGCTGAGAAGATACAGATCTTTGTGACTCAGCAGAGCTGTAATATTTTTCGAACGAAACGCATGTGCGGCGCAACACAGCCGCTGTGTAGAGTGGCAGCACGAATTTTTTAGGTGAAAAAAAAGACCGCAGTCGTCGAAAAAAAACCGCAGTCAAAGTGTTAAAAATATATAGGAGAATTTGGTGGATTTGCTTTAATCAAATATAAATCCATCTGGATTGAAAATGCTGCTATATAGATCGCAATCCCTATACGTATTAAAAATTCAATCAAAACACAAATTCATTGCACTATTCAATAACTTTATTGCGTGAAACCCTATAACTAGTTTTTTTTTTATAATATTTTTTCATTGCTGTAACATTATATTAATATATTTTTATTTAACAATTTTATTGATAGCACAGCAGTTTTTATTTCTCACGAGGAAAAAATAGATAAATATAATTAATCCTATACTACTACATCAAAACATACTTTAATAAACTTCAAAACCAGCTTGATAATTATATCCTAAAATAGTAAGTTGTGCATTAAAAATATTCTACATCAAACCTACCTACATAATAATTATGTATATTCTTTTGAAACCTCTTATCTACACTAAAATACTATTTGCACGGAAAGCATCTTCTAGTATTTTCTAATCAACATTATTTTCAATATTTTAACAAACGTCTTCTGAACAAAAATTTTTTTTTGCGTTTTCATCATCAGCTATTAAATATATTTGATTATTAATATCAGCTTTATTGGTGAGAGCATTGCCGAGGTCTTACTTTGGTTCGTTTCCTTTATAATGCAAGCACTTCTTGCAAATAGCACCCGCCTTATCTTTAATCGTTGAAGACATAGCCCTATCGGATTCTGGTTTAGGATCTTCGAAAGTTCCTTCACTGAACTGTTGAATTAACTTCTTTATGTAGCTACCAGGCCCTCTTATAGTAAGCTTTGCATCATCATCAACCTTATCTTCAACAGTATTAGCTCTGTATTCGCTTAACATTTGGAGCCCGTCTTGAAAGTTTTCAAACGCTTGAGTGATTTTATCCCCAATGTTTAGTTTGTCTTCTATGTCACTGAAGGTGACAGATTTCTCAGGTTCTACAAAGCTTTTTGATCCAGTTGGAGTGATGATAATTTCTGAGTTTTTAACATCGATGGTTATTTTTGCGTCGTTAAGTTGCAATCCTGAGAGTGATACGTCAACGGACTTCGAGCGGTATTGCCTAGATGGCGTTGTGGGTATGGTGAGTTGGTTTGAGTCTGAATGTGATTCCTTGATAGCTCCTATAGATGTCACTGGTGAGATTGTTAAAGATGATCCACCGCCGGGGCTTGATCCTGTTAAAATATGATAATAAACATTATTTAATATCAAGACATTTTATAAATAGAAAAAGCATTATTTTTTCAAGTTAAATGCATTTTAAAACTTAATTTTTATGCTAATATAGTAATATTATAATTGTTAGTCGAAAAGTTATTGCCCATCACCAAATCTTTTTATCAAATATTTTACCTTACGATATAATTTGGGCACCCATTGCTTCTTTTTCCACTCCTAAAATAGACCATAATAATTTTTAAAACAAATATACTTTATGTAGTTTCCAAGCTAACTTTAAAGATTCATTTAACGTTTAAAAAATTCATAACAAAGGTTTAGCAGGATTATTTAGACTTCTTTCTGTTCTTCTATCTGTTATAAATAAAACCAGTTTTATGCTAAAAATCAAATAAAAATCGAAGCCAGACTTTCGTTACAATAATTTAACGGTTACTTATTCTGCAAGCTCCGTATAAAGGGTGTACATTGGTGTTCTTCGGTTTACAGTTTTCCCCCTTGACAAATCCTCCTTGAGAGGAAAACTGGAATCGAGAAAATCTCAATACCAGTTTTCGCCCTCACCGTTTTTTCTAATTCCATTTTTCTTATTAGTGATTTCAGGGAAAAAACTGGAATAACCTGTTCTTTGAACATAAATAAGGTTTATAGTTAACCTCAAAATTAGTCTAAACAACCCTGCACGAGCTACGATCCCACCACCAACCGTTAGAAGCCTCCTCGTCCTCAACACAGAGCGGCAAAGGCTGGTCCGCCATCAGCCCTTGCACCATATCCATGCAGGAGTCTAGGGAGAACTTCTTGCCAGACATCTTGATGCCGCGGATGCGGCGCCGCATCTCTGTGTTGATGATGTTAATGATGAGGACATTATAAAGGGTTATGAGTAATTAATTTATGTAAGTTTTTACAGTCTCCGACCAGGTGGGATGATGACCTACGAAAGACTGCAGGTAGATGCTGGATGCGTCAAACTGAAGACAGGGCGTTATGGCGCTATTGGAGAGGCCTATGTCCAGTGGACTAACATAGGCCGATGAAAATGATTTCCGACAAAATGTATGGGAAAAGTTTTTTGCGATTTAGGCGGTGTAGGTATTGAATACATACCAGGACTATCCTTCGGCTCCATCTTCAGCTGAGCGAAGGTCTGTGCGCAAGAAGTCAGCACTTGTTCATAGTCGCAGATGGCGGCGTGGGTGCCGTTGACTATCTTAGGAGACATGGGACTGTTGGCCAGGAGTAGGCTGGTTCCGAAGGTGGCGTTCAGCTCTCGAGTCTCTGTGGAGTTGTTTATTTATTTATTTTTAATTATATATATAGGTATTGTTTTTTCTTATTTGAATTTGTTTCAGTTTATTTGATTTTATGTAATTTTTTGTGTAATTTGAATACAATTTCGTATATTTTTTACTGATCGTTAGGTATATAACACATCAGTAAAAAAAAATTTACGTGTCAATTGGTTTTATCAATCAAATGTATTTCTGTTTTTAGTCTAAACTTATGTTTCAGTTATAGTTTGACCGAAACCGCTGTACCGCGCCTGAGGTATGCGAGCGGCGAGACGGGGGGGAAATATCGGCCGCTCCGATTCATCAATCTGCCGTCAACGCGTACTGTTTTTTTTTTTTTTTGCTTTGGGGTGGGTTTTGTGTCACGGCGGCCATGATAGGCCTATTGTGATCGCCAAACGCGTACTCTTGCTCTTTTTTCCTCGCCCCCCACGTCGCTGCACTTTCCTAAGAAGCGGTACAGCGGTTTCGGTCAAACTATAGTAAGTTTTTAATAAGTATCGACACAAACAGAGGGGTGCTTTATCTATTGTCACAGATATAATAATACTAGTACAAATGTTATCTTAAAGCGTTGATATTTATGTGAGCCACAAGTTGTCGTTTTGAGTTTACTAGATGGCGCAAGACTTGGTCATCAAGATGAAAAAACGCAACCTTCCACTACTAGATGTCGACTCATGCGTTATTTTACTCAAATCTAAGACCTATGCTCATATTCAAAAGGTGATTTTGTAAGTACCACCCACTACAAGTGTTCCAAAAAAGCCATCTAGTAGTGAGTGGACTCACTAACACTTATAATTTTCTAAAAGTGTTTAGTGCTAGATATTGCTCTTGTCTGTCTGTGATGTGATGTCAGAGATTTAGATGAAGTGTTTTTTCATTAAAAGGTGACATGATCGACAATATCCTACTAATATTATAAACGCGAAAGTTTGTAAGTTTGGATGGATGGAGGGATGGATGTTTGTGAATCTTTCACGCAAAAACTACTGAATGGATTTTGATGAAACTTCACAATAGCTATTCAAAAAGCTAACATATCAGAATAACACATAGGCTACAAATTCATAAACATAATTATATTGTATATTATCCAAAATATCTATCACAACGCGGGTAAAACCGCGGGGCGCAGCTAGTATGGAATAAGTTTGATATAAACGTGATCATAAAGCCACTGCCTCACCGGCACACGATGTGTACGGCCACGCGTGTACCGCGTGCATAGCGTTGAGCTACGTGGGTGCAATGTAATGCGTGTAGCAATGACGTCATTAATCTCCTATTCGTACGTGGCGTGTTCGTGGGTTGCAGTGGAGGTTATCAAATACATTTTCTTGCAAAGCAAAGCTAGTGACAAGCATTTGCGTGCAGTGGTGGGACAGCAGCTTAACTATTGCTACCAAATCTAAAGATAGAATAGAAGGGAAGTTTAGATTTTTGTTAAATACGCTATGCTGTTTAACTCTTTAATTCGTCGGTGTGTTTTGGGAAAATTTATGTTTGAAAAATAGCTCGCTACAAAATTAAATAATGTCCAAAATATTACTTACACAACTGGCCAAGGTGTTTATGAAAAAATGCATGAAAGTAAATCGGTTTAAATAAAACCATTATTGCAAAAAAATATTGGAGAAGTGACAAAAAATATACTTTAAAATAACAAATTTAATAATACACCACTCAACAAAATTATAAATGACAATAACAAATAACAGCAAACTAACAGAAAACATATAACAAATACAAGATGAACAAATAGAAGAAATCGTAATTTAATTACATTTGAATCACTACATACGTATAAAACAAAGTCGCTTCCCGCTGTCGTCTGTCCCTATGTATGCTTAGATCTTTAAAACTGCACAACGGAATTTAATGCAGTTTTTTTATAGATAGAGTGATTGAAAACGAAGGTTTATAAACCATTTGATACTTAGAGTTCTGCGCGGGGCACAGCTATAAGAAATTTAAACTGATGATGCCCAAAAATGACTGATTGCGTTTTATGACGCGTTGATTACAACCTCTATGTTCTTTGGTAATACCTTTCAGGGAGACTCGCGGTCTCTTCGCCTGAACTATGTTTCCGTTTTCAGTTCCAAAGACCTCCACCAGTATCTCTGCTGCCACCTTCTTTATCTCGTTCCAATCATCTGTAAATAAAACGAATGAATAATGCTATAAAATCTATAATCCTGTAAAAGGTGGGCGTTGCGACCTGCGACACAGTATTTTACTTCTGCAGATCATCATTATCATGATCAGCCTATAGCAGTCCACTGCTGGACATAGGCCTCCTCCAATGAGCACCATAGCGTCCTGTCTTCAGCTTGCCGCATCCAGCATCTACCTGCAGTCTTTCGCAGGTCGTCATCCCACCTGGAGCAGGTTACTTTATTTGACAACTTCTGTGGTGCGGTGGGCGAAGGTCCACCTGTGACGCAGGAGGTTGCGGGTTCGATGTCCGCCTCGGGAGATGAACCCGCAACCTTCTTGTGTACGATTGCAGACATTTGTTTTGAGTGTTCTGGTCGTTATCTATGTATAGGAAAAATATCTATCTATGTAATGTATTGTATTAAATATATCAATAATCTAGTACCCATAACACAAGCTCTGCTTAGCTTGCGGCTAGATGATGCTGTGTGGATTGTCCAGCATTATTATTATTATATTTTACGCTATAAGAAACTTATAACTCACCCAAGATATCCTGGTTAGTGGTCCTCTGTGAGGTGACAGTGAACCTGATGACATAAATACCCTTGAAGCAGGCAGGCACCGCGTGGATGTAACCACGACCGTTGAGTCGCTTCAGGAGACATTCGGTGAGGGCGTTGTCGCCACGAAGACGGAAGGCAACCATGCCTGGAAAACGCAGATACACTAGTTAGAAAATGATGAATAAGAAATAAAGATATATTAGCATTCGGCAAACCACCGTCTGCCACTCTTAACAGTTATGAGACTATGTTTATGGCAGACGTCCGTAATCTCCCCGATTACCAAAATCCATCACAATAGCCTGTTTTTATTTCTTTCATTTTTCTTTGCAATAGTCTCTACACCTGGCGGATACCATCTTTGGGTGTATCATATTGTGCACCTGAGGATTATACCCGCTATGTGTAGCCATCGCATCTCATCGCATCGAATCTAAAGAGATTAACTCTCTCAAAGGGCCTCTGTGCTGTTGGCTTTGGCCCCACGCAAGCCTTCCAAAAGACCGGTATGGTGATTATGTAACTCGCGACTGGTTTGCGACAGGCGTAAATTAAGCAATCAGTGCTGTCAAACGTCAATTTTGACCAATTTTGATGTTGTAGCTGGTGTCAAACTAATACAAAATTGACGTTTGACAGCACTGATTGCTTAATTTACGCCTGTCGCAAACCGGTCGCGAGTTACATAATCACCCGGCGGGTCACTTTATGGCCCGAGATCATGGTAATGAGATACATAATAATAATAATAATGTATTTATTGCCCTAAACTAATATTAAACACAAAAATAAATTACTGATAGCAGGCAAAGGGAGTATATTCAGCATTGTGCTGCATGCCAAGACATGCGGCGCTGGTTTTCAATACACTCCCGATTTAGTTATAGCTAACAGCTAGATAAAAGCACACAAAGATGGTTTGGAAAATGACACACGAAACGTCATAGATGAGTCGTTTGAAGTAACTCTGGCCGATAGGGTTATGTACCTGTTGGTCAGAGTTACTCATCAATTGCAAATAATACCGAGTGAATTTTCATTCATTTATCTATTGCATACACATACATTGTCATATAATTTTAGCTTAGGTAGGGAACATGTAACCTGCACCCTAGGGAACATGTACCCTCAATATTATTTTTAAATAATAACAAAACTAGTATTTTAAAGCTAACGAGGCGCAAAGGCAAACCTTTCTGAGAAGATCGTGTCATCGTCGCCAAAAAGATCGATATTTAGTTTTATTCAAGTGTCGCATTATAGGAACCTTAATTCAAAGTGTATTTATTGCAATTATTTGTGAAAAAGATTGTACATACAAAATAGCATATTAAAAAATGTTAAAATACACACCTAAGTTTCTCGGCTGAGGAATCTCAAAACGTTGATCAGCTAGTACCAACGCTTCAAACTTCTGGGCAAGACGGACACCCTGAAAACAAAGTAATTGTGTCATCATGAAATCGTTTAGTTTAGGAAGGACATCACCATTTAGAAAACAATACAATACAAATACGCTTTATTGCACATCAAGATAGAGAAGAAAACAGTAAAGAACAAACAAACAAAGCTGTATCTTGTTTTTTTATTCGTAAAATTGTATGCACAATTGGTGGTCTTATCGTTAAGAGTGATTTCTAAAACAATCAATTTATATATATAAAAGAAAGTCGTGTTAGTTGCAATATTTATAACTCAAGAAAGGCTGAACCGATTTGACTGAAAATTAGTGGGGAGGTAGCTTAGAACCAGGAGACGGACATAGGGATACTTTTTATCCCTTTTTGATTGCCACTAAAGCGCAACAAAGTTCGCGGGGTCAGCTAATGTATAATATTTTAATGGTCTTACTTCACGAATATGCTTTTGAAGACCGTTCGCTCCGTAGTTGCGGAGCACGAACCAAAGCTTCAGGGCTCTGAAGCGGCGACTGAGTGGAATCTGCCAGTGCTGAGATAGAAAATTATAATTATAACATTAATAAAGATAAACATACATTTATTTGCTCATATAAAGGTTTCGTACAATGACACATTATAATAGTAGTACACACTAACTACACAGTAAACAAATAAATAAATAAAATAAACCTAATTAATGAAGTTATAAATATACTAAAGCTGAAGATAATGTGTGAATGATGGTGTGAATTATTGATAATATTATGTATAATGTATAGGCCTCCTCATCGATTTCGATGACGGCGGCGACCCTAAACATTACGGATTCCTTTTTCTATCATGAGTTTATATGTATATGGCTATAACTTGGTCTTGAATACCCTACGACATGTATAGCAGTAGAGTTGGCCCGCTGTGTATACGTGTAGGAGGGCTTAGGTCTCTCTTATCAATAGGTCTCAATAGAGAGACCTATTGATAAGTATAGGTAATGAAATCAGTATGTACCTAATGAAAATATAAAGAAAAGATTTAGTACCAAATTTCCGTGAACCATATGATTGCGATGCAAAGTTAATATAGCTTATAGAAGTTATTAATAAACTAACTGAACTGAACAAAGTATTTATAGTTTGTTCTAGTAGTTAAGCATTTTATCCACCGCCAACGCGAATCAAAAGCAGTTTTAATCTACGCCCGTCACCATGAATGCTCCGCATTATTTTTCCCTACCACCACCTAAATCCAAACTCTTACTAGATACTCTTTCTTCGAAGGATCTTCCAATTGTATTTTTTCGCCACATCCATCAGAAATCTTATTGTATCCATGTAGAGTCTTATTCTCATCAACATGGAGTTTAGTATCGTTTACAAAATTACCGTTGACGTCTTTATTGCCGATTTTGCTGTTATTTTTATCTTCTGCTGATTTGTGATCAATTTTGTCTTCATTTGTTTCTTTGTGTCCATTTTGAATACCATTTTCGATTATTTCTTTGGTATTTTCACCTCCATTCTTAGTTTTATTACTATTTATGATAATCATTTTAATTTCTTCCTTACCGTTTTCAAGAACTGGTTTTGTTTTGATGAATTTCATTTTATTTTTTGTGTTTGAGTATTGCGATCCAACCTTTTGTGAATAAATTATGGAAAGATAAATTAAATAATAGCACAAAATTAAAAAAAAAGAGATGACTAAAAACCGGATTTTTTCTTACCATGTAATCGATAGCTTTTCCTGTAACATGAAACCATTATGTTATTATATAACTAATTAAATTAAACAGATATAAAAATAATAGACAAAATATTTAGATATATATATATACCTGAATTTTCGTGTCGCAGGTAGATGGGATTCACGTTGAAGGTCCTGTGCAAAGCTGTGCTGTCTCTTACCCTGGAAAAATAACAAATTATAAAGGTTAATTAATTTTAAAGGTAAAATAAAAAAAAGGCGAAATTGTTTATTATTTCACGGTCAGACAGCTGCACGGATGTGAATAAAATTTGCTTGTAAAATAGCTTTATATCCTTATGGATATAAAGCCCCCTGGATTAAAACCTAGGCTACTTTTGATCACTAAAAAGTGCATGAATCCTGTGGTATAGATGATCATCCGATCCCAAAGCTATCAATCAATATGATAATGATTTTAATGTTGATTAAATAAATTAAATTGCGTTATAACTGTCACTTATATAGCAAATTAGAGTACATACTAAAAATGCTGACAGAAACGTTTTTGAATTATTTTAGTTGGTAATAGTAATTTAGGTTACACTTTGCTAGCTGACTGTACTTTGGATAAAAATATTCAACACTTTTTCACAATACTTTTTATCGCACTAAAACGAAATCGGGTGCCTCCACGACGGGGGCGTCACACACCGGGGGCCTAACCCACGAACCCATAAAATTGTTTTTTGTTTATATTTGTTTTAAAAAGTTATTGTTTATATTATATTTGCATGCCTATGTATTAGGTAAAATATAATTGGACGTATTATAATTTTCAGGCCTACATTGTGACGATCAACATACCAACATATACTCTGGTAAATAAACATCTTTAATCTTTATAACTTACCACATAGCAGTGCAGTCAAAGTTGACCATCAACCACTTGGAAGGGTTGAAGGCAAAGGAGTCCGCCTTCTCAATACCCTCCAACCAGTGTCTGAAAACGTACAAAATAGTGGTCATTATATATTTATTGAGTCTTCTCTTCATCCATACCGCAATGCTTGAAAACGAAAGTTTTCAACCAGTGCGTCCTGCCCGTTATGACCTACGGAGCTGAGACGTGGACACTCACGATAGGGCTGGTCCACCAGTTCAAAGTCGCTCAGCGAGCTATGGAAAGAGCTATGCTCGGAGTTTCTCTGAAGGATAGGATTCGCAACGAATACATCCGACAGAGAACTAAAGTTATCGACATAGCTCTGAGAATTAGCAAGCTGAAGTGGCAGTGGGCCGGCCATATCTCGCGAAGAACCGACGGCCGCTGGGGCAAACGTGTTCTTGAGTGGAGACCACGACTCGGTAAACGTAGACGCCCTCCGACCAGGTGGGATGACGACCTGCGAAAGACTGCAGGTAGATGCTGGATGCGTCAAGCCGAAGACAGGGGGCTATGGCGCTCATTGGGGGAGGCCTATGTCCAGCAGTGGACTAATATAGGCTGATGATGATATATTTATTAGCTGGTCATTTAGTGTTACGGTAAAATCTACCGTAGCTATTACCACAAAAGCCCATTAAATAATGAATTCACTTATTCCTTAATGACGGTGCAAGATGCATGCAACTATGCTGAAATGTTAGAAAACTCAAAATACAGCAAATGTATTTATTGATTTATTTATTTGTATAGTACCTATATTTTTCTTGTATAATAAATAATGCTGGATAATTCACACAGCATTATCTAGCCCCATGGTAAGCAGAGCTTGTGTTATGGGTACTAGATAACTGATATACATAATACAATACATTACATAGATAGATATTTTTTATTATACATAGAAAACGACCAGAATACCCGAAACAAATATCATTCACTTGTTATATATCACTATCACACAATTGTTCCGAGGCGGGAATCGAACCCGCAACCTCCTGCGTCGCAGACGGACCTTTGCCCACCGCGCGACATCGGTCGTCAATTATCAGGTAAAGTCAAAATTTTACTCGTATAGTTTATACCACTGTTTGTACTATGTACTTTTATATCATAAATTTTATTTACAAATTGATCGTAAAATAAGAAAATAATACACAAGTGGTACCACTTAATTAAAATATCTAAGCTACGAATTAATCGAGCTATATAAAAATAGGTATCCTGTTCAAAGTTTCCATTCAGAAGATCATCACATTTGGAAATAGGGCATTCTACATTCACCCTCGTTTCTTCGGGATATTTTGGGTGGTCCACTGTCTTTTCAGCTTGCTAGAGCAGGCTACAATTACCAATCATTACAAAACTAAGACGTGACCTCATCATCAGCCTATAGCAGTCCACTGCTGGACATTGGCCTCCCCTAATGAGCGCCATAGCACCCTGTCTTCAGCTTGACGCATCCAGCACGACGTGACTTACCAGAACTAAATTTACATTATGAGTGATTAAAAAAACTCAATTTTAACGCAAAAAACATAATTTTAATGTTTTTTGCGTTTAGAAAACTTTTTTGCAGTGACGAATTGTTGCCTAAATCGAAAATGTCTTTGCCTAAATCCAAAGCCTAAATCCCATCCTGTGGTGCTGTTATTTCAAACTCACCTATACTCCGGGCATACGAAGGCACTGCCAGCATACGCAGCATCGACATGCAGCCAGGCGGAGTGCTTCTGGCAGACCTGGCCGATCTCTCGCAGGTTGTCGAAGGCAACGGAACCTGTGGTGCCGAGGGTTGCGCACACCTGGAAACAAAGATAGAGAAGTTAGATACGGTGAAAATCTATGTCTACAGATTGAATGGTTCCCTTTATGTCGAGTTCCTTTATTATTTTTTTGGCGTACTTTTGGCGGGCGCAGAGCGCGCCATCCCAGTGAAATTAGGTTGGGGCAATACGCACAAGGGCCACCACTTAGGTTCGAGCCTCGACTTGGGCTGTTGCCAGATGCTATAAGAGGGTAGGGAGGTAACGCCTTAGGTGCACGAGTGCACCTAAGGGCGGAAACGGGGAATTCTTCGACCCCGTATCCGGCGGGGTCAGTTTTTGGTCGGGTGAGTAGTGTGCGGAAGCTGCGTTGTTGCCGTCACTTCCAGGTTAGCGTCAGTGAGTGGGTCAACGGGGTCACCAAGAACGTATCTCGGTCTACGGAGGAGAGTCGACTCCCTTTACGTAGAGCTTGCATTCACAAATACTATCTAGATGTCAGGTCGGCGCAAAAAATCCGTCTCCGTAAATAAGAGCGCAGTTGTAATGTGAGCTCTTATTTTGTTTAGTTCGATTGTAACACAGCCAACGTAAACACGTGTCACAATGCCGCAATGTGTTTTCAAAAGTTGCAAAAATAAAAGTAAAATATTATTTGTTAGTAATATAATTTATTCTACATTTTCTTACCTCAAGTGCGCTCTTATTTGCGGAGTCGGTTTTTAGCTTTGATTTTTTGTGACCCGAAATCAAGATAGTACCTATTTAGCGTCGAGCCGTGAACTTGTCTCGCTTCTATTATCTTTATGTCGAGTTTAATAATCCCGCTTCTATTACCTATAAGTCGAGTTTAATAATATAATATCTTGAAGCACAGTCAGGTTCACGTGTTTTATGTGTATTGTATTTTAATCTAAAGAATTACTAAATGGCGTATTTGGAAAGTTCTCACTGTTTCATAACGAGATGTGGAATCAAAACTAGCAATAGTAATAACAAATAATGTACTGTTCACGCAGCATCATTAATCATTCATTATTTACTACCTATCAGTTATCTAGTACCCATAACACAAGCTCTGCTTACCTTGGGGCTAGATAATGCTCTCAAATAACATTATTTTAATGTTCACTTAATTGTTTTTCCCACCGAATCGAAAAGACAGACTTTGTAAACATTAAGTTTTATATTATAACTGAACACGTTTTATCTTTATTCACTACTAGCTGCTCCCCGCGGCTTCGCCCCCGTGGAAATCTATGTGTCAAATTGTTTAAATGATAAAAAGTATCCTATGTTAGACTCCTGGTTCTAAGCTACCTCTCCACCAATTTTCAGCTAAATCGGTCCAGCCGTTCTCGAGTTATAAGTGTTGTAACAAACACGACTTTCTTTTATATATATAGATTTACGAAAAAGAGAAAGGATAACAATAAGAGATTACTAATTACCATAGACTATAGAGGTACAAATCCAAAACCATAAACAATCATAAAACCTGTCCAAACCCTCCAGCATTAAACAAATTTAAATCGAAAACGCAGCCTTCGAAAATATCAAGTTTTATAACCGAATAAATAATTTTTATCTCTATTTAGGAAAAAGATAAAACTATTATTATATATAATTTTTGTTTGTAACTATAAATAATTAGTGTAATTCAAGTCATTAAAAACGGGATATTTACCATGATTTGATTTTTGAGTTATCCAATATTTCGGCAGTTTCATGCGCCATGATCACGGAATAACTGAAGTTTCTAATTAATTAATGAAATAAATAAATACTCTAATTTATTTATTTATTTAATTAATTAATTAGAAACTTATATACTTATATATCATAATAGTTTTATCTCTTTCCTAAATAGAGATATAAATTATATTTATTAGGTTATAAAACTTGATATTTTCGAAGGCTAAGGCGATTTATATTTTTTTAAAGCTGGAGGGTTTGGACAGGTCCGTTTACACTTTCAAAAAATTATTTAAAAAAGTATTACTTGAGTCTCAACACATACATCCAGTTCAAATAAGCCGTTCTTTGCCTTCCTTTTAAAAAAAAATAGATAATATTACTTACATATTAACAATCTCACTGTAGTTTTAACAGTTTTATTTTATTTTAAATGTACAAAGATCATTCTAAAATTTTATTTATATACGTATTTTATTTTAAATAATATTGTTTACTTAGTACATACAGTTTTAGTTTCTGTTGATTAATTAATATTTTTGTTTGGTTCCTCACTATATTAGGCCACCTTGCGCACCACGGTCTCCACGGAAGACCAGCGCTATGGTACGATTTGCTCTACCATAGCACATGCTGAGTGGAGACCGAGTTTTGTCAGTCTCTGTCGTCTGTTAATCTAAGTTTAATTTATAAGTCTCTGTTCTGTTCTGACAAAATAAAAATCTTTTTAATTTTTTTTTTTTTTTTAGGTTTTATGATTGCTAGTACCATAGAGGTACAAATCCAAGAAAACCATAAACAATCATAAAACGTCCAAACCCACCCGCTCTAAAGCACCAATCAACTTTAAAGTGATCATTATAAAAGGCTTTGTTCCCCACTGCTCCGATTTAAAACAACATTCATAAGCTGCAGTCCCGTTGGGCCCAATTTATTGTCCAAGATGATTGGACAGTGCCTTGGGAGTTGTTAGTACGAGTATTGTTGAAATGTAAAGTTTATTTATTGGACGATTTAAATTGAATTTATATTATTTTAAAGGATTATTTTAGTTATTATTGACGAACGATGTGGCGCGGTGGGCGAAGTTCCGCCTGCGACGCAGGAGGTTGCGGGTTCGATTCCCGTCTCGGAACAATTGTGTGTACGATCTGCAGATATTTGTTCCGGGTGTTCTGGTCGTTTTCTATGTATAATAAAAAATATCTATCTATGTAATGTATTGTATTATGTATATCAGTTATCTATTACCCATAACACAAGCTCTGCTTACCATGGGGCTAGATAATGCTGTGTAAATTGTCCAGCATTATTTATTTTAGTTATTTACGCTTCGCAAATTCCTTCTTACTTCTACTTATGGCTTCGCTTGAGCCCAGCTAATAAGCAATACCAAACAATCAGAACCAAACAACTGTTTTTTGTAGGAGTAGATAGTTAAATTCTATAAATAACATCATTTGATTGCTTTGAATAAAACTAAATTTCTTTTAGCTCTTTTTTACTCTTTAGTTTTGCGGAAACTAATATTTTAGGGACAGTCATAAGAAAAACTACGAGTATATTTTCATTTATATTCATATTCATATTTATTTTATCGCATCATTGTGTACATTTATAGGTCTTAGTATCTAGGTAATGTATAGAAACACAATGGCACCCAAGCAGGGTGTGGCGATATGTGCTGTGAATGGAAGTGAGCTGGGTTTCTAAAAAGTTTAGTTTAATAGATAAGAGAGAAAGAGAGAGCGGAAAATTTAAAATCAATCACATAGTTTTATTTGAGTCACTAATATAAGTATTTTTTTTTTGTATATGTATTTTAATAATAGTCATTTGTCATTAAAAAAATTCATTTAAGTCATAATAGCATTTATTTATATTTATAAGATATTGTTTCAATTTCTCTTCTCTATACAATAACATACAATAATCAAAACCGGTCCATAATTGACGGAGATACATACAGCCGAGCGTAGAACCACCTCTTTTTCAGCAGTCAGTTAATATTAAAGAGGGCCTTTTAAAATAGTTTCTTCCTAATTGTTATACTTCCCAGGATTCAAACAAGGGGTAGAGTTTAATTATGGCATCATAGAAGTGGGTTAGGTAATACGAGCATGACTCACTTGATGTATTTATTTCGTCGGTGTCTTATTTCTTGACTTACAAAGAGCATAAGACTTACTAGATCAGTTAATTATTATTGATGTTATGTTATTTTTATTTATTTTTGAATGCTGGACAATTCACACAGCATTATCTAGCCCCATGGTAAGCAGAGCTTGTGTTATGGGTACTAGATAACTGATATACATAATACAATATATTACATAGATAGATATTTTTTATTATACATAGAAAACGACCAGAACACCCGGAACAAATATCTGCAGATCGTACACACAATTGTTCCGAGGCGGGAATCGAACCCGCAACCTCCTGCGTCGCAGGCGGACCTTCGCCCACCGCGCCACATCGGTCGTCAAAAACTCATTTCTTTTTTTTCTTTTTTTTTTAGTTAACCGTGATCTAATGAGCCTTATACGGTTAAAGCATTTTCTTCTGTTTATAAGTAAACAGAGAAAATGTCTCCTTTATAATATTTGACGACCGATGTGGCGCGGTGGGCGAAGGTCTGCTAACGACGCAGAAGGTTGCGAGTTCGATTCCCGCCTCGGAACAATTGTGTGTACAATGGACATGGACAATTCACACAGCATTATCTAGCCCCATGGTAAGCAGAGCTTGTGTTATGGGTACTAGATAACTGATATACATAATACAATATATTACATAGATAGATATTTTTATTATACATAGAAAACGACCAGACAACCCGGAACAAATATCTGCAGATCGTACACACAAGTGTTCCGAGGCGGGAATCGAACCCGCAACCTGCTGCGTCGCAGGCGGACCTTCGCCCACCGCGCCACATCGGTCGTCAAAATATAATAAATAATAAAAATAAATAATAATAATAATAAATTACTGGTAAGTCTACCGTGTACAAAGTTCTCAGTCTGTTGGAAAGCAAATTCTCAGTATTTCAACTGGTAAAACTACTGGAAATAGACCATGATTTTCATACATAGATGTTGAAGTTGAATTCTACGATTCATTGACACAACTCTGTTCTAGAGAAGGCCACTTCCATCACACTAAGTCCACGGCCAATCAATCCATGCGCTGTTAATCGCTGCTTAACACAGTTTTAAATTGGATTGAACGTTCAGCGATGGGGATAGGTGCCTCATTTCATTTCATACTTCAGCCTATTTTACTACTAATTATAAAAAAATTCTGACATATTATATTATTTAAGGACAATAAAAATTTTGAAACTATCAATTAGCTCTAAAGTCATGACCGTGATCATGGCACATGAAACTGTGCCGAAATATTGGAAAACTCAAAATCAAATCATGGTAAATATCCCGTTTTAAAGGACTTACGTATTTAAGGTCAATATTGTATACTGTAGGTATCCTTTCATTTTTTAGGCACTACCGCTTGGCACTACTAGTAGAGTCAAGGGAAATTTTACTTTCCCATGACACCACCATTCTTATTGGCTGATTAAACGCATATTGCTTACCTTACTGCGTTTGACTTTTAACTTGGCATTATTAATAAATAATTGTATTTAGTATTGTATCCTACCTAAACACACATACCTACCCAATTATTTTATAAGTTACGATTTTTGACATTGCTTAGATGGTGTTATATGTAATTATATGATTGTTGAAATCACACCGTATGTGTTTCCTACAAGTGACGCATGTGTGGGCGCACTATCATGCGTAATATGCGTAAATCCACACTAGCGCAGCGGCTGAGAAAATACAGATCTGTGTGACTCAGCAAAGCCGTAATATGTTTTTTCGAACGAAACGCATGTGCGGCGCAACACAACCGCTGTGTAGAGCGGCAGCACGAATGGCTTAGGTTAAAAAAAAGATCGCAGTCGACGATTTACGCGATCTGAACACATAAGTACTAATTAAACAGGTTTTTATCGCGATTATTTCCTATTTTTCCCGACTTAAATAAACGCGAAATTACAAAAATAGCATCCAGCATCTGCCTGCAAACTTTCGCAGGCCGTCATCCCACCTGGCCGGAGGGCATCCTACACTACGTTTAGCGATAACTTATTTGAATCACCCTTATTATGAGAGTCAAGGAAGAGAAGATCCACCTGTGTTTGATAACACACTTGTGCACTCCTATGCAGCTGGGTAGTCAGAGTAGTCACCGTTAGGCGGTTAACACATGAACCACGCTACATGTTGCGTGTCGACGCACCTACGCGCTATTTGCGTAGATGCATTTTCTGTGCGATGGACTGTGCTTATTTTCTATTCAAACGGAGATACTTACAAGCATTTTTATATACTTAATCTTTTTTGTAATATTAGAAAATTAAATAAATAAACACGCATTCATGCAACATGCAGCGTGCTGCGTGGCAGTGTGTTGATCGCCTTAAAATTGGCCGCCGTGGCAGTAATTACGCTAGAGGGATATCATCATCATCATCGTTTGACTCATCATCATTATTTGACTCATCATCATAATTTGACTCATGTAATATGTTTAGCCGTAAGTTTTCCGAAAATTAAATAAATAAACACGCATTCATGCAACATGCAGCGTGCTGCGTGGCAGTGTGTTGATCGCCTTAAAATTGGCCGCCGTGGCAGTAATTACGCTAGAGGGATATCATCATCATCGTTTGACTCATCATCATTATTTGACTCATCATCATCATTTGACTCACCCAAAACGGTACGAGTCCCTTCTCCTTGTCGCTGGCGATGGCTTCCTCGAGCTTGTCTCCCCGCATGCTCTGGTGCTCGTCGGTTTCAATGTAGCGCATCCGGACCAAGCCTGGACAAAGGTTCATATATGCAATAAATATTTACATTACTTTATAAATCTATTTTCCTGACAAAAAAGCCTATAATGAAAGTCAGTATCGTGAAAACGCTTTTTTTTAAATAAAATTTGATTCGAAAAAACTGAAAACAGACTTTTACTTCCATAGTATTACACAGTTTTTAAAATGTTTTGTAGCAAACACTTTTCCATTGAGAATAAAATACGCTCATGCTTACGCTTTTATGACACCACCTTATGATAATATTCCATACAATAGCAAAATAATTTTACACATTTCGGTCAATAATTGACGGAGAAATCGACGATAAAAAAAAACATATGGGCTGTCGGTTAAAAACCGACAGAATTTGAGACAACTTATTTCTGGTGTTGAATCAGTCTGCCAGATTCCATAATGATTTATTCATAAAACGAATCTATACCTATCCAAACGTTGAGGGAACCAAATGTTGATAAAACAAATCTTTTGTCATTTTAGAGCTTGTTGTTGATACCGATCTCATCAGCTAGCCAAATTCTAAACATATGCAATCAATAACGAGCCCCATAGCGTATTGTCTTCAGCTTGCCATATCCAGCATCTGTTACCAGCATAAAAGCGTCTGTCATAGGCTTTGATATGTTCGATAGTTAGATGTACAGCGCAAATGTCGAATATCTGTAGACTGCAGTGCCAGAGGTGTCGCGAACCGTGCTTGGAAATAGAAGCAAAGGCGACCGCAGCTGCTAGCCGGAATGTCGCTTACGACAGTCTGCAGCTCATCTCGGACTTGTACCATAAGATGATATACTGTGATTGAGTAGTACGTACCAATAAGTCCTGCCTTCTCCACCGAGGAGTGGGCCTGGTCGGAGCAGTAGCAAATCAAATGTCCCTAGCAGCTCCGAGGACTACAGCTCTTGGTTCAGAGTGGACAGTTCCATCAGAGCTTGTGTGCGTGCTGCTAGCAGACTGACTAGGGTTGAAATAACGTACCAATGAGTCCCGCCTTCTCCACCGAGGAGTGGGCCTGGTCGGAGCAGTAGCAGATCAGATGGCCCAGCAGCTCCGAGGACTGCAGCTCTGGGTTCAGAGTGGACAGTTCCATCAGAGCTTGTGTGCGTGCTGCTAGCAGACTGACTAGGGTTGAAATAACGTACCAATGAGTCCCGCCTTCTCCACCGAGGAGTGAGCCTGGTCGGAGCAGTAGCAGATCAGATGGCCCAGCAGCTCCGAGGACTGCAGCTCTGGGTTCAGAGTGGACAGTTCCATCAGAGCTTGTGTGCGTGCTGCTAGCAGACTGACTAGGGTTGCTTCGCTGGCTGTTGTCTAGGGGAGAAAAAAGTTAAACTGCTGTTAAGAAATCTTGGCTTAGGAATTGAATTACAAATTAATTTAAAAAAAATTAAATCTCCTAGAATATTTCTAAGATCGTCTTGATAAAAGAGCAGTGTAGCCCCATGCAAGTATAGTGGAGTGGTATGTAATAGTAAACCTGGTTTATGAAGACTGGATCCCTTACCTGTATTACCCCGCCGCCCGGGCTGTCATCCTTTTCATTGAGGAAGCAATCCGGTAGACCCAGCAGCTTGCCCAACCAGTTCATAGCGATGGTTTCCAACTCGGTGCCAGCTGGTGAGGATGCCTGTCACAAGGATTTATAATAATAAATAATAATAACTACCATCTTTGGGTGTATCATATTGTGCACTCGAGGATGATACCCGCTATGTGTAGCCATCGCCATTAGATTAACTTTCTTAAAGTGCATCTGTGCTGTTGGCTTCGGCCCCACGCAAGTCTTCCAAAGGAACGGGTTACTTTATGGTCCGAGGTCATGATAATGAGATACATACATAATAATAATGTGTTTTTTTTTAAATCATATTCGTTGGTAAGGACTTTTACTTCGTAAAGTATGCCAGTCCTATACCTTCATGAAAACTCGTAGCTAGACAAAACATAAGTGCTTAGCTTGTATTACAATTTCTTTTTTTTAAGAGTTTCTTTCAGCTATGGACGATTCATGGACGATACCATTGTCATGATAAAGCGATTGGTTATCGGGTTTTTACTTTTGTATGAAACTTACCGCGTTCCGTCCGGAACGAATAAAATCTCGTTACGTATGTAAGACAATTTATGTAACTTTTTGAGTAATTCCAATAAAAACAGAACTTACCCAGGTGAAGCACAGTACATTCAGAGCGCTGGATAACATGTCTCCCATGATGGAAGGGTATGAGGTGAGGGCGGGGAAGTACGCGTGCATGTGAGGACTCTGCCAGTGCACCAGCTGTAGACAAGAATGACCATTAGATACCAACCAATACATCCAACAATATAAATATTTACACTAAAGTCATATAAAACGGGATATTTACCATGAGTTATTCCGTGATCATGGCGTTTTAACTGTGCCGAAATATTGGATAACTCAAAAATCAAAATCATGGTAATATATCCCGTTTTAAATGACTTTAGTGTTGATAACCATGATAGTTTTAAAAGTTTTATTATAACAATATTTGACATTTTACAGTCATGTAGCGCATCAGGCATGTTCGTGGAGGCGCGGGTCGACGGGTTCGCTGGGATCCTGCGCAAGAGAACGACGTCGCTGATGCGCAGGGTACCTACGCGGCGCCAACAGCTACCTGCAGGTCATTGCAGGAAGGCTGGACACAGCCTCCCCCTTCATGAAGCAGTGGACGAAAGTTCATATTTTTAAGTGTATTTAAATGCTTTCTGTGTGTTTTTTGTGTAAGTTTTAAAATGTATCTGGCTAATATGGACTCTGTATGTTAACTTTGAACTGTGTCTGAAATATATTATATGTCGCGTGATTATGTTTATTTTTTTGAATTTATCACGTAGGGATTCTTTGGGACACATATTATATATTGCACGAACAGCTCTCTTCTGCTACACAAATACGATGTATATTTGCAGCGTTCCCCCACAGCAGTAGGTATGCCATAAGATATAATACTATGGAAGTAGCTGAAATAAACTAGTCTAGAAGAATCAATGTTTAGAATTTAACTAAGTTTCTTCGATAGCTTATGTAGGGCCCCATTGAAGTTAACTATTTAACACTTTGACTGCGATTTTTTTTCGACGACTGCGATCTTTTTTTTAACCTAAAAAATTCGTGCTGCCGCTCTACACAGCGGGTGTGTTGCGCCGCACATGCGTTTCGTTCGAAAAATATTATGGCTGTGCTGAGTCACAAAGATCTGTATTTTCTCCATATTAGTCACGCATATTAGTCACTTGTAGAAAACACATACCGTGTGATTTCAGCAATCAAAGTGTTAAGGTTATTTTCAGAGAGAGATAGAGAGAGAGACAGTCATATTTTACTAAGTACTACCTATAACAATAATCTTACCCCTGGCATGATATGCACGTCCACATCCTTGAAGATATCGTCCCATTTCTCTGGTGCTTCAGTAGCCACCTTTTGTTTGAGGTGATAGCCAGGTTGAATGACCTATTTTACCACTATTATAATAAAGATCTTACCCCTGGCATGATATGCGCGTCCACATCCTTGAAGATATCGTCCCAATTCTCTGGTGCTTCGGGAGCTACCTTCGGCAGCCGCTTGTGGAGGTAACCAGGCTGGACGCTCGGGTAGACGCGGCGGTCTCCTATGTTCTCTAAGTAGTCCGCTATGTAGTCCACCATCTCTTTTGCTGTTGGAAAAAATGGGTTGTAGGTAATTGAAGTAACGCAGTAGAGTGTGACCCTAGATAAATAGCCCGTTTGTTACTAGTAGTATTCTTCTATGATCAATAGGGCTATATACATATAACTACATCACAAAATAGTATAAAACCAAGTCGCTCTTTTAAAAATACCTTCAAGAGGAAGGTTTATATGTGTACCTATATAATCAAAAACCGTGCGAAGCCGGGGCGGGTCGCTAGTTATAGGTACATATATAAAAACAAGTTAGCTAAAAAACAAAATATTAAATAAAAACAATTATTAATCTATACATATTAAAGAAAGTCGTGTTAGTTACACTATTTATAACTCAAGAACGGCTGAACCGATTTAGCTGAAAATTGGTGGAGAGGTAGCTTATAATCAGGAGTCTAACATAGGATACTTTTTATCATTTGACCATTTGACACATAGATTTCCACGGGGGCGAAGCCGCGGGGCGCAGCGAGTGTTAGTGTTACAAATGATACAGCTAAATGTCATGTCAGAATAAAAATACACCAATGACTTGTAGAAGTTATTCAGCCTATGAAGCTATAATTATCAAGAAATAATGAAGCACGTGTAGCAATGGATTTGCTTTGACCCCATGTCATGGCAATGGAAAAAACAACTAGAAGTAGATGTATTGATTAATACTAGAACTAGCTGCGCCTCGCGGCTTCGCCCGCGTGTAACCAGTATGTACTAACTGGTCCAAACTTTGCAATATCTATGAGAAGATAACAATCCCAAGTAGGTATTGTTTGAATCATGAAAAAGCTGTTTAGTTACGCAAATTATGTTTTTTCAGAATTTTGCATATTTATTCTAGGTGGACAATTCTCAATAAATACTACGTACCTACTAAATCTCATAAAAACACATCCTATCTAAAACGCGTAAGTATAAAAAGCTTTAAGGCTATCTCGAGTTCTCGACAAAATAAAAAAACGAACTAGTTTTCTATTTCCATCTAAATTGAACAACTCAAAGGGCCTTTGTACAAACGGACAGACACTCCACAACAATGAGACTTGAGGAGGCTTTCGATTTAGTTTCTCATTGGAATCTTGTAATTTAAAACTTTCTTTTTACCCCTAGTTCGCCATGACAGGGCGTGAGAAAGTCTTCTTTGGCGGCAAACCGACAAAATAATTCTATAATTTGTAACATAAAGATTAAGTTAACCCTTAATTACTCGCGTTGGGTGTTTAACACCCCGGTGACTGTTTGATCGTCTCTAGTTATTGGAGTTTCGAATTCACAACGCTAATTTTTAAATCTTAATCATAAATAAAAGTCTGATTTTATATGTATTTGTTAGTTTTTTGCTAATTCTAAAATTGGGGTGGAAAGCACGCCACGCGAGTACTTATGTTTGTTTTTATGCGCGAGTAACTAAGGGTTAAAAAAATACTAATTAAAAAATTACATTCCTATACTAAATCATTCTATAAATATGAAGTATAATAAGTAAAGTTAACAATCTAACAAGAACGAACCTAAAAATTGTTGTGCCCTGACAGGGTTTTTATGTATTGTGTACTTACTAAGATAAGAAATCACAATTAATTATTTTATATATTATATTCGGAGAGACGTGGCGCTGGCGAAGTACATGGTGCGCGTGCTGCGTGGGGAGCTGCACTACCCGGTGGTGCTGGCGGCGCTGCGGCTGCGCGTGCCCAACGATTACATGAGCGCGCGCCGCCGCCCCGCCATGCTGGAGGTGCCCACTTGTAGGAAACCTACTTAAGTTTGCCCCTATGTCACTCGCTCTATATTTACTCAATGTTCTGTCCAAAAACAGCGTAGACATATTTTACGAAAACCTGCCTAAAACCATGAAAAAGGCACAAAATGTTATTGAAACAAAATTGTAAATTATTTAGTATTGTGTGTATGTACAAAAATATGTAATTTTTAGTATAAGTTGTTATAACATCGCCTTAGGGCTTAATAAAAAAAACCTGTTATTATGTTATTATCTCATAAATAAATAAATATATGAATGTAAAAAAGTTTTTTTTGCCAAAAACATTTTTTATGTAATCAAGCCAATAGATTTTATGAATCAACACAAAATGCTTGACCGTTAGTCGGTATGAAAAAATATTGTATTTTTTAACAAATCATTGATTTTAAAACACAAAATATCAGATTATCTAGAAGATAAAAAAGCTTGGAACAAGTTTTGCCCCAACTCAAAATCTAACAACTTACAGATAAGCAAATCATATGTACTAGACACATAAGTTATGAACATACTAGTGGTTTCTTCTCACTTCTTCCACTGGTGGACAAAAAATTGAAGTGAACATCGATATAATAATGAATAGTATAAAATATGACTTGTCTAAGTGCTTATTTGTAAGCCTAAAGATATAAACATTCATTTAATTTCATTTCATTTCACTAATTATTAGTATGTTAATACGTAATAAAATAAAATATAGGCTTTATTTTACCACAATAAAAAACATTTTTATCTATACACTGAATTTAAACTATAGCTCTGTGGCAGTACCACTTAGAGTGGTGAAAGCCTCCTCCAGGTTCCGGTCCTATGCATCTCTATCCAAAGCCATTTTTTTGTATGTTAATACGTATTAATTGTAATTGTTTCGTCCACAGGTAATTCGAATTTGAATGTGGGTGGTAGTAGTGGACGAAAGTGCGCTGAGCTTTAATAATCTAACGACTAGAATTTTTTTATTTACATCTACATATTCAATAAGCCTATTCAAAAATAAACATTTATTTCCTTCCAATAAGTTCAAACAACCAATAGCTATAAACTGGAATCAGGGTATATTGAATCGTTTACTTTATTGTCCGGTTTTATCCCGTTCTATATAGTCCTGGTAAATCCCCTTTATGGCGCGACACCCTGTATGTGACGATATTGTTTTATACAGGGTTATTCGTTATTCACTGACAGTGCGTGTGTGTGTGTTTTGCTCATCATCTCGAATTCGTTCGTGAAGACAACGAGAAAGGGTCTCAATTTTTAAGTTTTATATAGTACGATAGACGATTGAGAGAAAGAGGCCTATGTCCAACAGTGGACTGCTATAGGCTAGTGATGATGATGATGATGATTAAATGGAGGGGGGTACTACTCTAGGTATCGCCCAAGTTTATTAATCGTTCAAGGGGCATTTATTATTTTGAAACAAAAAGACTAGGTAAGTGTTAGCATATGTTATCAATTATTGTAATTTTTATAACTTTTTGACTGGCTCGCCACTCCTGTCAGACTTTATGCCGTGACCTGTCAGAGGCCGGCATGACTGTCACCGGCGATTGTCGATCGGGAACGAGGTGCGGGGTGGCTTCGCATTGGCTTCTCGACGCTCAACCAGTGAGGTCGACCAAGGGAGGTGTTGGGTTTGTGGTGAATATAGAGGTGTGAGTATTACCTTGTTAGTATTTTGGCTTTAAACCCTTTGCCATGAGAAGGTAACGTAATTTTGAGATGGACCGTTAGTAGAGAGGTAAATCGCTAACAGAAGTGTGATTCAACGCGTTCGTAAGGACACTCATATCGAGAGCGTAAAAAATCCGCCAACGCCGGGTTTTACCGCGATATTTTACGCTCGTGCGCACGATCTCTAATGGTCCGGGAGCCAGTGACAGATATTCATGACCAAGTCCCTCCCTAGCAAAACTTCGTAATACACATTAGGAATTAATATTATGAATAATTAATTCAGAATTCTGGAATATGCTAATTTTTATTTCTGATTTGAACCTTATTCCATGGGAATAATGTCGTCATCGCTGCCACTGCCTAACCCACGGAAGCAGATAACGGTCACGAGTAGGTATTCATAACATTAATCCCTAATATATTTTACGAATTTTCGCTCATCATCATCATCAGCCTATTTCAGTCCACTGCTGGACAAAGGCCTCCCCCAATGAGCGCCATAGCGCCCTGTCTTCATCTTGTCGCATCCAGCATCTACCTGCATATCCTGCATCTAAAATTTTCGTTCGGGAGAAATAATTGACCAAATTTGTACCTGGCTCCCGGTCCATAAGTGTTTGGCCGCCTACTTTGGTGTTTAGACTCACAATGTTTTTGTAGTCCAATCAGTGAGTGACTCAAATCTTTATTGCACCATCAATACAAAAAATAATAATAATAAAGAATCTTAACAGAAAATGTTTAGTTTTATTCTTGAAATGAAATGAAATAATATTTATTTGCTTAAATATAGGTTAGTAAAGGTATTAAAATAGAGTAGGTATCACTATATTTGACTTGGTAGTCGTGCAAATATTTAGTGTTAATTTAGACAGTTAGTATATAGTACCTACTTTTTTAGATCATTTAAATATTTTGTAGAAAATATTATATTGAAATTATTAATTATTAGGTACATGTCAAAATTTTAAATTCAAATATTCATTTATACAATAAAAATTGTTTTGAGTGAGCCAATTATATAATTTACGATTAAATTCATTATTTGTCAGATTTCTCATGTCGTTTGGTAGTTTATTATAAAGCCGTATGGCCATTGCGTAGCAATTCTTTTTACATACTTCTAATCTTAGTTGAGGCACCTTAAGTGGTTTTTGTACTATCTGTCTTTTTTCTTACCTTTGACACGAAACTCTGTGTGCTCCATTGTTGTCTACCTGAAACAAAATATGTTTTTTTAACTTCGAAATGACTTTTAAACGTTTGGCTGTTTCGCCAAGAGCCCCTTAGAAACCTGCAACTCCTGCAAGTCAAATGTCTATGATCTAATTTGTATCGCCTTTTATGTTTCCTAGTTTAACACCCCTGTTAAGTGTGGTGATTATGGCAAAAACCCAAGATACGTTCAGCAGTGGACAATCAAACATAGGACACACTTTTATTAAATCACCGAACGTTTCCATAGAAACAAGGCTTGCGAAGACGCGGACAGAAACTAGTATCAAATATCAGTTCTTGACTCTTGGACACGTCGAGGAAAGAATTCCGATTTCAGTATTTAACTTGCACAAGTAAACATAAACACTGAGACTAGTAAATTTTTTCTAGCATCTATATCCATCATCTAAACATCTAAACTTTCGCATTTATATAATGAATTTAATTTTAATTTTAATATAATGCACACAGATCCCCATGTACAATCCAACGATCCTATCCATCCACGGTTGTCTGGTAGAGATCGCTCTTGAGCGATAAGACCGCCAAATTGTCACATGTTTTGTATTTTATTCTGTCTTGTTTGTTTTATTTTGTAAGTGTGCAATAAAAGAATTTTCTATCTATCTATCTATCAATTTATAAATTAATTAGTGTGATTAATTATCAATGCTTAAAAACGAAAGTTTTCAACCAGTGCGTCCTACCCGTTATGACCTACGGAGCTGAGACGTGGACACTCACGATAGGGCTGGTCCACCAGTTCAAAGTCGCTCAGCGAGCTATGGAAAGAGCTATGCTCGGAGTATCTCTGAAGGATAGGATTCGTAACTTATACATCCGACAGAGAACCAAGGTTATCGACATAGCTCAAAGAATTAGCAAGTTGAAGTGGCAGTAGGCCGGCCATATTTCGCGAAGAACCGACGGCCGCTGGGGCAAACGTGTTCTTGAGTGGAGACCTCGACTCGGTAAACGTAGTGTAGGACGCCCTCCGACCAGGTGGGATGACGACTTGCGAAAGACTGCAGGTAGATGCTGGATGCGGCAAGCTGAAGACAGGGCGCTATGGTGCTCATTGGGGAGGCCTATGTCCAGCAGTGGACTGATACAGGCTGATGATGATGATGATGATTAATTATCAAATATTATATAAGCTGTGAAAGTTGTGGTGATAAGGCAAAACTTATCTCAAGGCTAAAAAAAACTCTTGCCTTTTACATAGGAAACTCAATAAACTAAACGATTACCGTCAAAGGTTACAATAAAATCGATTCTCAGTCCTACGGCTTCGATTATGCGATTAGTGAGACCGAAAAAATTGTGAACGAGACTCTTCCCACAACGATGGCTTAGAAAGGAGTTTACTAGGTTATTGATTAAGAAGGTTATTGAAAAAGAGGATTAATCTCATATTAAAGCCTCTTTTTTAAGTAAAAACTTTTTAAAATAGTTCCTGACAAAAGAGTTAAGTAGTATTAACTATGGACTATGGTCTCTGTGAAGGTTATGAGATTAAAGCCTCTTTTTAGAAGTAAACACTTTTTTAAATCGTATCCGACAGATCAACAAAAGGAGGTTTATTCTTCATAAAGGCTGTGTTCTGAAAAACTGGAATCTCCAGTTTATCACACAGGCGATTTTCCAACGATATCAAAGGGATGCGATTGTGTAGCGAGCACGCCGCGACAACGCAGTGAGTCCGCCGCGACGACGCAGTGATAACGCCGCGACGACGACGACCGACGACGCTGCGATTAGCGCCTTCGAGCGTTGAAAATCGCTGCGTCGTCGTCGTTGCGTCGCGCGTCTTCGCGGCGGCGGCGAGCTCTCTACGCAAACGAATCGCTTTGAAATCGGAGCAAATCGCTAGTGTGATACGGAAGTAACGGGTAAAATATATCAAAACTAGACCGATCATTTTAACGCGATTGAGTATTTATCTATTATATAATATATCTAGTAGATATATATAATGTATATCTATTCTTCTAGCTTCAAATATAATTAAGATTATGTATCCTTTATTACTGAATAAACTTTTGTTTTTTTTTTCTTTTGTATTGTACTCGTATTGAAGGTATCTATTATATATCTATACAAAAAGAATGGGTAAATAAACGCAATAAACATTCGTTATTTAGCTAACTATAATAATGATTGACGTAATTAAAAACTCCGGCTTGTTCCTGTTAACTAAAACGAAGGAATTCGGTGTAATTTTTTTTTAAATCATTGCCTCTAATGGATACGGAGAGCAGCCGGCAGATGCTGGCATCTGCCTGCAGTCTTTAGCATCATCATCCCGTCTGGCCGGAAGACGGTCCTACAATACTTTTGCTGAGTCGCGGTCTCCACTCAAGAACACGTTTATCCCAGCGCGGTTGTCGGTTCCTCAAGTGATATGTCCGGCCCAGCTTGCTAATTCTATAGCTGTTGTTCTCTGTCGGATGATTTCGTGAAGAATCAGAATACGATTTAAAAAAAATGGTTAGTTATCTAGTAAACATTCAGAAGTTATGTTTGTTAAAAGTTAATTGTTCTCAAAATGTTTCATATCTCGATCAATTTAGCACCAATTAAATAAATAAATAAATAATGCTGGACAATTCACACAGCATTATCTAGCCCCATGGTAAGCACAGCTTGTGTTATGTGTACGAGATAACTGATATACATAATACAATACATTACATAGATAGATATTTTTTTATTATACATAGAAAACGACCAGAACACCCGAAACAAATATCTGCAGATCGTACACACAATTGTTCCGAGGCGGGAATCGAACCCGCAACCTCCTGCGTCGCAGGCGGACCTTCGCCCACCGCGCCACATCGGTCGTCAAATTTGATCGAGCATTGATCAAGATTTTCATATCTTGATCAATTTAGCACCAATTACCTTAGGACCTTAGGAATACTCGTAGGTGCTTTGGTTTTTAGGTTTGTTCTTATATAAATTTAGTGATTAGGTATTTGCACTTTTGCTTTTTTGCTTTATTGGAACGTGTAGTTTAATAAACTTTATTATTTTCTAATAATAACTTGTCTATCTTCCTAATAGAATGTTCAAGGAAGAGTCTGGATTTTCCCGATAGGAATGAATCAACAACAGGTGATCTTAACAAACAAGATGTCACGATCTATCACCTTAGAATAACCTCTCTATTTTTATTTTTAGTCACATAAAAGAGAAATAATAATAATAAAAATGCTAGACAATTCACACAGCGTTATCTAGCCCCAGTAAGCAGAGCTTGTGTTTTTTTTTTTTTTTTCGAATGGACTATTATGCTGTTGACCTCATATGGCCATGACAGCGTTACCGGACTTTTGGCGGGCGCAGAGGGCGCCTCGCCGGTAAAAATTAGGTTGAGGCAACACGCACAAGGGCCACCACTTAGGTGCGAACCTCGGCTTGGGCTGTTGCCAGATGCTACAAGAGGGTAGGGAGGTAACGCCTAGGTGCACGAGTGCACCTGAGGGCGGAAACGGGGAATTCTTCGACCCCGCGCGTCCGGCGGGGTCGGTTATTGGTCGGGTGTGTAGTGTGCGGAAGCTGAGTTGTTGCCGTCACTTCCGGGTTAGCGTCAGTGAGTGGGTCAACGGGGTCACCAAGAACGTGTCTAGGTCTACGGAGGAGAGAACTCGTGGGAGGGTCGTCTATACAATAATCGGGTATGGAGGATATAAGAGGATTGGAGTGTTCTGAGGCCGTTTCATAATGACGCTGGGAAGCAGTCTTTATGAAGTGGACGATGGACTCGAGGTTGAGATCGCGATGGAGATCTTTGTTGCGCATGTACCAGGGCGAGCCCGTGGCTTTACGCAGAAACTTGTTTTGGACAATCTGGAGATGGCGGACATCAGCCGAATGGCCAAATACCACAGAGGCGTATGTCATGACAGGGCGTATGATCGATTTGTAAAGTGTCACCTTATTTCTAAGGGACATTTTACTTTTCTTTCTGAGGAGGGCGTTCAACCGGCTAAGTATGAACTTGGCACGATTGATTACGGTACGAATGTGGGGTTTGAAACTAAGGCGGCGGTCTAGTACCACCCCTAAGTATTTGGCTGACTTTACCCAGGGAATGGGTTTGCCGAATAGGGTAAGTGTTTTGGGCTTAGAGAAGGTCCGCGTAAAGTACACTGCTGCACTTTTCGTCGGATTCACCTCTATGCGCCATTTCTGGAACCAGGCACCTAGTGTGTCTAGTGCGGCTTGCAGTCTTATGCCAACTCGACGTGCGTTCGAGTTGGATGCATACAGAGCTGTATCATCCGCGAAGAGGGCAAGTTCTACTTGCGGGTGTCGGGGGATATGCAGAGCTTGTGTTATGGGTACTAGATAACTGATATACATAATACAATACATTACATAGATAGATATTTTTTATTATACATAGAAAACAACCAGAACACCCGGAACAAATATCTGCAGATCGTACACACAATTGTTCCTAGGCGGGAATCGAACCCGCAACCTCCTGCGTCGCAGGCGGACCTTCGCCCACCGCGTCACATCGGTCGTGAAATCTATCTATCTTGACTGACATTTTTGCAATCAAACTCAGATTATAAATCTGTCTTCAAAACTACTGAACAGATTAACATGAAATTTGACGGACGTTTTGAACAAAACCTAAATTAGATAATTGGGTTCGGATTAGCTGGTTAGTAATCCAAATTTGTCCCAGTAATCCTATGCACAGAACAACTAGGACAAAGTTGTTCTGTACAGAACTACTACTGGGAATAAGCGTTCTTTGATACGTGGGTATGAGTACGTACTACTGTTTTGGAATTATTCTATAACGGCTAAAATTAATCCTATCCTATCCTACAAACCATTACCATGTTCTTGGGCCATAAAGTGACCCGGTCCTTTGGAAGACTTGCGTGGGGCCGAAGCCAACAGCACAGAGGCCCTTTGAGAAGTTAATCTAAAGGCGATGGCTACCCATAGCGGGTATCATCCTCGGGTGCACAATATGATACACCCATAGATGGTATCCGCCAGGTGTAGAGACTATTGCAAAGAAAAGTTAAAGGAATAAAACCAGGCTATTGTGATGGATGTCCTACCCTACAAAATATTATTAATGCGGTACCCGAGACACACTAGCGCCGCCATCTATTTCCGACTTAAAAGTAGGATATTCTAACTTCGACTGTATTTTTTTATGTTTGTTACCTCAGAACTTTAGACTAGGTGAACCGATTTTTATGAAACGATGTTTGTAAAACATGTTTATATATATATTTTCCACTAATAGATTTGAACTCTCGTTTCCTAGGTCATAAATAAACCTTTACTAATCTATTTGAATAATATAAATACAGCCTTAGAATTTTATATTGCGGTACATAAGAATCGAATCAGTAGCTTATAATGCGATAATAAGGACCTTTATCAATTGAAAATGTTTCTTTTTTTCTTCAATTTTTGTTTAATTAAAAATCGCTATGATGTAAGAAAAATATGAGCTTTATTTTATTTTATTGTTTCAACAAAATCATCAACCCTTAATCTACCTTTGTATGTAACTTCTATCAAATTGATGTTTTTCATTTAGTTTTATTTAACACAAAATCACACTTCACCATTATTAATTTGTGTTATAATTTTATGACCAGTTTAGTAAATGAATCTAAAACGAGTACTTTTTTGACTAAGTGCAGTTTATTTTATGGATAATTTATAATAAAACACGCACTTATTTACATACATTTACATAACCAGACCTTACTAATGAAGTATAGGGTGCCACGTAACCTTTGTAAAATGGCTTATTACAAAATATCGGATTCTCTAGATGATAAGAAAGATTAGGACGAGCTTTGCTCCAACTCGAAAACTCTAACAAGGTAAAGGATCAAATTCGTCACTTTGTTCTAGTTTAAATTATGCAATAGATAAGCAAATGAAATTTATTAGACACATCATGATGAACATACTAGTGATTGATAAATAGATAAAGCATTTATTCGACACTGCAGCACAGATAAATATACAAACCAAGTGAAGCCAAAAAAAAAAAAAAACTTTGAGAAGGGGGAAAAAAAAAATATTCCCACAAAACCCAAGGACCGAGGGGTCGTCACCCCTCGAGTTGACGCCGGGGTAATGAGGCCAAGCATCGAGGCCCCTCTCTGTGCCCCCACCAGGGCCGGAATGAAATTTATTGATTGAGCACATGATATAAGGTAACAATAGTAAAAGTGGTTTCTTTTTCACTTCTTCACAAGTTGGCCAAAAAATTGAAGTGAACAGCAAAATATTGTTATAATAGTTTAAAATTTGACTTGTCTAAGTGCTTATTAGTAAGCCTAAAGAATAAAACGTTTTTTGATTTAGATTTTTGATGTACTGAGCCGAAAAGGTGATTCTGGACCCCGAGGGGATGAAGTTGTGAATACGATTCTTGAATTTCGAATTCATGTTTATTTATTTTGCTTTAAAAAATATTTTCTTTTACACTAACTCTAGCATTATTTAAAATCAGAAAATACAACTGAGTTTACCCAATTGAGTTGTGCTTGCTTCAGCAAAACAAGTAGTTAACCATAGTATTTTCACTATTTCATGTTTTGTCATGATATAAGTAAAAAAACTAGTATGAGAACGCTTTGAAATTTCTAACAATAATAATAATGTTAAAATACTTTCTAAAAGAACACGGACATGAAGAAAAAACTTCACAATTTATTTTCAAAAGAAGTAAACGAATCTTTATTAAAAAAAAGAACAAACGTTGACTTCCCTGTGTCCGGAATGGGACCTTTTGGCTTAGTACAGCCTTTTCGTGGTACCCTGTATTGCATCTACAAAAGTTTTATTCGGTTATTGTAATATTTCTTTGTTATTTTTATATTAGCCATTATTTATTTTGTCATTAATTTTATTTTATTTAAAATATAAATATATATGATTTTTTATGGGTTTGTTGGAATAAATCGCTGTATGCTTAACAACTTTTTTAGTGCAAAATGAAGTCCTAAATATAAACAATAACGAATACTTACGCAATTTAAATGCAATAAAATTAACACAGTAACTTCCTGTTCAAGTTTATCTAGAGGATGTTCGAGAAACACTGTTGCTTCGGGGCGCAGTGTTACGTTTATATAGGGGGTGGTACCGATGGCTCGCGGCTACCCGCGCCGCGAGGTTATACACGAGCGAAGCGAGAAGCGGATTATTACTCGTAATTTGATAAGAAAGACAAAAAGTTTTACACAAATTGTTTTTAGAAACTTTGTAATTTTAGTAAATTGCGTGTATTATGCGATTAAAATGAAAATAACCAGTAACTTTATTTTTAGGTAATAACAATAAGTTTTAATTAGCAGGTATCACAAACAAACAAGTGGTATTTCCATCGTTCAACGTAATAATAACGCCTTAAGAATACGACTATGCAATGTGGCTTATTAAATCCGTCGCTGCGCTCGGGACTATATTCTGGAATTATTCGTAACGGTCGGTTCTCTAATTAGCACCCTTGACTCCTCAGTTAAAACCAAGTTCTTGGTACAATAATATTTTGTCTATTAACTTTATTATTGCATTATTAGCCCGATTTAATAATCATGTTTTACGATTATTATAGTTAATATGTTTAATGGCACTGTTACAAAGACAAAAAATGTCTAATGATTTTAATGTTTGTTTTTGACCACATAATGTCGATTTGTAAATTGAAATAATTAGATTCTGCATAGATTTTTTTTTTTTTGCTGTAGTAAATACTTTTTACTTTAACTTTTAATACGAACATAAGCATTTTTGTGTTCCCTTAGTATTTAAAAACCTTTGGATAAAGTTTATAAGCGACCGCGTATTAATATAAACGCTTGCGCCTTTCACTAAGCTCACTGATATAGAGCAAACTGCTTGAGGACAAATGGAAAATATATACTTTTAATAGATTTTCCGGTTAAGAGTTAAATCTCCGTCTTATTAAAAAGTATTTGACGACCGATGTGGCGCGGTGGGCGAAGGTCCACCTGCGACGCAGGAGGTCGCTTCGGGACAATTGATAGATAATAATAATTTATTTATACAAATAGGTTACATCATTAAGTTAGTAGTGCCTTAAAGCCTATGTTAGGTTAATTGTGTGTACGATCTGCAGATATTTGTTCCGGTCGTTATCTATCATCATCAGCCTATAGCAGTCCAATACTGGACATAGGCCTCCCCCAATAAGCGCCATAGCGCCCTGTCTTCAGCATTATTTATTTATTTATTTGTGCAACTGTTAGCAGAGTCTTCAGTCTTAGAGTCTGGATAAACCTAAGGCACTACCTGCCAAAACATGTAGTCTTATCTATACTTATATTATAAAGAGGAAAGGTTTGATTTTTTTGTTTGTTTGTAATTGATTATGCTCCGAAACTACTGGACCGATTTGAAAAATTATTTCACCGTTGGAGAGCTATACTATCCCCGGTGAACATAGGCTATATTTTATTTTCAAAAAAGTAAGGTATCCGTACTAAAACCGTGCGAAGCCGGGAAGGTCCGCTAGTTGACAATAAACTATCTAATTTTATCTCCACGCGTAACGGAACGGACACGGTATATGTATAATATAATATCCCACACTATATGGATAACCTGGTTTAGCTACCTGTAGATTGTTTGCAACTATCTGGAGTTAGCTTAGTAATTGTTTCAATTGCAATTACTAATTAGTTCTAATTTGTTTCTATTATTTGATTGTAACTTTCTTTGTGAATCGGTTTTCAATTGCTTCATTTCCTATAGCTAGATGACTGTAAAAAAAAAACCATTTTGTCGCGTGACTGGAATCGAACCCAAAATTCCTATTTGACAAACGGACTATCATCTCCGCCGCATGTCATTTCCTATAAAAATACGCAATAAAACATCAAATATCCGCGTGTTGCGCAATTCGATCGTAATTTTAATATTTTCTTAACCAAAGTTCATCAACTATTAGTTATTATAAACAACTAAATCAAATACGGGATCAATTTATCAATATATAATTGTCATGTAATTACCCACAAAAATGTAATAAGTGATATGTTAAATATTGATTACCTTGTGAGATTATATTTAGTACCGTGTTTTATTTTTGACTTAAGCATCGTAGATTATAATCAGATACGGATTCTATGAACAAAACACACAAACATCATCATCATCAACCTATGTAAGTCCACAGCTGGACATAGGCCTGCATAAGCTGAAGACAGGGCGTTGTGGCGCTCATTGGAGCGCCACAACGCCCTGTCTTCAGCTTGCTGCATCCAGCATCTGCCTGCAGTCTTTCGTAGGTCATCATCCCACCTGGCCGGAGGGCGTCTTACACTACGTGTACCGACTCGGGGTCTTAGAGAGATGAGATAGAAATAAATACCTATTTAATCTTCCTGTTTAGATATTATTTCAGACTAGCTGCGCCCCGCGGTTTCACCCGCGTGGTGATAGATATTTTGGATAATATACAATAGATATATTTTTATGAATTGTAGCCTATGTGTTATTCTGATGTATAAGCTATGTTATTGTAAAGCTTCAGATTAAGATTGGTGTAAAAATAAGGTCAATAAGTTTATTATTTTAGGCACAGTATTGAAAATGTTTTTTAAAAAGAGGCAACTTTGGTATTTTTTTTCTATCGAGCGAAGTTCATCTGATTGTGTAAATGTAAGCGAATTGTACTCTGTAAGATCCTCAACTGAAACATATATTTTTTTCAGAAATTTACGCCAATTTTTGACTGATTCATATTGATTTTAATAACAGCATTTGCGGTATAAGAAGCCCTTAAAATCCATTCAGTAGTTTTTACGTGAAAGAGACAATATATTCAGCATTAACATTATCACTAATATTGGCATGAAGTCAATTAAATACTACAGCACAATGAATACTCTTAAATTAAATTTAACCGTAAATTACAATAATATAAGTATAAACAATAACATATTATCACAAATGAGCACGTTAAAAACTCGTTAATGCTATAAAATGGGTTACATACTAAAAAATTCTTTATTTTTGCTTTAAATTCCTGAAAAGGAAGTAGAGTTACTTCTAGAGGTAACTTGTTATATAAATCAAGCTTTAGGGGTAAACCCTGTTATGTGTTTTTACCAGTCTAGTAGTAGGTACGTGTAACTTTTCTTTATTTCTTGTATTGACGACCTCTGTAACGCGGTGGGCGAAGGCCCGCTTTCGACGCAGGAGGTTGCGGGTTCGATTCCCGCCTCGGAACAATTGTGTGTACGATCTGCAGATATTTGTTCCGGGTGTTCTGGTCGTTTTCTATGTATAATAAAAAATATCTATGTATGTAATGTATTGTATTATGTATATAAGTTATCTAGTACCCATAACACAAGCTCTGCTTAGCTTGAGGCTAGATGATGCTGTGTGAATTGTCCAGCATTATTTATTATTTATTTATTTTTTTATTATTTATTGTAGCTATGTAAGTTCATCTTTTTCTTACAAACTTTCGCATTTATAATATTAGTAGGATAGGATGTTTCCTGTTCTCAGAAATTTAGATTGTCATTTGTCATCGTGTTGTAATAAACAAATGAATTCATTAGAAATTATTTAGATGTAATTCTATTTTTAATTACCTTTAGGGTATGTTTTCGTTGGCTGCTTAAGCGGAAGGCAGGGCCTTTAAACATGTTATGTTGTCTACCAGGTAGCTCAAGTGATCCATTATCAATACCTGTCGGCGCGCGTCCCCGCGACCCTGGCTGCATTGCCCCGCTGTATGACAGTGCTGATGCGCTGCGCCAGATACTCACCAGCTCTCGGGGCACGCGTCCCCGCGACGCTGGCTGCATTGCCCCGCTGTATGACAGTGCTGATGCGCTGCGCCAGATACTCACCAGCTCTCGGGGCACGCGTCCCCGCGACGCTGGCTGCATTGCCCCGCTGTATGACAGTGCTGATGCGCTGCGCCAGATACTCACCAGCTCTCGGGGCACGCGTCCCCGCGACGCTGGCTGCATTGCCCCGCTGTATGACAGTGCTGATGCGCTGCGCCAGATACTCACCAGCTCTCGGGGCACGCGTCCCCGCGACGCTGGCTGCATTGCCCCGCTGTATGACAGTGCTGATGCGCTGCGCCAGATACTCACCAGCTCTCGGGGCACGCGTCCCCGCGACGCTGGCTGCATTGCCCCGCTGTATGACAGTGCTGATGCGCTGCGCCAGATACTCACCAGCTCTCGGGGCACGCGTCCCCGCGACGCTGGCTGCATTGCCCCGCTGTATGGCAATGCTGATGCGCTGCGCCAGATACTCACCAGCTCTCGGGGCACGCGTCCCCGCGACGCTGGCTGCATTGCCCCGCTGTATGACAGTGCTGATGCGCTGCGCCAGATACTCACCAGCTCTCGGGGCACGCGTCCCCGCGACGCTGGCTGCATTGCCCCGCTGTATGGCAATGCTGATGCGCTGCGCCAGATACTCACCAGCTCTCGGGGCACGCGTCCCCGCGACGCTGGCTGCATTGCCCCGCTGTATGACAGTGCTGATGCGCTGCGCCAGATACTCACCAGCTCTCGGGGCACGCGTCCCCGCGACGCTGGCTGCATTGCCCCGCTGTATGACAGTGCTGATGCGCTGCGCCAGATACTCACCAGCTCTCGGGAATAATAAACGAGAGAATAAAAATCTAATATAACAATAATAGGTGCGTGTAATATATATAATAATAAAGAATGACGTTTAACAACAATTACAGCTTTCTTCTTCGTATATTAAACTAAATGAGCCCCGCGGCTTCGCCTGCGTGTAAATCTATGTGTCAAATGGTTTATAAACCTTCCTCTTGAATCACTCTATCTATTTAAAAAACGACTTCAAAATTGCGTAGTTTTAAAAATAAATAAATAAATAATGCTGGACAATTCACACAGCATCATCTAGCCCCAAGCTAAGCAGAGCTTGTGTTATGGGTACATAATACAATACATTACATAGATATATATTTTTTATTATACATTGAAAACGACCAGAGCACCCGGAACAAATATCTGCAGATCGTACAGACAATTGTTCCGAGGCGGGAATCGAACCTTCTGCGTCGCAGGCGGACCTTCGCCCACCGCGCCACATCGGTCGTCAAAAGATCTAACCATGCATAGGGACAGACAGACAGCGGGAAGCGACTTTGTTTTATACTATGTAGTGGTACACTAAGGATTCCGCTTGCGCGATACGCCGTCACTAAAGACATACCTAGTCTTAGATCAGAGTAAGTATTCAAATTATTATCTCAAATTGGTCTCGACAACAATGATTAGCAGAAAGTGAACTGATTATTTTTTTATAGAACTGGCTTTAACAATATTGAATCATTCTAACAATTTAAGTGGTTTTGTTGTACGTAAGTGTACTTGATCTTGTTCTTTGTTCAAGGTCATGCTATGAAACATGAAAAACTATGTAAATAAACGCTTTTTGTATACTTTTTATTTATTGTTTGGATTTATAGAAAGGTGGAACCGGTTAAAAAGGCTGTCCTTGTGATTTTATTTAATATTGTGTAATACAAAACAATATAAAAATTCTTTATTGTACACCATAATTCGGCCATAATTAGCCTTATCGCTTAGAAGCGATCTCTTCCAGTTGTTCTTTCCTGTTTTTCTCTGCCTTGATGTGCAACAATAAAACTTTTTGTATCGTATTGTTTCATAGCCAGGTAGCGCCATCTCTTCCTGCTCTTATGAACTAAGACAGAAGCAATCGTCAAACTGTTTTTCCAGAATTTTCCGTGTTTTCCATTTCCCTAGCGATGTTTAGTTTTGCCCTAAGTCATTAGATGTCACTTTTTAATAAAATGTACACAACTTAGAGTTTTTGTTTTAGTTGTTTTTGAACTTGAGTTCAAAGTTGTGAAGAAAATGTAACTTACGTAGGTACTGCCAGGTACCTAATTTATAAAATAGGTACCGCTGAGTGTTCGTATTTAAACATATTGTTTCGAAAAAACCGCCGTCAAATTCCTTACATACATATTTATTACATACAAGCAGCCCGTCCCAGCTTCGCACGGGTGGACATTTATTTTTAAAACCTACAAATACTTATAGCTTGAGTAACTCAAAAAATGTCAGAGATAATATAGCATTCTAATGGTGAAAGAAGTTTTGAAATCGGCCCAGTAGTTTTTGAATTTATTCTGTACAAACATACAAATCTTTTCTCTTTAATATTATAAATGCGAAAGTTTGGATGTATAGATGTTTGTTACCTACTCACGCCAAAACTACAGAAAGAACTGGACTTGAATTTTACAATCCGGTTGTGAAATTGAACAAAAAATCCCATAAACCCAGTTCTCTGGGATAGATATAACCTTAAACCGTTTTCATAGAAACAACGCATGCGAAGCCGCGGGCAGAAACTAGTTTAAATAATAATGATAATTAAAAGCACCGACAACGGATAATGCTAATTACTTGAATGCTAATAACCTTTGAGTCTCCGGTCAAGGGGATTTATGCAACTACATAATTATTATCTTAGATTCCACTGTATTATCATTATCAGCCTGTTTGGGAGCATTCTACAATACTCGTATGTAACAAATAAATCGCTAAGAATGAAGCCGTTCACATAATTGTGATCGAACTTCACTTGTTTAACACTTTGACTGCGATTTTTTTTCGACGACTGCGATCTTTTTTTAACCTAAAAATTTCGTGCTGCCGCTCCACACAGCGGTTGTGTTGCGCCGCACATGCGTTTCGTTCGAAAAATATTACCTCTGTGCTGAGTCACAATGATCTGTATTTTCTCAGCCGCTGCGCTAGTGTGGATTTACGCATATTAGGCACTTGTAGAAAACACATACCGTGTGATTTCAGCAGTCAAAGTGTTAAGTTCGTTTGATCATTAAGTCTAGCCTGCGGTCACAAATACTATCTAGATCAATAAATTTCTTTCCGGCCCTGGTGGGGGCACAAAGAGAGCCTTGATCTCTTCGGCTTGGCATCATTATCCCGGCGTCAGCTCGTGGGGTGACGACCCCTCGGTCCATGGGTTAGTGGAAATCTCTGTTTTTCCCCCTTCTCATTTCTTTTTTTGTGGCTGCATTTGTTTATTGTTTTTTTTTTTGTTTTTTCTGTTTTTTTTTCCATATCATATCATATCATATCATATCAAATCGTTTATTTGTAGTTAAACATAAATAAAAAACATATAAACAGAAAAAAAAAGAAAAAAAAACAATAAACAAATGCAGTTTTGTTTTTTTACTATCTAGATTTCGGGTCACAATCAAAGCTTTATTTGATAAATATATTCGTACGCCTAATATGATCACAGTGCTGAGTCTGAACTTAATTTGAAGTCTGAACTTTCCTGTAGTACCTGTGGTATCACAAATAAATAAATGATCTATGCACTATATTTCCTCGGTCCCATAGGCCCCAGCAGAAAACCAGCGCAGGTGTTTTTACTAACACCTGCATATGCTGAGTTGTGACCATTTTGTAGTTAAAACTAAGTTTAATCAATACAGGGTGTCCGGAAGGTTGATGCAAAGCTGTGGGGGGAGGGGGGGTAGGTCACCTCGTTACGCATCTATTCAGGCTAGATTACCTTAGTCCAATGTCGACGAATTCCGAGTTATCATAATATCCATGATTTTTTTAAAAATTACCAAAATCATATGCTTATTCGTTCATAGTGTTCAAACAGACAGTTACTAGTGCCTAACAATTTGTTTGCGTCCTAGCATAATGTGTATTCAATCGATAAACACCAAAACAATCATCTGTATCCACATAACTGACTAAATGGGAGGTGTTTAATAATGAAACATTATACAAAAATTAAAAATACTTTTTGAAATAGTTCTTTTTTTTTTAAATAGAGAAGACTAAAACATTCAAACATTTTTTAAAACATCCAGCATTATTGCCCTTTCGATTGGTGTATCATACACGTAGATACCTGCCCACGTAGACACCCTGTATATCTACATATGTATAAAAATTAATTCCTATTTCCCTTGGTCACGGCATCACGCGTGTACGGCTGGACCGATTTCGCTAATTCTTTTCTTGTTGTGTTTGTTATTGTCAGGAGAAGGTTCTTATGAAAACATTAAGAAAATTGCGCGGCAAATTAGAAAATTTAAGAATACTTAACCACCATATTCAATTATCTATATATATAAAAGAAAGTCGTGTTTGTTACAACACTTATAACTCGAGAACGGCTGGACCGATTTAGCTGAAAATTGGTGGAGAGGTAGCTTAGAACCAGGAGTCTAACATAGGATTTTTTATCATTTAAACAATTTGACACATAGATTTCCACGGGGGCGAAGCCGCGGGGAGCAGCTAGTTTCTAATATAACCATAGCGCTTTTACAATTCAAACTTTTTTGATGTAACGTTATGGCGTTTGAAATAACATTGACATAATACTCAATATTCCTAGTTTAGACAGGACAACGTCGCGTCTGTCGGGTCCGCTAGTAATATTATATATTTGTTGTATGTCGTATTTTCTGTAAGTGGTAATTATTTTTTTCTGTATTATAAAATAAATAAATTATAAATATTGCTGGACAATTCACACAGCATTATCTAGCCCCATGGTAAGCAGAGCTTGTGTTATGGGTACTAGATAACTGATATACATAATACGATACATTACATAGATAGATATTTTTATTATACATAGAAAACGACCAGAACACCCGAAACAAATATCTGCAGATCGTACACACATTTGTTCCGAGGCGGGAATCGAACCCGCAACCTCCTGCGTCGCAGGCGGACCTTCGCCCACCGCGCCATATCGGTCGTCAAATGTGTATGTACATTTTATTTATGTTTAACTACAAATAAACGCTTTGATTTGATTTATTGAATTTGAATTAAATGCTGCGCATATAAATCCTGCTATAGAAATAACAGACAGATAGCATAATATTTTTATTACAAAATTTTACAGAATAATTTAGAATATTTAACAATCGCAGTAGATATGTACATGTTTAAAAAGTATTGATTCGGCTATCAAAATATAATTTAACAAAAAGAATAAAATAATTTATTTATAGCCAACACACACACAATGTTAAACAGAGTTACAAAAAAAGGAAAAGACACATAAATACAGAAAAACATAAATAATGCTGGACAATTCACACAGCATTATCCAGCCCCATGGTAAGCAGAGCTTGTGTTATGGGTACTAGATAACTGATATACATAATACAATACATTACATAAGTAGTAGAGTAAGAAAAACTGGTCTTTCCCTATGTGCGCGGCTAATAAGGTCCCGTCTCAGCTTGTTGTCATTATCGACCGAGGACGACAGTGACACTGGTTAGTCTACTAATCATAATATTGTTAAGTACATAAATATTAATTACCTGTAAACATGACGATTTCCTCTCACATCGATATACATAACTTAGTTAGGCACCTAAACATAATTAGCATCTTAAAATAACAAACTTAAGTACTTAACTTACTACATCTTAAGATATAGGAAATAGGTAAGTCTTTTAAATAGTATTGTGCAATACATTGCAATTCCAACCTTAATTCTAAAACAATAAAATTCAAAAAGTATTGATCAACTTCTTGACCATATCAATAGATTAATTTCCTCCTATCTTCTATACAGTGTGTCCCTGGATAAAGTGCAATCCCAAAAAGGGAGTGAAACTAGCTCAAAATTTATCGACAAAAATAAAGAAAAAAATAATTATTTAGGTACTTTTTTGATATATTTTTTTATTTATTATTATTTATTGATAAAATATTTACAATGCAGTTGGACACCAAAGCTACAAAGAAATAAAAAAATAAACATAGAATACACGAACTAAAAACAAACATTCATAAGATGCGCCAACACGCTACTAACTACCACTTAATACTAAACTTAAAATAAACCTATTTAAATATTTCTATGTGTCCTATCCAAAAATTTTACAACCGCATTCCTGAATTTTGTCAAGGAAGGACATATTATAGAATATGTCAACATCCTCCTCTGGACATAAAGTATTAATGTCCCGAAGGGCCCGTGTGAACGGGGACTTGTTCAGGAGGTTAGTTCTTGCTTTTGATTACTCTCTATTCACAAAAAACATGATTTCTGCCAAAGTAGTTCGTCTATCTTATTAAAATAAAAACAATAGTAGGTATCACAAACGAGTAGCTATCGTGACTTAAATTTTAATTTTTGCATTGAAAAGGGTCTATACCTGATTGGTGACGTAATTTGTAAACTTTAAAGCACATAAAAAAATGTTTAACACTTTGATTGCTGAAATCACACGGTATATGTTTTCTACAAGTGACTAATATGCGTAAATCCACACTAGTGCAGCGGCTGAGAAAATACAGATCTGTGTGACTCAGCAAAGCCGTAATATTTTTCGAACGAAACGCATGTGCGCAACACAACCGCTGTGTAGAGCGGCAGCACGAATTTTTTAGGTTAAAAAAAAGATCGCAGTCATCGAAAAAAATCGCATTTTTTTATATTTTTTTGATAATTTTTGATCCAGTTTCACCCCCTTGTGGGGTTGCACTTTATCCAGGGACACACTGTATAAATATCCAAACTTATTTAGCATCTAAAAATAAAAAACTTATCGACAAACTTAAGATATAAAAAAAATTAGAACAAATGAAATAAAATGATGGAAATAAGTCTTTTAAATAGTATTGTGCATTGCGATTCCAACCTCAATTCTAAAATACTAAAACTATACAATTAAAATAGTAAAACTTTTGAAAGTATCATGGTTATTAACACTGAAGTCAAACCACGTGATATTTACCATTTGATTTTTTATTATTCCGTAATCATGGCGCATGAAACTGCCAAAATATTGGAAAACTCAAAAATCAAATCATGGTTCATATCCCGTTTTAAATTACTTTAATTTAAAAAGTATTGATCAACTTTTTGATCATATCAACAGATTCATTGCCCCCAATCTTCTCAATATACGAAGTCGCTTTCTTCGCGTGATCTTCATGCAATTTCTTAGTCTTTTCAACAGCATCCGTCTTCAGAATATTGAACTTCAAATCTTCGTAATCGACGTCTTTAACGTCGTTTTTAGCTTGATCAATAATTTTATATAAATCAGGGTTATTTTCCAGGGCAAACAGAACGGGTGCGCTTGCTAAGCAAAAATTTTCTTTACTGTCCGATGTTAGTTTCTGCAATTCCGTTGCTGCTTGCCAAGCTAAGCCGACATGGCAACCAAAGTGGTAAGCATGACTTTGGGTGACTTGGTTCTGTTTTTTTAACACCATTGCTGACTGACAACCCCTGCCCAGCAAGCTGACTCCATTATAGACCGTTCTAGCAGTCCATTCTTTGATAGGCTTGCCTAGAACATTTTCGACTGCCATAGAGTTAGTATCGAAGCTAACTTCGAAATTATCAGCGGATCGTACAGGTTTGCCTGGTAATGGCATATTTTGCTCATCTCTATCCCCGAAGAACTGGCTTTCAGACAAATCTTTCAGCGCGGACGAGATTATATAAGAAACGTCAGAGTTTCGTAGACCAGCTAGCATACCATTGGCAGTTACCAAAAGATAGTCACCAAGGAGTATTGCTATTTTATTTCCGAAAATGGCGGACTCTGTCTCTTTCCCTCTTCTGGAAAATGGTACGTTGACGATTCCTTTGTGAATGAGATGGCCTGTTCTGATCATTTCGGTTAGTTCCGCTAACGCTCGGGTTTCTTCTTCGGATTTTTTCACCTGCAAAGAAAATTGAACGTTAAATGCAGCGTAAAAGGCATTGTTTTTGAGAAACGTTGTGTGTGGCTACTTTGATTAGTTATGGTCTAGATTCTGAAAGGCTGAAGTGCTGTCTGGGAGCTTTCTCTAATGAATATTAAGTATGTTAAATATTTAATAAATAATAGTTAAAAAAAAACTAAAAAACCACGCTATTATAAATAAACCGAACTTAAAAGTAGAAAATATTTTTTAAATAATTCAAATTATGAAATCTATATATATAATAGTTCATAAACCCTTCTCTTGAATCACTCTATCTATTAAAAAAACCGCATCAAAATCCGTTGCGTAGTTTTAAAGATCTAAGCTTACATAGGGACAGACAGACAGCGAGAACCGACTTTGTTTTATACTATGTAGTGAAGATCGCTTTGGAAACTCTACCTGTGTAGTGGTCCTCACAGACTTGGACAGCAGAAGGATGATCAGCCCCCAGGGTTGTAGGTTCTTGGAGTCTCCGTAGAGGACGTTCTTCGCTGTCTGCATTACCAGGTGGTTGCTGCCGACCTGGAAAAGATAGAATGAGAACCTTTACCAGTATTTCACAACCTCTTTGGTGCCGCGGGCCAAACTCAAGACCACAGAGGAATGGCGTCCACAGCGTCCAGTCATCATCATCATCATCAGCCTATGTTAGTCCACGGCTGGACATAGGCCTCCCTCCCTCAGCTTGACGCATCCAGCACCCGCCTGCAGTCCTTAGCAGGTCGCCATCCCACCTGGCCGGAGGGCGTACTACACTACGTTTGCCAAGTCGCGATCTCCACTCAAGAACACTTTTACCCCAGCGCGGTTGTCTGTTCTTCGTGAGATATGGCCGGCCCACTTCCACTACGTCCAGTTTTTTCGTCATATTATGCGCGAACTTTGAAAATTTAATTTTAAATATCATTTTATTGAATTTTTTTTTGTGATTTATTGGCACTAGTATAATAAAATTAAGACACTTTTCAAATAGAGTGTAATACTCTATTAGTGGTGGGCTGATAAAAACTAATAATGTTTGTAAAAACACCGAACAATCCACACAGCAACATCTAGCCCCAAGGAAAATAGATATTTTTTTTGTCCTTAATAAAATGCATAATTAACATAAGTAGGTACTCATCATCATCATCAACCTGTGTTATTCCATTGCTGGACATAGGCCTCCTCCACTAAGTAGGTACTAGGTATATAGTTTTTACTATACAAAGAAAACACTCAGAAAACCCGGAACAAATATCTGATCAGATCGAACAAACATTTGTCTTGAGGCGGGAATCGAACCCCCCGGAGGTCGCCTCCTGCGTCGCAGACAGACAGACCTTCGCCCACCGCGCCACAGAGGTCGCCGAATCTGTTGTTCTCCAATTTTTGGCGGGCGTTAGTGCATTGGCTATTATAATATTACTTACCTACTTTCTAGCTATTTCATAAGATGGTAGATATTTTTAGTGAGTAAACTTAAAAAATAAAGATAGAAAAAAAATATAGAAATTATAATTGAGCTAACTGCAGACTGTTGCAAACAATCTACAGATAGCTCAACTGATCCATATCACCACCAGTCGGCGTGCGTCCCCGCGACGCTGGCTGCATTGCCTCGCTGTATGGCAATGCTGATGCACCAGATACTCACCAGCTCTCGGGGCACGCGTCCCCGCGACGCTGGCTGCATTGCCCCGCTGAATGGCAACGCTGATGCTCTGCACCAGATACACATCAGCTCTCGGGTCACGCGTCGCATAGACCAGACGCTTAGATATTATTTTAAAATCTCGGAGAGCATCGGTACCCCACAGTCCTAGGGTCTCAACTCCAAGGGGACCAAGTAACTGAGTATGGTTATGTAAAGTATGTATTTATTGATTTATTTTGACGACCGATGTGGCGCGGTGGGCGAAGGTCCAACGCAGGAGGTTGCGGGTCGATTCCCGCCTCGGAACAATTGTGTGTACGATCTGCAGATATTTGTTCTGGGTGTTCTGGTCGTTTTCTATGTATAATAAAAAATATCTATCTATGTAATGTATTGTATTATGTATATCAGTTATCTAGTACCCATAACACAAGCTTTGCTTACCATGGGGCTAGATAATGCTGTGTGGATTGTTCAGTATTATTTATTTTTATTTTATTTATTGACATAATAGACATTATAACAGGCATCAATAAGAGTCCATAGGCTCCTGAACTTGTTAAAAAACTGTGTTTCAGGAACCTATGGCTTCTTCAACTAATATTTACATATAATTATGTCTAAGCAACTTTAGGTTACATATCTTAATTGTACGTACAGAGTAAACATAGTAATGTGGCTTGTTAATAGATTACTACAAAGTTGCAGTACCTAATCTTACCTTATTCAAGTGGCATTTCTATTTTCTCTTAACAGAAAAACCAGCATTTCTTCAATTAGTTTGTGTACATTACATACCCTTATATGTATAGTAGGTAAAGTGAGGTTCATTTAGCTGACGACGTTTATGATAAATTTATTATGTGTTTCATATTTCCATGATCTCAGGCCATAAAGTGACCCGGTCCTTCGGAGGGTTTACGTGGGGCCGAAGCCAACCGCACAGAGACCCTTTAAGAGAGTTAATCTGACAAATCTAACTGCCTATTATGTAAGCCTAAAGAAATAAAGTTTTTTGAATTATAATAAGATTACAAAAGAAAACTCACCAATTTCCGCAAATAGAGCGCCATATTCGCGAACTCATCGCTCAACAGGCACCTCAAATTCATAAAAGAGGTCGGATACCCCACCACTTTCTCCGCATCTCTAATAATATTACTCCAATTCGTAAAAGGAGGCCGTAATAGGATAAGAATCTCGTCTTTGGTCAAACTAGCGACGGTGGACTCGAACCTCTTTTGAAAAAAAGGCGGCAACTCGTGCTTTTTTTGTAAAAAGAACGGTGCGCGGCGGTATACGCGGGAGAACATAGCTTTGACAGTTCTATTTTCAAACTGGAATGGTCCGACGCGGGATGCGACGTCAGGTGAAATGGTTAGATTTAATGGTCATTGTGTTACCAGTACTAGCCTCGGATCTAAGTGGTTAGGACAATATTTGGTGCGTGCTGAAGGCCGACTATTATTATAATGTTAATAACGACGCTTGTCAAATTACAGTAAATTTTAATAGCCACAAAATGGCAACTTGCACGAAAAGACAGAAATTAAAACAAAATGCTTTTATAGTTGCGTAACGGGGAACGAAGCTAATTTAAATAAGATCGGTAGAGACATTCGATAAGATTTTTGGACCAATTTGTGCATTATAGGACAGTTAAATTTTGCAGCAATCGCGGTTAGGATGCTGTTGCTCTTCTGCAAATCAAACATAATATCAAGAAGAACGTTACTCTAAAGTGTATACCACAAACTGGGGAAAAAATAACAACCTGGCAACATCTATTGCTCTTGACCGTGAAGTGGAAAGCTGCGTATAACCAGTACACCTACAATATTACTTTTCAATAATTACCTGCATTTTAAACCATAACAACACAGGAATAAGGATCAAAAATAGGTGATACATGTCTTTACAACACTAGCACTATGTCTATGCAGCTATTGTAGTAAGACCTGTATATTAAACTACTTTGAAAGAGGCAGGGGATCTATTAGAATTGGTATTTATTCTTTTTTTCGAAAGCACTTATTTTTCTAACCGTACTCTTTTGATCACATTTCTAAGCAAGTGGCATAGAGTATATTCTTTTTTTTTTACTGAATGATATTTCAAAGTAGAATAGTGTTGGTTTTATCTAGAACAGATTAGAATGGTTATCTCGAACATCGAATCTGGATTAAAATATTTGGTTATTTAGTAATGTAAACTCAAAATTTTAAAGTTTAAATTCTAAAAAATCTGATTTATAATCTTGGTTGAATGACACATTTTGTAATAGTGATATCAGTCATCCAATACCCATAATACAAACTCTGCTTAGCTTGGGGCTAGAATGCTGTGTGGATTGTCCAGCATGAAGACAGATGGGAGTTCCATTCTACAAGTATTATATATTTTAGTCTACAAGTAATGATAAGTAACTAGTTATCTATTTACCGTTAACAAAACCGTTGTCATTCAATTAACGCTAAACATCTAATTCTAGTCCTACCTTGAACTGCAAATGGTAATGTTTGCTTTTGTTATGTCACAATAATAACCTAGTAATAAATGGTCTGAAACGTAACAACAGTAGTCCTGTTCCCAGAGCGAGTTCCAAAAAGCTGCATTGTTTATTTTATGTAATCGTTAGTTGTGTAAATCCGTATTATCACAGTTAGACTGAAATTTTAGTTTTTTAATATCGATAATATTCTTATTTAATGAAATTATGTTGTATATGGAAATGGATATGATTTGTGATTTATAATGTATGTTTTTGTAATGTAAGGTTCACTCTATGATTTTTGTGTTGTTTTTCTGTATTATATAATTATTTCTAATTTTAATATTAAATTTAAATATGTACTCTATTGCATTGGGTGTTCCCGTAAAAATAGAGGTACTTTTGTAAATAAATAAATAAATAAATAAACATCGATACTGAAATTTATTAGACACAAATACAAACAATCTTAGTCACACGAATATAAGGCTACTTAATAGTAGATAACACGTAGGTACGTAATACTGACAAAGCAAAAAAGCGAATATCAAAAGTCCTAAAACAAGTAGCATTAAAATAAATAAAATAAAATAAAAATTGTTTATTTCGACCACAGGCCTCATATAAAAAATTACACTATATTATTAAATTTTACATTGGCTGCTACTAACTACATAAGTATAAGTAGCCCTCACAGCAAGCAGATAAGCGCGCGTGTGTAGGTCCTGACTCAGCTTGTTGCTCTAACTCTAAGGCTCAACTCACACCAAAAGTCGAACGAGTCGAATTCGCCGGAATTCCCGCGGCGCCGCGGGCATCCGCGCGACTCGTTCGAGTTTCTCATGCGATAATAAGTTTTATTGTAATGAAAATAAAGTTAAAATTCATATGACACTGAAACTGCGCTCCGCTTCGCTGCGCTTCGACGCTCTTTTGGTGTGAGTTGAGCCTAACACAATAACTCAAGGTCATTTGTAAAAGAGCGCTGGTTTTCACAGTGGTCCTACACTATGTATTCAAGCTGGCATATCTTTACCAAGGAGCATTCTGTAGCTGAACTCAGGCGCAGTGGAGTCGCTGCTCGCTCGTGATTGGTGGATCGCCTGTGTGCGGCGCCAAGCCATGCAGCGGCAGCGAAGTCACTGTGCTTGTTGCGTGACTGCCTACCGCGCTAATTACTTTAATTTTAATTTTTAACCTTATTATTATTTAGATAACTCTAGTGTCTAGATAAACCTATGTTAGGATTTAAGATACAAACAAAATGTAACAAATTTGTATCAATAAATAAATATATCTATCTATCTATGAAAACCAGCGCTATAAAATAAAATAATTTAAAAAAAAATGTTTTATTTCGGTAACTTATAAATTAAACATACATGTATTGGAGTCCCCCTTTGCTTGTATTAGAGGAAACCGCTCTTGCCAGATTAATGATTAACATTTTATAAGTTGGTGTACAAATAATATTAGTTATGAAAAGAAACAAATCAAAACTATACAATACAATAATACAAGAAATTCCTACGCAACAATTTTTAAATTCAATATGACCATAACATAATATTGGTAAAATAATTATATGTACAAGGAATAATGACGACCGATGTGGCGCGGTGGGCGAAGGTCCGCCTGCGACGCAGGAGGTTGCGGGTTCGATTCCTGCCTCGGAACAATTATGTGTACGATACGATCTGCAGATATTTGTTACGGGTGTTCTGGTCATTTTCTATGTATAATAAAAAAAAAACTATGTAATATATTCTATTATGTATATCAGTTATAACATTATATAATATATAGATAGTTTTTATTATACAAGGAAAACGACCAGAACACCCTGAAGAATAATCTGCAGATCGAACACACAATTCATTCATTGACATAAGTCGGAGAACTTTTTGTCACTTCAGGTGAAACTCGCTCATGTTCCAATATTTTTTTAAATAAAATGTACACATTCAAAACTTTTGGTGTGAGTTGAGCCTAACACAATAACTCAAGGTCATTTGTAAAAGAGCGCTGGTTTTCACAGTGGTACTACACTATGTATTCAAGCTGGCATATCTTTACCAAGGAGCATTCTGTAGCTGAACTCAGGCGCAGTGGAGTCGCTGCTCGCTCGTGATTGGTGGATCGCCTGTGTGCGGCGCCAAGCCATGCAGCGGCAGCGAAGTCACTGTGCTTGTTGCGTGACTGCCTACCGCGCTAATTACTTTAATTTTAATTTTTAACCTTATTATTGTTTAGAGAACTCTAAGTGTCTAGATAAACCTATGTTAGGATTTAAGATATAAACAAAATGTAACAAATTCGTATCAATAAATAAATATATCTATCTATCTATGAAAACCAGCGCTATAAAATAAAATAATTAAAAAAAAATGTTTTATTTCGGTAACTTATAAATTAAACATACATGTATTGGAGTCCCCCTTTGCTTGTATTAGAGGAAACCGCTCTTGCCAGATTAATGATTAACATTTTATAAGTTGGTGTACAAATAATATTTTTTTATGAAAAGAAACAAATCAAAACTATACAATACAATAATACAAGAAAATTTAAAATAAATGATTAGCTAAATTATATCATATTTTCAAGATCAAAATCAAACACTAAACAGAAATTTGTGTAATATATTATATTGTACCTATGTAGTAAAGTGTTTTTGTATAAATGAGTTAGGTAATTCTTCTCCAATATCACCGGCCTCATAAGAGGCTATAGCGCTATGGCTATATAATATATATTATGTATATTTATATACGGGTTACTCTAGTTCTTATCATCTGCAGTAGAGAGCATCTTAAATAAAAGAAGATCATGATACCAATCGTACGTAATTGTTCCGAAGAGATACCGGTATGGTTATTATGTAACTCGCGACCGGTTTGCGACAGGCGTAAATTATGCAATCAGTGCTGGCAAACGCCAATTTTGACCAATTTTGACGTTGTAGCTGGTGTCAAACTAATACAAAATTGACGTTTGATAGCACTGATTGCTTAATTTACGCCTGTCGCAAATCGGTAGCGAGTTACATAATCACCCGGCGGGTTCATTGAAATTAGGATGCACAAAAAATTGAAAATCAAAATGATTTAAAAAACATCCAATACAATATCTCAGCTACCGTGACCCGTGACACTTAGCACATTGAGCCTACCGAAGAAATGTATCCCATGACACCCCCCCCCCCCCCCCTCCCAACTCCCAAAAAAAAATGGTTTTTCTCATTTGTGTAGTTCGCTTAAACGTTTTCATGTAGATATATAATGTATATTGAGGAAATAAATAATCTAAACACATTAGTACCTACTACCTACCCACGGTAGGTATGGAATCATTAATGTCATTAATACCGGGTTATTTGCTTATAAAGAATTGAGTTTAAAATCGAAAAGTAAGTGAATTTTATAAGGTAAATAAATAGCCGCGTACGCGTACAAGTGGCGCCACCAAATGGTGATAATAACATCCACAATCTACACGATGATTTGCATAATGATGGTTTAAGGTTCTTGCTTGAAACCTGTGTCTAGTTGGGTGTTTGGTTTGAGTACTATTATCAACTATAATGTAGTACACCAAACATGACACAGATGTCAGCACCTAGGTTTTCCAACGCAACAATTTTTAAATTCAATATGACCATAAGATAATATTGGTAAAATAATTCTATGTACAAGGAATAATGACGACCGATGTGGCGCGGTGGGCGAAGGTCCGCCTGCGACGCAGGAGATTGCGGGTTCGATTCCTGCCTCGGAACAATTATGTGTACGATACGATCTGCAGATATTTGTTACGGGTGTTCTGGTCATTTTCTATGTATAATAAAAAAAATATCTATGTAATATATTGTATTATGTATATCAGTTATCACAGTTATAACATTATATAATATATAAATAGTTTTTATTATACAAGGAAAACGACCAGAACACCCTGAAGAATAATCTGCAGATCGAACACACAATTCATTCATTGACATAAGTCGGAGAACTTTTTGTCACTTCAGGTGAGACTCGCTCATGTTCCAATATTTTTTTAAATAAAATGTACACATTCAAAACTGTGGCGAGGGAAAAGTATGTATTACCTAACAAAAGAACCAAATTGTATATTGGGTTCAAAAATAGATTTCGTAACAACATAGCCTACAAACCGACAGCATAATTTTTATCAAACAATCGCCATTTTTGTTGCAAAAAACAGTATCGCATTTTTCTCGCGATTTAGGCTGTGTCAGTTATTTAACTACAACTCGACCAAGCTTAGTTTGCACCTCGCGTCATCGCGTAAATTTGTAGAGAGGTGCAAACTTAACTTGGTGGAGTTGCACTACTCTATGCATGCCATCTCTCAATTTGTACACCGTAATCGGTAAAAATGGTTATCACCTATCTGTTTGATACATCTTAATAACACATTATGTTTATGCAAATAAACGATCTTTAACTTTAAGTCTTATCTAAAGTAGCGCTTTCACGCGCTATAACATCGGTCTATACCTACCCAACCCAGCTAATATCGCACGCATCGTGTGATTTTGTTTCCATCTCATTTAGATAGACGACGATGACGCGCGACGCTCGGATTGCATCAGAAATGTGAAGCTTTTACTTTGACATGGTTCCATCTGATTCTGATAGCGCAGAGTACCTGCCTCGCCCGGGCAAAGCTCCTATAGCTAGAATAAGTAAGCATATTTTTTGTAAACAAAGAGCTCAGGTAGAATATAACACCAAATTGAAATATTACGGAAAATATTTTCTAACACTGGGTGAATCGGAACAAATCGCGGTATGAAATAATTTTGATTTTTGAAGCTTTCATTCATCATTTATTTTTACATTCATTCGATTACGAACTCGAATTTGAATCTTTTTTCGTTTCTTTTGAGGTTTGTGTTTTTTTTTCAAGTGATAACCGTTCCGTTACCTTCTGGTTTCCTATAGTTATCATGTTTTGTTAGTACATAACATTCATATGTTTTGGGGTGTAAGGGTACCAACATCTCGTCTCCCAAGCCAACCTAACCTGCACGTGGTACACCCTGCCAGATAACGAACTAGGCTCTGGTGAATATATCAAACCCTCTTCATTTTGATAACTCATTAATTTTACAAATATTTTCCATTACTTGACACTGGCAGAAAAGTGTCCAACCAGACACAATAGCCATTAACAAAGAATCATAAATATAAATGTTTTTGTTGACATAAAATACCTTGGATTCTAGAACATTGCAGTTATAGGTAGCCTAGACAGACCTACAGGTAGGTACCTAGTACCTACTAGTTCTGAATACGCATGCGTGAGGTTCCATCGATTCATCCGTCAATGGAGGCTTGCATCCAGTTGCAGGAAGTGCTGCTTTGATTTGTAAGTATTAACCCTTTAATTTATCGTTAAAACTAGTTCAAAAACCCAAATAAATAGAGATTTTAGAGTTACTCTGTTTTTTAAAAGTGCCGGTAAGAATTTGTGTAGTTTTGTAAGATCTTAGAAAAATTCAAGTGACTTTGATAACTGATAACTGTTAGAATTTTGTTAAGGGATGTCGAAAACTAAGCGAAAATTTACTAAATGTGATAAGATTTCAGATACATTGATAAGTGCCTAATGAAAAGTGCATAGCTTTATTTCTATCTATCTGGGTGAATTTGAAAAGGCGTTGCATTTTATCCTATTTTAGTATTATTCAGACATATTATAAAATACGTACTTTATTTTAAATAAAATTGTGCTTTTATCAAGCAATTAAAAGTTACTTTCTAATAAATAACCAATCAAATTATTTATTGCCTTTCGATAACGACGTAGTATCTGCCATTTTGGACACGGCGCGGCGCCATTTTGGAAGATTGACCAAATGCCTACATTACTAACCTTTTTAACCATTATTAATTTTTTTAAATAACATAGAGGAACATGGTTTTCGTTTGATTTAATTTAAAAATAAATAATTTGAAATCCTGAAACCTCGATCTGTATTGTTCGTCTACCAGCACCCAAACTTCCTTGAATCTAAAGCTCTCTTGAAAGAGAACAGAGAAAATTACGCAATTTGATTTCAGGCCTGTGGGAAAATAAATAATAAGATTGTTTTCGTTTTTGGACATAAAACTGTGACGTCATCTTGGATAAAAGTAAAAAAAGGAAGTAATAGATATGAAATTTTTAAATAAAATCACCAGGTAACCATGACTCCACCAACTGCGCAGCCAACTTCGCGGCCCAAGCTGAGATCATGGCAGAAGACCTTCTACCATGCCAATCTACGTGCGTTGTTCGCTTTCACTGGTGCTAAAAATCAGGTAAGATGGGATTTGATGAGATTAGATGAGATTGGATGGGATTAGATGAAATTGGATGGGTGAGATTGCATGAGATCGGATGCTGAACCGAGGCCGTGGTTCTGAGACGCGAGCTTTTGGATCTCGTCATCGAAAATGATGTTTTCAAACGTAAAATATAGTAGTTATAGATAGTAACTTAGTGGACTGATATAGGCTGATGATGATGATGATGATGATGAGATAGTAACTTGCTGCTTCCCGCAGCTTAGCCTGCGTGGAAATTTATATGATAAATGGTTTATGAACTAACATATCGGATTTTGATTCGTTTTTTTTTAATAGATAGAGAGAGAGTGATTCAAAAGGAAGGTTGACGCAAACAAAGACGCTTCCCGCTGTCCCTACTTATCTTTGTTCATCGTCTTTGTTTTTTACTTTGTTCAAGAGGAAGGTTTATAAACCATTTGAAACATAGATTTACACCTGCTAAGATAAGATCATGAGGTGTGTAAGATAATATCTTAAGAGGCCTCCGGAGGGACGAATTCTTCATACAAAAGTAATACCAAAATGATTTCCAATTCAAGCATATTTCCACTATAAAATTGTATTATTTGTATTTGAATAGTATTTATCTAGGTTCCTAAATAGTTTTTTTTTTTCAAAAATTTTACCTAATATTAAATGAAAGCCAATCGCATTTTGCACATTTTTATGCGAAAATGGACAAGTTTTCTTGCTATTTGTTTCGTATTAAAGACATCAATATCTTACGTTTTATTTAATAAGGAACTTAGCTTATATTGTCTAGTTACAGAATAACAATACTTTGTGAAGAATACAAAAAGTAATCAGTCATAATTAGGGACAGTGATTTATTTATTTATTTACGTAATCAGAAGCGATATAGCGATATTCGGAGCGATTTTTGCAAGCGAGGGTCGCCGGACCCTTAAATGCAAAACTTCTTTATAGACATTTTAAAGCAAATACTCTTTGGGTATTCGAAGTGTCATTTTGTGTATGAATAATAAAATAAAAATTCCAGGATACGTTGATACCTAGCCAACGTGGGGTTGAAAGGTCCAACCATACACCATCCGAGCTGACCCTGACGCGCGAGCCAGGACTCGTGAAGCATCTTTTGCTTGACGATAAGAAGGTAAGATAGGATTGGATGAGATTGGGTGAGATTAGGTGAGATTGAGTGAGATCAGGTCAGATTGGGTGAGATTGGATGCCGAGCCGACAAGGTGGCTGTGGTTCTGAGACGTAAGCTTATAGACCTGTGCATTATGAACGGAACTGCGATGTTCGTGAAGAATGAAGAAGCTAATGCGAAGCAGGAGGTTGCGGGTTCGATTCCCGCCTCGGGACAATTGTGTGTACGATCTGCAGATATTTGTTCCGGGTATTCTGGTCATTTTGACGACCGATGTGGCGTGGTGAGCGAAAGGTCCGCCTGCGACGCAAGAGGTTGCGGGTTCGATTCCCGCCACAATTGATGGGTCTAAAATGAGAAGGCGTTAACCGACAATTTCATTCTTTCGAGATAATCTGCTCCAAACATTGGCGGACTAATATTGATATTTTACTATGAAAACCGTAATGAAACATATTTGTTTTACTATAATATGGTAAAATATGTCTATATTAATGTTATTGTATGTAAAAAATGTTTCTCACTAGTAAAATACAGTAAATATCTTGCATTTTTCACTTAAATATTTTTTTTCCCCAATATTACGCCTTTCATTGAGTACAAAAAGGATTTATATCGTTTAAACCCCGTTATGACTTTTGTATTTTGCATTTTAATCTGCCTCACCGTGTTTATATGGTCTATGGTGCCATATCCCCCGCAGAATCCAGCCTGTTCCGGTGGCTGGTTCGTGACCACTCGTGAGAGCAGCTTATAGACGTGGCTCAAGAGTGAGATGGGTCTGTAGTTCTTAAGAAGGGTTTTATTTCCCTTCTTAAAAAAGAGCACCACCAAACTACCGCTTAACGCTATTGGAGTTCTCCCACTGTGAAGGACGGTGTTAAAAAGGTTCTGTAGCTCCTGTATTACAGGGGCTCCTCCGGCTTTAAGAAGCTCTGAAGTAATTTCGTCATCACTGGGGGGTTTTCCTTTTTTAAGCTGCCTTAGAGCTAACACGATCTCGTCTTGACTGATGTCAGGCAGTTCGTCGGAGCGTGGACTTTTTTTTTTATCAGACGGTTTCTTTTAAGCTTCAAGTTGATATTCAGAAAGCCTCGGAGGAGTCGGTGATCAGATCTGGTATTAAACCTGTTGATCACTGAGACATCTCTGAATATGTGCTTGCTATCCATCATGATGAAGTCGATCTCATTTTTTGTGGTCAAGCCTCAGAGTGTGTCCGTTAAACGTAGCCAGGATCAAATTGTTTATTAGTGATTTGTGTTGTGTGCTGCACTCAGCACCCTGGCGCCGCTGAAAACCAGCGCTGGCTGGCTTATGTCAATGTAGCATTTAATGCTGAGCCGGCAGCCTTTCTGTGTTCTCGTGTTTTAATTCTTTTATTCGTTCCTAATTTGTTATCTTTATTATTATTAGTTCTTAAGATGTATTATTTTATATGAAACACAAGTAAACATTTTCTATTTCTATTACCATTTATTTTAAAAATTATAAGTAGGTAGGTACCAAAATGATTCCACAGCGCTCAAAAAGTAAAAAAATAGAGTCAACATAAAAGGTACAACGTAGTTTATGTTTGGTACAAGTAGAAATATCTGTGTCATTTTTATACGTAATGGCTAGCTACTCCTTCAAATGTTCAGTTGCAAAGGGTTGTTTTAATGATGTGTCTTAGGCTCAACTCACACCAAAAGAGCGTCGAAGCGCAGCGAAGCGGAGCGCAGTTTCAGTGTCATATGAATTTCAACTTTATTTTCATTACAATAAAGCTAGTCGAATTCGCAGGAATTCCCGCGGCGCTCAGCGCCGCGGGCATCCGCGCGACTCGTTCGAGTTTCTCAATATTTGCGATAATAAGTTTTATTGTGATGAAAATAAAGTTGAAATTCATATGACACTGAAACTGCGCTCCGCTTCGACGCTCTTTTGGTGTGAGTTGAGCCTAAAGGGAGCAGCAACTAATTATGTCCTTTGCAGACAGCTACATATCATTACCTAGTGTTATATTTCTCGACATTAGAACCATTTGGTCGGATATCCAATTTTGTCAAAATCCACTTTTTAATTGAGTCATGTACAGTTTTTCTTTCTCTTTCTTTCTGTCTATACGTTGTATCTCTATCTCCCTTACAACAGAATTTCGATTACGCAAAAATGGACGCATGTCCATAGTACTCCAGAACCATAGACCCTGATATTCATTTGAACCATTATGGTCGTAAAATAATGTTGATTTTCTTTATTTTTAAGGTCGTACATAAAAATCAATCCTAAAAGAATAATTATTTTTGAGTCTCATTTTAACAACTTACCCTTTGGCATTAAAATTATTGGATTATGTAAAGTTGTTTTTTAACATCCGGCGTTATGGCTCGGATCATTTGTAACAAGATCCGTCGAGACAGAGATAGCACTATTTTTGTCACCGCATTAGAACAAGACAAAACATAAACATGCGACCGTCACCGCGTTGTCGTCCCACGCGCTTGCACAGCCAACCAAGCCAGCCTCTCGCACGTTCTTTCAGTGATTTCGTTTTATTCCCGAATAGAAAATACATATATTGCAGCCCGGTTCCCGGCCCCCCCGGTAAACCAGCCTGTACGAGTACATGCGCATACAGCCATGAAAAGCGTAGTAAGTAATGCGGTAAAACAATTAATATTTGATAATTTTTGGCTAAATTTAATTACTGGCAGAAAAAATATCAGTACGTTGTAGACAGAGTAATCAAAACGATCAGTGAGAACAAGATAAATAATAATAATTTATTCAAAAATAACTTAGGACTAAAAAGATTACAGAATGTACCTAATCTTATATTTTTCCATGGGACATGCGCCTGAACTAGGTAAAAAACCTGTTTTTCAGGCCAAGAAAAATTATGAATTTCTTTCAAGTTGATAAAAGAAAGTTCAATTATAACTATAGGCTAAAATATATTAGATACAGTGAATGTTTGCAAAGTTATGTTCTAAAACACACTTTCAAGTGGTGAAAAGTATCTGAAGATTCCTGTTAACAAAAAGAATGAAAGCGGTAGGTATAATATACATTTTCCTTCCAAAAAATCAATCCTACGGTTATCGATTCCGTAAAATACCACATATGTTACTATACCAGTTACAAAAGCCATAATACTAGAGAATAAAGTAAATGAAGATTCCTTGGACCCGAACTAAACATAACTCGTATGTAAAAACAATATAAAGAAAGATGGTAGGCATAACTGAAAAGGAATACGCAAAAAAATGGCTTTATAGAGATCCGATTTTTAATACGGAGTTCAATCCATCTTTCAATCGCTCCGATGTGATGCGATAAGTACAAAATAGTTATTAAAGATGGACAGGAGGACAGGAAAAATGAGATAGTTAAAGACAGAGTCAACCATCTAAATAAGCTGAATTCCGTTATTCAGCTTTTAGCAGAAGATAAGACAAAATCTTATAGTTAAAAACTATTAGATTTTTAAAATTGTTAAGTTATTGTCTAAGGAAGTTATGGACGCTTCATCCCGTCATAAATGATGCTACATTCAAAACTACAGAAAATTTTGTTTGGACAGAAAATGTGGCGGGGAGAAGAGTTCACCCGCGAAAGTTTGGATGTTTAGATGGATGGATGGATGTTTGTTATTCTTCATCGAAATAACTACTGAACGGATCGGGCTCAAATTATGAATCGATGTAGTTTTAGGCCGTGAACAAAACATATGCTTTGTATTCCATAAATCAGTTCACATAGTATAGAATTAACTTAACGTGTCCATAGAAACAAAGCGTGCGAAACTGTGGGCAATAATATTTATATTTATCTCGATAGAATGGACATGGCCGTGTCCACTCCTTCGAGAGAAAGAAGAAACTCCAAGAAGATTAAGTGACGTTAGGAAGATAAATTTTAAAACGTCTAATAGGTACACCCGTTCAGAACGAGTTACCTAACGTACGTCAAACTAAAAAACCCATCCATTCGCAAAATACAGAACTTTAAAAACATTAACTACTTGGATACCAGAGCAGTTATTACAAAAACTTACCACACCAAAATGCTATGCCACAGAGCATACTGATGAGGCAAACAAATAATTTGACAATTTATCCAAAAGAAAAAAAGTATTGTAAGGTTTTTAATTCGTTTTTAAATAATATTTGTTTAGTTTAACGGTTAGAAAAAACTTATTACAATTTTTGGTTGAAGACACGTTTTTATTTTTGTAATTAACGAGAAGAATGAAATTGAAGAATGAATTCGTTCACAGTTTCCAATAATAAAAGGTAAATGCTATGTTGATTAAGAAAATGATTAAGTTATTAAACAAAATAAATTATTATGAGATCACTAGTCTATATTTACAACTAACTAAAAGCCTAAATTTATGTGTGTTGAGCAGTAAAATATAGAAAAAATTACGCAAAAAGACTTATTTAACAATATATCCTAGTCTAATTAAATATCTTTAGAGCTAGATAGTCTGATGTAAGGCGTTTTTTTTGCTTTATGTTAGATGTCACGATCAATTACTTATTTTTTTGCGAGAAAAACAGTACTATATTGAGGTAAGACCAATTAATCCAAATTTTTTCAGAGGAATTAATGTTAGATATGTACATACTCCGAGGAATTAGGCATCCGAACGAATTATTTCCCGTACCATACGATCGGTTATTGATATATGCCGTATATTTTTTTAAACTTCACACATTAATTTAAGAGCCATTAAGTCCGATGTGCACATCAGAACGCCATTTTTTTTTGGTCATTTGCAGATTTTCTGAACCAAGCGGTCTGATTACAATATATTTTTAGAGGCATTTGGGTATGTTATTAATATATAACTACTTGATTGCACATGACCATGAAAAATGAGTCTGATGTGACTACCCTCAGACAGAAAATCTACAATTTCTCTGGATCTATTAGAGAAATAGGCTTAAAAATTCACATCCTCGAATTCCTAATATATGAGTTTATATAATTGTAGCTTTGTACTCGGAAATGTTAAAAATCATTGAACAAAATATTGTTTAGAAAGTTTAAATGCGTTCTCCAAGACCAAATGGTTCTAATGTCGAGATTTGTCTGTTGATTTTTTCACGAGGATTATTTATTAATATTTATTTTATAATTACCAGGATACTATGACTTCGAAAGTGAGACGTGAGCCGGCTCACATCTACATCGTCAACGGGATACCGATGATTGCGAGGCCCGCTGGAGCTCTCGACGCTAACAAGCAGGTAAGATTTGTATTTATTTAATAATTACCAGGAGACTATGAGTCAGTAAGTAGCGGTTCAGAGAATAGCACGCGATCCGATAGTGAGACGTGAGCCGGCTCACATCTACATCGTCAACGGGATACCGATGACCGCGAGTCCTGCTGGAGTCCTTGACGCTAACAAGCAGGTAAGATTTGTATTTGTATTTATTTAATAATTAACAGGATACTATGAGTCAGCAAGTAGCGGATCAGAGAATAGCACGCGATCCGATAGTGAGACGTGAGCCGGCTGACATCTACATCGTCAACGGGATACCGATGATCGCGAGGCCTGCTGGAGTCCTTGACGCTAACAAGCAGGTAAGATTTGTATTTGTATTTATTTAATAATTACCAGGAGACTATGAGTCAGTAAGTACGGGTTCAGAGAATAGCACGCGATCCGATAGTGAGACGTGAGCCGGCTCACATCTACATCGTCAACGGGATACCGATGATCGCGAGGCCTGCTGGAGTCCTTGACGCTAACAAGCAGGTAAGATTAGTATTTATTTAATAATTACCAGGATACTATGAGTCAGCAAGTAGCGGATCAGAGAATAGCAAGCGATCCGATAGTGAGACGTACGCCGGCTGACATCTACATCGTCAATGTGATACCGATGATTGCGCGGCCTGCTAGAGTTCTTGACGCTAACAAGCAGGTAAGATGGAATTGGATGAAATTCATCATCAGCCTATGTTAGTCCACTGCTGAACATAGGCCTCCCATAATGAGCGCCATAATGAAATGAAATGAAATGAAAATATTTATTAAAAAAGAAATACACAATAACAATGGTTAACTCTATGTTAAGCTAAAGTCAGGTGTTATCAGTTTATCGTCAATTAAATTAATTATAATTACATAAGTTCGTTTGAATTAGGCATGTAGAGATCAGGAAAGGTTCGTCTTTGAGGAATTGCAAATTTTGTATAATCATTGTCAAGATATTCGCTTACTGAGTATATGGTTTTATCTAATAGAAGAAGTTTCACATTACATAAAAATGATTTTTCACATGTTATGAGTCTAATACACAATGGAAGTTTATTAAAAAGTTTAGGGCCAATATAGCGTCCTGTCTTCAGCTTGCCGCATCCAGCATCTACCTGCAGTGTTTCGCAGGTCGTCGTTCGTGTAGGACGCCCTCCGGCCAGGTGGGACCTGGCCGGAGGGCGTCCTACACGAAGTATTGTCGCATCTATTAATTATATCATCAATTATTTTATTATTTACATTACCTATATTCTATTCATATTCTGTTCTTTTCTATTCCCTTAAGATTTCCTAGATTCTAAGCTCTCTAACTTCAACTTTCAGAAGGCCGCTATGAAATCGAACCCTGAGACCAAGATCAAGCTGGATCACATCAAGCGTGGCCAAGGTCTGGTCTTCTCTGGTACTTCTGTAAGCATCCATGTGGCTTCTACAAGAATTGTTCCATCTAGCCGGCGTGAAGTGAAGATACAGACGTAAGATATTTTTTTTAATTTTGAGACTTCATTATCACTATCAGAATATTTCTAATATTTCAATTATGAAGGCTACAACTTCGGGGCTGAACGAATACAGTAGCGATCACAAGTAGGCCTATCCATCCTGGCCGCAGTGACACCCAAGCCACGAAAAGAAAATAAAAAAAAAACACTATCACTACATAGTGTAAAACAAAGTCGCTTCCCGCTGTCTGTCTGTCCCTAAGTCCCTATGTATGCTTAGCTCTTTAAAACTACGCAACGGATTTTGATACGGTTTTATGTACTTAATATACATATATAATAAGAATAAGTTTATTGTTAAATTGTGTGAATTATAGTTACATGAAGGTCGTAATATTTTAATAGATAGAGTGATTCAAGAGGAAGGTTTATAAACCATTTGACACATAGATTTCCACGCGGAGGAAGCCGCGGGAGCATTTTAGTATACACACGGTGTAAAAGTTCCAGCTGTGTACTGACATAAAGGTAGGTTTAGACAGGGTCAGTGACTGACTCCGAATTTGTCTAAACCTGCCTTTATATACCTACTAGAATGCCAATATTTTTAGACATCCACTTATCAACACTTTTCAGCACACGAAAGCTCTTCTAAGACTTGCTACTTTCACTTCCACTAACGAATTATGCTACAATTTTAAACAGGCCTTGCTTTTCTTGCAACCTGTAGTGTTGTAGAGCTCTTTAACTCTGGTGAATTATAGATACACTTGACTCAATGTCAATTTTATAAAGACTTGTTTTTTCATAGCAAATGTTACTAATGAAGGGTCTTCTCAGTTTGGTAACTGTCTTCAAAATACGGTATGGTCAGTGTATGACCGTTATCTCAATGTAGTATACATATCTACCTTTTTAATTTGTGCTGAATAGTTTCGTGGTTATTAAATTGTTACTAAAGAACAATAAAACAGATAATATGGACAAGAAAGTTGTTGAAATGTAAGTACATATTTTTTTAATTCTGGGTGAAATAGACATTGTATAGATTTCGAGATGAGATTCATATTATATAGATACTAGCTGCGCCCCGCGGTTTCGCCCGCGTGGTGATACATATTTTTGATAATATACAATATATCTTTATAAATTTAAATTTAAAATATTTAAAAAAGACTATAATTTGCAAATTCTGTACCACTGAACAGGGCCGCACAGTAACAGCTAGTCGTCACTATTATTATATAAGCTCCGTACTCTACAACAAAGCCAACAAACAAATTAATATATACCCTCTACCCCGCTATAAACTTAAATTGGTATGCCATCAGTGGCTCTTATCTCTAACATATGAATCTACTGAAGCTCTTATGATTCGTAACTCATAATAATTTCTTTCACTTTACCTACCTATCCCTTGTTCCTAAATCAACCTCAGAGTATTTTGATATTTTTACCTATTATCTATAGTATCACAATAATGTACCTACTTGCCCAAAAACGCATGCATGTTTTAGTTTTGAGCTCTACTGTTTTTATTATTATCTCAGTCTTTTTCAATATCTCTTGCTATTTTGTGTTTAATACCTAGTTTAAGGTTCTGTATCTACTAAAGAACATACAATTAAGGAACTCTGTAACCCTGTATTCGGAGGAGGGCGTTACTGCACGCGACACAGTTATATAACTACTGCGTGTATTATCGTTTTCACACAAGTTATCTATTTCCCATGTATTTATGTTCCAAATAAAGATTATTTCATTTCATTTCATTTCAATTTCACACCACTGACATATTTCATGCCAGTAAAGTAGGATTTAAAAGAGATGTTTTAAAAGTTCTGCAGGAGGACTCTGTATAAATAATAGTTTTAGTAATATTTTTTGTCTTTATGTGTTTTAAATGTATCTAATTTTTCTCATAAAGATATTTTTTTTTCTAATTAACTGTACCTGTTTTATAATCTCTGTAAGTTGTATTTTGTTTGTTTGTTTGATTTGTTAATGTTAGACTGTTGGTATTTTGTTAGTTTATTTTATATAATGTAAATCTCTTATTGGCCGTAAGTTAGATTCATCATCATCATCATCATCATCAGCCTATAGCAGTCCACTGCTGGACATAGGCCTCCCCCAATGAGCGCCATAGCGCCCTGTCTTCAGCTTGCCGCATCCATAAGTTAGATTATTAAGGTTTAAATTTTGTAGATAAGGGCTGTTGATTTTGTTGAAACAATAAAATAAAAAAAATAAAAATTAATTGTAGCGTATGTGTTATTATGATGTATAAGCTATATTATTGTAAAGTTTCATTAAAATCCATTCAGTAATTTTTACGTGAAAGAGTAACAAACATCGACCCATCCATACTTACAAACTTTCGCGTTTATAATATTAGTAGGATAGTACTATATCTCAATGTCATTATCATATCATATTTCAATTGATGATTTATACTATAGACATTATTACATAATATAAACAATATTTTTTATTAAAAGACGCAAGTACATAATGTAAGGTTCTCAATACGTGTAATTTATTTATATATCAGTGAAAGTATTTTAAATACTATATTTCACATATTTAATATTATATAACGAACGTAGTGTAGGACGCCCTCCGACCAGGTGGGATGACGATCTGCGAAAGACTGTAGGTAGATGCTGGATGCGGCAAGCTGAAGACAGGGCGCTATGGCGCTCATTGGGGGAGGCATATGTCCAGCAGTGGGCTATTATAGGTTGATGAGGACGATGAATATTACATAGATACATTTAGGTAGGTACATTTAAATTTACAATGTATTTAAAAAAATCTTGATTTGTAATTATTATGAGGCGGGAAGAACCCGCAACCACCTGCGTCGCAGGCGGACCTTCGCCAACCGCGCCACAGACGTCGACAAATCCGCATGCAATAGCTAGTTCCAGGCACGTTGCAAATCACGTGTCACAAAGATAATTTTATGGTTAGTCTATCATCATTGCAAAGTCGCAAGGTTATGGAGTTAGCCATTTTAATGACGAGACCTATGTGGCATATTGAGTGACCGAGACTCTTGTAGGTTCTATTCCTGCAACAGGAAAAAATATTTCGACGCGTATACATCAGTTTACTAATTAATTTGAAAAACATAATATTTTTGTAGTATTTACAATGTTTTTTACATAAAAACCTACTTAGTACTTACCTATTTATATATAGAATATTATACCAAAATGGTGCCATAAAAAAAATATCACCATCATCAAAAACTTAAAAACAGTGTAAAATTAAGGGATTCGAAGTCGTTTTTGGGGTTCCATACCTAAAGGGTAAAACGGGACCCTATGACTAAGACTCCGCTGTCCGTCCGTCCGGCCTGTCTGTCTGTCTGTCACCAGGCTGTATCCCATGAACTGTAATAGTTAGACAGTTGAAATTTTCACGGATGATGTACTTCTGTTGCCGCGATGATGATGATGATAATCCACTGCTGGACATAGGCCTCCCCCAAAGAGCGCCATAGCGCCCTGTCTTCAGCTTGCCGCATCCATTATCTACCTGCAGTCATTCGCAGGTCGTCATCCCACCTGGTCGGAGGGCGTCCTACACTACAATTTCCGAGTCGTGGTCTCCATTCTAGAACACGTTTGCCCCAGGGGCCGTCGGTTCTTCGCGAGATATGGCCGGCCCGCACTGCCACTTAAGCTTGCTAATTCTTTGAGCTATGTCGATAACTTCGGTCCTATGTCGGATATACTCGTTACGAATCCTATCGTTCAGAGAGACTCCGAGCATAGCTCTATCCATAGCTCGTTGAGCGACTTTGAACTGGTGGACCAGCCCGCTGTATCAACAAATACTAATAAACGCAACAGCGTTAACAAGCCTTGGTCCGTCATCATCATCATCATCATCAACCTATGTTAGTTCACTGCTGGACATAGGCCTTCCCCAATGAGTGCCATAGCGCCCTGTCTTCAGCTTGACGCATCCAGCATCTACCTGCAGTCTATCTACCTAGGTCCGTACTTACTACTTACTGACAATATACATAATAATAAGTACAATATAACTCTACAGCACGCACGGAGATCGTAATCGCTCGTCGCTTTTAAATGTTCCAAATGTCCTTTATTATCATGAATAAGGAAATAAAGTTCATGCTGAAATATAACCATTTTACTGGCAGAATAATAACATAAGTTAAACAGAGTTCACTAAGCCAGTTCTCGAGATAGATAGATAAGAGATTTTTTCGATACTGCAGCACATGATACATAGGTTACAATAACTATTCAAAGTCGCTCAGCGAGCTATGGAAAAAGAGCTATGCCCGAAGATTCTCTGAAGGATAGGATTCGTAACGAATACATCAGACAGAGAACCAAAGTTATCGACATAGCTCTAAGAATTAGCAAGCTGAAGTGGCAGTGGGCCGGCCATATCTCGCGAAGAACGGACGGCCGTTAGGGCAAACGTGTTCTTAAATGGATGGAGACCACTCGGTAAACGTAGTGTAGGTCGCCCTCCGACCAGGTGGGATGACGACCTGCAAAAGACTGCAGATGGATGCTGGATGCGTCAAGCTGAAGACAGGGCGCTATGACGTTCATTAGAGGAGGCCTATGTTCAGCAGTTTTTCTTATTTATTTCAGACCATAGAAAAGTAATAGATCTTATTTAACTTATACTACGGCACATAGTTATATATACCTGAAAACTAGCATACATTAAATATAAAAATTACTAAATTAAAAACACGCTTTTTTGTAAGATTACCACGAGTGCCAGGGCTTACGCAATATAATAACAAAAAAAACAACCTTTCTTAATTGTTGAGAACCATCTCAACATAAATCGTCTGTACCGAGCCGGCATGATTGTGTGTATAGCCTTAATTAAGTTATTATGTCCAATATCACACTACCATCCATAAACTAGAAACTACGCCAACTTGAATTTAACTATTGTCGTCTCACTCACTCAGTTCACCTTAGAGGTTATTAAAATTTTCCACGATGTCCAAAGTATCGGTTATTGAACGATACCTCGATGTTCAGCTTGATTTTCAGTAATTCAGTAATATTTATTCACATAAGATGGTACATGGTGTATGTATATTTTATGATATATATCTAGTATATTTCTATGTAAGTACTATAAGTATTTTATTTATAATATCCCATAAATTACAAGCACACAGATCCCCTGGTACTGTCCACGATCCTATCCATCCATGGTTGTCTGGTAGAGCGCTCTTGAGCGATAAGACCGCCAATTGTACTTAATTTTTAAGTTATTAATGTACATAGTTTATAGTTCAAGTGCAATAAAGAATTTTCTATCTATCTATCTATCTACATAATACATTGGTGGAATAACACAGTAGAGCTGCATATCTCGCCCGAATGCACGTGAATATAAAAATCAGTAAAATTAAATTAGATGTCATTAATTAAATCCGATAATCGCAAATATTATTAAATTGTCAGTTAAAAGTAGATCGCTTTTCTTGATGATGCTCCTATGTTCTCGCGCTAATAAATAAATAATAATAAGCATAGAATGAACTCCCGGGCCTATCGACAAAAGACCAACAATGGCGTCTTGCCTTTGGACCACATGTGGTATAATTATTCTTTTAAATTCCAGGTTGAAAATGCGCAAGGCTCTGTCACTCCCTCGCTTCGCCCTCCACGTCATCAACCTGGTGTTCCACCTCACCAACCTGTCATCGCTGCATGAGGCTGCGGAGTCCATCACCGCCCCTGACCCTCAGGTGGCCAAGTTCTTGGCGATGAGGTTCAGATACTTTACTACCTGGGTTGTGGTACGTATTAGCATCTACACTTTAGACCTACTTATTCCTAATTAGATAGAGAGATAGATAATTCTTAATTTACAAATAAGCAACGATGAGACGTACATCTATCCACGTCATGAACCTGGTGTTCCACCTCACCAACCTGTCATCGCTGCATGAGGCTGCGGAGTCCATCACTGCCCCTGACCCTCAGGTGGCCAAGTTCTTGGCGATGAGGTTCAGATACTTTACTACCTGGGTTGTGGTACGTATTAGCATCTACACTTTAAACCTACTTATTTCTAATTAGATAGAGAGACAGATAATTCTTAATTTACGAATAAGCAACGATGAGACGTACATCTATCCACGTCATGAACCTGGTGTTCCACCTCACCAACCTGTCATCGCTGCATGAGGCTGCGGAGTCCATCACCGCCCCTGACCCTCAGGTGGCCAAGTTCTTGGCGATGAGGTTCAGATACTTTACTACCTGGGTTGTGGTACGTATTAGTTTCAACGCTTTTAACCTACTTATAACTAATTAGATAGGGAGATAGATTAAGATGAATTACGTTCAATATATATCTTTTGTGTTCTATTTATTTATTGCTTTAAAGTCACTCAGCGAGCTATGGAAAGAGCTTTGCTCGGGATCACTCTGATGGGTCCATGGTTGTCTGGTAGAGATCGCTCTCGAGCGATAAGACCCAATTGTATCTAGTTTCTTAAGTTTTTATTTTATATTGTTCTAGTATCTAAGTGTGCAATAAATAATTATTTCTATCTATCTAGGATGCGGAACGAAATCATCCAACAGAGAAACGAGTTTCGTTAAAAGTTATCGACATGAGATCAACGAATTAGCAAGCTGTTTGAAGTGGCAGTGGGCCGGCCATATCTCGCGAAGAAGCGCCAACCGCTGGTTAGCGTAAACGCGTTTTTGAGTGGAGACCGCGACTGGGCAAACGTAGTACGGCGCCCTAACGCCGTCCATCCAGGTGGGATGACGACATGCGAAGGACTGCAGGCAGATGCTGGATGCGGCAAGCTGAAGACAGGGCGCTATAGCGCTCATAAGGGGAGGCTTATGTCCAGCCGTGGACTACTATAGGCTGATGATGATGATGCAGTATGGTTATGATAAGACAACCTCTTGTTTTTACAGATGCTGCATGTTTTCTACAGCGCCAGTACTTTGACCTTGCAGTTATACCGAGCGATCAAAAACTACCTGAACCAAGATGCAACTGTGAAATATGTGATTGCAAAGAGGGCCTTTTCCGTAGAAGGCCTCTTTAGGGGTATCCTCTGGCCTTCTACTCTGGTAAGTCAGTTAACTTATCTATGGATATTATAGAGTAGGTACATAACAAAGATTTATTTATTGACAAACATTACTCTACATATATCTAATATCTATCCTAACGGGCTCACCCAATGCAATAGAATACCTTTTTATATTTAATATTAAAATTAGAAATAATAATAATACTTTATGATTAACATTATGATTGACTTGTTTATGGCAGACGTCCGCAATCTCCCCTATAGCCCGTTTACCCAGTCCATACATCCATCACAATAGCCTGGTTTTATTTCTTTCATTTTTCTTTGCAATAGTCTCTACACCTGGCGGATACCATCTTTGGGTGTATCATATTGTGCACCCGAGGATGATACCCGCTATGTGTAGCCATCGCCTTTAGATTAACTTCTCAAAGGGCCTCTGTGCTGTTGGCTTCGGCCCCACGCAAGCCTTCCAAAGGACCTGGTCACTTTATGGCCCGAGATCATGGTAAATGAGAGACATAATAATGATGCTGGACAATTCACACAGCATTATCTAGCTAGCCCCAAGGTAAGCAGAGCTTGTGTTATGGGTACTAGATAAACATAATACAATACATTATTATATTTTTTATAGATATTTTTTATTATACATAGAAAACGACCAGAACACCCGGAACAAATATCTGCAGATCGAGAACACACAATTGTTCCGAGGCTTGAATCGAACCCGCAACCTCTTGCGCCGCAGGCAGACCTTCGCCCACCGCGCCACATCGGTCGTCCAAAATAAAATTAAAAAATTTGCCACCACTAAGAAAGTTATAATCAAATAATAGAAACATATTACAAACAGTATTTACAAAAAATCTAAGTACAGACAATTCAACCAATTATTCAAATGAATAATTATTATGGCCGGCGAACCACAGAATATTTAATACCTACTATGCTTAATGAACTACCACGCAAACTACTAGAAGAAGTTAACACAAAAAACTATTCACATAAATACAAAAAACACTTCTTAGATAATTTATAGTAAAATATGTATGACTTTAAATGTATAACTACCTAATTGCTTTGTAAAGTGTATCACAATGTTAAATTTACTACCTACTACGATCAATTATTTATTTATTTTTTCCATATAGCGACCGCTAGTCACCCTTTACTGTTAAACCTGTATGCAGGTAGCTAGCTATTGAACGTAACTTATGAATCCAAGTGCTGATAATGCTAGTAGGTGATTAGACTCTTTATATTTTATGTACGTGAGTTAATGTGTGGCATGGCAACGCGCTGTAACTGTCGACACTAGACAAACCTTATCTGGTTTAAAGTGTCGTAGAAATAAGATTAGAATAAGGTTTAATTAATAAAGAAATACAAATACAAAATACAATACAACCGACTTTTTTTTCAGGTGGTGACAATCTTCTTCTGGACCTTGTACAATTACGACCGCGATCTCATCTTCCCGAAGTTTGTCGACGAAGTTGTTAGTAAGTAGAAACGTTGATTATTAACCAAGTGGATGAAGCAATGTTTTATGTCAAGGGCGTCATATTATCATATGATTGAATACCTAGAGTATACAGATTCTAGAGGTAAATCACGAGTAAAGCGGGAGCTATAGAGTCCTTTCGCACTTACTAGAGGTATTTTTATATGTTTCTCAGAAAAAGCGTTTTGCAAACACTATGGGCTGTTAGACTTATTGGATGCTTACTTTAAAAATGACAGAATTAGCACCCGTGCACCAAATTGTGGTAGTATATGAAATATCTGACACGTATTTTACCTACCCGCAACGCAAGGGTATTTATAAAAATGATTCACAATTCATGGAAGTTTTAAAAAGTCAATAAAGAAAAATGGACGAATATGTGATGAAAACATGGAAATGAACCTTTTAACGTATTTTGAAGCTACACCAGATGCCTCAACCCGTGATGCAACTCGTGATAACCAAAAATTAATATTGTTAATTCGTTTAAAAAACTAGTTGTTAGGGTGTGTGCGAGCTGTAATGATTATTTTTTGCAATAAATTTATTATTATTAAAGATAAAACAAACATGTATTAGACACTTATATATAGATACATGAATATATGTACTAATATTATTATTTACCATGATCTCGGACCATAAAGTGACCCGGTCCTTTGGAAGGCTTGCGTGGGGCCGAAGCCAACAGCACAGAGGCCCTTTGAGAGAGTTAATCTAAAGGCGATGGCTACACATAGCGGGTATCATCCTCGGGTGCACAATATGATACACCCAAAGATGGTATCCGCCAGGTGTAAAGACAAATGAAAGAAAAATTAAAGAAATAAAACCAGGCTATTATTATTTTTATTCCAGGCCGGGGCTCCAACCACATCCTGCACACCTGGATTGCCGTCTTCATCATCCTGGAAGTGCTGGTGAAGCCCCGCTTACGTCCTTTGACTGTCGTCGGACCGAACTTGCGCGCGATGTTCATGTTTTTGGCTCTATACATGTCTGTGTAAGTATATTATTTATATTTGGTGAATAATCATTCACCAACATTTAAAGAAGTTGAAGTATATACGGGCCCCAGAAATACAGAAATACAATTTATTGGTAAAATCTACAAAATCAATTTACATGTCAAATTTTCATAAAATTGTTATAATAATTATAATTAATATTAATTATTTATTATTAATTATAATAATAATTAATAATTAATTAATTATATATTAATTATAATACAAATTTGTATTTTTACAATTAGTACCTAAACATGATTTAAAATAAAAAAAATAAATGAAAAAATCGATATAAAAATAAAATACGGAAATATTCATATTAAATTCACTTTTCTAGTAGCTCGTTCACTGAATAGAAATTCTGCTCACACACTATTGAAACCCTAAAGCCCTGTCTTCAGCTTGTCTGCCTGCAGTCTTTCGCTGGTTGTCATCTCACCTGGTCGGAGGCTATCCTACACTACGTTTGCCGAGTCGTGGTCTATAGATAGTTTAAGTTGAATCTAATCATGTCAATATTAACCAGAAGCACATTCTTTGTCACGAGACAAGGGAATAGAAAACGCGACCTCTTGCGTCGCAGGCGGGCCTTCGCCCACCACGCCACATCGGTCGTCAGTATACATTTGACTTTTTAAGTGCTTATTTGACAAGCGTATAGAAATAATGATAATGATGCTGCAAGCGGCAAGCTGAAGACAGGGCGCTATGCCGCTCATTGGGGGAGGCCTATGTCCAGTGGACTAACATAGGCTGATAAAGGATTATAATTTTGTTTATAGAGTTTGAATGGTCAGGTAGCTTAACTAAAATTATTTTATTTTCAGATTCTACTTCACACTCTTCACAGAAGATATCTGGCTGTACCCGATTTTCTCAGTTGCATACGATAGTGGCATTGTCTACTTCTTACTTCTCCATCTAGTCTTACTGGCTCTCTTCCTCTTCTCTTACGCTTCTCTTTGGACCGTCAATGACCGTTTCCACAAGCACAGGCTGGTTTTGAAGAAGAAAACCCAATATTATCGTATACGCTGGGGTTCTTCGGCCGAGACTAAATAAATTGAGGGTAGATTTAAACCGCACCACAGCAAGACTACGCTATTTTGCACATAACGTAATGGACGTTATCAGCGTTACGTTACGTTATTACGCTAATTTTCGCATGAATAACGCGTGAAAAGGCGTTATTCGCGCTAATATGTGCCTTTGCCGCTAAAATTTGCGTTTTAACGTTTATAACGTGCGTTACGTTATGTGGTAAGTAGCGTGGTAACGTTGCTGGCCGCACAGTTTAAAAATGTGCATTATTCAACTTCTTTTTTCATGGCTTGCTGTGTCTGTGTTGCCACAACTCTGTCAGTGCCAAACTTTACTATAGAGAATAATTTACGTAGATTAACTTGAGAGACGACATTAGAAAACAGATAGCATGCGGGCGTTAAGGCATTTTGTCACATTTTTAAATGCGTTGTGGCAGCGGTGCTGGATATCGCATTGCACATTTTTCAGAGGAAAGTAATATTTCAATGATTTTTGTTGTACGTATGTTGCCACATCAGTCTTAAACTATTTTTTTATTACTCATTAAAAATTACAAAAAAGTTTAGTTTTTAACAAAAAAATGCAAAAAAAAAAGATTAGAAACAAATTAAACCTTCAATTGAAATCAACTGTTAAACAAAAAACTACAACAACTAAAAACAATTTACCTAACTCCAGTTATTTCAACTGTTTCAATTGACTAATACTAACTGGAACGTTGTACGAACTGGAATCAGTTCAACTGTTTCAATTGACTAATACTAACTGGAACGTTGTATGAACTGGAATTAGTTCAACTGTTTCAATTGACTAATGCTAACTGGAACGTTGTATGAACTGGAATTAGTTCAACTGTTTCAATTGACTAATGCTAACTGGAACGTTGTACTTACTGGAGTTAGTTCAACGGTTTCAATTGAAGGTCCATACGCTACCTCTAGATTGTTTTCAACAGTCTGGAGATTGTTGCTAAACAATTGTGTTAAAGTTTAATGTGAGTTTGATTACACATATAAATTAATTTTATTCTTCCACTTATTACATAAACAAACATATTTTTTCAACCATGTGAAAAAGGCGTTAAAAAGATCGGCCCACTTATGTTGTGTGTCGATCGCATGTACCATCACATTCCCTCCTCACCCTCTGAAAATTCTACACGCAGAAAATTTCGAGTGAAGAAGTTTTCATAAAACCATTCTCGCATCCCACTTATCAATCCATCTTTTTTTTATGTTATTTTTTTTAAATTAGTTTTCCAATTGTTTGTCATCTGTATAACACCTACGCTAGTGTAATTATGATAGTACCCAAGTTTAAAAAACCTTAAATTTTATATGACATACATGACAGACCTCTGAAAAATGTTCACTGCAGTATCTCCTGGAATATTATAAACTGACTCTGACAAACTGCGATTGGGATTTTTTTATCTTTGTATTTTTATTTATAAAAGCGTTTGCAATTGATTTTTTTTCTGATATCAAAAACTTTATTTTTGGCTTACGAAAATAAAGCCAGTCGGTAAGTTTAGTCGATGCTAATATTTTGCGTTATTTGCGGTTTTAAAATTTATTTTTCTCAAAAGAATATACATTCACTTATAGAGAAATATAGGATTATCTTAAGTAAATATGCAGATTATTTATTTATCGATTAGTGTCTGAAATAAAAAATAATTTATTTATTTAATAAAAAAGCTTGGGTATAATAAGTTTAGGCTTGTTGGCTACATTAATTAATTAGATAATAATTGCATTAATATCCAAAATTATTTGGATATTTGTTGCATTAATATCCAAAATTAATTGGATAATAATTACATTAATATCTAAAATTTATTGGATAATAATTGCATTAATATCCAAAATTTATTGGATAATAATTGCATTAGATATCTAATTAATAAATGTAGACAGATTTGTATGTGTTATTATTATTACATTACGAACTTGTAAATACCTAACGGGGTATAGTAGTATTTAATATAAAAATCTTTAAATAAACTTAAGTTTGTAAGTACATACTTACTATGCAAAGTTATATTTCATTTGCTTGTATTAATTCAATGTGGTAAATGAACCAAAAACATTTTGAAACTTTTTATGTCATATTTTTGAATAATGTATCTGTAAATCGCGTAGATAAAGATAAGGACTAAAAATGATCGCCTCTTTGCTGTCAATTACTGTCCCGCCCTTATTGGATCAAGTATGAACCAAGCGGGAGAACGAGACGCTGTCATTTCAATCACAATATTTACCAACGCGACTTATACCTATTACTTACAATCTAGTTAAACAGGTAATTTATGTATTTTAAGACGCATCTAAATGTCTAAATGGAAGAAGAAGATTGTAACCCTTTCCTTTCTAAATAGGGCCGTGGTGACAAGGTAGCTTTCGTATTAATACTAACTGAAAATATCGTAAACGCGAAAAAACATGTTTAATTGATATCGGGATTATCCTTATGCACCTACGGCCTTATTATTGACACCCCTGTTTCATGTGACACTGTTATAATTAAAATAGTTGTGGATAAAGGTTATCGCATACATATCCCGCTCCGCTCCCGCACGCTCACGCCTCCGCCTCAAATCGTGTTGACCGCCACGCTGTACACTCGATGACACTAGCACTAAGCTCCCTGTTCATGCATGCTAATCAACAAGATGTATGATCATACAACTTGCTTCAAGCAAGATATATGATCATATAACTTGCTTCAAGCAAGCGGTCTACACGGATTTAGAACATGGATCCCTCGCTTGAAGCTTGTGGTAAGCAAGGCGTCAACTAATGAGCGGCTAGGTAGCGGCAAGCTCGCGTATTGCTCAGTAGCTATTTTATGCTGTCACGATAATAATTACGAGTTTAGGCCCATATTCAGATGCCCATTTTTAGTCTGTGCGGCAGCGGGTGGGATGTGTGTGCCAAGACCTTTATAAGCTCATAAAAAACTTAGTAATATTAAATTTCTTCTAGATGTGTGAATGTATAACCAATGTATTAGTATTATAGATTTGTGTAAGCGCCATCTCACGATGCTATTCAAAAACAATGGTATGGCTTTTGCATTCCGAACGCATTTCAAACCAAAACCAGAGAATAATAAATACCCAATATTTCGCCAAAGACAAGACTTAAATTTGAATTTCACAAAAGAATTACGAATTAAATTTTGATTAAAAGGTTTTCAATCTATATATTATTTGGATTGAAATTTAAGTATTTATTACGAAAAAAAATGAAAGTTCACCTAAAATTTTAACAAAATGGCTTTTCCGCCTTTTCGTTGATCTCAGAATTATCTGAAAATTCGATATAAAAATATAAATGTTAACGGTATTTCTTGAAGAAAGGATCTCAAATAGGAAAATATTACAAATTTCGTTTGGAAATCAACAAAAAAAAGTTAATTTTGCGGGACCTTTTCTGTTTTTGCAGATAATAAAAATCGAGTTTAATGTAGTTACATCGATCGCAAAAGATGGCGCTTTCTTTTAAGTGAATAAGTAATATAATAACCAGTAGTTATGTATGTTAGACAAACAAAAAATCTAAAGATACTCAATACTCAATTATAATATAGGATTGCATTGTATTCTATAGGTCCTATTTCATTATTTTGTATGGTGTTTATATTCTATGTAATAAGTGTCATTATAATCGTCGCTTTGTATACCTTAACACTTTGACTGCAGTTTTTTTTCGACGACTGCGGTCTTTTTTTTTACCTAAAAAATTCGTGCTGCCACTCTACACAGCGGTTGTGTTGCGCCGCAAATGCGTTTCGTTTGAAAAATATTACAGCTCTGCTGAGTCACAAAGATCTGTATTTTCTCAGCCGCTGCGCTAGTGTGGATTTACGCATATTAGTCACTTATAGAAAACTCATACGGTGTGATTTCAGCACTCAAAGTGTTAATAATAAGTTCTATTTGATTATTTTTGCTAGCAATCTTTTTGCCTGAAACACAGGTTTTCATTTTCACCTACTTCAGGCATACACATTTTTGATTTCCATTACAATTAAAGTTGTGTATGTACTTCTTTGTTATTCTTTGGTCCTATGATATTTTTAATTTATTATTTATTTTATTTTTATTTGTTTATTAGAAACCCTACTGGGCAAACAATACGAGTATGTATGGAAAGATAAGTTATTGATTGTTTATTAGCGAGCACTTATTTTCAAATCACACTATTAAGCATATTATGTACTTATGTAGTTTGGTAGAAACTGTTTTTCAAAATATAAATTTGTAGATCATATTAATCCTAAATCATTATAAAATGTTGGAAACTATCATGGTCATTATATAGATGCCAATATAACCATAACTGGATTACTATGATTAGATTTTTTTGTTATTCCATGAATGTGGCACATAAAATTTAAAAAAAAAACACAAAATCGTTTATTTGAACAAGTAAACAGTTTTAACAGGTTACATGTTGAACGAGGAAACCAAAAAAAATAAAAACTGCGGCGTAGTTACATCGCTGGCCTCCTGAAATGAGATGACAATTGTGCCGAAATATTGGAAAACTTAAAAATCAAATCGTAGTAAATATCCCTTTATATGTCCTAATTTTAACCCTATTTCATTAATCTGTATATAGGTTTTTTAGACCTGATACATTACGCACTAGACGAAAACGGTTTTTTTATAATAAAACTCTCTGAATTTTTGGAAACATTTAACTCTTTGGAATCTGTCTTTATGTATATTGTAGAAAAACACTTACTATTACGAATTAGTTAGGCTTTTTTATATGATTTTGTTATAATATTGTATCTAATCAAAATCATTCACCAGAGCTGCTAAGTTTGTTTTCTTTTAGCAAAGTAAAACATTAGGTATGTAGATTCTTATTTATTTCTTTTATTTAATTACTAGCGGCCCCTCCCGGCTTCGCCCGGGTGGACATTTGCTTTAGGCAATTTTTAAAAATTTTCTCCTTTTTCTCTCCGTAAGAACCATTCTCCTACTTCAAAGAATATTCTAAAAACAGAATTACCGAAATCGGTTCACCTGCTCTCGAGATTTGCGCTTAGCAACACATTCAGCGATTCATTTTTATATTATAGATTAACTAACACGATTACCTATATTACACCAACTACACTAGTTAATTACATTACCTATGTATTAGAACAAATGAAACACAAAAAACTAATAATAAAGAAAAACTCATAATAAAATTGATCATATATAAAATAAATTATTGTTTATTTTATACGTATAAATTGATTTAAAATTATTTATTTTATTATTAATATTTATGTGGGTCTTACCCGGATCTCTTGGGGGTAAATTATATTTTTACTTTTCCTTCAATGATTATCTATTATTTTAAATATCTTTTAAGGGTTTGGCATTTATTTTGAATGCTTTTTCTACTAAGTACTTTAGAAATATTTATTGTTTAGTATATAATAAATGTTTTGTATTAGGTGTCATTCGTGTTTTATTCCATCTTTAGACAACCGATGTGGCGCGGTGGGCGAAGGTCCGCCTGCGATGCAGGAGGTTGCGGGTTCGATTCCCGCCTCGAAACAATTGTGTGTACGATCTGCAGATATTTGTTCCGGGTTTTCTGGTTGTTTTCTAATGTTTAATTTATAAAAAATATATATGTATGTATTGTATTGTATTAATTATATCAGTTGTCTAGTACCCATAACACAAGCTCTGTCTTACCATGGGGCTAGATAACGCTGTGTGAATTGTCCAGCATTATTAATAATCTTCTTTATTTATTTCATGTAAAAGGTCCCACCAATATTACTCCCATTAAAGAAAAAATGTGAGGCAGTCTTTGGGGACTGCCGATAGAAGTGAAAATTAAGTAATTTTATATATTACTAGCGGACCTTCCCGGCTTCGCACTGTTTTAGTACGGATCCCTAACTTTTTTGAAAATATAATATAGCCTATGTTCACCGGGGATAGTGTAGCTTCCCAACGGTGAAAGAATTTTTCAAAGCGGTCCAGTAGCTTCGGAGCCTATTCATTATAAACAAAAAATCAAACCTTTCCTCTATAATATTAGTATTAGATTTATAATGGGAAGCGTGTGGTGACGATGACACGAGTTTCACGATTTTTGTTCAACCAAAAAGTTCACATTATATACGTTTTCTCTTTAAAAAACAGAAGTGTCCAGATTAAGTAAGAACAGGGTAATTGGTAATTCACTGACACTATGTAAATTTAAATTCTGTCCATCATCACGAACTTCACGAACCGTCGTCGAATAAACGTTTGTGAAGTCTTTCTAAATTTCCAACAAAAAACACATTAATTTATAAGAATTTATTGAGTAAATTATAACAAAAAAATCGTCTAGTCAGTCGCTACCTAACCTACATACCTACGTCTTCTGATTGATGAAATTTCGTTTGTTGTATAGAAGCGAGTGCGCGTTGAAGTCTTTTCAATAACAGAATGATATGGAGTATAGACGCTACGACGACATAGCACAGTCTACGAAAGAAAAGAAGAATTTAACACTTTGATTGCTGAATCACACGGTATGTGTTTTCTACAAGTGACTAATATGCGTAAATCCACACTAGCGCAGCGGCTGAGAAAATACAGATCTGTGTGACTCAGCACAGCCGTAATATTTTTCGAACGAAACACATGTGCGGCGCAACACAACCGCTATATAGAGCGGCAGCACGAATCTTTTAGGTTAAAAAAAAGATCGCAGTCGTCGAAAAAAATCGCAGTCAAAGTGTTTTGGTCCCTTTTTTGAGATGTACAAAGCAATTTACTACAAATCAAATCATTCTCAAACTCTTAATAATAGTATTTCCAGTACAATCTGCCTCGTTGAGGCGTGCAAAATTTAAATGTTACACTTTTTAAAGTAATCCTACTTAATAATTACTGAATGGATTTTAATGAAACTTCATAATAATATAGCTTACATATCAGAATAACACATAGGCTACAATTCATAAAGATATATAGTATATTATCCAAAATATCTATCACCACGCGGGTGAAACCGCGGCCGCGGTAATGAGCGCCAAAGCGCCCTGTCTTGGCTTGCCGCATCCAGCATCTACCTGCAGTTCTTCGCAGGTCAACATCCCACCTGGCCGGAGGGCGTCCTATACTACGTTTGCCGAATCGCGGTCTCCACTAAAGAATGCTTTTACCCCAGCGGTTGTCGGTTCTTCGTGGTATATGGCCGGCCAACAGCCACTTCAACTTGCTTATTCTTATAGCTATGTCAATAACTTTGGTTCTCTGTCGGATGTATTCATTATGAATTCTATCATTCAAAGAAAATCCGAGCTCTTTCCATAGCTCGCTGAGTGACTTTGAACTGGTGGACCAGCCCTACCGTGAGTGTCAACGTCTCAGCTCCGTAACATAAAAAGGCGCTTCCAGTTTCATTTTCAAAATTAATTGAAGTAAATTCTTTGTAAATGGAACACATAAAAGTCGAGTCTTTATACCTTGTAAAGACTGATGGTTCCAGACAAAAATTGATAATAAAACATACGTTTAATGTATTCTAGGTTTTAGACCTGTCACCTACGCTAGCATCGTGGTTGATTATTTGGTTTATTCCATGGAATTTGGCTACCAAGATATGCAATTTTCAAAGATAACATTCCATATCTAGGTAATGGAAGATAATATATGTAGATAATGATAAGAATATAAGTATTAATCATTAATCAGTATTAATCATTGCCCAAAATGATATTATACCTAATAATTTAAGGCCTATTAATTGATAATACTTTCATATATATATTCTTATGATTATTTACATATTATTTATTATCTTCTGTTATCTAGATATACAAATCTCGACATTAGAACCATTTGGTCTCATATCCATTTTTGCGACTTTTCAGGAGAACGCATTTAAACTTTCAAAACAATATTTTGTTCAATGATTTTTAATATTTCCGAGTACAAAGCTACAATTATATAAACTCATATATTAAGAATTCGAGGATGTGAATTTTTAAGCCTATTTCTCTAATAGATCCAGAGAAATTGTAGATTTTCTGTCTGAGGGTAGTCACATCAGACTCATTTTTCATGGTCATGTGCAATCAAGTAGTTATATATTAATAACATACCCTAATAATAAATATAGATAATGCCTTTAAAAAACTTACTCCTATTAATTTCTTATGTTGTAATCAGACCATTTGGTTCAGAAAATCTGCAAATGACCAAAAAAATGGCGTTCTGATGTGCACATCGGACTTAATGGCACTTAAATGAATGTGTGAAGTTTAAAAAAATATACGGCATATATCAATAACCGATCGTATGGTACGGGAAATAATTCGTTCGGATGCCTAATTCCTCAGTGTATGTACATATCTGACATTAATTCCTCTGAAAAACTGTGGATTAATTGGTCTTAACTCAATATAGTACTGTTTTACTCGCAAAAAAATAAGTAATAGATTGTGACATCTAACATAAAGCCTAAAAAACGCCTTACATCAGACTATCTAGCTCTAAAGATATTTAATTAGACTAGGGTCTATTGTTAAATAAGTCTTTTTGCGTAATTTTTTCTATATTTTACTGCTCAACACACATACATTTAAGCTTTTAGTTAGTTGTAAATATAGACTAGTGATCTCATACTAATTTATTTTGTTTAATAACTTAATCATTCTCTTAATCGACATAGCATTTACCTTTTATTATTTATTATTAGAACACTGTGAACGAATTCATTCCTCTTCTCCTTAATTACAAAAATAAAAACGTGTCTTCAACCAAAAATTGTAATAAGTTTTTTGTAACCGTTAAACTAAACAAATATTATTTAAAAACGAATTAAAAACCTTACAATACTTTTTTTCTTTTGGATAAAGTGGCAAATTATTTGTTTGCCTCATCAGCAATGATCGGAATAGGTAGAACGATTTAGGGTCAATGACATCAAACGATAGGTTAGTATGGATATGCTTCGGGAATTCCGGTATTTTAAAATTATCAAGAATTATTTTCCGTAATTTCATAAATATTACATGGAGGCGTAAATTGAGAAACATATATACAATATCATCATCATCATCCGCAGTCTTACTTCACCCACTGCAGCACAAGACTTGGAGATTAGCACACACTAAGGGGGAGGCCCCCTTAGCCTGTGCCAATCTCCAAGTCTTGTGGTTGTGACTCTGATGCGGTAGCTATTCGAAATGCAAAAACAATTTTAGAAAAGGAAAGTTTACAAAATAATTTAAATGATATTGAAAAGAATTACTATTCTATAAAACTGTCTCTATAAGAATTACAAAAACAAGATCTAGCTTTAGCTGATTCACTTGTAGCATTAGACCAAGTCAGAGCTGATATTTAATAACCATTGTAATTCGGATACTATAAAAAATAAAATTAAAAATGTTATGGAACGAAACCCTGATTTATATACACTCAGAGAAAATATTGAAAAAAATGAGGCAGATGATGTAGTATCAGATTTCAAATTCACTCCGTTGACGTCCAGTAGATGTAGAAAGATCATTTTCCATCTATAAATGGATCTTAGACGCCAAAAGAAATGACTAAAAATAGAAAATGTTGAAAAACTAATGGTTATTTATTTTAATTGTATAGATAAAGATCTGAATTTAGAAATTGTAATGGATGTCGATGAAGATTAAAAATAATTGTGAGTGTGAGCTCTCTTTAGCTTGGAGCTAGATGATGATGTGTGAATGTCCAGCATGTTATATTTATTTAAGGTAGACCATAAAATGTTGTTTAAGTAAACAAAGTATATAATAGACAAAATAATGAGAATAGGTCAATTTTCAAACGTAGGTATATTTGTGCATAATGCGTAGAAAACGTTAAAAATTTTCATAGTAACACATGCAATAAAGCTTCAAATCAATTGAATGAATTTTATGGAAACGCATACGGTGGAAACAAATTTTTTTTTATTCAACAGGTCAATACAAATTAATTTTCCTATAAACTTCCTTTAAATTTTAAATGTAGTAGTTACTAGATTACAACTTCAATTACAAAACTTAACGCAATCCGGTTAATATCGGAACTTTCCGGAAAAAAAGCCATATCCATGTTATGAAACTTTGATGCAAGTACATAAAATCGTTCTACCTATTCCGATCTCTGCTCATCAGTATGCTCTGGGGCATAGTATTTTGGTGTGGTAAGTTTTTGTAATAACTGCTCTGGTATCCAAATAGTTAATGTTTGTAAAGTTCTGTATTTTGCGAATGGATGGGTTTTTTAGTTTGACGTACGTTTAGGTAACTCGTTCTGAACGGGTGTACCTATTAGACGATTTAAAATTTATCTTCCTAACGTCACTTAATCTTCTTGGAGCTTCTTCTTTCTCTCGAAGGAGTGGACACGGCCATGTCAATTCTATCGACACAAATATAAATATTATTGCCCGCAGTTTCGCACGCTTTGTTTCTATGGACACATTAAGTTATTTCTATACCATGTGAACTGATTTATGGATTACAAAGCATATGTTTTTTTCACGGCCTAAAACTACATCGATTCATAATTTGAGCTCGATCCGTTCAGTAGTTATTTCGATGAAGAAGTAACTAACATCCATCCATCCATCTAAACATCCAAACTTTCGCGGGTGAACTCATCTCCCCGCCACATTTTCTGTCCAAACAAAATTTTCTGTAGTTTTGGATATAGCATCATTTATGACGAAATTAAGCGACCATAACTTCCTTAGACAATAACTTAACAATTTTAGAAATCTAATAGTTTTTAACTATAAGATTTTGTCTTATCTTCTGCTAAAAGCTGAATAACGGAATTCAGCTTATTTAGATGGTTGACTCTGTCTTTAACTATCTCATTTTTCCTGTCCTCCTGTCCATCTTTAATAACTATTTTGTAGGTACTTATTGCATCACATCGGAGCGATTGATAAATAGATTGAACTCCGCATTAAAAATGTCTCTATAAAGCCATTTTTTTGCGTATTCCTTTTCAGTTGTGCCTACCATCTTTCTTTATATTGTTTTTACATACGAGTTATGTTTAGTTCGGGTCCAAGGAATCTTCATTTACTTTATTCTCTAGTATTATGGCTTTTATAGTACTGGTATGGTAACATTATGTGGTATTTTACGGAATCGATAACCGCAGGATTGATTTTTTTTGGAAGGAACATGTATATTATACCTACCGCTTTCATTATTTTTGTTAACAGGAATCTTCAGATACTTTTCACCACTTGAAAGTATGTTTTAGAACATAACTATGCACACATTTACTGTATCTAATATATTTTAGCCTAAAGTTATAATTGAACTTCCTATTATCAACTTGAAAGAAATTCATCATTTTTCTTGGCCTGAAAAACAGGTTTTTTTACCTAGTTCAGGCGCATGTATCTTATCCCATAGAAAAATATAAGATTAGGTACTTTCTGTTATCTTTTTAGTCCTAAGTTATTTTTGAATAAATTATTATTATTTCTCCTCACTAATCATTTTGATTACTCTGTCTACAACAAACTGATATTTTTTCTGCCAGTTATTAAATTTGGCCAAAAATTATCAAATATTAATTGTTGTACCGCATTACTTACTACGCTTTTCATGGCTGTATGCGCATGTACTCGTACAGGCTGGTTTGCCGGGGGGGCCGGGGACCGGGCTGCAATATATTTTCTATTCGGGAAGAAATCGAAATCACTGAAAGAACGTGCGAGAGGCTGGCTTGGCTGTCTGTGCAAGCGCGTGGGACAACGCGATGACGCTTGCATGTTTATGTTTTGTCTTGTTCTAATGCGGTGAGAAAAATAGTGCTATCCCTGTCTCGACGGATCTTGTTACAAATGACCCGAACCATAACGCCGGATGTTAAAAAACAACTTTACATAATCCAATAATTTTAGTGCCAAAGGGTTAGTTGTTAAAATGAGACTCAAAAATAATTATTCTTTTAGGATTGATTTTTATGTACGACCTTAAAAATAAAAAAAGCAACATTATTTTACGACCATAATGGTTCAAATGAATATCAGGGTCTATGGTTCTGGAGTACTATGGGCATGCGTCCATTTTTGCGTAATCGAAATTCTGTTGTAAGGGAGATAGAAATACAACGTATAGACAGAAAGAAAGAGAAAGAAAAACTGTACATGACTCAATTAAAAAGTGGATATTGACAAAATTGGATATCCGACCAAATGGTTCTAATGTCGATAAATATTAACGCACGTTCTTAATAGGTTGCACGTTAATTTTCGCACGTAATGATGTACATACTCGTAATCGCAGGTCGTCATCCCACTTAGCCGGAGGTCGTTGTACTACGTTTACCTAATCACAGTCTCCACTCAAGAATACGTTTACTCCAGCGCGGTTATCGGTTCATCGCGAGTTATAGCCACCCTACTGCCACTTGTTATAATTCTCAGAGCTATGTCGATAACCTTGGTTCTCTGTCGGATGTATTCGTTACGAATCCTATCCTTCAGAGAAACTCCGAGCATAGCTCTTTCCATAGCTCGCTGAGCAACTTTGAACTGGTGGACCAGCCCTATGGTGAGTGTCCACGTCTCAGCTCCTTAGGTCAACAAAACCAAATGAACCTGTTTATCGTACATATATGTACCATATGGCGTAAAACATAATGTACTTACCAGATAAGGTAGGTACCTATTTTTTTATCTAGAAATAGCGCTAAATCATAGTAGTAGTAGTATCTTAGTTGCGCGTGGTTAGAGCAAGGTCAGGAAACAGTTTTGTATAATTTGATTTTTGTGAACAAAAAAAAAACAAAGAATCTACTTCAAATTCTTTAGTATTTTAATAAATAATGCTGGACAATCCACTGGCTTGTGTTATGAGTTATAGATGACTTATATACTTATTACAATATATTTATAATTACATGGCTATATATTTTTTAGTATACATAGATAACGAACAGAACACCCAGAACAAATTTTTGCAGAATTTTATTTCCGAGGGATAAGTATTTGTCCCGAAAAATTTAGAAAACTGTGTATATGACGACTTCTGTGGCGCGGTGGGCGGTCTGCCTGCAACGTAGGAGGGTTCGATTCCCGCCTCGGGAAAAATGTTTATACGATCTACAGATATTAGTTATGGGTGTTCAGGTCGTTTTCTATGTATAATAAAAAAAATGTCTATCTATGTAATATATTGTATTATGTATATCAGTTATCTAGTACCCATAACACAAGCTCTGGTTGCCATGGGGCTAGATAATGTTGTGTGAATTTTCCAGCATTATTTATTTATTTATGTAAGTATAATAAAAAATATCTACCTATAAGGTACCTACTACGAGTTTATCTATATCTGTTATCTAGTACCCATAACACAAGTTCTGCTTAGCTTGGGGCTAGATAACATAGATAGATAGATAGAAAATTCTTTATTGCACGTTAACTATAAACTTTGTACAGTAAAAACTTAAAAATTAAGTACAATTGGCGGTCTTATCGCTCAAGAGCGATCTCTACCAATGATAATGCTGTGTGAATAGTCCAGCATTATTTATTAATCTTTTGATATACGTTTCGGTCGCATAAACAAATTGAATGAATGTTTTTGCCTCTGTTCGAATCGTCTATACCGGTAAAGCTAGGTTTTTTTTATTGTTGCGCTCAGTAGCTTTTGGATCGTAGTGCCGAGTGAACGTAACTCAGGTAACCATTAAAAATAACGTTAATAACGCGTTACTAAAAATAACGTTAGTTAAATAGTGAGTGCTATCAGATGTGTTTGACTCGTATATCAAAGTTTTTGTGTTTGTTGTTGACGGTATTATCGAAATATAAAAAATAGAATTAGTATAAAATTTACGATAAAATCTACTGACTTTGGTTTAACACCAAATAAAACAATATTAATACAATATAATGATTTAAATGTGAAAGTCTGTGTGGATGTTTGTTGTCACGTATCTCCGTAACTACTAAATACTTAACTTATTTAGATGAAATTTTGTATGTAAATGTGTAGGCGAAGCCGCGGGGCGTAGCTATTTGTATAATAGAAGGCAACAAGGACCTGACCTCCGACCAGGTGGGATGACGACCTGCGAAAGACTGCAGGTAGATGCTGGATGCGGCAAGCTGAAGACAGGGCGCTATGGCGCTCATTGGGGGAGGCCTATGTCCAGCAGTGGACTGCTATAGGCTGATGATGATGATGATGATGATGAACAAGGAATAAATAAAATTATAATATCAAAAGTATGATGAAATATAAATGCCGTGTAAAAATAATAATAATAATTCATGATAGACTTCTTTATGGCAGACGTGCGGCAATCTCATCTTAAAATTTAATGAAATAAATAATGAATAATTTTATTTATTATACTCAGTTTGTATGTGATTATTATATATATTCTTCTCTATTGTATTCTAAGGAATAAATAAATAATAAATAAATCAATAATGCTGGACAATTCACACAGCATTATCTTGCCCCATGGTAAGCAGAGCTTGTGTTATGGGTACTAGATAACTGATATAAATAATACAATACATCACATAAATAGATATTTTTTATTATACATAGAAAACGACCAGAACACCCGGAACAAATATCTGCAGATCGTACACACAATTGTTCCGAGGCGGTAATCGAACCCGCAACCTCCTGCACCGCAGGCGGACCTTTACCCACCGCGCCACATCAGTCGTCTAAGGAATAGTCGTGAAATAAAATTAGTTTCGTAAAACGATAAAAATAAGTAACAAATATAATTTTATAAAAAATAAAAAAGATCATTATTGTTATATTTTTGTTTATAGAATGTAGGAATTATTAATAATCAAAAGGAGGATCCAGCTGGGCTGGGCAGCGTTTGGGAAACTACGTCGAGTCTTCTCTTCATGCATACCGCAATGCTTGAAAACGAAAGTTTTCAACCAGTGCGTCCTGCCCGTTATGACCTACGGAGCTGAGACGTGGACACTCACGATAGGGCTGGTCCACCAGTTCAAAGTCGCTCAGCGCTCTATGGAAAGAGCTATGCTCGGAGTATCTCTGAAGGATAGGATTCGCAACGAATACATCCGACAGAGAACTAAAGTTATCGACATAGCTCTGAGAATTAGCAAGCTGAAGTGGCAGTGGGCCGGCCATATCTCGCGAAGAACCGATGGCCGCTGGGGCAAACGTGTTCTTGAGTGGAGACCACGACTCGATAAACGTAGTGTAGGACGCCCTCCGACCAGGTGGAATGACGACCTGCGAAAGACTGCAGGTAGATGCTGGATGCGTCAAGCCGAAGACAGGGCGCTATGGCGCTCATTGGGGGAGGCCTATGTCCAGCAATGGACTAATATAGGCTGATGATGATGATGATGATGATGAGGAATTATTAATAATCAATTTTACAAGGACAAAGGAAAAAGTTGACACCGTAATGCAACCTGTTCTTTACTTCCCTTATTATTTTAACTTTTTCTTCGTGACGGCCATACTGGCTGAGTGGAAATAATTTCGCCTTATTTATCTAGGATTTGACTCTACATATTATGTATTTATTACATATATACACTTTGAGTGCTGAAAACGCACGGTATGAGTTTTCTACAAGTGACTAATATGCGTAAATCCACACTAGCGCAGCGGCTGAGAAAATACAGATCTTTGTGACTCAGCAGAGCTGTAATATTTTTCGAACGAAACGCATGTGCGGCGCAACACAACCGCTGTGTAGAGCGGCAGCACGAATTATTAGGTTAAAAAAAGATCGCAGTCGTCGAAAAAAAACCGCAGTCAAAGTGTTAACACTAGAAGGGCCGGGCTTCATCTTTTAACCTAGTGTTAGTATGTATTTGTAAAGGAATTTCAAATATAACATATAAATTATTTATTTTTTATATAGATTAAGCCTAACGAAAGCAAATTAGGAAAAGTCATAAAAAATGAAAAGAAAAAAAAACATAGTTTGTAAAATATTTAAGAATGAAATCGCCGTGCGGTCAAATTGACGGCCTTGGTAATTCACGCAGTAGAATAAGAATAAGAATCATTTATTTGCTTAAAACATGAGTATCCTCTCCTCCGTAGACCGAGACACTCTCCTCCGTAGACCGAGACACGTTCTTGGTGACCCCGTTGATCCACTCACTGACGCTAACCCGGAAGTGACGGCAACAACTCAGCTTCCGCACACTACACACCCGACCAATAACCGACCCCGCGAAGAATTCCCCGTTTCCGCCCTCAGGTGCACTCGTGCACCTAAGGCGTTACCTCCGTACCCTCTTGTAGCATCTGGCAACAGCCCAAGCCGAGGCTCGCACCTAAGTGGTGGCCCTTGTGCGTGTTGCCCCCAATCTAATTTTTACCGGCGAGGCGCCCTCTGCGCCCGCCAAAAGTCCGGTAACGCTGTCATGGCCATCTGAGGTCAACAGCATAATAGTCCATTCGAAAAAAAAAAAAAAACATGAGTATTATTAACATGGTGTGAGCATGCAATTATGTTAAAATATTTTATATGAGCTACATGTTTTGCCACTACTGGCGTGCAAATAGGAGAGGGCACACTGCAGATTTGTCACTAATGTGATATGTCTTGTCTGATATGTCTTTTCTAAATAAGGTATATATTCAATTATATTAAAAATTATCAGATAAACTTAAAATTAATTATACATTCTGCAGTGTACATCACAACGGTATAAGGTTGCCTGGAAGAGATCGCTTTTAGCGATAAGGCCGCCGATTGTGTCACTAGATTTAGTTAGTATTAAGATCCTATTTTTATTATTTTCTTTATATTTGATGGTGCAATAAAGGTATATTGTATTGTATTGTATCACATTATGGTTTGTCAGCCATTTCTTTAAAATAACCTATTTGTGCCACTTCAAATAAAGGTATAAATATTGTAGGCACAAATCAAAATTGCCAAAAATCGAGAACGGCTGGATAGATTTGCCTAATTTTGGTATTGTTTTCTTTGTTTCTAATAAAAAGGTAAAAATTGGGGGAAAATATTAGAATATTAAAATATCTGTAACTTTACGGGGTCATAAATAAATTCAATAATCATCACACCTTATATTACAATCCGAACGTAAAGGATGTTTTGATGTTTCTTACGCCAAAACTACTGAACTGATTGGGCTGAAATGATGATTTATGCCAGATTCGTCCCTAGGAATTCGGCACACATACATTGCATACAGGTAGTTCCAGGCCTGGAATAAAACACACAGGTACATTTAGCCCGCTATCTCTTCCCCTCGGGAGTACCTATATTGAAAACCAGCGCCGCATGTCTGGGCATGCAGCCCAATGCTGAGTATACTCTTGCTTGCTTCTCCTTTGCCTATTATAAGAAATTTCTTTTTTGTATTTAATATTAGTTTAGATTAAGAAATGGATTGGCAATAAATGATTTTCATTTATTTATTTATTTAGGTGGTTCCAGGCCTGGAATAAAACATAGACTACTTTTTAACCCATAAATAAGTTCCCGTGGGATAGGTTTCCATATCCATAGAAGAAACACTTGCGAGCCGCGTGTAGAAACTAGTTAATTAGTTTCTACACGCGGATTCGCACATGTTTGATTTTTATTACTATTCCCTCTATTCCCTAGAAAAAAATAATGAAATGTATATGTTAACCTCGCACGACACCTACGCACCTATGGCAATATATGGTAATTTCAAGGTGTCTGGTCGTAGAAAGAAACTATCGAAAGTGTCTGGCTTACTAGGAAACACCTTTTGGTACTTCCTCAAGTAACATTTATACAATTCAGCGGTTATCATCATCATCCTATAGCAGTCCACTGCTGGACATAGGCCTCCCCAAATGAGCGCCATAGCGCCCTGTCTTCAGCTTGCCGTTGCTTGCGTTCTAGAAAACACTTTAGTAGTAGCACAAACATAGACATCACAAAACAATATCAAACAGAGATTCAAACTGATTTAAAGAAGAAAGAAAATATACATATATTTATTTGAAACCACACATAACACGACACATTCCAGTATATATAGTAGGTAGGTTTACAAATAAATTAATAAATAATGATGGACAATTAACACAGCATTATCTAGCCCCAAGCTAAGCAGAAGCTTGTGTTATGGTTACCAGATAACTGATATAGGTACATAATACAATACATTACATAGATAGATATTTTTTATTATACATAGAAAACGACCAGAACACCCGGAACAATTATCTGCAGATCGTGCACACAATTGTTCCGAGGCGGGAATCAATATTATTTTCTAGGTGGGCACCGGTAGAACACACAAAGAATAAAATAATTAAATAAAGTATCTACCATACATTTTTAGGTTTATTACAAGTACCATAATGTTCTTATTATATTATTAACCGATCAAGAACAAAAAAAACAATCAAATTACTATGTTCTCGAAAAACCAAACAAACACCTTAGATGGAATGATGTATCTTAAATCCAAAACCGGTACTGGTGTCATGGTCATATGTGGTCAACAGCATAATAACTGTCCTTTCGTCCTTTCGAAAAAAACACTTAAAAACTACTGAACGGTTTAGTCTAAAATTTAGAATAAAGGCTAGCTAGGCACTCGACAGTTCGGTGGTAGGTACAGACCTACCACCGAACTGTCGAGTGCCGTTCAGTAGTTTTTAAGTGTTTTTTTCGAAAGGACGAAAGGACAGTTGTAATGCTGTTGACCACATATGACCATGACACCAGTACCGGTTTTGGATTTAAGATATTACAAACATCATTCCATCTAAAGTGTTTGTAGGCGTAGGGATTATAGGTACTTTCAGATTATGGCACTTTATAGGGAAGGCCTAGGTAGGTAGGTCCAACAGTGGACTAACATAAGTTGTAGATTAGATTATTAATAATTTCGAACTGAAATCCGAAAAGAAATGGGTAAAATAATTAGATAAATATCGACGATCCAAACAGCATTATCTACCCCCAAGGTAAGCATAGCTTGTGTTATGGGTACTAAGGCTAGATAACTGATATTTTTTAACTAAATATAGAAAACACTTAACATTGACGACCGATGTGGCGCGGTGGGCGAAGGTCCGCCTGCAACGCAGGAGGTTGCGGGTTCGATTCCCGCCTCGGAACAATTGTGTGTACGATCTGCAGATATTTGTTCCGGGTGTTCTGGACGTTTTCTATGTAGAATAAAAAATATCTATCTATGTAATGTATTGTATTATATATATCAGTCATCTAGTACCCATAACACAAGCTCTGTCTAGCTTGGGGCTAGATGTTGCTGTGTGAATTGTCAGCATTATTTATTAGCATTATTTATATATAAACTGTAACAAATTTGTATCAATAAATAAATAGGTATATCTATCTATCTAATCATTCATAGTCAACATAATAATGTGGTAAATATTAACGATATCATACAATATGGTATCATCGTAGCAAATCGTACCTTCAAGCTCGTAACTATATTCTGTATTCTCTTTCATTCGTTGCTCGTCCATTTTAAAATACGAATAATTATGCTAAGTCTGTCTGTTTTTATGCGTTGAAGTTTTTGTTGTAGGTTACCAATTTTGTTAAGTTTCCATACATAAATATCTTCCTACGATATTTTGGATTTTAAATTAAATATTAAATATCGTTTCCACATAAGACTAATAATTATCGACGACCGATGTGGCGCGGTGGGCGAAGGTCTGCCGGCGATGCAGGAGATTGCGGGTTCGATTCCCGCCTCAGAACAATTGTGAGTACGATCTGCAGATATTTGTTCCGGGTGTTCTGGTTGTTTTCTATGTATAATAAAAAATATCTATCTATGTAATGTATTGTATTATGTATATCAGTTATCTAGTATCCATAACACAAGCTCTGCTTACCATGGGGTTAGATAATCCTGTGTGAATTGTCCAGCATTATTTATTTATTTTGTCAAATTGAGGAGGATAGTTAATTTCGTAGAAATATCGTAAAATTATTATTCAACGAGATTAGCACTGCCAGTCATTCGTGGCAAATGTTGCCAACATTCTGGGCACTCTGCATTTGGTGAAGGCTTAGATTTTTAGGAAATTGATATATCCCCTTAATTTCCCCTTTTACAGTATTTTTATTTACTTAATAAAATAAAAATTACATTAATAATGCATAGAATATACAGCAGTATATGTATTTCTAATTTACATATAAAGGTAGGTGGTAATTACCTAACTATTATTTAAATTTATATTTGGAGAATAAATATCATATTATTTACATACTTGACATTTTAAAATACGGGTTTTTGTGCTTATTCTCCTGAACAACAACACAGACTATTCAATACATTAGTGCATGTGTTAGCGAGGTTAGATATCTCATGGCAGGGAATTATACGACATCGATTAGAATAGAATAATAATATGTATATGTAATTATCATCATACATACATATATTGTATGATGATAATTACATATTGATGATGATTATGAGTACCTCTGTTACTTGCGAATCACTGTGATTTAATATTTGCACAACCGCCGGGTGATTATGTAACTCGCGACCGGTTTGCGACAGGCGTAAATTAAGCAATCAGTGCTGTCAAACGTCAATTTTCACCAATTTTGACGTTGTAGCTGGTGTCAAACTAATACAAAATTGACGTTTGACAGCACTGATTGCTTAATTTACGCCTGTCGCAAACCGGTCGCGAGTTACATAATCACCCGGCGGTTGTGCAAATATTAAATCACAGTGATTCGCAAGTAACAGAGGTACTCATAATCATCATCAATATGTAATTATCATCATACAATATATGTATGTATGATGATAATTACACCATACCGCTTTCGGGCTGACTGTACCGGGAAGACCTGACATTTACCTGTAATAATGTATTCAGCAAATAAATGATTTCATTTGATTTGATAAAACGATTGTTCCAGAAAATGCCTCAACTAATCTACTACCGGATAGCAGGGAATGCTGTGACATTATCCCTGCAAGCCATCAACAGCGTCGTGATGCTGTCAGTTCTACAGAACGAGGTGTTCCAGAAAGACCCTCAGATACAGACCCTGGCGTCTATGCAGAGTCGGTTCATTACTATTTGGAATATTGTGAGTAGCCTTATAGTCCGATCAAATTAGGCCTAAAATAGGATTAAAGTTACAATATTTCCCACCCAGCTCAAAGGATTGCTCAAAACACCATCATAACATCATAATGCTCTAAGAATTAGCAAGCTGAAGTGGCAGTGGGCCGGCCATATCTAACCGATAACCGCTGGGGTAGACGTGTTCTTGTGTAGAGACCGCGACTCAGCAAACAAACCAGGTGGGATGACGAACTGCGAAAGACTGCAGGGAGATACTGGCAAGCTGAAGACAGGGCGCTGTGGCGCTCATTGAGGGAGGCCTATGTCCATCAGTGGACTAACATAGGCTGATGATGATGATGAAAAATTCCTCATCGATTCATCATCATCATCATCATCATCAGCCTCTATTAGTCCACTGATGGACATAGGTCTCCCCCAATGAGCGCCACAGCGCCCTGTCTTCAGCTTGCCGCATCCAGTATCTCCCTGCAGTCTGTCGCAGGTCGTCATCCCACCTGGTCGGAGTCGGAGGGCGTCCGACACTACGTTGTGAGTAACCTTTATAAATAAACAATTTTTTAATGTATACTTTTTAAGGTTTAGGGTGTAAACAAACACAAAAAGTTTATTTACAGAAAAGCTCACAAAAAGAACCTTAATTATGTACACAGGTCTTTGATTTGAGTGTTTTTTTGTTAAGGTGGATGGAGAATTTACAATTACCCCCGCACTAGGCTAGGCCTGCTTCGCGGGGTATCGAAACAAACATAGATAATGTCGAGAAAAAAATATACTATTTTTAGTTTTGGATGGTCAACTTCAAACAATGTAGTAGTTAAGGTCCCTTGCACGTTTGTATGGGAAGCTGAGTGACTTAACCTTAAGGCAAGAAGGTTATATGATACTCACTGTACTTATTCACACGTACATCAAGTTTCAACAACGGGTATATAATTAAAGCGCTATCCACACATTTCCGGGTCAGGGCTATCCGTGTTCCGAGTTGTCCGTTTCAGTGTTCCCGTCAGGGACGTCCCATCAGTCACCCGTGTTCACACATATCAGAGAAATCGTTATCAGTGTAATCGGTTTCTTTCTGATACGCACACTTTACGATGTCTTTGTTTAACCAAGAAGAGTTAGCAATGATTGCAATAGCGCTAGATGAAGAAGAAGCAGATGACCAAGAAGACTATCAGCAGACAATAAAACGTATTTGGGCATGTGAGCTGTGGGAAGATAGAGAAACTGCATCGTCAACTTTTACAAAAATCGGATAGCACTGTCAGAGCGTCCGTGCGATCGAGCGTGCTCCGGGACACAGACGCCTGACACGGAGCTGTGTGAACAAGTTCATACAATTTGTACGTAACCGATTTTTTCCCCTTCCCTGACGGAACACGGCCGGGACGAGTTCCCGGAAATGTGTGGATAGCGCTTAAAGGTAAATGAGTACCAACATCGTTTATCTATAGGTATACTTACTTAACTACCTAGGTACTAAGTTGACGACTAGATTTATCTAATATCCTCGAAACATGCAATGCAAGTATCCTATAGGTATCTACTTAATAGGAAAATACTTTACCTAATGCTATGTTCAATTGTAATAGACGACGTCTATGGCCTAACGGGTCAAGGTCCGTGAGGCAGAATGTTCTGCAGATATTTCTTCCGGGATATCACAACCTCTGCTTACTTTGGGCTAGAATCTAAGCATAGTATCTAGGAGCTCGATACCGAGATTACATATATGACATCTGATAGCGATATTCATATTTTAAATACTAGAAATATGAATAAACTCGCTGTGTCCACAATTAGGCTACGCTTATGTATACGCTTCTACAACAAAACTCCAAGTGAGTTGCAAAAATTGTAACAATAAATAAATTCAAACGAATTGTCAAACACATCCTTTGTAAAAAGACTTATAACAAAATTTTCGATAAAACCAAAGTCATGATCAATGGACACATTGATCCAAGGCCGGTGGTCGTACATGGTCACCTTCTCGAAATTGTTTCCGAAAACACATATCTCGGGCAGATTCTGCAGTTAGGTAAAAACAATTTCGAGAAGGAGGCCAAAAGGAGGATACAGCTGGGCTGGGCAGCGTTTGGTAAACTACGTAGAGTCTTCTCTTCATCCATACCGCAATGCTTGAAAACGAAAGTTTTCAACCAGTGCGTCCTACCCGTTATGACCTACGGAGCTGAGACGTGGACACTTACGATAGGGCTGGTCCACCAGTTCAAAGTCGCTCAGCGAGCTATGGAAAGAGCTATGCTCGGAGTTTCTCTGAAGGATAGGATTCGCAACGAATACATCCGACAGAGAACCAAAGTTATCGACATAGCTCTGAGAATTAGCAAGCTGAAGTGGCAGTGGGCCGGCCATATCTCGCGAAGAACCGACGGCCGCTGGGGCAAACGTGTTCTTGAGTGGAGCGTGGACCACGACTCGGTAAACGTAGTGTAGGACGCCCTCCGACCAGGTGGGATGACGACCTGCGAAAGACTGCAGGTAGATGCTGGATGCGTCAAGCCGAAGACAGGGCGCTATGGCGCTCATTGGGGGAGGCCTATGTCCAGCAGTGGACTAATATAGGCTGATGATGATGATGATGATTATAACAAAATATCGGATTATCTAGCAGATAAACGAAAGAACAGCTTGGGACGAGCTTTGCTCCAACTCGTAAACTAACAACGTAAACAAGGTAAAGGTTTCTTGTTCGCTTCTTTACTTTACCTTAAAAATATTGAAGTGAACAACAAATCCAAGTGACTTTATTTTCTAGTTTTACTTTATAATTAATATTTTGTGACCTGTCCAAGTGACCTTTACGGTCTAATATAAATAAGACACGTTGATATTTGATATCTGTATCTTGTATTTGTCAACCGTTGTCAAAGTAATTTTTTTATTGTTAGTCTTGATTGTTTTGTGTCTTGTGCTATGTTCCGTGACGTCACCAAACAGCTCTATTGGAAGACCAGCGTTGTTTCTAACTTTGTGACTCAATTGCAAAAATTGGTCTGCTTTGTCTTTTATTTTTAATTAGTATTTATATGTTTTTTTAATATTTTTGAGTGAAAAACTCGGGAATTTTTATGGTATAACAGCGGGCAATAGCAATAAATTATCTATATAGAGATATTTATATATATTTCATTAGCTATATTTTTAATTATATTGAACGAAATGTATTTATTAGGTTTACTGAACTATTTTATTTTTTATTTATGTATGTATATTATAATCTCATTACGTATTTGTATTATTAGTCTAATTTGTTTCTTTGTACACTTCCTCTATCTATTCCATCACCTTTCCTGTAAACCTAGGTTTGCTGGAAGAAAACTCTAACTCAAGGTTTAGCTCGCCTATGTACTTCTTTTTTAATTAAGTTATTTTTAAGTTTTGTATGTGTTCCATAAAGAATTACAGAAAGAAGTTCACTAATCAATTATCATTTATTTCGTTAATTAATAACACCTTAAATTCGTTTTTCATAAAGTTTTTTAATACAACTTTAGATTAAATTAAAGTCAGGAAGGAATTTTCCAAACCGGTCCATATATATATATTCTATAGACGGATAAATCAACGACCATACATCAAAACCTACAGGCGAACATAGAGCATTCTCCTCATTTGTTTTTCGTCGGTTAAAAATGAAGCATTTTATTAGAAACAAAATTATTACAAACTTAACAGTTTACAGATCGGATTAGACCTTGAAGATTGTGAGTCAGATGGCCAATTATCATATGAAGTGTGTCTACGTATTAGAATTTGGTTTTTGTTAGTCTACTAGCTACACCCGTGGCTTAGCCTGTGTAGAAGGAATTTATTGAATTATTTAAGGGATGAACCTAACGGTTTTCGTTGGAAAACTAGGTCTAAATCTGAATACTCATAGGATTCCCGGGGGAAAAAAAATAAAACTCGAATAACATAAAATTCAACGTTTTTTCTTTGTTTCCTCGAATCTGAAAACATGATTAAGAAAAAAGATATACAAATAATCATTAAAGTGTATTGGATATAATTAGGTATAGATCTCAGGAACTCTGCGGTCTGTTGAAATAACTTATGTTTAGATTCGTAGGTTATTATGGTATTTTTTATTATTTTTATCGCTGATTTTTTGGTTGCTTGTACCAGTTTCTTCATAGGTTGCGTAGTTTTGTTGATTTTAGCTCGTATACCGTTCGAAAAACGCGAAATCCTATTATCATCTGTGCTGCTATTTAGGAATACAGTCTAATTTTAATCATTGTGTGCTTCTATTAGTATAATATAAATAAATAAATAATGCTCGACAATACACACAGCATTATCTAGCCCCATGGTAAGCAGAGCTTGTGATATGGGTACTAGATAACTGATATACATAATACAATACATTACATAGATAGATATTTTTTTATTATACATAGAAAACGACCAGAACACCCGGAACAAATATCTGCAGATCGTACACACAATTGTTCCGAGGCGGGAATCGAACCCGCACCCTCCTGCGTCGCAGGCGGACCTTCGCCCACCGCGCCACATCGGTCGTCAAAATATAAATATTTGATTGAGCTCTGTGTGCTAAATTAATAAAATCTAATAGACGACCTTTGTGGCGCGATGGGCGAAGGTCCGCCTACGACGCAGGAGGATACGGGTTCGATTCCCGCCTCGGAACAATTGTGTGTACGATCTGCAGATATTTGTTCCGGGTGCTCTGGTCGTTACCTATGTATAATAAAACATATCTATCTATGTAATGTATTGTATTAACCCTCTTATACTCAAACGCATCTCAGGTGACGATGTTCTGACAAATTTTTTTTTAAAACTTTCAAAAAATGTCTACTTGAGACGTGCTTAAATCTGAGTTGCGTTTGAATATTCAGGGGTTAGTATATCAATCATCTAGTACCCATAACACAAGCTCTGCTTAGCTTGGGGCTAAATGACACTGCGTGAATGGTCCGTCAAGCATTATTTATTATTTATTTCTTTCTTTCTTTCAGGCATTTCAAATAGCATACGCAGCTCTGGCGCTAACCTGCGATGTGCTGACCGTCATGAATAAGGACCACCTTCTCCCGAAGCCTATCAAGAAGGTCAGGGATGGGTTCTTCTCTGCTGTTGTCCTACCTGGTACCATTGTAAGTAATTCTCAAACTCAATTTATTTATTTCTAGGGTTTCGTACCCAAAGGGTGAAACGGAACCCTATTACCTACTAAGACTCCGCTGTCTAAAGTCATTTAAAACGGGATATTTACCATGATTTGATTTTTGAGTTTTCCAATATTTCGGTACAGTTTCATGCGCCATGATCACGGAATAACTGAAGGCACTGCGAGTTTTTATGGGCAGACATCAGGGGCGCATGAAACTGTGCCGAAATATTGGAAAAATCAAAATCAAATCATAGTAAATATCCCGTTTTAAATTACTTTAGTGTTAATAACCATGATGGTTTCAAAAGTTTTACTGTCTGTCCGTCTGTCCGTCGCGTCTGTCCGTCTATCACTAGGCTGTATATGAAATGAATTTATGAAATTTTTAGTTCATGAGAACTTAAAATCGTTCCACTCACGTCGATGAGCATCCCATCCTCGTCGCCACTGTACAATATTCGGATAGGGGAGCTCATCGACGTGAGTGAAACGACCGCTGGTTAGTTAAAAATAAAATAAAAATAAAAAACCTTTTATTCCTTAACCTTAAATAACATTGATCAATCATAAAGTCATTTAAAACTGGATATTTTCGTTTTTATGAGCAGATATACCGATCTACCGGTATATCTGCTCATAAAAACGAACTCGCAGTGTCTTCAGTTATTCCGTGATCATGGTGCATGAAACTGTGCCGAAATATTGGAAAACTCAAAAATCAAATCATGGTAAATATCTCGTTTTAAATGACTTTAGTGTTAATAACCATGATAGTTTCAGAAGTTTTATTGATCAATCATGCTTATGAAAAATTTGTTAAATCCAATGTCAGTATGTCAAATATTATAGAAAATGTCAGTATGTAGATTTAATAATTTAATAATATTTAATAATGTATTTGAAAAGTTGTTTATTTCGATTGAATTTAATGCATATATTTAATAAGTAGTTAGGACCCCTCCCGGGTAAAGGCCTCCTCCAGTTCTGGCCAGTGTTTGCGGTCTTCTGCGACGCTTGTCCAATTTTGTGTTTTTACATATTTTTTTATTTCATCTGACCATCTTGCTAGGGGTCTACCAATTCTTCTTTTGCCTTTAGGACCTTTAGGCTGGTTAGTTACACACTGTTTATTACACTAAGGTGGCGCTGGCTTGTGCACGCACACATGCGTAGACGCCTACTACTACATATGTAACAAGAACTAAAAATTTCAACTGTCTAACGTGCTAGTTAGTTGAAATGTTTAGTTAATAAAATACATATATATTGAACTCATACATCAAATTTTCAACCAGTGCGTCCTACCCGTTATGACCTACGGAGCTGAGACGTGGACACTCACGATAGGGCTGGTCCACCAGTTCAAAGTCGCTCAGCGAGCTATGGAAAGAGCTATGCTCGGAGTTTCTCTGAAGGATAGGATTCGTAACGAATACATCCGACAGAGAACCAAGGTTATCGACATAGCTCAAAGAATTAGCAAGCTGAAGTGGCAGTGGGCCGGCCATATTTCGCGAAGAACCGACGGCCGCTGGGGCAAACGTGTTCTTGAGTGGAGACCGCGACTCGGCAAACGTAGTGTAGGACGCCCTCCGACCAGGTGGGATGACGACTTGCGAAAGACTGCAGGTAGATGCTGGATGCGGCAACTTGAAGACAGGGCGCTATGGCGCTCATTGGGGGAGGCCTATGTCCAGCAGTGGACTGATATAGGCTGATGATGATGATGATACATCAAATGTGATTTTTTTGCTGGCTTACTCAATATTGGCAACGTAGTCGCTTGAAATATTCACAGAACATTTATTTATACTTTAAATGTATTATTACTTTTTTTTACTGCAGCAGCAAATAAATCGATTTTTTTTTATTCCAGTCGATCTTCTTAATGTTCTGGCCAATCTTCATCTACGATCGAGAGCTGGTCTTCCCAAAGTTCATCGACAAAGTGTTCTCATTCAAGAGCAACCTAATCATGCACCTGGCGATTCTTCCGGCAGTGCTGTGGGAACTGGCCTTCCAGCCCAGGAGTAAACCAGCTTCTCATTTGCAGAATATAGCTGTTTTGGTCTTCTACTACCTCATATTTAACGTTCAGTAAGTATTACACTAGCATTAAACCATAATGATTCAATTAAATAAATAAATAATGCTGGAAAATCCATACAGCATCATCTAGCACCAAGTTAAGCATAGCTTGTGTTATGGGTACTAGATGACTGATATAAGTACTTACCTAATACAATAAATTACATTGATAGATATTTTTTATTATAAATAGAAAACGATCAGAACACCCGAAACAAACATCTGCAGATCGTATTGTCCCGAGGCGGGAATCGAACCCACAAACTCCTGCGTCGCAGGACCATCGCCCACCGCGCCACAGAGGTCGTGTGGGGGAACACTAGGCTTTAAGTATGTGTTCTTCCTGTTCATTTCTAAATTACCGTGTATCTTTCTTTAATGCTTCAATTATATTCTATTTCCAGCATCCAACTGACCTACAACGAGCGAGGTATCTGGCCGTATCCCATGATACATCTGATGTACGGTACCATCTACTACCTGTACTTCCATATCGTCACCTTCTCCGTGTTCTTCTGCTCCTACTACGCGCAGTGGCCAATCTGTGCATATATCTGGGGTAGCGATAAGGCGCTTAGCAAAAAGGCTAACTAAAACCTTTGGAAACTCTCATGATAGTATAAGTTCTATTAGTCCACTGTTCATTTTATGGAAATTAAATATGTAATATTTTTCATTTACTTCATCATCAGCCTATATTAGTCCACTGCTGGACATAGGCCTACCCCAATGAGCGCCATAGCGCCCTGTCTTCAGCTTGACGCATCCAGCATCTACCTGCAGTCTTTCGCAGGTCGTCATCCGACCTGGTCGGAGGGCGTCCTAAACTACGTTTACCGAGTCGTGGTCTCCACTCAAGAACACGTTTGCTCCAGCGGCCGTCGGTTCTTCGCGAGATATGGCCGGCCCACTGCCTTTTCAGCTTGCTAATTCTCAGAGCTATGTCGATAACTTTGGTTCTCTGTCGGATCCGAATCCGAATCCTATCCTTCAGAGAAACTCCGAGCATAGCTCTTTCCATAGCTCGCTGAGCGACTTTGAACTGGTGGACCAGCCCTATCGTGAGTGTCCACGTCTCAGCTCCGTAGGTCATAACGGGTAGGACGCACTGGTTGAAAACTTTCGTTTTCAAGCATTGCGGTATGGTATTCAATTACTTAATAATAACTAATTGATTAGTTAGTTTGCATCTGCTTAGATTATTAAGATATTTTTCATAAACCTCTGGGTTTGGTTATCCGGTTGTTAATATAGGTATTGTTTAGCTCTATATTTTTATTATGTCGGTTTTTATATTACTACATAGTATAAAAACAAAGTTGCTTCCCGCTGTCTCTCTGTCCCTTTTTAAGCTTAGATCTTTAAAAATACGCAATGGATGTTAATGCGGGTTTATTATATATAGATGGAGATTCAAGAGCAAGGCATATAAACTATTTGAAACATAGATTTCCACGAGGGCTAAGCCGTTGGCTGCAGCTAGTGTATATAGTTAGATAAAGGTTCTCGGGTGGCAATTATATTGCTATGCGAAACATAGTGTGTGAAGACCTCCCACTCGATGGACCGACGACATTGTAGCGGTCGCAGGGAGTCGATGGATGGAAGCGGCTCAGCATAATTACGTAAAAACCACTCATCCTAAATTGACATTTTATAAATAAATAATGCTGGACAATCCACACAGCATTATCTAGCCCCATGGTAAGCAGAGCTTGTGTTATGGGTACTAGATAACTGATATACATAATACAATACATTGCATAGATAGATTTTTCGTTTTTTATTATACATATAAAACGACCAGTACACCCGAAACAAATATCTGCAGATCGTACACACATTTGTTCCAAAGCGGGAATCGAACCCGCAACCTCATGCGTCGTAGGACCTTCACCCACCGCGCCACATCGGTCGTCAATTTAAAAGTTCTTTGAATGGTATTCGTAATTTGCAATTGTCTGAAGGACTTTCACAGCTATTAACACCTTGACTGCGGTTTTTTTTCGACGACCGCGACCTTTTTTTTTACCTAAAAAATTCGTGCTGCCGCTCTACACAGCGGTTGTGTTGCGCCGCACATGCGTTTCGTTCGAAAAATATTACAGCTCTGCTGAGTTCAAAGATCTGAATTTTCTCACCCTCTGCGCTAGTGTGGATTTACGCATGTTAGTCACTTGTAGAAAACTCATACGGTGCGTTTTCAGCACTCAAAGTGTAATGGCTTTCAAATGTCAAATATAGAAATAGAATAGGATGGGATAAATTTTTTTTAAACTTACGCGATCTGAACACATAATTACAAGTATTGATACAACGGGTATTTAACGCGTTTGTTTACCTCTATAAAACTCAATTCATCCCGTGACCACGACAGTGTGTAAACCTGTAAATAAACACGAGAAATACCCGTTGTATCAATACTTATAATTAAAGAATAAAGAATTTATTAATAGCCACACACACACAATGTATATACAGAGTAACAAAAAAAAAGGAAACACAAAAATACAGAACAACATAGGTCGTATGGATTTTAACTTTAACATAATGTAGCGTGTAATAAACTGTGCCGAAATATTGGATAACTCAAAAATCAAATCATGGTAAATATCCCGTTTTAAATGACTTTAGTATAAATAACCATGATAGTTTCAAAAGTTTTATTGTAATAACCTGTTACTAAAAACAACCTCGGTCTGCCTTCCACTTGTTGTTCACGCCCAATAGGGTTCACATTGTGATACTAATCTATACATAAGAACCTACTAATTAAGCCAATGTGATGACAACAATAAATATATTCAGTATTGTTAATAATACCAGTTTTTTTCTTACTCTTGGGACTCTACCCAAGAGTAAGAAAAAAACTGGTATTTCCCTATGTGCGCGGCTAATAAGGTCCAATCTCAGCTTGTTGTCATTATCGACCAAGGATGAATTATGGGAATTATAGCATAGGATGTGTGGTTTAAGCGTAATTCCACAGCCCGCTATTTCTGGTGTCGTATGGGAGAGGCCTAAGTCCAGCTGTGGACGTATGATGATGATAGTATTTTATGTGAAAGGACAGGTAAATAAAAGACGATCTTGCAAGTGATTCGAGAATAATAATGAAAACAATAACATTTATTTATTTACTATTGGTTCTCAAACTCGATAATGCTAGTTTAGGTACATGTATTTTTTTTATTATAAATCAACAAAGCCTATGGACACGTTGATCAAAAATCGACAGCTGTATTTGTATATAATCTGATATACTTAAATATTAGATAATATGTCACACAAACATAAACAATAATATACTGCTATACATAATTATAAACTATGTATGGATAATTATATGTAATATGTAAATTAAGAATGAATAAATGAGGGACTGTAAATATTTGTTATATATTGTATTTTTAAAATAAATAAATTAGCCAATTTTTAATCAACCTGCCCATATCAAATATGTTCTTTTATATATTCTGTTTTTACATAGATATATGATTTATATTTGTTACTCTCAATATATTCAGGTAATTTGTAAAAATACTTAATTATATCATCAACAAATCAATATTTTTTTAATAAATAATCTCATAGAAAACAAAAGGTACAAAAGTTATTTCACTACTTAACGATACCCGTAATTTAAGGTACCTTTGTACAAAATAGATACTCCATTTAAATAATTCGGTAAATGAAAACACGCATAACCCAATATATCTAATATACACTCATTTATATACCAAATATACCCAGAACTGCTTGCTTTTCAAAATACTTTTACTCTAACCATTACGTGACCAATCTATAATAATTTTAGTGAAAATTTAGCAAAACATAGTACAAAATTTTAGAAATACCTACTAAAACTACCCAGCAATTTAAAGATTTACCCTATATCTATCTCTATCACACTAATTAACCAGCAGAGGTGTGAGTGAAACGACGCTATTTCACATTGTTACACCGTGTTCTACAGTGGACACTTCATAGATATAAAATTGAAAAGACTGGATAGCTTAAATAAATTCGTACAAGTAGACGGCTGACAAAAAGACCAGGTGTAAACAAGTGACAATGTGGCCACTGATAATATTAATCAAATATAAACCAATACACAATTCAGATGCACTTTCGGTAAGTTCCGAGCACCACCTATCAGAAGACTTATGGCAATTTCCTGAAAGAACGTTTGCTCAGCGCAAAATTTCCTATATGAACTAAAGAAATCTACTCCCACTGCGTATACCTATCTTAGTTCATTTCGGGTTAAAGAAAACACCTTAAATTGTAATGTACCCAAACACGTCAGACGAGATATTGTAAAATCATACTTTAAGAGTAGAGAAAAGAACAAGTTAATATAAATATGTATGTATATGACGTGTATATGTATATCCATGCTGCAACCTGAAAACCAAACAAAAGGATACCGTATTTTCTAAGTTCCCTAAAATATTAGATTCTGTTAAATTCAATAACAATAATAGGTTTGATATATAAAGACAAGTTTTTGCCACATTGTCACTTTAACAATTATGAAACGTGGACTAAATCGTCGAAATTTATAAGGTGAACATCATAAGCGAAGAGCTCCATATCAGATTCTGTCTATATTAGACTCCAAAGGTATCAGTAGTAAGGTAGTACTAGACATTTTTTTATTTAAAGATACTAATTTCATGTAGTTGATATACATAATATGTAATATCAAGTGTAACATCACATACTCGTAACTTCAGGGGCACAATTCAGATAAACAAATAGCATCACTATGATATAATACAACTGTATCGTCGTCGAATCGCCACCGAAGACATATTTTGGTCTTCTACGAGGATATAGATAGATATAGTATCTATCAATAATATATATTATATAAAGACAGATACTATAGAAGCGATGGGTAATACGCTGCTGGATCTAGAGTCTGTGCAAAAAGAGAAGTCTCTTAGGAATAGAGGGCGCGCGTGTGCAAATGTACTACTTTTGTTGGGTTAATATGTTAGTTAACCTTTTGGCCACAAGACTTCTCTCTTTGACTTGACTCTATTAGCTGATGCCTGTGCCTAATCCTCAAGTCAATTCGCTTATGATTATTTCCTGAATCAAGTATAGTGGAAAGTTGAAATCGTATAACTTTTAGATAGTATTGCATTTTAAATACATGATTTTTTATTTTTCATTTTATACAAAACTCCAAATCTGCGTCACAAGGTATCGGCTTTTATATATAAGCTGATTTATGTGTTTAACGAAATTATGGACCTTTCTTTAGGCGAAGTCTCTGCTGTTTTTTCAGTCTTAATCTTCTAAATTTCCGAATACTTTTAATTTTTTTCACGCCTCGGTGGTATAAGTCCATTTCAAAGAGAAGGTACATAGAAGGTAAACGTCCATAAAAATTTGATCACGGACTTTCTTTTAAAACCACGAAAATACTATATGTGCGTACCTACTAACGTTTATAATTTCAAACAATTTTAATATAGTTAATTGATAGAAATACATTAGAACAGATATTGCATTTAAGATTAAACAAAACTTAATTAACCCGTATTCTTATAAGTATATATCTCATTATGAGTTTTATTATATTCCTATAAAAATAACTGAAAATTACATATGTATAAAATAAAGGAACCAAAAATAAAACAAAAGAAATAGACAATAACAGATTGCTTTATTTAACAAAAAATATATAATATATAGAAAGGAAAAAACAATATTTTTCACATGATCTGTCAAGATATCTCTTGTAGTGCATGATAAAAAATCTGTTCTCATAATAGAATGTAAAATTAATAATATAACCCATCGAACCTTAAATGACATTTAATATAAAATACATAATGATTAATTACTATTTACAAATACGAGTTAAGATTTTTTTCTTTATAATGTACTTTAAACTTTAATATAAACCAGTCTATAGTAAAGGCTATTCAAACTTAGATTAAGTGTTAGAAAATTGATAGATACTTTTTTTTATAAAGCAGGCAATATGAAATTAGCAAAACAAAAATATATTGTAAAAAGTTATTATGCATTTATTTTGTAATTTTCAAGTATATTATGCAATTTTGTGATTCTCTACGGCATCTAGCGTGCAAAAAACGTAAATGAGATCAAGTTATCAAAACATTGCCTGCTCTCATTAAAAAAAAATTGTCCGCGATTCCAAAATGTTCGTAATTGTTCTTGCACCCTAAGTTATTCAGCTTATTCAATATTACGAGTACTTATATATTTTAAGTTTTCCAACGGCTTCATTATTATGTAAAAAAAACAACTAAAAATATAAAAAACGGGCAGTATCATTTATTTCCTATATTACAACTTATTGAATCTACAGAGAAGGGAGAAAACTTCAATAATATAATCATTTGAAATAAATAACAAGTTATTAAAAAAACTGTTAAAATTAATTAAAAGAGACCTCTAGAAGAGTTTCATTTGTAAACGAAACTTATGTGATTTTTACCTCACTACTTTATACTTCTTTATTTATTTCTTAATAAAAACTCTATAACTATTATTATACTTTTAATAATAATTATTATTTCATTCATCAAAGTTAGATACATTAATAATTATAATTAAGATTACACCGTTATATAACACATAACCAAACATATTATAATGTATAATTATGTATTTATATGCAGGTACACAAGTCAGGTTTGAATAATTTCCACAATTTAAACTATAAAAATTACAGTTTGCAGATAACTCAACGTGAAAATCAAAAACCGAACAATTCTACATAGCCCAAAAATAAACCCACTTGTCTGTCCTTATTATCGAATTAAATAAAAACTTTTTTAAATTATGTAATATTGTACGTACGCACAAATACGTAAATAACAGTCTCAAAGTACATACATACAATTATAAATAGATTAACAAGACACAAGTAAGTTTACTTTCAGTATAAAATATGAAAAAAATACGTTTAGCTGTCAAGTCTTTAAAAAAAAAGTTCGAACGTCCGCCATTGTTGTTTCGGACGCTTTTCCAGCCCGCCATCTTTTTTCGGGCTAGATCGAACTATGAAGGTTGAATAAAAGAGGTTTTTATCCATGCGTGTAGTCCAGAACGCTGTCTAAAGAGAAGAGCTCCTTGTATAATGCTGGGAACTGATGATGTGGATGTGCGGCTTTGAAGCGGCATAAAGCCTCCAGGTGCAGGAGGGAAAGTTCTCTGAAAAAAGAAAAACTAGATGTTAGTATCGCTTAAGGCTTAAACCGCTCTATACTACTGCGGTTCTTATCTACCGATGTCGTACGTAACAAAGGTTTATGCAATTAGTATAAAATTACCTAACGAAAAGTTAAAAATTTAATAGAAATAAAAGGATTGGAATCATATGATTGAATGACTACTTAGTATAAGACAAAATCACTTAGATCTTTAAAACTACGCAACGGATTTTGATGCAGTTTTATTAGATAGATTGGTTCAAAAGGAAGGTTTATAAACCATAGATTTCCACGCGGGCGAAGCCACGGGGCGCAGCTAGTCGTAATATATAGCACAAATATTATGTAAAATCATCACTATAAGTGAAAACTGTTAAGCTTAAGTTAGACCGTCATAGTTTCTACTAATTTTAGATTTACAAGCTGTTTCATTCTCCATCTTATTAAAAAAAATTACATACCTGAAGTTAGGTATCTTAGTGAGCAGAGTATCAAGAACTGTGACGTCACCCTTCAGCGGTGCGTGGTTGGTTTCGATCTCGTGTCTCATGGCCGCCATCGACATGTTGAACAGCACCAGGATCTCAGGGTTGCCGCGGACGCCGTGGCGTTCTGAAAACAAAATGAAATATGAGTGCAAAAAGTTTTATGGGGTTCGGGGTTTGAACCCGCGACGCTAATTTAGAACTAGAAAATATTAATGAAATGTGAAAAATGGGCAAAAAGTTTGCGAATTTTAAAGATAATAAATAGGTATAGGAAAAATGGTGAGATGACAACCTGCAGAAAGACTGCAGGCAGATTCTGGATGCGGGAATCTAAAGACAAGGACGCTATGGCGCTCATTAGCGGACAAGAATTTTTCGTCAATTGAAACAAAAAATGCTAGTGATCTTGTGGTTTTCTCCAAAATATATGGGCACAAATTGCGAGTATACAAAATTGGGGTCTATTGTCTATACCAGAAATGGTTGCTTTCCGACAAAATAAATCTAAAAAGGTAAATGTTTCTTGTTCGCTTCTTTACTTTATCCTCAAAAATATTGAAGTGAACAAAAAATCAAAGTGATCACTTTGTTTCCTAGTTTTACTGCAATTTGAAATTTGTGACGTGTCCAAAAGTTCAAATTTTAAAAAGCTCTAATGCAATGCAATTTGAAATTTGTGACGCAAGAGTCTTGTAAGGTCTAAAGGAAATTAAGGACTTTTAGATGTTTGAATAGAGGTAGATTTGTAGGTAGATATTGAATTGTTTCTTTAGTCCAACATTAATCGCTGGTCACCATGCCAATCGAGCGCCCACTCTCAAACGTTCACTTTTAAAACCCCTCCCAAGTAACATTTTGGACCTATAACTTAGGTTTATATCACTAAAAGGTCGAGTAAACGTCGTATAAAGGTTTTAAGCGTACCTACGGGTTCTATAGAAGCGTTTGGTGAAACGTTTTTGCTCTGTAAGCTTTAGAGCCAAATTATCCTATTACCTGTCGATGTAAAGGTTTACTTCACCATTTTATAGAGCCATTATAGACAGGTATTATAAACGTTTCAAATATGCCGGTACAGAGCAATATTACTCTATAGTAGTGTTTGATTTACCTTTACGTATCTAATTTGCTCTATAAGGTTTCCCTGATTACCGTTTTATATATTGCGTTATAGCAGTGATGAATATCCAACAATAGAACCATTTAGTGACATCGTGGTTCCACAAATCACTACTATAGTCCAAGGTCTTTAGTAGTGTTAACGACGCCAAAATAGAGCATTTTTGCTCTATAGCGGATATTTCATCACCTTTATAGGATAATTTATATATTATAATTTTACTCATGATGGCGCTGGAAACTTTGTCATGAGTACTATAGTTGGCCAATAAGGGTTATGGAGTTACCATTTTGCTCTATAGTACAAAACTGCGGTACCTTTAATATTATATTAATATTTTATTTTATTCAAAACTCAATAAACCGGAGGCGCGTTAAAAATACTAAATAAAAATAGTACTAATCTATCGGTAAAACTTTTGTCGCACGAAAATTTTGCAGTATTGAACGAGTTATTCAATGTCAAAATAAGATAATATAAACTAATCACGTTACAATCCTTGAACTGAAATCACTTTACACAGATAATTTATTTTTTCGACCGTGCCATCTGCCGATGCCAAAAGAAAGATATTTGTGATGTATTGGAATTACGGACTCTACTATAGAACAAATTGGCACTTTAATGGTAACACGAACGCTACTACAGTATAAAATGACACTAAAGTAGCGTTACTGTACCCACTATGTCAATAGATTGTCATACGATTACCACTATATCAACTTTATAGAACAAAAATGGCACCGCTAACACTTCTACAGGTCTACTATGTCACTTTTTGGTGATATAATTGCGCCAAATCGGCTTTACTCGACCTTCTTTGGGCATCTATAGTACCAAAAGTGGTGTTTGAGATACGTTCTATGGACTGCTATAGAACCAGAAATTGTTACTTGGGCTGTTTGCTTTGCGGTAATAATGCAATTTTGTTAAAGTTGTAGATGCCAAGAAAGAAGTTAGGAAACCGTTAGAGACTGGTTGACGATTGATGAACATGATACAATGCCACTTACCTGGCCACAATAAAACTAGACTCTGGTAGAGTGCCAGTTCAGTCTCAGTTAGCTTCAGACGGGCGATGGACTTCGCTGCGTCGAATATGCCCACTACTAACGCCATGTCTCGCGGATCGCTGTAAGAAAATAAATAGTAGTAAATTATTTTTATTTTGTTAGGACAGAGATTCTTATAAATTAACAGAGGACAGAAACTGACAAAATCGGTCTCCACTCAGCATGTGCTATGGTAGAGCAGATCGTAACATAGCGCTGGACTTCCGTGGAGACCGTGGTGCGTAAGGTATAATACTGGGCAATCTACACAGCATCACACACATGTACTTATAAGTAAATGAATAAATAGACTAATCAGTTTTGTATTAGGGATCAACTAACAATGCCCTTATACAGCAGCATACTTTGACATTTTATCTAATTTATTTGTTTTATTGTGATAAATTATTATAAATCATTTTTTTTAAGAAGGCATGTCTGTCTGCTTCTCTTTGCACAATGCCCTATGGTGTTTCCTTTGTAAAAAGTTAGTGTGTTATAGAATAATTTTTGTCGTCTTAAAAAATGTAAAAATTTATAGTATTTAACGACATCAAGTGTAACATGTATACCTACGGTGGAAATAAATAAACTAAACGAATGTACTATAGGTACCTAGCTGTTCATATATGTATATCTGTAAAGGTACAAGTCCGAGATGGGCCGCAGACTGCAACCGCAGGCGACATTGCGGCTAGCGGCTGCGGTTGACCGCAGTGCTGCCTGCGGTCGCGGTTGTTTCTATTTCTAAGCACGGTTCGCGACACCACTGGCACAGTAGTCAGTTGCTGCGTGCCACGGCCGCAGGCCGCAGTGTCGCCGCGCTAAAATCAATTTCATAGAGATGCATAGAAACAAGTTGTGTCGCTTGCAGTCTGCGGCCTGCGGTCCATCTTGGAATTGCACCTTTATACTAAGCTAGTAAGTAAGCGGTATGCTAGTTATTCTAACTTACCGTGCATGCACACATTCTCGTATCGGTAGCACGACGTCTCCGTATAACACTTGGTCGCGATTGACGTCGATGAGGCGAGAGAGACGCACGATCGCGAGCTCGAACGAACCTGGGGGAGGGAACGAGATTATAGTCCTTGAGTTGTGTAGTGCGGGTAGAAGAGAATAAGAGACGAGGTCTTTAAACTGACTTTGGGGTTATTTTTCAGTTCATCTATACTAATATTATAAAGAGGAAAGGTTTTATTTTTTGTTTGTTTGTAATGAATAGGCTCCGAAACTACTGGACTGATTTGAAAAATTCTTTCACCATTGGGAAGCTACACTATCCCTGGTGAACATAGGCTATATTATATTTTCAAAAAAGATAGGGATCCGTACTAAAATCGGGCGAAGCCGGGAAGGGCCGCTAGTAACACATAAATCATCGTCAAAAAGTTTTACAAAATTTCAAAGTGAAAATAAAACTAGTAGATTTATGTCATGGTTTGCAAATGGACGTTTCGGATGGACGTGGCGATCTCCAAAACGAATGCCAAGGGTTGAGATTATTAAACCCCTCTAGGTTGGGGCAGGGTCAGAGCAATGATCTTAAGTGAATTAAGGAGGTAGGTTCAAGTCTCTTCGCTCTTGGAAACTTCCAAATTACTCCGTTGCCTTACAAACTCTTTAAAAATCACAATAAAACCGATTCTATCACCAACAGCATACGTACCAGACTTCAACAGCAGTATCTGGTCATCTTGCGACAGCTTCATGAAGCCAGGGATGAGTTTAGCGAACTCGATGATGTTTTGGATCATGCCTGTCAGTTTGTCTGCGCAGTCCAGCCACGTCTCTTCGTATGTCATAGAGTTGTATAGGAGAAGTCTGGAATGGAAATTATATGGTTATTGTCTTGTTATAAATCATTGACTTTTTAACGTTAACTCGCCACACAGGCTTTTCTGAGCCTGTACACAAGCTAAAGTCGATGTTTGTAATAACACGACACAAAAAATTAAACAAAAACAAAATAATTCTTTAAGAATGTTTTCCTTACAAGCTTTGCTTCGGGGCTAGGCTATGCTGTGTTAAAAATGTGTTTTTTTATTTTATATGTTTAACCAGTTGAATATCTCCTAGGCCTGGTACCTATTTCAAGCCTTCCATCATTCTGTATTATATCTCAGTTCTTGTAATTTAGCCCCGCCATCTATGGCCCTACACAACAAACTCGCAATAAAACTTACTTCGACACGTCCTGTGGCTTTCTGAACATCTCGTGAATGAACTCCAGCTTGGGGTTTGTGTTCGCGTGAGCCTCTGCAAGACTCTTCACAAGAACCTTGCTTATGTCGCCTTCACCTGGAAAGGAAAGTTCATCTTAAAATTTAAAAGAATACAAATTTAGTACACATAAAAATTATATAATAACTATAATACAAGCGAAATAATACAACTAAAATACAATAACAACGAAGAAAACAAAATAAAATAAAGGTTATAAGCTAAAAATAATAAAAATAGCTTTTAATAAGTCTTACGTTATAAAAATACAGGCTAAATATTTCAAAAAATTAGGACAAAATAAAATTAAAACTTGTGAAGGTAATGTTGGAGCTCTTTAAAATATAACGCTGCCTATTTTAAGTGCCGCATTTTATTGTTTAATTAAAGCGCATTCACACAAAAAACGTTTTCACAGGAGCGTTTATTATGGATCCTTGACTACTGTAAACAATCGTTAGAACTGGACCCGTATAGTGATAATGTAACTCGCGACCGGTTTACGACAGGCGTAAATTAAGCAATCAGTGCTGTCAAACGCCAATTTTGACCAATTGTGACGTTGCATTGTAGCTGGTGTCAAACTAATAATATAATAATAATTCATTTATTTTTCAGATTACAATAGATCCATAATGTTAGTAAGAATAAAAACAAAATCTTAGACTAAGTAAGTTTTAATTTAATTATCATAATACTATTTAATTAATACAAACGTCACAAACCGGTCGCGAGTTACATAATCACTATACCGGAATAGGTACTATCTGGTACTGTCTGAATGCGCCCTTATTTATATTTTTTCTTTGGAAGCATAGATTTTTAGATAACGACAGAGAAATGAGAGAAAAACTCTTTGCTCGCTTACGCGTTTGACATCTCTTTGCGATACCTACTTGGGTCTTTCAAGTTGTTTACTTCTTTCAATGTCTTTTTAGTGTCAAATTCTTGTAATACAATAAACACAGGCTTTATATTTTAATTTTTTGGTCAACAATAATGCCTCAAATTTAGTATTATCGGGGTATGGAGCCTATAACTGCCTTCATATTGGGCACCTGCATAGCTTCTTGCTGGCGTAAGTATTATATAGTATATAAGAGCGTCCATATATACATTGAGTTGTCTTTGCTGTGTTAGCAAAACAAAGCATAATGGACCGAATCGACATATGGACATATTTAGGGATACAGTCTAGTTTTAATTATTGTATGCTTCTATTTGTATACTTTTTGATTGTAGTTTGTTTTGTGTGCTACACTACAAATAAATAAACCGAGTCCAAAGGGTATCGTAATCAATATACTAATCCATCTAGTAACATTCAAGATAAGCCAAATCTATGCTAGCTATCAAAACCAGCCATATCCATGAGATAATTAGCTTTTACCTCATCAGAATTACCAGCCAAAACTTCGCTTTTCGCTGGTGGCTGCCATAAACAAGTTTTTCATCAATTACTGAACAAACGCTTAGTGGATTTGACTGGTTTTGAAACCAAAGAAAATTCAATTATTTCATTCAATAATTTAGCAATTTAACTTTTGTTCCAGCATGTCTTGTACCCTGTTGTATCATGAATATGGCTTTGCCATTCGCTAGCCCACAATGTTGCTTTATCCGTAGGCGTGCAGAAGGCCTTGCGAATGAAGTCAATTCTGTACACAGGTTTGACGTAAGTAATTTAAAAAACAGACGATTTTGTTTGAAACCAAGAGCTAAGCCACCTAATAAGAATTATAAGAATTAAGAACCTATCTATATATCACCTGTATATTTATTGAAATATTAGGTACACATACTCCACTCTTACATTTACGTAAATCTTTTAAAGTATTTCATACACTCTCAGTTTAGTTTAAACCCTCCAGCAGCTTTTGGAGCTTTTTAAAGAAAAAGCTCCAAAGCTCTTGGTTATCGATATTATTGAGATTTGGTCGTGACGTCTTCTTTTTATATGGGATTTGATAGAGCGCGGTTTGTGGAAGGCTTTGCCTAGCAGAACGAAACAGACTAATAAAATAAAAAAACTAATTGTCGTTTGGCGCAAGAAAGAGGGCGCAAAAAGCTTTAAGTTCTCTCTATGCTTCAAGGGTTTCGTACTCTAGTTCGAATGACGTTAGGTCGATGTTCATTACCTCGATGGTACGTTTCGTCGATGGGTCGTTACCTCGAAAGATCAACAAAACTAAAGTTAATTTAAATTATGATTGAATGGTATTAATATAGTACTATAATGCACTGCAATGGTTTCTATTTCAGTGGTCCATAAACACCCATCGACGAAACGTACCGTCAAGGTAGAGACATCGAGGTAATGAACATCGAGCTTACATTATTCGAACTAGAGTACGAGACCCGTAATTGAAGGCTCACGGATGGTTATCCACATCAGGCACCGCGTATTTAAATGACTTTATGTCATTTTCTTGACATGACTTTGACCGTTTCATTTGATTTCATTAATACTGACAGAAGTTGTCGTTTTTCAGAGAAATGCGGCTGGTGAATATTACAATGTTATCGTGACAAGAAGTGGTTTTTTACTAAAGAAAAGGAAACCATTTATAACATAAAACATCATAAAAATAGATACATTAAAACGAGCACATGATTCATTTGTTAACCTAATTTTTATAGTCGAGTAGATACACAGGACATGGAATTTACTGCTTATAGTTTGACCGTAACCGCTGTACCGCTCCCTAAGAAAGTGCGGCGAGGTGGGAGCCGAGGAAAATATAGCAAGACTACACATGAGATACGTATTGTCGGATAGATATTACGATATCGTAAACGATATGTTTATTTTATAAAACGATATGTTTATATTATTTTTACTAGCTTTCGCCCGCGGCTTCGCTCACGTGGTACCACGATAAAAAAGCCTATATGTATAAGCTTTCTCTGTCTGCTTTTCTTTTCTTAAAATATTCGGCCACTTTAAAAATTTTGCTCACATTTGACATCACGAGATAGCGCTCGACCCATCTTTGGAGATTTATCTCATGTGCGTCTGACATAGACCGTCCGCTAGAAAAGCTGCTACCTACCGCCGTGAGCGTCGGAGCAAAAGTAAAAGTAAAAAGTAAAAAATCATTTATTTCTTTAGGCTTACAAAATAAGCACTTAGACAAGTCATATTTTATATATAAATTATTATCAAATAAAATTATTTTATAGAGCGAGCGGCCGATACTTCCCCACCATTACACCGCTGTACCGCGCCGCTCGCATACCTCAGGCGCGGTACAGCGGTTTCGGTCAAACTATAGGTATAATGGCAGTTCCTTGGTAACAGTTTTCTCTATTTTATAGTAGTATTGGCATAGTCTTTGATGTGATTTGTCACTACAATGAAAAAAAATTTACTATAGAAACTAAAAAAATAGCTATACAAAAATGTATACTTCAAATAAAGTGAATATACAATAATATATACAACAACAAAAAGTTACATAGCTATTAAACAAATGATAAAAACTAAGGATACATTAAAATAATACGATAAAATTAAATTTGCCAACACAAAATTCATAGCGCATACAAAATACATTTATAAATAAGTAAGACTTGCATAAAAAAACTAAAAAATAAAATCTAAAAAGAAAGTCTTCAAATACAACCACTTACTAGGAAGATCATCGCTCGCAGAGCTGTGACTAGCTTGGTGTCTCCTATTCGACACAGCATTAGGATTAACCATTCCCATTCCACTCATATTCATATTCATCGGATCCATCAGCCTCGCATGCCCACTGCTGGACGTCAAGTCATCCGGGCTCAGCTCCTCGCTAGTCAACGAGCTTTGATTCACAAGGACCGAATTCTGGATGTCCATCGGACTGTGTTGAAGTGCCGACGGACTGTGTAGAAAAGTTGTTGAGTCTACATAGCTAGCGACTAGGGTATCAACCCCCATCGATGCTTCTGGCTTGATCTCTTGCTTGATGGATATGACTCCGTTGGAGATGGTAGATGGGGATTGGATTCTGTCGGGTTCGTAGCGCTCGAACTCTCGTCGGGGCAGCTCGCTGATTGTGGATGGCCGAGTGGATGTAGTGGCGGCTGATGTGGATGGTCGGACGATAGTGGTTGTTTTTTGTGGCTCTTCTATGGACGGTTAGTTTTTGTTAGTGGCTAGATTCTTATGGTAACGGAGTCGTATTTTAAGATATTGTTAGTAATATTGTTAATTTCTGAGGAAAACTACCGTTAAATGGTAAATAAGAGATAGAGATTCATTAAAAATCTTTGACAGTCTAGAGGAGGGAATGTGAGTCCAAGTTAGAGCACAAAACAAAACGAGTGAAACGATAAAACTAAAAACTTAGAAGTCCAAATTCTATATTTCCTTTAATACTTACAGGACTCTATGACTCAGTAGTCACTCTGATTTGTTGTTCGAAAGAGTTGTATATTTTTAGGTAAATAGTGTAATGGCAAAAATACTTTGAAAAAATATATTCTGTAAGTTGTTGAGGAAGAGCATTTACTTCATATTTGCCTTGTTAGTTGAAAGTTGTTTTTAATTTCTTTCTTTTTAAAAGGTCTCCTTGAGCATGTATAAAGTGTTGATCGAGAAAGCTGTTAGTTTTCATCTTTCTAAAAGGTTACAAGCACTAACCTTGAGCATGTATAAAGTCTGGATCAAGAAAGCTGCCGGTAGCTTTAGGCTCGTAAGTCGTAGTACTGTCAACGAAGTCGCTCGGCACGTCGTACGGCGCTTGCTGCGTCTGCTGCGGCGGCATTATGTTCGACGTGAGTGCTGGGCCCGCATTGTTGTAGCCGTACGGTGACAGCGGTGAGTTGTACGACGGGTAGCTGGAATTGAGGGTTAAGTAAGTTAACAAGTTATATTTTACTCGGTGAGTTGTGCCTACGACGGGTAGGTGTAATTGAGGGTTAAGTAAGTTAACAAGTTATATTTTACTCGGTGAGTTGTGCCTACGACGGGTAGGTGTAATTGAGGGTTAAGTAAGTTAACACTTTGAGTGCTGAGAGTGAAACGCACGGTATGAGTTTTCTACAAGTGACTAATCTGCGAAAATCCACACTAGCGCAGCGGCTAAGAAAATACAGATCTTTGTGACTCAGCAGAGCTGTAATATTTTTCGAACGAAACGCATGTGCGGCGCAACACAACCGCTGTGTAGAGCGGCAGCACGAATTTTTTAGGTAAAAAAAAGATCGCAGTCGTCGAAAAAAAACCGCAGTCAAAGTGTTAACAAGTGATTATGTAAATTTTTGATAAATAAAGAATAAATAAATAATGCTGGACAATCCACACAGCATCATCTAGTTCAAGGTAAGCAGAGCTTGTGTTCGGTACTAGATGACAATAGATTACATAGATAGATATTTTTTATTATACATAGATAACGAACAGAACACCCGGAACAAATATTTGCAGATCGGAACAATTGTTCCGAGGCGGGAATCGAACTCGCAACCTCTTGCATCGCAGGCGGAACTTCGCTCACCGCGCCACAGAGATCGTTATTGAGGGTTAAAAGTATGTTTACAAGTTATGTTTTACTTCTTATTGGCCTATATTCAGCAGTGGACTAACATAGGCTGCTAAATAATGATTTTACTTCTGAAATGTTAAGTTGTTTTTAGGTTCAACGACCTGTATGGTGCCTCAAACTCCTACATGAGAAGTTGTGGGTACGATGCGGCTACAAATTGGTGCAACCAACAAAAAGCACCCAAGGGTTAACAAGATACCGTTTTCTATAACAGACGGAGATGTATCATAAAACAATCTTAGTTCCACGAAGCGACAAAACACTGACATCTATCAGCGTTAATAGGAAACATTTAGTACCGCTACCCATTACTAGGTGGCGCTATTTGCGAGACCGTTAGAACCGGTGTCGTGCACTTGACACGAATTGAAAGTAATTACATGGAATTAACGGTAAGGTATTTTTATTCTACGGTGTTTTATCGTTATTATGAAGCGGCATGATATCCTTCATAACTTCACATAGATACGAAAATGTGCAATAACTTTATGTTGCCATAAAAATACTGAACGTTAGACGTTTCAAACATTTTAATCACTTTTTCGTGCACATTTAATGGTGCATTACCTAAAAAAAATCTAAAATAAACCAAATACGCGGTAAAAATAAACTTTCACCAGAGTTTTTTGGTAACTCGACAAAAGATGGCATTACTTACCCATTATAATGTCCAGGGAATTGGTCAACACTTGAACTCGGTGTCTGCTGGTCATCATAGGTCATAGAGTCGGGGGTGGCATTCTCCTGAGACTGCATATGCCGACGGTACATCAGAATTTGTTCAGCCTAGTTTAGGAATCGTAACCATGATAAGATTTTGTACTTTGGGAATAGTTGCTGGGAGACGATAAGAGATGGCGTTGAATGTAATATTTTTTACTGTCATGTTACAGTTTAAACATTTTGCAGAAGCTTCTAAATTTAAGATTCGTTTAAATATTTACAGCGAATCAACTAAAGAAAAGAAAATGTATAATTCAGGAACAATAAGAACAAAAAAAAGGAACAATAAAATCTTACTACTACATATTGATAGGTAATTTTCTGATTCCTATCTTGTTTTACATGAATGTCAATTTTTGCTAAAATTATATTTTTCTTATATTATAGTCTTAAGGCTGTTCATTTTTTCTATTTAGATTTAATGTGATATCTTTTCTTTCCGATATCTTTTACTCTATTATGGCATTTTTGGTGATGTCGTCCTTATTTTTTCTATTAATAATAATGTAAATCCTTTTATTGGCTGTCAGGGATATTTATAAGATAAGTTTATTTATTTTTAAGAGCTGTGGATTTTGTTCATTAATAAAATAAATAAAATAAAATAAAAACATAACTGGGGCGGGGCTAATGGTATCATGAATCTTTTTTCCCAGCAATTATTCAAATATGAAACAAAAAACGAATAATCATCTTATCATGGTAACAGACCCAGACGCAGCTCCCAGAATTCAGCTGACCAATATTGACTTGTGCAAAAGCTTTTTTGGCACACAACAAACGGACAGACGGGCTCGATAGACCTAATATTTTGACGGAGCTATTTCTTTTTTTTATAGAAAAAAGCAACAAAACTACAAAATCGTATTATGAAATTCTTACAAAAATCAAAATAACTCTGTCAAAATATTATAGTAGCAAGCAACGACATCTGTCGAACCACAGTGTAGTGACATTAACTAAAATATGTATTTTATTTAGTTGTGCATTAAAAGATGTCACTACTGTTGCTGACGACAGATGCGTTACTTACTGGGACTTGGTGAATGCTGAGAAATCCGAGAGTCCTTTGATTTGTCATTCATTACTTTTAACATATTATAAGTAATCCATTGACGAGACTTTGTTGGTTTTTTTAAAGACTTTCGTCCTTTTAGGTACATACATGATCCGACTGTTCTTGATGTCATATTATATGGTTTTCTCCATATATGAAAGATGAAATCTATAATAAGCTATTCGAGATTCAAACCAGCATCACCAAATCCCGTGTTACGGACATTATCAACCCAAAACCTTGTCTCATTATTTTAGGTTATGACAACGCTAGTGACGACATCTGCTGTCGAATAACAGTAGTGACATTTATCAAGAGTGAAAAATAGGTGGCGCTACTTACTCCATCGACGCGCGCCGGCGTCACAAATTGTGAATTCGCGTTCCAATTTCGAACTACTTTTTTCAAATACTTTAAATTTTCATTCACATTTGACAACACAAAGCTAAAAGCCAATGTGACACGAGTCCGCTTATCAGAATTTGTACAACATTTTGTATTTTTATCATAGAGAAAGAGCTTTTACTAACTTGTTTTCAAGAAATCAATGAACTCATAATTAAATGTATCATTGTATTAACAGATGCCGACCAATATTCGTACATAAATATTTTTTATTTTAAATAAATAAAAATACAAAAAGTTGCAAAATTCCGAGACCACGCGTCACGAAAGATAGATGTCGCTACCCGTATTCTACTCGACACTAGATGGCGCTCACCCGTTATAATGTCCGTATTGGTCGCTCGAGCTCGGCGTTTGTTGTTGCTCGTAAACTGAATCTGGGGCTGCGTCGGTCTGGGCACGCATCTGTGCTTGATGGTAACGCACCTCTGACTCCACTTTCTCACGCTGCTTTTTCGACATGCGGCCGAATTTGACGGCTGGAAAGAAGAGAAGAAAAACAAATTAGTTTGTACTGTATAAAAAATGCGTCCAGCCGTATGGACCACAAATAGATGATGGCACGAGGTAAACTCCCCGTTTTACACATTAACATTTCATGTAGCTTAAATAAAAACTTATAATTGTATACCATTTTTCTTTGCCTAATTAACGAAATAAACATTAAAATGTAATTCTGTGAAAATTACTATTGCCACTTCCCGCCAGGGGCGCTGTGTGTCTATGACATAACTTTAATCGACTACATAATTTGTTCAATATAAGAACCATGGTTCTCATGGCTAAAAAAGTTAATCGATGTATTCTATAGTTCACAAGAATGCGAACGGCTTAAGTGTACATAATGTTATGTCATTGAGACTAGGAATGTTTTTTTTTTTCATTTGATAACAATGGTACCTGTCAACAAGTTATTCAACCTTACTACGAAAGGTAAATAACTGAGGAAGGCTTTAAAATAAGGTAACCTAGTCTCAGAACTAAGTAGATTTTTCTCAGTATTATTTTGAGGTCCTAGTAAGAGTTTCCTGGTAGGCAAAGCATTTCATCAGGTAGATACCCCATTAATTAATTCAGCTACTTGTATAGACATGGTGTCTAATTAAACCCTCCTTCATCCTATAAGCAGCAATACACCTGCTCTACCAACAAAACCACAGTCTGCAACTAGTCAAAAAACGCAACAAAAAAGTCACGAACGGGATTCAAACCTACGTCACCGCCACAGTATAAACAGCAGTCAGTACAACGTCACAGTTCGTCGAGTTCGTTGTTCTACTAGGCAGTATGCCAACGCCCTAACACACACACAAACAACACAGAAACACATACAACTCGCACATTTACACTGTTACTCATACATTATTGAGCTACCCACACATTGATTCCGTATGACATGTGATAGTGTGCGGCTGTTGGTTGGTAGTGTTCTTTGAAACTTAGTTTTTAGAGTTCTGTTTAAAATCTAAGGAAGCTGGTAAGGTGAAAGGACCTTCATGACCTGAAACCATCACCTCCCTTCAGGACAAACAGACGGACACTACAATACCATCCTTATCTGGTGGATACCACCTTCCACTCACACTAAGCTTTGACGACCTCTACCGCGGTGGGCGAAGGTCCGCCTGCGACGCAGGAGGTTGCGGGTTCGATTCCCGCCTGAGAACAATTGTGTACGATCTGCAGACATTTGTTCCGGGTGTTCTGGTCGTTATTTATGTTTAGTAAATATATCTATCTATGTAATGTATTGTATTAAGTATATCAGTCATCTCGTAGACTCGTACCCATAACACAAGCCCTGCGTAGCTTGGGCCTAGATGATGCTGTGTGGAGTGTCCAGCATTATTTATTTATTTTATTTATCCTTATCTGGTAGATATACATACATTCCTCTCACACTAAGCTTTCTTCCACCTTCATCATTACCGCTAAGGAATAGAACTGGCTGTCTGCTGCTGTTTCTCCAGCCTCTTACAAACTGGGTCTTTTCAAGACAAGAGTGAATGGTCTTCTAGACCTTCATGATACATCGTCGGCCACACCGACACTTTCCATCAGGTGAGATTGTGGTCAAATAAATGTCTATCTACAATAAACAGTGATGCCAATTTTTAAACTCTACAGTAGGTAGGTCCATCAGGTGAGATTGTGGTCAAATAAATGTCTATCTACAATAAAAAGTGATGCCAATCTTTATACTCTACAGTAGGTAGGTCCATCAGGTGAGATTGTGGTCAAATAAATGTCTATCTACAATAAAAAGTGATGCCAATTTTTATACTCTACAGTAGGTAGGTCCATCAGGTGAGATTGTGGTCAAATAAATGTCTATCTACAATAAAAAGTGATGCCAATTTTTATACTCTACAGTAGGTAGGTCCATCAGGTGAGATTGTGGTCAAATAAATGTCTATCTACAATAAAAAGTGATGCCAATTTTTATACTCTACAGTAGGTAGGTCCATCAGGTGAGATTGTGGTCAAATAAATGTCTATCTACAATAAAAAGTGATGCCAATCTTTATACTCTACAGTAGGTAGGTCCATCAGGTGAGATTGTGGTCAAATAAATGTCTATCTACAATAAAAAGTGATGCCAATTTTTATACTCTACAGTAGGTAGGTCCATCAGGTGAGATTGTGGTCAAATAAATGTCTATCTACAATAAAAAGTGATGCCAATCTTTATACTCTACAGTAGGTGTTAGATAAATCATTCATCATCATCATCATCAGCCTATAGCAGTCCACTGCTGGACATAGGCCTCCCCCAAAGAGCGCCGCATCCAGCATCTACCTGTAGTCTTTCGCAGGTAGTCATCCCACCTGGTCGGAGGGCGTCCGACACTACGTTCACCGTAAAATCATTGGATAGCTATTATTACCGAAAAACTTATTAATAATAAATATCAGAGGTTGCACATTACAAACAAACTTTTAAACAACCAACCTCTATTAAAATGTTAGGTTAGTAAAGCCTTTAAAAAACTTTATCCTACTTTTAAAAATGTTCAAAATATTCCACTCTAATAATAGATTTTCGGTATAACAAGATTTTCTACGTAACAAAGAACTTTTGTACTATGTTATTAACGGTTAGAACAAGGAAGTCTGTGACTGCTTGAGTGTCATATTACGGCTCTTTATGTTAGTAGAATAGTTTTTTCTGTGGTCAAAGTTTTAGATTTGAAATAAAGGACCCTTTGATGACCTCTATCCCTCGACAGCGCGGTTCGATTCCCGGCTCAGGGTAAATATTTTATACGATCTGTAGATTCATTCCGGGTGTTTTCTATGTATAATAGAAATACCTATCTAGGTAATGTATTGTATATCAGCCATCATTTAGACGACCGATGATGTGGCGCGGTGGGCGAAGGTCCGCCTGCGACGCAGGAGGTTGCGGGTTCGATTCCCGCCTCGGAACAATTGTGTGTACGATCTGCAGATATTTGTTCTGTTGTTTTCTATGTATAACAGAAATACCTGTCTATGTAATGTATTGTATTAAGTACGAGTATATCAGCCATTAGTACCCATAACACGGGCTCTTTGTTTCAGGTTAGAAGATGCTGTGTGGATTGTCTAGCATTATTTCTTTCTTTCATCTTAAGATATGCGTTATTCATACGTCCACGTCCATAATCATTCATTTCAAGTACTATTTACCAAATAAGTATGATTAAAATTATGTGTTCATATCGAGTAATTTAAAAAAATATCTATTGACGATATCAACGCTCGTGACTCGCGTGAGTTTTTTTTTTATTTAGGTCGCATCGTCACGCTGAAAACGACAAAAAAACACGAGCCTATAATCTAGTTACCAACACTTCTATGACAAGACAAAAAGTCATCAATCATAGTGAACCCTATTCCGTCGTAATAAGGACTAGAGTTGTTACGTGTGCTGTAAAAACTGCATCTATGTTACGCTGTAAGCGTCTATATTGCACAATAATAGGGATGGGATGTGAGTATCGATATTTTATGTTTATCGATTATATTTTCGGTGATGAATCATTATACTTCAAATTTAAGTTGAGATATTTATGTGCTTGCCAAAAATATTAATATTTTATTATAAATTATTTGTTTTCATAATGCTAAACCGCAGTCAGGAAAAAGTGTCGATTAATATATGACCTCCTTAAAAATCAATTATATATATGTATAACATCGACTCTCGTTAATTTTTAAGATTATTTATGCGTAAATGTATTATCTGTTTTTTATTTCCTAATTAGAAAAAAACCTGTTTCGGAATAGGTACCTTCTAGACCTATTATTTTACTACTACTACTATAAATATTTTTATTAAAAAAATCTGATGCCCGGAGATTTAAACTAACGACGATTGGATGGATTGCCTTGTTGTTTGCTTAACAAATAGTATTACTTTTATTTGATACTAGATCTGTACATCTATCGTACTGGCCACAGTAAAATAACACTTTTCAACCTGTTAATTAACACGACAAATATTAATGTCTGTAATTAGTTGAGGACATTAATTTAAACATAAATAACGCAGATTTGGGTCACGCAAACAATGCATTACGTTGAGGAGTCGAATATTAATGAGTAACCCTATAAAATAGGATAAGTTAGAATAATTTAATGTAGAGTAGAGTACAGTTATATTCCTAATTGATATTCTAAAGTTTGAACATCAGAATAAGTCACAAAAATAATAAATACTGGAAAGTTACACAGCAATATCTAGCCCCAAAGTAAGCAAAGCTTTATGTTATGGATAATAGATGTCGTATGTACTAGGTATATAACAGGTGCATTATTACAGGCGGAAAAAACTCTAAAATTATTATATAAAATTTTATAGAACTATCTTTGTTGTGACAAATGTCCTTGATTATTTTGCTATTCGTATTTAGTGTTATTTTAACACATAAAACTTAGGTCTGAAAGTAGGATTCATTTATTTCCTATGATCACGTTTGACGCGATATTATTCCACGTCTGCAGATATAATAAGTTATTAGTATAAAAGGATATTTTATTTAGTTTATGCCCCTGCAACGATATTATTGATAAACTGAATTACATTTTCAATTCGGATCATTTGAATCGATTTTATCGATATACTTACATGTATACTTTATCCCTAATCGATACATTGTATCACATTCTATCGACACAGCACGACATCGACATAACCCTTACATAATCGATAAAAACCCGCACCCGGTCCCACCACTATGTTACGTGGCGTTGCGCAATCTACGTCACCTCACGCATCGACGCGCATGCACTGTCGCTGGCGGAGTTTGAATCTAGACATGTTCCTATGTTACTAAGTTTCTGCATATAAAGAGTTTGCATTGATTTGATTTTGCGTGGGTGATCAGTTGTGTCTTCATCAGCCTATGCCAGTCTACTGCTGGACATATCTATTCAGTTGTGTGGTGGGTGGATAATACAGGGTGTAACGTAACTTTTGTTCTAAGCTGAAAGAGGGTGATTCTAGAACCTAAGGGAATGAACTTGTGAATAAGGATTTTTTGAATTCCTGATATTTATTTATTTCATGTTTTTTGAAAAAAAAGATTATTTCAATCTTTGCGTGTTCTTTTACACGAACTGTTGCATTATTTTTACATTATAAGTAAAAATAATGCAACATTCCCAAAAGTCTTGTTTTTTTGAAATAGTAATATTCCCAAAAGTCTTGTTTTTTTGAAATAGTGAAATAATAATTCAGTTATTTCAGTGTTTTGTCATGAAATTATAACAAAATATATATTTACATGATTTCTTTTTTATCTATGATTATTATGCTTACTTATTTAATATGCTGGTCAATTCAGATGTATGCGTGAGCGTATCACTCATACTATATTCGCTGCTCATTGACTGCATTTTTTTCACGAATAAAAAAAGAAGAGAAGACTCGAGGATAATGACCGAGACTGACAGACACAGGAGATAAGAACCAACAGAGTTCATTAACAATTAAATTGAATATTATTACAGCTATTTTTATCCTCAATTAGTAACACGCTCGGCTTATCGCTCCGCTCGTGACTACAACCACACTTTATTGTATAAACATAGCCGTTATCAGCACTGATAAGAGGCCGTTGACCCCTACTGGCTTCCTCATCGCGTTAACCACGTGCTTTACCTTTCAATAATGATTTCTATTTGTTTTTAATCATTGTTTTCAGAGTTTTTTTTTAATTTACTGTTGACTTTCGAGATAATGGAGTAGTAGATAGTAGTTGAGACTAGATTCTGTACGCATTCCTCGAAAATTAAAAGAACGATTAAAAGAGGTTTTGTATGCTATTCCAGATTTAGAACTACATCAATGCAAAATTTCACCTATTTTGTTTTAATTATGTGCTTAGTAACTTACACTTTACTTGCAATTTCTCTTCAAAAACCCTAATTTTAAAATATGAGGTAGGATTTTTCACTAGTATAAATTATCAATATTTAATATTCTCCTGTCTATCATTTCCCAATGTTTTTGTAAATATTCTTTGTCTCAAAAATAAGAGAGCTTTCGCTTCAAAAGTACCAGGAGCCTATAACCAAACGAGAGGTGTTATTTACAACTCTCGACAAATAAAACGAAATTATGTCTTTTGCTAATATTGTACGCTTCTTTCATGATGAAAGTACTAGGCGCCCATAACCAAACAAGAGGTCATAACGACTTCTCCTAAGCGTTTCTGCAGTGCAATATACTGGGAATACACCCTGCAGTATAGCAAGCAATGCATCCCTTATTTTCTAATATTCCTATGCCTCTTTCACGTCGAAAGTACCAGGCGCCCATAACCAAAAAAGGGGTGTGTACTCACCATCACGACCCATCCCGAGCTTCAAGCATTTCTGCAGTACAAATACTGCCAATTTACTCCTATATTTTTCATTATATCCTACATCATTCATGTTGAAAGTACCAGGCGCCCATAAACAAACAAGAGGTATGTGTACTCACCGTCACGACTCATCCCGAGCTTCAAGCATTTCTGCAGTCTGCAATACTGACATCGGTTCCGATTGACGCGGTCCACCACGCACTGCTTATTCCGGGGGCACTGATAGTTCACCACTGAAATGAGGAACTGTGTTAGTAAGAGTAAAGTGAGAAGGAATGTAGTGCAAAAATTGCCAGCGGTGTGTGAGAATGACTACTTAGGAACAACTTAGGAACAAGGATTAGTTGACGACCTCTCGGGCGCCTCAAAAAAAAATAAACATTTTTATTAGGAAAACACCCAGAAGCATATTTGCAGGCGGGAATTGAACCCGCAACCTCCTGCGTCGCAGGCGAACATTCCCCCACCGCGCCACAGAGCTCGTGGATTTTTATCTTATCTTAATATTTTTTTCACTTGATAACTTTTTGAGAATCGCACGATTTTCGATATTATATACACATAAACCTTCCCCTTGAAAGACTCTATCCATTAAAAAAACCGCATCAAAATCCGTTGCGTAGTTTTCAAGATCGAATCATACATAGGGGGAATATATGTACACACAGCGGGAAACGACTTAAGTTTATATTATTAATCATCATCAGCCTATGCCAGTCCACAGCTGGACATAGGCCTCCCCTAATGAGCGCCATAGCGCCCTGCCTTCAGCTTGACGCATCCAGCATCTACCTGCAGTCTTTCGTCATCCCACCTGGTCAAAGGGCGTATATTACGTTTACTGAGTCGCGGTCTCCAATCAAGAACACGTTTACCCCAGCGGTTGTCGGTTCTTCGCGTGATATGGCCGGCCCACTGCCACTTCAGCCTGCTAATTCTTAGAGCTATGTCGATAACTTCGGTTCTCTGTCGGATTATAATCTATGGTTATGTAAAGGGTGTAAGAAGCCGACCTGTGCTCTGCGACCTCCGGAAGAATCCCTTGCATCCTTCGCAGGTGATGACGCCGTAATGGACGCCTGATGACTTGTCTCCGCATACTTTGCACGGGATTATCTCGATTTGAGCTGAAACAAACGAAGAAGAGGTTAGATAGGTGATAGACCTTGTTTTAAAAACCCCCTTTCAGAAAAACCTATGCGCTCAAAGACTCTTTGTTACCTTGTTTGTAAATACACTTGTTTTAGAAACGTAATAATAAAACACATAAAAGATCTCTAAAATAAAAAATAAGGATAAAAGTTATCTCTCACCTAATTACAAAGAAACTTTACCATTTTTAATCCCCAAGGCAAGGATGAATTACGCAACTGTCATTTCATTACATTACAGAACAGACGCCATTTTTGATTCGCGGTCATTCACCCCCAAGGTCGCGACGGGCAACTTTCTGTGTGTGTGTATGTGTGCGATATAGATTATTAAGTACCTAGTAAGGAAAGTTCCTTGAGGAATAATATTTTAATAGGGTAAAATGTTAACTTTAAAAAAGTTGTAGAAAAGGTGGGTAAAATTTATGTTGAAGCTAAATAATAAACTAAATATTTTCAAGGAATTCCTTATTTGAATGTTTCGTATTTGCTTTGCAAGATGACCTTTGTAAAAAAAGGTTCTTTCTGTATGAAAAGTGATAGGTCATGTAATTTTCGTGAAATGTTCAGTACGTAATTCTATTACCTCTTGGTTATTATTGTACATTAGGTATATCTGATTCCTTGATTATACCCACTGGTACAGCGCCTAAAAACGAATGCATAATGTAGGTAAATATCTTACCAAAAATAAATAAAAGTTACAGGTGGAAATAAACAGAATCGTTCAAAACAAAATTAAAATAAAAAAGAAAAGAACCGTCAGAAATCATCACACGGAAGGGGTTGCCTGCTTACTGACCTAACAGAAAACTTTGAAATCCGAACAAAAAATAAAACATTCCATTTTCAAACCAACAGGAATCTCTCTGAACCTGGCTGCAACCGTTGCACAGCTGATCGTGACGTCACAGTGCATTAACCCTGCCGCACTAACTGTTATTATATCTATACCCTATAGTAACTTCTATTCATTCTGTGTCTACCGGGTGATACTATAACAACTACGTAATAATCTGTCCTGCTTAGAATTGTATCACGTTGAATGACGTCACGTTTTGGAATGCATGATACCGTAATTTTACGCTAAGTTGGGTAAGGGTTAACCCTATAAATTTGGATTTGACTTATTGTGTTTTTACTTTTTTTTAAGGTTACTGTGTCGAGGTTTTTTAACCTTAAAATTCCTAATTGAAATTTTCAATTCTTAGGGACTTGACATGTCGCTTTTTACACATTATACTTCATTTATAAGATCCCACATATTATTAAGTAGGTATAATAATATGTATAACATAAAATCATTAAAATTAAAATATCTAGATAATATACAAAAACAATATTATTATATTTTAAGTTATCTACACTTACGAAATATTTCGAAATAGCTAAAAATACTTAAATCAAAATCTCATAATTTTCCTTATTTGCTGCTTTATTTAGATTTTTTCCTTAGAATCATTCTATTTATAAAAAAGAATTTTTATCCTCCTTTTTGTAAACATTGCATGATATTTTAAAAATTACTTTAACGACTTTATAATCTAGCTCAGAATGGTCTAGTTAGGTGATACCATATTATTATCCAAAACCCTTACACACCCACCTACGTCACAGGTCAACGCCCGCACGAGCCTTCGAGCTTCGGAACAGGCCTTCCAAATTCGAATTTTAATCTAACGGCTCTACGTCAGAGTTGAACGACCGCCGTTGTACCAACAAAACAAAGAATTCTTTACCATCCTTACAAAACTATTTATGTTCTATCACAATGGTATAGAGTGTAATCTTGTTTGCTAATTATTATCGCGTCAGCATTATTATTTGCAGGTTTGTGGTTTGAAATTCGAATGTGAATGATCTCCAAATAGTTTTATTGCTGGCCGGCGAACGTAAGTGGTTATTAAAACTAGAAAGATATCTACAAAGAGGTCTTATTTAAAATATTACAAAACTTTCTGAGCTCGAATTTTAAAAAAGCCGATCTGAAACTCTGCTAATTAAATATTCCCTTACTACTAGGTACTTACTTATAATATTACCTTTGATTTAAATACATATTTATCTACGTTTATGCGTAATAAGTGCGTTAAGTGTAATTATTTCATTTTAACATGATTCATTATCATCATCTTCATCAGCCTATGTTAGTCCACTGCTCTACATTGGCCTCCCCTAATAAACGTCATAGTGCCCGTCTTCAGCTTGACGCATCCAGCATCTACCCGCAGTCTCGGTCGTCATCTGACCTGGTCGGAGGGCGTGTCGTGGTCTCCACTCAAGAACACGTTTTCCCCAGCGGCCGTCGGTTCTTCAAAGTCAAAGTCAAAGTCAAAAATCATTTATTCTTTAGGCTTACAAAATAAGCACTTAGACAAGTCATATTTTATACATTAACTTCGCGAGATATGCCCGGCCCACTGCCACTTTAGCTTGCTAATTCTTAGAGCTATAAAGTATTTTATATTGTATTGTATTACACGTAAGATATAAGAGTTTAAATCGACGAAATATTTTTAAAATAGTCTCTGCATAATGTTTACAATGATTAAAAGATTCATGAGATTAAAAATAGATTTGGCTAAAGATCAGAAGCGAGGTAAGGGAACGTTTAATGTGGATTTATATTGTTTGCGAAAAACTATTTATTATATTTTAGAGTATATAATCGTTGTAGACTGAGAAATTAAATATTAACTGAGGACAGGGCGCTATAGGCTCTAGACAGGCGGACCGCATTTCAACTGCAATCCAACCGCAAATTTGCAGTTCATATGCGGCGATCGTGCTCTTTAGGGGAGGCCTATGTCCAGCAATACTTATGATGATGATGATGATGATTATATTTTTAACGAGTTAGATCATGTTATGAATAAAACGTAAAATAATTTAATAATTATGGCCTTATATTCTATATTTCTAGACAAATATTTACTTGAAAAAATATATACACATTTTATTAATAAATTAATTAATAACTTAGTCTTTTTTATATTTTATATATGCTAGTTTTAAGGTATATGTTACTATGGACCTTTTAATAAGTTAAATAAGATCTGTTACTTTACTGTGGTTTCAAATAAATTATTTATTATTATGTCTCTCATTTACCATGATCTCGGGCCATAAAGTGACCCTGTCCTTTGGAAGGCTTGCATGGGGCCGAAGCCAACAGCACAAAGGCCCTTCTTGAGAAAGTTAAGGCGATGGCTACATATAGCGGGTATCATCCTTGAGTGCATAGGATACAACCAACGATGGTATCCGCCATATATCATTATTATTATATTTAATAAAACTTTTGAAATTATCATGGTTATTAACACTTAAGTAGTTTAAAACGGGATATTTACCATGATTTAATTTTTGAGTTATCCAATATTTCGTCAGTTTCATGCGCCGCCGTAACAGTCCATATTAATTTCCGTGATCATGGCGCATGAAACTGTGCCGAAATATTGGATAACTCAAAACTCAAATCATGGTAAATATCCCGTTTTAAATGACTTTATTATTTTTAATATTTGTAGACATAATGAAATTACAAAAATATAAATTTAAGTTCAAGGCAAACCGATATCGGTCGTTGATCGGTCGTCCGTATCTACGGAATTGGCAACTGTAATCTATAAAAATCCAGATGGTTCCTTATCTCTTTATCTACCTATATTGTATATTTTTGTAAATTGTCCTTAAAATTTAATTTGAATTTTCTTTATTTTGTTTATCGATTAATACATTAGTCAGTTTACAACATGATGTTTGTTTTGTTTTTGTTGGTTAATTTACAATAGTGCAAGTATTGATATATCTACTATAATATAAAAATGAATCGTATGGCGATTCATTTTTATATTATATATGTTGCTAAGCGCATATCTCGAGAGCAGCTGAACCGATTTCGCTAAATCTTTTTTTAGAATATTCCTTGAAGTACGAGGATGGTTCTTACGAGAGACAGGAGAGAAAAAAAATGAAAATTGCCTGAAACAAATGACCGACCGGGCGAAGCCGGGACGGGCCGCTAGTGATAGAAAAATATAATCTTGGCCAACTACTGGTCAATTCCAGATAAAATAAATTACTCACTAAATTTATAATGTAGCTATGTGGAAATACAACTAAGAGTGGTAAAAGCCTCCTCCAGGTTCCCGTCCTTCCATGCTTCTCTATCCAGAAACCATAACCCATAATTCCAGCATTATTTATTTATTTATTTTATTTATTTTTAATTATTATCCAAGAAGATATAGGGGTGCCATGCTTTTACGGCTAATCAAGGAACAACCATGGATGTTACAGCCCAGTAATATCTGTACATGGATGGCATAATATTCCAAGGCTGTAAGTTCTGAGTATTTAAAGTACGGGCTGAACACTAATAGCACGGCCTCGTCACTTACAGCCATGGAAAGTTCTGCCACATGGACTCAAAATATAGAACAAAATTTGACATTGACATATTCATAATCATGTTATATAAGTCACTGAGATCCGTTAATACGGTAAGGTCATGATTATACGCAACGGGGTCAATGTCCGGTGATGTCAGTGAGATACGTCATATTGGGATTCTGATAACAGAATGACCGATAACAGAATGTGGTTACAATAAAAATGTGTTGCGTTTTTTCGTTTGCGGTTTTGTACGATAAGCGGGAATGTATCAGACATTATGTTATACTAGCTGTGCCTCACGGCTTCGTCCGCATGGTAATCTATTTGTCAAATGGTTTAAACCTTTCTCTTGAATCACTCTATCTAATAAAATAAACCGCATCAAAATCCGTTGCGTAGTTTTAAAGATCTCAGCCAGCATACATAGGGAGAGACAGACAGCGGAAGCGACTTCTTTCCGTCTGTCGCCAGGCTGTGTCTGATGAACCGTGATGGTTAGACAGTTAAAATTTTCACAGATGATGTACTTCTTTTCCCGCTATAACAACAAATACTTACTAAAAAATATAATAAAATATAATATTCAGGGGGGCTCCCATACAATAAACGTAATTTTTGTGCCATTTTTACAGAATATAATGGTTTTCAAAATTGTATAATGTGTGCTTCAAGTTAAATAAAGATTTTATTATCATTATTTTATTATTAAATTTACAGTATTTTCTATATCATCAATGATATATGCTATCCATAGATAAGAGATAGAGGAATATCAAGTTAAGAGAGATATATCTTGTTTAGCATGATATCCCTCTTTGCGATACTCTGGGCTATGTCGGCCGTATCAACAGGAAATATATAAATACGTCCGGAGCTGACTAATCTAAGGGCTTCCTCACTATGTTTATCTGGCCAGGTAATTCTGTCTGTTTGCCATGTATGTATGTATATGTCGCTTGCGGGTCGTTATATCGCAATCGGCCTAGACATTCTACAAACGGGCTGATTCTACGTTCCGATGACATTACAAATCTTTGTATACAAAGTTATTTTTCTATTATGTATATATTAATGTAATTTTTGTTCCTAATACATATTTTTTTTGTATTTTGTACTCAACAGACTAAAGATGAACGTCGTATATAAAAAAAATATTATATATTTTGCGATATTTCATCACTAGGTATAGATATAGACATACCTTTGTATTGTATATATAATTAATATATAATAATAATAATCATCCTTTGTTTTGGATAGTCAACATCAATCATTGTAGTAGTTACTTATTCTTCTTTTTTTGTATTGAAAGATGAGACGAAGAAGACTTGTTTAACCTTAACAATTAAATACAAACTGTACCAATAGTACATGTCAGTTTGCATCAAAATAAATAATTTTCCTGGACTGCACAGGTCAATGACATTAAGTTCAAGCAAATTAAAAAGTCAATGAGTAATCAAAAATTCTTGAAGTTGTGATTCATTAGCGGTTTTGAAATGAGACTTGCAATTCATCATCATCATCATCAGCTTGTGTCAGTCCACTGCTGGACATAGGCCTCCCTTAATGAGCGCCATAGCGCCTTGTCTTCAGCTTGACGCATCCAGCATCTCCCTTGTAGTCTTTCGCAGATCGTCATCCCACCTGGTCGCAGGGCGTACGTAGTGTAGGACAATTCGTTTACCGAGTCATGAACCACCCAATAACACGTTGCAACATTTTTTTTTGTATCATACACTATCATAATTATATTTGACTGAATCTAACAGTTGATCTGTATTCACAAATTCGGAAAACGACCAACACCTCTAAGGACAGAAAAAACGAAAAGAAATAACAATTTCGACATATACATAGCATCACCCCGAAAGAAACTTATCGAATTATAAACAACAATCAAGGAAATCAAATGGAACACTATAGAAGTACCTAAGCAAAGAGAGAAGGACGAGTGGAGAGCCTTAGACGAGGCCTTTGTCGAAAGAAAAGCTGGAAAGAAGAAGGGAAACTGAGCGCAGAGAGCATCAACAGTTGTTTGAGTTTCTAAGTTAAGTTTTTAAGAAAAGTTCTAAACTCTGTTACCAGCAATAAAGGCTTATTATTATTATTATTAACAGTTGATCAGACCATTGGCACATCGCCATCGGTAGGATGGTCTGGCACAAGTTTAAAATTATGTTTTCCCAAAAATACAAATAAATAATAATTCAATTTCAATTCCCAAGGTCGGTAGCGAAACCAGATCTACCAGAAAATAAACAAACAACAAATACTAGTTTAAGTTCTAATTTTAACCTAAAGCTTTTTTCTAAGTTTTACTTTTAGTAAGTATTATAAGTCTGAACGTTTTGTTTAAGTAACAAATCTGAATAAAAGGCTCTATTATGTTATATTATTATAATTAATCAAAATTTAATATTTTCGAGACGGTGAAGTATTTTAACTGTTCATTGTTTCTAATGTTTATAAATTTCAAGTGTTAAATGACAAAATAACTCACAACTGGACCTTTCTTAGTACTCACCTCTGAAGTAGATACGTAGACTATTTTTATTTGTATTAATTAAAATAATTATTTATTTCTATATTGTTAATAGACGAGCAGCTTCTGGTTGATGTGTCTATATCACACAGTGTTGAATTTATTTATTGCGTTTTTTATTAGTTTGTTATTTGTGTCTCGTAACCAGTTGTAGAGTTTATTCTTGAAGGCGTTTATTGATGTGGCTGATATAATATCTTCTGGTAATAGGTTCCAATTGTGCACCACTCTATTGCTAATAAAATGGTGCACGGCAAGGGATTTCGTAGAGTCACGGGACAATCTAAGGTGATGCCCATGGGTAGAACGTTCTTCTTTCTTTTTTAATTATAATATTTTATAAAAAAAAATTAAGTGTAAGTTTAAATGCAGCTTCTTTTTTGTTCTGTGTAAGTTTTGATGGCAAAAGAAAATTACCTGCAAAGGTCAGAAATATTTTCAATAATAGTTTAATTGAAAGACTGAAATTAAAGATTACAATATTGACAACCAATGATTATGTGAATAATTTATCTCAAAACTCTTTTTAGAATTGATTGTAACAGCCTAAGATAAAGATAATATTTTTTATTATGAATGGTAAAGCGTTTGACCACCCACCATGCCACTTAGAACGCGAAGATGTGGCCTTAGAAAGATTTTTTAAAGACCACAATTCAGTCCTTCATTTAAAGCTTCTAATTAATGAAATATAAGTGTTTCTAAAGTTGTATGCCTTATATTATTGAAAAAACGATTAAAAATGTGACCCCGCCTAAACTGACATCTCGATCTATGTAAAAAACGTATACCACCCAAACTGTGGTGTCATGTCAGTCGACACTTAATTTGGATGCCTGAAATAAAAGTGACAGCCGCGTGACGTAAGCGTGTCGTCATCGGTCAATGACCCCGGGTATTAAATGGGTAATTTAAGGGTAATATCCGAGTAAGAAGCATTGAGTAATAAAGTTTGATTTAAACTCAAAATTGACAAATTTAGAGAATTTGGTAAAGCAGAGACAAAATAAAACCACAAATCACACTAATGTTATATATGCGAAAATTTGATGATATCAGTTAAAATCTAGCCTAGCCTAGCTATAATAAAGATAAGAGCAAAGCTAAGCATATCTGTCAAACACTAGACCAGCTGTTCTAAAGATCAGAGCAAAGCTAAGCATATCTGTCAAACACTAGACAAGCAGTTCTAAAGATAGAAGAAGAGAGCAAAGCTAAGCATATCTGTCATACACTAGACCAGACTAGCTGTCCTAAGACTGTCAGAGGTGAATGAATCCACGAATACAGTAGCCTTGAACCTAGTCGGAATGAGTCAATTGAACACAGCCTCGGAATGAACCACGGAAAGCAGAGCATATCTCTAGCCTAGCCTAGCTGTCCTAGGGATCAGAGCAATCCTAGGTATATCTGTCAAAAACTAGCCCAACCTAACTGTTCTACAGATCGTAGCAAATCTAAGCATATGTGTCAAAATTAGCCAACAATTAGCCCAACCTAGCTGTCCTAAAGCTGACCGAGGTGAATGAATCCACGAATACAGTAGCCTTGAACCTAGTCGGAATGAGTCAATTGAGCTCAGCCTCAGAATGAACCATGTAAGTATTATGATGACATTTTAACAGGACCAGGGCAATGCTGAGTAATATTTTGACGCGGCTACAAATTTGGGATGTCGGATCCTGGAGGATCCTGTCTAGGATCCTGTCTTAGGGATGACCATTTTTAGGTTCTGAGTTCAGACATAATTGTTTTCTATTTAGACGACCGATGTGGCGCGGTGGGCGAAGGTCCGCCTGCGACGCAGGAGGTTGCGGGTTCGATTCCCGCCTCGGAACAATTGTGTGTACGATCTGCAGATATTTGTTCCGGGTGTTCTGGTCGTTTTCTATGTATAATAAATAATTATCTATCTATGTAATGTATTGTATTATGTATATCAGTTATCTAGTACCCATAACACAAGCTCTGCTTACCATGGGGCTAGATAATGTTGTGTGAATTGTCCAGCATTATTTATTTATTTATTATTTATTGGTAATAAGGCTATAAATATATTAAGCGAGTGTTGATGTAATAAAAATAGGAAAATGTGAATTATCCCAATTTTTGTTCCCAAATTTTGGAGTTCAAATAGTTTGACCTAAAATTGGATTTAATATAATGAATGATCTTAGTTTCGAACTATCTTTGGAATAAGTATTGAATTACTTTGAAATATATTTTTACACAGACTTTTATATTTACATATTTTTTAGAAGACCCTTTGGGGGAGGCCTATGTCCAGCAGTGAACTATCATAGGCTGATGATGTTGATGATGATATTTTTTACATATCACGTATACTAAAGTCTCCGATATTACTTTTTATACTGTACATATTTAGGTTTTAGTACCAACCTATCAACAAAACTCAAGGTACAGAGTTCTTAGAAACTATATATTATACTTACACTATCAAAAACAAAGCTTACCACTTAAGGCTTAACAAAAATACACTCGAGTCAAAGTGCAAAGGCAGCTAGTATGTCAAGTGCGTTCACCCCTTAATTCTACACGTGCTCGATCGTTCTAATGACGAAACGTCACATGTAACTACTATGGGAAATACTTCCTAATGTGAATGTACTTGGACTCTAATTAGAAAGGCAGATAGATATATAGAATATACTTTATTATCATATACAAAAGTTGTACATAGGCGAGCAAAGATAACAAAATTCTTTATTGCACTTTAAATAGAAAACTATGTACAGAAAACACTTAAAAATTTATTACTATTGGCGGTGTTATCGCTCAAGAGCTATCTCTACTGACAACCATGGATGGGATAGCTAGCATACTGCTAGATAGCATTCTCTACCTGCTGACCTTTGGGTAGTGTGGACAACAATTAAGTATTTAGTGCTAGATTACAGAACTTTATAAACAAACAACTTTATGAACAATCATTATAAAACATACTACTCATAATAATACTAAGCTACTTATATTATACTTATATATATATATATATATTTACCTATCCATCCACGGTTGTCTGGTAAAGATCGCTCTTGAGCGATAAGACCGCCAAATTATCACATATGTTGTATTATTTTTTTTTTACCTTGTTTGTTTTATTTTTAAGTGTGCAATAAAAGTATTGTCTATCTATCTATCTATCTATATAAATTAGAATGGCAGATCATTGAAAATATATATATATACATATATATGATAAATTAGAAATATATGATTGAGTAAAACTTAGATGGTATGTCTGCCCATAAAAACTTACTCGCAGTCGCTGTGCCTTCAGTTATTCCGTGATCATGGCGCATGAAACTGTGCCGAAATATTGGATAACTCAAAAATCAAATCATGGTAAATATCCCGTTTTAAATGACTTTAGTGTTAATAACCATGATAGTTTCAAAAGTTTTAAAATCCGTTGTGTAGTTTTTAAGATCCAAGCATACATAGGGACAGGCAGACAGCTGGAAGCTACTTAGTTTTATACTATGTAGTGATACATGTATACAAGTAACAAATATATTAAGAACAGTGAACTTATCGACTTCGAAAATTGAATCGTAACTCAAGGAGCTTAGGTTCCTATTGCAATTTCGCTGTTCAACCTAAATTTCTGTATAATTAACATGAATACGAAGAAAAACTAAGCTAATTGCGGAAAATATAATGTGGGGCACAAACATTTAAAATGTAATTTAGAACACAGATAAAAGAGGCCTTTTGTCTTATTTGGAGCATGATGACATTTGCTTTTATTTATTTTGAATACTCAATCATTTATTGCATTCTATAGTTTATAACTATATATATAGCAACCCGCTGGTCTGATCAAATTAAGGCTATAACGAGACTCACTCTGCCTGCAGCCCTGAGACAGGCCGAAGACAGAGTGGTGTGGAAGCGGTTCATCAGCGTCACCGTGAAAGCCTTCCAGGACGGGCACAGCCGCTTCAGCAATGAAGACAACGACAAAGAAGAGAGATAGCAAAAGAAAAAGAGGCAGACAGACTAGAAGATGGGAGGACGACATTAGAAAAGAGGCGGACATAGCATAAAAAGAAGTCGCTTCCGTTGTCTGTTCGCTTAGATCTTTTAAACTACTCTACGGATTTAAATGCAGTTTTGAGCAATAGATAGAGTGATTCAAGAGGAAGGTTTACAACAACCTTTTGACACATAGACTTCCACGAGCGAAGCCGCAGGGCGCAGCTAGTATAATATAAATAATGCTGTACAATCCACAAGCAACATCCCAAAGCTTGTGTTATGGGTATATAGATGACTGATATACATAATACAATACATTACATAGATATTTTTTTTTATTATATATAGAAAACGACCAGAAAACCCGTTACAAATATCTGCGTCCCGAGACGGGAATCGAACCCGCAAATTATTGTGTCGGAGGTGGACCATAGAGGTCGTCGGTCTGATTTCCCTGATCACTACACTCGCAAAGAAAAGAAGGAAGAGATCGCTCTCAGCGATAAGGCCGCCCTTTATACTTCCTTTATTCTATTGTTTATTCCTGTATTGTTTTCTGTTTTGTGTGGTATAATAGAGTATTTTCTATCTATCTACCTACACTATACACTAGCATACAGAATAATACATCTGGAAATTGAACTTCTGTCATTGAGGTCATTTGGTTTAAGGAAAGACCGTCAATCAGTTTTTAGGTCAAATGATAAGCTTCATAGAACTCGCGAGCTGTGTCAAATTTGACGTATGTGTTTTAGAGGGGAAAATGACAGTGTTTACTTGTCATTTTTGACATTTCCTTCCTCAAAAATCCATATATTGAGGTAGAGCATAGTTTGTTATTTCCAACTAGTTTCAATCGAATAATAGAACGAAATTAGAACCAGTATTTACAATTGCAATACGAGCTAACTGCAGTCTATTGCGAACAATCTACTGATAGCTCAACTTATCCATACTGTTTTTTAAGTTTTGCGGGACAAATTGACCAAATACCTTGGGATGGGAGTAACATTTTTATTGGATCATTAAAATCCATATTATGCGGGGAATTCGGCCAACACAGAACTTCCTCCTTTTTCAAAGTCGGTCAACAAGATCCTGCAATTCTACTGGTTGTCTAAAAAACGACAGGGATAAACGGTATCGTAGATATATAAAATACACAATAAAACTAAATAAACGCCCTTATCAATGCATAATATACTTCAAACTATTTACATTCAAAGTCCTGACTCTATTTGAACTAAATTAATTAATTTTTATCGTATTCCACTATTTCCAATTCTATTTACAGTTTCGACACTAGAATATTTAATTTCGGTTGCTTAATTACTTTTTCCATTAACCAAGTCTTCAGTAGGTCATTGATCTCTATTTTTCCGCTCAGTGCAAAACCTCTAACTCTACCTTGAATACTCTAAAAAAGAACAAACTAAAAAATAACACACCTCATTGCGTTGGTAACACAGAGGTTCCAGAAAAAAGTCTACATAGCCAAGCCTGGGAAACTATGGACAAGGTCATCTAAATTGAAAAGGGCTTTATGACTATAAGATAGTATTCAAAAATCGAACTATCGTTATGTTGGTATTTCTATAGACAGTACTTTTTGGTATACACAATTTTATTTTAAATTTAGAGTTTCATTTCATGTAAACCAAACGGCTTTATCGCGAATTTACCCAACCCATTGAAGAATTTAATCTTTTATAGACATGATTGGAAATAGATTTATATTTTTTTTTTGTGTAATGTGTTCTACGATTTGTAAGAAAACATTCAAAAAAACATGAATGAAATCGGTTGCTTTCTCAAGTTACTTATATAGCGTGACCAGAAGAAATAAGGGTACATTTTTATATAGAATTCGTCAAACTACATCTGTACTACAACATAGTTTTTATAGTAATAGTAACAATACCTCTTATAGAGTTCGCAGCCTTTTTATCCATGAACATTCCACTCATCCCGGCTCCGAACATTCCATCGCTGCTGCCAGGCGGTGGTGATGTACTGTCTGCCACGGAGCCAGAGATATCCATCCCCATCTGATGGCTCATCATCCGCACGTCATGGGGCTCTTGCTTCACCTGCTGCAAGTTCTGATGAAGCAGGGAAGAGGCCGAGGAGTGACCTCCATGCTGGTCCGGAGGCCACTGCGACCCGAACAACTCTTGGAACTGGCTGTTATTCATTCTCCACTTGCGAATCCTATTCGCATTTCGGAGTTGACTAACTAAGTTTGTTTTGTCGACTTTGTCGGTAAGGCAAATATTTTTTTTTAAACCATATATTTTGAACTATGGGTATCAACTATGTTGTAGCACCGGGTTTAGCTGATGTATATGTTCCGGCCAAGGGGTGAAGTGAGGTTTCTTTTTGCGAAGTTCAGTTCAGGTATTAACTTTTTAAAAAGTAGCAAGTTTTTTGGCATTTTGTCTCCGTGGTTACTTTTGTTAGCTTCCTTTCGTCTTAAAACATAAGGCACTGTTTATTGTATTTTCACTTGATCCCGTAAACGGCGATATTTTATCAAAAACGGAAAAAATCTGTAAAGAGAAAAACAGAGCAGAAAGAAGAATTTTGTAAAAGGTTTTTTTAGAGAAATTTCAAAATGCCAATTCGAATTTAGGATTAACGATTTTAGCCGACTGAACTTCCGCTCAGAAAACTAAAATCTCTTTTCCGAATTACGTCGAACACAAAATTTAAATTTGATTTTGAATAGTTGTTATTCCACGTTCCATAATTCCGTATCCGGTCACTTCACAAGGCACAGTCACTTTTATAAAATAGATGCGATCACCTCACTGCTGAAAAAATTTGTACGTTTATTCTTTGTACTATGGTTTGTGCACAACTCGGTTGGAGACAGCTGGCAAGTTCAAAGATGTTGACGCCAGCGCGGCCCGATCGTGACTGACGCATTGACGAATCTTCGGCCAGGCTCACGAAAAATTACATATTTTTTCATTCCGACCGAATAATCAACTTAGCTCTACTAGTCATAGTTCAATAGCACAAGAGCGCGTCGCGAGCGACCAAAAAAAAATCCTTCTTCTTTCAAAACGCAAAATTAAGGGAAAATTCCTTCGCGAAGGCGCGAGGACACCTCTGGAGGTCCGGAAAGTTGAATTAAAAGTAGGAAAATGTTTGTAATTGCAAGGCAATTAAGATACAAAAATTGTTGGTGACTGCTCGGGTCGTATGCGTGTGTGCGTTTGACGTGTACGGACGCAGCGGCGCGCGCACACAGACGAGCAGGCGTCACCGCGGGTCGACGACCCGGGGACCCAAACAAAGTAGATTTCGGTGAAATGCTGTTGAACTCTAGTTTTGAATGTGGAATCTCTCAGCGCTGTTACGTTGCTTTTCCTGGCTGCAAAAATTTTGGCAACACCATTCGTAATTTGAATCGATTAAATTCGGATCTCTTTACATTCGAAATTTAAGACTTTATGCAATACGCGGCATTTTTAATTTTCAAGGCGATGCATAACTAATTAGACCCAAATTTTTTTTAGACACTTTATTGACACTTTTATTTGCATTGACTTCTTGAATAATTACGTAGTGAATGACAGTTTTTCCAATAGCACTAAACAAATGCGTAGCAAGCTGTAGAGTCGATGTTAACGGGTCAGTGACCCCGGAAAATTGTGTTGTCAACCGCAAATAAAGGAGGTGTTTTGTTTATTTCTATTCTTTTATTGTTAGGGACAAAATAATGAGCAGTACATTACTAGGGACTACGACCTAGCCGTTTATCATAATTAATTATGCAAGTCTCTTATTTTTATATTTATTTCATCATATCTACGTAACTTCGATTAATAATAGTAATACTTTAAAAATAAATAAGGAAAGCTTAAAACTTCTGAAACTATCATGGTTATTAACACTAAAGTCATTTAAAACGGGATATTTACCATGATTTGATTTTTGAGTTTTCCAATATTTCGGCACAGTTTCATGCGCCATGATCACGGAATCATGGTAGATATCCCGTTTTAAATGATTTGAATGAAATGCTTGTCTATAGGTTGGTACACATGCTTGTAAGTTAACCTTGATAAATCTAAATTATTTATAAATACCCCTCAATTGCTTTTCTTTCTTCCAATAGTTATTTTAACATTTTTAACAGCTATATTTATCTTATATTTTTAATCAACAAACTTTAAGTTATTTTTGCTCAACTCTACATTATTTTATGTTGGTAAAGTCTGTTATCGAGTTCAAGGGCATATAATTTTTTTAAATTTTAAAATAATTTTAGTAAAGAAAGTGTAAATAAATCCAAAAATTATTATAATATCCTAACAAGATTCTGGTAAGAATTTTTAAAATTTTCCTTCGGTGATAAAAAAATGCCTTATTAAATTGAATCATATACATAAGTCCTAAAAAAAGTAGAATTTGAACTAAAAGTATATATATACTGTTCTAGGTTCTTCTTCTGGTAAATGACTTTTAGAAGACCTATAAAACCCCAGTAGGAAGAACCCTTCCTGAAAAACTGGAAAAGCAAATAATGGAAGATGCCGGCGACCTTGCGACAGACAGAGACAGAAGACGTGACGTCACAGTCCATCTCTCCGTCCCTCTCTCGGCTAACGACCTATTGATTTTGGACCACGTGTTGGAAAGAACTTTTCATTTTGTTAGACAATTTATAACAATATGCTTATCTTATCTACATAATTCTCTATGAATTATAATAATATAGCAATATCGAATATTGAGGTAGCACGGTTAGCAGCCAACTTTTTATTCATCATCATCATCAACCTATCTTAGTCCACTGCTGGACATAGGCCTCCCCCAATGAGCGCCATAGCGCCCTGTCTTCAGCTTGACGCATCCAGCATCTGCTACTTTTTACTCATATTTTTCTTGCATGTTCATTATTTATTAAAAACTCCAATTTCTTCGTATTTACATAGATTTTTTAAAGTTTTTAGGGACAAATACTTATCCCTCGGGAACAGAAAATTATGGGACTACCTCGGGATAATTCTCGATACAATAGCGAAAGGATTTTCCATACTCGTTCATAATTTACGGAGAAATCGACGAACATAAAAAAGTACATATATATGAACATAACACCTCTTCCTCTTTTGTTTTTCGATTCGTCGGTTAACACTTTGAGTGCTGAAAACGCACGGTATGAGTTTTCTACAAGTGACTAATATGCGTAAATCCACACTAGCGCAGCGGCTGAGAAAATACAGATCTTTGTGACTCAGCAGAGCTGTAATATTTTTCGAACGAAACGCATGTGCGGCGCAACACAACCGCTGTGTAGAGCGGCAGCACGAATTTTTTAGGTAAAAAAAAAGATCGCAGTCGTCGAAAAAAAACCGCAGTCAAAGTGTAAAGAGCGACGTATAAAAAATTGAATGAGCGATTCACTCACAAATACATTCGATTTGCTTAGCATGGGGATATATTTTTTTATTTGTCAATAGACTATCGTTTGACAACTGACGACAATCCTATGGTAAGTTATAGTTGTGGATGATAGAGTAATTTATTTATATATTTCATTTGACCAGGTGATGGAGTAATGGTCAATACACAAAACACCTAGATTATATATATACATAAATAACTTTATAACTTTTTTGTATTATAAGAAGAAATATAATAAAAGCTCAAATCACCGACAAAAAAATCTGACAAACAAATTTTAACACCACATATTTTCAAACTAAAAAAAAAATGGAATAATAGATCTTAGTGCTTTTGGTTTCAAAAAAGTACAAATTCCCTATCTTCGCATTCGCACTGAAAGAGAGTTAAACCCTCCACTACGCCAACGAGGCCTCAATTTGTCAAAATCTAATAGTTATCGATCACATACTAATTTGGAATGATTGAATAGCCTAAACTACTCTTACAATCACTGTATTACTCATACAAATTACAAAGTCATCAATAATGACACCTGTCAAAGTTACACCTACTTTGACAGTTTTTGTTGTAATGACGAATCTATCAAAGTTTTTTGAACCCATATTGTATTCAGCTATTGTTCAGATGGGTACTAGCTACCGACCTACCATGGCGCGACGTTAGTAGGTACGGGGCGTAACTCGGCGTAAGGTAACGTGTTACATTACGCCCCGATTCATTTAAATATCACTTCAAAATAAAGTTCAGTATTGTCAAGATTTACATAATATAGAACGAATTTGTCAAGACAAGTCATACTAACAAAAAGCCTTCTAAATTAAAAAATGTCAAACGCCTTAATCACTCTCCAAATCATTTACAAAGTCATTTCATTTTCCAAATTCAATTCATGCCACCGTCAACCCCACATCATAATCAATTCATAATATAATGTCATTGAATTTTCAAAATTGGAATGAAAACGTTCCACCCACGTGCCATTATGTGCACGCAACGCTGCGGTGACAAAAATGGCGGTTCGGTTTGACATAACGAGGTGTCAGAAATGACAGTCAGCCTGTTGCACGAATTCACCGAGTTCTGCAATAAACTACCGTAGAAAGAAAAACTTATTGATAAACTACTTAAAACCTTTTTATAGGACGAAGTTGCTAAATGTTATTAAATGAGGTTTACATATAATTATGTACAGTTGGTATAAATAAATAATAATAAATAAATAATGCTGGACAATTCACACAGCATTATCTAGCCCCATGGTAAGCAGAGCTTGTGTTATGGGTACTAGATAACTGATATACATAATAAAATACATTACATATATAGATATTTTTTTTTATACATAGAAAACGACCAGAACACCCGGAACAAATATCTGCAGATCGTACACACAATTGTTCCGAGGCGGGAATCGAACCCGCAACCTACTGAGTCGCAGGCGGACCTTCGCCCACCGCGCCACATCGGTCGTATAATTATGTATAGTTCGTCAAATGACAATAAGTTGTCTAAGCGTTATTATAAAAAGGTAGGTAGGTTATCTCAATAACTAACATAATTAATCACTCTTGATAATCATAATAGTGTCAAACTATGTGGATAGTTACTCGGCTGACTCGTTAATAACACTCTTTTACAATAACAATAAGAATAAGAATATATTTATTGTTAAATTGTGTAAAACATCCATAGGAAAGGTCTTAAATAATAATTTAGTAACAACAATTTATCCATTTCGGACATACAATATTTAGACAATTAGTATTAGTACTAATTAGTAGTAGTACTAACTACTACTAATTGTACAGGTAGGTTTATTTACATATTAACTTTAACTTACTAACTAGTATCAAAAAACTCTTTTATGTTATAGTGCACACTGCTAACAAGCCAGTTTCTTAATCTAGTTTTAAACATATTTCCATTTAGTTGTTTCTCTTTTTTTAGTTGTTGTTTCACAAATCTTTGTGCTTTTCTTAGTGTTATTATTAAACTTTTGTAATATTATTTTAAGCTGGTAAATTAATAATAAAATCTTTTTTATAAAATCTAGTTTATTCATGTTTAATTTTTTTTTTACACTTACCTTACCTACTTTTGCGAATTGCGAATGCTTTCACAGTCATGAAAGCATTCGCAAGCATCTTTGTTCTTTATTACTCAATTTAAACTTCGACAAGCGAATTCTTTTGAATTTCGAATCAGCAGAATGACATTCATGATGAGGCAGCATTTTCGTACAATTACAAGTCAACGAACTCGATGCGTTAGTAAGTTGTTGCTTAATAAAATGGACGACATGACAAAATATTGCCAATACAATGAGAAATCACTTTTAACAATCGTTTTGGTGTAAATTTTTAATGATTTGTCGACTCTTTCAATACATTCATGACGTTACAAACTGTAATAAGTTCATTCCAAATATAGTATCAATAGCATATTCTTTATTTAAAAAGCTTGTTTATTAATTGTATTTCTTCAAATATTTTCAGTAGTGTCATAAGAATAGACAATAACATACATTATTGTCTGTAATGCCTACATTCATTTGTTTTCTGGACCTTACAATGGTAAAATATCAGCATAACGGGGCGGCGCGCTAAGCTTTATCCAAAATGTCAGAAGCATGTACCCAGCTATCGCAAATGTCAGGCATGGTAACAGAACTGTACATAATCCGCTATCGTAGCGGCTTTGCAGCCAATAGCGGATTATATAAGACAGTTTTGTGCGTGCATGATACGAACAGTATACGACCTTCATGGTATAGTGGATAAGTGGCCGGTGTACACAAGAGGTGCCGATTCAAAGATTATACGAATATTGGTATATATATTTACTGTTCCTAGTCTGGGTTTTAGAAATTAAAGGTAAACGATCAAAAAGTACGAAACAAGTATAAATAGCCTGCTCATGTTATCGTAATCTGTGCATTAAAATAATGAATTGGTCAAACTATGTATGTACCGACCGTGAAGAACGACTGAGCTTTGTAGAAAGTGACGCAACTTATAAAATAAATAATATATCAAAGACTAATAGTCAACTGGCATTAAAATATTTGAGAGATGTTCCTCTTAATCATTTTGACATTTGACATAAGCGGCCTAGTTGGAATTCGACGTTGACATGACTCTGGCGCCAAAAATAAAACAAAACACAACTTTCGAATTCAGAACGGAAGAATTTTATCCAGATTTCGAGTGTTGGCATAACAGAAATCGAATTTCAAATTTGGCGCTGGAACGCGGTCGTCCAACGAACTATGAACTATAGTTTGAACTTAGAATGACCCTTTTCGACGTTTGCGAACACTTATGTCATTTGTGACATGTACTCAACGTAATTATTAGGGTCAGTGCACTGGGTTACGACGTACGACTCCGTAAAAAAATTAAGTGTTTTAAAATAGAACGCCATTTCATAAAAACTGACGACGACGCTGACAGTGATATAATATTTATTTGACACTTTTGAAAATTTAACTGTTGTCGTTCAAAATTTGACATCAAATCAATAAACAACAGAACAACTATTTTAACAAAAATACTTAATTCGGGTAGTAAGATCCTCTTTGGGTAGTAAAAAAAACTAATAATATTAACAAATTAATATAAGAACTAATTCCAAATTTAAAAACAGTACGGAAAAGAAAACGTTACGAGATGGTATGATTCTATCACCAGCCCAATAATTTGGCAACTCGACGATCAATATTGGCCGTTATCAAATCTCTAGGTTCGTCGGCCGTTCGACGAACTGCCGAAAAAGTTCAACGCCTTGTCTATGCCACAGTGCAGCGCGAATTCCTATTTGAATTTCGAATCTCTGTTTCCGCGATTTGAAATTGTGATTCGAATACTGAATTTTAAGTTGCGAAGGTTCGAGCGAGCACTACTATGTATTTTGATTTGGGAATTTTGGTTACGTTTTAATTTTTTAGTCTTGTAATTCTATGTAACTAAATAGTTTAACATAATTATAATTTAAGTCATTTTTAAGACGTTATTAGAACTTTTCTTCTTATAGCAATGTTTGTTTTTACATTCTACAAGTTTAGTTCGTCTTTTCCTCCTTTAAAATAGCCTAAGCCGTGGAAGGGTGTACTAAAATGTATTAAAAATATAATCAACTGACATATCAACCGTTACTTAATTGATAAAGCAGCTGCTTTCTAGATAATCTTGATGCGATCAAATTAATTTAAATTCACATTATGCATTTATTTGGAATTTCATCATCATTCAGTTAAAATAAAATAACATAGGCAAGTCATATACGTAAATAAGGTATACACATTAAATTACTTTAACAATGGTTGAGGTTTTAATTAAATTTAGTATGAAAATAAATAACAACACGAATAAAAGATTATTACAATCAGAAAATTAACATTGTCATGTATTCCGCTATGTTTTAAAAAAGGTTTATATATAAAAAAAAAACCTTTTTAAAACGATTTCTTATTACCTCACTACATAAGGTAAAGATTACCCATTTGCACGTGCATTCATAGCAATATGTGTTGAAAAAATTGGTTAAAACAAAATTATTCAATAACCAATTCTATGGCTGGAGTTAATGTAATTAATACTAGTTTATTTAACAATAATTTAAAATGTGAATAATCCTACAAAACCTTATTTCTAATGGCAATTTATTGCACATTGCGGCCTTCAAACAAATACCTCGCTTGTACGTTTTTTTTTTTCGATTAACAATTGTTTCTTTTTTAATGATGGTAGAAGAGAAGTGACGGACAAAAGTATTCGATTATTGTTTGTCATAAAACCTTTTTGTCATAACCAAATGTGTGCAATAAAATTAGTTTTCTTAAAGGTACTAGATTTATGCCCATCTAAGATGTTCAATTTTGGTATTTATCATACTTTCATTAAATACTCTTTGAACTTTTGACGTTTAAAAGTCAAGATAGATCTATGTTATAAATATAGGTACCTAAACCTATATTTATAACATAGATCTTTTTATTCGATCGTTCTTTTTATCGAGCGGAAAATATTTTTTTTATAATGAATATTTTTTTATTTTCCATTTATTCTTAGATTTATGTATATAGCTCATAGTAAATTGAACATTGAAAAGTCACCCTATTTTGTTTCTGTAACTTAATTACACAAGAAGACAGATGTGTAATGTACCTAATAAGCAAAAACAAATTAACAACACAAAAAAATCACCCTTTTTTTACAAAAAAATCCTTTCCCACCAAAAAAATTCACTTTTTCCCCACAATAACTCATACAACCCTACAACAATTAGTCACCTGTACTTGTGCGCATTCTTACGCACACAAGTGCGTAAACGTGTAATTGTAGTGTGCGCGTTCACATCGGTTGATGAACCCTGGTGCGCAGTGGGGCAAGCGTTGACCCACCACGTGGGCTGAGCGCAGACCGACACCAGCTTCCCGGTTTGAAAAAAAGCGCGCGGATTCACGTTCGAGGTTTGAATGCGATCTTTTTTGTTTTGGAGAATAGAGGTTTTTTTTTTTGCTAGTTTGTGTATTTTTGTGTTTAAAAATGGAAGGGAGATGTTGATTTTCTAGTTATAGACTAGAAAATCAACATCTCCCTTCCATTTTAGTTAGCATAGATAGTTTCAAAACATAGATATCGGAAGTAAAATACTTGAGAGATAATCAAGTTCACAAGAGTAGCGTTCAAATAAACATCTATCCATTCTTTATTCTAGAACTAGGAGGAATATTCCTCATATCCAAAAAAAGCTACTTTTACAAAACTGAGAATAGCTTACGTCGAAAGATTAAAGCCAATAACACTCGAAATGATGAGATGAGATACAGATTCTAAAGATACCCTTTACATTCAAATCTGTTCACTCTCACGCTCATCATTGAAGAGCTTTAAACCCTAACTCCTATCATGCGCAGTCGTGTAAAAATCCAATTTCTTAGCAAAATATTTCCAAAAAAAGAATAATTCTATAAAATCCCACCCAACAAAAAAAAACAAGACGAAATCCCTTAAAAAAACAAGATGGCGGCGCCGCCTAGTCGCATACCATAAAAGAAAGTGTTACATTACGCGAATAAGTTTTATGATACGGATTGTCTGCCGGAAACCGGGGCATGTGTGTTTACAGAAGGTTAAATAAAGGTTTATAACACGAGTTTTGAGAATTATCTTGTTTGCAATGCCTAAAGAGTGCAACTGGACTGAAAGAACAATAGATTTCATGAAAAAATTAGAGTTTACATGTTTAAAAAGACAATTTTGGACCCGATAAAATTAATCTCTCTCGTCTATGTCGATAAATACCATGTATTTGCCACACATTGTTTATTAATTTTGATTAAAACATTATTAATCAAATTCCTTATTCATCCTTTGCCTATAATATGTACTGACAGCCTTAAAATATGTATAGCGATTGTGAAATTTTTATTATTTTTTTTTATTTTTATTTTTGTTTATTTGGAAGACAGACAGTACATAGACATTATAAAGAGTTACAAAAAGGATTTACATAGACCAGTGAAGTCTCCACTATTAATAAATTTAAAATTGAACTATATAAAAAAAATTGTGCTTAACTTTCTCTTTCAGATTTAATGATGACCAATAAGTAAGAAAAAAATTTCGCTGTCGTCAAAAATATTAAAAAAATTGGTAAGTTGCACAAAGATTTCATTCACTTATTTGGTCAGCCATCAAATAACAATGAAGTATTGAGTCAGCATCTCGAAATAGAGAATGATGTATTAGTGATATCATCAATATCAAGTTAAGGTATCTATATAGACTACATACCTACTTTGTATGTAATGTACCTACCTACATGTGTACCTACATGTCACTCAGTTTCGCACCGACAATAGTATGTAGTAAGTAATTTGTTGTTGTGCATAGCTTTACTTAAATATTGACATGTATCGAATCATATTATATTTAGACTTAAAATAGGCAAATAACCATGTATTAGACATATACGAGATGAACATGCTAGTGGTTTCTTTTCACTTCTTCCACTAGTGGACAAAAAATTGAAGTGAACAGTAAAATAATTTTATTTGATAATAATTTATATTTAAAATATGACTTGTCTAATTGCTTATTTTGTAAGCCTAAAGATATAAATGATTTTTTACTTTTTTTTTTTTTACTTTACATACCTAGTTATAGTCAGGAAATCTCTAGCTAGAGTCTAGTTTTTAGCTAAAAGCTTTACTAAGTTATATATATATACTTAAGTTACTCTACTTAACAAGTCTAGTTATGTGTTATAAGCAGCAGAAAAAACCGATTTAATTAGTTTCATAAACATAATATTTCAAAAATAAAACTTATAAACAAAACGGAGATTATTTTTTTGTGCACGATTAAAATTCGAATCAATCCATTTTCAACATGAACGGTACAAATACCAACAAACACAAAATGGTTCGAATTGAATGGCAACTGAAACTCAAACAATTCCATTTTCAAATTTTGAATTATTGTTCTTACTTTGCAATTGAAATTCAGCAAATTCAATTTTCAAATTTCGAATTACGAGTAGTTTTCCTACTTTGCAACTGAAATTCAGAATTTTCAAATTTCGAATTAGTCTACTTACTAAACTGATCTAAACAAAGTTCGATTTTCAATTATACGCTTCCGATATTTTCCTCTAGGGTTGCCGACTCGTACCCGGAAGTATCGATTTTTTCTATCGATAGAACGTAAGGTCTGCTACCCCAGAGGGATCGACCTCAAGGGCGTTGTACGTATAACGACTGGGGGCTGTGACACGTCATTGTAAAAGAAATGGAGCTTCGAACTTTGGGTTGAATGTTTGGCAAAAGCGAGGTCAATAGAATCAAGAGCGCGTGAATTTTAGCATAGATTTTGTAAAGTTTAGGGGATGAAATAGTATAGTAAAGTTTCGTAACGATTTGCTATAGGTACTAATCCTACTGCTTACTAATATTATAAAAGATAAAGTTTGTATGTATTACAGCAAAAGACTTAGGTATTTACTTTAGATGAAACATTTTTAATTTGGTATGTAAATATAAAACAGATAGGTTTCATAAAGTCACAGTAAATTAAAAAAATAAAAAGATGAGCAACTAATCGTGTCATTTGCGGTCATAAAAAAATTGGTAAAAAAATTGTATGAAAACAACTTAGCCTTAAGTAACGACTAAACCTTTTTTATAAGTTAGCAGAACAAGCGATATAAAAGAACTACTTAGTGATGTTGCTTCTTCCTAATTCGAATTTTAAAATGGATTCCATACTGAACAACTCTCATGTTGGCAGCTACTTCGAAACTCAAATGCGTAGGAAAATCCCTACGCAAATCGAAGAAAATCTTCAAAGTTGAATAAACTACGCATTTATACATAAATACTTTCATTAAAAACGTTTTCATGCCTTTGTTTGTATAATATGAGTAATAATCAATATAAGTATCAATAGAAATTAATTTAAATAGAATAAAAGTACTTATACGATTGCGGCCTTGATGTCATTGAACTGAACACAGCTGGTCTACAAACTGTTAAGTAATCTGTGTCACAGAGTCAATAGGAACTGTTAGATTGTCTATGTCGCCTTAAAAAGGTCATAGAAACATCAATGGGATCTCATTACAGAGGATTTCAAGGAATAATCTTTAGCCTGAACTTTGGTAATAGACTTCCAAACTGCATGGTTTACTTACAGTGTTATCTTCATGACAAAAAAGCATTGGATCTTTTTTGAAATACTGGCTGGTTTAATAAAGATTCTAAATTCAAAAGAGATGAGACACGTAATTTATTAAGGTGATTGACGAGAATTGATCAAAATCGTCCTTGGTTATCGTAACATCGGAAATCGTCCTACTTTCATTTGGTTTAAACATAGAACACAAAAAAAATATCTAAAAATATAATAGTGTTGCTATAGGTAGGTATTGCAATTATGATTAAAATTTGGTAAGGTTTTACTGCGTTTATTTATGATACCTAATTTAAATCATTGAACTACACACCGACCAACCAACATTCAATTTAATGTCTAATTATGCGGAAATTTTCTGGAGTCACAGGTTGGCAACCCTAGCACTAAATTACTAACGTGGCCTTGAGGGTTCGTTGAACTAACACACGAAACAATTTCATGGGATTTTGCTTTTACAACTCTATCATGGATATAGATTATATTATATATTATACTCAAATGAGAGTATTAATATACCGGAAACACTTACCAAAAGGAATGTATTTTTTTAGCGAATAATATACGTAACTCATAAAAAACAACATAAAATTCGCGCAAGGTTTAATTTTTCAAGGTTAGCATTACTTTCAAAATTCGAAATTAAATTTCGGCAGTAACTCCATACCATTACAAAAATATTCCAATTTTAAAAATTATTTCAAAATGGTAGGTAAAGGTAATTTTTTAAATCTATGCCCCACCCCACACTTTTTTATAGGTATCTTTTAACTAAAATTAAATAAAAAATCTAACAGTAAATGTGAAGTTGTTAGAATTATAATATAACGAATTATACATATATGTTTTATTTCATCCAGGTACAATATGTACATACAAAGACACGGGCATCGACTAGTAAATACATAGTAATAGGTCAGTATCAGTACGGCCAATGACCTGGGGGCAGTGACCTTTCCCGCCAAAATTCTGCCATGATCATTTGTGGACTCATCACTTGAGGCACGAAATAGATAAAAAGGAGGTGCCAACTGACTGGGATAGAAGGTTTTGTTTTGGAGGTTTTATTTGTTGTCTATGAAGGTAATTAAAAATGTTGGAGGTGCCAACTAACTGGGATAAAGGAGGTTGTGTTTTGGAGGTTTTATTCGTTTTCTATGAAGGTTTTCAAAAATGCTGGAGGTGCCAACTGACTGGGATGAAGGAGGTTATATTTTGGAGGTTTTATTGTATTTCTATGAAAGTTTTTAAAAAATGCTGGAGGTGCCAAATGACTGGGATAAATGAAGTTATGTCTTGGAGGTTTATTGGTTTTCTATGAAGGTTTTTATCTTTAGGTGCCAACTGGTATAGAAGAAGGTTATGTTTTGGAGGCTTATTGGTTACCATGGTAATTATCATGGTTTGAATTTATTCTAAACGCTTTCTGGTAGGTTTTCAAGATGACGTTAAAAACTACTAAGACGACCGATGTGGCGCGGTGGGCGCAGGAGGTTGCGGGTTCGATTCCCGCCTCGGAACAATTGTGTGTACGATCTGCAGATATTTGTTCCGGGTGTTCTGGTCGTTTCCTATGTATAATAAAAAGTATCTATCTATTTAATGTATTGTATTATGTATATCAGTTATCTAGTACCCATAACACAAGCTCTGCTTACCATGGGGCTAGATAATGCTGTGTGAATTGTCCAGCATTATTTATTTATTTAATGTTTACTAAGAAAATGAGAAGGAATGGCATTTGATATAAAATCATGAGATTTATCAAAAATGACGTAATCTACACATTAATTTTGACAAAATTTAAATAGTAAGTACCTATTTTTGCTTTTATTTTTATTATTTTTTGTATTTCTGTTGTCACTAGCGTTTTTAACGGAAAAATCTATAAATCTTGTGTATCTTCTGTTGTTTTTGCAAAATTACTTGGACCGATCTAAACAAAACTTTAAAAAATCCCTTCCTGCCATAATTAAATACATAAAGACAAAAATAAATACTTAACGGTAATTATTAGACCATGGATAAATAAATGAACCTATAACGCATGCGTCAAAATGACGAAGGCCGAATAGAGGCCGTTCACATCACACCCCGCGCCGGCCGAGCGACGACCCTAGATGACGAGGACGTCAGAATGACGGAGTGATGACGATTTGGAAAACGACGAGAAAAAGTTGACCTTGGAGAAGATTATTTTTAAATTATACCTTTGCCTAAAAAGGCGGGTGTCGCGATGATTGGAAGTCTATGTGGGAGGTCTTTCTCCAGCTATGGGGCCAGATAATGCTGATAAAAAAGTGGATTTGCCGCGCAGTTAGCTGCATTTTGATTGCGAATAAAATAACAAAAGAAAATTTACTTTTACACCTAAGAATGAATGTACATAAAAGCAAAATATATGAATATGAACCAAAGAGCCGCGAAAATAGCATGAGTGAACCACTCACGAATACCGACATCAGGTTCAATCATAGTGTCAAACGTTTTTCTACTTTTAGCATAGGATTTGCGTAGTTCACTGTCGGCACGTCACCCGAGGCGGGAATCGTACCCGCAACTGCGTTGCAGGCGGACCTTCGTCCACCGCGCCACAGAGGTCAAGACAGTTATAAAGTGGGTATCAACTAGCTAAGCATGAAATGCCAACAGCACAAGTACCATGGGACAAATAAAATGTATGAGAGGACGCTATATGTAAGACAGAGCAACAACATTTATGCTCAAAGTCTCGGCATGACACTCAAATGTCCCTGGAACACTGTCAAAAATGAGAATGACAACCGTGTCGGGCGGTAGATCTAAACAAGAACTAACTTCATTTTACATGTTTGACGCATTATTAAAAAAACATTAAAAGAAAAATTAGATAATGAAGTAGATTTTGAGTGGTTGCAAGGATGCTCCCAGCATTTTGAAAAAAATTAATTGCATATAATTGTGTCGACAATATGCATTATGCATTAAACGGTACTACATAATTGTAAAAAAATAGACAATTTACGGACGAAGCATCGAAGAAAGCAATGAAAAGGAAAATAAATATACTACAAAACATTTAAAGTGCTTGTATTTTTTCTTTATTTAATATCATATTGGGAAAACGTGTAAAACAAAAAAATATTATATTTACCAACTAAATTATATATTTTTTCACTGTTTTGAACAAATTGGCATTTTAATTACTTAACCAAAATCCTTCCTTAAGTATTGGGTGCAATTCTATATTGTGTCGGGTGAATGGTGAATATTCAACAAAATGTTGAATAATTACCATTCGTCTGATAAATTATTATAGTCGCAGAGAAATTAAAAAGGCACCTTTTGAATTGAGTGTCTATTTAATTTGAAGCTCCCGCCAAATGCCAGTTACCGTGGGCTTAAGTTAGAGGCGCTAGTGTGCTCTAGTGTTGGCATTTTTAGTCTATGGAGTCTTACTTCTTTCCGTTAGGATATTATTGTTCTGTGGTTATAAAGGAGTACCTACGTGCGTGCTATCATGTCCGTTAGTACCTAGAGTCAGAATTTATAGTGACTTTTAACTAGTGCTTCTGTTGTGGCTTCATCATCATTAATCAGCCTATATTCGTCTGCTGCTGGACATAGGCCTCCCCCAATGAGCGCCATAGCGCCCTGTCTTCAGCTTGACGCATCCAGCATCTACCTGCAGTCTTTCGCAGGGCGTTATTCTATCTTGCCGAAGGTTCGTTGCCGTTCTACACTACGTTTGCTCGCGGTCGCGGTCTCCCGGTCTAGTTAATACAAACGAAGTCGCGGGTTACAGGTATTTTTTCAATGTAGAGACATGTCAGACAAATAGAGTCATGACAAATCACTGAACGGATTTGGATGAAATTTTGCATCGAAGTAGCTCTTGACTCTTGACAACTAGTCAGTAACTAACAAGTCTTTTTGTTCCAGAAAAAGCGTGCAAACCAGCAGGCATATGTTAGTTCTCGATAACGTAAGATTTCTCTATTATTTAGTGAAATAAAATAATCAAACACACCAAACAATTGTTGTTATCAAATGATAAAGTCCAAGCGGGTCAACGACCTCTTTCGGGTTGAACGAGCCAATACACAACCAAAATAAGAAGACCTTTCAAACGATACTCCCTTATTTTCACCCCATTTTTTGCGAAAATCTGCTAAAATTTGTAATAAATATACCCTAATTCTGTGTTAGAATAATCTAGAACATAATAAAATAAAGAATAATATAAAATAATCTAGAATTAATCAATTTATTGGGAACAACGAATATTAAAAGTCACAATTGATTAAGAGTGTTAAATAAAAATAAATAATGCTGGACAATTCACACAGCATTATCTAGCCCCATGGTAAGCAGAGCTTGTGTTATGGGTACTAGATAACTGATATACATAATACAATACATTACATAGATAGATATTTTTTATTATATAATAGATAGAAAACGACCAGAACACCCGGAACAAATATCTGCAGATCGTGCACACAATTGTTCCGAGGCGGGAATCGAACCCGCAACCTCCTGCGTCGCAGGCGGACCTTCGCCCACCGCGCCACATCGGTCGTCAAAAAATGTGAATAAAAATACTAAAATTATATTATATTTGTTTTTTTTTAGTAGGTATTCTCTCATAGTTTTGTTTGGGAGACGAGGTCAATGTGCCGAAATTGATTAACCAGTTTAAGTAGAACTCTTAGTACTCCGGTAGGTAGACATGTTTGACCGTGTTGTCTTAGGTTATAGGCACATCGTGTTATTTTTTTTTCTAACTGGTATCAAGTAAATTATGAAATACAAACAAACAAAAAATCAAACCCTTCCTCTTTATAATATTAGTATAGATTAGCATTTGGCTGCTGCCATAACCGACAACCGCTGGGATAAATGTGAAACCTTGACTCGGCAAACGTAGTGTACGACGCATAGGACGAATAGTTATTGATTGTAAAATATTTGTGAAGGCTAACCCTGAAATGATAAGCAAATCTTCAAATGTCCTATCGCCTTATCGGTCATTTTGGTGAGTTTATCAAACTTGAATTCACAACTTTTTGCAAATATTGGTTACCAGTCCGCGGTTTTACATAGGTCCTGATTCTGTTCTATCATCATCATCATCAAGAACCTATAGTAGTCCACTGCTGGATATACGCCTCCCCTAATTCTCTTCCATAACTAAACTCAATTAAGTTATTTATTAAATTTCATTGCTTAACGGATTTAATTTATGAACTGAATCATATACTCGTAATTTTGATTATTTTCTAATAGAAAATAATGTAATTTCACTTTATTTCCTATGAAACATTATTCAGTTTGAGAAAATGTACCTACACAAGCTTTTTTGTTAGGTACTTAAATATAATAGAAAACTAAAAAAAACGACGTGTCGCTTCTTTTTCATTAAATGAGAGGCAAAAACGACTGAACTTTATTGAATTTGAATCACGTATACGGTAAGAAAAGTAAACAAATAAATAATGCTGGAAAATCCACACAGCATCACCTAGCCCCAAGCTAAGCAGAGCTTGCTTTATGTGTACTAGATGACTGATATACATAATACAATACATAACATAAATAGATAATCTGTATTATGCTCAGAAACGACCAGAAAACGGAACAAATACCTGCAGATCGTACAAACATTTGTCCCGTGTAAATTGTCTTCTTCCTTCTCGCATTAGTCGACCGATGTGGCACGGTGGACGAAGGTCCGCCTGCGACGCAGGAGGTTGCGGGTTCGATTCCGGAACAAATATCTGCAGATATTTGTTCCGGGTGTTCTGGTCGTTTTCTATGTATAATAAAAAAAAAATCTATCTATGTAATGTATTGTATTATGTATATCAGTTATCTAGTACCCATAACACAAGCTCTGCTTACCATGGGGCTAGATAATGCTGTGTGAATTGTCCAGCATTATTTATTTATTTATTAGTTTAGAAATTTCTAGACCTTCCATAGACAACTGTATATACGGACCACGGACTACAGAGCTATGTACATCGGGTGCGTTCAACTGCCGAATATTGACCCTCTGACTAGTTGTGACGGGGTTTCAGTTTCCTGTAAGCTTTTTACTCTATGATGAAAGTTTCAATTATGTGTGTGAATTTATTTAGTTTTGGAATTTAGGTTATATAGTATTTTATATTTGTTATTGTTATATAGTATATATTAGTATAAGTAATAAGTTAGTTAAAATTTAATCTTTTGTCTATTTCTTATTTCATTTCGTTTATGCACATGTACCCACTTCTCTCTTCACTTTGTCTCTCTCTCCCAATAAGGTTTGCTGGAAGAGAACTCTTTTTAGGGTTAAGTTCGCCTTTGTTTAAATTTTCTAGAATAAGTTTTGTGTTATTTTATTTTCGTGCAAGAAGTATAAATAAATAAATAAATAAATATGTTCTACCTTAAAACTAGGCATGCAAATATAAAGATTGTTGTATTTTGTAAATTATTCATATAGGTTACCTGTTACATTAAAATGGTCTAAGTTTCAGATTGTCAACTAAAAAGTCATTAATTGTGTAATAGCACTTACTTACTAATATTTTTTTTAATTTAACTTTAAACATAATCTCACTAAGATTTAAGAAGAACTTCGGCATCTTATTAAAAATTTTAGGTGCCATACAGATTACGCTTTTTTGTAACAGTGCAGTCTAATTGGATTAATAAGAATTAATCGTTTTAATCCATTATCATTATTAGCTCTAACTTGAACTTTTAAATCACTTTTTTCGACATTATTCATCAAAGAATCTGACTATGGTTTTATGATAAAAATGTACTCAAGACCTTGAGAACATTTTCCGTTGACCTTGTAATAGTTAAAACCTTTTACCTTAATACATACACATAGTTTTGACATTATTTTAATTAATTTTCCAATAAGTATACATATTTGCAATTAATATTATATAATTTTTGCACGCCAAAGCTGTTTCAGCTGGTAAGTCATCGCATGGGACGTTTTAGAATAAGCATACTAACTTATAATCCGTTGACTGCAAATAAATGATTTTGTATTTGTATTTGTACTTGAAATTCCTGTATATACTATTGCAATTCGTAACTAAACAAAGCAAACATTAAATTGGTTAGTGATTTAATATGGAATAAAGTTTACTTAGATTCGATTTTTGGTTAGAATTTAATAGAGCTTGCCAATTTTACAGGGCAAGAGTTTTTACCTGATGAACTAAATTTTTGACCTTTTTATTGATACAACTTACTTAAATATTTCAAGGTTATGTCCTTTAAAATTAAGTAAAGTAAATATTTATTGCATCAAATACATGTAAATAGGGTACATAGGTGGTGTATGTTTAAATAAGACACAATGTATTTCTACCTTTGTGGCGTGCAAAATCTGGTTACAATAATTGACACTTAATTGAAATTATAAATTGCGTGTAAATATCCTATTTTGGTTGGTAAGACCATATTTAGTGTCAAAATAGAGCAAAATGTAAAATTTCGGGACAAAAACACCCGAAGTGGTCTTCACCGACACAACATTTTTCTAGAATGTATTACTTAGTCCTAGAGAATAAGAATAAGTTCGATAACCCCTCGGGCATCGACCTCCGAATTTTGGCAGGTTAACCACCGGCCGACGAACGAGAGAGGGAGAGGAGAAATGGTCGACGAACGCAGGAAAGGGAGGGAAGATGACCACGTGATTTTTTGCATTGTTGATAACAGCATGGTTATTATTTTGGTGTCTGTTAGTATAGATTTTTGTTTCAAAAAAAGTCGTTTTCTTGGTTCTAACATTACATAAGTCTTAATCTTAGGCCTATGTCCATCTGTGGACGTGTAATATGGTGCCTCTTTATGATGGATTTATGACCTTACCTGACCTGACTTGACCTTGAAGCCTACTTCATTTTAACAGAATTCTTAAAAATAATTTTAGGAAATCCTTTTGTAATATTTTCATGAAATGCGTTTAGAGATTTTCTAAAAGGAAATAATAGAGATTTTACATGTAAAACATTAAAATCCCATTTCAAAGCCTATAAATAACCAAAATTTTCGAACTATTACCTTCGTAAGTTATTTTTTTCCTACCTACTTGACAACTGCCCACCAAAACCACACCCTTAGCTTTGGGGTGAATGTATTTACCTATTTACACGCAAACTTCTTACTCCCTACCTATGTACATAGGTATGTACTATGTACCTTACTACCGATAGGTATTTAAAACTGAGGCATCATCATCATCAGCCTGTCCACAGCAGGACATGCCTCCCCTAATGAGCACCACAGCGCCCTATCTTCAACTTGCCGCATCCAGCATCTACCTGCAGTCTTTCGCAGGTCGTCATGCCACCTGGTCGGAGGGCGTCACTACGTTTACCGAGTCGTAGTCTTCACTCAAGAACACGTTTACCCGCGACCGCTGCGCGGTTGTCGGTTCTTCGCGAGGTATGGCCGGCCCGCTGCCACTTCAGCTTGCTTATTCGAGCTATATCGATAACTTTGGTTCTCTGTCGGATTTATTCGTTAGTAATCAGAAATCTGAGTACTTAAACGAAAACGTAGCGACTTATTATATTCTCACGCAAGGTCATTGACACAAGCGCGGCAGTGTTTTGATAAGAATGCCAAAATTGTTACTGTTTGATAACAATGCGTCATTAAAGAGGTACCTTAATACCTAACCTATGTTATCATCATTTCCAATTGAAGAATATTGTTGGCCGTTGCGATTGTAGCGTAAGAATCGACCCCACGAACTCAGCATGACGTAAAAGTTTAACGGAACCTAACGGAGAAAGGGCTGTAGATTTTTTCTGTGTATTTTTGACACCTTTACTTCGATCATTATACTCCTGCCAGGTGATAGCCACCCCTCGTTAGGGGCATTCCAGCAGTGGGCGTTTTTGTGCAGATTAGGAGAAATATAAACGAATGTTGGTTTTTATTTGAAAGGAATAATTTTCCTCAGATTCTGCAATATAAACAATTGCATACAATTACAGTCATTATTTCGCAATAATTATTGTTCTGGGTCAATGCCCCAGTTTTGGATGAGTCGGCGTTGCAAGGAATTAGACGGTTTTACCTTGTTTTGTGAATTAGGGTAATTACGTTTACTAATTATTGTCAAAATTCAAATTATTCACATTAAAATTATTGTGAAAACTGTACAAAAATATCTGAAAAGCTAGGTGAATATATGAACAGTTTATTTAATAATTATGGACGTGCAATATTTAACTTATATTTTGATTATAATTTTTAAACGACGACCGATATAGCGCGGTGTTCGAAGGTCCGCCTGCGACGCAGGAGGTTGCGGATTCGATTCCTGCCTCGGAACAATTGTGTGTACGATCTGCAGATATTTGTTCCGGGTGTTCTGATCGTTTTCTTTGTACTTATAATCAAAAATATCTATCTATGTAATGTATTGTATTATGTATATCAGTTATCTAGTACCCATAACACAACCTCTGCTTACCATGGGGCTAGATAATGCTGTGTGAATTGTCACACCAAAAAAAAATTACTTAAAAACATTTTTCTATAAGCTATCTATGGAGATTTGTCTTCATAATGTTTTTCTAAAATAAACTTACGTAAAGTTGGTTATAATGAGGTTTGAAATACATTTGTTTATATAACCTAGGGACCTACTATCTCTTCATATTTCAGAAGCTTAAGATTTAATAAAATAAAATCTTTTGAGGCAATTGGACTTATCCAAAATTACAATATACCAAGAAATATAATATCAGAAACAGCCGATATGAGTTTCATTACGGAAAAAACACTTTCATCTTTTTTATCAAAACAATACGTCAGGGACCAACAACCGAAGCCAAGGAGCAACGCACTCGTATTATAGCGCCATAAACCACTCGAGCGGTGGAAATACGAACTAGCAACAAACTCGAAAAGAAAATTCTTTTTGACCTTGCGTACATTAAATACACAAATTTGCGAGATTAAAATCAGTTTTAGCATTCATTAGATGTAAAATAACTTTAAAAACTAATAAACATGATTTTTTAGTGTTAAGTTCTTAGGATGTTGTATAGCTATGTAAACACACTTCCGGGGTGGCGCCATCTATTATCAAGTAGCGGAACTAAAGGTCAATTTGTAGTATCAAAGGGCAATGAACTATGACTGAATTGAGATTGTTCCTATTTTCGGCGCTTATGTATTTGATGAGGCCCATTAATAGCTCTTAATATACGTAGGTATAGGTAGGTACCTATCTATGGAATGTGTGGGTAGATGGATACTTCCTACTTAACTTAGGCAGGCACATGTAGGTCCTAAGTGAGAACTGGGAAATACCTAGGTATCTTTATATCTAACCTTCCTAGGGGCCTAAGATGGGGATAGAATGAAGATGAAATATATAATCAACACGGGTCAGTGTACTTCAGATCACCAACTATTGGCGTGTCTGCCTCATCAGGAACCTACGCTAATAACCATTTTAACACTTCCAATGTTCACGACGCATACCTATGTAGTTCGAGCAGTGTTAATAGCTGCTACGCTATTCGGATCTCACAGCCAAAGGTTGGGCAGTGATTGCGTTAATGTGTTTACCTTGAGACTGACCTTCATACGACCTTCTTATGATATAAGTACCAATTTCTTAAAAATATACCTACCGAGTACCTAACCTAGGTACCTAGTGTACCTACCTACCTAATTACCTACCGGGTTTAGTAAAGTTAAACTTTTAATGCTTCTGGAAGACTAACTGATGCTTTGATTATTTATATAAATAATCATAGGTCTTCACCAATAAAAATGTACCCAATTGCCCGATATGTTTTTAAAAATTCTGCGAGGACTTCAGAGACATAATGGTTTACTGAACCTAATTTTCCTTGCTCCATGACAGTAAACAAAACAATCTACCTTGGGCTCCCCTGACTCACACGAAGGTACGTGGGTGGAGATACCTACACTCCAGCTCAGACATAAGAAAACATTTACCGATACACAAAATTTAATTCGGTAACGTAAGTCACCTCTTATAAATAGCAATAAAAATTGCGCATGATCGCCATCTGTTAACGAGTGGCGGTACTAGAGTTCAAGAAACTCCCGAAAAAGTCCGTTCACCCCGTATTGGGTTCGTAACAGCTGATGTACGGACATGCTTACTTATCATTGTATTGCGTGTTAGTGACAATAATGTGGTTATACGTTATTAAATTTACTTATTCCCAGACATTTTTATCAGTTACAAGTGGAAGGAAGGGACTTACAGCTTAATCATTTTATTTACAATTATTTCGTCCTTTAGCCAGGCAGTTTTATTGTTTCTAGAAAAACCCCTGCAGGCGGCGCTTATGCTATTAAAATTATAATCGAGTTAACGACTTGAAAAATAGGTAATTATTATGCGTTATCAAGGTGCTAAATTTTCTTAGAAACGATCTCTCATAACCTAGGTAAGTAGGTACTTATCTAAGTTTAGGTACCTACATGTAGTTACCGTCCCATTTCATACTGAGTTGATTACTTTTTTATTGCCAACGTAATAAGCACATAACATAATAAGGCACTGAACGGTTAATTACAGTGCAAATAAAAACCTATAGGTAGGTTATTATTAACTTTGATAAAAAATACTAAGGGTCATTGCTCTATACAGCGCCATCTATTAGGCATTTAAAAAAGTCATTGACAACATTTTACGAACTTCGTCTACTAATAGTATTAAACAATAGATAATTCTAAAGATAAAAACAAAAAGATAATTCTATTCTATTCAATAATTCAACAAAATTCTAGTTATCTATGTCTCAGGATAGATTTTGTAATTTATATTTAATACTTTTAAAAGTTGTTTTTGCTAGTGTAATTTAGTTCCGCTACGCGCCACTAGATGGCAGTCCCAAACCTCCACTCGTTAATTGAGTTTATAACAAGTGAAGCTCGATCTTGCGCAAGAGTGTTGTAACATACGTGATTGTTATCTAATGTATGAGAAGGTACGCAATGTGGGTATGTCAAACAAGTTATGTAGGTACTTAGTTGGTAAAGTAGTAGCCGAAAAATATCTTGTCCTGTGTTGGCAGCGATAATGGGAATGTTTGCACAGGTACACTTACGGATATAATTCATAATTGCTGCCGACAACCTTGTAAGCGAAAGATATCAGTTCATATAGCTCTGTCTAACCATGTACACAAAAACTTTCAACGAATAATGCGACTATCCAGAAGGTAGCTAGCTGCCCAGCAATTTGTGCTTAAAATCGCGTTCTGAGCACCTTTGTCACGTGGTTCACCAGAGGACAATAAGATTGGCGGTTATTGGTGCTAGGTAGAGTCGACTTTACCAAAATGAGAAGGATAATGTCGCTTCAATGTATGTATATCAGTGATCTAGTAGGTACCCATAACACAAGCTCTGCTTAGCTTGGAGCTAGATACTGTGTGAATTGTCCGGCAATTTTTTTTTTTGTTATTATTATGTTGCATTTACGCTAATTGTTTCCCGGCTTTTTGTAATGATTTTTTTAGCTTTTGTATTCGTATAGAATACTAAAAGACCCGTAACAAAAATAATACTAAGGCTTTACTATTTGTACCGTAAAACTTAAAAAAACATTGCGAATAATACGGATGTTTTTTTTCTTTGGAAATTTCGTTAATTTCAATCGGAAAACGCAAAGTTGTCCAGTAAATTATGAATGAAAGTTGTCAAAACTTGCGTCTGTGCTTTGCTTCGATAAAATCAGTGTCGTTGATTATTTTCCACGATCTTTGGTTACCCCTTTGTATACAAAAATATCCAGGTTTTCGAATCGGAGTAAAGTTACTTACGTGGTTTGAGTAAAAAAAAAGCTCCAGTTATCGACAAAGAAGATTTTGCATCGCTCATGGCTCTAACAATAAAGGGTTTTAACATATAAAAAATCGTAACTTTCACTTAGGTTTACATGATTGACGCTGAGTTTAAATCTGGGAAAATTTTACCCATTGCCAAACGTTTCGAAATTTAAACCAGATGTTGTCATTCATCTCATCGATTTTCTAAATTCGCGACTCAGCGACCTCACACTTGAATCCATGTAGGTCACAGTAGGTCACAACCTGACACGTTTTGGCTAGCTCGAACGTAGACCTTTGACCCTGACATTGGCTCAAAGAGGTCAAAGTTTCGCGTACTGTGCTCTACTTCGGAATTTCTTGAACTTCTTTTGTTAGCTTTATCTTTGGAGAAGACTTATCAACGATTTCAAATACTTAGTCTTTTGCTTTATGAGAAATATTTTTTTAACGAATCCTCAGCACCCCTTTTTTACTCGACTGCAAAAGAAGGATGAATATGTTTTTCGAGAGTATTTTAATTTTTATATAATGATAATGTGTTTTTTTCACCGTATTCTATTCATTATACATTGACTGACAATTTAAGAAATAGTGTACACTTTATAGTGTGTTTTTTTTGCATGAGCTTATTAGAATTTTCCACAAAGCAGGAATTTTCCGTTTTTTTAAGGTTACAGAATAATTCCTCTAAATAGAACACAACTGTCAAATCTAACCAATAAAATCGTGGAGATTTCAAACACACGGTACGTGATTGGCTAGAGTCACGAAGCACGGAGTTTGCATACAAAGGAGGTGCATAGACATAGATACTGCATAGAGTATGCATTCACAGTCGGCTATTGTGTAATAAGCTTAGCTACCTACCTAGGCTATTCAAGCCGTTGCTTGGAGGGACGAAACATCAACTATTCAGTATATAGACAAAGTTACCTCGGTTATTTAAGCCTTTGGAGGTACAAAATATCAACTATTTGTAATATATTTCTGCAGAATAGAGTAATCGTGAATAAATAAATAAAACTGGAAAATCCACACAGCATCATCATCTAGCCCCAAGGTAAGCAGAGCTTGTGTATCTCAGGCATCTAGTGTCTGATATACATAATGCAATACATATATAGATATCTTTTATTATACATAGAACTCCGGAACAAATGTCCCGAGGCGGGAATCGATAACCTCCTGCAGGCGGACCTTCGCCCATCGCGCCACAGAGGTCGTCTCGTTGCCTATGCAATTCCTTAGAAACTTTATCTCATAGAGCTTTTTCAATTATTTTTACTAAATATGTTATCGCTAGGTAAATATAAGCACTAATTTTTAAGTTATTTGTTCAGAGGGAAATTTATTTATGTAGCCTAGATCCTTGGACGTTCCTTCTAGAAATTAAAAAGGTTTCTAAAAGTTATAATTGACGTTTTACTAAAACGTTTAGTTACCGAACTCTACACAGTATGTTTTTTATGTGACTCTTCTGAGTGATTAGATATAATATAATTGGTTTATAATTTTAACTTGAAATGGTAAATTAAGCATATTATTAACTCTATTGTATATAGCCACCTAGCATTTAAGTTAACTTTAAATTTATGTTGCAATACCTTTGCAGGGTGCATGTTGGACTTATATTATTTTTTAAGAACTTTTGTACACATGTAAGCAATAAATCATTGAGTATAGTCGCCTGCTTGAAGTCCAAGGGAGGGGAAAAAGTGTTTTTTTTTTAAATATTTTTCCGTAATAGACCACGGTGCATTATTTATTTATAGAGTTCGTGCATTAGGCATTAAAGACTATTTGGATTTTCCTTAAAACAGTTTGACGATACACTTTCTATCCTAAATGTTAAACAAGTTTTAAAAGCTGCCTTCACCTAGTAAATGGTTGAAAGTTTAATTTGAAAATAGAATTACATTATAGCAACCCTCAGTTGCTATTGGCTGCTGTCATGTCATGACCAGCACTGCGATTAGAGCGCGGCTCTTGGATAATAAGGGAATTATGAACAGAGAGACTGATTATTTTAGTTGAGATTAATAAGAACTTTGGCTTATTAATCTCAACTATTTATTTTTATATCTCAATTAATGGCGTCAATTCAGATATCGCAAAAACTAATCCTACTGATATTATAAACGTCAAAGTTTGTAAGTATGGATGGATGGATGTTTGTTACTCTTTCACGAAAAAAGTACTAAATGGATTTTAATGAAACTTCACAATAATATAGCCTATATATCAGAATAACACAAAGGCTACAATTCATAAAGATATATAGTATATTATCCAAAATATCTATCTCCACGCGGGTGAAATCCCGGGGCGCAGCTAGTCAGAAATAATTTGAATGCAATGATGCCGGCATTCATAACGACCTAAAAAATAGGATGGTATCATTCTTAGTCCTGTCCAATGAGTTTAGCTTTGGCGACATACATATGAATTGACACCAATTACAACTAAAAAAATTCAGTCCTACTACCTACTTACTACATTTTACTCAAAGCCCGTTCTCTCTGTCAAAACAGTACAAATACAACTCAATGGTCAAAGAGGGTTCTAATTTTGACCCCAACGCGCTCCCCTTTGAAACCATAGACGTTTCTATTCTATTCTAAATTCAAAACCGTCCCCTCACTTATCACGGGAAAACTATAGGCTTTTCAAAGACCACGTGGCCTGAAAATAGGTCATCTTTTATCGTGTTGCCATCTCACTCGCGCTTTGTGTCACACAATGGGTAGGAAAGGAACGGAGTATTCCCCTTGCAATGTTTTCCCAAGTTTGCGGTGCATTGTTGCCAGATAAGATATTGTGGAATTGTCAGAAATTGTGTGGCGGAATAGCTTTGCAAGGACGCAATTTTTTATTGAAAATTCATTTTAGTTTATTTATGAATTAACACAGTAGATGGTGATTGAATAAAATGTAAGAGAGCATTGTAGCAGAATTATCAAAAGATAAGTACCTACTTCTAACAAAACATTAAAGAACATCCTATTGTGCGGTGTAAAAGCTATTATATATTTCCCAATAATATATGCTATCTTGCTAAACTTCCAATTACAACTAGGTCTCTCTTACGATGTATCACGAGGGTCTAGACTCTAGAATCTAGAGTTGCTTCATCGTCGGCCACATCGTCACTTTCCATCAGGTTAGATTATGGTCAAACGAAGGTCTATCCATACTTATATTATAAAGAGGAAATGCTGATTTTTTGTTTGTTTGTTTGTAATGAATAGGCTCCGAAACTACTAAACCGATTTGAAAAATTCTTTCACCGCTGGGAAGCTACGTGGTGAACATAGGCTATATTATATTTTAAAAAAAGTAAGGGATCCGTACTAAAACCGTGCGAAGCCGGGAAGGTCTGCTAGTTGACTATAAAAAAATGGTTCTATGAGCTTTTCAGTCGTGAATTAATATCTAGTCGAAATATAGAGTCACTTCCGCGTAAAATATTATCGAGATAGGTAGGTTTATTATTTCTATAGAAATAATGTATTAACGGTATTATTTATGCAATTATGATATATTTCGATTCGATATAAATAATAAACCTACCTTTCCCTTATGCGGAAATGACTCTTTATTTCTGGCAATAATTTTATTTAAAATGTAATTTACTAAAGTACTACCGTCTATTTTGTTCCTCCATGTCCATTCTATCCAAATGTTGCCTGGAAAAGATCTCTCACAGCGATAAGGCTGCCGAAGTTTCTATTTCGTAGTGTGTTTAAATGTAGTACATATAATATGTTATCTATACTTGGAAACCGAGATATCATTTTATCTAGCTTCCAATATGGTTTTGAAGTATCCGCCATGTGCTTTTCCTGAATGGAGTCATTATTTTTGAAGACCTCTGTGGCGCGGTGGGCGAAGGTCCTCCTGCGACGTGGAAGGTTGCGGGTTCGATTCCCGCCTTGGGACAAATGTTTGTACGATCTACGGATATTTGTTTCGGGTGTCGATTTCTATGTAATGTATTGTATTATGTATATCAGTTATCTGGTAACCATAACACAAGCTCTGCTTAGATTAGGGCTACATGATGCACTGTTGATTGTCCAGCATTATTTATTTATTTCTATTTCTATATCGTATGTATTTCTTCGCGCGTGACCACACTGAGTGGAAAGATTTGGGGGAGGCCTTTGCCCAGCATTGGGACGAATCAGGCTGAATAAAAAGAAAGTATTTTGTTGATTACTATTTGATTCCTTTACTTGGATACTAATAATTTATTTATTTATTTCTATATCGTATGTATTTCTTCGCGCGTGACCACACTGAGTGGAAAGATTTGGGGGAGGCCTTTGCCCAGCATTGGGACGAATCAGGCTGAATAAAAAACAATGTATTTTGTTGATTAGTAATTGATTCCTTTACTTGGATACTAATAATATTTAATTATTAATAGATTAAACACACGATTCCTTCATAAGGAAAGAAAACTATCATAGCTATGCCGTTAGACGCACAGTAATGTTAACCGTAACGTGGAGTAGTTGCATTATTAATGAACTAGCTGCAGCTCGCGGTTTCCACTCGTTTTTCTATATTAAAAAGCCTTTACGATAATCCAGGTCCAGAACTTTAATGTGTGGCATGGCAACACGCTGTAACTGTCGACACTAGACAAACCTTATCTGGTTTAAAGTGTCGTAGAAATAAGATTAGAATAAGTTTTTATTAATAAAGAAATACAATACAATACAACTACATCTCTGCGAAGTTTCATCCCGATCCGTCCAGTAGTTTTTGTGAGGGGTCTAAATCATCTTTGTCTACAGACTTTCGCATTTCGCTTTCGCGTGTGATTAAACGAGGATTTTAAGTTATTAAAATATGTTTTGTAAATACCTACCTACCTACCAGGTAGATTTTTGGTTTTTGTTAAAAATTATTTAAATTACAATTATACCTAATCGGATGAATTTAGTGAGTTATCTTCTGCAGGGGGAAAATGGAAAAGCTCTTTTCTGTATTTTCAGAAATATTCGAACGTAGAAAATAAGTGTTGAATTCCATATATTAACATTCCTTTATGTTGTTCAAAAACACAGGCACCAACTTAGCTATATTTTTTTTTAATTACCTAATTTATTACAGGCGGGATTGCAATTTTATCATATTATTATTATGTTATTTTACCTGGTTGTTGTTATTTCTCATTTCCATAAGCATTATAAACTGAAAGGTATTGTATTTATTTAGTACATTATGTTAAAGATTTTCTTTTATCCTCGGAATAATCAATGCCGGGGGCTTTTTTATGGTGGTTTTTTTATTCTATTTAACGGTGATGTTGACACGTCAGATCTTTGAACTTGCCATAACAAAAAAAAAGAAAGAAGATTGAACACCGAGTTGTACATAGCAACAAACCTTTGTACATTCCAAAATAATAAAAAATTCCAACACAGTATACAACACTATCACGTGACTGGCCACCAACACAACCCGAAAAACAAACAATTCTTTTTTCAAAAACGCGCGCGGAATAAAATATTAGGACCCGCTCACACCGAGTTGTTGCAAGCGGGCCATCGAGGGAACAACTAGGAAATGTGCCGGCCGAGCCTCACAGGCGTACCCGACGCACACAGGCATACCTCCTCCCTTCATACTTACACGTGCGTTCTGTACATGCGTTTTGACATGTGAAGTTTATTTATAGACCTATGCGTGTATGACGATGCATTTTACACGTAATATTCAGGACTGAACGACCAACAAGAGTCTTGTTAGAAAAAAATTATGTAAGATTTGGAAAAGTGCATCGGAAAATTCAAAATGCACCGACATAGCGGATCTTAGAAAAATGTTACGCCGCTAAAATCACAACTACCGTTATTGCATAACAGTCCGCCAGAACGAGACAGAGTGTTTCTACAGTACTAGAGAAAGAGAGGAGAAAGGTTGTGTAACTCCACACAGCGAAAGCTTTCATACTTTCTTTATGTACAACTGCGCTAGTGAGCGTGGGTCTTTACATTTTTTGTATTTCGAACGAAAGAGCCTATGTGAATAGACGGTTTTTCAAAATTGGACTTTTATAGATAACTGCGGCGTTGAATTTTGAACGTTTGGTGCAAGCGTTTGAGTCCATGTTTGAATGGCTAGGAGTGGGCTTGGCAGCTTTTTGAAAAGTTCAATGACACAATGTTTGGCACGCTTCTTCGGCCTACCGATTTTTTCCGTCGAAAAGGCGACACAAGAGGAATTTTTCAGGGAACTGAAAGTAGGGCATCAGTTTTGGATTTTAATCGTTTTCCTCGGGATTAAGGATAAGATTCTAAACGAAACTAAATGAGAATCACCTTTTGTATTGCAAAGTAATGTCATGCCTATTGTAGTAAAATATTCTTGAGTTCCAAAAAATATAAAAGCCGATGCCTAACTGAGAGGTGTTTTAGCTACCCGACGATAGATGGCAGTATTGACAATTTATTTACCCAAAATGTAGAGTTCCTGTCTTGTAGAGTATTTTTTTAAATTAAGAAATAATTATCTAATATCCCAAAATCCCAACAAGTAGAAGTATAGAATATTACAGATTTTTCTACCTTCATGTGTTACAAAAGATTTCGTTTGAAAGTATCTTCAAAGTTTTCAGATAAATCTGGTCTCAATTTTATAACATTAGTTTCAACGAGTAATTTTTACGGATCGAATGTTAATTCCGCAGTAAATATTTTGATAACAGAATATGCAATCATTCAAAATCTATAAATAAATCTTAGATTTGTCTCAAAATAGATAGTTTACTGTTCAAATTGCTATTGCATCACAGCGAAGGAAGTGAATTAGCAGTCATAATATTTATATGGCTATCTTTTTCACCCGCTATGGCGTCATCCTTGTCTTACGTAGAGGGATTCCCACTGGTATAACGAAAGGCCGCGACACACTGTCGTCTCGCTTGCACTCACACAGCTACGTATATCGCGACTATGGTCGTGCAAGGCAACGGAGTGCATTGACCTGTCCTTGTTACACGTGTGTGTCAGCCTTGCTTTACAGTTATACGTGGCTTCTTTGTGTGTGTGTGCATCATAAGGTACGTTGTACACTGGGTTACATTATTTTATTGTCCCCGTATTTTTTATGGTTCATCGGCCATAAATTTCTGGAAATATTTTTTTATGAATAATTTTGAATACGAACCAGTAGCTTTCCAGTGTGTCATGATAGGAGTTTTATGTGTGAATTCCGTGTCGATCCTTACCTGCAAATAATAAAAAAGAATTATAATAAATTTTTATATTAATAATTATTAAAATAATAGATACATTAAAATAATAGAGCTCTATCCAATTCAGGAATAACATCTGGAAAATAATTATATCGGGGCTTTACTAGGTACAAATAGATAGAATAAAATTCAAAATTTTCTGTCCAAATTTCTTAACTATTCCAATCAGGGATGTCAACTGTTATTTTTTACTAAACGCTCAATATAATTGAATGAGAAAGTACTTTAACTACTCAGTCAAATTCAAACAAAGAAAAGTTTTAATCTTAAATAGTCTTATTAAATCATACAGAACCCAAGAAACCGTAAAACAAATATGAAAACGGCCTAACACCGCTACGGTTATAAAAAAGTTGCGTCACACACAGACCATAAAAAATGTCTGCTCGTCGTCAACACCGGCATTACATCACTAGGCAGTTACTTGCGCTTACGTGTGTGAGTGAACACACACGTGGACACCAGTGACGTCGCATTCACGTGTACAACGTATTTGTGCATGTGTGTGTGCGGCCTAATCTTTTGTGGAATGCGGGCTTCATACGTCTAATGAGTACTTTTTAAAAGCTGAAAAGGCATTTTCTTTGAGTGTTTTTTAGCAAATGAAATGGACTGGGTTAGGTTTCCTGGGATTCATATAGTTTGAAAGCGGATTGTTTGGTGTTTAGATTAGACAGAACGGATAATTTTAAAACTAATCATAACTGTAGAATTTCATAATTATATACGTATGGATTTACGGATCCATGCTTTTTAATAGTATTTCAATGATTTATTAAATAATTTAGTAACAATACATAATTTTATCTATCGATTATGAAATCTTTCATTAAATTGTGAAAAGCATCAGACACACTGGACTAGATTTTTATTAGCTATTATTCAAATTTCTTTAAACATATTCTCCCTGTTTGCATTAAAATACATATAATTTATATTTTTATATTTTTCTACGATAATAAGCATGATCAAATTACAGTTGACCAAACAATATAAAATTACACATTGATTCGCAAGTATTATTCAACTTCAATATAATGTTCCTAGATTTTATACGCAAATAATGTCCATAATTACACGCATTGAAAATTATGTCATTCATAGCAGTTATTTGCATAACAAATAACGCGAATAAAATGCTAAACCTGTTGCGAAACCTGACCTAACACAATACTCTACCTTTATCTGTATATATCTATTGCTATTACGTGGGAACATAGCAGATTATATACATTGTATATAGTAACTATGTATATAACTTCTGTACCTGCGGATATGACTCAGAACATAGCTAATATTCTGAGTTGTATCGACAAAGGAAATAACTACTTTTCGTGATGTTGTTAATGAAGGAAAATAATTTTCTGGTAAATGACCTTGTGATTCGTCAAGTTCATAACGTTTTATTTATCTTAAATTAACTAAGGCCCAACAATTTTCCAAAACGGGGTACAAAGGCCCAATCCTTTTTAAACTATAACTTTAAAACTTATACGGATACAATAGGTATAATACAGTTAAAATAGGTTCAATCCATATTTAGCTTATGACGTGTGTTCTTTTTCTTACTTTTTCAGCGCTTGGTACTTGGTGATAAAAAAACTAAATATAAATAATATACAATAAATTCAGTCAAACTGTCCAGGATAAAGATAGGATACACGGATTCAAACACGTTCACAGCAATCTAAAGTCTACTGACCTATTGTCCTGTATTCTGACATCATCGCAAACAGTTCAGCGCATTCCTATTGTCTAACATTGTATGTAGTTTTACTTCACTTTAGATTTACTCGCGTGGAAGAAACTATATGAATTTTATCAAAAGCACTCACTTTATTTTATGTGAATAGTCTTTAGAGAGAGTTTATTTCACTTTTTAATCATTTTCCGTTTGTATTTTCAAATAAAATTTTAATTTCAACTCAAAAATGCCCATTTTGCTGTAGCATAGTCTTGTAAGTAGGTCAATTACAACAATTTATAACTTACACGTTACGATGTTACATTTCTATTTGACAAGACTAAAAAACTTCTAGCCAATAATAAACCTATCTCCATCGACTCAATCGCTGATGGTAAAAACAGTTCCAACAATAATAATTTCCTCTAAGAATAGTTTATCTTCGAATCACAACTGTTTTATGCATCAACTCAGTCAATATACATTGTGAACTAAATGATGAATACGACCCAAATTATAGTGTAACGCGAGAGGATGATTTGTTTGATTTAAAGCTTTTACCATCTTCAATCTTTATACACTCAAGAACCAATTATAAAATTGTCATAAATAAAGTCACCAGTAAAACAACAATTTTTTTAGATAGAATTATACATTAAATGTAAGATATTATTTTTCAAAACAAAGACTATAGAATAATAAGAAAAATAACGGATATAAAAACGAAAACTTAAGTAAATAAATATCTCTAATTAAACGTATTTATATCTATGTTAAAACTCTAACGATCTTTTCACTAGTTTTATGTTAAAATTTGTTTATAGTGGACTCCACTGGTCTGTGTAAATCCTTATTATAACTTTTTGTAATGTCTATGTACTGTCTGTCTTCCAAATAAATAAAAATGAAATAAATATCTCATTGGCACAAAACTTACAAAACTAGTAAACTTCACGGTAAAACCCGAGGTGCATAGAGTCATTAGACATCCACACAAGCAAAACAAGTAGCTACCTGGGCGTCCATGAGCATTACGTGCTACCGACCAAACTAGTATCTATTCGGCCAATGCTATAATCGTCCATATTGCTTGCTACTGCTTTTAGCAGTATTTGTACAAAAATATTACAAAACAACTTATTAAATAAAAAAATACTTATTTCTTCAGATATTAGCGTAGTTGCTGGTAACCACCCATTATCACGTTTAAAAAACTTAATTTTTTGACATTTCCAAGTGGCGAAGCTACTTTTCGAAGTCTTTCATAAAGTTATTTGGTTTTACAGACAACGAAAACAATTTGATGTAAATCAAAACGATAAGTCATTGGCAAATCAGCAAGGTGCTTCATGCATTATAATTTGTTAGTCAAATGCGAAGTAACTACTGGAACTGCGTTTATTCTGTGTCTTGGTAACTTAGGTATTCTGCGAGTACTAGGTACTTAGGTGTAGATGCGGCTGAATTTGGTCAATGCCGTATTTTTAAGTGCTATCAATGATTGGGTATAGAATTCTTGTTTTTATGTTCAAGAATTCTAAGATACCTATTTATTTTGCTTCTGTATGTAGACATTACAAATTTGCGACTAGAACTTTGGTCGTCATGCTTTTCTTTTATTTAGGAAATAAATTGGTTTTAAATATTAATAGTAAGCAGTAAATAAAATTGTATCTACAGCTTAATATTAATCGTATTTATATCAATGTTTATTATAATTTTTTTTGTCAACAGATCCTGCTGCATCCCTTACAAAGGGGTGCCAGAGATTTGAAATGAATATGGAGATTTGCTCGTCAATATGCCAACCCGTGTTCTGACTGACTGACTACCCTAATACATGTACAATCTACAACTTGGCAAACACTACACTACCTACTAATATCTAAGCAATTTGAAAAAGTATATGAAAAATCCAGATTTTTACCATCTTTTTTCTTTGTAGCATTATTTATTGTAGAAAGGTACTCTATAAAGATTTTGTAACTATGAAATGAAATGAAAATATATTTATTCTGATAGAGCAAAAAACTTAATTATCTAACTATAGTAAAGAAATACAGCACACGACTTAAAAATACTTAAAGTATATAATTGATAATATGCATTGATTTTTATATATATATATATATTTTATTATTAATAGATATATCTAAATTAATTTAGTGTAGATCAAGCCGTGTGTGATGGTCAGTGCCGTGTTGCTGCGCTATCAGAACAGGTTCATGCTCAGCTGAATGTTGCGAGTAACCCCACAACGCTGATTTGACTGAGTATAGATAAATATTTATAAAAAACAGAAAACAAAAATTTCAACCGCAAAAAATATTTGCCCAAAAGAAAGTAAGAACGCAAGAGCAAATAAATCGCACGCCCGCAGTGTGTCACTGCCCGAAAAAAGTTTGCTATCACGAGGATACCGCCTCTGTGTGCGTGCGTCCGTGTGACCTACATACGAAGCGCGTTCGGCCAACATCGTGCGTTTCCGTCATCCACATGTCCCGTACCGTGCGCCATCTTGAAAAGCCACCATTTTAATTAGACCCGCCAGTTCAGTAGCGCTCTAAGATAGCTGTAAAAGAAGGATAGGTCAGGTTGTTCTGGTGGTAGGTATTACGTAAAAGCTGTGTTGTCAATTGTTTTGTTTTCATTTTCTATAGTTTGTCGCGTGATAAAGCTGATAATATCTACTTCCGATTGTGTTTATTTACTTATAGGTAAAGTTCTTTTGCACCTACTCATCTTTCACTTGGGTCCTTTTAAATATCTTTTTAGAGTATTTATTTATCACTTGGGTCCTTTAAAACCCTTTTTTCAAGTAGATTTTATCACTTGGGTCCTTTTAAATCTTTTTTTTTAATAAGTAAGAGTAATTTCTGTATTTTATCTAGCACTACCTACTAAATTGTTGTCCACACTACCCAAATGTTAGCAGGTAGATAATGCTATGTATTATGCTCGCCTATGTACAAACTGTGTACGCTGTGTAGTATAAGTAAATAATAGTCCACTGTTAGACATACGCCTCCCGTTATGAGCTCCATGCTGAAGACAGGGCGCTATGGCGCTTATTGGGGGAGGCCTATGTCCAGCGATTGGACTGCTATAGGCTGATGATGATGATGATAAACGGATTTTAATGCGGGTTTTTTTAATAGATAGAGTGATTCAAGAGGAAGGTTTATAAATAATTTAAAACATAGATTTTTCACGAGGGCGAAGCTGGGGTAAAATATATATCTATGTTATGTTGTCTATTCCTTAGACAAGCGTTTAAAGGTTATTTCAATCCCATGGGAACTGGTTTATAGGATAAAAAGTACCTTATGTTTTATTCCCGGCATAGAACTACATGTATGCAAATTTCAGCCCGATCCGTTCAGTACTTTTTGCGTGAAAGAGTAACAAACATAAAAACTTTCTCGTTAATAATATTAGTAGCATTTATGTTTGGCAGGCACAAAATCCCGCTGGATGCGGCAAGCTGAAGACAGGGTGCTATGGCGCTTATTGGGGGAGGCCTATGTCCAGCAGTGGACTGCTATAGGCTGATGATGATGTTTGGCAGGCATACATTCATTATGACGACCGATGTGGCGCGGTGGGCGAAGGTCCGCTTGCGACGCAGGAGGTTGCGGGTTCGATTCCCGCCTCGGAACAATTGTGTGTACGATCTGCAGATATTTGTTCCGGGTGTTCTGGTCGTTTTCTATGTATAATAAAAAATATCTATCTATGTAAAATATTGTATTAGATAATGCTGTGTGGATTGTCCAACATCATAAAAAAAATATGGAAAAAACCAAATCAATAAATTTATCAATTATTAATATGCAATGAATAAAAGATTGGAAAGCGCATTACGTAATTCTATCAGATCAATTATTTAAAATTAAGAGTCGTTACATAAGTTATAAATATTCCATAGTTAATAGTAAACAGTCTATGTATCTGCATTATCTACTTCCGTATGTTATTTTAGGGTTCCGTAGGCTTTGTCAACTTAATCAAGGGTATTTTTGACACTTTGACTGCGAACTTTTTTCGACGACTGCGATCTTTTTTTTAACCTAAGCCATTCGTGCTGCCGCTCTACACAGCGGTTGTGTTGCGCCGCACATGCGTTTCGTTCGAAAAACATTACAGCTGTTCTGAGTCACACAGATCTGTATTTTCTCAGCCGCTGCGCTAGTGTGGATTTACGCATATTAGTCACTTGTAGAAAACACATACGGTGTGTGATTTCAGCACTCGAAGTGTACTAACGCGATCTGAACCACATAATAATCAGTACTAATTTAACGGGTAATTATCGCCTTTATTTACCCATTATTCCCGACTTTTCAACAGGTTTAATCTTTATAAAAAATTATTATTAGTATAACTAAGTATTACTAAGTAGTATATTATACATAAATTATATATATATTATATATGTATATATATTTAACATTTATTTATCTTTAAATACTCATATTATGTTCAAATTTATTCTAGCTCTATCCTTGGTACACTCCCTGCCTTTCTTTAATTCACACAATTCTTTCCATCCAAAGGTTGCCTGGAAGAGATCGCTTCTAAGCGATAAGGCCGCCCATTGTACTTGTCACATGTAATATCTTTCATAATGTTCTGTATCTGGTGTACAATAAAGTATTTTTGTATTGTATTGTATTGTATTATTTTCCATAAATATATGTAACTAAGTCGCTTCCCGCTGTCTGTCCCTATGTATGCTTAGATCTTTAAAACTACGCAACGGATTTTGATGCGGTTTTTTATAATAGATAGAGTGATTCAAAAGGAAGGTTATAAGCCATTTGACAAATAGATTTCCACGCGTGCGAAACCGCGGGGCGGAGCTAGCCTTTATTAACAAAGATAATTACAATCAACTAATATCAACAAATTAGAACTAGAATTTATTATTGACCTAACTTTAGACTGCTGCTAACAATCTACAAGTACCTCTATAAATATAATAACTGGAAAAATAATAAAGAAATATAATAAAGGTTGCCTGGAAGAGATCGCTTTTAAGCGATAAGGCCGCCCATTGTACTTGTCGCATGTAATGTTTTTTATAATGATCTGTATCTGGTGTACAATAAAGTATTTTTATATTGTATTGTATTGTATATCTGGAAGAACATTTTTTTGTACAGAACCCTATAATAATTCGAACGCTTGTCCGATTACGCACACATACAAACAGACGGACACAGAGATATTTTCGGCGACTTTCACCATTCGAAAGTTCTCGATGTTTATACACCGCTTCTTTTGTATTATATTCGTGGGATTTATAAAGCGAACGAAAATTCTAATATTTAAAACTAGCGGACCGTCCCGGCTTCGCACGGGTATTGGATTTTTTAAGGTATTTTTTTTACATCGTGGGTTACATTATTGGAGTTTTAGTAAGGATCCCTAATTTTTTTTTTAATATAATATAGCCAATGTTCACCGCGGATAGTGTAGCTTTCCAACAGTGAAAGAATTTTCAAATCGGTCCAGTAGTGCGGAGCCTATTCAATACAAAAAAAAAATCAAATCTTTCCTCTTTATAATATTAAGTATAGACAAGAGGCCCGCGGCTTCGCCCGCGTGGAATTCTGCGTCAAATCCTATCCTACTAATATTATAAACGCAAAAGTTTGTGAATCATGGCCATCATGGCCTGTTGCAGCGTTGGATCGCGAGGAGTGGAAGGAGAAAAGGGAGGCCTTTGCCCAGCAGTGGGACAGTAATGGCTTAAAATAAATAAATAAAATAATAAAAGTTTGTGAGGATGTAAGTAATATTTGTTGCTCTTTCACGGAAAAACTACTGAATGGATTATTTTGATGAAACTTCACATTAATATAGCTTATATATCAGAATAACACAATAGGCATAGGCATATTCATAAAGATACGAGGGCGAAGCTAGGCGCAGCTAGTGGTTCATAAACCTTCCTCTTGAATCACTCTATCTATTAAAAAATACCGCATCAAAATCCGTTGCGTAGTTTTAAAGATCTAACCATACATAGGGACAGACAGACAGCGGGAAGCGACTTTGTTTTATACTAATAATACAATTATATTACTTTTAATTACCTAAATCCTAATTATATTTATTTATTTTAGAATTTTATGCAAACTTACAGATAGGTACACAAAATATAATTTACTATCAGAAATATACATGCTGGGTACATGTCAGCTGAAAGCCAATTATACATTTCCACTATAGATTACTAATTAGATGAAAACATCACTAGACCCTACATTTTACCTACTGAATGATGCGCACCAGAACGGGTGCGCTATGTGGAAGTACTTTGGAGCTCTTCATCTGGGTGCGCAACATCTGGGTGCGCTACGAGGAATGCCTCGTAGTGAAGAAGGATTGTTTGAAAATGGAGTAAATAATGTTATTATTCATCATCAGCCTATAGCAGTCCACTGCTGGACATAGGCCTCCCCCAATGAGCGCCATAGCGCCCCGTCTTCAGCTTGCCGCATCCAGCATCTACCTGCAGTCTTTCGCAGGTCGTCATCCCACCTGGTCGGAGGGCGTCCTACACTACGTTTACCGAGTCGTGGTCTCCACTCAAGAACACGTTTGCCCCATCGGCCGTCGGTTCTTCGCGAGATATGGCCGGCCCACTGCCACTTCAGCTTGCTAATTCTTTGAGCTATGTCGATAACCTTGGTTCTCTGGCGGATGTATTCGTTAGGAATCCTATCCTTCAGAGAAACTCCGAGCATAGCTCTTTCCATAGCTCGCTGAGCGACTTTGAACTGGTGGACCAGCCCTATCGTGAGTGTCCACGTCTCAGCTCCGTAGGTCATATCGGGTAGGACGCACTGATTGAAAACTTTCGTTTTCAACCAATCATGTTATTATTATAATATAAGAATTAGGTAAAAGGCCTACGACGTAGCAGTTCGTAGCGTTTCGTAGTAGTCGCTACGAAATTTTTCTTTGCTCATTCATTTCGTTCGGGAAAATGCGAAGACAGATTTTTCTTTCTGCAAAACTAAAGATTTTGTACTGTATTTATTTACTTAAAAACATCTAGTTCTATTTTGACAGGATATATCACTACATAGTATAAAGCAAAGTCGCTTCCCGCTGTCTGTCCCTATGTATGCTTAGATCTTTAAAACTATGCAACGGATGTTGATGTGGTTTTCTTAAATACATAGAATGATTCAAGAGGAAGGTTTATAAACCATTTGACACATAGATTTCCACGCGTGCAAAGCCGCGGGGCGCAGCTAGTACCTGATATAAAAGAGATTCTTTATAAATTTGTTATTTTTTAACAGTTTTTGTAGAACTTGTTAAACTATATATATTATTTATTACTGAACTCACGAATTCATCTGAATCGACCAGCTGAAAAGAACGGGGTGAAATTTTGCATGGATGTAGTTCTAAACGTAGAGTTAGTAAAACTTATAGGTTAAGTAAGTACTTTATACCCTACCGAAAATAAGTGCAAATACTAAAAAAGCATATAAGAAATAATAATATAGAATGCATTATAATTATAACGAGATTTCGTTTCGTTTTGTTCCTCAATAAAATAATAAATTATTTATCGTAAATTAATTAATTCTTTATTATAAATTAATTAATTATTTATGATAAATTAATGAATTATTTATTATAAATTAATTAATTATTTATTATAAATTAATTAATTATTTATTGTAAATAAATACATTATTTATTGTAAATAAATACATTATTTATTTATTGAGGTTTGATTTTATTGTATTGCTTTCAAAACGACTACATTTAATTTATTAAACATTTGTCTTAGCACCTAACAATGTAAAGATGGGCGATATTAACAATAAAATTTAATTAGGCAAAAATGTAATAACACTAACTCAAATTTATCGAGATTTAATAACAGTAACTCAAATTTACCGAGATTTAATAATAGTAACCCAAAGTTATTCATAATTATGAAAAAGAGTGCTTATTTCAAGGCGTAACCAAACATCATGTTCACTACAACCATCTATTAGAGAGGCAATTTCGTTTGGGGGTTTTCTATGACATCATCAAATAGTTTATAGGGCTGCCCCCTATGCCTTATCCCAGTTTCCCCCCTTTAAGAGCCTTCCAATTTTCCCCCTTAGAGCATTATCAAAGTTTTCCCTCTCTTAGAAATTAATATATATAGGATATAATATATGAGGCTTTTAGTAACATAATATATGGTAGTAGCAAAAACCTTAATACTTAGAATTATTTCACTTGATGTATAGATTTTTATTATATACTACCTACGTCTTTGAGTTCGTCTTCGACAGCATGGATATTTCTGTGCAATTTTTTTTTTTTTAATATTACCTTGTTACCTGCCTGGGCCACCGCACACAGTGTTGATTTTTTTTTTTTTTTAATTCGTCTATGGAATCTTTTGTATTGGCACCTTGCTTTTTTGTCATTCTACCAACGGAACAGGTATTAGAGTGACAATTTATGACCATAGAACCAAGCTATCAGGGAGAAGTTAGCCACAAAACGAGTTTTACTCCGTCTGCAGAAATTTGCAACAATTGTAGCAGATTCAGATTCAGATTCAGATTTCTTTATTGTCATAATTCTTACATAAAAGTGTACAATATAATATATATATATTTACCTTAATTATGCTAAGGATACGACTCGTCAGAACAGGTGATATACAATTTTGATGTATGGGAAACATAATAATTATGTTATATTCTTAAAATTATAAAAGTGAACGTTACTCTCGGCTAGGTGATGTTACGGGGATGTCTGATTTTATTTTATATTTACTGTAATCGTTTTCTAAAAACTCTTTGATGCTATACAGCGTTTTGTCGATTAAAATATTTTTTAGTTCTTGGATGAAACTATTTTCATTTTTAATAAGCTTCAACTCTAAAGGGAGCTTATTATATAGTTGTTGACCCATTATTTTAGGTAGCTTTTTTTGCATATTTAGTCGATGCTGGATGGGCTCAAGCATCATTTTAGCTTGGACGTTTAAGTGGTTAGCAAACATTTAAAATAAAATAATTTTGAATGTAATCAGTAAAGCCGTTCTCAAGTTATAACGCGACCAGGAGAATAAAGGGTTATTTTTTATATATTAGAATATATGTATTTACTTTAAGTATTTGTGATGAATAAATCTACTATTTATACTTAATTAGTAATTTTCTGACAGGTGACAGCCCTGGCAAGTATAATCGCGTATAAAATTCGAGAGTCGCCGAAAAGTCGTGCGCAACTTTCACCAGTTAGATAATATACTGGTTGTAATGAGAAAGGATCTGTACAATGCCCACTGTTTCCCACTAGTGGGGTAAGGTCTAAGTGATGAGGTTGCCTGGAAGAGATCGCTCTCAGCGATGAGGCCGCCCTTGATTTATTCTACGTTTTTATTTCTGTATTGTTTTCTGTTTTGTGTGGTATAATTAAGTGTTTTCTATCTATCATATATATATGATTTATATAGCGACGGGAATAAAATAAAATTTTAACACAAAACTTATTTTAGAAAATTTATTTAAAGGCTAACTTAACCCTAAAAAGAGAGTACCGCTGGGGCAAACGTGTTTTTGAGTGGAGACCACGACTCGGTAAACGTAGTGTAGGACGCCCTCCGCCCAGGTGGGATGACGACCTGCGAAAGACAGCAGGTAGATGCTGGGTGCGTCAAGCTGAAGACAGTGCGCTATGGCGCTCATTGGAGGAGGCCTATGTCCAGGCAGTGGACTAATATAGGCTGATGATAAATACGATGAAAGGACAAAGGGCGCTAGTGTGCCTCGGGTTACCGCCTTAACCCTTAAGGTAGCAGAGAACTTTTTGGTTAATTTAAACGTAAATTCTATTAAACCTAGTTTAGCTAGTTTAGCTGTCAATACTAGTGACATCTTTTTCTTATCAGCGAGAAGGTGAGTTTATAAACCAATTTTAAAAATCAGAAATGATGCAACAAACCTAGTGTGGACGTCAGATTTTTTTTAAATTTTATGTATAGTATACTCATCAAAACTACCTTAACACTTTGAGTGCTGAAAACGTACGGTATGAGTTTTCTACAAGTGACTAATATGCGTAAATCCACACTAGCGCAGCGGCTGAGAAAATACAGATCTTTGTGACTCAGCAGAGCTGTAATATTTTTCGACCGAAACGCATGTGCGGCGCAACACAACCGCTGTTGTAGAGCGGCAGCACGAATTTTTTAGGTAAAAAAAAAGATCGTCGAAAAAAAACCGCAGTCAAAGTGTTAAGGTAGCAGAGAACTTTTTGGTTAATTTAAACGAAAATTCTATTAAACCTAGTTTAGCCAGTTTAGCTGTCAATACTAGTGACATCTTTTTTTTATCAGCGAGGTGAGTTTATAAATCAATTTTAAAAATCAGAAATGATGCAACAAACCTAGTGTTGTGTAAGAATAGTGAAGCAAGTAATTTTTAGAAATAAGTAGATAAGATATGATGTATAATATATATATTAAAATATATAATATAGCATACATATAATAGATAAATAGTTAGATAAGAATAAGTAGATATAAACAATATACCTAAGTAAAATATAATAATTTTAATTTAAAAATAGATACATAAAGTCTCTGATAATGTTAGAGGAATAAGTACAATAAATAAAAAAAAAAAAAAAAAAACCTAATTAGCAATATCTAATATAATATAAAATTTAATTATTATAACCAAACCAGATTTTTTTAAATTTTATGTATAGTAATCATCAAAACTACCTTAAGGGTTAAATAGGTTTCCTAAAATTATATAAGTAAATATAAACATCGCGTGTCTTCGTAATTAAATTATTATCGAAGGTTGCAACAACATAACAATTTTACAACAAGTACGTAATAATAATAAAATACCACGGAGTAATTAAATTTTATCTTTAGTTAATTACTGGTTACGTTCGGTAATTGACTGGTGTTATTTGACAGTGACATAAGATGTCAAAGAGGTAGCTTAGCTTGACCTATCGTGACTTTTGGGTTAACACTTTGACTGCGGTTTTTTTTCGACGACTGCGATCTTTTTTTTTACCTAAAAAATTCGTGCTGCCGCTCTACACAGCGGCTGTGTTGCGCCGCACATGCGTTTCGTTCGAAAAATATTACAGCTCTGCTGAGTCACAAAGATCTGTATTTTCTCAGCCGCTGCGCTAGTGTGGATTTACGGATATTAGTCACTTGTAGAAAACTCATACCGTGCGTTTTCAGCACTCAAAGTGTTAAGGGTGGACTTTTGTGGGGTGATGTGATTGAACTTTATAATTAACTAGCTGTTATCCGCAGTTTCATCCGCGTTAAATTCAAAGTTCACATTTTAAAATTTTAATATAGCCTATGTTCACCGGGGATAGTGTAGCTTACCAACGGTGAAAGAATTTTTCAAATCGGTCCAGTAGTTTCGGAGCCTATTCAATACAAACAAACAAAAAATCAAACCTTTCCTCTTTTTAATATTATTATACCTACTAGCTGCGCCCCGCGGTTTCACCCGCGTGGTGATAGATATTTTGGATAATATACGATATATCTTTATAAATTGTAGCCTATGTGTTATTCTGATGTATAAGCTATATTATTGTAAAGTTTCATTAAAATCCATTTAGTAGTTTTTACGTGAAAGAGTAACAAACATCCATCCATCCATCCATCCATACTTACAAACCTTCGCGTTTATAATATTAGTAGGATATAGTATAGATGTGAGTTTAAAACTTTTTCTCTGATATTATCTCCCACGAGGACCAGTCGGTTCATGCACAAATATACAGTAGTACGGTATAGTACATCTATATAGAAAACATGTCGGTCTGTACGTTTGAGAGCTGACCTGGATGTCGTCTGCATCCGGATCCGTATCAAAATAGACTGGCGGGAGTTTTAATTAAATCTTTTATATATATTTGCATTTATTTGGAGGTGGTAAGCGCAGGATTAAGTTCATAATATTTATAATGAGATGGGATAAATTCCTCTCATCATCATCATCATCATCATCAGCCTGTAGCAGTTCACTACTGTTTAAAAAAAACATAATAAACAAATGCAGCTAAAAAAAAGAGATGACAAGGGGAAAAAAAAGAAATTCCCACCAACCCACCGAGGGGTCGTCAACCCTCGAGTTGACGCCGGGGTAATGAGGCCAAGCCTCGAGGCCCCTCTCTGTGCCCCCACCAGAGCCGTAAAGAAATCTATTGATCAGTTCACTACTGAACATAGGCCTCACCCAATGAGCGCCATAGCGCCCTGTCTTCAGCTTGCTGCCATCCAGCATCTACCTGCAGTATTTCGCTGGTCGTCATCCCACCTGGTCGGAGGGCGTCCTACTACGTTTATCGAGTCGTGGTCGCCACTCAAGAACACGTTTGCCCCAGTGGCCGTCGGATAAATTCCTCTGTAGACAATTTATTTATTCTGTTTGAGAGTAAATACATATTTATTTTCATAAAATTAAAACTCCTCAACCTCAACAGCCTATTGGCCGCAAAAACAAAACAGAACGATAATTTTTTATTCTTATATATTGTTTATTTTTACATCAGTCATCTAGTACCCATAACGCAAGCTCTGCTTAGGTTAGGGCTAGATGAAATTATTTATTTTATTTTATTTATTTTAACAATATTTGGGAAATTAACAGCTAACTTAATGATTATAATGTGACTAAGTACTTAAGGCTAATTAAAAATTTCTACAAAAAGTTACTGAATCTAAATCTATACAAAGTTCAAGGACGACTACTAACGGTTAAATTATTATAATCTAAAAAGTTGGTACTCAAAATCAAATTACAAATAATCAAGAAGATGTACCGAAAAATCTGCCACTTAGTATTCTTTTCAGTTTAGTGGGAGGATTAATGAAAATATCAATATCTACCTCTCTGGATAGAAAATTGTGTGGACCAGAATTAAAAAAAAAAAAAAGTTTTTAGCTCTTTAGTTTTTACAAATAAGCACTTAGACAAGTCATTTTTATACTATTCATTATAAAATATCATTATTTAAATGTTCACTTCAACTTTTTGTCCACCAGTGGAAGGAGTGCAAAAGAAACTACTAGTGTGTATCTTATGTGTCTAATACATTTGATTTGCTTATCTATTGCATAAGTTAACACTTTGACTGCGGTTTTTTTCGACGACTGCGATCTTTTTTTTAACCTAAAAAATTCGTGCTGCCGCTCTACACAGCGGTTGTGTTGCGCCGCACATGCGTTTCGTTCGAAAAATATTACGGCTGTGCTGAGTCACACAGATCTGTATTTTCTCAGCCGCTGCGCTAGTGTGGATTTACGCATATTAGTCACTTGTAGAAAACACATACCGAGTGATTTCAGCAATCAAAGTGTAGTCGAAAATAAAGTGACCAATTTGATCCTAAAAAGAAAATACGTATTTAACTCCTAATTACTCGCGTGGGGTGTTTTACACCCGAGCTACTGTTTAATCGTCTGTAGTTATTGGAGTTATTCATTTTAGCGGTAACGTTTTCTCTAGCTTCCATAAGGGTCCGGCGACCCTCGCTTGCAAAAATTGCTCCGAATATCGCTGTCCCTGTTTGACCTGCTAACCTGTGAAACAAATAGCAAGAAAACTTCATTCATTTTCGCATAAAAATGTGCAAAATGAGATTAGCTTTCTTTTCATTTTAGGTAAGTATTTTGAAAAATAAACTATTTGGGAACCTAGATAAATACTATTTTAATACAAATAATGCAATATTATAGTGGAAATATGCTTGAATTAGAAATAATTTTGGTATTACGTTTGTATGAAGAATTCGTCCCTCCGGAGGCCCCTTAAACGAGAGAAACTTTGTTATTTAATATCATTAAAACTCTGTGTCGTAAGTTTGAAGCACTAAGGGTTAAGAGGTCAAGTTTTTTATTATTATACTAACGGACCTTCCTGGCTTCGCACGGTTTTAGTACGGATCCCTAACTTTTTTGAAAATGTAATATAGCCTATGTTCACCGGTGATAGTGTAGCTTCGAAACGGTGAAAGATTTTTTCAAATCGGTCCAGTAGTTTCGGAGCCTATTCATTACAAACAAACAAACAAAAAATGACACCTTTCCTCTTTATAATAGACAAACAAACAATCAAATCTTTCCTCTTTATAATATTAGTATAGACTAGCGGACCTTCCCGTCTTCGCACGGTTTTAGTACGGATCCCTAACTTTAGCCTATGTTCACTGGGGATAGTGTAGCATCCCAACGGTGAAAGAATTTTTCAAATCGGTCCAGCAGTTTCGGAGCCTATTCATTACAAACAAACAAACAAAAAATGAAACCTTTCCTCTTTATAATATTAGTATAGAAGACCTCACAATTTATTGAAATTCGTTCTAGAGTATATTTTATCTATGATTAACAAGACCTTGTAAAGTACAACGCAGCATGTGAAGCTAAGCATTTGTTAGTAGTTTTAAAAGAGATCGTAAGGCTGGAGGAATAACTTAAAACTTATATGGACGAAGACAGATGGTCATTGACCTTAGTTTTTAACCGATGAAAACAAAAGAGGAGGTTCTATGTTCGGCTATATGTGTTTTTTATGTGAGTTGGTAGGTTTTTTCGTCTATTGTGTACCAGGTGGGATGACGACCTGCGAAAGACTGCAGGTAGATGCTGGATGCGGCAAGCTGAAGACAGGGGCCAATGGCGCTCATTGGGGGAGGCCTATGTCTAGCAGTGGACTGCTATAGGCTGATGATGATGATGATGTACCGTTTCGCAAAATCTTTCGTTGTATCTATAATCTTCTATTGTATGAAGAATTATCCTAAGATGTTCCTAAAATAAAATTCTAAATGGATAAGTACGAGTATTTGTCCAGAAAAACTTAAAAAAATGTGTAAATACTAAGATATTTAACTGTCTGTTTTGAGTTTACTACCACTCGATAACAAAAACTAGACGACTGTCAAATTTCAAGAAAAAAACTTAGTTTTTACTATGAAGTAGCAGTGAAATATTACTAAAAATAGTAGTGAAGAACCGGTTTTTACTATCAAGTAGTAGTGAAGTACAATCAAAAATGGTAGTGAAGAACTACCAAACCAGACATTACTGCATAGAATGATCAGTAGATCACTAAACCGAACGTTAAGAACAACTGGAAAGACTCTATGCTACTTTTTCCTTCATATAACTTGAACGTCTATTTCGGAAACCCCTCTGATAAATTAAAACTATACTCGGAATTATTTCTAAGTACGATCTATAGGCTGCGCTGCAGTGGAAACGCTTCCGAGAAAAATGAGCCAATGGCCTACTTTTCCATGAACATTTTCGGGACAGAATTCGTTTTATAGTTTGATTGTTTTAAAAAACTAGAAATCTACTATTGATTGTTATAAAAACTAAAAATCTACTTCAAACTCCTTAGTATGTATAAAGTTTTTTTTTATTTTTCGGGACTAATTATTTATCCCTCACGAAAAAAATTTACACGATTTTTTTGGGACCACCTCGCGTTGATTCTTCATATACCACCCACCGCGCCACATCGGTCGTCAAATTTTATGTATTTAGTATTATATTTCTTTTGCTCTACGGTAGTCAATGATATTATCACATTCAGTATGTTCAGTACGTAGCTCGACCCACGTTACGCAACTGTGAGACGAGACATTCTGTTTGCACTAACACTTCGTGGTTACGTTGCACGTTATCTACGACGTTGATAAATGCTACTTAAAGTGCTATGTGACGCGGTGGGTAAAGGTCCGTCTGCGACGCAGGAGGTTGCGGGTTCGATTCCCGCCTCGGAACAATTGTGTGTACGATCTGCAGATATTTGTTCCGGGTGTTGTGGTCCTTTTCTATGTATAATAAAAAATATCTATCTATGTAATGAATTGTATTATGTATATCAGTTATCTAGTACCCATAAAACAAGCTTCGCTAGATAATGCTGTGTGAATTGTCCAGTATTATTTATTATTTATGTGTATTAAAGGTTATTATCTAAAATAGTTATTTCTTAGTAACGGCTTGGGGGGTTACTTTAAGCCCGTAAAGAGGGGGGGTTTCTTTAAACCCGTAAAGTGGAGGGTATCTGTAAAGGTACAAGTCCGAGATGGGCCGCAGACTGCAACCGCATCGACATTGCGGCTAGCGGAAAAATGCAAGCAAAGCCCCGGGCTTCTGCTAGCCACCAATAAACCCAAAGATTCGTCACCACTTTCCCTTGAATAATGTTGCAATGAGGAAAACCGTAAGGTTTGTCTGTTCAGTTGTGTAATAAGAAAGTGTACTATGCAAAGATTGGGAAGGATTTATGGTAGAAAATGGTAGAATATTACTACCCAAAACTCATCTACTAAGTTTAATAACTAGTTTTAGCTATCATATAATGTTTTTTAAATGTACCCAGTGTCGTGTCAAATAAATTTATTTCATTTCATCTGTTATCAGTCATCAGTCATCACAAGTTGAAAAAGTAATAAAACGACAATCCGACTATCAAATTCATTAATTTTTGTACTGTTTTCTAGGTTTTGTATTATGTAATCAAATCATGTTAATATCCCTTTATTTTATTTTTAGTTTACTATATATAAAATAGTTATTTATTATTAACACTTTGACTGCGGTTTTTTTTCGAAGACTGCGATCTTTTTTTTAACCTAAAAAATTCGTGCTGCCGCTCTACACTGCGGTTGTGTTGCGACGCACATGCGTTTCGTTCGAAAAATATTACGGCCTTGCTGAGTCACACAGATCTGTATTTTCTCAGCCGCTGCGCTAGTGTAGATTTACGCATATTAGTCACTTGTAGAAAACACATACCGTGTGATTTCAGCAGTCAAAGTGTTAAAAAATAAATTACAATTAATTTAGGAAAAAATCCTAAAAAGGGAGGCTAAAGATAAAAAAAAAATTAATAAATTTATGAATGACTTTCGTGTTAGTAACCATACTTTCAAAACTTTAGCCCATTGTGATAATCGAGGCCCAGATCTTTTTTGTGTAAAATTTCAGCCCGAGCCATCCAGTATCAATCATATCAATTTTATTGTTATTCCTGTACTGACTACATAGTGTTTATACATTATTTCTGTACTTGCTGAATAAATCAATAGAATATAATAATATGTACTTAGTAGTTTTGACGTTATCTTTGGCCAAACATCTTCACAACGCAATCTATAAGCTACGCATAAATAAAGGCAAAACCTTTTTAGTATAAATATCATACGATTTGGCCAGTATCAGGCAATACCAAATAACTTTACCTCCTTTGAGAAAACTCGAAATTTGAAAAAAGATTCTCACTGATCAATTCCCGCTAAAAATGACGACCTACAAAAGAACCAGTCAAGCAACGAACATTTTCATTCGAAATTCAAATTCTCGCTGCACGCGCAACCTTGGAGCCCTACGTAATAGGCACATTGGCTTAGTACCTACTTATAAGGTGATACCAGTGATACGACATCTCGTTAGATTCTGTCATTTAAGTTTTTTATTCGATATGTTATTTATTTGACAGCAGGCTGTCTATCGTCAAGTTGAAATATTATAGGACTTACTTAGTGGGTAAGCCAACCTTATTGATAAATAATTTAACACTTTGAGTGCTGAAAACGCACGGTATGAGTTTTCTACAAGTGACTAATATGCGTAAATCCACACTAGCGCAGCGGCTGAGAAAATACAGATCTGTGTGACTCAGCAGAGCTGTAATATTTTTCAAACGAAACACATTTGCGGCGCAACACAACCGCTGTGTAGAGTGGCAGCACGAATTTTTTAGGTAAAAAAAAGACCGCAGTCGTCGAAAAAAAACCGCAGTCAAAGTGTTAAGACTGGAACCAAATGGGCGTAATTATCGTCGCTGCCGTGTAAAACAGGATTTTTGTATGAAGCGACTCAACCTCAGAACATAAAATTACGCTCGTTGGCCCGATCTTTTGTTGTCTACTTTACCTCAAAAAACCACACATTGAAGTGTCTAATATATCTGTTATTTGTAAGAACTGGTCCACAATTCATGTTTTGTATTTACATAAATCGATAGTAGCTATGCTACAGTAGTTTTTTGCTATAAGGTTTTGCCACTGCGTTGGTGCAGTTGTTTTTTTTAATTTTTTTTCTTTTAAATTACAGTGTAATTATGATGTATAATATAATAAATAAACTGAGCTACAAAATAAACAAATAAAATCAACATCTATCAACATTCAACCAAGAGAGTACCACAACACCGGCATAAAAACCGCCAAATTCGAAATTCAAATTTCGAAATTTCGCGATAGGACGCGGCGCGTTGTCTCAATTAAAACTGTAACTGATAACACCACGCCAAATTTGACCTTAAACGTAATAAGATAGGGTTGGTTTTACATCGAGTGACGCGGCGGAGTCAAGCCAACTCAAAAGTGTGTCACCAGTTGAACAACACACGCAAGGCCGGTCTATCTATGAATGCGCGCGCAATACCGCGAATGTGCGGTGCATCTGACAGTTGACACATGCGTTATTTTGATCGCATAGGTTTTATTTGTCTTGTAGAAGATTGTATGAAGTCTTATTAATATTAACAGCTGTTACATCAATTCTTTGAAAGTTCTTTGAACTACTACTAATACATGTGCCTGAATTTCTTTACCAATAAAATGACTATCTGAACTAGGTTTTCACCTAGTTCAGTCACATGCATTGGAATTTTAGTAGTGTAGGTACTTCTTTCTCTTTTTTTTTGATATTTTTTTTTTCATCAATTTTGTTGACGTACTTATTTTCAATTTTGCGATGGTACCTATAGCCTCTCCAACCAAAGCTATCGACATAGCTCTAAGAATTAGCAAGCTGAAGTGGCAGTGGGCCGGCCATATATCGAGAAGAACCGACAACCGCGCTGGCGCAAACGTGTTCTTCAGTGGGGACCACGACTCGGTAAACATAGTGTAGAACGTCCTCCGACCAGGTGAGACGACGACCCGCGAAATACTACAGGTAGATGCTGGATGCGTCAAGCTGAAGACAGGGCGCTATGGCGCTCATTGGGGGAGGCCTATGTCCAGCTGTGGACTTACATAGCATGAAGATGATGATGATACTAACCTAACTCAGGGCTCCAAGTACATAACGAGTCTTCCATTCTCGTAAGGTACTTTGTATGAGTCAGCAATTTTCATTCATTCACACTAGACTAGGTCTAATGAACTCAATTCATAGAGCTAAAGGTTGCAGTATATTAATGCTGCACGTTACCGCACATACACCACTAAAATACATCCTATGCCAAATTTAAGTGTTACAAAAAAAATAGACATTCAAATATAAATAAATAATGCTGGACAATCCACACAGCATCATCTAGCCCCAAGTTAAGCAGAGCTTGTGTTATGGGTACTAGATAACTGATATACATAATACAATACATTACATAGATAGATATTTTTGAAGAATTAGATAACGACCAAAGCACAGGATGTTACACAATCCAACGATCCTATCCATCCACGGTTGTCTGGTAGAGATCGCTCTTGAGCGATAAGACCGCCAAATTGTCACTTATTTTGTATTTTTATCTTGTTTTGTCGGAGGGCGTCCTACACTACGTTTACCGAGCCGTGGTCTCCACTCAAGAACACGTTTGCGGCAGCGGTCGTCGGTTCTTCGCGAGATATGGCCGGCCCACTGCCACTTCAGCTTGCTAATTCTTTGAGCTATGTCGATAACCAAAACACTATGGAACGTACCTATTTAATTTGAACGCGAAGTTTGCAAACGGATTGGATATACAGGGTGACCATCAACACGAATCCGGTATTGCCAACATCAAAATCTTTGTGCACCAAACAATCAAGTGAAATTCAACCTTCCGTGGTTGTCGTAATCTCGATTTTACATTTTCGCAATATCGCAAGGTGACAATGGTTTTTCAATTGACAAGCGGAACGGGGGCGGCCTTGAGACTCTAATAAGTCATTTAAAAAACCTTTTGATAATTTCATCATCATCATCATCAGCCTATGATAGTCCACAGCTGGACATAGGCCTCCCCCAATGAGCGCCCTGTCTTCAGCTTGGCGCATCCAGCATCTACCTACAGTCCTACGCAGGTTGTCATCCCACCTGGTAGGAGGGCGTTCTACACTACGTTTACCGAGTCACAGTCTCCACTCAAGAACACGTTTGCCGCAGCGGCCGTCGCTTCTTCGCGAGATATGGCCGGCCCACTGCCACTTCAGCTTGCTACTAGTTCGTTATCTAGCGGGGTGTACCACGTGCAGGTTAGTTTGGCTTCGGAGACAAAGAGATACAATTTGACTTGTCTAAGTGCTTTTTATTTAAGCCTATGGAAATAAATGATATTGACTCTTGAGTTTTGAATTTTAGACGAGATGTTGGAGTCCCCCTTACACTCCCTTACACCAGCCGCAGAGATACTTGGCACGTACTCTAGGTTGTACCTCTAGACGTAGTCCCTTCTAGTCCTATCCTTGATGACAATGACATCACATACTGCGAATAATTTATTCAATGCGCGTTTGAATTGGGCAAGTTACTGGCTCTAGTCACTCGCTTGGTGTAATAGACAAAATGCGTAGAAAATAGTTTACGTTTCTTACGTATTTTTAGATATTTTTTGTAAACAAAGATATTATGGAGGTAAATATTTTTATTTATGACACTGGACCAGAGCGAATAACAGAAGTTCAAAACAATTTTTGATTTCGAAATCTTTCATTCGTCTCTCATCCGTTTTTTTGAACTCGAATTGGAACCTTTTTGTTGCTAAGCGTATGCAATTATGCGTTGTTGAAGTTTTTTTTTAGATAACCATGCTGTTGTCTGTGATTGCTGCCAGTTTTTGTAAGATTCGCACTCGGGGTTATCTTTAAGAAACTAAAATCCCAGTACTGAGGGGAGGGTCGCGGGTTCCAGTCCAACCGAAATATCGAACAGTTTTGGGATATTATTTAATTTTCTTTGTGGAGACAACGACTCGGCAAACGTAGTGTAGGACGCTGTTCGGCCTCCCACCTGGCCTGACGACTTGCGAAAGACTGCAGGCAGATGCTGGATGCGGCAAGCTGAAGACAGGGCGCTGTGGCGCTCATTGGGGGAGGCCTATGTCCAGCCGTTGACTATTATAGGTCGATGATGATGTAGATGATCATTTAATTTCTTAAACATACATAACAATAGTTAATAAAATGTCAATTTTTGCTAAAATTATATTTTTCTTATATTATAGTCTTAAGGCTGTTCATTTTTTCTATTCTTTTAATGTATTGTTCCGACATCCTTTACTCTATTGTGGCATTTTTGGTGATGTCGTCCTTATTTTTTCTATTAATAATAATGTAAATCCTTTTATTTGGCTGTCTGTTATATTTATAAGATAAGTTTATTTATTTTTAAGAGCTGTGGATTTTGTTCATTAATAAAAAAAAAAAAAAAGTAAAATGAGCTCTAAACAAAGCTCAGCCAGCCGGCTCACGCAGCCAGTATTATCATGTCAGTGCTGGAGGTACCAGAGGTGTGTTACACGCATGCGCATAGCATAAACGCTTGACCGCAACCGTACAGTCTTGATACTTGACGTTTACGCAAGATTTATCAAGAAAACGTATTATTTTTGCTCTGAAAACTTAAAACAGGAATATAGTTTACCTAAGCCAATCAAAGATGACAACTAGGATGACATTTACAACAAAATTTAAATTTTTGTCTGTTGTTTTACGATTAGGACAAGCTTTAATAATAATCATTTATTTCAGACCATTAAAAGTGTAAGTAATCTTCATTAACTTACTCTACAGTCTATAGTAATATAAAACTTAAAACTGTACCTATATGCCGATTCTTTGTTGTACTTTCATAATAAAAATACTTCATTCATTAATTAAACATGTTAACAACTTCAAAATTCAATTCAATTTCATCCTAAACACTATAGCAGGTAGAATCACCTCTCCCCTGTGGAAATGTCTCGTGGGGAGAGTTATTTAATTTAATTTTAGTTTTAATTTCTAGTATTAGGTATAACTAACCCTAGTAATAAGTTCTTAATGTTTAATTTTACTAACAAATTATGGATCATTTAAGTCATCTGAAATAAAATCATTTTATTTTTATTTTTATTTATAAAACATTCCTCTAAAGAATCAAAAGATTTAAATATATTTATTGCGTCAAACATGTTAAACAGAAATTCAATCACTACCTAACTTACCCAAACACAAACATCCAATTGCAACACCAGTCAAAACCCTCCAACAATAAAAATGACACTAAATAGCGTGCGCGTAAAAAACAAAATGGCGGCGATGTCATTAAACCTCGAAGGTTTTGCAAGTACCAAGATGGTTTGAGCACGCACTAGGCTATATGGGTCTTGGCCAGGCAACTTTTTCTCGACGTATTTTGCTTCTAACATGTCTTGCACCTATTTCTAATATATGCCTAAGTCATAGGCTGCCCTAGGAGTAAGAGATATTCATGCTTTTCGGCTACTTAAGTAGCTTTAATTATAAAGCCACGTATAATAATTTTAAATTGATTAGATAGATATAAAATTATTTATCGCACTTTAAATAGGAAACTATGTAGATACAGAAAAAAACTTAAAAAATTAATTACAATTGGCGGTCTTATATATATGGATATGTCTTATGGATTATTTTAGTTTGTATTCGTTTTAGCACCTGCCATCCTTTGATTTTAACTTTAGGATTAGGTTGCCTGGAGCAAATCGCTTTAAGCGATAAGGCTGCCAATTCGTGTAGGGTTTTTTTGCAAATCTGTTTTAGATATCGTAATTTCTACGGGCTAACCAGAGCTTGTGTTATGGGTGCTAAGAGAACTGATATACATAAACATAATACAATACCTACATTACATTGTATATATATAGTAGATAGATATTTATATAATACATATGTAGAAACCAACCAGAACAGCCTGAACAAATATCTGCAGATCGTATAAGCATTTGGCCCGAGGCGGGAATCGAACCCTCCATCGCCCGCTGCAACAGAGGTCGTCTCGAACAAAGAATCATCATCACTATATTATGTCCAATTCTCGTTCGCAAGCAATATATTGTAAACCTTCATCAGATCCATAAGTGGGACACCAATAAATACTGGCTATTTATTGTTTAATTATCAATTTATGCAAATACAAAGGGCAGACGATGGACGACCACTGATAAAATTAATAGAAATTATCTACAATGCAAATACAAAATTATATTAAACTAGTGGACCTTCCCGGCTTCGCATGGTTTTAGTACGGATCCCTATCTTTTTTGAAAATATAATATAGCCTATGTTCACCGCGGATAGTGTAGCTTCCCAACGGTGAAAGAATTCAAATCGGTCCAGTAGTTTCGGAGCCTAATCAATACAAACAAAAATCAAACCTTACCTCTTTATAATATTAGTATAAACTAAAGGTCTCATCAGCCTATAGCAGTCCACTGCTGGACATAGGCCTCCCCCAATGAGTGTCATAGCGCCCTGTCTTCAGCTTGCCGCATCCAGCATCTACCTGCAGTCTTTCGGTTTTTTATAGATGTAGCTAGCTATAATAGACGACCGATGTGGCGCGGTGGGCAAAGGTCCTCCTACGACGCAGGGGGTTGCGGGTTCGATTCCCACCTCGGAACAATTATTGTGTGTACGATCTGCAGATATTGGTCCGGGTGTTTTCTATGTATAGTGAAAAATATCTATCTATGTAATGTATTGTATTATGTATATCAGTTATCTAGTACCCATAACACAAGCTCTGCTTACCATGGGGCTAGATAATTGTGAGTGAATTGACCAGCATTATTTATATATTTATTAATAAGCCTGGAATCAAAAATATGCCACTTTTCCTTCCATAAAACAGTGCCCATGGTATAGAATTAACCTCCAAACGTTTTCATAGAAACAACATGCGAAGCCGCGGGTAGAAACTAGTAAGAAATAAAGTGGTAATTGATATGCACATTGGCTATCACAACAGAATGCTGAGTCGGACGCCATTTTGTAGTATTTAAGTATTTTTTTATATGAATTAGTAGTTAAGTAGTGTTAAGTACATTTATGGTGTTAGGTAATTAAGGAATTAGTTAAGTAAATTTGTTAATACGCTACAAATAAAGATTTTCTATTTCTATTGATAGAAGTGAAATAGAAAACACTAGCACGTGGACTATAAAAATTCTAAAGAAACTATACCTACGAAACGACCGATGTGGCGCGGTGGGCGAAGGTCCGCCTGCGACGCAGGAGGTAGCAGGTTCGATTCCCGCCTCGGAACAATTGTGTGTACGCTCTGCAGATATTTGTTCCGGGTATTCTGGTCGTTTTCTATGTATAATAAAAAATATCTATCTATGTAATGTATTGTATTGTGTATATCAGTTATCTAGTACCCATAACACAAGCTCTGCTTACCATGGGGCTAGATAATACTGTGTGAATTGTCCAGCATTATTTATTTATTTATTTATACCTAAGTCCTCAAGGTTAACACTTTGACTGCGGTTTTTTTTCGACGTCTGCGATCTTTCTTTTACCTAAAAAATTCGTGCTGCCGCTCTACACAGCGGTTGTATTGCGCCGCACATGCGTTTCGTTCGAAAAATATTACAGCTCTGCTGAGTCACAAAGATCTGTATTTTCTCAGCCGCTGCGCTAGTGTGGATTAACGCATATTAGTCACTTGTAGAAAACTCATACCGTGCGTTTTCAGCACTCAAAGTGTTAACTCATGTGATGGGTCCGGCAGTATACAACAAACTGCCAGACTCTGCTGATGGCAGTCTATCGTGTTTTAAAATACGACGACGTTGGCTTGTCCAGCAGAATTTCTATTCTGTAAACGAACTGTTACAATTGTAAACCATTCTATGACATTATTTTTATTTATTCGACTTAATATGATTTATTTTTATTTGAATTTATACAAAATGTAAACGAATTTTTGACTTGTAAAGTGGCTTTATGAATAAATTGTATTTCTGTATTTCCTCATCATCATCATCATCATCAGCCTATAGCAGTCCACTGCTGGACATAGGCCTCCCCCAATGAGCGCCATAGCGCCCTGTCTTCAGCTTGCCGCATCCAGCATCTACCTGCAGTCTTTCGCAGGTCGTCATCCCACCTGGTCCGAGGGCGTCCTACACTACGTTTACCGAGTCGTGGTCTCCACTCAAGAACACGTTTGCCCCATCGGCCGTCGGTTCTTCGCGAGATTACCTACACAGGAAAATTTGATCAAAAAGAAATTCTGAATGGGCAACATAGCCTTGCTTATGTACATAAGTTTAGATTCTTGGTATTTTACCTATACATCAGCGACTTTAGGAAACTTTAACTTTGCAGCAAACGATTGCAAATAATAATTAAACCTAATTTGCAAATGTGTCATATTACGTCCATTAGACCGGACGTAGGACGTAAGGCTCGTGATCAGCGGAATTTCGCAGTATTATTGACTTTTTTGCTAAAGCCCGTTTTACACAAGCTTTTATAATGTTTTTAATAGTTTCTAGACTGAAAATGAAAAGTTTTTATTTCTTTAAGCTTACATATAAGCACTTAGACAGGTCATATTTTATACTATTCATTATTATTAATTAAAATTATTTCATAGTTAACTTAAATTTTTTGTCCACCAGTGGAAGAAGTGAGAAGAAACCACTAGTATGTTCATAACTTATGTGTCTAGTACATTTGATTTGCTTATCTGTAAGTAGGTAGATTTTGAGTTGGAGCAAAACTCGTTCCAAGCTTTTTTATCTTCTACTATGGATAGATAGAAAACACATTATTATACCACACAAAACAGAAATAAACATTAGAATAAAGGAAGTATAGAGAGCGGCCCTATCCCTGAGAGCGATCTCTTCCAGACAACCTTAGGATGGACAGGATTGGTGTTAGAAGTCCGCTGTCAAAAGCTTTTTTATTTTATAGGAAAAAGGCATTTAGTTAAGGCCATTTTGTACCATGGACGTAAGCGGGGGTAAACGTTTGTGGTACTTAAGTACCACGAGACGTTCAAGTGGATAAAGGCTTTGTTCAATATTCTTAGGTTTATATGGAAGGGGAATGCCCATAATCTCCACGCTGGGCATGCGGGTTGGGGATCGCAGTGTAGGGAGTGTGCTGGCTATGTCCAGCAGTGGACTGTTGACGATGAACTTAGGCTTAAAAGCGCTAAATCAACGATAATATTATACTTTAGTAATCAAATATCCGTGTCTAAGGTTGAATAAACTGTGTGATATGTGAAACCACCTTTACATTTTATTGCAACCAATGCACTAAAATGATATAACAAACTGTGAACCAATCTTGAATCAATTTAGACTCGACAAATATAAGCAAGAGCCATATGGACATAGCCTAACGTTGCATTTTCAAATAGCTATGTGCTTGGAGACTTTCTTGTGATATACATCATCATCATCATCATCATCAGCCTATAGCAGTCCACTGCTGGACATAGACCTCCCCTAATGAACACCATAGCGCCCTGTCTTCAGCTTGCCGCATCCAGCATCTGCCTGCAGTCCTTCGCAAGTCGTCATCCCACCTGGCCGGAGGACGTCCTACACTACGTTTGCCGAGTCGCGGTCTCCAATATAGAACACGTTTACCCCACCACCGGTTGTCGGTTCTTCGCGAGATATGGCCGGCTCACTGCCACTTCAGCTTGGTAATTCTTAGAGCTATGTCAATGATTTTGGTGATATACATTTTGGTGTAAAAAAAAGGTTACAACTAAAGTAGATTAGTAAAAAATTATAGGCAAGTAATTGGCATTAATTACTGGAACGCGTCTAAACGCGCCATCATCAGCAGATTTTCGAAATTCAAATCGTGAGACGCCAACAAAAGTCCGCAATTCTTTCAAAATTTGAAATAAGAATTCTCAAATAACGGGTTCCTTTTCAATTCGCACAAAACGGTTATAAAACGAAACGTGTTTTCGGCCGGAGATACCATTACGCAAGAATTAAAAAGAAACCAGATTTTAGCAGTGCTTTCACATAATAATAATGGTTTGCATGTACATTCGTTGTCTGTGGTTATCTTAGTCATCAAATCATGGTTAACTCTGTTTGGGAGATAAAGGTTTCTAGCAAAGCCGGGACGGGCCGCTAGTTCTTAATAAATCATCATCATCATCATCACCCTATGTTAGTCCACTACTGGATATAGACCTCCCCCAATGAGCGCCATAGCGCCCTGTCTTCAGCTTCCAGCATCTACCTGCAGTCTTTCGCAGGTCGTCCCCCCACCTGGGCGGAGTATGATTTGTATTTTTTTTTTTTCAAGAACACAATGCCTTAGTTTTGTTACCTTACGAATATCAGCTACCTACGGAACTATCACAGAACTTCACAGAGATCGGTACGGTAGAGCAGTTTGCGCTTTCATAATTCGAAATTCGAGCGTTCGAAATGCGAATGTCCTTTTAATTTTTGTGTAATACGCGGCGAGAACCGGCCGCTCGCGAAAGTGCGTTCGAAATGTCAATTAAAAAGTTTTTGTAATCACCGGTTTTCGAAATTCGAATCCGAAAAGCTTTTAGACTTTTAACCTTTGTAGCGTCAGGTGTAATCGAGTTTACTTATCAATTTGAAATTGTCTTGAAATGATTGGATTTTGGTGTTTGTCCTCATTACTTTTTGAATTGTTTCTAACCTAATTTAACTGTTTTTAATATTACATACAAAATGCAAAAATATAGCTAGAGGGGCAAAAATTAACTTAACCCTAAAAGAGTTCTGATCCAGCATAAGTTATTGGGGCTGGTGGGTTTAATTGTATTTAATATTACATACAAAATGCAAAAATAAAGCTAGAGGGTCAAAAATGAACTTAACCCTAAAAGAGTTCTGATCCAGCAAAAGTTATGGGGCTGGTGGGTTTAACTGTATTTAATATTACATACAAAATGCAAAAATAAAGCTAGAGGGGCAAAAATGAACTTAACCCTAAAAGAGTTCTGATCCAGCAAAAGTTATGGGGCTGGTGGGTTTAACTGTTTTTAATATTACATACAAAATGCAAAAATAAAGCTAGAGGGGCAAAAATAAACTTAACCTTAAAAGAGTTCTGATCCAGCAAAAGTTATTGGGGCTTGGTGGGTTTTTTATATACCTAGCTTATCTTAGACATTACTTTTTTAATTGTTACTGACCTAATTTTTGCTGTATTTTTTTTATTGATTCTATATTATCATAAAACAAACAATATACGAAAATGAAGCTAGATCTCTCGCTTTATTTATGCATATTGTAAAAACAAATATAACCCTAAAAGAGTCCAGTTAAATTTATTTGGGCTTCGTGGTTTTTTTTATGAACCTAGCTTATCTTTAACATTCTCTTTTTTTTTTTACCGCCGCCTCCATTTATTGTGTAACGTATGTAAACTGTAATATTCTTTCTCAGACGAAACAGACACCACGAATGATAATTGGCCACTTTCTTACTTAACTTTCGGTTACGTAACGGAATGAGAGGCAATTACGCATATATTAATACACCGGAAAAATACTTTTGAACTTTCTACATCTAAATTTTTATAGTTTTGTGCACGCCATTTTGGGAATCGATTATTCGCAGATTCGCGTTTTTACAGTTTACGTATAACGTATTAATAATAATAACTTTCTTTTTCTATATTTTTAATAATGGATTTGCGAAAATTCACGCTTTCTTTATTGTTTTTTATTTGCCAAAGAGCTACTGATTTCTCGTATATTTCAAAATGCCGATTGTTATATTCCAAAGTAAACATTCTTTTGAAAAAAAAAATATAAGAAAATATTGCAACCGCATGCAACCCACGCTTGGAAGCCGTGAAGAGCCTTACTCATATCTTAGGGTTCTGCATCGAGAACTCGAATCTACCTTCATTATAAAGCTGTAACGAGTGGCTTAGCGTATTTGAAGCAATTGACGACATTTTAGAGCGTTCCATTTACATTATAACAAATAAAACTTTTATTTTTATTCACTTACATTTTTAACAGTATTTTCTTCTTAAATTTCTTTAATTTTGACTGTATGTTCAAAAGGATTTTGTTGTCACCTATTAACCATACATAGACACATGTTCTAAGATCTTGCTAGTTATAACTAAATAGTAAAAAAAAACAGCATGTCTTCCTTTTTTAGTTTTTAACCCTTAACACGTCATGGTCCATTTGCCCCTCATACGCAAATGTCCCATTTGCCCCAATCACGCAAACTAGCCAGTTATTAATTGGAAATTACCTTTAATGCTCCCACCTGAGGTGTGAGGTTGCTGACTCTGGACATTACTCTGGGCCTCCAGCTTGGTGCTCACTGAGTTCCACATATCAAACATGTTCAGCATTGTGGGCCCTCCAAGGACCAATATATCACAACTTAATCATAACACTCACACACTTTAGTCCTTTTGTACACTGGAATATCGAGACGATTACTTATTGTTCATCCGTCATAAAAACATTCTTAAGGCTACATCACTGATCCCCGGTTTATAATTTGTATTTTTTTTAATATTAATATTGCGTTTTATAAATATTATTTGCTATATAAACTTTCTCAAATTCTCAACTAATGTAAATACGCTATATTTGTATTAATTTTTTTATTATATTACTACTATATTCGGATTAAATATCAGTCTAAAATTTCGTTCGTAAGGTTTGGGTTCATTTGCTTGGGAGTTAATTTTTAAACGTGATAAACGCTAATTAGTGATTATTGGTTTTTATACTATTATTGTGGTTAAATACGTGTATAATAAAAAATTTAATTGAATAAACTGTGATAACTCTCGGAGAAAAACTGTTTTTTTTTTTAATATTGTCTCGGTACTATTTCACTAGATGATTAAAATTTGTAATATGGTATTGTGAGTGGGTCAACGTTCCGTAAAAACGTTTTTTTCTCTTCATAGTTCGTTAAATCGTTCGTTTTCGTCCACTGGTGCGCCGGTCAGATTGTCGGTGGATCACTCGCGCTCATTATCGAAAATAACCGGTTTTTTTAAATTTCGAATTGCGGAGTTTATCGGTTTTTTAAACGGTCTCTGCACTGAATGCAGTTGCAATGAACTCAGCTTCAGCGGAGGGTGGGGGCGGAAACACTGGCGCGTTGTGCGCATGCCCGCCATCGATCCCCGTTGTATCCTAAAACACTGCTTCCAACGTGCTATATCTTATACCCTATGGATGTAGGAACCCACTATTATGTCATCTACTTTGATGTCGCCTCTGGCTGTTTGGTAGCTCTTTGTTACCTGTCCAAGTGTTGTAACGCGGTATCGACTCACCTGACGTGTTGCTAAGAGGCTTTGCTGTGGAATTCTTTCAGTTTATATGATTTTTATTTAATTTTTCATGAAATGGGAACTTTATGGTATGGCTTTTATAAAGAGACTAGCTGTTCCCCACAGTTTCACCCGCGTTAAACTCGAATTTCACTTTATTAGGTGATTTTTTACACTTTGGGTTACATTATTGGAGTTTTAGTAAGGATCCCTAACTTTTTTGAAAATATAATATAGCCTATATTCACAGGGGATAGTGTAGCTTCCCAACGGTGAAAGAATTTTTCAAATCGGTCCAATAGTTTCAGATCCTATTAATTACAAACAAACAAATAAAAAATCATACATTTCCTCTTTATAATATTAGTATTAAACTGGAAGGAGTCGCTTTTTATTAAAGAACCGAAAACGTGTCAAAGTTATCTGAAGAGAGGAAAATGTGTTGGTAAAGATTGGTAGAGTGGACGGTTTTGAGGAGGCCTTTGTCCAGTAGTGACGCGAAATGGGCTGACAAAAAAAGATGATATTGTCTCATTTTTAATAGAACCTATCTTGAACATGGTGTCTATACTATGTTTATTTTAGGTATTTGTTCATACATTTTATAAAAAATAAGCTTATGATTTAGGTAGCGTTAAAACTACAGTTCAAAGAATAATTAAAAATATGACGTGTCTAATCTAAAGCTGAAACCATTTTGTGGCCATTTTGTGACTCAGTAAAGTTTTTTAGTGTCTTTTTTATTATTGTATGTTTCTACATGCAGTTTTAATTACAAGCTAATATTATAAAGAGGAAAGGTTTGATTTTTTGTTTGTTTGTATTGAATAGCGTCCGAAACTACTGGACCGATTTGAAAAATTATTTCACCGTTGGAAAGCTACACTATCCGCGGTGAACATAGGCTATATTAAAATTTAAAAATTCGAATTTAACTCAGATGAAACCGCAGGAAACAGCTAGTTACAAATAAATATGCTTATTTCAAAATCTAAGTAGTAATTGCACAATCTGTAAGTTATAAGGCAAACAATGTTACCGAGTGTTTTCATGCGACCCATTTCCTTTACTATTTATAGGAACTAGGCTAGGACGCAAGGCTTTAGAAGCTTTTTACAAAAAACTTCTAAGAAACCAACATGATGCGAAGTTCTCTTAGACGGACAGCCATCTGCAAAGCATTTCTAACTAAGTAGAGTTTTTTAAACTAATTTTGCGAACATTGTTGAGAAAATTATCATTTTAGAATTATATTTGTTCCGGGTGTTCTGGTCGTTTTCTATGTATGATAAAAAATATCTATCTATGTAATATATTGTATTATGTATATCAGTTATCTAGTACTCATAACACAAGTTCTTCTTACCATGGGGCTAGATAATGCTGTGTGAATTGTCCAACATTATTTATTTATTATTTTGAATATTCATAATTCTGAGGCGGGAATCGAACCCGCAACCTTCTGCGTCGCAGGCGGACCTTCGCCCACCGCGCCACATCGGTCGTCTTAGGGTCGTGATTAGTATGACCTTTTATTAGTAAAGCAATGCATCCAAAAACGTAAACAACCAATCTCCCAATCGGCATTCTCCGAAAATTAATCAAAATTCAAATATCGAATGCGTTCGGCGACGTTACGCAAGATTACGTTACGTCGTCGCACACACTCGCGCTGTCACGCACACAAATGAAAGCTGCTTTTGGAGGTCCGCTATAAGGCATAAGCTGAAGCGTTAGCGGGCAAATATTTCCTCATCCGCGCACATACATATCATATTTATTTTACCTATCTTTGATTCATCCATTCCTAAATTCACATAATTCTTTCCATCCAAAGGTTGCCTGGCAGAGATCGCTTCTTAGCGATAAGGCGGTTAATCGTACTTGTCGCATGTGATGTCTCTTTTTTTTGTAATGATCTGTATCTGGATTACAATACAGTATTTTTTTAATGTACTGTATCATCAATAATCATCATCATCAGCCTATATTAGTCCACGGCTGAATATAGGCAGTCTTTCGCAGATGTCATCCCACGTGGCCAGAGGGCGTCCTACGCTACTTTTACCGAATCGTGGTCTCCACTTAAGAAAGCGTTTACTCTAGCGGTAAACTGAAACACTAAACTGTGAGCTAATTTCATTGTCATATAATGTGTGATAGCTTTAAATTAAAAAAAACTCATGACGTGAGAGGTACGTGTATATTGATCTAATGGGAGAGGTAAAATTTTTGAAACTATCATAGTTATCAACACTAAAGTCATTTAAAACGGGATATTTACCATGTTCAGTTTCACGGAATAATTATTCCGTGATCATGGTGCATGAAACTGTGCCGAAATATTGGATAACTCAAAAATCAAATCATGGTAAATATAATAATACCCGTTTTAAATGACTTTAATGGGAGAGGTGTTGTGGTATGTACCTAAGTGTAAGTGTTTGTTTATTTTTTTACATATATTATAAAGTGCCACCGTCTATATTGTTCCGAGAGACGAGATCATATGAAAATAAAAAAATACAACATTTTGCACAGTGTAACAGTAAAATGCATGAAGTCAGAATTAAAAAAAAAATTAAATTACTAACGAAAATAATAACATACGTGTTCTAACACTTCATGTCCATCCAGGGTTGCCTGGCAGAGATCGCTCATAGCGATAAGGCCGTCCATTGTACAACACATTCTGTATTTGTCTTTTTCTTGTCTTATGTGTCTGTTTTTTATTTGGTGTTCAATAAAGAGTAATTGTATTGTAAATTTCAAAACCCAAAACGCTGTCTATTCCTAACTTAACCCTCGAGCACTAAGTGAAAGTTCGACTGCCAAAATCTCTCGTGAAAGTTTGTGAAGTTGGCGAGAGCTGATCGATAGCGTAATTATTATTAGCTATTATAAGATATACGCTAAAAGCAAAAGGCGGATGTAGATTTTAAAAATCTAGACATTTCAAATTGATATGACAATGATTGACATTATATGCTTTCAAACATAACAAAAAAAAATAGATAAAATAAACCTTTCGACTCTACAAAAGATTTATTTTATCTATTTTTTTTTAGTAAATCTGTCATTAATATGACTTGTCCAAGAGTCTTGTGAGATCTAAAGGATCTAAATATCAAAAACTTTGATATTTATAATTAATAAAATTTAAGTTACACGCATGAATATAATTACATATGTTTATTCATTAAAATGTATACCTTACTTGGCTTATCTTAGAATAAGAAAAGTTATCGGTAATTCACCTTCTGGCCCCATTTTTTGTAGAATTTAAATAAAATTACACATTAGCTAAAGCTATCTAATCGTCTCATGTTAATCAATGATCCAACCAATCTTTCTATAAAAATATTTAATCTATCAAAAAATCTGCCATCATGGCCTGTTGCAGCGTTGGATCGCGAGGTGTGGAAGGAGAAAAAGGAGGCCTTTACCCAGCAGTGGGACAGTAATGGCTTAAAATAAATCATAAGTAAATATGAAAAAATGTTTTTTTTTTATCTTAAAAAACATTTTTTCATATTTACTTATTATTGATTTTAAGCCATAATGACGACAATGAACTCAATTTTTTTATAATTTTTTTTTTTATAATGTCTTTATTTATTAATGTTTTGTCACCAATTGACTATGTCACTCCCGTAAGAGATCAATTCTTTGTATATAAACATGGCAAAATACATAAACTAAACAAATAACTTGAAAAAAATTAAGAATCAGAGACATCGTCAAAATCTCCATACACGCCTTTGCAGACTTTTTAGTCTATGAAAGTATTCAAATTTAGAAAGTTGAGAAAAAATGAAAGGCATGCGTAAGATACTTTTTCTTTAATGTGATTTAAAGCAATATCCTTTTACATTTAAAGGTATAAAACTTTCATTTTTTTTACGATCTAACTAACGCTGTTATAGAGAGCATTAAAAGTTTAGTTTTACGATGAAAAAAGTCAACTGTACTGACGAAAAAATAAATGATTCTGCTAAAATAACATGAGGGTAATTATTATACAAGAAAATAACGTTGAAAGGGTTAAAATAAAATGGCGGCGAATTGCGTTCAACCCACAAATTGATTATTAAAAAAACAAAGTTCCAATTTTGAATTGAATTTTTCTGTTACCAATAAAATTAGACGTTCGGATATTACCTACACGTACAATAAAAACTCAAAAAAATATTTTACGAGAAGATTTTTCAGATAGATGTTTTATCTCAATGTAAATATTTTTTCCTAGTTAATTGTCTGATTCATTCATCCTTTGTACAACACAAAAACTCAGCGATTACTAATAATAATTGCTAGTGCGAAGATTTGTCTGTCCTTGCGTCACGCAGAAGCTAAAACCTAGTGCGTTTAGGTGTTGTAGGCATACATAGGTAATTAGTCGGTAAACTGACGAGTGGGCTTAGACCTTAGCTTTGTTCATTAACGTAAAGAATAATAAACACTAAAACTAAGTTTCAAAATAGATACGTTAAGGTCAGTTTGCAAAATTGAATGGTAAAAATATTTACAAGAACTACGAAGTTTCATATAAAATTCATGTTACGCAAAACATTTTTTATGTTGGGAACTGCGTTATTTATAAATAACTTCGGTACGTAATTGTTTAAATTCTGTTTTTATCAGTTTTTGTATCATCATATTCTGGACAAGATTATTTAATCCTTTTAACATCGACCTAAATTATAAAGCAAATAAATACAGAACGTATCTCCCAAAACAAATATTCGGTAAAAAGCGCCCTTCAGTAGCCGAAAGAGAAAAATAATATTTCCCAAGAGTTTCCTAACATCTTACGTCTCGTTCTAACGCAAGGTCGTTTATCTCCTCTCCTACTCGCACTATGCAATACGAGATCTCATGCAACTAAAGACCTTGATAAATTGCAAAGTTTCGTGATAGATAATTGGTATACGGGTAATTATTATACGGGCCTTTACGAATAAAATAAGGTTTATTTGTCCCTTACAGCCTTGGACTGTAGCCCTTTGCTCTATGGCTACTAACAAATTTAATTATTTAAACGCAAAATTGTGAATCAATGATGAAAATGAACATGAAAAATTATGATCACAATTTAAGTTTTTCAAACAATGACAGTTTATGACGGACGAACAATTGAAATACTTACATCGAACACAAAGCATTAGCGCAATCCAAAACACAGTCAGAACTCACTAAAAAGTTTCCCGAAAAAAAGTTTCGTTTACAAAACTATATCCGAACGCGTGAAAAAGACAAGCTTCCGAATTTGAAAGTTTTTGGCGCGACGCGAATGACGCGCGTGCGTTCTGCAACTCGGTTCGTAACTGAATTTTGTAAGCGCAATAGGTTTGGCATCGCCGGCCCGCGTGAAGGTACCGAAGCATATTTTAAGTTGTACCAGAGTGTCCTATTGACTCAGTAACAACTCGGCGACGGCAGCAGACGGTCATGCTACGTACGACCATCAAAAACATCTACTGGGTATTCTAAATGTCACATAAAAAATACATTCTTAGAACATATTCAATTTAATACCTACAGCCATCGTCACAATTTTTTTTTATTTTTTAAAGTTGGTCATGTTTTATAGTAACCACGAAAAAAGTCCGTTGCTAATATACCACAAAAAAATTATTTAATTTTTAAGTAGGTCACGCAGGGTTAATTATTTTTATTACTATTGCTTTAAAAAAATAACATTGTATTCATATAACAAGCATTAATTTTAACTTCGCTAGGTAGTAGATAATAAAAATGGAATGAAAACTGATGAATGCCTAGTTGACCTAAATACGCAATAGACAACAAATCGGTCAACGACCTCACTATAACAGTTGTTGCTATATATACATATACAAGACAAAGAAATACAATTTATACTGACTGACCAAATTGGACCTAATAAGATTTTTATTTAGAAAAATAACCCATGTTTACCAGCAAACTCAAAAAAGGGTTTTTTTTCCTCACTGTAACAGTTTTTGCTATATGCTTAAGGACATAAGAAATACGATTTATACTGATTGACCAAATTGGACCTAATAAGATTTATATTTCATTTTATAAAAAAACTGACAGTCTTAACTTGTTTCTAAATCGACCAGATGTGCATTGCCATTCCTTTGTGTCTCCCCTATCGCTAAAGAATACCGAAAACTGGTCACAAACAAAAGGGGAAACTGGGCAGCTAAGGGTCAGTCTCTTAAGTCGAGGGAAATTACTGCAGAGTAGTTAAATTTATTTTTTTAAGTATCGCGATTTGTTAACATATTAGAGAAGAATTGGTCGCTCATACATAGAGCAACCGATTGAAAACTGTTTTCAACCAGTGCGTCCTACCCGTTATGACCTACGGAGCTGAGACGTGGACACTCACGATAGGGCTGGTCCACCAGTTCAAAGTCGCTCAGCAAGCTATGGAAAGTGCTATGCTCGGAGTTTCTCTGAAGGATAGGATTCATAACGAATACATCCGACAGAGAACCAAAGTTATCCACATATCTCTAAGAATTAGCGAACTGAAGTGGCAGTTGGCCGGCCATATCTCGCGAAGAACCGACCACCGCTGCTGGGGTAAACGTGTTCTTGAGCTGAGACCACGACTCAGTAAACGTAGGATGCCATCCGACCAGGTGGGATGACGACCTGCGAAAGACTGCAGGGAGATGCTGGATGCGGCAAGCTGAAGACAGGGCGCTATAGCGCTCATTAGGGGAGGCCTATGTCCAGTTGTGGACTATTATAGGTGATGATGATAATGATGATTATATTAAAGGTTGCCTGGAAGAAATGTGCCTGTGTTTGTTTGTTCTTTTCTGTATTTTCTTTGTCTTGATACGCAATAAAGCGCATTTGTATTGTTTTTTATACCTATTTTGGATAACGGGGCTGGTTCACTTCTAGAAATAAGTTTTTATAGTTAATTTTAAGTGCTAAGTTTAAGTTATCCCTAAGAAAGGAAAATATAAAAAAAAATTATATTATGGATGTTTGTTAGGTATTAGTGTTGGTTAGTAGGTGTTAAAAAAAAGATCTAACAAAAGAGCACCCTCTATCGGTCAATGTACTCTGTTATCAGCTGATAAGGGAACTAGGTCAGTGATGTAGCCGTCCGACGTTTCGGCGAAGATTGATTCTAGACTACCGCGGTGAATGAGGTTATATACAACTCAAGCAAACTCAAGCATCATCATCAAGAATAGAAGACATTTATCTATCACTACATAGTATAAAACAAAATCGCTTTCTGCTGTCTGTCTGTCCCTATGTATAATATAAATAAATAAATAATGCTGGACAATTCACACAGCATTATCTAGCCCCATGGTAAGCAGAGCTTGTGTTATGGGTACTAGATAACTGATATGCATAATACAATACATTACATAGATAGATATTTTTTATAATACATAGAAAACGACGAGAACACCCGGAACAAATATCTACAGATCGTACACACAATTGTTCCGAGGCGGGAATCGAACCCGCAACCTCCTGCGTCGCAGGCGAACCTTCGCTCACCGCGCCACATCGGTCATCAAAATGTATGCTTAGATCTTTAAAACTACGCAACGGATTTTGATGCGGTTTTAAATAGATAGAGTGATTCAAGCAAGCGGAAGGTTTATAAACCATTTGACACATAGATTTCCACGCAGGCGAAGCCGCGGGGCGCAGCTAGTGATAAATAAAACGTTGCTGATTACGTATTGACCGAAAGGGCCCCTTATTTCGCGGGCCCCTGTGTTAGGGGCCGGTTTTGGCCCAATGGACTTTGCATGTTCTGCCATTTTTGCTAAATTTTAATCAGGTAAGGATATGGGTACTTTTTGAATTTAATTTTTATTTTGTTTTTTTGTTGGATAAAGGTCGATTGGTATAGACTTTATCACTTTGACTGCTGAAATCACACGGTATGTGCTTTCTACAAGCGACTAATATGCGTGAATCCACACTAGCGCAGCGGCTGAGAAAATACAGATCTTTGTGACTCAGCACAGCCGTAATATTTTTCGAACGAAACGCATGTGCGGCGCAACACAACCGCTGCGTAGAGCGGCAGCACGAATTTTTTAGGTTAAAAAAAAGATCCCAGTAGTCGAAAAAAAATCGCAGTCAAGTGTTAATAAAATAAAATAATGCTGGATAATTCACACAGCATCATCTAGCCCCAGCTAAGCAGAGCTTGTGTTATGGGTACTACTGATATCTGTACTGATATCCTTAATACAATACATTACATAGATAGATATTTTTGATTATAAGTACATAGAAAACGACCAGAACACCCGGAACAAGATTCTGCATTTCGTACAAACATTTGTCCCGAGGCGGGAATCGAACCCGGATCCTATGTTGAATGCGGGCTTCGCCTACCGCGCCACAGAGTTCGTCAATGAAAAGTGGAAACGTAGATCTCCCACGCAATCGAAGCCGTAGGCAGAAAGTAATCAATTATGGTACTTTGAAGCTGTTGTCTGTAGGCAGAAGTCACTTTCTTCACCACAACGCCTACAGAGATGCGTAATGGTTCTTGAAAAAACGGCGACATTTTATTACGGACGTTATTATTGGTTGGGGGCTTGTAAAATGCCCGGTTGAAACAGAACTTGGGGTTTGCTTAATCTTAAGTTCTTAATGATACCAATTCAAAATTATTTAATTCCATAGGCTTACAAAATAAGCACTTAGACGAGTCAAATTTTATACTATAAATTATTATCAAATAAGAAATAAGGTGTTTTTCATTTTCTGTTCATAAAATTTTTTTGTGTGTGTATTTCACTCCTTCCACTAGTGGACAATACGAGTACTTATATCATCATCATCAGCCTATATCAGTCTACTGCTGGACATAGGCCTCCCCCAATGAGCGCCATAGCGCCCTGTCTTCAGCTTGCCGCATCTACCTGCAGTCTTTGGCAGGTCGTCATCCCACCTGGTCGGAGGGCATCCTACACTACGTTTACCGAGTCGTGGTCTCCATCCAAGAACACGTTTGCCCCAGCGGCCGTCGGTTCTTCGCGAGATATGGCCGGCCCACTGCCACTTCAGCTTGCTAATTCTCAGAGCTATGTCGATAACCTTGGTTCTCTGTCGGATGTATTCGTTACGAATCCTATCCTTCAGAGAAACTCCGAGCATAGCTCGCTGAGCGACTTTGAACTGGTGGACCAGCCCTATCGTGAGTGTCCACGTCTCAGTTCCGTAGGTCATAACGGGTAGGACGCACTGGTTGTCGTTTTCGTTTTCGTTTAGTAGAATACTTATATACATATATATAAATCCCTACGACTTATATTGTTCTGTATTTTTGTGTTTTCCTTTTTTTTATGTAACTGTTTATCATTGTATGTGGCTATAAATAATTTTTTTTTTACTTATACATAATTATATCTCTTATGTGTCTAATGCATTGTTTGCCTATTTGAATCGAAAAAATTTGATTGTGATACACAAGCCGACAGCGCGAACTCGAAACGAAAATGTATTTAGGTTTCGCCTACCGACGTGTTTTAATGTGTCCTAAAAAATTTGTAAAGTATATTCATTTTTGACAAGTCATAGATTTCTTTATACTTCCTCTATTCTAAATATTTATTTCTGTATTATTTTCTATTTTGTGTGGTATACTACAGTGTTTTCAATCTATCTATTAATCTCACTATTTGTTACGTCCGTCATTAACGGGCACCGCTTTTGTTTTAACCCTTTTTAACCTATGACTTTTCATTGTAATGAAAATGTAGGTGTCTGTCTGTATCATTTAAGATGAAACTCTACATAGATGATAACTAGAGTTGCATGTTGTTTGAGCTTGATATTTAGGTTACATCATCATCAGCCCATGTTAGTCCACTGCTGGGCATAGGCCTCCCCTAATGAGCGCCATAGCCATAGTCTTCAGCTTGCCGCATCCAGCATCTACCTGCAGTCTATCGCAGGTCGTCATCCCACCTGGTTGGTTTGGCGTCCTGCACTACGTTTGCCGAGTCGTGGTCTCCACTTAAGAACACGTTTATCAGAGTAATGAACTTACCAAATACTCCACGTGAACTAGAAAAAAGTTTTTTCTTTTTCTCCGACGAAATTCTGGACTTACCTGAAATATAGAAGAGTACATTAGTATATACACGACGGTGAGGTTTTTTGTTTGTTCGTTATAATTCAATTACTTTTTCACTGTATTAATTTACTATTGTTTAAATAAATAAATAAATAATGTTGGATAATCCCCACAGCATCATCTAGCCCCAAGTTAAGCAGAGCTTATGGGTACTAGATAACTGATATACTTCATTATCATCATCATCAGCCTATAGCAGTCCACAGCTGGACATAGGCCTCCCCCTACCCCCAATAAGCGCCATAGCGCCGATATACTTAATACAATATAATGTAAAAATAAATAATGCTGGACAATTCACACAGCATTATCTAACCCCATGGTAAGCAGAGCTTGTGTTATGGGTACTAGATAACTGATATACATAATACAATACATTACATAGATAGATATTTTTTATTATACATAGAAAACAACCAGAACACCCGGAACAAATATCTGCAGATCGTACACACAATGGTTCTGAGGCGGGAATCGAACCCGCAACCTCCTGCGTCGCAGGCGGACCATCGCCCACCGCGCCACAATGGCCAAGTCATCAAATTCTCTATAAAATATAGTTTTGTAAATCAGTCCGTACGTATTGACGGTCCGATTTGGATTTTTTCGCTATTTTGTGAGGAATACCGCAGTGGTCGTATAAAATAAATATTCCCGAAGAATAGGTTTTAAAACTTGCTTTTGAAGTCTGTTTTTATTGTTTTCAAGATAATCATCTATCATTTTTCATCATCAAGGTTACATAGAAAACCACCTTTTCCGCCAAGTTGGGTAAACAATCCTAAACGCATAACGGTCCGACCACAGCATACTACATAGTACCACCCGGATCTCACGCACACCAACACAACCGCACGCACACATCGACACCAGCTGATGCGAAACTGTGTCACGCGGTCTACAACGGTAAACGTCGCCGCTATTCGACGGCAGGTGGCACTAGTTGTCGCTGATGGGTTTTTAATTTGTTGTTTTTTGTTTTTATTTATTTACTTGCCTTACGAAGAATTAAGGTATTTATTCAAAGAAACGTTATAAAAGTGTGAAGTTACTTTATGTATCAGCGGTTACGTGAGTAAGTCTATCATTGTCAAAAAGATAAATGATGAAGAATAGGATTATGATTTATGATTAGCGTAGGACAGTCTTTGGGGTCTGCCGATAGAAGTGAAAACTAAGTATACCTAGGTAATTTTATATTTCATTTATCTATACCAGGAAGCGTGTGGTGACGATGACGCGAGTTTCGCGCGTTTTGTACACCCTAAAAGTGCTCAATGTGCCTAAAGAAGTTTTCACTTAATTTTATTTTATTAGACGGCAAATCAAAGATAAAATGGTTAATTGACTACCGTGTACTACCATATTTTATTGTTGGTATGTGACTATCTTTTTATTATCTCAGAGAAATAATTAATTTTACTTAATATGTTACAACTAGGCACTCCCGGTTTCAGTCGTTACAGAATAAAGGTTCATAATATGCACTTGCAGTACCGCTACTCCTCGCTAGATGCCGCACCTTGATCGTAAATGCGCGATATTATAAGCTAAGTACGAATCAGTTTTAATTGAGGATTCCGTATGTAAATAAAATAACGGTAATGATGCTTTAAAATGTCATTAAAATTAACATCTAGGTAGTTATTACTTGCGCATTAAATTATATTAAGGATAGAGTTTATTGAACTCATGACGTGGATTATCTTTAGTAGATTATTATACCTACCTAATCTAATCAGTACGTAATCAGGTGGCGCGTAGATTAGATACCGAATACCTGTACGCTATCCAAATTCGATGTAGAATATTTGTGAACAAACCCGAACAGAAATAACTAAAACTCAATCGCTTGGCGTCGAGTTTCAGATGCAATTGTAAGCAAGGGGTTCATTAAATATGAAGGAAAGATTTCAAATCGACAAGTTATGTAAATTTATTTATTTATTAATTAGAACGGCACAATCACCAATTACACTAATTAATTATAGTTACAAAACTAAAAATTGCGTGTAAAAAGACGCGAATCGAGTTAATTTCAGGCGATGTAAGGACGGTTTCTTTACAAATATTCTACATCGGGTTTGGTAAGCGTATATACATAGATAGGTGCCAATTCACTCTTTTATACCTACATGACCCATTTTTGTTGAACTCTACTGCCATGGATAAGGTAACGTTACATCGTCTAGTTTCATCATAGAACAAGACAGCGCTAAGTCAAAATATCACTGTTTTTAGTACCTATCGATAAAAATGTTTATTTACTATTGTATAGTGCTACCTATTGATAAATTTTACATGTAGATTCAATTTGAATAAATAAATAAATAATGCAGGACAATTCATACAACATTATCTAGCCCCAAGCTAAGCAGAGCTTGTGTTATGGGTACCAGATAACTGATATACATAATACAATACATTACATAGATAGATATTTTTTATTATACATAGAAAAACGACCAGAACACCCGGAACAAGTATCTGCAGAACGTACACACGATTGGTGCGAGACGGGAATCGAACCCGCAACCTCCTGCGTCGCAGGCGGACCTTCGTCCACCGCGCCACATCGGTCGTCAATTATAATTAGCTATTTACGTCAATAAACCGCTACAAGTAATGACGACCCGCGAAAGACTGCAGGCAGATGCTGGATGCCGAAAGCTAAAGACAGACCGCTGTGGTACTCATTCGGGGTGGCCTATGTCCAGCTGTGGACTAACATAGGCTGATGTAGAGAGCCAGTTAGGCATTTTAGGTAGTTTTGCGAATTACAATAAGACTGTCTTGTCATCATCATCATCATCAGCATATAGCAGTCGACTGCTGGACATAGGCCTCCCCCAATGAGCGCCATAGCGCCCTGTCTTCAGCTTGCCGCATCCAACATCTACCTGCAGTGTTTCGGAGGTCGTCATCCCACCTGGTCGGAGGGATGACGACCTCCTACACTACGTTTACCGAGTCGTGGTCTCCACTCAAGAACACTTTTGCCCCAGCGGCCGTCGGTTCTTCGCGAGATATGGCCGGCCCACCGCCACTTCAGCTTGCTAATTCTTTGAGCTATGTCGATAACCTTGGTTCTCTGTCGGATGTATTCGTTACGAATCCTATCCTTCAGAGAAACTCCGAGCATAGCTCTTTCCATAGCTCGCTGAGCGACTTTGAACTGGTGGACCAGCCCTATCGTGAGTGTCCACGTCTCAGCTCCGTAGGTCATAACGTAAAGGGTGCGATGATGTAATGAATGAAAAGTTGGATATTTTAATATAATTTCGAACTTTTCTTTAGGTAACAAAATAAAAATAAATCTCATTGAAGTTTGTGTTTTTATTTTTAGAGTTGACCTTCCTGTTCCATTGTTATTTTCTGTTATTGTTATGAGTTTTTTTTCAACTTTCATTTATGTAGCAAATGTGTCTGATGACCTAATATATTTTGGATTTGAATATTTTGGATTTGGCGCGGCGGGCGAAGGTCCGCCTGCTACGAAGGTGTCCCACCTTGTGACAAAAGTTGCACGTTCTGCATTTATTTGTTCCCGGTGTTCTGGATATTTTCTGTGTATAATATAATAAAACATAGATATATATGTTTTATTATATTATACAATTTATTGTACTATGTATATCAATGATGTTAATGCTTGGCCAGATGTCGCTCAGTTTCGCACCGACAATAGTATGTAAGTAATTTGTTAATGTGCATAGCTTTACTTAAATATTATCCTACGGCACGTATGGCAGTAGATTTGGCCCGATGAGTTATATGTATACGTGTAGGAGGGCTTAGGTCTCTGTTCAAGACCAAGTTCGGCCTAGCGAGCCATATTAAATAAATAAATAAATAATGCTGGACAATTCACACAGCATTATCTAGCCCCATGGTAAGCAGAGCTTGTGTTATGGGTACTAGATAACTGATATACATAATACAATATATTACATAGATAGATATTTTTTATTATATATAGAAAACGACCAGAACACCCGGAACAAATATCTGCAGATCGTACACACAATTGTTCCGAGGCGGGAATCGAACCCGCAACCTTCTGCGTCGCAGGTGGACCTTCGCCCACCGCGCCACTTCGGTCGTTGAAATATTAGAGCTCATGATAGAAAAAATCCTCGAAATCGATGAGGAGGCCTATTATATACTTAAATATTAACATTGTATCGAATCATATTATATTTAGACTTAAATAGGCAAATAACCATGTATTAGACATATAAGAGATGCAAATACTAGTGGTTTCTTTTTCACTTCTTCCACTAGCGGACCAAAAATTTAAGTGAACAGTAAAATAATTTTATTTGATAATAATTTAATGTATAAAATATGACTTGTCTAAGTGCTTATTTTGTAAGCCTAAAGAATAAATAATTTTTTATTTTTGACTTTTTTTTTTGACTATCAGATAACTAGTGCCCACCCATGACACAATCTCTGCTTAGCTTACTATTTATTTATTCATTTTATAACAACCTCAATAAAAACTTTTTGTATTGCAAAACTTTCTCGCACGAACATCGCGTAGCAAAGCTACTATACCAAAATACCTACCAAGTACTAAAACGGAGGTTTTGATATGACTAGCGACCCGCACCGGCTTTGCAAGGATGCAAATGCATGTATTATTTATATACAAAACTTCCTCTTGAATATCTCTATCTATTAAAAAAAACCGCATCAGAATCCGTTGCGTAGCTTAAAGATCTAAATATACATAGGGACAGACGGACAACGGGAAGCGAGTTTCTGTTATACTATGTTTTGATACTTGATCAATGATCATTGACAGTCCGTCAAACTTGTCAAATCACCCAAATATCAATGACATCGAAGCTAAAAGGTTGCCTGGAAGATATAGCTCTCAGCGATAAGGCCGCCCTTTATGCTTCCTTTGTTCTATTGTTTATTTCTGTATTGTTTTCTGTTTTGTGTGGTATAATATAGTGTTTTATATCTAAATATATTTTCAGATGAAAAATCTCAAATACCATTTTACGAGATTATTTGCGCGAAGATCCAACGGAATAGCCTTCGTGAGGGTGGGTTCGGTATGATACAAACCTACAAACACTATAGTATACATCAGTAGACGTAGCATTGAAAGTATTGAGCGAGGAAACGCGGTGTGGATAATTTGGCTGTTGTTTTAGTCTTTAGTTTCAGGTATTTGGATTTTGGACAATATTTTGGGTATGTAATGTTTTAGTTTGTTTATATTAGTGTCTATAATTAAATAAATAAATAAATAATGCTGGACAATTCACACAGCATTATATAGCCCCATAGTAAGCAGAGCTTGTGTTATGGGTACTAGATAACTGATATATATATTACATAGATAGATATTTTTTATTATACATAGAAAACGACCAGAACACCAGGAACAAATAACTGCAGATCGTACACACAATTGTTCCGAGGCGGGAATCGAACCCGCAACCTCCTGCGTCGCAGGCGGACCTTCGCCTACCGCGCCACATCGGTCGTCTTTTATTTATTAATGATTTATTCATTTTACTGCGGCTTTTTTTGTTAATTTAAATCCTAATAAGAAACGTGAAAGTTTGTTTATACGTTTGTTACTCTTTCACGTAAAAACTACTGAACCGATCGGGCTGACATTTTGCATACAGGAAGTTCCAGGCGCGGAACAAAACAAAGCCTACCTTATATCCCATAATCAGTTCAATGAATGACCAATAACAAAGAAATTACAATCAAATAATAGAAACAAATAGAACTGGTATTTACAAATGAAAGAGTTGAGCTCACTGCAGACTGTCGCAAGCAGTCTACAGGTAGCTCAACTGATCCATATCAACACCAGTCGGCGCGTGTCCCCGCGACGCTGGCTGCATTGCCCCGCTGTATGGCAATGCTGATGCGCTGCGCCAGATACTCACCAGCTCTCGGGGCATGCGTCCCAGCGACGCTGCTGGCTGCATGACCCCGCAGTATGACAATGCTGATGCGCTGCGACAGATACTCACCAGCTCTCGGGTCACGCGTCGCTTTGCTTTGCGCTTCGCTTATCTCAACGAAACAAAGGCAGGAATGCAAAAGCTGAACACAGCATCGCTTATGAAAAGTTTAGACAAAACTTTGGATAATTATCTGTGAGAAATCTTATAATAAGAAGAAAGAGGAATCCATTTAATTTTACGTGTTCGGCGTACCTAGGGCCGAAGCCAGTGGAACCACGAATGCGGAATACCTCGAAATTACAATGAGAACCACTGATTTACTTAAAATGTATTGTGCTACGTTACAATGAGATAATAGTGTATTGAACCCATTTAAGGTAATTATAATTAAAGTCATTTAAAACGGGATATTTACCATGATTTGATTTTTGAGTTGTCCACTATTTTAGCACAGTTTCATGCGCCATGATCACGGAATAACTGAAGGTAAGTACCGAGTAAGTTTTTATGTTTTTATTTACATATTCAAAAATCAAATCATGGTAAATATCCCGTTTTAAATGACTTTAGTGTTAATAACCATGATAGTTTTAAAATCGGGTCGTTCGTCAACTCACACCATGAATCTTGTCCCAACTGGTGTGAGTTGACGAATCGTAAAAAAAATATTTTTTTCGTTCTGCAACTCACACCACCCTTTGTTTCTATTGAATTTATACATTGTTAGAAAATTTTCTAACCTATTAGGTTATTACTACAATAGTTTGATATTACTGACAGACTGACCTACATATCGTAACCGAACAAAACATTCCTTTCAATAGACAGAAAATCGATAGCTTATAAATCACGGTAGTGATCGGATTCCGAACGAATATTCTGTGACATTTTGAACGGAAAAGCTTGTAAATATTGTAAAAAGAGTGCAGATTACTTTGACATTTTATCTAATTTATTATTCAACTTATACCATTATTTATTATCTGTTTTATTGTGACAAATTATTATAAATGAATTTATTTAAATTTTTTAAGAAGGCATGTCTGTCTGTTTTTTTTTTGCACAATGCCCTATGGTGTTTCCTTTGTCATAAGTTAGTGTGTGTTATAATAAAAATGTAATTTATCTTTTAAAATAGTATTTAACGACATCAAGTGTAACATTGTGTACCTACGGTGGAAATAAATAAACTGATAAACTGAAATTTGCAGATTTTAGTATAGTCTGAGCCGTAGCTTTACAAAAAGATAATCCTAGAAAACAAAGAACATTGTTGTATCTATACAGTAGCCAAACGCGATGTACAATGTTTGTAAACAAACCGGAATATAAATAAACAGAACCTAAATAACTAGTTACTTCTTTTGTTCGTCAGCTGTAACGAGAAAAAAGTTGTACTTGAATTTTAAATATATTAGTTTTTAAAGAAGCTTTATAAAATAATCTACAAGGTTATGACTAACGTGTTGACATTTATACAGACATAGACAACCATGGCATATGGCAGTCATGGACGATGAAATGTCACCAATTTACTCAGAATAATAAAAGTATTGACTTGGCTAGCTATGGCTAGCTAGCCAAGTCAATACTATTTTATTATAAAACTTCTGAAACGATCATGGTTATTAACACTAAAGTCATTTAAAACGGGATATTTACCATGATTTGATTTTTGAGTTTTCCAATATTTCGGCACAGTTTCGTGCGCCATGATCACGGAATAACTGAAGACACTGCGAGTTCGTTTTTATGAGATATACCGATCTACCCTCATGGCGCATGAAACTGTGCCGAAATATTGGAAAACTAAAAAATCAAATCATGGTAAATATCCCGTATTAAATGACTTTACTATTTTATTATGCCTAGCCTGTATAATGCAGCTTTTGAGTACCCAATCAACAAAGCGTTTTTCATAGATCTTTATTCTTATCCAAAATTAATGCTCGGAGCAATTCCTTACCTAAAATATAGAAGTTGGTTAAAAATAATAGCTACCTATATAAACTGTTAATTTTTAAGAACATTGTAAACTGTTTATCTATAGGTAATAATATTATAAGGAGGAATGGTTTGATTTTTTGTTTGTATTGAATAGGCTCCGAAACTACTTGGCCGGTTTGAAAAAATATTTCACCGTTGCGTTGCGTTGGGAAGCTACACTATCCCCGGTGAACATAGGCTATAAGCAGGTTTTATATTTTAGAAATGTGAAATTCGAATTTAACGCGGGTGAAACCGCGTGAAACAGTGCCTTAATAAACAACAAATAAATATAAATAAAAAACTCAACCTTATAGAACCCATCTTAATCCAATCTACTCGTAACATTATCTCGAAAATATTTCCCTGAGCGTAAGAGCAGCCCTCAAAACAGCGCGATTTTTGTGGCCTACAAAAATAGCGCTGTTTTGTGGGCTGCTAAATCCAGCTTGTTCAAGCATCAAATTCAGCTCTAAATACCTTCTTTCGGCAGCTTTATCGTTAAAAGCGATGGCTTCCAGGTTGTAATTGAGACTTCAAAACATACAATTTGCCACCAACCAAAATTCAGCTAAGACTACAAAATCAGTTCTAAATATCTACTTTCGTCAGCTTTATACCTATGAACCTTTCTATTTACTTTATAAAGGCATATCTAACTGCTTTTTCTTTGCACAATCCCCTTTGGTGTTTTCTATATCAAAAATGTTGTGTGGTATATAGTAAAATTGATTAATATTAACGAGATCAAGTGTAACATGTGTACCTACGGTGGAAATAAATAAACAAACAATAAACCCAAGCCATTATTATATATACCCATCAAAAAGAACGTCCCTCCATTCACAACGCCAAACTGCATTTTCGTCTAACGCCTAGCCCCTTAGTGCGCAAAATCAGGCTAGGATAAACTAGGTCAGTAGGATCAACGCTCTGTAGCTATGTTCAGACCGCTCAATGTTTGTGTTGCTGTGTTCACGCGCTTGTTTTGAATGCTGGCGATAGCTTTACAACTATTCTGAATTTGAAATTACATTGTGTATGAATATGGGTACAAATCAATTAAACATGGTATTGTTTGTGTTGCTGTGTTCACAGCGTTGCTTGTTTTGAATGCTGGCGATAGCTTTACAACTATTCTGAATTTGAAATTACATTGTGTATGAATATGGGTACAAATCAATTGTATATGGTATTGTTTGTGTTGCTGTGTTCACAGCGCTGCTTGTTTTGATTTATAATTTGTATTACATCAATATGGGGCTAGATAAATAATGCTGGACAATCCACACATTATCATCTAGCCCCAAGCTAAGCAGAGCTTGTGTTATGTGCACTTGATGACTGATTTACTTAATACAATACATTACATCGATATATATATATTTTTATACATAAAGAACGACCAGAACATTCGATACAAATATCTTGAGTTCATACACATAATTGTCCCGAGGCGGGAATCGAACCCGCAACCTTGCAGATATCAGGGGATATTAGCTCAGATAATGAATGAAATATGAATCAATGAAGAAATATAGCTAGATTGTAGGTAAGGCAGCGAATTATGCTGCGCGAAGACAAAAGAGATACTCCGATATTACATAGGTATGTACCTTACCTACCTACTGCAGTTATACTGCGGTGTGAAACAACGTTCGTAAACGATATTAGACAAGAATACTTAAATATTTTATGAAAATAAAACATTAATAATCGTGTAAAAATTATAGATGGGCACGAAAAATTTAAAAAAATACAGGAAGTTTTTTTTTACATACATACAGCCTAACTTTTTGACGACCGATGTGGCGCGGTGGGCGAAGGTCCGCCTGCGACGCATGAGGTTGCGGGTTCGATTCCCGCCTCGGAACAATTGTGTGTACGATCTGCAGATATTTGTTCCGGGTGTTCTGGTCGTTTTCTATGTATAATAAAAAATATCTATCTAAGTAATATATAGTATTATGTATATCAGTTATCTAGTACCCATAACACAAGCTCTGCTTACCATGGGGCTAGATAATGCTCTGTGAATTGTCCAGCATTATTTATTTATTTATTTATTTAACTCAGTCTCGGACAGTCTCAGTTACGTAAAGGCTGGTGGTGAATCCCTTATCATCAGCCTATATTAGTCCACTGATGGACATAGGCTTCCCCTAATGCTAGAAGCGCCCTAAAAGCGCCCTGTCCTCAGTTTAACGCATCCTGCATCCGCTGACCTGCATTCTTTCGCAGGTCGTCATCCTACCCGGTCGTAGGGCGTCCTACACTACGAGTATGTTTACTGAATCCCTGTGTCCCCACCTAATCTAAATTATAATATTTACTTAATTATAAATCTTTGTCTTTGTGCGTAAACAAAAACTATATTCGTACGTTACCCAAATACCATCAATGCCTTCAGGTCTAAGGAGATAGCTAGATTCTCTTTTAGATTACTATCACTACAAAAATAACTTAATACGAATCGTGAAGGGACCAAAGTCGTAACTGTCGATGTCGGGATAAACACAGGAAATAAAAAATAACACACAAACCATCAAAAGCATTGTCTTAACACTCCATGAACACATCCATTCTTGACTGAATATCAGAACCAGATTGTCGACGACCTGCTATCAACGAGTTCTCAGCTATTTTCGCCAGAAGGTAACCAGACAACCTCGAAAAACTAGTGGTAATGGGCAAGATAGAGGGGAAAAGACCAAGAGGACGCTCACCAACCCGCTGGTCTGATCAAATTAGGGCCATAACGGGAGTCACTTTGCCTGCAGCCCTGAGAGAGGCCGAAGACAAGTGGTGTGGAAGCGGTTCATCAGCGTCACCGTGAAAGCTTTCCAGGACGGGCACGACCTTCAGCAATAAAGACAACGACAAAGAAATAACAACACTTTACAATCTCTGATTATGTAAAAGGTAGGTATATTTGTTCAAATTTGTCACAAGAAAAGCTACCCTTGGAAGATAAGTGAAGTGAATTTGAACCTATTGCGCAGCTTTAGACGCATTGTATAATAATAACATAACAATACAACTGTATACAAACACGAGCTCATGCCCGCGGCTTTACACGCGTTTTTGAAATGAAAAGTAACTTATATGTTAATCTTGGTCTAGATCTTTGTGTGCAATATTTCAGGACGATCCATTTAGTAGTTTTGGCGTTGTGTTTGTTTGGGCAAACAATTTAAAACGGAACAAACTTTCGTCTTTATAATATTAGTCAAATCAAATCAAGTGTCAATTTAAGTCTATTGTGTCCACGAGAGCTACTACAAACTGTGCTACAGTTTGGCAGAAAGTTATACCTGTAATGTACTTTAAATCTTCTATAATATAAAAATGAATCGCTGAATGTATTGCTAAGCGCATATCTCGAGAGCATCTGAACCGATTTCGCTAATTCTTTTTTGTAAATATTCCTTGAAGTACGAGGATGGTTCTTACAGAGAGAAAAAAGAGAATAATTTAAAAAATGGGCTGAAACAAATGACCGCCCGGGCGAAGCCGGGACGGGCCGCTGCGCTAGTTGGAAATAAATAAATTAAAAGACCTATACATACGAGTATATAATCCTGTGATGGAAATAAACATTTTTTTGTATTAAGTATGCTGGTTGCTTCCCGTGGTTGAGCTTGTGAATAACGTAGTTGGTGATAGGTACAAGATCTACCTATTTTAAGACAGGAATAATCCTCGTATTTAATCCTGTACATCCAAATATTGTCTTCGAATAGAGCATAACTTGTTTGAATTTCTTTGATTGATAAGATAGTTTTAATCCAATTCTTTACGAATTAGGATGCTATTTCATATATATTTTTTTTTTATTTGCTTTGGGGTGGCTTTCGTATCACGGCGGCCATGATAGGCCTATTATTGTGATCGCCACTTTTACATTTCAGTCCCGAAGCCGTGGCGTTCATAGTTCGCCACTAACCCTTGCAGCTGCTAGGAACTGTAGGATTTTCTTCGGGGCTGATGCTATTTCTTAACTTAATTATTTAATAAACTTAACCAAAATATACGAGAAGGTATATGCCAAAACAAGAATAGCCTAATCGACATAATTTATTTTAGTCGAGGTTACCTTTGTTTCAAATGGGCTCTAATCAGGCCCAGAGACCTTCAACACTGGTGTATCGAACCACAAGAGATAGAGCTTCTAATCTCCCTTTATTCTGCTATATATATTCTCTTCACTTTACCTTTATCTATGTACTTACCTGAAGCAGTTGTGCTGGCTGTGGTTATAGACACCGTGTTAGTAGTCGTAGACTCTGTAGCACTGCTGTTCGCCATCTCCACAATCCTATCCACCGCGATTCTGTTCCCCGGAAGCACTCCATCCGTGTCCCCTTCCACTTCCGGTTCAGGCTGCGGACTGGCCACTTGCGTCAAATCATTCGCGACAATAACATTGACAGTCGTCATCGACTGCATATCATTGTTTTCATTGACTGTATTATCGATGTAGACCGCTGCAGAACGCGCTCCTAAAGTTTCCATAACAGACTCGGCTAAAGACTTCGTTGATTCTATGTCTATATCCTGTTTTATATCTATGATGATCTGGTGGCGTTTCGTCCCACTTCCGGAGGGGGATTGGACCTGGTGCACGCTCACCTGGGCCTCGCCCCCCTGTGACATATGGTGTTGGATCACTTGGGTCAATTGACCTTCCAAACTGTCCCGTCCCGCCATTACTAAGAAGAATCAGACTTTAGAATCAGTCGAGAGAATAAACTAATGAACACCACTATCACAAAAACTTGAACACGCAGGGGAAAGTATGAGTTGTGGGGAATGTCTGTTTTTTTTATGGCAGTGATGGGGAATAGGCACTTTTTTTCACATAGTGTTTGTTTTTGTTTGATGCGCGTAGGCGGCGGGCCGCCTTCGTAGCACTGCAAGGCCTATGGAGCGTAGCGGTAGCTACGACGCCCTAGCGTGGGCCCGCGCGGGATACACTTCCGGGTTACGTGTCCCGGGATATGTCGATGGAAGGGGTGGTTTTGGTGCTATTGTTGGAGACGTCGGTTTGAGTATAATTTCTGTTTTACACAAAACAACATCGTTTATTATTCGTACCTTAAAGTTTACAATTGATTAGGAATACATATTAGACCTTGTTTCATTTTACTTTTCAAGTTGACAAATCATTTGTCAACAATTCATTACAGTATATATACTGAAACTTTAATTGAATTAAAGTATATAAGTATATACTGTGATTAAATTTTGCGAATATAGCTTTGGTCGCCCATGGTAATATTATAATAATTTCTTTCTTTTTCAATATTGCCAACTTTGACAAAAGCGTACCTACAACACTTAGATTTAATTTAATAGATTTAATTTAATAACTGCTAGCTACTTATTTTATCAATATTGACACTGAATGACTAATTATATGTAACCGAACTTGAAAACTGTATTTCCACGTTATCATTATGAACCTAATTTATGAACCTTCCACACCACTTCCTACAACATATCCCTCGACACATCTCCAAACCCGTGTATCTCCCCCCCTGCAAAACGGCACGTGTCTACGCATGCGCCTTACAACCCCTCTCCCGTCCCTCTCACACCCATGAAAACCTCTCGCTCTACGCGCTTCGATCGTTGAGAATGACGAAAAAGTATATAATCGAATTTATATTCGTGTAAGGATGGCAACCCAGTGTGGCCTTGAGCTGTTTAAAATTATGTAAGACTCTGCGTTTGTTCCAATGACCAATATTACGAAGCTGACAGAATATGGACGCTCTGGTTAGAGTTTGAACGTTTGAACACTTTGAGTGCTGAAAACGCACGGTATGAGTTTTCTACAAGTGACTAATATGCGTAAATCCACACTAGCGCAGCGGCTGAGAAAATACAGATCTTTGTGACTCAGCAGAACTGTAATATTTTTCAAACGAAACGCTTTTGCGGCGCAACACAACCGCTGTGTAGAGTGGCAGCACGAATTTTTTGGGTAAAAAAAAAGACCGCAGTCGTCGAAAAAAAACCGCAGTCAAAGTGTAAATAGAATCCGTTTTGTATCTTACTTAACTTATATTAAAGGTTGCCTGGAAGAGATCGCTTCTAAGTGATAAGGCCACCCATTGTACTTGTCGCATATACTGTATTTTAGTAATGATTGATTTGATTATGATGTACAATAAATAATTTTTGTATTGTATTTTAGTATTAATTCATCATCAGTAGTACTTATAGGGCGATAATTATCTACCTGCGACGTAGAAGGGTTTGATTCCCGCCTCGGGACAAATATTTGTACGATAAAACTTTAAAACTATCATGGTTATTAACACAAAATAAAATCATGGTAAATATCCCGTTACTTAAATGTGTACGATCTACAAATACTTGTTCTGCGTGTATTTTCCATGTATAGTACAACATATTATATATCAATGTAATATATTATATTAAGTATATCAGTCATCTAGTAGGTACCCATAACACAAGCTCTGCTTAGATAGGAGCTAGATGATGCTGTGTGGATTGTCCAGTATTATTTATTTTATTTATATTTGTAGCTAAGTTATTTGCCTAATAAAATTCGCGGTGCCTTTACCTATAGTTATTTCGTGATCATGGCGCATGAAACTGTGCCGAAATGTTACCAACTCAAACACCTAAGATTCTTTATTTTCTCAAAGAACATAGTATATAACGTTCACTTAATGAGAAATATTTACAAAGTTTCTACTTAGTACCTACTTATAAAATACGTACTTAATTATGTGCTTAAGATTATATTAGCCGAGTGTACTTACACCTATATTAGTATAATGTACTTACAAACAAAAACAAAAGAAAAAACTATAGTAGAAAAAACAACCTAACCAATCTATATAATAAAGTAACAGGATAATCTAAGACTAAAGTTTTAACTTATAAAAGTCAGAAAATAAAGGCTATTTTTATTTTATTTAGTAGCTTAGAGTCATTTGCTTTATTTTAATATGTATAATATGGTGGCAAATAAATGATTATATCTAAGTACCTATGTCAATTTTTTCTTTTGTTGACATAATTATGTCAGAATGAGAAATCATTGCTAAGCAACCTTTAATTAAAGTTGATAGATTTTTACGTTGATTATTAGATTCTAAAATTTTACATTGCGTCGAATACGACACCACTAGGTCAAATTACCTATAGGTGCCTGCTCTAGATTTAGTTATTTTGTTTTTATTTTCTGTAATTCTTTGTAATTTTGTGTTTTGATGTGCCTTTGGTTTCTGGAAATAAAGAAATTGAATTGTTCGAAGAACGAAAGGATATTTTGTCTCAAGTCTTCTTCGGATCTATTAAAAAATATATAAATTAATTAGTATTGTGTGTATGTACAAAATATACATATGTTAGGATAAGTAGTTATAACATCGCCTCAGGGCCTAATAAAAAAACCTGTAATGATGTACTATCTCAATAAATAAATATTTAACACTTTGACTGCGGTTTTTTTTCGACGACTGCGGTCTTTTTTTTTACCTAAAAATTCGTGCTGCCACTCTACACAGCGGTTGTGTTGCGCCGCAAATGCGTTTCGTTTGAAAAATATTACAGCTCTGCTGAGTCACAAAGATCTGTATTTTCTCAGCCGCTGCGCTAGTGTGGATTTACGCATATTAGTCACTTGTAGAAAACTCATACCGTGCGTTTTCAGCACTCAAAGTGTTAACTAATTCGTAGTCATCATAACACGTAAAATTGGACAGATACGACACCTACACGGGTTATAGGAAACCCTTTGCTCCTAAAAAGGGGGGTTACCTAGCAACGCCTATTAGTTCCCTCAAAGGGTCTGTTTATTGAAAGTTACGTTATGAATATGTTATCAATTTATCATATAAATATAAGAGCAGAAATAGGCTTGGAATTATATACATAGTTTTAGTTTCTGTTAATTAATTTTCATTTTAGTTTTGATGTATTAGGCCACCTTGCGCACCACGGTCTCCACGGAAGACCAGCGCTATGGTACGATCTGCTCTACCATAGCACATGCTGAGTGGAGACGCGATTTTGTCAGTTTCTGTCTTCTGTTAATCTATGTTTTGTGTTACGCACTTATAAGAACAACATCTCTTATTACAACCTGAGTGGGTTGTAATAAGCTAGAATGGCGCGTCAGTACAATGAGCTGTCCATAAAACACATAGAACTCGACATTTTTAATCGTAGAATTAACTATTTCATTAGAGAACTTAAAGGTATCCTCCATTTCAATGATCCTCATATCGCTGGTCCTCCAAGCTGGGCCATTCTACCTGGTGATGGAATTGAATAGATTACTGCCCGGTCTTATAGCTAGGTAGTGCTTGTTTAATTTTATCACCAGTGTCTGCTAAAAATTGTTTTTGTTAATATTAGTCCTTTAGTACAAATTATTATTATAAAATTCACTAAGTGATACTTATATATCTTTACGGTACAATGTAGATTAAAATTACTTTTTTATAATTATTTTAGATAACAGAGACTCTTATAAATTTAACTATATTTTATTATAGTTAAATTTATAAGAGTCTCTGTTCTGACAAAATAAAAATCTTTTTACTTTACTTTACTATATAAGACACAAACGTAATGAAACTTTAGAAACCAGCATAAACAAATAACTTCAGTGCTTGGACACACAAGTACACAGTAATGAATATGTTATCAACATAACCAAAGAAGGCTTAGAATGATAGAAGTCACAAGCTATTCAGCCCAAAGGCAGATATAGACCAAACCGTGTCACTACTGGCCCAAACAACGTAATATAGGCCATGGTACGGCATTCTTCCGACATACAATAATGTTTACTTCAGTCTCGTAAAGAAGTAACAAACAGCCATCCATCTAAACATACGAACTTTCGCATTTATTTTACTGTGATTTCAAGAAGAGCCCCTACCAAGCTGAACATCATGTCTGAAGACACACAAGTACACTGTGTACTTGTGTGTCTTCAAACATGATGTTATCAATATAACCAAAGAAGGCTTAGAATGATAGAAGTCACAAGCGTCGTGAAACTTTAGAAACTAGCATAAACATATAACTTCAGTGCTTGGACACACAAGTACACAGTTATGAATATGTTATCAATATAACCATAAATGAAGGCTTGGAATGATAGAAGTCACAAGCTATTCAGCCCAAAGGCAGATATAGACCAAACCGTGTCACTACTGGCCCAAACAACGTAATATAGGCCATGGTACGGCATTCTTCCGACATACTATAATGTTTACTTCAGTCTCGTAAAGAAGTAACAAACAGCCATCCATCTAAACATACGAACTTTCGCATTTATTTTACTGTGATTTCAAGAAGGGCCCCTACCAAGCTGAACATCATGTCTGAAGACACACAAGTACATAGTAATGAATATGTTATCAATATAACCATAAATGAAGGCTTGGATGATGAAATAAAAGACATGAACGTGGTAAAACTTTTGAAGCTATCATAAGCATATAACTTCAGTGCTTGGAAACACAGTAAGTGCAAGCATAGAATAGGAAATTGAACGTATTTTGTCGTAACGTTCGTAGTAAAGGACAAAAAATGACGGTAGATCGGTATGTCGTGTGGGTATGTCTGCCAATCAAAACTTACTCGCAGTGCCTTCAGTTATTCCGTGATCATGGCGCATGAAACTGTGACGAAATACCCATTGAAAAAATCAAAAATCGATGATGGGTAATATCCCGTTTATATGAATGACTTTTCTGTTAGTTACCATGGTAACATTGATAACCATTTATTCAATTCATAGCAAAATCTCTCTTACTAGAGTTTATAATAAAAGAAATATATACAAAGCAATATTTTTTCAAGCCGCACGTAAGTTTTCCGCTGTCCACTAGGTTTTCTCTGCGAACCCTACAAGCATCATTATGTAATGCGGAACGCCAAAACACGAGCCCGAAGTAAACAGTATAGTATGTCGGAAGAATGCCGTACCATGGCCTATATTACGTTGTCTGGGCCAGTAGTGGCACGATTTGGTCTATATCTGCCTTTGGGCTGAAACTGGAAGTGACCAAAATCGAGTGAATCTACTGTTTCAGACATGATGTTCATCTTGGTAGGTGCTCTTCTTGAAATCACAGTAAAATAAATGCGAAAGTTCGGATGTTTAGATGGATGGCTGTTTGTTACTTCTTTACGAGACTGAAGTAAACAGTATAGTATGTATGAAGAATGCCGTACCATGGCCTATATTACGTTGTTTGGGCCAGTCGTGACATGGTTTGGTCTATATCTGCCTTTGGGCTGAATAGCTTGCTTTTTTGTAAACTGAAACTGTGCCGAAATATTGGAAAACTATAAAATCATATCATGGTACCCATTTGAGATGACTTTAGTGACTCTGGAAGTGACCATAATCAAGTGAATTGACGGTTTTTGACATGTTCAGCTTGGCAGCTTTTCTTGAAAACACACTATTGTTATTATGTTCAGATAGATGGATGGCTGTTGATGTTATATCTTCACGCTAAAACTACTGAACGGATCGGGCTGAAACTTTGCATAGGTACAGGTCCTTCTGAGCCTGCAATAAAACATAGGCATTTTTTATCCCATATATCAGTGTCCAAGATAGAATAAACATATCATATATTTCGGAAGATAAAGCTATGCTCGGAGTTTCTCTGAAGGATAGGATTCGTAACGAATACATCCGACAGAGAACCAAGGTTATCGACATAGCTCAAAGAATTAGCAAGCTGAAGTGGCGGTGGGCCGGCCATATCTCGCGAAGAACCGACGGCCGATGGGGCAAACGTGTTCTTGAGTGGAGACTACGACTCGGTAAACGTAGTGTAGGACGCCCTCCGACCAGGAGGGATGACGACCTGCGAAAGACTGCAGGTAGATGCTGGATGCGGCAAGCTGAAGACAGGGCGCTATGGCGCTCATTGGGGGAGGCCTATGTCCAGCAGTGGTAAATTCAGTAAATTCAGTAAATTCAATTTATTCACCATAACATTATTACTAATATTGGCATGTCAATTAAGACTACAGTACAATGAATACTCTTAAATTAAATTAAATCCTAAATTACAATAATATAAGTATAGACAATAATAACTTATCACAAATTGACAAATGAGCACGTTAAAAACTCGTTAATGCTATAAAATGGGTTACATACTAAAAAGTTCTTTATTTTTGCTTTAAATTCCTGAAAAGGAAGTAGAGTTAGTTCTAGTGGTAACTTGTTATATAAATCAAGCTTTAGGGTTAAACCCTGTTTATGTGTTGGACTGCTATAGGCTGATGATGATCATAATGATGATGATATTTCGGAAACAAGCTTCGAGTCTTGTTTCCACAGTTAATATTGTATAAGTAGGTAACTATAATAATAGAAAAATATTATTATTTATTTATTTTTATCAAGGCAACGCCAACGAAACACATAATAAAACATTCTTAAAGAAACATGGTGATAATGCAGCAGTGGACTAACAAAGGCTGATGATGATGATGATAATAAGCCGTTCGTGTTTCAAATAAATGGAACCCTAAATAAGATTAGGAATTTGGAGGACAGGTAGATAGTAAAGCAATTAACTTAAGGGCAGGTCTACTTCCGGAAACATTTCTGTAAATAGTGAGATTAATATATCGCTGTTACGTGTTGGAAACGTATCCTACTAATATTATAAACGCGAAAGTTTGTAAGTATGGATGGATGGATGCTTGTTACTCTTTCACGTAAATTCTACTGAATGGATTTTAATGAAACTTTACAATAATATAGCTTATACATCAGAATAACACATAGGCTACAATTTATAGAGATATATTGTATTCTCCAATATATCTATCACTGCGCGGGTAAAACCGCGGGTCGCAGCTACTTGGAAAATAAAACAAATGGTACGCGATATATACCCGATAAAATTAATCGGAAAAGTTTAAAAAAATAGTGTAAGTAACATTCTAATTACAATTATAACTCACTTCTATTTGACGACCAATGTGGCGCGGTGGGCGAAGGTCCGCCTGCGACGCAGGAGGTTGCGGGTTCGATTTCCGCCTCGGAACAAATGTGTGTACGATCTGCAGGTATTTGTTTCGGGTGTTCTGGTCGTTTTCTATGTATATTAAAAAATATTTATCAATGTAATGTATTGTATTATGTATATCAGTTATCTAGTACCCATAACACAAGCTCTGCTTACCATGGGGCTTATTAATGCTGTGTGAATTGTCCAGCATTTATTTATTTATTATCCTGCTTGTAGGTTGCATTCTTGCTTGATTCAGCGACCATCGTCCCGATAGTCGTTTCGGTTAACGGTGTAATAGCGAAGAGCCTCGATCAACATCTGAAGAGACTCTCGCTAGGAAGTTGGATCAAGGACCAGATCCAAAAGGCGGTAGGTACTCCTGGACTCGGCACAAATCGTCAGGAAGTTCCACTCCCTGCAGCCCTAGTCACCGGCCGCTTGAGCCTAGCTTCGCGGTCGGTGATTCACCGTTTTGATATATTTTTTATTGTAGAATAGTTTCATAATATTTTATTGTATTTTCAAGAATAAAAAATGTATTCTATAGCGAGAATTTAAATATATGAAGAGAAATAATACCTAATTCTTTTATTGCAGCAACATTATAGTCTAGTTAGCTCCTGTACATGGTAAATACTTCAAAACTACGACTCATAATCACATATTTTTTGAGAATAAATGAATATTAAACTTTATTTCGTTTTCTTTTTAATGCAGCACCGTGTTGAATGAATTCACAACCCCTATTCTTTATTCTCGCTCGCAGCGCCCCCCTCGCAGCCGGCTTGTAACCTAGATCGGTCGCCGGCGGCCTAGGGCCGGCCTTGAAACGAATGTAGGGTATCCTTGAAGGTAAAGATGGGTCGTGAGGTTGGGGGCTATTTTGTTTTATTTTTAGGGGAAAGATTTAGAGATGTTTTGCTTTTTATTTTTAAGTCTGCTGGTCTGCTGGATTCAGATGTACTGAGTGCTTAGTGACTAATTATGTACTATGGATATCCTTAGAATATTGAAACGAATTTAGGGATTCCTTGAAGGTGAGGTTCGTGAGGTTGGGTGCTATTTTGTTTTTATTTTCAGGAGAAAGCTTTTGAGATGTTTTGCTGTGTTTTTTTTGCTAGGTCTGCTGATGGAATCAGATGTACTGAGTGCTTAATAAGGGCTCTGAGCATTATACCTTTGCCTTTTAGACCTTTGAGACGCGGTGGGTGAAGGTCCGCCTGCAACGCAGGAGGTTGCGGGTTCGATTCCCGCATCGTGACAATTGTTTGCTGTGTGGATTGTCCAACATGAATTATTTATTTATTTACAGGTGAAATATTTGTATATATTTTGCTGTACTTCATTTTGATTATGTGCTGTTCATTATCCTTCGAATACTTTCATAGTTTACGAATTATTTTTTATATAGGTACATTTAGCATTTTCTAGCGCCCCTACCAAGAAGTACCAACTAATTTTCGTACCTAGTTTAAATAAATAAATAAATTGTTATTTATTGGCCCCAGATGACGATACTTAATACATTAGATTACATAGATAGTTATTTTTAGACATAGATTGACCTGAACGCCCGGAGCATATATCTGCAGATCGTACACACAACTGTCCCGAGGCGGAAATCGAACCCGCAACCTTCTTCATCGCAAGTACTCGTATGTTTGACAACGATCCAATCCATTCTTACGACAGATTTTGGTTTTAAAAGCTTTCACCCCTCAATTAATTCATCTCCCATTCGTTTTCGAATTCAAATTTAGACATTTTTCGCTCCACATGTGAGACTGACCGATGTGGTGCGGTGGGCGAAGGTCCGCCTGCGACGCAGGAGGTTGCGGGTTCGATTCCCGCCTCGGAACAATTGTGTGTACGATCTGGAGATATTTGTTTCGGGTGTTCTGGTCGTTTTCTATGTATAATAAAAAATATCTATCTATGTAATGTATTGTATTATGTATATCAGTTATCTAGTACCCATAACACAAGCTCTGCTTACCATGGGGCTAGATAATGCTGTGTGAATTGTCCAGCAATATTTATATTTATATTATTTATATTAACTACATGGACATTATTTATGTTTGTGTTTTACTTTTTAGTAATAGATAAGTGATAACCTTGCTGTTACCTTGCTATTATCTGTTAGTTATCAGTTTATGTGAATTTTCATTCATAAATGTGTTTGTTGACATAAAATATCTTGGATTCGGAGAATACCATCTCCAAGCCCAATAAATAGGCCACGGGGTAAGGTGGTTGACACTGAAATTCTTGAATGAACTGTGCGTACAATAGCTTCGTGAAAGACTGGCCGATATCTAAAACAGCGCTGTATAATTCTGAGAATGTAATTTTAACTATACTAAACATAATACAGAGACAGGGCGCTATGGCGCTCATTAGGGGAGGCCTATGTCCAGCAGTGGACTAACATAGGCTGATAATGATGATGATTAAGTAAATGTCATTAATTAGTCACCACACCACCTAAAGTTTTTGTGCCTAACAATATTAATCGTATTAAATATTCTCAGTAAAATCAGGGTTGATTTTCTTGTAATCAAGCGAAACCCTAAAAATTAGGATGGGTCAACGCCATCTCACGTGCGGTAGCGGTACCAAATCGCGAGCGAAAAGTAAAACCAAAGTGCGCCAGCTAACGGGAAATAGCCGAACTGCGTGCATTGACCCGGCGAATTGCGCAATAGACAGTGGTGCTCAAGTTTTATGGCATTGTTTTATCGTCATAGTATGATGCAGCTGATTTATCTCAACATCGTTATGTATTAATATCATCATGTAGAGTTGAGACAGGTGCTAAGCGTTTATTTTACGCATGTGCCTGCAGGACACCGTGAGGTTTGTTAGGAGAGGTTGAAAGGAGTTGGTTGGAGTTTTTTATTAAAATAATCTTCCATTGCGGAAAAAAAATAGGTACCTAGGTAGGTTCTTACTTTGCGTTGATTTTTCTATTGAATAGGTATGCTTTTTAATTATTTTGCATTATATTTTAATGCAAAATAACTTATGTAACAATACAAACTCAATTTATGGTCACAAACCTACATAGGTTTTTTGTGACCATAAATTACCTCGATAGGTATGTCCCTAGAGATATTTTTTTATCATTGAACAATGATAAAAAAATATCTCTAGGGACATACCTATCACCTCCTATAGTTTGACTACCAGTGTTTTCAGGAATTTAAACTTGGAATGGCCTGTCACGTCACGTAGGATTCATTTGATGATCGCGGCGCGAATTTTAAATTTGGAACTGTATAAAGTTACGTTAAAATTAGGTCATGATTTGTATGAATGAGTCGTTTTCGAACTGTTTTTTTTACTGCTGTTTAGGTTTTTTTATGCGAATTTAAAAATAACCTGACATCCCATGTGCTGTGAATTTAGAATTCTATATGGTAAGTATTTTAGGTATTTTTGGCATGGCTAACTACTTACAATAACTAGAGCTCGGGGTTTGTCCGAGGCTTAATGTAGCAAAGCATGGCAATAGATATCAAGCTATCAAATTATTTAATGTTCTTCCTACTAAATTGAAAGCAATTGACAACCCAAATATTTTTAAGAATAATTTAAGAAAACTTTTGCTGAAGAATTTTTATACTATTGACGAATTTATCAGACGAAAGTAATTATTATTATGTATGCTTTTAATTCACTAACCTATTTTTATTTATTTTGTTTAGATTAAGTATTGGTAGCTACTATAAGTATTAATTCATTCACAATATAAATTGTTTCTAAATAAATGAACTGAACTGAACTGAATACCATATCCTAACTATTATTTGTCATTTTTCCATGTTCAACCCAAAACATATGTACATAAGCACCTACATAATCGATTCTACCCAATCGAAAGTGTATTCTATACAGTACAGGCACTGTAATATTTATAATAGGTACTTATATTATAAAAAAATCTAACTTGATAAAATTATAACTTACCGTAAATAACTTGAAATTTTGTATCTACAATAATAAGTAGGAACAATAAGTATGTCAAATGGTCTTCACTGAAAAACAGCGCTGGGTGGACACATTAGTGTGCATCCAGCACAACGCTGAGTGAAGGCCATATTTGCCTGAACACTGCTACGCACAATAATTTGTAAGATATATAGTATTAATTTGCGTAGTTTTAAGTTTGTTGTGTATGCTAGTTTTTAAGGTAGGTAAATAAAAATATTTTCTTTCTTTTTATTTTCTTTCAATATCTAATCTAACACCAATCACGCAATAATAATGTGCCATTTTTCAACTGTCACATTTCGAGATGACACACGATGCCGATTCTACTAAATTCTAAGTCAAATATAAAAATAGAGAAGGCAAACACATTTTTGTGTATTCTATCTTCTTACAACTATTACGCAAATAATAACGGTTGTCAAAAACGTGCTTTTCTTTAGTCGCGGGACTAGTCGAGTTGAATGACCTCTTTCGACACGGTTTCTATAGATTTTACAACTGATGTTTAATAAAAGTTTTTTGTTGAAAAGTAAATGATTGAGTGAAAAGCTGTGCTTGCTTTTTTTGCTACATCCATCAGTCATCGTATTAGTTTTGTGATCTATCATCATAAACGCCAATTTAGTGAGCACAAAAAAAAATATTGATAAATATCTGTGTAATTTTCTTACCCTTACTGCCACTGTTGTTGTGGGCGAAAATAAATTATATCATAGGTACTGTTTCTTCTTGTAGCATAAATACTTTCTATTGAAGGATTTGCTTAGAGATAAATAAAACCCTAACTCCAAAAAAGCCTTATTTTACTTTCAAATCGAATGTTAAAAATAAACTAGATACTTACAAAAATAATTCATAAGAACCACAACCCAAGATTCCTGAATTTTTAACCACTTTCTTTAGCTTTTGAATGATTTTTTACAATGTCAGATAAAAACAGTCAGTGTTAACATTATTTTCAGTTATTAAATTTTCAATTCTTAAGAATCAAAACCCAAGATTCCTGAATTTTTAACCATTTTTTTAGGTTTTGAATGATTTTTTAAAATGTCAGAAAAAAACAGTCAGTGTTAACATTATTTTCAGTCATAAAAGTGGCCAACCAGTCCGTTGACCTACCTGGAACTGATGTAGAGATATGATCAAGTCTAGACTCTAGACTAGCTTAATTGCTGAAAAATATTAACCTGTATTTTGGGGATTACGTGTTTTCGTAATTTTGGACTATGCTACGTCTGACCTGACGTGATATGGCATTTATTTTCATTCTTAACTGTATTTATTCGTTTAAAAAACTTGGTTCTGTCTGTCTGCATTAAATATAACATGTATTTGTTGCATTTGTTTAATAAAATAAAATAATTAAAGTTATTGTATACATCATGATATAACTTATCTGCTGAGAAGGTTTGTATTTATATGAGCTGGCTTGAATGACTGACCAATGTATCATGCCTTCAGTAGTAGGGCAAGCACAGAGATTGTTGTCTAGGGTAGATAGAATAGAGAAAAATTACTTAACTTTGTCATCGAATGCGTAAATTATTTAAAATTAATTCCCTAATCTTTAAAACCGTACGCAATGTATGATGATACGATGTCATTATTATCTAAAGCCTAGAGAATAATCTCTGAGCTTGGCCTGCTGTCTGGTTTCCTATTATAATATTATAAAGATCTGCCATTTTAGCATAAACAATGAGAATAACATTAACACATTCACTGCCATGCCTTGTATTACGTGGTGTTGATCACAAAACAGAGTTGGCCGTGTAAAAAAGCCAAACATTAAGAGAACTAATATATTCTGCTAATCGTTTTTATGTTCAAGGAACAAAAGCATTATATAACCCAAAGGTCATGTTGAAAAGTTGATGCCTCTTTCAGTGTGGAACAATTTAGTATGATAATGTATAATAATAATAAATGATAAATCTTCAAGAACTAAGCCAAGTTTAAGGACATTGGTATTCCTTGTCACTGACGGTCCCTCCCCTCGTGTCCATTATTTTATTTCATTGTGTATTTAAATGTTATTCTTTGTATGAGTCCTGTACTCGAAATAAACAAATTTTATTTTATTTATTTATTTATTACCAAGTCCTTACCAATTTGGCAATGACATCTGTTTTGGGTCAACCCTTTTCACCTACTAAGAAACGCCTCCTCAAAATCTTTCTTATTATAACTGGGGTTTCGAACTTTGATTCGATTTTCATATTTAATGTGCCAAGTATGTAAGTCCAGGAACCCTATTAACTTCTACGTCTATCTAGAATTGATATATACAAAAAAACAAACACGGCTGGCGGTCTGATGACATGTTGGTCCCACGGCGCTGAATGCAAGATCTCGGAGTAACGGGCATGTGCAGTTACTCAGTATGTGGGTGAGGCTAACTGCTCGCACCGTTAGCTACGTCATCGGCTAGGGATGGGCGATGGGGCTTTACGTTACCATCGTCACTTATCTTATAGTCATCATCATCAGCAGAACTATTCGTCAATTTTTGTCTGGTAGAGATCGTTCTTGAGGGATCTGCCAAGGACTGCCCACCAGGATGACCGGCTAGCCCGGCGATATTCTTTACCATCTTCACTAATCGAGATCGCTCTTTAGGGATAAGACTGCCAATTGTTCCTAATTTTAGTTTTTATGTTACCTTATCTATTTGGTATTATCTATTTGGAACTTCATTTTGGGCTTCTGTTGGTTAAGCAACTGTTATCTAGGGTAGATTAATAGAAATTAACATGGCGTAGTCGAAAATTGCATAATTTTATTGAAATTGAAGGAATTATTTCAAATATTTTAATACTCAATACTCAGTGATTTATTGCTTACATGTGTACAAGAGTTCTTAAAAAATACATACAAGTCCAACATGCACCCTGCAAGGGTTTTGCAACATAAATTTAAAGTTAAATGCTAGTTACGTATGGGATACCTAATAAATTACTGGGCTTAGCCTACTGGGTTTTTGAGGGATTAACAGACATACCTACCCTAATTTTTTTACAAGACTTCATGCTTGCTTGGCATTATGCCTGTCTGTCTCAGAGTATGTCTCGGTTGTTATTTGGATTTATGCTACACGTTTTATGATTGAGTACCCTATTTGCAAACGCTACGGTACGCAACGAAAAGGTAAGGTGTAGGTACCTACTGAAGTTATAATGTTGTTTTTTTTTACAGAAGATGAAATACGATAAAGTAATAATGGCATTATGATAGAATTGATGTGGGAAAAAGTGCAAAACTGTAATAAAATATCCAATAGAAAAAAAAATTGCCAAGGTGTGTAAAAACATCGATTAAAAATTTAATCGAAGACCACCACAAACTTATCGATAGCCTCACATCACTAAAAGTACCGTACGCTACGTCACGAAGAAAGGGATCGCGCTTGCGCCAGATCCACAGCTTACCCAACAGTTTATGAACGGTAAACACAAGGTGAGTGTTATCCAATCTGTGACTGGGCCTTGTCGCAAAACTGTCGCTTTTCTGTCGTCTGTCTCCCCGTTAGATAGGGCGGGAAAAGCTCGATTCTGTTACGATGTCCTTATTCGCTGAATTTATGTTTGTGTTAACGCTAAATTAATTGGTTTAGTAATTGCATAATGTGTTAGGCATATGGCATAATACTGACTAACGCTGCATTAAAGCAATATTAAAGTTATTTATTTGTTAGAACATAGGTTTTTTAATTAAGCCAAAAAGTAAAGTCTATTCTATATATTTATCCATGTAGAAATGTTTTTTAAATAATGAAAAAAAAGCATATCAACAAAAAATTAAAACCTTCTCTTATACTTTATAACAGTACCGTAGTAGGTATGTTTATCAAGAAATACGTATAAATTTTAATAGAATTGAAAATTATATTTATTAGGCATTGAATTTGAGATTCAGATACCTAGTGTTGAGTCATGGCAGACTTGTGCTTCCGTCAACAGAGCAGCGTGTCAATAGGCCATTGACCCTGAATTTGCTTGCCTTTAAAAAGCTGTATGTAGCGGTACAAAATTGCTTCTTAAATGGCAAAGACCTGCGCAATAAATAATTTTGAATGCTTTACAGATTAAGAGAGCTTGAAAGTTGATTATACCTCCAGCACTTCGTTGGGAATGAGGGCAGGTATTCAGATTGTTATGTTATGAGGAACTTAATTAGGTTAGATGACATAGTCGTATTGTAGACAATAGACAATAAAGACAAGAAGTATACAGTCGTAGACAAATATACGTAATTATTCAGAGAACACGTCCTTGATAATAGGATGTTTTCAATTAAATAACTGAACGATCAGTCACTTCGTTGGTAAAACAAGAAATAGACGCACTAAGTACAAAATGAAAAAAAAGAACGATTTTCCCTCAGAAGGATACCAATCACCCAACCCAACCCATAATAGCTGAAAAGGCTGCCAGCTCTAATGTTGTTTTTTTTGTATGTAATTTAATTTTAGGTAATATATCTTCTATATATTTTTTTAATAATTCCTCCCATCATAAATTTCAACAATAGTAGCCAAAAACTTACCTCGTATAGTGCTCGGCATTTTGAAAAAAATCCTTGTAAAAACTTCACAAAAACAATCCTCAAAAATTCCACACACAATTATCCTAATCCATACATTTTGCACTATTTACAGTCACAACACTAACACAGAGTTAATCCTTCAGGATCTGTCAGGTTCAGCTGTCAATGTCAAATTTTCGCGCGCTTTCGGGAAAGCGCCGCATACGTCCTAGAGAGGTGGCTTGGTGGTCGATTGTGCTTTTTTCGTGCCGCGCGCGTTCGAGTCTCGAGTTAACTGTAATTTTTTTCGTGCGTGCTAACGGTTGCAGCCGGTTCTGCCACCACAGTTCTGCAGAATCGATTGGCGTTTAATGAATGTTGAGGATAGTTGGATTGTCACTTGTGACATTTGATTGCTTTTCGATTCAACGCTGACTGGGTTATTGATGAGATCCGTTGCAAGAAAGCTTGGGCTGAACTTTAATGATTTAATTAGGAAATAGATAGATAGAAGACACTTTATTATACCACATAAAACAGAAAACAATACAGAAATAAAAACTTAGATTAAAGATATAAAGGGCGGCCTTATCGCTAAGAGCGATCTCTTCTAGGCAACCTTAGGATGGACTGGACATGGAGGAACAATATAGACGGTGGCACTTTAATAAATAATTGGTAAAAAATAAGAAGAAAACAAATACTAAAATACTACTAGCTACAGATTGACTGGGTTATGGATGAGATCCGTTGCAAGAAAGCTTTCTTGGTCGGAAATTTAATGGTTTAATCTGTAAAAAGACTATAAAAGGTAACATACCATCTATACTATAGATGTACAGTTAATATATGTACATCTATTGTTTTATGTATGATATATGCCCAAACATTATGTATGATGCATGATCAGATCAGGTTAATTTATGGGCAAACAAGTAAGATGGACGAATGTAATGTTTGGGATAGGGAGAACGTTGCCTAGCAGTACTGCTTAGGGAGAAAAATAAAGTTCTATACGGGAGGTTACAAAAGCAAGGATTGAGTGTAAATAAGCAAAATACAGTTAGGTGCCTCACTGACCTTTATGAATCTCTTACTTACAGGTTTGCCTACTTATTTATTTATTTTAGGGAAACCATCAGCACACTACTTCTAATTAGGGTAATACAATATAACATTTTAAGGGTATTAATAAGTATCCACTGATAGATAAATTATAGTATTAATACATCAAAGAAAACAAAGAAAAAAAACAAAGAAAGAGAAGAGCTCAAAGAATTAGCAAGCTGAAGTGGCATTGGGCCGGCCATATCTCGCGAGGAACCGACGGCCGCTGGGGCAAACGTGTTCTTGAGTGGAGACCACGACTCGGTAAACGTAGTGTAGGACGCCCTCCGACCAGGTGGGATGACGACCTGCGAAAAACTGCAGGTAGATGCTGGATGCGGCAAACTGAAGACAGGGCGCTATGGCGCTCATTGGGGGAAGCCTATGTCCAGCAGTGGACTGCTATAGGCTGATGATGATGATGATGATTAATACATAAAAGTGCAAAGATATCAATAGCTAAAACTATAAATCTGAACAAACCACACTTGAATAGTAAACTACTATAACTTATTATACAACATAGAGCAAAAAAAAACTATACAATGAAATAAAAGATCACATTAGAAAATAACAGAATACAAAAAAAAATATAATAATTACAGTAACAATTCACATCCTTTTATTATAGTAGTAAAGCAGAGAAAAACAGATAGCAATATCACAAAACCGAAAGTTTAATAATAAAATTTAAAAATAATAATACTTACAATAATCCTACTGGCTAATTAATTACTAAGTCATTTGATGTAAGTATATCCTATATTAACCCGCCGGGTGATTATGTAACTCTCGACCGGTTTGCGACAGTCGTAAATTAAGCAATCAGTGCTGTCAAACGTAAATTTTGTATTAGTTTGACACCAGCTACAACGTCAAAATTGGTCAAAATTGGCGTTTGACAGCACTGATTGCTTAATTTACGCCCGTTGCAAATCGGTCGTGAGTTACATAATCACCATACCGTTCTCTGGCAGAACGTCATTTCAAGTCCTTTCGCTGTATATGTAAGGTGACTCAACATTAAATCACGTCCTTTTTAGTCCTGATGCTAATTATTAACTCATTTATTCTCAGATTCATAATCCATAATAAAATAAAATAATGCACATACAAATTAAAAATGTCAAAAACAAAAACAAAATCAAACTAAACTACCTTAATGGTCAGAACGTAAAGCCACGTTTGATTTAAATACAAATTTGGGAACTTCGTACTCTGTGTCATATTCATATCATAACGTAACAAAATATCAAGCGTCTACTGTCACTTGGGACGGTTCAAATATTAGCCTAGGCATAGAGACATCCTATGATGATAACTTGGTCAATAAAACAACTTCAAATTCGTTTGGAATGTTTTAAAATTTATTTAAAAAAAAATATATCGAAATTGGTCGGCGTGATACCTACCTATCGAGTTATTCGGCCATTTGTCACGCACATTTTTTTTTTAATTATATCTGGACAAATTGAAATGGGATGGGAAGCAAACACCAGCTTTCAAATAAAAAAAGAATCATTAAAATCGGTTCACCCAGTCGTAAGTTTTAAGAACCTCCTCCTTTTTTGAAGTTGTTTAAAAATGGCTTCTATACATTTTCTCGCCATTACATAGTGATGATCTCTTCACGATCAATAAAATCTTTATTGCCACCATTTTTATTAATAAATCACAGAGTTCAATTACCTCAGGTAATACAGCGTTACGTAGTGTAGTTTTTATTTTCGCCATTCCGTGTGTGAATCCGAAAATCTCTCAAAATCTCAGAAGATCGCGCATAAACAAATCTTGCGCAGGTCATTGCCCTCAACGGTACTCAGTCGGACGGGTTCTAGGGTTCTAGTAAAATATGACGTCATTTTAGTTCCGCTTCTTGGCAATAGATGGCGGCAATAGGTCAATGACCGTATTCGTAAGTTTGTGCTTGCAAATCACGGAGTAGGTAACCTATAATAATAGAGACGAAACTTGTGTGTAATGCAGAAATGCTAAATCGTTTGTTGATTTAATCAACATTGTTCACTTGAGAATATTCTTAGATTAATTATTTTTAGCATTTTATTTTTGCTGCACATCTACTACGTCTAGGCGTTAGTAGTCACATACGTAATATACGTGCTTATTTTTTAAGCCTATGGAAATAAATGATAATTATTGACTTTTTATACCTTACCTACTTACCTTACAGGCAAACTACGGGTTGAACGATTCTAATGTTTTCTATTTCTGTTACTTAAAAATATTGTTGTTTACTTAGAGTAATTAGACAGTTATTCTAAGGTTGTTTAGATACACCTTGATTAAAAGAATTAATTTTTAGCTCTTGGCTAGGGGTTTTTTATTTTAACGCCATCTATTGTTAAATAGCTCTTCAATATTATCTATACCGCAATGACGCGACATCTACTAGGCTTGCTTGATAGTGAAAAACCCTAGAAAAATAAATTGCATCTATAAAAGTGATAGTGACATCTATAATAGAATATTATCAACTTATTGTAAGTCCATCTGTTGAGGAATAGTAAAACTTCAACCATACTGTGGTACTGGTGTGTTTTTTAAGGCACTAAAGCTAAAGGTCACTACGGGTAGATGTCACTACTGGTATGAAACTCTCCCACTCTCCCTCATAAAGTTAAGACGAATCTTGATTTGACAATGAAAACATTATGTCAGAATCAAAGACAGTCATTGTCATTACAATAGATGTCAAAACCAAAATCAAAACAAACAAAATTAGCAAAAAAATTGCGAGCGCTTGAGAGGGATATGCTTTGCTGGGGATAGTTTAGTTTCGTTCCGGTTTTGGAAGAATATTTTCTGACCGCGGTCTGGCCAGTTTCTTTCTTTATTTCCTAAAGTAGTTTCGTTGAATTAGCGAATTAACTCAAGTGCTTGTACTTAGAATCATCGGTAAATCGGTAATCTAGCTCAAGAGAGGATTAAAGCTGACTACACCACATTCCGGAAGCTTCTTGGTAAGTTTGTAGAGATCCTAGTTTTACTCGCTTATGACTACAACGATGCATTATTTGATTTCGAACCTATGAATTAGCTTTCGTAGGTATTAGAGTAATCTCATTGAGTTAGGTCAGTAGCGGAAAATGCAAATGCAAGGCGGGAAACGACTAAACAAGCCTGCCTAATGCAGAGTTACCTACTACAGTAGATTTTGATTACCATCAAACTTGGATAGTGGGCCGGCCATATCTCGCGAAGAACTGACAATCGCTGGGGCAGACGTGTTCTTGAGTTACGACTCGGTAAACGTAGTGTAAGACGCCCTCCGACTAGGTGGGATGACGACCTGCGAAAGACTGCAGGTAGATGCTGGACGCGGCAAGCTGAAGACAGGGAGCTGTGACGCTCATTGGCGGAGGCCTATGTCCAGCTGTGGACTTAGATAGGCTGATAATGTGATGTGAAACTTGGACACCTGGAATTATAGGCTTACCTCTTTTTTTTGATTGATGCACCAATAATAACGGTGAGGTTAGTAGGTAGGTGCCCACCAGTAGAAGCTTGATGCTTTGACAATAAAAACAATGTACTCCCTCCTTGCTAAACTTTTGGACCATGGCGCCAAGGCTCAATGGAGAGTGCGGGACATATTTTAGTGTACAAGTGTGTGTGCAAACCTAGGTGCACTCTGTATTCACTAACTATAGTAATTCAATGATGGTTGGTTTCCAAAAAGGACCTATTTAATAGGCTTCATTGAGGTGACACTTTCAAAGTTCATATTGATTCTGAAACACTGCTCTTAACAGCTAAAATTCTTGTCTAAAATATGTCTCTATCTCAAAGAACAATGGTACATGCAGAAAATCAGCGTTGTGGGGTTACTCGCAACATTCAGCTGAGCATGAACCTGTTCTGATAGCGCAGCAACACGGCACTGACCATCACACACGGCTTGATCTACACTATATTAATTTAGATATGTCTATTAATAATAAAATATATTTATATAAATCAATGCATATTATCAATTATATACTTAAAGTCTTTTTAAGTCGTGTGGTGTATTCCTTTACTATAGTTAGATAATTAAGTTTTTTTGCTCTATCAGAATAAATATATTTTCATTTCATTTCATTTCAAAGACTAGGAATTAGCTCTGGTTCTATAATAAATAATAATAATCCTACTATAAATTCCAAAATTTGTTTGTATGGATGTTTGTTACGCATTAATCCAATTATTTATTTAAAATGTAATGCTCAACTAAAGCTTGCATGTAGTCATATTAAGATAAAATGTTTTCATAAATGGTTCAATAACCAAAAGTATGTAATATACGTAATTCTTAACTCCCTAGTATAAAAGTTTGAAAAAGCGCATTGCTTATAAACGATTGTAAATTTAAGTTAATATTATCTTGGGAAAATGTACACTGGATATGAAAAAAAGAAAGAAAGAAAATTATTTATTAAACACTAACACAACACACAAACAAGGTTAATTACACATAATTATATTAGACTACAAAGTACCTACTTAGGTACCTATTATAAAAACACGTAACATAGACAAAATATAAAAATAAAAAAACTTAAAAGGTACAAAATGTAAGTAGTATTTGGTACTAAGTAGCCCTCACAGAAAGTGGATAAGCGCGCGTGTGTAGGTCTAATAGGTCCTGACTCAGCTTGTTGCTCTATCACAATAACCCAGGTCAATAGGGATATGTATTACTATTATATTTTGTTATGTTTATAAATAAAGATATTTAAAAATTGAATTGAATCGAAAAACTACTAAATGGTTCGGGCCGAAATTTTGCATGAAGGTAGCATACCGGAAAAACAAAGGCACACAGCATTATCTAGCCCCAAACCACAGTACACATATAGAACTTATACTGAGCCCAAACTAAGCAGAGTTTGGGCTAGGAAATGCATGAGCTGCACCGTTATTTTGCATTGAGTTGTGTACTATCCAACACCTTTAACTGAATACAAATTAGCAAACATAGTCAGAACGAGGTGTCATTAACTTTGAACCTTAAAGGTTTATTACAAGTAGGTATGTATGTACATAATGATAATTATTTTGATAATTACGCCACCGTCAGCTTTAAAACATAGCGATCCTATCCATCCAAAGGTTGCCTGGAAGAGAACGCTTTTAGCGATAAGGCCGCCGATTGTGCCACTAGTTATAAATAATATTAAGATCCTTTAGTATTTTTATTGTTATTATTTTTTTTGTATTGATGGTGCAATAAAGTTATATTGCATTGTATTGTATTGCAATGATAGAAGAAACTAGCCTTTCTACATCTAATATGAAATATATTGTAAGTTCTTACTTTGTAAACCCATCTCTGTGAATACACTAGTGTCTGCCTGTGGCTTAGCACACATTGTTTCTATGGAAACATTTTAAAGTTATTTCTATCCCATAGGAACTGATCATCATCATCATCATCATCAGCCTATATCAGTCAACTGCTGGACATAGGCCTGTCTTCAGCTTGCCGCATCCAGCATCTACCTGCAGTCTTTCGCAGGTCGTCATCCCAACTGGTCGGAGGGCGTCCTACACTACGTTTACCGAGTCGTGGTCTCCACTCAAGAACACGTTTGCCCCATAGGAACTGATGTATGGGCTTAAAAGTAGCATGTTTTATTCCAGGCCTAGAACTAACTGTACTCAAAAAAAAAAACAGCTTCCTCTCTATGGTTTTGATGTGAAGAAGTAACAGACATCCATCCATCCAACTAAACATACAAACTTTCACATTTATAATACTAGTGTGACATTCTGTGATATTGATATGGTACATCACCACTCAGGTATCAGAAGATAAGTAATAGTGCAATAAAATTAAATTCGTTAAAAAATATTAAATATTTGAAGATGTGATTAAGGAGTGATTTCCAACTTGGAACATCATCATCAGCCGATACTACTCCACTGCTGGACATGGGGCATTTACTGTGATTTGTCGGATTAGAGTTTGCACCATGCAACTCTTCCCGTGCTCTTTTTGATCAGCATGGGAATGTTAGATCAAAAGAGAAGCAGCTGGTCTTCGTTAACATTTTTATTACTTGTGTGTATAGTTTTCAATTAATATTAATAGTGGTCACCATTTGTCAAAGTCATTGCCTAAATATTTGATCTGAACTCATAATTATAAGTGTTAATAAAATTGGTATTTAGTACTCCAGTCATCCCGTTTCCACAACAGTGTGTAAACCTGTTGAAACGTCAGGAAAAATAGGTAAATAAACTCGATAAATACCCGTTGAATTAATACGTACGTTGTGTAGGACGCCCTCCGGTCGGGTGGGGTGCCGACCTTCAAAAGACTGCAGGTGCTGGATGCGGCAAGCTGAAGATGGGGCGCTATGGCGATTTGTTAACATAGGAATTAATATGTTAACAAATCGCATAAAAAATCTATAAAAATCTACTAAAATAATAACACATTTTATTACCTTATGTCAAACAACCCTAAAATTCGATTTAGGCTACTTAGCACTCAAGGAGAGGCAGACTTTTCTGGTATATTATTCAAGCAAGGTAAAAACAGAGAGTATTTCCCTGTTGTTTTTTACATGATGAAAAAATTTTGGAATTAGGGTTTTTTAAAATTCGACATCTCAAAACCAAAACATCATAACTCCGGAAATGAAAAAACCGCATATTCAACTTCACTATCCCATAATATACCAAAAACATTTAATACTAAATCATGAACCGAATCAATCCAAATCCTAATTAAACTCTGTATCCATTTCAAACGGGAACAAAATACCTATTGAATAAAAAGAATTACGTACGTGGCGTTGAAGCGTGGCGTACAAACGTAGTGTTGTCTCCCTCGCTCGTACAGTGGCTAGCGCTCTCTCGTTCTCACATCTCACTGCCCCTCAGACGTGTGACATCCCCGGAGCTTTAACTCTGCGGTTTAGGGTTGCCACATTAATTTAATTTATTAAAATGTTACGATTAGAAGACCTTTCGAGAGCAGTGGAGGTTTCGAGGTACCGATTAAAGTTTGGGAGAAATGATACTAGCCTGGAGATTAATGTGCGTTTGCTAATATTGGTTCAGGTCTAAATCATTGTATAAATAAAGCATTGCTAATATTGGTTCAGGCTAATAAATAATTAAGAGTTAACGGTATTAGAAACTTCATGTTAAGTTTATATATTGAAAACTTTTTAACTTCTACAACTCCCTGTACAGTCATTATCATTACGTATCGTATCATATACCTTAGATAATACTTTACTGGATTCAGCTCATGGTTTCGCTTACGGAATATAAATAAATAAAGCTGGACAATTCACACAGCATTATCTAGCCCCATGGTAAGCAGAGCTTGTGTTATGGGTACTAGATAACTGATATACATAATACAATATATTAGATAGATAGATATTTTTTATTATACATAGAAAACGACCAGAACACCCGGAACAAATATCTGCAGATCGTACACACAATTGTTCCGAGGCGGACCTTCGCCCACCGCGCCACATCGGTCGTCGCGATATAATGTTGTATAGTGTTGTTCCTATTACGCAACGTTTAGTACCGTAAGTGAAATAATTTTTAGAAACTGACTAACGGGTTCGAACCTTGCCGAACCAAATATGTCGTTCTTTACAATAAAAGTATAGATAACCAACACGGTTCGTTAAGTTAAGCTATAGGTTATACAGTATTGCCACCCCACAATAACTTTAAAGTGGCAACCCTACCCAGCCGCCGCCCTCTCACATAAAATCAATATTTATAGAGGACGCTGTATTTCACCTCTCCGTATTGTGTATTCACAGAACCGTAGCCTCTGTCTTATAAATATAATACTTTGCTATTGATTAGTTGCTCTTTAAGATGACTCATGTGGATCTAAGATGGCTTGATTGGCCCAGTGGTCGACCAGCTGTGTTTTAAGAAATACAGTGTACTAACAATATTAATACACTGTCACTGTCTTACTAAATTATTAGTTTTTGTGTCTTTTATTATTAATTAATAACTAGTTTCTGCCCCCGGCTTCGGACGCTTTGTTTCTATGGAAACGTTTTAACTACCTGAATGCAAAATTTCAGACCAATCCGTTATTAATTTTATTTGTTAATTTTTTAAACGTTTTAAATTTATTACCTATACATAAAGAATGCCCGGAAGAAATCTCTATAGATCGTACAAACATTTTTCCCGAGGCGGGAATCAAACCCGCAACCTCGAGGCCCACCGCAACACAGTGGTCGTCATTATTAATTATGCCGAACCATATAAATTCTTAGGCGGCTTCCATAGATCAGTGTTCTACGAAAAGTTTAATTTGGCTAAGTGGTTGAGTATGAAGAAGAAGAAGAAGAAGAATATATTTATTGTTAAATTGTGTAAAACATCCATAGGAAAGGTCTTAAATAATAATTTAGTAACAACAATTTATCCATTTCGGACATACAATATTTAGACAATTAGTATTAGTACTAATTAGTAGTAGTACTAACTACTACTAATTGTACAGGTAGGTTTATTTACATCTTAACTTTAACTTACTAACTAGTATCAAATAATATGACAACTTATGTCATTAACATTTAACGAAATATTAAAATTATGCTGCTGGACATGCCACCCGTGATGTCTAGGACATTAACACTTTGACTGCGGTTTTTTTTCGACGACTGCGATCTTTTTTTTTACCTAAAAAATTCGTGCTGCCGCTCTACACAGCGGTTGTGTTGCGCTGCACATGCGTTTCGTTCGAAAAATATTACAGCTCTGCTGAGTCACACAGATCTGTATTTTCTCAGCCGCTGCGCTGGTGTGGATTTACGCATATTAGTCACTTGTAGAAAACTCATACCGTGCGTTTACAGCACTCAAAGTGTTAAAATTCCAGGAATTAAATTAAAATCTTGGCTTGTTTGTTTGTTACTAAAAAAACTAGCATTTTTTGAGCCTAGCTTGCCAGACCAAATGAGTCATGCGCTATAAAAAGTATTTTTCAACTAGAATTTTATAGTCGTGCAAACAAAATTACTGTAGCAGTTACTTTCAGAGTGGTTATGATGATACAACATCATCACGAACAAAATACGGTATCGTTAGATAGTCAGATAGTCATTTTATTGGTAAAAGAAAATATTTACAAGTCGCATAGTAAAAATCTATGTAAGTACACGCTAACAATTAAATACAATTTTAAATACTTATTAAAATATATAAATAACAATTTGTCAGAGTATGGAACATAGATTCAATTAAATTTGCATAAAAACAAAATAAAAACTATATAACTCAATACAACAAGTAATAAAATTATAACATTATTTACAATTATTAAAATAAAAAATCATAATTTTCTTTCGAGAAAATCCTCGACCTTATAGTACGCCCTCTCGATGAGCCATATCTTTAGTTCATTTTTGAAAGAAGCTAAGCTGGGTGCGGTGAATATGCAATATGTGTTAGCTAGAGAACAAATGACGGGCTTTTATGTATGTAGTTCTTAAATATCCAACCTATAAAAACAAACTGAAGTGGCAGTGGTCGGTCATATCTCGCGAAGAACCGACAACCGCTGGGGCAAACGTATTCACGAGTGGAGACCACGACTTGGCTCCTATTTAGGGATAGAAATAACCTTAAAACGTTTCCCTAAAAACAACAACACGGGCAGAAAATAGTAAGCCATAAATCTGTGTAAAACTGCCAAGATTATTATCATCATCATCATCAGTCTATATTAGTCCACTGCTGGACATAGGCCTCCCCCAATGAGCGCCATAGCGCCCTGTCTTCAGCTTGACGCATCCAGCATCTACCTGCAGTCTTTCGCAGGTCGTCATCCCACCTGGTCGGAGGGCGTCCTACACTACGTTTACCGAGTCGTGGTCTCCACTCAAGAACACGTTTGCCCCAGCGGCCAACCAGTGCGTCCTACCCGTTATAAATTTATTATATTAGCTGCAAAAGGTTTAGATTATCAAACTTTACAAGTACTTTATTACCATGATGCCTTACAAGACTCATGGACACCACACAATTGTTGTTAGATAGGTCATTTATTCATTCAGTTCAGTTCTTTATTAATAAGATATATTCTTATATGACAAACATAAATAATACATAGGAAACAAAGAAAATACATAACGAAATAACAAGAAAAATACAAAATAGTTCGAAATCCAAGTACAGGAGTTTATAATTAATAATTCTATAATTTCTTTGGTAATTTTACCAATAGTGATAGTTATACAAATCAAAGTAAATAAATAATAAATAAATAAATAATGCTGGACAATTCACACAGCATTATCTAGCCTCATGGTAAGCAGAGCTTGTGTTATGGGTACTAGATAACTGATATACATAATACAATATATTACATAGATAGATTTTTTTTTTATTATACATAGAAAACGACCAGAACACCCGGAACAAATATCTGCAGATCGTACACACAATTGTTCCGAGGCGGGAATCGAACCCGCAACCTCCTGCGTCGCAGGCGGACCTTCGCCCACCGCGCCACATCGGTCGTCAAAGTTATAATAAATTATTATAAGTGTGGATCAGCGACATTGGCGTCATCTAATTTGTCACTTAGAAACTCTTCTAAACTGTAGTGTGCATTATAAAGTAGGTAGGTTACATAACTTAGTGAAGAGTGCCTTAAAGGCTATGTTAGCTTTGTCTTAGCACTTGGTTCTCACCTATTTTACATAAATGAAGTACGTATATGAACTGTATTTGTGTGTGTGTGTGTGTGTGTTTCGTTCTTATTCTTTATATTATACAGGAAGTTCGACCTCGCTTGTGCAGAAGTCAACATCCCCCGCATAGAAAGAAAACTGCCGTATAGCGTAAAACTTACGTATAATACTCGTGATAGATCTAGGCCAATCATATGGCGTAATTCTCATCGATGTGTTTAGATTACTTTTATAGCATTTCTAAAATGAGCACATTGCCACCATTAATGCCTTGAGTGATGTGTCCGTACTCGCCTTTTAATGTTTTATTTGCTTGTGCAACATTCTCAGAACTTGCTTGTATTCACAACTTCATTCGTATTCTACATATTAAAATATTCAACAATGAAGTGAATATGCATGATTTTATTGCTGCTTCTATTCTATACTTTCACAAATAAGTGGAACTATAATGAAGTTAAGTTTTTTTAAGGTCTTTTTAAAGGTTTAAGTCCCTATAAAGGTGTTTAACATGACGTCAGAAAACTTACGTAAACCGCAATTTAAAAAAAAAATTGTATACCTACCATAACCATTTAGAATTAAATCTTAACCACTATACATATTTTAAATTCGCATTATGATCATTTGGTACATAATTAGAATATTATCCATTCCAATATACTTACATATTTTCAGAATTAAATCCCAACCACTATAGTTTAAATTCTAACTATGTATGATTTAAAACTAAACCTATACCAATTTATCAAACATACAAAACATCTTCATACCATGTCAACTGTCTTTAAAAGCGTGTAACATAACTTACACCAGTTACACCTGACCCCTGCACCCACGGCAATGTACCTTCCACTTCCTACAACGTAAGCGCAAGTGAGAACTCTCAGAGCTCGTGTATCCCTGGTCGGACCACCTCGCCGAGAGCAATGACCTCGGCTATGGTGACCGTTCACCATTACGAGCGAATCGTCAATACCATCGATAAATATCGTTCTGTTCTCCTTTTATGATATTTTCCAGTATTTACAATCTGAGACGCCTACACTGGAATTTGTCTATGATTTCTTCTACCATCTTGGAAATAGCCAAGTGCGTTGTTCGTAATATATGTAAATGCTCATAGTTTTATACCTCTTGTTATAGTAATTAGCTAGGTACCTACTGTTTTTCATTTTAAATAAGTTTGTTACGCTTTTACCACTGAATTAGTTTTTAGAAGGATGCATTTTTATTTAGTTCTGTTGGAGTAACAAGTTATCGAAAATAAGAATTAGTGTGAGTTTAATTATACAATTACTTGTATTAAAAATATTACGTAGGAAAGTCAAATTCAAAATTTCAACCACAGTCGAAATCGCCATGCAATGAAAAACTGTCCCAACCTGTTTTTAGTAAATTTGTCATTCAATTTCCGCTAATTAATATTATTTTGTCCGTGTTGTAACGCGTTCCAAATATAAATTACTGCCACAATCAGAACCGGTTAGAGAAATCTAATGAATCTTATTACTTAATGCGCGTGTGTTTTTACATTTTGCGCTCAACAAGTGGTTGTATAATTTAATAAAATATTCAAATTAGTTTCAGATTCTTTACAACCTTACAATAACGACCTAGTCTTCAATTAGATTTTTTTCGTAATATCTGTCTGTTTAAATAAAACCTTTTAATAATCATTTTTGGTAGGTATAAATTATTATGACTAGTTGTTAAGACCAGCACTGTCTTTTTCTGTGATGTATTAAACATTCCGTACATGCTTTTAAAATAATGCCGTTATGTACTCATTTAAATATTTGCTAAAGGTTACTTTTAGTAAATAGTCGTCGAGAATACCGTGAAGATTCTCAACACTTGTTTCTACATCACTTAAGGTTTACATACCTACCTCATTTATGTCACTCGATAAGTTCTGGGTATGCGACTGTTTTCAATTGACATCTCTTTGTTTCGCAATGTCTGATAATTTCTAGACGTTTACTTTTTACAATGCCACTAACTTGTGTATAACTCATCGTAAGCGAACAGTTTACATGTAATTTATTTAGATGTGTTGGTCTCCCTTAAAATTGTTTTGCATTCCATTGTTACTTGGTGGCATAGTACTGTTTCATGATCAAAAAAATTGTTTGAAAACTTTTCTAATATTTTGCCTCTAATTGACTCAACTTATTAAGGATGTTTTAACAAATTACGTTCAAATTTGTTATATTGGTTAAGCTGATGCTTACATTTAGGTAGTATCGGATGAATCGGTAAGAGAAAGTTTAACAGTTCCACGGAAAGTTTGCTTAAATAGCTGCCTAACCTTTGTTCTGAAATTGTTATCATTGAAGTTATTATTAATGTGACACAATAAGATATTTCGTAACATGAGATCACATCACGTCATATAATAAGGTTTTTGTTATTATAGTGCGTAAACCCTCGCACTCGAAGTAATCTGGTAATCAAAAACATGATAAATCCTCAAAAATGATACTTTATTATATTGTAGAATACATATAGACCCATCTGAACACCAAAAAGCTCATTACACGTGAATAATCAACGAATTTCATAACATGGAAGGCCGTTGCAAAATTTAAATTGCAAATATGTGTGTTTAACGCATTTAGCTGGCTATTTTGCTCATGTTTCCGTCCCGAGTCGTTTGATACACTATTCAGCGCACAAAGAGGTATACAAGCTTGCCCTCCAGGTAGACGCAGAGGCGAAAGAGACAAAACCATCGGCTTAACGCGGCTACATTTTAACACGGCCATTTATACCGGCCCCGGTGGACTTTCTTTCAACCCCGCTCTGGCCGCTCGCTCAATCAATACAATAACCGGATCCTAAACCTCCGAATAGCCGATTCCGATAGCGTTACGCCCAAAAGGACGCTACCGTCGCATCGAACGTCGAAAATTAGCCTAAAAACGTGTGCGATATGTGTATGATGCGTGTCGTAATGACAGGACGACGCATCGGTTAGGCTTTGAGCGCTCGGGGACGCGACGAGTTGTAATCTGCAATCAAAATGGAAGCCGTCGGCCATCTTAGCTCGGCCGCGAGCGAGAGAGCGCTCCCCGCATCGGGAATTTGGGAAATTGGTGTTTTTTCTGTTGTAAAGAGAGCAGTATATAAGAGGTCGGTAGGCAGAGGACAGGGCGCGGGGGTTGCGGGGGGGATCTCCGCACGGGCAAAGCGGTGTGAAGGGAAAGAACTGCGGCCGTTTTAAGCTGGTGGAAAGATCTCGCGATATGTCCTGAGATATGTCGCCCATAAATCATTCGGACTGTATCGAAAAAACTTTTTAATATAAGCGTTTTTGAATATGTTGGTGCAAAATGTGTTGCTTCTCGGGTATACAATTACATATTTTAATGAGAGTGCAGCATTGATCGATAGGTAACCCAGATTTCAAGTCTCGCAAATTAAAAGTACCTACAAGCGGTTTTTTTTCTAAAATTTTAGTAGTCACAACTAGTTTTTAAGTATATGTATAGAAGCTGCTTTTATATTATACCGATTATTTTAAGTCTAAAAATATTTCTGTTTTACTAATAAAATAATTGATTTAAAATTACTAAACATATTACTGAGAATAATTTGCTATTATTGGCGCTAAATAAAATGAAGATTAATTATAATAATAATGCACTTAAACAATAAAATTGTATCACATGATAACATGTGACATAAATTAAATAATAATTATATTCACAACTCTATACCTAATTACCTACATACCGTAAAGATGTCTGTATCAAAGTTCAGTTAGAATCTTAGCTCTAATCATGGGATATATCCCTGCCGCGGTCTCCCGACCGTATACCTTGCGCACCGGCCGCCTATCTTTCATTGCACGTACGCGCGGGGAGCGGGGCCGGTCGCCGCGCACACACGGAGCCATCTTGCCAGCGGTCGTCGAATCGCTCGCGTCTCCTACATAAATCGCTTATAATTCGCACTAATACCTAATTAGTGCCACCAAAAACAATATAGAAACTAAATACTAGAACCTACAGTGCTGTGAAGTGTTTTTAGTGTTGTTGGTTAATGTTGTTGTTTTATGTGTGTGTGCATTGAATGTCTAGGTGAGTAGTGACTAGTCTTTGTGTGACAATTATCATTCTGATCGATTCGGTCGCGCGGGGGTGTGCGGCCGGCCCGTTTTATATCTTTTGTTGTTTTGTAACGCTACGGAATCAATAATTTTAGTGGCGAAGTGGCTCGGAGAGCTGTCTCTCGCGTTTGTGTTGATTTACGGACGATTTGTGCTTGAAACTATACGTTTTTGGACTGTGAAGTGCCCTAAAATTGCTGCCAGTTCTCTCAGGTAAGAACCTAAACCATTTTTTACTAGCCAAAGTTATTTACATGCTAAACAAGGCTATAATATTGAGTGGGGAAACGCTTCTATAAATAGTGTCGGCCAGGTGTAGCTGTTACTAAATGCAGTTGGTAAATCACGCTATGGTTTTCTGTTCCGATACACTTTATAGTGACCTCTAACCAGCCGCTATAGCCTTTTTAATCCATTTAAATCTATTACCTTCCTTCTGTTACCTTCATAACTGTAAAATGACATTTGTACGATAAATATATGTACGTTAACGAAACCTTTAACTAACTTAAATTAACGATTGTTGTTGATATTTCGCAATAATAGTGCATTTAAAATGCGTGTGTCATGTTAACGCGAAGTTTTTAGTCGACAATTATCACTTTAAGCAGGTGATTAGAGAAAGTGGCTTCTTCACTGACGCAAACAATGCTACGCTTCTGTTTCTATGTGCCAACAATACATTATTTATCTTCACATCAATCTTACATACCTATTTACGCATACCTGTATGTATTCTTAATATATAAAATAGGGTTTGCATTTATGTGAAAATGTCAGATAGGGTTATCTTTATTTCTTTGCAGTTACCCTTAAAACATTATAAGCTAAATTAAATTGTAAGATCGTAACAAAGATTCATCTTTACTAATCATAGTTTTGTTGAATCAATTTACTTGAAGATAGTGAATAACAAACCCCAAAAAAAAGTCTATAAGCGAGGCTAAACGCACTGAATAGAAACAAATAAAATTGCAATTCATGAAATAATGGGTGATTTATTCACCTAGCGGAAGCTTATCTAGTGACTATGAAAATTGAAAATTTCGAAAACACGAGTTATACAGAGTTGCTTCCTGGGTGTCAAAAAAAAAATCGAACAACATGCTATAAAACCTAATATAAAATTAATAACGTAGAATGTATTTCATTAGAAATAAATTATATCGAATACAATCAAATACATTTCACACAGCATCACTGTCATGTTTTATTTATATAAGGGTTACTTCTTCAGAAGAGTACATAGGTACCAACTATTTATGTAGGTACCTAAATAACTACCTAACGACTTAATGGTTGAATGGTTTGTTTATTGATAAAATATAGTAAAATATCATCATCAGCCTATATTACTCCACTGCTGGACATAGGCCTCCCCCAATGAGCGCCATAGCGCCCTGTCTTCAGCTTGACGCATCCAGCATCTACCTGCAGTCTTTCGCAGGTCGTTATCCAAAAATATAGTACACGTTAAAAAGTACATAGGTAAATTTATGTTTCCAGTCAACAATCACAATATTACTTTAATTAATCATAACATTAAAATAATGATTAAATAGACTTCAATTACAACTTACTTTAGGAGCTAACTCTTGGGTAGGTACATATACTAAAAACATCTATACTCCAGCCGAACTCAAGATAAAATGTTTGTAAACATGACCTCCATATTTAACCTAAAAATCACGTTCTTGATGATTTTTTGACAGAATTTGTTCTACATGTGGATTTGAGCTCTCTCCAAAGCTTAGTGCTGATCACAGTTTTCTCAATATCTCTGAAATCTATGGTGCTAACAATTACACTTATTTTAAAATGAAACTCGACGACAAAAAGAGAGTTTGGGAGTTATGTATTGTTTGTTGTTTACAAACATTATTTCTTGAAAATGGCTTGAGTATAGGTAGATCACTAACTGTACACTTTACCTACCTGTACAGTTTAGGTAGTTACCTAACTTTCCTTCCTTTATCATAAATACAGAAATACTAACTTATATCTATCAATGTATTCTTAAAAATAATTCGCCGCAACAATAAGAATGAGGTAAATCTATTGTTAATTCATTTAAAACAAAACTGAGACTCAAGGTTGCTGATTACAATGTACAGTCAGCGAAATAAGCAGTCGGTCTCCATTATTATTTTACCTTCAAAACCTCGTTATTGCTCTCTCTCTCTTACCTTTTTGGTTGTTACTGGATCTAGACTTGGGATAAACATACGTTTTTGAATAAAAATATGTACATACTACGTTATATACATAGTACATATGTTTTCGTACATAATACACCTTTATGTATTCTTGTGTTTTCGTTTTGCGTACGTCTCTTGATTATACATAGTCTGTTTTATCAAGAGATGCACACAAATTGAAAAAACAAGAACACGTAAGTATATACGTAACGTAATATGTACATATTTTTATTCACGAAACATTTAATAAGGTAAGGTAGAGAATTATGTAGCTGACTGTACCCACGAGGCGACGCCAGTTATCCAGGTCGCGTTTTGTATTGAAGGCATGCTTTATTATTCTATGTTGATCAATACAGATTTGATAGCAGGCTGTTAGAATTTAAATTCAGTTCATTATCGGTCATCATCATCATCATCAGCCTATATTAGTCCTGTACTGCTGGACCTAGGCCTCCCCCAAGGAGCGTCATAGCGCCCTGTCTTCAGCTTGACGCATCCAGCATCTACTTGCAGTCTTTCGCAGGTCGTCATCCCACCTGGTCGGAGGGCGTCCTACACTACGTTTACCGAGTCGTGGTCCCCACTCAAGAACACGTTTGCCCCAGCGGCCGTCGGTTCTTCGCGAGATATGGCCGGCCCACTGCCACTTCAGCTTGCTAATTCTCAGAGCTATGTCGGTAACTTTGGTCATTATCGGTTATCTACAATAACTATTAAGTACTCGTTATTTTATGAATTGCTATGTGTCTTTGTCAGGTAACTTTGAAAGTTAATGTTTTGAAATAAATACAAAATAATGCTGGACAATCCACACAGCATCATCTAGCCCCAAGCTAAGCAGAGCTTGTGTTATCGGTATCTAGTACTGATACACATAATGCAATACACATTTAGATATTTTTTTATTAGACAGAAAATACCCAGGACACCCGGAGCAAAGATTTTCTGATCGTACAAGTTCTTTCCTAGTTTCTATGTCGCCTTATTTAAATTCTTTTTTTCTATTTAAGGGACTTGAGTCGTTATAATAAACTAAGTATTACTAAGAAGTATATTAGGTATACATAATATATATATATATATATATATTTATCTTGAAATATTCATATTTATTCAAGCTTATCTTTGGTACACCCCCTGCCTTTCTTAAATTCACATAATTCTTTCCATCCAAAGGTTGCCTGGAAGAGATCGCTTCCGCCGACCGCCCATTGTACTTGTATCATGTGATGTATTTTATAATAATCTGTAACTGGTGTCCAATAAAGTATTTTTGTTTTGTATTGTATTGTATTGTATAATGACTATGTAATTACCGTATTTTAACAAACACTGTGAAACTTGATAATAGTCGAAGTTAAAAATATCAGTAATTTCTAAAAATTCTAAAATAGTCTCAAAAATAAGGCCAGGATAAGCTTTTAGAGTCTTTTATCTATCAGCATTTTTGTCGGTAGGTAGGTACTTAGACTACCTAGGTGTAACAATCCAGCATGATGACAGTTGTTTTGACAGTTCGTAGGTCGAAGCTCAAGCCGCGAGCAAATCATTGTTCCTCCACAACCCACAACCCCATACCTAAAAACACTGTAATTTTTACAAGTAATCTATTCATTTCGGGAGTTTCATCTGGGTACGTAGTGCCTAAACACTAGGTTTTTCCCCAAGGTTGTCTAGAGGATACCTTCGTTAGACTCATGTTAGACTTGATTCATAGCTACTTACTACCTATTCAGTACTGCGACACCCGATACTGTGTTATACAAGTTTGGATAGATACGGGCGATGAACTGGCAGCGTGTACCAAAAATAAGATAAGTCAAAAATTTCAATAAAATGTCATGTGTTATTTTTATACATTATTTATTTAATTCCTCGTAGATTCTATATTACATTCTACAGTAAAAATATATCAAAACGGTAGACCACCGACCGCGAAGCTAGGCTTTAATTATTATTATTTCACTTCATATACATTATATAAATTCTCGTAGAAAATAATTTGTTTAGTATAGAAAATACAATTAAATATTATGAAACTATTCTACAGTAAAAAATATATCAAAACGGTAGATCACCGACCGCGAAGCTAGGCTCAAGCGGCCGGTGACTAGGGCTGCAGAGAGAGGAACATCCTGACGATGCGTGCCAAGTCCATCAGTACCGCCTTTTGGATCTCGCCCTTGATCCAACTTCCTAGTGGGAGTCTATTTAGATGTTGATTGAGGGTCTTCGCTATTACGCCGTTAACCGAAACGGCTATCGGGACGATGGTCGAAATCATCAACAAAAAAAGTGGAGATGGGCAGGGCGTCTGGCAAGATGCCTCCGATCCGATGATCTCCGATGGACCAAAGCATTCACCGAAAGGTGGCCTAGAGATATGCGGCGGCGGCGTCGAAGCAGACCACCTGCCCCATGGTCAAAGGACATTGTGGGGGCTGTAGGGAAGCTGTGGATCCGACTGGCACAGGCTGTCCGCCAGGGGTACAGAGATAGGAAGAGGCTCAGCAGTGGGTGTTACCGGCTGATATAAAAAAATTAACACCTCGATTCTAGAACTAGATCCATTTTCCTTAAAATGGTTTGGTACACTCGCATTGTCCGCTAGATTAGATAATGATTTTATTGCACACTTAAAAATAAAACAAACAAGATAAAAATAATACAAAATTTGTGACAATTTGGTGGTCTCATCGCTCAGGAGCGATCTCTACGGATTTAAATGTTATATTTTTTGCATTCTACTTGGAAAAACAAGTGGTGATAAAGAGTACATACTTTGCCGCAAATTATGAATATACCTATCGCTATCTAGAATTATAGCTAAGTTAAGCTATTGGATCATTATGATTAAACACTAGTGTTTGTTTACAAAACAATGATAATTGATAAGATATTGTTTACATAAATATAACAAACTTTTGCGGGTATTTTGTTATCTTTCATTCATAATTACATTACATCATTATGTCGACTTGGCGAAGACAAGTTACGAATCATGTTTTATCATCATTTAGCTATTGTTTAAATGATTAGTTATCTGACTGTCATAAAAGAAAGGTCAATGCTGGTATGTTGAAATATTATTTTGCATTATTTGATTTATTTATGCAAGTATAGATACAGACAGATTATAGTATAAATCCCTTTGCTTTGATAGGCATGATCTAGGTACTAACAAAATAAAACCGGCCAAGTGCAAGTTGGTGGGACTCGCGCACGATGGGTTTCCGTACCATCCTTAATAATATTATAAACGCGAAAGTTTGTAAGTATGGATGGATTGATGGATGTTTGTTACTCTTTCACGCAAAAACTACTGAACGGATCAGGCTGAAATTTTGCGTTCAGGTAGTTCTTGGGCCCAGAAAAAAACATAGGCTCCTTATTATCCCATAAATCAGTTCCCATAGGATATAAATAATCTTAAACGTTTCCATAGAAACAACGCGTGCGAAGCCGCGGGCAGAAACTAGATATCTATATAATAGACTCGGTAAACGTAGTGTAGGACGCCCTCCTACCAGGTGGGATGACGACCTGCGAAAGACTGCAGGTAGATGCTGAATGCGTCAAGCCGAAGACAGGGCGCTATGGCGCTCATTAGGGAAGGTCTATGTCCAGCTGTGGACTAATATATGATGATGATGATCTATGTATATAAACAATAAAATATATAGACATATTTTTTCTGCTCCCATGTAAATGTAATTTTGGTTATGGAACAATAAATAATCATACGAAAAATACCTACATTAGGCACTTAGATTGTTTTGCCATCTGCGGTGCAATATCTTTTATATCCGAAGATTGCCGCCATTGTTTCGAACGAGAACGAGGTCAATAATCGTTAAGTGAATGCATGCAGAGGTATCCTTCCATTACAGAGATATATCCCATGTAGGGTCATTTCAAATTAGTCGCATTACATTCCTTAGGCTGGTATTGGTATTGCCATCTTGGTTTTTGTTGACTGTGGAAAATCTGGTAGGTTGTTGAATACAAGGCATTTCTTGTTAACAAAGAGTTTCAAATTCTTTATTTGTAAAAATGGATCACAAAGATGGAAGAATAGTAATAGGTAAACGATCCATGTTTTGCCTAAATCTAGGGCATACAAAAATAAATACAATCGTTAGGAGAATCTGACATACATACATGAAACAAATTAAGCTGAGAATATTAAATAACATAAAAATTAAATATCAAACAAACATTAAAGTGCTTTTATATCCTTTATTGTAACGTCTTACAGGACAGTTATAAAACCGAAGAAATATATGCGAAAATCTTTTACTGCACTAGAAGGAGAGGAGCTAAACGCAGAAGTTCGGTATTTTTTGCGTTTTTAGATAGATAGAAGATAGATAGATAACACTTCATTATACCACACAAAACAGAAAATAATACAGAGATAAAAACTTAGAATAAAGGTATAAAGGGCGGCCTTATCGCTGAGAGCGATCTCTTCCAGGCAACCTTGGGATGGACTGGACTTGAACGAACAATATAGACGGTGGCACTTTAATAAATAATTGATAACAAATCCACTAAATACCTACATTACAAACATGATAATAAACTTACATAGACATAAAGGCTATCAATATTTTATATCGATAAATAATGCTGATGCAGCAGTTTTTTAAAGATAGGGAGTGATTTGTGTTTTTGTTTAGCAATAAATATTCATTACAAATATTTGACGACACTGCACTAGTATGATCGGTCCAATCCAAATAGCAGAGGTTCGGGTTTTTTGACAGCAATCGTTCATAATTTAATTCGTCCGTTATCGGACTCAAATGTGCACCTTTTTGCTGCTCATGCTAGTTATACATTATTAAAGTTTTTTTTTAGTTGGTTACCTCACTGTAGTCTGTTATTGTTTGCAGTTTTTATTAAAATTTGATTAATTAATATCGTTGTTTACAAAATAAAAATCGTTTCTAGAACCAAGTGTTTAGGGGTTTATGACGACATTTGTAGTTTTAATGTGTTGTATGTTTGATGTGGGTTTTATTTGATGGTGAGACGTTTTTATGCTTATGCTGATTGTATTTTTGATTTTTATGTTCTTTCATAAAAGACTGGGTTCTGCCCGCGGCTCTGTCTAGTCAAAGAATAAATAAATAATAATACCGTACAATTCACACAGCAGCATCTAGTGGGGCTAGAGGTTTATTATTTAGAGCTTGTGTTATGGGTAAGGTAGATGACTGATATCTTACTAATATTATAAACGCGAAAGTATGGATGTTTGTTACTCTTTCACGTCATAACTACTGAACGGATCTTGATGAAACTTGAAACATACATAGTATGTGTACTGGAATAACATATAGGCTACTTTTTATCCTGTTACCAAGCGAGCGAAGCCGCGGGCGAAAGCTAGTACTTAATACAATACATTAGTATGTATGGATTTAATCGACTCATTCTAATCAGTGAGTCTATCATATCCATAAGTCATAGAAAGATTTCCTTTTCGAAATAAATCAGTTAAAAATATCAATAAAATCTGGCGAGATAAAGCCAATCAGAAACCAACTTGGCAACACTTTTAACCGGCCGAATCGCGACGCGAGCATTCAAACATGCCATCCTTAATTTATCCGCATTATATTAATAAAACGATTTATTACCAAACCCGCTGAGTCATACTGACGAGATCGATCGCTTGTTTATTGTTTGAATCTCGTACCGGTGGGTTTTAGCTTGATCATTGTTAAAGAATTTTTGCAGTATGGTATGGTAAGTGTACTCCTTTTCCGCACTTAGACTCCGATTGGTCCTTTGTGCGTGGTGTGTTGGCTAGTTTAACCAGCCTAACTCCCAGAAGCGCAGAATACTCCTGGGATCATCATAGGCTTCGCGGAGTGACGTCGGGTGGTCGAGGATTTCTAGTCGTTGCGCTGTTACTCCCTCGCATACCAGGACTACGTGGGCAGCTGATTCTGAGGGGCTGTCTGAATTTTAGCAGTTCTAAATACTTTTTTTTTCGCTCGTCATAACTAACCCACGCAGCGCAATAGGTTCCAATTCTAGGCCATAAACGGACGAGAGACGAGATTATAATTTGATGGTTTTGAAAAAACTAAAAACCGACTTTCGAATGTCTCAGTTTTATACTGTTAAAGTTTTGCTGGAAATAAATAGCTATTATATTATATTTTAAACCTTGTAATTCTTTATTATACACAAAAAAACCTAAAAATAACTTAAGAGCGTGCCATACCTCAGCCAAAATTCGAATTTCGCTTCAGTTCAGAGCAGAATGACAAGATATGATTTTCTTGTGAGTGAGAAGCACAGAGCGATAGACGTGCTCCGTATTTTTTATCGACGTAAGCGCCAAAACTGCCTTATGCCTAATTACAAGTTATTTACACAACTAATCTAAAAATTAAAAAGACGAAAACGAAGAAATTCTACTACGTTTCTCGACAAAACAAAACTCCAACAAAAAAATTTGGTGATTCCTGAGATAAATAGCAAAATGTGTGCAAAATATGTATTTTTCAAAAAATAAAAGTATCGAGAAAATTTTCACCAATCGTGTTTTCGAAAAGACGGAATCCAAGATAAAAGTTCGAATTATCATTTACCTAAATATGAAGGTGGTAGCTTTCACAGATTCTGAGATAAATCACGATTTCTAACTATAAAATTACATAAGGTACACTCTTAACTAAAAAAAGACTTTGTTAGGTTTAAGCTCGCGTATGTACATAACATAGGCGAGCTTAACCCTAACAAACAGTTTTCTTACAGCAAAACGTTCCTCTTGAATCTCCTCTATCTATTAAAAAACAGCATCAAAATCGGTTGCGTAGTTTTAAAGATATAAAGCATACATAGGGACAGACAGCGGGAAGTGACTTATTTTATATCTATCTATTGACGACCGATGTGGCGCGGTGGGCGGAGGTCCGCCTGCGACGCAGGAGGTTGCGGGTTCGATTCCCGCCTCGGAACAATTGTGTGCACGATCTGCAGATATTTGTTCCGGGTGTTCTGGTCGTTTTCTATGTATAATAAAAAATATCTATCTATGTAATGTATTGTATTATGTATATCAGTTATCTAGTACCCATAACACAAGCACTGCTTACCATGGGGCTAGATAATGCTGTGTAAATTGTCCAGCATTATTATTATTATTTTGATTCAGATTTTTGTCTGCTCGACGTAGAGTCGGGAAATAACTAATAGACACGGGCCTAAGCCAAGCGTGTATTAGTGGGGTTGATTTGATTTTGGGCACTAGAGGGTAATTGGTTTTTTAAATGCTCTGTTTGCAAGAACTTTCGGACAATCCGACAAGTGTTCAGAACAGCGGCTTTTTGGAGCAATATATATGTATTTTTGGGTAAATCTAATGTCGCCAGTATTATTATTATCTATGTTCACAATTTCACATGAACCATGCGGTTACCAGGTCTATGTTCAGCAGGGCCTAATACACGCTGATGATGATTAATGCTAGACCTCATTCTGATGATATCACGATGACTTGGCTCATCTTCAAAATTTGCTACGAACAGTGCAAGCTTTTGTTAGCTATTTACCTTCTACATATATCATTCTACATAGGAAAGAAAAGTACACTGACTGTCTGACTGTAATGGCCAGTTTGCACCTAGCGAAACGGACATGTTCTTAAATAAGCAATCATCATCATCAGCCTATAGCAGTCCACTGCTGGACATAGGCCTCCCCCAAAATAAGCAATAGCGTGCTATTATATCTTCATTAATTTGAAAAAACTAAAATCGACGCCGAATCTCTTAATTTTGCATTGTTTTTAACAGACATAAAAAAAGGAGGAGGTTCTCAATTCGGCTGTATTTTTATGTTTGTTACCTCAGAACTTTTGACTGGGTGAACCGATTTTTTTGATGCTTTTTTTATTTGATAGTTGGTGCTTTTCATGTGGTCCCATTTAATTTGGTTCAATTCTGACAGTGACATCCCATTTTCATTCATTATCATCATCATGAGCCTATAGTAGTCCACTGCTGGACATAGACCATTTTCACTATTAAGGAATAATAGTCGGCTTATAGTTTATTGAAACACGCCAAATTATTTAGTTTTATGGGTCACATACTAAACCCTCGGAAATAAAAATGTTATTGCCCACTACTGGGCAAAGGCCTACTACCTATTCCCACCACCCACTCCACCGCTGTCTGATTTCTGCCACTACGGTCCAGTCTTTAAAAAACGACAGAAGCAAACGAAGTCGCGTTCAAAGTTAGTGATATGAATTTACTGGTCATTGACCTCGTCAGATTGGAGTTAAGTAGGTATCTTACCTAGAGATCAGAATCACTATAGCTACAAGGTGCCACGGAATGGGTGTATGCCAGCCTGAGTGGAATGTTTTCCTGTTACAAAGTAACAGAAAAACAAAAAAAAAAAGTGTTTAAGTACAAAGATATAGATATACGAGTAGAAAGTACTTTATGAAACTATGTCAAATAAAAACTTAACACTTTGACAGCGGTTTTTTTTCGACGACAGCGATCTTATTTTTTACCTAAAAAATTCGTGCTGCCGCTCTACACAGCGGCTGTGTTGCGCCGCACATGCGTTTCGTTCGAAAAATATTACAGCTCTGCTGAGTCACAAAGATCTGTATTTTCTCAGCCGCTGCGCTAGTGTGGATTTACGCATATTAGTCACTTGTAGAAAACTCATACCGTGCGTTTTCAGCACTCAAAGTGTTAACAAAAATCAAGCTACAATTGGCGGTCTTATCGCTGATTCCGGACGGGGCGCGGGGAGTCAAGTAATGTTCTGCAACTTTTCAAAACAAGTGTAGCTGACTTTGTGTATTATTCTATATTTTTATATTCACTTGCGGTATTTTTTTTTTTTTAGTAAAACGTAAAACATGTTTTGATCTGTTTAAGTAATTAACGACAAATCAAAACACCACTGATACAATGACTTGCTGATGACTGGGACAGTAGAAATAGGGACGCCACTGTCCCATTAGTCCATTTTTTATTTTAATATTTTTGTTACTGTCGACTCGGACACCATCAAATTGAGCTTGAAGCTGTTGAATACAGTCAGGTAAAAAAGATTTAAGCAAGTAGATACCTAAGGAATATAATATAAGAATAAATATATGACGACCGATGTGGCGCGGTGGGCGAAGGTCCGCCTGCGACGCAGGAGGTTGCGGGTTCGATTCCCGCCTCGGAACAATTGTGTGTACGATCTGCAGATATTTGTTCCGGGTGTTCTGGTCGTTTTCTATGTATAATAAAAAATATCTATCTATGTAATATATAGTATTATGTATATCAGTTATCTAGTACCCATAACACAAGCTCTGCTTACCATGGGGCTAGATAATGCTGTGTGAATTGTGTCCAGCATTATTTATTTATTTAATATGTGATAAAGCTAATGAAATTGCTTTACGAACGTGTGGTGACTTACATTAATTATTTTCAAATATAAACGTATGTACGAAATTCAAAAAGTCGCCTAAATTTCGTGCCACCCTGTATGAGTCACAGACAGTTATTGTCTGAATCATACTAAAGTTACTGTCTTCCTAAATTCACACAATTCTTTCATCCAAAGGTTGTTTGGAATAGATCGTTTCTAAGCGATGAGGTCGCCCATTCTATTTGTCTATGTAATGTCTCTTTTTCTGATATACAATTAAATATTTTTGTTTATATAGTCTTTATTAACGAAGAAAGATACAATCAAATAATATAAACAAATAAGAACTAGTATTTACAATTGTAAGAAGTGAACTAACTGCAGACTGTTACAATCTGCAAGTAGCTCGACTGATCCATATAATTTTGTATCGTTCGAATATAGTTCGAACACCGGTGGAGCAAACGTGTTCTTGAGTGGAGACTGCGACTCGGCGAACGTAGTGTAGGACACCCTCCGGCCAGGTAGGATGACGTTGACGACCTGCGAAGGAATGCGGGTAGATGCTGGATGCGGCAAGCTGAAGACAGGGCGCTATGGCGCTCATTAGGGGAGGCCTATGTCCAGCAGTGGACTGATATAGGCTGATGATGATGATAGTGTTACTTTGTCTACATTTCTATTCAAACAGTTGATTCATATGATATCGACCATCTTGAGTTACTTTACCTATTGAGGACAAGGTTGATGGTTTATATTTAATAGTCGAGCGGCTACGTGGAAATTTCTAGATTTTAAATTGTTTGTTCTTTTAACAAAGGTGATCGTGGAAAATGGTTAGATTTGATTTCCGGACTTCAAATAACGTCGCGTCGGAATTATCGGTGTGGCAATACACACCGCATACATCTAGCCCCAAGGTAAGCTGAGCTTGTGTTATGGGTACTAGATGATTGATATACTTCATCATCATCATCAGCCTATATCAGTCCACTGCTCGACATAGGCCTCCCCCAATGAGTGCCATAGCGCCCTGTCTTCAGCTTGCCGCATCCAGCATCTACCTGCAGTCTTTCGCAGGTCGTCATCCCACCTGTTCGGAGGGCGTCCTACACTACGTTTACCGAGTCGTGGTCTCCACTCAAGAACACGTTTGCCCCAGCGGCCGTCGGTACTGATACACTTAATACAATACATTACATAGGTAACGACCAGAACACCCGGAACAATATTGATTTGATATTGTCTATATTGATGCTTATTTGTGTCTCTATACCAATATGTTACCATAATCACCACGCTTGGCACTTATTATTATTATTATCACTTATTATTTAGTTAACGCAGCAAAGGCGTTAATAAATAGATAAAATAATGTGGATGTGGTGGTCTACACTCTACCGTTTTGATATATTATTTACTGTAGAAAAGTTTCATAATATTTTATTGTATTTTCTATAGTAAAAAATGTTTTTTATAAAAATTAATATAAATAAATAGGTACATAGAAGGAAGCTTTCTGCTTTCCTCTAGTAGGTTCTCCTAGTCTCTTACGACAACCACGGACTGAGTTACAGGGTCGATCACGTCGCCACCGCCATGATTGTGCTCATTCAAGGCCGGAATCGAATCCATGACCTTCTGGAAAGTCAGGCTAACCTCCCACACGTCCATCAATGCTCGAGCCTTAAACGTCTGGCTATTACCGGTAACTGGCAATAGCCTATTCGAGTCTACAAAGTAAATTAAATGTATGATAATTATGCAGGTAATAACAAAAACGGTAAAGTGCGGGTCGTACTCTACCACTAATGGTTCCGTACCACATCTAAGTTTAATACGACCGATGTGGCGAGGTGGGCGAAGGTCCGCTTGCGACGCAGGAGGTTGCGGGTTCGATTCCCGCCTCGGAACAATTGTGTGTACGATCTGCAGATATTTGTTCCGGGTGTTCTGGTCGTTTTCTATGTATAATAAAAAATATATATCTATGTCATGTATTGTATGATGTATATTAGTTATCTAGTACCCATAACACAAGCTCTGCTTACCATGGGGCTAGATAATGCTGTGTGAATTGTCCAGCAATATTTATATTTATTTAATATTCATTTATTCTCAAAAAGACAAATTGACATCTTATGCTTACGTCTCTTTTGTGTATCTTTGATAGTTATTATGATTTTGATTACTTACTTATCGAACAGTAGTTTGTCTCGCTATATAATACATATAAAATTTTAGTTTAGTAAGTAAGTAAGTGGAAAGATTTGGGGGAGGCCTTTGCCCAGCAGTAGGACGAAACAGGCTAAATAAAAAAAATAAAAAACAAGTAAGTCAGTAAGTAGTAAGCAGTTATATTTTTCTCAAAATGACAAATTGATATCTTATGCCTATTTCTATTATGTGACTTTTTAATAGTTATTATGATTGATTACTTATTTAATTGGCCTCGTTAAATAATATAACAATGACATAAACTCGTTTTTTTTATTATCAACAAAAAAAAAATCACAATATTGCATTACTTGTAGCCTAAATATCTATCTTGTTGTTATTCTCTTTACAATTTTATCTTTATTTCGACAGCAAACCCGAACAAGTAGAAAAAAAAAATGTTCGGAGTTTTTGACATTTTTTGCAGCCAATTCTAAGCTTGACCACAAAGGGTGACGGACAGACGTAGGCTGTAGTAGGCTTAGAAATAGGGTAATTGGCAGAGTTAAGTAACTGTAATACTTAATTTTTGGCTTTTAGGGTTTTGTACCCTTTGGGTAGGGAACCCTAAAAATGTAGCCAACAACCCATGCCTTCTATATTGCAAGACTGCCTCGCATTTTGCATATACCTAAGCCTGAAATATCAGTGATTTAGTAAGGAGTGGTTACGGCCATAACTTTAAGGATGAGCGGCGAGGTAGGCATCGTTTTAGTTAAGGAAGCGTTCTGAGTCCCGATGCTATTATTAGCGACTAACTAGCGTCTTTTTGTCTTCGTTTTTTCGCTGTTTTTAACTTCACCTCGTGCTATCATCACCGCCGCGGTAATAACGGAGCAGTACCTCACAGACCACATAAGTTCACACAACAAGCTGCACGATGCTCAACCTTATTCCTGCTATGACTTCTAAACATTGAGCGGTTGTTTTTCGCAGATTGTCACCACATCCACCCGCTACAGCCAAATTTATCTACTGCCAATATGGTCGAATAAAATCTTTCGATATCTCTTTGTTTGGTCCATATTATCCTAATATCGTGAGTCTTGTCATGAGGGTGTCTCGACAGAAATCCGCCATACAAAGAATTGTACGCCAACGCAACGGTCTAAAACCGTCTCTAAGTCGCGATTTCTTGTCGCGTGTCTCGAGTATCGACAGAACGTCGCGTCGCCTTACAAATGCGAACGGCCTAATCCCTTCTCAAAATTGCGATTTCTTATCTCGTGCCTCAGAATATAACTTCGTCTACAAAGAATGATACGCGAACGGGCAAAATTAATTCTCATTCTCATTCCGCGATAGGCGTCTTGTTTTTCTCTGCATTGATTTTGCATATAACGGCTTGTGCACAAGACAATATTCATCAGCTTGTATGCTAGACCGCTTTCAATGCTTAGTCGTGGTGTCTGGTCGCGTGTCTCAGAACAGAACTTCGTCTACAAAGAACGGTACGCGAACGGGCAAAATTAGGCGTTTTTTATTTGCATTGGTTTTGCATGTGCAAAAGACTATAATCGTCAGGTTATGCCGCTGCTGAAAGCGATCAAGTTTTAGTCGTGGCATCTTGTCGCGTGTCTCAGAACTTCGCCTTACAAAGAACGGTGCGCGGTCTGACGAAATGAGTTTTTGTGCAGGATGCATTCCAAGTCCGAGACGGCAATGTGTTTTTGCATGTGGAGATGCTAAGAGAATGCTGGAAAAGATGGTTGTGTTAACTTGCTTGTTCATTTTGGGAATGGCCCTGATTTATAATTAGGCGTGTTTTAAAAAACTTTAAATTGACCTTGAATTCCTAAATAATGAAAATGGGTTTTAAAACTTAGTTTAAATAAAGAATCAACGAAATCGGTTTGTCTCGCACATATGTAAGTACAGCAAATTTAAGACTTGTATGGTTTTCTCATGCATGCCTGGACCACACGGGTAGTACCAGCTTTCAAATAAAAAAGAATCATCAAAATCGGTTCACCCAGTCGACGAAACAAACATAAAAAAAACAATAAATAATAAATAAATAATGCTGGACAATCCACACAGCATTATCTAGCCCCAAGCTAAGCAGAGCTTGTGTTATGGGTACTAGATAACTGATATACATAATACAATACATTACATAGATAGCTATATTTTATTATACATAGAAAACGACCAGAACACCCGGAACAAATATCTGCATATCGTACACACAATTGTTCCGAGGCGGGAATCGAACCCGCAACCTCCTGCGTCGCAGGCGGACCTTCGCCCACCGCGCCACATCGGTCGTCGATCGAATAATTGAGAATCTCCTCCTTTTTTGAAGTCGGTAAAAAATAAGGTTCTGTTTTCAGACGTATTGGGATACAAAATTAAAGAAATATTCATGGTAAATATTTAAGGTTGTTTAAGACCTGTTAAAATTTTATATGTCAAATATATTATTTCGCGAACAAAACTAAAGTGAATTTTTTTATCAATTGTAGTGTATTGGCTGGTTTCCAGTACCTCAAACGCCAAGCCTTGGGGATGCCAACTCGACAGATGCGGCCAAGAGCTTTGTCGCAACTTGTAACCAACATTACAGTGTTGCACCTAGGTATACCACCACCTATACAGTGTTGCCAATCTCGAAACAAACTATAACATAACTAAAACTTTTGAAACTCAACTTACTTAACACAAAACTTATTTGTTTGAATTTAATATAAATTTAAATAAATAAATAATAATTGATAATTTTTGCAGTTCACAGTCGCTCAGCTATGGAAAGAGCTATGCTCGGAGTTTCTCTGAAGGAAGATTCATAATGAATATATCCGACAGAGAACCAAAGTTATTGACATAGCTCAAAGAATTAGCAAGCTAAAATGGCAGAGGCCCGGTCATATCTCGCGAAGAACCGAGATCCGCTCGGGCAAACGTGTTCTTGAGTGTAGACCGCGACTCGGTTAATGTAGTGTAGGATGCCCTCCGACCGGGTGGGACGACGACCTGCGAAAGACTGCAGGTAGATGCAGGATGCGTCAAGCTGAAGACAGGTCGCTATGGCGCTCATTGGGGGAGGCCTATGTCGTAGCAGTGGACTAACATTGGCTGATTATTTAGTCAGTCGTCAGTCATGTCAGTCGTGAGGTCACTCAATAATAAAAAAATCTACAGTGCCTACTGTATGTAACCTGTACCTTAATATGTACTTACATATGATTATGTTATTTCATTACATAACAGCACAATCGTTATAAAACATTATGTCCGTGGTAATATCCAGCATAATAAGTGCTTTAAAGGTTCAAATTGTAATTATGTAGGTACGAGGCTGTGCAAGGTCGTTGTAATTTAGTATCGTGAAGAAACTATATCTTTGTATGCCTTGTTATCACTCGGTACGGATATTTTTAATAATTATTAACATATTTACTGTCCGGTCTGAGCAGTGCGAACCGGGGCGCGGCGGGTAAGGCGCACACGGGCATTCTAAGTGTTAAGTACTAGATAGCGTCCTACACTAGGTTTGCTTAAAATTTGACTTTTAGAGTGTTTTTTTTTAATCTCTGCCGAGTCGCGATTTCCAATCAAGTACACCATCGTAACGATCCCTTGAGAAACCGCTGACTTCAACGGCTAGCGGTTGTCAGTTCTTCGCGAGATATGGCCGGCCCACTGCCACTTTAGCTTCCTAATTCTTTATGCTAAGTCGAAAATTTGGTTAACCCGTTATCATCATCAACCTATAATAGTCCGTTGCTGGACAAAGGCGTCCCCTAATGAGCGCCATGCCCTGTCTTCAGCTTGCCGCATTCAGCATCTGGCTACAGCATCGACATCTTACCCTAAGATATCGATGGCCTACAGTCTTTCGTAAGTCGTCATCCCACCTGGCCAGAGGGCGTCCACTACGTTGAGCGTTTGCGAGTCGCGGTGTCCTCTCAAGAACAATTTTACCCCAGCGGTTGTCGGTTCTTCGCGAAAAACATACATGACCGCCGGCCCACTGCCACTTTAGCTTGCTAATTCTTTGCGCTAAGTCTAAAACTTTAGTTAAACCTTAAAACAACCCTTTACTATGTAATTAGGTATTAGTCACTACAAATTACGACCTGTACAAAGAAAATGTAAGAAATTATATAAAACTAGAAGTATAGGAAGTGATTATATGGTTTATTTCGCCCCCATTCTAAATGCCATCGATTGGATTCCAAGTAATACAGTCATAGGGAATGCCCGGTCAATGATTACCTTCATTATATTACATTGTATTACTTCTATATACTTGGGATATGTATGATGATCACTTGATTACTCCTATCGCAAAATATTTCAATCAATTTTTCATTCACATTCCAATCGTAACGAATCAACAATGTAAGTAAACAGCATGTGAATAGATATACACAGTGGCGGTAGCTTCATACAAGCCCAAAAGCCGGGCTTGCCCTACCTCGAATTTCATACCGACCGAAAACATTTACTTCAATATTTAAATTTTCGCGCGCCAATTCATTTGTTTCTTTTTAATCTATGGCTAGATGACTATCTAGTAAGTATCCGAACGCGCCGGCGGCGGCGGCGCGCGGCCTCAGGTTGGCTCTCAGCCATGCATCTCGCTCACACTCATGGGCTTGCAACGGGGCTTTGCAGCCGCCTATATCTGTCCCGTTCTATCCTATGACAAAGTGTCTACGTCTATAGATATACTAGGTTAGTTTTCTATAGCGTTTAGTATGGAAAATGAAGCCCGGCTTTCACTGTGAAGTTCGTTACAAACTACGGTCAACTCACGAAGTTCGTATCGTACAAGAAAATTTTCGTATTCATTCATTCGAATCACTTTTGTTTGTTTTGTTTATTGAGTGAGCGACAATTAGCATATTTATTTATCGTCCTAACTTTCGAGATTTTTGTATGATTTAGAGTTTCAAATGAGTGTAACAGGTGATATTGTTACTTGTGAGGATTTGAAGTGTGTGAAAGTTTTAATAGGCGAGGAGAGGATGAAATCTTTATCTTTCACGGAGAAAAAAGACCTGTGGCCTTCCGCAAAACCTAAACTACACTGGTTTTGTGTATTTCGCAAACAAGTAAGTCTCATTATCATAAGACAATTTAATAGATCAGTGTACAAAACTCATTGGTTGCTCCCATTCCAACAAATTGTATTGCTGGAGTTGCATATTTTCTAACGAGATAACGATTTGGAATACGTCTGGTTTTGATGATTTAAATTTAAAAAAAAATCACAAAAACACATGAATGTAATTTCATTTTGTAATTTCGATAACCAACGCATAGAGACATCATTATCTCGTCAATTATCTGAAGAAATTTCAAATCACAATACGCGTGTTGTATTTGCTCTCCAAATACGACCTTTTTTAAAGACCTTTTTTTGTTTATGCAATAACAAGATAGCGGCAAACCGGTGCCTAGTTATTTAGCGAATCGTATCTCGGGCTTGCCCTGTTCTCAAGCCCTAGGCACGCCACTGGATATACACTAGATAGTTATCACTACATAGTATAAAACAAAGTCGCTTCCCGCTGTCTGCCTGTCCCTATTATGTCCATATGCTTAGATCTTTAAAACTACGCAACGGATTTTGATGCGGTTTTTTAAAAGATAGAGTGATTCAAGAGGGAGGTTTATACACCGTTTGACACATAGCACATGCTGAGTGGAGACCGATTTTGTCAGTTTCTGTCTCTCTGTTAATCTAAGTTTAATTTATATGAGTCTCTGTTCTGACAAAATAAAAATCTTTTTACTTTTACTTAACTTTTCATAGATTTCCAAACGGGCGAAGCCGCGGGGCGCAGCTAGTTAAGGATAAAAAGAATTTAAAGACTCAAGTTAAAATAAACCTCTTTCAACCCACGCCTTTAAGAATATCCCACCGTTTGTATCACATAATATTTCCAAGTAAGATGTATTTGATCCACTGTAATCGTGTTCCCAGGAAATCGAGAATCAAATGCGTTGCCTTAGTCATCGGCGAAGGAGTTATCTTTATGAGCTCTGCATTAACGTACATATTCCTGTAAATATAATATATAATACTGGACGATGATGGATAAAGGCGGTATACTTAGAAACGAAAATTGATTCTGGAGGTCTACTTTGAAAAACGGGATCCTTAGTCAATTGAGGCCGCTCAAACTTATCCCTCTTATAATGTGTAGGACGCCCTCCAACCAGGTCGGATGACGACCTGCGAAAGACTGCAGGTAGATGCTAGATGCGGCAAGCTGAAACAGGACGCTATGGCACTCATTGGGGGAGGCCTAAGTCCAGCAGTGGACTGCTATAGGCTGATGATGATGAAACTTATCCCGCGGGATCAGTTGAGCTAATAAATGTTTTGAATCGGGCAACTGATCACATTGATACATTTAATACGAAATTTACGGATGTCGTCGGATCGCACAAAACGAAGGAGAGCTGTTTCGTCCTTTCGTTGAACTTTACAGAAAGTGACTTCAATGGTGACAGGGTCAGCAACAATGAACGCAACTGTACCTTTTACGCGAGCGAAGCTGCGGGTATAGCTAGTGTTCTTGCACAAACTCAAAACGGAAGTGATTACAAGATTACTAAGAACGAGCTATTCCGGGCTATTTCGAACATCAATATTTGTCAAATGATCACATCATGTTTAGCAGTTCTAGAAACAATAATAAACATCTTCACAGTAAAATTTCGTCTTTAAAGACCGAGTAGTTATCGATTCATTCAAAATATTAAACGCTCTACGTTTATAATTCTAAATATCAGAATTTTAGTTAAATGAATCAATAAGCGGAGATAATAGTATGATTAATACAATTTTCTCCGCTCATCAATTGAGTTGCTTTTGTTTTTTAACCGACTACTTAAACAGGAGGATTGACTATCAATTGGGGACGGAATTGGAATATTCTTTGGCTAGTAGTAGTTTTTTATTCGTTCAAAATATTAAACTGTTTACGAAATGTATAATTCGAAATATCAACATTTTTGTTGTATACATCCCTGCAAATTCAGATATTCAGATGGATTCGTTAATTTTAATATTACTCATACTATTTTCTCCGCTCATTGATTCATTTGCTTTTTTTTTCGACTTCATTAAAGGAGGTTTCTCGGTCAAATATGGACCGATTAGGAAATCGTATATATATATAGAGATTTTTTTCAGTTCTGTGAGAGAATGCTCCCGAGCGATGTTGCCTAAATATTACAAAAATTGAAAATATTCAAAATTAAGGGATTCAAGTTTAGTTATTAGCTTTTCATTACAATAAAATTATTGTTTTCTATAATTCATTGATTTAATTTTATTTTCATTGCGTAATGCGTAAATTATTTGAAATTCATTCCTTCAACTCAATAATATACGCAATGTATGACGATGCGATGTCATTATTATCCGTTCTACCCTAGAGAACAATCCTGGTGCTAAGTGGGCTGCACTAGAGCTACGCCATCAGCTCATGTATATCCAGTGCGGCGACAAAGGCATCTCTCACGGGTATTGGCGGCGGCATTCGAGAGAATACAAATCAATACTACTGCGATCTTCCACCTGCCAAGCGTGTTGAACCTTGCAAAACTTTTCAGTCTTTAGAAGTCGGTTTCTATTTTTTTGCAAAATTCTAATTCCTTTATTTAAGACCTTATTTAAGGACTCTTAGACACGTCACAAATATCAAATTACATAAGTAAAACTAGGAAATAAAGTGATCTCTTTGATTTTTTGTTCACTTCAATATTTTTATGGTTAAGTAAAGAACCAAACAAGAAACCTTTACGTTGTTAGTTTTCGAGTTGGAGCATAATTCATGCCAAGCTTTTTTATCGTCTATAATCTGATATTTTGTAGTAAGCCTTTGTACAAAGGATATGTTTGACATAGTTTTTTGTATTTTATTTTCTCAATTTCTGTCTTCTGTTAATCTTAGTTTAATTTATAAGAGTCTGTTCTGACAAAATAAGAAACTTTTTACCTTTTGTTTTTACTTTTTGAAAATATTTTTTGCAACTCACTTGGAGTTTTGTTGTAGAAGCGTATACAATACATTGCCCATAAAAAACAATCAAACTATTTTTATTCGGAATCAAAATGCAGCAGTTTTGATACAGCAAATTTAAAATGTCTTACTGCCCTATTTTATTCACAAAACTAACTCAACTAGAAAAAAAAAATTATGTACGAGAAACACCATCTGCTTCCATCACGTGCCAAACGGTTACAATAAAACCCCAATGGGTCTACTCAGCTGTTAGTTGCTCGCAAAAACGTCGCGATGTTTTTTTTCGACGACTGCGATCTTTTTTTTTACCTAAAAAATTCGTGCTGCCTCTCTACACAGCGGTTGTGTTGCGCCGCACATGCGTTTCGTTCGAAAAATATTACAGCTCTGCTGAGTCACAAAGATCTGTATTTTCTTAGCCGCTGCGCTAGTGTGGATTTTCGCAGATTAGTCACTTGTAGAAAACTCATACCGTGCGTTTTCAGCACTCAAAGTGTTAACTAGTATTTTATTCTGTATATTCGTTTGTCATTTTGAGCTTGTTACCTCACTAACTGATGTTTGCGGCTTCGCTCCTCTATACTGGATGAAATTGTTATTTCTTGTTTCTTTTTAATTCACAATATGTACAAGAAACATCAGCTGCTTACATCACGTGCCGAACTGACTGATTTTGTATGTTCGTTAGTCATGTTGAGCTTGTTACTTTACTAGCTAATGCTCGCGACTCCACTCGCAATTACTAGATGAAAGTAGACAGATTTTTAGATTGGTATCAGATTGTTTTTATTCACCTACTGTTAAATACGTATCTTCACAACAGCACGAACTTTCGTTTTTATAATATCCGTGGGATTAATAAATATTAATAATAATAAATAATCCAGGACAATTCACACAGCATTATCTAGCCCCATGGTAAGCAGAGCTTGTGTTTTGGGTACTAGATAACTGATATACATAATACAATACATTACCTACATAGATAGATATTTTTTATTATACATAGAAAACGACCAGAACACCCGAAACCGATCTACCGATATCTGCTGATCGTACACACATTTGTTCCGAGGCGGGAATCGAACCCGCAACCTCCTGCGTCGCAGGCGGACATTCGCCCACCGCGCCACATCGGTCGTCGATTAGTCTTACTGATCCAATTTTGGCATGAATTGTTTACGCTGACACATCAGTACATACTAATGCCTAATCTGTGGAATAGGGACAATTTTTTTCGCATTCTTCGAATTAAACATCCCCTTCTTCCACAATGGAAAGTAAGAGGGCGCGTGACTACGATAATGCAATTTTATTATACCCTACAAAAAACCTCGCACTCATCCACCTTATCTCCTTCGAATACAGCTCAAAATCCTGTGGCAAATCAGTTCAGGTACAAGTACCGTGATGTATAAAAGAAGTCTTATTACCCGAGTAAATATAGCCAAAGTCCTTTGGAGAGTGGAACGTGTATTTATTATTATGAGCTCTATCGCGTTGGGGTAAAGTTGAGAATGTTCGCAAATTGGTGTATGCAAATAAGGATAAGCTTCCTCACACCTGGATGCGGGCGTCCATATTGTTATTTTTAGACGACATGTGATCGATTTGATGTCGAGTCTGTTGGTACAACGAATTGACGCTTCTCTCGCCGAATAATAATTCGATAGAAAGACCAAATTCTTAACTTACCAACAGTTTATTTACACTGTTAAAAAAGTGCCGTAAAGTAATTTTACTGGCTATCAAAGCTAAGTAACTGTTCTCATGACTTGTGCGTAAAATGAGTATTTTAGACGGTCTTTGTTCGAAAGACAAGCTTACTAAAAACATGGCTCATTTTTGAAGTGTTGTATCTTGAGATCTATAAGACATACAGAGCCGGGGTTGCGTTCAAATTGTACCTAATTTTGTCCTCATTAAAAGTGTCTTGGATGAAATTGCCGTAGAGTGCATTTTTGAGAAGTTGTGTGCATGAAACTAAAATTTCTAGGTTTTTCGAGCACCGCGAAGTTAGCACAAGTCTTTCGAAGTTGCATACTTGGTTTTACACTATTAGTAGCTGATTTTGTCTTCATTCATAGTGTCATAGATGAGTTTGCCGTATAATTTATTATTTCACAAACCAGACCTTGGAATTTATTCCAAGTCATTTAAATTACAAATAGCGACAATAGAGGAAATCTCTAGCCCTATATCTAGCCCTCATTTCATTTCAATGCCTTTTTTAGAAGCAAAAAACTGTAATTTCTAGATATTTCGTCCACCAAGATCAGTTTAGTTTTACACTAGGTATTGGTATCTAACCAAACATCATCCCAGCAAATCAGAACCTTGAAATGTATAGAGCATTGCGACCTAACGCTATTTTTGAGTATATATAGAGTTTATATTTCTATTTTTTTCTACGGTAACTGGCCTATAAGACAACTTGAAGTAACAGCAAGGTATTTTATCTTTTCGAAACAAAATTACCTCTCAGATTGCACAACGCAATAGAAAGTAGCGTCTTGTCCATGGGTCATTTGACTTCCCATAGTATTATTATGCAATTTATTTAGCTTATTGTTCATGTTGTTCTTCTGTTTGTAATTTTTATTGTGCACTTTCCAAACTGTCTATTAACTTCTGTTTGCAATTTACACTGAGGTTTACACCTTACGGAGTGTATAATTACGATGGTAGATAATATTATACAATCTGTTAACGTATTTTATGCCATTATTGATTGTATAGATAGGTTATACAATAAATAAATAAAGCTGGTCAATTCACACAGTATTATCTAGCTCCAAGCTAAGCAGAGCTTGTGTTATGGGTACTAGATAATACAGTACATTCATAGATATTATTTTTATAATACATAGAAAACGACCAGAACACTTGGAACAAATATCTGCAAATCGTATAAACATTTGTTCTATTGTGCGGGAATCGAACCCGCAACGTCCTGTGTCGCAGGCGGACCGATTCGCCCACCGCGCCATAGAGTTCTACCATATAAACAAGTGAACAAGACATGTTAATGGACCAAATTCAGGTATCAAGCCGAAGGTCCTTGCGGATAATTTTTGTCCGTGTAGAAAATATTTTTTCTACTAAAAAAACAGCGTTGGTATTCTAACGGCGGCGATAGAACATTTGCAAAATAATCAACACAATTTTTTTGCATAATTTATCATCATCAACCTATAATAGTCCACAGCTGGACATAGGCGTACCCTAATGAGCGCCATAGCGCCCTGTTTTCAGCTTGCCGCATCCAGCACCTATCTGCAGTCTTTCGCAGGTCGTCATCCCACCTGACCGGAGGGCGTCCTACACTACGTGCTGAATTTTCAAATATCGACCAAGCACTATAATTTTTGTTGCTTAAATGAGAGCGACATACAATTTCGCAGAACAATAGAAGCACAATGTGTGATTCGTCACCCCAACACACACCAGGCCCTGTTCCCATGGCACCCCTTAATGAGGGGATATGGGGGTGCAAATGTCACTCGATGTGCCTCTTTACTGTGTTTCGTGGTTTTATTGTAATTAATTAGTACGATATTTCATTTTGTCTCGTGTAGATGTAATTTTTTTGTGAAGTGGCAGTGGGCCGGCCATGTCTCGCGAAGAACCGACGGCCGCTGGGGCAAACGTGTTCTTAAGTGGAGATCGCTACTCGGCAAACTTAGTGTAGGACGCCCTCCGGCCAGGTGGGATGACGACTTGCGAAAGACTGCAGGCGGATGCTGGATTTGTGTTTTTAAATGATGTTGTTTTGTTTTTGTTGATTGAGTTACAATTAAAATATTCTCAAAGCGTGCTCCATATTAGCCCAAAACTTTATTGTGTAAGTGAAATTGTGGCTAAGCGCTTGACCATCACCAAAATATATCCTTATCGCATCTTTTGCAGCATAAATTGAATGGTTTTCATTACCTATCTATTATTTATAATAATAGGTTTTAACTAACTTGATATCATCGTCTCTATATTTGCCGTGCCGCGTCATCGTAAATTTCTTTCCAAATAATGGATCACAGATTAATTTCTTTTCTAACGGTTATTGATTACAAACGGATAATAACAGTTTTGGAACCCTTTACTTTGTCCTATGTACACCTAAATGGTTGTTGGGGTGTGTTCAAATTCACCCCTTGCCGACTGGACGATCTATTGTTCTCTGTCTTTGCATGCCAATTTAGAACTTGCACGTAATCTACCTATACCTAAGGGTGTAGAATCTATACTCCTATAGTGCCACCATCTATCTTTACAACATAATATGTAGTATAGATACTATATTTATATAGAAATGGGTGAATTTATAGCAAAGTTTATCAGTGTAAGGCTAGCATTGATTAATAGAAGGATATGAATAATAATTTGAGTGTTTTGAATTAACTAAATAACGACTTCAAAGTCCTTAGTATAACTGTGGTTTTTTTTTAAAGTTTTTGGAGACAAATACTTTCTAGCATCTCATCCTCTTTTTTTTTCATCGGTTAAAATGACATAAATGAACCAGCATCATCGTCTACGTGTCTACTCTAGATATTTTGAGACTGCTTTATTTAAAGACGACATAATTGCAAGTCTAGAGAGCAAGTTCACTATACCCACTGATAATAATGTTCTGAGATGAATTGCTTTCTCTCCATTCTAAGTCTGACACATAATCAATATTTCGTATTTTATAAAATTAACAATAACCAAATACTTATCTAGAACCTAAAACTCTTTTGTTTTTCGTCGGTTTAAATGAAATAAATAAATCAGCATCATCGTATTTGTGTCTACTCTAGATATTTAGAGATTGCTTCATTTAAAGACGACATAATTGCAAGTCTAAAGAAAGTTCACTATACCCACTGATGATAATGTTCTGAGATGAATCACTTTCCATTCACATACTTAAGTCTGACTCAAAATCAATATTCCTATTTTATAAAATTAACGATAACCAAAGACTTATCTAGAACCTAATTCTCTTTTGTTTTTCAACTTCAAATTCAAATTTATTTATTGCGTCAAACATGGTATAAAGGTCTTTAGTTCTAAGTAATGCACTCATGTCTCACTATATTCTAGCATACAATAATTATGATGACTAAATTAGGTTCGTCGGTTTAAATGAAATAAATAAATCAGCATGATCGTCTCTGTATCTAACTCTAGAAATTTTGAGAGTGTTTCATTTAAAGAAGAAATACTTAACTAAAGAAATTCACTATAACCACTCACTAATGAATGTTCTGAGATGAATCACATTCACTCCTTTCTAGGTGTGACACAAGGACAATAACCTACATATTTAAAAAATTAACAGTAGGTAGAAGTCATTCTTGCTCTCCAAATATCTTATCTTGTCTCTGGTTTTTATTACCTATTCTAAGTCTTCGCTATAGCTATAGGTAGTTTAGTTCAAGAACAATTCGTCATGCCAGCCAGCTTTACTTTACCCAAGATGGATATTCAAACGTGCCTCGCCTTGCCTTCTCCACGGAAGTGTATACAAACTGCTGCTAAATAATCCAAGCGGTGGCGTTGCATTGCATAACCTCCCTGACCTGTAAAAGTATAACGTCCATGCTCTTTCGTCACAATCTACTAAGACCTCCATCTTACATTGATGGAAACAGTAATAATACAGGACGTGATAAACACCCAAAACGACTCTCAAATAATTTAATTACAAATCCAAAGCATCCAGAGAGAGATGTCCTCAACAAAATAAAACAGCGGTCATGTCATATCGATTCTGCCCTTCAATCGCTATCCCATTCGCGCTCAGGTGACGAGGCTACGATAGAACGAGACAGGTGTTTCTTGCGAAGTCGTTTGAGATGTAATGTTTAGTTGTGTGCACATTAATAAAGGGTAACGCCCTATAAACTATGGAACGTGGTTCTGTTGGAGATGTGCAGTCCTTCCGAGTCGTGTAAGCTTCGCCAGCATTGCGTGGTGATTTTAGATTTTGATACGGACTCGGGTAAAATAGAAAGCATGCAAGCCTACGACTTACTATAAAGTATAAACTCTACATAGGTATAAGGCTTGGTTGTTCGCGTTCGTTTAACTAGTTTCACTATTGTCACGGTATATTATGTTAATATGTAGAGGGTTTCTATGCTCTTGTTTTGTTATGATATGTTTTGTGATTCAGTTTTGATCCTATTCTGCATTCGTCTTATGAATCTAAAATAAAAACATTCACAGAAATGCCACAATATAAAATATGTGTAGATATAACAAGATACTAAAACAAAAAGTCATCCATAAAAATCATAAACAGAACATTTAGTGTTAAAATAATAAAAACACAACTAAAACTCTTTGTTCTAAAATTGCCCCAAAGACTCTTCTCGGTTAACTTTAGTTTAATGATTTATTGAATTTATATTTTAGCTTAATTATTTTAGTTAATTTCTTTATCGATTTGTAACTTTCTTCAACTTTTTGCCCCTTTTCTGAATAGAAATAGAGTTTCAGTCTCAAAACATGCGATAATATGCAAAACTTATTATTTGTGGAAACTTCTAATTGGCCTTAAGTTAAATATTATTGTATCTAATCTCTATCTAGCTGTAAGTTTTCCTAAGATTGTTAAAATAAAATAAATAAAAATAAAACCACTATCAAAGTCATTAAATCATATAGAATCACAGTATTTGCCGTAATATGCCAAAACATTCGACTACTACAGTAATAATAATCGATACAATATTGTTTATTCATTTTATGTTTATCTGAGTGAATATAAAGCACTCAGGTCATAAGTGAAAAAATATATTTCCGTAAATTTTTCCTTGCGCACCACGGTCTCCACGGAAGACCAGCGCTATGGTACGATCTGCTCTACCATAGCACATGCTGAGTGGAGACCGATTTTTGTCAGTCTCTGTCGTCTGTTAATCTAAGTAAGTTATAAGAGTCTCTGTTCTGTTCTGACAACATAAAAATCTTTTTAATTTACTTTTTAAATATCTTCGAAAAGAAAAAGTAAAGATCTTGTTAAAAAGTCATAAAAACATGAAAATAAAAAAAATATTTTTGATTTCGGTCGCTTCGATATTATATTGGCTGAAGTAGAATCAAATAACGTTGGATAATCCACACAGCGTCATCTAGACTAGAACCAAGCTAATAAATGACGGAAATAAATAAGTGACGAAGAATTGTGTCTTTTGGCAATAAATAAACGTAATTTTTCGAGTTAGTGCCAAAACCGGTCTTGAGGTAAAGCCAGACAAGCGACAGCATTCAAAACCCCGATCAATACAGCAGTAAATCATAGAATCAGAGCATTCGCCGTAATATGCCAAAACTACCGCGTTCGACCGTTGGGGTGGCGCCCCTAGCTTTGACCGAGGGTGTTTAGTTTTATTTTATCGCTCCTGTTTTACTTATATGTTATTTAGTGGACTGGGCTTTAATTTGATTTGATGTGTTGAATTTAAATTGTGAGAATATCGATTTTTAGGAGAAAAGTTTACGAAAAATCTCAGAGCAGGATATTTACAGCGATGATTTATGAGTTATTGTTTGATTTTTTCTATAATTCGGAAACAAAAACATAAAACATGAAATAGAAATAATTGAAACCTATATTTTAGATACAGGGTGCCATAGGAAGAAAAACTACTAACAGAAATAGGATAAAAACTACCTGTTCGAACTTTTATAAATCAAGTATACATTAGTAGAAAAAAATCGCTTTTAGCGATAAGGCCGCCGATTGTGCCACTAGATTTAGTTAGTATTAAGATCCTTCATTTTAATTATTTCCTTTGTATTTGATGGTGCAATAAAGCTATATTGTGTTGTATTGGCAAATTGACACTTGACAATTATTATTAAGAGTTTTCTATACCAAATTAAACTTTAATCACAAAAACTGAACAAAACTGTCAAAAAAAACCTCGTTACAATAATAAAATCTCAAAAAGCCCTTAAAACTCCAATGTAAAAACAATTAAAAGCAAAGCAAGCTGTGTTAAACTGTCATGAAACAACCATATAAATCTGTGTAAGTGCGAGAGGAACGGCGCTATGGGGTGAGGAAGCGAACAATAGGGGTCGTAACGTAACCTAACGATAACGATTCGAAACGGTTATTTCAACGAATCAGTGTCGGAATAATAACGCTTTGGTATTTTTATCGTTTTTATAAGGAATGTTTATGTTGATGCATTTCTGTTGTGGGAAATAGGGGTTAGTACCTTAGTACTAATATCTTGGACCCTTACGAAGGATTATTTTGTATAGAATCAAATTTTCATGATCAATATTTTTTACTAGTTTCCACTCGCGGCTTCGCTCGCTTTTTTCCAGAAACATTGTCCGTCCCCTTGATCCTATTTATCTCCTTGTAAAATTTCATTCCGTTATTCCGTTGATTGCTGAAATCACACGGTATGAGTTTTCTACAAGTGACTAATATGCGTAAATCCACACTAGCGCAGCGGCTGAGAAAATACAGATCTGTGTGACTCAGCACAGCCGTAATATTTTTCGAACGAAACGCATGTGCGGCGCAACACCACCGCTGTGTAGAGCGGCAGCACAAATTTTTTAGGTTAAAAAAAAATCGCAGTCAAAGTGTTAATTCGTTTAACCTTCGCGTGAATATAGGTGTCGGACAGAATTATTTTCATATAGATCTTCTACATGAAAATAATTAATAATAGCACGACATATGTAGAGTTCACGCAGACGAAAGTTCTGAGGTAACTAAATTAACAGTCGAACTGAGAAACTCCTTCTTTTTTGAAGTGGCTTAATAATAAAAGAATTGCCGCCGAAGCAGCCTCTGTCAAACGTTTTTCACACTAGTTTTGGTGCTCTATTCGGCTGAACTAATCGCTTCAACCAATATGTCTTCAGCTTGCCGCATCCAGCATCTACCTGCAGTCTTTCGCAGGTCGTCATCCCACCTGGTCAGAGGGCGTCCTACACTACGTTCACGTTCTCATCTCATATCTCATCAATATCTCTGTGCAAATAGCATTCCACGCACTGTCTAGAGTTTCTTTCATCTTAGGCTCCAAAACGTGAACATTCTGCGTCGAAACCATTGTCATAGACAGGACGCTATGGCGCGCATTGGGGGAGGCCTATGTCCAACCGTGGACTGCTATAGGCTGATGATGATGATGACCATTGTCATAGTAAAGCGATTGGGTTAACAGAACTGGGCTCCTGGTTTACAGTTCAATAGAGCTGGTCGGTCTATCTATTGGTACGAACTCGGAAAACTTTACACAACAGACGAACTAATGCAATTTCATTTTGTAGAGATAGCAGGTCATACCGACCATGTACTAGGTTTGTCTGAGGAAACTTAGACATGAAGCCGTTTAAGCAAATAGCCATGCAGTTGACTTGCTTACTCCTGTGGTTCGACAACCTAATTTTACTTAGGAGTGGGACACAAGATGTTTCCAGGCATCTCGGTTCTAAGCTGTCTATAGTCTATCTTTAGTCTATAGTCGCAAAACCAACAACGCAGATACCATTTGATATTCTGCATTTTTCGATGATAGCCAGCCATTGCTATAACTATGGCGACCTTTGACAAACGATAGACAATTTTCGTATGTATTCATTGGCTTAGCGATAAATCTATACTAATATTATAAAGAGGAAAGGTTTGATTTTTTGTTTGTTTGTAATGTATAGGCTCCGAAACTACTGGACCGATTTGAAAAGTTCTTTCACCGTTGGGAAGCTACACTATCCCCGGTGAACATAGGCTATATTATATTTTCATAAAAGTTAGGGATCGGTACTAAAACCGTGCGAAGCCGGGAAGGTCCGCTAGTACCCTATAAATAAAAATCTTTAGTATTTTTGTTGTTCATTAATGAAAGAGCCTTTAAAGCTATGATATACTAAATTCCTCTCTCGATTGTTCTAGGTCTCGTTGGATGCTGTATCGGTGATCAGTGCTGATGATGTGAAGTGAGCACATGGCTGCCAGATGATGATGCTGATGATGGAAAGTGAATGCTAACTGCCGCTGAAGGTAAGGGCGTCTTAGTTTTATTTTGACTTGCATCTTCTTCTCCACAGTAGAAGTAGAGTAGGTTTTTTTTTCAAAAAATCTAATTTAAGTAGGCAGCATCCTTCGAGTGTTTTTCTGCTTTTACTTAAAATTAGCTGTATCCCGCGCTTTAACCCGCGTTAAATTAGAATTTCATATTTCTAAAATATAATATAGCCTATGTCACCCGGAAATAGTGTAGCTGTCCAACGGTGAAATAATTATTAAAATCGGCCCAGTAGGTTCGGAGCGTATTCAATACTAAACCTTTCCTCTTTATAATATTAGTATAGATAATACCGGCCAAGTGCGCGTCGGACTCGCGCACGAAGTGTTCCGTACATCAATAAAAACGGCAAACAATTCATGTCTTTGTATGGGATGCTGCCCCATTAATATTGTTTTGGTTTAATTTTTTTAAGTAGTTGTTGTTATAGCGACAATAGAAATACATCATCTGTGAAATTTTCAACTATCGAACTATCTCGGTTCATGAGATATAGCCTGGTAACAGAGAACAGCTCACGGTTGTCTGGTAGAGATCGTTCTTGAGCGATAAGGCCGCCAAATTGTCACATATCTTGTATTATTATTGTTCACCTTGTTTGTTTTATTTTTAAGTGTGCAATAAAAGTACTGTCTGTCTGTCTGTCTGTCTGTCAACAGCGGAGGTAGTAATAGGGTCCCGCAGGCTGATTATGTAAAAGCAACAGCAACAGCGACGCGACCGCGACCGAAATTTTAGCAAGCAATTTTTAGTTCACCGATTGTCCGGCAGAGGGAAACCTAGTGTGGGTGACGTAGTACCTGGTGTCATCTAATACAAAATTGGCTTTTGACAGCACTGATTGCTTAATTTTCGCCTGTCGCAAACCGGTCGCAGTTACATAATCAGGGGGCCGTTCTACCCTTTGGGTACGTTACCCTAAAAAAACTATATTACCTGACTAGATCCACCGTAGATTCATAATTCAAAATAATAATTCATAACTCATTTATTTAGTAAAAATATACTTACATAAGGATTTCTATTGAGACCCTGAGAATCTAGAGAGATTAAAGATTATTGAAACTTTTCTACATTATGTACTACCATAGAAATATAAACGTAGCGTAACGTAGCAGCGTGTAACGTATGTAACGTACCTACGGTAAACGTAGTGTAGGACGCCCTCCGACCAGGTGGGATGACGACCTGCGAAAGACTGTAGGTAGATGCTGGATGCGGCAAGCTGAAGACAGAGCGCTATGGCGCTCATTGGGGGAGGCCTATGTCCAGCAGTGGACTGCTATAGGCTGATGATGATGATGATGATGATAGAAATATAACTCTAATATGAAAGTCTTATCAACAACACGAGCTCCCCTGATTCCGAAGCCGACTGGTTTGTATGACGTCACACCCTGACCTAGGCCAATCACTACACCATACACATTCATTCATACGTTACGTATTATATTATGTGTTGATTTTAATATAGGCACAAGAGTTTTTTGTATTGTAGGAAGCCCTCCGATCAACAGGGATGACGACCTGCGAAAGACTGCAGGTAGATGCTGGATGCGGCAAGCTGAAGACAGGGCGCTATGGCGATCATTGGGGGAGGCCTCTGTCCAGCAGTGGTCAAACATAGGAGGATGATGATGATAAGAGTTCGGAGGCTGTTAAATACCCAGCATTTGGTGAAGTCGGGTTGCGGATAATGATGATAGAAAACAGAATTAAGGCAAAATCTGGAATTTCTGGTTCGTCGCGATTATCAGTATATTATCATATAATTACTCGTTAGTAGTTTCTTTCATCTATCGAGTTGGTATTTTTTAAGGTGATAAGGTCAACAAACGTTTATGAAATAAACTCTAACTCTAACTCTTGTAGACGGAATCGCTAAATGGCATTGGTTCATCGTTGCAAATTGGAACCTCCAAACAACCTCTTCGTTTGATTCTAGGTATATATTCTTAATTATATTCGTACTAGTGGTGGAGCCCACCCAACGCTAAGAGGCGACGTGGAAGGCCCAGGATGAGATGGCGTGACGAGCTCGAGGCACATCTTCCATCGTGGCATGTTGCAGCGTTGGATCGCGAGGAGTGGAAGGAGAAAAGAGAGGCCTTTGCCCAGCAGTGGGACAACAATAGCTAAAAATAAATAATAATGTCCATACTATTCTATATATTCAGACTGAAACAGCTTGTATGAAATATTCGAAAAACATGCGACAACATCGGCAATCACTCACCAAATGTATTTTTTCTATTCAAGTCTCTCTAGACAAAATGACAAATCATGTCCTGTCTGGTTTGTATGACGTCACACCCTGACCTAGGCCAATCACTATACCATATACATTCATTTATACTGTAAGTATTATGTTTTGATTTGAATATAATGTAGAAAGCAGAATTAAGGCTAAATCTGTAGATTATATTCGCTCATCTCGGTCTTTAGTCGAGTAGTTTCTATCATCTCGAGTCGAGTAGGATTTTTTTCCTTGAAATTTCCAACTATCGTTGAAAAAAATCGAATATGTGACTGATCTAATTTGTGTTTTTTTATACGTTGAAAGAAAGTCCAACCTTCCAACGTACATTCTATAATGTTCGTCTGTATGTTATGTAAGTATTTTAGGTATGTTTGTCGATTTCTCCGGCATTTATGGACTGATTTGGATGATTATTTTCTATACTAATATTATAAAAAGGAAAGGTTTGATTTTTTGTTTGTTTGTAATGAATAGGCTCCGAAACTACTGGGCCGATTTGAGAAATTCTTTCGCCGTTGGGAAGCTACACTATCCCCGGTTAACATAGGCTTTATTATATTTTCACAAAAGTTAGGGATCCGTACTAAAACCGTGCGAAGCCGGAAAGGTCCGCTAGTATAAAGTTATAAAGAGAGTTGTATAGCGTTGATTCAGAGATGGTCTCATACAATTTATTCCCAAGGGATTAGTATTTGTCTTGCAAAACTTAAAAAAACTGTAAAAAGAAACTTTAAGTCTTTTTTAAAATTTTTATTAAATATCAAATAATTTTTGTTAAATTATTTTCTTTCCATATTTAACTTTGGTTTTTAGTTAATTACTCTTGAGGTTACTTACCTCATATTAAATTAGAATATGTACATGTATGCACTTATCTTTTATGTTCTTGTTACGGCTAGTTAAGTTTTTAAATGTAAGTGGACGTGTGAAGATACATTTTAAAATTACAAACATAAGGTGAAAGTTTGTTAGAAATACACTTTGGTTCTACGACTTTTCAATTTAATTCAAATAAAATAAAATAAATAAATAATGCTGGACAATCCACACAGCATTATCTAGCCCCATGGTAAGCAAAGCTTGTGTTATGGGTACTAGATAACTGATATACATAATACAATAAATTACATAGATAGATATTTTTTATTATACATAGAAAACGACCAGAACACCCGGAACAAATATCTGCAGATCGTACACACAATTGTTCCGAGGCGGGAATCGAACCCGCAACCTCCTGCGTCGCAGGGCGGACCTTCGCCCACCGCGCCACATCGGTCGTCAAACTTACAAAATTCTTTATTTTCAGACAAAAAAGGTCCATAGAAAAACCATGCACACAATTACAAAAAGAAAATACAATTACAGCTAAGAAAATAAGACCAAAATAACTAAATCGTATTTTTGTATTGTAAATCTAGAGTTATAAGTAATTTCAACCATCATCGTCTACACTACTATAGTCTATCCATCGAGAATGTAGAATGTTTGTAAACATTAGAAATCAGCTGATTTTTAGGGTTATCACCATGAAATGATGCAGGCCTAATAGAATTCTAATGATTACACATATACATTCTATTAGATTTATTACTTTTTATAATCCTGACGTCAATTCTATGCAGAATCTAATTATTTCAATTTACAAATCGACATTATGTGATCGTAAACAAAGATTAAAATCACTAGAGATTTTTTGTCTTTGTAACAGTGCCATCCCTAGCGAATCTCAGTTTTGACGTCCCGTGTTGCAAACAGTTGGTTACTTTTTAACTATGATATCGAATCAAGGATAGCACTATGACCATACATATTTCTGACAGAGAGTATTATTTTAATTTAGCCGGATTATTTAACGTTTAATTTCACGCTGCATATTTGTTTAGCGACAATCAGTCCAAAGGTTATGAATTCTTCCAATTTCATCAATAATGTTTAGTGCTTCAAGGAAAATACTTTAAACAGGCACATTTACATTTAATTAAGTTGGCACAGGTGAAAAATAGTTTGAGAGCACAAAAAGTGTAATGATTTTTAGTCTTATTTCATAATCCTTTAGCTTTTATTCCATTCTATAAGGATAGGTAATGATAAAAGTAGGCTGATTTCACAGGGATGCTTTGTTTATGCCATTTAATTTATTTTCATCAAATATCACCAGCCCAGTAAGGCACCCCCATCAAAGCTCAAGATGTGACCTAAATAAAAAAATGTTTTTCACCCCTACATCAGCTGATTGAACTGTCAGTGGCTCTGTTTACAAACATTCTACATTCTGGATGGATAGACTATAGATTATATATCAGTGAATACCTAATGATTAGCTCTCTGTTGTGATTTATTACTATGTAGACATTATTGTAGCTGATGGTGTTCCGAAATAAATAAATTTCCTTTCTTCCACCCAGATTTTTAAATTTTAAAGTTCTTATGTAAAATCTCAAAGTGGGTCATATCCTGACCCCAGTTTCGACCCCTTAAGTAGGACCCAGACGCATGATTCATTAAAAAAACTTCTCATTCACGTGGGTGCGGGGGTGTGGGGTATGAATGGAGCCCCCTACACCCCCTTGTAACTTGGGGGTGGCGTACTACGTTACTATACTTACTTTCTATTATATGTGGTTAAACGTGGGGTAGGTATATCATATATCATAAATATAGGTACACTATCTACCAACTTCCAGCTTGATATATGTATTTAGGATTAAGTATCTGGATATATACATACGTTTGTACAAATGTATCTTCTTCAAACTACATACCTATATTCATCCCAAAAATCAGTTCGCAATTCCCTGCTTGGGAAATGATTTGGTCCCTTTGGCCCCTTTGTAGGACCTTTTGCCTCTAAACGTGTTGGCCCAAGGATATAAATCGCCTTTTATCGTTTCCATGGAAACGCGTGTGAAGCCGCAGGCCGAAAGTAGTATGGTAATATAATATTAGATATAATTCATAATAAGACGCCACGTCATTTTTATCTACCCTAGACAAATAGCTTTCTACAGTGATCATGATAAGACATGGATACCGGAGATATCAATTGGTGTCAAGCAAATTTGGTCGAAACGAAAAATAGTTAAATATGCAGTTCGATATAATAAATTCAAGCCCTATCGATTGGCATACTCGGGATTTCATACACATTGTCATTTTATACTCTATTTAATGAAAGCTAAAGTTTAATATTCTCTTTCCAGGCGTGGTATGGACAAAGAGAGCGGCGATGCTGCCGACTCGGCGGGAAAGGCGCCCGATGCTCTCTCGGCGCTCGACGCAGCTGGACTGTTTAATGGTGATTATCTAATTTATTGTTTAGAAAATAAGGTCTATATTTAAGTGTTACGATGGTTACGTTACGATGCTGCCAACAACGGATAGGCGCCCGATGCTCTGCTGGACTGTTCAATAGTGATTATCTACTTTGATGCTTAGAAAATAAGATCTATAGTTGATTGATGTTGCTGACTCAGCGGATGCATACATATCGCGGACGCTTACATATCGAAAGACGTCCACTTCTAGACATAGGCATTCCCCAAAGGTAGTTCGGTTAGGTTCTTGGGGTTCCGTCAAAATGACCACGCTTGACTGGCAGGCTGGTTGAAGATCGCAGTTTACCTGTATTGTAAGGGACGCTCAACTTTATGCTTTTTTTTTCAGCAGTGTTTCCACCGCGAATGGATAATGAGCGAAATATAGCTAGGCGGATCTTCCCTTTAAATGAAATAAGTTAAAATTTTATCAACAAAGAGTTTAATCTGTTGATTTCTACTGCAAATGGGAATGAGCGGTGCGCTATTTTATTTGCCGTTGACACTTGAATAGACTCCGTGATGACTCCGCTCCGCTTCCTAGTACTGAGCGAGTTCGTTTCAACGTTCCTGCTTGGTCAGTCCTTTCCGCTCGACTATTTTCTGGTGGAAATACAAGTTATCCTCTAATGAGCGTCATAGTACTCTTTATTCTCTTGTGAGTTAAGCTGAGTCCTGAATGGGTCCGCTCCGCTTGCGTTGGAAACCGTACTTGAGACTTCTATTCCTTTATCGTGTGTATGTCTGACCAAACCCAATTGCCCAGCAGTGGCAGTAAACGAAACAAAATGAATGCCGTAAAAACAATACAAAAGCCATCACTAACTACCAGGCAAACATGAATCAATAGGAGGTTGAACTTCCGTCCAACTCTCTTGAGATGTTAAGCTCATATTTCAATTTTCGAACAACCCTACCTCGCGTGATATTAAACCATATAAGTAAACCGGCAGAGGTCGATGCCCTCTCTCGCCTTATCTCAACGTCGTAAAGTCCACTTTCCTCTGTCAACTACTTAAGCTACAAGTTATCCATACTAATATTTTAAATGCATCAATCTGTCTGTTTTTACGCCTAAACGGCTGAATTGATCTTAATTAAACTTAGCTAGAATTGATGGTAACCCGGGTCAGGCCATAGGTTACTTTTTTCCGTCAAAAACGCGTGCGAAGCTGCGGGCAAAAGTTATCATGGATATAAAAGTAAAGTTTTGTCTGTCAACTGCTACATTTGTCAGTATTTAGTGCCGTTCGTACTGATTGAGTCATATCGTAGTGTGCTAAGGTCTATACTCCGATTCGAAAACCTGGATATTTTTTGTAAACAAAGGGGTTACAAAATCCAAATTATTCAATGACGTGTGTATCATCGAAGCAAAGCACAGAAGCTCGAAACAATTATGGTTTTGGAAGCATTCATTCATCAACATCGTTCATATATAATTGAAATTGATCTTTAGTTCCAATATGCGCCATAGCGCCCTGTCTTCAGCTTGACGCTCATTGAGGGAGGCCTATAATCAGCAGTGGACTAACATAGGTTGATGATGATGATGATGATGATCTCTAGTTCGTTTTCGAATCCATTTTTTTTATTTATTTATCTACAAACATGTACGACTATCCTAACAGGCACACATTTAAATATTTCTCGCTCCACATATGACATTATGCGTTGTTAACACTTTGACTGCGATTTTTTTTCGACGACTGCGATCTTTTTTTTAACCTAAAAAATTCGTGCTGCCACTCTACACGGCGGTTGTGTTGCGCCGCACATGCGTTTCGTTCGAAAAATATTACGGCTGTGCTGAGTCACAAAGATCTGTATTTTCTCAGCCGCTGCGCTAGTGTGGATTTACGCATATTAGTCACTTATAGAAAACACATACCGTGTGATTTCAGCAATCAAAGTGTTAAAGTTTGTGTTTTACTATTTAGTGATAACCTTGCTCTTACCTTGTTTTCTGTTATTGTTATTTAAGGTTTTGCTGTAAGAAAACTCTTTGTTAGGGTTAAGCTCGCCTATGTACATATCTTTTTTTTAGTTAAGTTATTTTTAAATGTTTTGTGTACAATAAAGAATCACAAGAATACTTTACGTTTTTACGTAATTACGTTTTCATTATATTTATGTTCTATTCATGGAAGATAGATAATTTATTAATTACTAGCTGCGCCCCGCGGTTTCACCCGCGTGGTGATAGGTATTTTGGATAATATACAATATATCTTTATAAATTGTAGCCTATGTGTTCTGATGTATAAGCTATATTATTGTCAAGTTTCATTAAAATCCATTCAGTAGTTTTTACGTGAAAGAGTAACAAACATCCATCCATCCATCCATACTTACAAACTTTCACGTTTATAATATTAGTAGGATAAGTGTTCCGAATGTAGTAGTAAGAAATAAGCGAGCATAACAGTGTCAAAGCAAACTATAAGTAGGTTACATAACAGCGTCAAAGCAAGCTATAAGTAGGTTACATAACAGCGTCAAAGCAAGCTATAAGTAGGTTACATAACAGCGTCAAAACAAGCTATAAGTAGGTTACATAACAGCGTCAAAGCAAGGTATAAGTAGGTTACATAACAGCGTCAAAGCAAGCTATAAGTAGGTTACATAACAGCGTCAAAGCAAGCTATAAGTAGGTTACATAACAGCGTCAAAGCAAACTATAAGTAGGTTACATAACAGCGTCAAAGTATTTGTTGACATAAATTATCTTGCATTATAAATCGGAGTATAGTTTCGCTGTATTATTTATAATGGATTTATAAGTAAGTGCAAGTGGATTTATGGTCTGGTATTAAATTGGTTTCATAATGTTGAATATTTGATGGAATAATCTGGGAAATTTGTCGTGGTATGTAGTATACGCACGTCATACGTTGACGACCGCAAATAAATAATGCTGGACAATCCACACAACATCACTTAGCCATAAACTAAGCAGAGCTTGTGTTATGGGTACTAGATGAGTGATGTACATAATATAATATACATACATAACATACATAGATATATTTTATCATCATAATCATCAGCCTATATTAGTCCACTGCTGACTGGCCTCCCCCAATGAGCGCCATAGCGCCCTGTCTTCAGCTTGACGCATCCAGCATCTACCTGCAGTCTTTCGCAGGGCGTCATCCTACCTGGTCGGAGGGCGTCCTACACTACGTTTACCGATTTTTTTGTCGACGTTTCGTGGTCTCCACTCAAGAACACGTTTGCCCCAGCGATCGTCGGTTCTTCGCGAGATATGGCCGGCCCACTGTCACTTCAGCTTGCTAATTCTCAGAGCTATGTCGATAACTTTGGTTCTCTGTCGGATGTATTCGTTGCCAATCCTATCCTTCAGAGAAACTCCGAGCATAGTTCTTTCCATAGCTCGCTGAGCTATGGAAAGAGCTATGCTATGTATTTTATTATACATATCTTTTATCGACCAGAACAATTTTAACAAAATGTAACCGAACTTTTGACTTTTAAATTGGATTTATTATTAAATTGTATTTCTATTTCTGCACCCGGAACAAATATCTGCCTTCATACACAACTGCCCCTAAGCGGGAATCGAACCTGCAGCCTCCTGCGTCGTAGGTCACCTTCGCCCACCGCGCCACAGACGTCGTCGGAGGCCAGATTCGGTTCCTCGCCAGATATGGCCGGCCCACTGCCACTTCAGCGTGCTAATTCTTAGAGCTATGTCGATAACTTTGGTTCTCTGTCGGTTCTGTCTGTTTGTCTGTTTGTCTCAATTATCAAAATTTTATAGGTAAGCCCGTGGCTTTGCACGCTCTTTTCTAGTCTATGCTCTGTTCTGACATAGGTCGCAGGTGGAGCATCGCACACCTAGTTCGGCTTGCCTCGTGCGGGGCCGCCATTAATGTGTACATAATATAAGTGAAATGGCAAATATATAATTTTGTTTTTGTACACCGCGCCACAGATACCGTAAAAATAATATTAATTAATATATATTTGTTTGTATTCTAGCATACTACGGCATGGGCCGCGACGGGTCGGGCGGCGCGGCGGCGGCGCAGGCGCAGGCGCAGGCGCAGGCGGCCCTGTTCGGGTTCGGATCCCGCTACCCGCCGCCCACCACGCTCGGCGTCGCTGCCAACCAAGCCGCCTCGCTAGGCCTGCATCCTGCTGCGAGTGAGTTAACATTATTATACACATAAATAAATAAAGATGATTATAAATGACAATTCACACAGCATTATCTAGCCCCATGGTAAGCAGAGCTTGTGTTATGGGTACTAGATAACTGATGGAGCAATACATTACATAGATAGATATTTTTTTATTACGAAAACAACTAGAACACCCGTAACAAATATCTACAGATAGTACACACAATTGTTCAGAGGCGGGAATCGAACCCGCAACCACGTATTATTTTACTTTTGTTTATTTGTATACAATATTTTCACTTTTTTGTCACCGAATTGTCGTCCATAACTTCAATTAGTATTTAAGGGCAGATTTAAGGTCTTCGTTCCGGGTGTTTTGGTCGATTTGACGACCTCTGTGGCGCGGTGGGCAAAGGTCCGCCTGCGACGCAGGAGGTTGCGGGTTCGATTCCCGCCTCGGAACAATTGTCTGTAAGATCTGCAGATATTTGTTCCGAGTGTTCTGGTCGTTTTCTATGTATAATAAAAAATATCTATCTTTGTAATGTATTGTATTAAGTATATCAGTTATCTAGTACTCAAAACACAAGCTCTGCTTACCTTGAGGCTAGATGATGCTGTGTGGATTGTCCAGCATTATTTATTATTATTTATTTTCTTAATATCACCCATTTTTGTGTCACTTACCCCCATGATAAACTACTTTATTTGCCGTTTGTTATTCTATTCCTTCTTCTAGGTGCAGCATGGTGGTCAATGGCGTCCCACCTCGCTGCCCAGGACTACCTGGCGCGCATCCAAACAGCTGGACTCCAAGGCTTCCCACCCATGGGCGATCCTTACTCCACGCTCTCAGCGCTGTCTGGCGGCATGAAGCATCCGCAGAAGCACAATAAGCCCAGCAGTAGGAATGAGAGGTAGGTGCCTATTAATGAATATATTTTTTTTGTTACTAGCTGACCCCGCGAACATTGTTCCGCCTAAGAGGCAATAAAAAAAAGTTTAAAACGTATCGACTCTGTAAACGTAGTGTAGGACGCCCTCCGACCAGGTGGGATGACGACCTGCGAAAGACTGTAGGTAGATGCTGGATGCGGCAAGCTGAAGACAGGGCGCTATGGCGCTCATTGGGGAGGCCTATATCCAGTAGTGGACTGCTATAGGCTGATGATGATGATGAAAAGTATCCTATATCCGTCTCCTGGTTCTAAGCTACCTCCTCACTAATTGTCAGCCAAATCGGTTCAGCCTTTCTCGAGTTATAAAAAGTGTAACTAACACGACTTTCTTTTTATATATAAATAGATATATAAGACGCACACAGAACATAATAAACCTAAACTAAGAGGAAACGTGTAAGTCCACTGCAAGTTTCCTCTACTGAACGTCATAGTTTCTTCAGCCGCATTCAACATTTACCAACAATCTAGAGCAGATCCTCATCCCGCCTGGACACAGGGTATCCTACGTTCGTCTAGGGCGATTGCCGAATAGAATTCTCCACTTAAGGGGCCTCCGGAGGGACGAATTCTTCATACAAACGTAATACCAAAATTATTTCTAATTTAAGCATATTTCCACTATAATATTGCATTATTTGTATTAAAATAGTATTTATCTAGGTTCCCAAATAGTTTTTTTTTTTCAAAATACTTACCTAAAATGAAAAGAAAGCCAATCTCATTTTGCACATTTTTATGCGAAAATGGACAAGTTTTCTTGCTATTTGTTTCGTATGAAAAACATCAATATCTTACGTTTTATTTATTAAGGAACATAGCTTATATTGTCTAGTTACAGAATAACAATACTTTGTGAAGAATACAAAAAGATTTCAGTTCTTTAAATTTCGTTCCAAATTTTGAACGGCTAATATTGCTAACGCGCACGCGTGTGGCGCGGCGCAAGGGTTTAACAGGGACAGCGATATTCAGAGCGATTTTTGCAAGCGAGAGTCGCCGGACCCTTGAGGCGGTACCCCGAGGCAAATTAGCACCGCCACTTATTATATGTTATTATAAAGTTGAACAAAGGAAATATCAAAATAATTTTTTTGATACCTAATGAAAGCTTTTTTTAATATCTCTGTAATAGTTTTAGGGATACGAAGTTACCCTTGTCGGCCACCAAACTCAAAAATAAAACTATTTCAAAGCAATTAAAAAAACCTTAAAATAGGTGAACACAAAATTACCCAATGAAAATTTTGCATTGCAGACATTTACGAGTAGTTTTTTATGATTATGAATAGGCATTAAACTGATTTGATTTGAAAAACTTATAGTTCTCTAAAAATAGCATATTTCTAAAAAATCATATTATTTCCCGCAGGTCCGGTCGCAGTAGTACCTCGTCAAGTAATTCCAACAAGGAGAAGAGCCCTTCAGTCAGCAGCGCGAACGCACAGCAAAACCTTAGTGATTGGGGTACGTAAAGAAACACTAATGAAAATTGAACCTAGCTGGGATAGAAACTGGATAAATTAAGCATTGCTAAATTTATCTTGTAATAGGCTAGTTTTTATTCCCATATATCGGTTCCCATGGGAGAGATAAAACCTTTTCACCACTCCCGCTCAAAAAAGGTGACTTTTCTGCTCAAAAACAGTGAAAAAAATATGGTTTTGCTTACATATGCAATAAATAAACTAATAAACGTTTCCATAGACACAACATGCGAAGCCGCGGGCAGAGACCAGTTTTTAATAGTTAACAATTTATTTATTTATTTATTTTAAGCCGTTATTGTCCCACTGCTGAGCAAAGGCCTCCCTTTTCTCCTTCCACTCCTCGCGATCCAACGCTGCAACAGGCCATTATGGAAGATGTACCTCGAGCTCGTCGCGCCATCTCATCCTGGGCCTTCCACGTCGCCTCTTAGCGTTGGGTGGGCTCCACTCTGTGGTGGTCTTTGACCACAAGTCGCTGGACATACGGCTGACGTGTCCGGCCCAGTTCCACTTCCGGCTGTCTGACCAACGTCAACGATGCGTGTTTTGGAGCGTAGTGTGCTGTTCCGCACGCGGTCTGACATCTTGACTCCTAAGATACTACGCTCCATGGCTCGTTGGCAGACCCCGAGGGCGGACTTAAGTTAATTAAGTTTTATTCAAAATATAGTTTTTTTTTTACTGCAGGAGCAAATAAATGAATGTCTATGTAATAACGGGCGTGATGAATCCCTTAAATGTTTTGTTGGAGGTGCGGACATCCCATTCTTAATGTTATTAACCTGTTGTTATTTGTCCTTGCAGCTTCTACATACGGCTTCCCCAAAACGTCCTCTCCATCCACGATGCATTCCCAATCCCTCTCCAGTTTGGCGTCGCTCAACAGTCTTGTGTCCTCGTCTCACCAGAGCAAGAGCAGCAAGCCGCAGCAGCCGTCGCAGTCAAGTGAGTTTCAACGTTATATATACACATTTAGAGCTGTCTATAGGTTGATGTAGTCGAAGTTAAAATGGGAGATCAGAAACACGAGAGTTGCTGATATGTGATTCTATCTGTATAATGTCGGTGTCATAAATTGCAGCATTGATGTTGTAGTCGAGTAAGTTTCAACCTTATTTCTTTAGCTATAAGATGCACACAGATAGTTTGCGTCTATCAACAGCCTCGTGTCCTCATATCACCAGAGCAAGAATAAAAGAATAATCTGTTAACATGATGGTTGCTAAAAAGTGCCATGAGATGGCGTTGCTTTACATTACTCCAACAAACTTACGGACAGTCATAACTGAAATATGTTAATGATAACCTCATTCCTTGTCCACAGGAAAACAGTCATCATCCTCAACATCATCAACATCGTCTAAAAGCAAAGAGCGTGAACTGGCGTTACTGAGAGGAGACCTCATGTTGGCTCAGGCGGCTGCCCACGGTGCTTACCATGCTGCCGTCGCGCACGCTGCCAAGGGGAAGGTAACCTTATTGCCTTTTCTCTAAAGTCTCGAATAAAATGAGATTTATCACTGACTGTTTGTTGGAAAGATCTCTTTGTAGGATATGGTTGTCTGGTACTTTAAGACATAAGATAGGTTTTATATTACGCGGTTAAACACTGCTTAGATGGAGTTAGTGGCGAATACCTTAAATAAGGGGGGAAAAATAGGGGGCCTTATAAAATGAGATTTATCACTGACTGTTTGAAAAGATCTCTTTGTAGACTATGGTAGCCTAGTACTTTACGTCATAATAGCTACGCTAAACACTACACGGCGATTACCATGAGGCCGTCGCGCACGCTGCCAAGGGGAAAGTAACTTCATACTGTAAAGTCTGGAATTATATGAGATTTATCACTGGCTGTTCGGTTTAAAGATCTCTTTGTAGGGTATGGTCGCCTGGTACTTCAAGACATGATAGGTTTTGTGATACGCGGCTAGACACTACCTGCAGTGGACTAACATAGGCTGATGATGATGATGAAAATACCGTTCATTTGTTTCAGAACATCCAAAACATGTCTTCCCTGTACCCCTTCGGTATGCCGGGAGATAAGGACAGGCATGGCGGCATCGATGCGTTAACTGGACTGCCACATACTATTCTAAGGTATTTTACAAACTACTTACATCACGTTATAACCCGCGTAATTAAAGACTAGGATTGAGAATGACGTCGTCTAATTGGAAAAAAAAGGCTAATAAAGAAAATCTATAATAAATACATTTTATTAGTTTGTATTTATTTAACTTAATCTATAAATAAATAAATAATGCTGGACAATTCACACAGCATTATCTAGCCCCATGGTAAGTAGAGCTTGTGTTATGGGTACTAGATAACGGATATACATAATACAATACGTTACATAGATAAATATTTTTTATTATATATAGAAAACGACCAGAACACCCCAAACAGATCGTACACACAATTGTTCCGAGTCGGGAATCGGACCCGCAACCTCCTGCGTCGCAAGCGGACCTTCGCCCACCGCGCCACATCGGTCGTCATCTATACAAATCTTTAAATTGCGTTGGAAATCCCTTTTATGTTAGGAGGTTTCGCTCTTGTCTAATAGAAAATCACTATCAAGAAAATGATTACTTACATTCATAGTATATTTTGTTGTTGTAATTAATATCTTGTAACAAAATATAATTGTTTTGTCAGTGCTGCCTTGGAAGGGGGGTAAGTTTATTACTATACTTTTGTAAAATTTCAGGGAATCAAAGCTATAACAGAAAGAAGTTTTATTCAGACAATGACGTTTGCGTATACAAGATCCGTTTGGTATGAGAGAGGGAAGAGCCAGCGCTTTTTTTTTTTTTTTTCGAATGGACTATTATGCTGTTGACCTCAGATGGCCATGACAGCGTTACCGGACTTTTGGCGGGCGCAGAGGGCCACCACTTAGGTGCGAGCCTCGGCTTGGGCTGTTGCCAGATGCTACAAGAGGGTAGGGAGGTAACGCCTTAGGTGCACGAGTGCACCTGAGGGCGGAAACGGGGAATTCTTCGACCCCGCGTCCGGCGGGGTCGGTTATTGGTCGGGTGTGTAGTGTGCGGAAGCTGAGTTGTTGCCGTCACTTCCGGGTTAGCGTCAGTGAGTGGGTCAACGGGGTCACCAAGAACGTGTCTCGGTCTACGGAGGAGAGTCTCGGTCTACGGAGGAGAGTCTCGGTCTACGGAGGAGAGAACAAGAGCCAGGGCCACCGTTATATCCTCCTTATATAGTCCGTTCAACAGCGCCGCCTCGGCGGTTGTCCGAACCACACAAGGAGCGATCGATCTAAGATGAGAACGTAGTGCCACACGAGCGTCTTAGATGGCGCTGTGTTTAACAACTTTTTTACAAAAAAAATAGTTAACGAGATAGATTCCAATCATTATAAACTCTATGTCTTTGTGCTAAGGTATGGTTTTGTCCGCAGCGATCCGGCTTCAGTTTTGGGCGGTGTAAGACTACCACCGGACACTGAAATCATTAAATACACATCAGCGCTTACGGGACCAAAGGTAAACCTAGCTAGATAGATTCAATTCAATTTCAAAAATTCTTTAATAAAACCTGAAATAACATTCTTCTGGTAAAATACTAGTGTAAATTTAATCCTAGAATGCACAAACATACATAAATAAAAGAAAAGTTTTCGAAACTAGAGGTTCGCTTATCAAAAGAATTAGGAAGCTGAAGTGGCAGTCGGCCGGCCATATATCACGAAGAACTGACAACCTCTGCAATGAAGTAATCAGGTTCTGGAGTGGAGACCTCTCGGCAAACGTAGTGTAGGACGCTTCACGGCCAGGTGGGATGCGACCTGCAAAGGACTCCAGGCAGATACTGGATGCGTCAAGCTGAAGATAGGGCGCTATGGCGATCATGACGGGAGGCCTATGTCCAGCCGTGGACTGCTATAGGTTGATGATGATGAGTCTTGTAGAAATAAAACACTTTGGACCGGTAAAACATGTTTGATAGATAGATAGATAATTCTTTATTGCACACTAAGTATAAAATGACAATGTAAAATAAAAACTTAAAAAAACTAGATACAATTGGCGGTCTTATCGCTCAAGAGCGACCAGACAACCATGGATGGATAGGATCGTGGACAGTACCAGGGGATCTGTGTGCTTGCAGGTTATACATATATTATAAAATAAAATAAAATTCTTATACTACTTATATACATAGGGATTCAGTTATGCATTAGTGACAGCAGGACAAATAGTGCTCCTTTAACATAGTTTTAAAGGTTGGTAGCGACTTAGCACGCCTCACCGAAACTGGATACCTACCTACCTGTTTGTAACATCTTATTAACGCAATATTTTTATGCAAATGAATGATATTTATTACTATCTATCTTTATCTTTGACAATTGATAGTCTCAAACGCAATACTCTCTGTTTCTAGGTCCCGCCCGGCTCCACCAATAGAGGCAGGAAGAAGACCATATCGCTGGACCCGCCGCAAGTGTCGGTGCATCCGACGCACGAGCCCAGAGGGACGCCGCTACCTAAACGGCAGAAAGTGGTAAGTTCTTCAAGAAAGCCTCTTTTTTTAAAACAAAAATATTTAATTCACAACGAGACGCGACGCTGCCCGCACATTAATTCGAAATATAACTTTATTTACTACGCAATAAGGTGCTAATTTTATTGTCATAATAAGAAAACAACATGCGCGGCGCCGCCTGACTGTGCCGTCTTCTGAAAATTGCAATCAAGTAAGTACTGGTAGATTGAATTGTATGTACTATATATGCTACTAGCGATTTGTGGGCAAATACCACCACAGAGTGGAGCCCACCAAACGCTAAGAAGCGACGTGGAAGGCCCAGGATAAGATGGCGTGACGAGCTCGAGGCACATCTTCCATCGTGGCCTGATGCAGCGTTGGATCGCGAGGAGTGGAAGGAAAAAAGGAAGGCATTTGCCCAGCATTGGGACACTAATGGCTTAAAATAAATATTACTATGGTGATTCCAAGTATACTTAATAATAAAAATAAAGATTTTTGTTTGCCAAAGACATGTGTTATGTATATGGAAGGATACAAGTGTATAATCAATCTAATTATACACTTTCCTGTGACCTCCGCAGCCTGTACTGTAATGTCTGTCTGTTTGTACACAGCAGGATGACTACGGCTCCCGCTCAGCGGTCGAAGTGATCCGTCTGTCGAACAAGGCGGAGCGCGCTGGACTACCGGACGCCTCGCCTAATCTAGCGGACTACGCAGGTAACTATAGCTAACTCCGTATCTGTTCTTGATTAGAGACGGTGACTTTGCAATCTTGGTGTAGGAGCGAGAAAAAACTCTCGAAAAAATACTTTTGACTGTTTTGTCTCTCTCTTGCTATTGGTGCATATATGAAACAAATTCACGACGAACAGTCGACGCGGTATATCGCATATCTCGCGAAGAATCGATGGCCGCTGGGACAAACGTGTTCTTGAGTGGAGATCACGACTCTGTAAACGTACTGTAGGACGCCCTCCGGCCAGGTGGGATGACGACCTGCGAAAGACTGCAGGTAGATGGTGGATGCGGCAAGCTGAAGATAGGGCGCTATTCATTGGGGGAGGATTATGTCCAGCAATGGACTGCTATAGGCTGATGATGATGAAGATGAGTCGACGCGGTGCGTATGGTAGCCTGGCTGGTCAAAGACAATTGATACGATGATTGAACGAGATTGAACACGCAAGGCGTTTCAATAGTTTAAACCATTAACTCTTGTTATTACAATACAAAACAAAAACACTTTATTGTACAAAAAACCGGCCAAGTGCGAATCGGACTCGCACACGAAGGGTTCCGTACCATTATCTATAAAAACGGCAAAAAATCATGTCTGTTGTATGGGAGTTAAATATTTGTTTTTTTATAATTTTTTATTACTTTTACGGGAGATTAACCGCTACCCTTAGAAGCCGTGGTGGGTAATCTCCCGAACTAAATGATAATGATGATAATTTGTGTAGGTATATCCCGGGAGCTGCTACAGACGATAGCTAGTCAGAGCGGAGTGAGCTTGGCGGCGCTGGAGCGGCAGCTAGCGGGCTCTAACACCGGCAGGAGTAAAGGTACATATCTAATACCTAATTATAAGCACTAATGCAACGTGCAACTATTAATGTACTAATAATGATTGTCTAAAATAGCTCACCTGAGAGTCTACAACATTTTTATTTCCTTTTTGAACTGTTAATGATTGTCTGAAATAGCTAACCTGAGAGTCAACAACATTTTGTTTCCTTTTGAACTGTTAATGATTGTCTAAAACATTGTTGTTTCCAGATACCGGCCTAAACCTGTCCAGGTCGAACGCAAGCGCGGAGGAATCGCCCTTAGATCTCGGAGTCAAGAACGACGAGGATGCCCCCCTCAATCTCTCTCTAAAGCCCACACCACGTAAGTTGAACTAATAAATAGACGCACCATATTTTTTATTATACACAGATAACGACCAGAACACCCGGAACAAATATCTACAGATCCTACAACTGTCCCGAGGCGGGAATCGAATCCGCAACTTCCTGCGTCGCAGGCGGACCTTTGCCCGCCGCACTACAAAGATCGTCGGGGAGGCTTATGTCCAGTAGTGGTAGTGTGAAGGTTGATATAAATAATAAAAAAATAATGCTGGACAATCCACACAGCATTATCTAGCCCCATGGTAAGCAGAACTTATGGGTACTAGATAACTGATATACATAATACTATATATTGCATAGATAGATATTTTTTTATTATACATAGAAAACGACCAGAACACCCGGAACAAATATCTGCAGATCGTACACACAATTGTTCCGAGGCGGGAATCGAACCCGCAACCTCCTGCGTCGCAGGCGGACCTTCGCCCACCGCGCCACATCGGTCGTCGATATGATATGATGATGATTAATAGAAATGAAATAAAATCAGTTTAATGCATGAGGCTTCTATCGATGTTAGACGTTCACTCCAGTAAAAGTTTAGATAATTTATTATATTTCAAGGGAATAACCTGTTCTTCTGTTACACAGCTACATTACCTACCACAGGAGCTCCATTGTTACACATATTTTTGAAATAATAATAATAAGAAGTTCGCCTCCCTGAAGCGCACTTGGCCTAGGCCCGTGTGCTTCAGTTATTAGCGGTTTCTCTCTCAACCGAGAAGATAAAAATCTTAAGTCAAAATAATAATAATCCATCCATCACAATAACCTGGTTTTATTTCTTTCATTTTTCTTTGCAATAGTCTCTACACCTGGTGGATACCATCTTTGGATGTATCATATTGTGCACCCGAGGATAATACCCGCTATGTGTAGCCATCGCCTTTAGATTAACTTCTCAAAGGGCCTCTGTGCTGTTGGCTTCGGCCCCACGCAAGCCTTCCAAAGGACCGGGTCACTTTATGGCCCGAGATCATGGTAAATGAGAGACATAATAATAATAATACTGGACAATCCACACAGCATTATCTAGCCCCATGGTAAGCTGAGCTTGTGTTATGGGTATTAGATAACTATAAATAAACGTTTTGTATTTGTATACTCACTCTTAATTAGTCTCTTACTATGAATGACTGGCTGTAGAATAACTTTATTAGACTAGGTTAGACTTTAACACTTTGACTGCGGTTTTTTTTTCGACGACTGCGATCTTTTTTTTTACCTAAAAAATTCGTGCTGCCGCTCTACACAGCGGTTGTGTTGCGCCGCACATGCGTTTCGTTCGAAAAATATTACAGCTGTGCTGAGTCACAAAGATCTGTATTTTCTCAGCCGCTGCGCTAGTGTGGATTTACGCATATTAGTCACTTGTAGAAAACTCATACCGTGCGTTTTCAGCACTCAAAGTGTTAAGTATTAAAATGTATTCAATAACGCTATTCATCGTACTGGTTTGTGAGGAGAGCGTTGTTTGCGACACAGTGTTAAACTACTGTAGATCACATCGTTTTTCCAAAACTGTTTTTGTTCCATGTCATGTACCAATGTCATGTTCAAAGTCGCTCAGCGAGCTATGGAAAGAGCTATGCTCGGAGTTTCTCTGAAGGATAGGATTCGTAACGAATACATCCGACAGAGAACCAAGGTTATCGACATAGCTCAAAGAATTAGCAAGCTGAAGTGGCAGTGGGCCGGCCATATTTCGCGAAGAACCGACGGCCGCTGGGGCAAACGTGTTCTTGAATGGAGACCGCGACTCGGCAAACGTAGTGTAGGACGCCCTCCGACCAGGTGGGATGACGACTTGCGAAAGACTGCAGGTAGATGCTGGATACGGCAAGCTAAAGACAGGGCGCTATGGAGCTCATTGGGGGAGGCCTATGTCCAGCAGTGGACTGATATAGGCTGATGATAATGATGATGATGTACCAATAAACGATTTATTATTATTATTATTTATTTGTTACAGCGGCGAGTCAAGCATCAGACGCGTTATCAAGGCTAACTTCCCTAAGCAGTTCACTCAATGCCTCTGCGAATAGCGACCGGACATGTACGTTGAAATTAACTGAAAAATTTGTGTTTGAAGAAAACCAACATTTCACCATTTAACGAGGAACCGATTTAGGGTGTGTACGGTTCTAGATGCGCGCGTACCGCATCCCTCCGAGCAATACTACATGAAACATTGGTGATCTTCTAATACAAATAAGGATCGTAGTCAACTCGCTTACATTTGTAGTGTGTGTTGCAGCAACATACATATAAATCACTAGCTGCGCCCCGCGGTTTCACCCGCGCGGTGATAGATATTTTGGATAATATACAATATATCTTTATAAATTGTAGCCTATGTGTTCGTAATTTTTTTTTTTCAGTATTCTTATTTAAATAACCTGTGGTACACCCCCTGCCTTTTCTTAAATTCATATAATTCTTTCCATCCAAAGGTTGCCTGGAAGAGATCGCTTCTGAGCGATAAGGCCGCCCATTGTACCTGTCGCATATAATGTATTTTTGTAATGATCAATTTGATTATGGTGTACAATAAAGAATGTTTGTATTGTATTGTATTGTATTGTTCTTCTGATGTATAAGCTATATTATTGTAAAGTTTCATTAAAATTAATTAAGTAGTTTTTACGTGAAAGAGTAACAAACATCCATCCATCCATACATACAAACTTTCGCGTTTATAATATTAGTAGGATTTGTCTATCTACAGGGTGAAATTTTGTTATTCCATTTGAAGCGTAAGTACTCTTGATACTAGGAATCGCAAATTTCACTATAAGAAAACATGCCTTTATATTTTAAAAGAAAGTAAACTGCATTCAAAGATTTTCGAAAATTCGCTTGCCACACCCGGGAATCGAACCGATTAAAAACTGTAAAAATTACACCCTGTACTTTTATTGCATCGATCGTTAGGGTTATTTATAAGGATGAAATCTCTCTAACAAACTTGATGAATTAAATGAAAGGAAAACCATGAAATCTTAAATGTATAATTTATGTAATGTATTTAATTGCCCTCAGCTCGCAGAAAGCCTGGCGGTCGTCCTAGACGAGTGGTCCCAGAGCTAAATGCAACCATAGCCGACTCGCCAAGACCTCGGTCGAGTGGAAGCGAGGATAGCGAATGTAAGTTATACAATGATAATAAGAGCTAGTTTAGATTGTCCCAGTTGATACAAAGTCGTGTCCTAGACGGGTGGTCCTAGAGCTAAATGCAACCATAGCCGACTCGCCAAGACCTCGGTCGAGTGGAAGCGAGGATAGCGAATGTAAGTTATACAATGATAATAAGAGCTAGTTTAGATTGTCCCAGTTGATACAAAGTCGTGTCCTAGACGGGTGGTCCTAGAGCTAAATGCAACCATAGCCGACTCGCCAAGACCTCGGTCGAGTGGAAGCGAGGATAGCGAATGTAAGTTATACAATGATAATAAGAGCTAGTTTAGATTGTCCCAGTTGATACAAAGTCGTGTCCTAGACGGGTGGTCCTAGAGCTAAATGCAACCATAGCCGACTCGCCAAGACCTCGGTCGAGTGGAAGCGAGGATAGCGAATGTAAGTTATACAATGATAATAAGAGCTAGTTTAGATTGTCCCAGTTGATACAAAGTCGTGTCCTAGACGGGTGGTCCTAGAGCTAAATGCAACCATAGCCGACTCGCCACGACCTCGGTCGAGTGGAAGCGAGGATAGCGAATGTAAGTTATACAATGATAATAAGAGCTAGTTTAGATTGTCCCAGTTGATACAAAGTCGTGTCCTAGACGGGTGGTCCTAGAGCTAAATGCAACCATAGCCGATTCGCCAAGGCCTCGGTCGAGTGGAAGCGAGGATAGCGAATGTAAGTTATATTCACTGATAATAAGAGCTAGTTTAGATTGTCCCAGTTGATACAAAGTCGTGTCCTAGACGGGTGGTCCTAGAGCTAAATGCAACCATAGCCGATTCGCCAAGGCCTCGGTCGAGTGGAAGCGAGGATAGTGAATGTAAGTTATATTCACTGATAATAAGAGCTAGTTTAGATTGTCCCAGTTGATACAAAGTCGTGTCCTAGACGGGTGGTCCTAGAGCTAAATGCAACCATAGCCGATTCGCCAAGACCTCGGTCGAGTGGAAGCGAGGATAGTGAATGTAAGTTATATTCACTGATAATAAGAGCTAGTTTAGATTGTCCCAGTTGATACAAAGTCGTGTCCTAGACGGGTGGTCCTAGAGCTAAATGCAACCATAGCCGACTCGCCAAGACCTCGGTCGAGTGAAAGCGAGGATAGCGAATGTAAGTTACATTCACTGATAATAAAAGTTAGTTTAGATTGTCCCAGTTGATACAAAGAAATTTAGACACGTGCGCATCCCTCGCATCTGTAGCTTCTTTAATCAAAGGTAAAATGCCAAAATATGTCACCTTGTCAACAAACATTGAATTTTACAATTTATTTCCATTACTTGACACTGGCAGACACAGTTGCCATTAAGTTATTTAATTAATTAATTTCCATTCAATTATTTCATGTTTATTGTTATTTTTTATGTAGATTTATGTGACTTTTTTATTATTATTGTGTACTTTTTTTTTAAAGTGCATATGGACCTATGTAGTCTGAAATAAAGATTATTACATATTATTATTATATTATTAACAATCAATCCTTTCAGCGGTCTCCCCCTGGCCGTCCAGAGAAGGCCGGCCCCGCAATCTCGGCCGCGGCGTCAGCAAGCCCAAGAAGAACACCGTGGCGTCGCTCCTGGCTCAGAGCAGAGCCCTAGGCCTGCGCCCGGCGCTCGCACACCAGCTGTTGGGAGAGGCTGATCTGGTATGGATTTAAAAACGTTATCACTACATAGTATTAAAAAAAGTTCCCGCTGTCTGTCTGTCCCTATGTATGCTTAGATCTTTAAAACTACGCAACGGATTTTGATGCGGTTTTTAATAGATAGTGATTCAAGAGGAAGGTTTACATATATGTACATATATATATATATCTAAAATCGTGCTAAGCCGGGGCGGGTCGCCTGTTTATTTATATTGAGCAACCCTCAGTAACATAGAAGGCTGTGTTAGGGAGCAGCAATGGAAACGATTGTTGCGTGCCTATCTGTGTGAACATTTGCGGGTCGCTGCGCTCGCCGCACTAAATTTACGTGCGTTATACACTACACCGTAAGGACACACAGTACAGTGCAAAAGAACTGTGGGTGGATGAGTTAGAACGGCTCACTTTACTTGCAATAATGTGTCAACATGTCTCATGGTATCTTTGTCCTTAGGAAAAGCTGAAGTCAGTGCTAGGCGAGGCAGCGAGCACCAACTCGGAATGTTCCTCCGACAGTCCGTCCGACTCCGACGTCAGCGAGGACCGCCGCGAGCAGGAGGCACAGCTGCGGCTGCCCTTAGCACTAGGTAACATGTACTGCTAACAGCTAGCGTGTCGAGCTAAGCAAGTCTTAACATGTGCTAAGGCTTGCTTAGCTCGCTATGTGAAACTACAGAAAACAACAGAAAACGTTACCGGATTAGCTAGTTACACTGTATTTGCAGCCGGATTCGCTGGTCACACTTTAATAATAATAATGCTGGACAATCCACATAGCATTTTCTAGCGCCAAGCTAAGCAGAGCTTGTGTTACGCACTATAATAACCTTAAACTATGTGTTGTTTCAGGTTGGAAACGAGTGACCGTAATCAAGGGTCTATCACGGAACTGCAGTATAAAGGGCGACGTGACGTACGCGCCGCCGGAACCGCACACCAACTACAAGATATCTAATGCGCAGGAGTTGCAGACGGTGAGATTTTACTTCCTATCCTTTTCTAACGCATAGAGTTAAAAAAAAGCCTGGAATCAAAAAAGGCTTTTTTCCCGGTAAAAAAAACAGTTCCCATGGAATAGAAATTAAAATTATAAACAACGCGTGTGAAGACGCGTGCAGAAATACTGGCCCGGAAGACCAGGCACAATTTTGGTCAATTATTATGCATTAGGGATTAATATTATGAATACTCTTGACCGTCAGCTGCGACTCCGCGGGTGGGTTGGGCAGTGGCAGCGATGACGACATTAATCTCATGAAATAAGGTTCAAATCAGAAATGAAAATGCGCATATTCAAGAATTAATAATATTAATCCCTAATGCATATCATAGTAAGTTTTGCTTGGGAGGGACTTGGTCATGAAAATATTTCACTGGCTCCCGGCCCATACGTAAGTGTGCACGTAATAAATGATTATTTATTATTGAAACTATTTGTTACTAATTGTTAATGTCGTCGCCAGTTTTTAGACTCGAACCCGTGCCCGCCGCTCTCCGCAGACAACTTCAGCTTCCTCCCGCGGCTGGTGCTCGGCGAGTTCGTGCAGCCGCCGCCAGAGGGCACTAGCGATCCGCTTATATTCAACGAGGCGGAAATCACTAAACGGTAAATATTATAAATAATACAATATAATACAGAAATACATTATTGTAAATGCAATTCTTTAATTCCTAAAGTAGGTTGCACAACGAACAATTTTCTGAATCTGAAATATTTTTTTATTTTTGCTCTCTAAGAATAACTTTTAAAAACCAGTTTCTCTCTTAGGTTAATGCATGATTTTTCTATTTTTATTTGTTTTATTTATTACTATTTTCGTTGTTGTGTTTTTTTTATAAATAACTAGAGGACCTTCCCTGCTTCGCACGGTTTCAGTACGGATCCCTAACTTTTCTGAAAATATAATATAGCCTATGTTCACCGGGAATTAGCTTCCCAACGGTAAAATAATTTTTCAAATCGGTCCAGTAGTTTCGGAGCCTATTCATTACAAACAAACAACATTTAATCCAAAGTTCAGCAGAGCTTGAGTTATACTACTACTGTACCAACTCATCTAGTAGATATACATATTACATTACATATATGGATATTAGATAGATAGATAAAACGTTTATTTGGTACTAATAACACACACATACAAATAACATAGCGAAAGATACAATATTAAACTAAATTACCATAAAATAATTAATAAAACGAGCAATTAAAATGGCTACTAAAGTACTTACTGTAGGTAAACATGTGTGTGCCGCAGTACAACAAATAGGCCATAGCTCAGCGATATTTTTTGCTAAAAGCAAAAACACTGATTATCAGCCAAAACCTGAGAGCGAGCAGAACTACAGATATTGATTTATTATTTACAGGCTAGAAGAAGCTAGAGCATTAGCAGCTCTAACCGGCCCAAGACCGACACCGCCCCCTGTGGACCGACGCATAGAACTAGCGAGGCGGCAGCAAGCGGCGAGGGACGCTAGGCGGGACGCTAGCAACCGGTCTAGAGATCATGTGGGTTTGCTATAGTTTATATTGGTTGTATATATGTAGTTTATATTGCCTGTCTATAGTCGTTTTGCTTGAATTTATATATTTGTTGAAATAATGTTGAATGAAATCAGTGCATTAGTTTTTTTGATAAAGTAAAATTCAACCGTGGGGATACTCGAAACGCGGGGCCAAAAACTGTTCTTGAAATAGTCTGCTAAACTGTCATAGACAATCCACCTGGGATTGTCTATGATTCTCAAATATGAAAGGTTGTTCAATTTAAATATATCTATCTGAAATGGGTCCTGACGTGTACGAGACCTACTAGGCGCATGTTGGAAGTTGGCGGCCAACATTGGCTCGCAAACCGACTAGTGTCGGTTTTTCGTGCACACATCAAAGGATCTTGGCGCGCTCCGCAAACAGTGTTCACACGTTGGCGCATTGGCCCAACGCATTGGCCGAACGTGTACAGGACGCATAAAGCTTATTTGGTTCATTATAATTTGACATGAATTAGGGTATTGTAATTGTAAAATATTGAGCTTAAAGCTACCCTAAATTTCATAATAACTAGTTTATTGTTGGATCTTCTCATTTTCAAGTTATATTTTAATGAAGTATTATGGTTTATTGTTTTTTATAGTTAGTTGCATTTTAAACCTTATTCCTTCTATAAAAGCCACCTTTTCACACTTTACATTCGTAAAGTCGTCGTTTCAGGCGCGACTAGTGCGAGAGCTCGAGCGGTCAGAAAAGGCGGAGTTGGTGAAACGGGAGAAAGAGGTCAGGAGCCAGCAGCTGTTAGAGGTATGTTGATTGTTTGTTGGTTTGTTTGTGGGTTTGTTTGTGTAGAGGGGGCGTGAGGCGGGCAGACAGAGTAATGGAAGAAAAGAGCTAATAAAAGATATTATTTTGAGACAGATACAATGTTACAGTCAGTTAGATTGAACAGTTAGAAACTAGTTTAGTTTCTAACTGTTCAATCTAACTGACTCTGACTGACTGACTATTACTTCATTGGTCAATCTGTAAGTTCCTACCTTAACTAGACTACGCTTCATTTAAAGATCAAAGTTTAAAAAAACTATAATTGATGCAGTCGTTTTTGATACATTAAAGTAATTCATATATGAAAAATAGAGTTATAAAGTTACAATAAACTAATAGAAACAAATTAGAACAAGTATTTACAATTGAGCTAACTGTAGACTGTTGCCAATAAAGATTAAAGTTGTAAAACGTGATTTAAAAGACCGCACTTTATCGCACTTGAATAACGACTGACAAAACTTCACATATGTAGTGTGCGACAAAGATAACGCTCTATGAAGCCGAAATTAGCCGATTGTCTCTTTCCAAAGGTCGATGTGCAAAGTTTATCGCTGAGTACTGTACTTTGTCATTATAGAGGGCGCTTATCGATCGGACTGAATGAGGTCGTCACAAGAAATAAATAGATAGATAATTAGAAAATTATTTTATTGCACACTTACAAAATAAAACAAACAAGACAGAATAAAATACAAAACATGTGACAATTTAGCGGTCTTATCGCTCAAGAGCGATCTCTACCAGACAACCGTGGATGGATAGGATCGTTGGATTGTACATGGGGATCTGTGTGCATTATATTAATTTATAAAATATTGCATGAAAATACGTTCCTACTTAAAATAAATATAAATACATATAACTAATTATATACCTACTTATATAAATACATACTCTTAATTTTAAATATACAACAATAAATAAATATAATAACCTTCAGAGGGACAAGTTACTAAAGTGTCTATGTAAGTGCAGACTGCAGGCGACACTGTTATTTTTTTTCAGTGACAATAAAAAAATGACATTTACAACGAGTGAACGATATAGGTTCTTAACACTTTGACTGCGGTTTTTTTTCAACGACAGCGATCTTTTTTTTTACCTAAAAAATTCGTGCTGCCGCTCTACACAGCGGTTGTGTTGCGCCGCACATGCGTTTCGTTCGAAAAATATTACAGCTCTGCTGAGTCACAAAGATCTGTATTTTCTTAGCCGCTGCGCTAGTGTGGATTTTCGCAGATTAGTCACTTGTAGAAAACTCATACCGTGCGTTTTCAGCACTCAAAGTGTTAATATGTCTGTCCGTCTCTACGCGTTTTAAATGAGAGCTTTTTAAATATACTGTTTATTTCTAGTTGAGGTATTCTCTCTCATTTTAAACATGTTAGTTATTTATGTACTTTGTGTTGTCGTAGATTGTAGTTCTCATGTTTTTGTAATAATTTTAAATATCATATTCTCGTGATTTATACTGTTATTTTAGTCTTGATGTCGTATTTAGTTTTGAGGCACAGGAAAAGTGACTTGTTTGATATACCAGACAAATAGTCATATCTGACAAATGCCAATCTTATGAAAACTGTCTTGTCTTGTCAATGTCACGTTAGTGACAAACGTAACATTGACAGTATTGTATTTGTCAAATTTAGTTTAAAAAGACAGTTTTCATTGCATCTGCTTGTAGATTTTTTATTATGTAGAAGTTTTTAGGAACAAAAATATGGGAGCTACTACTTGACTCTCTTTTGTTATATGTTTGATTATGTGCTTGTGTTTCTATTATTTTATTATCAATTTGGCGCTTGGCAACATTGTGCTCACAACAAAGCAAAAACTGTCTAAGTTAGATAAGAATAAAGACACTTTTTGCTTTCCGTAGTTAGCTGGAATCTCTTAGCTTCTTAGACGTGCGTGTATAATATATCTCTGTATCTATATATGTATCTTTGGGTCTTTTAACATGGGGTATGACAATGTTGTCAAATACAAATTGATAATAATCGAATATATGAAAATTAACGCGTGCATTTTGGGGGCAGCATATAAACAAGAACCGAACGCAGTTGACCATCGAGGCTCTGCCGATGCCGAAAGAGCCCTTGAAAATAGAACAGAAACCAGAGAGAAAAGAGCGTATAATGCCACCAATAAGCTTGTCTCTGATACCTGTCACTGGCCCTAAAGAATCACCAATCAAAAACTTAAATTTTGAAAGAGGTTGGAACGAAAAGGAAGAATACAATGCTCTAGACAAAATGAAAGATTTCGCCGAAAAAGCTGCCTTCGATCTTCCAAAACGAAAAGGCAAACTTGACTTCTCTAAACCTGACAAAGGAAATAACATGGAAAAGCTCATAGAGTCCTACTCACGAATAAGCGAATTCATAAACGGCTGCGATTGGTCGAAATCGCCGGAAAAGCCCGACCCGAAATCCCTCGAACGCGACCCGAAGTTAGAAAAGAAGTATCTAGAAGCGAAAAATGAGTTCATGTCGCAAAATCTAATGCTTATGCCTAAAGTTACACCTAAGAAAGAAGAGGTCATTGACCTGAGTGAAGGCGAAGATGATTTAACAGATATAATAAGAAAGAAACTAAGCAAAGGGTCGTTGAATGTCGGGAAGGACGGAGCATTGTCGATATCAATGCAAAATACCGGATCGGTACGTTCAAGACGAGACTAACTAAAAAGTTTATAATATGACTAACTTACTAATTTTCTCTATGGTTCGTCTATGGATCCTTCTGACGTTTTATCTTGTCTTTGTGCTCAGTTTTATGTCTTTTAGAGAATCTCAAAGTGAAGTTCGTTGAAACAATTTGGGTAACAATTTTTATTGTAAGGTTACTATAATGCGACTGAATAAAATTGTATTCGACAAAACGAAGGCTCTAGCTCGACAGTCGGACTGCATTTTGACTGAATTTGCTTGCAGTACGACTGTACGCTGGAACTGCACACTAGCTGCAATCGGTTGGTGAGCATTTTTAATATTAGTAGTAGTCTTATTAACTACATTCAAATTGCAAATTCAAATGCAGTCCGTCTATCTAGAGGTAGAGCCTGAGTCAAAATGTTTAGCTGAAAGCACTGTTATTTATTTTTTGTTATTATAGTGCGTAAGCCCTCGCACTCAGGGTAATCTCTAAGAAATTCAATAATATCCCAAAATAAATCGAATATGACGGGTTTTCAACTCGCGACCTCCCCCTTAGTACAGGGACGATCTCGGCAACTGTTATTAAGTCAAGTAATGGAATTCAAAACCACCAGATAGGACAGGGTAGATAGTGTATCGTAACTATTGGATTTAGTCGGATTACCAAATTGACGTATTGTTTTAGTGACTACACACTAACACTTCTGAGATTCAAACTGGACATAAAGTTTTGTACAACCTACTTCTCTTATCAATATCTGGTTTTGGTATCAAAATATAAGAGAAGTTATAAAATATTATAAAAAGATAATCTTTGGGTGTATTGCATGGGTAAATAATGTGATTTTTAATGTTACTAACAATTTTTTGCATTGCATGATAGAAGCTTGTAGAGTTTTCTTTTAGATATAGAAACATAAAATGGTGAAAGACAAAATATATGTAAAAATCAGCGATAAATTTCTAGTAAATGAATTCTTAAAGCAGCTTTAAAAAGTTAAGCTTTGTATTTTGTTAACTGTTGGGTTTATTACAGGGTTTTCAGATTCTATATAAATGAAAACTTTGACAATCATTGTCCTTTTTGAAATTTGACCATAAAGTTACTAGTACACTGGATCGGTATCACGGCGTACGGAGCGAAAGGATTTGTTGCTTTACATTGGTTTCTATGGTACAGTGTGCTTTGGATCGGTACATCTGCCGATACCGATGCCAGAAACCGGTATTTATGCCGATGAAGTCATCCGCAATAAAACCCTCTTAGTGACGAGGATGTTCTTTTTGACGATTTGTCGATTTTGCAACGATTTTGCACCGGCAATATATGATGATATCGTCAAACTCGATTGCTTGATCATCTGCAACAATATCTTTGTCACTTTGAGAACATTATTGTGGATGACGTCATCGGAAAACTAGATTGCTTGGGAAATACCTATATTGCTGATCCAAAATCCGACAACCGTAGACGCATCCTAACGGCATTTTTATACCAAGCCTTTGTTCGCTCCGTACGCTAAGATTCCGATGCAATATACGCGCAACTTAACTTTCCTATTCACGAAAATATTGAAAACAACTGCAAAAAGCTTATTTTAGTTTGCAAATTATGTAAAAAAAACTATAATTTTGTTCCATGTTCTGGCTGTATTATTATGATTTGCTGTACGCTTTCAATGTTGTTCTGTGAAGGCAAAGCGGAGAAAACAAGAAGAGATAGAGAAACAGAAGTATGAAGATCAAGTGAAGAAGCAACAGGTTGGTATTCGCTTGCTGGCTGGTTATGTTTAGTTTTGCTAGTTATTTTTGGGTTCTCACGCTAACTTCTATTGTTATCCTTAGTTTTGCTAGTTAAGTTTGGGTTATCTTGTTAACTTCTGTTGTTATCTTTAGTTTTGCTAGTTATATTTGGGTTATCACGTTAACTTCTATTGTTATCTTTAGTTTTGCTAGTTAATTTTGGGTTATCACGCTAACTTCTATATTTATCTTTAGTTTTCTTAGTTAAGTTTGGGTTATCACGTTAACTTCTATTGTTATCTTTAGTTTTGCTAGTTAATTTTGGATTATCAAGTTAACTTCTATTGTTATCTTTAGTTTTGCTAGTTAATTTTGGGTTATCACGTTAACTTCACATTTTTTTTGAGTTGTAATAAGTATATCGTCGTTGTACGTGGAAAATTAAATGATTCACAAAACCAAAATTGCGAGGAAAAGGCGATTAACGTTAGTAAGACCAAGATGCAGCTTGACTTAGATTTTATAGAAATGCAATAAAGTCGATTTCGCAAAATGTGTTTGTTATTAAATTTTCCAATTACAGCGACGATATCGGGTATTTATTGTGTTAGTTTCCTAGATAAATATTAATTTAAATTAGGATTTAAAATGCTATATACTCAGTGGCAGATGACTTGGAAAAGGCGGCTAATCACGAAATAGGAACTTATCAGATGAAGAGTTAACGCGATAAATACCTTTAATAACTTGTATTTTATTCTAGTATACCGTACTCTTCAAGCTTTTTTTTAAAGTAACGAATGTTCAGTCGAATCAAAATCAAAAATGGTGTTTTCTGGGTACCAAGATTAGGATAGAAAGGGTTTCTAGGCAGAAAAATGCTATGCGTTGGTGGCTGCTCCACCGTTACGCCGTGAAAGCCGCCTAAAAGCGTGCCTTGTTTCAGGAGAGAGAGATCAAAAGGCAGCAAGCAATGATACTTAAAGAACAGGTGATTATTTATTGAATTCAAAATGGCTGACTTCAAATACAGAATTAAAACCGATCTTATTGCAGAGGTATAAAGTCTTTAATTAATAACAAAAAGCTCTAAGAGGGTTAAATTCTAAAGGTTTTTTTTATGTGATTTCTGTGGCTTTTCTGTGTTTGTAAATAAAATTCTCAATTATTAAAGATTTGATATAAAAGTTCGCTTACTGTTCTCTTACAGCCCATTAAAACGGTATCAAATACAATTTTAAACGATGTTTTTTTAGTTTAGTATTTTAAATCAGATCTTTTCTAATTAAATAACGATTTTCCATTCATTTACTTTATTTTTTGTTTTTGTGTGTGACTACATTGTGTGTGTTTTTCTTACAATTTCGGCTGATGGCGCTCGGTTTGCAGCAAAAGTACATAAATGAGGTAATTTTAAACTTTATTGTTAACTAATAAGGTTTATGCGCATCCAGCATGAATTTAAAGCATGTTTTCTTCGTAGATAATGTTGCCAGTTTCTTTGCATTTTTCTCAAAGTATTTAGAACGATATGAATAAATATAATAAATAAATAATGCTGGACAATCCATACAGCATTATCTAGCCCCATGGTAAGCAAAGCTTGTGTTATGGGTACGAGATAACTGATATACATAATACAATACATTACATGGATAGATATTTTTTATTATACATAGAAAACGACCAGAACACCCGGAACAAATATCTGCAGACAATTGTACACAATTGTTCCGAGGCGGGAATCAAACCCGCAACCTCCTGCGTCGCAGGCGGACCTTCGCCCACCGCGCCACATCAGTCGTCTGTGATGAATAGCTACTACATACTTAATATAATCCTTTAAAGCAGGTTTACATTAGATCGGATCTACAGTACTATGTTCAGCAGTGGATATGTACGGGCTGATGATGAAGACTCAAGAAATGTTAACTATAAACAAAATTACAAAAGTTTTAATTTAAGTACTAAATATTGAGTCCCAATGAGTTATTATACGTGCCGTAGGGTATTCAAAACCGGTCTAGCGAGCCATATTAGAGCTCATGATAGAAGAAAAGTAAAAAGTAAAAAAAGAAGAAGAAAGAAGAATTCGTGATATCTAGGGTCGCCTATATATATTCATAATAATATTGATTCACTTTTCTTTTTTTTTCTCCAGGAACGAGAAAGACGTCGTCAACACACCTCTTTCATTCGTCAGCTGGACTCGAGAAAGAGATGGGAGGATAGAGAGAGACGGAAACACCAGAACTTGCTGGACAGGCTTCTGGTGAAGGAGAAGAAGTTGCAGGAGAGACGGAAAGAGATGGAGCTACTGGCTGAGTTGAGGTAAGAAAAATATGGAGGTATTTGCTGAGCTGGTGAAAGGAATAATGATTGGACAATGATAGATAGATATATCATCATCATCATCAGCCTATATTAGTCCACTGCTGGAGATAGGCCTCCCCCAATGAGCGCCATAGCGCCCTGTCTTCAGCTTGACGCATCCAGCATCTACCTGTTAGACATAGACCTCCTATAATTAGTGCCATAGCGCTCTGTCTTCAGTTTGGCGCATCCAGCATCTACCTGCTGTTTTTCGCAGGTCGCCCACCCACCTGGTCGGAGGGTACCAATTAATTTATAAGTAATTGACATTTCGGACGCATTACTCATCTCTCTGTAAAATTATAGATACAGCAACACTAAAATTCAATTTTATCACATTTGTGTTACATAGTATATTTGACTATAATTTTTTTTTGTACTGTACAACGTCTGTCCTTAGACGTAAATGTAATTTGACTGTTATTTTCTCTCAGGCGACCGCAAGAAGACTCAACACTGTCCGACCAGAAACCTCTGCCTACCCTCAACCGCATCCCTGGGCTAAAACTACCCGGCCAGGCCATGGCGGACTTACTGCAAGTCTACGAGTTTATACACAACTTTGGACAAACGCTAGGCTTCGGTAAGTGGAGTCTTAAAAGTAAAAAAGTAAAAAATCATTTATTTCTTTAGGCTTACAAAATAAGCACTTAGACAAGTCATATTTTATACATTAAATTATTATCAAATAAAATTATTTTACTATTCACTTCAATTTTTTGTCCACTAGTGGAAGAAGTGAAAAAGAAACCACTAGCATGTTCATCTCTTATATGTCTAATACATGGTTATTTGCCTATTTAAGTCTAAATATAATATGATTCGATACATGTCAATATTTAAGTAAAGCTATGCACAATAACAAATTACTTACATACTATTGTCTGTGCGAAACTGAGCGACATCTGGCCAAGCATTAACATCATTGAGATAATCATTTATGGAGTAGAAAGCCTTCTTGATGAGATTTATTTTTATGTAATTTTTAAATTTACGAATAGGGAGCTCAGTTGCTTCAGATGGAAGCTTATTATAGAAGCGCACGCTATTGCCCATAAATGATTTCCCTACCTTGTGTAATCTAAATGATGGGATGTGTAACTTGTTCTTGTTTCTTGTATTTCTATTGTGGACATCACACTTTTTCATAAGGCTATCCTTATTTTTGTGGGTATACATTAGATTTTCATAGATATATTGCGATATTACAGTCAGAATATTAATGTTTTTAAATAATTCCCTCAAAGAATCTCGTGGCTTCAATTTATAAATAGCGCGTACCGCCCTTTTTTGAAGAACAAATATGGTCTGGATGTCAGCTGCCTGTCCCCAAAGCAAAATACCATAAGACATAATACTATGGAAGTAACTGAAATAAACTAACCTAGCTGTGTCTTCATTGGTAATATATCTAATTGTTCGAACTGCATAAGCTGCAGAACTAAGTCTACCTGCCAGAGCCTCTATTTGCGACCTCCATTGAAGAGAAGAATCAATATGTAACCCTAGGAATACAGTAGAGTCTACAAGGTGAACAATCTCATCCTTCAGCATTATTTTTGTTGGGAGTTCTCTTACATTCGGTAGCATGAATTTTATACATTTAGTCTTTTTAGCATTGAGTAGTAGATTATTGGCGGTGAACCAATCTAGTATTTGTGAAAGCGAATTATTTACATCGTCATAGTTATATTTATTTCTATCAACTTTAAAAATCAATGAAGTATCATCAGCAAATAAGACTATATCACAAAGATCTTTTGCTAAAAACGGAAGATCATTTACATATACTAAAAATAAAAAAGGACCTAATATTGATCCTTGCGGGACGCCTAGTTCAAGTTTTGATCCTCTAGATCTTTCTTTACCAATATCTACTTTTTGTATCTGAATTATTATATATTTTATGTGAATAAATCATCAGATATATTAAGAGATCGATAAAAAACACTTTATTATACCACACAAAACAGAAATAAACAATAGAATAAAGGAAGTGTAAAGGGCAGCCTGAATAAACATTACGTGCGGTAAAACTTTTGACAACGAAACTATCATGGTTATTAACACTAAAGTCATTTAACACTTTGATTGCTGAAATCACACGATATGTGTTTTCTACAAGTGACTCATATGCGTAAATCCACACTAGCGCAGCGGCTGAGAAATTACAGATCTGTGTGACTCAGCACAGCCGTAATATTTTTCGAACAAAACGCATGTGCGGCGCAACACAACCGCTGTGTAGAGCGGCAGCACGAATTTTTTAGGTTAAAAAAAAAGATCGCAGTCGTCGAAAAAAAATCGCAGTCAAAGTTTTAAAAAATTGGATAACTCAAAAATCTAATCATGGTAAATATCCCGCTTTAAATGACTTTAGTATTACGTGCGGTTCAAATTACCTAATTAAAGTTTTATTTGTGAATAAATCTAATGACTATAAACAGTGGTTTTGTGTTGCTATATTATCTACAAACTTAACTATAACTGGAGTGCCCTCAACGGTGAGAAAACCCCAACATATATATGTGTTTGTTCTTCTACAGATTTGGAGTCGATGCCGACACTAAACACGCTACAAATGGCGCTATTACCGGATTGCAGTGCTGATGCTGAAGAGGAACTAGTTCAGGTGCTGACGCAGCTACTCATCACTGCTATTGGTAAGTATTCATAAATATATATATATATATTGCTATTCATCTTCAACCTATATTAGTCGTCGTAGAAATAACAAAACAAAGCAGATTAAAAAAGTGAAACTATCATACAACTGGAACAACCAGTTATATCATGATACAAATGAAACAACCAGTTTAATCATGATACAACTATGATCTGTTTATTAACATCGTGTCTTTTCCCCTTTACAGAGGACCCAGGGATCCCCCACCCAGGTCGACACACCACCCTTCTAGGCCACGCGATAAGAATGGGCGATATAACGCCCGCCAATCTAAGCGAGGTCCTACGGATATATCTGTACGCAAACGCGACCGGCGAAATCAAGGCTATGACTGGTAAGAATAAAGTTCAATTTACATTGTATATCAATCCACTGCTGCATCATTTATCCCAAAGTTAAGCTGAGCTTGTGTTATGGATACTAGATGACTGATATACATAATGCAACACATTACATAGATAGATATCTGTGATTATGGCGCATAATGGAGAACACAAAATAAAACAAATATCACGTGAATAATAACTTTAGTGTAGTTCAAAATCGTTTAATAATAAACCTTAAAAGAGCTCAGCTAAAAAAGACATCGTATAGCTGAACGCAGGCGCAATGGAGTTGCTGCTCGCTCGTGATTGGTGGATCGCCTGCGCGCGACTAAGCCATGCAGCGAACAGCGATGTCACTGTGCTTGTGTGCGTGACTGCCTACTGCACTAATTTCCGATACTATCATACATTTTATTTAAGTATTGTAACACTTTGACTGCGGTTTTTTTTTCGACGACTGCGGTCTTTTTTTTTACCTAAAAAATTCGTGCTGCCGCTCTACACAGCGGTTGTGTTGCGCCGCACATGCATTTCGTTCGGAAAATATTACAGCTCTGCTGAGTCACAAAGATCTGTATTTTCTCAGCCGCTGCGCTAGTGTGGATTTACGCATATTAGTCACTTGTAGAAAACTCATACCGTGCGTTTTCAGCACTCAAAGTGTTAAGAGAATCCCTCCCCCCACTCCCCCCACCCCGAGAACCCTAGATAAACCTATGTTAGTATTTAAGACGCTATCAACAGCAAACTGTAACAAATTTGTAACTGCTCTGTATTAAAATATTAGATACCTAGAATTGCGGGTAGATTCCGTTTGTCACTCGCAATATAATAAAATGCCTACCCGCAGTTGGCTCTGGATCTTCGTTTTATTGCTACACCTCAGTAACAATAAATAAATATGCAGTAGCATTATACAGCAACATACTAAAACACGTTCATTCAATTTTAAACCCTATAATCTCCCCCACAGGGCTCGCAGCGGAACGCGAACGCGACCGACGAGTGGCAGACCATCATCAGAACGATGCTGAGATCCTGGCCTCCACCGCCAACTCCAAGAACCAGGCTTATTACGAGCATCTGCTGAATAACCACACTTATAAACTGTCAGGTAAAGAAATACACAAATTTTTGAACAATATTTCGCATTTAATGAGGCAAGCGGATGGAAAATAAATAATGTTGGACACACAGCATCTTCTAGCCCCAAGCTACGCAGGGCTTGAGCTATGGGTACTAGATGACTGATATACTTAATGCAATAGATTACATAGATAGATTTTTTTAATATACACAAATAACGACCAGTACACTCAGACAAATAACTCCAAATGGACACAATTGTCCCTAGGCGGGATCGATCCCGCAACCTCCTGCGTCACAGACGGTCCTTCGCCCACCTCGCCACAGAGGTGCTAAATAATGCTGGACGAGTCGACGAGTTGTAGTACTGCCGTTTTAACATATATTGGGAAACAATCAAAACTCAGTAGAAAAGAAAAATCATTATTTATTTATTGTTTTTCAGAGGCCCTTCGAGACAAGCCTTTCCTAGCTCTCTCCTCGACAATGAAAGCGGCCATTTTGTCTTTCGTCTGCAACGAACTGCTGCAAAACAAGGGCGTGCTGAGGCAGATAGATGGCTCTCTGGAACATCTGGCTCAGCTCAAGAAGGAACGATATACGCTGGATATGAAGATACGGAAGTAAGTAATTACTCAAAAGCCACTTAATAACAGGATACAGAAATACAGTTTATTAGTAAAATCAATTTACCTGTCAAATTTTCGTAAAAATAGTTTTAATAATTATAATACAAATTGTATTATTTATTATTAGTATTATTTACAATTTATCAATACTTATAATTATATTCCTGAGGTCCTTGGAGGAGGCATACACCGCCGAAGGCGGTCCATATCAGGACATGACACAACCAAAATCTGACATAATTAATTCTAAATTCAATTCAATTCTAAAATTATAATGTACCTCCACGACTATTAATTCTTTCTTTTACAATTATTATTGTTTTAAAATTGTACATACTAATAACTATTGGGATATGGAATAAAGCTGTTTTTATTTTATTTATTTTTATTTTATTATAATTATATTATTTGTTCATTCCAGAGTGAGAGTCCTCCATCAGAGGAAAGTAAGAACAGAACAGACTGAGAAGCAGCAAGCGTTAGCGTTGGAGAGGATGCAGAAGTTGGTGGAAGAAAGCACGGCCAATCTTAGGGCTTCGCCGATTCCTGATGATGGTAAGACTTTAAATAAATGTACATAGAGTTTAGTATCGAGTGCAGTCGGACTACAACTCTATTTAACACATAATGTAACGTGTGTAATCAGTGTTATTACGCTAATTTTGGCGCGAATAACGCGTGAAAATAAATAAATAATCCTGGACAATTCACACAGCATTATCGAGCCCCATGGTAAGCAGAGCTTGTGTTATGGGTACTAGATAACTGATATACATAATGCAATACATTACATAGATAGATATTTTTTATTATATATGGAAAACGACCAGAACACTCGGAACAAATATCTGCAGATCGTACATACAATTGTTCCGAGGCGGGAATCGAACCCGCAACCTCCTGCGTCGCAGGCGGACCTTTGCCCACCGCGCCACATCGGTCGTCAAAAAGGCGTTATTCACGCTTAAACGCGCCTTAACACGCGTTATTCACGTTAAAATTAGCTTAATTACGCTGATTACACACTTTACATTATGTGCTAAATAGCGTGGTAGCCTGACAGTATGAGAAAAATACCAAAATAAGGCTATACTACGTTTCAGAAACCTGGATATTTTTTGTATACAAAGGGGTTATAAAACCTGAGGAATGTTGGTGGCAAATATTTAACGACCTTGGTATCCTCAAAGCAAAGCTTGAAAAATTTTTGGTTTAGCTTTGATTTGTCATTTGATTCATCTCTTGTTAGTTTTTGAATTCAAATTAAAAAAAAAACGCATTTTTTTATTATTTTAAAAGGCTGGCATAATTTTTTTATTCAAGTCGCCAAAACTGTTTGAGGATATTGAAAAGACACCAAATTATGTGGTGTGATAAACTTATTTATTCGTGAGAAATGTTTCGTTTAATTTCGCTTACGAAACAACTCAAGTTAACCAGTTATTGGCATAGTTAACTTAATAAAATCGAAATACATATATCAAGTTAGACATTCGTTAACCAACCAATTGGTTGGTCAACACTTTGACTGCTGAAATCACACGGTATGTGTTTTCTACAAGTGACTAATATGCGTAAATCCACACTAGCGCAGCGGCTGAGAAATACAGATCATTGTGACTCAGCACAGCCGTAGAGCGGCACTACACAGCGGTTGTGTTGCGCCGCACATGCGTTTCGTTCGAAAAATATTAAGCACGAATTTTTTAGGTTAAAAAAAGATCGCAATCGTCAAAAAAAAATCGCAGTCAAAGTGTTAACGTATCCTTCATTTGAATCGCTCCTTACTATGTTAAGACCAAAATATCAATATCAACCTTATCTTTATATGGATAAAGTTCAATTGATTACAACAATACCTCGCCTCTTATTACATTAAAACCATGTATCAATATCAACCTTATCTTTATGTGAGTAAAGTTCATTATAACAATACTCATTATTCTATCCAACAGAACAACAATCTGAGAAATCCGAGACGCCTAAGAAAGACGACCACGAGGATGGATCTCCGTTCAAAGACCCCAACAACGACGAAAGCGATAAGGAGATGTCGCCGATTAAAGATCTCAAGGATTTGGCCAGCAAGGAGTTGTCTAGGTAAGGTATTTTAGGCGAAAAAAATCAATACATGGTATAAAACAAAGTCGCTTCCCGCTGTCTATCCCTATGTATGCTTAGATCTTTAAAACTACGCAACGGATTTTGAAAAATCGGTCCACTAGTTTCGGAGCCTATTCAATGCAAACAAACAAAAACACGAATCTTTCCTCTTTATAATATTAGTAGTACCATAAATACGTATTGTAACTAACTAGTATAATTGAATCTAATGTAATCGTGCTAGTTAAGTAAGTAAATAAATAAATAAATACAAAAATAATTATTAACAAGAACTTTACAAAACAAAGAAAAACTTGCATTAAGAGGCCTCCGAGGGACGAATTCTTCATACAAACGTAATACCAAAATTATTTCTAATTCGAGCAGAGTTCCACTATAATATTGCATTATTTGTATTAAAATAGTATTTATCTAGGTTCCCAAATAGTTTTTTTTTCAAAATACTTACCTAAAATGAAATGAAAGCCGATCTCATTTTGCACATTTTTATGCGAGAATGGACAAGTTTTCTTGCTATTTGTTTCGTATTAAAAACATCAATATCTTACGTTTTATTTATTAAGGAACATAGCTTATATTGTCTAGTTACAGAATAACAATACTTTGTGAAGAATACAAAAAGTTTTCAGACATAATTTTTGATATTACGGAACAAACCAAATTTTGAACGGCTAATATTGCTATCGCGCACGCATGGGGCGCGGCGCAAGGGTTAAACAGGGACAGCGATATTCGGAGCGATTTTTGCAAGCGAGGGTCGCCGGACCCTTAAGACACAGATTTCTCACGGTTTAAATAAATTTATTCTCAAGTAAAAAAAGAAGATACCGTATAATAATGTTGGTAATTATATTTTTCCAGTATAAAAGAGCTTACAAGTCGCCGCCTTAACAACAACAAGGAAGAATGCTCGCCGACGGAGCACAAGATAGACAAGGACAGCGTTATGGGAGACGATGTGCCGAGCGACTTAGAAAGCGAGGGAACGCAGCCAGAAGAGGTTCGTTGGAGATTATAGTCAAGTGCAAACTAGGCTTTAGATAGAGTCTGTGCAAAAGGAGAAGTCTGGTGGCGAAACGGTGAACTAACATATTAACGCAACAAAAGTAGTACATTGGCACACGCGCGCCCTCTATTCCTAAAAGACTTGATATTGTCAGCAAAAAAGACCTGATATTGTCAACTGATACTATCTTCGATTGTACTTAACTCTTCATGTGAATTACATTGTTGCAAATGCTCACTAACACCACCCCTTGTACAAGTAATAAGAGGATAACGGGGCTGGTTCACTTCTAGAAATACGATTTATTAAGTTTAATAGTTTATAGTTAATTTATAAGTGATACTGTTTGTTATCCCTAAGAAAGAAAAATAAAATAAAATAAAACTTCTCTGTTTGCACAGAGTCTAGATGAAGTATTTATTTGCCAGTTCAGACACACATACAAAGTACAACAATTCTACAGTACACTATGAAAACAATCAATAATGAAACACATGAGACAAAAAAAGCTTTATTACTTTAATCCTAAAGCTGATAATGTCTATGGACTAACCATAGACATTAATACTAAACAATTGACGACCGATGTGGCGCGGTGGACGAAGGTCCTTTATTATACATAGACCACCCGGAACAAATATCTGCAGATCGTGCAAACAATTGTTCCGAGGCGGGAATCGGACCCGTAACCTCCTGCGTCGCAGGCGGACCTTCGGGTTCGATTCCCGCCTCGGAACAATTGTGTGCACGATCTGCAGATATTTGTTCCGGGTGTTCTGGTCGTTTTCTATGTATAATTAAAAATATCTATCTATGTAATGTATTGTATTATGTATATCAGTTATCTAGTACCCATAACACAAGCTCTGCTTACCATGGGGCTAGATAATGCTGTGTGAATAGTCCAGCATTATTTATTTTATTATTATTTATTTATTTAAGTCTAAATAAGACACAAGCCATATGTTATAGACCCCTGGCGTGGAAAGCGAAGGTCCGTCTGCGATGCAGGAGGTTGCAAATTCAATTCCCGCCTCAGAACAATTGTGTGTACGATCTGCAGATATTTGTTCCGGGTGTTCTATGTATAATAAAAAATATTATCTATGTAATGTATTGCATTAAGTATATCAGTCATCTAGTACCCATAACACAAGCTCTGCTTACCTTGGGGCTAGATGATGCTGTGTGGATTGTCCAGCATTTTTAAGACTTTAGTCCATAGACTTGCATACTAAACAAGTCTAAATAAGGCACCGGCCGCACGTAGCTTGTCGGAAATTTGAACCGCATTTAAAGTTTGTAATATTTATTATTTGTTTTTTTAGTATTCTTATTTAGATAAACTGTGGTACACCCCCTGCCTTTTCTTAAGTTCATATAATTCTTTCCACCCAAAGGTTGCCTGGAAGAGATCGCTGCTAAGCGATAAGGCCGCCCATTGTACCTGTCGCATATAATGTATTTTTGTAATGATTAATTTGATTATGGTGTACAATAAATATTTTTTGTATTGTATTGTATTAAGTTGCCCGTTTGCCATGAATCCTTCTAAGCCAAAATATTTTAATACTTTTCCATAATATGTATTTCCTACCTCCCAATCCAAAAGATTATAACACAATTCCAAAAATGTATTTTCTTTAACCAGGACGAAGACAAGAACCTATCCTCCGAGGAATTATCCCGTAAGCTGGAGAAGCTAACGCGACAATCAGAACAGCAGCTGCAGCAGTTGATCGCTGGATCCCAAGCTCTACGGGCCACCTGCTATGGACAGGACAGGTAACTGGCTTCCTCAAGCATACATACGTCCACTGGTGAACGTGGCTTGCCTAGATGTTTGCCATTATCAGGACGCTTGGCGGATTAGTGATATCAACATCATCATCAGCCTATTTTAGTCCACTGCTGAAGATAGGTCCCCAATGAGCGCCATATCGCCCTGTCTTTGCAGAACATCACCATGCCTTCCGCCTTATTACAAAAGGTCAGACACTTTTATATATAATATTGTTTTCTATGTATGATAAAAAATATCTATTTATGTAATGTATTGTATTATGTATATCAGTCATCTAGTACCCATAACACAAGCTCTGCTTAGCTTGGGGCTAGATAATTCTGTATGGATTGTCCAGCATTATTTATTTATTTATTATATTTATTCATATCGTTCTAAATACTTTGAGAAAAATGTTCACGTGGAATCGTCTAGGTACCAATAAAATTGTACAAAATGCAAAGAAACTGGCAACATTATCTACGAAGAAAACATGCTTTAAATTCATGCGCATCCATTCTTGCTGTGTGAATTGTCCAGCATTATTTATTGGTTTTTTTTTTCAGATACTGGCGTCGATATTGGTCCCTCGGTAAATGCGGAGGCATTTTCGTGGAAGGCATGGAATCCGCGCAGCCGGAGATCATGCACTACCACGAGGCTTTGGAGGAAGCGGCCGCGCAGAAACTGACGGAGGTTAAGAAGAACAAAGGTGGGATTCTGTGCTGTATTTGATAGATAATAAGATCGAGATATATAGAGATCGCTCTTCAGCGATAACACCGTCTATTATAACAACATTTTTAAGTTTTCATTGTAGTTAGTTTCTTATGTGGAATGAAGTATTATCTAAGTACAATAAAACTTAAACATTTAGTTATAATGGACGGTCTTATCGCTCAAGAGCGATCTCTAACAGAACACAATGGATGGATATGATCGTGGATAGTACCAGGGGGGTATATTATCAACAATTTTATTAAATCTAGCTGGAAGTTTGTAAATAAATAAATAAAAGACTTTATTATAATAGTTATATATCGCAGTGGACTGATATAGGCAGATGATGATGATGATGATGATTATAATGGTTTACTATGCAGAAATCCTCTAAGAACAGACAAATACGTGATAAATGAAAATATCTAAAGAAAATAAGGATTTTTGATTATTGAATAGTATGGTGTAAAAGGATTTATTTAAAAAAATACCCTATCTCTAATGTTTTATCCATATTAGCTGATGTGTTTCCTCCACAGGTAAAGCTGAAAAGAAGGAGCTAGAAGAAGAAAAGAGTCCAGAGACTGAAGCGCAGAAGAAGGAAGAGGCTTTGAAGACAGAGTTAGAACTGAAGAACATTAAGTCTGAACTGAATCTGAGTGATCACACGCAGATTATCAAATATGAACCTAATCAGGGAGGGTGTAAGGTTGAAGGTAGGTTGACATTGATTTTCATAGTATAAAGATTGTTTCTTTTGGAATTTAAATACATATTGCGTTCTTAGATCTCTCGTAGATACAGAATGTACAAGGGATGTAAGAACGATTGAGAAAGAAAATGTATGGAAGTTGTTGGTGACTGAGAATGCTATTTGATTTGACAAATGACTTCTAGCAGAATTACCTTCATAACAATATATCCCTCCAGATTTTATTTATTTTATTATGTAGCCTGCAACTTATTTGAAACCTACAAATTATGTTCTAAGTTAGGTACACAATAAGGAATTTTTATTTCAGGAAAAATTCTAATATTATACTTATTTTCTCACAACTTTTCGATAAATCCTCAGGTTCATCAATAAAAATGGAAGAGACATACATCCAGCACCAACAGAACAGCGAACAAGACATGTTGGACATCGAAGACTCTATACCAACCGCGTTCTTAGTACAGAAACCTACGCACAAACCTATGTATGCAGCGCAAGCGGAACCGGTTGACAAACCACAGGAGATTGTCAAGGTAATGTGAACTTTATTGACGTTGATATAAGGTTGAATATCTACCGCGTTCTATGTCAGAAACCTATGTATGCAGCGCAAGCGGAACCGGTTGACAAACCACAGGAGATTGTCAAGGTAATGTGAACTTTATTAACGTTGATATAAGGTTGAATATCTACCGGGTTCTATGTCAGAAACCTATGTATGCAGCGCAAGCGGAACCGGTGGACAAACCACAGGAGATAGTCAAGGTAATGTGTACTTTATTGACGATGAAAGAAGGTTGAATATCTACTGCGTTCTTAGCACTGAAACCTATGCACAAACTCATGTACTTATCAGACACTTGAAATTTGACTAAATTTTCGCGTATCTTTCACAGGTTGAAAACGTAGTGAAGACTGAAGAAAAGGAAGAAGAAAGTAAAGACGCTTTAGTAAATAACCTGGAAGAACTTAGGAAAATGGCGGAAGCTGTTTCTTCGCAACTTGGTAAGAAAACTCTTTTTTTAACCTGGTAAGACAACGATAAAAATCTTACCACAAAATAAGCAAATCATTGCTAATTTTATTCGACGGTAAAAATAATACAAAGAGAGAGAAGACAATGTCTAAAAGTTTCCTGGCAGAAATCCCTTGCCTTTAATAATGGCCAATGCCAAATGCCCTATAACGAACAAGAGGAAACAAAATAATTTGGCTTTAGATTTTTCAATCCTTTGTTTTTCTTTCAACTTGTCTCAAACCTTCCGTTCGTTAAAATATATAAGTTTCAATAATTATTTATGTTTTTTTTTTACCCTCTACAGATGCCGAACGCAAAGAAGCCCAAATAAAAGAAGAACAGGAAAAACAAGCGAAAGAAATAAAACAAGAACAAAACGAAACGGACTGCGCAAACACAACCTTATACACAAAAATGCTCGAGGGAAAATGGTTCTCAATCCTACGGCACGAAGACTCATTTCTCAACAACATTAATGAAGTGACTAGTGATGTGCCGGACTTCTGTGATAATGAGTACAGTTGTGAGCAAGTAGTGATGTGCCAGGGACATAAATGGGATGTGTCGAATAATCTGCATTTGTTGAACGACCCTAGTCTGTTTACGCTGAACAGTATGGTCACTAGTGTTCAGGTGAGTTTTGAAATATATAAATAAGTGACGACCTCTGTGGCGCGGTGACCTGCGACGCGGGAGGTTGCGGTTTCGATTCCCGCCTCGGGACAAATGTTTGTACGAACTGCAGATATTTGTTGCGTGTGTTCTGGTCGTTTACTATGTATAATAAACAATATCTGTCTATGTAATCTATTGTAGTATATCAGTTATCTGGTACCCATTACACAAGCTCTGTTCAGCTTGGGGAGAGATAATACTGTATGAATTATGTCCAGAATTATTATTAAATGTTATTTATTTACAAGAAAATAAGAGGAAAATTAAAATTATTTTAACTATAGGTACAGATGATACTGTATGAGTTGTCTGTAGGATTATATTTCCCGAGGCGAGAATGGAACCTGCTACCTCCTGCGTCGCAGGATAATAATAAAATATATTTCAAAAGTTATATAATTATTATCTTTACTCTTACTTTCATTATACATATTTTCTTGATCGCAGGTTCCTTCAAACAACGTATACACTGACTCAAGTCTTACCATGTCAGGGCTAGAGCAAGAGGTCGTGGATACGGCGCTCAAGAAAGGGACGGAAGATATTGTTGAAGAGAGCAAAGAACAGGTAACCTTGCTTTCAATCCTTTGACCTGAAGATTCTTACCTTCAACTAGAGAAGTACTTGGTATTGGTACTGAGGGTGTGGTAATATTGAAGAAGGGAATTGCCCTGTTATAAATACTTTATTGATTTATAGCTCCGCAAGTGGCTTTGCAAGTTTTGTTTCTATGTAATAAACGTTATAAAGTTATTTCTTTCCCATGGGAACAGATTTTTGGGATAAAAAGTAGACCATGTTTTATCACTACATAGTAAATAAAACGCTGTCTATTCCCGCTGTCTGTCTATCCCTATGTATGCTTAGATCTTTAAAACTATGCAACGGATTTTGATGCAGTTGTTTTTATAGATAGAGGATTCAAGAGGAAGGTTTACGAACTATTTGAAACATAGATTTCCACGAGGGCGAAGCCGCGGGGTGCAGCTAGTTTATAATATTGTAATTGAATAAAAAAAAATACTATCTATTTCATACCATCAAATTGTCATATATTTTGTTTCAGGACAATGACCTGGAGAAAGAACTACAAGCTGATTCTTTGAAACACGACCTGGCAGTCCAGAAGGCGAAGGCACAAAGTCTCACGAGTCTCGGCCTTCTCAATTTTAACGCTCTTTCTACTTACGTCACTTGTGACAGGTAACTACAGTTAATATTTTTAAAATTACGCGATCTGAACACATAATTTAGAATATGTTTGTGGGATGTGTGCTTGAGGTAGTAGGTAGGTTGGAGTGAAAACACTTGTATTACACATACACCGTATATTAAAGCTTCCACAAACAAGTTCAGGATAAAAGTCAGAAGGAGTAGGAGACAATAGAGATAGATGAAGAATGTAGATGGAAACAGAAGAAACACGGAAATAGAATTATGTACAACGCAAATAAGATCGCGCGGCCGAGCACAATAAATACAGCGGTAAAAGGCGTACGCTTCGCGAGTGGATAGGTTAGCGTCTGATGGTGTTCCGCCGGCGCCGGGGCAACTCCCAGCGCAAACAAAAGAATCGCTTCGGTCGGCACATTCCGCGCGCTATTCTTACTACTGATATCGCGCGGCTTGGGTCTTGTAGAATATAATTTGTTTCGTGTAATGAATGTCTGTATTTATGAATGTGAGTAATGCATGTTAGTGTTGTTCAATAAGTACATAAATAAGTATGATATGTAGGTGTAGTGTAGAGTGATATTATATACATAAATACAAATACATAATAGTAGGGTCACCTACACATAATTATAAGTATTAATTCATCCCGTGTCCACGACGTGACAGACAGAAAAATAGGTAAATAAATTCGATAAATACCCATAGTATTAATACTTATAATTAGGTAACTACAACTCCGTTCTGTCGGTTTTGGCGTGCATAAGTAACAAAAAATTGCCTTCATCGGTGACTTAGGCTAATAAAATCGATCAATTTTATCGACAAATCACCCCATATTTTGTTTGCCCCCTCCATAACAAATAGCAGCCATGTCATGGGTTGATATACTGAATTCTTTACAAAGATAGATATGTTTATTATAATGTAGAAAACACCTAGAGTACCTGGAATAATTATTTGCCCCGAGGCGGGAATCGACTGCAGGCGGACGTTCGTCCGCTGCGTCACTGAGGTCGTCTCGTAGAACCAACCCTATGCTATATTCAGTCCTCTGAAGTTCGCTATCAGCCCGACGTCAACATAAACTTGTTGAATTAATATTGGATAAGACAACATGCTTAGTAAATAATTGCTTTTCCAGCCCACCGCCAATCCAGACGTCCAGAGAAGAATTGGAACAGCTGAAGAAATGCAAGCTGAACGGTCTACCCGAGAAGAAAGCCAACCAATACGTACCCAAAGAACTGAGGTATGTTATTATACTTAAATTTATAGACAGATAGATAGACAATAGTTTTATATTGCAAAGAATACTACTAAAAACAACGAATTACAAAAATAAAACAAACAAGAAAAAAGAAAATATAAATGATGCGTTATATAAATACAAAAGTGAAAATTTGACGGTCTTATCGCTCAAGAGCGTAGAGATAGCTAAAGAGCAATAAGACAGCCAAATTGTCAGTAAAAAAACTCACAGTAAACAACCGTGGATGGATAGGATCGTTGGAATGAAGATGGGCATCTGTGTGCATTATTATGTAGCTAATACAAATTACTATTACTTATTATTAAACAAACAATCATTCAGAGAAGGAGTAATTTTTAGTTTATTTGGATTTGAAAAATACTTCTTAAGGTTAAACTAGTCTACGAACAAGGGGAATTGACCCTGTTAATTTTCCCCATCAGACACGGCTGGTGGCGTATCACGGACGCTGAACAAGTGAAGGAAGTGATGGAAGCTCTCCATCCACGAGGAGTTAGAGAACGGGAGCTGCATGCGGCGTTCGTGCAGCATCTACCCTATGTCAACAACAAGGTACGACATAAACTATGTCCACTGCTGGACGGCGGTGTCCTATGACCGTTAGAGGGCCCTGTCTTCAGCCGCATCTAGCATCCACCAGCAGTCAAGTTGCATACATGTATATACACGTAGGTAATAAATATATAAGCATCATCAGCAGTTCTACCTTAGTAGGTTCCTAGCGCCGTGAGCGCGGATAGGGCGCCTACGGAGATCAGTGCATCAACATCAGCCATTCAAACCGCACGCATTAACAATAGTTTTATACAATATGCTAGTGTTTCTATACTCAATATATAATATCTCTTTTTTGTACTACTACTCTTTTATATCAGCATCAAACTGGAAGAAATTGAGATGTATTTTATTCTACAATGATGCGAATGAATAATGAAAAACAGACAAAACCAATAGCGACTTTATTCTATGCTAATAAGATATAAAATGCTTACTAAATTTATCTCTCTTACAGCTTCACATAGACAAAGGCGACGTCAACGCCACCGAACTATCAATATCTCATCTCGACCGGGTCATCTCTGCCAACGGAGGCTGGGCCACCGCCGACCCGCCCGGGTCCTTCTCGGCCGGCGCAGCCAGGAGGATAGATCTACAACTACTGGCGATGGTAAACTATCAATATCTCACATCGACCGGCTCATCTCTGCCAAAGCATTATACAGCGTAGCTCGCTTCCCTCGCCGCTCTGACACAGCACGTCAAGATAGACAACGTGGCTCGCTTCACTCGCATCAATTAATGTTTGCTGAGTAATCATCAATGAGCGATCTTGCCATTTCAGATTTGCGTTAAATAAGGTAACCCTTGCGTTAATCGATTTGAAAGATGTTTATCGTCAAAGTATTTAATTTGTTTTTCAGTCATCTGGTACCCATAATATAAGCTGATGATTTAACGCTAGATGGCGCTCTGTAAAATAATCAGTACAATTTTTTTTTCTACCCTCAGGTGGAAGCTTTAGAAGAACGAGTAGCCGTCGCCGCAATGCAAGAGAAAGGGTGGCGCCCCTCACGCCTACAAATGCCGGACGACGCGACCGGCGCCGAAATAGTGGCAAGAAGTCGCCACAAGCTCGCTCAAGTGGAAGCACATATAGAGAGACGATACCTCAAACCGCCTTTGGTACAAAGGTATGCTAGGTAAAGTGAAATTTGATTACGTGTGGTGGGATTTTATTAAATGGTCATAGTTTGGTAGATGACATCGTTGCTTTTTTTCATCTAGATGTCATTTCATTGTGGGTTTTTGGTGGTTGGTTTGTATTAAAATATGTGATCATATTTTGGTGGGTGAAGTTGCTTGCTTTTCAGCTAGATGTAATTTTATTGTGTGTGTTTTTGGAAGTCCCCAACCAGGCTCAGGTGAAGGCAAACATACAGGCGATATCTCGAACCACCTTTGGTATACTTAATCATTATGAACTATCGGATGAACTGATGTCATTTCATTGTGTGGTTTGGTGATTCGTTTGTATTAAAATATATATATGTATTGTGATCATTATCTAGGTGGGTGAAATTGCTTGCTAGATAGATAATAATAATAATAATCAGTCGTTTGCGCCGATGTTGTTCCTCTCCGGTAATTTACTCCGGCTTTTTAAGGAACCCATCCAGCATTCGGCAAGCCACCGTCTGCCGCTCTTCTTAACATTATGATTGACTTGTTTATGGCAGACGTCCGCAATCTCCCCTATAGCCCGATTACCCAGTCCATCCATCCATCACAATAGCCTGGTTTTATTTCTTTCATTTTTCTTTGCAATAGTCTCTACACCTGGCGAATACCATCTTTGGGTGTATCATATTGTGCACCCGAGGATGATAACCGCTATGTGTAGCCATCGCCTTTAGATTAACTTCTCAAAGGGCCTCTGTGCTGTTGACTTCGGCCCCACGCAAGCCTTCCAAAGGACCGGGTCATTTTATGGCCCGAGATCATGGTAAATGAGAGACATAATAATAATAATAACCCGCTATGTGTAGCCATCGCCTTTAGATTATCTTCTCAAAGGGCCTCTGTGCTGTTGGCTTCGGCCCCACGCAAGCCTTCCAAAGGACCGGGTCACTTTATGGCCCGAGATCATGGTAAATGAGAGACATAATAATAATAATAATAATAGCCTTCCAAAGGACCGGGTCACTTTATGGCCCGAGATCATGGTAAATGAGAGACATAATAATAATAATAAATATTGCTGGACAATTCACACAGCATTATCTAGCCCCAAGGTAAACAAAGCTTGTGTTATGGGTACTAGATAAGTGATATACATTTAGTAGTGATATTAGATGTCATTGCATTGTGTGTTTGTGGTGGTTGGTTTGTATTTAAATATATTTGTATGGTGATCATGTATTGGTTGGTGAAATTGCTTGATTTTCAGCTAGACGTCATTTCATTGTTTGTTTTTGGAAGTCCCCAACATCTGGCTTAGCTGAAGGCAAACATAAAAAATCAAAATCAAATCATTTATTTGCTAACATGGGTCAGACAAAGAACGGTATCTCAAACCGCCTTTGGTATACATATCTTTATGAGTTGTCCCATGAATAGAATAGAATGGAATACGATTTATTCTATGATCTCATTGAACGCGCGAGTGGTTGCGCCGTAGCTTATTTTAAGGTGTCAGAGGAGGTTACCCTTTGAAATTACCTAGTCTCAGTCTAGTCTTATTCAAGTGATGACTGTCTGTTGTATATAAATAAATAATAATAAATAATGTTGGACAACAATTCACACAGTATTATCTAGCCCCATTGTAAGCAGAGCTTGTGTTATGGGTACTAGATAACTGATATACATAATACAATACATTACATAGATAGATATTCTTATTATACATAGAAAACAACCAGAACACCCGAAACAAATATCTGCAGATCGTACACACATTTGTTCCGAGGCGGGAATCGAACCCGCAACCTCCTGAGTTGCAGGCGGACCTTCGCCCACCGCGCCACATCGGTCGTCATATGAAATGAAATGAACGTTTATTTCTTTAGGCTTTCAAATAAGCACTTAGACAAGTCATATTTTATACTATTCATTATTATATTGATATTCACTTCAATTTTTTGTCCACCAGTGGAAGAAGTGAGAAGAAACCACTAGTATGTTCATAACTTATGTGTCTAGTACATATGATTTGCTTATCTGTAAGTTGTTAGATTTTGAGTTGGAGCAAAACTCGTTCCAAGCTTTTTTATCTTCTAGATAATCTGATATTTTGTAATAAGCCTTTTTACAAAGAATATGCTTCACAATTTTTTTAAATTTATTTATTGATAATTTTTGCAACTCACTTGGAGTTTTGTTGTAGAAGCGTATACATTGCCCTTTAAAAGATGCACTTATCTTATGTAGTCTAGTTGTGGGAACAGCGAGTTTATTCTTATTTCTAGTATTTACATTATGTATATCGCTTTTTTATCTGGTTCTGGTTTATATAAAGTGGTCATAGTTTGATAGATGGCATGATTGCTCTTTTCATCTAGATGTCATTTAATTGTGGGTTTTTGGTGGTTGGTTTGTATTAAAATATGTGATCATATTTTGGTGGGTGAAGTTGCTTGCTTTTCAGCTAGATGTAATTTTATTGTGTGTGTTTTTGGAAGTCCCCAACAAGGCTCAGGTGAAGGCAAACATACAGGCGATATCTCGAACCACCTTTGGCATACTTAATCATTATGAACTGTCGGATGAACGCACGTTCCGCTTTTTAAAGGTTAAATCAACTGAAAAACTAATATTTTTTCCTTCATTCATTCTTAGTAGTATTTCTAAACTAGTGCAAAATGCGTATTCATTTATTTGGGGTGTTATAATTTACTAAAAACACCCCTTGTTAAACGTGTTCTTGATACTTGATTGTACTGAAGATAGAATAGAGAAATAAATCCATACAGCATCCGTATTCGTATTTCTGTACATCCAATCTGTGCCCACAACTAGGCTTAACAAGATAAATGTATCTTTTAAAGGGCAATGTATTTGCTTCTACAACAAAACTCCAAGTGAGTTGCAATTCAAACAAGTTGTCAAACCTTTGTAAAAAAAGGCTTATTACAAATTATCAGAGTTTATTCTAGACGATAAAAAAGCTTGGAATGAATTTTGCTCAAACTCGAAAACTAACAACCTAAGAAGGTAAAATTATTCTTGTTCGCTTCTCTACATTACTTTAACACTTTGACTGCGATTTATTTTCGACGACTGCCATCTTTTTTTTTAACCTAAAAAATTCGTGCTGCCGCTCTACACAGCGGTTGTGTTGCGCCGCACATGCGTTTCGTTCGAACAATATTACGGCTGTGCTGAGTCACACAGATCTGTATTTTCTCAGCCGCTGCGCTAGTGTGGATTTACGCATATTAGTCACTTGTAGAAAACACATACCGTGTGATTTCAGCAGTCAAAGTGTTAAAAAGATTGAAGTGAACAAAAAATCAAAGTGGTGTTACTTCACTAGTGTTACTTATGTAATTTGAGTAAGATCCAAAGGAAATGAAGCACTTTGATGATATTTGTGATGCGTGATGATGTCTGATTTTAATGTTTGCCCACAGCACAACCGAGGCCAACATCGGCGCCGCGCTGCAGGCGGACCACGCCAACTCCTCCGCCAGCTCGCCGCAGAACTCCAACAGTCCTGATGGGAAACGTAAGCGTAATGTCACTACCTTTATCACTTCTTTCTCATAGCGTGTGGTGCCGGCTTACAATTAGCACCACTCTTACTCTTCCTGCGGGTGTCATAGGAGGCGACTAAGGGACATACACCGGGGGTGGGCAGCAGCATCCTCTGAAGAAAATGCCAACTAACAAAGTGCGATCCCCAACCCGCGTGCCTAGCTAGGGAATTATAGGCATTATCTTTACATGATAAAAGCCAATAAGGTGCTTTTCAGGGGGAGGCTTGCATAGCATTGGACCAATAATAGGCTGTTGAGGTACACATTTATCAATCTGTTAGGTCTTTTCTAATATTTTTTTTTTTATTGTTATAGCTGAAACAAAGGGCGTGGCGCGAGGTCTGGCGACGTGGCGTGAGGGTGTCTCGCGATGCTCCACATCCGCTCAGCTCGCCATGTGTCTGTGTGCGCTGGAGGCGTGCGTGGCGTGGGACAAGAGTGTTATGAAGGCGGTGAGTACATAGTTAAACAAAGGGCGTGGCGCGAGGTCTGGCGACGTGGCGCGAGGGTGTCTCGCGATGCTCCACATCCGCTCAGCTCGCCATGTGTCTGTGTGCGCTGGAGGCGTGCGTGGCGTGGGACAAGAGTGTTATGAAGGCGGTGAGTACATAGTTAAACAAAGGGCGTGGCACGAGGTTTAGCGACGCGCGTCGACGTGGCGTCAGCCTGTCTTGTATGTTTACAAAGCAAAGCGACAATAAAACTTCACTTTAATTCTTTTTACAGTCACCATTTAATTTTTTTGTACATTTTATAAGTTATTCAAGACGCTCTCATGATCCATTAATAACCATTAGACCGATTTTGAGAAATGAGGTGAGTGGACACACCTCATTTCTCGAAAATCGATCTCACTAGGACTAATTATGTATATTTCTTAATTATGCTAACTTTTAGCTAATAAATTTCTTTCCGGCCCTGGTGGGGGCACAGAGAGGGGCCTCGAGGCTTGGCCTCATTACCCCGGCGTCAACTCGAGGGGTGACGACCCCTCGGTCCTTGGGTTTTGTGGGAGAACTTTTAGCTACCTCAAAACTAATTTAAAACGGGATATTTACCATGATTTCATTTTTGAAACTGTGCCGAAATATTGGGGAACAATAGGAAAGAAAAAAACAATAGAAGGAAGAAATATCCCGTTTTAAATGAATTTTGTGTTAATAACCATGATAGTTTCAAAAGTTTAAGCTGCCTGTCTCCAAAAACCTAATATAAACTTTAATATTATGTCCAGAAATGCCAATTCTGCCTGAGCGGTGACAATGATGAAGAGCTGTTGCTGTGTGACGGCTGCGACAAGGGATACCACACCTACTGCTTCAAGCCGCGAATGGACAAGATACCCGATGGAGATTGGTAAATACAACATTTAAAAAAAAAATTGTTAAGGAAAGTCAGTGGGGCTGAATGGGACTTACGGTCTGATGTGGTGACGTTCTCCGCATCCGAGGTCCACCGACGATTTCCCTGAACACTTGGGACTTCCACAAGCGCTGGTTTTGGCCAGATCTTCTTTATTGGTGTGTGCTGGTGGGATGATATATAAGGTAACACGACACTAGGGGACCGAATGTCTTTCTCGAAAAGGGATAAATAAGCCCGGACAGAGGCGATCGGCAATGTAAGTAACAAATGCGACCGCGCTCCTCTTGTCGCGTTGAAGGACTCGTGTCTTACAGCCAGCCACCATCCAATGCGAATCGTCGTTTGCGCTTGGTCACGTGGTTTTGCCGCCCAAACAGCCAATGAGAAAGCATTAAAATTAAGTCGAGATTGAGACGTCCAGGTTGCGTGTGCTTTGAAAATCGACCCTATGCTAACCTAATAGAATTTAAATTAAAAAATCTATTCCGACACGGAACATTGTTTATATAAAATTAGTGACATGACATACCTACCTTCTTTATTAATGAAATTAATTTTGATTATTGTGATTATGATTGTATATATTCTCGGATTACTATGTACCTATAAATACTAACTATGTACTATTGTTATTATTTATAAATGGATTGCTGCGCCCTTACAGGGTATATATAAGCTAAACGACACCTAAGCTAATATTTTGTGACAATTTATGTGTATGCAATAAATGAATCATCATCATAATCAGCCTATAGCAGTCCACTGCTGGACATAGGCCTCCCCCAATGAGCGCCATAGCGCCCTGTCTTCAGCTTGCCGCATCCAGCATCTACCTGCAGTCTTTCGCAGGTCGTCATCCCTCCTGGTCGGAGGGCGTCCTACACTACGTTTACCGAGTCGTGGTCTCCACTCAAGAACTCAATAAATGAATATGAAAAACAAATTAAAAGAATAAAAATTTTCAACCATTGGTAACACCACTAGAGTCTGCAAAAAGAGATGTCTCGTGGCGAAACGGTGAACTTACATATTAACGCAACAAAAGCAGTAGTAGTAGTATAAGCAAACGCGCGCCTAATTTTAAACAGTCTAATTCTACTGCTTCTTTTATTAATCCAAAAGCGCTAGCACCCAGCACGAAATTAGGAATTCAAATATGGGTTTAAACTCGTTATCTTTAGATACATTAAATACAATGACAAAAAGGCTAGATAATGCTGTGTGTCCGCCATTATTGATTACTTTATTTATGATTGTATGTGTATTACAGGTACTGCTGGGAATGCGTGAACAAAGTCAGGGGCGAGCGCGTGTGCATAGTCTGCGGCGGCGCGAGCGGCGGACGGACCATCCCGTGCGCACTCTGTGTGAGGGCGTATCATCAGGACTGCCACTATCCCCCTCTCGCTAAGGTATCGTAATATTATCTATCTCTGTTTATCTACTGTTGTACAGACGCTCCTTCGTCCCACAGAGCGTACCATCAGGACTTGGTCGTCCTATAGGTCGTATAGTCCTATCCCCCTCTCGCTAAGGTACCTTATATTATCTGTCTCTGTTTATCTACTGTTGTACAGACGCTCCTTCACCCCACAGAGCGTACCATCAGGACTGCCACTATCCCCCTCTCGCTAAGATACTTTAATGTTATCTGTCTCTGTTTATCTACTTTTGTACAGACGCTCCTTCGTCCCACAGAGCGTATAACCAGGACTTGGCAGTCCTATAGGTCGTATAGTCCTATCCCCCTCTCGCTAAGGTACCTTATATTATCTGTCTCTGTTTATCTACTGTTGTACAGACGCTCCTTCACCCCACAGAGCGTACCATCAGGACTGCCACTATCCCCCTCTCGCTAAGATACTTTAATGTTATCTGTCTCTGTTTATCTACTTTTGTACAGACGCTCCTTCGTCCCACAGAGCGTATAACCAGGACTTGGCAGTCCTATAGGTCGTATAGTCCTATCCCCCTCTCGCTAAGGTACCTTATATTATCTGTCTCTGTTTATCTACTGTTGTACAGACGCTCCTTCACCCCACAGAGCGTACCATCAGGACTGCCACTATCCCCCTCTCGCTAAGATACTTTAATGTTATCTGTCTCTGTTTATCTACTTTTGTACAGACGCTCCTTCGTCCCACAGAGCGTATAACCAGGACTTGGCAGTCCTATAGGTCGTATAGTCCTATCCCCCTCTCGCTAAGGTACCTTATATTATCTGTCTCTGTTTATCTACTGTTGTACAGACGCTCCTTCACCCCACAGAGCGTACCATCAGGACTGCCACTATCCCCCTCTCGCTAAGATACTTTAATGTTATCTGTCTCTGTTTATCTACTTTTGTACAGACGCACAGTGTTCCATATGACCAAAAAAATTTCCCTATGCTGTTTTCAGCATTAATCGATCAACGAATGCATTTTAAAAGCAAGAGTAGAACACCCGAGTGTCTATTGCCAATACTTTTTTTTATAAAAAAACATGAACTTTAGGTGACCTTGACGACGAAAATTTTTTTAAAAATTCTGTAATCGTCAATGTCCAAGATATTTTTATGAGATAAATATAATCTGATAATAGATCCTTAGGAGCATTTTTTCCAATTTTTATTTTTTTTAAATAACCTCTGGATACTGAGTAATTATTATTTTTTCAGATTTTATGTTTTATTTTTTTTCTCCCTAAAAACGCAAAAGTGCGGCTTGTGACTAGCACAGAAAGATTGCTCTTAAAAAGGCCTATCAGTGGTAAAAATACCAGCATGCACTATTGCGGCTTTTGGGAGAAATATGCAATTACATTCTAAGGTCAAATTATACAGAATAGGGTTGTCGCTAAAAGGTCATTTTTTAGTTGTGAGTTATTACTTACTCTTTATGATAAAACAATATAATATATAATAGTGCTATATGATAAAACTATATAAGTGAAGTTCTAAGGTCAAATTATACAATAGAGGATTGTCGCTCAAAGGAAAATTTTTAGTTGTGACTCTATAATTAAAATTAAATTAAATTTTTATTTCTTTATGCTTACAAAATAAGCACTAAAACAAGTAAAATTTTATACTTTTAATTATTATTAAATTACATTATTTTAATTTTAATGTTCACTTAATTTTTTTGTCAATTAGTGGAAGAAGTGAAAAAGAAACCACTTGTATTTTCATATAACCTATGTCTATATATATATATATAAACATATGATAAAACAATATAATATACAGGGTTATAGGTAACTAATCAATAACCTCTTAAAGGCGACTTGGGTACATCCAGACTAACAACTTTTGTTCTATCACTTTATCTAATTCAATGATTTTTTTTTCCTTACGAAAAATTTATTGTAAATAGACTGATTCCTTTTTTTAAATACGCCTACATTAAAAAATAGTTTACAATTAATTTATCTTCAAAGCGCGCTTGCGGCATACCTACCGACCTACGAGTATGTAGGTTATAGGTACATCTACGCGATCGGTAGACATAGTAAATGTTCGACCGCGCGCTTCTTTTGATGCGATTGATTACGAATTATGTTCATGTTATTTACTTTTTTATTTTATAATGAAGCCAGTCCTAAGCCTGGATAAGTATGAAGGAATTTTGGATTTAATGTACAAACATGTACCCAAAGATTCTAGAACCTTTGAAACACTAACCTAGGTAGGAGGGTTGATACTTTTTGATATTCTTTCTGCTACGCGGTCAACGCTATGTAGTATGTACTCGTAGCACGTCACTCAGCCGGGCGGGCGATTGCGTAGCACTCAGCTGACTGCACACACTTACGCTATGCCAGAATCGTATAAATGAAACGTAGTATTAACGAAACATAGAGCTAACAATTGTTGAATTTCCCAATAAAACTTTTAAAAAAAATCTTATGATGTATTCCGTTTTGGCAAAAGTCATAGAACAAAAGTTGTTAGTCTGGATGTACCCAAGTCGCCTTTAAGAGATTATTGATTAGTTACCTATAACCCTGTATTACTATATCATGTATCAGCACGGGGTTTAGGCTTAAGCAATCCCAACAAAAAACATAAAAGTAAAATGAGAGCCAAGTTCAATATTGTGATATATGCCTTGGTTTTTGACTTCAACAACAAAAGACGGCAAAAGCTTTAAATGGGTGCGAAGTTCAATGGTCAGTCCTGAAATTTATTTATAACAACATAAAATATTTTATAAATAATTTCTTCTGATAAGTTAGGATAATATTTGAAGCCCAAGGTCTGACTTGGCTAGTTTTCATGTTCGAATAATTATAATAAAATATTATAGCCTTCGCAAGTTCTAAAGCCGCAAGTTCTTATTTTATTCTTCAGAAAATTTGGCTTACCGGTAGAAACTAGCCATCGAACATAGGGCTGTTCCATGACTATTTTAGTAGGTACTTAATAAAAAAGTCGTATATGAGAACTAGCCAAGTCAGACCTCAGGCTTCAATATGTTATCCTAAGTTATGAGAAGAAATGATATTTTACATATATTTTAAGTTGTTATAAAATATAATATAGTATCATAAATAAATTTCAAGATTGATTGAACTTGGCACCCAAAAAAAAATCCAAACTGAATAAAATGAAAGGTCAAGTTGGGTGACAACCCTAACACCATATTTTGAAATTCAATTTCTCCTAAAAGCCGCAATGTTGATACGAGGTATTTTTACTAGTAATAAGCCTTGTTAAAACCAATCTTTCTATGCTATTCACAAGCCGCACTTTTGAGTTTTTAGGGAGAAAAAAAATAAAATCGAAAAACTGAAAAAAATAAGATTACTCGTTATACAGAAGTGATTTTCAAAAAATAAAAACTGTAAATAATGCGCCTAAAGATACTTCGTGAGATAAAATTTATCTCAAAAAAATATCTTGGACATTGACGTTTACAGAATTTTTTAAAGATTTTTCTAGGTCGAGGTCACCTAAAGTTCATTATTTTTTATAAAAAAAAGTATTGGCAATAGACACGTGGGTGTTCTACTCTTGCATTTAAAATGCATTCGTTGATCGATTAATGCTGAAAACAGCATAGGGAAATTTTTTGGTCATATGGAACACTGTGAGACGCTCCTTCGTCCAACAGAGCGTATAACCAGGACTTGGCAGTCCTATAGGTCGTATAGTCCTATCCCCCTCTCGCTTAGGTACCTTATATTATCTGTCTCTGTTTATCTACTGTTGTACAGACGCTCCTTCACCCCACAGAGCGTACCATCAGGACTGCCACTATCCCCCTCTCGCTAAGGTACTTTAATGTTATCTGTCTCTGTTTATCTACTGTTGTACAGACGCTCCTTCGTCCTTCGTCCCACAGAGCGTACCACCAGGACTTGGCAGTCCTATAGGTCGTATAGTCCTATCCCCCTCTCGCTAAGGTACGTCGTTTGTCTACTGCTTAACAGACGCTCCTTCGCCCCACAGAGCGTACCATCAGGACTGCCACTATCCCCCTCTCGCTAAGGTACCGTAATATTATCCGTCTCTGTTTGTCCACTACGTACACACACCAGAATAATGGTACTTAAATTAAATGGTAAGGCGTCCCGCGTCACAAGACTCGACAAAACACGATATACATAGATATACAATTTTGCTGGGATTTAATAGTGTTTATTTTTACATTGATAGGAGAAAATTTTAAGGCGTTTGCCCAGCAGTGGGACAATAACGGCTTAAAATAAATAATAAATAATATGGTTGATATTTTGTATTTGTATTAATTCGAGTAGTCAACATACAATGTCTTGTGTTATACAATGTACATTTACTCTGAATGTCTTTTTTGTGAACAAACATAAATAATGTTTTTATTAGATATTAATTTAATAATTATATATTAATTGAATACAGTAGAACGCCGATTATCCGAATCTGTCCTAAGCTTAATATAAGAAATTTTTAATTTCTTATATTAAGCGGGTTTCGTATATTATCTACCGCGCCGCACTGATGCTCTCTCTCTCTCTCTCTCTCTCTCTCTCTCTCTCTCTCTTGTGCACTACTTACGTCATTCCTTGTATCTTACTGTTCTTATTTAAATATTAATTTATTAACGAAATATAATTGTATTTATTATTTCTATTCGTTTCGTATAGAATCCCCGCGGCAAATGGTACTGCAACCAGTGCATAGCGCGTGCGCCGCCCAAGAAGCCCCGGAACACCAAGAAACGGGACAACAAGCAGAAGGACAGCGTAGATCTAGACAACTCTATGGTGCCTAGGTAAGATACTTTTTTTAGTGTTAATAACCATGATAGTTTCAATTTTTTTTATTAAGATAAAATCTATGTTAATGTAAACTTTAGAGCAACAGGCTCTCTCTTCTATAGATAAATATAATAAAATCTATGTTAATGTAAACTTTAGAGCAACAGGCTCTCTCTTCTATAGATAAATATAATAAAATCTATGTTAATGTAAACTTTAGAGCAACAGGCTCTCTCTTCTATAAATAAATATAATAAAATCTATGTTAATGTAAACTTTAGAGCAACAGGCTCTCTCTTCTATAGATAAATATAATAAAATCTATGTTAATGTAAACTTTAGAGCAACAGGCTCTCTCTTCTATAGATAAATATAATAAAATCTATGTTAATGTAAACTTTAGAGCAACAGGCTCTCTCTTCTATAGATAAATATAATAAAATCTATGTTAATGTAGACTTTAGAGCAACAGGCTCTCTCTTCTATAGATAAATATAATAAAATCTATGTTCATGTAAACTTTAGAACAACAGGCTCTCTCTTCTATAGATAAATATAATAAAATCTATGTTAATGTAGACTTTAGAGCAACAAGCTCTCTCTTCTATAGATAAATATAATAAAATCTATGTTAATGTAAACTTTAGAGCAACAGGCTCTCTCTTCTATAGATAAATATAATAAAATCTATGTTAATTTAGACTTTAGAGCAACAGGCTCTCTCTTCTATAGATAAATATAATAAAATCTATGTTAATGTAAACTTTAGAGCAACAGGCTCTCTCTTCTATAGATAAATATAATAAAATCTATGTTAATGTAGACTTTAGAGCAACAGGCTCTCTCTTCTATAGATAAATATAATAAAATCTATGTTAATGTAGACTTTAGAGCAACAGGCTCTCTCTTCTATAGATAAATATAATAAAATCTATGTTCATGTAAACTTTAGAGCAACAGGCTCTCTCTTCTATAGATAAATATAATAAAATCTATGTTAATGTAGACTTTAGAGCAACAGACTCTCTCTTCTATAGATAAATATAATAAAATCTATGTTCATGTAAACTTTAGAGCAACAGGCTCTCTCTTCTATAGATAAATATAATAAAATCTATGTTAATGTAGACTTTAGAGCAACAGGCTCTCTCTTCTATAGATAAATATAATAAAATCTATGTTAATGTAGACTTTAGAGCAACAGGCTCTCTCTTCTATAGATAAATATAATAAAATCTATGTTAATGTAAACTTTAGAGCAACAGGCTCTCTCTTCTATAGATAAATATAATAAAATCTATGTTAATGTAGACTTTAGAGCAACAGGCTCTCTCTTCTATAGATAAATATAATAAAATCTATGTTAATGTAGACTTTAGAGCAACAGGCTCTCTCTTCTATAGATAAATATAATAAAATCTATGTTAATGTAGACTTTAGAGCAACAGGCTCTCTCTTCTATAGATAAATATAATAAAATCTATGTTCATGTAAACTTTAGAGCAACAGGCTCTCTCTTCTATAGATAAATATAATAAAATCTATGTTAATGTAGACTTTAGAGCAACAGGCTCTCTCTTCTATAGATAAATATAATAAAATCTATGTTAATGTAGACTTTAGAGCAACAGGCTCTCTCTTCTATAGATAAATATAATAAAATCTATGTTAATGTAAACTTTAGAGCAACAGGCTCTCTCTTCTATAGATAAATATAATAAAATCTATGTTAATGTAGACTTTAGAGCAACAGGCTCTCTCTTCTATAGATAAATATAATAAAATCTATGTTCATGTAAACTTTAGAGCAACAGGCTCTCTCTTCTATAGATAAATATAATAAAATCTATGTTAATGTAGACTTTAGAGCAACAAGCTCTCTCTTCTATAGATAAATATAATAAAATCTATGTTAATGTAAACTTTAGAGCAACAGGCTCTCTCTTCTATAGATAAATATAATAAAATCTATGTTAATTTAGACTTTAGAGCAACAGGCTCTCTCTTCTATAGATAAATATAATAAAATCTATGTTAATGTAAACTTTAGAGCAACAGGCTCTCTCTTCTATAGATAAATATAATAAAATCTATGTTAATGTAGACTTTAGAGCAACAGGCTCTCTCTTCTATAGATAAATATAATAAAATCTATGTTAATGTAGACTTTAGAGCAACAGGCTCTCTCTTCTATAGATAAATATAATAAAATCTATGTTCATGTAAACTTTAGAGCAACAGGCTCTCTCTTCTATAGATAAATATAATAAAATCTATGTTAATGTAGACTTTAGAGCAACAGGCTCTCTCTTCTATAGATAAATATAATAAAATCTATGTTCATGTAAACTTTAGAGCAACAGGCTCTCTCTTCTATAGATAAATATAATAAAATCTATGTTAATGTAGACTTTAGAGCAACAGGCTCTCTCTTCTATAGATAAATATAATAAAATCTATGTTAATGTAGACTTTAGAGCAACAGGCTCTCTCTTCTATAGATAAATATAATAAAATCTATGTTAATGTAAACTTTAGAGCAACAGGCTCTCTCTTCTATAGATAAATATAATAAAATCTATGTTAATGTAGACTTTAGAGCAACAGGCTCTCTCTTCTATAGATAAATATAATAAAATCTATGTTAATGTAGACTTTAGAGCAACAGGCTCTCTCTTCTATAGATAAATATAATAAAATCTATGTTAATGTAGACTTTAGAGCAACAGGCTCTCTCTTCTATAGATAAATATAATAAAATCTATGTTCATGTAAACTTTAGAGCAACAGGCTCTCTCTTCTATAGATAAATATAATAAAATCTATGTTAATGTAGACTTTAGAGCAACAGGCTCTCTCTTCTATAGATAAATATAATAAAATCTATGTTAATGTAGACTTTAGAGCAACAGGCTCTCTCTTCTATAGATAAATATAATAAAATCTATGTTAATGTAAACTTTAGAGCAACAGGCTCTCTCTTCTATAGATAAATATAATAAAATCTATGTTAATGTAAACTTTAGAGCAACAGGCTCTCTCTTCTATAGATAAATATAATAAAATCTATGTTAATGTAAACTTTAGAGCAACAGGCTCTCTCTTCTATAGATAAATATAATAAAATCTATGTTAATGTAAACTTTAGAGCTACAGGCTCTCTCTTCTATAGATAAATATAATAAAATCTATGTTCATGTAAACTTTAGAGCAACAGGCTCTCTCTTCTATAGATAAATATAATAAAATCTATGTTAATGTAGACTTTAGAGCAACAGGCTCTCTCTTCTATAGATAAATATAATAAAATCTATCTTCTATAGATAAATATAATAAATGTATAACATAGATTTTATTATATTTATCTATATATAAAAGAAAGTCGTGTTAATTACACTATTAATAACTCAAGAACGGCTGAACCGATTTAGATGAAAAACATAGATATCCTATGTTTTTCAGCCAAATCGGTTCAATTTTATCATTTAAACGATTTGATACATAGATTTCCACGGGGGCGAATCCGCAGGGAGCAGCTAGTGTTTTATATTTATTTGAAGGAAAACCAGAGGCTTATAAATAACAGACTAACAAATTTATTAATACTAAAAAGCTTATTGAATATTGAAGGTTTTCACGGATAGATGGGGATTGGGAGAGAGACTAAGTGAAGAGAGAAGTATTATTAGATTTATTTGACGACCGATGTGGCGCGGTGGGCGAAGGTCCGCCTGCGACGCAGGAGGTTGCGGGTTCGATTCCCGCCTCGGAACAAATGTGTGTACGATCTGCAGATATTTGTTTCGGGTGTTCTGGTCGTTTTCTATGTATAATAAAAAATATCTATCTATTTAATGTATTGTATTATGTATATCAGTTATCTAGTACCCATAACACAAGCTCTGCTTACCATGGGGCTAGATAATGTTGTGTGAATTGTCCAGCATTATTTATTTATTATTTATTTATAATCTCCACAGCCCCGCCCCATCCCACGCATCCACCTCCACGACCGCAGAGGACTGCTCCTCCAGCATCCTGCACACTCCAGAGAAGTCGGAGATACCTGACAAGATGGATGACAGCGGACAGGAAACGGAAAACAACGGAATCAACCATCATCCAGGTAAGTTATCCCTTCATTCGGTGGCGTAACGCACAAGGGACCAATCGGAGTCTAAGTGCGGACACAGGAGTACAACTACCATTCAGTGGCGTAACTATACTACGACGACCTCTGTGGCGCGGTACAGGAGGTTGCAGGTTCGATTCCCGCCTCGGGACAAATGTGTGTACGATCTGCAGACATTTGTCATTTGGTCGTTATCTATGTATAATAAAAAATATCTATCTATGCAATCTATTATATTAAGTATATCAGTCATCTAGTACCCATAACACATGCTCTGCTTAGCTTGGGGCCAGATGATGCTGTGCTGGATTGTCCAATATTATTTATTTATTAATACTATAGTGATGGGATTTAATTCCTTTACAGTACCAGCCCCTGACTTTACCGACGAGGGTCCTCCGGAGAAGCGTCGCGCTCTGTCGTACGTCGGTAATGGCGCGCTACACGACGACAACGAACAAAGCATTGATGGTGAGATTATATGTACACTCTACTGACTATAGTGATTATCAGTGCTGGGCAGGAATAAGTTGCAAGTCTGACTGGAGTTACTGCTGATAAAGTAAAGTAAAAGTAAAGTAAAAAATCATTTATTTCTTTAGGCTTACAAAATAAGCACTTAGACAAGTCACATTTTATACATTAAATTATTATCAAATAAAATTATTTTACTGTTCACTTCAATTTTTTGTCCACTAGTGGAAGAAGTGAAAAAGAAACCACTAGCATGTTCATCTCTTATATGTCTAATACATGGTTATTTGCGTATTTAAGTCTAAATATAATATGATTCGATACATGTCAATATTTAAGTAAAGCTATGCACAATAACAAATTACTTACATACTATTGTCTGTGCGAAACTGAGCGACATCTGGCCAAGCATTAACATCATTGAGATAATCATTTATGGAGTAGAAAGCCTTCTTGATGAGATTTATTTTTATGTAATTTTTAAATTTACGAATAGGGAGCTCAGTTGCTTCAGATGGAAGCTTATTATAGAAGCGCACGCTATTGCCCATAAATGATTTCCCTACCTTGTGTAATCTAAATGATGGGATGTGTAACTGGCAAAACTGGCGTTATATTTCTTATTTGCTGCATTTGGCAGTGGGCCTATGTAGTGATTGTATTGTATTACAGGATATCGTAATATGTGGCTTCTAAAGAACTTTTTAGAATCATCTCCGTTATGTTATTTTTAGTGTCATCATCATCAGCCTATAACAGTCCACTGCTGGACATAGGCCTCCCCCAATGAGCGCCATAGCGCCCTGTCTTCAGCTTGCCGCATCCAGCATCTACCTGCAGTCTTTCGTAGGTCGTCATCCCACCTGGTCGGAGGGCGTCCCACACTACGTTTACCGAGTAGCGGTCTCCACTCAAGAACACGTTTACCCAGCGGTTGTCGGTTCTTCGCGAGATATGGCCGGCCCACTGCCACTTCCGCTTGCTAATTCTTTGAGCTATTTCAATAACTTTGTTTCTTTGTGGGTTCTTTCGTTGTAGTACAAGTAATACATTATATAACAGATACCATTGTGTCTCTTATGCCCTGCTTGGGTACAATGTGATTCAGTTCGTCTTTTCATCATCATCATCAGCCTATAGCAGTCCACTGCTGGTCATAGGCCTCCCCCAATGAGCGGCATAGCGCCCTGTCTTCAGCTTGCCGCATCCAGCATCTACCTGCAGTCTTTCGCAGGTCATCCCACCTGGTCGGAGGGCGTCCTACACGGCACGGGCGTTCGTCTTTTAACACTTTGACTGCGGTTTTTTTTCGACGACTGCGATCTTTTTTTAACCTAAAAAATTCGTGCTGCCGCTCTACACAGCGGTTGTGTTGCCCCGCACATGCGTTTCGTTCGAAAAATATTACGGCTGTGCTGAGTCACACAGATCTGTATTTTCTCAGCCGCTGCGCTAGTGTGGACTTACGCATATTAGTCACTTGTAGAAAACACATAACGTGTGATTTCAGCAGTCAAAGTGTTAATTGTATTTAATTATAAAAGCATTGTCTACACATTCGCATTTTAAAGTCATGTGTTTGTTGCAGGTGACGACAGAGACAGCGAGAACGTGCCGCTGTTGTCGCGCGCTAAGAAAGAGAAGACATCCGCCAAGAAACTAGCCAAGGACTTGCAGTTCTGCAAGTAAGTGATACACATTTTAGGGTCGGTACATACCTGACCACCTGGTAAAAGGAAAAGGGGACGTCCACTTGAAAGATGGGTCGACGAAATTTTGGAAACAGAAAATAATTGGGCGGCCATAGCGAAGGATAGAAAGAAATGGCACAGTCTGGAGGAGGCCTTTACTCAAATAGAGATCAAAGAATTATAAAAATACTTATTTAATAATGCTCAATAATTAAAGTTTTCTTATTTTTTTAACAATGTTCAATTTAATTTTATTATAATTCAATTATTATGTAATTTATTCTTTGATAATAAATGGCTAAATTATTATTATTAATTTTTTTTTCTTTGTTATATTTATTAAGAGGCATGTGTACTTTCGTACTATAGCCTACACAAAAAGACTTAAGAATCGAACCCGCAACCTCTTTTGCGTTAGCAAAGTGGTTACGTACATTAAATTATTACATACCTGACGGAAAATGCGTCGAGCGTATCGTCGGTCCCGTCTATTCGGTGAAATTAGACCTGCCACATTACGCCTCTTGTACAGAAACTATGTCCGATGTTACGCCGCGGTTATGAAAATCATTAGAAAATATTTGTTTAGGGATGTAAGGGGGACTCCAACATCTCGCCATCCAAGCCAACCTAACCTGCACGTGATACACCCTGCTAGATAATGAACTAGGCTCTGGTGGAAATATAAACCATCATCATAATTTGATAACTTATTACTTGACACTGGCAGAAAAGTGTCCATCCAGACACAGTTGCGATAAAAAAATAATCATCATCATTATACGACATTATACATTAACGTTGTCGACGACCGATGTGGCGCGTCGGGCAAAGGTCCGCTTGCAACGCAGGAGGTTGCGGGTTCGATTCCCGCCTCGGAACAATTGTGTGTACGATCTGCAGATATTTGTTCCGGGTGTTCTGGTCGTTTTCTATGTATAATAAAAAATATAAATAAATAAATAATGCTGGACAATCCACACAGCATTATCTAGCCCCATGGTAAGCAAAGCTTGTGTTATAGGTACTAGATAACTGATATACATAATACAATACATTACATAGATCGATATTTTTTATTATACATAGAAAACTACCAGAACACCCGGAACAAATATCTGCAGATCGTACACACAATTGTTCCGAGGCGGGAATCGAAACCGCAACCTCCTGCGTCCTGCGTATATGAAAATATAGCCAGTTAAAGTTCCGCGTGACGTCACTTAAACGTATTTATTTATTAATTGAATTCCTAATTTCCCCCAGAATGCTCCTCAACGATATGGAAATGCACGAGCACGCATGGCCGTTCCTTCTGCCCGTGAACACGAAGCTGTTCCCGCAGTACAAGAAGGTCATAAAGTGTGCTATGGACCTATCCACCATCAAGAAGAAACTAAACGATAACTCGTAAGTGATAGCCTTGAGACTTACACCCATATCTTTAGATAATTCTTAAACTAATCCTTCACTCTGCCTTGAGACTTACACCCATATCTTTAGATAATTCTTAAACTAATCCTTCACTCTGCCTTGAGACTTACACCCATATCTTTAGATAATTCTTAAACTAATCCTTCACTCTGCCTTGAGACTTACACCCATATCTTTAGATAATTCTTAAACTAATCCTTCACTCTGCCTTGAGACTTACACCCATATCTATAGATAATTCTTAAACTAATCCTTCACTCTGCCTTGAGACTTACACCCATATCTTTAGATAATTCTTAAACTAATCCTTCACTCTGCCTTGAGACTTACACCCATATCTTTAGATAATTCTTAAACTAATCCTTCACTCAAACTCGTCTTAAAAGCCTCGAGTTATATGAAATGAAATGAAATGAACGTTTATTTCTTTAGGCTTACAAATAAGCACTTAGACAAGTCATATTTTATACTAGCCATATTAGCCACACCACTGGGTTCTAGATTGCCTGGGAGAAATCGCTGTCAGCGATAAGGCCGCCTATTGTACTTTTTATGTGTTACATTTAGATATAAGGTGTTATTTTATAGTTTTAAGTGCAATAAAGTGTTAATTCATTAATTCATTCATTCACTGAGTGATGCGGCAAATAAATTATTTAGGTTAGTTTTAGATATAATTTAGTTTTTAGTGCCAGTTAATAGATAGATAGATAGAATAGATAGAATATACTTTATTGCACAAAAAGTTGTACATAGGCGAGCATAATGCTAGATAGCATTCTCTACCTGCTAACCTTTGGGTAGTGTGGACAACAGTTTGGTAGGTAGTGCCATATAATAGAGATAATAAAATATACTACTCATAATGATACTAAGCTACTTATATTATACTTAAACAGTAATATATATACCTATATAAATAATTAATATATAATTATAATTACGTACCCAAAGAAAATAGTTATAGACTCTAGATCTGAAGACATTAATCGAGGTTAATTGTTTAGATACGGGACTGACATAGTCATTAAAATTACTCAAAGTCCCAGTAATATAATAAAAAACAAAAAAAAAAAGAGTCTCGAGCATTCCTTCGAAACATACTCGAGTTCGGTATACTAAATAAATAAAATAAATAATGCTGGACAATTCACACAGCATTATCTAGCCCCATGGTAAGCAGAGCTTGTGTTATGGGTACTACTAGATAACTGATACACATAATACTATATATTACATAGATAGATATTTTTTATTATACATAGAAAACGACCAGAACACCCGGAACAAATATCTGCAGATCATACACACAATTGTTCCGAGGCGGGAATCGAACCCGCAACCTCCTGCGTCGCAGGCGGACCTTCGCCCACCGCGCCACATCGGTCGTCAAACTCGTACTTAGTCGTTAGTTCATCGTCATTAATTTCATCGAGATAGTTTCCAAAATCCATTGTAAATGACATCAAGCTCTTTTGAGGAGCATTCAAGGTCGCTTGTTACCTTGAGATGTTAATTTACATTTCATTTTCACTCGAATGAGATAATTTGCGAAGTTTAGTTCCAGTGAAGGGATTTTTACGATCAAGCATACCGAAACGCGTTTGGAGTTTGAGTAGAGGTTGAATCAAGGTACGACTAAAGATATGGGGGTAAAGAAGTCTAGTGATTTAATGCTGCCTGTCCATTGACGCGAAGCGAGATAGCGGAGCGGAGATTTATGCAATATTAGTTTCTGCACGCGATTTCACACGCGTTGTATCTATGGAAATTTTAAGGTTATATCTATCCCATGAGAACTGATTTATGGAATGACAAGTAATGGCCAATGCCTGGAACTACCTGTATGCAAAATTTCAGACCGATCCTTTTAGTAGTTTTTGCGTGAAAGAGTAAGTAACATCCTTACAAACTTGCATACAAACTTTCACGTTTATAATAGTAGGATTAACCAGCATTACTAGTATATTTCTACTAGTGACCATATCGTATTTATTGTTCCAGGTACAAGTGCAAAGAAGAGTTTGCCTCGGACGTCCGCCTAATATTCAGCAACTGCGAGGTTTTCAACGAAGACTACAGCCCCGTGGGCCGCGCCGGACACAAGATGAGGCAGTTTTTCGAGACCCGGTGGGCTACTGTTTGAATACTGCCTTAATTATAAACAACTCTGTGTGAATAAGTGTTAAAATGCAATGATTCTGAGGCCATGATCAAAAATACACATTAAAAGTGTAACATTTCAAGGAATAAGTGTCTAATTGCAAAGATTTAAAGTGTTAGTGGCCTAAGGAGTGAAATACACTATTATAAAGTGTCTAAATGCATGAATATACACCATAATAATGTGAATAGGTGTCTTAATGCACTAATTATATGCTTATAGCAGTTTTTTGACTTCCTGTGGGCTAATCTACTTGTAAAATACACTATTATGAAGTGAGATAGTCAAATTGCAAGAAATATGTGTCCAAATGCTTATATGAACGAGGATAAGTGTCATAATTAAAAGATTCTGTGTAAATGAAGGGCTGAAATGGGAATGGATGAATAAGTGTTTAAATGTCTAAAAAGTGTTGTGGGGTCAACAGAAAGATGACTAACTTGAACTGAAAGATGTTTAACTTGAACACAATAACCATCTAGATGCAAGGAATAAGTGGATCATTCTAAAATGTTGCGTGTATTGATGGCCCAATGGATATATACCCTAAACAATGTAAATAAGTGTCTAAATACAAATATTTTGCTTGTATTCATGATATATATATATATATAAATAACGTAAGACAGATCATTAAAATTTGGTCAAATTGTGAAATATTATACACCTTATATCAAATGAATAAGGCTCTAAATGCAAACATTCTGTATATATTGTTGGCTCAAGTTGAAAAATACTACCTTAATCAGCTGGAATGTGTCAAAAGATGTCTAAATTCACAGAATTTGTGTGTACTGATGGCCTAAACTGAAAAATGCACCTTCGATGATGTCCTAATAGACATTCTGGGTTAGTGAGTGAGAAATACCTTAAGTTGAACCTAATAAGTGTCTAAATGCAAATATTATATGCATATTCATGGCCTTAATGATAAGGTCACATTATTCAAAGTGAATAAGTTCTAAAATATAAAAATTGTATGCTTGATGGCCCAAATTTGAATATCTTCATGATAATGTGTCAAATATTGTTTGCCAATACAAAGTCTACCTTAATATTTTGTAAATACGTTTCAAAATGAATAGGGAGGTATAGGTATCCTATTCATATATGGTATGGCTGCTAATGTAGAAAAAAATGTAACCTAATGCATACAAAGATTAATGTGAATGTGTATACGAAGAAACAATTTGTGTGTTGACTCCTAAAAGCAACTTGTAACTATTCTAGTCTTTTCTAGAAACGAAAAATTATTTAGAACCTAAATATTACTGATGTAATTTGTGTGGGTTACCGAATTAGGTAAAAATGTCGTATTTTTTTCACAGTTGCGTCAAATTTTTCGATTGTTTCGGATTCATAGGGATGGGACACTTAAATAATAACGATATCGAAATTTGCATGATGTAACATCGATACAAAAATTATGGGTCATAGTTACATTAGTTTTTGACAGTCACATTCATTCCATTTGTCAAATGTTTTTGACGATTACATTCCATCATGGACTTTAGGACCTTGAAAATAGGTTTCACATTCGAATATGACATCTAGAATCTCATCAGTTTATGAAAACTAGGTGATTGTAAGAAATGTGGACAACGCACATTAGTATCGTTGTTGTATTTAATATTTCGCGGACTGTACATAATAGTATTAAGGATAAAAGTATTAGATGAGATCTATTTAAGCATAGAAAGATTTCGGTATTGTCATTTTTTTTTTTATAATTTGCGCGTAGCAACGAAACAGTATTTAAACCTGAATTTTAATTTGGTAAATTCGAATACTCGATTATTTGGTGGCCAGTTTTTAAAAGTAGATTGGAATTCGTATACTTTTATGTGTAAAAATAGATATATACTTAAAATTTTTGGTACTTATAAGGTTTTAGAGTCAAGTGTAGAGTAGGGCCTAAGTCCTCGGAATAAATAGTAGGCCTTAGTTTTTAAAATAAATTCTCGACATGTAATTTTTCCGTCGGTTCGACATTTTAATGTTTAATAATAGAAATGTCTAATCAAAATATAAATGTAAATCTATAGTCTTGTGTCAATAGATGATTTTACTGCTTTTTTAATACGTTTTAGGGGTACCTAATCGCAAGGAGTTACAATAGTTATATTGACAATATAACTGTTGTATATAATGTCAAGTTTCCTTCAATAATAGTGTAGACTTTTCGTCGACAGCGTAGTTTTTTTTAGCCAATTTACGTTTTGCAATTAAGTTATTTTTGTAATGTCTTTGACTAAATTTGTTTTTAAATTTTGTGATTTGTGTTTTTAGGTATTTTTTAAAATATGTTCTTCTCTAATAATAGTAGTGTTGTAAAAATAATGAATATAATGTCAGTCAAGTAAAACTTATAATAGGCTCCATTTCTATTTATTTTATAACTGTTTATTTATTACATTGTTTGCGGTAGTTATCTTGTGATTTGCGGAAAACTACCTGGTACTTATTTTGCATTCTATTTCTGGTTTTACTATAAATGTATTTTTTCTTAGATAGTATTTGTGCATGGTCTACTTAAAAATCTCTGCCCGAGATTGAATTTAAAAACATCGACTATCGATAGAAGCACGTACAACACTATCTAAGAAGAAACCAACTATGCTTTTTAATTATATTTTCTACGGAGTATTTAAGAGAAAGTATTAATTTAGAATAACAGCTTTTAAATACATAGACATTTTTAATTAAATTATTTACTACTTATCTGTTTGTTTGAATTATGATGATTGATTGATGATGTGATGACATACATACAAGTTTTAGCTGAAACGAAGCTTGTCACACTCCTGTATCACATAATATAGAACAGTATGGAAACTAAGGCTCAACTCACACCAAAAAACTCGAACGAGTCGCGCGGATGCCCGCGGCGCCGCGGGAATTCCGGCGAATTCGACTCGTTCGAGTTTCTCATGCGATAATAAGTTTTATTGTAATTAAAATAAAGTTAAAATTCATATGACACTGAAACTGCGCTCCGCTTCGCTGCGCTTCGACGCTCTTTTGATTTGATGAAATAAATACCTACGCTCCATTATAGCACTAGGGTTGTCACTTTTCTTGTTTTTGATATATATTTTTTATTAAGACGATTTTTTTTCTGTAGTGATCAATAAATGGAATTGAAATAACTAGCTTACAAATGTGGTCTGATATAATATAATAATATCTTCGTCTGGTCGAAGCGACGCGTGACCCGAGATCTGGCGAGTATGTTGCGCAGCGCATCAGCCAGCATTGCCATACAGCGTGGCAATGCAGCCAGCGTCTTGGGGACGCTTCCGACTGGTATTGATATGGATCAATTGAGCTACCTGTAGATTGTTTACAACAATCTGCAGTTAGGTCAATTGTAAATATGTAAAAGTATTTGCTTACAAATACAATTTAAATAGGTTATCTCATGGCGTCGCGTGTGAGCCGCGGTTGGACTTAAACGTTTCGTGAGCTCGTCGGAGCGGACGCACGCAGTCATTGTAGCGCAGCGCGCGCGCAACGCGTGTCATGAGCGGCTGCGAACCTTACCGCGTTTTTTCTAACACTCATTATGTGAATCCAATTCACATAATGAGTGTTACTTAGCGTTATCACATTTATGTAGGTAGATATTACTGGCCTAAGATGAGAGAACAAATTGCTAAGTTTATTAATGAATGCACTATCTGTGGCCAAGCGAAATATGACCGGTCACCGATTAAACAACAGTTCCGAGTAGCCCGCTAGTAAGCCTTTTTGTCGATTCATTTTCAAAATACGCACAGGTTTACTATGCTCATAATGGTATTCCGATCACTATGGTTACAAATAACGCTGCTACCGAATTCACGAACCAACTTGTTGCGGAATTCGATAAGATGCATAAAATCCAGCATCATAGAGTAGCTCCCCATACGCCTAACGAAAATGGGATTATTGAAAGATTTCCCTCTACGGTATTAGAACATCTTCGTATCTTATAATTAGGAATAAAATCCGAATCCGTCATTAATTTAATGCCCTACGCCCTTTCGGCCTATAATAATAATAGTATTCATAGTTTTACTAAGTACAAACTGATAGAAGTAGTTACTTATCTACAGGACATTTCGACCCTCGAGATCCTTTTGACGAACAGACCTTTCGGCGCATTTGTTACAACAGTAGGTACATGACTAGCCAGGTGGACTAGATGACTAAAGCCTTTATCGCGATTCATGACATGTGTACGTCAACACGTAAAGATCTGACTGACCAACGAAATAAGAAACTGGACTCATGATGTCGTCATGGCAGACCTCCCTATTCATATTTACACTAAGAAAAATCGAGGTCCCATTGCCAAATCTAGACTAAAGCGTCTATTGGCTGAACAGAAGCTGCTCTAGGCTGATGATGATGATGAATGCATAACTACTTAATAATTAAAAAATGCTGCAATTAAAGAAGACAAGAGTAGGTAACATAAAAAAAAGCCAGATAGAAAAGGAAAAACGAAGAGGCACCAAATCTAAGCCTTAAATCTAAATAGCACAAAAACGAAACAAAAATACATTATTAATTTTTATAGTTTATGGAAGACCCATATTGCCAAATCCATGAGGCCAAATCAATAAAGCCAAGTCAAGTAGTCTATCTATAGAGAAATAAATCTTCTTTATTCCGACCATGAATGAAAAAAATACTCGGATGGAGTCTCAATCAACCGAAGAATGAAGTACTCACTGTAGTACAGATTTTGACATTGTCGGTTTATAGACTACTCGTCCGCCATTACCTCTTTAGACACCAACAGAGTGACATAGATCGAAAAATGAAAAATGTCAGCTTGGTCAGATGTTGCCGAAATCACACTAATTTAGTAAAAAATAAACACAGAATCACATTTCACACATAAATTTCGAATTACATCCACTTATTTCTTCGATTGAACACAAATAACTATCAACAGAAAAATGACAACAAAAACACAAATCTTGCCGGTGCTACCAGCACGTAAACTTCTAAATTTCCGAATAATGTGGGAGTTTATTAAAAATGTTTCAATCTTTGTATATTATATACATATAATGCTTAAAATTGGAATGAGGTAGGTAGCCTACCTAACATAAATAAGAATTTAAATAGATATATAATAGATATTTCTTAAATATTTTATTACCTATATAAAGCTAAATTAACACAGACTGACTTGACTTACTGATTGACGTTATTGTTTTCCTTGATGGACGTATGTTTTTTTACGGAATCGTATCGAGGGGGTTGAGGTGACCTAAGAAAAATTCCAACTTTTTGACATTTACTCCCCCAGAACACCCCCCCCCCCCCTGGCCCCTACGCGGAGCCATATTGCATAAAAATAATAGTGGGGGTGTATAGAGGAGACCATTGGAGACATGTTGCTCCTGCCCTCTGAGAACTCCTCTTTTGAGTGTGCTACCAGATGCCGTCGCGATTTAGGGGTTCTGATTACAGGATCGTATAGATGGTTTCTTTCGAATAGAAAAACCAGCCAGTCGTTCGGAAGGAAAATAATTATAATCATAGGTTGGTATGTTACGTAGTAGGTAGCTCTTATAAAAACTATAACATTTTTGTGATTAAAGCATTACGCTACTTTTTTTTTAAATAATAGCTACCTATTTGATTTGTGATCTGTGATTTGTAGAAACTTTTATGAAAATTATCGGCATTTTTTTTCATCAGTTGGCATCTCTCACTTATGACAAGTCCGCCATTGTTGTTGCCTTGTGATTCCGTAGGACTCCATCTGGAACTAAATCTATGATTCCGACATTCATTTCCGACACATTGTCTATGGATGGATGGTCTATATAATAACTCCATAACATAACAAACACCTAACCTAACCTAGCATAGCATAGCACTGATTGTATGTAAAACATGAACTAATCTAAATCAATAGAAATTGTAGTTCCTACCAAGATTATGAAGTGCATTTGGTGTTTGTGTTTATACACTTATGTGTGAGATGCACGACTTGATTTTGAGTGGGCAGCGGACGAGACAAATTATCAACAAAGCGATGAAGACCCCGAAGCATCCCGAGATTTTTTCAGCTCTGTACACGAGATAATCCCTACCTATTTTATTTCGTGACAGGAATCAAAGGTAATAGAATCTATAAAATAGTTAAGTTCCTATTTTGTTTTTTGCAATAGTTAGCCAAGCCATGTATTGACATAAATAGTAACTCTTGCAGGACACGCATACCTCCTGCATACCTCTTGGGAGGGAGAAGAGGAAGGTGGGGCTGGACATAAGAGAAAAAAATTAAGAAGAAGAATAAAGTAGTATGTTGTTCGGTTGTATCTGTAAAGTCATACTAGGATGGGGACAGATTTACTGATTTTTGTCTTAATTCCTCCTAGGCATAAAAAACAGGTAAGTGAAATTGTAAATTAGATCATATCAAATGGTAAAGAAATAAATGAGGTATAATTTAAGTAAATCTTACAATAATAGTTAATGGAGAAAAAATAAACAAAAGTTGAATTAAAATTTAAATAAACAAAAATGTGTAAAAGTAAATTGAATTATCCTACTAATATTATAAACGTGAAAGTTTGTAAGTACCTAATGGATCTTTGTTACTCTTCCATGCAAAAACTACTGAACGGATTGGGGTTTTGCATACAGGTAGTTCTAGGCGTAGAATAAAAAATAGGCTCCTTATACTCCCATAAATCAGTTCTCATAGGATATAAATAATCTTAAACATTTCCATAGAAACAATGTGTGCGAAGCCACGGGCAGAAACTAGTATAAATGACATAATTTGTGATATATGAATGATTAGATTGGAGCTGTTTATATTGATGCCAGATGAACTAGACACTGGCTGTTAATTTGAGCACTGAGTAGTTGTTCTTTAAGTGCTTTCATAAAGATATAAATTCTTTTTACAGCGCGCATTGGAGGAGGAATGAATTCCAGCACTACAAAGCGCACACACACACACACAGCAAAGGCTAAGAATACACCTAAGAGGAAGAAACAGCTGAAATATATTGTTGTTAACTTGGGTGATGTTCTAGGCACCGAGAACTAGGGGATCAAGGTTGGTAATCTATCTGTTGGTAAACTAGAGACGGCTGTATTCACAATTGCATATTTTATCATCATAAATGGTAATGTCCATTATTTTCTATTCCAGCTTGCATGAATATTGCAGCAACACTACCTAAAAACCAAGGGAAAACCCTAAAAAATTCGAAAAAAACACTTCCCGAAAGTAAAAATTTCAGTGCAAAAGAAATACAAGCTGCAGCCTCGATGTTGGAACACGCTTTGGGTATAATTGCGTCACAACCTAACAGCCGCTCTCACTCCGTAATGAGTAACAAATCAAATTTATCATGGGCTAGAGACATATCTTCTGACTCTAGCTTTTTATCCCTACCCTGATTTGACCTATGTATATGACTGGAATAACACCCAATGAGATTGTAATGTTCAACAAAAAACTGCCTTCGGAAATGTAGCTTTGCATGCTCTCTGCTTCCTGTAGTTTGACACCGAACAGTGACCGCAATAGCCCCAAACGCCGACACAATCCCTTATCCTCGTAGGCACGCTGTAAATTGGTCTATGCCTCGTAAGGTGTTTTCGCGTTCCGTACATGTTGTAATGCTGTCGCTCCAACAGACAAGCATATTTTTGCCAATGCTTTCTGCATTTTTTTCTCATCGGTGCAACCATTCTCTCGATACACGTGTACAGGTCTTTGTGCATGAGAAGCATCTTCATAAAGAATTTCCACTGGTTGTAATCTTCGATACCCTTCAGTTTTTAGACTGGAAGACCAATCGAGATACCCGTTGCCATGGTCTGAGGGGCGAGCAGCAGCGCCGTCATTCGCCGTCCTCGTGCAGGTTCGCCTTGCGTAGGTTGTGATTTGTATGGAGTTGATTTTACAAATCGCGAATTGTTTTCCAATTACAATATTTACGTCGCAGAGTGCAGAATACGACGACCCATAATGGGCCCATAACCTGATGGGTTATGGACTTATGAACGAAATAATGAATCAAAGAGTTTTTTGTGTATGAAATCGGATAAAATTTATTGTATTGGTTGTACACAGAACGGCCATTACAGAGCAAGAGATAGAGCCGCCTATACACCCGGGACAACAGTAGAGTCTACTGTTGTCTCTGTCTGTATAGGCGGCTCTATCTCTTACTTGCACATGTCAGTGACATGTGACAGTTCTCAAAGTGACTTAAACATTGAATAAGAGAGATGCCACACGGGCGCTGCCGCTGCGCTGCGTCGTCGCAGCGTTGACGCTCCCCGTAGTTCTACATACAAATCTACCCGGCATGCCACATGGTAAGCTGAAACAACGCACGCGCAGCGCACAAGGAGTGAGGGAGACGAGGCAGGAAGGGGTGCTGCGGTGCGACGACGCAGAATTGTTTAGATTCTTCAGACTTCATTCAGAAGTCTAGTAGACGCACAACTGTCAGCTTCGATATTCTAAACTTTAGAATATCGAAGCTGACAGTTGTGCGTCGTCGCAGCGCTCGTGTGGCACTCATTGCGTTGAAGTCACTGCGTTGCGACGTCGCAGCGCAGCGGCAGCGCCCGTGTGGCATCTCTCTTAAGGTTAATATTTACCATTCCAACATTATGTATATCAGTTATTTAATAATATAATAATAAAAATAATAAGCCCGCAGGGCAGCTTGTGGCGAGCTGTTGGTGAGTAGCGACACCACGGGTACCGAGTGCTCCCGGGGAAGTTCCTGGTTCTCATCTCCGCTTGCGGAGTGGCATCCCAAGAGAACCAGATCCCCACCTCTTGCTTGCCTTCATTGGCCGGTCTGAGTGGAGTCGCGAGAGATGCATCTTAGAATGTAGACTCGGGGGTGGAAGTGTCTAATGGCGTAATAGCGAGGAAACCAGCTCACGGGCAGTCTTCGTGATGGTGAAATCGGGGCCGCACCTCTCGACACCCCTCAGTCGTTTGCGCCGATGTTGTTCCTCTCCGGTAATTTACGCCGGCTTTTTAAGGAACCCATCCAGCATTCGGCAAGCCACCGTCTGCCACTCTTAACATTATGATTGACTTGTTTATGGCAGACGTCCGAAATTCAAGACAGTTCTTGAGTCTCGGCTAAATTTTGATGGTAGAGGCAGGAGAAAACTTCTTTTTCGGGCATCGATGTCGGTACTCCAATAACGACGACTCGGCTTTCTTTTAAGCGGCTCATCGATTGTGAGGCCAGAAATGATGATTTGCAGTGTTCTTCAGCTTTTCGATGTCGTCCTTGGTATCGGTGCTGATGATGACGCCTCCGTTCCTGGTTTTCCGAAGTCCTCTCACATGCAGCTACATTTGTTCAGGGCCTATATTGTTTTTACTATAGATTTCGTATCTTCACTGGTCTTTAGTTTGTCGTTCGGGTATATGGCCACAGAACTGACATTTGTGGGCTTTATGTATGTGTTTGAACTTTTTTTACAGTTTCGGCGAATGAGGTTTTCTTCCACTGGTTTCGAGGTCTTTTCAATTGTTTTGATGAAGTCTTTTAGCTGGTGGGATTGGACAAGCTTTTCTTGGAGAATTTCTATATTGCAGTAGGCCTCCACAACTTTGGCTTTTACTGAGTGGTAGTGTACCGCCATTTGCGAAGTGCCTTTACCCACTTTACGACAGTGAGCGCTTACCCGTTGCTTTTGCTCGGAGGTCACCTTGCCTGCGGATGCAATAGTGCACACCTCATTCAGGCACTGGTTGATAGTGTTCATCCACTTTTTTCATGTTTAATAAACATTGGTCTATCTTTATGTCAGATATTGGTATAATATATTATGCTAAGGAGGAAGTGCTAAGGTTTAGCTTCGAGTCTGAAGATTGAGGATGATGATGAACTAGACTCAGAGTCAGATGTAGAGCGAGCTTTCATCATTTGACAGGACACTTGGCGGCAGGCAGGCTTTTGTAACACTATTTACCCTTGGAATTTTACTTGAGGGTGTAGTTTACGTGAAGTGACAATCACCTTTGGTAGCTCACACTTATCCAACTGTACTTGAGGCAGTTTTTTGTTGAACATTACATCAGCATCCAGCCTTGTATTTCCGGGGTAGTCACTACTTCGTACTCGGTTTCTTGGGCGGCACTTACATAGCGAGAAAGCTCAGGAGCGGGCGCGGTGGGGGTCGGGGACGGCGAGCGCACAGTTCTGCTGCTCCAGTGACCGAAGAGACTGGAGATATCCATTTCGCACTTATTTAGTTTGGATAGTTAGAAAGATATTATTATCTTTACAATAAAGTTCACACGTTACTACAGATTTGTCACAATTAGCAATATTCGTTCGTCCACGTTTTTAGAATTAAGCGACGTATGCCGCGCGCGGATTTACGGAAGTGTAGCGAAATGCGTCCCTTCCAGTTTTTTTTCATGTTTAATAAACATTGGTCTATCTTTATGTCAGATATTGGTATAATATATTATGTTAAGGAGGAAGTGCTATGGTTTAGCTTCGGGTCTGAGGATAATGATGAACTAGAGTCAGATGTAGAGCGAGCTTTCATCATTTGACAGGACACTTGGCGGCAGGCAGGCTTTTGTAACACTATTTACCCTTGGCATTTTACTTGAGGGTGTAGGAGTGACATTCACCTTTGGTAGCTCACACTTATCCAACCGTACTTGAGGCAGTTTTTTGTTGAACATTACATCAGCATCCAGCTTTGTATTTCCGGAGTAGTCACTACTTCGTACTCGGTTTCTTGGGCGGCAGGGACATAGCGAGGAGAAGGCTCAGGAGCGGGCGCGGTGGGGGTCGGGGACGGCGAGCGCACAGTCCTACTGCTCCGGTGACCGAAGGGACTGGAGATATCCATTTCGCACTAATTTAGTTTGGATAGTTAGAAAGATATTGTCATCTTTACAATAAAGTTCACACGTTACTACAGATTTGTCACAATTAGCAATATTCATTCGTCCACGTTAGTAGAATTGGGCGACGACGTATGCCGCGCGCGGATTTACGGAAGTGTAGCGGAATGCGTCGCTTCCAGTTTTTTTTTCATGTTTAATAAACATTGGGCAGAGTAGGAAAAAAACATGTTTTTTTTTAAAGAACAAAACATCGTGTTTTTTTCCACGAAAAAAAAAACATGTTTTAATCTTTTTTTTAAGAATATTTTAATTGAAATGTTTTAAACATAGTTTAAAACACTTCTTGTCATAAAAAAATGTTAAGTACTTACAGTGCGACATAAAAGAATTGACAATACATGAGGGCGCTACTATCGCTTTTGTGTCTTGCATGTAGCAACACAGTTTTTAAGAAACAAACGATTTTGATACTTGTATTATTTTTAGTAGTATAACATTTGCAAGACGAATTCTTATAGGTACAGAAAAATATAAGATGATATCTTGTATCTACTGGGTTATACGGAAAGGGTAGGTAAGTGGACAAGAGGTCAGTGTACGAACCACTTGTACAGTGGTATCAACACTGTAATCGCGAAAAAAGTAGCTGATCCACACAAAATGTGAAGTAAATGTATGGATTAGCTGATTTTTTTCGATTACAGAGTTGGTCGCATAGTAAAAGCTGTTCGTATTTGCAGGTGCACTGACTCCTTTTCGGCTTACCATACATAATATGAAAAAAAAACACGACTATATCAAATCAGTTATACTTGTATTTGTAATAATTTTATTAACATCACAATAGATCAAAATCTAAATATTCTACTCCTTCCATGAGGCTGCTTGACTCCTGTGATGTGCTGGCGCCGAAGTTTGTATTTTGTGACTGTGCAATAGACTCGTCACTTTCTGATTCGGTGTCATCATCAGAACTGTCTTCACCAACTCGAATGATTAATTCATCCTTGGTACTATACAATGTTCTCCGGCGTTCATAATATTCCTTTTCGATTTTTTTGACGTGTTCACAGCAATTTTTCCAGTCATCAGCAGTTATTGATTCGAATGCCTCTTCAGTCAATTTCTTTGTCTTTAGAACCAACATTCTGTGAAGCAATCTTTCTTTTTGCAAGTGCCCAAATCAACTCAATGGGATTTAGATCACAGTGGTATGGCGGCAGCCTTACCACTGTATGTCCCTGTTGACCCAAAATCTCATCAATCTCATAAATAGGATCAGGCTTATTTTTCTTTACCAGAGCTAGCAAAGACGGTTTCCTTAAATCAGGATCAAATGGTATATTGTTTTCTTGTAGCCACAACTTTACTTCATTTACTTTACTAGCTGATGTAGGAGCTTTATTCTTTACAACGGAGTGATAAGGAGCATTATCCATCACAATTATTGAAGGCTCTTTGATGTTGGGGATAAGCTTCTCTGTAGTCCATTTAGTGAAATTAGTTGTGTTCATTTCGGAATGGTAGTCCTCTTGCTTATTAACCCCACTGAATACTAAAAGTGCGTTTGATACAAAACCTATCTCGGTTCCTGCATGCACTATAATCCATCGCTTGCCTTTACTTATGTCCGTCGTAACGCCTTCTGTCTCTATGGACTGCCAACATTTTTTTAATTTGTAGCTAGAATGAATGTAGCTTTCATCTAAATAAATTATGTCTTTTTGAAGCTCTTGTGGTAAATTTCTGTTTTCCATAATAGTTTTTAAGTATCTTTCCCTTTTATGGGCAATCATAGGCTTTTCTATTAATGCTTGGCGGTTTGTTCTGCATTTCTTATATTGGAATCCAATATTTTTAAATAATTTTCGTAAATGTTCACGGCTTCCATCATAATTCATGTCTTAAAAACAATTTGCAATTACATTAAAATGGTTTTATTTGTGGCGAAATTTAACAGGAGTGATTATAAAAATCTGGTACATTATTAATAAATATTAAATAAACAGTCAAGTATGTGTCAAGATACGCATAAATGGTTCCGTAGTTATTTAGCTTGCCTGTATCTTATATCCTGTGTAACTATGGTTTGGTCACTAAAATCTGTCATTTCTGTATCTGTTTGTGTAGAACATGTGTTACGTGTGGTTCTACTGTCTGTTTCAAACTTCTTAATTCCGGATTATTCAGAAAATTGTAGTGGATAATTATAATTTTCTCGAGGTTATCTATTGTTAGTCGATTTCGTCTCAAATTCAGTATCCACTTGAAGGTTGAAAAGGATCTCTCCACATCTACTGAAGTAAGTGGTGCAAATTTGTACATACCAGAATCATTCTGTTGATTACAAGTTTCGCTAATTTCCCTAAGAACATCAAAATCTGGGTTTCTGTCCATCAGTTGCTCCATTTTGTTAATTAACGTATTATTTGATGTTTGATTTAAAATATGCCTTACGTGGTCAAAAATTCGAAATGTTTCTGTTATAGATAGGTCACGTTTTTCTAATTTTACGATAGCAGTTCGTAAAGCTTCAAAATACTCATATAAATATTCTAAATCACTCTTCAAATTAGGTTTATACAGGGTTAATTTTAAAAGACCAGCAACCTTCGGTGACCGTGTTCCAGGTATCCTCGGCAACAACGTTTGTTCTACGACTTTTGAAATAACTCAATAGGTACATTAATTAGAAATTATTTAAGTTTTTATTGAATTGTCGTAACTTTTGTAGGTCTATGTTGCATCAAGGACGACGCACGCTTACGCGCGCCTACCTACCTACCTAGTTAATATCCATTGCTCGCGGCTTAGAGCATCTCGCGGGGCTTGTAGGCAGTAGCTATGTATTGAATCCACAATCCCTTCATACTTGACCAGGCTTAGGACTGGCTACATTAAAAAATGTATGTAGATAGGTACCTATCTAGATCTGGTAGTTAGGTATTATGTAGTAATCATTCATAACTTTTAAAGTCTAATTAAGTTATATCAATGCTAGATAACTAGATAGCTTTTATTCACTTTTCATTGTTTAATGTAGGCGTATTTAAAAAGTGGAATCAGCATATTTACAATAATTAAATGATCGATTAAAATATTATTTACAAATTAGACATTACCTCGCAGGTTCAAATCTTGCGGGTGGCGGTGAGTATCGCGCACATAGCGTTCAAAATAGTCACCTTCACAACCAACACAAAGACCACACCTAAAAATCAGCTGTTCGTTAACACGAGCTAACACTTGCGAATTTGATTTCACATGACCAAAGGCCCAAATTATTTTTTCTATCAACAAGTCTCGGCTTGTGATTTCGCCACCACTGTACACTATTGTTTTTATGTGTCCCCATAAATAAAAGTCCAGGGGTGTAATGTCTGGTGACCTTGGAGGCCATGCACGAGGCCCGCCACGTCCTATCCAACGACCGGAATAAATGCTGTTCAAGTGGTCTCTAACCTGACGAGAATAGTGCGCTGGCGCGCCGTCATGTTGATAGTACATATCTCGTAAGTAGGCGAGCGGTATACCTTCTTCCAACACTGGCAGCGTTTCGGTAAGAAATTGTAGGTATGATTCACCATTTAGTCTATCTAAGAAAACCGGTCCCAGTAACGTGGAATTTATTATTCCCGCCCAAACATTCACACTAAATCGGTGTTGAAAATTATGTGGTCTCGGTTCGTGTGGGTTTTCGTAACACCACAAATGTTCATTACGAGTATTGAACAAACCCACTCTACCAAATGTAGCTTCATCAGTCCACAGAATGGTAGGCCGTTCAGCAAGCAACCAGTTGCAAAACGCCACTCGTGCAGGTTTGTCAGGTTCGGTGAGTTCCTGAACACGATGAAGGTGATATGGGTATTTGCCTTCATTGTGAATGAATAGAACTGAACGAATAGAACAAACGTTGTTGCCGAGGATACCTGGAACACGGTCACCGAAGGTTGCTGGTCTTTTAAAATTAACCCTGTATAGCTTCGTTGCTATCCAATAAATCTATGACACTCGATATTTTGTCCAAATGTTTGGCAAAGTCATCGAGTTAGAATATTAAAGAGTACCAATCTCTAACTGACAGCACTCAAAAAATGTCCAAGCGCCGTTCTACATACCTATACCTTTGTTGTTATATAGCTCACAATGACATTCGCGAATTAAGACGTTATCTTGGTTGAATAATGTTCAATGTCGCTTGTACGCAATGTCATAATAATGCACCGAAGATGACCGGCGGCCATGCGTACGAACAGGGAACAGCGCGAGTGGAGACGCTATTTGTACTAAATAATATTAGAGGTCGTATTTGTGACATTATTATAATGTGAATGTGAGTTTATAATGTACCTAGGAGGACTCCGAAACTAAACATCTGATTTTAAAAATATGTTTACCAATATTTAGAATGGCCATCTAGGTTTCACGATGGACATAGGCTATAATTATATTATTTACCAGGAGGAGCCGGGGCGGGGTAGCTAGTCACAGTTATAATATGCAGATAGCTTATTATACGTTATCTTGGTTGAATAATGTTCAATGTCGCTTGTACGCAATGTCATAATAATGCACCGAAGATTTCCGAAGATGACCGGCGGCCATGCGTACGAACAGGGAACAGCGCGAGTGGAGACGCTATTTGTACTAAATAATATTAGAGGTCGTATTTGTGACATTATTATAATGTGAGTGTGAGTTTATAATGTACCTAGGAGGACTCCGAAACTAAACATCTGATTTTAAAAATATGTTTACCAATATTTAGAATGGCCATCTAGGTTTCACGATGGACATAGGCTATAATCAGTGGCGGTAGCTTCATACAAGCCCAAAAGCCGGGCTTGCCCTACCTCGAATTTCATACAAAAAACATTTACTTCAATATTTCAATTTTCGCGCGCCAATACATTCATTTGTTTCTTTTTAATCTATGGCTAGAGACTATCTTTGCTATCTAATAAGTATCCGAACGCGCCGGCGGCGGCGGCCGCGCGCGGCCTCAAGTTGGCTCTCAGCCATGCATCTCGCTCACACTCATGGGCTTGCAACGGGGCTTTGCAGCCACCTATATCTGTCCCGTTCTATCCTATGACAAAGTGCTACGTCTATAGATATAACTAGGTTAGTTTTCTATAGCGTTTAGTATGGAAAATTAAGCCCGGCTTTCACTGTGAAGTTCGTTACAAACTACGGTCAACTCACGAAGTTTGTACAAGAAAATTTTCGTTTGTTTTGTTTATTGAGTGAGCGACAATTAGCATATTTATTTATCGTCCTAACCTTCGAGATTTTTGTATGATTTAGAGTTTAAAATTAGTGTAACAGGTGATATTGTTACTTGTGAGGATTTGAAGTGTGTGAAAGTTTTAATAGGCGAGGAGAGGATGAAATCTTTATCTTTCACGGAGAAAAAAGACCTGTGGCCTTCCGCAAAACCTACACTACACTGGTTTTGTGTATTTCGCAAACAAGTATGTCTCATTATCATAAGACAATTTAATAGATCAGTGTACAAAACTCATTGGATTGTTGGTTGCTACCAGTCCAACAAATTGTATTGCTGGAGTTTTTAAGTGTAATTTTCTAACGAGATAACTGTTTGGAATACGTCTGGTTTTGATGATTTAAATTTAAAAAAAAATCACAAAATCACATGAACACATGTAATTTCATTTTGTAATTTCGATAACCAACGCATAGAGACATCATTATCTCGTCAATTATCTGAAGAAATTTCAAATCATAATACGCGTGTTGTATTTGCTCTCCAAATACGACCTTTTTTTAGAAAAAACATGCAATAACAAGATAGCGGCAAACCGGTGCCTAGTTATTTAGCGAATCGTATCTCGGGCTTGCCCTGTTCTCCAGCCCTAGGCACGCCACTGGCTATAATTATATTATTTACCAGGAGGAGCCGGGGCGGGGTAGCTAGTCACAGTTATAATATGCAGATAGCTTATTCTCTGGACTAACACTTATGCTAGTTACCTAATTTTTATCCCGGAAAACACGGGTGATCCCGAGGGGTGCAAATAATTTTAAATAAAACAAAATTAATCTGTATTTCTAGTTTTATTAGGTACTATTTTAACTTACTCACGAATAACTTAATTACCTTGAAACAATGTTAATTTATTGTAACGTTGCCTTTTGCTTTGATTTTTTATTTTTTCAGTACATTTCTTTGCAATGTAATGAAATCTAATGTTTATATACCGTTCAATGACTGCTGTCATTAAAATGGTTCTATGGTTTGAAAATTCAAATGCATGTTCAATTAGATCTTCCATAACTTCTTTACCTATAAATGACTTCAGAACTGAAGAAATAATTTTTTGTGGATTTAACTTAAGTTCACAACGTTGACAATGTCTTATATTGTGCTCGGTTTTTAGACATAAATTGAACACATCCTTGGATGAATAAAACAATCCTCCATCAATCCATTTGATATCAATCAAGTTATGAAATGTCATTTTTTCTTTAGCCATCAAAGAGTTACAACAAACTTCACACTTAACTTTTTTTTAAATGTGGCGTACAACGTTCCCAGAAATATACCCAACTATTTGATCAATGTATTCGGACTCAGATTCAGATGCGTCAAGCTGTTGTGACAAAATCTCACAATTATTGTACGTCTCAGATTCATGAAATGAAATATTTTGAGTATCGTCATTCTCGTTTTCAATTTCATGACGATAGCCAATTGTTGTATTATTTAAGTTCTATCGCCACACTCGCCACTTAAGATGGGAATATTTTCAAGTGGTACCTATGGCATGTCCTGTAAATTTTGAACTCAGTTCCAGATGGGTTAGCATTTTTTTGTAAACGGATTTTACATGGCGAGAATTGGGGTTGTTGTTATAGCCTCCTTGGCTTCGCAGATCTCCAAAAAACAATTCGACGTGGTCTTGGCTAGTTTTATACGTCAAAAGAAACGACAAAACTGATGTTTCAACCAGTGTTGTAAATAAGTGCCTTAAGCTTTCTAGGCATACAACCAAGCCCAAAGCCCCAATGTACCGTTGTGGAAATCCCTGATTGGGATTTCCACAACGGTACATTTTCTGTGGTATGCACAGTTGTAGTTTCATTGTTTTTTTAGTGGTTCGTTTTCGCAGAATGTCAATATTTAGAGATAGCAGATATTCTTTGGCATGATCTATAAATGGAAGTATTTCACCAGCGTTCGTTAAGCTCAAAGGCTTTTTAAAACCATCGTTTTGTAGATTTCGTGTGTTCAGAATGTCAAAAATGTTGTTGATGGTCATAATGAAGTCTGACGTCGGCTGAGATCCATCGAACGTAGCTATAGCTAAGTCATTTTTACAAAACTGTATAGATTTAGCTACACTGCGGCTTAGAAGTTGTGTGGCTAACTTAACCTTCATGATCTCATTCCTGAAGGCTACATTGTGATCGGCGGAAGGGTGTTTGAAAAAGGTTTTCATGGATTCCTTATTATCTAAGTTACAGCCTAAAATTTTCATAGTCGCAATATTTGTCTTACAACCATCAAAAGTCAATGAAACTACTTTCATTTTGACATGATGACATTTTCGCAATGCAATATTTATTAAGTTGGCCTTCATTTCTGCTGTAAGGCTTGTTATCAAAAAATAACCCAATGGAATTTTGAATGAATCGTTGATAGCTACCAACATTATGACGTATACTTGACTTGCTATTACTTCGGATTCTTCTGATCCCATACCCATATCTACTAGTCCTTCGTATCGTTTCCCCGTCCATATTTTCTGTTGCCTTATTGACATCTCATCTGCTACTAGGGCGCAAATATACTCTGTCTGAATTGTTGGATTTTTCCTTCAATCTATCAAATGATTCCACTGTGAAACCTGGTTCCGCGTTTACACTCTTATACCAGTTGCATAGCGTGTTTGGGTGAGGCAAACATGTGTTGTAGAGACGCCTTACTTATAGGCTGCCGGCGAGTAAAAGTGGAACGTAAGTGCAAATTTCCTAACAGCAGGTGGATACTTTTTGAATGCCCTCTTCTTTTTCTTTATATTTTTTATATATAGGCATTGAATATTTCGGTAACTTCTAAATTTTGAGATAATTCAGAAAACAACGACTGGTCAATGCCTTTCCTACTTTTTAATACCTTCAAGGCATTTTTTAAAGTGGTGGTCTTTTTAATAAGTCTTTTATTTTGTTTTTGTAATCTATTGAGCTGTCTGTTTTTGTTTTGGAGCTGTCTGTTTTTGTTTTGAATATTTTTTTCGCATAAATTGAGGTTCCTTTTCATAACAATTTTCCTGGGAGTGTCTAAAATAGACCCAATAGTCATAGATGTAGAAGGGCTCTTTTCAATTTCTCTTGAACTGTCCTCCTGAAGCAAATAAAAATATTATGATATTAAAGTAATATAATTTTTAAATTTTGCAATTTTTTATGACGTAACAACTACCTGCAAATAAACAACGTTAGTTTCTTGGCGTAATTCTTCATTGTTCCCAAATTCATTAGCAATCTGAAATAAATAAATAGGAATTAATTTAGCCTTTATATCATATCACCATTGCGTTATATTGTAGCTGAATGCATACTACACACTATATTAGGTAATTATTCATTTTTAGGGTTCCGTACCCAAAGGGTAAAACAGGACCCTATTACAAAGCCTCCGCTGTCTGTTCGTCTATCCGTTTGTCCGTCTGTCACCAGGTTGTATCTCAAGAACCGTGACAGTTAGACAGTTGAAATTTTCACGGATGATGTATTTCTGTTGAGGCTTTTACAACATATAAAAAAAGTTAAATAATTTAAATAATTAAGGGCGGCAACGTCCTTACCACCTTGAAAACCCATCACTGGAGTAGGGTAGAGAAAGCTATAAATAAGGAATAATATACTTACGTGCAAAATGGGTTTTGCATTTTTGTTAAGCCTACTGAAACCTTTCGTTGTTTTATATATGTCTGAAGCGGGAAAGTGGTTGGAGCAAACAACCGAACCTTTACATGGCTTGTAGGTTGAATCATTTCGAGCTTTTGATATTATGACTGTCCATTCAGAGCACCTTACGGGGTTTCGAGGAAAACTAAAAACAAAGCATACACATAAATATTGCAATTTACACTAAAATAATAGAACGCTATCGACTCATCTACTTTTTGTTCGGAAAAAATAAAGCATTTAACAACATGGTAATATTATTAAGTATAATAATTCATTTAAAATACGTAAAAATATTTAGTATCAATCAACTCCATAATTTTGTCGTTGGAACACAATATGCGCGTCAAAAGCTCACGCGAGACTTTGTCTCTCTTTTACTCTTACGTATTTGTTTGGTACGTGTGAAAGAGATACGCCTACGAGGTGCCAAGGTCAAACTGTGAGCATTTTATTTTGCAGAAAAAATTAAAATTAACATGGTAATCCGTACTGTGGATACATCAATTCATAAAATTGTTATGATACTTGCCTAAAATACAAAACAACATCCTTTTTTTGCACGTAGTTGCTGTTATTTCACACTTATTCCAGTCATACCTATAATAGGTCAAATCAGGGTAGGGATAAAAAGCTAGATTCAGAAGATATGTCTCTAGCCCATGACGAGAGACGAGAGTCGGTTTCTTGTCTAAAGCACGGACGAATTTTTTGACTCCTGATTTTATACGGTGTTTATGATAGTACGAATCGTATAACTTTTTTTCTGACTCAAATATCTCAGAAACCGTATCACTTATGAGATTTGATCATAGAACACTTTTTGTTTGTAATCATTTACTCTATCGATTGACGTGCGTTTCATCACTGGCCGCCGAATCACGTTTTTTTTTCAAAATGGCGGACGAGTAGGTATGCCAGGCTCCATACAAAAATGTTCGAACCCCTTTGATTTGTTACTCATTACGGAGTTAGAGCGGCTGTTAGGTTGTGACGCAATTCCCAAAGCGTGTTCCAACATTGAGGCTGCAGCTTGTATTTCTTTTGCACTGAAATTTTTACTTTTGGGAAGTGTTTTTGCGGGTTTTTTTCGAATTTTTTAGGCCATGCCCTTGGTTTTTTAGGTAGCGTTGCTGCAATATTCATGCAAGCTGGAATAGAAAATAATGGACATTAACATTTATGATGATAAAATATGCAAGTGTGAATACAGCCATCTCTTGTTTACCAACAGATAGATTACCAACCTTGATCCCCTATTTCTATGTTGCCTAGAACTGACTGTAATACAATCCTGAATACAATATATGTAAGATAAAAAGTTTTTGTTGATTTTCTTGACTTGTCTTTACTTGTTTTAACACTTTGACTGCGGTTTTTTTTCGACGACTGCGATCTTTTTTTTTACCTAAAAAATTCGTGCTGCCGCTCTACACAGCGGTTGTGTTGCGCCGCACATGCGTTTCGTTCGAAAAATATTACAGCTCTGCTGAGTCACAAAGATCTGTATTTTCTTAGCCGCTGCGCTAGTGTGGATTTTCGCAGATTAGTCACTTGTAGAAAACTCATACCGTGCGTTTTCAGCACTCAAAGTGTGAAAGCTGAGTAGAGCTAAAGATGTCACAGATGAAGTTTTAAATGGCTCCATTAACATGATTTTTTAAGGACAATTAAAATTTCAATTAGAAAATTTATATATTTTCTTTCGTTTCAAGACAGTTACTAAATTAATGTTTTTTTTAAATACTGTGTGGATTATGCAGCATAATCCATAGAGTATTTTCTGGCCTTTATAAGCAAAGCCGGTAACAAGATAACTGATATACTCGTATTATGGTTTAAGAAACTTTATTCTCATAAGAATTACAATAATTCACTTAAGGTGAGAACTTCGGGCTAATAGTTCTGCAAAGCCATAATTCTGCAAAATTTTATCTTTTAAAATTAACTAATTAAATGAGATACGGGGGGGAAACTTGCAAGTTTTTGTGTTTGGCAAAATTATATTAATGCGAGCACTTGTCCGGACAAGATATTTAAGATTTTTGGGTTATTTTATCTACCAACTTTAAACCAAATGCTTTTTTATAGCAAGGGTTGAGGAATTGAGAACGGCTATTTTATTATTATATTGCATGTATACAATACAATACAATACAAAAATACTTTATTGTACACCAGATACAGAACATTATGAAAGATATTACATGTGACAAGTACAATGGGCGGCCTTATCGCTTAGAAGCGATCTCTTCCAGGCAACCTTTGTATGTTTAATTTGAGGAATATATGAACATTTTGTGTACAGAAGTGCAAGAGAAAAGCAATCCAGTTCAAACACAACCACGCAAGAGTAACTAGGTAAATACCTACTCCTCAGTTTCACTAAAATGAAATAGCAAGTTCTGATTTCTTCCTAATAATATTATAAACGTCAAAGTTTGTAAGTATGGGTGGATGTTTGTTACTCTTTCACGTAAAAACTACTGAATGGATTTTAATGAAACTTATAGCTTACATATCAGAATAACACAGGCTACAATTCATAAAGATACAGTATATTATCCATAATATCTATCACCACGCGGGTGAAACCGCGGGGCGCAGCTAGTACTTTATATTTGAATAATCGTTCCAATTTACTTACGACAAACGCGTGACGCATATTTACTACCTACATATATTTTTTATTGACATCATACACACGACACGAGGTGACACGAGGGATGAGTCCCGAGAAAGGAATAAACCAGTTTTACTTTTAGGTACCTATTTAACCCTTAATTAATCGCGTGTTTAACACCCCAGCGACTGTTTGATCGTCTCTAGTTATTGGAGTTTCGATTTTACAACGCTAATTTTTAAATCCTAATCATAAATAAGAGTCTGATGTTGTACGTATTTGGTAGTTTTTATATAATTTTAAAATTGGGGTGGAAAGCACGCCACGCGAGTACTTATGTACTTATGTTTTTATGCGCGAGTAACTAAGGGTTAACTTAGGCTCTAGACAGACGGACCGCATTTCAACTGCAATCCAACCGCAAATTGCAGTTTGAATGCAGTTGAAATGCGGTCCGTCTGTCTAGCTAGAACCTTAAATCTTAATAAATAAATAACATTGATAATAATGATACCCCGTTGTTTTATTTTTTGCAAACAAACCTTATTTACAAGTTTTCTTATTCCGTCATAGACCACACATACAAAACATACTATCATCTACTCATATTTTTGAGCTATGTAGGTATTTCTATAAATTTAGCAAAATGGTGCATAATAGAACGCATCGTGATGTGGACATCAATTATTGTTGTTATAATTAATATATTTGTAGTTAGATTTTGCCTAGATTATTTGGTAAATTATTTTGTATTATGGAAAGTCGAGGAAAGCCTAACCTCCCCACCACCTCGTATTCTTTGTCCCTTACAGTGAACACGCAAGCTAGACATAGACGTAATTTTTTTTTTTTTTTTGCCTCTCAAACGATAATCTTACTCATCTACCTTGTTCATTTAATAAATCAACGCAAAAAATCAGTAAAATATATATTTTTGTCATACACAGTACAATTTTCTATATCAATAAGCATATCAGGCGTTCTCCAGGGCAGTCTCCTTGGCCCTTGCCCTTTTCATGATGTTACGTCGGTGGCTTCGCTTCTTTGATAACTGGGTGCTGCCCGCTAGCTTACCCGCCTTCTGAAGGGCTACTAGTTTAGCGGATTTACCCTGAAAATAATAAAAAAATCCACATTATTTCTTACCGTAAGGGCCTACAGTCTATTCAATAGAATAAAATTGTATCACATTTGTTGTTTTATTTGCTTCTGCGCGCAACATTACACGTGTATTTGATTAACACGTGTATTTTATTATTTATTATTATTATTATTATTTATTTAATTAACCATTGCTTGCAAAAAAAAACAAGATTTCCAAGTATTATAGCTCGAATACTCAGGGTTCTAGAAATCTTAATAATCTATATATATAAAAGAAAGTCGTGTTTGTTACAACACTTATAACTCGAGAACGGCTGGACCGATTTAGCTGAAAATTGGTGGAGAGGTAGCTTAGAACCAGAAGTCTAACATAGGATTTTTTAACATTTAAACAATTTGACACATAGATTTCCACGGGGGCGAAGCCGCGGGGAGCAGCTAGTAATACATATATTACATGTATCTCCCTAAAGTATTTCCATTTTGAGGTTAGATTTGATAATAACAATTTCTTCCACATGACATTTTCGTAGTTACTAACCTTAGCTTCACTCTTAGAAAGTTTGCTGTTTTCCTGCAGTGTGAAGGTGACGTTAATGCGTTTATTATCTAGCATTGAGTGGTGCTTAGACAGGGCCGCCTGAAAACAAACAAATAAATAAATAATGCTGGACATTGCATTCTCTAGCTTCAAGCTAAGAACTTGTGTCATGGGTCGATAACTGATATACATAGAAAGATCAATTATTATTAATTTTAATTATTGACTTTCAAATTCATTTAGTATTTGATTCACATAGAACTGCTCTTTGAACATGCTGTGTAAGTGCACACATATTTAGGAATAGTTTTAAATATTGTGCTTTTATTTGTTTAATATTTTATTGTATTCTGTTTTGCCAAATAAATAAATAAACCTAGAACACCAGGAATAATCGGCAGATCGTAGAAAAGATTGTCACGAGGCGGGAATAAAATCCGCAAGCTTTTGCGTCGCAGGCGGAACTTCGCTCACTGCGCCAGATCTGTCGTCAAAAAATGTGGTAAAAAATTTAAATAATGTGCTTACCTCATAAGTGATTTTGTTGGATAACTCCATGAAAGCAATAGCACTCTTCCTTTTCTTACCATCTTTTTCTACCTGCTTCGGTACTCGGACATCTTTGATATTGTTGCTGATTTCCGCAAAATGCTGCTGTATCTAAAAAGCAATAAATAATAATGCTGGACAATTCACACAGCATTATCTAGCTCCATGGTAAGCAGAGCTTGTGTTATGGGTACTAGATAACTGATATACATAATACAATACATTACATAGATAGATATTTTTTATTATACCTACATAGAAAACAACCAGAACACCCGGAACAAATATCTGCAGATCGTCACACACAATTGTTCCGAGGCGGGAATCGAACCCGCAACCTCCTGCGTCGCAGGCGGACCTTCGCCCACCGCGCCACATCGGTCGTCACTAAGCAAACATCGAGATTATTAATAAATACAAAATATAATCAAACACATAAGACATCTACACGCTGTCGGCGTTATCATAATAAGCGTGTTATTAATTTAGTATTTTTTTTTTAATGAATAGGCTCCGAAACTACTGTACCGATTTGAAAAATTCTTTCACCGTTGGGAAGCTACACTATCCCCGGTGACCATAGGCTATATTATATTTTCAATAAAGTTAGGGATTCGTACTAAAAGCGTGCGAAGCCGGGAAGGTCCGCTAGTTTTTTATAAACACTGTGCATGTGATTCTTTTGTAATCATAATCATATATACTTAAAGTAACTTTTGATTACATTTTTCTTAGAAGTTTGATTCAAATCCCGGCTTAAAGAGGAGGGATGAGAGAATACTCAATTCTGGAACCTGAGTATTTGATGTTAATTTCAACTCAATACTTCCATGCATTCCTAAGAAAACAAGAAGGTTGACAGACAGACAGATTGTCTTCTTCCATTCAATAATAGAAAAGGAACCGCAGAAAGATTATAGCTTATAGAAAGATAGAAAATACTTAATTTTATGTACCATAAAAACTCAAAAATTAGTTACAATTGGCAGTTTTATAGCTCAGGAGCAATCTCTTCTGGAAAACCAGGGATGGATAGGATGCCGGATCCAGGGGATCTGCATGCATGAAGGTTATGAAATATTATAAATAAAATACTTATAATACTATAAGTAGAAATAAACTACAATCTACATACATATATGTGCGTATGCTTACCCTTCCCTTAGTGATTTCCAAATAAACAACAATCTACATACATATATGTGCGTATGCTTACCCTTCCCTTAGTGATTTCCAAATAAACAACAATCTACATACATATATGTGCGTATGCTTACCCTTCCCTTAGTGATTTCCAAAGGTAGGTTTCCCAGAAAGACAACATATCTCTTTGGTCCTTTCTTTTTAGGAGCTTTTGCATCATTCTCATTTTTATTATGATCTCCATCTTCCTTCTTCTCTTTAGGCTCTTTTTTTTCTTTAAGCACTTTTTTTTCTTCGGGCTTGTTTTTTGGTTCCTTTTTTTTCTTTTCAGAAAGCTCTGGGTTTGTTGCACTGCGAAACATGTTGTACAATATCCTTATTTTCCTCAAATCGGAATCTTTAAGATTTTCCCCGCTTTTAAGTATGGCCTGGATCTTGCCGCTGATGAGCTCAGTTGAAATGTTGTTGTCGGAGCCCAAGAGCTGGTTTCTGAGGGCTTGTCGAATACGTCCTGGAATTTAGAGAAATGCAAAAAATGAGCCTTTTTTTTATTTGCTTTGGGTGGTTTTGATATCACGGCGGCCATGATAGGCCTATTGTAATGCCCCGTACCCCATCTTAGGAGGACACTGTTATTTGAGCCCAGAGTGTTAAGTCGTGACAGACAGAAATGAGCCTCTTGGTAATTGTCAGAGAATAAAATAACTTATTCTCATCCAATACAATGATTATTCAATTGAACTGCTAATTTCAAAGCGACATTGTACAAACACATGTATATAATAAGCTAACATGTAACAAGAGAGAACCCATAAATTGTTGTGCCCTGACAGGGTTTTTATGCATTGTGTGTATTGCGTGGTGTGTACCTACCCACTCACAATAAATTATATGAATTCTTTGCATTTTTTTTATACTGTCTGTTGATATGCAAGATACCAATACAAAATCATGTTGAAGCAAATTCAATATTATATTATGAGAATTTTTATCTCCATTATAATATCTATTTATCTAGCTAATCAGCCGGAGCCCACTGCTTAGTGCAAGTCTCTTCCTTATCTCTGTACCCTTGGCGGTCCTGTACCAGTCGGATCCACTGCTTCCCTACAGCCTCAAGTCATCTGACGCCACCGCATACGCATTTTGACAACCGAAGTGGCGCGGTGGGTGAAGGTTCGCCTGCGAAGCAGAAGGTTGCGGGTTCGATTCCCGCCTCGGTACAATTGTGTGCACGATCTGCAGATATTGTTCTGGGTGTTCTGGACGTTTTCTATGTATAATAAAAAATATCTATCTGTGTAATGTATTGTATTATGTATATCAGTTATCTAGTACCCATAACACAAGCTCTGCTTACGATGGGGCTAAATAATGCTGTGTGAATTATCCAGCAATATTTAATTTAATTTAATTTAATATCTCTAGCTTTGGTTCATCGGAGATCCTCTCTCCTTGCCAAATGTCCTGCCTATCTCTGCTTTGGCCTTGCAATCTGAATGCTTACTTATTTTGCCTTATTTTGTCTAGCTACTAAGAAATACCTACATACCTTTTTGGTTATTAGACATTGGTACACTACGAAATCTTTTCACCAATTCCTCATTTTGCAAAATATCGGTCATTGCAACATTTACTTCATTAATTTCTTTGTCTTGCTGCACAGTTGTTTCTTTCGCTCTTTTCTTTTTTTTTAAAGATTTAGTTTTTGATGATATATTTACATCTGGTTTTTTATTGGTTCTTATTGTTTTTTTTGTCTTTTTTGTGGGACTGTTTGGTTTTGAGGGAGAGGTACGTTTAGTTGTGGCCTTTTTAATGGTTTTAAGTGAAACATCCATGGACCACTTGCGTTTAAGGTTCTTTGCCGAAACAGTTTCCATTGTTTGTTTCACCATTCTGCAAAAATTTAAATTTATTTAGTATTTAATTACATAGGTATAACAAGGTTCTAGTAATAAAAATATAATTAGAAAAAGTACATAGGTAATATAACAACATAACTAGGTTTCATATATAAATGATGATTATAGGTTATGTTTTGTCTAAGGTTAGGTACCTACCGACAGTAGTGATTGCATGAATTATTTCGATTTAAGAGATGTGTTTACTTTGTTCTGTTATGGGCACGTGTAGTGTTTCAGTCATACAGTTCAGAAACCGTGCAATGCACGTGTATTTGTGGCCAAGAAAACGCTCTAAACATGGTAAAATATACTTACTTCAGGGATTCTTTTAAAATTTATTTAATACTAGGTATTTATTTTCGTTTGTAGGTAACTTTTTTGCATAGTTTTATTTTCTCTTCCCTTCTTCCAAATACATGTGGTAATCTATAAAATTCAATTAAATGCCTGCTTGTTTTTTTGCCAGATTTTTGAAAATGGTTGAATTGAATGATTTCAATGACATTTTCATTTTTGACAACTTGACAGAGAAAAAAATCTAAATGTCATTGCATACCAGGCTGCGCAGTACAGCCTGCTGAATCCGTGGTCGTATTTTCCAAGTCTGTACATGCCATGGCCGGCAGTTATATGGACTCATTGAGGTCGCTATGCCTTACCTACCTGATACGTCAAGCATCAAGACAATCAAGCCATGGATGAACGAAATATCGAAAATAAGTCAGCAAAGCCTTGTTTGCACTAAGCTAGCGATTTAAGTCCCATTTCACCGTTTGCTGCTAAAACTAAGATCTGCAAAACTCAATTCAATATTCAATGTTCAATATTCTTAATACCTATCAAAGCGCTTTAACGGATCAACTTTATGTCGGTAAAATGTGCTGAACTTTGAAATGAAAATGAAATTAATTAATTTGTTAAAAGAACATAATAAACTTAAATTTAAAGGTAAACTAAACGTGTTGGTAATCGTGTAAGTCCAGTAATAAAATGGCTTTGCCTCAGCATTAGTTTTAATCTAAAACCATGACGACTACAGGTTTCTTAACACTTTGACTGCGGTTTTTTTTCGACGACTGCGATCTTTTTTTTTACCTAAAAAATTCGTGCTGCCGCTCTACACAGCGGTTGTGTTGCGTCGCACATGCGTTTCGTTCGAAAAATATTACAGCTCTGCTGAGTCACAAAGATCTGTATTTTCTCAGCCGCTGCGCTAGTGTGGATTTACGCATATTAGTCACTTGTAGAAAACTCATACCGTGCGTTTTCAGCACTCAAAGTGTTAACGGTGGCGGGATATTGTTCCAGCACTTCGAGGCCGCATAGCGGAAGATACCTCTGAAGCAGGCAGAGCTGTGCCGCTGTATCTCGAGCTGCATCGAGCACTGGCCAGAGCTGCAAGATCTTGAGCTAGACAACCATTACAATTTCTCGTAAACATACGATGGTGACTTAAACTTCAAAATTCCAAACATAAGACACGCAAGATGCAGTTTTCGTCGATGCTTCATTTTTAAGATGAAATGCCTATTTAAAAACGGCGTGGCTTTGGGATCTTATTTTATAGCTGAACGGAAATGGTTGATTGTCGCGAGAATCAAGTTTTTGCTGCGTAGGTAAGAGATTCGATTTTTTAGGTTGATACGTTTCTGGACTTTTTAGGGTTTGAAGTCCAGAACCAACCCACAAAGGTGATGCTAAATTAAAGACAAATTACTTCCTAAAATATTTATTGAAATCGTATCAATTGGATATCTTTATGGCTAATTCATAAATAATATTAATAAATGCACTCATTTATGTAACTAGAAGTATTTTATTTACAATAAGTTGCTACCTATCTAATTTATCTAAAAATAAATAATGGAAGGACGGAATCGTTGTTACATATATTAACTTATTTGTTTACCTTAGTATTTTAAATTCGATAATGTTCTATAGATCTACTTAAATTGTAAAATAAAAGTCATTGTCCTATTTCAGTATAACGTTGGACCAACTCATTTGCAACAACTTTTTGTTTGATAACATGATCACTATCTGAAATTAATTCCTGAATAATAATTGGTCGCAAATGTGTCAGATTAAGTTGCGTCACATTTGCATCCCATTGAGACACTGGTTGGTTTGGATAAGGCTCCAGGCGCAATAACCTATTCATAAATTGATCAAACATTATTGTATAACGCATGCAAACTAAAACTGCACGCATTAAATAATTGTCTAAAACAACGGTTGTATCTGATTTTTCAAACGATATCGTGCGTCTAACGTCTATCGGTATCAAAGCGTACGCAGCGCACGCAGCGGCGTCATCGTCACCGGTATTTACAAGCTAGGGTGCGTCCAGTGCGTTTAGATCTTGTATAGGCAATCTAAGTATATTTTTCTCTCGATTTAGTCGTTGACGTCATCCGCAATACTGGTCTCTCATCGGTATTCACAGATATACCGATCCAGTGGACGCTGTGCCATAGAAATCAATACAAAACAACAAATCCTTCCGTACGCTGCAATTCAGATACAGTCTACGCGTAAACTTAAAACTGGACAAAACTAACCACGCTATTTAACACATAACGTAACAAACGTTATCAGCGTTATTACGCTAATTTTAGCGCGAATAACGCGTGTTAGGGGCATTTTAGCGTAAATAACTCGTGAAAAGGCGTTATTCGCGCTTTACTTAACCTAATAAGGCGTTATTAACGCTAAAATGCGCCTTAACACGCGTTATTCGGGTGTCTAAAATGTAATGTAGGTATTAAATAGCGTGGTAGCCTTGCTAATGTATCTATTTGACGAAACTAAAACTGCAGAATCTGATTGATCCAGTCTCTGAACTCGGAGATGCGCGTGTAGACGCCGGGCTGGTTCGGCTCCGCGCAGCCGATTCCCCACGAGATGACACCACCGAGCACGTATCTGCCGTCTCTTTCACGCGGCAGAACCATTGGCCCGCCACTGTCACCTGCAAAGATAAAACAAATTGAAGTTGGAGTACATATACTACAATTCGACGACCTCTGTGGCGCGGTGGGTCCGCCTGTGATGCAGGAGGTTGCGGGTTTTTTTCGGTGATTACCACCTCGGGACAAATGTTTGTACGATCTGAAGATTGAGATGGGAGTTCCGGGTGTTCTGGTCGTTTTTTATGTGTAATAAAAAATATCTATCTATGTAATGTATTGTTTTATATATATCAGTCATCTAGTACCCATAACACAAGCTCTGCTTAGCTAGGGGTTAGATGCTGTGTGAGTTGTCCAGCAATATTTATTTATTTATAATTCATGTCCTATGCTATTTTGGTTTCATCATATTCATATAGACAAAAGCTTCCCTCTCCTAAGGGCCTTTGTTAATTATCACGGTTTTCTCGTCGTGAAAATCTATTTTCTTTCATAGCGGTTTTTGGTGGTTTTTGCGGTTTCCATAACGATAATACTATCATCTGTAAGTGGTTGTATGGCCACTCACAAATGCAGATGGCATAAGCCCTTACACCTTTCGCATATTGACCTCAAGGGGTCTTATACCTATTTGTAAGCTCAGAGCATATTCAAAAGTTTCCACCTGCAAATTACCCTTTCTACATTTGAAATTCCCGTATAACACATTCATACTTATTTATTAAATTCTCTATATTACACAAAAGATTGCAGTTTCACATTCAAAATACCCTTTCTACATTTAAAACTGCAGAATAAAACATTCATAAGATTATTAAATTCTCTAAATTCGACATTCCAAACTAGAGTTCCCTCATACAAATTCAAATCTACAGATTCAACATAGAAAATCGAATATTTAGAGATTATAGTAAAACTATTGATTATAGTAGTTTTTATATTTAGAATTCCAGTAGCTACTTTAAAGCTGGCAATTTAACAATCATGATTCGAATTTCTAAATTCCACATTAAATTTTCAACATCCCAGAATCTAAATGCAAACCATCAACCCACCTTCACAGCTGTCAGTGCCCCCTTTGCTCCGTCCAGCGCATATGAATATGTTGGGTATGTGCTCATTGTAGCCCGCTGCTTGGTACATCGCCTCACAGGCCGAGTTGTTGATCACCGGGACCATCACCTCTTGCAGCACGCTTGGGAGCGGACCCTCTGTAATATAAGATATTGATGTCAGTAAGTAGAGTATATAATTAAGTTTGCACTCGCCTAGTCTGAACAAGCCTTTATGGAGGGTTTGACGGCATGTGAGCTGTTACAGTACGCTTGAGAGCGGACCTTCCGTCTGTGACATCTTAGAGGACGCTTGGGAGCGGACCCTCTGTAATACAAGATATTGGTGTCAGTAAGTAGAGTATATAATTAAGTTTGCACTCGCCTATTCTGAACAAGCCTCTAAGGACGGCTTGACGGCATGTGAGCTGTTACAGTACGCTTGAGAGCGGACCTTCCGTAATACAAGATATTGGTGTCAGTAAGTAGAGTGCTAAATTAATTTTGCACTCTCCTAGTCTGAACAAGCCTTTATGAGGGTTTGTGACCTGCACTTTGAAGTGGACTCTCTGTAATACTTGCTAAGTAGAGTAGTAGGAAATTAGTATAGTTCGCACTCTTGTTCGCGGTTAGTGTGAAAAAGACTAGGAAAGATAAGTCAAATTTTGTACTATAAATTATTATTAGAAACATCAGCTAATTTTTATCCCAATTATCAGTTCCATTTGGATATGGGCTAGATAATGCTGTTTGAATTGTTTGGCATCATTTATTTATTTTATTATTTATGAATAACCTTAAATCGATTCAATGGAACAACGCGTGCGAAGCCGCGGGCAGATACTAGTTAACTATCTGCTTATCTTGGGGCGAGATAAAGCTGTGTGAATTTCTTCATCATCATCATCAGCAGTCCACTGCTGGACATAGGCCTCCCCCAATGAGCGCCATAGCGCATGCTATGTGAATTGTCCAGCATTATTTTATTTTTAACTAGCTGTGCCCCGCGGCTTATCGGCATGTGGGCGTCTGGGCGACCACATGGGAATCTATATGTCATACATATTAAATTTATACCTAAACCTTCCTCTTGAATCACTCTATCTATTGCTGAAAACTGCATTAAAATCCTTTGAGTAGCTTAAAAGATCTAAGCGAACAGACAGCGGAAGCGACTTCACTTTATACTATTTAGAGACTGTTATTCCCTTACCATCAAAGAGTCTTCCCCAGCCCGTGACGTAAGCACTCCTGCCCACGTAGTCATCATCATTGTCAGGCACGCAGACGGGCAGGATGTTGGGCTGGAAGGTCACTGGCTCGTAGAACCTGCAAGGAGAACATTTATTAAAAAATATATATTAAAGAAAAAACATGCGGGGCAGTCTTTGGGGACTACCGATAGAAGTGAAAACTAAGTAATTGTATATTGGGCGTTCGGGGACAATGACGCGAGCTCCAAAAATAGGTACCAATACAATACAATACAAAAATTCTTTATTGTACACCATAATCAAATTAAACATTACAAAAATACATTATATGCGACAGGTACAATGGGCGGCCTTATCGCTTAGAAGCGATCTCTTCCAGGCAACCTTTGGATGGAAAGAATTATATGAATTTAAGAAAAGGCAGGGGGTGTACCATATGTTATCTAAATAAGAATACTAAAAAAACAAATAATAAATATTACAAATTCCAAAATAAATAATACACTACTTAAATACATAAATAAATAAATTGTAAGTACCAATATTCATTCTTTTGGCAGGAAAAACTCCTTGACGTGAGCTTTAAAAACAGGCAAGGATATAGTTTTTCTAATGGACTCTGGTAGTGCATTCCACAACCTTATGGCCTGGATGGAGAAGGATTTGTCGTAGAAACTGGTTTTATGAGGTACCTACTCATATAAAAATAATTAGGCTTCTCCTAATGTGTATAATGATACACATTAGGGGAAGCCTAATAATTTTTATTTCCCCTAATGAGGGGGACGCCTATTTTTTTTAATGCTGGACAATCAACACATCATCATCTACCCCCAAACTAATCAGAGCTTGTGCTATGTGTAGATAATTGATATACATAATACAATACATTACGTTGATAGATACCTATTTATATTAGATATTCATAAATAAATATAAATAAATAAATAATGCTGGACAATTCACACAGCATTATCTAGCCCCATGGTAAGCAGAGCTTGTGTTATGGGTACTAGATAACTGATATACATAATACAATATATTACATATATAGATATTTTTTATTATACATAGAAAACGACCAGAACACCCGGAACAAATGCAGATCGTACACACAATTGTTCCGAGGCGGGAATCGAACCCGCAACCTCCTGCGTCGCAGGCGGACCTTCGCCCACCGCGCCACATCGGTCGTCATAAGGAAACAAACATGTGCAGATCGTACAAATATTTGTCTGGGGCTGGAATCGAACCCACAACACTCATTTCGACGCGTAGTACCAAATTCGCAAAGTGCCAACGCGCGCATAATATGCGCGCGTTGGCACTTTGCGAATTTGCGAATTTATGTCCAATTACGCAAAACTCCAAATTAGCAAAGTACCAAGTTTGTAAAGTGAAAAACTCGCAAAACACCAACTACGTTAGTTACTCGTTGCGGGATGACCTTTACCCACCGCTCCAAATCGGTCGTCAAATACCTATGTCCAGCGGTGGACTAACATAGGTTGATGATGAAATCAAGCACCTTGATTGTGAAGAGGAAAACGATTATATTTTTTTTTAATTTTCTGAATCATTAAAGTAATTTCATCCTAACGCGATGTGGTCATATCGAGATGAAAGCGATTGAAATGAAATGAAATGAAAGTTTATTTCTTTAGGCTTACAAATAAGCACTTAGACAAGTCATATTTTATACTATTCATTATTATATTGATGTTCACTTCAATTTTTTGTCCACCAGTGGAAGAAGTGAGAAGAAAACACTAGTATGTTCATAACTTATGTGTCTAGTACATTTGATTTGCTTATCTGTAATTTGTTAGATTTTGAGTTGGAGCAAAACTCGTTCCAAGCTTTTTTATCTTCTAGATAATCTGATATTTTGTAATAAGCCTTTTTACAAAGAATATTGCTTCACAATTTTTTTAAATTTATTTATTGATAATTTTTGCAATTGATTTAGCCCTAACTGCTACCTAGTCAGATCAATATGTAGTCCTAAAGCTTCTAACTCATTTTTAATTTTATTTTAAACTCTACTTAAAGCTAGACGAAACAGTTTTTTGCCCCTAGCCTCGCTAGATCTTCCTGCTACTACTGATGATATCAATTAGTATGCAGCGCGGGTCACAAACCAGTCCTTGGCAGTTTGGGATTTTATTTTATGTTTTTATATTTCACAGTCAGAGCTTTTATTGCTTCCGTCCGCGACTTCGTTCGGGTTTGAACGTGATGCAAAGGAAGCTTTATAATTTTTTTATTTATTTGAAGGTGCAGTAGCGTTATATTTTATTTCATTCTATTCTAATTGGGCCCGCGGATTCGCCCGCGTAGAAATTGATGTGTCAAATGGTTTATAAACCTTCCTCTTGAATCATTCTATCTATTGCTGAAAACTGCATTGAAATCCGTTGAGTATTTTAAAAGATCGAAGCGAACAGACAACGGAAGCGCATTCTATGTAAATATATATGTATTTTACTATTAGTTATTATATTAAATAGGTTATTATCCACGTGTAAGTTTAATTATGTAGGTACCTATACTATATAAGTGAATTCTCTAAATATATATATGCAAGTGCCATCATCTACATATATTATTCCTTCATGTCCAGTCCATCAAAGTAAGGTAGCCTAGAAGAGATCGCTCTCAGCTATAAGGCCACCCTTAATATTTCCTCTATTCCAAGTATTTAATTCTGAATTGTTTCCTGTTTTGTGTGGTATAATAATGTGTTTTATATATATCTATTTAACTATGACAATTAAGTAGATAGGCAACTACAATTATATATAATTGGCGGCCTTATCACTCAAAGCAATCTATTTCAGGCAACCTTTATAAATGAAAGATATTCGTTTAAATACATGTTTTCGCGATCCCACGCGAATAATTCCGCACTCGGTCACTCACCACTGCACTTGACCTTAGCTAAGTTCATCAAAAACGGTTCAGCAACTCGTTTATGATAATAAAATAACAGAGATTAGCAACTTCGTTATGCGCAGAATTTTTATAATAAGTTTTATTGTTTTTTATCACTATCATTTTTCATCATTATACTTTTTTATCATGGGGTGTTATTGATATAAAAGTAAAACACTAGTTATCGAAGGTGTTATAATATAACACTAATAATTAATAATATAACAATTTAATAATAAAAAATAATAATAATATAACACTAATAATTTCTGCCATTTTATCATCTTATAAACAAGTTGCTATATTACTTGCTGATGATAATTCAATATTTATTTAAACAAAACGCAAACTTTGGCGATGTAAATAATTCATTAGTAAAGTAAAGTAAAAGTAAAAGTATATTTTATTGCATGAAATACATGTGTAGTGTATACAGGTGTTGAGGCATAAATGTGATTCAATGTATTTCTACCGTTAAGTGTGCAATCAAGTCAGATTTACAATTTGTGTATAATGAATTTAAATTAAATTGTATAGATATAATTAAAATTAAAAAAAAGTATAGATAGGAATAAAACAGATAATAAGAATTGATTTTAAAACAAAAGTCAGACTTAAAAATAACGAATGTCATGGAGTGGTTAAATCTTTGTCAGTATTAATTCATTAATGGTATAGTAACATTTGCTAGAAAGTATAGTTTTAAGTTTTCTTTGGAACTCCAATCTCGGCAATAGTCTTATGCACTTTGGTAGTTTGTTATATATAGACGGACATTTTCAAAGGTTTAATTAATTTACTGTACCTACTAATTATAAATAATGGTGGACAATTCACACAGTATTATCTAGCCCCATGGTAAGCAGAGCTTGTGTTATGGGTACTAGATAACTAATATACATTACAATTCATGACATACCTAGATAGATGTTTTTATTATACATAGAAAACTACTAGAACACCCGAAACAAATCTATCTCTATTTGTAAATCATACAAACATTTTTCCCGAGCCGGGAATCGAATCTGCGACCTTCTGTGTCGCCGGCGGACCTTCGCTCACCGCGCCACAGAGGTCGTCGTATGTATTGTTTGGTTTAGTGTAAGTTCTATTTTAAGAATTATCTCTTATCTTATCTGAAAAAGTCATGATAAAATAGGGATGGGCCTTGCTTTTTTTATCCGGATATTTCCGATAACGAATTACCGGTTCTCTTTTCAACTTTAAACAGCCGGTTCAAGTGCGACCTATTTTACTCCGATTGAGATAAATAGTGAACGGAGGACAGTATAGTGCAGGCAGTTCTCCGGCCAGGTGGGATGACGACCTGCAAAGGACTGCAGGCAGACGCTGGATGCGTCAACCTGAAGACAGGGCGTTATGGCGTTCTTTGGGGGAGGCCTTTGTCCAGCAGTGGACTATCCTAGGCTAATGATGATGATACCGATCCGTTTTTCCTACGAACGTTACCACTACCAAATCAAATCATGGTAAATATCCCGTTCTAAATATATTTTGGATATACATAGATAGATGGAAAACAGGGCGCTATGGCGCTCATTGGGGGAGGCCTTTGTCCAGCAGTGGACTAAAATAGTGATGGTGATGATGAAATGGCAGTATCTTACCTCAACAAAGCCAGGTCATACTCGAAAGTGGCCGGATCGAAGTGCGGGTGGCTCGCTACGATCTGTACGCGACGCTCCGCGAACCCGTACGGTTCGTCCTCGTTCGCTAGGTCGTGTTCGCCAAGACGGACTAACAGCTCAGATGGTGGGACACTGGAAGAAAAAATCATAGAATAAGAATATATTTATTGTAAAATTGTGTAAAACATCCATAGGAAAAGTCTTTAAATCATAACACAGTAACAACAATTTATCTCTGATATACAATACATTCCGGACATACAATATTTTGATTAACTAGTACTAATTGTATAGGTAGGTTTCAGGTTTGGCAATGGTACTGGACGCACACACATAATGCCATGAGTTTGTAAACGCAGGATGCGTCTCTTTCGCTTGCAATGTTTATATTTTCATTTTTAAATTATGTAAGTTCCTTCTTATAACTATGGCTGTAACATGTACTTACATTATTGTGAAGCTGAAATTAATGAATTGAATGGTGAACTACGGTCAGTTTTAATATTAGTGGCTTGTTTCGCTCCCTTTCTAATGAAAGCTCGTTCTAAACATTGTGTTTGTTCAACTGCTTTGCAACTAATGTGACCAGCATCCGCTATGAATAAAGTCGTTGAGATAGTATTGAATTGAAATCTATATGACTATAAATTACCTAACTCACATCCAATAAATGAATTATGAATCCTTAAAAGACAAATACTGTTACATAAATAAATTGCTGTTGTTTTTGTACAAGCGTACTTAGCACAACAGGGAAACCTTATTTGAAAAAAAAAGAAACTTACTGTTCAACACAATGCGCAGCCGTAATCGCCCAGTTCTCATTCAACAGCGCTGCCCCACACTTGTGCAGATACGTCGAGGTCCGATACTGTCGCAGGGATATCTGCCAAGGCCACATCCCGAAGCCAGACTTCTGGCCGCCGACGATCCTGCCGGTCGGGGCCTGCCACAACCTACGTCCGCAAACTGCCAGCAACAGGAGCGTTGAGTTTATTATCATTTTTTAGAAAGTTGTATCGGAAAGTCCGGATAAAAATGATACAGGGATGTTTAGTCGCATCACTAAATTAGGTGATAGTTTTTCTTTAGCGTTGAATATATCATCATTTTTTAGAAAGTTCTATCGGAAAGTCCGGATAAAGATGTTATAGAAATGTTTGGTCGCATCAGTAATTAAGGAGATTTTTCTTTTGGGGAAACATTGAGTACACGTATATTATCATGGTTTTAGGAACGTATGTCGAAAAGTCCTGGTGAAAATGTTATAGGTCAAGTCACTTTTAGTTAGTTTTGCTTTTTTAGTTTAGATAGTTTTGCTTTTGATAAGTTCATGTTTAAAAGTCCGGCTTAAAATGTTAAATAAATAGACCACATCACTAGTTTAAATATTTTTCAAGGAGCGTCGAGCATTTTAGCTATTTATTCTTCTTCGTTACACGTTAGCTATTTAAACATAATGGTCTTGATCAACGTGCACTTAGAAAATGTTAAGATTCAGAAAGACCGGATGAAATTGTTACAAGAATGTGTACGCATCACTAGTTTTTTGAGGATATTTTGAACTTGGAATAGCGCTCACGTTCATAACTTGAAATCGTCCTTTGTTTATGAAGTTCACTTTATTGAAGAGCGGTTTTATTTTAAAATAAGAACTCGTTTTTAAAAAGTCAGGTTCAAGTTTTTTCTAGAATGAATAGCAACTGCATTATGGTTGTAAATTAAACAGCCAATCTAGTTTTAAAGGAGCGCTTGTTTTTTTGGACCCAATGTGTCACTCATTTAGTTTTTGTTGTTTTTTATTGCCGATCGGTTTTTGAATAGTGTTAATCAATGTCACTTTGAATATCAATGTCCTCTTGGATATGTTTATTGAATGAACCAACACTTTTTATTTTACACGATTGATTTTGGTTTTAATCTGCTGCACTTTATTAATTTTGGAAAATTAGTAATAGCCCTTATATGATTTAATAAAATAAAACGATATTTTTAAAAACTTTGTAACGTTTTTACTATCGATAATCACAACACTGCACTTTAACACATGACAGGAAAACAACTCGTGACATTTAAACTTTAATACGGCACATATCCCAGGAATTCCACAGCAAAAATGATTAATGATTTTATGCCAATAAATATAAAGCTGAAAATACAACGTATAGTAATTTAATAATAGTTTTCAACCACCAACGTCCTTGCTCTTGCCTTGGCCGTGCGCATCGTGCGCTGTCAACTCTTTGTTTGAATTCCGAACGGAGTTCTTTTTACTTTTTTTTATCATTGTTTAATATGCGGCTAAAGATGGACTAAAGATACATTTGTCAAAAGGTCTTTAACCTCGGTTTTTAACCTGGGAACGTCGTTTTTGCGGTCTCAAGGGCCTTTAGTGCTTAGCTGGACTACCTTGTAAGGAAAATTGTTCTACTTAGGTACGATAATTCAGACCCTACTTTATATTTTTTTAATTTGTATTATACCTACTTGAAGGACTTATCTTAAGTTAGTCATTTAAAAAAAATAGATGTACTTTTTAAATTAATTTGCTAAGATACCAAGACGACATAATTATTATAAGAAGTCTTATTAAGATAAGAATTCAAGAGTTGAATTCGACAAGTTAAATTTTGAATTAAAAATCCCTATTATAATTAATGCATGTGTTCTTCAAAAAGGCCTTAATAATCCATAACCATCGTAACCAACTTAAAAAAAAATCATACCTACTTAGCTATTGTTTTTGATGTTCATAGATGTCATATATTTTAAGTGAAAGTTAACTGATGAATCTGCTAACTAACTTTTCGATTATCTTCCGGTGAACGCCACCCTAAACAATGTAGATAGGAATATAGAAACGATTAAATACTTGACATAGAAAGGCATGTAGAAACAATCGATTATAAGCGATCAACAAAAAACATCCTCGAAATTAAATCAACCTTAACCAGCGACATTTCAACTATTCACGCTATTAACTGCAATTATTATCACGTAATCAATTGAATCTTTTGTCTGTTTAATAAATTATGTAACTAAAAATTGTTGATAATTCGTTTAAATTGTTTTATTGGTTTTATATTGAGTTAAAGGTTAATAAAAATTAGGCAAGCCTCCATTCACGAAGACTTTTAGATTTTTATGTTATTATTGCATTTACAAAAGCTGGGGCAAACGTGTTCTTGAGTGGAGACCACGACTCGGTAAACGTAGTGTAGGACGCCCTCCGACCAGGTGGGATGACGACCTGCGAAAGACTGCAGGTAGATGCTGGATGCGGCAAGCTGAAGACTGGGCGCTATGGCGCTCATAGGGGGAGGCCTATGTCCAGCCAGTGGACTGCTATAGGCTGATGATGATGATTGCATTTACTATTAAGAATTGGTAAGGTACGTACTTTTGATATTTATGTTTAATAGTAGATTGTTTTACAAGGGACTAAACCAACCCATTATATACGAGGTTGTTATACACATATGACAAGACCGAGTTATAATGGGTGGTTTTGGCCCGAGTAAAACACTCTACTTTTTACTTCGATTGCGAGAAAATAAAACAATTCAAAATTAGACATTTTTCATTTGGAAGTAAAAGTCAGGAAGTTAAACGTAAAAGTTTGTGATTTGGAAAGAAGAAAATTCTAGAGATTTAGCGCCAATACCATCTTTTTTTTTAAATCTCTATTTAACCCGCAACGAAAAGGTTCGCATTCTCCCGTGAAGGGAAGAATCAACCTTCATAAAACATCGACGGTTCTATTTAAAAAAAAAAAGATTGACGGAGCACCAAGAAGTCGAGTTTTTATGTAAGAAAACGAATGCTTTGTACGGGCTGATGATTTTAGACAAAAATTAAAAAGAAAAAATACTTTTTAGCCCGACGTATTAAACTCGAGTTTTAGGCCCGCTAAGCTACACTATTATGATACACTTTTTGAGCAAGAGAAGTGAAAAACAATTTGGTAACCATTCTTTGTAAAAACATTTATATTTTGTTTTTAGAATAAGAAGAACCTAAGGAATTGAATAATATCGTTTGCGACGGAACCGAAATTATGTAGAGCAAGTTACAAATATGTAGAGCAAGATTCGAGAACATAATTTATCAAGATCTATTATATGTAGTATACTTTGTATAGATTGATATCTATATAGGAGTTTTAATGTAAGATTTTTTGTTAGTGTCTCTATTTGGTAAATAAATACCTTTGTTTATTTGATTACCACGATTGGGAGGGCTTACGCACTATAATAACAAAAACTCTATATATAAAACATTCCAAAATGGCGACTTAGCAACTCATCAGCTGACTGCATAATCAATTCACGTTTTAATTCCTCAAACTCACACAATTACTTAAACAATTGTAGACGTAAAGGTATTATTAAAATAATTATTTACGAGGCAATCTAGTAGAAGTAGCGATTGAAACACTTCCTTATTATTTAGAATAGTTTGTAGGTTTTGTGGCTTTAGCAACGGTAACCGGTAAATTGGTTCCAAGATATGAATATAGACAATTGTGATTTGTATTTCAGGGTTACGGATCGCGGCACAATGTTTTCTTGCAATATTTTTGTAAAATTATGGATAATGGATTCAAAAATACAATGTCATTTACAAAAGTTTGTGAACAAAAGTAACATAATCATCATCATCATCAGCCTATAGCAGTCCTCTGCTGGACATAGGCCTCCCCTAATGAGCGCCATAGCGCCGTGTCTTCAGCTTGCCGCATCCAGCATCTACCTGCAGTCTTTCGCAGGTCGTCATCCCACCTGGTCGGAGGGCGTCCTACACTACGTTTACCGAGTCTTGGTCTCCACTCAACATAATACTAGGTACTAAATAGGTATGTTAGTTTAAAAAAAATACTAAAATATTTAGGTAGTATTACGTGTTAGCGCAGTTAGAGTTACAGGTAGAGAACAAAAGAAAGGAACTCAAATTAACGCATTATTAGAGACAGGAAAGAGAGCTAAAATTATCCGGACTTTACGAGTTTTTGGATTATTACAAGTGACTAATATGCGTAAATCCACACTAGCGCAGCGGCTGAGAAAATACAGAACTGTGTGACTCAGCACAGCCGTAATATTTTTCGAACGAAACGCATGTGCGGCGCAACACAACTGCTGTGTAGAGCGGCAGCACGAATTTTTTAGGATAATAAAAGATCGCAGTCGTCGAAAAAAAATCGCAGTGAAAGTGTTAACCCTTTCTTACTCGCGCATAAAAACATACATAAGTACTCGCGTGGCGTGCTTTCCATCCCAATTTTAGAATTAGAAAATAACTTCCAAATACATACAAAATCAGACTTTTATTTTTGATTAAGATTAAAAAATTAGCGACGTAAATTCCAATAACTAGAGATGATCAAACAGTCGCTGAGGTGTTAAACACCCCACGCGAGTAATTAAGAATTAAGCACATTACTATTTTTTAATTCTGGAAATTATAAAATTAAAATTATATATATATTTGTATTATTTTGAGCCTCCCATAGTAAAAAAAGACACAGAGGCACATTGTAGGCACCTTCATACCTTCTTGATGCAATTGTAGTAAAATTAAAAAAAAATTACCATTTTTATAATCGGACATGTTGACAAACTCTGTGGTGGTTTCGACCGTCGTCGAAGCATTGGTTGAGGTTTCCACCGCTGAAATTCAATTGTAGATTGAGAACACTGTCTTTTATAACATAATAAATAATGCTGGACCATTCACACAGCATTATCTAGCCCCAGGGTAAGCAGAGCTTGTGTTATGGGTACTAGATAACTGATATACACAATACAATACATTACATAGATAGATATTTTTTATTATACATAGAAAACGACCAGAACACCCGAAACAAATATCTGCAGATCGTACACACAATTGTTCCGAGGCGGGAATCGAACCCGCAACCACTTGCGCCGCAGGCGGACCTTCGCCCACCGCGCCACATGGGTCGTCTAAAAATAATAATAAATAAATAATGACGCAAAATCCCAGCTGAGCAGAGCTTGTGGTATGTGTATTATTGATTCCAAGATGACTGATATACAATGGATAGATAGATATTTTTTACTTTACATAGAACATTCCTAGAACACCTGGAACAAATATTTGCAGAGCGCACAAATATTTGTCCGGCAGGAATCAACCCGTAAATTTTACTTATGTAAGTAATTTGAAATATGTGACGTGTTCACGAGTCCCGTAAGGGCTAAAGGAAAAAACATATTTAGGTCTAAAGGAAATAAACCTCTTTGATGTCTGCATGATTTTAAAACTCTGTGCCATGATGTTTGTTACCTCCTCACGCCAAAACTACTAAACGCATTAGGCTGAATTTTTACATTCAGGTAGACAATTCACACAGCATTATCCAGCCCCATGGTAAGCAGTGCTTGTGTTATGGGTACTAGATAACTGATATACATAATACAATACATTACATAGATAGATATTTTTTATAATACATAGAAAACGACCAGAACACCCGAAACAAATATCTGCAGATCGTACACACAATAAAACTTTTGAAACTATCATGGTTATCAACACTAAAGTCATTTATCAGTTATTCCGTGATCATGGCGCATGCAACTGTGCCGAAATGTTGGATAACTCAAAAATCAAATCATGGTAAATATCCCGTTTTAAATGACTTTAGCGGACACACAATTGTTCCGAGGCGGGAATCGAACCCGCAACCTCCTGCGTCGGCCTGGAATAAAATATAGGATACTTTTTATCCCATAAATCAGTTCCCATGGGAAAGGAATAACCTAAAAACGTTTGCATAGAAACAAAGCGTGCGAAGCCATGAATCAGTTTCCGTGGGATATAAAGAAACTTAAAACGGTTACATAGACACAACGCGTGCAAAGCTGTAGGCAGAAACATGTCGTCAATACAAATAAAACCTAACTTACCAATCATGCTACTCTCAGTTGAAGTCTCATTTCCCTTCGTTTCATTACTAACACTGCTAAACGTAGAAGTAGGAACTGTAGGAGACAGAGTAACGTTAACCGTGAACTCTTGTATCGGCTTCGTTACTTCTGGAACCTTCTCTTCCAATTTAGTAGTGGTTACTTCAGTAGTGGTAGGACTAAGAGTTGTTACAGTGGTCGGGGATGTCACTTCAGTGGTTGTAGGAGTTTCTGTGACTTTAGTAGTGGGTGCTTCTGTCAGTTTAGTGGTTGGCGCTTCAGTCACTATTGTAGGTGCTTCAGACACTCTTGTAGGCGCTTCAGTCACTGAAGTAGATGGTGATTCTGTCACTTTAACAGTTGGTTGTACTTCAGTGGTTGTGGTTGTCACTTTAGTAGTTGTTGGTGTGATAACTTCAGAGATAGATGTAAAGGTTGTGATTTTAGTAGCCTGTGTTGTTGGTTCGGGTGCTAAGGTCTCGATTACGCTTGGTTCGGTTTCAGTTATTTGTGGTGTGGTTTCATCGTTCTCTGTTGTTGGGGTTTGGTTTGTTTCTGGGTTTGAAACCGTGGTTTCTGGTTTCGGTGCGATGGTTGAGAGGAGGATCCAGCCTTCTGGTGGTGTTATTGGTGACCAGGTCTCTGGAAATTGTTATAAAATTAGTAAAATGAATACTTAACATTTTTTTGAATTCAACAATCATTAATTCTTAAAATTATTTCTACCTATAGATATAATATTCTTAACCTATTTTAAAAAGTTCTCAGGTTTAGTCAAAATTAAAAGTAAAATAAAAATGAGCATTTCATCTTCATAATCGCCATCAGCCTATGTAAGTCCACTGCTGGACATAGGTCTCCCCCAATGAGCGCCATAGCACCCTGTCTTCAGCTTGACGCATCAGGCATCTACCAGCAGTCTTTCACAGGTCGTCATCCCACCTGGTCGAAGGGCGTCGTACACTACGTTTACCGATATTATTCTTTGTGCATGATATATAAACTGAATCCTACCAAATGTTTTGTATTTATTTTATCATGTACAAAATAATACGTATTTTCACATGCATAAAGTCTATTTTAAGGCCTGGCAAGTTTCGCTATGCACGACAGATAATTCAGTCTAACACAACGATCCTCCTTACGATGAACTCATTTCTCTCTGTCACGTCATTCCGTGACTGTCTTGGTCCACTTGGGCATTGAAAGTGATAACGGGGCAGCTCAGATCAGGGGCAGATTGTCTCTGTACAGCTTTATTATTATCTGAGGCTATAGAAATGTCACCGCCGGATTTTAGAATCTGCACGTTTATAAAATGGCTGCGTCCCTTTAAAACGAATTCGGTTTTGTTTTGCATTGTTTTATTCGACAAGATGATTAGGTGCCGTTTAGCATTTTTGCATTTTTTTTCATTTCATTTGCATTGTCCTATGACAATAATGCAAAAATGCTAAACGCCAATGCGTAACCACGGCGTAACTATATCGTTCGGTTCGAGGCCCGTGGCAAAATCATCGGAATTTATATTTAAAATAATGCTTCTCATTTGAAAATCACAAACTACGAATGTCAAAATAGTGATTTGTTACTTGTGTATGCAAATTAGTAGGTAACTTAAATAAATTAAAGAGAAAACGGGCCCGTGGCATTTTGCAAACTTGCCACCCTGTAGTTACGCCACTGCATATTGTCACAGATAATATAATACATGATATTGTTAAACGTTGATCGTATTATATAGTATTTCTTATGTTATCCAAATGTTAAAACATTTGGATTACATAAGAAATACTATCCTGTCTGATTTTCTCGATACAGGCTCAGCCTAGTCAGGAAAACAACGAAAAATTAATGGTTTCTAAGCCATTTCACACATACATATCCACAAGGGCGAAGCCGCGGGGCTCAGCTAGTAACCTATAAGTTTGAACCTACAGAACTAAAGTACCTACGTAGATACGATTGCCATGCCAATCACGTATCTATGCCAGGTCAAGGTAGTGAAATTACAGCTCACTTTCTTCCACCATTGATGACAGCAGATGAGCTTTTGATTGATAGTGTTATCCTAATTTACTTTTTTTGTCATTCACGAAGGAGGTCGTGATGCGAAAGAGGTCTTCAGTTAGTTAGGCCAAATAGATCATGAAACGAAAGAGGTCTTTAGTTAGTCAGGCCAATCAGTGAGTGAATACAAGAATTTATTACCTAATAAAAATAGCATTTTACACGTCCATTGTAAATAATAATTAGGTCTCTTTCATTATAATTAATAAATAAATAATATATCTGATAATTTAGTGAAACATTATTTAAAAATTGATGATACAGTAATATCCCGAATTACGTGAGTTGATAGATATGGCACTTAGCTATACAGGATAAAAAAAAAACTAAATATGCATTTACTGTTTTCTTATAAATCGAGGGCATAACTCCTTTCACGACTATCCTCAACACTCGTGGATTAGGACTTGACCATCACCGCCCTCCTCAAAAACTTTTCTCAACACTCGTGGATTAGGACTTGACCATCACCGCCCTCCTCAAAAACTTTTCTCAACACTCGTGGATTAGGACTTGACCATCACCGCCCTTCTCAAAAAATCCTGTATAGACATTTTTACACTTCATTTATGAAGTGTAAAAATGTCTGAAGACCTTGAATCTGTATAACTTCTCATAACATTATAATATACCTTAATTATACTGTGACTATAAATACCTCGCTATATATAACTAGACATATTCATTCATACGCCCCTAGGGTAACTAATAAGTATCTAACTAATAAGGTATCTAGGTAATAACATAAAATATAAACTTAGATCGCACTTCTTATCGAACCTACATCATTATCAGGGGGTTTGATTCAGTTACTGATCAATTTACTAACCTAATTCCAATTTATAATCTTATTGCCTGAAATTGAATAATTTTATTGATTTATTTTAATTATATATATATATATATATATATATAAGATTAATTTTAATGAGATTTTATTCAGCTGACTCTCAGCTAATAATAATAACACATCTATACAAACCTTTGTGGTTTCCTTCGTGTTATTTCGAAGCTTTTTTATGTAACAAAATCTTTAAGTTGGTAAATAAATGAAAAACTTATCGATTAGACTCGACATTAGAAACCTAACAGCTTTATGAATAAATAAATTTGTATTTGTAGTTGAAAGATGTTGTTTAGTTTTTAAGTAACTATACCTCTAATAATGTAGAAATCAACAGAAAACAGAAAATAATTCAGACTAACCTATCTATATTTTCCAACTCTGACCTTAGATTAGACCTAAATATTTATTTATTTAATTTTCGGAAAACTTACGGCTAGCTAAACATAAAACAATAAAGATTAAGTATATATATAAGGACGGCCAATTACAAGTTTTCACAAGTAGTAAGAAGAATAATATTTATCTTATCGTTCTGACAATGACATCGACACCAATATCTCATTTCAAATGACTCAAAAAGGAGACAAAACCGACAACTGTCCAAATAAAAATCTACTTTTTTTTAGTTTTTGTCAACAAATCATTGAACTCTAAATACATTATGACTCACCGAGTTGTTATGATAATTTTTCACACTCTCAAATTACGAGTAATAGCCACTTTTAACTTTATAACTCGTGGCATAAGTCGATGAACTGCCTGTAGGCGTTTATGATGAAAAATGACATACATTTTGGTGTACAATATTAATCATTGGTATCAACATTAATCATTGTACAATATTTTCACATGTATCAATATTTTCACAAAGAACAAGTTCACAAGGTTGTGGAATCTAGAAGTTTGAATGAAGTATAGAATATCCACTAAAGTTTTGAATTTGGTTGGTTACTAATGGAATTTCAAACGTGGAATCTTGTCTAGATTCTGTAATTATGAATGTGGAATCCTGAGGTCATTGATAGCTTTAATTAAGAATGGAATGATTTTATATCCTTACCAAATTTTGGAATTGGAAATATGGCAAAACTTGTCAGAAATTCTTTTCAAATATAATCCATAAAAAAATTAAGGTCGTTGTATAGACCAATGTTGCACAGATTTAATAAAAAAAATCCGCACATGTTTTCTTACCGAATTTGAGCATGAAATTATGAATTCTATACATGATGAAATGAAAACTAGTCCGTGCTAATATCAAAATTCATTTGTTTCAACCATAAAAAGTTTCTACTTGAGTACTTTGGCTAGCTTTTCGCATGCAGTTTGGATATAGTATCGCGGTTAACTGAAATCAGCAAAGTATGTTTCTTACCTTCCGTAGTTGTTGTAGGAGCTTCAGTGACTCTCTCAGGCATCTTAGTGGCATCGGAGTTCGAAGACCATGTCGCAAACGGTGGATACTCCGTGGATGTGGTCGTCACTTCTGGCTCAGGAATATCAGCCTCAGTCACCGGTCTTACGGTCTCTTTTTCTGTGACTTCGAGTGTTGTTTCATTGATTTCTTCCGTAGGTTTTATAGCTTCAGTTGTTTTTTCAATTTTCTCTGTAATTGGTTCTAGGAATACTGTTGTAGGTTCGGTTTCTGCTAGTTTCTCTGTAGTTGGAAACTTTTCTGTCGTTACCAGCATTTCTGTAGTCGCAATTTTTTCTGTTGTTAACAATTTTTCTGTTGTTGCAACATACTCTGTTGCTGGAAGTCTTTCAGTTGTTGCAATTTTTTCAGTAGTTACAGCAATCTTTTCTGTAGTAATGACTTCTTTGGCTGTTGTTATTTCATTAGCCTCATCCTTAACATTTGTTGTGTTGATGTATGTAATAACTGATTGTGGTCTAGTGAAAAGAGGTTTGGAACTCGTTGATTGGGGTAGGATAGTGATATTCAACCTCGGTGGTAGTGGTAAGGGTTTTTTCGTCGATGGTCGCTTAGGTGGCGGTCTGTACGGTGGTTTTCTAGTTGTGTTTACAACTGGTTTCGTTGGTTTTGGTCTGAAGGTTGACTGTGTATATTGTGGACGAGTTATATTATAAGGTTTGTATGTCGGTCTTGAAAATGTAGAGGGTCTTGTTGGTTTTCTAGTCGGCTTTGGTTTTAGAGTTACAGGGGTAGTTTGGGTTGTTGAAATAGTGGTTCCCTCCGAAACTTTTTCCGTTTCTACCTTTTCTGTTGCTATACTGCTGACTTCAGCTAAAACTGTTTGGAAAGTCGATAGTTTGACCGGCATTTCTGTCACCTTAGGATCAGCAGTAACTTTCTCAATCTTATTATCAATAGTTGTTTCATCAGACTTAGTTTCCACTTCCGTTTTAGTGACAGCCTTTTCAGTTGTCGTCTTTCTAAACTCGAAGTTGATTTTGTCAGTCTGCGGATGGACGAAACTAGCGCCATCTATTGAGTTATCGTCAATATGATTAGTTAGGATCGGTAAAATGGTTTTGTCAGCGATCTGGCAGCAGGATCCAAAGTAGAATCGATCGATGCAGGTACCAAGATGGGTGCCGTTGGCTTTCAGGCAGTCTATGGCGAACATGCACAGACCTTCTTGGCCTGTTCGTCTGGATATGCAGGGCAAATGTCTTATATTCCTAGCAAGAGGTACCGGACCTGAAAAGATAGAAACAATATGTCATTAATTTAGCCAACATAATTATTACCTTATCTAGTTTCTAAGAAATGAAATAACATACCAAAAATCTTCGATTTTGGCGGGACTACCAACCCCTCGCGCAGTATTTTTTTTTTTTTAGGGATATTATTTAATTTCTTAGAGATTACCCCGAGTGCGAGGTATTACGTGTAATAACAAAAACCTTATCTAGTCAAGATTTTACCTAAAACGAATAGGTACACTCACTAAATTCACAAAACGAAAATGTTTGATATGGCGATCAAAATTCACAACAAACTGCCAAACGATGTAAAAGAACTAAAAACTAAACATATTGAACAGAAAGTTATTTAATTTATTAACTGAACATTGTTTTTATTCGGTAGAACATCTCTAGGCTCTCAATATATACTCTCTAGAACTCTCTAGGTCAAAACTTAGTATTAAGGTAAATATTAAGTTTTGACCTAGAGAGTTTTATTTTAATTGACAATTTTGTAAAATTGATATTTGATAATAATGTACGCAATGTATGTCGATGCCATGTCATATTGTGCATTCTATTCTACCATGGAGAACAATCCACCTGCTAGGCATCCATATGCCAACAGCGGTTAAAAATTCTCACAGAATTAGGGAAGTTCATAAAAATACTGTTGTATACTAGGTTTTAAAAGTGTATTATCGTGTGAAACGTGTACCTAAATAGTTAGTAGAGTTTTTATCGATTTTCATCTCATGAACAGTTTGGTACAACTAGTGACATCTACATATCGCCGTTTGAGTCGCAGAACCTCAAAAAGGTAATAGCATTCTTGCTAAAGCCTTATGATAAGTGATTCAGAGAGCTGACAATAGGTGGCGTCTGTAATTATTTTCAAACGTTTATAGATTTTACTTCACTATTCATTTATTTTGTAGTATAGAAGTCAGCTTCTACTAGCGCGTGGTACAAAGTGAGACTAAATAGGCTGAGATTAAAAAAAAATATTTTGTAAGTAAACGAACATCAAGTACACAAGTACTTATTTATGATTATGTAGGAATTTTCCGGAACCTTGTAGAAACCTCCTAAAAAATAATGTTTAAGGAAATTGTACCCAATTAGAGCTTATTTTAATTTTCCTTGTAATTTTATTATTTCTTTGGAAGCTTGATCTCTAACTAAACAACATACCTGCCTAATTCTTATACTAAAACTACGCGCGAAAAGCTTCGTAATATAATGAGGCTTCAATTAATTTTCGCAAGACCATTCTCTAAATTTAATTATTAATCATAAAAAAAGAATTCATTTCATTTGTTTTCCATTTTAAAAATTTCAAAATCGGTAGAGCGCGTTCATGTCTTTTGTATGGCGGAATTATTTATTTCGCAAAAATCGAATCTTTTTTTGTTCAACCTTGTACATATCTATTTATTTACTTTTCCATGGACTAATTATCTCTATAATTTTTACGGTACATGGACCTCTTTTGAGACGTTTAATAAAATTCGAACTCCTTTATAATAACTCTCTAAAATTAATTGTCTATGGTCCGTATACCGAAACGTGTGACGTCATAGAGTACCGTTACCTCAAGGCTGTAGAACAGACGTGACACACATAACTTATTGATTGATTGATATTAGTCGAGATCCATTGATTTCATAGATCTATTGATTGACGAAAGAAGGTTTGAAATCAGGTCGTTACCAATAAGAAGCCAGAGTCCGGTTGGCGGTAAAAATAAATAAGTAGGTAGGTAATGCTGGACAGTTCATACAGCATTATTTAGTCCCAAGCTAAGGAACAAATATTTTCTGATTGTAAATATTTGACTTTAGGCGGTAATCGAAGCCGCAATGTCCTGCGGAGATAGGTCGAAGCTCCACCTTCGCCCTATCTCCGATTTAGAATCCTAGATATTTTATGTCAACAAAGACATATATGAATGAAAACTTAACAAAAATCGATAACAATAACAGAAAACGACAATATCACTAAAACTGCAACACAAAGTTGAGAGACCAGAGCTTGTGTTATGGGTAACAGATAACTGATTTACATACCTAATACAATACATTACATAGATAGATATATTTTATAATACATAGAAAACGACCAAATCACTCGGAACAAATATCTGCAGATCGTACAAACATTTGTCCCGAGGCGGGAATCGAACCCCCAACCTCCTGTACCTTCACCCACCGCACCATATAAGTCGTCTTACGAGGGAGACTATGTCCAGCGGACGTCGAACGGCTGATATGATGCTAATAGTTTCATCCACAAATAATGAAGGACAATTCACAACGCATTATCTAGCCCCATGGTAAGCAGAGCTTGTGTTATGGGTACTAGATAACTGATATACATAATACAATACATTACATAGATAGATATGTTTTTTATTATACATAGAAAACGACCAGAACACCCGAAACAAATATCTGCAGATCTTACACATTTTATGTATCTAATATTCTTCTTAGTCGTGAAAACCTCTTAATAGCCTTCTGTTTCTATTTTCTTATTTTTAATTTACTGTATGTGCTGCTGGTTATCCTTGTAATAAATAAATAAATAAATAATATGACACAAAGTTAAGTGTATACTTACAATTTTCAATTTCAATTTAAGTTTTTATGTGTTAGTAACGAAATGAATGTTAATCTGATTAAACCAATTTTCAATTTCAATTATCCTACTAATATTATAAACGCAAAAGTTTGTAAAAGTAAAGTAAAAAATCATTTATTCTTTAGGCTTACAAAATAAGCACTTAGACAAGTCATATTTTATATATAAATTATTATTATTTAAATTATTATTTTGACGACCGATATGGCGCGGTGGGCGAAGGTCCGCCGGCGACGCAGGAGGTTGCGGGTTCGATTCCCGCCTCGGAACAAATGTGTGTACGATCTGCAGATATTTGTTTCGGGTGTTCTGGTCGTTTTCTATGTATAATAAAAAATATCTATCTATGTAATGTATCGTATTATGTATATCAGTTATCTAGTACCCATAACACAAGCTCTGCTTACCATGGGGCTAGATAATGCTGTGTGAATTGTCCAGCAATATTTTTTTTTTTTTATTTATTTTATCAAATAAAATTATTTTACTGTTCACTTAATTTTTTTGTCCACTAGTGTAAGTATGGATGGATGGATGTTTGTTACTCTTTAACGTAAAAACTACTAAATGGATTTTAATGAAACTTTACAATAATATAGCTTATACATCAGAATAACACATAGGCTACAATTTATTATTTAAAAAAATAAAGGAGAGTCAGAATACAAGAATATTCTTGGGTATCTCGTATGACTATCATATTGAGTCACTAATTGGACTAGGAGATAACATAACTCGTTGATAGAAAGTCGATGAGTCAGTTGTTATGAGCCGTTTGACATTTTAAACTAATTGAGTTATAGTTTTGTTTATATTGGGTTATTATGAGCTTGTAGGGTTCCGGGCGGAAAATATTAGGGTCCCGTGTGCACTCTTTGGATATGGAGAACCCTTATTTATTCATTTTTCTTTTATTACGGCACAAACAGTTTTAACTCTTTTTTTGCATTTCTACCTAAAATATACGAAATAAATCTGTAAAAGAGGAATTATAATAAAAAAATGCTCATAATAAGTATCATCAAATGCCCAACGTAATTTTTTGCTTTGTTCAACGTTATCCTACTAATATTATAAACGCGAAAGTTTGTAAGTATGGATGGATATTTGTTACTCTTTCACGCAAAATCTACTGAATGGATTTTGATGAAAATTCACAATAATATTATAAGCTATATTATTGTGAAAGCTATATCATCAGAATAGCACATTGGCTACAATTTATAAAGATATATTGTCCAAAATATCTATCACCACGCGGGTGAAACCGCGGGGCGCAGCTTGTAATAAGATAAAATAGGTGGCAGCGCTAGTGTGCCTCGGGGTACCTTAAGCTATAGTTAAGAATTCACATGACTACGGAACCGTCGGAAGCTTAAACTAGAGTTAAAAATTATCTTGACTACGGAACCCTAGAAGCTAATTTAAATAGCATGACTGTGACCCAGTGCGTCAGTTTATATAACAGTCCACATGTCATAAGGTGACTCACGGAGAATATAACTCATGGGTCATTCAACTTATTGCCTACTTTGCTTTTCGAGCATCATTAAAATATTTTAATGATGCTTCTCGGTAGAACACAAGTGGGTAACAAAATGTTGGGATTGGAAAATCGAAGATTCTTCGATCGCAGTGTCAAAAGTGGATAATAGTATTTTCAAATATATTTATATATTTAATAACGACTCGCCCCGGCTTCGCACGGGTGCAAATGCATGTATTATTTATTATAAATATGTAACTTATTATACATATGTGTATTTATTATACGTATGAAACCTTCCTCTTGAATCACTCTATCTATTAAAAAACCGCATCAAGATCCGTTGCGTAGTTTTAAAGATCTTAGCATACATAGAGACAGACAGACAGCTGGAAGCGACTTTGTTTTATACTATGTAGTTATTTTAAAACTTTATTGCATTAGGGTACAAAGGGTGGGCTTAATGTCTCGGTATTTTCTACCTGCCGACCAAAAACACATGTTTTCACAGAGGGTTGATTGTACTAGATGTATTGTAATAAATAAATAATGTTGGACTATTCACACAGCATCATCTAGCCCCAAGCTTGTGTTATGGGTGCTAGATTACTAACATACTTAAAAGAATACAACATAGATAGATCTTTTTTATTATACATAGAAAATTCCTAGACCACCCTGAACAATTATTATCTGCAGATCAGGCCGAAACATCCGACCAAATTGACGAGGTCTCACTTTTTTAAAATTACTTATACATCGAGATGCCGTTCTTCACGCTTTTTATTAAAATACAATTCAGTTAATTGAATTAAAATAATTAATTTTATACAATTTTCATTCAATTTCACGCTATTTTTTTATTAGGTACTTATACATCGACGTGTGAAGGAAACGCTTTCATTTTTTTAAGAGATGACGATATAGGGTGTTGTTTTCTTAAGGACATGTCAACCACTTAAAATTTAGCACGGTAAGGACATAAAGGCTCGTCTAGACTCAGCTTTCCACTTAGCTACGAATGTTTAGGCATTGTCTCCATACTTTCACTCGACATTAATCTGGGTCACACACCCAGCTGTATGTTGTTTTAGTTTACGGCTCACTTGGCTCGGAAATGGCTTAAGGTTTGACTTACAAAGTTGTTTCCTCGAGATAAATGTCGGTCTGGAGATATTTCTTTCAGATGTGAATCTTTTAGATTAACATGTAATTATTGTGAAACATAAAAAAACAAAAAAAATATGGTATTTTTTTTTAAATGTTCAAAGATAATGTACAGAATTTGTATAATTTTAAATATTAAGCAATAATTATAATAATATCTCTACTATAGCACATGCTGAGTGGACACCGTTTTTGTCAGTTTCTCTGTAAATCTATACGAGTATACCTACTATTCGTCCCCGTTCTGGAAAAATTAAAATAAACAAATATCAGTATTTGTCAACAGCTACTTTTTGACTCATCGATACGTCAAACAAAACACTTGAGTCGCTTAACCCCTCGCGACACATGACTAAATTTAGCTTTAAAAAGAAAGTGGAAAACAAACGTGTTAATAATTTGACAATAGATGGAGCGTGACTAAGACTAGTGTAAAACGAAATGCTAAATCTGTGAAATTATAAAAGTGAAAACACCTCTCAAACATGCAATACTTAAAATCTTCGAAGATGAGTCTTTATTATTTTTAAACATTTTATATGACTTTAGGATAGATGTACTCGTAGACCGAATTAATTACATAGGTCCGAGGGTTACCATTCTGTGGTTCTCAGGGTTATAAAAAAAATATCGTCCAGTCAAAGCGACGCGTGACCCGAGAGCTGGTGAGCATCTGTCGCAGCGCATCAGCATTGTCATACTGCGGGGCAATGCAGCCAGCGTCACGGGGATGCGTGACCTGAGAGCTGGTGAGTATCTGTCGCAGCGCATCAGCATTGTCATACTGCGGGGCAATGCAGCCAGCGTCGCGGGGACGCGTGCCCCGAGAGCTGGTGAGTATCTGGCGCAGCGCATCAGCATTGTCGTACAATGCTGTCGCGGGGACGCGCGACGACTGGTATTTATATAAGTTGAGCTACCTGTAGAATTCTTGCATCAGTCTGCAGTTAGCTCAATTGTTTCAATTGTAAATACTAGTTCTAATTTGTTGCAAGTTATTTACAAGATTAGTAAAAATAATATTGGTCCCGAAGCCCCGGAAGGCGTTTTCTTAATTTTGTGAAATTTTTTAAAATATTTTTATACATTTTACTTCTGCTGGTCGGGTCAGAGAGTTATTCAATGCAGGATGATAATTTAATATTAATAAAAAATGGCGTCTTACCTTGCGAGTACTCCATATTAAAAACCACAGGCCCAGCACTAACATATTGCAAACTTAACATAAATTGAACAAAAACTAAAGCGAACGCAAACTTCACGCACAACGCTCGACAACTGTCAATAATTTGAAGTACACTTCGATATCTATAGTCACTCTGTCTGGCTGCCCGGCTGTCGGGCCAGGTTAGAGGGGGACCCATGGTGTGTGCTGTGCTATGACTGCTGAAGGAGCATTGTTGGATGACCTGCAAAGAAAAGGTTTTGTTAATAAAATAGTTCTAATAGATTACCTCAACCTCAACAGCCTAGCTAGATTGATCCACTGCTGGACGCAGGCCGGTAGATAGATTAGATAGAAACTAAATATTCCGCAGATTATGTATATTGTTTATTTAAACTTTGCTGAGCTGCCTATAGATTGTTTTTGCTCTTATATAGTTAGTAAATATTAGCATTCGTTTTTGTTGTAATACTAATTCTAATTTGTTTCTATTATTTGACTGTTATTTCTTTTTTAATAATGAACGTTTATTTAATTAAATTAATGCAATTTTTGTATTGTTATTTTTTTGTTTAGTTTTCTGTTTAATAAAAATATCTATGTAATGTATTGTATTAAGTATATCAGTCATCTAGTACCCATAACACAAGCTCTGCTTCTACTTAGTTTGGGGCTAGATGATGCTGTGTGGATTGTCCAACATTATTTATTAACTTTAGTGGCTAAGAATAACATGTAAAAAATCCCACTTAGTTTCTTTGAAATATGATTTTAGTGCGTAAATGCCCTGAAACCGCACGCAACTTTAGATTGGAAGAATACCTAAGTGCGCAGGTGTGTGTGTGTGTGTGTGTGTTTCTAAACCAACGGTAACTACTAATTATTTCCTACTGTCTGTCACCTACATCTTACCTAGTATGTAGGTATGTAGGCATAGGAAGTCGGAATACAGTTACAGCCGGTGTGACCAGTTGGATAGCTTGTATTAGTGGCAGATCGAAGGGAACATCTTATTTTACGTGATTATTACACGAAAGACGCGCAAAGAGGGACGTTAGTAGAATTTAAACAAAGTAAGGAACAGCGTAATTCTTTATTTTGAAAATAAAAAACATAAAGACAATTCACACACATCACAATTCGCACAATCGGTCAATAATATTTAAAGTTCGAATGGAAGAATGAGGGCAGTTTACAGCGCAATTCTTTATTTTGTTTTTTATCTAAATAAAAAAAAATGTCAAAGCACAGCCAGTATACGTATGTTCAAAGTTCAAATATAAGACTGATCTCATCGTCATCAACCTATATTAGTCCACTGCTGGACATAGGCCTCCCCCAATGAGCGCCATAGCGCCCTGTCTTTAGCTTGCCGTATCCAGCATCTGCCTGCGGTCTTTCGCTGGTCGCTTCCCACTCTTTCGATTGACGAGTCGCGGTCTCCACTCGATAACACGTTTGCCCCAGCGGTTGTCGGTTCTTCGCGAGATATTGCCGGCCCACTGCCTCTTGCTAATTCTTAGAGCTATGTCGATAGCATCATAGACATTGTTTGTCTATGATGCTATCGACATAGACATAATATCAACCTCACAAATTTCATAGTCAACCTTAAAACTGCCACCGCTTTGAACGTTATCGATATTCGAAAGAAAGTGATTCGATATTCGAATTCGACATCATATTTTCTAATCGAAGAAAAAATCACTGTACAAGACATTTATACCCTTATCGGCATTCAAATAGAGATCATAGTCCTTGAGCAATGTTTCGTTTACTTTTCTTATGTTAAAGTTTGAAACGCTTCCCGGATCACGCTCGCTTTATGCTTTATGGATAAAGAAATTAGAAGGAAAATGCTTTGTTGCGTTCGGAGTCAAATGTGCGCCGCTACACCGTTATTTATGTTTATTCTAGGAAAGATAAATCGTGAAAGTTTATGTGGGAGGTTATTATAGAAATCATTATTGTTTCATTGAGTCAAATGATACTTTGACGACCGATGTGGCGCGGTGGGCGAAGGTCCGCCTGCGACGCAGGAGGTTGCGGGTTCAATTCCCGCCTCGGAACAATTGTGTGTACGCTCTGCAGATATTTATTCCGGGTGTTCTGGTCGTTTTCTATATAAAAAATATCTATCTATGTAATGTATTGTGTTATGTATATCAGTTATCTAGTACCTATAACACAAGCTCTGCTTACCATGGGGCTAGATAATGCTGTGTGAATTGTCCAGCTTTATTTATTTATACTCTATGACTGAGGTCAAACGAGCGTAATTTTTGGAATTCAAAGTCGCGAAAAAGTAGCATTTTTATTCCTGATTGAAAATTAAGCATTATACGCGACTCATAACTCTAAAATAGCACGCTTTTATCATCAGCCTATGTTAGTCCACAGCTGGACATAGGCCTCCCCTAATGAGCGCCACACTACGAAGAAATTAATAATAAGTCTTATTATTTCTTCGTAGGCGCCACATGCCCCCAGTCTTCAGCATCTACCTACTGTATTTCGCAGGTCGTCATCCCAGCTGGCCGGAGGGCGTCCTAGACTACGTTTGTTCCAACTGTTCCAACTGTTTTACTTATTTGAATGCTCTCCCCGATTAGTACCTAAACAAAAGCTTGAAAAAAATTACAATTTCAAAAAATCGTATATTGTTGTTGTTGGAGCGCGTTGAAATCTTTTCCTCGATAAAGTAAACTTATCTTTTATAATAGAGTTTTATTAAAATAATTCGTTGTTTTAAGCCAATTAGCTTAATTAATTAATTATGCCCAAACTCGAAAGCCAAATGGTGTTCGACATTTGTATTTTCATTTATTAGTCAGGGGAAAGTATCAAAATATCGAATACAAAGTTCTTAGAATAGGTTTGCAAAAATAATCGCACGACCTTTTTGAAGCTTAGTTGGTTCTTAATTCAAAAACTCATCTCAATTCAAAATAAGAACGGAACTACCATTAATTTTTTTGCACCAATTATCTCAAGAATCGAAGTGCGAAATCGTACGCATCTGCCTTGAAATAAGATTGTTTTTAGATTATAAATAATTGATGGATAAGCTCTCGAACTTTGAGGTCAATAAACACGAAAATCATTGTGCTGTTCTCTTTGGTTTGTTATTTAAAAGTAAATAAGTTCTAAATACATTTTTAATAAAGCGGGAGTATTAGTGTTTGTATGTTTTTACGAACTTTGAAAAAAGAGCAGACAATATTGTTCGGTTGTATATTATATGTTTTTTATGTACCCCTATCCATCGATTTGCCTTTCAATATTTATTAACCGATTTGGCTGATTATTTTTCCGTTGTATAGAGGATAATCTCTAGTTGATCCCATAAATGAATGTATGAGAATCATTGAAAAAAAAATGAATTTTACTCCCGAGGGTATTCATCCCACAAAACTTAAAAAAAACAGTTAAGAATAAGGGATTCGAAGTAAGTCCCTATTTAGTTTTTTCTAAACAATCTAAACGTCTACTTTAGTTAATATACGATCTGTAAATTTAATATATTTGTATACTAGCTGCGCGCGGCGGTTTCGCCAGCGTAGAAATTTGAAAAATATGAGGGGATGAAAAATTGTTTACGTCCTATTCTCAGACCTATTGAAAACTCAAAATTTCATAAGAATCGGTGAAGCCGTTACGGAGGAGTTTGAGAAAATTTATATATTCGACGACCTCTGAAGCGCGGTGGGCGAAGGTCCGCCTGCGACGCAAGAGGTTGCGGGTTCGATTTCCGCCTCGGAACAATTGTGTGTACGATCTGCAGATAACTGTTCCGGGTGTTCTGGTCGTTTTCTTATAAAAATATCTATCTATGTAATATATTGTATTATGTATATCAGTTATCTAGTACCCATAACACAAGCTCTGCTTAACATGGGGCTAGATAATCCTGTGTGAATTTTCCAGCATTATTTATTTATTTATAATTGATTTTGTATTATTACTTTTGTTTTAAAAATAAATATTTAGCTAAAACCTCGAACTTTTTTTACATTTGTTTCACAATACCCGCATGTAAATCCACGAGCCAGTTTATTACACAATAGGAAATATCACATAACGTTTCTCTGATAGACGTTTAACAGTTACCATGCGGGCGTTTACATAAACAATAAAATATATATAAAATACGAGTATCAGATAGTGGTTAAAGCCGGCAATGCCAGTAAAATACAGATTTTATGGCCCATAGAGGAAACTATTATAAGAACACGGAAATGTAAGATTTGTCTGTTATTGCTTGCGAAAATTAATGTCTGAGCAAACGTCTATGCTTGTTCTAGCACTTCATGTCGATCCAAAGGTTGCCTGGCAGAGATCGGTCATAGCGATAAGGCCGCCCATTGTACAAAATACTTTGTAAAAGAAAAAACAAATACAAAATATGTTGTACAATGGGCGGCCTTATCGCTATGAGGGATCTCATAAAGAGTATTTGTATTGTTTTGTATTGTATTGTCTGAGCTTTTTGGTAGCTTCAAAATCCATCAGCACTTATCGAAGTCTTCTCTTTATTTATTGAATGATTTCTTCTTCTTTTTTATTTATTATTGAATATCTGCGTAGGAAGAATAGAATAGAATATTTCTGTATTGAACCATCAATACATAAAAACCGGCAAAGTGCGAGTCGGACTCGCGCACGAAGGGTTTCGTACCATTATTTATAAAAACGAGCAAAAAATCACGTTTGTTGTAGATATGGGAGCACTCTTAAATATTTATTACGAACGATGTGGCGCGGTGGGCGAAGGTCCGCCTGCGATGCAGGAGGTTGCGGGTTCAATTCCCGCCTCGGAATACTTGTGTGTACGATCTGAAGATATTTGTTTCGGGTGTTCTGGTCGTTTTCTATGTATAATAAAAAATATCTATCTATGTAATGTATTGTATTATGTATATCAGTTATCTAGTACCCATAACACAAGCTCTGCTTACTATGGGGCTGGATAATGCTGTGTGAATTGTCCAGCATTATTTATTTATTTTATTTGATTTGATTCTGCTTTAGTACTTATTCGTTGTTATAGCGGCAACATAAATTTATTTATGTTGCCGCTATAACATACTATATAATATACTATATAACAACATAAAATAGACGAGCAGCTTCGGCCTGATGTGTCTATATCACACAGTGTTGAATTTATTTATTGCGTAAATTTTTTTAGTTTGTTATTTGTGTCTCGTAAACAGTTGTCGAGTTTATTCTTGAAGGCGTTTATTGATGAGGCTGATGTAATATCTTCTGGTAATAGGTTCCAATTGTGCACCACTCTATTTCTAATAAAATGGTGCACGGCAAGGGATTTCGTAGAGTCACGGGATAATCTAAGGTGGTGCCCACGGGTAGAACGTTCCTCTTTCTTTATGTAGGTAGATGTCTTGTAAGGATGGCAGGTTGTATTGGTGAGTGAGTATCTTTTAGGTCTCGATGAGGTCATCAAATACATCATCTGTGAAAAATTCAACCGTCTAACTGTTACGGTTCATGAGTTACAGCCTGGTGACCGACTGACAGACAGACAGATGGACGGACAGCGGAATTTTAGTAATGGTCCCGTTTTACCCTTTGGGTACGGAACCCTGAAAACTAGACTAGAGAGCCTTTCGCTTAACCACAATAAAAAAAAAAACAAATTCGTTTTTTTTAGGATATAGTTCAATTTCCTTGATCTGCCAAATTATGATTATCAGATGTAGCAACACTATTACTTCTACCTACATTTAAAAAACGCAAATCCCTACTTTCTCGTCAAAGAAAGCTCTTCATAGAGTCAATGACCTGGAAACCAGGTTATCTCACATCTTCCAGCCCAATTAAATTACTACATGTATTCTAAATTCAAATAAAACCATAAAGTATTGCCTGGCAGAATAATGCAAGGATCATTCAGCCAATAATTTGAAAATAAATGATGGTAGAATGCGATCGCCAATTACTACCGTTGATGTTTAATTAAAAAGAAATGCAGATTGGGTTCTTTTTATGCGATGATTGTTTATTTTTGCATTTTTCCGTTATGTAACGAACTGTTACTAATTGAACTTCAAATAAATACAGTACTTTTATGAGCTTTTTACAGTTTGGAGAGCTTTATGTAATTTTAATTTCTGAGAATCTGGCTTTAAGTAAGATGATTCATAATTTGAACACTGATTCATACAAAAAGAAAGAGTTACACAGAAACTACAAGAATAATAAAAGTCGATTATGTGAAGTTATTTGAACAGGACGTGTTCAGACGTTTAGGGTCTCCATACTTCTCAAAAAAAAACGCGTCCTCAAAATTTTTACTTCGCAATATAATATTTCGCTACCAACCCAAGTAGGCCAACGAACCTATTTCAAATTCAAAAAATACCCAGCCAACTGGAATTGAAACTGATCCAAAAAGAAAGTTTTCGTAAATCAAATCTGTAGGTAATAATAAAAAGAATGTCAGCCGTTCGGTGACGACAAAATCGGTCAGTCGTGGACGTCGGGTCGGATTCCGAACGGGACCTTGTTTCGATCATTTCACTGACCTACATTCGGTCACCTACAAGACGGACGCGTAGAAACTACATTTCGACTTTAGATAACGCTCTAAGCATTTCTAAGTTTTACATCCTTGCAGATAAACTGTTTAGATTAGCCTTCTTTGTTTGCAGAGGTTTCATTGTTTGAAATATGTGGTTTTAAACTCTTTGTAATTTGGATAAAAAGATAGTACTTACTTCTAGTAAGAGTTATGTATGTGTTTGATGTAGGCCGTAAGAGTAAGTTAGGCTTTTGGAACAGGTAAAAGCTACAAAAAAGATTTTTACTACTATTATATATTAATACTTAGATATGACTTAGAAAATGTCTGCTCAAATTTAATTGTTTTTATGTTGGTAATACAAATTGCTAAGTATGCAATTTAGAGACTATAAGGCTTTTCATCTGATTAGGTCTTGTATAAAGCTCCAGAAATGTTCACGTTAGTTAGCTTTAATAGTTCCTCGGCATTTGTTAATTATGGCGACAGCTTTCCTCCGCCAGTCAGCCTCCGCTGGCGCAGTAGGAAGAGCAACAACCTATGATTACAGGCCGTTATTCCCGATCGTCTCGTGCGCACTGATAGCTTGCAGAAAAACTCGTATTTACCCACACTTTACTGGTTTTAATAACTATTCAGGCTACGCGAAAAATATAAAGGTAAAAACAAAAGCGTATCCGTAAATTTGAATATGGAACGCAACGAAAAAGTTGGCAGGAAGCAGAGCGCATATTAAAATAAATTGATTGATTTTTATATTCACCTGTCTAACGGCTAGTAGGTAGGTACTCTCACAATCACATTGAACTCATTATCCGACACTGAAGAAATAACTGTTATTTGTGCTAAAAGACGTTGATTAACTTTCGATACTTTTCTAATTAAAAAAGGGTGAGTTTCGATCGTGCGACATAAAGAACCTTTTTTGACAGTTCGCGGGCGCGCGCTTTTTTGTTTTTTTTTAATAAAAGCTGTAGGCACACGGCGTTCGCCTTGACCGCTAGGCGACTGCGGTCTCACTGAGTATACTGCCTTGCTGCGCTCGCCAAGCAATGTAAATTACTTTCCCAACAGTTACTTTTCGCTTCGATGCACTGATTCCGGTCAACTTGTATTTTTTCCGTGGAGCTTTGGTCAGAGAAAGAAAGCGCCATCGTCAGCCGGAAGAATGCCAAATGTCCTTATAAGATTTATTATGACGTCATCGAAGAAAGTTACTGGAGGCCAGAGTTCAATATATACATATAGGTAGATCCAGGGACGAGTAAAACTGTAAAGTTATTACTCGTAATGAACTACTCATACTTATTTCGCCGTCATAACTTCATTTTCTTTTGTTTTTTATTCGTAATGAACTAATGAAACTACAGCCAATTGAGCGACAAAAGTAGTATGACTAATATACTAACGAAATACTACTTCTGAGTTGACCTGCAGATGGACGTTCCTAGTGGTCACTGAAAGAGTTAAATAAACATATTTTTTTTTAAATGGAACGTATTGATCCTACCTATATAATTGATGGGTTCAAAATGTGGAGGGTTAAAGTACAATTTGTTTAAAAAATGCTATATATACTTGGTTTCTCTACAAAGCAGCGTTCTCAAAAATACAAAATAAGCCTTAAATCTCTAGTTACTTTATTCAAAGTAAAATAGTTTAACTGGCACAGGAATTTAGAACACTCAGTTTAAAGCGGTATGGCTTAGAATTTTCAACACCCCAACTCTTACCGCGGAAGTCTAGAGAGGCCACTAAAGGATATCCACCGGGGGGCGGGCAGCAGCAACGAGTGCAGAACTATTTACCACCGATTTGCGATCCCCAACCCGCATGCCCAGCGTGGGGATTATGGGCATTACCCTACCATTCGAAAAAAAGCCATGGCGCTTATTAGGGGGCCTGCGCTGCGTCCAGCTGTGAACCAATAAAGGCTGTTGTGGTGAGGTGAGGTGAGTTTGAAGTATAAAGTTAATATCAAGAAGCTGAAGGTAATAAAAAGCTTCATACAAATCAGACTTACATCGTTATTACAATGCTAGATCCTTAGACTCGATTTTCTTGTAATTCTTTATTGTACACAAAACACTTAAAAATAACTTAACTAAAAAAAGATATGTACATAGGCGAGCTTAACCCTAACAAAGAGTTTTCTTACAGCAAAACCTTAGGTTTAAAGGAGAAGCGATAGAACAGATAGAGGAAGTGTACAAAGAAACAAATTAGACGTAGAGTATAATACATATGGTATGAGATTAAAATATACATACTTAAATTAAAATAACAATAGCTCAATAAAGCTTTCTCTATAATTTGAAATCGGTTTTCGTTTTTTCAAAACAATCAAATTATGTTTATACGTTGACCTTTGTGAGAGAAAAACAAATGATTATTTTATTCTAAAGCTGTTATTCTTAATCAAAGAAAATAACAATCAAAAAAAATTTGACGACCGATGTGGCGGGGTGGGCGAAGTTCCGCCTGCGACGCAGAATGTTGCGGGTTCGATTCCCGCCTCGGAACAATTGTGTTTACGATCTGCAGATATTTGTTCCGGGTGCTCTGGTCGTTTTCTATGTATAATTTAAAAAAATATCTATCTATGTAATGTATTGTACATAAGTCCCTGCTCACTCTACCTCTTTCCATGACTAATCATTCACTGTACAAGCTACCCGTCTATGGAATGCTCTCCCTCTGGACATCAGACGTGCAAAATCACTCCCTATACAAAAAACTGCTGCATCAGCATTATTTATCCATATGAAATATTGATAGCCTTATCTTATTTCTATGTAAGTTTATTATAATGTTTGTAATGTAGGTATTTAGTGTATTTGTTACCAATTATTTATTAAAGTGCCACCGTCTATATTGTTCGTTCATGTCCAGTCCATCCCAAGGTTGCCTGGAAGAGATCGCTCTCAGCGATAGGGCCGCCCTTTATACCTTTATTCTATGTTTTTATCTCTGTATTTTTTTCTGTTTTGTGTGGTGTAATAAAGTGTTATCTATCTATCTATCTATAACACAAGCTCTGCTTACCTTGGGGCTAGATAATGTGAATTGTCCAGCATTTTTTTTAAAATAGGTAATAGAAACAAATTATTGTTGGTCTCATTAATATTCAAATAAACAAACGTTAGTGCATTTTTTTTAATAAAAAAATTACTCCGAATGCGAAAAAGGAGCGGTTTTTTGGTTCGGCTTTAATACGTCTGTTGTTTTATGTATATCTGTCGATTTTTCGGTCATTTATGGACCATTTTCGATGATTCTTTTGCGGTCGTATAGATAGAGCATGATCTCGAAATAGTCCCTAAAAAAATAAAAAATTCTAAAAAAATATTCCTGAGGGATTAGTGTCTATTCCGCAAACTATAAAAAAAACAGTATAAAACTAAGTTTTTCGGATTGGGTTTTTAGTTTATCAAACTAATCAAATTATTAGACCAAAAATAAGCGTGCGAAGCCGCGGACAGAACCTAGTTACAAATAAGCCTTTGTATAACAGCCCTCTTAAACTCAAAAGAGAGCTTTATCTTACGCAAACACTGCGAGAGATAACGCCTCTTTGAACAGGTTTTATATTGCGACCTCTTTACCTCATATTCTTTGTGTTGGCTACCAATACGAATTTGAATATTTTATCCACTAGCTGCGTGCGCCCCGGGGCTTCGCCCTCATGGAAATCAAAGTATAAAGCAAAGTAGCTTCTCGCTGTCTGTCTGTCCCTATAATTATATGCTTAGATCTTTAAAACTACGCAACGGATTTTGATGCGGTTTTTTAATAGATAGAGTGATTCAAGACGAAGGTTTATTAACCATTTGACACATATGTATATTTCCACACGGGCGAAGCTGCGGGGCGCAGCTAGTAAACTATAAAATAAATTATGAATCACGTATTTATTCAGAACTAACCAGTCGATATCCGTATTGTTTTCCATTAAACACATACATTTCCACCCGGGCGAAGCTGCGTGGCGAAGCTAGTTATTTAAATAAAGTAAAAAATAAACAGTCATCACATCATGTTGGCCACTTCAAAACGTATAAAATGAATCAAAACATACCAAGAAATTAAGGTAAAAATTAGACATTAAGCTAGCCACTTTACTTCAAAACGTATAGAATGTATCGAAACTCCAAAAAATGTGGAACGCTTCACGATTTTGCGTGTCATCCTTGCGCAGGGGCCATGCTAATCTTCTCTGTATCGTTCCAATTTTAGTATATGTACTGCCGAAGCAAGTACATTTGTATAGGCATTTTTATTGTATAAGACCTCATCCCTCCTAAAATAGCCGTTTGCGCGATTTAGAACTTTTGACGATATTTTGATATTTATGGCACATAATACATTTTTTGTAATTTTTATAATTTTCTTATGCATAATTTCGTTAATTAGAATCTGTTTTGTTAATTTTGGAGTGCATTTTATAAGAAAAATCAGAAAATTACGTAAATAATGTTATAAAGGCTCACTAGCGCCATCTCTATTCGAAATATGTGAACTAAATCGTCACTAGAAGATAACGCATTTCTAACATTCATTACAATAATTATTATATATAATTAAATATAATTAATAATAGCAAAAGTAAAATTATACATTTATAGTTTTCATGTTGACTAAGTAAATCTAAGTACCAAGACGAAACGTAAGGAATAATTTTGTGAAGACGACGATAGCAGCGCCCTCTAAAAGATTGCGAAAGCTCGTCGCAATCTTTTAGTCGCCCACCCAATTCGAAATCTTCCAAGACTGTTTTTTTTGCATGAATTTGATTTTTGAGAAGGAAATTCATTTATTTCTTGATGCACACCTAGGTGGCCTTCCCCCGCAGGTATTGACCGTGCTGACGACGAGACGTTCCGGCGGCGACGGCGATGTGGAAAGTAATGAAAGCTTCTCTCCTCTCCTCTTCTGTTCTCTCATGTCATGAAGCCTGTATGAATAAAACAAGCAAGCCTTGCTGTAATTTAAATTTTATTGAAATTGTCTCTGAATTAGTTTGTAGTTTCACGACTAGCTACTCTTTCTTAGTTCCTATATACTATATAGGAACTAAGAAAGAGTAGCTAGTCTGTTTGAAAGAAGGCTATATACTATATAGCCTTCTTTCAAAGCTAGTCTGTTTGAAAGAAGGCTATATAGTATATAGACTTCTTTCAAACAGACTCTCAGATTTCTTACCCAATTTGTGGACTAAACCGATAGGTAGGTATTGATAATTTCATTTCGTAAATTAATTTAATTTAGAATGTTCCTATAAATTGTGTTAGGTACTTAGGAATTGAAATTAACTTGATAACTATAATTGCCTAGTTATAAATAATGCTAAGACTATATATTAAATATTGTATTGTATAACGATGTAGCTAGGTACAAGAACATCAAACAAATTATTTACCTTGATTAAAATCTCGTCCGCCAGAAACAAACGAAAAATGAAACTGTACTTATGACAGTTTCGTGTTTCGTCTGTGTTTTTCTAATGAAGTTTCGTTTACTGTAGACTCCGACGTGTGGTATGGTGTCCAACAAATGGCCAGTGCTCAAAGAACATAATTATTTTACTAATTCGGTACCCCTTAGCAAAATACATGGATACAACTCAATTGAAGCTTCAATCTAGCACGTTTACGAGGACACACTATTTTGTTGGACACACAAATTTTGTTGCAATGTGAGCGTGACGCCACTTCTATTTGTCAGACAGAAACTTTCAAGCAATTATTATGAAGCGGTTCCTATGTATAATAAATCCCACCAAAAACATAAATGTAAAATAGGAGAGCCAAGTTCAATGCAAAAATTATGATTGGCTGTGGGCTTCGCGGCAAAAAGAATTGATATCTGAATGAGTGCCAAGTCAAATCTATGTAGGTTAGATTTGACTTGGCCAGTTTTCATTACATCAGTCATTTTATAAAGTTATTCAACGTTTTAATTCTGATAAAAACTGGCCAAGTCAAATCTAACCTACATAGATTTGACTTGGCACTCATTCAGATATCAATTCTTTTTGCCGCGAAGCCCACAGCCAATCATAATTTTTGCATTGAACTTGGCTCTCCTATTTTACATTTATGTTTTTGGTGGGATATCATTACTTTTTGTAAAGAAAACTAGGCAGGTATTGACTCGGCGTTTCCAAATATAGTTCTACTTGACAATAGATGGCGACACTTTGTATCATGGGAAATAAACCTACGTAGGGCTCAGTAATAATATATTTTAATAATCAAATGTACTGAAATTTGTTCAACTACACAACTGACCAATATAATTCTTTTTGGATTTTTCTGAATACCGCATCATATTTTAAAAGTTCTCGAACATTTCCATTGCGACTCGGCGTTTCCAAATATAATTCTACTTGACAATAGATTGCGATACTTTGTATCATGGGAAATAAACATTTATAGGTACGTAGGGCTCAGTGTTAATATATTTTAATAATCATATGTACTGAAATTACTTCAACTGAAGTTCCTAAAGACTTTTTAGTCGCCAAAATTTTAATTTTTTAGTTTTTATAGTCATTTTTAAACAAGCCGCCATCTATCGTCAACCATTAACTTATAAAGAAAAACAGGGCCAGGGCCGTATTTAGAATCCAATTATTTTACTGAATTTCCCACGGCTATGTTGAAACATAGCATGTCTGGAATGCACCTATGGAATGTTTTATAATAAATATTCTACATTGAAAGTACTTTCCCTCCGTGAGACAACTAATATAATAGTAGTTGTTTAGTAAATTTAATGAAATTGAAGCCCACCTATTATTGCAATTTTAAATTGACTATGTTCTAGATTTCCATCTCAAGATAATGTAAGACAGCAATGGATCACAAAAATTAATAGACAAGACTGGACTCCGACGAAATATACGAATATTTGTTCTTGCTGATAATACTGATAATCATATTATTCTTCTGATTAAATTAATAGCTGAAAAATATATAGGTATTCTTTTTAAGCATTTTGCAACCATAGAAAATGATAGGGCAACCAACCGACAACAATTAACCAAAACAGTTATTTTTGCTGGAAAATTAATTTTGTGAATAAAATAAGTCTTAGTACGTCCCCTACACTAGTGACATCTAGTGTGAGGTAGTAAAAATATGTAGTTACTTCGAAAACAGAATCTATTATTTGCCGGTCCCTAACAACTACACTGTATTCTATTGCGCAATCGGAGACGTTAGTACTATTGCTTATTCTATGCAATGCGGATTCTATTCGAATTTAAACCTTATTTCATTGACATAAGGTCGTCGTTGCTAACATCACTTATTTTTTGACTTTTTTTTATTTTTTGATTTTTTCCTACGCTTACACACAATTACCGAGCTGGATTCCAAATTTCATCCTTCTAGGTCATCTGGAAGTAGGTTAGAATTAGGTACTATATGTATGTCAGTCAGTCAATGTGAATTTTTACGACTTTTCGACCTTCATATCTTTGTAACCGTTTGAGCTAGCTTCATGAAATATGGGCTTCTACATGTCCTTATGGATATAATTAAACAGACGTAGTTTTTTTTGTTTACGTTAAAGAGGTTTTGAGTTATAGAAGGGTCAAAAGTGGCACCAAGTGGTTCGTGTAATGATACACTCGGCGCGTTCCTTTGCTTGAACTTGGCTTGGTCACGCTGCCGCGTGCCCTGATAGGGTACTACACTCAGCCTAATTAAGTTATCATACTTGGTGAGGAGGTGATTTCCGTCATCCGAGATGTGAACATCAATGTTTTTTATTATCTGAATTCCTGAATATCTTCGAAACACAAGCCCATACTAGTAAGTGTTAGTTAGTTATGCTGCTTAAATCCATAGGAAATTCTGTCTCTGTTACCTTTTCATGACCAGATCTCACGTTGGCATGCAGATAGATAATACTCCAGAAGACAGATAGAATTCGACCTTAAAAAGGCTTTAAATTAATGTGACCTCATGGCTGTTAATCCACAGCCAGACATAAACCATCAAAGAGTGCGATAGCGCCCTTCGCCAGCATCTGCCTCTTCATCCCACTTTGAAAAGGGCCCTTCAACTTATTCAACATGGTTGGGAATATTTACTAAAGTTATTCTAGTAATAAAAGACAGAATTCATCTTAACAATATATTCAGGCTATAGAACTAGCATTGGATGCGATACGGGGCCACAAGTCTGCGCACTCCTTAGCAACGGGGCCTGTGATAGCAGATCCCTTCATTTCACCCTTGTTGTTCACTATAACACCTGCATTGTCTTCAAAGTATATGAAGACACCGTCCCGCCTGCGGAATGGTTTCCGCTGCCGGATCACCACTGCAGGCATTACCTGGAAGAAAAAGAGATGGTTAATATCATACGCACATTCTGACCATTATAAGATAAACAAGTGTAGCAAAAACAAAAGCTCTGAGCAGCTGCTCGTCTATAACTAAATAATAACATACATGTTTCAGGGTTGTAGAAACTTTCCTATGAGATTAAAAGCTTGCTTTTTATTCTAGTGGGATTAAAATTGTCTGTGCATTAGACTAAAGATGATCTTAGAGTGAATTTCCAAACACACTGTAATCAAAATGTTTGGGTAATCAATGAGTAGCTTAGGGCTCACTGGCAGTCTACAGGGTCATTTTATTCTTAACCTGCAGAAGAAGACATTCTATAGAATGGCTACATACGCAGTTCACAAACAGGCGCCATTTGGTAAATTGCCTCTGCCAATTGAAGAACAATCAATATTTAACACTATGGCTAAAACTAATTAGCATTGTTGAATGAAATTAATTAAGTAGCCCAACAAATCAGCTCTAGTTTTTAAAGCAGCCTAGCCATTCTACAGGGCTGATTCTAATATTCAGTGGTGACAAAGACATATTATTATGTATAGAAAAAAAATTCCAAACCTTGAGTTATTTTAGGTAAAAAAAAATTTTGTATATAGTCACAGTTAACAATGGTGTGGAATTTAAGCCCTACAAGATACTGTTGCTTCAATCAATAATTATCCTCAATAACTTAACAACATCTACCAAACTAAGTTACGGATGAAAATAATAATGATTTTAGTGAATGAGTTGCTCAGTCAGCCAAGGCGTATCAACACTGTTTACACTTCAGATGTAAAAATTAGCGAAACCTTTGGAATATCATCATCGCAACTCATAAGCTTTACCTAATAATGGAAACCAAAAACAATAATGTTGTAATAGTGATGCTGTCCACTTTCTTTTCATCAGTCTGTTTTCCACTGCTGGGCTAGAGTCCAAAATTCTCTAATTTGGTAAAGACATCACAATCTTTCACCAATATCTCAGGAAGAGTTAAATGTAGGTCAAGTTTTTGGTACCAATACCAAATTATTATTTTTTAAATTTAATCTAGACAGGGCAAGCTTGAGTAACAGAAACTGAAGGTCATGTAGTGAAATATAACTTTTGAGTCATGATGAAACCTACTGACTCGTCATCTTACCTTTTTCCTGAGTTCAGGTTTGCCTTTCTTGACTGTGGCTACGATCATGTCTCCGGAACCAGCAGCAGGGAGCCTGTTCAGGCGACCCTTGATACCTTGGACAGCAATCACATACAGGTTCTTGGCTCCTGAAAATGACCAAGAAAACATTTAGATTTGTCCAAAAAGACAATCTGAACTTCAAAGTTTTAGGTGTTTTAGGATAGATAGCCATAACATGCCAATATTAGTGTAGTAGAATTTGATATAAAAAGACGTTTTCCATTGTTGTGATGGAAGGACAAGTGTACTCTTATTTAAGAAAAAGTCGATCTGAACAGCCTCAGACACAGCCAAGGAAGAAATCATTATGATTCAAAACACATTTAGTGCTCTAGTTATTGAAATCATCATAGGTGTTCAGTCGAACGTGTGTTTGAGGTTATGTTTTGGTCGTAATAAATAGGATGTTTTTTTACCTGTGTTGTCTGCGCAGTTGATGACTGCTCCCACTGGGAGACCCAGCGAGATGCGGAACTTCGCTCCCGCGGAACCACCACGTCCTTGAAACAGAAAAACCACAATTTATTCATCTTCATCACAATCGGAATCACATCACTGTTTGCGCTAAGTTTCCCGGTAAATCACAAAATATGAGCGGTTTTATGGCTGGTCAATATATAGAAGGACAGCGCGCATTTTATATCATACATTGTGGAACAAATTAACATGATTAGAACGGATTTTCTGTAATTTCACGAACCTCTTTTAGACATTTTGTTGTGTCAAATTTTGAGAGAACTTCAAAAGAACCTTAAGTTAGCAGCGTATTGCGATATCAATATCGTTCAGAAATTTTTGACACTGACAGTTTTGACGTCATTTTGAACAACATGAAGTAAGTAGCAGACTTCGGCAAGCAAGATAGTTTTTTCAGCAACCCACTGTGTCACTTCATCATGCTTTCACTTGTGTGAAATATTCTAAAAATAAGAATTGTAATGAATCTCACATGAATCATTAATCTATCAAAAACTCAGCACAAAAAAATTTAATAAAATAAAGGTTGGTGAGATTATGATTTCCGAACAAAACTACATAACGTTCCATTTCCCACACTATTTTAAGCACTCCTAAATTGATACAGTCCACCATAATTCCAGTTGATTTGATTGTAAGTATCCACGCAACGCATCAGCCGCCACGCCGCCACCGCACCATATTTTTTTTTAAAAAGGGGCAGCGCGCAGTGCGAAAAAATATAAGATTTTAGCTTTCCGTTAGGTTTCTCTATTTAAATTAGTTATGACTATTTTACGTGTATTGAAACGTTATCCAAAAATTGTTTGTCATTATCTGTCAAATTCGTTGCCGCTTGTCATTCTTCAAAAAGGAGTTAATTTGTTGTAATTTTATATTTTTTCTGTGTAAAACATGGCTTTTATGGGTGATACGATGAACCCAGCCCCTCTCTGGCAAAATGGGCCCGCTCCAGGGGCATTCTACAACTTTCCCGCAAATCCATCAAATTTTGGGCCCATCAACCACCCAGCACAGGATTTCAGAGCACAGTAAGTATTATACAAACCTCATCTGATCAGCGATTTGGGGATAGTGAACAACTATTGCTGTTATTGGTAGCCGTAGATATAATGTCTCTTGTCATATGATCGTTTGGAAGAAAGTCCTGCAGATGTTAAGAGCACTAATTGCTGGATACTAAAGTTAGTTTTTTTAAATAACTTATTACTTTACCAACTATATTGAATGCTGTGTCAAGCAGCGTCTTTCTTCCATCATGTGAAGACGCGTCATTGGAATGGTTTGTGGTATAAAGTAGGGTATAAAGGAAAGTTGACGGCACAAGAACTCAGTAAATCCTCTATGCCCTGGACAAATCAAATTAAAGCTGTTCGAAACATTCCCTACATGAATGTACCAGGCCAGCAGTGGTGCAAGAAGAATGCCATAAGATTATTATTTTTTAAGTAGTGGTAGCATTGTAACCTCTAAAAACATTTCAACTTCTTTTCTCTCTTCCAGTTCAGCCACACCGATCACAACCACCACAACAGTAATTGGAGTGAAGTTCGACAAAGGCTGCGTGATTGCGGGAGATACACTCGGTTCCTACGGCTCCCTGGCTCGCTTCAGAGACTGTCCTCGAGTGACCAAAGTCAACGACCTCATCCTGCTGGGTTCAACTGGGGATTATGCTGATTATCAGTACTTGAAAGATATTATTGACCAAAAGATGTAAGTTTATTATCAACAAAACGATGACTAAGAAGTAAGACTGCCCACAAATTATGATCAAGTTTTTCAGTATAAATCGGCTCACCTTGTTTAAAACCATTGGTCTATTTTTTTATCTCTGTCCTCGTATGGAGTAGAGCCAAACTGCCTGGTCTGTGAGTAGAAAATGACAATAAAAGGAACTTTCTAGACTAAAAGGAAGTGCCCATTGATTTCCACTGCGTGGCATCCCTCTATTCATATACAAAAAGTAGCCAAGTCAGACCTTAGGCTTCAATATTATCCTAAGTTATAAGAATAAACAATATTTTGAGTTGTTATAACTAACTTACTGGACTAACCATTGAACTTAGCACCCATTTAGATCCTACTTCTTTTGTTGTTGAAGTCAACCAAGGCATTATATCATATTGAACTTGGCTCTCAGTAAAATGCTCGAATTACTATGTTACCTACCTATAAATACTAACTACTATTGTTATTATTTATAAATGGATTGCTGCGTGCTACAGGGTACATGTACCTACCTCTAAGCTAAATGACACATAAGCTAATATTATATGACAATGTATGTGTATGCAATAAATGAATATGAATAAATTAAATTTATTTACCATTACATTATCACTAATATTGGGTTGTCAATTCACATTCACATCTCATTTCGCTCTTGTTTTTTTTTAAGTAATGGGGATATAATGGGATTTATAATGAATAAACCAATTTATTTTTCAGTATTGATGAGCAATGCATCGGCGACGGCCTCCAACTCAAGCCCCGCTCGCTGCACTGCTGGCTGACCCGCGTGCTGTACAACAAGCGCAGCAAGATGGATCCCCTCTGGAGCAACTACATTGTTGCTGGCCTCCAGGTCTATATTTAACTTTATTAAGTTATATAATCAAATCAATCATAGGTAAATTATTTATTCATGAATAATATTTATAATTTATATTTGAATATTAATCTTGGCAGCGATACTAACTTTATGCCAAACTCTACAGTGCTAAAAAGCATTAAATGAATGTTTCTGATGTGCCCATAACTAAGGTGCATGGAGTGTTCAGGGTTTCTTAGTGCTATTATTTAAGAATAAGCAATGTAAGCTTTTGGCGTGAAGGGTGCTGCATCCCCAGCAAAGCCAACCCTTTTTATCAACCACTGGTCACTGATTTTGTTCATCCTGTAATTGGTTTACACCTAATTAAACATTTATCTGTACAGGACGGTGAACCTTTCCTGGGAGCAGTGGACAAGCTAGGCACAGCATACGAAGACGCGGCGATCGCGACCGGACTTGGTGCTTACATGGCGACTCCGCTGCTGCGATCTGCCACTGAGCAGGGTGGGCCGCTCAACGAGGCCCGTGCCAAGTAAGGTTCACTCATGCCAACTAAGTTTTACTTGTATCAAGTTAGGTTTACTCATGCAAACTACGCTTTGCTAGTGTCAAGTTAGGTTCACTCATGCCAAGGTTTACTCTTCCTCGGTAATGTTCACTCACTGTTGCTTCACTGAGGTGAAGGTTTTTTTGTAAATAATAAAGTTCACTCAAGTTAATTAACAATGGATACACTGGTATACTACGAAGGCGCGGTACGGTTGCATATAAACACTAATGAGCAAGACATGTCAGCATCAGAGATGACGACATTCACTATCTTATTCTAAATATACACACGTATATATACATAGTATAAGATTGTACTAAACATGATATGGATCCTCTGTGCCTGAAATTAAAAGTTTTTTTTGAATGTACCCAGGTTAAACTTAAGTTGTTTATTTCCCCAGGGCTCTGGTTCGCAAATGCATGGAGGTTCTATACTACCGCGACGCGCGCGCCTTCCAACGCTACCAGTTGGGCGTCGTCACGGCTGAGGGTGTGGTCATAGAAGACATCGCGGAGGTCAAACCTAACTGGTCGCTCGCACACATGATTCATATGAAGTGATTGTTGTTGTGGTCTATTTTGTAAAATAAAGTTAAGACTTTCTTAAAACTGCTAAAAAGTTTGTTTTATTTGGGAAAGCATTGGTGAGTAAACACACCGAAATTCATTTGCTCAGTTTAACTCGATAAAAAATCATAAGAGTTATTACTTATGAGAAAATACTTCGTAATTTATGAAAGAGGTTGGATATCAGACTAGGTCAACCTCTTTTAGAGAACAAACAAACATGGAGGCTAGTAATGGTATAAGGGTGAATCAACTTCTCCTTTGACAACGTTATGACCAGCAATTTTATTTTAATTTTTTGTCGAAATTGTATGAAAATACAGTGTTAACATATGCACTATTTATCCTATTTTTAGGTTTGGAACGGGGCACGACATCCAAGCTAGTTTACACGAATTTTTGGAGAAAACCTGATGAGTGTGCCTAATAAATATCCGTTGCGTTACTTATTAACCCACGCGCACCAGTAGTGAGCTTATCCCGGACTGAGAGACGGGTAAAGCGAGGTAGGTCTTTTCAGACCTTACCAATGAAATATTAGATAATAATCGCCTTTGATGGCACCAAGTTAGATGCCATTACTTCATATTACTCAGAAATTATATCGGTAACTCAGTATAGCAGATAAATTAATCGAATTTCAGGACAACAGTTGAGGTCCACGTAAAAAATATAATTTAAGTCAAACCTTTATAAACTGTAACTTAAAACGCAAGCCTAACTTTTTCTGAACAGTAATAATGTGTGAAAATGTAGCGTATTCATATAATATTTTAAAGAAACATCGTACATTGTGTCTACTAGGCCTGGGGACACATTTTTTTTGTATGGAGGTTGCATATGTTCCTCTGAGTTACCATAGCTAAATCAATTATTTTGCTAAAAACTATAAAACTCTATGAAACTAACATGTTAACAGAGAATCTAAGTTTACGTGAACATTAAAATGGAATACAGATTTTATAATTTTTTCCATGACAGGGACACGAAAGGAGTGCCTTAAAAGTTGATTCACCCATAAACCTCTTTCAAAATTTAAACGAACGAAAACGAATCTATGAAAGAAGTTCAAGTACCTATTGTATTCTCTTTGCTCTATTTGGGCTGGATACACAAATATTAAAACTTCATTCCATCTTGATTAATTAAACAATTTATTATCATGATATTACCTATATTTAAATTGTGTTAAAATGCGTTATATACTAAGGAAAGTACATTATCCGCCTTTTGCTATCCTAATTAATTAGTCTCTAATTATAATCTACAGCAACAAAAATAATAATGAAAATAACAAACAGAACAATTCAATAAAAGGCAGTTAACAATACAAAGAACAAACAATATAATCCTACATTATGCGTAGGTATTGTACTTAGGTACTCTTATTATGTTTAGAAAAACGGAAAACAATACAAACCAATCATTATTTTGGATTATTATAACCCAAAAGTTCCTTTTCATTAGGGCAGATGGGAATTGGTCTGACAAGGGTATCTCGTATTCTCAAACTAGAAGGCAGTGGCTTAGATAATACTAAAAGCTTTAAAACTATTTGTAGATAAGTATTTTATACATAAAAATCCTCATTTTGCTTAATACAATAACTATTCTATAAAAAGGGTGACCAGCTATCAAAGCGTAGGAATTTTCTGCCAAATAATTTACTCAAACAGGCAAACCACATGTAACTACGGATAATGAAGCAGTAAAATCAGCTAAGTTAGATACATAATATATGTAACCCTAATAATTTAGATTGTACTTAGTTTTCCACTGTCCTACCTGACCAGATTTATAACCGCAAGCGTCATTGATCTGTTAAGGCATACTTACTTTAAAGAAATAAGAAACATGTATTACTAGCTAGATAAAAGCACCGAGCATAAGAAAGAACTTATTAAACATGGAGGCATAATAAACGTCATTCTATTGACAAAACTTCCCATAGAAAAGGTCCTATGTCTTAGAAGACTTCACACTTCACTAAGTCACCGGTATTACTAGTTGGATCAAAGCACTGAGCATGAGAAAGAAATTGCGAGGCATAATAAACGTCATTCATGTGTCTAATGACTAAACTTCCCACAGAAAAGGTCCTGTCTTAGAAGACTTCACACTTCACTAAGTCTTTATTTATAAATTCAAGGACTCTGAAACGCCGTAGAGATATCCTTGAATATCTGATGCTATGCTCTCTTGAAGTACTGCTCGTCTATTCGCTTAGCGAGAGCCACTAGCGTGTCGTACCGACGCACGATATCGGCAAGGCGACGGCAGGGAAGTCGGGTGGTGATGATAGTGAACACGTGGCCGAAGACTAGTGCGTCTAGTTCTGATGGGCTGTGGAAAGAAAATTAGACATTTTAGTGATTTTGTACCATTTATTAACTTATGAATGGTGAACTATATATCTACTACGGAATGAGACGAACTACGTACTTTTCGTGGTTTGACAGCAATGGAATAGTTTCATACGATCTCGATAAAGTTCAGGAATTTCAGGTTTAAACGATTTATGGACGAGGCCAAGAGGAATGACGGTAATTCTAATAGGATTGCTAATCGTTAAGTTTAACATATTCCTTCGCTTGCTTAAGCCACACATAAGGATTATGTGTGGCTTAAGCAAGCGAAAAAAAAGATTTTAAAGGATTTTTTTATGTTCATTAATTAATTATTAGAGCATTGCAGCTCCTCGGAAGTTTCTAGAGGCGGGGAGGATTTTTGCGACGGTTACAGCTATTTACCAACTAGATATTAGAATAAAACAGTCAAAAACTAGCTATGATTTATAAAACTAAGTAAATGGATTGAGGAAAGGTAAGGAAACGATGACCCTTACAATGCAACTCTAAGTAATTACCAAACGATACTAAATATTATATACATAGGTACATATTTCTTATACTATGTGCAATGTAATTAATCTTAATCTGCCTGTAACTAATAAATAAGTCTATATATCTATTAGCTCATTTGTTCAAGGCTGTAACTGAGCTTGATCAATAAATGTTTCTCTATATACCTGCACGTAAATTATTGGACAAAATTGACTTACATAACCATCCAGGATTCGCTATTTAGTAAAGTTATTACACTTTTTAAAACATAATACAATTTTTATTTGCCCAATAAGCTATAAAAAGTTTCAAAAACAATCAGAAAAAGTAATTAAATGGGTTAATCGACATCCGCAACTACAACGTTTTTTGAATAAGCTGCGTTGCGCTCGCGCAGGTATTTGAGCAAAGATTCAACGCTTATCTCTTCGTCGCTCGGCATTTTTATTGTTCCTTTTGAGTCTGAAATGTATTATTTATTTTATTTTGAGCCATTATTGTCCCACTGCTGGGCAAATACCTCCCTTTTCTCCTTCCACTCCTCGCGATCCAACGCAATTAAAATGTTTTTTTTTATCCTAACAGCTTTATCAACAACACCAAATTATTGTCAATCCTATTCAACACCCTGGGCCCCGGAAGGAAGCCGCGGCGGGGTAGGTCGGCCACGAAAGCGCTGGCGAGACGACCTTAACGCCTTCCTCAGAGATTGGTGTGTCATCGCGCTTGACCGCGCTGAGTGGAAAGACTTGGGGGAGGCCTTTGCCCAGCGGTGGGACGAAACAGGCAAATATAAAACAGCTTTATCACACTGGTGATTTTTTGAATCGTTTTAACAATCGCTAAATATAGGGCCAAATAATAAGTGCCATACTCTTCGACTAAATTCAATAAACAATTATTGTATTATCCCCATACTTTACCTAATAATTTTATTGTAAAAATCCATACCAATATTTAAGTTCCAAAATAACCTGTCTATCACGTTTTTACGCCAATAACAGCTGAATCGACCTCAATAAAATTTGGCATGGAAATGCGTGTTATTCCGGGGATGGACATACATATGTAGGCTACTATCTATCTCGAAAAAGAGCGTCGAAGCCGCTGGCAGCAGCTAGTAATAAAATAAATAATAATAAACACCTGAAGACCCGATGCTATCAGGTGAATGCTCCTCATCATTATCATCATACTTTAATGATGATTTCATTTCATCATCGCTGCTCGCTAACGTGATGGTCGTAGAAAAGCTCCCCGTATTCGCTGTTATTTCGTCATTTTTGCTGTAGGTACGAAAAAAATTAATAAAAAGTGAGGCTAGATTCACTATTAAAAAAAATCAATAAAATCATTAATCGATCAGCCAATATATACCCCGAAGATAATTTTAAAATCTGGGTCTCATAGATAGTAGAAACATTTCTCCCAAGGCGAGAATCGAACTCGAAACATCCCACCCACCGCGCCATATCGGTCGTCATTACGCCCCGTACCAGCCATTACCACCTTTATAAGTTCTTAGCGATTATAAATATTGTCTGTCCGAAATGGATTTTATTAATATTAATTACCAAATTATGATTTTAAGACCTATGGATGTTTTACATAATTTTTCAATAAATACATATATTCTTAATAAAATTTTAAGAAAAATCGTTACCTAATCGAGTCAGTAACCTCCGATATTTCAGAGGAATCAACGCAAATATTATTGTCGCTACAGACTTGCGAGTCAGAGCCTAGATGTTTATCGTTGACCATTCCATCGCTATCTTCAATCAAATCTGTATCCTCATCATGGATTATCTGGAAAATCTCACTGGTATCTATCGATCTCTGGTCAACTGAGTCCGCAGTGTCCACAGCCTCGATAGAATCAGCATTCTCTTCGATAGTGTCTAAGAACTCATTGATTTTCACGATAACACTCCCGAATTTAGCATCGCCGTCGTTTTGATTCGGGTAGACCATTTCGAAATCGTGTTCTTCGATTCTTTCGATTATTTTATCGTTTTTTTCGAAATTGTGATCTTCGATTCTTTCGATAATTTTATCGTGTTTTTCGAAATCGTGATCTCTGATTTTTTCGATAATTTTATTGTCTTCAATAAACGCCGTTTCTTCGACTTTTTCGAGGATCGTCTCGACTATTTCGAAAGCGAAGTTGGTATCAGAAATTTTACTCATCGGAGGGTTATTACTGTCGTCATATGTGCAAGTAACGCCTTCGTTGGAAGACATTATTATTATTTGCTTTGAAGCAAACGGTTTGAAACCTGCGATAAAATTGTTTGTCAATTATCTAGCAAATTATTAATCAAAATTTATTGAATTTCTAAATATTTCTACTATCTATCTTTTTCAATCTACATTTTAAATTAGCTACTTTATATTATTATTGTTTAATATCCTCACATTAACTATAAGGATAAGCTTCTTTACTTAAAAATTAATTGAATTTCTAAATATTTCTACTGTCTATCAATCAATCCACATTTTTCTATTCCGCTACTTTCGCTTGAGCAATAGTTTTGCTGTATAAGGCTCACTGCCCAGCAAGACGTGTCGTGGCCACTCAGTGTTAATCTACCTCCAATGGCCGTTTGCTTGAGCTACTAAGCGGCTAACTCATCGACATCGAACAGTGCCTTTATAGTTCCAAATTGAACGCTTCACCAATTGTAGCGTCTCAAAGTAAAATATATTTTATCACTGTCTCGATTCTGCGACGATACCATTGTCATAGTTAAGGCGAAGTGAGTTCGCTTTTTCGAGACAAGGACGAACGAACTCCGCGGCCGCGCCGTGGGGAAGGCGAGAAAGGGAAGCAAGAGCGCGGAAAGACCGGCGGCCCGCATGCAATTTCACTGGTTTTTCTTTTTAAATTTGTTATTGCTCTAAAATAATACTGTTTCGCAAAAAAATTAAAACCATAATCGTCTAGAGTATTTATTAGGGAGCACGTAGAAGAAATTTCATTACAATAATATCAAATAACTAGCAAATAAAACTGGATTTTCCGTAGAATATCTCTGTAAAAATGCATTTTTTTCTATCGAGTCAAGTTTAGTCAATCATGTTTCGACTCCCATAACATACTAACTAATATCCTAAACTTTTGATCCTCATCAAAATATATTCGAAAAATAGGTGTTTTGTTCCCTTAAAATTGATTTTCCGTTAAGTCAAAACGTGCGTTTTGGGATGTATTTCACCTTAAGTGATTGGTTAGCTGAATTCGACCCAATTGCTCAAGCGATAATAGCTAATGTGCTAACCTTTCTCTACTATATACATTCTACGTTATATTTAATACGGTCCTTATTCAAAGCCATTACGATAGCCTTGAACAAGTTAAGTAAATTAATATGCAGCGATAAGGCCGCCCTTTATACTTTCTTTATTCTATTATTTATTTTTGTATTGTTTTCTGTGGTATGATAAAGCGTTTTCTATCTATCTATATATCTATGCGTTTTTTTTATGTAAAACGCTTCATGAAAGCAATATTCACCAAAAGTATCTCGATTATATGTCACATTATTGACATTTCTGTTGCTCAGACAAAGCTTAGACTTTTTGACCCTCGTGCTTCTCTCATAGATAGGTTCGGGCGCGAGACGTCGACCGGTCACTAGGAAAGCTTGCCTGATCAGATAATCTTCTTGAACCTAACAGGGAGAAAGTATTAACACTTTGATTGCTGAAATCACTATGTGTTTTCTACAAGTGACTAATATGCGTGAATCCACACTAGCGCAGCGGCTGAGAAAATACAGATCTGTGTGACTCAGCACAGAGTCTAAAATCATCAGCCCGTACAAAGCATTCGTTCTCTTACATAAAAACTCGACTTCTTGGTGCTCCGTCAATCTTTTTTTTTGAAAATAGAACCGTCTTGGTGATGTTTTATGAAGGTTGATTCTTCCCTTCACGGTAGAATGCGAACTGTTTCGTTGCGGGTTAAATAAAGATTTAAAAAAAAATGGTATTGGCGCTAAATCTCTAGAATTTTCTTCATTTATTTTCTCGCAATCGAAGTGAAAAGTAGAGTGTTTTACTCGGGCCAAAACCACCCATTATAACTCGGTCTTGTCATCCTCCCTCGCTATATATAATGGGATGGTTTAGTCCCTTGTAAAACAATCTACTATTTAAACATATGTTTTGATGTAGTATTAATTAGCGTAGTTCTAAGTCTATTGCGTATAGTTTTAAGGCACATTTTATTTTTTTCTTTCATGCACCGTCCTGCAGTCATCATTTTAATTCCATTCCCATCTACAGCACTTATAAAGCACATTTTTCTACACATTTTAAATTCCTTATAAATTATAATTAGACTTAATGTTTGAAAACTTCAAACCTGCAAATTCATCCCCGTAACAGCAACCATATTCACAGTATGTCGCAATAGAGGCGTAGTTATAGGCCGTATCATAAGGGCCGCTTTAGGGCCGTTTGCGGACAGCAGGGCTCGCACGTGGCCGAATACTAACGCGTCTAGGGCTGTGGGACTGAAAGGGTGGGATAAGGAATTTGAAGGTGACTGAAAGAATGGGATATATGAAGGTTAGTAGGTTGGTTCAGGGGACCACGGGAAACTAATCATCAGCCTATGTTAGTCCACAGCTGGACATAGGCCTCCCTCAATGAGCGCCACAGCGCCCTGTCTTCAGCTTGACGCATCCAGCATCTACCTGCAGTCTTTCGCAGGTCGTCATCCCACCTGGTCGGAGGGCGTCCTACTCCTACTACCTACCTACTTACTCCTACTACCTACCTACCTACTTTACATTTTGATCTTGCAATTGGTATTTATTGTGACAAATTATTATAAATGAATTTATTTTATTTTTTAAAAAGGCATGTCTGTCTGCTTTCTTTTGCACAATGCCCTATGGTGTTTCCTTTGTCATAAGTTAGTATGTGTTATAATAAAAATGTGATTTATCTTTTAAAATAGTATTTAACGACATCAAGTGTAACATTGTGTACCTACGGTGGAAATAAATAAACTAAACTGGTACTGTTATAATATGTTGTCCATTTTATAATTACTTCCTATATTCATTAATTCTACTAGGTCTAATCATAAGGGTCGCTTTAGGGCCGTTTGTAGAGAGCAGGGCTCGCACGTGGCCCAACACTAGCGCGTCCTAGAGCTTTGGGACTGAAAGGGATATGGGATATATGAATGTGAATGAAAGAATGGGATAGGGAATATGAAGGTGACTGAAATTATGGGATAGGGAATGAATATATGAAAGTTAGTAGGTTAGTTCAGGGGACTGCGCAAAACGAATGCCACCAACTAATTATTATTAGACGACTTCAAAAAAGGTCCTCAAATCGTTTTTTTTTAGTTTGTTACCAGACAGATTGCTTAGAACTTTCGAGAAAGTTAGTAGGTTAGTTCAGGGGACTGCGCAAAACGAATGCCACCAACTAATTATTATTAGACGACTTCAAAAAAGGTCCTCAAATCGTTTTTTTTTAGTTTGTTACCAGACAGATTGCTTAGAACTTTCGAGAAAGTTAGTAGGTTAGTTCAGGGGACTGCGCAAAACTAATGCCACCAACTAATATTATTAGCCGACTTCAAAAAAGGTCCTATTCTTTTTTTTTTAAGTTTGTTACCTTAGAGCTTAGAACTTTCGACTGGGTGAACAGATTTTGACGATTCGCGAGAAAGCTGGTGCTTCCCGTGTGGTCCCGAAGCTTACTACAGCGCCTTGTAGACAATGCGCTATAGTAAGCTATAGAGCTTGCCGCATCCAGCATCCGTTATTTCTTTGCATATTTTCATTTCTATCAATTAGTTGGCGATAGTTTTGCTCAGGGTATATCTATACTAATATTATTAAGAGGAAAGGTTTGATATTTTTGTTTGTATTGAATAGGCTCCGAAACTACTGGACCGATTTGAAAAACTATTTCACCGTTGGGAAGCTACACTATCCGCGGTGAACATAGGCTATATTAAAATTAAGAAATGTGAAATTTAAATTTAACGCGGGTGAAACCGCGGGAAACTGCTAGCTAAGGATATGACTGGTTATTGTGCGAAATTATAGATGTTAAATGAGCAGGTAACTTACGTATTTCCGAAAAAGAAATCTCTGTCACCAAGTCGTTGGCTCAGCGAGTTGCAGCACTGTTCCACCTGAAAATAAATAGATAGATAGATAACACTTTATTACACCACACAAAACAGAAAATAATACAGAGATAAAAACTTAGAATAAAGGTATAAAGGGCGGCCTTATCGCTGAGAGCGATCTCTTCCAGGCAACCTTGGGATGGACTGGACATGAACGAACAATATAGACGGTGGCACTTTAATAAATAATTGGTAACAAATACACTAAATACCTACATTACAAACATTATAATAAACTTACATAGACATAAGATAAGGCTATCAATATTTCATATGGATAAATAATGCTGATGCAGCAGTTTTTTGAAGATAGGGAGTGATTTTGCACGTCTGATGTCCAGAGGGAGAGCATTCCATAGACGGGTAGCTTGTACAGTGAATGATTTGTCATAGAAAGAGGTGTGACAAATAATTGGGTGGCCGGTTTTATTTTAATTAATTAAATTTATTAAAATAAAACCGGTCTAGTGCGAGTCTAACTCGCGCACGAAGGGTTCCTTACCATCTATAATATAAAAATGAATCGCTGAATGTGTTGCTAAGCTCAAATCTCGAGAGCAGCTGAACCGATTTCGCTTATTCTTTTTAGAATATTCCTTGAAGTACGAGAATGGTTCTTACGGAGAGAAAAAAATTTAAAATTGCCTGAAACAAATGACCACCCGGGCGAAGCCGGGACGGGCCGCTAGTAATCTATAAAAATGAGCATAAAAATCAAATTATTAACTCATCAACTGCTCGCCAATCTAACAGCCCAGCGTTTGCTCAGCGTTGATTATAGCAAACCACTCAGCAACCACATTGCGCTTGGTTCGTCATTAGACAGAGAAGTTATTATTATTACACATCCATTATCAGCTGATAAGGGGCCATCCATGGGTCCTTAATTTCTTGACGTCACACTTCAAAATCCATTTCAATCTAAGTGTTAAGTAAAACACGAACTTTGAACTGTGACGACACACTAGGGAGCCCGGGGTCACAAGTGTGACCAGCTGTGACAAGGAACTGGGTTCAAAAATTATGAAATTCGTGTGACGTAACATGTGAATACTTACATCTGGCCAGGATCTGGTCGAGCGTCTTGTCGTGCCAATGCAGTGCTTTCAGCCGCTTGGCGACCGCGTTACGCTTGGACCTGGTCTGCAGCCAGCCTAGAGGCCTCGAGTAGACGAGAAATTGGTACATTGCATCCATTAACAGCTGATAATAAGGAATACTTACATCTGCCAGGACTTGGTCGAGCGTCTTGTTGTGCCAATGCAGTGCTTTCAGCCGCTTGGCGATCGCGTTGCGCTTGGACCTGGTCTGCAGCCAGCCTAGAGGCCACGGGTAGACCGAGAAGTTGTAACATTGCATCCATTAACAGCTGGTAATGAGGAATACTCACATCTGCCAGGACTTGGTCGAGCGTCTTGTCGTGCCAATGCAGTGCTTTCAGCCCCTTGGTGATCGCGTTGCGCTTGGACCTGGTCTGCAGCCAGCCTAGAGGCCACGGGTAGACCGAGAAGTTGTTACATTGCATCCATTAACAGTTGGTAATGAGGAATACTCACATCTGCCAGGACTTGGTCGAGCGTCTTGTCGTGCCAATGCAGTGCTTTCAGCCGCTTGGTGATCGCGTTGCGCTTGGACCTGGTCTGCAGCCAGCCTAGAGGCCACGGGTAGACCGAGAAGTTGTTACATTGCATCCATTAACAGCTGGTAATGAGGAATACTCACATCTGCCAGGACTTGGTCGAGCGTCTTGTCGTGCCAATGCAGTGCTTTCAGCCGCTTGGTGATCGCGTTGCGCTTGGACCTGGTCTGCAGCCAGCCTAGAGGCCACGGGTAGACCGAGAAGTTGTTACATTGCATCCATTAACAGCTGGTAATGAGGAATACTCACATCTGCCAGGACTTGGTCGAGCGTCTTGTCGTGCCAATGCAGTGCTTTCAGCCGCTTGGCGATCGCGTTGCGCTTGGACCTGGTCTGCAGTCAGCCTAGAAGCCACGGGTAGACCGAGAAGTTGTTACATTGCATCCATTAACAGCTGATAATGAGGAATACTCTACTCACATCTGCCAGGACTTGGTCGAGCGTCTTCTCGTGCCAATGCAGTGCTTTCAGCCGCTTGGCGACCGCGTTGCGCTTGGACCTGGTCTGCAGCCACCTTAGAGGCCTCGAGTAGACGAGAAGTTGTTACATTGCATCCATTAACAGCTGATAATGAGGAATACTTACATCTGCCAGGACTTGGTCGAGCGTCTTGTCGTGCCAATGCAGTGCTTTCAGCCGCTTGGCGACCGCGTTGCGCTTGGACCTGGTCTGCAGCCAGCCTAGAGGCCACGGGTAGACCGATGAGTTCCGAACTTTGGTCACTGCGTTGTATGTGTCGTTGTCTAACCAGGAGATGTAGAGCTGAAATAGATAACGAGGTATTTGTGGTATTTTGTTGAAGACCGATGTGGCGCAGCGAAGATTTGCTCGCGACGTAGGAGGTTGCAGGTTTTATTCCCACCTTGGAAGCAATTATATGTAAATCTGTAAATATTTGTTCTGGGGGTTCTGGGTATTTAATATCACTACATAGTATAAAACAAAGTCACTTTCCGCTGTCTATCAGTCCCTATGTATGTTTAGATCTTTATAACTATGCAAAGAATTTTGATGCGATCTTTTTTTAATATATATTCAAGAGAAATATTTATAAACCATTTGACACATAGATTTCCACACGAGCCAAGGCCAGCTAGTATCTACAAATAAATAACTAAATAGAAAGAAACAGAGAACATCTTACCTCAGCATTAACCAGAACATTAGTAATCAAGCTCATATAAGCTCTCATCTCCGCCTTCTCCTCAGTCGAAAGCTTAGTGCAAAGCGTCACACCCTTGTTGGCTGCGAACTGGACTATGGGCTCCAACTCGGAGACCACGAATGCACCACATTTGATGAACGGGACGCGGCCTGATGGTGACATGAATTCGGCGTTCCAACGCATCTCGACTTCAAATGGAAGGTTGGACATCTAGAAAATAATAATAAATATGTCACAAGTACTATTTTAAAGTTATTAATTGCGTTTATTTATTTATTTCCCCCGTGGTTTCAACAGGTTTCACGCTGTCGTGGTCACCGGATTATGTCTTGTGTTCTGATTGTGTAAGTTAAAATAATATATGTATATTTTTCTATAATTTGTCTACTTATAATAGGATAGGCCACCGTTTATACCTCTACAATAGCTAAGTGTCCATCCAAAGTTGCTTGGAAGAAATCCGTCTTAAGGATAAGGCCGCCCATTGTGCATCTTTGTACTTTTTTCTGTCTTGATGTGCAATAAAGCGTACCATTTGTATTTTTAGGTAAGTAAATGTAGAATAAGTTATATTCTTAGATTTATACTACATAAGTATATAACAAATCTTTTTTTTTGCTCCTTTTGAATAAACATTGCGGCATTGCGACACGTGTTTCCGTTGGCTGTGTTTCAATCGAACTAAACAAAATAAGAGCTCACATTACAAGTACGCTCTTTACGGAGACGGATTTTTTGCGCCGACCGGACGACATCTTGGTAGTATTTGTGATTGCAGCTTGTTTTGCTCAAGAAGGGTGTCATTATAGCGTAGCTTCGATGTGGCGCAGCGGACGATGGCCCGACTGCGTCGCAGGAGGTTGTGGGTTCGATTCCCGCCTTGGGAGAAATGTTTGTAGGATCAGCAAATACTTGTGCCGGGTGTCCTGGGTATTTTCTATGTATACAAAAATATCTTTTATTTATGAATATTTATGAATGAAAGTGCATTGGCACTTGATTGCTTTTCTGGTAATAACCATGAGTTATAGTTTCAAAAGTTTTATCTTGCATAATGTCTTTATGACAGAATCTAATATGTTGATAGATCGCAACTTATACATATATGTACAATATAAATAATAATAAATAAATAATAAATAATGCTGGACAATTCACACAGCATCATCTAGCCCCAAGCTAAGCAGAGCTTGTGTTATGGGTACTAAATGACTGATATACATAATACAATACATTACATAGATAGATATTTTTTTATTATACATAGAAAACGACCAGAACACCCGGAACAAATGCAAATCTGCAGATCATACACACAATAGTTCCGAGGCGGGAATCGAACCCGCAACCTCCTGCGTCGCAGGCGGACCTTCGCCCACCGCGCCACATCGGTCGTATAAGATATGTATAAGTTGCAATCTATCAACGTTGAAGTTATCTTTTTATATTCTATTCCAGTAACCTCTAAGTTCATGAAATCATTTTTGCGAATACATTAACCAACCTTCAAAAATGCTTGCACAGCGAGACAGCTAGCATTATCCGGGAGCAAGATCTGCTCGACCTCGTAAGGCTGATATAGTTTCACATTGTCGGGCCATGGCTCCTGAGCTGAAACATAGATTGATTGAAAATTCATTATTGCACTCTTAACCAAACAAACACGATAAAAAAAAATATGTGACAATTTGACAACACGCATACATTTATCCACAAAGTTGCCTGAAAACTAAAGCTTCATTCATTCAATATCAATTCCACAACAAAACTATTAAAAACTTTTTATATGTTTAAACTTTTTAGACAAAGGAATACATGCTTAAATTGTGTATGGGGGAAAACCTAACCCACAGAATCAACATAAATTTTTTTTAGGAATCCATCATTCTGATGTTTTTTTGTATGATTCTGCAGGTTAAAACAGTAATCAAGAGTAAGAAAATATACAGAGTGAAGGGCTCTGTATATTTTCATAGCACATGTGTTATTAATGATTTTCAAATCAACTCAATTCAAGTCTGAATGATGTTATGGCATTCCAATAAAATATTTATCAGAACGAGAAATACTAATTAGTTTTGTGTGTCCACTCATAAATTGGAAATTACACAGATCCCTAAAAATTTGGTACAGAAACAAACTATGTTTTAGTCACTCTGATCACAAAAAAATATAACACTGTATTCAAACCCTGACTGATAATAATAGAAATAGGTACCAAAAAGAAGCGCTTCTCCATTCATATTTCTATAATAAGTGATGCCAATTCTACGAACAACGATGCTAAGCTAATAATATTAATTATGTAGTACGTCTCACGTCTAAAATTATTGCATTATGTCATAAAAAACATAATAAACCCTGCAAACAGAAATTATGTAACTATTTGAAAACACCATCACGAATACCTTCGTAGGATAGTACGCTCACCGTTCAGTGAAGTTATGATGGAATCCGCTAAATGGAATTCCGGCATTATTTGTATTTAATATACACTAGCGAAACGAAAACCCACGAGGAAACTAAATTCCAAAATAATTTAGTGTATCTGCAGATTCTACCTAATTGCAATAAAGTTGCGTGGTGGGTGACAGACAGACGAGAACGAGACGGTAAGATTTGACAGCATTTTATTTATTTGACACTCACTTTTTGACAGCTGAATTCAATATCTGTCACAATAGTGTAGTAACAAAAGTTTGATTGCTTGTTTCAAAAAGTTCCTAAGCTAATAAGGCTCTAGATATACAGTTGATGGTATCGAAGCCGACATATTTTTTTTGGTTAACACACTGCCACGCTGCATGTTGCGTGTCAACGACGATGCACCAACGCGCTACGCACGTGGATGAATTTTCTATGTGTTGGACGTTGACTTTGCGTGTTTTCTATACCTCCAACGGAGATACCTACTTACAATCAACGTTGGAACACGCATTCACACAACATGCAGCGTGGTCCGTGGCTATGTGTTGATCGCCTAAGTGCGTGTTGATGAATAGAAATTAATCTGCTATGTTCCTTTCCTTTTTAGTAACCTCCCCATCAGCACACAAACGAACATGCCTCCCCCAAACAAGGGAAGTTTAAGGTTACTTTAAGATTAGTAGGTACTGACCTTAAAAGTTTTAATTATCTCCTAATTAGATGACATGATTTTTTTATAATAGGTACTTACCCATTTGAACAAGCGTCGACATATTTTCACCGACACAAGCAACATTATTGTTCAATAAATTTATCCCGAAAGCAAACTCATCATCATCACAATAATCAAAAGGTTTTTCGGGTATTTCGGAGGATTTTTCATCTTCTGCAGTCAGGTTTGGTTTGGAATTAATGATTTCAATGTATTTGTTGCATAATTTGGAATCTTCAGTTTTACAAGGGGATTCTGATCCTGGGGATGATGAATGACCCGCCGCTGTTTCTGATACAGATTGAGCTGTCCATTGCGATGCAGGGATAGGGCTTTTATTACTTGAAACGTCTCTTTCATTCCTGTTCCAAAAGTTTGTCATACTCATTGTTATGAAGAAAATCAGACAGATAGGTACTACTAAACTACTGCTCAGAACTCTAACTCTATTCTAAGCCAAACTATTCGACAAACATTTTGTGTAATTTTTACATTTTTAGGTGAATTTTCAAGTATTCATAATTTTGTTTAGCTATGAATGTAGGTATCTACACTTCTCTACCTACTTGTAATGTTGTAATGATATTGACAGGCACTGCGTCTAAACAATTTGACAGGCTCTTTGAATTTTGACCAAGAAGCTTCTAGCTGTTGGATCCTTGGTTAAAAATGATTTTGAGTATCATTTTAGACTGTTAGAAGACTGTCCTAAATAAATTATAAAACCACCCACAACGACGACCATATTAGTTATCAATCAATCAAATTCTTTATTATCAGACAACAAAGGTCCATAAAAAACACATACACAAAACTACAAAAAGGAAAATACAATATATAGTTATATATAGTAAGGACTTATTAGTGCTACTACTTACTTATTTAGTTTAATATAGAACTACTAAGGAAGGTTCGTCACAAAGGCTTGCTAATGCATCACCAGATCGCCTCCTTCGATCAGTTTTTATTTCTCGTTGGTCGTGACGCCGCCGCCTGTTAAGCGATCAATCAAGCATGTCATGCATGCGCGTGAATGAACGCATCCCATCTCTATTCTTTATTCTATTATAATAAAAAAAAGTTTGTTGTTGGAGACACGCAAGGCAACGCTATTCCGCTTTCCTTTGTATTTTTTGAAAAACATTGAAATTTTTCTGCAATTAGTAGATCCTTGAGGTGATTTTTACGATAGCAAACCAGTAAGAACCATGGCTGATGTGTTAGATATCGAAAACTCTGAGGAATTTGAAGTTGACGAAGATGGCGAACGTACGTATTTTGACCCTATTTTAATGATACATTCATAGCTCATTTGGATCCAATCGGCTAACTTTTTCTTTCTTTATGTTGTATTAGCCAAGACAACGTATTGTTCTGATCGTTAAACTGCATTTTACATTGTTTATCATCCGATTTTAGGTTAGGTTAGCTAGAAAAACTCGAACTAATAATGTCTATGACGATGTGAAAGTCTAACTTCTTAAGTATTTATATGTTTATATCATATACCTTTTTTGTAAGTATTAATTGCGCTATCAGTGGTTTTTACATACTTGTGATATCATTATACTTACAGATAAGCAAATCAAATTCTTCTCACTTCCACTGGTGGACAAAAAATTTTAGTGAACTATAAATAATTTTAATTGATAATAATGAATAGTATAAAATTCTATTCATTTCAGGTGGTATCGAAAGATTGAAGGAAAAAGCGCGTAAACGCAAAGGTCGTGGCTTCGGAGGCGAATCTGGCGGAGGTTCAGAGCGGGGTAATAGAGGAAGGTAAGTCTCGAAGCTTTTAAATCTTTTAGTGAAATATTGTCGGGCTAATAATAGAAACACTGTAAGATTTAACGTACTCCATTTGTTTCTTGACATATACATACAAGTCATCACAGTGACCAGATATTATGTTTGTTTTTCCAAAGTTTACCGCTCATTTTATTCAATTCAATTCATTTATTTTTTCAATTAAATTCATTTATTGCAAGAAATATGGTCATAATACAAGGTCTTAACCTCCTACGGCCCAAGTCAATTTATTGGACATCTGAATTACCGCCCAAGTCCAATTCTTTGGACAAAATGATTATAAGCATTGCAGCCCAAAAATGTTTTTATGTTTATAGATAGTTCTCAGTTTCTAAACTTTTTAATAATTATTGGGGGTACTATTTATATATTAAAGGGTCCGTCTGCACAATCAAAAGTGAAATATCTTCGGTTCATTTTATGGGACATTGGGCGTTAGTTACATAAACTCCTACCGTCTATTCGTCAAATTTCAGGTACATTGGGCTGTTCATTTAAAACAAATGATAAGAATAGAAACTTTTATTTACTAAATTATTTCAAAACTTACAAAGTGGTGTTTATGTATAACCAAAATACGAAACTGTTCTGGCAAATTTTATAGTAAACAGGCCTATTCATCATGTTCACTATGAAAATCTGCAAAATAATTTCGCAGTTTGGTCAAACACAAACGAACATTGCATGTTGTACATGCAAAATAAGTTTTGTTGACATGGCATTTTCTGCATCTGCCATGACTTATGAACGATGGCATATGCTTTGCATTTTGCACACGTTTCTCCTTTGAGGGGAGTAAAACTGTAGGCATTCCCCTCTTTCTACCTGAAGTTACCAGTAGTGGTGGTGTAGATATCTCGTCATCAGAATCAGGAGAAGCGGTCGTTGGTGTAATTGTCCCTCTTATCAATGCTTCACCCAGTTCAATTTTATATGCCCGTAGCTGGTCGATCTTTCTTTTTGGCGTGCCTATTGCAATTTGGTCCTTTTTGTATTGTAGCCATGCATTACACACAGACATGTCCAGCATATGCGAGATGAACCGCTGCGTCCATTTTTTTGTACGATAACGGTTGGGACAGACCGCCAAGAGACGGTCTGCCAAATCCACACCCCCCATGTTTGTGTTGTATTTTCGAACTACTTGTGGCCTGGTGACAGAGACGTACTTTTTCAAATTTTTGCACCAACGCTGACAAACATCAGAATCCTCAACGGCCTCCACAGACGATAAAAAAATCACGGGTTTGTTATCATACCATTTCGTGACTGCTAGTTCATTAGTACCTCTCACAAGTACATGAGAACTACCTCTTCCTCTTCGTCGGAGTGTTTTATCTTCTTCTAACAGAGACCGCACAGGACGCGGTATTCGGTTTTTCATTAGAGTGCCAGTGCACCCAATACCTTTCTTTCCAAGTTCATCTGCTAACTTTTCGGTAGTGAAGTATCTGTCAAAATACAAAATGTGACCTGGTACCAAAGAGTCCGCTAAAGTCAACACTGCCTTCTCACCTAATCCAAATTGCGTGTTTTCATACTGCGGGTAAGTTGTGTTTCCTTCATATACATGGAAATCCAACACCATACCATCTGGATTAGCCAAAACAAATGCCTTAACCCCCACAGGGTTGGGTTTTCCGGGGCAATATTGCTTAATGCCACATGACCCCGTGAATGGCATTATCATCTCATCTATGGACAATGACTGGGCTTTTGTCTGTTTTTGGCAAGTTGCTTGAATCTTTTCCATTAACGGGCGCACTTTCCAAAGTTTATCTTTCTGTCTCGCCTGAGCCGTAATATCATCGTCGAATACGATTTTTATTGAGTTCCTTAGCAAAATAAATCGGTTTCGAGCCATAGCGTCAGCAATCACTGGCACCCTCCATTTATTTTCCCAGTACATTCTTAGAGAGGGATAGTTTAGTGACGCCATAACAAAAGTGATGCCTATGTACACATTTAATTCTCGAACGCTCAGATCTAGGCTTCGTCCATGTATCTTCACGTGAGTTTGGTTCGTCTTCAGTATAATGATGTTCATCAATTCCTCATCAATATATTGCTCAAAGTAAACAAATTTTCTGTCTACATAATTGGTATCTTGGACCAAATATGCCGGTTCATAGAGTTGTAGAGTCTTTGGAGGAAAAGGCTTGTCAGTCCAGTTGATGTTTTCAGACTGTTGCGAAACTCTATTTACAGAACAATTTCTCTGACTTCCACGACTACTGGACTGATGACCGCGAACACTACCACGTCCACGTCGTCGTCCTGATACGCCTCGACCACGATTGACTTGCATTTCTGCTGCTTCGGGTTCAGATTCAGACGTGCTTTCGGACTCAGGATCATCGAAAGAAGGAATTGTATACTCTACGTCTCCGAAGTCATCGTCGCTGGGTATGAAATCCCCGACGTCAGAGTCATACAAGTGCTCGATAATATCCGCGTTCCGCAATACTGCGAAATAAATAACAACCCAATGTCAACTAGATGACACAAATAGAAACTAGTTATTTATCTAACAAACAACCAATGTGAATCATATTGGACAAATCGATTCAAATCAAAATAATTCCAAATACATTAGATGTAATTCACAAATATTGATAAACTATCATAGGATACTAATTATGCTTTTAGAATACTGTGAAATTCGACAAAAAATATAAGAAAAACCTATGATTTTTATTGATTAAACTTACTTGAATTCCGCGAGGTCGCCATATTCAACTTTGCGAAGCACTCGACTGAGAATTTTATGTGTGTGAACTTGTTGGTAGCACTGAATCTATGCTAACAATATCAGCCAATCACGACAGTGTACAAAATTGGCGGTTTAGTTTGAATTGTGAAGTTAACCTACGAAAAACAGATTTGTCCAATCTAAGGGACATGGGCGGTAATTATACTGAACCAATTGAAAGTTTGGGCGGTAAGCCTGTTGTCTATATTGTGCAATGAAAGGTACATTGGGCCGTACGAGGTTAACACTTTGACTGCGGTTTTTTTTCGACGACTGCGGTCTTTTTTTTTACCTAAAAAATTCGTGCTGCCACTCTACACAGCGGTTGTGTTGCGCCGCAAATGCGTTTCGTTTTAAAAATATTACAGCTCTGCTGAGTCACAAAGATCTGTATTTTCTCAGCCGCTGCGCTAGTGTGGATTTATCACTTGTAGAAAACTCATACCGTGCGTTTTCAGCACTCAAAGTGTTAAACATTAAAATAGGTAGTGTCACATACTTCACCAAAACACATGGCATGCAAACATTTCTAAAACTAGGTTCCTATACAATTTCATAGTAATGTGTATTATTATAACTTCCATGACTATGAAATATCCAAGGACTGGACACTGTCAGAAATGTGGCAAACTAGACAGGCACAATAGGTGTTTAGTTAGTCTTGGTGATGCAGCTGGGGGTGTTGCTCTGGATTGGCGGCACTCCTGTAGGCTTGACCATCGCTCAGTATGCGTTTCTTTGGTTCTGAGCTTTATCCATGTTCGGATTTGGGTGAATGGTAGGGGAAGGAACGGACACATTTACAGAAGGTAATAATGGCCAACATGTTATTGCTCACATGTTTACAAATAGGTCTTAAAATAATATAATAGTAGTCCAATATGCACCTTGCAAGGGCATTGCAATATAAATTTATAGTTAAATGCTAGCATACTTATCCCAGCGATGGATGACCAAAGCCAAGGACAGAGAAGCTTGGAACATGCTAGAGGAGCCCTATGCTCCAGCCTGAAAACCAGTGTCACTATCGTCCTCGGTCGATAATGACAACAAGCTGAGATTGGTCCTTATTCGCCGCGCACATAGGGAAAGACCAGTTAATCTTATACTTGGGACTCTACTACCACGCTACATTATGTACAGTTTAAATCCCCACTACTTAAGTTGTTTTGTATTTTTTTAACTGTTTATTATTGTGTGTGGCTATAAATAAATTCTTTTATTCTTTTTATTCCCAAAATTGGGTTCTGAACCAAGAAACTATATAACTTAATATAATTTATTTGGATGAAATGTTTGGAAATAAAAGAGCGTCTTATATTATTATTATACTTATCCTATTGCTTACTACTCCAGGTATGACAGCCTAGCTCCAGAAGGCGATGGCAGCACTCCTGGCCCGCAGCGGTCCGTTGAGGGATGGATCCTGTTCGTCAGCAATGTGCATGAAGAGGCTCAGGAGGAAGATATTCAGGTATATAGTTACATCAGTTCTATTTTCCCACTATACCATCAGAACAGCATCAGTATCAGCACATATACCTCCACTGCTGACTCCACCATGGCAAACGGATTACTGACAGCAGTAGAGGTGTTAATAGGGCTAAGTAGAAATTAGAGATGGGCAAAGTAAACGGCTCAACAAGTTAATCCATACTTTGCACCGTTTTATTGCAAAAGACAGCGGTAACGTTGCCCCACTAATAGGCTGGAGGACATACAGATGCACACAATGGGAATCATATTATGATGTCATAGGTGTCATCATCATCAGCCTATAGCAGTCCACTGCTGGACATAGGCCTCCGCCAATGACTGCCATAGCGCCCTGTCTTCAGCTTGACGCATCCAGCATCTACCAGCAGTCTTACGCAGGTCGTCACACTACGTTTACCGAGTCGTGGTTTCCACTCAAGAACACGTCATAGTAGTAGAGATGTTAAAAAAATATAGAGAAAGCTTCCTCTGTTCCTCTGGTTCCCTAAGTAGACTGTTACGTCATCCACGGGTTGCGTCGATTCTTAGGACTGCCATGGCTGTGTGATATACATACATATGTATGTAAATTGGACCATGTTGAATCTGTGAAGAATCTTATGACAAAACCCCCACACTACATGTGAACGCCAATCAGAGCGGCTTACGTGTTACAACGCGCGACCGGTACAGTGAGCGTAAGAAGTGTGAACTCTGTTGCGTTACGAAATTTTAGGTAGGTTTTTATTATAGTTTAGTTAAGTTTAAGTTTAGGTTATTAAGAATTGAAACGTAAAATAATATAAATTAATAAGAAGAAAAATAGAATTTTAATAATTAAATATACATGTACGTACAACGTTACAATATGTATACTATTGAAAACGGCCCCAGTCCCCGACAGATTCGCCGCACTGAGTGACAGCGCTTGCGTGATACGCTATCGCCGTCAGTAAGTACACAATTACACTTGTCTATACTAATATTATAAAGAGGAAAGGTTTGATTTTTTGTTTGTTTGTAATGAATAGACTCCGAAACTACTGGACCGATTTGTAAAATTCTTTCACCGTTGGGAAGCTACACTATCCCCGGTGAACAAAGGCTATATTATACGTATATTTTCGTAAAAGTTAGGGATCCGTACTGAAACCGTGCGAAGCCGGGAAGCGGGAAGGTAGACGAATTAGACTATACTCTACTTTAGAATCCAAGGTCTCTTATGTCAACACAGACATTTATGAACGAAAACTGAAGAATAACTGATAACCAAACAGCCATTGGACACTAGCCGCCTTGGCCGAAAATTCTATAATAGAAGTCATACATCCGACTTCCGAAAAACTCCTTTGCCGCGATCTTAGAAATCGTAAAAAAGGCATAACCAAAATGGCATCCACCTTGATAAAAACTTTAATTTTTCGCTTCACAGAACCAGTTCTCAGAGTTTGGAGAGATCAAAAACATCCATTTGAACTTGGATAGGCGTACTGGCTTCCTCAAGGGTTACGCGCTGGTCGAATATGAAACTTATAAGCAGGCTGCGGTAAGTGCTAATTCGTTATCTATTGTTATAAGAATAAGGTGGTTTTTTAATTGTTCGGTTTGTTATTAAGGTAGAACACAGTTAAACCTAAATCTGTCTTAGTCCCTTGTTGTCAACTAAGTACTTACTGTATATGGACCTTTCTTTCGGATATATATTTTGACGACCGATGTGGCGCGGTGGACGAAGGTCCGCCTGCGACGCAGGAGGTTGCGGGTTCGATTCCCGCCTCGGAACAATTGTGTGCACGATCTGCAGATATTTGTTCCGGGTGTTCTGGTCCTTTTCTATGTATAATAAAAAAAATCTATCTATGTAATGTATTGTATTATGTATATCAGTTATCTAGTAGGTACCCATAACACAAGCTCTGCTTACCATGGGGCTAGATAATGCTGTGTGAATTGTCCAGCATTATTTATTTATTTATATTAAAGATACCTTTAAAATGCGAGATTTTGTTATCACGTTGGGTGTTTTCTTACGAAATTTATTTATATTTGCGTTTATTTGATTTAATTAATGACATCTAATTAAAATTTACTGATTTTTATATTCAAATGCCTGTATTTGAGCGAGATATGTAGCTCTACAGAGTTATTCCACCAATGTATCCATCATCATCACCAGCCTATGTTAGTTCACTGCTGGACATAGGCCTCCCCCAATGAGCGTCATGATTTATGTACCAATGTAATGGTAAGTTTCGTGTTGTTGACGTTCCCGCTTTCCGCATCCTACATGTTTGACGCGCAGGTTTACCGAAGCTTTACACATATCTTTATTCATTCCCAGAGCGCTCGCGAAGCCCTAGACGGCGCGGACATCCTCGGGCAAGCCATCTCAGTCGACTGGTGCTTCGTCAAGGGACCCTCGAAAGTGCACAAAAGCAGCAAGAGACGATAGGCCTAGCTAAGATATTACATTGTATTGTACATAGACTGTAAAGAATGTTGGTGTTTAGCGTTCGTCTATTAGTTCCCACACAGAGTGGAATCAACCAATCACATAGGTATAACAAATTCTCCTACTGGATTCTGATTGGGCAATTCAGGTACGCTCGACGTCATCGGGAATACAACCTAAGTTCTTTAAAATTATACATCTTGATTTCAATAATAAATTTGCTTTTATGCTTTGGTTACGGTCAAGTGATAAGAATTTTGCTTTCAAAACTAAGGCCTGTATTTTAAATGATTGCTCAGTCATTGATGTATGTGTAAGGCTTCTATCGCAATAAAATTCACTCAAGCATAGATCTGACTGAGCAAACTTTTATATTATAGGCCTGAATCTCTATTTAATTATAATACTTAGTATTTTTTCAGTAAAATGGTTATAGAACTAGTTTTATTCATTCATTCGTATTCAATTGCAACCAACGTTTATGGTTTTACCACCCGGTTATATACAAGGCACATTGTTTAATTGACTGTGGTAGGTGTTAGGAACTTTAACCTTATCACTGTTGTCACACTGGCGATTTGCAAGCGATTGTAAAGCGATACAAATGCGCAGCGACCACGCAGCGTGATCTGCGTTTTGAACACAGGCCTCTAGGCGGTAGCAGCTGCGTTCTAACTGCGTCGCCAGACAATCTAGACACGATCCTAGACGCGTTGTAGTACTCTGTAATGTTATATTCTTTATTATAAACAAATGATTGAGACAATGACATTATTAACAAAGAAAATTACAATTGAAAGAAAAAACTAATTAATCCACTTGAACTGACATTGTAGAACAAAATATTGAAACTATTTTACTTGGTGTGATTGAAATTGTTACTGTTTCAACTAAATGTGCTAGTTCATTATAAGGGCTAGGCTCCACCAAAGCTGATCTGAGAAGAGAGATGTTAAACAACCAATAGAACTTGTTATTCGCTCATCTCGTCTCAGCTCAATTTGGAGACACCCTAGCTGAAAAACGCCTCTTGTCGTCTCGCTACAAACATTACCCTTTATTTGATTTTTTGTTTGTATGGATAAGCGCACCTCCTCGCTTTGGTGGACGGGTCTCCTGACAGTAAATGAAGGTTTTTTATAGAAATTTGGACAGTTCGAAAAATATTGAAGAGCAGAAAAGTCTTGAAGGTTTAAAGTGTACTTGGGCCCGTAATATGAGAACTTACTCAGTCTTCAATCTATGCTTGAGAAACGCTTTTGCATAAGCGTTGCTCAAGCATAGATTGATGACTAAGTAAGCTTTCAAAACACGGGCCTAAGTATTTTAACTTGTACTTCGTTAGTAGCAATACAATAATTTGGCTATTTCTCATCCACTATTAAGAGATATCTTCAGTCTTCAGCCTTTAAGTTTTAGTGTTTGTAGGTACACTTTCTTCTAATAAATAATATAAGATTTCTAAAATGGGTTTTTATTTACTAATATTGTACTATTTCGACCTAAAATTTTAACCCTTTCTGAAATGCTAAGTTTTACAGTGTGTTTTTAGGAACAATTTTATTATGATCAATAATAATGTAAGATTTCTAAAATGGCTTTAAGTATATTTTCTTCGACGTTAAAATTTAATCCTTTCTGTAGATAAAACAAATTGAACACAGGAATGGGTGAGAAAATTTGATCAAATGGGAAATTTCTGAATATTAAATGAAAGAATAGGTGTTTTCAGTGTATTTTTATTTGGCGTTCATCACAAAGTAGACGGTAAAGTAAAATAATAACCTAACTATACATCCGACATACATTTGAAATTCATCATACAAAACTATCTTAAAAATTAAAGGAGTATAGAGTCACTCGAAAACGTTAAATAATTTACACGGTTCCACACAATTTACTACGCATTTACATTTTTTTTTTATCCGCTCTCCCTAAAGACTGTTGAAGGCATTTTACACGAGTTAAATCCTTTTAACATGTTTCTGTGAAAATGGGTTCGCGAGTCCGTTACAACATACAACTTCCACACATTTCAATATCTCTGAAATGAAAACATATTGGAGATGATATGGATTTGAAGCTTTGGGAGCTCCTATGGTTTGGTTGGAGGCTAGATTCGCCGGGTCTGGTGCAGAACCATTTGACGAACGCTGAATGAGGAAAGGCCGAAACCGAGCGCTGCTAGCAGCACCGCCGAACGGGACATCATTCGCTCTCGGTTCGCGGGCTGTGGACAAAGAAAACGACAAATCAGTAAAACATCACTAAAGAAATATAATATCTTGATTGATGACCCTCGACCAGGAAGAGACTCATTGACTCCTAGCTACGTGTCCATCTGTATCTTTGTTTGTTTGTTCTTTACTGTTTTTTTCTCTGCCTTGATGTGCAATAAAGATTATTTGTCTAATATTGAGGCAAAAACTCGTCACACGTGATCAAAAGCTACTAAGATGCTGAAACGCAGCAGCCTTGCACCAATTTTGACGAGGTTAGTCATGGGTTGGTTATTGGCCGCGATGACGATGGCTGAAAGCATAGCGTAGCGCAGGTCCAGGCCATCACAGCGCAGTAAGCATTGCAGCCCTTGAATACAGTTTCATTACTGTCGCCTAAGTAGGCCGGTAAGACCGACTTTGCAGTGTTTGAGTAAAGTCCTACTCAGATAGGTCGATGACTCCGCAACTTCAAGGAGTTAGGTGGGGGGATATGATAATGCATAATACTGTGCGAGAGAGAGAAGATAATGCCAATAAAGTAATGGGAAAGGTCATTGGGCTTGGCGTCTCGCGGCGTTACTTGCTTTGCTTGCCTTGAAGGCCCCCTTTTCTCCCAAGTCCGATAAAAAATATTAAAATAGGGTAATTTCTCAGATAATGTTAATCAGTCGTCGGAGGTAGGTACTTTGGACTTTCTTTGTATATTCGTTTATCTTATCAATCAGCGATTGATTACCTCCGTGGAATGTATTGGGTAGATCTTTCAATATTACAAAATATGTATTATTTCATTATTGTAAGAACTCTGCAAACATATCTAGAACCATACCACAGGGAGAAATTACCTTCACTTTCAGACAAAATAAAGGACATTGACACTTTGCCTAGGAAAGACAAATCCAACGAACCCAAACTCGACGGGGTTAAGTTCTTCGGCATCACAATCCCCATCCATACAAATACAAAATAGTAATTATATATGTATATAGCGCGGCGTCTAGGAGACGCTTCCGACTGATATACATATTTTAATTTGTTTCTACTATTTGATTGTAAAGTTAAGTAAATAAGTAACAACGAAGCATTAAATTAATTATTTATGCATTAATAATTATGTTCTTTTATTTTACACACACGTGTAAAGGTTGTAAAAAAATGTGTAAAAATATAATTGCAAACCTTGGAATAGACTGTCAAGAATAACAGAGCTCTTAAACGAGTCGGTGCGCAGTTTGTGTAGGACTTGGTCATCTCTTGGTCATGTGAATTTCATTCGAGCTCTATTTATAACATTTTGACGTGTGGACGACACCTATACATAAGCGTGTGGGGTAGGTATGTGCGACTCGTGCCAAATGGCGCTTGCTTGAGATAGTAGTCTTCATTTTGGCGATATAGTATAGTATGCCTTTATCACATGAAATGACGAATTCATAATCTTTATTCGTTCACAATAATAGAATTGTATCCGAAATTTTGTAAATGCGGACCGAATGACGTAGTGTAAGGACGTCATCCGGCCAGGTGGGATGACGACTTGCGAAGGACTGCACGCAGATGCTGGATGCGTCAAGCTGAAGACAGGGCGCTATGGCATATATATTAGGAGTCCAGCAGTGGACTGCTATAGGCTGATGATTGATTGACATGAAATGGTAATTTTATAAAAAAAAAATGTGTTTGTTTGGATGTGGAACTCGTGCCAAATGGCGCTTGCTTGAGATAGTAGTCTTCATTTTGGCGATTATAAGTATGCCTTTATCACATGAAATGGTATTAATAAAATGTATTTTTTTGGAGTAGGTATTTGCGACTTATGCCAAATAACGCTTCGGATACTTAGTAGACTTCATTTTGGCGATATACCATATAAAAATAAAAATTGTATTTATTTCCCAATTTATCCAAGTAAAGTAGAGTAAAAAATCATTTATTTCATTAGGCTTACAAAATAAGCACTTAGACAAGTGAACCCATCTGTGCTACGAGTTCTGTGGAGTGGGGAAATCGTAAAATATTTGGCTTTCCGGAAATAATGTGCTGAATAGGGAGAAATTAGGTACTAGACGTGTCTCAATTGTTTTTTTAAGTGTGAACTCTGAAGTTATTGCGATGACGGACCGAAGCTGTGTGAAAAGATATATTATACCAAATCGTCTTTCATTACCCTACGAGTCCTTTATAATAATTTATTTATAGCAATGGTGGGGCTGCCCAGGCACTGTAGTGCGTCAGGCGTGTTTGCTGATGCACACACTAAAGAATTCTACGCTGTAATTCGTCACAAAATAACATCCGTCAGACACAGGATGCTGGGCAGCACCAATAGCTAGCTTGATAAGGGTTCTGGTGGACAGACATTGCAGTAGCCTGCAAAGGCACTGGATGTCAAGTCTAATGAAACCTTATGCTAAACAAATTTATTATATAAATTAAATTGTAAGTGTTAATGTGAAAAAATGTAATGTTATTTGACCGTGATGTAATTTTTAACTACCTATACTAATCATAATATGGGTGGATGTACATAACGTTTAAAATTCTGAATTAAAAAAAAAGAGCAACTCTAATGTCTTCAGCCAGGCTCTACAAATCCTCTACGCACTTTGTCCCGAACTCTCCCCCTTCTGGGGCATGCCACATAACACCACAGACTTCATTGTCTAAAAAATTGAAATTTTGCATTTGCTGTAATCAGTGTCGGCCAGTTAAATATTAAAAAGGAACTTAATGCATGTCTGAGCTTAACACTTTGATTGCTGAAATCACACGGTATGTGTTTTCTACAAGTGACTAATATGCGTAAATCCACACTAGCGCAGCGGCTGAGAAAATACAGATCTGTGTGACTCAGCACAGCCGTAATATTTTTCGAACAAAACGCATGTGCGGCGTAACACAACCGCTGTGTAGAGCGGCAGCACGAATTTTTTAGGTTAAAAAAAAGATCGCAATGATCCAGTTTCTACCAGTATCGTCTCGCCTTGAAGTCGTGACGACTTAAGAGTGTAGGTATGTATTGCAGAAATACCGTGAACTTAACATACTTTATACATATAGGTCTGTCTGTAGAAGATAATGGAGATAAAAATAAATATTTATAATGAGTTTCTGCTCGCGGCTTCACAGACTTTGTTCCTATGGAAATGTTATAAGTTTATTTATAGCCCCCGGGAACTGATTTATATGGTATAAAAAGTAGCCATGTTTTATTTGACGCTATCGTCATCATCATCATCAGCCTATATCAGTCCACAGCTGGACATAGGCCTCCCCCGATGAGCGTCATTGCGCCCTGTCTTCAGCTTGCCGCATCCAGCATCTACCTGCAGTCTTTCGCAAGTCGTCATCCCACCTGGTCGGAGGGCGTCCTACACTACGTTTACCGAGACCCGTCGTTTGACGCTATAGCTACCTGTAAAATTTCAATCCGAACCGTTCATTAGTTCTAGAAGTAACAAATATCCATCCATCCATCTAAACATCAAAACTTTTAAATTAGTCTGTTACGTTTTTATAATTAGTGGAATGATTCATTTATGAGAAGTACGGTATAATATAGATAACAGTTGCTACCTTTTTTAAATTCACATAATTCGTTCCATCAAAAGCTTGCCTGGAAGAGCCCGCTTCTAAGTGATAATGCCGCCCATTGTATTTTTTTGTAATAAATTAATAATAAAATAATGCTGGTCAATGCACACAGCATCATCTAGCCTCCCCTCCCCTACTATACATATGTATATTATAACGACCAGACACCCGGAACAAATATCTGCAGATCGTACAAACAATTGTCCCGAGACGGGATTCGAACCCGCAATCTCCTGTGTCGTAATGATCTGCCAGCATCAGCACAATAAAGTGGTTTTGTATTTCATACCTGCCTTGACTACTATATTTTCATAGAGACATTGGGCAAGGTTGAATTATGTAACCATTTTGGCGTCTGCCAAAATCTCTCTAGTACTCTAGTTAGTAAAAGAAATAGGTTGGCGACCTATCTTGACGGGCCAAGACGAATAGACGTGGAAATTATCAGGTGAATCATATTATGTATACCGGATGAACTCAAATTCCTTGGGTTATTTGCCTATTTACCTATTTACGCCCCGTCTTCAGCTTAAACAGGTTAACGTAGGTTACAAAGAATTAACTAGGTTCTTACAATCTTTTGATTTATCCACCAAGTTCAACCAGTTGAACTAATAGCACCAAAATGTACCAATTAATTCAACTTTGATATTTTTTTGTAAAGTTGAACTTTCTGGACAACAGTGATCTCATTAGTTCAACTTTCTATTAGGCAAGTTCATTTATGTATCATTATAAGGTTTATATGTGTAAACGGATATAAAAACGAAAAAAAAGTTGCAATCATGAGAACAGTCGGGTTTCTCACCATATTTTCATAACACAACATTTGTGATGGTTTCCAAAGAAAAATGTTGATTTATGATCTTGGTTGTGATACGCTGGTAAATGTGGAGGAGTAGTATGACCTAACATTAAGACGGTTTAAGTCGTGTAGATAAAGAAAGGGATTGAAGAGGATAGCGCGTGCTGTCCGTGATTTACAATCGCATTCTTTGTCTACGCGACTTATAAAAAAAACTACAGATGAAGGGACGTGTGTCAAGGTTGAAACCTTCAATCATTCAGTTTCTTTCATCTATAATAAATATAAAAAATTTATTAGATTACTAACGAATCATTACAACCACATAACGATTAATTTGTTGCCTAAACTAGACTGAAAAGTCTGTTATTTATGCAGCTATGCTATGGATAATTCTGCGACGATACTATTGTCATAGTTAAGCGATTGGTTAGCAGAATTCGGCCCCTGTACTGTAACTATGGGCATCGCATTGTGATACTAATCTAAAAGGTTGATTCCACTCGCTACGTCACATATACAACCTTGGATTGACGTCACAGTTTCTTATATAACAGTAAAAAGATTACAGATTCTCAGGTCAATAACCGGACGTTAATAGACAATTTTCAAACAACCACAATTTTATTGTTAGACAGTGTCTAATAAATCAAGAAGTATATTTTAAAATTGAAACTGCCATTCTAAACCGAGATTTAACCTTGCGCACGACGGTCTCCACGGAAGACCAGCGCTATGGTACGATCTGCTCTACCATAGCACATGCTGAGTGGAGACCGATTTTGTCAGTTTCTGTCTTCTGTTAATCTAAGTTTAATTTAAAAGAGTCTCTGTTCTGACAAAATAAAAATATTTTTAATTTACTAGATTAACAAATTAATGGTTGACTTACTGGACCAAAACAAACGCTATACAAAGTTAAGCAATGGTAAATGTAAATGTTTAATAATCGTCGTATTTTTTTGTTTTTTCATACAATTGTACATACGCAATCCACGCTGACATAATGATGACGAAAACAGACCTATCCGAATGCCTGGATTTATGACGTCAGCTTGGAAATAATCGAAACACAATAGGAGCTCGTGCTTGCTTTTAATTATCTATGCTAATATGGATATATTTATTATTATGTCTCTCATTTAGCATGATCTCGGGCCATAAAGTGACCCGGTCCTTTGGAACTTGGAAGGCTTGCGTGGGGCCGAAGCCAACAGCACCGAGGCACTTTGATTATTAATTATTATTTATTTTGTGCCATTATTGTCCCACTTCTGGGCAAAGGCCTCCCTTTTCTCCTTCCACTCCTCGCGATCTAACGCTGCAACAGGCCATGATGGAAGATGTGAAGACTAATATGGATACCAATATAAAACTCAACTTATTACATCATCATCATCATCAGCCTATATCAGTCCAGTGCTGGATATAGGCCTCCTCCAATGAGCGCCATTGCGCCCTGTCTTCAGCTTGCCGCATCCAGCATCTACCTATTATTACTTACAATGCAATAATAGGTATTTGCAAAACTTGGCATACGTATCGCTGTCGAAAATATGTAATAGATGGGCCAAATAAACGCCACCTGACACAATCTAATCGACGCAGACAAATCACTTTTGATTACGAATTATATCTCTACATACAGGCAGCTGATAAACTGAAATTGTGGATAGGTCGTTGATATGTTATATGTAGACTGAGAATTTCCGAGATTCGGTGAAAGTTTTACATAATTTCAGATTGGTTTTAGTCTTTTTAAACGACTTCAAAAAAAGGAGGAGGTACTCAATTCGACTGTATTTTTTAATGTTTGTTACCTCAGGACTTCTGACTGGGTGAACCGATTTTGATGAATGAATGAATGAATTTTTATTTGAAAGATAGTGCTTCCCGTTTGTTTTATCTGCGTCATGGGTCATGAATGAAAATGTTAAGCAAATATCAACCTGCATTAAAAACTTTAATTCTGGAGATATAAACGCCAAAAATAATTTACTCGAGTATTTTTAACAGATTCTTGTGCTAAATTCGTCGCAGTATTGGCTTGATGCCATTTGTCAATGGTTTCGGCAAGTGTATAAAAGTTTATTACCGAAACAAAGGAGCAACACACAAACAAAATTTGTTTTTGTTGACAAAATGAACGGTAATTATGAAATCATATTTTTTTGGGGCTTGCTTCGCGCGTCACTTAACCACCTCTGTTTTCACGTAGTAATTCATAAATATGGTTAAATCATTTTTTACAAACAGAAAGTGATTTTTTTATCTTTATTTGTTTTTATTAATACGGCGCTTACCACGTGAATCAATAGTGCATATGCGTATGTACAAGCTTCATAATTTTAATATAGCTCTACTAATATAGACTACGTGATAAAGACCTAAGACCCCCCTCCCCCCTGTGATCAAACGCGGTATTTTGAAGAGCCCCTCCCCCCTGAACGGGTTACGTTGTACGAGTTCGTTCCCTAAGCCGGTAGAGCGGAGACAAAATCTTTATCGAGTTTAGAGAAGAGAACGTGTGGACAAATTGGACAATTTGGACATGTCTTATCTACAAGTTTCTACAAATTATCATTAGGTATGAGTTAGATCTATTCGATGAACCGACGACTTTGTAGCGGTCGCAGATAGTCGATGGATGTAGGCGACTCAGGATTGATTCAGATTTCTTGATTGTCATAATTCTTACATAAAAGTGTACAATATAATATATATATATACCTTAATTATGCTAAGGATACGACTCGTCAAAACAGGTAATATACAATTTTGATGTATGGGAAACATAATAATTATGTTATATTCTTAAAATTATTTGTGACGACGATGTATGGATCCTATGTCCAACAGTGCATATATGTTGGCTGGTAAATAAATAGTGCTGGCCAATCACAGCATCATCTAGCTCCAAGCTAAGCAGAGGTTTTGGTATGATGATTTAAATTTATGATTTGATGTCGATGGCTCAACGCCGGAGGCCGGCCAAGGACTTCTGGACTAGAGATGATTAGACGAGGCTTCTATCTCCATCCAGAATGCATTTCTGAAAGGCCGCAAATGCCGCAATAATGCAGTTGCCCAAAAAACAAGACGATTGTTTGTATTGTAAGGACGTGAATGAAGGAAGAATTTTCGTATAATAATACGAAAGACTGCTGGATGCGTCTAGCTGAAGTCAGGACGCTATGGCGCTCATTGAGGGAGGCCTATGTCCAGCAGTGGTCTAATATAGGCTGATGATGAATACTAATATTCACGTATATCTCCCATGGGAATTTATGTTTTACCAGGGCAAAAAGTAACCTATGTTACTCTCTATCCTTTCAATTAACTCTATGCTTAATCATGTCGATTGCTTGCTTGGTTAGGGCGCGTAAAGGAAGGATAAACATCCAAACTAACAAACACACGTTCGCATTTACATTTATAGTATTCGTTAGGATAGTATGGATGAGTCAGGACGTAAGTGCAACGAAAGCACCAGCGACTCATTTGGATAAATTACATTCATTTGTATCAATCTAAATTGACTGAGTAGGTACATACAATGGAATGGGTATATCAGTTAGGATATGTTAAATGGCGTAGTGCGTCGTATTTTTACCCAACTGCGCAAGATGGAGTGTTATGTCGCACGTTTTTAACTCGAGCTGGTCAGACTTTGGAACCGCTTGATCAATCATTCTGTTTGTTTTCAGTTACGAGCCTTTTTAGATTGATTGATATTTAATAACGAAGATACCTAAATTAACATGAAAAATTAGCTTGGAAATTTTACATTAACTTTATTTATAGCATTACTAACTTCTGCACGCGTTTTACCATGGTTTTACCATATCTGATTTATTAGAGATCTGAGATTAGGGCTAAGGTAATGGTAAATCGTAGAACCTTTCTACTCCATAAATGATTATCTCAATGATGTTAATGCTTGGCCAGATGTCGCTCAGTTTCGCACCGACAATAAGTATGTAAGTAATTTGTTGTTCTGCATAGCTTTACTTAAATATTGACATGTATCGAATCATATTATATTTAGACTTAAATAGGCAAATAAGCATGTATTAGACATATAAGAGATGAACATGCTATTGGTTTCTTTTTCACTTCTTCCACTAGTGGACAAAAAATTTAAGTGAACAGTAAAATAATTTTATTTGATAACTAGCGGACCGTCCCGGCTTCACACGGGTATTAGAACCTTTGGCTACATTATTGGAGTTTTAGTAAGGATTCCTAATTTTTTTGAAAATATAATATAGCCTATGTTCACCGGGGATAGTGTAGCTTTCCAACGGTGAAATAATTTTTCAAATCGGTCCAGTAGTTTCGGAGCCTATTCGTTACAAACAAACAAAAAATCAAACCTTTCCTCTTTATAATATTAGTATACATAGATTAGTATAGATAATTTAATGTATAAAATATGACTTGTCTAAGCGCTTATTTTGTAAGCCTAAAGAAATAAATGATTTTTTACTTTACTTTAACCATTGTATAAGACGTCAATGCCTATGCGATTGTTAGCGTATGTAGCTTGATGTAACACAGCATGCATAATTTTGGTTTGTAGTTAAAAGTCAAAGGACAAAGAGATCGGTCGTAGAATCGACAACGCCTGGAAGAGCTACTGGTCCTTGAAAGAGCACATGAAGGGGAAACTTCCTGTGACACTGAAGCGCAAACTCGTCGATATGTGTATCTTGCCCGTCCTAACCTACGGTGCGCAGACATGGTCGCTGACTGAATTACAAAAATCCAAGCTCAAGACCTGCCAGAGGGCAATGGAGCGTAGTATCTTGGGCTTCCGGCGAATCGATCGCGTTAGGAATACGATGCTACGAGTTATGCTATGGAGTTAAGACCGCCACACTGAAATGGAAGTGGGCGGGGCACATTCGCCGAATGCACCCGGAGAGGTGGGCTAATGCTGCAACACCCTGGGTCCCGGAAGGAAGCGGCGGGCGAGGTCGGCCAAGAAAGCGCTGGCGAGACGACCTTAACGCCTTCCTCGGAGATTGGTGGGAGATCGCACGTGACCGCACTGAGTGGAAAGATTTGGGGGAGGCCTTTGCCCAGCAGTGGGACGAAACAGGCTAAATAAAAAAAATATTATATAGGTTTTTCTGTTTTAAGGTTGTAGTTATAGAAGGAATCTGATAAGTGGTATGATATAAAAAGTAGCTATGTTATTTCGAACCCAGATCATCAAAATTTCAGACCGATCTAGTTTCGGCGGTCTTCTGCCAAACCCCATCGTATTTACACTAAAGTCATTTAAAACGGGATATTTACCATGATTTGATTTTTGAGTTCATTCCCATCGTATTTGTCTCGATAAACTTAAAAAAAACTGTGGGAATATGGATTTTGAAGGTGTTAGCTGAAACCTAATTTGTATGATTTTAAAAAACTAAATACCCACTGTATTTAGTTTTTTCAAATCATACATATTTAGGTTTGTTGTTTTTAGCAACAAGCTGTTGTTCTAAGATTGATTGATATACGTATAAATTATACATATATAAAGGTTAATAACCTTGTGGAGTAATCTGTTGTTCTTCCACGGTATACCATTGGGATCAGTTTAGCCGTGAAAAGATAACAAATAATAGACTGTAAAACTTTCGGATTTATCATACAAGTCATCAAAATATGTATGGAAATGTTGACCAAGGAGACTCGCACTTTAAAACCTACTTTTAGCTAACATCTTTTTTAATAGCTTTCTTAATATGGGTCTTTGTTAAGGTTATTTCTATTTTAAAGGAGCGTGAAGTGTAAAAATGAATTTACTATTCATTGTACTAGACAAAGGACTGTAATCAGCATTACCTAATACTCAAGGTTATTTCCTAATGCACGAGTCTTATTTATAGAATTGTTGAGAATTTTTTCCTTCTTCCGGCCCAGCGCATACAAACATACATACAGCACAACATGGGGTATTAAGCTTCGTAAAGTATGCAGGAAGACTTGGCTTGCATTCAAAATATTTGGCCATGACTTTAATTTGGGAGAATGCAGGTAAAGTAAATAAATAAATAATGCTGGATAATTCACACAGCATTATGAAGCCCCAAGCTAAGCAGAGCTTGTGTTATGTAGATGGGTGGCTAGATGACTGATATAATTAATACAATGCATTACATAGATAGATATTTTTATTATAAATAGAAAACGGCTAGAACATCCGGAACACATATCTGTAGATCGTACAAACATTTATTCCGAGGTGGGAATCGAACCTGCAATCTCCTGCGTCGCAGGCGGACCTATAGTGGAACGTGTCAGTCCAATTGAAGGTAGGTTATTGCCATAACAATGGTATTGTCTCAGAATGTCATGTTTTTGGCATTTTACCTGTTTAATGAAACTACAGATGGAGGGATGCGTGTTCAAAAGTGTCAAGGTTGAATTGAAACAATTAAGGTTAAACAAGTTAACGACACGAATTCGTCTTAAGGGCCCGGCGACCCTAGCTTGCAAAAATCGCTCCGAATATAGCTGTCCCTGTTTAATCCTTGCGCCGCGCCCCATGCGTGCGCGATAGCAATATTAGCCGTTCAAAATTTGGTTTGTTCCGTAATACCAAAAACTATGACTGAAAACTTTTTGTATTCTTCACCAAGTATTGTTATTCTGTAACTAGACAATATAAGCTATGTTTCTTAATAAATAACACGTAAGATATTGATGTTTTAATACGAAACAAATAGCAAGAAAACTTGTCCATTTTCGCATTAAAATGTGCAAAATGCGATTGGCTTTCATTTAATTTTAGGCAAGTATTTTGAAAAAAAAAATTAGGAACCTAGATAATTACTATTTAAATACAAAGAATACAATATTATAGTGGAAATATGCTTGAATTGGAAATCATTTTGGTATTACGTTTGTATGAAGAATTCGTCCCTACGGAGGCCTCTTAAGGTGAGGCCTAAATGTATGCTATTGCTATCTCAGCTGACATAGTGTGCGAAAATGTGCACTAGAATGAAATGCACTATGATTTATTCCTAAAACGACAGTGTTAAAAAATGCGAAGACTATAAGTCTGCTGTTATTTTACTATAGAAAAACCTTTTCAAAATAAATTTCAACTTTTGAATAACTAAACCATGTCAGAATGGGTTTCATTTTAAAGTATTAATTGATAACATCAATAATAATTAATTCATTTAATAGTTAATTGATATTATTCTTAGTCTTAATATCAAACAGTGTAGAAGTTACCTTTCTACGTTTATATGGAAGATCAGCGATTTAAACCTTAAGTATATCAATCTCAAAGTATTTCATCAATGGATGATATTGCGACGATACCATTGTCATAGTAAACTGTTTGGTTAGAATACAATACAATACAATAACTCTTTATTGCACACCAAATACATAAAAGATACACAAGACAGGAAAAGAAAAACAAATACATAATATGCTGTACAATGGGCGGCCTTATCGCTAAGAGCGATCTCTGCCAGGCAACCTTTGGATGGACATGAAGTGCTTGAACAAGTATAGACGGTGGCGTGTAAAACAGAAAAATATTTAATAGGGACATACATAAAATACCTACTGATATACATAGCTATAAGTATAAACACATACATAAATATATAATATAAATAAAATAAAATAAAAAATACACATATAAATATATAATATAGGTATGATGTACATAAATATATCATAGAATCATAGAAATAGAATATAGAATCATAGAATCTACATATTATGATGCTGCATAGCAATGACTAAAGAAAACAATATAATTGAGTTGATTCACTTCAGTGGAAGAATCTGTGTCATTTGGTTCGCATCAATTTATGAGCAAATTCTGAGCAAAGTCTGAATGTGACGTATAAAAGATTCTAATAGTAAATAATACTGCTAAATCTCCCCTATAGCCCATTACCCAGTCCATCCATCCATCACAATAGCCTGGTTTTATTTCTTTCATTTTTCTTTGCAATAGTCTCTACACCTGGCGGATACCATCTTTGGGTGTATCATATTGTGCACCCGAGGATGATACCCGCTATGTGTAGCCATCGCCTTTAGATTAACTTCTCAAAGGGCCTCTGTGCTGTTGGCTTCGGCCCCACGCAAGCCTTCCAAAGGACCGGGTCACTATGGCCCGAGATCATGGTAAATGAGAGAAATAATACTGCTAATAATAAAACTAACTATCGTATATAAATAGAATCGTACAAACAGTTAACTACATATGTATGTACGATGCTGGGCCGGACATTCCACACAGCATCATCTAGCCCCAAGTTAAGCAGAGCTCTTGTTACTTGATCTCTTGCTTTTAGTAGCTTAGTGAATATTTTGACTACTGTAAAAAAACTGAGCCGAATTATGAACCTACTGGTAAATGCCATGTGATTGACCTGTATAGTAAAAAAAATGTCTAGCTTGTTTATATTTTTTTAAATGTATAATTGTGTTTTATTTCAAGAATTTATTTTTCCAGAATACTTAATTATTATTCTGGAATCTATGTATATAATCGAATATTTGTATAACTATTAGTCCAAAAACACAATTTATGCGCGTATTTGTGAATATAAGACGAGTTACACGCAAAAGCTAGTCTACCTAGCTACGATATTCCATCGGCATAGCAACGTAGATCGAGAATCCGTGCATGGCAACACACTGAAAGGTCACCGGCCTCGTATCTAGACGGATGGATTGAAATGTAACTGGTTACCCTTGGGACACGGATGGCAAAGAATTTGTGATTTGTTCCTAGTGCCTTTCGTGTTAAATGACCAATTCTCATCTCATCATCAGCCTATAGCAGTCCACAGCTGGACATAGGCCTCCCTTAATGAGCGTCATAGCGCCCTGTCTTCAGCTTGCCGCAACCAGCATCTACCTGCAGTCTTTCGGGTCGTCATCCCACCTGGTCGGAGGGCGTCCTACACTACGTTTACTGAGTCATGGTCTCCACTCAAGAACACGTTTGCCCCAGCGGCCGTCGGTTCTTCGCGAGATATGGCCGGCCCACTGCCATTTCTAAAATTTACTATACCTTACCTACCTAGTAAATGAAGGTTATTATGATGTCACTCGGAGAGTATGACGACCTATGTGGCGCGGTGGGCGAAGGTCCGCCTGCGACGCAGGAGGTTGCGGGTTCGATTCCCGCCTCGGAACAATTGTGTGTACGATCTGCAGATAATTGTTCAGGGTGTTCTGGTCGTTTTCTATGTATAATAAAAAATATCTATCTATGTAATGTATTGTATTATGTATATCAGTTATCTAGTACCCATAACACAAGCTCTGCTTACCATGGGGGTAGATAATGCTGTGTGTTGAATTGTCCAGTATTTATTATTAATAACTCCCAACCCCAACAGATAAAATAACTGAATGTAGTAAGGTCAGTTCACGGATAAATGGGTTATATTGACGGCAAGTTACGAGTTTCATATAACCTTTAGGTTTCTGATAAGAACCTGAAGGTGGGTAATACCACGTGGGTACTGAGTGGTGTTACGTGCCGTGTACATTCGCAGCGAGCATGTTACGATACACCGTGTGCTATAATACGTCTCGTTGTTCGTTGCGAGCGCTTTCTGTCCCCGTACTGACTGCACGAACGTAACATGTTACATTACGCCATGTAATGCCGGTCAGTCCTTGAGTATTTGAAAGTTAATATTACTAGAGGTGTACTACCTAAAAATCAATGATGCAATAAAATGAATATGAACCTGAAAGGGTATGGGGAGGCCCATGTCCAGCAATGGACCTGTCATCATTTTCTAGGCCTTATCCCACAGGTGGAGACCACGACTCGGTAAACGTGCAGGACGCCCTCCGACGAGGTTGGATGACGACAAAAGACTGCAGGCAGATGCTGGATAAGGCAAGCTGAAGACAGGGTGCTGTGGCATTCATTGGGGGAGGACTATGTCCAGTAGTTGACTAACATAGGCTGATGATGATGATGATGCATACAGAGATAGTAATTATGATGTATACAAACTAACTCATTCTATTCTATTCTCCAAGCCCTTCTTATCTCAAGGAGCGCTTCGAATTCCTCTCAAACTCTCACTCACTCTCTTTGCGTTCCTCTGAAACCCTCATCCTGAAAGTCCCTGCTCACTCTACCTCTTTCTATGACAAATCATTCACTGTACAAGCCACCCGTCTATGGAATGCTCTCCCTCTGGACATCAGATGTGCAAAATCACTCCCTATCTTCAAAAAACTGCTGCATCAGCATTATTTATCCATATAAAATATTGATAGCCTTATCTTATGTCTATGTAAGTTTATTATAATGTTTGTTATGTAGGTATTTAGTGTATTTGTTATCAATTTTTTATTAATTTATTAAAGTGCCACCGTCTATATTGTTCGTTCATGTCCAGTCCATCCCAAGGTTGCCTGGAAGAGATCGCTCTCAGCGATAAGGCCGCCCTTTATACCTTTATTCTAAGTTTTTATCTCTGTATTATTTTCTGTTTTGTGTGGTGTAATAAAGTGTTATCTATCTATCTATCTATCTAACTCAATCACTGCCTACCTATGGCTTCAGGCATGCAGTGCAATGTGCCTGTCCATGTGATTCATAATGAGATTGCAGTTTATCTACCACCCAGCGCTGTAGGAAGCATTAAGTTGTATAAATAAGACCTAAGTCATGCACCTGTATCATCTTTATCTATAAGAAAAGAAAGAAAGAAAGAAAGAAAGAAAATACATTTATTTGACACAATATATAACACATTACATGGTAAGAAAAGAAAATAATAAAAACAAGAAAAATAAATTACAAGGAATAGACAAGACATACAAAATAGAGCAAATACGTGTTACATAAGGGGCCAAAAAGGTCCCTGTCTCAGCATTATGCCGCTACAAGCCTAAGTAAGTAGCGGCGCTGATTTTCAGACAGGTCCTGGTGTGGTGGCACAAAGCTTGATAACATCATGTAGGTATATAATATCTATAAATATGGAATTATATAGTAAAACATAATTTTCTTTATCAAATCTTTGGCAGTTTAGCAGCATTCTTAGCTATAGAGCTAAGATAATTAATGTATGTTAGAAGTGTTGTAGGACACTTGTCATAATTTAACACTTTGATTGCTGAAATCACACGGTATGTGTTTTCTAAAAGTGACTAATATGCGTAAATCCACACTAGCGCAGCGGCTGAGAAAATACAGATCTTTGTGACTCAGCACAGCCGTAATATTTTTCGAACGAAACGCATGTGCGGCGAAACACAACCGCTGTTTAGAGCGGCAGCACGAATTTTTTAGGTTAAATAAAAGATCGCAGTCGTCGAAAAAAAGTCGCAGTCAAAGTGTTAAAATTACACCCAATGGGACCGCTTGAGTAGGTATTTTTATAGGCACTTGGAAAAGGACACGAAATGAAATCTACTATTATTCTGTATAACACGCGACCTGCACCGTCTATACTTGTTCTAACACTTCATGTCCATCCAAAGGTAGAGATCGCTCATAGCGATAAGGCCGCCCATTGTACGATACATTCTGTATTTGTTTTTTTTTTCCTGTCTTATGTATCTGTTTTTATTTGGTGTGCAATAAAGAGGTATTTTATTGATATATGTGAATGTGATTTATTGTTTACTCCAAAATCTATAGACACAAGATACAAGTATAGGTACTTTATTGTTGACGACCGATGTGGCGCGGTGGGCGAAGGTCCGCCTGCGACGCAGGAGGTTGCGGGTTCGATTCCCGCCTCGGAACAATTGTGTGTACGATCTGCAGATATTTTATTCCGGGTGTTCTGGTCGTTTTCTATGTATAATAAAAAATATCTATCTATGTAATGTATTATGTATATCAGTTATCTAGTACCCATAACACAAGCACTGCTTACCATGGGGTAGATAATGCTGTGTGAATTGTCCAGTATTATTTATTATAATAGTATTACTAAATTTTAACAGAAAGAAGTAACACAATTTCTGCGATAACCATTTCTAATAGGCACATTGCCAAGAAGAGAATTCAGTCAGCTGACCAACAATAACAATTCTTGTGTGAAATAAATTTGCCTGCCTTTCTTAAATTCCCATAATTCTTTCTATCCAAAGGTGTTGGAAGAGATCACTAGCAATAAGGACGCCCATTGTAGGTACTTATCACATGTTATGTCTTTTTGTAATGATCTGCATATTATGGTGTACAATAAATAATATCTACTATTTATTTATTAATTAAATAAAGCATTTTTGTTTTGTATAAATTTGAAAACACATTTAGAAAAAATATAATTTTAGAAGTCAGAAATCTTATGGACTGAAATGAAATGAAAAGTTTTTTTATTTCTTTAAGCTTAAAAATAAGCAATTAGACAGGTCATATTTTATACTATTAAATTATTTTATAGTTCACTTCAATTTTTTCTTATACTAGTGGTTTCTTCTCACTTCTTCCACTGGTGGAAGAAGTGAGAAGAAACCACTAGTATGTACATAAGTTATGTGTCTAGTACATTTGATTTGCTTATTTGTAAGTTGGTACATTTTGAGTTGGAGCAAAACACGTTCCAAGCTTTTTTATCTTCTAAGTAATCAATATTTTGTAGTAAGCTTTTTTACAAAGAATATGTTACACAATTTTTTTATTTATTTATTTCTTGATAATTTTAACACTAATGAAAAAAGTGAGGCAATGCAGCCAGCGTCTTGGGGACGCTTCCGACTGCTATTGATTTAGATCAGTTGGGGTACTGTAGATACTCAGTTTGCAATAATCTGCTATTACCTCAATCGTTTCAGTAAATACTAAGTTCTGATTTATTTATATTATGTTATTTTAACTTTTTGTGTAATATAGATGACTTCTTAATGAATATCCAATTAGAAAAATCCACCAATAAAATTTTTTTGGTAGCTTTAAGTTTCGTCTAGAAAGTAAAACAGCTAATGGATATTAAATTCCAATTAGAAGAAATAAATATAGTAAAAATTATGATCATAGAAAGTTGTCTTAAGGTTGGATATGATATATCAATAATGTTAAATAATTTCAGCTTTAAACATGACTTTAAGCTTATTTTGTAAATAAGCTTAAAGTCATGTTTAATTTTATTGTTATATTATTATAGCTGAGTTTGACCCTTTTTGGTCAGCAGGTTAGCATGTGTATTATTATAATTATTGTTTACCTGTAGGTTTATTTAATTTAATTTAGTGTTTGCTGTGTTTGACTGTTTTAATGTGTTATTTTTTAGAAACCTTATTTTTGGCCAAATAAAATTTTTTTCTTTCTTTCTTTTTTATTATCAAATATGAAATAAAAAGTTTTGTTTGATTTTCTCCACACTGTCATTTTTTGTTCACATTTAAGTAGGTTAGAAGATCAGTGTGAGGTTTCTAGTAGTACAAATTATGGTAAGCATTGAAACTACACTTGCGAGCTATAAACTGGAATCACTTCATCGCTGGTTTCTGCAGACCATATTTTACAGTTTCCATGGAATAAACTGTAGGTTGTGGTATATTATTTTATAGATAATTTTATTAGCTTTCAAACTCTTTCGATATCATAGGGAAAAAACTGTTCATCAGATGTCATGGAACGTGAAAACAATAGACATACATTTTTGGAACGAAACATAAATTTTTTCAAACTCCTGAATCCCTATAAAAACTGGGAATTTATACAATTTTGTCATCAGTCCAATATATCACGTCACTCAAAATACTGGAATTACAAGAAAATGGAAACCACACCAATAGAAGCCGCTCAAATCGTCACCCTAATCCAGCAAGGGTTCTCTCAGCGTACTATCGCTCGACAGCTTCATCTGAGCCAGTCCTGTGTCTCCAAAGTATACAAGAGGTTTAGAGAGACTGGAAACTTAGTCCGAAGACCAGGATCTGGACGACAGCGATGCACTTCGGCGAGAGATGACCGATTTATTGTCAGCACTTCTCTCCGAAATCGACATCTAACCGGCGTTGACGTCCAGCGGGAGCTCGGAGAAGTTCGAGGGAGAACTGTCAGCGAGTGGACAGTGAGGCGAAGACTCAAAGAAGCTAACTTGACCCCAAAAAGGCCAGCAACGGGACCCAAATTGTCTACAGCCCACCGACAAGCCCGACTTCAGTTTGCTCGTGATCACTTAGATTGGGATATACAGCAATGGAGCCGAGTTTTGTTCGCGGACGAGACTAGGATGTGCCTGCATGGCAGCGACCGTCGACGGAGAGTCTACAGGAGACCGGGAGAGCGATACGCACAATGCTGTATAGCGGAAACAGTGGCATATGGGGGTGGGTTTTGTATGATGTGTTTTCAAATGGTATACACCAATCTGCAGTTTATTCCATGGAAATGTAAAATATGGTCTGCAGAAACCAGCGATGAAGTGATTCCAGTTTATAGCTCGCAAGTGTAGATAAGTAGATGAACATTTGTCAAGGTTGCTTGTTCGATTCCCTTGAATCTTATTAACTATTAAATCTTGCAAGTAGGAGGCACATATTTGCAATTCTGTACCTGCATACATCTCTGACTAAGACTGATTTTGGAAATTATTTCACAGATTGTTCACTGTCCTACCTATCTATAAATCTAGGAATGGAAAGTTGCAGCCTACACTGACATCTTGGTATTTTAAGAGAGTTCTGCATGATCCACTTGTTTCAATTTATTAAGTTATTTATAGAGTAGGATCCCACGATTATTTTCAGTTATTCGCTGTTACTATACAGTAATACAATATATAATAATATAATATATAGTATAGTAGTACCCGAATAAAGTTGCACAAATTTTATAGTTAAATAAAGAATTTAGAAGACTTACCTGCGAATATGAGAGTCTCAGGGCGTACTGGGCAATTTGTGTTGTTCGCATTGTGTCCAAACCGGAGTGTACTGCAATAATAAACCGCAAGTTCAGAATAAAATCGAAAAATTAAACTGCAGTTGCACTTTACATAACCTATATTGTATAAATATTTTGTTTACCCTGAAAGTCACGAATAATGTTTGTAAAACGAACTGATAGAACACTAGTTATTTTTAGCCGAGAGTTTTATTGATTAATGCGATTACTTCCGTAAATTTCTATTTTTTTCGAATACGTACTTGCAGGTGCTGACTGCCGCGGAGTGAAAGAAAATTCTAGGCAGAAGTAGAATTTCAATAATGCAATAAATGTCAGGCACTTCCAAAATCTGTCAAGAGCTGTCAGTTGTCACATTTTCACGTTGATATGTTGGTAGTAGATCTAGCCAACAAAGTATGTAGCGAAGATAATTCTAGCAAATTTTTCCATGAAAAAGTATTAGAAGGAACCTATGTATAAAAAATAAAGTGTACCACAGTTACTCAATATGACTTTTAATCGCGAAGTTAAACCAATGCGAAGTCCTGTCGGAGGATCGAAGTATCAGTGTTCGAAATAAATACTCCATTACCTGCACTTTTAATCACCTGTTACAGCATCGGCACAGACTGTCCCTGCCCCAGTCTGCTGGCTTGTATAATCCATCATTCATCATATTCGTTTGTCTTGGGTAAGATTAGAGAGAGATGAGAAGGGCATTTGAGAAAGTGGCTCTCAACGTCAGGAATTCTGGTCTAATTCATACAATACAATACCTACAATACAAAAATTTATAATATCGTACACCATAATCAAATTAATCATTACAAAAATACATTATATGCGACAGGTACAATGGACGGCCTTATCGCTTAGAAGAATTCATTAACCAGCTGAGAGGTTGTACCTAAAATTCACGTCAAATAGGTACTAGCGGCAAATACTGCTTTAGGCAGAAAACGACTTCTACGTATCCCGTTTTTTATAACGCATAATGGCCTCATGTCTTCAAAGGTAACAAAAGGTATGGGGTCGTCGAATAATGTATTAACAAAAAAATTACAAGGAAATAGAAATATCGGCTCATTATTTCACTTTACAAAATTGAACGTTAGGTTCAGTTCATATGAGAGCTGGTAACACGAATCAATCTATCCAACATAACAACACCAATTAGGTTTTTCGTGGTAATAATAGCACATGGGTTTTTAAGATCCTTCTATGGTTTTTAGTGCCCGCTAATTTAGTTTGTTTGTACAACAGATAGATGGCGTACCTACTCGTAATTTTTAACATTATTTTCAGAATAATAGTCTTTCTACGCGATCATAGATGGCGCTTAATGTTTTTGTGGATGTGGATTTTGTCTACAATCACTTTACCTAGGCTTTGCTTTAAATTTTCGAAACGTTTTGATTATGAATTACTAATTGCTTAGTACATCCTCCCTCACCTTAAAACGTACATAATAATTGCAACCTTACTTTACGTTATCGTACCCCATAATAATTTCAACGTCATCGCAGATTTTAAGATCATTTTCTAAGGTACCAAATAAAAGGCAGACAAGACACTCTAAGCACACAAACGGTTAGTTTGCTTCTGTTATCTGAGAGATATTAAACTGATACGTAATGAGGACATGAGATGCTGAAATACTTTGTCATGAACACGTACCTAGTAACACTAATAAACAAGATAACTTTGCCTACAAACTTAACTTTTACGAGATGAAAAATCTATTGGAAAGTTACCAAAATATAGAAAAAGGCTTGATAGGCATAGAATCATGTTACCTAGACACAAATGAGGTGTTGCCAAAAAAATTATTTAATTCTTTATTGAACACAATAATACATAAAAATTACTTACTTAAATAAGGTATAGTACGTACATGGGCGAGCTTAACCCTAAGTCTCAATTTCCTATTCGTAAACGTGCACTTGTGTGTTTCAAAGCGACGGAGCCTTATAGAATAAAAAAAATAAAAATAAAATTCATTTATTTCGGACAACGACAAATGATAATTAAAATTAAATTTAGGTCCATATCATGTTAGTAGCAAATATTACTTAATGCTATGTTAGTTATTGACAATTAATGTAAATTATTACAAACAGTGCAATCAAATAATGATGAAAGTGATTATTTCATCATTACTTGGTTGCAGTGCTTGAGGAACGGGCTATCCCATTTATTGGACAATCCATTCAGAATGATGTCGGTACTACCGTGCAGCCTGAACAGCAACGAGGCAATTATCTTCCGCATGCATGCATGGAAGCCGTCCGTGCGCGCCTCCGCCAACATGCCGGACGCGCTGCAGAACCGCGGGAGCCCCTATCATCCTGAATAATAATAATTCCCTGTAATTTCTTCATGGTCAAAGCACTGAAGTTATAGGTATGCTTGTCAACTAGCACATAGATTCGTTTTTGGTTGCAGAATCAATAAAATGTGTTGAATGACTATCCATCTGCTGTGACAGCATCGTGTATTTTCTCTTTTTTCTACCAAAATGTATAAAAAATTAAGTGTCTTTCTGTAATGACTCCTCTTAATAGACTTTGATATTTTTATTGCAGTAAGTTTATATACACTTAATTATATTATGAAATTTTAATGAAAAAATAATGCTGGACAATTCACACAACATTATCTAGCCCCATGGTAAGCAGAGCTTGTGTTGGGTATGGGTACTTGATAAAACTGATATACATAATACAATACATTACATATATAGATATTTTTTATTATATATAGAAAACGACTAGAACACCCGGAACAAATATCTGCAGATCGTACACACAATTGTTCCGAGGCGGGAATCGAACCTGGAACCTCCTGCGTCGCAAGCGGACCTTCGCCCACCGCGCCACATCGGTCGTCGTCGTTAATGACTCCTCTCAATAGACTTTGATATTTTTATTGTAGAGAATAAGCATCGATAAGGTGGGTATATTTTTATTAGGTACACACGATTACATCCGACAAAGAACCAAAGTTGTCGACATAGCTAAAAAAATAAGCAAGCTGAAGTGGCAGCAGGCCGAACACATCTTTTGAAGAACTGATAACAGCTGGAGTAAACGTGTTCTTGAGTAGAGTCCGCGATTTGGCAGACGTAGTTTAGGATGTAGGGCATATTCCCACGCTGGGCATGCGGGTTGGGGATCGCAGTTCGGTGGTCAATATTTGTGCACTCGGTGCTGCTGCCCGCCCCCCTGTGGATATCCCTTAGTCGCCCCTCTAGACACCCGCGGGAAGAGTTGGGGTGGTGCAAATTGCCGGCACTAAACAGCTACGATGGAGATGTTAAAATTGAAATAATGATATGACCGTCGAAACAGCCAATTACAAGCAGTAAAAATAAGTCAAGATTGAGACCTCCAGGTTGCGTGTGCTTTGAAATCGATCCTATGCTAACCTAATAAAATTGAAAATCGAAAATCTATTCCGCCACGGAACACGATAATTAATACCAAGTAGGTTTGACCGAAACCGCTGTACCCGCTCCTTAGGAAAGTGCCGCGAGGTGGGGGACGAGGAAAAAAGAGCAAGAGTACGCGTTGACGGCAGACTGATGGATCGGAGCGGCCGATAATTCCCCCCCCGTCTCGCCGCTCGCATACCTCAGGCGCGGTACAGCGGTTTCGGTAATACCAAAATATTTTATTATATTTTTACGTAACATATGTACCTGGTCTAAGTTAATTTCTTTCCGTGAACCTAACGGCGCTTACAATACGGATTTCAAAAGCAGTTATGCCAAGCTTTGTTACTTTTGTGAACATGCAAATCGACTTTTAAACGAAAGGCCGGTTTTACACTGTTTCTGAATGACATGAAAATATTTTATTCTGACAGATACAGATATACTGGTAAAGGAAAATATAGCTAGACTGGAGTAACAAACACAACACACTTTTTATCATTCATTTTTTATTTTATTACTTATTATTTTATAAGAACTATGTAGTAACAAGTTGTACCTACAGTGAATCAATAAATATATTTTCTTTCTTTCTTTCTCAACACACGATATCAAAAAGATAAATTTACCTATCTTATAGTTACAAGTTATTTTAAAATACTGCTTAGAAGAAAATTTATAAGACTCGGTAAACGTAGTGTAGGACGCCCTCCAACCAGGTGGGATGACGACCTGCGAAAGACTGCAGGTAGATGCTGGATGCGTCAAGCTGAAGACAGGGCGCTATGGCGCTCATTGAGGATTAAAATTTTAAGAAAGAAAGAAAAGAAAGTATTGATTCACAAGTAGGTACAGCTCGTTACTAAATAATAACAATCAATAAGTAAACAAGAACAAAAAGAAATAAAAAAAATTAACTGCGTATGTATCTATATAAAATATTACTTACATAAATGCATATATCACTTAAATTATAAATGGCTGATACAAATGATATAAATGCATTACAAAAATTTTGACTTTTAATTAAGGGTTGTTGTCATAAATTTAATTTAATTACGACCGATGTGGCGCGGTGGGCGAAGGTCTGCCTGCGACGCAGGAGGTTGCGGGTTCGATTCCCGCCTCGGAACAATTGTGTGTACGATCTGCAGATATTTGTTCCGGGTGTTCTGGTCGTTTTCTATGTATGATAAAAAATATCTATCTATGTAATGTATTGTATTATGTATATCAGTTATCTAGTACCCATAACACAAGCTTTGTTTACCTTGGGGCTAGATAATGTTGTGTGGATTGTCCAGAATTATTTATTTATTTTATTATTATTTATTATAATTATATTACAGGTGCTTATGTTATTTCCAATTATTGCTGAATTTGTTTCATAGTCATTGATTATTTAGTACAAAAGTTTTACCGTTTTGTTAAGACGGGGGTCGTCGTAGTGTTAACACCTTTATGTATTATATTGTGTGTGATTGTTTTTTTTTCTTTATTGTTTTGTAATGTGTGAGCGCGCCCTTAGAATCCGGAAACAAATGATTCGTTCTAAGACCTCTCTTCTGTAATATTGAAAACAAAATGTTACGTACCTACCTAGTAAATTGTACATAGGTAATTGGTACCCTAAGTTGGTACCTAGGTGTTGTTGGTCCGTATAAAACTTTATTTTGACTTCTTAGAAATTTGAATTTCACTGAGGCGGGTATAGAACCCGCAACCTCCAGCGTCGTAGGCGGACCTTCGCCCACCACGCCACAGAGGTCATCAAATCACAAAATCGGATACCAAGAACTGAATCACACATCTAAATAGAACCTTCTTTTTAAAATCGGTTGAAAAGGAGGATGGTCTACGCATTGCACCTGTTTGTTTGCCGCATGTGGTATGTAAGGCCTATTTTCCTATAACCACGATAAGAACACGTCTGAAGTTATGACGTAACAGGTAGCACCTGTATAAAACACACTTCTACGAAAATGAGGCGCCATTTTCATTTAGCCGCCATACTTATTGAACGTTTTCAGGCTTTTTAACGTTATAAGAATTTGAAACGTATTACTGTAAATGAGTTTAAAAATAACCTAAATTTAATTTGAATTGTTAATTTAATTTAACTTTAGCTTGGTTTACTTCAGGAAGTGTTTGAAATGTGATGTTTGCATTTTTTTTTATTTTTTTTTAGTGAACAATTATGGGACGTTTAAAATCTATTTATTTTTATGAATCAAAGGATTTTCCTATATTTTTAGAGGGAGTAAGAAATTTAGTAAATTTAAGTGTGATCACATGATAAGTAGTAAGTAATGAATTTGACTTAGAGATAAACATGTGATTCAAGATGGCTGATTTCAGAAATGGATTTTCAGTGGTAAGAGTTTTCTTTCGTTTATTATTGAAAAATATACTTATTTAGAAATATGATTTAATAACTTTAGATTATTTTATGTGCCTAAGTAAAGGTACCTATTAAAATAAGAATAAAATCAAAAGTTTCCTACAGGTTGTTTCCTAAACTGTATATTCGTATTTTTAAAAGTTTATCATCTTTATCTATGTACCTCGCGTGTAGGTTTCTACTACCGACTATCTATGTATTCTATCTTGAAATAGGTCCTTTAAATAATGTTGAACCTATATACCTGAAAATATATAACTTAATATAACTTTTGAAATAATAACCCACAGTTTTCCTGGGGTCTTTGAATGAGGCAAAACCTGTAGGTAAGCCTATTGCGGAGACTGACTTAAATGACTTTTGAGTACTAGTTATATTTAAGGTAACGATAATTAAAAAATAAAACTTGCGAAGCTGTTAACATAATCTAGTTTTTTTATTTATTTCGTCGGTTTAAAAAATATCATTATTCATCTACAAGTAGCAAAAAAACGTATTTCTGTGTAAAGGTAAAACACACAGTTTGCTCATGGTGTTTCCCACAACGCGGGGTCATTTATCAAATAAAACCCTATCTTGAGATTGCGAGAACACTTACCTCTACTTGATAGCTTATCAACTCATGTTTAATAGGAAATTTTACCTACTTGTGAGTTTATGGAATTTTCCAGATACTATGTTTTGGTTACTATAGCCGTTCCCTATTACAACCTTCCTAACAGAACGAGTTAATTTTACAAAAACCTGCTCCCTAGGCTATATTTTTTTCGGGTCATCTTCATTACCTATGATAGTCCACTGCTGAACATAGGCCTCCCCTAAATTAGGGGAGGACTGACAGTCTTTCGCAATTCGTCATCCCACATGGCCGGAGGGCGTCTTACAGTACGCTTGCCGAGTCAGCCACCGCAGCGGTTGTCGGTTGTTCGTGAGATATGGCCGTTCCACTGCCACTTCAGCTTGCTAGAAGAGCTTCTTAGAGCTATGATAGAGCTATGTCGATAACTTTGGTTCTCTGTCGGATGCATTCGTTACGAATCCTATCCTTCAGAGAAACTCCAAGCATAGCTCTTTCCATAGCTCGCTGAGCGACTTTGAACTGTTAGACCAGCCCTACCGTGAGTGTCCACGTCTCAGCTTCGTAGGTCATAATCAAATAGTACAAACTAGCTGCTAGCTGTAGCTGATATTTTAGATAATAATTCTGATGTATAAGCTATATTATTGAAAAGTTTCATTAAAATCCATTCAGTAGTTTTTACGTGAAAGAGTAACAAACATCCATCCATACTCACAAACTTTCGCGTTTATAATATTAGTAGGAAGTAGGATTTTATACTAATTGATTATCTACAGAGGCCACAAAACTATACTAATTGAAAAAAATATACCAATTTATTAGGTAAAGCAGTATATTACGTCACGGGCGTCATTGAACCTCGAGCGCAACTTAGAACTTTAGAATAACTCACGAGCGAAGCGAGTTACTAGAATTCTGACTGCGAGAGGAATTTAATTATGACCACGACGAAGATAGTTTTATGCACAAGGAGAATACTTTACTCTTTACGTTTTCTGCCAAAGATAATACAATATCTAACTGCGTAAGACTTTTTGCGAGCAAATAGGAAAAGTTTGGTTTCGCGGCTTTATTTTTTCATTCCACCTTCTCTTTAGCGGTAAATTCGAAATTTGAATAATATCGCATTGTACAGATTTAATTGATAACAAAAATTCACACATACAGTCTCTTGTTTCGAATAAAGATTTTTGTATTTGTATTTGTATTTTTTGATATTAGGTATTACATCACGTTTCTCGTACAATCCACGCTTTGTCAAAATAGATGGAACCTTGTTAAAGTAGATTATCTATAACTTTTGTTTCAGTTCGATAAGGTCCTATCCCATTGCCATTCTGATCGCAAGCTGACTAGGACTAAGGTAAAAAGTGTACTGACGAATTTTAAAGAGCGCGTTGCAGTCTTTTGTAGGGGAAATTGGTTTTATTACGCTTTAGTACAGTATAGGAGTAGTGCACATTTTGGCCTTTATAGATTCTTTCAGAAACTGGAACAAATTGACTAGGGCGTTTGGCTAACATAATATTATCAATAAATTGACTAACACAGCAAGCTAAGCAGAGCTTTTGCTAGGGGTGCTAGATGACTAATATACATAATACGTTACATTGACAGATATTTTAATTAAACAAATAAAATCAGAGGCTTCTTCGAAACAAATATTTCCAGATGTTACAATAATTTATCCCAAGGCGCAAATCGAACCTGCAACCTCCTGCGTCGCAGGTGGACCTTCACCCACCGCGCCACATAGGTCTTCAACATAAACCTAAATACTCAGAACCTAGGCTTTGTAATAGATTCGTGACTGGACAATCTCAGTTACCTACAGTTTACACGTAACAAACGTCCTTCGTATGTTTCATTACAATATGTTATTTGTTATTTTGTAACGCACTACTTTACACAGTTGCTATAATTGAAAAGTATACAGATACAGCCACAAAAGGTTACTTTTTGATTGCGAAATAGTTTTATTTAAATAGCAAAATACTTAAAAGCTATGTCCAGTTTTGGCCACCTCAGAAATATTGTTAATAAACACAAATACACATATTCATAATCAAATAAGTACCTACATAACTATTATTCATAGAGAGAACTATTTTCACTTATGAGTAGTTTTATTATAAGTATTGATACAACGGGTATTTATCGCGTTTATTTACTTATTTTCCCGACGTTTCAACAGGTTTACACTCTGTCGTGGTCACGGGATGACTCGATAAAAACCCGTTGTATCAATACTTATAATAATGTGTTCAGATCGTGTAAGTTTATAAAAAAGTAGTTTTATTGTTTTGAAAAAACTAAAAAAACCGTAACAAGGGAATCGCGGTTTCAAGTCCTGCCGAAATCTGACAGACTGTCTCAATGACATTTACGACTATGAAGCCTAATAAACGACTTGACGTCTTTTGATCGTCAATCCAGACGCAGAGCCATCTAGTAAGAAGTTGAAGTTGTTGAATTCTGTGTCTGGTTTGATTGAAATCGAGTGTGTTTTGAAGGAATACTCAAGGCACGTCAGACAAGTTTGAGTGAAGGTTGAGTTGAAGAATTATCTAAAAATATGGGAGTTAGAATCATTGTGTCGCGACTCCAAGTAGTCGAACCGATTTTTTAACCACTGATCTTATACTGATACCACTGATATAATAACTTCGGAAATTATCTCTTTTATCTATTTTCATGGAGACGGTTAACCTAAGTCAAGAGAAGCTTCCATAAAATATTAAGTTCAAAGTCTAAAGGAATCCAATACAAATAATTACCAACTTTTTCATTCAACATCCAAATTCTCAGACTAAACTAACATCAAAATAATGAAAATTATACCGTCTGCCTACTTTTGTTTAATCAGCTGATTGTACAGTAGCTTTTGTAAAACAACCACTAGCAGCTAAAACATAGAGTTCAAATTAAGGTTATTGGGTTCGTTGGTATTTTTGATTCATTTCGAGTCATTAATGATTCATTTGAGGATTGGACTGTATATGCGTGCACCGAAACGTATTGGTCGGACAAATCGAAAAAGGTTAATAAACAAAATTTGTTTGATCATTTTCAAACATGTCGTACATAAACTTACCATCCTTGTTAACACGTTTTTGTAAATAAATCATATTATCTATATCTTATAACTCCACTCGATCCAAATCGCTATCTTAACATGTTTGCTGTCCAAGCTTAAGAGAGTAAATCTGCCCAAATCAAGAATTATTTCGTCAAAATTGAAAGACCTGTAAAGTCTGAATGAAATATACCTTAGTAATTTTTTACAAAGCAAAGCGTGGTTACAAAATGTATCGACTCACAGCCCATATTATGGGCTGTGGATTGGTTAGTGCTTTTTGCAAACAGCCCATATACTGGCTGTGGGCAGTGAACCTGTTAAATTAGTATTGTAGTTCATACAAGACAAGACGTGATTTTAGAATAATGGTCTAATTCAGAATAATTTTTAGAGCTGCCTCTAGTCTAGATTATTTGCAACAGTTTCCCAGTTAGCTCAACAATTTTATTTGTAAGTTGTTGTTGTAGTTGCAATTTTCATTGTTATTAAATAACCGTATAGTAGCACATAGTTTTCGAGTAGGAGCAAAAAAAAAACAAAAAAAAAAAACAAACAAACTCATCCCAAGCTTTTATATCGTCTAGTTAAGATAATCTGATATTTGTAATAAGCCTTTTTATAAACGATATGTTTGTAATTTTTTTTCTCTCTACGTGAAAAATTCAAAGAAATAAACATAATGACAGTACCGTGTCAATATATTTATGAAAACTTGTTGTACACTCATAAAAATATCAATCGGTTCACTAAAAAAAGTGATATACATAATGTAAATACTAGAAATAAGAATAAACTCGCTGTGCCCACAACTAGGCTACACAAGATAAATGTATCTTTTAAAGGGCAATGTATACGCTTCTACAACAAAACTCCAGTAGAGTTAAGAGAAATTATCAATAAATGAATTAAAAAAAAATTGTTTACATATTCTTTGTAAAAAAGCTTATTATAAAATATCAGATTACTTAGAAGATAAAACAGCTTGGAACGAGTTTTGCTCCAACTCAAAATCTACCAACTTACAGATAAGCAAATCAAATGTACTTGACACATAAGTTATTAACATACTAGTGGTTTCTTCTCACTTCTTCCACTGGTGGAGTGAACTATAAAATATGACCTGTCAAAGTGCTTATTTGTGAGCTTAAAGAAATAAAAACTTTTCATTTTCATTTTCTCATTTAGAATCCTTGTGCCAGTGCCTGATATGCGCGGATTTTAAAAACCCTAAAATAAAAATAAAACCGAGAGTATATTCATCCTTCTAAGCTGGGTTATTATATGGATACAAAGACAAAGTGCAACAAAATACGAATGATTTATGTAACAATAGACTGAAACAATCGCAAATAATTCATTCACGGAACATAAACTTGATGGTTTATTTGTTTATTTATTGATTTTCATATACTTGCAACATTGCTCACAATTCACAATTCTTGCGAAAAGGGCTCTATGGCCTACAATACAATACTAGCTTCTTTCCACGGATTCGCACGGTTTATTTCTATCATCATCGTCATCATCAGCCTATAGTAGTCCACAGCTGGACATAGGCCTCCCCCAATGAGCGCCATAGCGCCCTGTCTTCAGCTTGCCGCATCCAGCATCTACCTGCGTCCTGAAGTCTTTCGCCACATTTTGTTGGCGTATCTATCCATGGGCGGGTTGATGCCCATAATACCCACGCTGGGCATGCGGGTTGGGGATCGCAGTGTAGAGATTGTACTGCAAGGAACGCTGCTGCCCGCCCCCCGGTGAATGTCCCTTAATCGCCTCCTACGACACCCACGGGAAGAGTTGGGGTGGTGCTATTCTATCACGGCCACCACACAGCCATTATTTCTATAGGAACGTTTAACATCATCATCATCAGCCTATATAAGTCCACTGCTGGACATAGGCTTCCCCCAAGAACCGCCATAGCGCCCTGTCTTCAGCTTGCCGCATCCAGCATTTACCTGCAGTCTTTCGCAGGTCGTCATCCCACCTGGTCGGAGGGCGTCCTACACTACTTTTACCGAGTCGTGGTCTCCACTCAAGAATACGTTTGCACCAGCGCTGCAGCGTTCAGTATATAGGGCGTGAAGAAGTTACCAAAACAACCCATTGTCATTATTTATATATATAAACTAAGTTTTTACTTTTAAAACTAAGTTTTAAACCCATTGTCATTATTTAGGAATTTGAAGTTGGTTTATAGTTTTTTATAACACGCCAAATTATGCATTTTTACTCCTTTCGATTCGGATCGATGACTTAGACCGATGACTTGGATCGATATGATCGTGTATGTCATCCTCGACCGCCATATTTCAATTATCGTCGTATATCTAAACTGCGAACCGCGTACTCACGAATGTCGACTAATTTGATTGTCGGAGTCGCTCAAGGCGCTACACTTACACCGGTACTTTTAATTGTATATATCTACGATGTGACGTTGAAGTTATAAGTTTGTTTGCACGAGTTGGTAGAATTTTAGGAACCAAAGGATTGTATTGATTGTTATAATACATTGATTGTAGCAAGCAATAGAAAGAAAAAGTATGGTTTGACTCTTCTAGAACACTTAGTAGCGAGCGAAACGCTACAAATACGACGAAAAAAGGCTTTAATGTGATTTTCGTCTTGAATTATCCAAAATTTATATTTTCGAAAATCCTATGTCATACCAGACTAAGAACTAGATACAATGCAATATTTCAGCCCGTTCTGTTTCGTAGTTTTTGGCGTTGCACAAGAATCAAGCATACCTATATTTTACAATGTTTAGGCTTCATTTGCGGTCAGAATTATTCTATTTTAAAATAGGTCACGTCATAAGTAAATTCATGACTATTCTCACCTTAACACAACCAGGTAATAAACAATAGACGGGGCATAGACAAAAGTAATGTAAATGAGACAGACAACTTGCAGAGGCATTTGAATTTGAATATGAATTCTTTGGAGACAACTTCTGTTACACGTCTGAAGAGGTGTGATAAAAGGGAGGTTTTGTCTTGGCTAACTATTATCATCATTAACTTATACGACCTGTGGAACAAAGGTAGGGACATCGGGTGTAGTGTAGTAGGTAGCAAGCTGAGTTTAGTTATTGTACGTGTTAGTTTTTGTCCGCTTCGCACGCGTTGTTTTTATGGAAACGTTTAAAGATTATTTCTATGCCACAGCGAACAGTTCCCGTATGGTGATTATGTAACTCGCGACCGGTTTGCGACAGGCGTAAATTAAGCAATCAGTGCTGTCAAACGCCAATTTTGACCAATTTTGACGATGTAGCTGGTGTCAAACTAATACTAAATTGACGTTTGACAGCACTGATTGCTTAATTTACGCTTGAAGGCCGTTCTTTGGGATAAAAAGTAGCATAATGTTTGATTCCTAAGGGCTACATCTATGCATAATTTCCGGTCGATCCATTCAGTAGTTTTACCGTGAAGAAGTAACAAACATCCATCCATCTAAACTTTCTCATCTCTACATAGTATAAAGCAAAGTCGCTTCCCGTTGTCTTCTGTCCCTATGTATGCTTAGATCTTTAAAACTACGCAACGGATTTGGATGCGGTTTTTTTAAATAGATAGAGTTATTTAATATAAAGTTTTATAAACCATTTGACACATAGATTTTCACTCAGGCTAAGTCGCGGGTCGCAGCTAGTTTATAATATTAGGTGATTTACTTTAAGTTCTTTACATGTTTTTAATTGGAACTCGCTTATTTCAGTTAACTTTGCTGATTTAAATATCTAAACTGTTTGTTTCAGGTCAATATACTTAGATAATTTCATAAATTATCTAAGTATTTTGACTTCGACTGTTGTGAATAAGAATTAAAAAAAAATCTATAATCAGCCTGCACCCTTTCTACAGTTTCAAACAAAATAAAAATATCCTCATCATCATCATCATCAGCCTATAGCAGTCCACTGCTGGACATAGGCCTCCCTCAATGAGCGCCATAGCGCCCTGTCTTTAGCTTGCCGCATCCAGCATCTACCTGCAGTCTTTCGCAGGTCGTCATCCCACCTGGTCGGAGGGAGTCCTACACTACGTTTACCGAATCGTGTTCTCCACTCAAGAACACGTTTGCCCCAGCGGCCTTCGGTTCTTCATGAGATATGGCCGGCCCACTGCCACTTTAGCTTGCTAATTCTTAAAATATCCTACTAATATTATAAACGCGAAAGTTTGTAGGTATGGATGGATGTTTCTTACTCTTTCACGTAAAACACTACTGAATGAGTTTTGATGAAACTTCACAATAATATAGCTTACATATCAGAATAACACATTCATGAAGATATATAGAATATTATCCAAAATATCTATCACCACGCGAGCGTAACCCGCGGGGCGCAGATAGTGTTAAATAAAATATCAAAGTGCTTTATTTCCTGTAGCACTTACTCACACACTCTTGGGCACGTCGCATAATTAAAATTACATAAGTAAAACTAGGGTAATAAAGAGATCACTTTTTTTATTCACTTCAATCTTTTTAAGGTGAAGTAAAGAAGCGAATAAGAAACCTTTACCTTGTTAGGTTGTTAGTTTTGGAGTTGGAGCAAATCATATATTTTAGGACGCAATTATGCTGACATAAAATGCTTCGAACAATTTTGGTAATTTGGTGGTTTTAAAGAAAAAATAAATCAAAAAGGAAGTCGAACCTTTAGAAGTGGATATAAAATTCAATATGTCTCTGCATATCCTACTAATATTATAAACGCGAAAGTTTGTAAGTATGGATGGATGGATGGATGTTTCCCTCTCTTTCACGTAAAAACTTCTGAATGGATTTTAATGAAACTTCACAATAATATAGCTTATACATCAGAATAACACATAGGCTACAATTTATAAAGATATACATATATATCCAAAACATTTATCACCACGCGGGTGAAACCGCGGGGCGCAGCTAGTAACAAGAGTACAACTTGTCAAATTCCGTTACTCCAATTTGTGTGACAAGTCAACACGGCAAAGGTCTAAAAGACCGGGGTCTAATAGACCGTGGAAAACTAATTCACACCTACCTACATAGGAGCATTCTACTCGCAAATAGATTTGTAACGTTTAACGGACGTGGCAAGGAAGTTTCTCTTTTGAAGATTTTTTTTAACACAATTGTTGATAATTAGAGTTTTTTGTCCACGACTCGGTAAACGTAGTGTAGGACGCCCTCCGACCAGGTGGGATGACGACCTGCGAAAGACTGCAGGTAGATGCTGGATGCGGCAAGCTGAAGACAGGGCGCTATGGCGCTCAGTGGGGGAGGCCTATGTCCAGCTGTGGACTGCTATAGGCTGATGATGATGAGAGTTTTTTTTTGTATTTTTAGTGTAGGCAAACTGTCAAATAGATTTGGCGGTGAATCCATCCATCCATCCATACGTGCAAACTCTCGCGTTTATAATATTAGTAGGATTTTATCCTGTCTCTTTGTCATTACCGGGCAACGAATATATAATATATATATATATATATATATAATACACCATAGAAGCCGTAGCTTATCTATTTACCTAACTAGAGCTTTCAAAGGACGTTCAACTCAGGAAGCCAAGGGTAAACACAAACATGAAATTATCTTTTTAGGGCAAACCGGGACCGGTTTCCTTTAGTGTAGAAACTTACCTACTACTATCACAGGCAGGATAGTGACAAACATACATCCAACCATCTAAACTTTCGCATTTATAATGTTAGTGGAATATTAGATAATAGAAGATTAATAGAAAGATTCTCTCATAAATAATAAAGCGGAAGTTTCTTCACGCAAAATCTCTCACTCTCTTACTTATCTATGGTCTGAAATAAATGATTGATATTATGAAACAGTTGCCATGGGATATAAATAATCTTTAAACGTTTCATTAGAAACAACGCGTGTGAAGACGCGGGCAGAAACTAGTTTATAATATTTCCTCCTATGTTAATGTTACTTATGGGGCACATTTTTAACGTCGATTATTTAGACTTTACAGAAAATAATTTGACTGAACACGCAGAGAAAAAAATATACAATATACAGCTGAACTTAGACTTTTTAAAGTCGATTAAAAACTAAATACCGCTCCAAGTCAAACGAAACGTCATATTTTTCCATTCTAATTATTCAGATCCTTTGCTTTTTTCAGGGTTTTTTTGTTTGTCACTATTTGTTAAGTTGGAATGGTAAAGGTACCTATGTATCATCACTACATAGTAGGTATAAAACAAAATCGCTTCCCGCTGTCCCTAGATCTTATGAATCATCTTATCTATGGGAACACTCACAGGACACTGCCCACTAAACAAACACCTCTTCACCATCGGAGCAACAGAAAGCCCTCTATGTAGAGGATGCCTGAGCGTGAAGAATCAGCTGCCCACGTATTTTATGATATGATGCTTAGATCTTTAAAACTACGCAACGGATTTTGATGCGGTTTTTTTAATAGATAGAGTGATTCAAGAGGGAGGCGTATAAACTATTTGACACATAGATTTCCACGCGGGCGAAGCCGTGCGGCGCAGCTAGTATCTACATATTTTGTTTTTTTTATTCCGGACTAGTAGCCCGGACCGGCTTCGCCCGGGTAGTCATGTGTTTCAGGCAATTTTTTGAATTTTTCTCTCCGTAAGAACCATCCTCGTACTTCAAGGAATATTCTAAAAAAATAATTAGCGAAATCGGTTCATAAATTAGAAATAAAACTAGAAGCGAGGCAGTCCCCAAAAAACTATCTCTCTAATACTTCACACTTTAATGTCTCATTTCAGAAGCCAAAAAAGAGGAGACATATCCTCAGAAGAAGATAGAAGAGCGGAAGATGCCTATAATCTGTTAATGAAGAGAGCTATCCGTCGACAGTATTGCCATTAAACACTGTCATGGAGTTGCTCTCTTTATGAACGGCTGCTGGCTCTACAGAATAGAAGAGAAGAAGAAGAGAATAAGAAGAGAAGAAGAAGAGAAGAAGAGGAGAAGAAGAAGAGAAGAACAAGCAAGATGCTACGTGTCTAACAGTCTTGTAAGGTCTAAAGGAAATAAATCACTTTGATATTTATTATACAAATTGAATTAAAAGACAATACAAACATTTTAATCAATAGAATTACGCCACCTTCAGATTTAATACGTACCGATCCTATCCATCCAAAATTACTCATTGTACTCAATATTCTTTATGCAATTTTTTTGTTACCAACTCTGTATACTTCTAGCTAGAGTCAAATAACTAACAATAAACTAACACCACCCCTTTGTATAGTAACATGATTGTGGATAGTGGGGCTGGTTCACTTGTAGAAATAAGTTTATCTAAGTTTATAAAGTTAATATTTAAGTGTTACTGACTGTTCGTTATCTCAAGAGAAACTAAATTGTGGTCCACACTACCCAAAGGTTAGCAGGAAGAGAATGCTATCTAGCATTATGCTCGTCTATATAAAACTTTTGTGCAATAAGGAATATTCATCATCAGCCTTTGTCATCAGCCTATAGCTGGACATGGGTCTCCCCCAATGAGCGCCACAGAGCCCTGTCTTCAGCTTTACGCATCCAGCATCTACCTGCAGTCTTTCGCAGGTCGTCATCCCACCTGGTCAGAGGGCGTCCTACACTACGTTTACCGAATCGTGGTCTCCGTCTCAAGAACACGTTTGCCCCAGCGGCCGTCGGTTCTTCGCGAGATATGGCCGGCCCACTGCCACTTCAGCTTGCTAATTCTCAGAGCTATGTTTAAGCTATGCTAACTTTGGTTCTCTGTCGGATTTATAAGGATAGTAAGGTATATTCTATCTACCTATATACATACTTACATAGAGTATCTGTAAAATTTATATCGTTAATCTGTTGTGTGCTGATTTGTGTTGTGCACTCAGCACCCTGGCGCCGCTGAAAACCAGCACTGCACTGGCTTATGTCAATGTAGCATTTAATGCTGAGCTGTATGGTGATTATGTAACTCGCGACCGGTTTGCGACAGTCGTAAATTAAGCAATCAGTGCTGTCAAACGCCAATTTTGACCAATTTTGACGTTGTAGCTGGTGTCAAACTAATACAAAATTGACGTTTGACAGCATTGATTGCCTAATTTACGCCTGTCGCAAACCGGTCGCGAGATACTTAAGCCGCCGGTAGCCTTTCTGTGTTCTCTTATTTAAATTATTATATTCGTTCCTAATTTGTTATCTTTATGAAACACAAATAAATATTTTCTATTTAATTATATTCTATAGCCTACGTTTATAACACAAGTTCCTTTATTAGTTCTTGTGTACTTTATCTCTGTCATGCTGTCTTATGTAGAGACCCACATTTGATTACGATATCAAATAAACTTATCTTATTCTCACATTATTTACATTTCCATCCATCAGAATGTCTATTTGTTTTGTATTTTGAGTTCTTAAATTGTTTCATCATCATCAGCTTATTTAGAACTCTGCTAGACTGCCTCCCTTAAAAAAATATGAAGATATAATAGAATAGTTTATTTGTAGCTCAATACACAAAAACATAAAACAAACATGATTAAAAAAAATAAAGGATAAACAGATTTTTGTAATTGAGTCACAAAACGGACTCTATCTCTGCATGAGTTAATTGTAAGCATGTTACAACGAGCGCTGGTCTTCCGATAGACCCGTTTGGTGACGTCACGGAAGATAACACAAGACAATATAAAACAAAAAAATAAATAAAAGACAAGACAAAAACAATAATATATAAACTATGACAACGGATAGCGGTTCTACATAGAATAAAATTTAGGCACATAAGTAAGTTTGCGTTTTATTTCATATACAAAAATTAAAATACAAATGATAAAAATTGTAAAATTGTAACCGGCGAAATCAAGAAGAAACACATAAATTACACACATTACTACCTCAACAATTACATAGCATCATTATATGATACTTGTATCGTTTCTATGACTTTCTTGTTTTTGAAAAATATATAGTTTTTTTTTATTGTCACACCTTTTAAATAAATGTTCATATACAGTATAATTACAATATAGCCATAGAATTGGCTAATGGGTAATTTAGTTTTAACTTATTTTTATATCAACATATTACTAAGAACGTGTACATTGGCACTTTTCTTATTGTCTCTATACTTAAGGTGAAGACACTTTGTTCATGTGTTCTTTAAAATAGCACTTCTGCACATACACTTTACTATTATTATCACTACACTAACTCAAAGGGTTTTGTCCTTTTAAGCCCATAAATCTTTTATTTATTAAATTATATCTAAAACAGTTTTGTTAAAAAATGTACACGAATTGGCGCGCTTATCGCTAAAAATTCGCGAAAAATCTAGTAGTACCAAAGATTAATTTTGTTATATTTTGTGTGAAATATTTTAACATTCGTTTTTTTATAGAACACATCCTAGAACACGTGCAACATATATGTATCTGCAGATATTAATATTTGCTCCGAGGCGGAAGTCGAACCCGCAACCTACGCATGCGGATCAGCGCCCGCTGCGCCACAAAGTTCGTCAAATAAATAAATGAACAGTTAAAAAAATGTAGGTATTTTAAGAATTTAGAGGCCAGAACCCAAATTAGAAGACTATCATAAAAATACGTTCTAAGCTCTAGATCTTATAATTCTTGTTCAAACAAGTCCTCTAACCGACTTACAAATATGTGTTCATAAAATTCCGGCCGTTATCATTATCAGTGATAAGACGGGTAGATTACGTCGTATCGCTGTGAAGTTGGTAAGTGTATCTACCTAAAGAACTTTTAGATAAGTAGGTAGATCTTGAAATTGTCGAGACTAACGTCTTTAAATACCTACTCTTAAATCTTAGCTTTTAAAGTCTCGTACATCATCATTACAATGGTACATGCTGAAAATCAGCATTGTGGGGTTACTCGCAACATTCAGCTGAGCGTGAACCTGTTCTGATAGCGCAGGAACACGGCACTGACCTTCACACACGGCTTGATCTACACAACATTAATTTAGAAATGTCTCTTTTGTGTTAAATCAATGTAGTTCGTGTGTATGCAGGCAGAAGAAATTGTATAACAATGTCCGTGATTTTTACTTTACTTCATTACTCCTTTTTTTTCTTGTTCTTTAGTAGATTCATGTAGTTCATAGTAAGTTCATAGCTCATTTGATTATTTTTGGTTACAGGTCATATGTATGGCCATTGGTACTTGCTTTAATTGTTTTATTTAGTTTTAGTTTTATTCTATTGTTACAAAAGTTTTTGTTAGTGCACTTCCTTACCTTAGCAGCAAACAGAAAATGTTTTGATACCCCGCGAACAGGCCTAGCCTAGTGCGGGGGTCACTGTTAACTGCAACACCTCAATCAATCAACTCTATAATGTAAGAATATGTACAATTAAGTTAAATTAAGTTGTTATTATTTGTAAACTTTTGGTATATATTTTTTTGTATTTTGTATTTGTAATGTATTATTATTAATTATTTACTTTTAAGTCTTTTTAAGTCGTGTGCTTGTTACTATAGTTAGATAATTAACTCTTAGCTATCAGAATAAATATATTTCATTTCATTTACTCAAAAACTTGTATTTTGAGCTCGCTGATGGTGATTCTTTGTCAATGGCAATTGTGTCTGGTTGGACACTTCAGCCTTATCATCAGTACCTTACCCATCTACATAGTACCTAAAAAACAAAGTAGCTTCCCGCTGTCTGTCTGTACCTATGTAGGTATGCTTAGATCTTTAAAACTACGCAACGGATTTTGTAGCGGTTTTTTTAAATAGATAGAGTTATTTAATATAAAGTTTTATAAACCATTTGACACATAGATTTTCACTCAGGCTAAGTCGCAGCTAGTTTATAATATTAGGTGATTTACTTCAAGTTCTTTACATGTTTTTAATTGGAATATTTGACATATAGATTTCCAGGCAGGCGATTTCGCACGGCGTAGCTAGTGGAAAATAATGGTAAATTATCTGAGTTATCAAATTATGAAGATTTTTTGATATTTTCACCAGAGCCTAGTTTGTTATCTAGCAGGGTGTACCACGTGCAGGTTAGGTTGGCATGGGAGACGAGATGTTGGAGTCCCCCTTACTTACACCCGTTTTGATGATGATTGATGATTCCTTGTTAATGGAAATTAACCCTTACTACTGTCTGTCTGTCATAGTACCTACACATACACCGACTGCTTTAATAGCGAATGAAAAAAATATCAGACCACTACACTGCAATCAAAACTTCGTCATCACAGATTATCTTGATAATGAGTGATAACGATAATCACCGATAATTTAATTGGCGCTAATCAATGCTAGTTGAGTTTGTCACAATGGCCGTGCTGAAAGTTTGTTTATTTCTGTGTTTGTTTGTCTTTGTGCGGGCTGATGTGATCTGCGAGTTAGGGTTTTGTGCGGTATGTAATTATTTAAATAAATAAATAATGCTGGACAATTCACACAGAATTATCTAGCCCCATGGTAAGCAGAGCTTGTGTTATGGGTACTAGATAACTGATATACATAATACAATACATTACATAGATAGATATTTTTTATTATACATAGAAAACGACCAGAACACCCGGAACAAATATCTGCAGATCGTACACACAATTGTTCCGAGGCGGGAATCGGACCTTCGCCCACCGCGCCACATCGGTCGTCAGATTATTTGAATATGTACTGTAATTCGTTGGGAAACCGGTGGTTCTTTGACAAATTAAATGGTCGTAGAATGGCCTAGATTTTAGGAGTTACTGTATATTTTATTTAGGTAGAGCGGGACCGCAATAATTTCAATTAATGCTCACAAAACGACCGATTATGTAAGTAAATTGTTTTTGCGTGTATTAGGCCACCTTGCGCACCACGGTCTCCACGGAAGACCAGCGCTATGGTACGATCTGCTCTACCATAGCACATGCTGAGTGGAGACCAATTTTGTCAGTTTCTCTGTTAATTTAAGGTTAATTTTATGTATACTATTCGTCTCTATTCTGGCAAAATACAATACAATTAAAAAATTCTTTATTGTATAATCAAATCAATCATTACAAAAATACACTATATGCAACATGTTCAATGGGCCTTATCGCTGAGAAGCGATCTCTACCAGGCAACCTTTAAAGTAAAAATAAATATTGTATATAATAATGTGTATTTTTGTTTTAACTTAGTATTTTATTTTTAAAAGGCACTTTGTTTTTTGTACTTCTTTAATTTCTTATGTTTTTTAGGCACATTCTTTTTATAATTTTAATTTTTAGTCTAATAACTAGCTCAGTTATACTTTCAAGCTGCGAGTGGAAACTGTAGTTAGCTTTATTTATTCTAAGTCTACGTTCTATTTATAATCAAATATAAGCTTTTTGTTTCCCAAATAAAATAAAATAAATATATTTTTACTTTTATCTTAAACGTTGGCTTATCGAGCAGAATTTCTATTCTGTGAACGAACTATTACAACTGTAAACCTGACTATATTTTGATCTGATAGAAATAAAATATTTATTTGCGTTTCATATAAAATAATACAAATTAAGAACTAATAAAGATAACAAATTAGGAACTAATAAAAATAATCTTACATTATTTATTTGTATTTTGAATTTTAACAAAATGTAATTGTACATACTAAAATTTTACTTGTAAAGTGGTTTTACCGATAAATTGTATTATCATCATCATCATCAGCCTATATTAGTCCACTGCTGGACATAGGCCTCCCCCAATGAGCGCCATAGCGCCCTGTCTTCAGCTTAACGCATCCAGCATCTACCTGCAGTCTTTCGCAGGTCGTGATCCCACCTGGTCGGAGAACACGTTTGCCCCAGCGGCCGTCGGTTCTTCGCGAGATATGGCCGGCCCACTGCCACTTCAGCTTGCTAACTCTCAGAGCTATGTGGATAACTTTGGTTCTCTGTCGGATGTATTCGTTGCGAATCCTATCCTTCAGAGAAACTCCGAGCATAGCTCTTTCCATAGCTCGCTGAGCGACTTTGAAATTGTATTACTGTATTTCTAATTCTTTTACAAATTGCTCAGCAAAGTAAGTTTTACTCCAGAACTCGGACGAGACTTGCGCGTCACCAGCCATTGACTGCAGCATGAACAATGAAACCTACAGTGGTCTTCTGTTGCCGTCGCCAACCATATGCAACTGTTGCGAATTCTGTCTGCCCAATTATGGTAGGTAAATTAGTTTGTTAGGCTAGGCTTAGCTTGCGTTTTGCACTAGATTTTTGCATAGTTTAGGAAAACTATATAAATAAATAAATAATTCTGGACAATTCACACAGCATTATCTAGCCCCAAGGTAAGCAGAGCTTGTGTTATGGGTAGGTACTAGATAACTGATATATATAATATTGAATATGACAATATGACATTACATAGATTTTTTTTTTTATTGTACATAGAAAACGACCAGAACACCCGGAACAAATATCGTATCGTACACAATTGTTCCGAGGCGGGAATATAACCCGCAACCTCCTGCGTCGCAGGCGGACCATCGCTCACCGCGCCACATCGGTCGTCAAATGAACAGGAATGTTTATAATGTAAATGTTTTTTTTTAATTCTAGGTCTTAGGGACCATAAGGGATTCATAATTAGAATGCTAGAATATAGTGATGGCATTATTTAGACTTAAACCACCTTTATCCCGTGTATTTTGACGCAATTTATTTGAATTTATAAAAGTTTTCGTTTCCTTCCTGCCATTAAGCGCCTTGCACACCTTGCCGTAAACTGAGAGAAACTGCTTTTCATAGTATGATAGCGATCCAATTGTTTCATACCGACTCGATTATAGTTTTCGATCGATTTTGAGTGACTTATTGCATTTTGATATCTGATCGAAGATTTCATTCAAGAATCCATATAGGTATCACGCACGTCGTCGTCCCCCCCCCCCCCCCCCCCCCAATTGATTGGGGGGGGGGGGGGGATTTGATTGAATTGCAATTGATTGCACATATGGCGACACTGCGGCCTGCGGCCGCGGCGAGCAGCAACCGCAGACCAGTGGTTTCGCGAACTGTGCTTGGAAATAGAAGCAACCGCGAACGCAGGCAGCACAGCGGTCAACCGCAGCCGCTAGCCCCAATGCCGCTTGCGGTTGCAGACTGCAGCCCATCTCAGGCTTGTATGTACACCTTTACTCTATATTTGTCATTCCTTGAATTCCAGGAGAGGGGCAACACTGCAGCACCGGTGGTCCAGGCACTGGCTTCACGGTGGGGCGCTGCGGGCCCGGACTGACCTGTGTGCCTGATGCTGATGATGGACATAGCTACTGCGAGAGAAGTAGGAGCTTAAGTCCTTTACATATTATAATAAAAGAGATTTTGACAATTTCGGTCGCACTACATACCTAAAGCTTTGTATATTATAAGACCTTGAGCAGAGGATAATCTTGCGAAAAGCAGTTACCGAGAAAAAACAAGGTCTTGAAAGCCACTTTTCTAGCGCCAAAACACTGAATAGCTGCTATATTAGGTATACGGCATCGTCAATTTGTCACGAAATTGCCATTTGTATCGTTTTAATTTGTACGATAAGATTTATTCCCAAGAATGTACCCACTTGAATTTTATGGATATCAAATAATAGAAAGAAATTAGAACTAGTATTTAGAATTGAGCTAACTGTAAGCAAATAATCTACAGGTAGCTCAACTGATCCATATAAATGCCAGTTGGAAGCGTCCACAAGACGCCTGGCTGCATTGCCCCGCTGTATGACAATGCTGATGCGCTACGCCAGATACTCACCAGCTCTCGGGTCACGCGTCCCCGCGACGCTGGCTGCATTGCCCCGCTGTATGACAATGCTGATCGGCTGCGCCAGATACTCACCAGCTCTCGGGGCACGCGTCCCCGCGACGCTGGCTGCATTGCCCCGCTGTATGACAATGCTGATGCGCTGCGCCAGATACTCACCAGCTCTCGGGGCGCGTGTCCCCGCGACGCTGGCTGCATTGCCCCGCTGTATGACAATGCTGATGCGCTGCTATATTTTAATTTCTCTCCAAAACAATCGATGCTGCCAGAGCTGACGCGATGGCCATTTGCTTAATTAACGCCCTAACAACAATATATAAAATGCTCATTTTAGTCTCTGTTACATTTCCGTCTAGTGTCATCAAAATGCCACGATGCGCAGGATTCTTTCGATGCGCGGCAAGCGATCGGAGAGGTTGGGGCAATGGAAGGCAGACCACGGTGTGATGGGAAAGGACAATACGATGTCTTCGACTGCGTGCCTGCACAGACGTAAGCATTATAATTTGAGGTTTTTTAAAAATAATAAAAATAATTTATTCATAGTCACAACCGTTGGGGTAAACGTGTTCCTGAGTGGAGACAGAGACGCCCTCCGGCAGGTGGGATGACGACCTGTGAAGAACTACGGGCAGATGCTGGATGCGTCAAGCTGAAGAGGGCGCTGTGGCGCTCTTTGAGGCAGGCCTATGACCAGCACTGGACTAACATAGGCTGATGATGATGACGATTCATAGCCACACATGTTGTAAATCTGATTTTTTATGAAATGTGTTCTGTTTTAGGTGCTTCTGCCAATCTGAAGAAGGTGAACGGCTGTTTGGAGAAGTGCTGAACTTGGGAGCTGTTACTGATCAAAACATGCACTGTGGTAAGAATATAACTGAACTTAGACGATATAATTAGACGTTGAAAATAATATAGACGTCGTCACGGCAAAGTAGACGCCAAAAGGCGACGCCAAGGCGTAGTATTTGCATGATTTAAAAAATTATTTCGATATCAAGCAGATACTACGCTCCGTAACGTTGCATCGCCATAGAGTCTATGGCTTTACGCTAAGAAGAAATAATTATTTCTTCGTAGGCTTTACGACGTTATGAGGCTATGGTATAAACTCATTACCTTGTTTGTCTCTATGGTAACGCATTCCTCTATAAACGTCGTCGTAGTCATACTATTGACATACTACGACGTGCATACCTACTGTTAATCTTGTTTTTTGTTACATAAGGTGTATTTTCTTTAAGCTTCCTTTAAATCCATCATGACTAAATTATTTTAAATGATAAGTTTATATTTAATTACTATTTTAACAAATATTCTATCGCGTTTCTTACTATCACTACATAGTATAAAACAAAGTCGCTTCCCGCTGTCTGTCTGTCCCTATGTATGCTTATCTTTAAAACTACGAAATTATATTGACGACCGATGTGGCCTTGTGGGCGAAGGTCCGCCTGCGACGCAAGAGGTTGCGGGTTCGATTCGCGCCTCGGAACAATTGTGTGTACGATCTGCAGATATTTGTTCCGGGTGTTCTGGTCGTTTTCTATGTATAATAAAAAATATCTATCTATGTAATATATTGTATTATGTATATCAGTTATCTAGTTCCTATAACACAAGCTCTGCTTACCATGGGGCTAGATAGTGCTGTGTGAATTGTCCAGCATTATTTATTTATTTATTTATATATCAAAATCCGTTATTTTAATGCGGTTTTTTTAATAGATGGATAGATTCAAGATGAAGGTTAATAAACAAATTGACACGTAGATTTCCACGTATATATTTTAATAGTACTTTATATATTTTAATAGTACTTTATATATTTTAATAGTACTTTATATATTTTAATAGTACTTTATATATTTTAATAGTACTTTATATATTTTAATAGTACTTTATATATTTTAATAGTACTTTATATATTTTAATAGTACTTTATATATTTTAATAGTACTATAGTATTATAATTGTGTCTAGATCGCGTAAGTTTAAAAATATTTTAAACTCTTATCATCATCATCAACCTATGTTATTCCACAGACATAGGCCTCCCTCAATGAGCGCCATAGCGCCCTGTCTTCAGCTCGCCGCATCCAGCATCTACCTGCAGTCTTTCGCAGGTCGTCATCCCACCTGGTCGGAGGGCGTTCTAAAACTCTTATACTAAAACCCAATTTCCTGCTCCAGGCTGTTCTCGCCTCCACGAGACCATCAGAACAACCATAACCCCCGGCGTATCACTCCCAGTCATAGGACCCCGCTGCACATCAGATGGGAATTTCAACCCTGTGCAGTGTTTGGATAGACACTGTTATTGCGTGAACCGTGTCACGGGCCAGATACAAACAGGGGTTGGACGGGAGGTGGATTTGGATGAACTGCCGATTACCGAGTTGGCTTGTTGTGAGTAAAATAATTAAATAGTAGCCCACTGCTGATAATAGAATAGTGGCCGCCCATAATTTATCTATCTCTAATAACAGAATTTTCTAGAAACCCGACTCACTACCACTCTCTGTACCACGCCCTGCTTGGGTACCATTGTGTTTCTTATACATCATCATCGTCAGCCTATATCAGTCCACTGCTGGACATAGGCCTCCCCCAATGAGCGCCATAGCGCCCTGTCTTCAGCTTGCCGCATCCAGCATCTACCTGCAGTTTTGTTTCTTATACATTACCTAGATACTAAGACCTACAATTAACACAATGATGTTTTAAAATAAATATGAAATATAATGAATTCCATAGCGCCAGTGGCGTAGCTATACCGTTCGAGGCCCGTGGCAAATTCATCGGATGGACCTGGCTTACCACATCCAGCGCTTGCCAGCAGACTTTCGCAGGTCATTCCTGGCGGCAGGGCATCCGATACTACATCTGCCGAGTCGCGGTCTCCACTCACGAACACGATTACCAGCGGTTGTCGGGTCTTCGATTCGATAGATATGGCCGAATCACCCTAGTAGGTATAAACAAAATTAACTAGGTATTCCTAGTTAATTTTGCTTATACTAAAAAACTAGGTAAGTAGATATACTTACCTTGATTTTTACCACCTTTTTTCAGACGACCCATCTCTAGACCTATTCCCCCACCTAAGCATCGGTTCTCCCCCTTACAACTACACAACCCCTTGCTTCGAGAGCATGGGAGAGAAGATACAGTTCCTTCAGGAGAGCGAGAGAGACGGATATATTGTTGACTTCTTCAGCGATTACCCTGAATGCAAACCTGACGGGACGTATGGACGAGTTGAGAAGAAGAGGACTGGCGAGTAAGTTGTTGCATCTATTCTAACAGAGTGGAAGAAATAGTACGGGAGAGCGAGAGAGAGACGGATATATTGTTGACTTCTTCAGCGATTACCCTGAATGCAAACCTGACGGGACGTATGGACGAGTTGAGAAGAAGAGGACTGGCGAGTAAGTTGTTGCATCTATTCTAACAGAGTGGAAGAAATAGTACGGGAGAGCGAGAGAGAGACGGATATATTGTTGACTTCTTCAGCGATTATCCTGATGACCAGCAGTGCGTGAAAAATAAATGATACAGTTCTCATTCTTAAAATCTTTTAAAATCTAAAGCTCACAGTCTGTTTCCCATTTTGATTGTATTGAGAGTTAGGTTAGTGTTTTGCTGTTTTTTTTTACTTTGTTAAGTATATAATTATAACTTACCATTGTTTTATGTTATTGCAGAAAAATCTGTGTGGACGAGCGTGGGCAACAAATTGAAGATTACGAAGCAAAGCCAAATACAGCTGAATATGAAACTATGGATTGCAGTAAGCCTAACGCCATCTAGTATTGAATATTAAAACTAATTACAGAGCCACCTAGTGATGAGTAGCAGATCTCAAAGTCTCACAAACAGTGTCGGAGCCCTCTGCTGGGAGATTTTATCAACTGAGTTTGTTGGCACGAGTTTCCGACTTCTTTCTATTCTTTATAATGCTGCGTCTGTTCAGGTAATGGTCCGGAAGCCAGTGACAGATTTTCATGACCAAGTCCCTCCCAAGCAAAACTTCGTAATATGCATTAGGAATTAATATTATGAATACTCGGCCACTGCCCAACCCTCCCACGGAATCGCAGCTGACGGTCACGAGTATTCATAATATTAATCCCAAATGCAATTTACGAATTTTCGCTCGGGAGGAAACAATTGACCAAATTTGTACCTGTCTCCCGGACCATAAAAACAACTATACTTTCAAATGTATTTTCTTTCTTCCCAGAATGTGCTCAAACCTCTCTCATCATGTCTTCATCCACGGAGCAGCCCGTCTGCTGCAGTAACGGCAACTACAGAAGGATCCAGTGCCGCCGCGGACTCTGTCGTTGTGTGGACTCCGACGGACGGCAGACTGAAAGGGAGTCAGTGGATGTCACTGAACTGTCCTGTTATACGGAGGGGTGGCTTACTTGTTAGAAGTTTACGATCTGCTGCAAATTACTTTTCCTTGTAGAACGCAGAAAATAAGTACAAAGAACCACCAAAAATAAATAATATCGCGGCAAACAAAACATCACCATCAGCCTATGTTAGTCACACTGCAGCAGTATTAAAAACTTCTTGCGCCCAAACTTTTTTGTCTTATGTAAGAAAGTAGTATTTAATATAGGGTGCAAGAAGTTTTAAATGCAGCTGCAATGTGATTCTAGGGTAACATAAAAAAAACAATTAACTGCGTACTTGTATATTAGTTACAATATAAAATAGCTAATCATCGATACAAGCAATAAATAACTAACAATCACTATTTACTTGACTCACATTATTTACAATCAAAATATTTCCATGAAAATTCTTACGGTTAGCCCAAAGGCGAACCTGCGCGCATTTTTATTCAAAATATACTATGCAAAAAGGTACACATTTTATTGACATTATACGAAAACTCCCCGCGACGCCACGCTTGCGCAAATTTGTGTCTTTTTGCGTAGTAAATAAAGTTATTTTTTGAATCACAGTGCGCGCGGCGAGAGCTAATCAACACTCATAATTTTTCATTCTCTTCACATATTTTTCCAAAAGTCGAGCGAGTATTTTGTGGACCTCAACTTTAAGAATATATTAACATAATTTTTTAACTGTTCAGATACATACTCTTATGTGAGATACTCACATAAAAGTATTTTTCAAAACAGATGTCCTTAAAGATTTGTCAATAGTTTAGATTTTAGTATGTAATATTCAGAGATAATATTATGTATAAATAAAGCAAGGTTTACACCAGCAATTAAACTTTAAAAGTTGACTTGAGCATTAGGCTTTTTCACCTTTTGTTGGCTAGACTACACTATAAGTCGCGCTTATAAAGATTGGGTTTAAAAATGGCAGCCTGTCTCACGCTGCTGTCTCGCTTGGTCATATTGATTGAACATGATATATGCGGGACAGATATAGGTTGTCATTTTCCATTCTTTTTTACGCGATGTATAATTGAAGTGTGTTATATCATAGGTTTATAGATCTGGAACTTTTCTTTATTTACGCGATTTATAATTTATCGGGTACAAAAATATCTCCTAAAATTGAGGTTTACCACTAACACCTACGGCTTGCCGATACATTGCCAATCAGATGAAAATAATCTACACAAAAACAAAAATAGTTTGAAAAATTCACATTAATTAGGGATAATATTAGAATGTTACCTGGCAGTGCTGATAATTAATAATTATTTATTTCCCATTTGAAAATAAATGTCTTTTTATTTTATTATTATAAATTAGAAAGATTAGTTCTGATTGCAAGCTTGCAACGAAAGAAAAGAAGATATTTCCACATTGAAAAACGATTAGTTAAGGAAACTCAAATTATTTTGTATTGTGATTTACAATTTTTTTTAAATGCATTGTTATTGACAAAAATACAATGGTTTGTTAGTTTTGACTAGAAGCTTTTTAATTTAAATTCAGTAATCAAAGAAGACATAAGCCAATTTTCACATAATGTTACAAAGGTGATTAAGATAATTTTTCAATTAATATTCTTTATACAAACATTAGTTAACCAAAATAATTAAAAATAACAAAAGATAACGTTAATTAAGTTAAATGAATAGTTTCACTCAATTATTGTTCGTAATGAAAAAAATGGGCGACATTTATTATTTAGAAAATACATTACCTACATAATGAGTATATTATTTCGAAGTTTCCTCTTTATGTAACTTAAGTACCAGCCCGTAAATAAATAAATGATAACATGAAAATTAACTCAATAGTACAATATTTAGTTTTAATAAATAAACTAAAATAAATTAATCTGCCTCTTACATAAAATGCTTTCTTAACTGAGTTTAAAGTAGTTTGTTTTCTTCAGTTCATATACGTAAGAAAGAGAAAAACACTAACCTACATAAATGGGCGTTGAGGATGACGTCATCTGTCATGCTGTCTTGCATAGCAGTGTTATTACGCTAACTTCTCCCTTCTCCAATTGCAAATACAATAGAAGCATTATACATAAAATAAAACGCATATTAATTTACTTACCTTGTTCAAAACTTACATTTTAAATCTTGTCTGGTGATATTAGACACAATGAAATAAGATCATGGCGCTCAAAAGTACAAACTATTCGGCGCCACTAGCGCGCCTACGAGGTGGCGGGGAGACACCTGATTGGTGACATCTAGCGGAAGTCAATGCTATTTCCAGTAAAAGTTGAATATTCTGGCGGGAAACATAGGGCCTATCTCATTAATAAGTTTTGAACAAGGTCCAGTCAAATTAATAACTATCAATAGAAGACTGCCATTCCCAGCGGTAATTAGTCCATGGATGAATGAGTGTTTTGTACAATAAACTTAAAGTTAGAGGAATAAGGTACGAAGTGTCAGTAACAGAATCACTATCGATTACTTTTCATTAGTATTATAAATCAGAATTCCAGTAGTTACTTTTGTATAACATTATTTTAGAAAAACGAAACGTAGAATGGGGAATCCGCTTCATTAACTCCCATTGACAGACTATCCCATAAAATTGTATGTAATTCAATGTGTCTCATCCATGGTAATCGAAATGGTTAATGCCCAGTCTCCCATTCATTTTCCCATGAATATAGCGTAATAGTACCGCAGTTCGATTAAGATCTGAGCGAGATAGCATATCAGATGACGTCAAATTGACAGATTAAAAATAACAGGGTAATAATAATTATAAATTGAAATTTATTATAATAATCAATTGATAAGACAAAAGATTGCGTCGTTTTCTGTTTTTAATTGTAAATTAGTTTTATAAATACAGTTTTTCGAAGAGTTGAACATCTTTATTCATATTATTGCTTTATTTTAACCAATTATTGTAAATCTCATCACAACAAACCGATTATTCATCTCTTTATTCCAATGCAGACTTTCTTTAAAGCTAACAAGGCACATTTCAGCATAAACTTAACATATGCCGTACCTTAAAAATTACGAATCACTATATTATTTGAAAAAATTGTATTTCCTTCGCCTTTTGCTACAAAAATGCCTTTTACGGTACTTTATATGCGATAACCTTTTTTGCAAGTTATTTAATTCTTTTAACTTGACGTTAACTTTATTGTAAAGTATTTCATTCCTTTAATTTTGATGTTAAAGGAATGAAATATTGTGTGTCGTTAAATAGAAAAGCTTTGATAGCTATTCAACGAAAAATTCCAATATAATATAAATAGTTATTAAGAGCGATATGCACGAGAGTTGTTCAGACTGAAAAACAGATGGCGCTTTCAACAATAAAACGGTAGTAAAAATAACAAGATCATTCTAGTCTTTCAGAGTAAAATAGCAAAAAGCATTTTTGTTTGGCACAATCCCGCTTTGGGTTTTGACATCTTTATGACAGCAATTATTAATAGAATGCTTTTCACGAAGGAGTCCTACGTCCTAGTGGGGCAGGGTCCACCTACATTTAAGGCTAATGTACCCTGCCCCACTAAGGCGAGTTAGTGGGGCAGATTCCACGGTAAAATGTAAGCCTGTTTATTGTGCCCCACCAGTGGGGCGCCTTAGTGGGGCAGATTGGAATAATTCAATTTATGGAACAATTTTTTTTCCAAAGCTAAATTGACTTTCTGTCGCACTGCCTACAGCCTAATTTCTTATTTCGTAAAAAGCACTCTATTTCTCTAATCTGGGTATAGGTACATTTTAGAAAGCTGGTGCGATTTTCTTTTGTTGTTTCATACAATTATCTATACCGCCACATATCCTGGCCTCGGGTAGGTAACACAAAAAAGAGATCGCGCTAGCTTTAAAAAAGTGATCTACAATGACTCTAACTGTGGGAATTCATCATGATGGGAATTTTACCCATATTGTACGAGAGATTTACCCATATTGTGTGGGGGATTAACATTTGTGTAATTGCCCCTAAAATGGGCAGTTTATCTAGTCCACGTGTGGGATCACCTAAACTGATCTCTAGGTTTACCCTAGAGACTGTTAGGCCCTCTGAACTTTTGACTACTTTAAATATGTTAAAAGATAAACACTAGATGTTGGCGTTACTGTACGGAAATCCATTGCGAAATATTAGGATCAAAAATATTTAATAACAATCGTTTTACGAGGAATTGTTACTATACTCCGATTTAGAATCCAAGATATTTTATGTCATCAAAGACTAATAAATGTAAACTTAACAAAAATTGATAACAATAACAGAAAACAACATGGTACCAGAGAGTTATCACTAAAAAGTAAAATACAAATATCAACAATGGATGATCTAGAGCGTTTAAATTTAGTTAAAATTTTAATTCAAAAACGAACGAGAGACCAATTAAATGATGAATCCAAAAATTGTTTCGAGCTTCTGTACTTTGCTTTGATGATACCAATGTCGTAAAATATTTTCCACCAATATTCTTTGGGTTTTGCAACCTCTTTGTATACAAAAAATATCCAGGTTTTTTAGTCTTTTATTATAAATATTTTTAATCCTAATATGGGTAGTATAACTTGGTCAAACTATGGGACCAAATAGGACAGGAAATATGACTATTAGTTTTTGAATTAATTTGTTACATATCTGCTAGGTTAACCCATTGGGTCACATTTCCAATAGGGTCGTTCAATTCCCAATTCGTAACAATATAGTTACCCACCTGTTAGCTTATCCCTTTGAATCACAGTTCCAATAAGGGTCCTTTTATTCCCAATTCGTAACAATATGGTAACCTATCTGTTCAGTTAACCCATTGGGTCACATTTCCAATAGGGTCGTCCTATTTTCACTTCGTAACAATATGGTTACCTGTCCCATTGGGTAAAATTTTCAATAGGAGTCTTTCCATTCCCAATTCGTAACAATATGGTTACCCATCTGCTAGGTTAACCCATTGGGTAACATTTCCAATAGGGTCGTTTTATTACTATTTCGTAATAACAATATGTTTGTTTACCCATCTGTTAGCTTAATAACCCTTTGAATCACATTTTCAATAGCGCTCGTTCTATTCCCAATTCGTAACAATATGGTTATCCATCTGCTAGGTTAACCCATTAGGTCACATTTCCAATAGGGTCGTTCTATTCCTATTTCGTAATAACAATTATGTTTGTTTACCCATCCGGTAACCTTAGGTAACCCTTTGAATAACATTTCCAATAGAGGTCTTTTATTCCTATTTCGTTATAATTGACGATAAGTTCAGTCTTGTTTCTTCTCGCTTCCGGATTTCGGGACCGCGGCGACTGGCGACGCAGACCGATCCGATTCTGAACCTGAAAATATAATTATCTATAAATAAACTAAAAAATAAACGAATTAACTAATAAAAAAACTAATAAATGTACATTGCACGCCCATTAGGGCAGAATACATTGTGACATCTATTACTTATAACAACTGACGACTGATGTGGCGCGGTGGGCGAAGGTCCGCCTGCGACGCAGGAGGTTGCGGGTTCGATTCCCGCCTCGGAACAATTGTGTGTACGATCTGCATATATTTGTTCCGGGTGTTTTGGTCGTTTTCTATGTATAATAAAAAAAATATCTATCTATGTAATGTATTGTATTATTTATATCAGTTATCTAGCACCCATAACACAAGCTCTGCTTACCATGGGGCTAGATAATGCTGTGTGAATTGTCCAGCATTATTTATTTATTTACTTATAACAACTATTATAACATGTATTACATGCAATAAATGAATTTGAAATTTGAATAAACTAGATGCACCCCGCGGCTTCGCCCGCGTGGAAATCTATGCGTCAAATAGATTATAAACCTCCCTCTTGAATCACTCTATCTATTAAAAAAACCGTATTATTATGTAGTGATAGAAAAAGAAAATAGTTATTTGTGTTTCATATAAAATAATACATATTATGAACTAATAAATATAACAAATTAAGAACCAATAAAAATAATTTGAATGCGAGAACACAGAAAGGCTACCGGCTCAGCATTAAGGGTCCGGCGACCCTCGCTTGCAAAAATCGCTCCGAATATCGCTGTCCCTGTTTAACTCTTGCGCCGCGCCACATGCGTGCGCGATAGCAATATTAGCCGTTCAAAATTTGGTTTGTTCCGTAATACCAAAAATTATGACGGAAAACTTTTTGTATTCTTCACAAAGTATTGTTATTCTGTAACTAGACAATATAAGCTATGTTCCTTAATCAATAAAACGTAAGATATTGATGTTTTTAATACGAAACAAATAGCAAGAAAACTTGTCCATTTTCGCATAAAAATGTGCCAAATGAGATTGGCTTTCATTTCATTTTAGGTAAGTATTTTGAAAAAAAAAAACTATTTGGGAACCTAGATAAATACTATTTTAATACAAATAATGCTATATTATAGTGGAAATATGCTTGAATTAGAAATAATTTTGGTATTACGTTTGTATGAAGAATTCGTCCCTCCGGAGGCCCCTTAAAGGCTATATTGACATAAGTGCCAATGCAGCGCTGGTTTTCAGCAGCGCCAGAGTACTGAGTGCAGTGATAAAGAGATGTGCTTTACTTACTAGTAGGAGACACCACATTGGATGACGATACATTGTTCAGGTGTGACTTCTTGTCTTCGTCGCTGTCGGAGCCGGAGCTAGCGACGGACGAGTCGTCGCCTGCGCCGCTGAATTTCACTGATAACAACGGTAATAGTACATTACTGAAAGATGTTAGACAGATAGAAAACATTTTATTATACCACACAAAACAGAAATAAACGATAAAGAAAGTATAAAGGGCGGCCATATCGCTGAGAGCGATCTCTTCCAGGCAACCTTAGGATGGACTGGACATGAAGGAACAATATAGACGGTGGCACGTTGATAAATATATAGATAAATAAAAGAAAAACAAATACACTACATACCATAATTCCTTCTCCTTTTCATTTCATATCATTTATTTAATTTCATTTCTACATTTTAATAAACTTACATACATACAGACATAAGAAAACGCTGTCAGTACTGGCTGGGATGATTTATTTTATTTGAATCATCATTATTTCAACTATTATTAACAAAAAATCTTCTGATCTGATTGCATAGCATTTAATATTCATGGTGTCATTTAGCCGTAGCCATTTATTAGCTTTTCTGTTGCTAGGTTTAATATAACTTTTGGATGTATTTAAACTGTAGGCCTTCCTTAAATACATGATGATGGCTGAAAGCGCAGCGTATCGCAGGTCGCAAATGTTTGATGTTTAAGACCACTGCAAGCTTCGCTTGAGGCCATCTTAGCGTGGCCAGCAAGGGCTTTAATTGCGGACCAAAGACCTTGTGAAGTGTTTTACTGTGTAACGCGCGCGGCCACCATCTTAAAGCAATAGTTAGCAGAATTGGGGTATTGATGAGACATACCTACGGCTACACAAGACGTCAGAGCAATTATTACAGGGTCCAAAACAATCGAATATAGCTAGCACATTAACAGTTAATTTCAAGCTACCCTCACCTTTAGGCGCGAGTAACGCGCGCGGGGACAGAAGCGGCGCGGCGGGGCGCTGCTTTCTCGAAGGATTTAGTTTGCCGCAGTACGCGCAAATGTATGACACGTAGTCGAACTCTTCTACCATCGCCATTCCTGAAAGGGAGAATGTACTTTAGGACGGACACAATAAGATTGAAAATAGAGTGCATGATAGCGCTCTTGGGATGCCTTCCTTCACTCTACTGTCGACAAGGGAGAATGTACTTTAGGACGGACACAATAGGATTGAAAATAGAGTGCACGATAGCGCTCTTGGGATGCCTTCCTTCACTCTACTGTCGACAAGGTAGAATGTACTTTAGGACGGACACAATAGGATTGATAATAGAGTGGATGATAGCGCTCTTTGATACTTTCCTTCACTCTACTGTCGACAAGGGAGAATGTACTTTAGGACGGACACAATAGGATTGAAAATAGAGTGGATGATAGCGATCTTTAATACTTTCCTTCATTCTACTATCGACAAGGGAGAATGTACTTTAGTACGGACACAATAGGATTGAAAATAGAGTGGATGATAGCGCTCTTTAATACTTTCCTTCATTCTACTGTCGACAAGAGAGAATGTACTTTAGGACGGTAACAATAGGATTGAAAATAGAGTGGATGATAGCGCTCTTTAATACTTTCCTTCATTCTACTGTCGACAAGGGAGAATGTACTTTAGGACGGACACAATAGGATTGAAAATAGATTGGATGATAGCGCTCTTAGCGCGAAAAGGCGTTCATGCTAAAATGCGTCCTAACACGCGTTATTCGCGCTAAAATAAGCGTAATAACGCTGTTAACGCGCGTTACATTATGTGTTAAATAGCGTGGTAGCCTGATTACTTACCGTTATGTGATGAGCACTGTGTGCATATAAGCGCCATACGGTGGTTGGGTCCGTCCTTCAGCAAATAGTCCACTACTTTGTCTAGTGCAGAGCGGTTTTTATCCAGCAGTGGCCGAGGTAGCTGGTCAGACTGGAAGTAATGATTTTCACAACTGATTATGATTATCTTGACATAATAATAAATTATTCATTTAATTCAGAATTTGAAAAAGTTATATTCGGATTGATGTCTTTGTAGCGCAAACATCTGCCTATAGGCAAGAGCCATTAGGGTTAAGGTGTAGTGTAGGTACATACCTAAAGTATGACGTCGCTCAACGACGAATAAGTACCTACTAACTATTTAGAGATAAAGAAAATAGAATTACATTTTATTTAAAAAACAAAAAACTGATGTGCGTTGGTCCGGCGCGGGCGTCTCGTTGGTCAGCGTCAGAGGTTCGATTCGGCCTCTTGGTCCATGGCCGGATGGTGTGCGTTGAGCTCACGTCGCTCCGCCTTGGTGTCGCTACCGTTCAGGACTACGACTTGGAATCCATAGGGCCCAGCACTGCCTTAAAGCAATGGACTGGCAGGGTCACCATGTAATGTGGTAGGAGGAGTAATGAACACGACTGTAGTAGGTTGAATACTGAATGTTTATTAAGTAAAAACATGCCTTTTTATACTATAGATTTACCTTTAATTCCTTATTTAGTTATTCGATATGCTGTTAAATAAAATGCATCTCTATTTTCTTATCTAAATATTCTTATCTTATCGGTTGTTACAGTAATCCGAATCCATGTTGTTTTAATAAATAAAATGTAATTCTATTTTCTTTTTCTCTAAATAGGTAGTAGGTACTTATTCGTCGTTGAGCGACGTCATACTTTAGGTATGTACCTACACTACACATATCAGAGAAGGCCTATGTCCAGCAGTGGTTTAATATAGGATAGGCTGATGTTGATGATGAGGGCTACGATAGTTTTTATAGTAAAAAAAAATCACAACGAGAGGAGGAGTGCTTTAAATACGCTACTTCTATTCAAAAAGAATGCGTAGTCTTAACTAATATTATAAATGCGTAGTGTGTTTGTAAGTGTGTGTTTTCCTTCACGCTCTTACAACTACTCTATGCCAGAAATCAAGTCGATTGATTTCTGGCATAGAGTAGTTGTAAGAGAGAGTAGTTAAAAGGATGCAGAGTAACATAGGCTACTTTTTGTCCTGGTAAACCATCAGATTCCCAGGGGAGATTTAAAGGAATATCCGTAAACAACGATAAGGAGATTCTCAATTCACGACAAACTACTGAATTCTCTACTGAGGAATTGAAATCTCAATGATGTTAATGCTTGGCCAGATGTCGCTCAGTTTCCCACCGACAATAGCATAAATATAATTTGTTGCTGTGCATAGCTTTACTTAAATATTGACATGTATCGAATCATATTATATTTAGACTTAAATAGGCAAATAACCATATATTAGACATATAAGAGATGAACATGCTAGTGGTTTCTTTTTCACTTCTTCCACTAGTGGACAAAAAATTAAAGAAATTATTATCAAATAAAATTATTTTACTGTTCGTAAAATAATTTTATTTGATAATAATTTAATGTATAAAATAAGACAAGTGCTTATTTTGTAAGCCTAAAGAAATAAATGCTTTTTTGACTTTTTGACTTTTGAATTGGAAAAAATTCCTTTTTATCGCCCTAGAAATGTGAAATTCGAATTTAACGCGGGTAAACAGGGTACAGCTAGTTTATTAATAAAACTTACCCTCAACCGTGTCGTTTTCAAACTCGGCATGTTGTTCAGAGCCAACGCGTTGTTGTAATTCTTAGGAGTTGACGTCGCCAGTGCTGTTTGCTGCCGCTGTCTCAGCTGTCCGGGGGTGGCTGCAAGAAGGTTGGGGTTGGAGGTTGCATGCATTGGGAATTATTCTTATGGTAGTGTGCTCAGCGAGCTATGGAAAGAGCTATGCTCGGAGTTTCTCTGAAGGATATGATTCGTAAATCCGATAGAGAACCAAGGTTATCGACAAAGCTCTAAGAATTAGCAAGCTTAAGTGGCAGTGGGCCGGCCATATCTCGCGAAGAACCGACGGCCGCTGGGGCAAACGTGTTCTTGAGTGGAGACCACGACTCGGTAAACGTATTGTAGGACGCCCTCCGACCAGGTGGAATGACAACTTCCGAAAGACTGCAGGTAGATGCTGGATGCGGCATGCTGAAGACAGGGCGCTGCGGCGCTCATTGAGGAGGCCTATGTCCAGCAGTGGACTGCTATAGGCTGATGATGATGATGATGACTTAGTTTAATTAAGTATGATTATGATTCACAAATGCTCATTTTTTAAAACAAAAAGTTAAATGTGATGAAAGGACTCATCAAATGCATCAACATTATGTAAATATGGAAGGAAAGGACGAAATGGGACTCTATTCTAATTCATATGAATGACTAAAGGTTTACTAATTAGCTAAGTTATCAATAAAATAGCTAATATATTATCAAAAAGTGATGTGTATTTGTACGTGGGTGCATGAGCACATATGAACTAACCTAGTACATAAATCCCCTCTAACGCGCAGCATCCGCACGCTGAATCTGATTGCCGAGATAATAGATCTTTTCTCCTGTTCCCAGAGCGAGTTCCAAAAAGCTGCATTGTTTATTTTATGTAATCGTTAGTTGTGTAAATCCGTATTATCACAGTTAGACTGAATTTTTTATTTTTTAATATCGATAATATTCTTATTTAATGAAATTATGTTGTATATGGAAATGGATATGATTTGTGATTTTTAATTTATGATTTTGTAATGTAAGGTTGACTCTATGATTTTTGTGTTGTTTTTCTGTATTATATAATTATTTCTAATTTTAATATTAAATTTAAATATGTACTCTATTGCATTGGGTGTTCCCGTAAAAATAGAGGTACTTTTGTAAATAAATAAATATGTAAGTTTACTTATATATGTATAGATTTAGGTACCTATCCGGTTTATTGTTTTTTTTTCTATTTCAAGCTTTTACTATCATACGTTTTGCTCTACACGATTTGTTATGATTCTCAGTATGCACATAATTTGTGAAATGATCAAGTTCCAAACCCTTTATTATTCAAATTCTGTATATTTTGTGATTATTTTATGTTTTGTGCGTTTAAATAAATAAAAAAAAGGCATGTCGCACTCTGGTCCCAATTAATGAAATCTGGGACATAGAGGTCGAATTCCGCTTCGCTCCGCAGACGCTTGATTGATACTTAAATAGTGACATTTTAATAATGTTACTTCATTCCATCAAAATATGGAATAATAAAAATAATACCAGAGAAGAGCGTTGATCGAAATCTGAAGAGAATATCGCTAGGAAGTTGGATCCATGGCCAGATCCAAAAGGCGGTACTCCTGGACTCGGCACGCATCGTCAGGCAATTCCTCTCTCTGCAGCCCTAGTCACCGGCCGCTTGAGCCTTCGCGGTCGATGATCTACCGTTTATTTATTTATTTTATATTATTTTAGTGTATGTATTTTCTTTAGCAAAAAATATATATTTTAGAGAATTTGAATAAATGAGTGTATAATAATAATAGAAGATTGACTTGTTTATGGTAGACGTCCGCAATCTCCCCTATAGCCTGATTACCCAGTCCATCCATCCATCACAATAGCCTGGTTTTATTTCTTTCATTAGTTTTTATTCTTTGCAATAGTCTCTACACCTGGCGGATATCATCTTTGGGTGTATCGTATTGTGCACCCGAGGATGATACCCGCTATGTGTAGCCATCGCCTTTAGATTAACTTCTCAAAGGGCCTCTGTGCTGTTGGCTTCGGCCCCACGCAAGCCTTCCAAAGGATCGGGTCACTTTATGGCCCGAGATCATGGCAAACGAGAGACATAATAATAGCACATTGTTCAGGTACCTGTGTATACAGACTTGTCGTTTTATTTTCTGGTATTGTTTTAGCTAGAGGCTCTTGCAAGGTCGAATATCCTTTATTGTTCACGTTACCTGTGAGTGCCTTCTTTTGTATTCTTATCTATCCCTCCCTTCAAAAAATGTCCTTATTATTATTTGTTTATAAAGAGTTGTCATTCAGTTCTTAGCTGCCAAAGTTTCAACACGTAAACGCTCTTTCCCTTTTAATAGTAAATAATTCGTTTATTTTCTTTGCAGAAAAAGGTCTTCCACAGTTAATTGTTATAGCAACCTGTTTGTGAGAGACTGGTGCCAGTGAAAGGTTTTAAAACCTGTGTTATCAGTTACTTATCGTTTAATATGTCTCAGTTTAAATCAAATATGGATATACGAGTATATGTGCTACTGAAATCAAGGGGAAATATAAAAAACAGTGATTTATTGTGCAATAAGTTGTTAAATCAAATAAACGTAGAAGTTTCTGCTGAAGATATTAGGATTCTTAAACAATTCACAAGAACATACGTGTCAAATCTACACAAGAGATGGTCGCAAGCAAATAGATGTCAATCTAATTTTATCAATAAAAACATGGATTGGTTGCATTTGGATATCTCGTGGCCATCTTTGAAATCCACTGATTTGAAGTCAATATTTGCGCAAGAGAGTATGGAGGTCTTCGAAGAGTTAGATACTTCGTTAGACACTTCTTAGAGTCTTTGGGTTTATTTAAAAAAAAAAGATTATAAACGGAATGATGCCAAAAAAACATTGAGAATAAGGGAAAGAAAAGATTCCCACAAAACCCAAGGACCGAGGGGTCGTCACCCCTCGAGTTGACGCCGGGGTAATGAGGCCAAGCCTCGAGGCCCCTCTCTGTGCCCCACCAGGGCCGGAAAGAAATCTATTGATAGGCACTTCTTTGGAAACTATGGAAGCCAGTTCACATTCAAATGCTGAGATAAATACTCCAGTGGACAGAGAGCCAATTGAAGATCTATGTAACAAGCAGAACAGAAGGCGCCTATCATCACTTCGAAATTACTCCGAAGAAGAATTGCTGTCTGCTTTAGTAAACAAATTTAAAGACGATGAAAATATTCTTTTGGCTGAGGTAATTGACTGTCTATTATAAGGATACCGAAAAGACTAAAACTATTCACAGTTTCATGTTCGAAAATAAATAAAATAGCAAAGATGTATACCGCAAGAAGGCTAAGGCCTAAATATTTGTATTTACCTTATCATTATTGTATAATAGGCATTTTTATGTAGTTACATATATTACGTAAATATTAATTGGATAAAGTTGTGTTGTAAAACTTGTTTTTAACATTTCAGTTTCGTTTGTTCAATTTTACACTAAAATCATCAGTGTTTTATTGTAGACGAAATTTGTAAAAAAAGGTTGCACTAATAGAAATTAAAAATATTTTAGGTACTGGAAATCGTATTTTGAATCTTTTTTCGTCTTTTAGAATCCAACCATTTTATAACAATACTTAGAATAGATAGGTAGAAACACTATTATTAAGATTCAGACTGGTAAGACTCGTCCCAAGCATTTTTATCGTTTAGATAATCTGATATTTTGTAATAAGCCTTTTTACAAAGGATATGTTTGACAATTTGTCTGACTTTATTGATAAGTTTTGCAACTCACTTGGAGTTTTTCTTCTAACTAAGCATGTATGTATATAAGGGAAGTTTGTCTGTTTGTAAAATCATATCCAAAATATTTTCAAAAACGTAGCGATGTAATAACCCGGCAAAAAAGGCCGAAGTTTCAAAATGCACTCTATAAACACCAATGATAAATATATATATTATTTATTTATTTATATGACTAAAATAATTAAATGGAAATATATTTAGGAAAAAGTTAAGAGGATGGCTACTTGAAAAATGTTTTTATACTGTGAACGAATATCTAGAGATTTAAATTGTTACTTATAATGACTAATATAATTAATTTAATATATAATTATAATAATATGACTCGCATAACATTTGCACGCCTGCATGCAGGCTGAATACATTTACTAAATTAGTTATAAGATCTGACATTGTATAATTTTGTATTCTTGCAAATAAACGATTTGATTTGATTTGAACGCTATTGGTTACGAACCTCCGGTTTCGTATGCGGCCGAAGGCTTGGAGTACATCGGATTTTCGTTATATTAGCTAGTATATTGATAACTACGCAGGAGGTATATACAAGGAGCTACCTGAGAGAGGCGAGGAGGGCAGTATGGCGTGGGACATATTGCCGTTACCGGGCACGTTCGCTGATGGCACGAAGGGGCGCAGGGCTTTCGAGTGGTCGTCGGCACCGCCGTACTTGTCTAGGATTTCTTTGGCTACCTGCAATTCAAATGAAAACATTTAAATCTTGTATTGTATTTATTAATCAAGCCTAACGGCTTAAGGGAATGGAATTTGTCAGGTGTAGATGGTATTACCGGGGTCGGATATCTATACCAATATTATAAGGAGGAAAGGTTTTATTTTTTGTTTGTAATAAAAAGGCTCCGAAACTACTGGACCGATTTGAAAAATTCTTTCACCGTTAGGAAGCTACACTATCCTCGGTGAACATAGGCATATTATATTTTTTTAAAGTTAGGGATCCGTACTAAAACCGTGCGAAGCCGGGAAGGTCCGCTAGTAGGCTTATATAATGACCTCTGTGGCGCGGTAGGCGAAGGTCCGCTTGCAATGCGATGTTTTTACGATCTGCAGATATTTGTTTCGGGTGTTCTGGTCGTTTTCTATTTATGTAATGTATTGGACAGGCATGACCAGGCTACTGTGGTGATGAAACGCACCTTGTAAGTTTCAGTGTTCATAACTTCTTCGAGTAGTTTTTTCTTCTCTGCCCTCATCTCAGCGAGTTTTATCCGGTTCTTGTCGATCGACCAGTTGTAGTACCACAGTACAGCCGAACGGAGGAATATCGCACTGTAAACAAACGAAATTAAACAAAAATATATGAATGTGAATATTCTTCTTCAGATCTTTCTTAGATTGACGACCGATGTGGCGCGGTGGGCGAAGGTCCGCCTGCGACGCAGGAGATTGCGGGTTGGATTCCCGCCTCGGAACAATTGTGTGTACGATCTGCAGATATTTTTTCCGGGTGTTCTGGTCGTTTTCTATGTATAATAAAAAATATCTATCTATGTAATATATTGTATTATGTATATCAGTTATCTAGTACCCATAATACAAGCTCTGCTTACCATGGGGCTAGATAATGCTATGTGAATTGTTGCTTATATATATTTATAGTATTGTACCATGATTTTTATTTCTTTTCTTATTTACTTTTTAAACATGGTGCTGGCTTAAAGCAGTTAATAATATCTATGTATATACTCGTATGTATACGTCTTTGCTATTTGTAGATCAAAGTGCATTCTTAGGTGTTTTACTTTACTCTTTTTCTATAATATTTTTCTTCTAATAGCGGTGGTCTGTTCGTTTCGTCACTTGTATGGAAACTTCTAACTCCTCCGTAATGCGTCGCGTAAACCAATAGTTATTTATTAATACATAAGTGCTGCGCGTGCGGTGGTGATTCCGGGGCGGGTAGCTAATAAAACAATGGTATTTTTGAATTTGCGGCAAAATACTCACAGTATACTGTAAGCCTCGCGACTGCTTCTGGCATTCGCCATTTTATATACACAGTATCTAGTAGTATATCTGCCTGTATATCCGCTAACTCTTGCTAAACCACGCTACGACGTGAAAAATACATAAAATACTACTAAAAATAATACTTTAGATGCAAAATACTCACAGTATAGGCAAAACCAGGAGGGGCGAGGCGTGTAAAACCGAATGCAGCCAGCTATGACTCTTCCCCACGTACATAAAGTAGTACAGTATAGCGAACAATACGTAGATCCCTACGGAGTATGAGATTACGTAGCCGATGATCCGTTTTCGCGACTGCTTCTGGCATTCGCCATCTTGCTCGATGGATTTTATCTTTGTTTCGAGTCGTTCGAGGATTTCTGAGGTGGTTTTTTTGCGCTGGAAAAGAAGAGAAAGGGAATTAGGTCCTGGCATATATGTATGTACGTACTAGACATATCGTGTGGTCGAGATGCGAAGATAAAAAAGGGAAAATGTGTCACGTAGTATGGGTACCAAATGGGTACTTGGGTACGTTCCCTATTTTGTTTATCATGAACGAAGAGCCTATAGCAGTCCACTGCTGGACCTTGGCCTCTCCCAAAGAGCGCTATAGCGCCCTGTCTTCAGCTTGCCGCATCTACCGCAGTCTTTCGCAGGTCGTCATTCCACCTGGTCGGAGGGCGTCCTACACTACGTTTACCGAGCAGGGTTGGCATGATTAAAATAAGTTGTTTTAAAACAGTTTGAAATAAAACTATGTTTTATATTAAGAAAACACTTGTTTTAAACATTTTGAACTGTTTGTTTTATAAAATATAAAAAAAAAATGTTTTTTTTTCCAACCCTGTTACCGAGTCGTGGTCTCCACTCAAGAACACATTTTCCCCAGCGGCCGTCGGTTCTTCGCGAGATATATGATGAACGAAGAGCAATATTAAACATAATATCTAAATATTACGGTTTCAGTAACTTTTTTGAAGATATTAAATTCCGAAAGTATCCAACCAGAGCGTGACGAGCTCCATTGTATTCGTTTACGGAACTAAGTCCAAGGTGATAAAGTTCAAATTACAATAACAAACTTAAAGTGAATGTCTTATGGTTAAATGTTGTCTTTGTGAGGATTTGCTTTTCTTTTTTTTTTAACCGAAGACGGCAGTCTAAAGAGTAATGTTTTCAGTAGGTACATGCTAGCTATAGTTTGACCGAAACCGCTGTACCGCGCCTGAGGTATGCGAGCGGCGAGACGGGGGAGAAGTATCGGCCGCTCCGATCCATTAGTCTGCCGTCAACGCGTACTCTTGCTCTTTTTTCCTCGGCCCCCACCTCGCCGCACTTTCTTAAGGAGCGGTACAGCGGTTTCGGTCAAACTATAGTAGATCTGTGGTACATATTCTATACTCGGGTTCTAGATTTCTAGATATTTTTGTGAACAAAGGCCTTACAAAAGCAATGAAATGTTGTTTTGATAATATTTTACATTATTTGATGACAATGGTATTTATTATCGAAGCGAATTTATTGTTTATTCATTTCCACCGTATAGGTACACATGTTACACTTGATGTCGTTAAGTTCTTTTAGCATAAAAATTATATTACAATTTTACTATATATGTATGTCATCATCATCATCATCATCAGCCTATATCAGTCCACTGCTGGTCATAGGCCTCCCCCAATGAGCGCCATAGCGCCCTGTCTTCAGCTTGCCGCATCCAGCATCTACCTGCAGTCTTTCGCAACTCGTCATTCCACCTGGCCGCAGGGCGTCCTACACTACGTATACCGAGTCGAGGTCTCCACTCAAGAACACGTTTGCCCCAGCGGCCGTCGGTTCTTCGCGAAATATGTATGAATTCACATTAATTTTGACTATACGGATTTCACCCACGAACGAATTATCCGACTTTGATAAAGAAGGTGTCAATCGTTTACTGTTGGATCGATGTTATGTAGGTATAAATAAAAATATCATTCCCAAGCTTTTTTATTTATACCTACATAACATCGATCCAACAGTAAACGATTGACACCTTCTTTATCAAAGTCGGTCTCGGTTTTGCTCTAACTCTAAAAATAACAACTAACAGGCTAAGGTTCCTTCATAGCTTCTTTACTACTACATACTAAAGCGACCAGCATAAAATTATCGTATTAAAAAGAGGCGGCAAACGAATGAATTTTAGGACGATGATGTTGATGATTTAGGAGGTTTGCTTACAAACATTCTACATCGTGTTTGACTAGTCTATAGAAGTGTGTCATCAAGGGTATTAAAGTTTGTATAAAAAGGTCTGTTTAACCAAGCAAAGACCGCACACAGTGACCACATAAAAATACACTTATTAGAACCTAGCTAGAACAAATACATTGCAGTACTTAATGTTGACCACATGCATAGCAGTGCATTGTTTTACGAATATCCATCTATTGTATTGTATGAGTATATATGAGCTCTAATTACATAAACCACATACACACAGGCATATAATGTATGAGTAATATCATTTTATAAAACCTAGTTATGCCTAGAATTGTGTGATGATGTATTATATCTATACTAATATTATAAAAAAGAAAGGTTTTATTTTTTGTTTGTAATGAATAGGCTCCGAATCTACTGGACCGATTTGAAAAATTCTTTCACCGTTGGGAAGCTACACTATCCCCGGTGAACATAGGCTATATTATATTATCAAAAAAGTTAGGGATCCGTACTAAAACCGTGCGAAGCCGGGAAGGTCCGCTAGTTTATTCATAAAATATGCCTCTATTTTTACAAGCATACGTTGGACTTTAAATATTTAACACTAGCGGCCCGTCCCGGCTTCGCCCGGGTGGTCATTTGTTTCAGGCAATTTTTTAATTTTGCTCTTTTTTCTCTCCGTAAGAACCATCCTCGTACTTCGAGGAATATTCTAAAAAATTAGCGAAATCGGTTCAGCTGCTCTCGAGATTTGCGCTTAGAAACACATTCAGCGATTCATTTTTAAATTATAGATTATTAAAATTTAATTAAAATTAACACAGTTTAAATGAATTGAAAACAGGAACCAGGATACTTGCCACATTTTTGTATATCAAACAGGAAAATACTATTCGTTTTTAGATTAAGCCTCCATCACAGTTAATAGTTAGTTAAGGGTCCGGCGACGCTCGCTCCCAACTTCAATTCGAGGCGCTTGCAAAAATCGCTCCGAATATCACTGTCCCCATGTTTAACCCTTGCGCCCCGCCCCATGCGTGCGCGATAGCAATATTAGCCGTTCAAAATTTGGTTTGAATTTGGTTTTGTTCCGTAATACCAAAAATTATCACTGAAAACTTTTTGTATACTTCACATATTATCGTTATTCTGTTACTAGACGATATAAGCTATGTTCTTTAATAAACAACGCGTAAGATATTGTTGTTTTGAATACGAAACAAATAGGAAGAAAACTTGTCCATTTTCACATAAAAATGTGCAAAATGCGATTGGGTTTCATTGAATTTTAGGTACTTATGTAAACTGAAATAAAAAAACGATCTAGGAACTTAGATAAATACTATTTAACCCTAGCTCACTAAACATATTTTCGAGTTACTCAGTCACTAAACATATTTTCGAGTTACTCAGTCACTAAACATTAGTCGTTCTGACTAACAAAATAAAACGCCAATATTTTACTTGACGTACGTAATGCGTACGCACAGGGTGCTAAAACACTAAATTAGGAAGGTACTGAGCGTGGCGGGGTGGGGTAGTGTCGGGAACATACCTAAACAGCGAATGCGCGGGAACCGTGTCGCCTGTGAGACTAATGTTTAGTGATCTAGGGTTAAATATAAATCATAAAATAATATGGCGGAAATATGATTTAATTAGAAATAATTTTGGTATTACGTTTGTATGGGGAATTTGTCCTCGCTGGCCTCTTAACAGAGAATATGTCTAGCAGAGCAATACTTGTCTTTATGTATGTTTGGTTGAATGATCACAACAATACATTGTCAAAGAGTTGCATTGCAGCAGGTTTAATGAAGTGCTATAGACCATATCACTATAAAACAGGTACCAAATGTAATGTGAATTGTATTCGATCAATATAGATTTCAAGGTTATGGTAGTGAACTTTTAACATGCTAATAGGACACTAGTTGGATTTTATTTTATGAGTGTGGTATATAAAAATTTATAAAGTAATTAGTATAGTGTATATGGTGTATGTTCGTATATTGGAACCAATAAATAAGTTAGTTTAAGTAGTTATAACATAGCCACAACATAACATAGGCTTACAAAAAAAAACCTTTTTTTATTTAGCCTGATTCGTCTCACTGCTGAGCAAAGGCCTCCCCCAAATCTTTCCACTCAGTGTGGTCACGCGCGATCTCCCACCAGTCATACTTCTTAGAAAATAAATATAAATCTGTACTTAATATATAAAATTTCTTTCTTCAGTCTTTTTTTAACTTTTACAGCCCAAGCGTCTGGTTGCTGCAGAGCAGATGGGCACCTGGGCAGTGAATGTATTAAAAGGCTAGGCAGAAGGCTGCAACTTATTGAATGTAGCACAGTAGAATTAAATAGGTTAAGAGTTTAAACATTTGTCACAATTTCATAAGGTAACTTTTATGTAGTCGCATTATTATACTAATCATCTTTTCATATCTTTTATTCATCATAAGCTCAAGGACTGATAAACTTTCTGTTATATTAACTATCAATATGTTTGTACTAAGATATTAGTTTAATAACAGAAAAATCAGGTTTATTATTCTTAGATGGATTGGGACAAAAATCTGAAAAATATAGACTTACGTAGTTCATAATACCATTGCTCCCCATGTTTCTTAAATAATAGTACCTTGGTTATGAGATCATGATGACTAAGGTGATGAAACACAATGGTAGCCAGGCTCGTGGGTAGACATTTATCACCATCTTGATAAATACCTCTCGTACACCACAATTAAGCAACCCAGGTCATGGGCGAAATATTGAATTGCCGCCAAAAACATATCAGACACATCTTATCAAAATAGTCTTGGCTAACACACAAAACATACGGTGCAAATCAATCATAAACTAACGAATGTACTCACTCGAAATCTGGATATAAGGAGACCCATTTTCCAATTGTGGGCACTAGACACACGTTTATAATTAATGTAAAGCACTAGTTACTCAAATCAAACCCGCCGAAAGTATTTCAAATCTAAAAATAAGTCGCGGTTTGGCATCACCGATATTGATGACGAAGTAATAGCAAATCTATAACCTAAAATGCCGCTGTTATTCAAAATATACGGACTTTATAGCGACGCGACTTTATTGTAGCACCCTAATTTATGCAATAACGTAGGGTTCAAGTCAATTTTACTTGTAAATGGCTAGAAAACTCGAAATAAACGGTACACAAAGATACATTCTCTTCGAATATGGACGACAGACAACGAATCAACGAAAAACGAACGAAATTTTTGATCGAATAGATTTGACATATAATTGACATTTTGGTTGACAGTGGCTTCTCTCAATTGCGCGCCGTAATGTTTTGAAATGTCGATGTCATCTGTCGACCGGCTTTCAAATGTCAACACAATCAGCTGCTTTGCCAAGCAATACAACAAAAATTTCGCAAAAACCAACTCTCAAACACGGTGCACAGCATAAACGAATGAGAAACTGAAAAGATTGTGTGCATGCTGAGTCCAGGCATTGCAAGGTGACTTCTATAAATAGCGCTGTATGTTATCAACGCTCACGTATCGAGCGCTTGTATGAAGACGTGTAATCGCCACGCCTGCCTCTGATAAAACCTGTTGAACTCATTGCACCACTTGAACAAGACTTGATGAACCTTATTTCCAGTGTTGTTCGTATCGTCGGATCGTGATAACGTGTTATTAATCTCTATCAGTGCGTATTTTATTGATAAAACTGCTGCTGGAGAAGGCGTGGGTTTGAATAAACTTGAGAGAGTTGAACGAACTTTTGTGGAAGTTTCAAACTTGGAATACAATGTCTGTGCTGAACAACTTTTCAGTGACTATTGGGAAAGGTTTGAGGCGTAAGTAACCATTTCGTAAAATTTGTATTTTATTTCTATTACTACAAAACCTTCCAATCACTGTGAGTGGTTGAATAAATCAATCATATCTTCTAGAAAGTTTCGATGTAACTGGGCAAATAATTGTAATTCTTTGCACTTTCTATCTTTTTAAGTTTCCCTATTCAGCTGTAGGTAATGTTGCAATAAGAGAAATAAACTAAATAAAAAATTAGAAGTTGGTTATAAATACTTATCAAAATCAATAATTTTACATTATATTGTGAACTTGAAGCAATAGATTGTATTCAATAGATAAATGAAGGATATAACCAACATAACAAGTAGGTAAGAATATTTCTCCTATTATGCATCTATGGTAAGAATGCTAATGGTAAGGTCTACCCTTATCTAAGTTATTATTTGTACTTAAACAAATAATACCTTAAACCTACATTTTATTTTTTAATAGACAAGCAGCCTGTGGCTGATGTGTCTATATCAGTGTTGAATTTATTAATTGGGTCACTTTTTTTAGTTTTTTATTTTTGTCTCATACCAGTTGTCGAGTTTGTTCTTGAATTGGCTATTGATGTGGCTCATATAATGTCTTGCATGTCTATGCATGTGGTCTTCTGGTACTAATAATTTTAGCCAAGATTTAAGATCAAAGGCACTTACCTTTGATCACAAATCTACAGAATGGTTTGTGTTGTTCAAAACTTAACATATTAAATGAAACTTTATAGTAATATAGCTTTAGAATTCATAAAGATATATTGTATATTATCCGAAATATCTAGCTCTATGCGGGTGAAACCGCGGGGCGCAGCTAGTTAAGGGTCCGGCGACCCTCGCTTGCAAAAATCGCTCCGAATATCGCTGTCCGTGTTTAACCCTTGCGCCGCGCCATGCATGCGCGATAGCAATATTAGCCGTTCAAAATTGGTTTGTTCCGTAATACCAAAAATTATGACTGAAAACTTTTTGTATTCTTCACAAAGTATTGTTATTCTGTTACTAGACAATACAAGCTATGTTCGTTAATAAATAAAACGTAAGATATTGATGTTTTTAATACGAAACAAATAGCAAGAAAACTTGTCCATTTATGCATAAAAATGTGCAAAATGCAATTGGCTTTCATTTAATTTTAGGTAAGTATTTTGAAAAAAAAAACTATTTAGGAACCTAGATGAATACTATTCATTTACAAATAATACAATTTTATGGTGGAAATATGCTTGAATTGAAAATCATTTTGGTATTACGTTTGTATGAAGAATTCGTCCGTCCGGAGGCCTCTTAATTATAATCGATAGGTGACATGACAACCTGTAAAAGACGGTGGATGTATCAAGCTGAAGACAGGATGCTATGATGGCACTCCTTAGAGGAGGCTTATTTCCAGCTGTGGAGTAGTATAGGATGATGATGAAGTTGATGAAATTATCATCATCATCATCAGCCTATATCAGTCCACTGCTGGACATAGGCCTCCCCCGATGAGCGCCATTGCGCCCTGTCTTCAGCTTGCCGCATCCAGCAACTACCTGCAGTCTTTCGCAAGTCGTCATCCCACCTGGTCGGAGGGCGTCCTACACTACGTTTACCGAGTCGTGGTCTCCACTGAAGAACACGTTTGCCCCAGCGGCCGTCGGTTGTTCGCGAAATATGGCCGGCCCTATGGATGAAATTATAAGTTAAGTTTATCTGAATAATTCTACTTAGTGATTGTGTTTTGTTTTCAAATCATGTAAAGTGCTAATTTCTGCCTGCGGTTTCACTCACATTGTGTCTATGGAACCGTTTAAAGGTTATTTCTATCCCATGGGAACCGTTTCATGGTACGAAAAGTTGCCTATGTTATATTTCAGGCCTGGAACAACCTGTATGCAAAATTTCAGCCTGATCCATTGAGTAAATTTGGCGTGAAGAGGACATATCCATTAATCTCTACATACATCCAAACATCCAAAATAAACCGTCGTATTTATAATATTAGTGTGAATTAAGTTGAACTGTGCACCTTTATTACACCAATATTAGTTCTATCTCTTTAAATCAGAAACATTATTTTAAAATAACACTATCAAACATCAAGAGACTAAACGAATCTCACATTTAGTGACCTTATTTTTATTATTTCAATGTCAATCTATTGACCTTCTAGATAACAAAGTGTAGACACACAATTATTTCGCATGTTTAATTTTCTAATCTGGTTTTGATAGCATCGTTACACATTCTGGGGCTGAATTCAGCTAACCAATCGCTTTTCTATGACAGTGGTATTTTTGCAGAGTCGTCCATAGATGAAAGAAATTCTAGATAGTGCGTACAGTGCTATTTACACAAGATATTGATAAAATGGTTTCAATCTTAACACTTTCGCCATTTAATTTAGTGGAATCGCGGCCTTGTAAATACCAGGTAACAATGGTACCATCTCTGTGAAATTTCCAGCATTATTTATTATTTATTTATTTATCTCAGAAGAACACATTTTGGTATTTAACCTTTAATGAAATAAACTATAGATGGAGGGATTCAAACGTGCTACATTATCTCTGTTCCGTATTAAAGAGCTAAACTAGCAGGCTGTATATTAGGAAAGTCCAGTCTACTATCAATGAGTCCACATCCATGCTCTTGCGACGCGGCCCGTCATGCGACAGTTGACCAGTGAGTCGTGCGAAACTGTGGCAAAGGCACACTACTTCAGAATTTGTGTCGAAAGTGTAAGGATTGAAAAAAAAAACAAAAAGGATTGAAACCATTTCATTGCTACATCTCTGTTTCATATTATTAAAGAGCTAAAATAGCAGGCTGTATATTAGGCAAGTCCAGTCCACTATCAATGAGTCCACATCCATGCTCTCGCGACGCGGCCCGTCAGTTGACCAGTGAGTCGTACAAAACTGTGGCAAAGGCACACTACTTCAGAATTTGTGTCGAAAGTGTAAGGATTAAAAAAAAACGAAAAGGATTGAAACCATTTCATTGCTACATCTCTGTTTCAGCCGGCTGTACGTATATATTAGGCAAGTCCAGTCCACTATCAATGAGTCCACATCCATGCTCTCGAGACGCGGCCCGTCATGCGACAGTTGACCAGTGAGTCGTACAAAACTGTGGCAAAGGCACACTACTTCAGAATGTGTGTCGAAAGTGTAAGGATTGAAAAAAAAAAACAAAAAGGATTGAAACCATTTCATTGCTACATCTCTGTTTCATATTATTAAAGAGCTAAAATAGCTGGCTGTATATTAGGCAAGTCCAGTCCACTATCAATGAGTCCACATCCATGCTCTTGCGACGCGGCCCGTCATGCGACAGTTGACCAGTGAGTCGTACGAAACTGTGGCAAAGGCACACTACTTCAGAATGTGTGTCGAAAGTGTAAGGATTGAAAATAAAAACAAAAAGGATTGAAACCATTTCATTGCTACATCTCTGTTTCATATTATTAAAGAGCTAAAATAGCAGGCTGTATATTAGGCAAGTCCAGTCCACTACCAATGAGTCCACATCCATGCTCTCGCGACGCGGCCCGTCATGCGACAGTTGACCAGTGAGTCGTACGAAACTGTGGCAAAGGCACACTACTTCAGAATGTATGTCGAAAGTGTAAGGATTGAAAAAAAAAAAAAAGGATTGAAACCATTTCATTGCTACATCTCTGTTACATATTATTAAAGAGCTAAAATAGCAGGCTGTATATTAGGCAAGTCCAGTCCACTACCAATGAGTCCACATCCATGCTCTCGCGACGCGGCCCGTCATGCGACAGTTGACCAGTGAGTCGTACGAAACTGTGGTAAAGGCACACTACTTCAGAATGTATGTCGAAAGTGTAAGGATTGAAAAAAAAAACAAAAAGGATTGAAACCATTTCATTGCTACATCTCTGTTTCATATTATTAAAGAGCTAAAATAGCCGGCTGTACGTATATATTAGGCAAGTCCAGTCCACTATCAATGAGTCCACATCCATACTCTCGCGACGCGGCCCGACATGCGTCAGTTGACCAGTGAGTCGTACGAAACTGTGGCAAAGGCACACTACACACTTCAGAATGTGTGTCTAAAGTGTAAGGATTGAAAATAAAAACAAAAAGGATTGAAACCCATTTCATTAACATCTCCGTGAGAATAGCACCGCACCCAATAATTAGAATCTCTATCATCTATGTAGGATTCTGTGACGATACCTAAGTCTAAGTCATAGTAAAGCGATTGGTTACCTGAATTCAGCCCCGGAATGTACAGCAATGATATTCACTTTGCTATCTAAACTAGATTAGATAATATTATTGTCATAGTTTTACGTCACGCCTTCGTCAGTTATGTTCAATTGGCGGCCTACAATAATAATTACATTGTTAAACAAACATGTTTGCGAATGATTGAAGCAAACTCGACTTGCTTTTGCCCGCGTCTTCGCTGGTACTCAGATTAATCAATGGATAATATTTAAAATCTTGCTATTCGCGAAATATTTTCTAGGATTCGACTACAAGTTCCGGAGTTTATAATGTAATAAAATAATACTTAATAATGCTGGACAATCCACATGTTACCATCTTGCTCCAAGCTAAGCGGAGCTTGTATTATGGCTACATAGATAATAAATATATGTATATTACATAGATATATATTTTTTATATACATAGATGACGATCAGTACACCCGGAACCATTGCTTGGGGCTAGATGTTGATTTCTGGATTGTCCAACATTATTTATTGATTTATAATAATAATAATAATGCAGCTGTCATTAAACTGAGTTAAGGAGAGTTGATTTTGTTTAAAGAGTCTGGAGAAAATGGTCCAAGAAAAAAATTCGTTTTATTTTTAAGCCTAAGATGCACCACACCTGACACGTGTTTAATTGTTATCATTATATAAACAGGATTTCCTTGAAATAGATAAGAAAATACGAAAACATTTTGTAGAGAAGTTACATGATATAGCGAGCGACCACCTACAGAAGTAGGTAGCGATTACATGTTTTTGCACTATTATCATCTTCTTACACCACTTAGCCGTAACTCAATAACATGGGGGCCTACTCAGAAAAGCGAATATTCAAGGAATATATTCATTGAGATTTATTTATATTGATTTTGAATTCAAAAATAGAAATTTTAATATTGTTTAATTGAAAAATTTATGTTTGCATTCCTATGTTAGGTAGAATATAACTGCAAGGCTACAATTCTATTTAACTCACGTGTTATAAGCGTTATTTTATTACGCTTATTTTAGCGCGAATAACGCGTGTTAAGGCGCATTTTTACGTAAATACGCCTTTTTACGCGTTATTCGCGTTAAAATGCGCCTTAACACGCGTTATTCGCGCTAAAATAAGCGTAATAACGCTTATATGGCATTGTAGCCTTGCAGTTATATTATACCTAACATAGGTATTGTATTATGTATATCAGTTATCTAGTACCCACAACACAAGCTCTGCTTACCGTGGGGCTAGATAATGCTGTGTCGATTGTCCAGCATTATTTATTTAACAAGAGTTATTCGCGCTAAAATTTGCATAATAACGCGGATAACGCGTGAGTAGCCTTGCGTGACTTATTTATTATTTTCATTGTAACATTTATTAAATAAGTATCTTTAATAGTACGCTCTAAGAAAACGAATACGAAACTTCGATTTTACTAGTAGGCCCTCTGTATCCACACATGAGATATGACAGTAACCGATAAATCAATGAAATGATGAAACCGACGATGATTTAATGATGATGAAAATCCGAATCGTAGTTCGACGAGTTTCGAACGAAATTCCCGTATATCGGAAACCAATTCCTATGAACTACATGGGTTCTTAAGAAAAACGTTTTTTTTAAAAACAAATGTAGTTTTTAGGAATTGGTTTCCGATTTAAGGGAAATTCGTTTACCACTAATTTTATTTCCTAAAGAAAAACTCACAAAATCAGCACTTAGACAAGTAAAATTTTATATGTAGATTTTATAGAGATTTCCAAAAAGGCTTATAAATAAAATAAAAATAAAAATCATTTTTTTCAGACCTTGATCCATATCGGTTATATACAAAACAAATTAACACACAAAAAAAAGCAAAAGAAATTAAAACTACAAAATTGCTGATAAGGCAGGTGTGCACTCAGTGCCAGGTGTATAGTTATAGTGTGTCATTAACCGAATTTACCCTACTGTACAATACAATACAATACAATAATTCTTTATTGCACACCATAAAAACAGATACACTGGACAGGAAAAAGACAAATAAAGAATGTGTTGTACAATGGGCGGCCTTATCGCTTAAAGCGATCTCTGCCAGGCAACCTTTGGATGGACATGAAAAGTTAGAACAAGTATAGACGGTGGCGTGTTATATATAGAGTAATATTTAATTGGGACAAATACATATTGATAGCTATAAGTATAAATACAAACATAAATATATAATATAAATATAAAATACACATATTTTAAATTATTATCAAAGTGAAGTGAAAAAGAAATCACTAGTACTTAAATTAATATATCACTTCTGTGACTAATACATGTTTGTTTTGCATATCTAAATCTAAATATATCATAGTACTTATTATATTATTAACTGTGGTCTAACTAGGAATATCGAATTCGACACAATCGCGTATGACTGTCATGTCGATTGTCGGTCGGAATAATTGATCCAAAGTCGGGTCCCTGATAAAATATTGTTTTGAATGGAAATATTCCTCGATATATTTAGATTTATTGCAGCATTTATTATTAATAGTCGTCGGTATGTTATTGTTATTTCTGTATGGGCCGACCTTCCGAGATAACCATATGAGTGAGTCGGCTTTTCCCTTATAGAATTGACACCAAACCGGGGCACATAAATAACTCATTATGTATGTAGGTAAGCTTGATAACAGGGTTCCAAAAAAAAACAGTTTTCTATACTAATATTATAAAGAGGAAAGGTTTGATTTTTTGTTTTTAATGAATAGGCTCTAAAACTACTGGACCGATTTGAAAAATTCTTTCACCGTTGGGAAGCTACACTATCCCCGGTGAACATAGGCTATATTATATTTTCAAATAAGTTAGGGATCCGTACTAAAACCCTGCGAAGCCGGGAAGGTCCGCTAGTTTTTTATAAAACAAACAGTTCGAAATGACTTCAATAGGTGTTTTCTTTTTGTTATTCATTTTTTGTTGTATGTTTTTTTAAATATATACAGTTGTTTTTCATGGATTTCCATTAAATGAGTCAACCTGTTAAAATAATTTGTATGCTGTCTTAGTATTCCATGTTGTGTTGGTAGAACACCAACGTTCTTAAAACTGAATGGTTGTCAAAGTTATTATTATTATAGAAAAACTATTGAGTGTCTTTCCTAATAAATTTTGTTTCAACTTTTGAATAACTATGTCGGAATGTACTTTACTTTAGAGTTTTCTTTCTCCGTATATCTATACTAATATTATAAAGAGCAAGGGATTGATTTTTTGTTTGTTTGTTTGTAATGAATAGGCTCCGAAACTACTGGACTAATTTGAAAAATTATTTCACGGTTGGGAAGCTACACTACCCCCGGTGAACATAATGTAGGCTATATTATATTTACAAATAAGTTAGGGATCCGTACTATAACCGTGCGAAGCCGGGAAGATACGTTAGTTAATTATAATTTTGCCCAAAGTTGGGCTAATATGAGTGTTGAAATACGATAGTTAAGAAGCTTGTTTTATTCAAAACTATACATTTTTACGGTTTGTATAAAAAAAAAAACAATACTAAGTCAGTCCCATGATCATCCAAAACTAAGGATAATATAAATTTATCTCGTCATTATTATCCTTAGTTAAAGTTAAGAAATATGAGCGACTCGTGTAACCTTAAATATAGATATTAATTGCGTAATAAGCACGCGGAACTGATAAGAGATAAGTTTTAGCAATAAAACGAACTATGAGTTTGCCCGAGAATCATCATTACGATAACATTTGCACTGTTGTAGGAAATAGTTAAGGGTTCAGTAATATTATTATAATGATTTTACCTAATTAATAATTATCTTAAGAGACTGGATTCTACTGGCGTTGATTGATATATTTTAAGTGTATTAGAGATGGGTTTATGCCGGGCATATATCAATACTCAATACTCAATGGTTTATTGCTTACAAATGTACTAAAGTTCTTAAATAATATATATAAGTCCAACATGCACCCTGCAAGGGTATTGCAACATAAATTTAAAGTTAAATGCTAGGTGGCTATATACAATAAAGTTAATAATATGCTTAATTTACCATTTCAAGTTAAAATTATAAACCAATTATATTATATCTAATCACTCATAAGAATCATATAAAAAAGAAACAAGATTATACCTTATACTAAAAGCTTAATACCTACTATAGGGCGTATTGAGTAAATGCCCAATAAATGTCCAATCACAGGTGATTGGACATTTATTCAATACGTTGCAGTTATTATAATTGTGGTATCCATGTTATTGTTTTTATAACTTGCATAAAAATATATTTTTTAACATAGCTAAAAATAATGTGTAGGGAGAGGAAAAGTAAGTAGGACTTACCTATTTCTTATACAACTATACTAGATAAAGTAAATAAAAGTGAGTTTTCGTTTATCTGTATTGGTTTGTGCTAGCCTAAGTATAAGAAATAGGTACGTCCTACTTACTTTTCCTCTGTCTACATATTTTTACTGCTATGTTAAAAAAAACTTTTTTATTTAATTTATAAAAGCAATAATATGGATAACACAAATTATAATATCTGCCCTGTGGTTGGACATTTAAAGGGCATAAAAAGAAAATTATTGGGCATTTACTCAATACGCCCGATAAATGCCCGGCATAAACCCATCTCACTCGTGCGTCGTACCTAATAAATGGGTCGTACTATTTTACGTAATGTACTAAGGTATGTGTCAGGGGTAGGGGGGGGGTAAATAATTGTAATTAATGTGCTTACGTAATAATTGAATAGATTATGAATTCACGCACTATAATATAAATTATACCTAATAAGATTTCGTAGTTCAGTTTGTTAAAGCATTCTTGTACTGAGAGAAGGTCGCGTGTATATATAGAGAGATTAAATCTCCTAAAAATATTTGATTCCGGTGGGACTTAATCCCACCGGAATCAAATATTTTTAGGAGATTTAATTTCTTTGAGATTACCCTGAGTACGAGGGCTCACGCACTATAATAACAAAAAACTCTTATTTGTGTAATTGTCGTAATTGCACCAATTTTAGGCACTACACACTACAACAGCCAAACTCGAGTTCAGTTCATTTCAAATTGTAATTTTTTTGTAAACAAACCACGACACAAATAACATATACATCGGTAAATATAGAATGCTTTTGTTTACCAACATTCTATAACGAGTTTGGCTCAGAGACACTGTTTTTGGTAGCATCCTGCAGAAAGAATTTGATGAATTAAATGTTTCAGTTTGATTTGAGGACTTGTTGGTCCGCCTAACTTATGTTAACATAAAAATAACAATAATTACTTGGTAGTATCCATTAGTTTTATCTTTTTTTAATAGGTTCGTATTACGTATTGTAGCACTTACTTTGTTTAATTAGCTTTAGTTTTATTTTACGCTATTTATTAGTGTACTACCTATTTCCAATATGCATAGCAAACAGACTATGTATTCGATACGCCGCGAAACAGGCCTAGCCTAATGTGGGGGTCATTGTAAATTGTACATTATTTTATATCCACCTAAACTAGTAACCACTCAAATCAAAGACTGGTGTTTTCTGTAAGCTTTTTTGTAAATAAAGATTTTGTGTTTTTGTATTTGGCTAATGGTCATGAACACGAAGTTAGTGTTTTAATAAAACGCGACTTCAACTTCTTCCTAGGCTCTGCGTCTGGATTGGCGCAATTCTGCCAGTGTCCGTCTCATGATAGCATCGCAAGCTAAAACGCGACTTACGGCGTACGTGGGTTTATTGTGACATGCCATAATGAGGGCAGAAAAACTGAGCTTTACCATCTAAAGCAACAGTTCCTAGCAGCTGCAAGGGTTAGTGGCGAATTATAGACGCTACAGCTTCGGGGCTGAATGAATAAAGTGGCGATCACCACAATATTCCTAACATGGATGGCCGCAGTGAGACCCAAGCCACACAAAGAAAATAATTAAAAAAAGTTAAGCTTTAAGAAAGTTACATGTCATATACGATTATATTTATGGAGGTATTTACGCATTTGCCAGTTCAACGCTATAACAGAGTTCAGGTGCGTCGATCTTGAATAAAAAAATCGACCTTAAATTCGTAAAATTATTTATAGGTTAACTTGTAATTGTTGTCAGATCGTATGTTAACTACAGTAGATATTATAAATTTAATTAAGTGAGAACTAGTTTTAAGACAAACGTAACATAGGCTTTAAGGCACTAATAACTAAATTTTGTAACCTATATGTTTTAATAAATAATCTATCTATTTTCAGGACTCCGTGACTCAGACTTGACAGGTCTGACAGAGAAGTTCACAAAATCCGCAAAGAGGAAAGGCAGCTCCATCAAAGATGGCGGCCAGCTGAAGATGGAGAAGTGCCTTCTCGTATCGAAGGTCACTAGATACGAACATGAGAAGTAAGTGAATAGTGAGACATCTAAATTATCCTACTAATATTATAAATGCGAAAGTTTGTTAGGGTCTATGTAAGTATTTTTGTTGCTCTTTCACGCGAAAACTACTGAATGGATTTTGATGAAACTGCACAATAATATAGCTTACATATCAGAATAACACATAAAGATATATTGTATATTATCCAAAATATATCGATAAGTTTCAGGAGAGTCAGAAAAAATCTGTTATCTGCGAGATATTCCAGCATACGCCTCATAAACTGCGGGCGAAGCCGCGGGGTGCAGCTAGTTTTTAATATTTTACTTTGTAGGAAGTGGTAATAAAAGTCGCACTACAAAAAAGTCTAAAGCTCTAAGTCGAGAGTTCGCCCCACTTTAGGTCACTTTGTAAAATTGACAAAAAAACAAATAACTCGAAATCTAACGAAAACCAAATTTTTTCCACTGGTGTTGGGCTTATCCCGCGTTTGAAATCGTTTTGCTAAACTGCAAAAAATGCTAACACACTCATCAATGCATTTCTTTCCGGCCCTGGTGGGGGCACAGAGAGGGGCCTCGAGGCTTGGCCTCATTACCCCGGCGTCAACTCGAGGGGTGACGACCCCTCGGTCCTTGGGTTTTGTGGGAATATCTTTTATTTTTTTTTCCCCTTTCTCAAATTTTTTTTTTGGCTGCATTTGGATTGTTTATTTTTTTTTTGTTTTTCTTTATATTTTTTTTGTGTTTTTAACGCTAGCTAGCTAACACACTTCGCTGCACGCTTTTCTCGCCGATAACATATTTTTTACCTTCTGACTGTGGTCCGGGCCTTACTAAACCCTTGTTTCAGGTCAATATGCAAAATATTACAAAAAAATGTAACGCAACTACAAAATTTTCGTGGCTCGAACCTTACCTACCTACCATCAATTACTGCCCTTGTATCTTGACTACATTATCTTCGAGTTCTATGCTGTATTCTCGTAAGCGAACCCGCCGGCATAAGCTAGCTTTTATAAAGCTGAAATGGGCACGAACAATCTACTGAACGATCTGTGATTGTAAACATTTAGAAAGCATTTTATCTTCAATGTTATCAGAATTCAGATAATGTGCTGAGCTAACACGAACACTAAAAATATTTGAGCAAAACAACGCCTTGACAAATTTAACCGGGTTTTCTAATTAGAGTATAAAAACACTAGAAGTTTCCGTAAGTAACTTCATTCGTCATCATGCGTCCTGTACACGTTGGGCCAATGCTTTGGGCCAACGGCCTACTTGGCGCATGTTGGCAGTTGGCGGCCAACATTGGCTCGCAAACCGGTTTTTCGTACACACATCAAAGGATCTTGGCGCGCTCCGCAAACAGTGCTCACACGTTGGTGTCTTATTCAGTTAGTCAGCAAAGACAGTCGTGTTGCGTGCGTGTGAGATTTACTGAGAGATTTTTTTTATATCGTACGCATGTGTGAACGCAATCCGATCAGTTGGCCCAATGCCTTGGCCCATCGCATTGGCCCAATGTGTACAGGACGCATTACGTTATCATATCTAAGGTCAAGAATGTGGTCAATACACAGAACTGGAAATAATTGGTGTTTGGATTCACGTTAAATTGATAGCTACAATCGCGGGCAGTTAGATTTAACACATTATTTATATCACACATAATTATGTAATGTGTCGTGTTATGTGTTATGTATGCTGTCAAATAAATGTATTTTCTTTTCTTTCTTTCTTCTTTCTATTTATAGATAGATAGAAAACACTTTATTATACCACATAAAACAGAAAACAATACAGAAATAAACTTAGAATAGAGGAAGTATAAAGGGCGGCTTTTCGCTGCGAGCGATCTCTTCAAGGCAACCTTAGGATGGACTGGACATGTAGGAATAATAAAGACGGTGGCACTTTAATAAAAAAATAAGAAAACAAATACTTACCCTACATTTCAAACGTTATTAACTATAATAAACTTACAGAAAGATAAGGCTATCAATCTTTTCATATGAATAAATATTGCTGATGCAGCAGTTTTTTGAAGATAGGGAGTGATTTTGCACGTCTGAAGTCCAGAGGGGGAGCATTCCATAAACCATAGCTTGTACAATGAATGATTTGTCATAGAAAGAGGTGGTGTGAGTAGGGAATCACTCTACTATCTATACTAATATTATAAAGAGGAAAGGTTTGATTTTTTGTTGGTCTGTTTGTATTAAATAGGCTCCGAAACTATATATATACGTATATAGCCTATCCCCGGTGAAAATAGGCTATATACATTTTTCAAAAAGGTTAGGGATCCTTACTAAAACTCCAATAATGGTGTAAAGAATCACCTAATAAAGTGAAATTCGAGTTTAACGCGGGTGAACCCCGTGGAACAGCTAGTCTATTATAAAGTATCATCATTGACATCGTCATCATTGACGACCTATGGGCGCAGCGGACGAAGATCGAATGCTAGGGCTTACGCACTATAATACTTCTAATATATATATATATATATCTTAAGTTCCAAAACATTCCGGGCACTATCAGTTGTTATCTCATAATAACTTATGCAGTAAATAATTACTAAGATAAGATCAGGAATAGATTTTATCGGTTTTCCCTGTTTACAAAACATCAGCGATGTGAATAACATTTGCTATTTTCTTATTGGCGGAGCAAGCTGTTGGCCCCTCTGATATCAATAATAATTGCCCTGTTTGTTTTTTTAATCATATATTATGCTGGACAATTCACACAGCATTATCTAGCCCCAAGCTAAGTAGAGCTTGTGTTATGGGTACTAGATGACTGATATACTTAATACAATACATTACATTGATATATATTTTTTATTATACAAAGAAAACGACCCGAACAACCAGAACAAATATTCGAGAAACACTCAACAGGCACTCATCAGACAGGACTCCTGGACACGTAGCATTTTGCTATATATTATATTTATAGTTTAAAATTTGAAGTCTGTTTTTAGTTTTTTAAAACACGCCAAATTGTTTTTCTTCCAGACACAGCCACGAAGGCATATCAGACAGTGAGTTAGAGTCCATCCTGCGCACGCGCGGCTCTGACTATGAAGCCATGCTGGCGAGCCACTGCGAGCAGAAGGCGTTCGAGAAGAGAGTGGCAGACACGTTACGGGGCATGGGACGGAACGTGGAAATGGCCAGCAGGTATTATACCTTTGTGTCTATTCTAGGTGATTTGTAGATTATAAGAGTAATTTATTTATAGTTATGTAGTTATATCACCAATGTACAAAATGAAGAGAGTGGGACCCAAAATAGAACCTTGAGGTATACCACGATTAACGGGTAAGATATCTGAGAAGCATGTTTTACTATTTATTTTCCAATGGTCCAGTGAGATCTTTCATAAAGTTTATTGCACATTGGTAACATCGGTACTGCATTTGATATTTATTAGTTAAAGTCTCAAGCACACAGACACATCTTAGATACAGGACAAAACGGTAGCTGAGGCAACTATTATGTGTCTCTATTCTAGATGATTTAATAATGTTATGCCACTAACTTCTGCCAATAACATCTGTAAAATCCGTTGCGTAGTTTTAAAGACATAAGCATACATAGGGAGGGACAGACAGACAGCGGGAAGTGGCTTTGTTTTATACTATGTAGTGATTATTTTTTCTTTTCAGACTAACATACAACGAAGAATTGATAAAATGGTGCGACGTGGTCTTACCGTGTGGAGGAGATGGCACGTTTCTTCTAGCAGCTTCTAGAGTAAGGGATAATACGTAAGTTATAAGTATTCCTTTGAGCTACTAGAATTATTCTAGGGTTGGTGTTCTTCAACGAATTTAACGTCTTGAGACAAATTAGAACTAGTATATCATTCAATCTACAGGTAGTTCAACTGATACATATCAATGCCAGTTGGAAGCGTCCCCAAGACGCTGGCTGCATTGCCCCACTGTATGGCAATGCTGATAGACATAGACATAGGTAATAAATAAATAAATAATGTTGGACAATTCACACAGCATTATCTAGCCCCAAGGTAAGCAGAGCTTGTGTTATGGGTACTAGATAACCGATATACATAATGCAATACATTACTAACATAGATAGATATTTTTTTTACTATACATATAGACCAGAACACCCGGAACAAATATCTGCAGATCGTACACACAATGTTCCGAGGCGGGAATCGAACTCGCAACCTCCTGCGTCGCAGGCGGACCTTCGCCCACCGCGCCACATCGGTCGTCGACAATTATTTAATTGCCACTACATGTACACACAATATAAATTACCAATTATTAATTTAAAATTTATTACTTCATTATTAATGACACAATAAAGAATGCAATACATTAAAAAAACTAAATAACAATATGTAGAAAATAAGTAAGTGTTGCAGTAGCAAATAGGCTAAGGCTCAGCATAAAGACTAATAAAATAACCTTAAGTTTTGTTGTAGGAAACCAGTGATTGGATTCAACAGCGCTCCGCACAAGTCTGTGGGACGCCTCTGCCTGCCCACCTGGTGCTCTAACGATGTGAAGGGTGCGTTCCAAGCCCTAAAGGAGGTACGTGGAGTCCTATCTTATTCATCATCATCATCATCCTATGTTAGTCCACACCTGGACATAGGCCTCCCCCAATAAGCGCCACAACGCCCTATCTTCACCTTGACGCATCTACCTATAGTCTACCTTTCTTATTATCATATCTATGTGTCAAATGGTTTATAAACCGTCCTCTAGAATCACCCTATCTATTAAAAAGAACCGTATCATAATCCGTTGCGTAGTTTTAAAGATCTAAGCATACATAGGGACAGACAGACAGCGGGAAGCGACTATGTTTTATACTATGTAGTGATTATTTTATTTATTTAAAAGCTTGATTATTGCACTACTAAGAGTACAAAGGGCCCAACTTCATTTCTTTTATTTCACACTTAAAAATAAAACAAACAAGATAACAAAAAATATCAATATCCTACCACTATTATAAACGCGAAAGTTTGTAAGTATGGATGAATGGTTGTTACTCTTTTACGTAAAAACTACTGAATGGATTTTAATGAAACTTTACAATAATCCTGTTGACGACCGATGTGGCGCGGTGGGCCAGGAAGGACCACCTGCGACGCAGGAGGTTGCGGGTGCAATTCCCGCCTCGGAACAATTGTGTGTTCGATCTGCAGATATTTGTTGCGGGTGTTGTGGTCGTTTTCTATGTATAATAAAAAAATATCTATCTATGTATAATAGTTATCTAGTACCTATAACACAAGCTCTGCTTACCATGGGGCTAGATAATGCTGTGTGAATTGTCCAGCATTAATTATTTATTATTATTAATAATATAAATGTCTTTTCCAGGGTAAGTTCCGATGGATGCGCCGATCTAGAATACGCACCACAATGACGGGAGAGCCGAGCTTGCTGGACAGAATAACACCTATTGATCTGCACACTTTGCAGTACTGCAGGTAACGGTATATCACATCATATCATATCACATCAAATCACATCATATCATACCGCCATGCACAGACGGCTGCTGACACCCTGATTACATTATCTACACGCTGTCGCCGTAATCACAATGACGGAAGAGCTGAGCTTGCTGGACAGAATCACACCTATTGATCTGAACACTTTGCAGTACTGCAGGTAACGGTATATCACAACGCATCATATCACATCATATCATACCGCCATGCACCGACGTCTGCAGACACCCTGATTACGGCATCTACACGCTGTCGCCGTAATCACAATGACGGGTGAGCCGAGCTTGCTGGACAGAATCACACCCATTGATCTGCACACTTTGCAGTACTGCAGATAACGGTATATCACAACGCATCATATCACATCACACCATATCATATTGTTTGTTTATTCAGTTCTATAAATTATTAATAGTAATATTACAATTTTATTCGCTCATCAGGCTATGGTAAGAGCTATGCTCGGGTTCTCTCCGAAGTTTAGGATTACTGAATACATCCGACAGAGAACCAAAGTTATCGACATAGCTCTAAGAATTAGCAAACAGAAGTGGCAATGGGCCGGCAATATCTTGCGAAGAACCGACAACTGGCGTCCTGTCTTCAGCTTGACGCATCTATGGCGCTCATTGGGGGAGGCCTATGTCCAGCTGTGGACTAACATAGGCTGATGATGATGAGGTAACGGTATATCACATCACATCATACCGCCGTGCAGCTACTTCAGCTGACACCCTGATTACGTCATTTACACGCTGTCGCCGTAATCACAAAAAACGTGTTATTAATTTATTCTTTTATATTTTATGTATGCTAGTTTTAATATAAATAAGATTCCTTACTTTTCTATGGTCTGAAATAAATGATTTTATTATTATTATAAAATATATCGCATCACATCATAACGTATCATTTATTGTGATTTTTAATAACACCTAAGAAAAATACCTATACTATTTTTTTTAGATGTAGCTAGTCTTAGTGGTTACACAATGCAATAAAATAGGATGGATGTATTATGTGTCTCAATATATTTACTAATAAATTATGGATCAGAGTTCGAAATAAAATGTTTTATATGTATTTATTTACAGGTATCAAGAGATGAGAAGCGACCAAGAAGACGCGGTGCCACAGAATAAAATCAACACAGATGTTGAAACGAACCACAAGTTAACCACTAAAGTACTGCCGTTTCTAGCTTTAAACGAGGTAGTTATAACACTATACGCTTTCTCAAAGACTTACTTCTGCAGCGTTTGGGAAACTACGTCGAGTCTTCATCCATACCGCAATGCTTGAAAACGAATGTTTTCAAGCATTGCGTCCTACCCGTTTTGACCTACGGAGCTGAGACGTGGACACTCACGATAGGGCTGGTCCACCAGTTCAAAGTCGCTCAGCGAGCTATGGAAAGAGCTACGCTCGGGGTTTCTCTGAAGGATAGGATTTGTAACGAATACATCCGACATAGAACCAAAGCTATCGATATAGCTCTGAGAATTAGCAAGCTGAAGTGGCAGTGGGCCGGCCATATGTCGCGAAGAACAGAGAGAAAGAAGACGACCGCTGGAGCAAACGTGACGCTATGGTGCTCCTTGGGGGAGGCCTATGTCCAGCAGTGGACTAGTATAGGATGATGATGATGACTTCTGCAGCGTATGCAGTCGAAAAAACCCTTCATCTTACAGACATCGATACTTCTAGACTAGTCTATTTCAGCTACTTCCATAGTATTATATCTTATGGCATACTACTGTGGGGGAACGCTGCAGATATAAACACCGTATTTGTGTTGTAGAAGAGGGCTGTTCGTGCCATCTATAAATATGGGTCCCAGAGAATCCCTATGTGATAAATTAACATAATTAAAACATTTTTAAACATAACAAGATACACATATTAACAGATTGTCATTTTTTCAGGTATTCATAGGCGAATCAGTGACATCCCGAGTATCTCTCCTACGGCTACAGATAGACAACGGCAAATGGACGCACACGAAGAGTTCCGGACTCTGTGTCACCACCGGGACTGGCAGCACCTCCTGGCATTATAGGTACGTCATATTTCAGCCCACACACGTCCACAGCTGGATATAGGTATAGACGACCGACGACGTCACAAATATCGACCCTGAGTCGCCTCTATCTATAATGTCTAGGGTCGCCTCGCCTTTAATAATATATATATATGTAAAAATAAAAGTCACTTACTACACTATATTTACCATGATTTGATTTTTGACTTTTGTGTTAATAACCATAATAGTTTCAAAACCTCTTTTTTAAATTAAACAAAATAAGATGGAATATATGTATATATGTAGAAATTTTACCACACACTCTCTCCAATTATTGCCAGCGGCAATTAATGTTATTTGACATTATTATAACATATTTCGATCCTATTCATCCATGGTTGTCTGGTAGAGATCGCTCTTGAGCGATAAGACCGCCAATTGTATCTAGTTTTTTTTTTAGTTTTTATCTTACATTTTATAATTATTGTGCAATAAAGAATTATTATCTATCTATTTTATTTTGTTCCAGCATAAACTGTCTACGAACACACTCAGTGCTGGAACTAATGAAGATTCTATCAGAGGACATGAGGATAAAAGTGGACACACGGCTGGAAACGGCGCGGGAGGTCGCCGAGATGTACAACCAACGGCTTATGTTCCCACCAGGTACAAAAAATATCCTTGGATTAAATAAAAAGATCGAATAATTTTATTTTGGTATTTTTTTTTATAAAATAAAACAAATAGATGATTTTGTTTGCACCTATAATAAATTTGTTTGAGTACAGTGAACTTTTTTTAACTTTTAACTTTGAAGGCTTTGGTGTCTATTCAGATGTCGCTAGAGCTAGATAAGAATTACGCCATCTTTTTATTTCTAGTTCTGTCAAACTATTTTCGGTTAGAGTAATTTAAAACGGGATATTTACCATGATTTGATTTTTGAGTTTTCCAATATTTCGGTAAATATCCTATTTTAAATGACTTTAGTGTTAATAACCATGATTGTTCCAAAAGGTTTAAAGTTTATTCGGTTAGTATATTATATAGTTAGGCTGTATCTGAATTGACACCTATCTAAAACTTATCTGTATCGAAATAATTACTCTCAAAAAACATTTGGACATTCCCTCTTCAAATTAAATTACAACAAAACTCTTTACTGTGCTTGGTCTAATTTAAAAACAAAAAAATCGAATGATGGTAAATTTCCCGATATAAATGTTTTGCTTTTGTGTTGATAACCATGATAGTTTCAAAAGTTCTAACTTACCCTTTTATTTCAGCTATATTGCTATGCTATTGCTCATAAAATTTTTTTTTTGTTTCTAGATTCAGAGCAGCTAGCATACTCAGTCCGCGAGTACATAACGTTCGAGGAATGGCCGACTCCGCGCGGCCTGAGAGTTAGGGACAAGGCAGCCACCGTCGCGGTCAAGTCCCACTGCACCGACGCAGGTATAGTCCACGCTAGTCCACTGCTGGACGACAGAGCAGCTAGCCTCCTCTGTACATAACCTTCGAGGAATGGCCGACTCCGCGCGGCCTGAGAGTTAGGGACAAGGCAGCCACCGTCGCGGTCAAGTCCCACTGCACCGACGCAGGTATAGTCCACGCTAGTCCACTGCTGGACGACAGAGCAGCTAGCCTCCTCTGTACATAACCTTCGAGGAATGGCCGACTCCGCGCGGCCTGAGAGTTAGGGACAAGGCAGCCACCGTCGCGGTCAAGTCCCACTGCACCGACGCAGGTATAGTCCACGCTAGTCCACTGCTGGACGACAGAGCAGCTAGCCTCCTCTGTACATAACCTTCGAGGAATGGCCGACTCCGCGCGGCCTGAGAGTTAGGGACAAGGCAGCCACCGTCGCGGTCAAGTCCCACTGCACCGACGCAGGTATAGTCCACGCTAGTCCACTGCTGGACGACAGAGCAGCTAGCCTCCTCTGTACATAACCTTCGAGGAATGGCCGACTCCGCGCGGCCTGAGAGTTAGGGACAAGGCAGCCACCGTCGCGGTCAAGTCCCACTGCACCGACGCAGGTATAGTCCACGCTAGTCCACTGCTGGACGACAGAGCAGCTAGCCTCCTCTGTACATAACCTTCGAGGAATGGCCGACTCCGCGCGGCCTGAGAGTTAGGGACAAGGCAGCCACCGTCGCGGTCAAGTCCCACTGCACCGACGCAGGTATAGTCCACGCTAGTCCACTGCTGGACGACAGAGCAGCTAGCCTCCTCTGTACATAACCTTCGAGGAATGGCCGACTCCGCGCGGCCTGAGAGTTAGGGACAAGGCAGCCACCGTCGCGGTCAAGTCCCACTGCACCGACGCAGGTATAGTCCACGCTAGTCCACTGCTGGACGACAGAGCAGCTAGCCTCCTCTGTACATAACCTTCGAGGAATGGCCGACTCCGCGCGGCCTGAGAGTTAGGGACAAGGCAGCCACCGTCGCGGTCAAGTCCCACTGCACCGACGCAGGTATAGTCCACGCTAGTCCACTGCTGGACGACAGAGCAGCTAGCCTCCTCTGTACATAACCTTCGAGGAATGGCCGACTCCGCGCGGCCTGAGAGTTAGGGACAAGGCAGCCACCGTCGCGGTCAAGTCCCACTGCACCGACGCAGGTATAGTCACGCTAGTCCACTGCTGGACGACAGAGCAGCTAGCTTCCTCTGTACATAACGTTCGAGGAATGGCCGACTCCGCGCGGCCTGAGAGTTAGGGACAAGGCAGCCACCGTCGCGGTCAAGTCCCACTGCACCGACGCAGGTATAGCCCACGCTAGTCCACAGTTGGACATCGATCTCCCCTTATAAGCGCCCAAACCGCCCGCGGCAAATCTATGTATCAAATGGTTTATAAACATTCCTCTTGAATCCAAAAAAACCGCATTAAAATCCGTTGCGTAGTTTTAAAGATCTAAACATACATAGGGACTGACAGACAGCGGGAAGCGACTTTGTTATATACTATGTAATGATGTACATATATATTATTCCATTAGCATTTCGTCGGGGATAGTGCCAAACCGCGTAATCCACAAGTACAATACTGCGTATCTACAAAATTAGCCAAACTCAAATTTCGCGCCATGTGCACGCAGAGACAGGTTTACCAACCGCCTGTTTCACTAAAATTTAAAATTGACCAATAGGAAGCGAGATGTCGTAAAATAACAAAATAATGTACCAAAATGACTAAGAAAGACCTAATTTGACGCATGTGGATAAAAAAAATTCTCTCCTGTAAAATTTGGTGAAGTATAGATACGCAGTATTGTACTTGTGGGTTACGCGGTTTTGCACTATCCCCGACGATTTGCGATGTCATGGATCCCATGAGAACATGGGATCCATGACATCGCAAATGCTAATGGAAGAGACTGATGTTCTCATCAGTCTCTTCAGCTGATCATGTATTTCAATGAATTATTTTCTTTGCAGGTTTAGTAATCGACGGCAGCGTGTCATTCCCTTTCAACGACGGCACCAAAGCAATGCTAGAGATACTACCGGAAGACTCGCTGATGACCGTACAGATGGACGATGAACTTCACCACTGATGTTACAGAATTGATCTAACATAAGGACTATGTAATCCGTAGATGAATAACTATACTCAAGCCATCTCAAGGTGTTTCGGAACCACTCACAAACCGATTATCATAAGTTCTTGTTTTGGAGTCGAGTTTGATATACATAATTGTTAGCATTAAAGCAGATTTAGACAGGGTCAGTGACTGACTTCGAATTCGAGACAAGTCAAGTGCTGACCCGAAAAAAACTCGATGTAAGTTGATTCGAAGTCAGTGCTGACTTGGAGATTCGCTGACTTCAAATCAATTTACATTGCGTTTTAAGTGGGCCATATCTCGCGAAGAACCGATGTGTTAAACATGTTCGTGAGTGGAGACCGCGACATGGAAAATGTAGTGAAGGCCTCCCTACGGCTAAGTGGTATGACGACCTGCGAAAGACTGCAAGTAGATGCTGGATGCGGGAAGCTGAATACAGGGCGCTATGGCGCTCATATGTCCATCAGTGGACTAATATATGGGCTGCAGGTCCATGCTATAGAGGTTAAGGCCAGCTTTCCCCATTTAGTTGAATAAGGCGATTTACAGAAGAAATATTGATACAACGTTAGCAACTGAACACGCTACACGTCGACACATAACGAGTGCACGACATGTGTGTGCTTGTTTATGATGCTAAGCATTTTATTGTTAAGCATTTACGTAGGGGCACTATCTGTACCTCATATCAATGATGATGATATGTATATCTATATTAATATGATTGAGGGAAAGTTTGTAAAACTGGTAATCAACGGAACTGCTTTTTTTAATTATTTCTCTGGTAGATTTGAATTTTGATACTAAAGTCATTTAAAACGGGATATTTACCATGATTTGATTTTTGAGTTATCCAATATTTCGGCACGGTTTCATGCGCCATGATCACGGAGTAACTGAAGGCACTGCGAGTTTTATATGGGCAGACATACCGATCTACCCTCATTTTTTGTCTTTTGCTGTTGCCACTACCACCGGTCTCACTATTATCGAACGTCTCACTAATATCATGGTAAATATCCTGTTTTAAATGACTTTAGTGTTAATAACCATGATAGTTTTAAAAGTTTTATTGAATTTTAATTATTAATATATGGTTACTTTGCACTGCGACGCCCTATCTAGATAGGGCGTCGCAGTGCAAAGCAACCATACGAAGTTGCCATTGGTGACCACCAAACTCTATTTTTGCATCTCTGCATAAACTATACAAAGTAAAACTATTAAAGAGGCATTAAAAAAAGCTTATAGGTACCTATCACAAAATGCCCAATGAAAATTTTGAAATTTCCTTTGTTCAAAGTAATAATAAGATAAAATAGGTGGCGCTAGTTAGCCTCGGGGTGTACCGCCTTAAGAATCAAAGGGATACATTATTCCTGTGTTTTGTGCTATTTTTTTTATCTAAGTTCCACGAGAGCTTAGCCACGGGCATAAGTCGGTATTAGATAAATTTGGATACTGCTAATGTTGAAGTATTTATTACTAAGGGAATCTGTGATTAAAGGCGTTTTTAGTACATTTATGTTATTCGTAGTTTGTAAGTAAAAATGTGCTTTAGCAAGACTGAGAGTTTTTAGTAATGGTTTTCGAAATGTATTATTTTTCACAGCAACGCGAAATATTTTCGTATTTTTCATTAACACGTTGAGTGTCTAGCCCAAATTCAATTCGTGCTACGTCATTTGGGTAATTGTGACCTCAATTTTGATTTATGTTCTATTACAGGTTTTTTTTTAATTAATACAAAGCCAGTGCTTTAATGGGAAATATATGTGAAAAATAAATTACTTCTGTTTTGAAAGGTGACTTACCTGTAGATTTTTTCAGCAGTCTGCAGTTAGCTCAACTGTTTGAATTGTAAATACTAGTTCTTTTTTGTTTTTATTACCTATTTAGCTGTAATTTCTTTTTATTAATGTACCTTTGAGAGATAAATTATTTGGAATAGGTTTTGGTTAAATAGTGAGATTCAAATATGTGTAAAGGTATAAGTTGCGTAGTCAAAGCTAGGGATTTTAAACGACATCCTTTCTCATGTTGTCCCGTTTAGATAATTTAACTCTGATAATATTCGCGACTTATACATATTATTAGTAAAATTAAATTATTTATGATAACCCTAAATTGTTTAGTAGTAAAAATACGTCCTCAAAAGAGTAAAATAAATATACATTCAAAAGATTTAAGATAATTTTGAAAATGGAATCACATTTCATTCTTATTTCTATGCTTTAGAGTTGTGTAATTCTTGTTTCAACCACTGCTTATTTTTAAGATTACATCACAAAATTATGATAAATATACATTTTCATATACCTACTTACTGTATTTTATTGAATCACCTAGGCTAGGCGTAGCCCAATCATTAATGCTCATTGTAATATTTGTTTTTTTATCATCATCATCATCAGCCTATAGCAGTACACTGCTGGATATTTTTATACTGTAAAAAAAATCGAAAAAGCTGGAGTTTCTATGATCGGCTCAAACTATGTTTTTATGTCCTATACCCTTACGTCCTATAGCCTTATAAAAAAAGCCTGAGGTCGCTTTTGACGTGATAGTATCGAAGCGTCATGGTGACGTACGTTGCAGTATCATGATGACGCCAGATTTTTGAATGGATGATTTGTGTTTTTCCATTCCTGCCCGCTAGAAGCGCTGTAGGTACTCAGTCCCAAAAATGAGACTTCACGATGACATCTCGATCGTTATCGCCTTTATGTTGTGTTGGGAAGTAAAATAAAACATTGTTTTCTTTATAGTCAGTATATTTGTTAAAAAATTCGTACACTGTTTACAATGATACTGTTCCAGACCCCCATTGTATTAAAATAATTAGTTCAAAAACTAAAACACAATTAGAAAACTAAATGTCGAAAATAAAAACTAAAACCAATGGGGCAGTGTGAAACGAGTACCAAATAATTCGTTGTCACGACTTAAAAAGCAACTTAAAATACCCAAAATAGCACCGATATCGGACGGAGTTGGCAATACTAAAAATATATAAACTAAATTACCTTAAAATATGGCATCCAATTGCAAAATATAAGAAATAGGAGAGTAGCTTGTACCCGCCACCTGAAGAAAAGTTACAAAAGATGGAGACCGGCATTGTTATTATAAAAAACGTCGCGGATTAACGATTTCTTTTTCATAAAAAAAATTCCTAAAAGTTGAGGCGTTCAGATCTGTCCTTAAGCGAGTGAAGAAATTACAACACTACTATAAATACAATACAAGAGTTAAAGATTACATAGTTAGAAAGCTAAGTACCTATTACAAAAGGAAAATTAAAAGAATTGAAGGGTATTAGGTTTTTAGCCAGTCTAAACAAAACACAAAAAAACTCTTAAAATATTCTGAAGATCAACAAAATCAATCTACTGTTGATCATTTACAAAATTACGTAATGCAAGGCAACCATTTACTTATTTAAAATAATATTATATTCGCTGGACGGATGCTACGCACAAAATTATCACACAAACACAAAATATTGCTTAAATAGCGAGATGAATAAACACAATTTGGACGGAGTTTTTTAATAACTGTGTTTTTTTGTACAAAAATCTTAAGTTTAAGTAAAATATTCTATTTTCTACTCTTGTTTCATATTATGTATGTACTACTTTCATATTATGTATGTACTATTTTCATTTATTCATCCCATCTATTTCCTATGTTTTGATCATAAAACATAATTGGTAAATCGCTAGAATTAAGTATATTCTTACTAATTATGACTCAATGTTGTGCTACATACACAACTTTAGTTTCGCTAAAATACTTAAAATAACTGGTCTAATATCAATACTAATAAAAATAATATAAAATGGCTGTGATGATGTTAGGGCAGTGTCTTTTTCACACATAAGTTAAAACGCGGCGGCCATTTTTTTCATAAGATATCAAACATGTTGATATCTTTTGAAAAAAGTACGAAAACTTTAACTAAAAATCATTGTCGCAACATAATCAAAATACTGAAAAAATATACTGATCTCTAATTTTGATATAAAAATTAGACAGTAATTTTTGCTGAGACCTTTAATAAAGAACGCAATTTTTTTATTCATTTCTTGGAAAGAATACCAAAATTGAAGCTTGCGCCATTCGTCCAATGAATGTCGCGACTTTGCGTTCCTACGTACGAACTAAAAAGTCAAGGACCGTGAACGTGTTAAAACATTTTAACCAAATTCTCTAGATTCTAGAGGTCTTAAAAGAGTTTCTAGAGTCTAGAAACTTTTAAAATTACATATTTTGCATGTAGCTTTTTCTTAACACGTGCAACGTCCGACATTCTAAAACCAGCTTTTTCAGAATATTCTGTAATTCATTTTGCGCGAGAAGAAATTATCCTAACTAGTATGAGAGTACCCAGTATTAGTATAAGGGCCGCTGTACAACGAACTGCCGGTCCTAGAGTAAGTCTTAGGGTTCCGCCTGCGAGCCAAGATACACGCTATGGCAGCTATCACGCAGATCATAAGGATGATGCCGGCAATGCAGATTCCAATCGCGAAGTTTCGCTGGGATATGCAGATCTCATCTTCTTTCTGTGAATAATAAACAGGGCGGTAAGTACGTACAATTTATTTATTATTAAAAATTTAGCCATTATTGTCCCACTGCTGCTGGGCAAAAGTCTCCCTTTTCTCCTTCCGCTTCACACGATCCAACTATGCGACAGGCCAGGATAGAAGATGTGCCTCGAGCTCGTCACGCCATCTTATCCTGGGCCTTCTACGTTGCCTCTTAGTGTTGGGAGTAGGGACAAAGTTTATTTATAAAAAAATGCACTAACGCAGTATACCAATAGCAAAACATGGATTGGAGGCCTTTTCTTACAAATGATATTTCTTATCAGGTGCCACCTCAATCAAAGTGTTCGTTAAATCGATCACGAGGTATATTAGCATTATCAGTTTGACCTCAGTAGATTCCTCGTGCTGCGAGCGCCTACGGAAGTCACTGCATCAGCAGCAAACATTCAAATCGCACTCACTAACATCATATATTTATTATCTCCACAGTTGATGACCTTTATTCGTTGCCTTCATCTCTATTAACTTTTTTATCGCGCTAGAGGTTTAAACTTTTATATGCGGGGTGAATTTTTGAGACGGGACAGTAAGGGCGGGTACCTTAACCGTTATAGTTACAGGAAAACGCTTTTAGAAGACTATCCATATATTTTTAAGATATTCTGAACTGCGTTTACAGATTTTGGATTTTGCAAGAAAATGGTCATTTTACACAAAAACTTTTTTTGATGCCAATCTATCCTGTTTCATTTAAGGATCAAAAGTTCCTACTGAACCGACTGAGGTTTGAGTACTAGAAATGTCAGAAATCGCGAAATACTTTTCCCATACATTTCGATATCACAGATATGAACGCGACGAGAGGATGGCGTTAAAAATACTGGCCGCTTATAAAACAGAATAAACCCTTACCTTTTCGCTAGTGACGTCATCGGTCTCCTGCGAATCCGCTTCGTTGACAAAGAGTCCTGAGAACACCTCCACAGTGGCTGGTTGACCTTCGTCATCGGTGTCGCGGCGGGAGCGCGTCTTGTGGGTACATGGCTCCTGAAATATTATGCATTAAATATTAAGTTAAGTTCACACAGGAATAGTGAATTAGACCACTTAGTTTCAGAAGTAGGGCATGCACCCGGTTCTACACACGGTGTAGACATAAAGACCGGTTAGCAATACCGGAAAAAAAAACGCAATTGTACAGTCGCAACTGTTATAACATGGCTATCAAAATTTACAACAAATTGCCAAACAATGCAAAAGAACTGAAGGGTTCCTTATTCAACAGAAAGTTATTTAATTTATTTATTGAGCATTGTTTTTATTCGGTTGAAGATTACCTTAATTTTAAGTTTTGACCTAGCGAGTTCTACTTTTAACTGACAATTTAATAATATTTGCGATTATCTGATTTAATTAATGACATCTAATTTAATTTTACTGATTTTTATATTCACGTGCCTGCATTCGGGCTGCAGATATGCAGCTCTACTGTGTTATTCCACCAATGTATTATGTACCATGTCATATGTGAATAAATATTACTGATTTACTGAATTACTACCGGGTTCTGAAATACAACCGTATACAACCGTCCATTACTTGACATTGGGAGAAAAGTGTCCAACCAGACACAGTTCAGATGCCATTAACAAAGAATGTTCGATGATTCTTTGTTCAGTGTCAAGTACCTAATGGAAAATAATTGTAGAATCAATGAGTTATAAAATTACGAAGATAGTACGATATTTTCAACAGAGCCTAGTTCGTTATCTAGCAGTGCGTATGCTAGAGTCAAGTGCAAGTCGCAAAATGAGCACTAGTGCATGTCGATAGCCACAGTGACGTCTGAATCAGCTAGTTCACTTACACAGTCCGTAGGATGGTTCAGCTGGCACAGTTTGACCTCGCAAGTAAAGTACACACTCGCTGAGTGAGGGAACCGGTAAGCCCCGAAGGACACGCTGGCTTGTTGCTTCTCGCTAGAGTACTGGAACATTCCCATTATCTCGCCGTCTAGTGGGCATCTGGAAGTAAAGACTTTTATTAAATACTTTACTATAACATCTATTTATATACATATATAAAAGAAGTCGTTTTAATTACACTATTTATGACTCCAGAAAGTTGAACCAACTTGGCTGAAAATTTGTGGGAGGTGGCTTAGAACCAGGAGACAAAATTTTATTTATGAACTCCTCTAATCTTCTTAAAAAATAAATAAAACTAAACGCGGAACGAAGTTTGCGGGGTCAGCTAGTCTTTATTTATAAAAATCAATTGCTGTTCGTTTGTCTCGCTTTCGGGTGTTGTTGTCGTATCTAAATGTAATAGAAAATATCTATGCAATGTATTGTATTATGTATATCAGTTATCTAGTACCCAGTACATAAGCTGCGTTTACTTTGGGGCTAGATAATGCTGTGTGAATTATCCGGCATTATTTATTATAGATGAATGCTCCCAGTTCACACTGGGAGCATTCATCTATAATCGCCTTTATGCAAAAAGCACAGGGACATTATTATTATTATTTTATAATTTTGGGCAAACTAATAGCTAGGTAACTAAATACTAAACACAGTGTGTAACTAACGGCTAATTATAAGTTTCCACAGATATAAGAAAAAGATACTAAAGTTAAATACTAACAGTCGATAAAGGAAAAAGACAAGATTATAAGGGACAAGCATAAAACAATCAGATAGAGGTATGTAGAATATAATAGAATAGAAAAAACATTTATTTAGACACAGGTACAAAATACAGGCATAGAATAAACAAACAAAGAAGTTTATCATGGGGGTAAACTCTACCTCCATGAACTTGCGCCGAAATAGGGGTTGGCTCAGCGTGTGCTGAACATTATTTTATTCAGCGCTGTTTTTCCGCCAAAGACCTTAATAACTAGTTGAAGTCACGGACGACAATTCGGTGACAACAAGGTATGTCTTTGGGTGTGAACACTTACCCATCATTCGCAATAAGAGACACATCGGCGCCCAGTCCATCCGCCGCTGTGCACTCCGACACTAACAGCCCGTACTGCTGCTGCTTCTCTAGAGACACCACCATGGTCAGGGAGTCGCCTATCTGAACCTCGGATGCCACCTGAAACAAATAACAAGAACTTTATTGCTAGTGACTAAAACGATTATTTTTACGTGGTCGGTTCCTTATAAATACTTACGCACAAGATAAAGCTTTTTAGGGAGAAGTTTATCGAGAAAGTTCGTAAGAAATTAATTCGTTGGAATATGGGGCTGTCAAAATTCACAACACAAAGAAAGAAAGAGAGAAAATTAGATATAACGACGACGAATAAAATACTTCTTATATCTAATGTGGTACCTACATTTGATATTCACTTTTTGTTTTGTCTGTGTTATGTACGTGTTATCTAGTAGGTACTAAATAGTCTTTAAAAAAGTGAATATCCAATAGTAAAGTAAAGTAAAGTAAAGTAAAAAATCATTTATTTCTTTAGGCTTACAAAATAAGCACTTAGACAAGTCATATTTTATATATATTATCAAATAAAATTATTTTACTGTTCACTTCAATTTTTTGTCCACTAGTGGAAGAAGTGAAAATAAACCACTAGCATGTTCATCTCTTATATGTCTAATACATGGTTATTTGCCTATTTAAGTCTAAATATAATATGATTCAATACATGTCAATATTTAAGTAAAGCTATGCACAACAACAAATAACTTACATACTATTGTCGGTGCGAAACTGAGCGACATCTGGCCAATGTAGTACATACGTACATTTGATATTTACTTATTTGTTTTGTTATTAGTATTGTTTTCTTATAAATCGAGGGCATGGCTCCTTTCACATCTTTACTCTAACTCTCGTAGTTTCGGACTTGGCCATCACCGCCGTTCTCAAAAGACCACCTGTATATGATTATCCTACTTATTTAGTTATTACTCACATGCTTATCCTTTGGGTCTCCCTTGAAAATCTTCATAGATACAGAAGGCATCCACCCGGACTCCAGGTCGTAAGCCTCGTCGATACTGAAAATAAACAGTTTCTAATAAATAATGCTGGACAATTCACACAGCATTATCTAGCCCCATGGTAAGCAGAGGTTGTGTTATGGGTACTATATAACTGATATACATAATACAATACATTACATAGATAGATATTTTTTATTATACATAGAAAACGACCAGAACACCCGGAACAAATATCTGCAGATCGTACACACAATTGTTCCGAGGCGGGAATCGAACCAGCAACCTCCTGCGTCGCAGGCGGACCTTCTCCCACCGCGCCACATCGGTCGTCATAAATAAAAGTAAATGATAAAGTGATCCTAGTATTCTCACATATTTCTATTCAATGAACGAACTACTAGAAAAGTAAATTTAATGTATATTTAGACTATATTTCCGTATTAAATTTTTTATATCAATTTTTTCATCTATTTATTTGTTTTTATTTATGTTTTTAAATTTAAATCATGCTTAGGTACTAATTGTAAAAATACAATTTGTATTATAATGTCTCTCATTTACCATGATCTCGGGCCATAAAGTGACCCGGTCCTTTGGAAGGCTTGCGTGGGGCCGAAGCCAACAGCTCACAGGCCCTTTGAGAAGTTAATCTAAAGGCGATGGCTACACATAGCGGGTATGATCCTTGGGTGCACAACATGATACACCCAAAGATGGTATCCGCCATGTGTAGAGATTATTGCAAAGAAAAATGAAAGAAATAAAACCAGGCTATTGTGATGGATGGATGGACTGGGTAATCGGGCTATAGGGGAGATTGCGGAATTATTATTATGTCTCTCATTTAGCATGATCTCGGGCCATAAAGTGACACGGTCCTTTGGAAGGCTTGCGTGGGGCCGAAGCCAACAGCACAGAGGCCCTTTGAGAAGTTAATCTAAAGGCGATGGCTACACAATTATTATTATTAGTATTCTAATTATTATTACCTATTTTTATGAATACCTGACATGTAAATTGATTTTACCAATAAATTGTATTTCTGTATTTCTATTTGGTTAAAAAAAGGCTATGAAGATTTCATTTAAGGCCTCTAAGGCGTCTATTTCTGACGCTAGGAAACATCCTGCTATCTGCTGAGTTTTGTGCTGTGCTACGTATGTCATCACCAGCCTATATCAGTCCACTGCTGGACATACGCCTCCCCCAATGAGAGCCATTGCGCCCTGTCTTCAGCTTGCCGCATCCAGCATCTACCTGCAGTCTTTCGCAAGTCGTCATCCTACCTGGTTGGAGGGCGTCCTACACTACGTTTACAGAGTCGTGGTCTCCACTCAAGAACACGTTTGCCCCAGCGGCCGTCGGCTCTTCGCGAGATATGACCGGCCCACTGCCACTTCAGCTTGCTAATTCTTTGAGCTATGTCGATAACTTTGGTTCTCTGTCGGATGTATTCGTTACGAATCCTATCCTTCAGAGAAACTCCGAGCATAGCAATTTCCATAGCTCGCTGAGCGACTTTGAACTGGTGGACTACGTATGTATCAGTAAACAAATAAATGTATGTTACTTTACATTCTTTTTGAAAATCGTTAAGCGTCGGGCCTACTGATGACAGTCGGGTGGCCCACATAGTATCTTAGCTCAGGATGGAGATGGACCTTTGCTCACTTCAAGTCTGCGCATCACATAAAAAAGTAAAAAATCATTTATTTCTTTAGGCTTACAAAATAAGCACTTAGACAAGTCATATTTTATATGTATATAAATTATTATCAAATAACATTATTTTACTGTTCACTTAAATTTTTTGTCCACTAGTGGAAGAAGTGAAAAGAAACCACTAGCATGTTCATCTCTTATATGTCTAATACATGGTTATTTAAAAGACGAGACTAGTAAGGTAAAATACCTGTTAGTGTCTCCACTGGTAAGCCTTGCCGCTTTAGGGTATACATGGAACTGCGACAGGTCGCGCCGCCGGTACCGGCAGCGAACGTGGTACCCTCTACCTTGACCCGTCACCAGCTTAAGGTGAGGTTGGACTATGATGTTGTTGTAGTATTCTATTGTGTCATCGTCCTGTAACAAAGAGAAATAAAAGTCACTTATAAATAAATAAATAATGCTGGACACAATTCACCCAGCATTATCAAGCCCCAAGGTAAGCAGAGCTTGTGTTATGGGTACTAGATAACGAGATATTTACCATGATTTGATTTTTGAGTTTATTCCGGAACATAAGTGTCACTAATGCATAACTGAGTCCCTATGTATATAAGTATATATATTGTATGATATGTATGTAGTATATTTCCATGTAAGTATTATAAGTATTTTATTTTATTTTATAATATATGTATAACCTGCAAGCACACAGATCCCCTGGTACTGTCCACGATCCTATCCATCCATGGTTGTCTGGTAGAGATCGCTCTTGAGCGATAAGACCGCCAATTGTATCTAGTTTTTTTAAGTTTTTATTTTACATTGTCATTTTATACTTAGTGTGCAATAAAGAATTATCTATCTATCTATTTAAGTGACATTTGTGTCAATAACCATGATAGATCCAAAAGTTTTAAAGATAGTTATCTATCTTTAAAACGTTTGGATCTATCATGGTATAAGCTGATCTAAGTTTCCTGGGAACGAACAGACGTTGGCGTAGACTTCAAATAATAATAATAATAATAAATGATTGACTTTTTTAAGGTAGACGTTCGCAATCTCCCCTATAGCCCGATTACCCAGTCGATCCATCCATCACAATAGCCTGGTTTTATTTCTTTCATTTTTCTTTGTAATAGTCTCTACACCTGGCGGATACCATCTTTGGGTGTATCATATTGTGCACCCGAGGATGATACCCGCTATGTGTATCCATCGCCTTTAGATTAACTTCTCAAAGGGCCTCTGTGCTGTTGGCTTGGGCCCCACGCAAGCCTTCCAAAGGACCGGGTCACTTTATGGCCCGAGATCATGGTAAATGAGAGACATAATAATAATAATAAAAGCCTTTATTCAGATACTTAAAACTAGTTTTACAAATATGCTTAAAATTAGACATCGGCAACCCCTATTGCATCTGTTTGCCCGGTTTTGGCAAAGGCCTCTTCCAACTGCTTCCAATCCTCCCGTGCTCGTGCAGTTTTAGACCAAGTCTACACTCGGTCTAGACTTCAAATTATACAACGCCAAAGGCAAAATTATTACCAAATCGGAGAAGATGCGTTAAGTTTTATGTTATTACTAGCTGCGCCCCGCGGTTTCACCCGCGTGGTGATAGATATTTTGGATAATATACAATATATTTTTATGTATTTGTAGCCTATGTATGTGTTATTCTGATATGTAAGCTATATTATTGTAAAGTTTCATTAAAATTCATTCAATAGTTTTTACGTGAAAGAGTAACAAACATCCATCCATACTTACAAACTTTCGCGTTTATAATATTAGTAGGATAGTGCGTAAGCCTTCGCACTTGGGGTAAGATGAGAAACAACCGGTTTGTGTCGATTATGACACAATTATTGGGGCTAATTGATGCTACGTTGTCCCGTATTATTATTATTTTGTTTCTCATTTGAAATGAGAAACCTCCTCCCTTCCTGAGATCATGGAAATAACTCATGCATGGCCATGATCTCATGATGAGGGGCCACCCGGTCCTTTGGGAGGAATGCGTGGGGCTGAGGCCAACAGCATAGAGGCCATTTATGAAAATTAATTTTAATTAAAAATCATAGTACACAATAGAGAATGATATTTTTTTGGAATAGGCCACTTTCAAACGTTCATATGAGAAGATTACTATATTACATACTATTATTTATATATATAAAGCTAAATTACCACTGACTGATTCACTGATTGACTGATTGACATAATTGTTCGCCTTGATGGTGGATGGAAAGGTATGTTTTTTTTTACGGAATCGTATAGGGGAGGTAAAAGTCTCCTAGGGAAAATTCCGACTTTTTGAGATTTGCCCCCCCAAGACCCCCCCCTCAGGGGGGCTCCTACGTGGAGCCATATTGCTTAATTTTTTTATGGGGGTTGTATAGAGGGGGACAAGTGATTTTGATTGCATAGAAAATTTTGCCCCCCCCCCTGCCCCCAGGACCCCCCTTTTGAGTGTGCTACCAGATGCCGTCGCGATAGAGGGGTTCTGATTGCGGGGTCGTATAGAGGGTTTCTCTTCGTTTTGGAAGAAAAAAAATTGGAACCCCCCCTTTGACCCCCTTTTTTGCCCCCCCTTTCCATCTACAAAACGGATAGACTTGGAAGAATTTTTTTTCCACAGTCTTGTAGAAGAGGACATGTGGTTTTGAATGACAAAAAAAAATTGCCCCCTTTTGCCCCCCAGACCCCCTTTTTTTAGGAAAAACCGAAAATTGGCCAATTTTTGACCTTTTTTTTCGGGTGGAGCATCGCGGCGAGCGAAGCGAGCCGCGATGCGACCGCGGGGAACAGCACGGCGAGCGAAGCGAGCCGTGCTGTGACCCCCCCCAATGACCCCCCGAGACCCCCTCAACTATAACCCGGGGGAGCATTGCGGCGAGCGAAGCGAGCCGCGATGCGACCACGGGGAACGGCACGGTGAGCGAAGCGAGCCGTGCCGTGACTCCCCCATACCCCACCCCCCCCTGTACCCCCTCCCCCAACCAAAAAATCTGATATGGGTATCGTTTTTGACTAACTTAGGGGTGAGGATTTCGAATCCGATGCGACCAAGGGGAACGGCACGGTGAGCGAAGCGAGCCGTGCCGAGACCCCCCACGTCCCCAGCCTACCTGTACCCCCTCCCCCAACCAAAAAATCTGATATGGGTATCGTTTTTGACTAACTTGGGGGTGAGGATTTCGAATTCGATGCGACCAAGGGGAACAGCACGGCGAGCGAAGCGAGCCGTGCTGTGACCCCCCCTAATGACCCCTTGAGACCCCCTCAACTATAACCCGGGGGAGCATTGCGGCGAGCGAAGCGAGCCGCAATGCGACCAACGGGAACGGCACGGTGAGCGAAGCGAACCGTGCCGTGACCCCCCCACGCCCCCCTGTACCCCAACCAAAAAATCTGATATGGGTATCATTTTCGACTAACTTGGGGGTGAGGAATTCGAATTCGAAGCGACCAAGGGGAACAGCACGGCGAGCGAAGCGAGCCGTGCTGTGCCCCCCAATGACCCCCCACGCCCCCAGCCCCCCTGTACCCCCTCCCCCAACCAAAAAATCTGATATGGGTATCGTTTTTCACAAATTTCAAGACGCGACCGCGGGGAACAGCACGGCGAGCGAAGCGAGCCATGCTGTGACCCCCCGACGACCCCCCAAGACCCCCTCACCCTTAACCCAGGGTAGCATTGTGGCGAGCGAAGCGAGCCGCAATGCGATCGAATTGCGACCATCGTCACACAGCAAGGCGAGCGAAGCGAGCCGCGCTTCCTGACCTGATGCGACAGCTGTCGCACAGCAAGGCGAGCGAAGCGAGCCTTGCTGTGTGGCAGCAGGAGCAGAGTCGTGCGTCACCGCCATACAGCAAGGCGAGCGAAGCGAGCCGCGCTGTGTGATGGCACACCCACTAATATAGATATCGTTTTCGATCAACTCGCATACGTCGACTACGAAAAAAATGTCCATTTCCAAATTCAAGATGGCTGACATCTCTATATCGCAGTTTATACTCGCCTTGATACGAGCACCCACATAATATGGGTATCGTTTTCGAATAACTCGCATACGTAGATTACGAAAAAGATGTCCATTTCCAAATCAAAGATGGCTAACATTTTTTCATCGCAAATTTTCTCATGGCTATCGATTTCAAACAAAATAATCAAAGGTACGAAAAGGAAGTCTTAATAAAAAATTACTGTTACACATAACCGCCGCGAGCTGCTTGCAGCTCGCGCACATCCAACAACTAGTTACATATATATTATTACATACGATTACTAGTAGATGAAGGTGAAGGTGATAGCTGAAAATCAGTGTTTGCTCATAGAGCAATATTATCACTGAGCTATTTACCTTTTTGGCACTGCTACACACACGCATTTCTTTGTAATTACTTTTGATAATCATGTTTTGTTTTAATTTTGTTCTTTTGTGATTAAGCTGATAAATTGTATGTGTGTGTTTTATGTGTCAAATAAATGAACTTACTTACTTACTTACTTACTAGATACTTAGTGTTAGATTCGGTCAAATGATTTGACCGAATGTAAAACGTAAAACTAAGGAGATTTGGCCACACCGTGGGCCACACGTACCCATTTGACTCAAATGGGTCCGTGTGGCCCACGGTGTGGCCAAATTTAAATTCTCATTCGTATCTTAAGTTAAATTAAAATATGAAAAGTAGCCGAAGGCCACCTCTCGTCAAGACCCTCAAGGCCGTTCACCCTGCCCACCAGAACTCCTTTTAGAGTATTTACGAGGAGTCGCGTCATCACCACGCACGTAGACGCATAAAATTATTGTTGAGAAATCCTCTTAGTCATACAGGTGTAAGGTGAGCGACCAGGTTTTTCCTAGGTTATATCTTTATTTAATTACTTAACACTTTGACTGCTGAAATCACACGGTATGTGTTTTCTACAAGTGACTAATATGCGTAAATCCACACTAGCGCAGCGACTGAGAAAATACAGATCTGTGTGACTCAGCACAGCCGTAATATTTTTCGAACGAAACGCATGTGCGGCGCAACACAACCGCTATGTAGAGCGGCAGCACGAATTTTTTAGGTTAAAAAAAGATCGCAGTCGTCGAAAAAAACCGCAGTCAAAGTGTTAAAGCATTATATCTATTTTACAGGTATTATCTAATACTGTGTAGTCAATATAATAAATCACAAGCAACGAATTCAATAAAAAGTAGCCTGTTTTACCCCAGGCCCAGAACTACCTGAATGCAAATCCGTTCAGTAGTTTCGGCATCAATTCAAATTGAAATTGCTTTATGTTTTAGGCTTACAAAATATCCGTTGCACATTTTGACGTAGGTGCAATTGAACCCTGGTACAACCAGACTTTTATGTACCGGGGCCATAAGCAGCAAGCCCAAGTCAAAATTATACTTTAAATTATAGTAAAGTAAAGTAAAGTAAAGTAAAGTAAATATTCATTGCATCAAATACATGTAAATAGGGTACATAGGTGGTGTATGTTTCAATAAGACACAAAGTATTTCTACCTTTGTGGCGTGCAAAATCTGGTTACAATAATTGTCACTTAATTTAAATTTGTACATACTTAGTAAATAAATCGAATATAATAATTAATACATTTAAATAAAACTGATAAATAATGAAAAGCTAGAGATGTCATTTGCTTAAATCTAAAAAATGTTTGTCAGTCATGAAATCATTTAATGTAGCATTTAGCTTCCAAAGTGGCTTTTATCTTTCTCCGAAACAGTGTGAGAGGTAGTTCTCTCAGTGACACACAAACATCCTATAAGATGTTTATTGCCTCTTTATTTTAAATCTCATACTAATATTAATTATCATACTAATATTATAAATGCGAAAGTTATAACTTTCGCATTATAATAATAAATTATGTGCTGCAATTCCAGCAATGCAATGCACCACTAAAGCAAAATATTACGCTATATCATAAACAGCTAGATTTCATTCATATCCATCATCTGATGTACAAATAATCGACATTAAAACCACGCAAAATCGAGCCTCTTGAGTAACCAAAATTGACAAATGATATAATTCGAGTGCAGTATAAGATGGATGGCATAGACGCGGCATACATGGCATACAGATTGAGGTTAACGAGTGCAGATTTGGCAGCGATGAATGTCAAGTTACACAAGTGACCTTATGTAGCCCAATCAGTGATAAACATCATCATATCCTTTGGAATTCGTCTTCAAGATACCTACATATTTATTTATGAACTTACTAGTGGCGCTCCGCGGCTTGTCCACGTAGAAATCTATGTGTCAAATGGTTTATAAACCTTCGTTTTGAATCACTCTATCTATTTAAAAAAAAAACGACATCAAAATCCGTTGCGTAGTTTTAACACTTTGATTGCTGAAATCACACGGTATGTGTTTTCTACAAGTGACTAATATGCGTAAATCCACACTAGCGCAGCGGCTGAGAAAATACAGATCTTTGTGACTCAGCACACCTGTAATATTTTTCGAACGAAACGCATGTGCGGCGCAACAAAACCGTTGTGTAGAGCGGCAGCACGAATTTTTTAGGTTAAAAAAAAGAAAGTAATCGTCGAAAAAAAATCGCAGTCAAAGTGTCCTAAGCATACATAGGGACAGACAGGCAGCGGGAAGCGACTTTGTTTTACTATCTATTGATTTACTACCGATAAAGGTTCAGATCAGTTCAGTTATTTATTGATAAGAATATTCTTATATAGGTAAAAATTTTACGAAAGTAAATCTCCTAGCGCTTGTACCAATTTGTATCTTTTTGCGTAGTAAATAAACTGTGCGTTGCTTGAGTGAGCTGAACCATGCGCCCATCTCAAATATAAATAGCGAAAAAAATTAAAAAAAACTACTGCCATATATTTATTGGCCTGTCATTACCACTTCAATATGACGACTGTAACGACAAAATACCAGGGGTTGTGGTACATAACAATGAGGGGACGTGACGTCATATCCGGCGACGCGGGCGCATGTGACGTGTAATTTGGAAGGAAATGGAACAGTTTGGAATAAGAATTTATATATGATTGGTAGTGCTTGATATATTTATTAACTGTCATCGTTCTTGTATTTTTGATATTGAAAAGTAGGTGCACATGTACCCACTTCTCTCTTCACTTTCTCTCTCTCTCTATCTCTCTCTCTCTTTCTCTCTCCCAATGAGGTTTGCTGGAAGAGAACTCTTTTTAGGGTTAAGTTCGCCTTTGTATTAGAGAAAGAATAAGTTTTGTATATAGTTTACCGTGCAAAAAGTATAAATAAATAAATAGGTGGAGAATAAATTTATAAATAATGCTGGAGCTCACACACAATTGTTCCAAGACGGGAATCGAACCCGCAACCTCCTGCGTCGCAGGATTTTCGCGGACCGCGCTACAGAGGTAGCTATTTATGTCATGTATTGTATTAAGTACATAAGTAAGTACCCATTTCACAAGCGCTGCTTCATCATCATCAAGATCAGCCTATGTTAGACCACTGTTGGACATAGGCCTCCCCCAATAAGCGCCATAGCGCCCTGTCTTCAGCTCGACGCATCCAGCAATGCTGTAGATATCTGCAGTCTTTCGCAGGTCGTCATCCCACCGGAGGGCGTCCTACACTACGTTTACCGCTAAGCTAAGCGCTGCATAGCTTGGGGCTATATAAATTGTCCTGCATTATTTATGTATTTACTAGTTTCTGCCCGCGGCTTCGCACGCGTTGTTTCTATGGAAACGTTTAAGATTGATTATACCACAAATCAGTTCCCATAGTATATATTTCTAAGATATATCGATAATAAGGAGCCTATGTTTTATTCTGGGCCCAGAACTATCTGTATGCAAAATTTCAGCTCGATCCCTTCAGTAGTTTTTGCGTGAAAGAGTAACAAACAAACATCCATACATACAAACTTTCACGTTTATAATATTAGTAGGATTTGTACACAAAAGGGTGTAGACCAATTCTAAAGAGAAAACCGCCTCATTATGACCGCATGTGCCAATCGTCGCACAAGGCTGTATAAAGGTCACCTGTCTTGCTATTCGTGGCTACCTGTTGTGATTTTAAATAACTTTATTATCCCTGTGGGTTTTTGCACTTTTTTGGTAACTCTGCGGATAAACGAAAGGATGTCTGGGTCGGTGCTCTATTTTTTTATATATAATAGCGGCCCGTCCCGGCTTCGCCTGGGTGGACATTTGTTTCTGGCATTTTTTTAAAATTTTCTCTTCGTAAAAACCATCCTCGTACTTTAAGGAATATTCTAAAAAAAGAATTAGCGAAATCAGTTCAGCTGCTCTCGAGATTATCGCTTAGCAACACATTCAGCGATTCATTTTTAAATTATAGATAGAAAACGACCAGAACTCTCTGAACAAATATCTGCAGATCGTACAAACATTTATCCCGAGGCGGTAATCGAACCCGTAACGTTGCAGGCGAGCCTTTGCCCACTACGTCACAGAGGTTGTCAAATAAGAGTACCTATTGATAAATTTTCGGTTTAAACGTGCGTTTAACTGGTATAAATATCTGTCTTTTAAAGGTATGGCGTTCGAAATGGCGGCTTATTTAAGCCGCCATTTCGAACGCCATACCTTTATCAGAAAAAACGCTGTTTCGCATTTCAACTATTTAGTTGAAATGCGAAACAGCGTTTTTTCTGTACATGACGGGCTCTTATTTACGACACGGTTTTTGAACCATATGGCGCCATAGCCGTACCGTAAGTGACCAAAAAGTTTGAGACTTTGTGGCGATCGGTGGTATAAACAATAATTAGACTATATAAGAGATGAACATGCTAGTGGTTTCTTTTCACTTCTTCCACTAGTGGACAAAAATTGAAGTGAACAGTAAAATAATTTTATTTGATAATAATTTATATATAAAATATGACTTGTCTAAGTGCTTATTTTGTAAGCCTAAAGAAATAAATGATTTTTTACTTTTTACTTTACTTTTAAACGATCTATTTACTTGCAGAGCAAAAAGTAACAGTGGTTGGTGACGATTCACTTACCACGCTCAGTTGTGCAGCCCGTTCCTCTCAGAAGTCACCACAGGGCCCATTACACTATTACTTTTTGATCTAAGGATAGGTCTCGTTATAGCAGTGACCGCGCGACCTTGGTGACGCACGCACGCGCTATTGTAATTGTTCGTGCGCGTAGGCCTATTTAGCGGCAATAAAATGTCGAGTGCAATGTGTAGTAATTGCAAAGTAGTTATTAGCGAAAGCCTAGCCTTTATCCAAAATAAACTACAAGTGATTGACCAAGTTAGTTTGATGCAAATTTGTTCGAGTGCCTTCACAGAGGAGGAAATTCACTTGGCGAAAAACCTTCTTTTCGATTGTGTGAAACCAAACAAGAAGAAATCGCTGCGAAAGAAAGATGGCAAGGCTCAGAGAGACCTGGAAGATATCATTGGGTTGTTTCGGGAACTTGATCCTGATGATTTCCCTACATTCGTCGCGAAAGATCTCAACAAACTACCCCCGGTTACGTTTGATCATGTGGACGTAACGAAATTGTTGAAAGATATTTTATTACTACAAAAGGAACTGACTAGTATAAAACAGAATTATGCTTCGACGGAAGAATTAAATGCAATTAAATTGGAATTAGAAAACTTGAAGATGACATCAATAGTAAATAATTTTGACGTGACGAACGTCAACACTGTGCGAGGGTCATCACGCCCTGTTATAAATATGATAGACAACTGCTATGATAGTGGTCCTATAGGTTTGCTGCATATTCCTGGGATGCAAAAGGAGCCTGAAAAAGTTATAACTCCAGCTATCACAACTGAAATCCTACCACAACCTATTCGTGCGCAACCGTCTCCAGATTATAGAGGGTTATCGTCAAAAACGACAGAAAAGCTACGAAACACGAAGGTAGTTTCCAGTCAAAATTCATCAAAAACTGGAACACCTACAGCTAGAACCAAACCAGTGTTTGTACAAAAACCAACGTCAGTATCTACGCACCAAAAATCTTTTGCTCAGTTAGCGAGAGATAAAGGAGAATGGAGAGATAAGCTGCCGACGGAGGAATGGAAGGTGGTTCAGAGGAGAAGGTATAGAAATAGATTAGAAACAACAAAAGGCGATGCAAAAATGGAGCCGAATCATAGATTTAGAGCGGCCGACGTAAAAGTCCCGTTATTCATAAATAATGTTGACAAAGGTACCTCAACCCAGGATATATCTAGTTATATTCTTCAGAAAACAGACATAGAAATTTCCATAGAAAAAATTGTGCCAAAGATTGAAAGAGATTACGATGCCTACAAAATAATGGTGCCTGGAAGCAAACTACCTGTTTTTCTGGAGTCAAATCTATGGCCCGACGGCATCTCATTTAGACGCTACGTCAATTTTCAAAAACGCTTTGACGACGGCGGAACGAGTTACCGTAATGAACCTAAATAATGGATTGCAAGCTTATTACGTTCAACTGCAAGTCGGTAAAAAGGTCAGCGGCATGTATTCGCCAGCTGTGTGACACAGCTCATATTATAGCTCTCCAGGAGACATGGTTGCTTCCTTACGACATTCCATTCCTTGGAACAATTCACGATGACTTCGAATATTCAGGAAAATCAGCAGTGGATACGTCGAAGGAAGTACTACGTGGTCGGCCCTACGGAGGTGTGGCGTTGCTATGGAGAAAAAACGTTTTTAATTCTGCAACAGTGATAAACTGCGCGAGCGCGCGCTTATCTGCAGTGCGTTTCGAAATAGAAAACCGGTTCTTTATAGTGGTTAGCGCGTATATGCCTACGCAGTGCTTAGACAATCTTCCCGTGTTTACTGAGTGCCTTAGTGAAATAAGTGCGATAGTTGATAGTAGTGGCGTGGAATCTGTTTATATTCTCGGTGACTTTAATGCGCACCCGTCTGAGTTATTCTGTAACGAGTTAAATAACTTTTGTGCCGACCAATCGTGGCTGTGTGCGGATTTAATAAAACTGGGTGTAGACTGCGGTGAATATACGTTTGTAAGTGACGCTCATGGCTCGCGAAGATGGCTGGATCACTGCGTTGTGACATCATCAGCCTGGGACACTATAACGGACATTAAGGTACGTTACGACGTCATGTGGTCTGACCATTTGCCTTTATATATATGCTGTGACTTGAAGCTAGTTCATAAGAAATTATTAATAAAAAATAGTAATTTAAATAGTGAAATTATTTGGGGTAATCGGCAATTATCACAAATTATTCAATATTCGGAATTTTGTAATGATAAATTTAAATTAATTCAATTTCCTGACGAATTTATATTGTGTGCAGATAAACACTGTGACGACGTTTCGCATAGATCCGTATTAGATAAATTGTATAATGACATTGTAAAAATATTAAGTGAGGGAGCTATTCTGACATGTAATTGTAATGGTAATTTTAAGAAGAGAACAAATGTGACTGGCTGGAATAAGCACGTTAGTTTAGCTCACCGTGAAGCGCGGCTTAAATTAAATGTGTGGTTTTTATGCGGAAAGCCAACTAGTGGCATTGTTTACGAGGAAATGTGTGCTAGCCGCAAAATATTTAAATCAAAATTAAAATGGTGTCAAAACCATCAAGAGCAGATAAAAATGGACATAATTGCTAGCCACAAAAACTGTAAAAATTTCTCCATGTTCTGGAAGAATATTAAAAAGCTGGATCCTAAACAGGGCCTACCATCGAGTGTAGCAGCTGTCTCAGATCCTAAACAGATAGCTAACTTGTTTAAGGATCAATTTAATGTTGGTTCTACGTTAGGACATGCTTCTGGGCCGCGGGTGAACGAGACTCACTCTAGTCATGTTCCAAAGATTATGACGCGATTTTCTGGTAAAGAAATACTTAAAACCATCAAATCTATGAGTGGAGGTAAGTCGCCAGGACATGACGGGCTGAGTGTCGAGCACCTGCGGCACGCGGGTGTGCAACTGCCCGGGGTGCTTGCCATGTTCTATTCTATGTGTGTGAGTCACTCGTATCTACCAGCTGATTGTATAAAAACCATTGTCGTACCAATAGTCAAAAACAGAACCGGTGATATAGCAGACAAAAGTAATTATAGGCCAATTTCGCTTGCAACTGTAATTGCTAAAGTGCTGGACCGGCTTTTGGATAGTCATTTGGACCAGCATCTCCAGCTGCACGATGGACAGTTCGGGTTCAGGTCCGGTCTGTCCACCGAGAGTGCTATACTCAGCCTTAAGCATACGGTTCACTACTACGTGAATAGACAGACGCCGGTCTTTGCGTGCTTCCTCGACCTGTCAAAAGCTTTTGACACAGTATGTTATGACATACTGTGGAAGAAGCTTAGGGACACAACATTACCAGAGGAGTTATGTTCTGTTTTTGAGTATTGGTATGAACATCAAGTGAACTATGTTAGATGGGCTGGTGCCCTTTCAGACGCCTATGGCTTGGAGTGCGGTGTGAGGCAGGGGGGGATAAGCTCGCCAAAGCTATTTAATTTGTACTTAAATGGCCTGATAGAGGGCCTCAGCAGCTTGCCAGTCGGCTGCACCATTGACGGAGTAACGGTCAACAACTTATGCTATGCAGACGACATGGTGCTGCTGGCGCCATCTATCAGGGCACTTAGAGCTTTGTTGTCCTACTGTGAGGCTTATGCTGCTAGCCATGGCTTGCAGTATAATGCCAAGAAAAGCGAGTTCATGGTTTTTGGACCTGGGGGTAGGGCCCCGGTATCAGTGCCACCTCTTTTATTAAGTGGAAATGTGCTTTCTAGAGTTTTTAAGTTTAGGTATCTGGGTCATCTGGTTACAGATAACTTGAGAGATGAAGAGGACATGGAGAGGGAGCGGAGGGCGTTGACGGTAAGAGCGAATATGTTGGTCCGCAGGTTTGCTCGTTGTTCCACAGAAGTGAAAATAACTCTTTTTAAGTCCTTTTGCCAATCCTTTTACACGAGCAGCCTGTGGTTTACTTATACTAAGAAATCCGTCAATACTCTCCGCGTCCAGTATAACAATGCTTTCAGGATGCTGTTGGGGCTCCCACGATTTTGCAGTGCCTCTGGCATGTTTGCGGAGGCCCGCGTAGACGGCTTCGCCGCCTGTATGAGGAAAAAAGCAGCCTCACTGCTTAGCAGAGTACGTGGGAGTACCAACACCATCCTGGCTGCAGTAGCCGGTAAATTGGATGGAGTAATATATAAGCACTCCATCTCTGTATTAATTAAATAGAATTATGATTAGATTAGATAATTAAATTAAAACTAACTTAGTCTAAGATTTTGTTTTTATTCTTACTAACATTATGGATCATTTGTTATCTGAAAAATAAATGAATTATTATTATTATTATTATAGCACTCTTTGCCATCTGGCACCTAGCGCCCGCTTTGCCCGCTTTACCCTTGGATCAGCGCTGACACAGCTTAGCGTAAAACGTGTCGTGAACAAGAGGCACAGGCTACCGCACAGTTTAGAAACCGTACCGTCAACAGAGGCTTAAATGAAATAATACAACTGACATAACTTGTACTATTTTGATACCAATAAATTGATTATTCAAAGTCGCTCAGCGAGCTATGGAAAGAGCTATGCTCGGAGTTTCTCTGAAGGATAGGATTCGTAACGAATACATCCGACAGAGAACCATGGTTATCGACATAGCTCAAAGAATTAGCAAGCTGAAGTGGCAGTGGGCCGGTCATATCTCGCGAAGAACCGACGGCCGCTGGGGCAAACGTGTTCTTGAGTGGACACCACAACTCGGTAAACGTAGTGTAGGACGTCGACCCTCCGACCAGGTAGGACGACGACCTGCGAAAGACTGCAGGTAGATGCTGAATGCGTCAAGCTGAAGACAGGGTGCTATGGCGCTCATTGGGGGAGGCCTATGTCGAGCAGTGAACTAATATAGGCTGATGATGATGATGATGAAACTGAACATATACATAATAAAACTAAATGAAAAACAGTCTGGTATAAAATATTATATGTAGTATAAATAATATATATTTTCAGTATGTATTTCAATATGAATAACACAGAGATAATTGCAACAATCACCACCTACATTAACCAACTTCTTATGCAGGTTGGTAAACATTGCACTTTAGCACATCTAGTTTCAAATTACGAAAAACCCTCCTTACTCTGTTCCCACACACTAGTTTCAAAATCAAACCAAATATAATAATTACAAAACATCATAAGAGCTGCTAATTTATTATGCGCGTACGCATCTCAGAATCCAAAATGGCCGACCTCGATTCGTTTACGTAATATTGAAAGGAACTTTGCCACGCTATTGTTTGATGAAATTTTCCCTAAAGTGAGACGAATTGGACTCTGATAATAAAACAAACAAAGTCAAATTATCATACTGATATTAATGCGAAAGTTTGGATGTTTATATGTTTGTTACTTTACGCCATAACTACGAAACGGATTGGGCTGACATTTTGCATACAGATAGTTCTAGGCATGGAATAAAATATAAGCTTTTATATAAACCAAAAATTTGTTCCTTAGTTCCTCTTGAATCTATTTTAAAAAACCGCATCTCAATCCGTTGCGTAGTTTTAAAGATCTAAGCATACATAGAGACAGACAGACAGCAAAGTAAAGTAAAGTATATTTTATTGCATGAAATACATGTTAACACTTCGAATGCTGAAATCACACGGTATGTGTTTTCTACAAGTGACTAATATGCGTAAATCCACACTAGCGCAGCGGCTGAGAAAATACAGATCTTTGTGACTCAGCACAGCCGTAATATTTTTCGAACGAAACGCATGTGCGGCGCAACACAACCGCTGTGTAGAGCGGCAGCACGAATTTTTTAAGTTAAAAAAAAGATCGCAGTCGTCGAAAAAAAATCGCAGTCAAAGTGTTAAATACAGCGGGAAGCGACTTTGTTTTATACTATGTAGGTAGTGATTTGTGTGTTTCGGCGTTACGCGACCGGTAATACAGATAATAAGTTGTAGATTTTTGTTTCGAGTGCCAAGCAATTTTGATTGCGTGTAACAATGCCCAACACATAGACTCGTCTCGTCTAGAGACTCGTGTCAAATCTGGATGAAATTGACTATAGTTTAACACGCATATCAATTTTGCACACAAAATTGATATGCAAATATAGCGCGGCGGCGTAGCGAAAAAATAATGCTTTTCCGAATCATAATAAATTAGTAGCATTATAATGTCTGTGTAGATACTTCATCTTCAAATTTATTTATTAACTTACTACTATCTACTTGCCCAGCTATATTTAGTTACTGGCTGCGCCCCGCGGCTTCGCCCGCGTGGAAATCTACATATGTGTCTTATAATTTATAAACATTCCTCTTGAATCACTCTATCCATTTAAAAAAACCGCATCAAAATCTATCTCAAATACGGGATATCGTAATCAGTGGCTTGTAAAGAACTTTTTAGAATAATCTCCGTTATGTTATTTTTAGTGTCATCATCATCATCATCAGCCTATACTAGTCCACTGCTGGACATAGGCCTCCCCCAATGAACGCCACAGCGCCCTGTCTTCAGCTCGCCGCATCCAGCATCTACCTGCAGTCTTTCGCAGGTCGTCATCCCACCTGATCGGAGGGAGTCCTACACTACGTTTACAGAGTCGCGGTCTCCACTGAAGAACACGTTTCGGCCTCACACGGCCGTCGGTACTTATGGCCGGCCCACTGCCACTTAATTTTTTAGTTTTTTTTTAGTGTAAAATAATCAAATTGGTTTGAAAAGAGCTATTTCGTCACACTATCGTCTTGCGCAGTAGAAGCGATTTTATTTACTGTAGCTCACATAATTATCTTCACAAGAAAATGATTCTTGGTAATGTGACTTCATCAACCAATAAGGAAAATCAACTGATGAGTCAGAAACTGGCCACTACCACTCTGATGAAATAAGCTGTTTTATATAGACAGTGTTATAAATAATGCTGGACTGCCCTGCCCAGCCCCAAGCTAAGCAGGGCTTGTGTTATGGGTACTAGATGACTGATATATACTTAATACAATGCATACAAATGTAGATATATATTTTTTTATACATAGAAAATGACCAGAACACTCGTAACAAATTTCAGCAGTTCGTACAAAATGTCCCGAGGCGGAAATCGAATCCTGCGTCGCAGGCGGACCTTCGGCCACCACGCCACAGAGATCGTCAAGTCAAGAGTCTGGCAAAGAGACTTATTCAAAGAATTACTTTTAGACGATCCGTGGATATTGCCACCTAAACCTAGATTTAGTTAAGTAAAGTCCGTGTACAATGTTTGATATTGATGATTTGTAACTTAAATTATGGCTAATTATATCTGAAATAAAGACATTATTATACATCATCTCATTTATTTCAAATTCTCGTAGGAAATATTTTGTTTACTATAGAAAATATATACCAATAAAATATTATAAAACTTCTACAGTAAAAAATATATCAATACGGTAGATCACCGACCGCGAAGCTAGGCTCAACTGCAGACAAAAAACAAAGGCAGCCAAAAAAAAAAGAGATAAAGAGAAGGGGAAAAAAAAGAAATTCCCACTAACCCAAGGACCCAGGGGTCGTCACCCCTCGAGTTGACGTCGGGGTAATGAGGCCAAGCCTCGAGGCCCCTCTCTGTACCTCCACCAGGGCTGGAAAGAAATCTATTGTTGTTGATGTAGCCTCAAGCGGCCGGTGACTAGGGCTGCAGTGAAAGGAACTTCCTGACGATATTATTATTATAACTCATCTTCTCAAAAACCAAATGGCTAAATGTCGGTACTGCTGGACCCAGCACCTCAATACATAATGATTATGTACGTAAACAGCCTACCTATATGGTTCACAAGGTCCAACCCACGCCAGCCTACGGGTCGACCTTGCAGAACTTGGAACGATAACATCTTTACAGCTCTTATTTGAGTGTTTGTCTGTCCGTAAAAGAGTGAAAATTTGTGTAATAGCGATGTGATTATATGATAATAAATCGAAAAAACTTTTTCTACAAAAATCAAGGATGGTTTCAAAATCAAAATTGTTTATTTCTTTTACTTAATCTAATACCATGACTATCTAATGTCAGTTTCTTGACAAAAATACTACAATATGTAGTGAGAGTGTGTGTTCGTGTCACATTTTTGAAAATAATTTACATTGGCAAAGAGAATCGCGTGTTGAAGGTAGTCAAGACTTACAGCTGTCGGCAATAAGATATATCTATAATAACTACCTACCGGTACCTAACAAAGCTGCCACATCCACAATTACGTTTTCAAGATCAAATTAACAAACAAACGAGATAAAATAGATTTATCTCAGAAGCCACTATATGTAAAATCTTTGGAAAAATTACTGCAATTAAAGTAATTTACAGTTTCAAATTATAATTGTTACTTCCTGTATCTGATAATAAAGTAAACGACCGTTGAAAAATGTATAAAAAGATTTGACTGGTCCTCAAAAATGTATTTCTCAATCCGTGGTGGATATGTACATATATTAACCACGTATTAAGAAATAAATTGTTGATATCCAGTCAAATCTTCGAATATTTTTGTAAAGGCTCGCTATGGAGCTCATTAGGGCATTTGTCCAGCTGTGTACTAATTATAGGCTGGTGATGAAGTTCGTAAATGATAGCGCAGTAACACCTTTCTAATCTGTGACGAAATATCGTCATAGTGATCTGATGATAACATTATTTGAAAATGGCTTCCATTTTGCGCTGTTTAATATTCTGTAGCCTAAAGTCTGTGATGAGTATTTTTAGTTTATTTTTGTTTTGTCATTTTCTAGAATTTTAATAAGAAGTTGGTAAGGTGTCTGGTGACGAGTGGTTTGATGACGCTCTGGCACTAAGGTGAGAGAGGAAGTGTCGATGGTTTTTTAGTTGGTATGTCACTATCTGCTAACACTCTGTTAGTAGCTCAGTGGAGAGCCCAACATACCCCTCTAGCCCTCCTCAGGCTAGAGGCAATGCGCAATAGCATTTTCCCATCGTAAAAAAAAAGGTAGGTCACTTTATACTATTCGAAATATCGTCACAGATTAGATATATCTACATAACGTTTAGTTTTTTCGAAAGTTTTTTTCGTTGGATAGAGGTTAGTGGTCCCTAAAATATTTGATGGCAGGATTCATAATAGGATGTTAATTGTATGTGTGCATTATTAGTGCCAAATAAATGTTTTATCTATATATTCATGAGAAAATCTATGACATACCATTTTTCATATTCAAACGCTTTTTAGTTACCTTCGTTTAAATAGTTAACAATTTTGATAATGCCGAAGTGTCTTCAGCATTTGGTGTCCACGAAGTTGTTTAATGAATAGAGAACTTTTGGCCGTAAGAAACATTCTGTCATAACACTACACGGTTCCTCATCATCAATGGTCTTCAACAGTTCGTCTTTCGGGCGAAATGCGGTTAGAATCGAACTAAGGTTCTTTCTTCTAGCTTCAACGTCGAGCGAGACGTCACTCGAGTCTTGAGTTACAGCAATGAGAGTCCTGCCGGCCTCTCAATTGCTGCTCAGCAGCCGATTGGCTGCGATGGTTTTCTTGCGTTTGGACATCATCGTGATGTTCTAGCAGTTCCCGGGGAAGCGGTCGCCAGGAAGGTCTTGAATCTGGCGGCCTCGCGTGTAGTGGCGGCCTGTAGTACACGGTTCCTATTCTCAGAATACCCAAGTTGACAGATAAATACGAGCCAGGAAACGAACCCGCCTTGTCAGGTCGGAAGTAGGAAGAAGCTCACTAATCATCAAAGTATAATACGCTACAAAAAACCAGTTTTCTAAGGAAATTATGTTTTCTTCGGAAATGATGTAACTTATTAGGAAGTTATTTACTGGTATAGTGCCACAAACATATCTGTGATATGCCGAAAATGAATCTTCATTCGACGCTCATGACTAATAGGTTGTTGTTACGTTCATAACAATTAATTGACAGATGGATGGATGATCTTTAAATGGACATTTATAAAACAAAAAAAAATAAAGTAAATTCCGGGAATCTTGTTCATGATTATCATAATTTACTTTGATGAAATATATTTATTTCTATTTATTTATTTATATTCTAGTAATAAGTATAGTCCATCGAGCGAAATAAGGCTCAAGCGTAGGTATATCTAACCCAGTGCTTGGTATGGGCCTTATTTTGCTTCTGTCCGTCTGTTGCTTCTCGCATCAAATTGCGACTGCGACTTTGACAATGTTATCAACTCATCTTGCAAGCGTATTATGCGGCACCATAACCAGCAGCCATTTATGCAGGAAAAGTGGCTGTCGTGAATGCTTGTTGCGGTTGCTGACACATAATATTTATATTATTATGATTTTTTAAACATATAAATGACAAGACATAAATGTGTCCTTTCCAATAAAAAAATGTTTTATTTTTAGTTTTGAAATTACATATGTCTTCATTTACTCTTTACTCTTAACTCTCTATGGCTGTAACATGTATTTTGTGAAGCTGAATTAAATAAATTGAATTGAATTGAATAAATAGACATATGGCAGCATCATGTCAAGACAAAAATCCTTCCTGAATAAGTTTACGAATTTCAAAAACCTATTTTGCTTTTTATTATCTTACCTATTTTTAATTTTATTTAAAACTAGCTGCGCCCCGCGGTCAATCTTAAGTTAAGTTGTCAATGTTATGATACCTGTAAGAATTTTTTGTAGCTTTAAAGTATTTTTTCATACACAATGTAAATTGTTTTTAAATAAATAAACTGAAACTGAAACTACAGGTTACAAAAGAGTTAGTAGGACCGGAGCAATGAAAGCGTGTTCAGTTCACAGATATCTTTGTAGAACTATGTAGATCATATTACTGGTTATGTTGCGACTTGTTAATGAATTCAGCCTCTGTAACATATGATGTTACGTTGTGTAATATGTGTCAATGTTAGAAATGTGGGTTCGAATTCCGGTCATGCATCGATTTGCATCTTTTTGATGACCTCTTTGAATATCCGGTTATCTCGAATTCTGTAGTCAAAAGTCAAAATCATTTATTTCCATAGGCTTAAAAAATAAGCATTTAAAATGTTATACTATAAATTATTATCAAATAAGAAATAAGGTGATTTGATTTTTTTTTAAATTAAATATTAAGTACTTTTTAAATATATAGAAAAAACTTTAAGTTTGGTGCGTGGACCACAGATATTGTGACCGGGCTATATAATGTACTAGTTTTTGCCCGAGGTTTCGCACGCGTTGCATATATGGAAACCACGTTAAGCCACGGAAAAAGGATAAAAAGATATTCTATATCCGTCTCCTGGTTCTTAGCTACCTCCCCACCAATTTTCAACCAAATCGGTTCAGCCATTCTTGAATTATAAATAGTGTAACTAACACGGCTTTATTTTATAGATGTACTAGCTGCTCCCATCGGCTTCGCCCCCGTGGAAATCTATGTGTCAAAATGTTTAAATGATAAAAAGTATGTTAGACTCCTGGTTCTAAGCTACCTCTCCACCAATTTTCAGCTAAATCGGTCCAGCCGTTCTTGAATTATAAATAGTGTAACTAACACGACTTTATTTTATAGATGTAATAATACCTACGGGGTGGACATAAATAAAATACTGTATACATAAATATGTTACATTACATGTTACATTATTAGATGGTAAGTGATAGGCTCACTTCAAGTCTTCGTCATTCTCATAATAATAATGACGAAACAGCTAAGAGTCTAACGGAACCACAGAACCTATCAACGGCTATCCCACCCCAAGATCGCAGGTTCAATACCCGTGCAATGTTTATGATTTGTGAAACTAACTGGACTCTGACCTAAGGTTATCGAGAAGATGGAATTCTAATGGTATACCTTTAGTCCACGAGTGGGTAGGTAGGTAGGTACGTATGTATCAGAGTATCTACCCTAACCAATTCCAAACAATTACCTATTAAATAAATAAATATAAATAATGCTGGACAATTCACACAGCATTATCTAGCCCCAAGATAAGCAGAGCTTGTGTTATGGGTACTAGATAACTGATATACATAATACAATACATTACATAGATAGATATTTTTTTACTATACATATAAAACGACCAGAACACCAGAAACAAATATCTACAGATCGTGCACACAATTGTTCCGAGATGGGAATCGAACCCGCAACCTCCTGCGTCGCAGGCGGACCTTGGCCCACCGCGCCACATCGGTCGTCAAATTCTTAGAATAGAATAGAAAGACATTTGGACACAGGTACAAAACCCAAATTAACACCTTATATCTAAATCTTACATAATAACAGTACAATAGGCGGCCTTATCGCTTAAAGCGTAAAAAATTTCTTCCAGGCAACCATTATCATCATGATCAACCTATATTAGTCCACTGCTGGACATAGGCCTCCCCCAATGAGCGCCATGTCTTCAGCTTGACGCATCCAGCATCTACCTGCAGTCTTTCGCAGGTCGCCATCCCACCTGGTCGGAGGGCGTCCTACACTACGTTATTTTCGACATTTTTATTAATATTATTTTACATTTTTATTTTTATTTGACTTTGTTTACTTGTAATTTTTTTTTTTGACATTTGTAGAATTATTTTGTATACTCATCTTTTAATCGTCTATATTTATAAGCCTATGTAAAATTTCCGACACAATTTAAATTATTTGTGAAATAAATAAATGAAATGAAATAACGACATCAAGTGTCAACAACAAAAGTCAAATAAAATATTTCACAGACGGTGGATGGGTGGAGATCCGTTCGATGTGGCAGTCGGCCGTCTTCAAGCCTCATCTGTACGCCGAGAAGGGGGCGCAGGCGAGACAGGACCTCTGCTGACCAGTTTACTAGTCCTCACTGAACAAAACTTTGACTCGTAAGTGTTACTTGGTATTCAAGCCAGAAGTGTCTAGCAGCGCTCCCTTCAGTTGTATATATGTATGCCGATAACAGCAAGCGCTGCTAGCCACACAGGCCATATTAACTGCACATCTGCGGTTGGCTGGCTGTACCTACGGTGGAAATAAATAAACAAACAAATAAAGTATATCCATTCCTTCACTGACCTTTTGAACTGCTATATATCTACTACATACATACACTAACTATAAAACTACGCAATAAAATAAGAAGTACTCATAAAATGAATGAGAAACTTGATAACAAACCTTTATAGCAGGAAAATTTCCTAATTGAATTAAATTTTATTGTAATAGGTTTTGCTTTTGTGCGGGCCGGAATGTTTGCCGCAAAGTACCGCGTTGCAGTAATACCTAACAAAGCTGTTATGCTCAGAGTTTCTCTGAAGGATGGGATTCGTAACGAATACATCCGACAGAGAACCAAAGTTATCGACATAGCTCTGAGAATTAGCAAGCTGAAGTGACAGTGGACCGGCCATAACTCGAAAAGAACCGAAAACCGCTGGGCAAACGTGTTGTTGAGTGGAGAACACGACTCGGTAAACTGTAGGACGCCCTTTGGCCAGGTGAGATGACGACCTGCGAAAGACTGCAGGTAGATGCTGGATGCGGCGAGATGAAGACAGGGCGCTGTGGCGCTCATTAGGGGAGGCCTATGACTAATAAAAGCTGATGGTGATGATAATAAGCGGTTATGACGACCTCAGTGGTGCAACAGGCAAAGGTCCGCCAGCGACACATCATCATCCTATGTTAGTCTGCTGCTGGACATAGGCCTCCCCCAATGAGCGCCACAGCGCCCTGTCTTCAGCTTGACACATCCAGCAGTTGCTGGATAAGGGATACTGCAGGTTACCTGAAGTATCCCTCCATACCCGATTATTGTATAGACGACCCTCCCACGAGTTCTCTCCTCCGTAGACCGAGACACGTTCTTGGTGACCCCGTTGACCCACTCACTGACGCTAACACGGACGTGACGGCAACAACTCAGCTTCCGCACACTACTCACCCGATCAATAACCGACCCCGCCGGATGCGGGGTCGAAGAATTCCCCGTTTCTGGCCTCAGGTGCACCTAAGGCGTTACCTCCCTACCCTCTTGTAGCATCTGGCAACAGCCCAAGCCGAGGCTCGCACCAAGTGGTGGCCCTTGTGCGTGTTGCCCCAACCTAATTTTTACCGGGGAGGCGCCCTCTGCGCCCGCCAAAAGTCCGGTGATGCTGTCATGGCCATCTGAGGTCAACAGCATTATTGTCTCCTGTACCATGTACTCCATCTGGTCTCATTGGATATTTTATCTGAGTCTTATTATTACTAAACAGTTTTAGACTTCGCCTTCTAATCTTTCGCCGCCTATTGTACTGTTAATATTTGGATAAAAGGTTTTATTTTGTGAATTTTTTAGTGTAATAAAGTGTTCATTCATTCATTCAAAACCACTCAAACGCCCGGCCAAATCGACTACATAGCCCTAAATGTTGGAGCTTCGCGGACAAAAATCACGGCGCCGCGAGCGCGTCCCATTTCTTACATAAATCATTATATCTCGCTATCTACTATACCTACTCCCTAAAACAATATACCATAAAAAAGCGAAAACTATACGGAATCAATAAAGATATCAATAAAGACCAAGTCTTAGAAATAATCCAATGGTCTCAAATAAATGGCTACGTTTGAGTGATTATATCTATCTTCTAGTAACTTCCTAAACTAAAGTAATTTAAAACGGGATATTTACCATGATTTGATTTTTGAGTTTTCCAATATTTCGGCACATTTTCATGCGCCATGATCACGGAAACTGTGCCGAAATATTGGAAAACTAAAAAATCAAATCATGGTAAATATCCCGTTTTAAATTACTTTAGTGTTAATAACCATGATAGTTTCAGAAACTTCCTAAACTATTCTAAAATGCGGCAATGTCCGAGATCACTACAGCAATAATAGTGACGTAATTTCAAATTAGTTTTTCAAAGGAATAAATTATTATAACTCAAATCGATTGGTCACGACACGACTCATCTCATCCTCAAGGAGATCGGCCATCTTTAAGATAATTTTTATGTTCGTGACTTACCTATAAAGAGGTAATAAAAGATAAGTATCAAGGTGATTTTATAACTTAAGTACAGAAAATGATTAAAGATATTAACTAGATAGGCCATCTTTCGATGATAATAAAAAAACAAAGTACAAAAGGCAGCCTTATCGCTGAAAGCGCCAGGCAACCTTGTGATGGAGAAAAATATATAGGAGAAAGAGTTAATACTTTGACTGCGGTTTTTGCGATCTTTTTTTTAACCTAAAAAATTCTAGCTGCCGCTCTACACAGCGGTTGTGTTGCGCCGCACATGCGTTTCGTTCGAAAAATATTACGAATGTGCTGAGTCACAAAGATCTGTATTTTCTCAGCCGCTGCGCTAGTGTGGATTTACGCATATTAGTCACTTGTAGAAAACACATACCGTGTGATTTCAGCAGTCAAAAAGTTAATAGTGCACATACGCCACTGTCTATTCTATACTTATACAAGTTACGTGTTCGTCCAAAGATTGTCTGGAAAATATCGCTCTCAGCGATAAGGCCGCTAATTGTGCTTCTGTATCTTTGTTTGTTTGTTCTTTAAGTACTGTTTTTTTCTGTGTTTGATGTGCAATAAAGCGTATTTGATTTGTATTGTATTGTTACAGTTAATAACAGAAATGTTTTTTTTTATAATAACCACTGCGACGCAGGAGGTTGCGGGTTCGATTCCCGCCTCGGAACAATTGTATGTACGATCTGCAGATATTTATTCCGGGTGTTCTGGTCGTTTTCTATGTATAATAAAAAATATCTATCTATGTAATGTATTGTATTATGTATATCAGTTATCTAGTACCCATAACACAAGCTTTGCTTACCATGGGGCTAGATGGTGAATGAATGAATGCTGTGATGATTGTCCAGCATTATTTATTTATATACATATAAAAATAATACAATTTATAAAAAATTGGATTATTTTTATGTGGTTATTTCATTGTATATTCATCATTTGCAAGAACGCAAGTCAGAAACTTGGTTGTCACATACTTGTTCAAATGCACGTGATTGTTTGCTTTCCACACCTTTTGTGAAGCTGTTTATGAAAAACGTCATCGTTATTGGTTTAGGATGAGCCTATCCGCATTTGACGTGAAGGTTTTTGTGATGCTAAGCTAATATTGGATGTTTGGTTTGTTTTGTTGGTTTTCTTGGTATTTATCTACCTTGGGGTATTAAACGATAAATAATATATAAAAAATACTACGACTTTAAATATAAAAATTATAAATAATACTGAATCGAACTATTTTTTATATTGCAAGCTTGTAAAAGATTTGAAATAAAATTTATATTTAATTATTGTTGGTGTACCAATAATTACATATATACCCATTTCATCTCATGCATTATTTATAATATAGGTACTATGCAGGTATAAAAATTTCATACTTACCTAATTATCTTTATACATCCTTTTCTATCTTAAACATCATTTTATCTTTAATAAGAAATAATATTATAATAGAAAAAAATTAAAACTAGTAATTCCAATTAAAACAACCACAGTACTGTGTTTATACAGTCTACAGTTCGCTCAATTGTTTCAATTGTAAATACTAGTTCTAATATTATTCTAATATCTGAGTAAAGATATATGAATTCTATTAATTCGATCATATAATTGTAGGATTAACTTCTAAACGGAAGATCGAAAAAGGTACCGCAATGACGTAAAAAATATCTTTTAATCGGTATATCTTTTCCCTTCTGTATGGAGGTAAGAAACCATAATTTCATCTATTCCAAACAACAATTATTTAAAAAAAATTACATATTTATATGGCGTCAATTATATCATACTTCTTAAACTCAACACGCACGCCACGCTCTTCCGTGTTGCATGTCGTTGAGTCATAATGCGTTGCACGATCTCACGACATAAGTAACATAACACAGGTTGTAAAGCTATTTCAATAGCACCGGATGTGAAGGTTGGGTTGTATTGCTTTATTTTAATTTATTAGGTACACAAAACACATGACAAGCAATAATAGAACAACACTAAATGTTTTTATATGAAACTAGCTGCTCCCCGCGGCTTTGCCCCCGTGGAAATCTATGTGTCAAATTGTTTAAATGATAAAAAGTATCCTATGTTAGACTCCTGGTTCTAAGCTACCTCTCCACCAATTTTCAGCTAAATCGGTCCAGCCGTTCTCGATTTATAAGTGTTGTAACAAACACGACTTTCTTTTATATATATAGATGTCTCGTTAACTATTTATTTATTTATACTTTTTGCATGATAAACTATATACAAAAGCTATTCTAGAAAATTAATACAAAGGCGAACTTAACCCTAAAAAGAGTTCTCTTCCAGCAAACCTTATTGGGAGAGAGAGAGATAAAGTGAAGAGAGAAGTGGGTATATGTGCATAAATAAAATTATAAATAGACAGAAGATTAAATTTTAACTTACTTATTCAATATACTACTAAATACTATATATACTGCTAAATTCTATACATACTACTATGTATTGCTTCGAAATATATGTATGATTTTGTATGGGTTTGGATATATTTTCACCACTCATTGGTTTTGATTTCCCAGTCTCAGTATTCAAAATGCAGCAAATATAAGTCGCGGCGTAAATAGCAGATAAATGTGAGTCATTGACGCAATGGTTATAGACCCGGACATCGGACACTGATGCATGCTTAATTTGTCTATATTGGTTCTTTGTTAATTATCAAATTAATAGCGTGTAACATGTTACGGTTTACGGTTTAGAAATTTATTTTTCTCAAAAGAATATACATTCACTTATAGAGAAATATAAGATTATCTTAAGTAAATATGCAGAGCGGACGTATGTTACTAATAGTTGGAGATGTTTTCGTAGGTACGTGACTTACTTACTGCTTTATACAACACAAAAATCTATACTATGTACTAAAATGTATATATATTATATCTATTCTTAAAACTATATCCTAACTTTTATGTAAATATTCCGGATTCAAATTCATGTTAACACTTTGAGTGCTGAAAACGCACGGTATGAGTTTTCTACAAGTGACTAATATGCGTAAATCCACACTAGCGCAGCGGCTGAGAAAATACAGATCTGTGTGACTCAGCATAGTCGTAATATTTTTCGAACGAAACGCATGTGCGGCGCAACACAACCGCTGTGAAGAGCGGCAGCACGAATTTTTTAGGTAAAAAAAAAGATCGCAGTCGTCGAAAAAAAACCGCAGTCAAAGTGTTAACAAAGGAATAACTATTAATGGCATATTGATTGGTGCGTACTAATATAACCGTTAATTTGAAGAATATTGTAAACGTTTTTTTCGTTTTAAGGAACAAATATGTGTTTTAAAATAAAAAAAATATTAAGAAATTCAACTCACATTATCAATCGACATGGTGTTGCACCCTCTCAAAGGCACGCTGTACTGCAGATCTCCCCTTCTCGACACGTACTCCCGCAAACAAGATGAGTTGCTGCCCAGTCCAGTCGGGTACACTATTCCGTTGAAGTGGGCATCCCTGAGGAAATTAAAGACAGTAACATAAAGAGACGACCGACGTGGCGCGGTGGGCGAAGGTCGACCTGCGACGCAGGAGGTTGCGGTTTCGATTCCCGCCTCGGAACAATTGTGTGTACGATCTGCAGATATTTGTTCCGGGTGTTCTGGTTTATTTTCTATATATAATAAAAAATATCTATCTATGTAATGTATTGTATTATGTATATCAGTTATCTAGTACCCATAACACAAGCTCTGCTTACCATGGGGGAGATAATGCTGTGTGAATTGTCCAGCATTATTTATTTATTTATAAAGTCTTTGCTCTCATAATATTACCATTAGCAAAGTATTACCTATGTTCACATTTACAATTTATTTATATTTGCGTTTATATTGATTTAATTAGTGACATTTAATTTTATTTTATTGAATTTTATATTCACGTGCCTGTATTCGGGCGAGATACAATACAATACAATACAAAAATACTTTATTGTACACCAGTTACATATTATTATAAAATACATCACATGATACAAGTACAATGGGCGGCCTTATCGCTTAGAAGCGATCTCTTCCAGGCAACCTTTGGATGGAAAGAATTATGTGTATTTAAGAAAGGCAGGGGTGTACCAAAGATAAGCTAGAATAAATATGAACATAACATGAATATATAAAGATAAATAAATATATATATATTATATATAAAATATGTTTACCTAATATACTTCTATTAGATATGCAGCTCTACTGTGTTATTCCACCAATATATTATGTACCATGTCAAATGTGAATAAATATTACTGATAACACAAAATATTACTTTCCCAAAATATTACAAAACGGAACAGCTAAAGTTGTTCCTGATTTTGACGAAATACTAAAATATATCTAACGAATGTTTTGGATATCACCCAGTAGCAATTGCTTTGCATTATAATTATGTGCAATTCGTAATGAATACATCCGACAGAGAACCAAGGTTATCGACATAGCTCAAAGAATTAGCAAGCTGAAGTGGCAGTGGGCCGGTCATATCTCGCGAAGAACGATGGGGCAAACGTGTTCTTGAGTGGAGACCACGACTCGGTAAACGTAGTGTAGGACGCCCTCCCACCTGCTCGGTGGGATGACGACCTGCGAAAGACTGCAGGTATGCGGCAAGCTGAAGACAGGGCGCTATGGCGCTCATTGGGGGAGGCCTATGTCCAGCAGTGGACTGCTATAGGCTGATGATGATGATGATGTGAAATTTGGTAGCAGTGGACTGACAGCTTATCAATGGGAGTGGGGTCTTCAGTGGAGTGTGTGACGGTTGCTATGGCTGTGATGGCTATTCCTGTGATTGCTGTGGCTGTGGTTGGTTATGACATGTGTACTCCTATAGTGGCAGTGGTTACTAGTTTTGTTACCTGGAGCGTGGTAGGTGCGCGGGTGTGATGGTGACATCCATGGACTCTCTGCCGCAGTGGACTGACAGCGTGTCGAGAGGAGTGGTGTCTTCCGTGGCTGGTGTGACGGTTGCTATGGCTGTGGTTGCTAGTTCTGAAACAAAATGATTAAAATAAAATATATTTGAAGTTTAATAAGAAAGGACGTAGCCAATTCGATGATGAATTCCATGAATTTTGAATTCCAAAAAGATGAACACCATGAAGGTGTTCATCTTTTTGGATTTGACTACAGCAATTTCAATTAGTAGGAGATGTTATTATTGTCCTGTTATGAAATGAAATGAATGTTTATTTCTTTAGGCTTACAAATAAGCACTTAGACAAGTCATATTTTATACTATTCATTATTATATTGATGTTCACTTCAATTTTTTGTCCACCAGTGGAAGAAGTGAGAAGAAACCACTAGTATGTTCATAACTTATGTGTCTAGTACATATGATTTGCTTATCTGTAAGTTGTTAGATTTTGAGTTGGAGCAAAACTCGTTCCAAGCTTTTTTATCTTCTAGATAATCTGATATTTTGTAATAAGCCTTTTTACAAAGAATATGCTTCATAATTTTATAAATTTATTTATTGATAATTTTTGCAACTCACTTGGAGTTTTGTTGTAGAAGCGTATACATTGCCCTTTAAAAGATGCACTTATCTTATGTAGTTGTTATCAATGACTCTAGTTGTTTATATTCCTCCGAACGGGTAAATTGGTAATTTAATAGTATTTATTCATTTATTTCAGAGAACTTATAAATTTAATATTGGAATAAATTAAATTTAAGTTCTTAATATTAATTATGGAGTCCTCGCTTAACTGGTATCCCAGTTAGAAGTTGAAAGACTTGAATTTAATTTGTAGAAACTAAAGGGATTTATATTTTTAAATTAAGATTTGTTATGTAATTTATTCCAGGGTATTTATTAAGAATCCGAAAAACGCATAAACTTAAATACTCGTATGTTTCAAAGATGTTTCAGTTTTAAAGTTTTATAATATCCATTCCTATGAAACCCTTTGATAGGTATCAAACAGACTGAAAGATAAATCATATGTAGATATAATAATTATTCCCTTGCTAACCACCATTGTAGAAAAAGCGCGTTCAAATCTTTTGTATGAAAAACAGGCCATGCCACAGTTAAGTGCGAAAAATGGATTTAATGTTATAATTTATCAATTTTCGCGTTTAATTATTGTAACGAAGGCAGAAAGCTTGTCAGAATATTATCTGATGCTTATATGTCTACAAAAGGCTAGCTTCTATCAAAGCAGGAGTAAACAGTCCAAGTAAAGTTCTCAAAATATAAGAACAAGTAGAAAATAAGTGAAAGAAAGAAAGAAACAAAACACATTTATTGATTCACAAGTTCATAGGTACAGCTTAGTGTAGTGTATGTAAATAAATAAAATAAATAAATAAATAAATAATGCTGGACAATTCACACATCATTATCTAGCCCCATGGTAAGCAGAGCTTGTGTTATGGGTACTAGATAACTGATATACATAATACAATACATTACATAGATAGTTTTTTTTTTTTATTATACATAGAAAACGACCAGAGCACCCGGAACAAATATCTGCAGATCGTGCACACAATTGTTCCGAGGCGGGAATCGAACCCGCAACCTCCTGCGTCGCAGGCGGACCTTCGCCCACCGCGCCACATCGGTCGCCAATGTAGGTGTAGTTGCCCTAATATGTTTTGGGCTCATCTTCAAAGTGGTTTCACCTTTGGTATTAAAAAGATAATTTGGACTTGCCTAAATTAAATTGTTTATTTTTGTTGGCAATATTGATTCAACATTTAAATATCCATTAGGATATGTTAAATTATTTAGTGAAGACGACCCTTTATTTTAAATGAAGGTTTTATTAGAAAGCATGGTTAATTTTAACTGCTAAGTCATGGCGGAACGTTACGCATGGCGAATTACACCATATAATTTGATAATAACACATAGCTTTTCAAGCTGCAGAATCACGAGAATTTTCAAATTATTTTGGAGTCACTTCTGAAATCGATCTTTGGAACCAAAATCAGTTGTTGTTTTGAACAAACAGAAACGCGACTTCGAATTCTATCGAATATCTTATTATTATTATATCCTTTATTATTTTCATATTTTAACGTCATGCTGTTTTGCAGGTCGCATCTCATATACCTTAACTAATTCCTTGATTTAATATTAACATACATATACATACTTAATATTATAATTACCTGCAAAAATAAACTCTACAAAGACATATTCGCAGACGAACTAAAAAAATTATTGTCAGTTTGTTTGATCTATTGTGAGAGGGATGGGTGACTCGTCTTTCTCATATGTAAAATAATTAGTGTAATTGGTGATTGTGCCGTTCTAATGAAATAATAAAATAATAATATTCGACGACCGATGTGACGCGGTGGGCGATGGTCCGCCTGCGACGCAGGAGGTTGCGGGTTCGATTCCCGCCTCGGAACAATTGTGTGTACGATCTGCAGATATTTGTTCCGGGTGTTCTGGTCGTTTTCTATGTATAATAAAAAAATATCTATATGTAATGTATTGTATTATGTATATCAGTTATCTAGTACCCATAACACAAGCTTTGCTTACCATGGGGCTAGATAATGCTGTGTGGATTGTCCATCATTATTATTATTATTATTATATTATTAATATTAAAAAACATCTACACGCGATTCTAGCTAGTTGATTAATTGTTATTCTACTATTCAAACTTCATGAATTCCTTACTATTAGCATAATTTAGCGAAAATATACAAAATACCTTCCAGGCCATTGACTATTCGACCCAAAAACGTGGTAACACAAGAGTCTTGAAACTGGCCAGTGGGGTCTTGACCCCAAGGCGCTGTCTCGGCGGGTGTATGTCCGGGTAATGACCCCGCCATCACTGGTATACCTGTCTGACGGATACTGGTACCTAACGTGTGCTAAGGAGAGCTTTATTTATTTATTTATTGACGACGATTCACTATCGTCGTCAATACGACCGATGTGGCGCGATGGCCGAAGGTCCACTTGCGACGCAGGAGGTTGCGGGTTCTATTTCCGCCTTGGAACAATTGTGTGTGTATGCATATATTTGTTGCGGGTGTTTTGGTTATTTTTATGTATAATAAAAAATATCTATCTATGTAATCTATTATATTAGTATATCAGTTATCTAGTACCCATAACACAAGCTCTGCTTAGCTTGGGGCTAGATAATGCTGTGTCAATCGTCCAGCAATATAATTATTTTAAACGTTAGCGTGAAACAAGTTATAATATACATATATTAAAAGGTGGACACACAAAAAAAAAATTACATATTATAATTAAATGTATATAGGACTCTTTTAAATCTGGTTTGGTTAAATTTTAAAATTAATATTGAATTGATTTGTAAATCAGAGAAGTAGGTATTTTTACATTAATTTTTTAAATGATTTGATGTAAAAGCTTACCTCATTTTGTTGAATCCTTTTAGTAATCCATTACTAAGTGCATAGTCAAAATCAAAGAAGTAGGTTATTACACAATTTTTTGTACACAATTTTACATTAAATATTAATAGATTTAATGTTAAAAATAACCTGTAGATACCTCATTTTGTTGAATCCTTTACTAGGTACATCATTAGGATGGAGTTCTTCGAAAGACAATCGGACGATTACAGTTATTTGTTTTTTTTTTCTTTTCCTGTCTTGTGTATCTGTATTTGGTGTGCAATAAAGAGTTATTGTATTGTATTGTATTGTTAACTTTGTGGAAGTGGAAACTTGGTCGAAAATTTTGATTAACGAGTAATTGTCCCATTATTTCTTTGAAGAAAATATGCTTTTATGCATATATGAATGGCAAGATTAGGATCGTATTCGAAAAAAAATTTTTTTTTTTATTCTTTTGCTCGATTTTGTTCTTCCAACCTTTAAATATAAGGCTTTTGATAACATATATGATATGATTGTGTTTTTAAAATTGTTATGTGTCGTGTCAAATAAACCTTTTTCATTTCATTTCATTTAATTTAATTTCATTTCATTCATTTCATTTCATTTCATTCATTTCATTTCATTTCATTTCATTTCATTTCATTTCATTTCATTTCATTTCATTTCATTTCATTTCATAACATTTTTGGGGCTAATGGCTGGCATCATGCCCTTATTTTAGGGCATGATGCCAGCCATCAGCCCCAAAAATTCCAGAACTGGAGCCTCCAGTTCTGAAGTGGTATTTTTGATGTTGATGCTGATGGGTGGATGGATGAACTTTGTTAAGTGGCAACTTCTGTAGAAAATTTCGATAATTTGAAGAAAGCATGCCTTGAGGGGGCTGTAAGGGGGACTCAAACATCCCGTCTCCCAACACTAACCTGCACGTGGTTACACCCTGCTAGATAATGAACTAGGCGGAAATATCACTGTTGGATGGATGAGTCAGTCCCAGCGGTGGGCTTACCTGTGCTGGCTGGGATCTGCTTGGATCGCGCGGTCGCGAGCAGCGCCGTTATCAGGAGGGTGCTCCACATGGTTCAGTCTGTAACAACATAAAACATATTGCTTAACATTTTGACTGCGATTTTTTTACGACGACTGCGATCTTTTTTTTAACCTAAAAAATTCGTGCTGCTGCTCTACACAGCGGTTGTGTTGCGCCGCACATGCGTTTCGTTCGAAAAATATTACGGCTGTGCTGAGTCACAAAGATCTGTATTTTCTCAGCCGCTGCGCTAGTGTGGATTTACGCATATTAGTCACTTGTAGAAAACACATACCGTGTGATTTCAGCACTCAAAGTGTTCATCTTTACGAAGTAGAAAATAAGTTCAACCACCTCATGAGGAAGGTTGACTCCTCCAATTCCACTTCTTGCGGTGTCATAGAAGACATTCACCATCTCTTGGTGTAATGTGATCGGACTCAGTCACTGAGGAGTCAATTAGTCGATAGATAGATAGATAAATAACACTTTATTACACCACACAAAACAGAAAATAATACAGAGATAAAAACTTAGAATAAAGTTATAAAGGGTGGCCTTATCGCTGAGAGCGATCTCTTCCAGGCAACCTTGGGATGGACTGGACATGAACGAACAATATAGACGGTGGCACTTTAATAAATAATTGGTAACAAATACACTAAATACCTACATTACAAACATTATAATAAAGTTACAAAGACATAAGATAAGGCTATCAATATTTCATATGGATAAATAATGCTGATGCAGCAGTTTTTTGAAGATAGGGAGTGATTTTGCACGTCTGATGTCCAGAGATCGATGATTTTAATTTGAATCTCGCAGAATTGCAATTGGAAATAGCACATGTAAATTGATTTTACCAATAAATTGTATTTCTGTATTTCTGAATATTTTACTCTCCACCCCATTGTGCACGGCCGCTAAGGTTTTGTACACAATGATATATGATATTATTAGATTCGACAGAGAACCAAGGTTATCGACATAGCTCAAAGAATTAGCAAGCTGAAGTGGCAGTGTGCCGGCCATATCTCGCGAAGAACCGACGGCCGCTGGGGCAAACGTGTTCTTGAGTGGAGACCACGACTCGGTAAACCTAGTGTAGGACGCCCTCCGACCAGGTGGGATGACGACCTGCGAAAGACTGCAGGTAGATGCTGGATGCGGCAAGCTGAAGACAGGGCGCTACGGCGCTCATTGGGGGAGGCCTATGTCCAGCATTGGACTGCTATAGGCTGATGATGATGACGATGATTATTAGATAAAGTAAATAGTGTGTGATTGTAAAACGGGACTGGCATATTCGCTAAGCGAATAAAGTCTTTAAAAAAAAACAATAGAATTAAAAAAAAAAGAAGTAGAAAAGTTATCCTGTGTCCTGATTTTATATCTACACGCGCTGTGTTAAGTTTATTTATTCATGTACTAAATAAAGAACAATATCGCATCGTAATTTTTGGCAGATTATCACTACATAGTATGAAACAAAGTCCCCGCTCTCTGTCCCTATGTATGTTTCGATCTTTAAAACTACGCAACGGATTTTGATGCGGTTTTTCTAATAGAGAGAGAGAGATCTAAGCATACATAGGGACAGACACACAGCGGGAAGTGACTTTGTTTTATACTATGTATTGATTATGTTTTACTGCTGAAACCTAACTAATGAATTTTCTAGAAACCCGGCCCACTTCCACTCTCATTACCTATTTCTACGCCCTGCTTACACAAGGGCTTAAGACAAAATGGTACCCATTGTTTCTCTTATACATTATCTAGATACTAAGGCCTATAAATATGTACAAATGATAATGAAATATGAAAATTAATAAAGTAGAAATATTAAGTCAGTGATATGATTTGTAGATTGGTACCTTGTTGTATACCTGCCTTCTATTTTAGACAACCGACAGCTGAGCGACAGTGAAGGTCAACGCAGGGCAACTCTTATAGATAATCACGAATACTAAACTTATGAAATAGATATTTGTAGACACGTAAACGTAGCCCTATATTAGCACTTGCAAAGCTCAGGATTGCCCTATTTTTCGAACGAAGACTTATAAAAGTTAACAATAGAAACCAAATTACCGAGATCTTAATTAAAAACGGGTCAACAGCTGAAAATAACCCAAATTACCGAGATCTTAATTAAAAACGGGTCAACAGCTGAAAATAACCCAAATTACCGAGCTTAATTCAAAATCGGTCAACAGTTGAAAATAACCCAAATTACCGAGATCTTAATTAAAAACGGGTCAACAGCTGAAAATAACCCAAATTACCGAGATCTTAATTAAAAACGGGTCAACAGCTGAAAATAACCCAAATTAACGAGATCTTAATTAAAAACGGGTCAACAGCTGAAAATAACCCAAATTACCGAGATTTTAATTAAAAACGGGTCAACAGCTGAAAAAGTACAAATATTACGAAACTACAGAATAACTATGTATGCCTAACTGAATGGGTAATACCCAGAGATACGTAATATTGGCACAGGTGTTGTAGTGCCAAATCTATAGCCAGTCTAAACCGTCTAAAACGTGTCGTTGTGCAATACACTGTTTGAACTGATAGTACAAGTGTGGCCTACATTCTCTGAATAAGTAAATTTATTTTATATATGGAGCCTGTACCAATACCTGGTAAAAGGAAAAGGGGACGTCCACTTGAAAGATGGGTCAACTAAATTTTGGAAACAGAAAATAATTGGGCGGCCATAGCGAAGGATAGAAAGAAATTGCACAGTCTGGAGGAGGCCTTTACTCAAATAGAGATCAAAGAATTATAAAAATACTTATATAATAATGCTCAATAATTAAAGTTTTCTAATTTTTTTAACAATCTTCAATTTAATTTGATTATAATTCAATTATTATGGAATTAATTCTTTGATAATAAATGGCTAAATTATTATTATTAATTATTATGAGGTAAATATATAAGCCGGAAAATTTGAAAACACATGCACAAACGTTACGACTGATATAAAAACAAAATACAAAAAAAAAATGCTGGACTATTCACACAGCATTATCTAGCTCCATCGTAAGCAGAGCTTGTGTTATGGGTACTAGATAACTGATATACATAATACAATACATTACATAGATAGTTTTTTTTAATTATATATATAAAACGACCAGAACACCCGAAACAAATATCTGCAGATCGTACACACAATTGTTCCGAGGCGGGAATCGAAACCGCAACCTCCTGCGTCGCAAGCGGACCTTCGCCCACCGCGCCACATCGGTCGTCAAAATACAAAAATCTTTATTCGAAACAAGAAACTTATAGTATAGGGTACAATTGTGGGCTGACTGCCGCAAAAGTTAAGAAACTGTGTAGCGGAGCGCCTTCCTCCGCAAACAAAATAATAGGGATGTTTCTTCCTTCACCACACACACTACACACTATAAAAAGAGATATATGTGTGTAGTGTGTGTGGTGAAAGAGTACAACGTGAGTAAAGGGTACAACCTTCCTCCGCAAACAAAAATAATAGGGATGTTTCTTTAAAGAAATATAAAAAGAGATATATGTGTGTAGTGTGTGTGGTGTAAAGAATAAAGAATATTTATTTCAAAATTTACAAGATTTTTTTTTATAAATAAATCTTATTACTATGCAATTAAGTAGGTAGGTATACGAACTTGCTAAGGCTTCCATTTGTTGCATGAATCATAACTTCCGTGTTAGTAATAATACTGTGTTACGGCAAGTATGTACGGTGTGGTGTGTGTGTGAGTGTGTGTTGTGTGTTGTGTGTATGTGTGTGTGGTGTGTGGTGTGTGTGTGGTGTGTGTGTGTGTGTGTGGTGTGAGTAGGTATGAGAGTGTGGTGCTCCTGAGGAATGAAGCTGGTTATTTGCATTTATTTAGCTAAGGCTTTTAGAATAGCCTCTTAACATGCAGAATATTTTATTGTAACAGTTTTACCAAAAGTAAGTCCGCTTCTAGTTGTAATTTTTTATAATTAACATGTTTGGCTTGGATTTTGTATCATAAATGAATAAGTGACATGATTCTTGTAGACTCCGCTCAGAAACATTATTTACTGAAGCGGTAGTGGGCCGGCCATATCTCGACAATAACCGACAACCGTTGGGGTAAATGTGGCCTTGAGTGTGACCACGACTCGGTTAAAGTAGTAAGCCCTTCGGCCAGGTGGAATGACGTGCTGCGAAAGAGTCTGCAGTCTTTCGCAGCACGTCAATGATAAAGCAGGTAAGAAAGGGCCTAATTCAACAATCGAAAAACCACGTTCTAGTTATTAAGCTTTGTTAATATGTCGAAATATAAACGGTTAGGTATTTTCCGCATTATTACTTCTGACTTAAAAACCTAATCTAAAACCACGTACCAAACAAGTTGTTAATAAAACTGATGAAATCTTCACCTAAATTTTATTAAAAACTTGTTTTGCTAACTTCAATAACCAACAACCCCATAACTCTGACGTAACCTATAGGAAATATAACGGAAGCATGATATTTCCGTTATTCGTGACGGTCTGCCAGACAGGGAAATCACTGATATAACGTATTCTACGTGTACGTTCCGTCCCTTAGAGGGTTACGGTCGCACTTTCAGTTATAAAGCACAGTTTCTGATAAAGAAAATCAAAGAAACAAAAGACTATTGAACGAACTATAAACCGCACGCAGTTTTTTAAGTTTTTCGAGACATATATACTATATCCCATCTCTCTCAATCAATAAATTTCTTTCGGACCCTGGTGGGGGCACAGAGAGGGGCATCGAGGCCTGGCCTCATTTCCCCGGCGTCAACTCGAGGGATGTCGACCCCTCGGTCCTTGGGTTTAGTGGGAATCTCTTTATTTTTCCCTCTTCTCAATGATTTCTTTTTTGGCTGCATTCGGTTTATATGTCTTTTTCTGTGTGTGTGTGTGTGTGTGTGTTTTTTTTTTTTAATCATCCATCTCTCTCATCTCAATACTAGATCCCTATCTATTATCCCACGGTAATAAAATATTTATAAGACCACCTAGGGATAATTATTTTACATACAAAAGCGAACCTTCCATACAAATTTAGCAAATTGGTACATAAGAAAAAATATACATCCGTCTAAACGTATACGATAGAGGATTTAAAATAATTGTTACTCATCAGTACATACTTCCTACCACTGAAAATATATCCCCCAAACAATGGGGAAAGGGGGGGGGGGGGGGTCGTTAAGGTAATAATAATAATAATCGTTTATTTAGGAACAAAAACAATGCTTAGGTACTTAAAGTTAAAAATGAAAACGTGTCATCTGCAGAAGTAAAACTGTGTCGTGCAGACGACAACGCCCTCCTACGAATTACACGTGGATAGGGTTCCAAAAAAGAAAATTTACAAAAAATAGTAAACCTACTGAAAAGATAGTATTATAACAGTTTAGTTTTTAGTTAAAAGTACATATTATTATACAGTTTAAGTTGTAGGAAAAAAAAATAAGAACATACAAATTACGTTGCGACCTGCGACACAGTATTTTACTTCTGCAGGTCGCATCGCTTCATATTTTTGTTCTAGCACCTAAGTGTGTTTCAAATAAAGACTTATTACTTTTAAAAAAAACAATTAAATAGCTTAAGGGTCCGACGACCCTCGCTTGCAAAAATCGCTCCGAATATCGCTGTCCCTGTTTAACCCTTGCGCCGCGCCCCATGCGTGCGCGATAGCAATATTAGCCGTTCAAAATTTGGTTTGTTCCGTAATACCAAAAAATATGACTGAAAACTTTTTGTATTCTTCACAAAGTATTGTTATTCTGTAACTAGACAATATAAGCTATGTTCCTTAATAAATAAAACGTAAGATATTGATGTTTTTAATACGAAACAAATAGCAAGAAAACTTGTCCATTTTCGCATAAAAATGTGCCAAATGAGATTGGCTTTCATTTCATTTTAGGTAAGTATTTTGAAAAAAAAAACTATTTGGGAACCTAGATAAATACTATTTTAATACAAATAATGCAATATTATAGTGAAAATATGCTTGAATTAGAAATAATTTTGGTATTACGTTTGTATGAAGATTTCGTCCCTCCGGAGGCCTCTTAAGTTTTTACAATCTAATACAGGTGATGCGCAGGATTGTTACGCGCCTTTCTCTGGTAGGTTCCCTCGGTCAACTCTTACGAGTACGTTATCTAGTAATCTCTACCTATAAAACAAGCTCTACTAGAGCCTGGTGATAATAATGTCTAACATAATATTACAATTGCTCCATAACCATGTCTCCCAACGTCGATATAATCGTAGCGGTAATTATTTCATCGATTTCTATAGACTAGCCAGACATTCGAGGTAGTCCCTAAGGTCACGTCCCATGCAAACCACTCGACCAAGTAACAGACCGTATTGGTAAGACAATCTTGCATTAAATGCAGCGTAATGACTTAATGTGACACAATGCAGCGAAAGCCAGGGACTTGCGTAATACTAGCCCATTCACCAGGCTGGGCTTTGAACAAAGTCATGAAATAAGAATGTTGTTCGATATAGCGCAGTTACATTGTCTGTTTTGAGCAAATTCGGTCACCCATTTGTGCCCTCCATATCACTAGCAAGCTATCCAGTTTATTATTATTATACCATAAAGATCCAGGTCATATATAAATAATGCTGGACAATCCTCAGCTCGGTATAGCCACAAACATATCACTTTAAACAAAAATTAATTATACCATGTCCTGATACGCATGTTAATTACAAGTTATCTAGACATTTTTAGGAATTACCTTCATATATCTATTTATAATATAAATTATATATTAACATAAATGATTATAAATTAAAGAAAACTCAAAACCTAAATCATAGTAAATATCCCGTTTATTCATTTCGGGGTTTTTTTTTTAAATATATGAGCATCTGGTCAAAGCGAGAGGTCGTATCTGGCCGTAGCGCATCAGCAACGCCATACAGCGTGGGGCAAAACAGCGTCTTGGGGATCTGACAGTTATTTGCAACAGTCTGCTGTAAATACAAGTTCTAGTTTGTTTCTATTATGTGATTGTAACCTTTCGTTAACAAACTTTTTGTTAACAAAGTCTAAGTGTACCATGATACTTGCACCGGCATCAGCGAGCTGCTGGCCTTCCTGGAGGACATCGGGTGGTTAGACTAGCAACCCGCAAAAAAGGCCCACCGTCGGCCAAGTTGCGGAAACCAGTCCAGAAACAAGTAAGTAACCATGATACTTTTAAATGGTAATAATAACTTCCATACATTATGTAGTTAGCCATTCAAGTTGTCCCTTCAAATCGACTCACGCGCAAGTCAATGTTCACTACCATGCTCATTACGATATCAAGAGTACGGCAAGTGTGTCAATATGTCAGCGATGATGTAACGAAGGACATGTTTTATCTGTGCCGTCGATAAAAGGTAAAACATGCCTTGCTAAATAACCATTAAGTGTCCCATAGCAGTTGGTTGTATGTGGGTTGACTGGTAGGCTTTTCATAAGTCATACCACGCCCAATCTTTTCAATATAGTAGAGAAGCGGAGTCCCTCGAAAATTTCCCTCGATTGAAAAGGCGAAAATACGTGAATCTTGACCGAGGTTAGGCGAACGTCTACAGCTACGTGTCCATCCAAAGGTTGCATGGAAGGAATATCTCTTAGGGATAAGGCCGCCCATTGTGCATCTGTATCTTTGTTTGTTTGTTCTTTACTGTTTTTTTCTGTGTTTGATGCAATAAAGTGTATTTGTATTGTATTGTTACCTATTTGAGCCTTTTAACTCGGTCCTCGCTTTTATAAAAGAAAGTAACGATGAAAAAAACAAATGTCATAATAATATCGATGGTCAGAAAAGGTCAAGGGGAAAAGAATGATTGAATATTTTATTTGTTTTTACATATTGTGGTATAATAGCAGATAAATCAAAATATTTATATTATTGCTATAGGTTAGATATTATATATATCAGTTTAAAAAAATTAGATATTTAATTAGTCATAGACGACCGATGTGGCGCGGTGGGCGATGGTCCGCCTGCGACGCAGGAGGTTGCGGGTTCAATTCCCGCCTTGGAACAATTGTGTGTACGATCTGCAGATATTTGTTGCGGGTGTTCTGGTCGTTTTCTATGTATAATAAAAAATATCTATACATAATACAATACATTACATACAAGTAATGTATTGCATTATGTATATCAGTTATCTAGTACCCATAACACAAGCTCTGCTTACCATGGGGCTAGATAATGCTGTGTGGATTGTCCAGCAATATTTAATTTAATTTAATTAGTCATTAGATCGTTATTTCTATAGGTAAAGAAGAATTTTATAACAGTCTTCTAATTTCATGACTGGCTTAATATTAAAAACTGTTGAAGACTCGCCAGCCAACGGAAATATTCTTTCAGCCATAAAGTGAGTGCTTACCCGTTCGACCCAAGATTTTTCTACCCAATAGGTATTTTGCTCCGTTCAACCCAAAACATCAGATTCAAGTTACCCGTTCTACCCACACCTACTTATTCCTAATTTCTATTGTTTGAATTCAAATAAATGACATAGTGAAACACTAAATAGGATGCTTAATATCGTTATTATTTACTATTATTACTATATAATCTAATAATTAATTATAAATTTATTGTATAATTTAATTTAATATTATTGCTACATGACCGAATAACTAATTATGAATTTATTGTATAATTTTTAATTGATATGTATAATTTCACATATTTTAATCGAATAATTACCAATTGAATGATACCATCTAATATACTTAAGTATATGTTAAGGTATGTACTATTTGACGTGTAATATTTTTGTTTACCAATAAATTGAACCATGAACTAAAGAAGAAGGGTCATTAGACAAAAAATGCAGAAATTCATTATACATATTTTTATTATTAAAATCAGTCTTGTTCAGATAATAGTCAGTTAAATATTTGTCTATTAGTCTAACAAAAAAAATAATCAACCTATAAAGAAACAAACATAATCAAATAATTATATTATAAAAAATAGCACATCACTGTTCAGATTCAGGTTTGTTTGTTTATTGTCTGTCCATATATCATTACTTACATTACTACATTACCAAAAAAAATGTTGTTCGCTACTGTACCGAAATTATCCAAACGAGGTAAGCTAATGCACGGTCATTTAATGACGTCTGCGAAGCTTGATAATATTTTGGTATCCACTTCCTTACATAATAGTAAACAGAGACCTTCAAATAAAATCAAAATATTAAATATTTTTATTATACAATAAATAGTAATCATTATTGCGTAATTTTAAAATATTTCCTTTAAGGTTAAGGCAAGCTGTTGTCGGCTTTACCAGTCCAGCAGTGGACTAGTAAATGCTGTTAATGTGATTACGGATATATATATATATGTATATATTTATTATATTGTCTAGTATACTTATATAAAGGTTAAATACACTAGAGTATAATTACAATCTAGCCATAGAATTGGCTAATGGGTAATTTAGTTCTAACTTTTTTTTATTTTTTATTTTTTATTCTCATTATTATAAAGGGCTTTGTCGCACACGCACCCTAGTTCTAACTTATTTTTACATATATATCTTAGTAAAATAATCTAACTACTTTTCATCATTTATTTATTCTCTATATATAATACAAAAACAGTTCGTACTGTACTGAAATTATCCAAACGAGGTAAGATGACGCACGGTCATTTGATGTCATGCTCCGCGGAGCTTGACGAAATGTGTTCTCAGTTCCGGGTAGTATACACTGAGATGCTCAAATGTTATAGGTACAAATAGTTGTGTTGTAATTTGTGGCTTTATTGAATTGAGGGGATAAAAAAACTTGGGTCAAAGATACAGTGTCTGTTCAAATGACGACCGATGTGGCGCGGTGGACGAAGGGTCCGCCTGCGACGCATGAGGTTGCGGGTTCGATTCCCGCCTCGGAACAATTGTGTGCACGATCTGCAGATATTTGTTCCGGGTGTTCTGGTCGTTTTCTATGTATAATAAAAAATATCTATTTATGTAATGTATTGTATTATGTATATCAGTTATCTAGTACCCATAACACAAGCTCTGCTTACCGTGGGGCTAGATAATGCTGTGTGAATTGTCCAGTATTATTTATTTATTTATTAAATGTTAATTATGGTGGAATACTAGCTTAGCTTCTCTAGCGACCTCGCTTACTTGATTCCTTGATAAAATCACTAGTTATAAACCAAAGTCGCTTCCCGCTGTCTGTCTGTCCTGTATGTATGATTAGATTTTTAAAACTACGCAACGGATTTTGATGCGGTTTTTTAATGGATTCAAGAGGAAGGTTTATAAATAATTTTATTAGACATATTTAGACTTAAATAGGCAAATAACCATGTATTAGACATATAAGAGATGAACATGCTAGTGATTTCTTTTTCACTTCTTCCACTTGTGGACAAAAAATTGAAGTGAACAGTAAAAAAAAATTATTTGATAATAATTTAATGTATAAAATATGACTTGTCTAAGTGCTTATTTTGTAAGCCTAAAGAAATAAATGATTTGACACATAGATTTCAACGCAGGCGAAGCCACGGGGCGCATCTACTAGATGCGCCCCGTGGCTTCGCCCGCGAACTACTAGTTCATATTTAGTTAATTTGCCTTTCTGGCAGCGCGAACAAATAAACCAACATATTCCTTTGAATCGCCAAATCACGTAACTGGAAACGTGTCCCATAAAAATTGACCAATTTTAAGACACAAAATTAATCGCGAACTTCTTTGATTGACCAAAAAAATTTCACACTATTCGAAAGATTTCCGATCGGAGACCATCATCCATTTCATTCATTTCGTTCATTTAAAATAATCTATTTGGTAAAGTACATTCTATCGTTCGTTTTAGATTGAAAGCTATTGAATGTAAGCGGGATAACAACGAACCATATTTGTGTTGAAGACTTGAAGAACACCAACGTCTATATACCTATAACTAGAGATTTCTTCAGGCTGAGTACAGTAAGGTCGCGAGTGTTGAAGGTTAGTACTTACAACTGTTTAACAATGTGTTTCTATAATAAGAATCCAATGTATAAGAAACAAGTTTAAACTTTTGAAGCCTTTTTATATTAAAGCCTTCAAATATTACTTTTACCTGCATCTATTATCCTACTAATATTATAAACGCGAAAGTTTGTAAATATGGATGGATGTTTGTTACTCTTTCACGTAAAAACTACTGAATGGATTTGTATGAACGTAAATGTGAATATAAAAAATAATGAAACTTTACAATAATATAGCTTATACACCAGAATAACACATAGGCTACAATTTATAAAGATATATTGTATATTATCCAAAATATCTATCACCACGCGGGTGAAACCGCGGGGCGCAGCTAGTCATTTAAAAATAAATAAATAAATAATGCTGGACAATCCACACAGCATTATCTAGCCCCATGGTAATCAAAGCTTGTGTTATGGGTACTAGATAACTGATATACATAATACAATACATTACAAAGATATATATTTTTTATTATACATAGAAAACGACCAGAACACCCGGAACAAATATCTGCAGATCGTACACACAATTGTTCCGAGGCGGGAATCGAACCCCCAACCTCCTGCGTCGCAGGCGGACCTTCGCCCACCGCGCCACATCGGTCGTCTGTTTATAATGTAAGTTTTCTTGTTTTTTTTTAAACCTTAAATAAACTTATGCAACAATATAAACTGTGCTAAATAGATCAATATTACGAAATGTAGGTGTTATTAGTACAGCCTCGCACACAAAGCCAATGTCACAAGTAAATAATACACAGACATTCATGCAGACCGGACTCGGAGAGGGTACTGGTGCGGAGAAAAGTGTTTGATAAAAATAAAAGCATAAATATCGGAATAAAGGCATGACATAGATTTTTTGGTATGGTTTCCTAATAAACAATAACATACCTAACTTAAGTCGGTGTAACTTAATTGTAGGTATTTTTATTATACCTTGTTTTATCAGTAAAAAGTACTTAATGATTCTCTTACCCAATTAAATATGAAAGTAGTAACCATAATATTGTTATATTTCAGAATATGTTTTAGTCTGTTTGCAGTGTTTGTATTCGTTTTTATTAAGCTCCGTAGAGTATTTTAGCTAACTACCCATATTATTTTATTTATGTGAAATGGGTCCTACCAAACTAACTAACAAAAGATTTATTTATTTATTTATTGAGATAATAACATCATAACAGATTTTTTTATTAAGCCCTAAGGCGATAAGCTTATTTTGTTTCTCATCCGTGATTACAAGTCTTTTAACACTTTGATTGCTGAAATCACACAGTATGTGTTTTCTACAAGTGACTAATATGCGTAAATCCACACTAGCGCAGCGGCTGAGAAAATACAGATCTATGTGACTCAGCACAGCCGTAATATTTTTCGAACGAAACGCATGTGCGGCGCAACACAACCGCTATGTAGAGCGGCAGCACGAATTTTTTAGGCTAAAAAAAAACACATAAAATCTTACGAACATTATTGTGCTAGGAATTGTCTTCTCGCCAGTACAAAATACCGGTACAGGCGGTTGCACAAGGTTGTATTACGTCACACATTTCGGCAGCGGAGCTTTTAAAATGTCTGACATTTCCAATGAGTGAAAGAGATAGCTTTTAAATTTGGTTTGACATTTTGAATGAGGGAAAGAGAGAGGCGCCTTTTAGCTATCGGGTCAGGAAACAATAATAAGAACCGATAATACGGTTTTGAAAAGATAAGGTTTTATTAAAAACAATTTAATTAATAGCGAGCATCTATGATTTAAAAGGGTGCTTATTTATGCGTTTTTTGGGATAACTGTTGGTATAAAATAACTTTTAAACTAAAAAGAACAAAACGTGAGGAAATCTATAGAAATTAAATAAAAAAGGTAAATATTCGGAAAAAAATACTATAATAACTGCAGTATCTAAAAACTGGAAAACACGAAAAAACTGTACAAAATTATATCCCTAAATCAAGTTTATTCTTAATTTCTGTTGATTTCATTGTGTTTTGTTCTTGTTTAAAGTTATTTGTTACTTACCTACCATAAAGTATTACTTACCTACCATAAAGGTCTCGCGCCATAGACTCACATTCTTTTAGACTGGTTCCCCTATAAGGCTCATGCTGCTTAAGGCTAAACATTCTTTAAAAGACTTGTTAAAAACAGGCCAATATGGTGTTAGAGATTGCATCAAAACACATCTAGTTTTTGTAAGTGCATAACGGTCAAAAGTTCAAAACGGTCCGAAATACCGTTCGGAATACTAAATGACAAAACGTCACAGTTTCGTGATCAAATTAAAATACTTAAAAAAATGTTTATTCTAAATTATTTGCGCTTCTGTTAAATATCTATCGGGTAACTTGGCAAACGTAGTGTAGGCCCTCCGGCCAGGTGGGATGACGACTTGCGAAAGACTGCTAGCAGATGCTCGATGCAGCATGCTGAAGACAGGGCGCTATGGCGCTCATTAGGGGAGGCCTGTGTCCAGCAGTGGACTATTATAGGTTGATGATGACGATGATGAATATGTATGTCCCGATGTTGACTTGTTCGCTGATAGGTGGACTAAATTATTGAGAGCGTGTTTTTTATTTTGTGAACGTCATAATTAATTAAAATTTTCTATGTGTTTATGAATTAATATGTAATGATAACTATTGTACTATGTAATATAAAATGTAATTTTGTTTTCTATTAATTAATGTAATTGGTTTATATAACCGTTTTAATTATTAAAATAAATAAAAAATAAAATAAAATAAATAAAATGTATTTCTGTGCTGAAAGATCCCCTAATATAAATAAATAAAATACAATACTTGTTTGAAAGTACATTTTTGTGTTGTGCGTTAGGTATTGGATGAATGTGCGCAGAACTTTATAGCCATCTATGCCGTCTCATTACTGTGACAATAGATATCTCGCAGATATTTTAATGAAGTGGTGACCAATTATGACCAAGCTAGTTGGACACATGACATAAGAGGACACTGCAAGGTCCTAGCGAGGTCATGAGCGTCACAGTTCGCTGGTTGACCAGTATTACATCTACACGTAGATACCTAAATGTACCTAGTGCCTATTCTACCTATCACGTGAACCAACTAATACCTGAAAATGCAACCAGCATTATCAGGCTTTTGTTTTTTGAGAGAATTGAGCTATAATAAACGTCTTAAAAAAACCATAACGATCTTTAATTTTACAACAAATCTTTAAATAAATAGAGCTGGACAATAAATTTTATTTTTAAACTTGCATAAAACCTTATAAATACGAATACTCCTTGCATAAAACCTTAAACGGAAAATTCCCATATTTTTTATATTCTTTATAAAACAAATTCGCTTCCCGCTGTCTTCCCTATGTATGCTTAGATCTATAAAACTACGCAACGGATTTTGATCCGGTTTTTAAATAGATAGAGTGGTTCAAGAGAAAGGTTAATAAACGTTATTATAAGTTAATCCTTAGCATAATTAAGGTATATATATATATTATATTGTACACTTTTATGTAAGAATTATGACAATAAAGAAATCTGAATCTGAATCTAAACCATTTGACATAATATTTCCACGCAAACGAAGCCGCGGGGCTAGTATCCTTATATATCAATAAATCTGAACAAAAATTACGCAAAAATGGGTTTCTGAACGCATTTTTATTAGTTTTAGCAATGTGTACTTTGTCTACATTATTTGCACCTATCTTTTGTTTGATGCAAGTTTGAATTGACGTGTAAATAATTATTAATAAGTAAGAAGATTGCATGCCCATTACATAATCATGAAGTATTGTTTTTATTATCTCTGTGATCGCTTGACACAGTTACTGCGTTGGCATTGTAACCCATTGCAACGTTTCTTCTCTATCGCAAAAACATAAACTTATTGCATTAATAATGCTCATTGATTACCTCTTGAAATTACACTTTTTATTCGACTTTCAATGTACCTACATAAGAGTAAAGTTATCGACATAGCTCTAAGAATAAGCAAGCTGAAGTGGCAGTGGGCCGGCCATATCTCGCGAAGAACCGATCACCGCTGGGGTAGACGTGTTCTTGGGTGGAGACCACGACTCCGTAAACGTAGTGGATGACGACCTGCGTAAGACTGCAGGTAGATACTGGATGTGTCATGCTGAAGACAGGGCGCTATGGCACTCATTGGGGGAGGCCTATGTCCAGCAGTGGACTAATATAGGCTGATGATGATCAAGTATAACTTAACTTTGGTTTTCCACATCTTCAAAGAATTAAAGAGTACATATTTTATTCTTTGACATTGTGTCTTATTTAAACATACACCACCTATGTACCCTATTTACATGTATTTGATTCAATAAATATTTACTTTACTTTACTTAATTATGGGTCATCCCGTTAAAATACATTGCCGAGAGATCACCTGTTGCGACAAAACGCTTAAAAAAAATTCAACAATTTGAAGTCACCTTCTAGTTTTTGATAAAACAGAAAAATACTATGTACTTAGGTACTTACTAACCTAGATATACCATAGATATGTTGGATGATATACAATAATATCTTTTTGAATTGTAGCCTATGTGTTATTCTGATATGTAAGCTATATTATTTCTTTATTTATTTATTTAAACTTTATTGCACTATTAAAGGTACAAAGGGTGGGCTTAATGCCGAGGCATTTTCTACCTGCCAACCAGGAAACACATGTTTTAAATAAAGGGTTGACGTGCTAACATTACATACAAATATAAGTAATAGTAACTATGTTTATGACATTTTATAAATTATTGTGAGGTTTCATCAAAATCCATTCAGTATTTTTTTCGTGAAAGAGCAAAAAACATCCTCACAAACTTTCGCGTTTATAATATTAGTAGGATAATAAAACATAATTCAATTGTTATGTATTCCTACTTTTCATGATGTTAATGTAACCCTGAAACTTGTTAAAACTAGCAAAACACCGTGACTTCCCCTATCATTACGACACCATTGTAAACGTGATAAACATTACATAAAAAATTGAAAGGTTATTTACATAATGTTTTGCATTCGCAGTCGTATTTAGGTAGGTTTCAGCCATTACCAAAACCTGTCAGTGAGAAAAAAAACATCCTTTTGATAAATTAGTAATAAGGTAGGTAGTACTTAAGGGGCCTCCGAGGGACGAATTCTTCATACAAACGTAATACCAAAATTATTTCTAATTCAAGCATATTTCCACTATGTATGCATTATGTATGTTAAATAGTAATCATCTAGGTTCCCAAATAGTTATTTTTTTCGAAATACTTACCTAAAATGAAATGAAAGCCAATCTCATTTTGCACATTTTTATGTTTTCTTGCTATTTGTTTCGTTAATACGAAACAAATAGCAAGAAAACTTGTCTAAACATAAATATCTTACGTTTTATTTATTAAGGAACATAGCTTATATTGTCTAGTTACAGAATAACAATACTTTGTGAAGAATACAAAAAGTTTTCAGTCATAATTTTTGGTATTACGGAACAAACCAAATTTTTTACGGCTAATATTGCTATCGCGCACGCGTGGGGCGCGGCGCAAGGGTTAAACAGGGACAGCGATATTCGGAGCTATTTTTGCAAGTGAGGGTCGCCGGACCCTTAAAATACTCATTATGACACTCATGTTATAAATACGCAAGTTTAGATGTTTATATGGATGGATGTTTGTTACTTCTACACGCCACAACTACTGAACAGATCGGGCTTACATTTTTCTTATTATGTAGCTTTAGTTCCCATGGGATAGATATAACATTACATTTCCATAGAAACAACGTGTGCGAAGCCGCGGGCAGAAACTAGTTTTAAATAAAATAGGTAACTTGCCTAAAGTTTCTGTTCTATGAAAATATTATTTTAATTGGCGTTAGAAGCAATTTAGTGTATCTTATTATTTTTTGTTTTTAAAATGCATTACGGATTTGTAAATTCTGAATAATGATGTTGAATTGTTGGTAATAAAAAAAATTAAAGTAATTATTGCTACTCAATCTAGCAACAAACTCAGAATATTTCATGTCTAATTGTTTCAATTTGTGTGAATGCACAAAAAAGTAATAGTCGAATTTCGTAAAGTCACATCGCAATACCAAAATGTCGACAGCTCTAAGAAAAGGACATCGAAGGTCCGCCTGCGACATTGGAGATTGCGGGTTCGATTCCTGCATTGAGACAAATATTGGTACAAACTACAAATATTTGTTTCGGGTCTTATGGTTATTTTCTATGTATAATAAAAAATATCTATCTAAGAAATGTTTTCTATTAAGTGTATCAGTTATCTAGTACCCATAACACAAGCTCTGCTTAGCTTGGGGCTAGATGATGCTGTGTGAATCGTCCAGCATTATTTATTTATTTATCATGTATATAGTCATCATCATCATCATCAGCCTATAGCAGTCCACTGCTGGACATAGGCATCCCCCAATGAGCGCCATAGCGCCATGTCTTTAGCTTGCCGCATCCAGCATCTAACTGCAGTCTTTCGCAGGTCATCATCCCGCCTGATCGGAGGGCGTCCTACACTACGTTTACCGAGTCGTGGTCTCCACTCAAGAACACGTTTGTCCCGGCTGTTGGCTCTTCGTGAGGTATGGCCGGCCCACTGCCATGTTTATAGTAGTAACCACAGTTCATTCATTCATTCACAGATAACTCAAAAAGCAAAGACTACTAACGCCTTCGTCACTAAGGTCACCTCTACATGGCTCCGCAAGGGCGTCCGTGGGTGTAAGTAGCTGCAAAACCTCCCCCAATGAGCGCCACAGCGCCCTGTCTTCAGCTTGCCGCATCCAGCATCTACCTGCAGTCTTTCGCAGGTCGTCATCCCATCTGATCGGAGGGCGTCCTACACTACGTTTACCGAGTCGTGGTCTCCACTCAAGAACACGTTTGCCCCAGCGGCCGTCCGTTCTTCGTGAGGTATGGCCGGCCCACTGCCATGTTTATAGTAGTAACCACAGTTCATTCATTCATTCACAGATAACTCAAAAAGCAAAGACTACTAACGCCTTCGTCACTAAGGTCACCTCTACATGGCTCCGCAAGGGCGTCCGTGGGTGTAAGTAGCTGCAAAACCTCCCCCAATGAGCGCCACAGCGCCCTGTCTTCAGCTTGCCGCATCCAGCATCTACCTGCAGTCTTTCGCAGGTCGTCATCCCATCTGATCGGAGGGCGTCCTACACTACGTTTACCGAGTCGTGGTCTCCACTCAAGAACACGTTTGCCCCAGCGGCCGTCCGTTCTTCGTGAGGTATGGCCGGCCCACTGCCATGTTTATAGTAGTAACCACAGTTCATTCATTCATTCACAGATAACTCAAAAAGCAAAGACTACTAACGCCTTCGTCACTAAGGTCACCTCTACATGGCTCCGCAAGGGCGTCCGTGGGTGTAAGTAGCTGCAAAACCTCCCCCAATGAGCGCCACAGCGCCCTGTCTTCAGCTTGACGCATCCAGCATCTACCTGCAGTCTTTCGCAGGTCGTCATCCCATCTGATCGGAGGGCGTCCTACAATATGTTTACCGAGTTGTAGTCTCCACTCAACAGCACGTTTGTCTCAGTGGCCGTCGGTTCTTCGCGAGATATGGCCGGGCCACTGCCATGTTTATAGTAGTAATCACAGATAACTCAAAGAGCAAAGACTACTAACGCCTTCGTTACAATAGATTACTAACTTATGTGCCTTATGTAAATATTATTTATTTTATATATTACATAATTATCCTAAATAATTACGCCACCGTCAGCTCTATTACGTACTGATCCTATCCATCCAAAGGTTGCCTGGAAGAGATCGCTTTTAGCGATAAGGCCGCCGATTGTGCCACTAGATTTAGTTAGTATTAAGATCCTATTTTTATTATTTTCTTTATATTTGATGGTGCAATAAAGGTATATTGTATTGTATTGTATTGTATTGTGCCTTGTATGCGACTGTATGACGTAATACCGCGCTAATCCAAACGACCTACAGATACTACGCCGAAATCATTCAAACGCCCACGAGGAAGAGACTCAAGGCGATCGGAGCTATTTAGTTTGGGGTTCTTGGCATTTTTAATTTCATTAATTATCAGTACAAACCAAACGTTAGGTACAGATCTGCATCAAAAATCAAAGTGCTTTATATCCTTTAGACCCTTACAAGACTCTTGGACACATCACAAATTTCAAATTACATAAGAAAAACTAGATATCTTTCTATGTTATGTCAATACATAACATAGAAAGATATCTAGTTTTATAACAAATTAATAGTTAATACAATATTATGTTTATCAGTTATCTAGTACCAACACAAGCTCTGCTTACTATGGGGCTATAATTCAATTCAATTCAATTTTTTTAATTCAGCTTCACAAAATACATGTTACAGCCATAGAGAGTTAAGAGTAAAGAGTAATTACAAAACTAAAAATAAAATAAAAAATTATAATGCCATAATGCTATGTGAATTGTCCATATATATATAAAAAAAATAGTCTGTTTCTTTGTTTAAAGATAATAAAGTGATCACTTTGTTTTTTTGTTCACTTCCATCTTTTTATGGTAAAGTAAGAAGCGAACAAGAAACCTTTACCTTATTAGTTTTCGATATGGAGCTCGTCCCGAGCTTTTTAATCGCCTAGCTAGATAATCCGATCGACCCCTTCCGCGGGACCTGATCCCTGCGGAACCACCATAGAGTCCTTGGGTTTATTTAAAAAAAAAGATTATAAACGGAATGATGCCAAAAACACATTGAGAATAAGGGAAAGAAAAGATTCCCACAAAACCCAAGGACCGAGGGGTCGTCACCCCTCGAGTTGATGCCGGGGTAATGAGGCGAAGCCTCGAGGCCCCTCTCTGTGCCCCCACCAGGGCCGGAAAGAAATCTATTGAGATAATCCGATATTTTGTATATTTTTATCTTAACTTTTCAGGCTCTAGGTAAGACCTTAGTTCCTGCATATTTTACCAAAAACCTCGTTCTGTCTTTCACTTGTTGTTTACGCCCAACAGGGTTCATATTGTATACATATTTATTTTATTTTATTTTGCTTTATTCGGAAGACAAACAGTTTTACACACTTAACAGATAACTTAAATAATAACTTATAACCATTTATGTGTCCTCGCATATAGTAGCTAAGGGATTGCTTGCTTGCAGAGGACAAATGAAAATTAAGAAATAGCTTAATCTTGTAACTCACACATAGGTACATTGAATAAAAATAAAAATAACTAACAATGGACAATAAAAATATTATGATATATGAATATGCAAGTACCTACTAACAATTACCAAAATTATACTATATATTATACAATTATACAATACAGAAACTAAACTACAAAGGTATATATATGAGGTATAAAGATCTATCTATTAAGCCCATGTAATAATAACAAAAATAATATTTTATATTAGGACCATCCATCGCGCTTTTAAAAGAAAATTAAGCAGGACACAATTAAATACCTATGTTCATTTTGTCTTTTAAGGGACCGTTTTAGTAACAAAGCAAAGCAGACAACATATTAACACTGTCGCTTAAAAAAAACGGCTCTATCGGAAGACCAGCGTTGGTTGTAACAAGTTTACAATTGAATCATGCTGCGACAGAGACAGTTTTGTGACTCAATGACAAAAATCTGTTTTGTCCTTTATTTTTTAATCATGTTTGTTTTGTGTTTTTGTGTATTTAGTTACAAATAAACTATTCTATTCTATGACATTAAAATGTCCAATTGGCTGGTGTTTTTCATATTAGGTAGCATAAACGATGCACTTGAGTATTCAGGCCTGTGCGCGATCTCGCTGTCTTACGAATACTTCCATAGTTTTCGAGTCCTTCATTTAGCGCCTTGTGACTCGTGTAATGTATGACTCGTAATGTTATTGTGTCTTCTGGTACTAATGCCTGATTGAAAGCTACTTTTAGGTTCTCCTTGGCTCATCGTGGCATCGCTTGTAAAGATATACCAACATGTAACGCATAACCCCAAGCTGTATCAACCGACCCGCCCACACCTGTCTCGGAAACAGTAGGATTGGTGTTAAGTGAACATCATTAGGCAACTGTTGCGTACCACCTGCTGATGCTTACACCCCCGGACGCCCTTGCACAGCCGTGTAGAGGTGACCTTAGTGATGAAACCTGCTCGTGATATAAATGACACTCATCTTTATCGACCGAAACTGTCCGCAGTATCTATTGTGGGCCGACGGCCGCTGGGGCAAACGTGTTCTTGAGTGGAGACCACAACTCGGTAAACATATTGTAGGACGCCCTCCGATCAGGTGGGATGACGACCTGCGATAGACTGCAGGTAGATGCTGAATGCTTCAAGCTGAAGACTGGGCGCTGTGGTGCTCATTGGGGGAGGTTTTGCAGCTACTTACACCCCCGGACGCCCTTGCGAAGCCGTGTAGAGGTGACCTTAGTGATAAAACCTGCTCTCGATATAAATGACACTCATCTTTATCGACTGAAACTCTCCGCAGTATCTATTGTGGGCCAACGGCCGCTGGGGCAAACGTGTTCTTGAGTGGAGACCACAACTCGGTAAACATATTGTAGGACGCCCTCCGACCAGGTGGGAGCTTGCCTTGGGGCTAGAGGATGCTGTGTGGATTGTCCAGTATTATTTATGTATGTAACTTTGAGTAAAAACCTATCAATGTATGTCTATGCGATAATAAACCTACGTGCTTCAATGATGTCAGTGGTATGACATCAGACAATGGGGCCGTGAGGTCGCATGACTGCCTACCTCTACGTACTCAATACATAAAACCTGTTTTATAAGATTGCAACTTCGATTCTTAAATTTTGTTGTGGAGTATTTAGATGAAAGTAAAGTACCAACACATAATATAGTAATCTTTTTCGGCCTGAAAATATTTGCACTCCATGAGCTAATCTATACTTAACTCGCTAGGTTTCGCTCATAGCGATAGGACCGCATTTTGTACTTCCCCAATTTTGCATTTAATTCTGTACTGTTTTTTTCTTTGTGTGGTATAATTATGTTTTCTATATCTATTTAGACGACTCTACTCGACGACGACCGATGTGGCGCGGTGGGCGAAGGTCCGCCTGCGACGTAAGAGGTTGCGGGCTCGATTCCCGCCTCGGAACAATTGTGTGTACGATCTGCAGATATTTGTTCCGGGTGTTCTGGTTGTTTTCTATGTATAATAAAAAATATCTATCTATGTAATGTATTGTATTATGTATATCAGTTATCTAGTACCCATAACACAAGCTCTGCTTACCATGGGGCTAGATAATGCTGTGTGAATTGTCCAGCATTATTTATTTATTTATTATTTATTTTATTTACTAGTCGTCTTCACGTAGAAATGATTGCTCTACTAGGTAGAGCTAGGGATATCCCAAGAGCAAGGAGGTTTTAAAAGAAGTTTGCACGCTGTAGCGTTAGTATCCTACTAATATTATAAACGCAAAAGTTTGTAAGTATGGATGGATGGATGTTTGTTACTCTTTCATGTAAAAACTACTGATTTTAATGAAACTTTACAATAATATAGCTTATACATCAGAATAACACATAGGCATTTATAAAGATATATTGTATAATATCCAGAATATCTATCACCACGCGGGTGAAACCGCAGGGCGCAGCTAGTATAACTATATAGAAAATACCCTGACCCGAAAACAAATATCTGCAGATAGCACTAACTCGCGGTGGGAATAGTTTTGCCTTTTTTATATCCTTGATTGAATTTTCACGTAGTCCTCTTTTAAATAAATAAAACTTAAAAACTTCGAGCTTTAGTATTTTATTTTCAGGATGCTGATGCGGCTTCCTCGCTTTTGCAGCGCGTCTGGTATGTTCGCGGAGGCGCGCACGGACGGCTTTCATGCGATTATTCGCAAAAAAGTCGCTTCCCTACTTCAGCGTGCGCGAGCCAGTAGCAACGGCATCCTGAAAATGATTGTTTCACGTCTCGACTGTCCCATCCAAAACAAATGGATGAAGATATTAATGGGATCTACATCCTTCTAAATGTTAGGTTACTAAGTTTTCAATTTGTATTTTATTATTTATTTTTAATTTCCCTACCTTATATTATTCTAGTTTTATTTTATTTTATTGAGTGATTTTGTTTTTGACATTTTAATTTGTATGTGCATTATTTTATTATGGATTATGAATCTGAGAATAAATGAGTTAATAATAATAATTTAGTACTAAATGTAATTATTCTGTGGCTAGGACCAGATATAATTTTATCTGGTTTAAACCATCGAATAACTACAGGTATGTGATCTGTCCGTCAGTCACGTAGCATTTTTAATTATAACGATTGCCAATTTTGGTCACCATTTAGGCCAAAAGGTGTAGCAATGACAAATCTACATTCTACCTTAAGAAGGAAATGTCCAAGGTGCAACATTTTTCGCAGAACCCACGTAGGAGGTAATTTTACGCCTACATTTACTGTACAACTTGTTTATCTGTAGGTATTTCAGTGCATCTATGTATTTGAAGTAGTTCTTTGGATAAATACGAGGTAACCTAGGTCTATACAGTGGAAGGACACACAGGAAACTTAATTTGTATGTGCAGTTGGAGAAAATTGCAAAGAACTTAATTTTTTATACGTTACTAGCTGCGCACCGCGGCTTCATCATCATCATCATCAGCCTATATTAGTCCACTGCTGGACATAGGCCTCCCCCAACGAGCGCCATAGCGCCCTGTCTTCAGCTTGACGCATCCAGCATCTACCTGCAGTCTTTCGCAGGTCGTCATCCCACCTGGTCGGAGGGCGTCCTACACTACGTTTACCGAGTCGTGGTCTCCACTCAAGAACACGTCCACCACGGTCACACCGCGGCTTCGCCCGCGTGGAAATCTATGTGTCAAATGGTTTGTAAACCTTCCTCTTGAATCACTCTATCTATTAAAAAAAAACCTCATCAAATCCGTTGCGTAGTTAAAGATCTAAGCATACATAGGGACAGACAGACAGCGGGAAGCGACTTTGTTTACTATGTAGTGAAGTTAAAAGTAAGGTTGGTCCAAATTTAGTGCACTCTGTTCATGGTTTTTTTAATGGTTTATTTCATAGGTTTAATTGTTATTCACCTTTCACGATTTTTGACGAGAATATTATTTATTATTATTATTTATTTTAAGCCATTATTGTCGCACTGCTGGGCAAAGGCCTCCCTTTTCTCCTTCCGTACTCCTCGCGATCCAACGCTGCAACAGGCCATGATGGAAGATGCATCTCGAGCTCGTCGCGCCATCTCATCCTGGGCCTATGACAAGAATATGATTCGGACAAAACTTTACAGTTAAACGTCGTCATGTTTCTGTTTTTGGTGTTAAAGTAATAATAAATCTTTCTAATTTAGACCGATTCATCAAGCCTTTTTTAGATGTTCTAATAAATAATCACAATCATCCCACCAAACCTGGCCATAGAAAAAAAATGCCGTACATGGTGACTGATTGAAAAATATCCAATCTTCTCTTCAAGGCATTGACTTTTTGGTAGTAATTTGTCATGTTTTGGGAAAAGCTAATGAACCTTTTTTACATTCGTTTAGTATTAAATGATGTTAGTATTCTAACGGAATTCACCAATATAAAGACCGATGTGGCGCGGTGGACGAAGGTCCGCCTGCGACGCAGGAGGTTGAATTCGATTCCCGCCTCGGAACAATTGTGTGTACGATCTGCAGATATTTGTTCCGGGTGTTCTGGTCGTTTTCTATGTATAATAAAAAATATCTATCTATGTAATGTATTGTATTATGTATATCAGTTATCTAGTACCTATAACACAAGCTCTGGGGCTCTCTCAACCATGGGGCTAGATAATGCTGTGTGAATTGTCCAGCATTATTTATTATTATTATTTACAGGAAAACGGTAAAAGGTTATTAAGTAACTAATTTTATAATCAAAATAAAGTACTTACTGTAAATATATAAAAATCTATAAAAACCGATAAAAAATCTTTAAGTAATTACTGTTTTTTTTATAATTTTGCTGTTTTTACAAACTAGAACGTAACATATTATTATAATAATAATATATTACGTTCATAAACAAGTCACTCTTCTTAACATTAGAGTGACTTGTTTATGGCAGACGTCCGCAATCTCCCCTATAGCCCCATCATCCAGTCCATCCATCCATCACAACAGCCTGGTTTTATTTCTTTAATTTTTCTTTGTAATAGTCTCTACACCTGGCGGATACCATCTTTGGGTGTATCATATTGTGCACCCGAGGATGATACCCGCTATGTGTAGCCATCGCCTTTAGATTAACTTCTCAAAGGGCCTCTGTACTGTTGGCTTCGGCCCCACGCAAGCCTTCCAAAGGACCGGGTCACTTTATGGCCCGAGATCATGGTAAATGAGAGATATAATAAAAAAGCCTCTATTCAGATACATTAAACTAGGTTGAACTAAACTAAGTAGGTAGTAAGTGGTACGTGAAACTAAGTTTACAATATCATATGCTTAAAATAAGACTATTAAGACACTACACACACTACAAGGGAGGAAGCAGTTAGAAGAGGCCTTTGCCAAAACTGGGCAAACAGATACAATAAATAATTCTTGTAGTGTGTGTAGTGTCTTAAACATATTATTAACAAAGAATAATGTTTTTCAGTTTCAAATCCGGTCGGTTTACTTAACAGACAGATTTTTTAAGTATTATGTGTTGTTAGAATGGATTTATGACTTAGACTGACGAAGTTATCGACATAGCTCTAAGAATTAGCAAGCTGAAGTGGCAGTGGGCCGGCCATATCTCGCGAAGAACCGACGACCGCTGGGGCAAACGTGTTCTTGACCACGACTCTGTAAACGTAGTGTAAGACGCCCTCCGACCAGGTGGGATGAAGACCTGCGAAGGACTGCAGGTAGATGCTGGATGCGGCAAGCTGAGGACAGGGCCGCTATGGCGCTCATTGGGGGAGGCCTATGTCTAGCAGTGGACTGCTATAGACTGAAGATGATGATGATAATGATGAACGAGCCAAAGATAGTAACAAAACCTTTAAGCTTTGTTTTATTGCATATAAGAAGGTAAAACCTTCTGTTGCAATATGAAAGGTATTGCCACCGGTCAAGAGAATGGAAAAGTAAGTTACGTAACTGTATTTGTTTTAGTTTACTTTGTCCTTATTATCTTCAAGAAATAATCAGCAAACGTTAAATAATCAGTAATATTTATTCATATAAGACATGGTACATAATACATTGGTGGAATAACACAGGAGAGCTGCATATCTCGCCCGAATGCGAAAATAAGAAGATAAAAAAGCTTGGAACGAGTTTTGCTCCAACTCAAAATCTACCAACTTACAAATAAGCAAATCAAATGTACTAGACACATAAGTTATGAACATACTAGTGGTTACTTCTCACTTCTTCCACTGGTGGTCAAAAAATTGAAGTGAACTATAAAATAATTTAATAGTATAAAATATGACCTGTCTAAGTGCTTATTTGTAAGCTTAAAGAAATAAAAAGTTTTCATTTTCATTTTCAATACGGGCACTTGAATATAAAAATCGGTATAATGAGCGCAAATAATCATCTTGTCCTGATTTTTTAACCGACCAAACGAAAAACAAAAGAGGACTTTTTTAGTTGGGCCGTATGTACCTATATTAAAATACATGTTCAATTTCCACGGTCCTATAACGATTTTATTCCTTGGGGATCTATTTGTACCGAGAAACATATACCTGTGTAAATAGGTACTAAGGAATTTGAAGTCAGTTTTTAGTTTTTTAAACAATCGATTTATTTCTTTGCTGTCGTATTTCCTCTAACAATATTTTTTTTGTTTGAATTTTTACTTGTCGTAGTTATTCTCGTTAAACCATTATCGTATCTCTTTGCTTGTTCTGTGTATTTTGACCGGAATTATTTACTAGTTTCTGCCCGCGTTTTTGCAAGCGTTGTTATACAGAGGCGTTCAATTTTTTTCTATCCCATGAGAACTATTTATCGGATAAAAATTTACGCTATAAGCAAAAGCTTATGTTACATCTATGCAAAATTTCAATCCGATCCGTACAGTAGTTTTAGCGTGAAAAACTAACAAACATCCATCCAAACATCAGCATTATCCCATCTATAATATTAGTGTGATGTATCTGAAAATGTATTAATTAAAACTTTCATTAAAAAAAAAAAAAAATCTTACTGTTTTTTTATTTATCGACAGGTGAACACGTATCATATTTGTTTATTAGTTAGGAAAATAACATGTGGTAGACTTTTTTTGTCACGATTCGATCGTATGCCGTTTTTAATGACGCTTTCCGGTCCCTTGTCATGGTATTCTTAGCTTCCGGTCGCATTATCGTCACGATTGGTATACTCACTCCTGTCACATAACGACTTGTTGTGGATCTTGGCCTCCAACACAAGTGAAAAGGGTTACATTTGAAGGTTGTGGTAGATGTTAATGGTTGTTCCCCAAACTGCCCTTTCAGATTGGTATTTGGTTGAGGCGCGGTTCGGATAATCTTTAAATAATTCGCGGCTCTTTCTGCTCGCCGTTGCTAATTGCTATTGTTGGAAGTAGACGGTCGGGAGTGTGTTTTTTTAGTTTTTTGGGAGGGATTCAAGACCTTACCTGCCAACACAAAAAATTACACCACAAATTTATTTTTAGATATGTTTCTCGCTCCGCTCGCCGATAACTGGAGATATACTACGTTTAGCCGATCATATTGGCCATTTGCAAAGTAGAGTAGATTAAAGTTAGACGAGTACGCAGCGATCTACGAATATGCAGTGACTCTTTTTATGATTCTTTGAACTCCCTCACAAATGGCTAGTGTGATAAGGCCATTAACACAAACAAAAAAAACCTGACTCTCGCTAGAGCATCTATAGTTCAAAGAGATCAGCTTCTAACTTCGGTGACACCTTGGATGGGACCTGGGGCGGCTTACCGCGATAGTTTCAAGCCAATATTTATCGGTTCATTCAATTCAAGTCAGATTTGACCGTGCGCAAGCCATGACTGGATTGGGTAGAAATACCGACTGCAAAATGTTATTACCTCAGGTTAAGTAAAGGACACCAATAATTATACTTATGTGTATTTATCAGCTTTTTCTTACAAATAAATATTTTTAATAAATTAAGGATTTATTTCTGAAGTTTACTCCAGGCCACTTACACTCTGTAACAGTTTAATTTTGTATAGTTTACGTACAGATACGAATATGCCCTTGGTGGGAAATTTTTGATATTTCCTTTGTCCAATGAAGAAGAAAGAAAGAAGAAAAAATATTTATTAAACACTAACACAACACACAAACAAGGTTAATTACACATAATTATATTAGACTACAAATTACCTACTTAGGTACCTATTATAAAACACGTAACATCGACAAAATATAAAAAAAGTGAAAAGGTACAAAATGTTAGTTGTATTGTATATGGTACTAATTAGCCCTCACAGAAAGTGGATCAGCGCGCGTGTGTAGGTCTAATAGGTCCTGACTCAGCTAGTTGCTCTATCACAATAACCCAGGTCATTAATGTAATAATACGATAAAATAGATGGTGGCGCTAGTGTGCCTAGAGTACCGCCTAAAGCCAATGGATGAGAATGTGAAAAAAGTCTCTACTTCAAGTTGCTTGTATTGTAGCTTAATATTTACAAGTGTTAGCCTACATAACGTATTATAGCTTAATACATACAAGTGTAAGCCTACATAACAGACCGTATGTTCACGTGATGACGGCTTTATACCAAGTCAAGGTAACACCCACTGCTGAGCCCACTCAGTGACTTCACCCGGAACCCTTGACGAAGCTGATTCAACCTCTGTGGTACTGTGGGTGAATAGTTTTTTATTTCTATAAAGAGACTCGAGGTTTAAGGTTTTACTTCAACAGATTTCTGAGCCTTCAGTCAACTATTACCAGTATTAAAAAAACAAAAGGATTTACGCGATATTTGATCGCTTTAAAACTACCCAACAGATGTTGATGCGGTTTTTTTTAATAGATAGAGTGATTCCAGACGAAGGTTTATAAGCCATTTGACACATTTCCACGCGGACGAAGTCGTGGAGCGCAGTTAGTTGTATCATCATCATCATCAGCCTATTTTAGTCCACTGCTGGACATAGGCCTCCCCCAATGAGCACCATTGCGTCAAGCTGAAGACAGGGCAGCTTGACGCATCCAGCATCTGCCTGCAGTCTTTCGCAGGTAATCATCCCACCTAGTCGGAGGGCGTCCTACACAACGTTTACCGAGTCGTGGTCTCCGATGGTGGCTAGTTGTATATAATGATAATATGGCATCGGATGTATAAATGAAATAATCTAGGTTCTAACCGTAGAGTTTACTCATATCAAGATAGTCAAAGTATTGCATTTAGACTTCACATTACAAAACTAGGAAATATAGTAGACGCTGTTTCGCGTCATTGTTTAAAATCTCAAGGTTTCTCACAGAGTAATGATTAACTACCTGTATAAGATAAAGGGTTCATACGTATAATGTAGGCAAAATGACTATGTATGATCTGAGGTAAGCCTTTTTTTTATTGAATTATTACTTCCTATAAATCCCTTTTATAGGAACTTAGTTATAATTCAGTTATAAATTTAAAAGGTAGAGGTATATCAACGACGACGGCTATGCACTTTTTTTATTGGGTGATTATGGAGTTTTCAGTTTCCCAATATAAATTAATAAATAAAAAAATAATGCTGGACTATTCACACAGCATTATCTAGCCCCATGGTAAGCAGAGCTTGTGTTATGGGTACTAGATAACTGATATACATAGAAAACGACCAGAACACCCGGAACAAATATCTGCAGATCGTACACACAATTGTTCCGAGGCGGGAATAATGCTGTGTGGATTGTCCAGCATTATTTATTCATTATTTATTTATGAAACTTTGGTGCTGTTCCAATACAAACTAGGTTCATTTCATACTTAATTCACTCTCACATATTTATTATACAGTAGTCTATTTGGATTTGTTGTTTTATTAGTTTTTCGAATTAGCGTCTGTAACGTTGTTGTTTTTTTTAATATAATGTTACTATTAGTGGCATCTTGATTGGTTTATACAAAACTATATTACTGTTAAATTTAAGAGTATTGTAAACTGTTTGTGTCTTAATAAACGAAAAATAACAAATAAATAAATACATACGAGTAGGTTTAGATTTACGCTTAGATATTTAGGAAATTGATATTATACTCGTATAGGTGCATAAGTTGTAATGTTTTGTCGTTCGGTTCTGTGTGGCTGTTCATTATATGAACAGCCCTATTTGTTATCACTACTCTAAGATTTGACAGCCCTACCTAAGTTACGCCAGACAATACACCTATAATCTTTTTCTTAACTCAGTCTACCTCATGGTCAAAACAATTTAGTAATTTTACTCCTAATTTGCAATCTTACAAAAAGTTAATCAACCTTTACCTTATTTTACTCATTAACCACAAAACGAACTATGTCGTACAGTGTATGACTAACTGCTGTCTCTGGTTTTCTTCATCATCATCATCATCATCAACCTATAATAGTCCACAGCTGGACATAGGCCTCCCCTAATGAGTGCCATAGCGCCCTGTCCTCAGCTCGCCGCATCTAATATCTGCCTGCAGTCTTTCGCAAGTCGTCATCCCACCTGGCCGGAGGGCGTCCTACACAACGATTGCCGGGTTGCGGTCTCCACTCAAGAACACCGTTACCCCAGTGGTTAGCGGTTCTTCGCGAGATGGATGGAGCCGGCCCATTGCCACTTCAGCTTGCTAATTCTTTGAGCTATATCGGTAACTTCGTCTCTGGTTTTACTAAAATTTTCCTTACATTAAAAATGTGGGTTTTGGGACTCGCTTCACCTTAAGTTATAATTACGATATAGCTGCTATCACGTAAGAGCACATTCTGTTAGAATAAACGAATAAAATGCTAGTTGAAATACTCCATACAACCAACAAACAAACCGACCATCTTAATAAACAATATATATAATTCCTACGACTTTACCTTATAAAAAATCCGGTCCGACAGAGCCTGTACGCACATTAAAACAAAAAAGATCACAGGGCACTTATTTTTCTCATGGACAACCACATTCCATTGCACTATATCACATTATCTTACACCACGAATTATAATTATAATTCTATTTACACGTTTTATAATTCGTATTTGTTATAATTATGATTTTTAATTTCGTTTTCGTGTCGTTAGCATCGCGGCCGCGCGGTCTAAAGTCGCTTGGATACTGCCGATACTGGCGCTGGCGCAGCCTTCGGAAAAAGGTCGTATACATCGGTTTTAAGCGATTATGAGCCTTATTAGTGAATATATATGAGGATGATGTCAGGGGTTTGAAACTAGTTGCCGTAACGGGCGAGGTTTTATCGAAGGTATTTGATTTTTTATTGGTTTGGTAGGTTGGTAATAAGGTATGTCTTTAAGAAGACTTGATTCTAAGAACAAAGTTCACCGCCTAATGATTTTTATCTTGAATGTTGCATCATCAGCCCACACTGGCCCACAGCTGGACATAGGCCTCCCCTAAAGACCGCCATAGCGCCATATCTTCCACTGCAGCCAACATTTGCCAGCTCTAGAATTAAATTTTTTGCTAATGTAGCCAAGGCCAGACTAAAATTTTACGGTTGTTTTTTTATTGTTATATTTAGTACTAGCTGCGCCCCGCGGTTTTACCCGCATGGTGATAGATATTTTGGATAATATACAATATATCTTTATAAATTGAAGCCTATGTGTTATTCTGATGTATAAGCTATATTATTGTAAAGTTTCATTAAAATCCATTTAGTAATTTTTACGTGAAAGAGTAACAAACATCCATCCATCCATACTTACAAACTTTCGCGTTTATAATATTAGTGGTATTCCAACACAAGAAAATATTGTACTCTGTAGTTTTTCCTCGTTTTGGAAGTTCCTAAATTAATATTGTGTGTCTTGCAGATGTAAGATGATGAAATGAAATGAAATGAAAAAGGTTTATTTGACACGACACATTACAATTTTAAAAACACAAAGGATAACTAAGAACTAGGCACAAACTTAATTACTAAAATAATAGAGGTCAAACAGTTATATAAAACAAAGAAAAAACAAAATACCCCCAAATTAATTTGATGATGATGATCTGAGTATTATCTCATATATTAAGTTGCGTAGTAGAAAAGAAAAATCTGCGAGCTGGGGTTTGGGTTCAAGTCCCGTGAGTAACAAAAGTTTTGATATGGATTTTTATTATTATTAAAATATTTTAATAACCTGACTGCGCTAGAATGAGTTATAAACAAAAGATTTGCATATAACCCTTCGCATAAGCCCTGCTGAGTTTAGAAATTAATAAATTTATTTATATTAGCATTTAAAGATATTATTTAATTGTTCATTCTGGATACAGGGCCTTTTAAAACTCCTACAATAAGTTAACAGCCCTTTAAGAGCCTCCCACATATACCTTCGTTATTTCTGAACCTAACAACAAAATACACTTTATTGCAAATAACAAATTAAAACTTCATCCAATCCAAAATGTCTTCCATTCGCAACACAATTAAACATTTTTAACTTTGTCTTTACAGATATAGAGTCTAGAATCGAGATTTTTATAGTATCTACAAAATGATGTACAAGGAAAGTTAATTTTAAGTCGTAAGTAGTGCAACTTAAGGTACATAATGCTTTCCAAGGTTAAAAATCTTGGATGCCTCAAAACCTGCTGCGAGGGACAGAAAAAGATAAAGTTTTGTTTTGCGAAATGTTACTGAGCTTTGCAGTTTGCACGTTTCGTTACATTACATGCTTTTAAATAAAATGAGAGGTTATAAAAAAAGCTCTTAAGGCAATACATCAACATCATCATCAGCCTATATTAGTCCACTGCTGGACATAGGCCTCCCCCAATGAGCGCCATAGCGCCCTGTCTTCAGCTTGACGCATCCAGCATCTACCTGCAGTCTTTCGCAGATCGTCATCCCACCTGGTCGGAGGGCGTCCTACACTACGTTTACCGAGTTGTGGTCTCCACTCAAGAACACGTTTGCCCCAGCGGCCGTCAGTTCTTAGCGAGATATGGCCGGCCCACTGCCACTTCAGCTTGCTAATTCTCTGAGCTATGTCGATAACCTTGGTTCTCTGTCGGATTTATTCGTTGCGAATCCTATCCTTCAGAGAAACTCCGAGCATAGCTAAGGCAATACACCTACCCAAAAACACCCTCAACATTCTTCATTTTCTGCATGTACACCTACTTAATATTATTATACTTAAAATATCTATTTATTTAATAATACATTTTAGCCTCTTATTGTACCATTGGCTTTTCTCCAACTCTTGGTTTTTGTTCTTACATATACCTATATATGTAAAACTTTGTTATGTCTAATCTGTGGACCGTTACACTAGACACGACGTCACCCAATTTAAGGTCCAGCCTGAAAACCAGTGTCACTATCGTCCTCGGTCGATAGTGACAACAAGCTGAGACGGGACCTTATTAGCCGCACAGTTTTTTCTAACTCTTGGGAATCTACTACACGTTAGTTTAAATCCCTACGACCTATGTTGTTGTGTATTTTTGTGTGATTTCAATTTTTTTGTAAGTTCTTGATGATTATTTAAAAGACTAGCTGCGCCCCGCGGTTTAACCCACGTGATAGATATTTTGTATATTATACAATATATCTTTATGAATGTAGAAATGCCTATGTGTTATTCTGATGTATAAACTATATAATTGTAAAGTTTTATTAAAATCCATTCAGTAGTTTTTACGTGAAAGAGAAACAAACATACATCCATCCATCCATACTTACAAACTTTCGCGTATTATACGAGGATTTTTTAATCTTGAGAAATTCGCCCACAACATGCAAGTACCTCTTGCACAATTCGGAGAAAAGCAAATTATCTAGCTCCAAGTTTCAAACCAACAATTTCGCCGTTCATTCCCTTTGTTTTTCTCAAATAAATAAAGTCAGTGCGTAGGTCCTACTTCGTACGTTTTTCATAAAATTTAAATGACAAAGACGAAGTAAATTAATTAAATGAATTAATTCTGACGATTCAAATCAACCTTACATAGTGACGAAAATTATGAGTGGTATAATTCAAAAAATGAATTCATTCAGTTCAGCCCTTGGCACGTTTGGCTCTGAAAAATCTTTCTTTTAAATTGTCAATATAAAAGACTTCAACGCGCACTTTGCATGTACCTAAAACTAGGCATGTTTGTAAAAAGCGCCATCTATACGCATAAGCTGCTAGCACTCAGCAGATAGGTGACACGATGGAAAGTATGGACCTGCATTGATTTGATACGTTTGGCTTTTAAAGCCAAAATATTATCTGTGGTGGTACTAAACTTCTAGGCTTGTTTGTAAAAAGCGCCATCTATATGCATAAACCTAAGAACTCAGCAGCTAGGGACACGATTTAAGTATTGACCTCGTGCGTATAGATGGCACTCTTATCTTTTTGCGCGCTCGGACCACTTTACAACGCCAATGTTTCCAATGGCGCTCGAGTTAGGATTGTAGTATATTTGATAACGAATAGATGGCGCTATATAACAGAATCGATTAATTTTATTATACAGGCAGTTTCAATGTTAGAAGTTCAAAGGAATAAGTGGGGGAAAACGGTCGGAATGGACCCTTTATCATTATGCTGAATATGATATTGAAAATAAAATATGTTTAGTCTAAATCATATTACATGAAATTTTTGACATTTACAAAGAAAACTTGCTATCGGAGAAACCTTTAGGTAGTTATTTCTTTATCATCATTCTGTATTAGGCCACTGCTGGACAAAGGCCTCCCCTAATGTGCGCCATAGCGCCCTGTCTTGAGCTAGCCGCATCCAGCATCTCCCTGCAGTATTTCGCAGATTGTCAACCTGGGTGGAGGGCGTCCTACACTACATTTGCCAAGTCGTGGTCCCCACTCAAGAACACATTTACCACAGCGGTTGTCGGTTCTTCGTGAGTTATAAAGTAATATTCTATTGAGTACTTATTATGAAATTTTGAGATTCCATAATTTTTGAAATTAATAAATTGCGCAGAAATTTCCACGCGGGCGAAGCCGCGGGGCGCAGCTAGTAATCAATAAAAACTAAGCACTAAAGTTCAAATTAATTTATTAAAAAATATACAAAAGTAAAAAAGTTTTACAAAAATAACCTAAGAAATAAATAACTGGACCACATAGTCCATCCTAATTTAGGAGTTTCTAAGCACCTTCATATCTTAAAATTAAATAATTAACTTAAAACATTTAAAACTAATATATATTTAAACACAAAATATTTAAATTTCATAAAATCTAATTATATTTAAACAAATGATAATGATGATGATAATTTACAATGATTATGAATACAAAATGACTTGTCGATGAATTATAAAATTAAATTAATATTAAAGTAATAAAATCTAAAACAAAAAAAACTATAAAATATAATTAAATAAATAAAAATGGTAACAATGATAAATAATAACCTTTAAAATGAGTAAGTGTTTTTCAAATTAAAAGACAAACACCGGATGCAACCAGTAGTAAAAATGTAGGTATATAAACAAAAGTATTTAGAATTTTTCTGAAAATCAAACCAAATGAAAATGATATCTATGTAATGTATAAAGTATAAATACATTCTAAAACGTAAAAGCTTATATATTTACGAGTTTTGTGTAGTCACTAAAATGGTAACAATGATAAATAATAACCTTTAAAATGAGTAAGTGTTTTTCAAATTAAAAGACAAACACCGGATGCAACCAGTAGTAAAAATGGAGGCATTCATATAAACAAAAGTATTTAGAATTTTTATGAAAATCAAACCAAATGAAAATGATATCTATGTAATGTATAAAGTATAAATACACCATAAATACATTCTAAAATGTAAAAGCTTATATATTTACGAGTTTTGTGTAGTCCCTTAAAGGTTTTATTATTTAATAAAATCTCTTCATAAAATTCAATTTCATCTAAATTTTCAAAGAAACATTATTATATTTTTTCAATAAAACATGAGGGCAAAGATTTTTTTCAAAACGAGCCATGCTGTTATTAGATGCCGAGCTAGCAACTCAAGATTAGGGATGATTTAAAAAAAATGCTGTATTTTTACGGCGTTCAAAGCGAGCCGTAATTTATAACGGAGCGTTGCGAGCGAAGCGCGCCGCTCTGTTTTTTTTAATCGCGTCTCTGATTGGTGTTTGCCGATCTTTTTTCCTTTTCTGGTAACGGAACAAAGCTCTGCTAAGCTTCGGGCTGTGATTTTGAGTGTGTAGTCCAGCATTATTTAAGGGTTGAGTTTATTTTGAGGTTGAGTTTATTTTAAAGCTTGAGTTTATTTCAAGGTTTGAGTTTATTCTAAGGGTTCAGCACCTTCTTGATCTAAGGCATGAAGTATGTTGGTGTAGGCTCCGCGAGCCGTACATATTTTTTCCATTTCTCGTACTAAAACACAAGAGGTCTGCTAAGCTTCGGGCTAGATGATGTTCAAAAACACTGTAGTGAGTAGTCCAGCAATATTTAAGGGTTGAGTTCATTCTAAGGGTTGAGTTTATTCTAAGGATTCAGCACTTTGTTGATCCAAGGTACAAACTTCTGTATGTTGGTGTAGACTCCGGGCAGATGCTCCCGGCCGCAGCCGATGCCCCACGACACCAGGCCTACGAGGGTGCTGCGCCCCTCCAGCTTCATGGTGAGTGGGCCTCCGCTGTCGCCTTGGCAGGAGTCTCGCCCGCCCTGGGGGACAGATTTAGTAAGCTATGTTCCGTTTTGCTAGACGGTTCGTACAACATCAACTAGATAGATATAAACATCTATCTAGTTGATGTTGTACGAACCGTCCAGCATTATATGTATTACACATATATTTTTTAGATAATTCACAAGTATTCCAGTTCAAAGATATTTATTTCTCATTTACAACATACATGTTACTTACATGAGAAACTTAAGCTAAGTATTATTATTTTGTTAATTTTCCGTCTTTTTAATAAAAAGTATCCCATAGACATAAAAATTATTAAATACACACGAACAAAGTATTTATTCCTTATTTTCTAAACATACTCCAAGTCACAAAACTTTGAACGCGATTTCCCAAAAATTGTGTTTTTTGAATTACTTCTTTATTATTAAATACACACGAACAAAGTATTTATTCCTAATTTACTAAACATACTCCAAGTCACAAAACTTTGAACGCGATTTCCCGAAAATTGTGTTTTTTGAATTACTTCTTTATTATTAAATACACACGAACAAAGTATTTATTCCTAATTTACTAAACATACTCCAAGTCACAAAACTTTGAACGCGATTTCCTGAAAATTGTGTTTTTTGAATTACTTCTTTATTATTAAATACACACGAACAAAGTATTTATTCCTTATTTTCTAAACATACTCCAAGTCACAAAACTTTGAACGCAATTTCCCGAAAATTGAGTTTTTTGAATTACTTCTTTATTATAATACACACGAACAAAGTATTTATTCCTAATTTAATAAACATACTCCAAGTCACAAAACTTTGAACGCGATTTCCCAAAAATTATGTTTTTTGAATTACTTCTTTTTATTTTTATACGGCGTTATGTTTACTCCAGTAGCGTTATACATAACAAAAATAGTCAGAATGATTATGGAAATCAAGACAAAAATAATAATAAAGATAGACGAAAAGCGAGCGTAGCGAGTGGCCATGTTTTTTTTATTTGCATCTCTGATTTTTTTGAGTTATGTGTACTCCAGTAGCATTACATCCTCAAGTATATATCTATGCAATTTGGTTTTAAATACGCCAGACGTTCCAGCACCTTTAACGTCTTCAGGTAGTGTTATAGAACTGGGTCCCTTCGAAAGTAATCGTCTTTTTACCCTGTTGAGTTTATCCGACTATATATATATATGACGACCGATGTGGCGCGGTGGGCGAAGGTCCGCCTGCGACGCAGGAGATTGCGGGTTCGATTCCCGCCTCGGAACAATTGTGTGTACGATCTTCAGATATTTGTTCCGGGTGTTCTGGTCGTTTTCTATGTATAATAAAAAATATCTATCTATGTAATAAATTGTATTTTGTATATCAGTTATCTAGTACCCATAACACAAGCTCTGCTTACCATGGGGCTAGATAATGCTGTGTGAATTGTCCAGCATTATTTATTTATTTATTTAAAGTAACTAACCTCTTTATAGCCAGCACATAGGAAAACATCATGGATAGTTTCTCGCCTGCCGGCCGCTCTGAACCATCTCTGACATCTCTCGTTGGGAATCACTTCTACGTCGACTTCCTGGAAATAAATAAACATACATTTTAGTACTAATATTAATAAAAAAATCAACGGCCATGCTAATTAATTAAATAAGGGTCAGCTCACACCGATACTTGACGCAATGATAACTAGCGGCCCGTCCTGGCTTCGCCCGGGTGGTCATTTGTTTCAGGCAATTTTTAAAATTTTTCTCTTTTTTCTCTCCGTAAGAACCATCCTCGTACTTCAAGGAATATTCTAAAAAGAATTAGCGAAATCGGTTCAGCTGCTCTCGAGATTTGCGCTTAGCAACACATTCAGCGATTCATTTTTATATTATAGAAGATATATCTATAATACATAAAACTTACTTAATAATATAGCGATGCAAAGCTGCGCGTACGTTCATTTAAAATATAACCTTATTTACTACGCTTAAGGTAAAATGTTTTTTGATATAACGGTAAAACTCTCACAGTGCCACGCTATATCACGATTGTATCAATAAGTATCTGTTTGCTAAAGTTATATTTTTAAGAACACTTCTCGGTGTGAACTGGCCCTTACTTCTATTCTGTCACTGATAAATATATGAATAGAGATGTACAGTGGAGTTTAAGCCCTTATAGTGCACATTTAATTGCCAAACATTTATGTTCAGCAGCGGTGGTGGATTAATGTGCGCAGAGCTTTATATAGGCTACGAAATATTAATTAAAGGAGACTGGAGCTCTATACAAGAAAACGGCCAAGTATAGACTCACGCACGAAGGGTCCCGTGCCAATTATCTATAAAAATTAGCAAAAAATTACGTTTGTTTGTATGGGAGCCCCCTTAAATATGTACTTATTTTAGTCTGTTAAAGCGGTAGCAGAAATACATCATCTGTGAAAATTTCATCTGTCTCACACAGACGGACAGCAGAGTCTCAGTAATAGGGTCCCATTTTACCCTTTGGGTACGGAACCCTAAAAAGGTTGTAATAATTAATTATAATTGACCTGTAGAACTGAAGGTGCAGTGCTCTGTCCGTGCCGCGTGCGCCCCCAACCGGCTACGGTCGCCATCTTGCCGGCAAGTTTCATTTGCTTTGCGGGTAGACAGACCTGGAAAGGAAATACATATATGTATCTAAATCAGTAGATATACAACCAATTATATCTAATGATTAGGTACATAATTTCATTTAAAAGTTTCATTAATTTTTGTGACACATTATTTTATATTAACTTTTAAATACAATAATGTATCGTGCCTTCCTCTGCACTATGAATTCTTCGTGGGAGTAAATTCAAATTCAAAATATATATGTTTCTTTAGGCTTTCAAAATAAGCACTTAGACAAGTCAAATCTATCATTCACGTCATTCCTAAAGTCTGCTGGTTCGTACGAACGAAGGATTGACTGCCTTTCTTTCACTACAAACTCTCATTCTAGAAGCTTCTGGAACAATCTAAAAGAAACTTACGGGCAGTATATGCTGTTTGAAAACCACCCCTCTCTCTAGCTGTACAAGAGCGACGTCATTCCTAAAGTCCGCTGGTTCGTACGAACGAAGGATTGACTGCCTTTCTTTCACTACAAACTCTCATTCTAGAAGCTTCTGGAACAATCTAAAAGAAACTTACGGGCAGTATATGCTGTTTGAAAACCACCCCTCTCTCTAGCTGTACAAGAGCGACGTCATTCCTAAAGTCCGCTGGTTCGTACGAACGAAGGATTGACTGCCTTTCTTTCACTACAAACTCTCATTCTAGAAGCTTCTAGAACAATCTAAAAGAAACTTACCGGCAGTATATGCTGTTTGAAAACCACCCCTCTCTCTAGCTGTACAAGAGCGACGTCATTCCTAAAGTCTGCTGGTTCGTACGAACGAAGGATTGACTGCCTGTCTTTTCACTACAAACTCTCATTCTAGAAGCTTCTAGAACAATCTAAAAGAACCTTACCGGCAGTATATGCTGTTTGAAAACCACCCCTCTCTCTAGCTGTACAAGAGCGACGTCATTCCTAAAGTCCGCTGGTTCATACGAAGGATGGACTTCCTTCCTCTGAACTGTGAATTCTTCGTGCGAGTATCTCTCTCCCACGTCTCGTACGTCCCATTCGCCGAGGCGGACTAGGAGTTGGGAGTTTGGAGTGCTGCAATGGAAAAAGAGGTTTAATTACAGAAATACAAAGAATTTATTTCTTTAACGATGTAACAGTGTTTGAGATTCCCTTTGAAGCAAAATAAATACCTGTGTCAAAGATTAATTATTTTAAAACAAGAAATAAATTGAAAACTCAAAAGCGCCGGGTGATTATGTAACTCGCGACCAGTTTGCGACAGGCGTAAATTAAGCAATCAGTGCTGTCAAACGTCAACTTTGTATTAGTTTGACACCAGCTACAACGTCAAAATTGGTCAAAATTGACGTTTGACAGCACTGATTGCTTAATTTACGCCTGTCGCAAACCGGTCGCGAGTTACATAATCACCATACCGATTCTGATTCGGTCCACGCTTTTTAATTTTTTCAAACGTAGTAATAAACTCCGGGAATGCAGGCGATTGTTTTGATATATCATACATATATCAAAATAGGTCTTACTGTTTTCGTGTCGAGTACATTACATAGATAGATGGTTTTTATTATACATAATACAAAACACCCGGAACAAATATCGACAGATCGTACAAACAGTTGTCACGAGGCGGGAATCAAACCCGCAACCTCCTGCGTCGCAGGCGGACCTTCTCCCACCGCGCCACATCGATTGTCTTAAGAGTTATAGAGTATCAACTTGGCTAGTCATCGTTGCGACTGGCCGCCGTGTCCGAAATTCGGCTAGTAAGGACTAAGAAAACATAATGTAAACTTACTTGGCGACGCAATGTGCAGCAGTTATGACCCATCTATCAGACACCAGAGCACCACCACATGCCAGCTTCTTGCTGAAGATAGAGGACTTGATGAGGGCTGCTTGCCACGGATGTGAACCGAAACCTGTGGAGTGGCCGCCGACGATGCGGTTTGAGCGGGTGTAGTGCTCACCGCAACCTGGAATGGCGGAGATGGCTTTGATTAGAAATGACCATTGGTTATTAAGCTTAGGCATACATATAAAAGTCCTTATTATATTTATTTGAAACAAAAAGCTTATATTTAGGTAACAAGAATCACAGACTTAGAGCAAATAAAACTGTTTCCACTTATAATACGACAGTTTTGACTCGTAGTAGATTCATTACAAGGATATCCCTTTGGGATATCCCTAAAGATACCATTCGCAGATCAACTGTTAATGATGATGGCAAATAGGATATCAAGATTACTTGCACGAGGAGAGTCTGGATGACAGTATTTTGGCTACTTCTATGTTAGTTATCTTAAAATGGGACGAAAAATTTATTAAATCAGCGTTAAATTTGATTTTCCGTGTAGGTGTGTACTTTGGACGAATGCAGAATACCTCACTTTGGGTAGTGTTATGTTGACATTGTTGTTGAATGTTTTGTCTTGAGTGATTGTAACTTTACATAGAAGTCTGGAGAGGATAGTCCAAACACCGTCTAATTACCTGATTGACTACTTTCAAATAATATCTAACGGTACTAATAAATACTAATTAATATAACATATATTAGCCCCGTACCACCTTTTATTATAGAACAACCTCATTTCGACCGCGAGTCCATTTGTCGATTTTATCGAAACGTGATCGTCTCTGTATATCTTATTTTTCAAATCTAATTTTTCCATAGATTATGGCACAGCGCTGCTATCGTGTGGATCGGAAACTGTTTATTTTTTTATACTATTACTTTTACTATTGTTACCTTATATCATGTGCTGCAGTAACGAATAAATGCTTTATCTATCTAAACCGACGCTCAAATACTCAAACACATCTCAGATTTATACACGTCTCAGGTAGCCATCTTTTGACATTTTTCAATGAAAATCTGTAAAAAAATCGTCACTTGAGACCGGCTTAAATCTGCGTTTGAGTATTCGTGGGTAAGTAAATCACGATCACGTCTCAATTCTATGGTCAAATGTGCTAAAACAAGAAACATACAAAACAATTAGCTGTAAAATACAAAAGCGTGTAAAGTGCAATCATAGTGCTGTACAAACATAGGTGCAATGATGATTGCAGAATCGCATGGGGCTGTGCAATCATAGGTGCAGTCATGATTGCAGAAACGCATGGGGCTGTGCAATCATAGGTGCAGTCATGATTGCAGAAACGCATGGGGCTGTGCAATCATAGGTGCAGTCATGATTGCAGAAACGCATGGGGCTGTGCAATCATAGGTGCAGTCATGATTGCAGAAACGCATGGTGCTATAAAACATAGGTGCAGTGATGATTGTAGAAACGCTGTGCGAGTGGAAGCAAGGACAGACACATGACGATGGAACTCGGCTAAACACTGTTTAGAGCCTGACCAGAAATGGTGTATGTTCATTTTCATGCATGAAAGCTCAGTAAATACTTTTTGAATACTTGAACGAGGTTCAAAGCTACCGCAATCTCCTTGGGTGAAACTGCTGTGAGAAAGACTGAGCTGTTTCACGTAGGAAGTGCATGTACGTAAATACAGACATTTTGATTTTTTTAGACTAGCCACATGGGCAGGACAGGTAAGCAAAGAATCCTACCAAGAAGTGTTCATAAGTTGACAGGCGGAGAACATTGTTCATATCTAAACATACCACCATAATGGCCAGTGCCAACACACGAAGCTGGTTAAGCCAGAAAAACTTGAATATACTTGATTAAACTTGATTAAAGTCGGATTTCCTCTGATTTTCCTTCCGTTTCTATAGAGTTGCAATTTCGATAGAAGCGTAAGCTAAAGCAACACTTTGACACTTCTTCACGACCTTTTAGTGAGTGTGCATTTTTAAAAGCTGTTTCTTAGGTAAAAAAATCCGTTGTTCGCTGAAAATGCATCCTAGACAAACCTTAAAAATGTGTAAAAAAAAGCGCAGTGCTACGAAAATTTCGTGTAAAAGCTCGAGTTCTATCGCCAGAAATTACACAAAGAAAATCTCACCCGGATAACTAGGCCCTTGGGGCTTAGTAGAACCGTAATCATCACTGCCCTGTGTATTTGGTTGTGTGTCATATGGTTTCTCATACGGTTTCTCATACGGTTTCTCATACGGTTTCTCATACGGTTTCTCATACGGTTTCTCATACGGTTTCTCATATGGTTTCTCATACGGTGTCTCATAAGGTTTCTCGCTATAAGACGGTTTGACATGATAGTAGTTCTGGTCCCACGGGTGGGATTGTGTGGGACGATGCTGGTCTGTGTAGATGACGACTGGTGCTTCGAATTGGTTGGTGGTGTAGTCATATTCGTGAGGGAACGTTCCGATTAGTTCGATTAGATCACCTGCGGTATATTTGTGTTAGTTACTGTGTTATTGACATGGTTTTATGTAAGTAGGTAAGTAAATTATATATTTATTTATTTATTTTTATTTATTTATTACAAGGAAAACCAGCAGCACATACAGTAAATTATAAATAAGAAAATAGAAACAGAAGGCTATTAAGAGGTTTTCACGACTAAGAAGAATAATAGAAACATAAAAAATTTGAACAAGCAAAGAATAGATACAGAAAGAAAACAGATAACCTACAAGATTACAATCAACAAAAATATCGATAAATAATAGACAATCTGCATTATATTTGCATTACTCGCGGCCAAGTTCGAGTCATCCTCATCATCCACGCCGGATGGTGAGAAAAAGTCAGAGCTCAACCGCCGTCTCACGGAATGAACGCTGCGCGTTATATGTAAATAAAGTATTTATTGCAACAAAAATACATAGGAAATTACATTAGATGCAAATTGCATATTCTTATCTATATATGTTTGTTTTATACATAGGCATCTTAGGAAGGGTAACAATTTACACACAAAAAAAAACTCGCTTAATTTATTGTGTGTAATTTACATACAAAAAATCCCCTGAGGCTCCGCGCAATTGGGACACCAACCACAGCCACCGGTGGCTGTCGCGCGCTACCAGCACATTTGCAGTGTCAGAAGCGAGTGGCCGCCACCGGCTACACGTATGCGGCACGTATATACAAAATATATGAAAAAGTATGTTAAGTGGCTGTCGCTGGCCACTAGTGACTGTGGTCGGTGGCTCGTTTGCGCGGAGCCTAACTGTAACTAATTATGTCTAACTGGTATTACCTAGCATTGTATTTGTCTGTTGATTTCTTCACTAGGCTAAGCCAGTATCGAAGGAATCATTGGTGTACGAAAATTTCGATCATTTGATTACTTAATAAGGGATAGGCTTAGGTTCATATTTCAGAACTTTACCCTCTAGTCCTAGCCTAGTGAGGGGGACGAGTGGAGACTTACACTAGAAATTCCTCTATAAATACTAAAAATATTAGTAATAGTGCCAGATCTAAAAGGCGGTAGGTACTCTTGGACTCGGCACGCATCGCCAGGAAGTTCCTTTCTCTGCAGCCCTAGTCACCGGCCGCTTGAGCCTAGCGAGCGGTCGGTGATTTGCCGTTTTGATATATGTATTTTTACTGTAGAAAAGTTTTATAATATTTAATTGTATTTTCTATTATTTATTTATTTTATGTCGTTATTGTCCCACTGCTGGGCAAAGGCCTCCCTTTTCTCCTTCCACTCCTCGCGATCCAAGGCTGCAACAGGCCATGATGGCAAGTATTCTCTATAGTAAAAAAAAAAAAAAATCTACGAGAATTTGAATTAATGAAATGGAATTATAAAAGTTGATGTTTGAATGAATGTTTGTTACTTCTTCACGCTAAAACTACTGAAAAGATCGAGATGAAATTTTGCATACAGGTAGTTCTAGGCCTGGAGTAAAACAAGGAATACTTTCTATCCCATAAATCAGCTCCCATGGGCTAGAAATACCCTCAAAACGTTACCATAGAAACAAACGCGTGCGAAGCCGCGAGCAGAAACTAGTCTATACTAATATTATAAAGAGGAAAGGTTTGATTTATTGTTTGTTTGTAATGAATAAGCTCCGAAACTACTGGACCGATTTGAAAAATTCTTTCACCGTTGGGAAGCTACACTATCCCCGGTGAACGTAAGCTATATTATATTTTCAATATAGTTAGGAATCCGCACTAAAACCGTGCGAAGCCGGGAAGGTCCGCTAGTAATACATATAAACGTAACTTGCTCGTAACATACATCACTTATTCTTACGTATTCAATACAAATTCATGAGCGCCGTAACTCTTGATTTCCGCAGAAGTTCCAGGAAGTTTTAATAAATTAAGTACAGTTACGAAGAAGACGTAATCTTGTAAGGTTTAGTTATGAGTGCTTTTATAATGATAAAGAATACTCAAATTTAAGTACGTCTCAATAAATAAATAAATAATGCTGGACAATTCACACAGCATCTAGCCCCATGGTAAGCAGAGTTTGTGTTATGGTTACTAGATAACTGATATACATAATAAAATCGGTACATAGATAGATATTTTTTTATTATACATAGAAAACGACCAGAAGACCCGGAACAAATCTGCAGATCGTACATACAATCGTTCCGAGGCAGGAATCGACCCCGCAACCTCCTGCGTTGCAAGCGGACCTTCGCCTACCGCGCCACATCGGTCGTCTAATTCTATTCGAGTCAATTGACGATTCGCTGACAGATTTTCATTGAAAACTGTCAAAAAATCGCGTTTGAGTATTCGAGCATTAGTGATATTACTGACATTAATGTCGATTTAAAATTTCAAAGATTTTATTTCTTAGCCTTAACTTTATTTATTTATTTCTAAATTATTATTTTGTAAGCCTTAGGCTTATTTAGCATTATTTAGGTATTTATTTTTATATAATAATGTGTTCAGGTTTATTTATTTACTAGCTGCGCCCCGCAGCTTCGCTCGCGTGGAAATCTATGTATCAAATAAAATCAATATCTATAATGTATATTAGATATAGTAAAAATCTATGTTAAAAACTTTCGTCTTGAATCACTCTCTCTCTATAAAAAAACCGCATCAAAATCCGTTGCGTAGATTTAAAGATCTAAGCATACATAGGGACAGACAGACAGCGGGAAGCGACTTTGTTTAATACTATGTAGTGAATCATTGACGACCGATGTGGCGCGGTGGGCGAAGGTCCGCCTGCGACGCTGAAGGTTGCGGGTTCGATTCCCGCCTCGGAACAATTGTGTGTACGATCTGCAGATATTTGTTCCGGGTGTTCTGGTCGTTTTCTATATATAATAAAAAATATCTATCTATGTAATGTATTGTATTATGTATATCAGTTATCTAGTATCCATAACACAAGCTCTGCTTACCACGGGGCTAGATGATGCTATGTGAATTGTCCAGCATTATTTATTATTTATTTATTTATGTGTTTTGTGCACGGTTCGAAAGTCTTACTATTAATCATAAGTAACGCGTTTCATCGCGATTATTTACCTTTTTAAGAAAGCAATTTTTTTAATCGTGCTATTACATCATCATCCTAGAGAAAGACGTCCACTGCTGGACAAAAGCCCGTCACTTAGTCGGTTGTTTAAAGTTAAAAAGAATAGCAAGGCGCATGCGCGTGAAAGTGTGAATCGTTCCTTATTACGACACAACATCTGAATGGTACAGTCGCGGAAATAAGCCGGTAATTACCGAGTACAGTCGCGGTCGGAATCAGCGCGTGAATTTATACATTGTGTATTTCTCCGTATTGAAATTAAGCTCATAAAAAGTGGAAGTTTTGATGATTTTACCGCTTAACTACTACTGGGGTATTAAGATGCTTGATGATGCATCCACCCACACATCATCATCTAGCCCTAAGCTAAACAGAGCTTGTGTTATGGGTACTAGATAACTGATATAGGTACATAATACAATATATTACATAGATAGATATTTTTTATTATACATAGAAAACGACCAGAACACCCGGAAAAATATCTGCAGATCGTACACACAATTGTTCCGAGGCGGGAATCGAACCCGCAACCTTCTGCGTCGCAGGCGGACCTTCGCCCACCGCGCCTCATCGGTCGTCGTACACGTGCCTTGCCAACCTTTTAGAGTCTTAGAAGACTTTTTGGACATGTAAGTAGGTATATATTAAGTATACCTTGGTACCTATTGTAATCATTCTTACCTATTGTATTTCTGCTCCAATGGCTTACAATACTTTCACTTGCTCTTTCACTCAGCTGTTACTTTAAGGTCCAATGCTCTTGGATAATCTGTGCAATTGGCTAAATTAAAGATCGAAAGTACAATGGATTGTACAGGGTACCACGAAACATGTAATAAAATGTTATTCTAATTTTATTATTCATATCATTTATTGTAATTTCATGCATAGAGGTAGTTTCTTAGGTGTAGTCTTAGTGGGTAGGTACACAATGCATAAAAACCCTGTCAGGGCACAACGATTATTGTGTTCTTATCAAATGTTAGCCTAAAATTCTAAACAATCATATTTATAAAATTAGTTAATATAGTAATGTCATGATTAGGTAGATAGGCTTACTAATTTAATCTGTAGGTATGTCAGCTAGTACACTTTCAGTTTTTTGTTTTAAATTGTCATCGGAGAAAAATTCGTGGATTGAATAATAGCATTTTTGTAGTAGTAAAGTTTTCAAGTGTTTCGTAAATATCTTTTTATCTTTTGGTTCGCATTTTAGGATTTCAGGTAGTTTATTAAACATTTTAATTAATCTAAATTTGGGGCTTTTGCTAACAGTTGTTAGGGTTGTATCAGGGAGTACTATTTTATTTTTATTTCGTCTATTATAGTTATTGTCTAGTTCTTGTTTTGTTTTAAAGTAATTTTTATGTTTATTACACACAAAGGACTGAAGGAAAGTACCTACAGCAATTTTATTTTTATTTAAAACTCATTAAACTGCATAAAATAAACTGACATAATAAAACGGCATAGAAAAATTTCGAGTAGCAGAAGTAAGAATAATAATTTTATTTCATACAATTTCGATTTAATATCTTCCGATTCCGGATCTTCCCAGTATTAAAACTCACTCTATACTTATGTATGGTACTGAACACCTAGTATGCTGGGCTCGTGTGTCCGCACCCTTATAAAGGTGGCACACAAGAGAGAGTGCGTAATATTTCGTAAGTACACTCAATGTCACGAAAATGGTGTAGCCTTCATGCGGTGCGTGTCTAACATTCATTGCAACATCATACAAAGGAAATGGAATTTGCAGTTATTCCAAAAAATATTTGCATTTCGGGTGTTCTGGACGTTTTATATATATCTCTTATTGGCCGTAATTTAGATTATTAAGGTTAAAATTATTTAGATTAAATGCCGTTGATTTTGTTGAAACAAAAAAAATTATAATAATAAAAAGCAAATAAATAAAAATATCTATCTATCTATTGTATTATGTTATCTGGTACCCATATCATAAGTTCTTTTAGCTTGGGGCTAGATAATGCTGTGTGAATTTTCCAGCTTATTTATTTGTAATTTGGCAGTCGAAAAAAACGAATTCTAACACTCCGTTTCGGGGTGCAACAGAAAAACATAATTTCATTCATTTAGTCATTCAGTATCTAATGTACTCATTCGAGTTTACTAGCGCCCAAGGGTAGCGATTTAACTCATTCATTCAATGACTCACTCGCGTTATAAACGACGGACGCGGTTTCAACTTATCTCGGTGGAGTATTGCTCCATGCAGCAAGCCCTGAATAAGTCCACACAGGGCTTACCTCCACTTATGCATTCTATCATTCACTCATTCGTTCAATGACTTACTCGCGTTGTGAACGACCGGTGCGGTCTCCACTGGTCGCTCGGTTGTTTCCCGCTCCACACAGCACGCCCAGATCATGCCTCCTGAACAGAGATCCATGGGCTTCCCGCCACTCATGACGCAGGATATGCTGAGGCCGCAAGGGTAGCGGGCGCCGCGGTACCGACAGGTTTGGGGTATCACTGGGGAAGAAAAATAAACTATTTATTAAGGCTTGGGCTAGATTAGAGGCGCATTGCTACCGCACAGCAATAAAATGTGCGTTCAAATATGGGCTTTATCTTGTTACATTTAGATACATATTGACGGCATCAGATGACAGACAGCTCGCGGGCCCCTAGTTTATGGCTTGTGGTAAGACATTTATCTATCAATGTAAAATGTATGTAAAGATAACGAGTTTAAGAATATTTTCGGTTCGCTCATTATCCAACGGTGTTGGATATTTGAGCGCACGGCTAAGTGTTATAATTGTGTCGGTAATAAATGATTAAAATCAAAGATTTAAATTGACTCTTTCTAATAGACAATTTAATTCAGTATATCCTCAATAGAACAGATAAATAAAAACGCGCTTGAAGTCCTCTAAATCTAAAAGATTGCAATTAAAATTTTATTACCATACATTTCATTTTGTAAGTAATTGTATTTATTATTTGTATGTATTAAATTGCTTTGCCAATTAATGAATTTATCATTATTCATCAATTATTCCCAAAACTAGGATTCTTAAGAATAGGAACGTTTTGTTAGGTTTACTGAAAAGGTCGACTTTACTAGCGCTCAAGGGCAGCGCTTTAACTCATTTATTCAATGACTTACTCGCGTTACAAACAATTATCGAGAAACTCGCCGTATATGTAGGAATAAAACACGTGAATAAAATCATATTCTATTATGAAATTATTAAAATTTATTATCAAAATCAGTGCTCTATTCGCCTAACGTTCCGTGCGTTGCGTCCAATTTATGGCGTTCATGGCCGTCCTGCAGAGTCCACAATCAGTCGTTTGATAAAAAAAATTGAGACAACCGGCTACGTGAAATCTCTAGTGTACGCAGATAAACCACAGTCAATTGCTGCCCTAAAGGCCAACATAACTCGCGTTCTTCGTGAAATAGAGTCCCATTTATGCGAAGACGTCCTTCAAAATTGGTCCACGAGAATACACCATCTACAGCGGAGTCGCGGTGGCCATTTGGCTGATATTATTTTCCACACATAATGTCATTGAATATTCTTTAAAATGGAATAAAAATTCTGGTAATATCACTTAAACAGGTTGTTTTATTTCATTTCAATGTTCGAGCGCTCTTAATGAAAAATCCTTTATAAAGTTAAAAAAAATCTCATACAAAAGAGATCAACGCGCTTCATGAGGTTGGGGTTAACGTTTTAAAAAACGATGTTATAAACAGTTAATAGTAAAATCGAGGCAGTGAACTTTAAATTGTTTTCTGTACAAACTTCCATAGAAAAGACATAAACGCGCTTTAAGTAATTCCAGTGTGTGTAGAATTAACAGTATGCAGATAGTATAAAAATAAAATAAATAAATAATGCTGGACAATTCACACAGCATTATCTAGCTCCGAGCTAAGCAGGGCTTGTGTTATGGGTACTAGATGACTGATATAAATAATACATTACATTACATTGATAGATATTTTTTATTATGGTAAACTAAATATGTAATGTTAGCACGCCAACCCTCTTATATAAAACATGTGTTTCCTGGTCGGCAGGTAGAAAATGCCTCCGCATTGAGCCCACCCTTTGTACTATTTGTAGTGCAAGTATAAAAATAAATAAAAAAACACCCAGAACAAATATTTACAGATCGTACAAATATCTGCCGCGGAATTCGAACCCTGCGTCGCAGGCGAAACTTCGCCCACCACGCCACAAAGGTCCTCAAACAGTCACGTACCACTGTGTAAAACATAAAGTTCCATCAGGCATATTTTAAACCAGTCCATCCTAATAAGAACCCTGTGGTTCCCACCCTAATCACTAGATAACGTCTCAAGTTATAATTATTCACTCCAGCAAATCACTTGTCACTTATTTTAGTAGTTGTTTGTCAAATACAAAGTATACATTTTGCGTAGATCTAGCACAACACGCAAAACGACTTGAATCTTAGAAGTTTTGGCACGAAATGTCGATTTGTGAGATAATTATCGACATGAGATTTTATGTCACGCATATCAATGAACTGTGGTATTTTAAGAGTGTATGTATTTTCAGACATTGTGGAAAGTAAGCGTTATTCTTATTTTATTCTGTCCAAGTCTACGATTCTGTCCAAATGACATCATGGCTCAGAGCTATGAAATCACAGCTTTGAAATTAAAGCGAGCCTGGTACTGAGCTTTGCATGCTAGCTAGAATCTAACAGAAAGCACCCGGTTTTGTTAATGTTACTCCTTCCTCCTCAAATCGACCAGTTTGTGGATTAAATTGGCATTACACAGGATCAGCGAATATCACAAGTAAAGAAAGGCCACGCCACACTCTAGTCGGTCGTTATCATTGTCAACCTATAACTGTCCACTGCTGGACATAGGCCTCCCTAATAAGCGTCATAGCGCTCTATCTTTAGCTTGCCGCATCGCAGTCTGCCCGCAGTATTTCAGTAAATTAAATAGACAATAGTTATTCTCTCACGAACTAGAAAACGAAAATACTTAATTATGTCAGAATTAAATTGGTGGTCTAACGCCTGAATACTCAAACGTAACTTATGTAACGTAACTCGTTACTTGGGACGTGCATAACGTCTCAAGTAACGAGTTTTTGAAACATAAGAAAATTGTCAAAAAATCACGCTCAATCAATAGACGGCTGAGACTCTCTTAGAGTTGCGTTTGAGTATTCGATGTAAGGGTCCTTTATATGGTCCTTTTTTATATAATGCAGCTGTTATCTATGCGGAATGCCTGCGTCTTTTGTTTGACGTTATACAAATTCTAACTACATGACAAGAAAATGGAATTCTTGTTCCACGGAAGCTGAAAAAAATAATTCGTCATTATTTCTACATGGTAGAAATCATGTAGAAACAATAAAACTTTTGAAACTATCATGGTTATTAACACTAAAGTCATTTAAACCGGGATATTGGATAATATAATATTGGAAAAAATCAAATCATGGTAAATATCCCGTTTTAAATGACTTCATGTAGAAACAGTCTCGCGATTTCTAGCTAAGCTTTCTAAGCCCTGCGGCTTAGAGCCTCTGGCTACAGAAATCGACTGTGTTTCAGAGCCCTATTTTCAACTACTATTACCCAATTTGCCCACAAGTGAGACAAATAATGTACCTACTCCGTTACATAGATTACCAAGGGCATTCCATACACGCAACAAATCACAAGAGTGAACTAGACAGTGAACTGAATGGCGTGAGAGTGGGTAATTAGTATTGGTGTCATGTTCGACTTAGATTGGCATTGAAATGCTTTTTCTACTTGATGATTACACTGTCAGCAACATTTTTTTTTTTTTTTTTTTAAATAATAAATAATACTGGACAATTCAACACACAGCATTACGAGTATCTACCCCCATGGTAAGCAGAGCTTGTGTTATGGGTACTAGATAACTGATATACATAATACAATACTTTACGTAGATAGATATTTTTTATTATACATAGAAAACGACCAGAACACCCTGAACAATTATCTGCAGATCGTACACACAATTGTTCCGAGGCGGGAATCGAACCCGCAACCTCCTGCGTCGCAGGCGGACCTTCGCCCACCGCGCCACATCGGTCGTCGACGACATTTTACTATTCTCAGTTCTAGAATGAAATATTTACGTCAATAGAGACTTCAACTTCTTGCTTCGTGACTCTGCGTTTGCCAATAGAGCCAACTGATAAGAATAACAGAAAATAACAAGGTGACAACAAGGAGACAAGGTAATGTCAGGGTTGTAAGGGGGATTCCAACATCTCGTCTCCCAAGTCAACCTAACCTGCACGTGGTACACCCTGCTAGATAACGAACTAGGCTCTGGTGGAAATATCATACAATCATTTGATGACTCGGATACTTGACACTGGCAGAAAAGTGTCCAACCTGACACACTTGCCATTAACAAAGAATCATCATCATCATCATAATCATTGACGACCGATGTGGCGCGGTGGGCGAAGGTCCGCCTGCGACGCAGGAGGTTGCTGGTTCGATTCCCGCCTCGGAACAATTGTGTGTACGATCTGCAGATATTTGTTCCGGGTGTTCTGGTCGTTTTATATGTATAATAAAACATATCTATCTATGTAATGTATTGTATATTATGTATATCAGATATCTAGTACCCATAACACAAGCTCTGCTTACCATGGGGCTAGATAATGCTGTGTGAATTGTCCAGCATTATTTATTTATTTATTTATTTATTTATTTATCAAGGTAATGTCAGTCATATCCCAGTCAGTTATTTCCGCTTCTAAGCTTACAGGTTGTGGGAAGTTATAAAAACTAAACTACGCGTAGTCCAAGAGACAATTACTATCAAATCATTTATACGACGACCTCTGTAGCGCGGTGGGCGAAGGTCCGACTGCGACGCAGAAGGTTGCAGGTTTACGAATAGCACACTTCTGCAACTAGTTGGATGATGATAACGCATATAAGGTGCAATATTCCTTGTGCTATTTTAGTTAACATTATCATATAATTTGCCTAACGGCTCCGGAATGGCCATTACATTAGTAATAAGCTACTTACGTATTGATTCACGATGTAAAAGTGAAACGGTCGTTCACTGATGTCTCAGTTCGAAGGTGTTAGGGTTGCCACTTGCCGATTAAATGCACATTTTTTTTTTTTTTTTTTTTTTTAAAAAAAAACATTCGTTAGAATACTTCTACCATATATTTCTAATCCGCCTGAACTCGTCATGCGCATGCTCGGTCTTTACTTTTTTCGGAAAATCGACAGCTAAAATCATTTATACGTAAGGTTTTTGTTATTATAGTGCGTAAGTCCTCGCACTCGGAGTTATCTCTGAGATATTAAATAATAAGCAGAATTACCAAAGAAAATATGAAATTATTTATTAGAAACTCATGTACATTTTAAACTATTTTGTATTTCAATTGTTATTTGGTTATGTACTTTTTTTTTGTTAGTTATGTACATATTATACGACGCAGGAGGTTGCGGGTTTGATTCCCGCCTTGGAACAATTGAGTGTACGATCTGCAGATATTTGTTCCGGGTGTTCTGGTCGTTTTCTATGTATAATAAAAAATATCTATCTATGTAATGTATTGAATTATGTATATCAGTTATCTAGTACCACAAGCTCTGCTTACCATGGGGCTAGATAATGCTGTGTGAATTGTCCAGCATTATTTATTTATTTTTATTATTATGTTTGACAAATAAGAATATTCTTATTAATAAAGAACTAGATAGAATAAAGAACGACGATAATATAATATTTTTTAACTTAGTTTTAGCTACAAAATAGTCCCAACTCAGCTTATGCAGGTGTTAGTATATATACCTGTGCTGGTTCTCTGCTGGAGCCTATTAGATTAATGTGCATATCTACACGACTCGGTAAACGTAGTGTAGGACGCCCTCCAACCAGATCCACCTGCAGTCTTTCGCAGGTCGTCACCTGCAAAAGACTGCAGGTGGATGCTGGATGCGGCAAGCTGAAGACAGGGCGCTATGGCGCGTATTGGGGGAGGCCTATGTCCAGCAGTGGACTGCTATAGGCTGATAATGATGACATATTCTACGATCTTAGATCTTTCATGATTCATCATTGATATCTATGAGACAACCCTAGCACTCAGCTCATCGCCTCGCGTCGGCTTAGATCCATAATTTATGTAATTTGTTTTTACTGTCGTTTTTACTTCTATGACATAATTTATTGGACTTTTAAATAGATCTCAGCTAGTTTGTTGTTTTACTATCTTTGCTGCACGTAAATGCAGTATCTTGATCTAGGTAATTTGATATTTATTCATATATGAGATAAATGATTGGTTCACTGACTTATTCGTTCACAATAATTATGACATCTCAGTAAGTTTTTAAAATCCTACTCAGTTAAATATATTTTATTGTGTTGTATTTCAATATTTTTCAAAGACGTATATATAAATCCTTTACTGCCCGGGCTGTTCAACTATGGAACGCATTGCCAATATCGGTGAGGCGTGCTAAGTCATAACCAACCTTTAAAACACTGTTAAAAGAGCACTATTTGTCCTGCTGTCATTAAGCGCATACCTGAGATTCTATGATTATAAGTAGTATATGTATATTTTATGATATATATGTAGTATATTTCTATGTAAGTACTATAAGTATTTTATTTATAATATCCCATAACTTACAAGCACACAGATCCCCTGGTACTGTCCACAATCCTATCCATCCATGGTTGTCTGGTAGAGATCGCTCTTGAGCGATAAGACCGCCAATTGTACTTAATTTTTAAATTATTACTGTACATAGTTTATAGTTCAAGTGCAATAAAGAATTTTCTATCTAAATATCTATATATTTATATTTTATTTTTATCCGACAGAAACAGTAATTTAATGTATTTTGTATTTATCTGTTTCTGGTGGACAATAAAGTATTTTTGTATTCTATTGTAAACAGTTTACAATATTTTTAAAATTAGCAACTTTTTACCTGGGAAGGTTTATAGAAATAAGGAAATTACGAAATCAAAGAAATACGGGCGGGAAATATTTTATTACGCTGTTTATCATTAGAGCAAATCGCAGATTCTTGCTTTTGAAAGCTTTCGTTAATCATTTCATTCGACTACTGTCATCCGATTTAGAACTCGAGTTAGCAAGTTTTTCGCTGCGCTTTGTGCAATTGCGCGTTATTGAAGGTTGTGTTTTGATTATTGTACAGCAAAGATTTTAATTTCGACGACCGATGTGGCGCGGTGGGCGAAGGTCCGCCTGCGACGCTGAAGGTTGCGGGTTCGATTCCCGCCTCGGAACAATTGTGTGTACGATCTGCAGATATTTGTACCGGGTGTTCTGGTCGTTTTCTATGTATAATAAAAAATATCTATGTAATGTATTGTATTATGTATATCAGTTATCTAGTACCCATAACATAAGCTCTGCTTACCATGGGGCTAGATAATGCTGTGTGAATTGTCCAGCATTATTTATTTAAAAAAAAAAAAAAAAAAAAACATTATATGAATTATCTTGTTTTTTCTATTATTGCTATACATTTTTGTGAAGTTTGTATTCATAAATCCCATCAAATAGCAAAAATCAAAGTGCTACTTTAAACCTTACAGAATTTAAAGAAACGTCACTCAATACAAATTACATAAGTAAAACAAGAAATAAAGGTTATCACTTAGATTTTTTATTCACTTTATCGAATCGCATTTCCTACCTACGTAGGCAAATTACATTATGTCCCTACACTTTATTTTAAGATGAATCCCGAGGAATGTAACATTCGGGTCAAACCCCTACGGGTTTAAAGAGTGTTAATATAAGAAATTATGTATATTCTTTAAAAATAAATAAGTAAATACAAATACTAAAATGCATCAAAATCCGTTGCGTTGTTAGTATACATAGAGACAGTTTGACAGCGGGAAGCGACTTTGTTTTACACTACGTCCTATGTAGTAATTCCATATCAAAACTGTCAGACCATAGACCTCGTACGATGACGTCAGACCATAAGATCACCATTAGATTACACGCCCTACGCTTTCTATGAAAGTGAGGTCGGAGATCAGATTTATTATAGAGATAATTATTACTATGAAGGCTATCTTGGGAATTATGATAATCATAGGTACTTATTAGGGACAACTAAGTGGCCCTATAATTAATTGCATTGTGTACCTACCCACTAAGACACTACACCTAAGAAACTACCTGTATGCATGAAATTACAATAAATGATATGAATATGAATTATTGGAAAATTTCATGTTATGATGAAAAACAGGTAAAATCATCTACTAATACATCTCGTGTCTAGAAATAAATAATGTATTATTATTATACTCCGTTTTAAAAAGCAAGATATTTTTTTGTATATAAAGGGGTTACAGAACCCAAGGAATATTGGTGGACAATATTTAACGACATTGGTATCATTGAAACAAATAACAAAAGTTGTGTCTAGGTTTTCTGTTATTGTTGTAAGTTTTTGTTAGGTTTTCATTCAAAAATGTCTTCAATATATTTTGTAATTTAAATTGGACGGCATAATTTCTCCCTGCGGCTTCGCACGTTGTTTCTATCGAAACTGATTGATGGGAAAAACGGTTGGATTCCAGGCTTAAAGCTACATCTATGTAAATTTTGTATCGGAGTAAAACTTTGCTTAGTGATGGCAATAAAAGCAAAAAAAAACCGTAGTCAAGTCTCTGCAGCTGTCTCTGAAATTGTCGGGAAAAATTGATAAATTAACGCAATAAATACCCGTAAAATTCTTAGGTCTATTGTTTGTAATTAGACTAATTAAACTGGGCCAGTTTGATTAATTACAATAGCGAAATGGAATTTCCTGTTAGGTATTTAGATAACCTTCTATAAAAATGTAGAGCAGTCTGTAAGACGCCCTATTTGAAATACTCTGTTTCGATGGATGGATGTTTGTTAACTCTTGGGGCAAAAACTACTGAACGGATCAGGCTGAAATTTTGCACAGATGTAGTTTTAAGCCTGAAATCAAACATAGGCTTTTTACTTTTACTCTTACTTTTTATCCCATATAAGGAGTTCCCATGACGTACAAATTCTGTGAGGTAAATGTGACGACCGATGTGGCGCGGTGGGTGAAGGTCCGCCTGCGACGCAGGAGGTTGCGGGTTCGATTCCCGCCTCGGAACAATTGTGTGTACGATCTGCAGACACGGGTGTTCGTGTCGTTTTCTATGTATAATAAAAAATATCTATCTTTGTAATGTATTGTATTATGTAGGTATATCAGTTATCTAGTAACCATAACACAAACTCTGCTTACCATGGGGCTAGATAATGCTGTGTGAATTGTCCAGTATTATTAATTTATTTTACTCTTACTTTTTATCCCATATAAGGAGTTCCCATGAGGTACAAATTCAAAAGTTTTTTTTTCTTTAGTCCTAAAAATACGCACTTAGATAAGTCATATTTTATACTATTAATAATATTATTTTAATGTTCACTTAATTTTTTTGTCCACCAATGGAAGAAGTATAGTACAAATAAAATTTTAGTACCTTCCTAAATACCTTACTTAATAATAAGATAAAAAATGATATTTACGTCATCATCAACATTTCTAGATATATGTTTTCTGGTATCTATTTAGTCCTGCCAAGCTTTTGCGCTACGACCCAGAGGAGCGCGTCACGTCGCAGTGCACGGAGTTATTTTATATGTCGGTATGAGATTTTATATGTTCGTGTGCGTGGGTAGTCAAAGTGTTAAGATTATTTGTACGTGATGTGTGAAAAACACCCTAATTTTTCGCTAATTAGCTTCTTGCTTTTGCTGGCTGGAAATTTGCGGGGCCTCATTTTCGTTTGTTCACCATTTTACACATAAAATGGTGAACAAACGAAATGGTAGCAATATACATGTTATGTACTTACATATACTAAATTCTAAATAATATAAAGTACATATCTAATTTCATTTCTTCAAAAACAAAACACTGATTGGCTAATTCCTAAAAATGGAAAAAAGGTGTTGGCTCTGTACCTTATATCATATTTATTTATATGCATTCATAAATCTTTGACATACTTTATCTTATAAATCTGTCTACAGCAACAAATACTCACTTTTCCCCAAGAGGTGCATGATAGAGTCATCTTCTTGTGATGAACCATACGAACTATGGTACTGCCCCTTTCTCCTCCCCAATGCATCTAACAGGAGAATATCTTTCTCCTGTGTATTTGAAGGTCTGCGCCGATCAGAAACTTCATCGTCACTTATATCCAAGCTGTCTTGCAATGTCAAAACATCATTGCTTTCTGAACACACCCCAAAATTAAAACAACAAAAAATAACAGTCAATTGAAAACATCGAAAGAACATGTCACTTCTTCTTCGAATTTTGAAATTGCTCGTGATTTTTCCCGCCGCTCCATTTAGTCTGTTCTCGTTTACGCACATCGCACTTTTTAATTTCACTTTTGACACATTGTGTTTTGACAGTTCATTTTTTTTCGGCGCGCTTTTTTAATTTTGTATTCGGAAGTAGAGACGTCCGCGCCGTAAGACGTTCCGTTTCACTTTGTACGCTGTTTACATTTTCCAAATCTGTGACTCACGAGTTAGGTAATTGGGTATTACGGTAACCGTAGGTATCTGCAATTTAATGAATAAAAAGTAATTAGGTATGTATTTGGGTTAAAGAGAAAGTTATGTTCCGTCGTCTGTGTTAATATTTCCCTTATTAAAAACACATTAATATTGTATCTATTCATTTGTTCTTTCTGTAAGTAGTCTGCTTATCAGAACAGAACTCTGAGCTCCCGAATCAAATAATCATCTACAAGAAAGTATGCGTGACAAATTATATCCTAAGACACCAATAATTTATAACTAAAATACTGTTTAACGGTAATGAAACTATTGTTAGATTGACCATGACAGATTTTGACAAAATCAGAAACAGCGTAATTGCGTTAAGTGGCGTGAAAACATGGAACAAGAAGTTTTGATATTTGCTGAGGGACTATAAAAACCGTTCATTTTATTAACCTTTTTACTTTTAATATCATTGATAGGTTTTTGGGGTCAAAAATAAATGTGACTAAGAAGGATTTAAAAGAGTGACACTATACAAAGTGATGGTGTTGGTAGGTAATATATAATAATATGTAACTCTGATCATAATACACCTAGTCTTGAACTTTCTAAAAACATTTACCGACATCTGTTACTAAGTTGCAACACTCGCAACAGTACAAGTCACCAGCTTTAGCTTCAAGTGTCCCTACTTATAAATTCAATAGTTCTCGTCCTAGGAACGTAAGGTCTCGTCCACAAAGTATCAAGACTAAGTGGTCACACTCGACTCGTACTGACTTTCGCTTCAGCTTTCCAAAACCTACGCATAAATCGAGCAAGAGCATAACTTGGAAACTTGTTGAACCAATTCTGTACTTTAAATTGGTTGTTATAAAGTATGATTTACTTTGATTTTTTCATGGAGTTTGGTTTAAAAAATTAAATGAGAATGACGTAAAGGCTGATTGCAAAATTCAGTCTTTAGTGTGACGTGGTAGAGTGCAGATTTGAGTGCTATTTGAGTGGTCAGTAATTTGCTCGAATTGTCAGTTGCTTTCTTTGCTAATGGCAATCTAAGTTTAATCTCCTAGTATACTCCAAGAGGAAGCGGTGCGTTAAATCTGCGACTAATTCGTATCTAATACGTTTTAGATTGGACTTCCGAGTATTTGTATTGTAAGGAAAGAGAACGGTTTCTCACGACACAAAACGAAGTAGCTCGAAATAATGACCATAGGTAGTGTTAAATGTAGATTCCGCTATTAATTTACCAAACTAATATGGGTTATTCCATCTTGTTACTATTGAGTAGTAAGATGAAATAACCCATATTAGTTTATTTAACATCTTTTTTTGTTTAAAAACAAACTAATTTCTCCAAAAAAATATTAATAAAACATTGTTCATGCTGTAGCACTCTTTAATTAGAAAAACACCACCAATACTTTATTCTATTACCTATTTCGCATGTTGTTTTTTTTTTTTTTTGAGTTTATAATCTTTAGATATAATTTTCCGGTTAATTAATTAATTCAATAGATTTTATAATAAACTTAAGAGGAAAAGTGTAAAACTGAAAGTAAATCGGAACGTACAAGTTTGACCGGCCGTCTTTCCCGCGGTTTTCACTTTCGTTCGCGCGCAGTGAAATTCAAATTTGGTACGCGCCATAATTAAACGCAATATAAAACATCGATTACGAAAGAATCGAATGATTCATCGAATAAGTTGAATTTACTTCTCCGAGAAAGTAATTTGGTGAAAAGTTTGATGGTTTATTTTACCAATTACAAGCTTGTTAGTAACGTTCATTTACTTTTTTATTTTACTTTTCGTTTCGTTAAGAACGCATGAATGCCCACCAACTTTGATTTTTAATTATAGAACCTTCCATTTAGTCGTACCTAAATATGAAAGAATGTTGAATAAACAGTTTTCCGCTGGGGCTTATTTATTAATAGGTAGCGACCTATTTTCATTATTCCTATCCTACTTCCTATCCCTTTATTACCTGCCAATTTAAACTCTCGTCTACCCGATATTAATGCAAGGAATACCCTCTGTCTATTACAGTGTTACTAATTGAAAGCTCACTTCTTCCCCAACATTACGGCAACGAACCCACTATGTCCAATAGAACATGATAGACTCTGTCCCAGTGTTACCAATTGAAAGCTCACGTATTTCCCACAATTAAAGCAACAAACACACTCTGTCTCAGTGTAATCAATTGAAAACTCACGTCTTCCCCAAAATTAAGGCCACGTACAAACTATGTCACCACCCATCTCGGAGGAAACAGGTCGTAACCGATGATTATGCATGCGCAAGATCTTTTGTATTTCGTAAGTCTGTGTTTTTAACAAAACTAAGATTTTGCAATGAATTGTGTGAACCGGATGTATGTATGTATGTATGACAATGGGATATGAAATGGGTGATATTGTGAAATGCTGAAGATGTGACATGGATGTGTAAAATCGTGTCTTTGGACGAAGAATCTAGCTACAATGTTATGTGTCATCATGTCAAAATACCAGGGAAATGGTCAAAACTTGTCAACTAACGGAACCTTCCCGAGGCAGGGCATCGTCTTTTCTCTGTGTATTTTAATACCTCCACTGCAAATCCGAAAATCCGCCTCCCAAGTGATACTGGCATTTTCTAAAGTTCACTGCTAAACCTACCTCCCTAAAACAGGAGAGGTTTTGGGCAGATAGATTTAGCAGTGAACTTATGTGTCCCTATAACATCAGGTCAAAGATGGAACCCTACATTGACCTCATCTTTAAGTTTACTATGCGTTCATGAAATCAGTACTTTTGCTTTTTGTAAAATTATATAAAGCCTTTTTGACGTAAAGTCACTTAAAACGGGATATTTACCATGATTTGATTTTTGAGTTACTTTTTGACGTACTACAGCACACACAGACATTTTACCGAAAAACTGTGATAACCTAACTGTGTTTTATTCGTATTTGTTTTTACTAGTGTGCTATTATAATTGTTGTATTGTGTTTGTGTCTGCAAATAAAGACTTAATCTATTTTATCTATCGATTATTCATGGTAGCGCTGCTACTAGCAAGCCAATTTGGATGTATTCGTGAGTATATTAATATATTTTTGCCGCTCATTTCATAATTTTCTTTTGCAGGCAAAGAGCGGCGAATAATGTGTTTTTTTTGTAGTTTGTATTTCCAGCAAATAAATGATACACGCGCGTTTTTTTTTATATAATGCAGCTCGTTAGTCTAAAGATGGCCGAATCCATACAGTAAACAAATACTTTTATGAAAGAAATGTATTTTTATAGGTCGGTTTTTGTCTTATTTAAGGCACATATTCAGCACCTTTCAATGTTAAAATCCAAAATTGAATTAAGTACCTAGGTTCCGAATGTATAAGGTTAATATAATAAAGCATTTATGTATCTTACCTATATTCAGTTGATCATCAGAATATGTCGATAAAAAAGTAAAATGATATGGGAACTTTAACTGGTTTCAAAAATTTATTTCCAGAGCAGTAGTTATGTGAATAACATAACATTTTACTGCCTATCAACCAAATCGTCAGAGAACAATTCAAAGATATGTAGTTATTATTTTTACTAGCTCTTTTATGAGCTGTAAATTGTATTATATATATAATTGCATAAGCTGCGCAAGTCGGAGAGGTCCGTATATATAATGGGTCCCTCAGTCTACAACAGGCTGCCGGATACTATTAAAAAGAATGCATCTTCCATCATGGTATTTAAAAGTAAATTAAAAAAATGGCTCTTAGAGAGCTCTTTCTACTCCGTAGACGAGTTCTACAATTTGCCTATTATATAAATTTTATTATTAATTAATTTCATATACAATTGTTCAATTATATTTTGTTAATGACATACCTACATACATAAATTAGTTAAGGACAATATTTTATTTCTATATTGCTTACCTTATTATTATTTCTACGTTTGACTTGTAACTTGGCGTTATAAATAAAGAATTGTATTGTAGACACAGTGAAATTTTATTGATGGTGCCAAATTCAGTACATACATATTACTTATTATATTTATTTATCTACCTATTATTATTATTAATTATTTTATCCCTTTCCTGAATTTCTTACTCACACATAAAACACCTTAAAAATTTGTCACGCACACTTTCGATTAGTTGCCTACTTACCCTAAATTTTGTAATAGAAAACCTACTTTTAACAGTTTTAATTGAACAAAAATTTGAATTCCGTTCTTTTCCACCGATCGGGGTTTGTTTTTTTTACGCGTGCTTTAGTTTTTAGCAGCGACGCGGCACTGTGCATATGTCAGAAGACATGCCGCCAAGAGTGTGGGGAGATAAACATTTTACTTTAAGTGAAAACTTATGTATGACTTCAATAACTATGTAGTAGAAGTTGGAACATACTTTATGATTACCTATTATACATATACTATTTACCTTGAAAGGGTTGGGTCAGATCAATGAAGTAAACTCGTAGCATCAATAACAAGCTAACAAAAATTGTTTGGATTGGAACTTTGAATGTTGGTAACAATCATAAAGACTAAGGTACATAAGCATGGGATAGTACTTACAATGAGAGTACATTTCTAAGTTTTTGATTCATATAAAATTCCGATTTTTGGTGATTAAATCGATTAGTAACGTTTATGGTAACACCTTTCCAGTGAACAACCGGTTGCTTAAGAGGTAGAGTCATTTTTTATTTCGCTCGTTGATGTAACAATAAGATTAAATAGGATTTTTGCCGTGATTAAGATGTTTAAATAAGCTTAGGGTAAATTTCGACGGTAAAAAAGTACGGCTCCCAATAGTTTGAATATTTTTTCCCAACATACAATTATTGACAAAAGTGTTGACAGCAGTTTTAAACGATTTATTTGCAGATTAAGACAGTTAAACCTATAGCCCTTAAAATAAATGTTGACCACCCCAGCTGGCGCCAGAGAGAGGTGTCAGCGAGAGCGCGGGAAAGCTACCTCCGGTTTAACTTTTTAATTTTTATATTTAGAATGTCAACTTCCTTTGATCTAGTTGTATCACAAAATAACGATATAGTAAGTAATTATACTATATAAAGTTTAACTATAAAAAGGTAGGTACTCTGTTGCATCGGATGTGCCCTTTAGGAAAGATACTCGTATAATGGTACATACCTACCTACATGTTTGAAAATATATAAATAAATTTGTTACTTTGTTCGTAATAGCATAAGACCTTTTTCTTCTTTAAGGCAAGTGCGAGGCGAAGAAGAGTTACTATGTAAATAATTTTACGAACGGACTTTAAGTTGTATAATAGCGTAATTTGAGAAATGAATTTGGTACATTTCTCAAATTACGCCATAGTTTAAAAAAAAATCCTTTAAAATTCCGAAAATATTCTCTACCGATATTTTTTTATCACACGTAACTCTTATGAATTTGCATGTTACGGTATGAATGGAACAAATTACACGCTTGTAAACAATACAACTTACAAGCTACAAGGAAAAACACTCATCTATTACATAACAGTAAATAACAGATCGTGATGCGTAGTATTTTGTAATACGTTCCGGAGAAAGTCTACAGTTTATTAGTCATCGTAAGGTCACGTTTCCAACGTTCGATATTAGAATTTGAATAATTATTGGGTCTTTGCATTTGATTTGAATGATTTAAAAACTTGCTCTAGGTGTCTATGTGTTCGAACAAGTCTGTGCTCTGGTGTTATGTAGGTATCGCGTGTAGCGTTTTTGTAGAAAATAGTTTGACCTAAAATAATTTTATACCTTTCTATTGCATATTTAAGTCACCTATTTGTTTCGAAATTGTGCTTTAATTATCTATACTGATATTATAAAGAGGAAAAGGTTTGATTTTTTGTTTGCTTATAATTAATAGGCTCCGAAACTACTGGAACGATTTGAAAAATTATTCCACAGTTGTTGGGAAGCTACACTATCCCCGGTGAACATAGGCCATATTATATTTTCAAAAAAGTTAGGGTTCCGTACTAAATCCGTGCGAAGCCGGGAAGGTCCGCTGGTCGATCATAAGTTCATTTATTATTGTGGTACAAAGGTATTGCATGGATCTTCACACAAATTTTAGATAATTTAGAAATAGAGATAAAAGTCCCTCATCAGTTACCAATATTTTTGACGACTGATGTGGTGCCGTGGGCGAAGGACGTCCTGCGACGCAGAAGTTTGTGGGTTCAATTCCCGCCTGGGACAAATGTTTGTGCGTTGTGCTGCGCTAAATGATGCTGTGTTGTCCTACATTATTCTACCTATTTCATTTTAGGTGTTTTTAAGGCCGCTTATTATTTATTTCGTTTTTTAAACTAATTTCATGAACACTATACAGTTTTACAGGTACCCGCTACACAGTTTTAACTTTTGCGGCAGTCAGCCCACAATTGTACCCTATACTCTAAGTCTCTTGTTTCGAATAAAGATTTTGTAAAAGATTTTTTTTTGTTCTATTCTAACTCTTTGGGTTGGATTGGAACCAAAGAGTTCCTACTATTCTAACTCTATGATTGAATCTCAATACTCCAAACCATCTCCAAACATCATCCGGGCGAAATCCAGTCTCAACCAGGAAGGAAGGACGAAGTAGGTTGTATACCAAATTAACGATCGGTGTTCAAAAAGTTTTTATACAGGCTGGCCCTGATTTATAATCACAACTGATAAAAAGCTAGTACATAAAGTACCGAGTGATAGGACCGTCACGAGTTCTCGACGACGCGACCCGCCTAAACACAGAATCAAGTACCATTTATCAAGAGACTTATTATAGCCACGCCCTATGTACTAACACTACATACAATTTGCTTTCTCCCGTGTCAACCTTCAAACGGCTTGACGTAACACGAATCATTATTATCTTACGCAATGATTGATGCATTTTTGAATCATTTGCACTTTTGTGATATTTTGAAAGTTTCTATTTCTATCTACTTAAGAATTTGGGTAGGTGTTAGTATTTATTTTAGTGACTTAAAAAAAATGTAGTCCGTCCAAACTAAAGTAATATAAAACTTTTGAAACTATTATGGTTATTAACACTAAAGTCATTTAAAACGGGATATTTACCTATTTATTTTTTATTTTAGTGGTAATGCTACGAAGCAAAAAACAAAAAATGAGGGTAGATCGGTATGTTTGCCCATAAAAACTTACTCGCAGTCGCAGTGCCTTCAGTTATTCCGTGATCATGGCGCATGAAACTGTGCCGAAATATTGGATAACTCAAAAATCAAATCATGGTAAATATGCCGTTTTAAATTACTTTAGTGTTAAGTAATATAAGTATAGTAATATTATACATATAAGACTCTAATTCGAAACGCAGTTATTTAAGTACCTACATACGTTAACGTCAGATGCAAAATTATGTTCACATTAAAAACGATAAATCTAACTAGTCGGGAAGAAAGACAACGTTTTTAGCGATAAGGACGCCGACTGTAGCTTGGTAGTAAAATTATCTTTTATTGTTATTTTTAAGTTGTGGTGTGAAAGAAACATTAATATAAGAAATCTACTTAAGTAGGTCTTGATCTATAGACTGAGGTACTTACTTTCCTCTAACTCATCGAAAAACTTCGACTTATTCCTGTGCTTCACTGGCTTATCATTCACTATCACTGGTACTTCCACTTGACTCGGCACTTTATCAATCACTTTCTTCACTTTCGGTTTCACTGCCTTGATTTTTACAGTTTTTATTCGTCCACTGTCATCCAATACTGTTATTTCTTCGAACTTTTCATTCACAAACTTTGTTTTTACCGTTTTTGGGTCTAATTCTAAAGCTTCGGAAATCGTATTTTCTAAATCACATGTCACAGCACTGAGGTTTGATAAATGCAATAAAATTATCACTTTTGTGAGAAAAAATATTTTCCTATGCATCATTTTTACAACAACCTGTATACCTGCTATTCAAATAAACGTATTCTAAATTAAGTTTTCATAAGACCGTTCTTTTTTTCAATATTATGCGAACTCTAATGAGTCTTTGCACAAAGAGTTTAAATGCAGTTCTAATTCGAAAAGATGCCGAACTGTTTGGTCTTATTTTTTTTGCCAAAATCGAAAGTATTGTCCGGTTCGCGACATCCGCTCAAGTGACCAAAATGTTGTTAAAGTTTGGTGAAATTTACTTGTTACGTAACTTCTGTAATAAGCAGGTCCGGTTGAGAGCTATTACTGAGGCTTTGGTACCTACTTTTATTATTTTTATCTTAGCACGATTAGATTGTCCGTTGTTCGGTTTAAATGCGGCCAGTTAATAGGCAAATAAAGAAGTAAGGAAGTAAATAAATTAGTAAAGAAGAGAATTACCAGAATAAAAACTTTTTACGAAAGTTTAAAACGGTTTTGATTCTGGTAATTATCATCGCTACTAATAATTATCGTATCAATTTGTTAACGTAATGTTCTATAATCAATATTTTTATTGCTAACATGTCATGTATGCACCCTGCTAGGAGTGCCCAAGGCACGGTAATATTTAGTTTAAGTGGCTAATATTTCATATTTATTTATTCCATAAAACAATATACATTGTGTGCGGGAAAAAAAAATCACATTAAATTATTGAATGATTATGATCACATACACCTGGGATCTCGGTTGCCGCTGAGGACTAAAGTGCGGGTCTACAAGTCCTACGTCCGGTCCCGACTAACCTATGCGGCGCCGAGCTGGTACGCCCTGGTCTCCCAGACCAACAAGGACCGGCTCCAGGCGCTGCAGAACGTGGCTCTCAGGATCTGCACGGGCGCGGGCCGCTACGTCAGGAACGACGTCATAGCCCGCGACCTGCAGATCCAATCCGTGGAGGAATTCATCGTGCAGACGGCGCGTCGAATGTACGATCGCGCCGACAACGGGCACCACGAGCACCTCCACAACATCGCCCCGCCCCAGCCCCGGCCCCAGGAAGACGACCGCCCATGGCGACCCCTTCCGCGGGACCTGATCCCTGCGGAACCACCATAGAGTCCTTGGGTTCATTTAAAAAAAGTTTATAAACGGAATGAAGCCAAAAATACACTGAGAATAAGGGAAATTCCCACAAAACCCAAGGACCGAGGGGTCGTCACCCCTCGAGTTGACGCCGGGGTAATGAGGCAAAGCCTCGAGGCCCCTCTCTGTGCCCCCACCAGGGCCGGAAAGAAACCTATTGATCACATACACCAAGTTTATACATACATATATTATATAATCAAGGTCATAGTTCGTCAATGGAGTAGATACACTTTTCCAGAAGATAACATTTTAGTTTATTTTTTAGAAGTGTTCTTTATATAGATATACACTTGCGAGCTATAAACTGGAATCACTTCATCGCTGGTTTCTGCAGACCATATTTTCGTTTCCATGGAATAAACTGTAGGTTGTGGTATATTATTTTAAAGATAATTTTATTAGCTTTCAAACTCTTTCGATATCATAGCGAAAAAAATGTTCATCATATGTCATGGAACGTGAAAACAATAGACATACATTTTTGGAACGAAACATCAATTTTTTCAAACTCCTGAATCCCTATAAAAACTGGGAATTTATACAATTTTGTCATCAGTCCAATATATCACGTCACTCAAAATACTGGAATTACAAGAAAATGGAAACCACACCAATAGAAGCCGCTCAAATCGTCACCCTAATCCAGCAAGGGTTCTCTCAGCGTACTATCGCTCGACAGCTTCATCTGAGCCAGTCCTGTGAAATGAAATGAAATGAGAGCAGAGAACTGTCAGCGAGTGGACAGTGAGGCGAAGACTCAAAGAAGCTAACTTGACCCCAAAAAGGCCAGCAACGGGACCCAAATTGTCTACAGCCCACCGACAAGCCCGACTTCAGTTTGCTCGTGATCACTTAGATTGGGATACAGCAATGGAGCCGAGTTTTGTTCGCGGACGAGACTAGGATGTGCCTGCATGGCAGCGACCGTCGACGGAGAGTCTACAGGAGACCGGGAGAGCGATACGCACAATGCTGTATAGCGGAAACAGTGGCATATGGGGGTGGGTCTTGTATGATGTGTTTTCAAATGGTATACACCAATCTGCAGTTTATTCCATGGAAACTGTAAAATATGGTCTGCAGAAACCAGCGATGAAGTGATTCCAGTTTAATGCTCGCAAGTGTATATAGTATAATCTAACGATTCTTATTTTTCGGGGTATTTTACCTTTTATTATTTAACCTGTTTTCATCCCGTTACAGCGATAATGGTCACGGTGCGATTGGATGAGGTACTCGGGAGTTACAGCCGAGATTTGGCGGCAGTATCCACCTAATATCCTCAATTCGTCTTTAGAATCAGGAATTTCCAAGTTCCAAAAAAGCTTTAATTTTAACACTTTGACTGCGGACTTTTTTGGCCGACTGCGATCTTGTGTTGTGTTGCGCCGCACATGCGTTTCGTTCGAAAAACATTACAACTGTGCTGAGTCACACAGATCTGTATTTTCTCAGCCGCTACGCTAGTGTGGATTTACGCATATTAGTCACTTGTAGAAAACACATACGGTGTGATTTCAGCACTCGAAGTGATAAATAGAAATAGTTTATTCATATCAGACATGGTAAATTAGAGAGGTGGTATTACAAATAAATTGATCCTCATATCTCGCCACATTACTGGCATGTGAAAATATAAAAAAGTTCTAGTTAAGTTTCACAAACAACAAAATATTACAAATAATAATTCTCATGCAAATTAATAAAAAGTCAAGTTTAATTAAAATAAATGTCAAGCCATACTATACAATACAAATATTCAAAATTAAAGTTAGATTCAATGTCAATAATATAATTTAAACTTAAAAAAATAATAAATACATATATATATTTATTTTATTATAATTTTAACTTTTAGTATGTTAGATAATGGTAGGGTAGTATGTTTGGAAGTTTTGGAACGGATCCATTAGTGTACCTACCCGGCGGCTACCGTGCCGTGTAATTAAATGTATGAGCTAAATATACATCTCAAGACCTACACACGCGCACTCGACTGCTTGCTGTCCTTCCGGGTCATGGCTGCACACATTGAGGCTACTAGTACCAACGCAATGTTACTTGTATTAGTACCTACATATGTGTTAACTTTTTTGTTTTGTCTATATTACCTGTTATCTTATTATCTATTAAAGTCAAAAAGAGAAGCGTCTTAGGAATTGAGGGCGCCCGTGTGACAATGTACTACTTTTGATGAGTTAAGGCGAAATGAGTTAGCTTTTTCGAGACAAGGACGAAAGAACGCCGAGCGTGGAAGGCGAGAAAGGGAGGCAAGAGCGGCAGAATGATCGGCCCGCGCCCAATTTCAGTGGCTTTTATTTTTAAATTTCTTATTGCTCTATAATAATACTGTTTCTCAAAAATTAAAACCATAATCGTCTAAAGTATTTATTAGGGAACACGTAGAAGACATTTCATTACAATAATATTAAATAACTAGCGAATAAAACTGGTTTTTTCCGTAGAGATATCTCTGTAAAAATGAAGACTCAGAGGAAACTTTGCCATTTTTTTCTATCGAGTTAAGTTTAGTCAATCGTGTTTCGACTCCCATAACATACTAACTAATATCCTAAACTTTTGATCCTCATCAAAATATATCCTTAAGAGGCCTCCGGAAGGACGAATTCTTCATACAAACGTAATACCAAAATGATTTCTAATTCAAGCATATTTCCACTATAATATTGCATTATTTGTATTAAAATAGTATTTATCTAGGTTCCCAAATAGTTTTTTTTTCAAAATACTTACCTTAAATGAAATGAAAGCCAATCTCATTTTGCTCATTTTTATGCGAAAATGGACAAGTGTTCTTGCTATTTGTTTCGTATTAAAAACATCAATATCTTACGTCTTATTTATTAAGGAACATAGCTTATATTGTCTAGTTACAGAATAACAATACTTTGTGAAGAATACAAAAAGTTTTCAGTCATCATTTTTGGTATTACAGAACAAACCAAATTTTGAACGGCTAATATTGTTATCGCGCACGCATGTGGCGCGGCGCAAGGATTAAACAGGGACAGCGATATTCGGAGCGATTTTTGCAAGCGAGGGTCGCCGGACCCTCGCTTGCAAACAAAAAAAAACAAATAGCAAGAAAACTTGTCCATTTTCGCATAAAAATGTGCAAAATGAGATTGGCTTTCATTTCAATTTAGGTAAGTATTTTGAAAAAAAAAACTATTTGGGAACCTAGATAAATACTATTTTAATACAAATAATGCAATATTAGTGGAAATATGCTTGAATTTGAAATAATTTTGGTATTACGTTTGTATGAAGAATTCGTCCCTCCGGAGGCCCCTTAAGTACAAATCTATAAGCTAAATATGTGGATAGCTTTTACATGACGACCGATACAGGAGGTTGCGGGTTCGATTCCCGCCTCGGAACAATTGTGTGTACGATCTGCAGATATTTGTTCCCGGTGTTCTGGTCGTTTTCTATGTACTTATAATAAAAAAAATATCTATCTATGTAATGTATTGTATTATTTATATCAGTTATCTAGTACCCATAACACAAGCTCTGCTTACCATGGGGCTAGATAATGCTGTGTGGATTGTCCAGCATTATTTATTTATTGGCAGGGTGATCGGGGCCTTAGTATAGAAAGAAACCAATAATCTAGTGTACAGTATATATTTATTCGACGTTAGTGAATTATCAGGCTAAGTAGCTATATGTGTCCTTTTCGCCTTCCGTACGCTCTAGGTACTCCTTCTCGATCAGAATGTCGATGCATTTCTGGAACAAATTAAATAATTTAAGGTCATTCAAAACGGGATATTTACCATGATTTGATTTTTAAGTTTCTAATATTTCGTCACAGTTTCATGCGCCATGATCACGGAATAAATGAAGGCACTACAAGTGACTTTAGTGTTGATAACCATCATCATCATCATCATATATATATATATATATATATATATAGCAGTCCACTGCTGGACATAGGCCTCCCCCAATGAGCGCCATAACCATGATATGTAGTTTAAAAAAAATTAAGAAAAATGCACAGAAATTTCCACGCGGGCGAAGCCGCGGGGCGCAGCTAGCAGAATATAATAAAATAGCACACTATCATATATTATATTATATCCAGTACTTTCCACGATCCTATCCATCCATGGTTGTCTGGTAGTGATCGCCCAAGAGCGAGAAGACCACCAATTTTATCTTGTTTTTTTTATATTGTTCTTATAAACGAACTGTGCTATAAAGTATTATATATCTATAAATAACACTGACCTTGATAACCGGCACTCTCGGCTTGAACCGCGAAGACAGCTGGTTCAGAACCTCCACCACCAGGTGCTGATGCTTCAGGGTCTTGCGGGTCTTCATGATCCGTACTATAGCCGCCTGGGAACAAACAATCATGTTAAGTAAGCGGTTTATTTAATAATTTTATGTTGTATACACCTCTGACTCTTAAATTATCAAGTTTCTATCTGTCCAAAGGTAAAATCGCTAAAATAAATCGCTTCTATAGGGCTGATTTTAGTGTCACGCTGACCATCGGCGCTGAGAGCTCAGCCCGTAGCAATCTGTATGGACGCTATAGAAACCTTATAGAATAACGCCGACCGTTCAGCGCTGACTAGGGTCAGCGCTGACAGTACGCGCCGCTCGTCAGCGTCGCTGAGCGGTCGAGCCGACCAGCGCCCGCGCGCTTCTGTCTTCAGTGAGCATTTTAGTGTCGCACTGATCGCACGCGCCGGTTGCGTACAATCATGTCGAGTCGCGATATAGGCGATCAGCAGAATACTAAAACGACCCGCTCTGATCGTCGGCGCTGGCTGAGCTGTCAGCGCTGATGATCAGCTTGACACTAAAATCAGCCTAGGGCCGCTCGCGATAATGTCACCCATTGTACTTTTATGTTTCATGCTAATGTCTATATGTTTTCTTTAATTTTGTGATGTACAATCAAAAAATGTATTTGTTAGTGTCTTTTTTGTGTGAAAAAAGACACTAACAAATACATTTTTTGATTAATTTTGTGCTTTACAAGTTATGTAGTGTACTGTAAACAGAGATACTAATAAATATTACAATCATTTATTAGTATCTAATCTTTATTTAGTAATAACCTTGACTCTCAATCCATTCAAATCAAGTTTATGTGATCGAACAAAAAACATTGGGTACGAAACAATAGTATGACAAAAGTTTGACGACCGATTTGGCGCGGTGGGCGAAGGTCCGCCTGCGACGCGGGAGGTTGCGGGTTCGATTCCCGCCTCGGAACAAATGTGTGTACGATCTGCAGATATTTGTTCCGGGTGTTCTGGTCGTTTTCTATGTATAATAAAAAATATCTATCTATGTAATGTATTGTATTATGTATATCAGTTATCTAGTACCCATAACACAAGCTCTGCTTACCATGGGGCTAGATAATGCTGTGTGAATTGTCCAGCATTATTTATTTATTATTATTATTATATTTAATGTGCAACTTACTATAGTGCGTAAGCCTCCCACTGAGGGTAATTTCTAAGAAATTTATTACTTTGGTACCTACATTTTACATTTCTTAGAATGCACAAAAACTTCTTACAAAAATATCTTGTACGCAATTCCGTGACGCAACATTTGAATAAGTTACTTTGTTTATAACTAGGATACGTAGTTTCAATAGTTATAATGTAGTCACACAGTATAAAGTTTTAATGATAGTTCGCGAAATGCGCCAGCTGAACCTTTCTATGTATTTTGCCGAGGGTAAGAAAGTATATATAAATCCTTCTCCATCCAGGCCATAAGGTTGTGGAATGCACTACCAGAGTCCATTAGAAAAACTATATCCTTGCCTGTTTTTAAAGCTCACGTCAAGTAGTTTTTCCTGCCAAAAGAAAGAATATTGGTACTTATTATTTATTTATATATGTATTTAAGTAGTGTATTATTTATTTTGGAATTTGTAATATTTATTATTTGTTTTTTAGTATTCTTATTTAGATAACTTGTGGTACACCCCCTGCCTTTTTTAAATTCATATAATTATTTCCATCCAAAGGTTGCCTCTGGAAGAGATCGCTTCTAAGCGATAAGGCCGCCCTTTGTACCTGTCGCATATAATGTATTTTTGTAATGATTAATTTGATTATGGTGTATAATGAAGAGTTTTTGTATTGTATTGTATTGTATTGTATAGCATCTTCGTCCCTTTACGTTCAAAGGGTTTAGTAGGTACCTGTATAAGCATTTTCCTGTCCTCCTCGATGTGTTTGTGTGTGGCCTCTTGTTCCACCTTCAGCTCCGTCTTCAGGGGGATGTTGATGTTCACACGGAGTTTCTTGCTGCAATCAAACAAGAATATATTAATATGTCGGTTTTTCGCGAGATATGGCCGGCCCACTGCCACTTCAGCTTGCTAATTCTTAGAGCTATGTCGATAACCTTGGTTCTCTGTCGGATGTATTCGTTACGAATCCTATCCTTCAGAGAAACTCCGAGCATAGCTCTCCCATAACCGCAGGCGCAGACGTGTTCTTGAGTGGACTCCACTCAAGAACGAATGATGCAAGAACACGTTTACCCCAGCGGTTGCAAAGGTTTTTTACGATCAAATCAGTAGTTAGATTAGACAAAAGTTGCATAAATCTGCTGAGATTAAAATCGCAATATGACTCAGTTTCTAAACTCGGCAAATATAAATAAATAATGCTGGACAATCCACACAGCATTATCTAGCCCCATGGTAAGCAGAGCTTGTGTTATGGGTACTAGATAACTGATATACGTAATACAATACATTACATAGATAGATATTTTTTAATATTCATAGCTAACGACCAGAACACCCGGAACAAATATCTGCAGATCGTACACACAATTGTCCCGAGGCGGGAATCGAACCCGCAACCTCCTGCGTCGCAGGCGGACTTCCACCCACCGCGCCACAGAGGTCGTCAATATAGTGTAGGACGCGCTTCGGCCAGGTGGGATGATGACCGAACGACAGCAGGTAGATGCTGGATGCGACAAGCTGAAAACAGGGCGCTATGGCGCTCATTAGGCGAGGCCTATGTCCAGCAGTGTACTATTAAGACGAAAAGACAAAATTCTTGGACGACGATTACGTAATATGCAAAGTTTAAAAACCGAGTAAAATTGCGATTTTAAGCTCATGATAAGATTTATGCTACTTTCGTCGAATCCACCCTTCGTCCACTCTTACCAAATCAACGAGCTATGAAGGGGTCGATTCTTCGCCACGGGGGGTCGATCCTTTATACTTTATATCTCAGTAAAACTAGTGTTGCTATTACTAACTTAAGACGAAAAAAAGAAGGTAATTATTTATCAGACACAACACACAAACAAACTTTGGTACAAGTATAAAAGACTACTTAGTAGGTTAGGTACTAGATAACACATCATCATCCGCCTATGTTAGGCCACAGCTGGACATAGGCCTCCCCCAATGAGCGCCACAGCGCCCTGTCTTCAGCTAGATAACACGAAGACAGACAAAAAAACACAGGTCAATACTAATTATTATACGTCCAAGTCTATACTAATATTATAAAGAGGAAATGTTTGATTTTTGTTTGTTTGTTTGTAATGAATAGGCTCCGAAACTACTGGACCGATTTGAAAAATTCTTTCACCGTTGGGAAGCTACACTATCCGCGGTGAACATAGGATTACTAAAAACGTGCGAAGCCGGGAAGGTCCGCTAGTAGTGGATAAAAATGTGACATGATATTTGTTGAGGTCTAACAGGTCCCGACTCAGGTTGTACTTACTTCTTATATCCTACGTAGAGATCTACAATGGATGCGTCGGTGAGCTCCGACTCGTCATCTTGGCAGACAAGCAGCTTCGCTTTCAGCAGGATTTGCAGGACCTTGAACAAATAGAATAAATATTATTTAACACTTTGAGTGCTGAAAACGCACGGTATGAGTTTTCTACAAGTGACTAATATGCTTAACACTTTGAGTGCTGAAAACGCACGGTATGAGTTTTCTACAAGTGACTAATATGCGTAAATCCACACTAGCGCAGCGGCTGAGAAAATACAGATCTTTGTGGCTGTAATATTTTTCAAACGAAACGCATTTGCGGCGCAACACAACCGCTGTGTAGAGCGGCAGCACGAATTTTTTAGGTAAAAAAAAGTCCGCAGTCGTCGAAAAAAAACCGCAGTCAAAGTGTTAAATCCACACTAGCGCAGCGGCTGAGAAAATACAGATCTTTGTGACTCAGCAGAGCTGTAATATTTTTCGAACGAAACGCATATGCGGCGCGACACAACCGCTGTGTAGAGCGGCAGCACGAATTTTTTAGGTAAAAAAAAAGACCGCAGTCGTCGAAAAAAAACCGCAGTCAAAGTGTTAAGAGATGAATATTCGCTTCGCCTGCGACGCAGGAGGTTGCAGGTTCGATTCCCGCCTCGGGTTACCAAAATATTATATAAATAAATCTGTCTGTCACCTTTTCACGCTCAAACGGCTAAATGGATCTTAATGCAATTTGACAGTGAGATAAAAGTATCACGGGGACCGACATAGGCTACGTGAAAAATTTGCATTTTTTTGCATTTATAATATTTTTTTACATTAGTATGCCGGTCTATATTGTTCCTTCCTGTGACCAGTTCGTCCTAAGGTTGCCTGAAAGATATCGCTCTCAGCGATAAGGCCACCCTTTATACCTTTATTCTAAGTTTTTATTTCTGCATTGTTTTCTGTTTTGTGTGGCATAATAAAGTGTTTTCTAGCTATGTTCATATCTCTTAATTAGAAATAAAATACAAATACAAAAGCGCGCGTAAAGCCGCGGGCAGCAGCTAGCTAGCTATATCATCATCATTATCATTAGCCTATGTTAGTCCACAGCTAGACATAGGCCTCCCCCAATGAGCACCATAGCGCCCTGTCTTCAGCTTGCCGCTTCCAGCATCTCCGCCGCTGCAGAGCACCCCCCTCACCTCGAGGCCCAAGCCCGCCTATCGCGCGCCAGCCCGCAGGTCCCCATCGCCACCACCAGAGGGCGGAAGAGGAAACTGCTTCGGAAGAAGCAACCGCTTCTAGCCCCAACCATCATCTAGCATCTACCTGCAGTCTTTCGCAGGTCGCTAGCCCTATAAGTACCTGTATAAGGAAGTCCCCTTTAATCCCGGTATGCTGTTCCAGCTGGCAAACGCTCCAGGACACGTTGTCGTTGTACTGGAGCAGCACCGCCATTTGGAACGTGGACGCTTGCAGGGTGTATCTGAAAACAGATAGATAGATAGATAACACTTTATTACACCACACAAAACAGAAAATAATACAGAGATAAAAACTTAGAATAAAGGTATAAAGGGCGGCCTTATCGCTGCGAGCGATCTCTTCCAGGCAACCTTGGGATGGACTGGACAATGACGGTGGCACTTTAATAATTGGTAACAAATACACTAAATACCTACATTACAAACATTATAAGTTACATAGACATAAGATAAGGCAATCAATATTTCATATGGATAAATAATGCTGATGCAGCAGTTTTTTGAAGATAGGGAGTGATTTTGTTCACGTCTGATGTCCAGAGGGAGAGCATTCCATAGACGGGTAGCTTGTACAGTGAATGATTTGTCATAGAAAGAGGTAGAGTGAGCAGGGACTTTCAAGATGAGGGTTTCAGAGGAACGTAAAGAGAGTAAGTGAGAGTTTGAGAGGAATTCGAAGCGCTCCTTGAGATAAGAAGGGCTTGGAGAATAAGATACTGTACAAGAGGGATAACATATGAGAGGGATAACAGATGGACGATTAGATCTGAACAACCACTTTCCGACAACCGTATGGAACTAAGGTCCGCCTGAAACGCGGAAAGGGCATGATGACTTTGAGAAAAGAAACCGAAATATTTTTAGACATCTATTGAATATAAAATAAATCATATTTCGGGAAAATTTGATTTTTGCCGTATAAATAAAAAAGATTTTGATTACAAAAAAGTAATTTATTATTTACGATCCATGGAGCGTAGCATCTTAGGAGTCAAGCTGTCAGACCGCGTGTGGAACAGCATACTACGCTCCAAAACACGCATCGTTGACGTTGGTCAGGCAGCCGGAAGCCTGAAGTGGAACTGGGCCGGACACGTCAGCCGTATGTCCAGCGACTTGTGGGCAAAGACCACCACAGAGTGGAGCCCACCCAACGCTAAGAGGCGACGTGGAAGGCCCAGGATGAGATGGCGCGACGAGCTCTAGGTACATCTTCCATCATGGCCTGTTGCAGCGTTGGATCGTGAGGAGTGGAAGGAGAAAAGGGAGGCCTTTGCCCAGCAGTGGGATAATAATGGCTTAAAATAAAATTTATTATTTGAGTATAACTACATATCTTTATTACTACGGTACCCCGAGGGCCGATTTAGTTGATTTTGGTTTTGAAATGTTTGTCGTAGTCCAGAGAAGGTTTAAACGGTGAGAAAATGTAGTAAAATTGCGCAGACATTTCCACGTGCTCGAAGACGCAGGGTTCAGCAAGTAACATATACATTTTAAGGGGCTTCCGGAGGGACGAATGCTTCATACAAACGTAATACCAAAATTATTTCTAATTCAAGCATATTTCCACTATAATATTGCATTATTTGTATTAAAATAGTATTTATCTAGGTTCCCAAATAGTATTTTTTTCAAAATACATACCTAAAATGAAATGAAAGCCTATCTCATTTTGCACATTTTTATGCGAAAATGGACATGTTTTCTTGCTATTTGTTTCGTATTAAAAACATCAATATCTTACGTTTTATTTATTAAGGAACATAGCTTATATTGTCTACTTACAGAATAACAATACTTTGTGAAGAATACAAAAAGTTTTCAGTCATAATTTTTGGTATTACGGACCAAACCAAATTTTGAACGGCTAATATTGCTATCGCGCACGCATGGGGCGTGGCGCAAGGGTTAAACAGGGACAGCGATATTCGGAGAGATTTTTGCAAGCGAGGGTCGCCGGACCCTTAACGTGAATCTTCAAAGCGAAGATACCTACCTGTTTTTGAAACAGTTGGTGACCAGCTCTCCCTTGCTCATGTTGTAGAGCCAGTTCAGCTTCCTTCCGGAGTGCTGCGACGAGTAGAACGTCGTGAATCTGTGCACTGAACGCTCCAACTGGAAGTTAGGTTATACGTTTTATTATATGGAGTAGTATAATTAAATAAATAACGCTGGACAATACTAATAATATAATATCTAGCCCCATGGTAAGCAGAGCTTGTGTTATGGGTACTAGATGACTGATATACTTAATACATAGATAGATATTTTTTATTATACATAGATAACAACCACAACACCCGGAACAATGTCTGCAGATCGTACACACAATTGTCCCGAGGCGGGAATCGAAACCGCAACCACCTGCGTCGCAGGCGAGCATTTGCCCGCCATTATTAGTAGAACTCGTCAAATGCTATTATGTAATAGATCTAACTAGCCACTTACATATATCTTAGTTATATATTAGATTATATTTTTGAAGTGTTATTGTAATGTGTGCTTAAAGTTATTTTTTTTTTATTATATTATTATGTCTCTCATTTACCATGATCTCGGGCCATAAAGTGACCCGGTCCTTTGGAAGGCTTGCGTGGGGCCAACAGCACAGGGGCCCTTTGAGACGTTAATCTAAAGGCGATGGCTACACATAGCGGGTATCATCCTCAGGTGCACAATATGATACACCCAAAGATGGTATCCACCAGGTGTAGAGACTATTGCAAAGAAAAATGAAAGAAATAAAACCAGGCTATTATGATGGATGGATGGACTGGGTAATCGGGCTATAGGGGAGATTGCGGACGTCTGCCATAAACAAGTCAATCGTAATGTTAAGAAGAGTGGCAGACGGTGGCTTGCCGAATGCTGGATGGGTTCCTTAAAAAGCCGGAGTAAATTACCGGAGAGGAACAACATCGGCGCAAACGACTGAGGGGTGTCGAGAGGTGCGGCCCCGATTTCACCATCACGAAGACTGCTCGTGAGCGGGTTTCCTCGCTATTAGGCCATTAGACACTTCCACCCCCGAGATATTATTATTATTATTTAGAGTTATTTGTCACGTACCTCTGTGGGGAGCTGGAAGGAAGACGACTGTTGGAAGGGCCAGGAGCCGGAAGACAACACCTGGATGCTGAAGTCGATGTGGAGCGGCTGCTCCGAGCTGTGGGACATGTGCTTCCGGAAGTTCTCGTTCAGGTCTTTGGATACGCCGATATCCTGGGATAACAAAATAATATTGTGTTAAGAGGCCTCCGGAGGGACGGATTCTTCATACAAACGTAATACCAAAATGATTTCCAATTAAAGCATATTTCTGCTATAAGATTGTATTATTTGTATTTGAATAGTATTCATCTAGGTTCCTAAATAGATTTTTTTTCAAAATACTTACCTTAAATTAAATGAAAGCCAATATCATTTTGCACATTTTTATGCGAAAATGGACAAGTTTTCTCGCTATTTGTTTCGTATTAAAACCATCAATATCTTACGTTTCATTTATTAAGAAACATAGCTTATATTGTCTAGTTACAGAATAACAATACTTTGTGGAGAATACAAACAGTTTTCAGTCATATTTTTTGGTATTACGGAACAAATCAAATTTTGAACGGCTAATATTGCCTATCACGCATGCATGGGGCGCGGCGCAAGGGTTAAACAGGGACAGCGATATTCCGAGCGATTTTTGCAAGCGAGGGTCGCCCGACCCTTAACGTTTCATTAATGGAATATATCATCAGCCTATGTTAGTCCACTGCTGGACATAGACCACCCCTAATAAGCGCCCTGTCATACCACTTCATAGTATGAACCAAAATAAAACCGCATCATAATCCGTTGCGTAGTTTTAAAGATCTAAGCATACATAGGGACAGACAGACAGCGGGAAGCGACTTTTATACTATGTAGTGAAGAAAAGATAATCGTCTTTCGTTGAGATCACAGTTTAATTACAAACTGTACTTACTTGGAACATCCTCTGCAATTTGCTTGTGTATTCGAAGCCGCAAGCTTGCTTCAGCTTTGAGATCATTGATGCCTGAAAACAGAGAAAAAAATCTCATCACACTAATGTTATAAATGCGAAAGTTTGGATGTTCAGGTGGATAAATAAATAATGTTGGACATTCACACAGCATTATCAAGCCCCAAGCTAAGCAGAGCTTGTGTTATAGGTACCAGATAAGTGATATAATGTACATTACATAGTTAGTTTTTTTTATTTGTTGTTATTTTTTTCTGTTGTTTCTATTGTGCTGTTTGTGTGTGAACCTAATTAAAAGTCAGATCTATAATCATCATCAGCCTATAGCAGTCCACTGATGGACATAGGCCTCCCCCAATGAGCGCCATAGCGCCCTGTCTTCAGCGTGCCGCATCCAGCATCTACCTGCAGTCTTTCGCAGGTCGTCATCCCACTTGGTCGGAGGGCGTCCTTACACTACGTTTACCGAGTCGTGGTCTCCACTCAAGAACACGTTTGCCCCAGCGGCCGTCGGTTCTTCGCGAGATATGGCCGGCCCACTGCCACTTCAGCTTGCTAATTCTTTGAGCTATGTCGATATGTCGAAACTTTTTATTTTTATTTTATTTATTATAAAAGAAAATGTTGTTTACCTCTGCATCGTCGCTAGCGGACATGTGCTGGACCAGTCGCTTCGCCAGCATCTTGCTGTAGAACTTCTGGAACACGTCCTTGTCTTCTATGTATTTGAATACAACCATCTGTAATGAAGAATTTCGGGTTAAATAGTGCTAAAACGGTTTAAAATTATCATAGGAGTGGCTAAGGCCCATTTTTCCATGCACTCAATCGTGGTACGGTCGCCGTGCCGTCGTATTATAGCTGCCAATAGAACGTATTTAGAAAAGCCGTACGCCAATTAGCGTCAAAGAAGAACGCGAATCTTTTCCCCTAAAAAGTTCCCGCGTTGGTCGCGTAGGTATTCAAGGCTCCATTGAAGCGCCAATGCAGAAATCGATCAACGTCGACCGACGGAATCGATCGATTGGTTAGTCGAACAGTATCCGTCAACCAATTAAAGCTACCAGACCAGTCTATCAACTTCGATCGACATTGATCGATGCCGTCGATCAACGATCGATCGATTGGCCTGGTAACACCCTAATTAGGAGACAGCAGTAAACTTAAAGGACTGATGTCCGCAGTTAACTTAAAGGACTGATGTCCGCAGTTAACTTAAAGGACTGATGTCAGCAGTTAACTTAAAGGACTGATGTCCGCAGTTAACTTAAAGGACTGATGTCCGCAGTTAACTTAAAGGACTGATGTCCGCAGTTAACTTAAAAGGACTGATGTCCGCAGTTAACTAAAAGGACTTGACGTCACCAAACGGCTCTATCGGAAGACCAGCGCTGGTTTTAACATGCTTACAACTAACTCAAGCTGAGATAGAGTCCGTTTTGTGGCTCAATGACAAAAATCTGTTTTGTCCTTAATTTTTTTAATCGTGTTTGTTTTGTTTTTTTGTGTATTGAGTTACAAATAAAAACTATTCTATTCTACTTACCACTTGATTAAGCGTATCCTCCAGCTCAGCCTCTTCTGGATTCTTGCTGGACTTCTTGAGAAGCAGGTCGCAGTACTTCGCGAGGAGCTCTGGACTCTTGGAGGAAGAGTTGGCGGCCTTTGTCACTGCGTTGCCTGGAGGAAAATATTGGATTTATTTATATTCATATAATGTATTGTGATTTTATGCATACAGGTAATTGTTCATAGGTGTAGTATCTAAGTGGGTACACATTGCATAAAAACCCTGTCAAGGCACAAACATTTTTGGTTTCGTTCTTGTTAGATTAGTTACTTTACTTTTATCTATACTTGAGATTAGATTTTTAGTTTTTTTTTGTTTTGAATAGGCAACGAAACTAATGGACCGATTTTAAAAATTCTTTCATCGTTGGGAAGCTACACTATCCTCGGGTGACAGGCTATATTATATTCTTTGTATCCCCCTAGAAATGTCAAATTGGAATTCAGCGAGGGTGAAACCGCGGGGAACAGACAGTATTTTTTTTATACAATCAATTAAAACAGGAGGTCATATCTTGGGTTAGCTGACCCTTAGCCATCTCTTACGACACCCACACGGGCAGAGTTCGAGGGGGTCGACGCCACCGCCTCGCTACCTTGCACACTTACTGTTAATAAACCACCCCCTCCTACGACACCGAAGGCTAACTCCATGGGGTCGATTCTTAGGCCACCGCCACGGCTACCTTGCACACTTACTGTTAATAAACCACCCCCTCCTACGACACCGAAGGCTAACTCCATGGGGTCGATTCTTAGGCCACCGCCACGGCCACCTTGCACACTTACTGTTAATAAACCGGCCGCATGCCTTGTCGAGCGCGGCCACGAAGCCGCTGTCATTGTTGAAAGCGACTAGAACGAGCGCGTTGTACTTCTTGTGAACTTCAAGAATCGTTGATACGTAGACTTTCGGATCCTGTGAAAGGAAATGGTAAAACTTTCAAGATTTAGTCTCACATCTTTAAAAATAATCGAATACATTTCCTCCGACTTTCTGTGAAATAATATTGACGTAGAGATTTTGGTAGACATAAGATTATTATTTAAAAATATCTGAACGTCTGGTCTATGCGACGCGTGTCCCGAGAGCTGGTGAGTATCTGGCGCAGCGCATCAGCATTGCCATACAGCGGGGCAATGCAGCCAGCGTCGCGGAGACGCATTGTATATATCTAGTGTTGAAGCCAGGGTGCATAAGGGAGGCCTCCCGTAAGCGCTAAAGAGCCCTGTCTTCAAAGTCTACAAACCGTCCAGCAGTGGTCTAGCATTGTCTGATGATGTTATTGTTTAGTACCGTATGCGCGCATTCCCCGCACTTGTCGACCGCCTGGAGCCCCTGCGTATGGATGTGCTGCTCCAGCAGGCGCCGCAGCTCGCACAGACCGTCCGGTATGCGCGCCACTAGGCAGTACATGCGCCCTAGGTCGCCGTTCTTCTCGCCGTCTAGAAGTTTCTAGAACAAATAAGTTAGATTTAATAAGACTTAATGCTGGACAATACACACATCATCGTCTAGCCCCAAGCTAAGCAGAGCTTGTGTTATGGGTACTAGATAAATAAATAAATAAATAATGCTGGACAATTCACACAGCAGTATCTAGACCCATGGTAAGCAGAGCTTGTGTTATGGGTACTAGATAACTGATATACATAATACAATACATTACATAGATAGATATTTTTTATTCGTTTTGATCGTACACACAATTGTTCCGAGGCGGGAATCGAACCCGCAACCTCCTGCGTCGCAGGCGGACCTTCGCCCACCGCGCCACATCGGTCGTCACAGATGCCTGGTATACTTAATAGAATACAGTTACATATATAGATAGATAACACTTTATTACACCACACAAAACAGAAAATAATACAGAGATAAAAACTTAGAATAAAGGTATAAAGGGCGGCCTTATCGCTGCAAGCGATCTCTTCCAGGCAACCTTGGGATGGACTGGACATGAACGAACAATATAGATGGTAAATAAATAAATAATAAACTTACATAGATTATTGATTATTATTTTTTGGGAAGAGTTGGGGTGGTTTCTATACCGGCATTCTATTTCACACAGCAAAATGGCGTCACAGAAGTATAATAAATTACCTGGAACTCTGAATGGAAGATCTCTAGATGCTTCTCGATGAGCACCCTGTCGCAGGTCTTGGCGAGCCGCTCCATGGTCGTCTCGTGGAGGTACACCTGCACCCTTCTCTGTTCCTCCTGTAATCTCTGCTCGGCCTGAGAGGGATAAAACATTTCGTTATATTGTTTAAGTAAAACGTAAATAATTATTGTAAACTCCTCGATCTTAAACGTTACAAACTTCGGCAAGTATGCATGTTAACACTTTGAATGCGATTTTTTTTCGACGACAGCGATCTTTTTTTAACCTAAAAAATTCGTGCTGCCGCTCTACACAGCAGTTGTGTTGCGCCGCACATGCGTTTCGTTCGAAAAATATTACGGCTGTGCTAAGTCACAAAGATCTGTATTTTCTCAGCCAGTCACTTGTAGAAAACACATACCGTGTGATTTCAGCACTCAAAGTGTTAAAAAACACCTATTTAATTTGTGTAAACAGTACTTATAACAGAGGAGACGGCCGCGCTTGTCCTTTTAGAGTGCGACAGAGTAGTAAAAGTAAAAATAGTATTTATTACAGGAAAAAACATTTGGTGCACATTCTTAACTAAATATAAGAAGAGAAGAGAGCAGCAACTAATGATGTCCTTTGCAGACAGCTATTATTACCTAGTATTGTATTTGTCTGTCGATTTCATCACAAGGCTAAGTCAAAGAAATCATGAGTACGAAACTGTCGAGTAGACAATTTTAAAACCACACGTGGTGTGTCCTTCCCCCTCTTGGGGTTTTAGAGGGAGGTATGCCCAGTTGTGGACGTATAAGTGCTAATGAGGATAACCACAATATTATTCATTTAAATCATATATTTAGCGAAGGGGTTAACCCTCAAAAAGTCAGTTCTCTCTCGGGTCTACAAATGTCCCATATCCTCGAAGAATAAAGCTTTGAATGTATCCTAAGAATACATCTCGATGGTATCCTTATTTATGTAGATAAACCCATATTTACAATATCATAATAATAAAGCCCTCCCGAGTCCCGTAGCGAGAATGGAACCCGCAATCTCCTGCGTCGGATCTTCGCCCACCGCGCCACAGAGGTCGTCAATACTATGATAGAATGAAGAAAATGACTTACTTTAATCATATATTCAGTGACGGGGTTAACCCTCAAGAAGTCAGTGCTCTCTCTGGTGTAGAAATGTTCGGTGTCCTCTAGGAATATAGCTTCAAAGGTGTCCTTGTAGACGGCAAGGTTTTGTCCGCGGGCGCTGGGGTCTTCTTCGTTAAGGCCTAGGGCTACGTAGCAGTTGATTACCTGAAAAAAATATTAAAAATTATATTAAAAATGCCCCAAGAACTATATTTGGGTTAAATGGCATTATGAAAAATATTCCTTGGTGGATGATCGCCATTATGACGAATGTTTAACTTCAAAAGGAAAATTCAATTTGTATCCAAGATCCAGGTTTACGATTTCGCTGCGAATTTGATGATAACTGCGCAGTACATTGATTAATTCGAGCAGGAGGATCTGTCAATTATTATTGAACACCCTTAAGCTGGGTAGTGACTGATGTTACAGGGCGTAATACCATAGTACCATTCACAGCGCATGATACGTTACGCCATGTGCTTAAATCCGGCTCGTGTGATGGGTCTCTCGATTGCGCTCTCTCTCGATCAGCTTGAGCACTGCGACCGTCACCTGCTTGTTGAGGCGGTGGAAGAGACTGTCTCTCATGGATAGAAGGATCTAGAAGTGCATTACTCACTCCAGACACAAGCCTAGTGTTGATGGTCTCTCCATAATTCAGAATTCATTTATTGTTTGTGAATCAGGGTAATGGATAGTCGGATACATCCGTTGTGCTCTCTCTCGATCAGCTAGAGCTGCGCCCGTCACCTGCTTGTTGAGGCGGTGGAAGAGACTGTCTCTCATGGAAAGAAGGATCTAGAAGTGCATTAGGTACTTACTCCTGACACAAGCCTAGTGTTGATGGTCTCTCCGTTGCGCTCTCTCTCGATCAGCTTGAGCACTGCGCCCGTCACCTGCTTGTTGGGGCGTCGGAAGAGATTTGTCTCTAATGGATAGAAGGATCTAGAAGTGCATTACTCACTCCAGACACAAGCCCCGTGTTGATGGTCTCTCCGTTGCGCTCTCTCTCGATCAGCTTGAGCACTGCGCCCGTCACCTGCTTGTTGGGGCGTTGGAAGAGATTTGTCTCTCATGGATAGAAGGATCTAGAAGTGCATTACTCACTCCAGACACAAGCCTCGTGTTGATGGTCTCTCCGTTGCGCTCTCTCTCGATCAGCTTGAGCACTGCGCCCGTCACCTGCTTGTTGAGGCGTTGGAAGAGACTGTCTCTCATGGATAGAAGGATCTAGAAGTGCATTACTCACTCCAGACACAAGCCTCGTGTTGATGGTCTCTCCGTTGCGCTCTCTCTCGATCAGCTTGAGCACTGCGCCCGTCACCTGCTTGTTGGGGCGTTGGAAGAGATTGTCTCTCATGGATAGAAGGATCTAGAAGTGCATTACTCACTCCAGACACAAGCCTCGTGTTGATGGTCTCTCCGTTGCGCTCTCTCTCGATCAGCTTGAGCTGCGCCCGTCACCTGCTTGTTGAGGCGTTGGAAGAGACTGTCTCTCATGGATAGAAGGATCTAGAAGTGCATTACTCACTCCAGACACAAGCCTCGTGTTGATGGTCTCTCCGTTGCGCTCTCTCTCGATCAGCTTGAGCACTGCGCCCGTCACCTGCTTGTTGAGGCGTTGGAAGAGATTGTCTCTCCATGTCACTAAGGCTAGTTGGTAGATCTCGTAGATTCCCTGGAAACGATTGAAAGTGTAATGTTAGTAGGCGTTGTTATTAATTTAAAGGCAGGAATTGAGTAAGACAGCATCAGGGTACGTGGGCTTTTGTTAATCGCTATGTTCTTAGCTTCCTGCTAAGAACTTTAAATGCCAAGCCAACACTCATGAGCGCGATATGTCGCGGTGGCGGTGTAATTTTTTATGTGTGCCATAGATTCATGCCGCAAGAACTAATCCACCGCCCCCGCCGCCCTTTGAACGAGTAACGCGCGCGACTTGTTGGCTGGCTTTTGGCCACAGTTTCAGTAGAACGCTCCCTCCCATTACATCTCATATCATAGACTCTATTCTAAAGCCAGTAAAGTTGCTATTATTACCTTGCGTCCCTCCTCGCACTCGCGTTTCACCCAGTGCCTGTTGAGATAGGCACACACTCCGTTCAACACTCGAGATGAGAACTGATACTCTTCCCATTGCGTCGTGTAGTACGCTAGCACGCTCTCTCCCATTAAATCTGCACCGTGCTGTAAAAAATAAACATAGTTATGTAAATAAATAAATAATGCTGGACAATGGTAAGCAGAGCTTGTGTTATGGGTACTAGATAATTGATATACATAATACAAAACATTACATAAATAGATATTTTTTATTATACATAGAAAACGACCAGAACACCCGGAACAAATATCTGCAGATCGTACACACAATTGTTCCGAGGCGGGAATCGAACCCGCAACCTCCTGCGTCGCAGGCGGACCTTCGCCCACCGCGCCACATCGGTCGTCAAAAGTATGTAACGTAGATCTTTCCATCTCCATCTCCATCAAAAATTTGTTAGTTTAGTTTTTGCCCGACTGCGAAGAAGAAACTCACCTGTAGCAAGTTGATGAGGTAGACCCGTAGGAATTCTTTCAATCTTTTGTATAGCTCAAGGCCCACTAGCTGGGCACCGCCTTGCACTTGTCCAGTCTGAAAGAAAGAAATCACATTCATATTAAAAATGCGAAAGTTTTGATGGATGGCTGTATAAATGGATGTTTGTTACTTCATCACGCCAAAACTACTGAACGGATCAGGTAGAAATTATGCACAGATGTCGCTCTAAGCCTGGTATCAATAATGGGCTACATTTTTATCCCAAAAAACTGTTCCCGTGGGATATAAATAAACTTTACACAGTTCCATAGGCACTATGCGTGCCAAGCTGCGGGCAGAAGCTAGTATAAAATAGAAAAAGAATAGGTTGTTTAGACCACTGATCTACTGAGTACATATATTATATCGATGATTTAGACGAATTTTCTAATAGAATATTTTATAGATTTGCTTATTTTAGTTCGTTTGTTTTCAACTAGATGTCGCTATTTAAATGCATCAGACACCATCTAGATGGCGTTGACGGTAATCTCCGTTGATTTAGCAAGTACATCAGATATTACAATGCAATAACTCTTTACTGCACGCCAAATAAAAACAGATACACAAGACAGAAAAAAAATACAGAATGTGTTGTACAATGGCGGCCTTATCGTTATGAGCGATCTCTGCCAGGCAACCTTTGGATGGACATGAAGTATTAGATATTATTATTGTCAGAGCACATTACAGGCATGCTTACAGTGATCTGCTTCTTCAGTCCGAAGCTGGTCCGGGGTCCCCGCGAGTTACTGGAGGAGCTCTGATGATGCACCGATGTGCAGTAGTTGTATACATGCCTACACTGTAGCTAAGGAAACTAATAGATAGGTAGAAAACACTTTATTATACTACGAAATAGAAAATAATACACAAATAAATAAGTCAAAGTCAATAGCATTTATTTCTTTAGGCTTACAAAATAAGCACTTAGACAAGTAATTTTTTTTATTTATTTGGGTGGCTTGGGTATCACTGCGGTCATAATAGGCCTATTGTGATCGCCACTTATACGTTCAGTCCCGAAGCCGTAGCGTTCATATCGCCATTAACCCTTGCAGCTGCTAGGAACTGTAGGATTTTCTTCGGGGTGATATCTCGCAGCTCGTCTGGGCTATGCATATGCTTGCCCAGATGGATGCTGCGTTTGTGCATCAGTGCTCCACACTCACCTAGCAGATGGAGGGGCGTTTCATCCGCCTCCTCGCAGAATCTGCAGGATTGTGCGTCGCTTAGCCCTAGTTTGAACATGTGCTTGTTAAAGCGATAGTGTCCACAAATTACTACTTTTTCACTACAAATACTTAGAATATAGAAAGTATAAATTATTGCTGAGAACGAATTGTTTTACAAATATAAAAACCAAGCAAGCGAGCGGGGGAAAAATGCCGAAACAATATAGAATTTAATGATTTTTTATCTTTTTGTCATGGTCATCTCATTTTGTCAAATTAAATACCCTTGTAGGCAAAATAAAAGGGAACAAAGGTATCAAACTGTTTTTTTTTTAGTTATTGTTTTTATTAAAATTAGGGATATGAATTAAGTTTGAGATTGAATTGATTGAAACAAAAATTGATCATTTAATTTAAGGAAAAATTCAATAAAATAAAAACATAACTTGCGAAATAAGCCTTAGCAAATAGAATGCAGTTTCTTTCCAACTTAACCATACACCAAAAAAAAAAAAAAACTAGTATGGCTTCCACTGTTACGCTATGTACAGTGCGCGTCAGATTTAAGTATCCCCCTTGTCTACAAAATATTTTCAATAACTTCATTAAGCCCATAAAGCAACAATATTAATCAAAAATCTTGCATAATGCAACGAGAATAGATAATTTTTGATAAATATAGAACGCACTGCTCACGAGATTCCAACCATGTCACTCATATCTTGCATTTACTTATTTGCCTGTTACTGCAGCAGAGCCAAGTTGTTAATTTTTGGTTTGTTCGAAATTTTAAGTAACTTTACCAAATTAAAAAGAAACAAAATTATATTTCATTGATGAATTGCATTTTAAAAATACAAAACATACAATTTCTGTTGGAAACGTCTAAACATATTAAAGAAAATTGAAAATTATAAATAACGCTTAGTTTTTATAACCCATTGGATTCGAAACCACATATGTACATAGAGATATGGGGGTACTTACATAATATGAGACGCCGCCCACTGTACGATGGTAGATAGATAGATAATTCTTTATTGCACACTAAGTATAAAATGTCAATGTAAAATAAAAACTTAAATAGAACTTTAAATAGATACAATTGGCGGTCTCATCGCTCAAGAGCGATCTCTACCAGACAACCATGGATGGATAGGATCGTACCATGGATGGTATGGAACCATCAGTGTGCGAGTCGGCTCGCACTTGGTCGGTTTTATTATATAAAAGGATACGTATACAGGCCCATGTATTTGGTCTTCTCCATATGTTCCCGCTTGTAGACTTGCTGTATCCCTTCCTGCAAGTCGCCCCATATCTAGAAATACACGAAAAAGATATTATAATAATGTCCATTCAGATGAACAATGTTGTACTATTCACACAGCATTATCTAGCCCCAAGCTAAGCAGAGCTTGTGTTATGGGTTCATGATATTATACAATACATTACATAGATAGATATTTTTTTATTATACATAGAAAACGACCAGAACACCCGAAAAACTATAACTGTATTATTTTGTTTTCTACCTAGATAATGTTACAAATTAGTTGTTAAAAATATAGTCCCTACTATATTTTCTATTATTAAGTTATGTTGTGAACTTTGTATAAAACATATTAATATGCCCAGAAAAACAAGAATTATTTAATAAAAATAGAATAATAATAAATAAAAATATAGATAGATAGATAACACTTTATTACACCACACAAAACAGAAAATAATACAGAGATAAAAACTTAGAATAAAGGTATAAAAATAAAGGGCGGCCTTATCGCTGAGAGCGATCTCTTCCAGGCAACCTTGGGATGGACTATTAAAACTATTAAATATTTTATTATTATTTATCATGTATCTCATTGTCATTACCATGATCTAGGGCTATAAATTATTATTATTAAATATCTGTAGATCGTACACACTTGTCCCGAATTAATTTTTCACGGATTCTAACATAAAAGTTTTGTAAGCCCTAATTTTATTACTTGACATCTGTATACCTTAGTATAATTTGTATAATTTTTTAGTATAATTTTTTTTTTTCCAATCAGTACATATTTGCAATTAATATTATATAATTTTGCACGCCAAAGCTGTTTCAGCTGGTAAGTCATCGCATGAGACGTTTTAGAATAAGCATAATAACATATAACCCGTTGACTGCAAATAAATGATTTTGTTTTTGAGGCGCCACTACCCGCCTCCGGTGGATATCCCTTAGTCGCCTCTCTAGACATCCGCGGGAAGAGTTGCAGTGGTGCAAATTCTAATCCGGCATCACGCGACTAGCATCTCCTATCATCTTACTATATGCAGCGATTGCGAAGCCGCGTGCGGAAGCTTGTTTACAATAAAACAACTGCCCTCAATATCTATTTACCACACTTTTATACTAAAATTAGCTTTGAAAAAGCAATTTTAAACCATAACATTAGATTGGCATTCATCCAAATTTGTGGCATCTTAACAGTTGAATGCACGTATTATAATTTATTTTTATGATGTTTAGTATCTTTAATATTTAGCACAAAATTAAGTGATATTTTGGATACATTTTCCAAATCTACACTAATATTATAAAGAGGAAAGATTTGTATGTTTGTAACGAATAAACTCGAAGAACTACTGGACCGATTTCTAAACTTCTTCCGCAATAATTTTCGTTCAGGGGCCCAATTCGGACAATCGCTCGATTTACTAATTGACGTTGAATCCTCACGTACAATTCTCAGATGAAAGAAACATGATTTTGAAATTAATATCTTAGATTTTGGTTTAGTGCAAGTGGTTTGAAAGAGCTTTTTTATTGAAGTGAAGATCAGAAAGTGCGTGCAGTGCGATTTACACGAAGAGATTGATATAATGACGTCAGGTTTTTCAAACATCACACTTTTGACGCGAACCTGTCCATAGATCAGTACTTATTGACGCGTACGTGTCCATACATCAGTACGTATCTTTATACGTACTGATCTATGGACACGTTCGCGTCAAAAGTGTGATGAAACTACAGAGTATCTATCATCCAAGATAGAATTCCGAAATGAGTCATTTTGTGTCGACATCACCGACACGGAGATGCTACCGTACCGTTGCCATAGTGACGCGTTTAGTTTAACATAATAGGGCTTCGAAACACCTATGTATATATGAGTATCACATATTATTGCTATTGAAGGAAGGCACCAAAAACTAGCCTCCTCTATCTGATGAGACAAAACAACAAATAAATATTGCCGGACTATTCACACAGCATCATCTAGTCCAAAGTTAAGCAGAGCTTGATTGAAAGAAAGATTGTATTGTCGTGTAGTTCGAAGACTAGTATTGATTTCAAGACTGAGGCAGGCATATAAATTGGGAACAGAATAAATAATGATTATTGAACGCGCTATTTTTAAACCTACTGACGCGACGGTCTAACTTGACCTCTAATATTGATGTTCAAAATAAGTACACATTGTACTGGACATGTGTGGCGTATGTTAGACAAGCGCAGCAGTGGGCGAAGATCGTCACTGACTGGGTCCCGGACAGACGACGGCCACGTGGAAGGCCTAGGGGGAGATGGCGGGATGATCTCGACCTATACAACAAAGAGTGGGTTCACCTTACTGAGGACCGAGATGAGTGGAAGAAGGGGAGGCCTTTGCTCTGCAGTGGGACACTCCGGGCTAATATTATAATAATAATAATTGTATTGGTAACGAGCGACTCGCCCCTGCTTCACACTATTTTCGTACAAACCTTCCTCTTTAATAATTCTATCTATTGCTGAAAAATGCATTTAAATCCGTTGAGTAGTTTAAAAGATTTAAGCGAACAGACAGCGGAAGCGACTTCATTTTATTCTATGTAAAGATAAGGACATACATATAATAAGTTAATGTGAACTTAAGAATTTAATGTTAATGCGTTCACTGTCTAGCTTCCGTGTAAGCTGTCGTACCTACAAACCGTAGCCATCGTCATCATCATCAGCCTATATTAGTCCACAGCTGGACATAGGTCTCTCCTTATGAATGCCATAGCACCCTGTCTACAGCTTACCGCATCGAGCATGCCTGCAGTCTTTCGATCGTCATCCCACCTGGCCTGATAACATCCTACACTACGTTTACTGAGTCGCGGTCTCTACTCAAGAACACGTTTACCCCAACGGTTGTCGATTCTTTGCGCGATATGGCCGGCCTACTGTCTCTTCAGCTAGCTAATTCTTAGAGCTATGTCGATAACTTTGGTTCTCTTTCGGATGTATTCGTTACGTATCCTATCCTTCAGAGAAACTCCGAGCTTAGCTCTTTCCATAGCTCGCTGAGCGACTTAGAACTGGTGGACCAGCACTATCGTGAGTGTCCACGTCTCAGCTCCGTAGGTCATAACGGGTAGGACACACTGCTTGAAAACTTTCGTTTTCAAGCATTGCGGTATGGATGACGAGAAGACTCGTATTAATCGATGGCAGTCAAAGCGTTACAAACTGTTGGTGTGTTAGTAAAGGGTAAATTTGGGGTCGATACAAGTAGATGCGGGTCTTCAAGCAAAATTATAACCTAAATACTATTATTAAGGTGCAATATCAATAAATCTGTCAAAACACAACCCTGACCCGACAACTATGTGGCTATGCGTTAAATATGTAAACTTCTGGCAAAGAGCCAACTCAAGCTTTAAAACACAGAAGTGCATTGCATAACCCACTTTATAACCGAAGTGTAGAGTCGATATTTAACTGCAGTGCAAGTGAAAGTTTTTCGAATGGTCCGATAGCATTTTGTTTTAGAAAATCTTTGGATTATTTTTCTGGTTGTTTTATATGTATAATAAAAAATATCTATCTAGGAATGTAATTTATTCTATTAAGTTTATCAGTTAGCAAACCTATGTTAGGATTTAAGATGCTATCAACAAACTGTAACAAATTTGTATCAATAAATAAATATATCTATCTATCTATCTAGTCTAAGTGCTTATTTGCGTAAGCCTGAAGAAATAATTCATTTCATTTCAGTACGCAACCTCCTGCGTCGCAGGCAGACCTTCGCCCACCGCGCCACAGAGGTCTTCGACAGTTTACGAAGTCGCGGTGTCCACTCAAAAGCAAGTTAACTCGGTTTAATTTCACTCGCCGTTAGTGATTTTTACCTAAATGAATCTCAAGAACCGTTAGATTGCGTTACGTGACTATGACGAAACTTCACAGGCAATACACACGGAAAACACTGTTATGTTTTACGAGGTAGCCGGTTTGCAAAATTGTTGCCAGGATGGTAGTTTCAAAGGTTTTTTATGAATATTCTTCTGCGTTGTTACTACGTACGGGACCTTTATGTTCCGTCCGCGTATTTTCTTTGACTTAATGAAATAATAAAAAAATACATAATGCTGGACAATTCACACAGCATTATCTATCCCCAAGCTAAGCAGCGCTTGTGTTATGGGTAATAGATAACTGATCTATTCTAATATTATAAAAGAGGAAAGATTTGAATTTTTGTTTGTTTGTTTTCATTGAATATGCTCCGAAACTCATGGACCGATTTGAAAAATTCTTTCACAGTTGGGGAAACTCCAATAATGTAACTCATAGCGTAAAAAAATTACATGAAATTGCATCCGACAAGAACTAGGCTTTATCTATAATAAACAACAAAGTTTTACCTTTTATATTAGTAAAAAAAATATATAAGATGATAATAATTAATAATTTAGGTCTTTGAGAAAATGCTAGCAAATATAAATTGATGACCTAATACCAAAACTGTAACTAGGTAAAACAAACCTGACTTCTAAACTAGATTCAAAACTATGCCATTGTCAATTGGTGTGATCTGGGTCAAAAACAATGGAGGTAGGCGTTACGGCTAAATACTGCATTCTGACTGAATAGCTTCACCCGATTATTTCGCGTTTGGTGGTTTTTTTTTTAACAAACGGCTTGTTATATTATATAAGGTTGCACGCTTTTACAAATATTAATAATGTAAAGTTCAAAATCGTTAAATATTTTTTGTAATTTTGTTTATTAATTTCTTGTTTTGATTATTTTGTTATTTTTTTTGTTGTTATTTTTCCCTTGAATCATCTCATGTTTATTTTAAATGTTTGTAGATTTATGTGACTTTTTAATTATTATTGTGTACTTTTAAGTTAATATGGACCCATGTAGTCTGAAATAAAGATCATTATTATTATTTTTGTTTTTTTTAGGCATGGTGTCCCTAACTTTGACTTCGGTACACTCTTATTTTTAACTAAATCGCGATAAACAATAAATGGTATATAATATTTTAATAGAGGATTATTTATTATGCACGTAAATAATGTTGTGTGAGGTAATGTCCTAAAGCTTCAGGTTTCTGAGATAATCAAAGATGAAAATAACTATTTCTCTAATAATCATCATCATCAACCTATGTTAGTCCACTGTTGGACATACATAGGCCTCCCCCAATGAGCGCCCTGTCTTTAGCTTGACGCATCCAGCATCTACCTACAGTCTTATTTCTCTAATGGTTTTTATTAATTTGTGAACATCTCATAAACCTGACGCTTTTGTGAGTAAGTAACAGGTCTTTATAGGGTTCCGTATCCAAAGGGTGAAAATGGGACCCTATTAATAAGCCTCCGCTGTCTTCATGAACCGTAAAAGGTAGTCCATGTATCCATGCACCCCACGCTTTTTTTTCCATAATTTGAATTATTTAAAAAAATCTTTTCTACTTTTTAGTTCGGTTTATTTATAAAAACGTGTTTTTTTAGTTTTTATAAACTATTATTTATTTTCTATTTTTTAGTTTAATCTTATCAAATTATTGTATTGTCATCAGTTATTAATAAGTTTACTAGGTTTAAATGAAATCTGACCGTTCAATGTGCGTCAAAATCGAGTCCAAAGGAGTCGGTTACAAAAAAACAGACATACATACAGATGAAGCTAATAAAAGTATGGTAAGAATAGGATTGATTGGTAAGACGTGACCGCACTGAGTGGAAAGATTTGGGGGAGGCCTTTGCCCAGCAGTGGGACGAAACAGGCTAAATAAAAAAAAAGAATAGGATTCCATTTTACCCTTTGAGTAAGGAACCCTAAAAAGGTACTTACTTGGTCAAAATCCTTTTGTCGCAGGGGCAGTTGCGGCCGACTCGACGAACCCATATTACTCATTCTTCTTCGTTTACAGATTATCAACACATAAATAAAATAGCGGACGAATTCAAGTAACAAAATTCAATTCAAATCTTTGAATTCAATACAACAAAATGTTAAATTCAAAATGTATTTTTGTGATAGTTTTAGTAGCATCTAATCTAACCACGGTAAGAGATCACAGTTTTGCTGTTATTTACATAATTTCATTTGATTTTATTTTATTGTTTGTGTTGGAACGGCACTTGAGTGTAGGCTGGTCAACTCTGAAAAAGAGAGAAAGGGGTTTTAAGAAAGGCAGAAGATATAAAGCTTTATGAGATAACCATAAAAGTACCTGAGCAAGTAAAATCCACACATATAAGTAATGTGTAAGTTATATGTCACTTTACAGAATGTATTTGGATAGAGAAGCATGGAAGGACCGGAACCTGGAGGAGGCTTTCACCTCTACTCTAAGTGGTACTGCCACAGAGCTATAGTTTAAATTCAGTGTATATGTAATGAAATAAATTTATTGTAGAAACTGTGTACAAAAAGATCTTAAAAGCTAGGTGAATCAACAGTTTATCCATTAATTATGGACGTACAATATTAACACTTTGAGTGCTGAAATCACACGGTATGTGTTTTCTACAAGTGACTAATATGCGTAAATCCACACTAGCGCAGCGGCTGAGAAAATACAGATCTTTGTGACTCAGCACAGTCGTAATATTTTTCGAACGAAACGCATGTGCGGCGCAACACAACCGCTGTGTAGAGCGGCAGCACGAATTTTTTAGGTTAAAAAGATAGCTAGTAGTCGAAAAAAAATCGCTGTCAAAGTGTACTTATATAACTAGGTAATTTAATGATTATAATATTTAATGTCATAGTTCTTTGATGTCATAAAAACATTTCTCTATGAGCCACATACGGAGTTTTGTCTTAAATTTACAAGTAGGCAGTTCTCTTATGTCTCTAGGAATTTGATTATATACTTTGACAGTCATGGTAGAGCAATTCTTCGCACTCAGTGCTGTTCTGTGTGAGGGCAATATAAGTCTCGTGGGATCCCTATTTTATTAATAAAAATGTAATTAATTATGGTAGTAAATAAAGCTTATTTTATTTAAGTTATATGTCTATCTACTACCATGTCCTAAGTAAACTGCAGAACTGAACATTTCCTATTTGGAAAGGACATAAATTATATCTTGGGGGACAAAATAGGCTACTTTCCATACAGAATTGGTGTGTGATGGTGCTTATGCCTAAACATGTCTATACTAATATTATAAAGAGGAAATGTTTAATTTTTTGTTTGTTTGTTTGTATTGAATAGGCTCCAAAACTACTAGACCTATTTGAAAAATTCTTTCACCATTGGGTAGCTTAGCTACACTATCCCCGGTGAACATAGGCTATATTATATTTTCAAAAAAGTTAGAGATCCTTAATAAAACTCCAATAATGTAACCCAAAGTGTAAAAATATCACCTAATAAAGTGAAATTCGAGTTTAACGCTGGTGAAACCGCGGGGCGCAGCTAGTATTCAATAAACAAATTTATTTACACTTTAATATACCAAACACCGTAACAAAGACTGCCCTTGAGACATTGTAAATGTCTCACTCTTAGCTATCAGAGGTCATAGACTGGAATTGATTATTGATAAGAGATAACTTAGGTGTCTGATGTTATTAACCCTTTACTTAACTATTTTAAGGAAACCAGCAGCTCGATTTTACTCAAAACAGCTATGCAATAGCATCATAGCTGGCTGATGCTTGTGACTAATACAGTGGTAAAAGTGGAAGGTGGAAAATTGCTTAATGATGGACAAAATATGCACAAAATGTGGGAATCTCTTGACTAGATGTGAGACAGAATGAGCTTTTAAATATATGCTCCATCTCTCTAGACAGGAATGTATGGAAAATGCTAGCAGTCTACATGGTCTTTCTTTTCTTGACGACCGATGTGGCGCGGTGGGCGAAGGTCCGCCTGCGACGCAGGAGGTTGCGGGTTCGATTCCCGCCTCGGAACAATTGTGTGTACGATCTGCAGATATTTGTTCCGGGTGTTCTGGTTGTTTTCTATGTATAATAAAAAAAAAACTATGTAATGTATATTGTATTATGTATATCAGTTATCTAGTACCCATAACACAAGCTCTGCTTACCATGGGGCTAGGTAATGCTGTGTGAATTGTCCAGCATTATTTATTTATTTATTCTTGCTTCTAGATTTCATAACTATTTCAGCGTTCACATCAGACACTGCCACAACATTCAAGACTCAATATGTTACTCATAGAAAACTAGACAGTTTCTATGATAAAAATGGCAGGCAGATGTGGCTTTACATTTTAAACTGTAAGAAGAAGGCATTGTATCATATAATAATTCTTGAAGTACCCATTAACTGATGCAAAACAGTTAATGTAATAATAAACAGTACTCTCTAATAAAATATGGACATTTTGTTTGTGTCATCAATGCAGTGTAAACATACCTATGTATTACCTAATTATTAGATCATAGACCTGAGCCTGTGGCCGATATTTTTATATAACAAAGTTAATAGTTATTAGGTTACTATTTTAAATTTGTTATTGTTTCGTCACCAGTTGTTAAATTCTTGAATGTGTTTATCGATAATGATATGGCTAAGATCTTCTCTAAATAGGAAAAGATAGCCATATACCAAACAAATCTGTGAAGATGATTTTCACAAGAAAAAGTGTGACACAATGTAAAAGCCTATGACTATAAATATCGTGTGGAGGCTCTATAGCTTACGAATCGGGCTTTTCCTTGATTCGTAAATAAAGGATCTAATAACCATGAAGGTGTTACCTAAATATGGAAAATAAAAATAACAGTTCTCTTGTAAATGACTGTCATGTTGTTCTAGCTTGGTTTAGGTCTACTAACTACAGCTATGTAATCAGGAAATCTTGAAAGTGAGGTTTACAATCTACTGCATTGACTACTTATTACTCGGTCAAGCAACAGCAGGCAGGCTCAATGAAGTGGAAAACTGTGCCAAATTACCATACCCACTCCCATAAAAAAAGTAAAAAAGGAAACACCACAATATTACGTTATCTACCCACTTTCATAAAAAAAACCATGAAATAGCGGGAAAATAGTGTATAGCTTGATTGCAAAGCCTCGTAACGAAAAAAGTAAAAGTGTATCTGACAAAGGAGTCGAGATTTTGCAATCCAAACAAGGGCACCAAAAACATGTCTCTTTACACACAAAACTCAAGTATTTGAGATCGTACCTTGGTAGTTTCAATGGAATATAACATGGCACGGTCTATGAACAGTAAATAATCATAAAATAAACGATTTACATGAAATAAATTGCTAAATTACGACTGATTTCTTTTTCTTGACAATGCACGGATACCTAACACATCTGTGTTGTGCACTTGACAAGATAACTGAATGACAGTTCTTGACAGGTAGGTAGCAATAGCGCGACCAAATAGAAAATTCACTACGCGGCCTACCAAAATAATAACAAAAATTGTCTTCTCGTTTTGATGGGGTAATACTTACGTAGCAATCGTTTCGTTTTCACACTGTCATGAACATGAACCACATTTCAATAGAAAATAGCACTACTAAACGATCAAAAAATTCTAAACTCACTATGCATATAATTTAATTGTAAGAAAACTATGCACTCTCGCCACCATTATAACCATGCGTTGCAGTTTCAGTCAGTTGCACTCAATCTCAAAACAAGGAAAAAGAACATTCGTTTTTTCACGTCATCCACCCGCACCTCTCCGCGCGCGCGTCGACCGACGTTTTTCTTTCATTCAATTCCTTCCTTCGATTTTTCTTTCACTTACTCGTTTTTGGGGTTCCGTAGTCACAAGAAACCTTTATCGCCATGACGACGACGCGGCGACGACGACGCTACACTCAGTTGACATCGTCGTCACAGTACACATATAGAAAGTCGTCGTCGTCGTCTGCGACTTCGGAAAATCATAGATCAGGTAGTCACGGCATGATACAGAAGGGCTACTTTAGAAAAGAATGGGTAAGGGGATAATGACCATTTGAGCATTCCCGCCTTGGGTGGGACAAATGTTTGTATGATCAGCAGATATTTCATTATCATCAATCATCAAATGGGTTTATTTGTACTATATGATAATGATAATATATAAAATAAATCATAAATTACTTATAAATAATAAAAATATAAATAAGCTAGTTAGATACTAGTATTTTATGTGTGTTATAAATAACAAACAAAAAAACGGAGAACTTTCAATTGAATTACAAAATTTATTTGTGTGTTTTTTACTATAGAACAATGATTTATATAAAACTAATGTTTTCTGACTGCTTGTTGCTATCTCAATAATATAATTTTTGACATTATCTCGAGATGTAAAAAACCATCCTACGGAACTCTACACTGCGCGTACCCCGACACGTAATTCCACTGTTTAATATGGATTTTGCCGACGACGACGCTCGCCGCCAGATGGTATTACTGCATGATGGCTGCGTTCATAGTTTTATCACCTTGCAATTTTTTAAATACCTTTTAGACATACATTTTGTTACACTTTTCGGTGATTTAAAAATTAGACTATTTAAATATTTCTCAGTTAATAGCTACTAAGAAAAACGGATTACTAATATAAATTAAAACGGGAATAGTGTGAATAAGTAAAAATTAAAAAAAAAAAATCGAACATCGTTCATTCACTCTTTCGCTGTCTCATCTAATCGTAGAAAAAGAAGGTAATAAATAATCTATGCATCTTTGTCATCGTCGAAAGAGAAGTCTACTTCAACTTCAACTTCTTTTTTATTTTGGCGCCGCTTGTTTTTCGCTACGCTAAGAGAAGTCTAATCTACGGTTGTTTTCGTCGAAATTGACCATACCAAACTGTCAATTAGACAGCTGCTTGCTTGCTTAAGTAGGTAGGTAGGTATGAACTTATGTATGTAGGTAGGTAGGTACTATGCTTGCTTTGCTTTGCTTTGCTTGCTTGCTGGCCGGCCAGTTGCTGGCTGACGCTCGCGTGCGGGTTGTGTTGTGTTGTTGTGTACTTTTAGTTTTTATACAATTTTGACTCAAATAAAACGTAAACCATAAGACTGAAATAACTCACAAAACTCTAAAATGTGTTACGTTATAGTAACAGGACGTAGTTTAGCATGGCTCCTGCTAAGTTTAATTGCATTTATGTTTATACTGGTTGGGATTATGACCCCAAAATGGTTAATGGGTCCACCACAGCCTACCAATGTGAATAATATTACCGGTATCTATGTGCCAAGCGTTGGAATATATAATCGGTAAGTCTACACATGCCTGACCTATAAGCAACAACGTAAAAGTACCTAAAGCCTTAATCTTGCCTACATAAAATAAACAAGTTCAGGCGGGATGTCTGTGCATAACAATCACTAAAATCCAGTTGTGGATATTTCTAGAAGACTACCCCATTGTTAATACGTCCGTATTGGTTTGGGCTTTATCTGACCCAAGAGAAACCTAAGCATAAGTTCTGGCTAAGCTAGTATCATCACAGTAACAGGTAAGTACTTACCTAAATGTGATTTGATTTGATTCCCTTTCTTTGTTTGGATTTTTCTGTGATTAATTTCTACTCATTATACATGTTAATTCTGTTTTTGTAGGTACCTAAGTATTTTCTTTTTGTCTTTTTTTATATTAATGATGACTTAGCTGAAAATCTGTAATGTTACATTTAAGATTATTTACAAAAACAATAATAAACAATCATAGGTTTGTAATGTTTGTATTGGTTATGTTTCCAGATGTCTACGGATGACCCATGATCCATACAACTGCGCCTCATTCTCGTTCAGAGGCTTGGCTACAGACTCATCCGTGTATCCTGGTCCATGGAAAGCTGCTATGTTCTTTTTATCATTCTGTAAGTTATGTCTATTGTTTTAACACTTTGACTGCGGTTTTTTTTCCACGACTGTGGTCTTTTTTTTTTACCTAAAAAATTTGTGCTGCCACTTTACACAGAGGTTGTGTTGCACCGCAAATGCGTTTCGTTTGAAAAATATTACAGCTCTGCTGAGTCACAAAGATCTGTATTTTCTCAGCCGCTGCGCTAGTGTGGATTTACGCATATTAATCACTTGTAGAAAACTCATACCGTGCGTTTTCAGCACTCAAAGTGTTAAATAATCTGAATGGCCATGTTGGTCAGTCTCAATAGAGAGTAGCTACATGCAGATGACATATTTTATTTACTTTATTGATACACTTGCCAGATCTTATACATGCAGATGACATATTTTATTTACTTTATTGATACACTTGCCAGATCTTATACATGCCGATGACATATTTTATTTACTTTATTGACACACTTGCCAGATCTTATACATGCAGATGACATATTTTATTTACTTTATTGATACACTTGCCAGATCTTATACATGCAGATGACATATTTTATTTACTTTATTGACACACTTGCCAGATCTTATACATGCAGATGACATATTTTATTTACTTTATTGACAGCTGAGAGCAGAGCTCATACATAGTTTGTGTTAAAAGAACACCAATCTATGAGCTTTTTAAGTATGCCCTCTTCAAGCATTGTCAAACCATTCCAGGTGCAGCAATACAGTTCACCACAGTCCTGGTTGGAGTTCTAGCGTGCTGCATTCAATCGGTGTTCAAGAAGAGTGTCATATCTCTAGCTGGAGCTACACAGGCTCTTGGAGGTAAGTCTCATCAACTCACATTATATCTTCATGTGCCTTCCTCAAACTGTGGGGCTACGAAAATTGGTCCTTCCCTAAGTAAGCTACCAATCGACTAGATTAGGGCATAGCGATAGTTGAAATGGTGTGAAGTAACATAGGCTCCTTTAGGTTCGAACCATGTACAATGGACCAATCCTTTACTATAATCTTATTTGTTTACATTGATAAGATACATATGAATAGAATAAACAATGCTGGACAATTCACACAGCATTATCTAGCCCCATGGTAAGCAGAGCTTGTGTTATGGGTACTAGATAACTGATATACATAATACTATATATTACATAGATAGATATTTTTTATTATACATAGAAAACGACCAGAACACCCGGAACATATATCTGCAGATCATACACACAATTGTTCCGAGGCGGGAATCGAACCCGCAACCTCCTGCGTCGCAGGCGGACCTTCGCCCACCGAGCCACATCGGTTGTCTAAAAAATAAAAGAAACATAATTATATAAAAAAATAAAAGACAAAACAGATTTACAATTGAGTCACAAAACGGTCTCTGTCTCAGCATGAGTTGGTTTTATTAGTACTTCACTACATAGTAGTATGCAACATAGTTGCTTCCCGCTATCTGTCTGACCCTGTGTATGCTTAGATCTTGAAAACTACGCAGCGCATTTCGATGCGGTTTTTCTTCATAGATAGAGTGATTCAATAGGAAGGTTAATAGATTTATTTTAGTTTATTATTAGCAATGCCCTGAGACAGCTGCATTTAATTATCTCGACATGTATTCTTTATTTCAATTCAATTTAACTAATTTATTATTATTTTACTGTAATAAATATTATCTATGAATGTTGTATTAAATTTTTAAAGAAGGCATGTCTGTCTGCTTTTTCTAAAACACAATCCCTTATGGTGTTTCCTATATCAAAATTAATGTGTGTTTTATAATAAAAAATTATATAATTTTTATGTACAACTGAACGACATCAAGTGTAACATGTGTAGGTACCTACGGTGGAACAGAATAAATGAAATGAAATATAAATAGATAGAAAATACTTTTAACTGCACACTAAATATAAGAAACTATGTACAATAAAATCTTAAAAACTAAGCTACCGATTGGCGGTCTTAAACCATTTGACACATAGGTTTCCACGCGGGCGAAACCGCGGGGCGCAGCTAGTATAATTATATATTATTCTGATAGATACTTGCATTTAGCAAGCTGAAGTGGCAGTGGGCCGGCCATATTTCGCGAAGAACCGACGGCCGCTGGGGCAAACGTGTTCTTGAGTGGAGACCGCGACTCGGTAAACGTAGTGTAGGACGCCCTCCGACCAGGTGGGATGACGACTTGCGAAAGACTGCAGGTAGATGCTGGATGCGGCACGCTGAAGACAGGGCGCTATGGCGCTCATTGGGGGAGGCCTATGTCCAGCAGTGGTCTGATATAGGCAGATGATGATGATGATGAGATACTTGCATTATTTCCAGGTCTATTTGGAGTACTGGGTCTGATCCTGTACCCTTGGGGTTGGGGCTCCGACAGAGTGAAGAATCTGTGCGGACCTGACTCTGAACCGTATCTACCTGGGGACTGCAATATTGGTACGTTTCAACTATAAGCTAAATAAATAATGCTGGCCAATCTGCACATCATCTAGCCCCAAGCTAAGTAGAGCTTGTGTTATGGGTACTAGATTACTGATATACATAATAAAATACATTAAATAGATAGGTATTTTTTATTATAAATACAATACAATACAAAATAACTTTATTGCACCATCAAAACAAAAAAAAAAAAAAAAAAAATACTAAAGGATCTTAATATTAATTATAACTAGTGGCACAATCGGCGGCCTTATCGCTAAAAGCGATCTCTTCCAGGCAACATTTGGATGGATATAGATAACGACCAGAACACCCAGAACAAATGTCTGCATAATTGTCCCGAGGCTGGAATCGAACCCGCAACCTCCAGCTTAGCAGGCGGACCTTCGCTCACCGCGCCACAGAGGTCGTCGTTGATTTGTATTTATCGCGTACCTTTCGATTTATTTATCCATTATCCACGAGTACCCTCAATTCGCCTTCTGCTTACTGCCAAATGTCAAAATTTTAATGTTTTTTTTTCTTTAGGCTTAGAAATAAGCACTTAGACAAGTGATATTTTATACTATTCATTATTATACAAATAATTGACCCGCGACCCGTGCACCCACTGGCTTCACCCACCGGTGGGTGTAAGGGGTAATTCCTGTTTACCCGTGTACCGACTGCGATATGGTTGGAATTAATTATCGATGAAAAAAATTAAATAATAATACGTTAAGTCAATTTGTTTATTAAAACTAACAAAGTAAAGGAGACTGGATTACGTTAAGTTAAAATTAAAATAAGGTTATTTGAACATTTTAACACTTTGACTGCGGTTTTTTTTCGACGACTGCGATCTTTTTTTTAACCTAAAAAATTAGTGCTGCCGTTCTACACAGCAGTTGTGTTGCGCCGCACATGCGTTTCGTTCGAAAAATATTACGGCTATGCTGAGTCACACAGATCTGTATTTTCTCAGCCGCTGCGCTAGTGTGGATTTACGCATATTAGTCACTTGCAGAAAACACATACCGTGTGATTTCAGCAGTCAAAGTGTTAATGTTCACTTCAATTTGTTGTCTACCAGTGTCGGAAGCCTAAACCTAACTGGTTTTATTTATAATATAATATCTATTATCCATTTTGTTTCAGGCTGGGCCCTATTAACCACTGCGACCGGCATAGCCCTGATCTTCATCGCCAGCGCCCTCTCTAAAGTAGCGGACAAAGCTGCTAACTCCGACAAAGTGCAGTTCCAAATGGACGAGGGAAAGAATCTCATCTGTTTAGCTTAGTATACCTTATGTATATGTAGTTAGAACTCAAGTTAACTCATCCGAATATCGTCTACTGCTATAGGCCTGTTAATTGCATTCGCCTATGCTATGCTAATAGCCTTCTATTAGCCCTATATAGTAGTCTACTAGTCTACTAGCTACGACCCTAGGCTTCGCCCGTGTGGAAATATATGTGTCAAATAGTTTTTAAACCATCCTCTTGAATCACTATCTATAAAAAAAAACGCATTATTATCCGTTGCGTAGTTTTAAAGATCTAAGCATACATAGGGAAGCAACAGCAACAGACAGCGGGAAGCGACTTTATTTTTATACTATGTAGTGATATGGCTATTCTACAAAATTAATTGCTTCACTAATAACAATGGTATCATCTCAGATGAAGATGAGATAAGAACCAGTATTACAATCAATTGTTTCACAATTGAGCTAACTGCAGACTGCAAACAATTGACAGGTAGTTCAGCTGATCCATATCAACAGCAGTCGGCGCGTGTCCCCGCGATGCTGGCTGCATTGCCCCGCTGTATGTCAATGCTGATGCGCTGCGCCAGATACTCACCAGCTCTCGGGGCACGCGTCGCTTCGACCAGATACTCACCAGGCTCTCTTGGCACGCGTCGTTTCGACCAGATACTCACCAGGCTCTCTTGGCACGCGTCGCTTCGACCAGATACTCACCAGGCTCTCTTGGCACGCGTCGCTTCGACCAGATACTCACCAGCTCTCGGGGCACGCGTCGCTTCGACCAGATACTCACCAGCTCTCGGGGCACGCGTCGCTTCGACCAGATACTCACTAGGCTCTCTTGGCACGCGTCGCTTCGACCAGATACTCACCAGGCTCTCTTGGCACGCGTCGCTTCGACCAGATACTCACCAGCTCTCGGGGCACGCGTCGCTTCGACCAGATACTCACCAGCTCTCGGGGCACGCGTCGCTTCGACCAGATACTCACCAGGCTCTCTCGGCACGCGTCGCTTCGACCAGATACTCACCAGGCTCTCTTGGCACGCGTCGCTTCGACCAGATACTCACCAGGCTCTCTTGGCACGCGTCGCTTCGACCAGATACTCACCAGGCTCTCTTGGCACGCGTCGCTTCGACCAGATACTCACCAGGCTCTCTTGGCACGCGTCGCTTCGACCAGATACTCACCAGGCTATCTTGGCACGCGTCGCTTCGACCAGATACTCACCAGGCTCTCTTGGCACGCGTCGCTTCGACGAGATACTCACCAGGCTCTCTTGGCACGCGTCGCTTCGACCAGATACTCCCCAGGCTCTCTTGGCACGCGTCGCTTCGACCAGATACTCACCAGGCTCTCTTGGCACGCGTCGCTTCGACCAGATACTCACCAGCTCTCGGGGCACGCGTCGCTTCGACCAGATACTCACCAGCTCTCGGGGCACGCGTCGCTTCGACCAGATACTCACCAGGCTCTCTCGGCACGCGTCGCTTCGACCAGATACTCACCAGGCTCTCTTGGCACGCGTCGCTTCGACCAGATACTCACCAGGCTCTCTTGGCACGCGTCGCTTCGACGAGATACTCACCAGGCTCTCTTGGCACGCGTCGCTTCGACCAGATACTCCCCAGGCTCTCTTGGCACGCGTCGCTTCGACCAGATACTCACCAGGCTCTCTTGGCACGCGTCGCTTCGACCAGATACTCACCAGCTCTCGGGGCACGCGTCGCTTCGACCAGATACTCACCAGCTCTCGGGGCACGCGTCGCTTCGACCAGATACTCACCAGGCTCTCTCGGCACGCGTCGCTTCGACCAGATACTCACCAGGCTCTCTTGGCACGCGTCGCTTCGACCAGATACTCACCAGGCTCTCTTGGCACGCGTCGCTTCGACCAGATACTCACCAGGCTCTCTTGGCACGCGTCGCTTCGACCAGATACTCACCAGGCTCTCTTGGCACGCGTCGCTTCGACCAGATACTCACCAGGCTATCTTGGCACGCGTCGCTTCGACCAGATACTCACCAGGCTCTCTTGGCACGCGTCGCTTCGACGAGATACTCACCAGGCTCTCTTGGCACGCGTCGCTTCGACCAGATACTCCCCAGGCTCTCTTGGCACGCGTCGCTTCGACCAGATACTCACCAGGCTCTCTTGGCACGCGTCGCTTCGACCAGATACTCACCAGGCTATCTTGGCACGCGTCGCTTCGACCAGATACTCACCAGGCTCTCTTGGCACGTGTCGCTTCGACGAGATACTCACCAGGCTCTCTTGGCACGCGTCGCTTCGACCAGATACTCACCAGGCTCTCTTGGCACGCGTCGCTTCGACCAGATACTCACCAGGCTCTCTTGGCACGCGTCGCTTCGACCAGATACTCACCAGGCTCTCTTGGCACGCCTCGGTACCCCACGGACCTAGGGTCTCGACTCCAAGGAGAGCAAAAGCATAGGCTCTGTCGAGACCGGCATATTTGCGCCTCATGAGATCTTCGGCCAAATCTGTCGCAATCTTTATCATAATAATAATAATATTTAAAGTTGATATTTTTTCTACATCTAGCTTTAGGTGTATAGGTTATAAATTACATGACAAGTTAGGCAAAAGTGCTTATTATATTTTGAAACAAGGCTTTTGCCAACATTATCATTAGAAAAACGCTAGAATCAATATTTTAGATGTAAAATATTAAACATAAGACACAATAATAACTGAACAAGAAAAGTATAATAAAAAATATAGGTAATTATCTATTGTAAGAGTATTTTTAGAATGATATATGGAAGGTGCCTTTAGACAATTCTACCAGTGAGATGTGTAAATCTGGTGATAATAGTTATTTTTTTCAACAAGTGGACAAAACTATTTTTTGTTGAACGTCGATATTAAATCCCGTGCTATGAGAACGAGAAACTTTGCATTTCAAAGAAACGCGTGTAAAATCGCTTCTTCGTAAACGCACTCTACAAAGCCATGGCTTTGAATTCAGGGCCCCGCCCGACGGGCGACACCCCGCGTCTTCGTGAATGAGACTAAAGGGTACCTTTTATTTCGAAAAACGGGTGCGAATTCGCGGGCATGACCTAGTACTTACCTAATACATCTGAAAACCTTAACTAAAAGTAGGTAAGTAGTTATACATTTTGAAACATTTTGTGATTAAAAAATTCTCAAAATCAGTATTATTTGAACTTATCTATGTTCCTTTTGACTTTTGTGTATTTTGGTTGTTCCTTGCATTTTATCGATCAATGTATTTTTAAGTAAGTATTTTTAAGAATAATTTTAGTAATTTTACAAAATGTATACAATCCTACTATTTAATATACAACTTGACTGAATATTTCTTTGTTTTGATTCATACATAATAGCCGCCACACACAGAAAACGGAGGCGAAGGCGTGCGGGTTGTGTCATACGAATTTATATGGAAGACTACACATACACCACCGGGCGGTGGCGGCGCGCCTTCGCCTCCGCGGCCACGGTTTTTGTGTGTGGCGGTTTTAAAACTATAACTTGGCTGTGGCGGCCGCACGGAGTTAGAATCGACCCCTACGACTTACCTCATGGTCGAAAGAGCCCACAAAGAGAACATAAAGGAAAGTACCTACCAGCACCTTCTTTCTGTGTATTTATAACAACTACACTGCGGTCACCCACCCGCCGGCCAAAACAAAGCCTGCTACGCCCGCCCGTGGATGCATTTTCTATGTGTTGGACTGTGCGTGTAACATAAAAACGGAATACTTACAAGCAACGTTAGAACACGCATTCACGCAACAAGCAACATGGTGCGTGGCAATGTGTTGATCGCTTTAGGAGCATGTCTATCATACTGGACGACCTCTGCGGCGCGGTGGACGAAGGTCTGCCTGCGACGCAGGAGGTTGCGGGGTCGATTCCCGCTTCGGGACAATTGTGTGTACGATCTGCAGATATTTGTTCTTTGATTTTTATAATAAAAATATCTATCTATTTAATGTATTGTATTAAGTATATCAGTCATCTAGTACTCATAACACAAGCTTGGGGCTAGATGCTTTGCTTGGGGCTAGATGATGCTGTGTAACCTAAGCCATTCTCGGCCTAGGATTTCTGTTCTTTTTATTTTTTTATTTCATTAAATCAGCCGGTAGCCTGGTAGCTAGTTTACTTTCATAATAGGTCAATCGACAAAAAATTTTTACTCTGAATCTGCCGTATATCGGCCTCTTTCGTATTCGGAACACTAACTAAAAAAAACAAATGAAAATAGCTCGTGCGCGGATTAATTGCCACATTTGAGTTTAAAATTCGAATTACGGTAATTTTGAAGATTCTTAAACGATTGAGTGATTCCTACCTCACGTGTTATAAGAATTACCCACTTTCTGGCGTAGGTGTAAAATGTTGATACCTACTATAACTATTTTCCTTTCGAATTATTTATATAGCGGCATTAAATGACGATAATGAATGAGATAACAAACGTTATGTGCAACGTAATAGTAAAGTAGCGCCACGTTTTTATCTGTAGTTTATCAAGTGATTATCCGTCGTCCATCCATACCAGTCTATCAAGCCATGATCAAGCCACATTCTATGTGTTATCAAATTTATCTTTACAGTAGTGGCGCTACTTTTGCATTACGATGCGTCATTACATAGGTACCTACATAGCGGAAAGTAAACAACCAAGTTAGGTACATTATTACGCGATTTCACTCAGTCGATCTACAAGAGCGATCGCGACACTATCGATGTTTTAGCAATTCGCGAAGTTATTCTAAAAATCTGTGAATATCAAGAAAACGAGACAAAAATAAACTTCAAGGTCTAGATTTTTTAAATCTGTGCCCTAGATTAGACCTAGTGTTTGTTTAAGTGTTTTTGGTAGTGTTGTTATCTTGGTAAGTACATAATTGGATACCTAGGTAATTACTATCAAAGCAATTGTTTAACTTCGTAGAAGGTAGGCACTTTGTGAAAGCAAGCTTTAATAGTATAAAATATGACCTGTCTAAGTGCTTATTTGTAAGCTTAAAGAAATAAAAACTTTTCATTTTCATTTTCAATGTTCCTTGATGCAAGGTAATAAAACAAAACAGCATCAATATTTTCAAGATAAAATCATGTTTGCTATAACTAATACAATACAAATACCTACAAACATAATTATTAGGAACAGCGCACAGTTGTTTAGGATACAAATTGTAAGCTGACTACCGTAAAAGTTAAAAAAATGTAAAAAGTAAAGTAAAAAGATTTTTATTTTGTCAGAACAGAACAGAGGCTCTTATAAACTAAACTTAGATTAACAGACGACAGAGACTGACAAAAATCGGTCTCCTATCAGCATGTGCTATGGTAGAGCAGATCGTACCATAGCGCTGGTCTTCCGTGGAGACCGTGGTGCGCAAGGTGGCCTAATATAGTGAGGAACCAAACAAAAATACAAATTAATCAACAGAAACTAAAACTGTATGTATTGTAAACAATATTATTTAAAATAAAATACGTATATAAATGATCTTTGTACATTTAAAATAAAATAAACCTGTTAAAACTACAATGAGATTGTTAATATAATAATAATATTATAAATTTTTTTAAATGAAGGCAAAGAACGGCTTATTTGAACTGGATGATGTGTAGTGGAGTCAGCGATATACTCCGCTAACAAAATAATTAGGTATAAAAAAGATCTAGAGATAAGATAAGATATATTTATCTTAAAAGATTAAAAATAATTATTTTTGTATGTCTAACTATTGCGTGAACCCAGTTTTTTTTTTGTCATAGCGTTCCGCAATTCCCTCTTCCCGTGTGCTGTTATATTTTACCCAGGCGCCAAGTAAAATAAAACTTTTAAAACTATCATGGTTATTAACACTATAGATAGACCATAAAAACTCGCAGTGCCTTCAGTTATTCCGTAATCATGGCGCATGAAACTGTGCCGAAATATTTGATAACTCAAAAATCAAATCATGGTAAATATCCCGTTTTAAATGACTTTAGTGCCAAGTAGGTACTAATTTATGTATGTAGGTATGTCATAAGTAAAAAATATAATTGAACAGTTGTATACGAAATTATTTAATAAAAAAAATTATAAGGCAAATTGTAGAACTCTTCTACAAAGTAGAAAGAGCTCTCTAAGAGCCATTTTTTTAATTTACTTTTAAATACCATGGTGGAAGATGCATTCCTTTAGGTATTCAATCGGTAGGTATTTTTTTTTAAAAGCTTACACCATTGTCTTTATGATCGCGCAATGCAGGCCTCCAGTCAAAAAAAAAAGGGATCGCGCTAGCTTTTTAAAAATGCTACGCACAAAAATTAGTATCATTATGTAGTATTAATTAGCGTAGTTTTTAATTGTGTATTTAGGGTAAATAAAAATATTTTCTTTCTTTCAAAATGTACCTATCAATTCTATATTAGTAATATTATATTATAAAACAAAGTCAGGTTTGTTCGAACACTTGAACTTATAACTCGTGAACGGCTAAACCGATTTTCATGATTTTTGGTTTGTTGAATTTATTTCTCTGTCTAAAATTAAAACATTGTTCAATTGACGAAAAAATTACATTTTCAATCGCATTTTCGTATACAAAATGCGTTTGCGTTTCGTGCGTCATGCGTTTCGTCACTCAAACATTGATTGTTTAACTCTGTTAAATTAATTTATCTATCCGCATCGAGGAAATGGACGCAAGACGCCAGATACGAAAACAGAGACAGACAGAGACCTAAGCCTCAGCCTAAGCCCTCCTACACGTATACATAATTATGTATAACACATCGGGCCAACTCTACTGCCATGCGTGCCGTATGATATTCAAGACCAAATTTGGTCTAGCTAGCCATATTAGAGGTCATGATAGAAAAAATCCGTGATTAGGGTCGCCGTCATCGAAATCGATGAGGACGCCTATATATATTGATTGTTAGGCGGTGCATAGTTCTCCAGGTCAGCTAGTAAAAATATAAAAATATCTTAGTCGCCTCTAAAGATCCTCGGGGAGATCTAAGCCATGGCATGACCTGAGTATCTTTGTTTGTTCCAGCAGTTCACAATGTTGAAAAACCCGAATCACCTTCACGGAACCTCTGGCTTGATGGTGCCAGGACATCTGAATTTCGGAGACTTTATGCTGGAAAAGATGTGGCAGTTTAAAGACAACGTTTTAATGGTAAGATTACTACATCTTAAAACCTTTTTTTCACATTATAATACTCTGAAAAAGCTTTGTACATGAAATTAGCAAATGAATGTATTAGTATATGTATATAACCTTCCTCTTGAATCACGTGAATCTATTAGAAAAGAAAACGCATCAAAATCCGTTGCGTAGTTTTAAAGATCTAAGCATACAGGACAGACAGACGACGGCGGGAAGCGACTTTGTTTTAAACTATGTAGTGATGTAATCTAGCCCGAACCGAATGCCAGAGATTTCAAATATGAAATATCAAAATGCTTCATTTCCTTTAGACCTTACAAGACTCTTGAACACGTCACAAAATTCAAATTACATAATTAAACTGCAGCTATAGTACATATACCTAAAATACAAATATTTTATTCAATAATAACTTACGACTAACAAGATAGCAGGAAGTATTTGATTTTTTTTTTTTATCATCATCATCAGCCTATATTAGTCCACTGCTGGACATAGGCCTCCCCCAATGAGCGCCATAGCGCCCTGTCTTCAGCTTGACGCATCCAGCATCTACCTGCAGTCTTTCGCAGATCGTCATCCCACCTGGTCGGAGGGCTTCCTACGTACCGAGACGTGGTCTCCACTCAAGAACACGTTTGCCCCAGCGCTTGACGGTTCTTCGCGAGATATGGTCGGCCCGCTGCCACTTCAGCTTGCTAATTCTCAGAGCTATGTCAATAATTTTTTTATGGGACAAGATAATGCATGTGCCTGAACAACGAGTAGGTAAAAAACCAGGCAGGACGAAGGCACGACGGTTGTGGTTTGACATAAGCTTTTCATCAGCTCGGGTACAAGACATCTGCCTAATGTATGCTGCTGTTACTAGTTGACACAACTCAGCAAACTTAGTGTAGGACGCCTTTCGGCCAGGTGACCTCGACCTGCGAAAGACTGTAAGCAGATGCTGGATGCGGCAAGCTGAAGACGGCGCTATGATGCTCTTAATTAAGGGCAGGTTTGATTTTTGAGTTTTCCAATATTTCGGTATTGCGAGTAAGTTTTCATTGGTATGCCTGCCAATAAAAACTAACTCGCAGTGCCTTCAGTTATTCCGTAATCATGGCGCATGAAACTGTGCCGAAATATTGGAAAACTCTCATACCATAATGTATTATACTCTTCGTCTAATTTGTTTCTTTTACACTTCCTCTATCTGTTCTATCGCTTCTACTTTAAACCTAAGGTTTTGCTGTAAGAAAACTCTTTGTTAGGGTTAAGCTCGCCTATGTACCTACATATCTTTTTTTTAGTTAAGTTATTTTTAAGTGTTTCGTGTACAATAAAGAATTACAAGAAATTATAACTCAAAAATCAAATCATGGTAAATATCCCGTTTTAAATGACTTTATTTATTTATTTATTACAAGGAAAACCAGCAGCACATACAGTAAATTAAAAATAAGAAAATAGAAACAGAAGGCTATTAAGAGGTTTTCACGACTAAGAAGAATAATAGAAACATAAAAAATGTGAACAAGCAAAGAATAGATACAGAAAGAAAACATATAACCTACAAGATTACAATCAACAAAAATATCGATAAATAATAGACAATCTGCATTATATTTGCATTACTCGCGGCCAAATTCGAGTCATCCTCATCATCCACGCCGGATGGTGAGAAAAAGTCAGAGCTCAACCGCCGTCTCACGGAATGAACGCTGGAACAGAAGAGGTTTAGTGGTTATAACCATGATAGTTTCAAAGGCCTATGTCAATGTGGTCAAGCTATAGGCTGATGATAATGAAGTTAGAATGGTCATCACCAATTTCATTTGCCACCGATCTTTGGACTAGAAGTCGTAGGTACTATATCTAATGGTTTTGACGATAAGATAAAAGATAAACGCTTTATTGTTGTAGACGTAGGTACTTATCTATAAGTACTTAAGTACTTATTTTGTTATATTTGATGACAATGATAAAATTTTGGGTTGAGGAGATAGTCCTTTAGATAAAAAAAACTTTTTTTTTATTTATTTTTATTTAGCCTGTTTCGTCCCACTGCTGGGCAAAGGCCTCCCCCAAATCTTTCCACTCAGTGCGGTCACGTGCGATCTCCCACCAATCTCCGAGGAAGGCGTTAAGGTCGTCTCGCCAGCAAACAAAAACTTATATTGGTAAAATTTGTCTCATTCGCATTTTGGTCCAACTTGCATGATTAAGTAAGTACTTATTCATCATCATCAGCCTATATTAGTCCACTGCTGGACATAGGCGTCCCCCAATAAGCGCCATAGCGCCCTGTCTTCGGCTTCACTTAGAATAAAATTAAATTTCATGTTGTACACACAATAGAAGGGGACAGTAATTAGAAGGAGGTAAGGAGGTATTTCGATACTGCTGGACATAGGCCGCCATAGCGCCCTGTTTTCAGCTTGACGCATCCAGCATCTTCTTCATCTGCAGTCCTTTAGCAGGTCGCCATCGCACCTGGTCGGAGGGCGTCCTACACTAAGTTTACCGAGTCGTGGTCTCCAAATACTATTGACGACTAGAAAACAGAAGAGTCAATAATAAATTAAGAAAGGCAAGAACCGTTCTTACTGAAATTTGATCGACAGCAGAGACAAAATTGATGCTTGTCATTCCTTATTGAGATCTGTGCTCGAGCTCTTGGAACAAATATCTGCAGATCGTACAAACATTTGTCCCCAGAACAGTTAGAACTCTAAAGAGAGAAGAATAAAGATTGTAGTAGAATGTCATCTTTTAAGTCTGGCTGGTAAAAAAAATAATGACATTACGAAAAAGCCATATTAACACAAGCTAGATTGATTATTATTTAACACAATGTACACTTTTTTGGCTGTGTGGTGTCGGCCTAGATAGAATAGCACCACCCCAACTCTGCCCGTGGGTGTCGTAGGAGGCGACTAAGGGACATACACCGGGGGGCGGGCAGCAGCGTCCCTTGCAGCACACTAAATTGCACTGCGATCCCCAACCCGCATGCCCAGCGTGGGGATTATGGGCATTCCCCCCCCATATGAGTAGACACGCCAAGAAAAAGTGGCCCCTAGTTCCCGGCCGCCTCGCTATTCCTGGCCATGGCAGCGGCCACGGTAACGGCGGGGCAGGGGGTGCTAAGAATCCCCGGGCTACACTAGGCTGCCACTCAGTAAAAAATTTGACCCTGGCTACGTTTAACGGACGCACTCTGAGGCTTGACCACCATCTAGCGCAGTTGGAAGTGGAGTTAGAGAACATTAAATGGCATGTTCTGGGGTTATGTGAAGTCCGTAGAGAGGGGGAGGACACCGTGACCTTAGACTCGGGCCATCTTCTCTACTTTCGCGAGGGTGATAAAACATCCCAGGGTGGCGTAGGCTTCTTCGTCAATAAGGCCCTCTCTAACAACGTCCAAGAAATCTCCAGTGTGTCGACCAGGGTAGCGTACCTGATCCTTCGGCTGTCCGAACGGTACAGCATGAAGGTAATTCAGGTTTACGCACCGACCTCGGCACACTTGGATGATGAAGTGGAGGATATGTATGAAGACATATCCAAAGCCTTACATAACACCACTAAGGCCCACTTCAACGTTGTTATGGGGGACTTTAACGGCAAGGTGGGAACCCAGACTGGCAACGAATCCCGAATAGGCCCGCATGGTTATGGAGTCAGGAATCACAGGGGGCAAATGCTTGTCAACTTCCTTGAGAAGGAGGGGCTGTTCTTAATGAACTCTTTCTTTAAGAAACAGCCTCAAAGGAGGTGGACATGGCAAAGCCCCGACACTGTGACTAAAAATGAGATTGACTTCATCATGACGGATAGCAAGCACATATTCAGAGATGTCTCTGTGATCAACAGGTTCAATACCGGATCTGATCACCGACTCCTCCGAGGCTCTCTGAATATCAACTTGAAGCTTGAAAGAAACCGTCTGATGAAGTCCACGCTCCGACCTGACCCAATCCAAATCATGGCGGGCACCGAGAAGTTTCAGCAGCTTCTTGGGAATAGATTTGTTGCCTTGGAACCCACTGATGACGCTGACGAGACCCTACACAATCTGGTTGAAACGTTGAGGGACGAGGGCATCAAATTCTGTCGAAAGCAGCGTACTGGTAAGAAGTCCAAACTCTCGGATGAGACTCTTGTGCTGATGACAAAAAGACGGGAGACCACCCAAGCGACTTTGTCAGAGAGGTCAGACCTGAACAAGCGGATTGCGAAGATGGTACGGCACGACCTTCGGAGCTTCAACACGCGCCTCATTCAAGAGGCGATAGAGCGAAACCGAGGGTCCAAAGTATTCACTCAGCAGCTTGGCAGGAGCCACCTGACAAAGCTTAAAACGCACGACGGGAGGACCGTATTGTCAAAGCCGGAGATATCCGCCGAGATAGAGGATTTCTATGGCCGATTATACGCTGCACATGCCCCTCGTTACCGACGAGATGACCGAGATTCCAGAGCCACCCTGACACGCCACTATACCGACGAACTGCCTGACATCAGTCAAGACGAGATCGTGTTAGCTCTAAGGCAGCTTAAAAATGGAAAAGCCCCCGGTGAGGACGGAATTACTTCAGAGCTTCTTAAAGCCGGAGGAGCTCCTGTAATACAGGAGCTGCAGAACCTCTTTAACACCGTCCTTCACAGTGGGAGAACTCCAAAGGCGTGGAGCGGGAGTTTGGTGGTGCTCTTTTTTAAGAAGGGAGATAAAACCCTTCTTAAAAATTACAAACCCATTTCACTCTTGAGCCACGTCTATAAGCTGTTCTCACGGGTAGTCACGAACCGTCTCGCCAGGAGACTCGACGAGTTCCAGTCACCGGAACAGGCTGGGTTCCGCGGAGGATATGGCACCATAGACCACATACACACAGTGAGGCAGATTATACAGAAGTCCGAATAGTATAATCAGCCCCTGTGTCTGGCTTTTGTGGACTATGAGAAGGCATTTGACTCCATCGAAACCTGGGCTGTTCTGGATTCCTTACAGCGATGCCAAGTAGACTATCGTTATATCGAGGTGCTGAGATGAAGGTAATTCAGGTTTACGCACCGACCTCGGCACACTTGGATGATGAAGTGGAGGATATGTATGAAGACATATCCAAAGCCTTACATAACACCACTAAGGCCCACTTCAACGTTGTTATGGGGGACTTTAACGGCAAGGTGGGAACCCAGACTGGCAACGAATCCCGAATAGGCCCGCATGGTTATGGAGTCAGGAATCACAGGGGGCAAATGCTTGTCAACTTCCTTGAGAAGGAGGGGCTGTTCTTAATGAACTCTTTCTTTAAGAAACAGCCTCAAAGGAGGTGGACATGGCAAAGCCCCGACACTGTGACTAAAAATGAGATTGACTTCATCATGACGGATAGCAAGCACATATTCAGAGATGTCTCTGTGATCAACAGGTTCAATACCGGATCTGATCACCGACTCCTCCGAGGCTCTCTGAATATCAACTTGAAGCTTGAAAGAAACCGTCTGATGAAGTCCACGCTCCGACCTGACCCAATCCAAATCATGGCGGGCACCGAGAAGTTTCAGCAGCTTCTTGGGAATAGATTTGTTGCCTTGGAACCCACTGATGACGCTGACGAGACCCTACACAATCTGGTTGAAACGTTGAGGGACGAGGGCATCAAATTCTGTCGAAAGCAGCGTACTGGTAAGAAGTCCAAACTCTCGGATGAGACTCTTGTGCTGATGACAAAAAGACGGGAGACCACCCAAGCGACTTTGTCAGAGAGGTCAGACCTGAACAAGCGGATTGCGAAGATGGTACGGCACGACCTTCGGAGCTTCAACACGCGCCTCATTCAAGAGGCGATAGAGCGAAACCGAGGGTCCAAAGTATTCACTCAGCAGCTTGGCAGGAGCCACCTGACAAAGCTTAAAACGCACGACGGGAGGACCGTATTGTCAAAGCCGGAGATATCCGCCGAGATAGAGGATTTCTATGGCCGATTATACGCTGCACATGCCCCTCGTTACCGACGAGATGACCGAGATTCCAGAGCCACCCTGACACGCCACTATACCGACGAACTGCCTGACATCAGTCAAGACGAGATCGTGTTAGCTCTAAGGCAGCTTAAAAATGGAAAAGCCCCCGGTGAGGACGGAATTACTTCAGAGCTTCTTAAAGCCGGAGGAGCTCCTGTAATACAGGAGCTGCAGAACCTCTTTAACACCGTCCTTCACAGTGGGAGAACTCCAAAGGCGTGGAGCGGGAGTTTGGTGGTGCTCTTTTTTAAGAAGGGAGATAAAACCCTTCTTAAAAATTACAAACCCATTTCACTCTTGAGCCACGTCTATAAGCTGTTCTCACGGGTAGTCACGAACCGTCTCGCCAGGAGACTCGACGAGTTCCAGTCACCGGAACAGGCTGGGTTCCGCGGAGGATATGGCACCATAGACCACATACACACAGTGAGGCAGATTATACAGAAGTCCGAATAGTATAATCAGCCCCTGTGTCTGGCTTTTGTGGACTATGAGAAGGCATTTGACTCCATCGAAACCTGGGCTGTTCTGGATTCCTTACAGCGATGCCAAGTAGACTATCGTTATATCGAGGTGCTGAGATGTCTCTACGAGGCCGCCACCATGAGTGTCCAAGTACAGGGCCAGCAGTCTAATCCCATCCAATTGCGTAGAGGAGTGAGGCTGGGGGATGTCATATCCCCGAAACTGTTCACTTGCGCATTGGAGGATATGTTTGGGTTGCTGGACTGGAAAGGAAAGGGCATCAACATAAACGGCGAGTACATCTCACACCTGCGATTCGCTGATGACATAGTCTTAATGGCGGAGTCGCTTGAGGAACTGAACCGGATGCTGGACGGCCTAGCTTCAGCCTCCCGATGTATCGGTCTTGGCATGAATTTGGATAAAACCAAAGTCATGATCAATGGTCACATTGATCCAAGGCCGGTAGTCGTACATGGTCACCTTCTCGAAACTGTTTCCGAGTACACTTACCTTGGGCAGATTCTGCAATTGGGTAAAAACAGTTTCGAGAAGGAGGCCAAAAGGAGGATCCAGCTGGGCTGGGCAGCATTTGGGAAACTACGTCGAGTCTTCTCGTCATCCATACCGCAATGCTTGAAAACGAAAGTTTTCAACCAGTGCGTCCTACCCGTTATGACCTACGGAGCTGAGACGTGGACACTCACGATAGGGCTGGTCCACCAGTTCAAAGTCGCTCAGCGAGCTATGGAAAGAGCTATGCTCGGAGTTTCTCTGAAGGATAGGATTCGTAACGAATACATCCGACAGAGAACCAAGGTTATCGACATAGCTCAAAGAATTAGCAAGCTGAAGTGGCAGTGGGCCGGCCATATTTCGCGAAGAACCGACGGCCGCTGGGGCAAACGTGTTCTTGAGTGGAGACCGCGACTCGGCAAACGTAGTGTAGGACGCCCTCCGACCAGGTGGGATGACGACTTGCGAAAGACTGCAGGTAGATGCTGGATGCGGCAAGCTGAAGACAGGGCGCTATGGCGCTCATTGGGGGAGGCCTATGTCCAGCAGTGGACTGATATAGGCTGATGATGATGATGATGACACTTTTTTGCACTTAAAACATAACAAAACGGCCTTATCGCTGACAGCGATTTCTCCCAGGTAACCTTGGGATGGAGAAAAAAATATAAGTCTACATTAGCATTATTTATTTATTTATTTACTAGAGATCAGTTAACTGACAAAAAAAATCTCTGAAAATTTCAGATAGACGCATCTACCCACAAAAGCATAACGTACGGCGCAGTACTCCAACAGGTTATCAACTTCGCTATCTCCCTCTCACACATGAACGTGCGAAAGGGAGACGTGATAGCTATAATGTCTGAAAACAGGATGGAGTTCTGGGGGGCTACTATAGGCACTATATGTGCTGGTGCGGCCGTCGCTGGTGTCAGCCCTACTTATATGAAAGGTAATACAAGCTCAATGTTATAATTAAATATTTTTTAATTCTTATCATATTTATTATAATCTTTTGAGTCTGAATACAGTTTTAAAGTTAATATATTAGTTTTATAGTAGCATTGGATAGTGAGAGCTATCTATGCTCGGATCTTCTCTGAAGGATGGGATCCGTAACGAATACATCCGACAGAGAACCAAAGTTATCGACATAGCTCTGAGAATTAGCAAGATGAAGTGGCAGCGGGCCGGCCATATCTCGCGTAGAACCGACAACCGCTGGGGAAAATGTGTCCTTGAGTAGAGACCACGACTCGGTAAACATAGTGTAGGACGCCCTCCGACCAGGCCGGGATGACGACTTGCGAAAGACTGCAGGTAGATGCTGGATGCGTCAAGCTGAAAACAGGGCGCTATGGCGGCCTATGTCCAGTAGTATCGAAAGAATACCTCCATCTTATTACTGTCTCCTTCTATTGTGTGTAAAATATGAAATTTAATATGTTATTCTAATTCTTTTCAGACGAATTGAAGCATGCTCTAAACATATCAAAACCAAAGATCATAATCTGCTCGCCGACTGCTTACAAAAATCATGAAAAAATACTAAAAACTCTACCATACCTGAAGAAAACCATCGTTTTTGGCGACGAGAAGTTTCCTGGCACTCTGTCTTACAATGATTTAGCTGTCAATGTCAAAGAAGACGTGAAATATGACAGCTTTCTGACAGCTGATGTGAACGGTCAGATAGACACAGCTTTGATATTATATTCCTCGGGAACCACTGGATTGCCTAAAGGAGTTATGCTTACACATTTAAATCTTATAACTGCTTGTTGTATGTAAGTATTTATGAATGAATGAATGAATGAATGAATTAATTAACACTTTATTGCACATAAAAAAACACGTTATATCTAAATATTACATAATAACAGTACAATAGGCGTCCTGGAAGAAATTGCTATAAGCGATAAGGGATGGAGAAAAAGATATATTATACAAAGAGTTGGTAGAACACAAACAAACAAAAATGGAGAAGTTACAAAAACAAAAACATATAAATTTACATTTATGTAACACTAACAACGGTTCATCTCGGAACAAATATCTGCAGATCGTACAAACATTTGTCCCGAGGCGAGAATCGAACGCGTCAGTTAGTATCGCATCTGAACTGAACGCCAGACTAAATTATACTCGAATTGTAAGTGCGTTAGACCGAATTTGGCCTTGAATACCCTACGACATGTAATGGCAGTAGAGTCATGTTATATATATGTACATTATGGTCTAGCGAACCATATTAGAGCTCACGATAGAAAGAGAAATCCGTAATGTCTTGTCTAGGGTCGCCGTCATCGATGAGGAGGCTGATATAATTATTATAGTGTGTAAGCCCTCTTACTCGGGGTAATCACTAAGAAATTTGAAAAGAGGTTTTATTTTTTGGGATAAGTATTATTAATTTTTTTATTTTCCAGGCCGATATCCACGGACCCTGTAGAGAAGAACCTAGCCATCAGTCCGTGGTACCACGCCATGGGCATTGTGGGGTTCTTCGCGGGCACGGCCACGGGGCGGACTAATGTCTTCATGCAGAAGTTTGAACTGGACCTGTATCTCAGGACTATTGAGAAGTACAAGGTAAGTTTAAATTCTTTATTTACATAACGTGGTACCACACCATGGGCATAGTGGGGTTCTTCGCGGGCACGGCCTCGGGGCGGGCTAATGTCTTCATGCCGAAGTTTGAGCTGGACCTGTATCTTAGGACTATTGAGAAGTACAAGGTAAGTTTAAATTCTTTATTTACATAACGTGGTACCACACCATGGGCATGGTGGAGTTCTTCGCGGGCACGGCCACGGGGCGGACTAACGTCTTCATGCCGAAGTTTGAGCTGGACCTGTATCTTAGGACTATTGAGAAGTACAAGGTATGTGTGGTAAGAGGGCTCGGCTCTTTTCAACTTTAAATTTCGTACAAAAGTGTATTAATACCTACATGGTATAAACATTTATTTTTAAATTTAAATGGTTTCTTATACATTTTCGGGCCCTATTTCGCACTTCAGTAATTGTTGTTTTTAATAACATCTCTGTTTTCATTGTTTCAAAGGCTTGTACTATTTTTGTATAGAATAGAATAGAAAAAACATTGATTTAGACACAGGTACAAAATAGTATTACACAGTAAAAGAGTATTTCTCAGTATATAGTTTAACTAGCTGCGCCATGCGGCTTTTCCCGCATGAAAATTATCCCGATGAAATCTATGTGTCAAATGGTTTATCAACCTTCCTCTTGAATCATTCTATTTATTAAAAAAAACCGTACCAAAATCCATTGCGTAGTTTTAAAAACCTAAGCATACATAGGCAGACAGACAGCGGGAAGCGACTTAGTACTATGTACCTGCGTACTATGTAGTGTTGTGTTAAAGATATCAATATGTAGTTTAATGTAACAAGTTTAAACTTCCTTCCAGATTTCCCAACTAACAGTAGTCCCTCCGGTACTAGTAGCGGTGTGCAAGTGGCCCGCAGTGTACGACCTCAGCTCCGTCAAGCTGCTGTACTCCGGAGCAGCGCCGCTGCATAAGGAGACCTCTGATGATGCATATAAGAAGTAAGTAACACAACCTAAAGGTCACACAACTAACAGTAGTCCCTCCGGTGCTAGTGGCGGTGTGCAAGTGGCCCGCAGTGTACGACCTCAGCTCCGTCAAGCTGCTGTACTCCGGAGCAGCGCCGCTGCATAAGGAGACCTCTTATGATGCATATAAGAAGTAAGTAACACAACCTAAAGGTCACACAACTAACAGTAGTACCCCCAGTGCTAGTAGCGGTGTGCAAGTGGCCCGCAGTGTACGACCTCAGCTCCGTCAAGCTGCTGTACTCCGGAGCAGCGCCGCTGCATAAGGAGACCTCTGATGATGCATATAAGAAGTGAGTACTATCAGTTGGTCATAATCAGCCTATGCCGGTCTACAGCTGTATATGATAACCCCATATTGGGTTCCATAGCGCCATGTCTTTAAGCCTGATCTCCAGATTTTTAATGCATCGGTGGCATCTGCTATGCTATCGCATACCTACAAAATAACCTACATTATTCAAAGCTCTGTGCGATCGTAATTAGTTTTTCCCTAGAAATATAAATAATAAATAATAATGCTGGACAATTCACACAGCATTATCTAGCCCCATGGTAAGCAGAGCTTGTGTTATGGGTACTAGATAACTGATATACATAATACAATACATTACATAGATAGATATTTTTTATTATACATAGAAAACGACCAGAACACCCGAAACAAATATCTGCAGATCGTACACACATTTGTTCCGCGGCGGGAATCGAACCCGCAACCTCATGCGTCGCAGGCGGACCTTCGCCCACCGCGCCACATCGGTCGTCAAAACGCTAACGCGGCACTTTATTTATTTTATTTTATTTTATTTTGCTTTATTTGGAAGACAAACAGTTTTACACACTTTACAGATAACTGAAATAAAAACTAATAACCATTTATGTGTCCTCGCATATAGTAGCTAAGGGATTGCTTGCTTGCAGAGGACAAATGAAAATTAAGAAATAGCTTAGTCTTATAACTTACACATAGGTACATTGAATTAACATAAATAGAACTAACAATAGATAATAAAAATATTATGATATATGAATATGCAAGTACCTACTAACAAATACCAAAATTATACTATATATTATACAATACAGAAACTAATATATAATAAAAAACAAAAAAGCAGAATTTACAAAGAAAAATTATACAGAGTCCTAATAACTTATTTCTATGAAGATAACCTTGGATCGTGTTATTGATACGATCCAAGGTTTATAGCATACCCCACTATCTCATCTTCAGTCTCATGATCAAACTACAACGTCTTGAACATTATTCCGTCTCAATAAGAACTATTTTTGTAGGTTCCCAAACCTGGTGGCAGTTCTGCAAGGGTATGGCGCGTCGGAAACTACCCTCGGCGTCATTAAGTTCTCTTACACTAACGCACAGCTCGCGAGCCGGAAGCCGGGCAGCGTGGGCACTGTGGTACCCGGGACTATTGTCAAAGTAAGCCACTTAGACATAGACATATACATCATTATAGACATTCATTTATTTGAGAAGAACAGGAGGTTCTATGTGTTGTTTGTTTGATGTATGTTTGTCGGACCACCTGCTCGGTGGTCAGACTACATTGTGGGCGCTGTAGGGAAGCAGTGGATCTGACAGGCACAAGACCGACGAAGCTATTGCTGATGATCTCACTATTATACCTACCTAATCATTGTATGTACAACCTGTACCAATTTTACTGATTATTAACTTACACCGCACGTTTTTACTCTGTAACATAAAATATGTATAAAATTTGACATTTCCAAGTGTACTAATGTATCTTTATGGAATCAATAAATACAATACAATACAATACAATACCGCATGGGATGACGAGATAAGCAAGAGGCTTATACTCAGCAGTGGGTGTTACCGGCTGATAAGATAGATGTTTGTCGGTATCTCCGTCATCTATGGACCAATTTGGAAAAAAATTGCAAGCTGAAGTAGCAGTGGCCCGGATATATACGTATATCGCGAAGAATCGACAACCGCTAGGGTAAATGTGTTTGGGCGCGCTCTGGCCAGGTGGGATGACGACCTGCGAAAGACTGCAGGTAGATGCTGGATACGTCAAGCTGAAGACAGGGCGCCGCTATGGCGCTCATTGGGGGAGGCCTATGTCCAGCAGTGGACTAATATAGGTTGATGATTATGACGCGCATCAGCCATTGCCTAGTCAGCCATTTTTTTTTAACTTATTGGGTATTAAAAAAACTCTGTGACTTAAAACTTAAAATTTGGTCTTTTAATATAATAATAAAATCGTTTGTGTGCGTGGGCACGCACACATGCGTGAATTTGATGTGTTGTGCGTGAATTTGGGTGAGATCTTCTGAGGACACCAGTCTCGAAAGAGATCTTATGTTACACCCTTGTATAAAACACGAACCTTGAATAAAAAACTCAATGATACGTATAATTTCAGATAGCAGATGTGGAAACCCGCAAGGCTCTGGGTCCAAACGAAAGAGGGGAGATATGTGTGAAAGGATCCATGATCATGAAAGGTTACATCGGGATACAAAAAGGAGAAGAGTTCGATGATGAAGGTAAGGGTCTATAAATCATCATCATCATCAGCCTATGTTAGTCCACTGGACATAGGCCTCCCCTAATGAGAGTCATAGCGCCCTGTCTTCAGCTTGACACATCCAGCATCTACCTGCAGTCTTTCGCAGCTCGTCATCCCACCTGGTCGGTGGGCATCTTACACTACGTTTGCCGGGCTGGATTGAAAAGCTTTTAGCTAGATTGGGTGTGTCTTATCATTATCTTGGAGAAAGAAAGAAAGAAACAAAGAAAATTATTTATTAAACACTAACACAACACACAAACAAGGTTAATTACAATAAAACTTCTGAAACTATCATGGTTATTAACACTAAATGCGCCTAAAAGCGCCATGATCACGGAATAACGGTTATTCCGTGATCATGGCGCATGAAACTGTGCCGAAATATTGGAAAACTCAAAAATCAAATCATGGTAAATATCCCGTTTTAAATGACTTTAAGGTTAATTACACATAATGATATTAGACTCCAAAGTACCTACTTAGGTACCTATTATAAAACACGTAACATAGACAAAATATTAAAAAAAAAAGTGAAAAGGTACAAAATGAAAGTAGTATTTGGTACTAAGTAGCCCTCACAGAAAGTGGATAAGCGCGCGTGTGTAGTTCTTATAGGTCCTGTCCTGACTCAGCTTGTTGCTCTATCACAATAACCCAGGTCATTTGTGAAAGAGCGCTGGTTTTCAGTCAGAACCCGGAGACGTTTACCGAGTCATGGCCTCCACTCAAGAACACGTTTGCCCCAGCTGTAATGGTAAGACGGCCATATCTTGCGAAGAACCGACAACCACTGGGGCCAACATGTTCTTGGACTATAAATTAGAACACGCGGCAGCGTGTTCAAGCCAACTCTCCTCCGTAGACCTAGACACGTTCTTGGTGACCCCGTTGACCCACTCACTGACGCTAACCCGGAAGTGACGGCAACAACTCAGCTTCCGCACACTACACACCCGACCAATAACCGACCCCGCCGGACGCGGGGTCGAAGAATCCCCCGTTTCCGCCCTCAGGTGCACTCGTGCACCTAGGCGTTACCTCCCTACCCTCTTGTAGCATCTGGCAACAGCCCAAGCCGAGGTTCGCACCTAAGTGGTGGCCCTTGTGCGTGTTGCCCCAACCTAATTTTTACCGGCGAGGCGCCCTCTGCGCCCGCCAAAAGTCCGGTAACGCTGTCATGGCCATCTGAGGTCAACAGCATAATAGTCCATTCGAAAAAAAAAAAAAAAAAAGTGTTCAAGCCAAGTTCAAGCAAAGGAACGCGCCGAGTGTATCATGACACGAACCACTTGGTTCGTGGCTTTTCGTGGCGTTCCAGGCCAAGTCAAATCTAACCTACATATAATTGACTTGGCGCTCATTAAGACTTCCTTTTCGTACCTTTGATTATTTTGTTTGAAATCGATAGCCATGAGAAAATTTTGCGATGAAAAAATGTCAGCCATCTCTGATTTGGAAATGGACACCTTTTTCGTAATCTACGTATGCGAGTTATTCGAAAACGATACCCATATTATGTGGGTGCTCGTTTCAAGGCGAGTATAAACTGCGATATAGAGATGTCAGCCATCTTGAATTTGGAAATGGAAATTTTTTTCGTAGTCGACGTATGCGAGTTGATCGAAAACGATATCTATCTATCGATATCGCTCGCCGCAATGCTCCCCCGGGTTATAGTTGAGGGGGTCTTGGGGGGTCACAGCACGGTGCCAGGTGGGATGACGACCTGCGAAAGACTGCAGGTAGATGCTGGATGCGGCAAGCTGAAGACAGGGCGCTATGGCGCTCATTGGGGGAGGCCTATGTCCGGCAGTGGACTGATATAGGCTGATGATGATGAAAGTAGCCTACATTATTTTTGCCGCGAAGCCCACAGCCAATCATAATTTTTGTATTGAACTTGGCTCTTTTTTACTTTTATGTTTTTGGTGGGATATCATTACTTTGGTGGGATAAATAATTATAAATAGTGCTGGACAATCGACACATCATCAGGGCCCAAGCTAATAAAAGCATGTGTTATGGGTACAATACATGTCTATATACTATACATGTCAATTATGTCTATGTTGTGAATGTATATAAAGTATGTATATGAAGTGAACAGTAAAATAATTTTATTTGATAATAATTTATATATAAAATATGACTTTTCTAAGTGCTTATTTTGTAAGCCTACAGAAATAAATGATTTTTTACTTTACTTTTACATTTACTATGTAAGTTTATTATAATGTTTGTAATGTAGGTATTTAGTGTATTTGTTATCAATTATTTATTAAAGTGCCACCCACCGTCTATATTGTTCGTTCATGTCCAGTACATCCCAAGGTTGCCTGGAAGAGATCGCTCTCAGCGATAAGACCGCCCTTTATACCTTTATTCTAAGTTTTTATCTCTGTATTGTTTTCTGTTTTTGTGTGGTGTAATAAAGTGTTATCTATTTATCTATCTACATTACATAGATAGATATGTTTTATTTTATGTACATAGATAACGACCAGAACACCGAACTAATATCTGCAGATCGTACACACAATTCTCCTGAGGCGGGATCGAACCCGCAACCTCCTGCGTCGCAGGCGGACCTTCGCCCACCGCGCCACAGAAGTCGTCTTGAAAGAAATTGTACATCGCGAAAGTTATTTATGAATGTAATTATGTTTGCTGTGTGAATTGTCCGGCATTATTTATTTATAACTAGCTGCGCCCCGCGGCTTCACCCGCGTGGAAATTTCTGCGCAATTTTACCATGTTTTCTCACCGTTTAAACCTTCCCTGGACTACGACAAATATTTCAAAACTAAAATCTGCTAAATCGGCCCAGCCGTTCTCGAGTTTAAGCGAGACTAACGAACAGCAATAGATTTTTATATATTAAAGAAGATTATTTATTTCGCTATTCCAGGCTTCTACAAAACCGGTGACATTGGCTACTACGATGAAGATGGTTTCTTCTACGTGGTCGACAGACTTAAGGAGCTGATCAAGTATAAAGGTTTCCAGGTGAGTTGATCATAATACCTTCACAGATTCCTGTCCTGAATAAGGCGGATTATGCCATGATCACCTCGCTTTGTCAGCTGGATTAGTGATCGTAGTATGGAGGTAGATAGATAGATGGATAATTATTTTATTCATCATCATCAGCCTATATTAGTCCACTGCTGGACATAGGCCTCCCCCAATGAGCGCAATAGCGCCCTGTCTTCAGCTTGACGCATCCAGCATATACCTGCAGTCTTTCGCAGGTCGTCATCACACCTGGTCGGAAGGCGTCATACACTACGTTTACCGAGTCGCGGTCTCCACTCGTTTGCCCCAACGGCCGTCGGTTCTTAGCGATATATGGCCGGCCCACTGCCACTTCAGCTTGCTAAATTCTTAGAGCTATGTCGATAACTTTGGTTCTCTGTCGGAAATAAATATGTAGATATGTCCCTTTCTATCCCAGGTCCCGCCAGCGGAGTTGGAAGCGTTACTCCTCACGCACCCTTCAGTAAAAGACGTGGGGGTGATTGGAATCCCCCATACATCAGGGGGCGAAGTCCCATTAGCCTATGTCGTGGGGGCTTCGGTGACTGAAAAGGAGCTGCAGGCTTTTGTGGCTGAAAGAGTAAGTTTATCATTTCAAACTTTTATCATACTTTACTAGCTTCTGCCTGCGGTTTCGTACGCTTATTTAATAAATCAAAATAGAAAGAAAAGAAAGAAAGAAAATTATTTATTAGACACATTAACTTTGGCTTGTAGCGGGGTAATTTCAGTGCATCGGGAATGTCTGCGGAATATGAGACGGATGGCTTTGCTGCCATCCTCCGTAAAAAGACCGCATCCCTGATGCGCAGGGTGCGCGACAGCCCCAACACCATCCTAAAAACAATAGCAGGTAGAATCACCTCCCCCGTGGAAATATTTCATGGGGAAAGTGATTTAATTTAGTTTTAATTTCTAGTATTAGGTATAACTAGCCCTAGTAATAAGTTATTAATATGTTTAATTTTACTATCAAACTGTGGATCAAGTTATCTGAAATAAAATTATTTTATTTATTTATTTATAAATAGCTGCGCCCCGCGGCTTCGCCCCCGTGGAAATCGATTTGTCAAATGGTTTTTTTTAAATATCCTATGTTAGACTCCTGGTTCTAAGCTACCTCTCCACCAATTTTCAGCTAAATCAGTCCAGCCGTTCTCGAGTTATAAGTGTTGTAACAAACACGACTTTCTTTTATATATATAGATGCTGAGGGATCTTTTTGGTTCCATAAGTAACACGTATTTGTTCTTATCTGTATGTCTTATCTATTTCCTTGTTATTATATATTTTTTTCTAGTTTTTATATCTTCTTACTATGTAATGTGTCGTGTTATCTGTAATGTCAAATAAAATATTTTCTTTCTTTCTTTCACATATACAAACAAGTTTAGATATAAAATTTGTAAACGTAGCATAAATCGTAGCATAGTAAGTAATATGTATTATGTTATTCCATGTCTAGAACTACTTCTCTGTAAAATTTCAGCACCATTTGTTTAGTTTTTGAATATAATTACAATAGAATCGAATCCCCGGGCACACTAGCGCCACCGCATAGTAGTTTAGGTAGAGATGCGAAAATAGAGTTTGGTGGCCACCAAGGGCAACTTCGTATCTCTGCGTAAATTATCTATACTAATATTATAAAGAGGAAAGGTTTGATTTTTTGTTTGTTTGTAATGAATAGGCTCCGAAACTACTGGACCGATTTGAAAAATTCTTTCACCGTTGGGAAGCTACACTATCCCCGGTGAACATAGGCTATATTATATTTTAAAAAAGTTAGGAATCCGTACTGAAACCGTGCGAAGCCGGGAAGGTCCGCTAGTACAAAATAAAACTGATAAATATTACAAAATCTTAAAAAAATTGGTATCACAAACTGCCCAATGAAAATGTTGAAATTTCCTCGTTCAACGTAATAATAGCAAACGTGTTCTTGAGTGGAGACCACGACTCAGTAAACGTAGTGTAGGACGCCCTCCGAACAGGTGGGATGAAGACCTGCGAAAGACTGCAGGTAGATGCTGGATGCGGCAAGCTGAAGACAGGGCGCTATGACGCTCATTGGGGGAGGCCTATGTCCAGCAGTGGACTTATATAGGCTGATGATGATAATGTTTTTTTTTTTTTTTTTTTTTTTTATTGTCTAGTATACACATTTTAAATAAATGTTAATATACAGTATAATTACAATCTAGCCATAGAATTGGCTAATGGGTAATATAGTTTTAACTTATTTTTATATCAACATATTACTAAGAACGTGTCCATTGGCACTTTTCTTAATGTCTCTATACTTAAGGTGAAGACACTTTGTTCATGTGTTCTTTAAAATAGCACTTCTGCACATACACTATTATTATCACTACACTAACTCAAAGGGTTTTGTCCTTTTAAGCCTTCTCACTATGTCCGTGTTGTCGAGGAGCTGGATCGCCTCGACATTCACATGATGATGAAGCCTTTGTTCGTGAGCCTCCGCGTATTTTTGTATGACTTTGTCGACGAATTCAATGTTTAGGTCCCGATGAATATCGTCATTTCTTACGTATCAGGGTGCATTAACAATTGACCTGAGTACTTTGTTCTGGAATCTTTGTATGATTGCTACGTTTGTCTTTTTGGTGCAGCCCCAGAGCTGTATACCATAAGTCCAAATTGGCATAAGGACTTGTTTATACAAAAGGAGTTTATTGTGTATTGCTAAAGTAGAATTTCTCCCAATCAGCCAATACATCTTTTTGTAGCGAATCTCTAGCTCCTCTTTTTTCTTCTTGACGTGAGCTTTCCAGCGCAGCTTGGCGTCTAAAGTCATGCCCAAATACTTCGCTGTATTTTCGCATGGTATGATGGCCCCGTTAATGAAAACTGGATGGTATTCGTATCTTTTATTTGTGAAGTTTATGTGACTCGACTTCGATTCATTTAGTTTTATTCGCCAGGTTTTGGTCCAGTTGTATATTTTATTAATCGCTACTTGAACCTTTTCGGCTGCCTCTACATGCGTTTTTCCTGTGGCTATTATAGCAGTGTCATCAGCAAAAGTTGCAATGGTGTTGCTTTCATGTTTAGGGATGTCATGAGATAATGTGAGATGATGATAATGTGAACTAAAAATGTGTGGCGGCGCTAGTGTGCTTTGTGGTTCCGCCTTAATTACCTATTAACTTTGTTATCTGACATGTTTTTTTTTATTTACAGTTATCCAATCCCAAACATCTAAGAGGAGGGGTGAGATTCGTGGACCAGATCCCTAAAAGTCCCAGCGGGAAGATTTTGAGAAAGGACCTAAGGTTGCTTTATAAAAGTGGGAAGAGTAAACTCTAAGTACCTATTATGAGTATTTCATTTTATAACAAGCGGACACGACAGACGATGTCCTGTCTCAACTATAAATAAATTTATTTATTTTATTTTAAGCCATTACTGTCCCACTGCTGGGCAAAGGCCTCCCTTTTCTTCTTCCACTCATCGCGATCCAACGCTGCAACAGGCCATGATGGAAGATGAACCTCGAGCTCGTCGCGCCATCTCATCCTGGGCCTTCCACTATAAATAAATAAAATAAAAAAATGCTGGACAATTCACACAGCATTATCTAGCCCCATGGTAAGCAGAGCTTGTGTTATGGGTACTAGATATCTGATATACATAATACTATATATTACATAGATAGATATTTTTTATAATACATAGAAAACGACCAGAACACCCGGAACAAATATCTGCAGATCGTACACACAATTGTTCTGAGGCGGGAATCGAACCCGCAACCTCCTGCGTCGCAGGCGGACCTTCGCCCACCGCGCCGCATCGGTCGTCAACTATGAGTATTGATTTCGAATTGGTTACATCCTCTTTGACGATTGCAGCACGCATTCTGTCAATGTTATGTCAAACGCCATAAGGTTACATCAAAAAAGGTTGAATTGTAAAAGCGCTATGTTAACATTAGAAATAATTTAATATGGTGGTTAAGTTATCTTAAATTTTCTAATTTTACGCGCAATTTTATAATTTTTCTCTTTCATAAGAACCTGACAATAACAAACACAACAAAAAAGAATTAGCGAAATCGGTCCAGCCGTTCACGTGTGATGCCGTGACCAAGGGAAATAGCACAGATATCAGAAACAGAGGGAAATAGGGATTCATTTTTATATATATATAATTATGTAGATATATAACCTAAAAGCACACAGATCCCCTGGTACTGTCCACGATTCTATCCATCCATGGTTGTCTAGTAGAGATGCGCTTATGCGATAAGACCGCCAATTGTATTTAATTTTTAAGTTTTTTCTGTACATAGTTTTCTATTCAGTGCAATAAAGAATTTTCTATCTATCTATAGGTAAAAATAAATAAAAATAAAGGAAGAAAATGTATTTTTATTGGCCCATCCACCCACATTACGAAACCTTAAAATATAAAGCTTAACGCCCTACGTATTCAATATAATAACATTTTCAGGATGTTGTTGGGCCTGCCTCGTTACTGCAGGTGCATCTGAGATGTTCACTAATACGTTCACAGATGGCTTCGCGGCAATTATGCGAAAGCGAGTGGCATCTCTGATGAGTGACGAGTAGAGTGACAGGTAGTAACAACAGCATCCTGAAAGTAATCTATGGTAATATCTAGTGAATATGACTGTCCAATACGACACCACTGGGTGAAATAACTTATACTCTAGATTTAGTTATTTTGGTTTTATTTTCTTCGTTGTAATTGTATATTCTTTTTTGTAATTTTGTGTTTTTGTTTTTTATGGACCTTTCTTGTCTGATAATAAAGAATTGAATAAAAACTATAGGTTCGTAAATATAATCATCCAACGGCTGCTTGGAAGAGATTGTTTCTAATAAAAAAAAAATGCTGGACAATCCACACAGCATTATCTAGCCATATGGTAAGCAGAGCTTGTAATATGGGTACTAGGTGACTGATCGAACCCGCAATCTCCTGCGTCATCGCAGGTGGACCTTCGCCCACCGCGCCACAGAAGTCGTCGACCGATGTGGCGCGGTGGGCGAAGGTCCACCTGCGACGCAGGAAGTTACGGGTTCGATTCCCGCCTCGGAACAATTGTGTGTACAATCTGCAAATATTTGTTCTGCGTGTTCTCGTCGTTATCTATGTATAATAAAAAATATCTATGTAATATATTTTATTAAGTATATCAGTCATCTAGTACCCATATTACAAGCTCTGCTTAGCTTGGGGCTAGATGATGCTGTGTGGATTGTCCATCATTATAATTTTAACTGTCGAAAGTAACTGTGATCACGAAATACTTCATTCTGCTATTGATTCGTCATTCATTCATGTCCAACAATTAAGGAACTTTATAGTCGTACATGTGCCAAACAGCAAATAAATGACTGGACGGGAAATAATTCCTTTGCCTCTTGCATCTACGCCGTGTTTTTTAACCCTTAAAAACTTCCCAAAACACGTAGAAGAATAATTCCTTACATAATCACAGCCAATTTTCTATAACCACCAAACATTTAAAAATAAAATTGCTCCAAATCTTATTTTAAACCTCACGATCGCTTCAATCAATCAAAGAGTTTCAGACATTTCTAAAGCACTAAAACACGTGTTGTGTGTGTCAAATTTCTGTATTCGGGGAAAATGGGCATTTTTGAACCCTGTGTATAAATCAATCAAAGAAATGTAAAATGATTATAGAGGAATGGGACGGACGAGAAATAGATGGACAGCGCCCTGACTGGATTGGATTGGAACTACCGTGCAAGCTATTTATTAGATATACATAAATAAAATCATTTTATTTCAAATTACTGTGATTCATATATTGTTAGTAAAATTAAATATATAAAATTCTTATTACAAGGGTTAGTTATACCTAATACCAGAAATTAAAGCTAAATAAAATAAATTATTCTCCCCATGAAACATTCCCACAGGGGAGGTGATTCTACCTGCTATTGTTTTTAGGATGGTGTTGGGGCTGTCGCGTATCCTGCGGATCAGGGTTGCGGTCTTTTTACGGAGGATGGCAGCAAAGCCATCCGTCTCATATTCCGATGCTGTGAATGAATTGTCCCTGATCACTACATGGTATAAAACTGTCCCTATGTATGCTTAGATCTTTAAAACTACGCAACGGAATTGATCCGGTTTTTTAAATAGAATTTTTTTAATAGATAGATTGATTCAAGATGAAGGTTTATAAACTATTATAAATTTCCACGCGGGCGAAGCAGCTAAGTAACAAAAATAACTTATTAAAACTAAATGAACAAAATCTAAGGATTCATATATTTCGATTTTTAGATAGTAATTATTTTGGTTTAGTTACCTAATGTAAATTAACATTAGGTAACTAACCTTCTAGAATGAATAAATAATTGAAATTGCATTGAGCTTTTAAGAAAGGTAATGTTACGGATACACCGTACACGCGATAATAATGGTTGTCTGGTAGAGATCGCTCTTGAGTAAATAAGACGGTCAATAAGTACTTCATTAAAAGATGTTAATTGTACATAGTTTCTAGTTATAAGTGTGCAATCATGAATTTTCTATTTATCTATTCGATTCGGGTTCGATTCCCACCTCGGGACAATTGCGTGTACTATCTGCAGATATTTGTTCTGGTCGGTATCTATGTATAATAAAAAATCTCTATCTTTGTAATCTATTGTATTAACTATATCAGTTATCTAGTATCCATAACACGAATTCTGCTTACCTTGAGGCTAGATATTTCTGTAAGGATTTTCCAGCATTATTTATTTATTGTCTATCTAATCTAGAGCGCGCGGTGTCCATTCTTCTCGTCTGTGGATCTATCCTCAGGCGGCAGAGTCCGTCATTCATCATCATTGTGTTTAAACTTTCTTGATTTATAAATCGATGTTCTATTGTTGAGTTTTATTTGTTTCTTTTGGTTTTACGTTTAAAGTTGCGAGAACAATTCTGTCAGGGGCTAGTTACAGAAAATATAGATGGATACATGCTACCTATAAGTCAAAATAAATCTACTTACAAAAAGCCAGGTGATACTTTTTGGTCAAATAGCTTTATGCTTCATCATCTTCAGTCGACAGCTGGACATCGGCCTGCCGTAATGAACGCCATATAGCGCCCTGTCTTCAGCTTGACGCATCCAGCATCTCTCTGCAGTCTTTCGCAGGTCGTCAGCCCACCTGGTTGGAGGGCACCCTACACTACTTTTGCTGAGTCGCGGTCTCCATTCAAGAACACCATGCCAATGACAATCTTTTTCCGCAAAAGATCTTCTTCATATATTGAGTTCTACGGTAAATAGGGGCTCTTTATTTGAGGAAAACTCATCATTACAAAGAATGCAAATAACCCCACTTGACCCTTTTCACCCCGTTTCACCCTATTACAAAATACCCCTCTTTGACATCCCATGACGTCACGCCAACCACAATACATAAAACAATTCGAAAAACGAACAAAACATTAGAATATAAATTCAAATATGGAATCTGTCGAATCGTGACCGGCCCGAAGGCGGGAACGCACGCGATTGGCGCACGCAAGCGAAAGGAAAAGGAAAAAGATGGATGAATTATTTATGGTTTCTGAGTTTCTAAGATTTATTTTTGAGAAAATATGTACAGATATATTCTGTACACTAGCCAAAAACGATGTAGAATTTTTGTAAACCAACCACGACACAAATAACTAAAACTCTCTTGATTGGCGTTGAGTTTTAGATATAAAGGCAGGATCTCAAATCGACAAGAGTAAAGTAAATTGATTATAGAAGACGCGATAATAGAGTGAATTTTAGGTTAACACTTTGACTGCGGTTTTCTTTCGACGACTGCGGTCTTTTTTTTACCTAAAAAATTCGTGCTGCCACTCTACACAGCGGTTGTGTTGCTGCTGTTGTAGCTCTAAGAAATAGCAAGCTGAAGTGGCAGTGGGCCGGCCATATCTCGCGAAGAACCGACGGCCGCTGGGGCAAACGACGGCGATCTTTTTTTTAACTTAAAAAATTCGTGCTGCCGCTCTACACAGCGGTTGTGTTGCGCCGCAAATGCGTTTCGTTTGAAAAATATTACAGCTCTGCTGAGTCACAAAGATCTGTATTTTTTCAGCCGCTGCGCTAGTGTGGATTTAAGCATATTAGTCACTTGTAGAAAACTCATACCGTGCGTTTTCAGCACTCAAAGTGTTAAGTATGGGCAGTTTCTTGTCTTACAAACATTCTACATCGAGTTTGGCTGGTGTATAATTGAAATATCATTTTCTACAGATCAACAGTTAAAATAAATAAAAAAATTAAATTAAATTAAAAGAGCTTTATTGTTGCAAAAACACTAATGTTAACATTATTAATTAATATAGGCTTAAGTATACTATTTGTTTATATATATAAAAAAAAATCGACAGTTAAATCGAATTAAATACGGCCTCAATCAAGCATAACCTTTTTACGAAAGTTTTTTTTCAAGTTAGAAAAAAAAATTGAAAGAAAGGTAAGGTAAAGGATTCCATATTATTCTTATTTATTATTTAACCACACACTAAGACGTAGTAATTGTGTGTAGGGAGGTTTCGCGAATTTCGTAACAAACGTTATTTTTATTTGTAGGGTGACCACCAATGTGTAAAAACTTTTAAAACTATCATGGTTATTAACACTATGATTGCTGAAATCACACGGTATGTGTTTTCTACAAGTGACTAATATGCGTAAATCCACACTAGCGCAGCGGATGAGATAATACAGATCTTTGTGACTCAGCACAGCCGTAATATTTTTCGAACGAAACGCATGTGCGGCGCAACACAACCGCTGTGTAGAGCGGCAGCACGAATTTTTTAGGTTAAAAAAAAGATCGCCGTCGTCGAAAAAAAATCGCAGTCAAAGTGTTAACACGAAAGTCATTTATAACGGGATATTTACCATGATTTAAGCTTTGAGGTTTCGAATATTTCGTCACAGTTTCATGCGCCATGATCACGGAATAACTTTAGGCACTGCGAGTAAGTTATTATGGGCAGACATACCGATCTACCCTCATTTTTAGTTTTTTGCTGCGAACGTTACCACTACTACGGGTTTCAGTATCGAATGCAGAAGAAGAATGAAGAAGTAACAAACATCCATCGACAGGACATAGGCCTCCCCCAATGAGCGCCATAGCGCCCTGTCTTCAGCTTGCCGCATCCAGCATCTACCTGCAGTATTTCGCAGGTCGTCACCTGGCCGGAGGGCGTCCTACACTACGTTTCGGGGTCTCCACTCAAGAACACGTTTGCCCCAGCCAGCGGTCGTCGGTTCTTTGCGAGATATGGTCGGCCCACTGCCACTTCAGCTTGCTAATTCTTAGAGCTATGTCGATAACTGGTTCTCTGTCGGATGTATTCGTTACGAATCCATCCATCCATCTAAACGTTCGCAATTATTAATATTAATATTATTATGTGATAATCGGGTTATTCATTTCTATGGCAAGAAAAACCGTTCCTTTCGTAATGGCTACCAAATATTTTTAGTTGGTTTTATTATATTTAAAATCCCACCTTTTTCCAACACCACAGTCACCCTACCCCACCCGTGGGAACTCTACTCCAGGCTGTAATCATTCTATCGGACCACAATTACAGACAGACGGACTGTCGGTATTTCATTATACATATGTGAATCACAACCTTCCAACTACCATTCAATATAGGTAATTAATTACATGGTTAGCTAAGCTCTGAGGAGGAATTATGGTCCTTGCTTTCCATTTATAACGACCTCTTTGGCGCGGTGGGCGAAGGTCCCTGCGGGACCTGCGACGCAGGAGGTTGCGGGTTCGATTCCCGCCTCGGAACAATTGTGTGTACGATCTATCTATAAACAATTGTTCCGGGTGTTCAGGTCGTTATCCATGTACTTATAATAAAAAATATCTATCTATGTAATGTATTGTATTATGTATATTAGTCATCTAGTACCCATAACACAAGCTCTGCTTACCCTGAGGCTAGATGATGTTGTGTGGATTGTCCAGCATTATTTATTTATTTATTTATCTTTGTACCCAAGACTTCATTCTTCAGCGGTTGGACAATCAATCGCTATGCCACTGAGGTTACCAAAAATGGTTGTTAGGATTTTTCTAGCCATGCCTATACATACGGGAACAGCAGAACATCATCATCAGCCTATGTTAGTCCATAGACATAGGCCTCCACCAATGAGCGCCATAGCGCCCTGTCTTCAGCTTGCCACATCCCGCATCTACCTGCTGTCTTTAGCAGGTCGTCATCCCATCTGGTCGGAGGGCGTCCTACACTACGTTTACCGAGTCGTGGTCTCCATTCAACAACAGATGCGGCCGCAATATTGGTAAGTCTGCGCTAGCCTCTGCAGCCCGTTGGGGCATCATCCCTCGCTTATTATTTAGCTTACATATCTCTTAGCTCTTCAGTGTTTCCAAAAGCTAGATAACAAAGCGAGGACGAAACGTGAAGCAGAAACGTACTTATTTTTCAATAAAATAACCAACAAGTTCATGTTTCTTCAAGGCATTTTTGCACTCGTCGCAAAATCAGTGTTTGTCTCTCGTACTCTCGTACATAAGCAAAATCTTTTTAATTCTTTATTGACTTACTTTCTACTGAATACCAAATCTATATTTAATTACAGGTTCCGTAGCTAGGTGCTATCATTACGCTGGCACAGTAGTATTTAATTAAAGTTATTAATATCTTGCGTAACTCTAAAATTATAACCTATGAATAGGTGAGCTTTTTATTTGGACTGAGATTAAACTTCATTTTTCTTAAAAGCTTTCTTCGCTTATTTTTTTATCTACTGCTTCTTTTTATTTTACATATTTCTTTGTCTACACTTGGCTATTAAATCAAAGGAAACATCTTAAATCAAATAGGAAATGCAAAACAATTTATCCTTACAAATGCATTGCTCTATTTACAAAAATACTTTTGTGTCTTTCACGTTTCACTTGTGCAACATCCAAAAAAACAAAATGGTGGGTTTGAAAACACGAAGCCATTTGCACTACTCACCCTTACCGCAAAATAAAGACAAAAGAGTAAGAGGGACAAAAAATAAGAACAAATAGCTGAGGTAGGGCAAGTAATTGCTTCCAGTCACGCTATGAAGGCACGCACGGATTTCAGTGTAGGTATCTTCGTTTTGAATATCTTTATTGTAATAAGTAGCTTGGTATAGTCTATGGTTTAGCTAGTTAAAGTATTCAAATAAAAACTACTTATGCAGGTAACTCTTTTCTGATTTGAACGTTGCGAAAATTCCGTTTTCAAACGACGAAAACAAAAGAGGTTCAATGCTCCACTATGTTGTTCGGATATGTTCGTCGATTTCTTCGTCAATTATGAACAGAATTTGAAAATTCTTTTGCCATTGAGAGTTCTCTTACGTAGGGTAGTACGTAGGTAATTTTTTTTTCAATAGAATAAAGGCTTTTATTCTTCCGCATTTTCACCTACGTGTTACTCTTTATTGAAAACGATCATTTAGAAAGATCCGGATATTTATTAACAAAGAAAGTTACAAATTAAATAATAGAAACAAATCAGTCATTCATTATCTAATATTTACAATTGAGCTAACTGCAGACTACTTATTGCAAACATCACAGGTAGCTCAACTGATTCATATCAACACCAGTCGGCGCATGTCCCCGCGACGCTGGCTGCATTGCCCCGCTGCTGTATGACGATGCTGATGCGCTGCGCCAGATACTCACCAGCTCTCGGGTCACGCGTCCCCGCGACGCTGGCTGCATTGCCCCGCTGCTGTATGACGATGCTGATGCGCTGCGCCAGATACTCACCAGCTCTCGGGTCACGCGTCCCCGCGACGCTGGCTGCATTGCCCCGCTGTGTGACAATGCTGATGCGCTTCGCCAGATACTCACCAGCTATCGGGTCACGCGTCCCCGCGACGCTGGCTGCATTGCCCCGCTGTGTGACAATGCTGATGCGCTGCGCCAGATACTCACCAGCCCTCGGGGCGCGCGTCCCCGCGACGCTGGCTGCATTGCCCCGCTGTATGACAATGCTGATGCGCTGCGCCAGATACTCACCAGCCCTCGGGGCGCGCGTCCCCGCGACGCTGGCTGCATTGCCCCGCTGTATGACAATGCTGATGCGCTGCGCCAGATACTCACCAGCCCTCGGGGCACGCGTCCCCGCGACGCTGGCTGCATTGCCCCGCTGTATGACAATGCTGATGCGCTGCGCCAGATACTCACCAGCTCTCGGGGCACGCGTCCCCGCGACGCTGGCTGCATTGCCCCGCTGTATGACAATGCTGATGCGCTGCGCCAGATACTCACCAGCTCTCGGGGCACGCGTCCCCGCGACGCTGGCTGCATTGCCCCGCTGTATGACAATGCTGATGCGCTGCGCCAGATACTCACCAGCTCTCGGGGCACGCGTCCCCGTGTCGCTGGCTGCATTGCCCCGCTGTATGACAATGCTGATGCGCTGCGCCAGATACTCACCAGCTCTCGGGGCACGCGTCCCCGTGTCGCTGGCTGCATTGCCCCGCTGTATGACAATGCTGATGCGCTGCGCCAGATACTCACCAGCTCTCGGGGCACGCGTCCCCGTGTCGCTGGCTGCATTGCCCCGCTGTATGACAATGCTGATGCGCTGCGCCAGATACTCACCAGCTCTCGGGGCACGCGTATTTATATCAATCCGGGATCCCATAAACATTTAATTCCCGAGGGATCTATTTATCCCACAAAACTTTAAAACAGTGTAAATTTAAGGGACGAAGTAGTTTTAACAACAATCAAATTAAAGCAGGCAAAATTTAGTACCTACCTAATTAGTTTATACCCACGGCTTCGCACGTATTGTTTCTTTCTTTTAAGGTTATTTCTATCCCATTGGACCTCATTTATGGGATTATTAGTATATTGTCTATGTTTTATTACGGGCCTGGAACTACTTGTATTCAAAATTTCAGCCTGATTCGTTCAGTAGTTTTTACGTGAAAGAGTAACAAACATCCATCCACCTTAACATCCAAACTTAGCTTGGGGCTAGATGATGCTGTGTGTATTGTCCAGCATTATTTATAAATTTAAATATTCTAGACTATGTACCTACATAAGTACCTAGTACGTATTACATAGGTAAGTGTTATATGGCTCTAATGTGTAAATAATAAAAGATGCACTACAAAACAACAATAAATCAACATCAAAGTTTGAGTTACGATGCGGGTTCGATTCTCGTAATCGCGGCCGCCGGCGTCGAATTAGATCGAATTATCTGCACATTTCGACAAAACATCTTATTTTTTTGGACAATTTTCGAGTCTTTCTACGATTTGTGGGTTTAATTGTGGGGTTTAGGGTATTTTGTTTTTTGTGATTTTGATGAGGCTTACATAGATGAATGAGTCCAGGCCGAAGTCAGAGTGGTGTGGAAGCGGATCATCAGCGTCACCGTGAAAGCCTTCCAGGACGGGCACGACCTTCAGCAATGAAGACAACGACAAAGAAGAAGAGAGATGAAAGAACGGAGAAAGGGCTTAGGACTTTAAGAAGGGCCTAGAATCGTTATTCGATACTGTTCATCACAAAAAAAATCACACTTATTTTCAGTTTTGATTATTGGGGATTTGATTAAGAAAAGCATCATCATCATCAGCCTATGTTAATCCACTGCTGGACATAGGCCTCCCCCAATGAGCGCCACAGCGCCCTGTCTTCAGCTTGACGCATCCAGCATCTACCTGCAGTCTTACACTACGTTTACCGAGTCGTGAAAACCATAATAATTCATAATTAATTTATTAATTCATAGTTTTTCAGATAACTGGTTTTTAAAATTAATTTTAACAGTACTGCCGTAACTTGCCTTTACGTGCGTACAAATGTTTACCTACAATTGAAACCGATGTGGCGCGGTGGGCGAAGGTCCGCCTGCGACGCAGGAGGTTGCGGGTTCGATTCCCACCTCGTACACACAATTGTTAAATTGTGTGTACGATCTGCAGATATTTGTTTCGGGTGTTCTGGTCGTTTTCTATGTATAATAAAAAATATCTATCTAATGAAATGTATTGTATTATGTATATCAGTTATGTAGTACCCATAACACAAGCTCTGCTTACCATGGGGCTAGATAAGGCTGTGTGTGTTGTCCAGCATTATTTATTATTATTATTTAATTTAACTTCAAGTTAATATCGATGCATGGAGTTCGTTCAGTTACTTGGTATTTATATTCAAAGAATTCATTTGTACTGATAAATCATGGTTAATTGAGCCATATTTTTTAATTTCTTTTTTAATTGACATTTCTTTTCAGCGTCACGAATTTTATTGTAATTTTTAATCGCCATCATAAAGTTATTTTTTTTGCCATTATTGTCCCACTGCTCGGCCTCCCTTTTCTCCTTCCACTCCTCGCGATCCAACGCTGCAACCGGTAATGTTGGGAGATGAAATAAAGAATGCTAAATACTACTACTAAATACTAATAAACTGAACTAAAATTCATTCAAATTTAGAAAATCGTTAGAATATTGACAAGCCGTCATCATTGCATGACAGGTTATCTATACTAATATTATAAAGAGGAAAGGTTTGATTTTTTGTTTGTTTGTAATGAATAGGGTCCGAAACTACTGGAGCGATTTGAAAAATTCTTTCACCGTTGGGAAGCTACACTATCTCCGGTGAACATAGGCTATATTATATTTTCTAAAAGTTAGGGATCCGTACTAAAACCGTGCGAAACCGGTAAGTTCCGCCGTCAGTTATATTATTATTTGTGAAAGAAATTATTGCATGGTAGTTTTACTCTGTTTCACAAATTTAGCACATACTGTATCTGCACATCCTCTGAAATCCTTCTGTCAAACGCACTCACGGACCTCAAGATACAAGCATTCTTGCTTCGTTTGAGTTCCACTGCCACTGTATTTTAGATGATAACGCATGTGTTTTTGGTTAATAAATATTTTATTAACCAAAAACACATGCGAAAGTTTTACCAAAGTTATCGACATAGCTCTGAGAATTAGCAAGCTGAAGTGGCAGTGGGCCGGCCATATCTCGCGAAGAACCGACGGCCGCTGGGGCAAACGTATTCTTGAGTGGAGACCATGGTAAACGTACTGTAGGACGCCCTCCGACCAGATGGGATGACGACCTGCGAGAGACTGCAGGTAGATGCTGGATGCGTCAAGCTGAAGACAGGGCGCTATGGCGCTCATTGGGGGAGGCCTATGTCGAGCAGTGGATTAATATAGTCTTGATGATGATGATGAAATATTTTATTATTAGTTATATGAGTATACATAACCTTCCCGGACAAATCAATGGCTAACAACCTGAGAGCTACCACATGACCATAAGCAGCTCTTTTAATATGCAAGCCTACTGTCTATCCATACATACATTATAAAAAAGCCCCCAAGAATCCCTACCTACTCATTAATCTATAAAAATCGTATGAAATTGCTACGTTTGTGTAGTTGTTAACCAATTACGCCGGTTCTAGACTTTTTAGTGATGAATAGTTGATTTTTTAATCAGGTGTATTGTGAAGGGGAGGCATAGGGAAGCTTAGGTTTTGACGTGGATGCAATTTTCATTTTTTACAATTATCGACATAAATAGAAGGGGGCAAACTTACAAAACTTTTGCAATAGTCGTTTGGTTTGTTAAGTCAGTATAATAACAAATTTTATTAACAAAGAAAGTTACAACGTTATAACTTTCATCATCAGCCTATATGAGTCCACTACTGGACATAGGCCTCCCCCAATGAGCGCCATAGCGCCTTGTCTTCAGCTTGCCGCATCCAGCATCTACCTTCAGTCTTTCGCAAGTCGTCATCCCACCTGGTCGGAGGGCGTTCTACACTACGTTTACCGAGTCGCGGTCTCCACTCAAGAACGCGTTTGCCCCAGCGGCCGTCGGTTCTTTGCGAAATATGGCCGGCCCACTGGTACTTCAGCTTGCTAATTCTTTGTTATAACTTTACACAGCTTGATCTGCAGTAAATTAATTTAGACATGTCTATTAATAATAAAATATATATATAAATCAATGTATATTATCAATTATTTACTTTTTTTAAGTCGTATGCTGTTTTTGTTAACTAAATAAGTTTTTTGCTCTATCAGAATAAATATATATTTTCATTTATAATAATTTTCACATCATAATAGAAACAAATCAGAGCTAGTTTTACTATTTTCTTGGTGTCACTTCTATAAATCTGTACATAGTATTTAAATTTGTAGAAAAAAAGGACTGCGGATTTTTTAAAATAAATTGTAATCTTCCAAAAATGTTTGCTGGAAGAGAACTCTTCTTGGGGTTAAGCTTGCCGTTATCATTAATTTTCTAGTTTACCTAATGTATATTTTATCGTGGAAGAAAGAATTAATAAAAAAAAATCGCCATTTTACCTAGGTAAGGGAAGTAAGTAGGTATATTTATGTTTTAAATAGGTACTTTAAAATATAAAAAACATCGCCTTAAAATTCGATTCATTGCCTGCAGCAAAGTCATCAAAGATCGACGGATCAATCAAAATATCAGAAAAATCAATGAAAACAACAAGGATCTAGAAACGCGATCGATAGATATGGTTAATTACAGGGCATAGATTATGTTTTATAATAACATAGTTGTAATATTTATTGGGAAATATGGATTTATGGCCTGGCAGTTACTGATTGATCGGTGATGAATCGAGGATCAAGAAAACTATGGAGTGGATATGTGCCATTCAATTTAAATAAAATTAAAAGGACTTTATAACGCTAAGAAACGAACGTTGAAATGTTAGTCATAGATATGGCAAACGACAAAGACGTTTTAAGAAAAGTAGAAAAAAAAGGAAAGTGAAAAGTTCATGGAATAAGAAATTTAGTCGATTAAGACTTGTTTTTTGATGTCAATGTCAGTTTGGCTCAGGCCTTAAATTTCCGTTTTCCGAAAATGTATTTTTCTCAAAATGTCTGCTTTTCTATAATGTCAGCACGTCTTTTGCATAATATCTGCTTCTCAAAATGACAGCTTTCTAGTACCTACATACAAAATTCAGGTTATTTGTTTTTACTTCTATATAGTAAATAGTATCCTAAGAAAATACCTACAAACGTCAAAAGACGAAAGGCGGAAAGGTCGGTAAAGTCTAACTCAGAACTTATAAAAAATAATATCGATAATTAATACTGATAATTATACTGCCAGAATTAAAGGAGAAGCACACAAAGAATCTGCTTTCTGCATCGAGGCGTCTTCAACAAATTCAACACAGTCGACGTGAGAGAACCAAAATTTTAGTCAAAATCCCACTCCACACTTTTCCCAGTCCCCGTTTTAATTGATCGATGTATCGATCGACTATATTTTCGACATTTAATGCATAAACCTGCATGTGTGGATGAGCCGTCATGATTTAGAGCCCCGAGCTTATTGCTAAGCGATTTTTGATAAAGTTTTGACGTGAAATATTAAGTAATAAGTAAGGTTTTCGTTATTGATAGCGTCCGGTAGTTTACAAGTTGCAGGAGTTTTTAATATATAGGTAAGTTATTTACTATGTGGCTAAGTAATTAAAAATGTTCGTGGTCGAACTTGGTTTATAATTTCAGTTCACTAGAAAATGTAGCGATGATGCCGCGTGGATTGTCCAGCATTATTAATAATATCATTATAATGTCATGGTACCATAGACCAGGTCTGATAATGGAGACAGAAGGAAGATTCAGGAGTTCGTATATTCACCACATAGGAACTTCTGAACGAAACGAAGGAACTCCGTTGAGTTTGGGTTCATATACAAGATGGATGCATAAAGGCTTTAGAGCCAATTCGATTATTCCCGAAGGTGCTAAGCCCAAGCGCTAGAGCATACTTTAAAGCCTTTATGCAGCTCTCAGCTTTATAGTAGCTGCATAACAGTGGCATAAATGTGATTCAAGAGCTGCAACAGGTGATTAACGCCCTTCTAAAGCTCTAATGCCACCTTTGTGAACGAGTGAGTGAACGAATTGATTTATTTATGAGATTCCAGTTCTGGTTTAAGTATGTAGTGAAATAATAAAATGATGGAAGCATTCATACGAATCAAACATAGGCCCCTATCATTAAAATATTATTCGGTTTAAATTTTAAACACTATTTTCTATATCTCAGAGGAGTTGAAAATACCTAGCCTTAAAACTCTCACCTTTAGTTATAACATTGCCTATAGCAAACAAGTACTTACCTAGTTATTTTGCCCACACACGTTTTTTGCATAAAACCATATTCCTCGTTATTGAAATATTATGCATGCAACCTTTCGTGTAGGTGTTTCGCAGAACTAATCGTTGGGTTTGATCGCTTAACATTCATTTGACATTTCAAGATCAATCTGTCAAATATAATAAAAATAAAAATAATAATATCTCATCATAATCATCATCATCATCATCATCAGTCTATATAGTCCACTGCTAGACATAGGCCTCCCCCAATGAGCGCCATAGCGCCCTGTCTTCAGCTTGACGCATCCAGCATCTACCTGCAGTCTTTCGCAGGTCGTCATCCCACCTGGTCGGAGTAATAATATCTAATAAAGATATTTTTTTCAGACCAGAGAGTCAAGCTGTCAGACCGCGTGCGGAACAGCATACTACGCTCCAAAACACGCATCGTTGACGTTGGTCAGACAGCCGGAAGCCTGAAGTGGAACTGGGCCGGACACGTCTGCCGTATGTCCAGCGACTTGTGGGCAAAGACCACCACAGAGTGGAGCCCACCCAACGCTAAGAGGCGACGTGGAAGGCCCAGGATGAGATGGCGCGACGAGCTCGAGGCACATCTTCTATCCTGGCCTGTTGCAGCGATCGCGAGTTGTGGAAGGAGAAAAGGTAGGTCTTTGCCCAGCAGTGGGACAATAATGGCTAAAAATAAATATAATAGAACAGTATCACATCTTATTTAACTTATTCTACAGTCTATAGTAATATATTACTACATAGTATAAAACTAAGTCGCAGCTCACTGTCTGTCTGTCCCTATGTATGCTTAGATCTATAAAACTACGCAACGGATTGTGATGCGAGTGATTCAAGAGGAAGGTTTATAAACCATTTGACCAATAGATTTCGCGGGCGAAGCCGTGGGGCGCAGCTAGTCTAAAATATTACTCGACACCCCTATTCGTTAAAATTATAAATATAGTAGGTACGTAATCCCTCGTAGGTAATCTAAGAAATTAAGAATATCCCAAAAAATTCTATTTCGGCGGGACTAGAACCCGCAACTTTCACCTCTCTTAAGATTATCTTTGTATATGGTACAGACAGCATAAAAAACTAATAAGCAATTTCGAAAAAACCTTACATAGTCAGTCATTACAACAATAACGGTTTTTTGTTTCGAATTATTCAAAACTTCTTGAATTTCGAGTCGACCACCGTTTCTTCCAAAAGTTTGGACTTGGAACAAAAAATAGTAAAAATAAAAAGATCTGTATCAAAGCGGAGATGTTTTTAACTCACGTTCGGATTTAGCCGCGGGCTTGCATTTTGAAAGTACTGACTGCAAAAAAGTTATACACAAAATAAATAAAAAATAATACTGGAGAATAAGATTTTTAAATATTTTTTAAATTCTTTATTAAAATATTTTATTCTTTCTTCTTTTTTATTCTTAATTTAAAATATTTTTTTTAAATATTTTTTTTTGCCTCTATGTGAATACATAGAGTCTACTAGCACTTAGACGAGAGAATGAGCCTTTGTATCTTAAACAAGTGAAAACTTAGTTAGAGCAAGGAGTCAATCTATTCGACCCCTAAGGTTTTTGTTCCAAAGTATATACTATGCAAGTATGTAAAGTACATACTGAATTATACTACAAAGCGGTAATTAACACCTAGGTTGCCTGGGAGAAATCGCTGTCAGCGATATGGCCGCCTATTGTACTTTTAATATGTAATGTTTTTCATTCATTCATTCACTACCTTCTACTTAACGTAGAATTTAATGTACTTTGTAAGCCTATTTTCTGATAAATAAATCTTTTATTATTATTATTACCTAACAAAGTAGAGCTTGCTTACTTAATCGACGTTTAAATCTACATATATCATTTTGTAAAACTAATCTAATTACCTATGAAGGTAAAGTTGGTAAGGAACACTTAATACATTTGCAAGTGATATTATTGTCGTGAAATACTTTATAATCTATTAATGCATGGCATCTGCATGGTTGACTCTTAAGTTTTGGGGTTATAATTTGGATTTGTAGTGTTTTGAAATGATTCTGCCAACCGTACAGTACTTACACGGTATTTTTCTCGAGTCACGATTATAATAATTTTCAAAATTTGTAATTACAGACCAGCTACTGTATAATAAATAATAACTTTTAGCGACTTTTAAAAACCTATCGAAATATAATACAATGTTACAAAAGAATATCGTCGAGTTAATCTTATTTCTCGTACATCAATGTTTTCATGCTTCTTAAATTATGAAGGACATTACCTAACCTACCCTTAACACTTTGAGTGCTGAAATCACACGGTATGTGTTTTCTACAAGTGACTAATATGCGGAAATCCACACTAGCGCAGCGGCTGAGAAAATACAGATCTTTGTAACTCAGCACAGCCGTAATAATTTTCGAACGAAACGCATGTGCGGCGCAACACGACCGCTGTGTAGAGCGGCAGCACGAATTTTTTAGGTTAAAAAAAAGAACGCAGTCGTCGAAAAAAAATTGCAGTCAAAGTGTTAAGTTTAGTAAATATTCTAAAATTTTTTTTATAACTAAATAAATGATTAATGCTGGAAAATTCACACAGCAACATGCTACCCAAGCTAAGCAGAGCTTGTGTTATAGGTACTATATGAGATAACTGATATCATTACTGTCTGTCTGTCCCTATATATGCTTAGATCTTATTTAAATCTTGATTAAAATTACGCAACGTATTTTGACGCGGTTTTTTGATAGATAGAGTGATTCAAGAGGAAGGTTTCTAAACTATTTGACACATAGATCTCTACGTGAGCGAAGCCGCGGGGCGCAGCTAGTACATAATACAGTATATTATATAGATAGATATTATGTACTTTTCAGCTGTTGTTCTACCTTACTTTAGTTGGTTTAATTCTTGGGGTTTTAGCTATGATTTATGTTCCAAAATCACCATGAAAGTTTTGATACAAAAGTGTATTTTCGACCTCAAACTTCAAGAGCCAAGTGAATCATTTTGATTTACCGACATCAACAAGAATTTCATGTCAGACGCGTTAGGGTGAGACACTATCTATCAACATGTAAGAAATTAGCTTCTGCTGAAGTTTTTCACTCGTTCTGTCAGGATATAAAAGCTATTAATGTTTGTATTTAATTTTACACTTAAAGCTATCGTTATGTATTTGTTAATATGTCCCAAATAAATATTATTCTATATAACACGCCACCGTCTATACTTGTTCTAACTCTTCATGTCCATCCAAAGGTTGCCTGGCAGAGATCGCTTTAACACTTTGAGTGCTGAAAACGCACGGTATGAGTTTTCTACAAGTGACTAATATCCGTAAATCCACACTAGCGCAGCGGCTGAGAAAATACAGATCTTTGTGACTCAGCAGAGCTGTAATATTTTTCGAACGAAACGCATGTGCGGCGCAACACAACCGCTGTGTAGAGCGGCAGCACGAATTTTTTAGGTAAAAAAAAAGATCGCAGTCGTCGAAAAAAAACCGCAGTCAAAGTGTTAAGCGATAAGGCCGCCCATTGTACAACACATTTTTATTTGTCTTTTTCATCCAGTGTATCTGTTTTTATGGTGTGCAATAAAGAATTATTGTATTGTATTGTATTGTAATGTTAATCCAGGCTTAGAACTACATATATCTGTGTAAAATTTCAACCCGGTCCGTATGGTAGTTTTGAAATAAAAAGGTAACAGATTTCCACATCTATATCTATAAAATAATGCTGGACAATCCACACACATCTAGCCCCAAGCTAAGCAGAGCTGTTATGGGTAACTTCTACATAAATCATATATGTACATAATACAAAACAATACATACCTAAATAATTAGATTTATTTTATCTATTAAGTATATCAGTTTAATAATTTATTGTATTTGGTATATCAGTCAACTAGTACCCATACCTATAGAATACAATAGAATAGAAAAACATGTATTTGGTTGGACACAGGTACAAAATACAGGCATAGAATAACAGACGGCAAATAAAGTAGTTTATCATGGGGGTAAGTGACACGAATAGTGATATTAAGAAAATAAGACTACCTCCATGACCCTGCGCCGAAATAGGGGTTGGCTCAGCGTGTGCTGAACATTATTATATTCAGCGCTTATACCTATGACAAGCTCTGCTTAACATAGGGCTAGATGGCGCTGTGTGAATTGTCCAGCATTATTTATTTATTTAAAGGTGCATCCCTTTGCTTCAAAGAAGCTGTTGATATCGATTCCGTGCGTATGAATAGAGCCTAACCCAATAAATCCAAAAAATCTAATCCAACAAAAAACCCCCGATAGATGGAGCCACTCGATAAGTCATAATTGTGGGTTACAACGTGCATTTATCGAATTAATCTATGGACTGAGGTCTTGCGCAGCTTCCGAGGTATTTTTAATGTTTTGGGATGGATTTTGGTATTATTAACTGAAAGGTGTACCTATGTTATTAATACACGGTACCTACATACACCTAGTGAAGTTTTGGAGACTCTTCTGTTAAACACTTTTTGGCGTAGACTGTACACGATTTTTGGCCCAGACTTAGAGTACTTATCTGCAGATCTTTTCGGGATAATATAAATTGTAATATCCCGAAAAAAATCGATGTCAGTCCACACTTTATTTAGGAAAACGTTTTAAATAATATTGTCATAGGAATCTAACTTATTAATAAATCCCCGTACTCGAACTAACACGTTAGAAAATTGTCTCATACGAGTGAAGAAATGAACATGGCCTCATCTCAAGGTACATACTCGTAGGTACCTAAATAAAAAATACGATGGAATATCTACATATAATAAATTTATTGCAAAAAATAATCATTACAATTACATAACATTTATTTGTTTTTATTATAATTTTTTTTTATCTATCTATCTATCTTAACATAATAAAATTAATTTGTCTTACATTTGGAAATAAGTCCAGTACATGAGGTTCATAATAATTCATAATTCATTTATTGTTTGTGAATCAGGGTAATGGATAGTCAGATACATAAGACATATTTTAGATCGTTAGATTCTGCCGCTTAGGCGTACAAACATTTTAATAAACAATTAATATTAAAAAAAAAAACGCCAGACGTTCCAGCATCTTTAACATCTTTAGGTAGCCTGTTATAGAACTGGGTCCCTTCGAAGTAAACGTCTTTTTACCCTGTTGAGTTCTTATCGTAGGCAGAACAAGATAGTCATAATAAAACATTTGAAACTATCATGGTTATTAACACTGAAGTCATTTAAAACGGGATATTTACCTGATTAGATTTTTGAGTTAACCAATATTTCAGCACAGTTTCATGCGCCATGATCACGGAATAACTGAAGGCACTGCGACTGCGAGTAAATCAAATCATGATAAATATCCCGTTTAAAATAAATAAATAAATAATGCTGGACAATTCACACAGGATTATCTAGCCCCATGGTAAGCAGAGCTTGTGTTATGGGTACTAGATAACTGATATACATAATACAATACATTACAAGGATAGATTTTTTTTTAAATTATACATAGAAAACGACCAGAGCACCCGGAACAAATATCTGCAGATCGTACACATAATTGTTCCGAGGCGGGAATCGAACTCGCAACCTTCAGCGTCGCAGGCGGACCTTCGCCCACCGCGCCACATCGGTCGTATAGTGATAGTCATAATGTCAACAAGATAGACTTTGTCTTCTTTATTTACTGTGTATTTGGCTCTTTTTGATGAAAGTTATATTTGTTAGGTTTTGTTGTATGAATGGGTTAGTGAATGGTTGTAACACCATCCCGTCTCATACAAACAAGCATAGTGGTGAAAGTCATAATATTCATGTTTCGTCGCCGCCCGCGGCCGCGCTCGCGTAATTATGATTCTGGGAACGGCAGCGGCTACTGCGATTAGATGCAGGCGATATCTGAGAAAAGAGAATAACATGGGTTGTGCCTTGTCTTCAGGTTGGGGTACGATATAACCTGCCTAGGCTAGTGGTTGTTTCGAAGTTTCATAATATCAGCTGCGCCCTGCGGCTTCGTCCTTGTGGAAATCTATGTTTTAAAACCTTCCTCTTGAATCATTCTATCTATTTAAAACCGCTTAAAAATCCGTTGCTTAGTTTTAAAGATCTAAGCATACATAGGGACAGACAGACAGCAAGAAGTGACTTTGTTTTATACTATGTACCTACTAGCTGACCCGACGAACTTTGTACCGCCTACAGTCAAAGTCTGATAGTTACGAAACCCATGAACATTTTGTATCGGTTTTTTTAATACAGCTTGACAGAGAAACCACCTCTTTTTTTCGTCGGTTAAAATGCATTTAACACTTTGACTGCGGTTTCTTTTCGACGACTGCGATCTTTTTTTTTACCTAAAAAATTCGTGCTGCCGCTCTACACAGCGGTTGTGTTGCGCCGCACATGCGTTTCGTTCGAAAAATATTACAGCTCTGCTGAGTCACAAAGATCTGTATTTTCTCAGCCGCTGCGCTAGTGTGGATTTACGCATATTAGTCACTTGTAGAAAACTCATACCGTGTGATTTCAGCACTCAAAGTGTTAAATGTTACGCGTTTATTATTATAAGGTGCACATTTTTGTGCTGTACGGATACATACCGATGCGCTCCTGATTTGCGGCAATATGATATTGAATTTATTTATTGAAAATGAAATACACAATAACAACGGTTAACTCTATGTTAAGTTAAAGTATGGTGTTATCAGATTCTCGTCAATTAAAATAAGTCTACATTACATAAGTTCATTTGAATTAGGCATGCAGAGAACAGGAATGGTCAGGTCAGTCTTTGAGTTATTACTAATTGTTTACGACCGATGTGGCGCGGTGGGCGAAGGTCCGCCTGCGACGCAGGAGGTTGCGGGTTCGATTCCCGCCTCGGAACAATTGTGTGTACGATCTGCAGACATTTGTTCCGGGTGTTCTGGCCGTTTTCTATGTATAATTAAAAAAATCCATCTATGTTATGTATTGTATTATGTATATCAGTTATCTAGTACCCATAACACAAGCTCTGCTTACCATGGGGCTAGATAATGCTGTGTGAATTGTCCAGCATTATTTATTTATTTATTTATTTGTTTAGACTCATAGTCATTGTCTAGGAATTCGTTTACAGAGTATATGGTTTTATCTAAGAAAAGAAGAAATATAGGTACTTACTTCTGTCCACTGTAAGCACTCCCTAAACTGGATGTACTATTATCTAATTCATTAACGAACATGGTTGTCATTCATTACCATAAAGTGCTTTGAAAATGGCGGTGACCACACCCTTACCTGTGAAATGAAGGGTGAACAGGGTGGGTATTGTACCTATGTTAAATATATAAGGTAGGTTTTACAGGAAGCAACATTTTCGACGCACAGGGTAGGCGGTTTTTGAAAGTTTTCATAAAGAATTTACTCGTTCTGCAAGAGGTTTATAATTTTTTCTTTAATTCTGTCAATAATCAGGTCAGGTCTACCGCAATAGCATAGGGTCGTTTTGGACATAGGTAGTTCTTTAGATATTATCATTAATCCTTTAGTCAACACCATTATATTTGACGACCGATGTGGCGCGGTGGGCGAAGGTCCGCCTGCGACGCAGGAGGTTGCGGGTTCGATTCCCGCCTCGGAACAAATATCTGCGATCTGCAGATATTTGTTTCGGGTGTTCTGGTCGTTTTCTATGTATAATAATAAATATCTATCTATGTAATGTATTGTATTATGTATATCAGTTATCTAGTACGCATAACACAAGCTCTGCTTACCATGGAGCTAGATAATGCTGTGTGAATTATCCAGCATTATTTATTTAAAATTATTATATGAAAATTTTCAAAAAGCTTTATGCTTTACAAAAATAAAAATAAAAATTGAAAAAATTGCTGTTCCCTGACTGTGTATCAGTTGTGAACTGTGCCTTTTACCCAACTTTAAAAGTTCTAAAAAGAAGGAGTTCAAAATTTAAAAAAGTTCTACCATAGCACATGCTGAGTGGAGACCGAGTTTTGTCAGTCTCTGTCGTCTGTTAATCTAAGTTTAGTTTATAAGAGCCTCTGTTCTGTTCTGACAAAATAAAAATCTTTTTACTTTACTTTACTTTAAAATATCTTACTACTTCATTGTGTCATATTTATGTATATGAGAAAAAAAAAATACAAAATAAAAACTTTATATCTTAATATTAACAAACAGTAAAATAGGCGGCCTTATCGCTGATAGCGATTTCTCTCAGACAACCATTTGAGTTTCTAATAGTTTATAATCATGGTTGTCTGATAGAGATCGCTCTTGACTGATAAGACCGCCAATGATTACTTTATTTTAAAGTTGTTGTACCTACATAGTTTCTAATTATAAATGTGCAATAAAGAATTGTCTATCTTCGAGTATCTCATCATCATCATCATCAGCCTATAGCAGTCCACAGATGGACATAGGCCTCCCCCAATGAGCACCATAGCGCCCTGTCTTCAGCTTGCCGCATCCAGCATCTACCTGCAGTCTTTCGCAGGTCGTCATCCTGGTCGGAGGGCGTCCTACACTACGTTTACCGAGTCTTGGCTCCACTCAAGAACACGTTTGCCCCAGCGAGTATTTATCTATCCTAAAATACAAAATAGTAAAATAGTAGTACCTAAGTAGTAGTATAATTAAAGACCTCCGTTAACAATATTGAATAATTTCACAATAAAAAATAAAAAAATATACATTAATTTGATTAATATAATATGTAGGTTAGGTACACATTAAATTGATTAAGTTTCTACCTATTTACGCACAACTTTATTTTAAGTGAATAGATAAATATAATTATAAATAAATAGAGTAACAATTTAATCTAGATTATAATCTAGACGAAAAATTAGAGTTATTTTATAGTTAGATGTAGGTAGAGGTAGAACTAATTTGTTTTTGTGCTGTGTTTTGGCGCACTTTGAGAATTTGGTTGAACTCTCAAAACGTATGATGATCGCGTATCCATTTTACCTAACTTTGTGGTAAGTAAAGAAAAAAATTTTGTAATTACAAAATGTTTTTTTGAAATTATTGTTTTCAATGATAATGATTTATTTATTATTTTGCAATGTTATTTAGCACTAGATCTTAACATACTTTATGAACTTTTTCTAGTTAAAACATCGCAAGATTTTTAATTATACAATGAAAGTCAAAGTAGTATAATTATTTAAGTACTAGCTGCGCCGGTGATAGATTATACAATATATCTTTATAAATTGTAGCCTATGTGTTATTCTGATGTATAAGCTATATTACTGTAAAGTTTCATTAAAATCCATTCAGTAGTTTTTACGTGAAAGAGTAACAAACATCCATCCATCCATATTTACGAACTTTCACGTTTATAATATTAGTAGGATAATTCTGGACAAGTATAATTATCCTAAAGTTATACTTACCAGTATAAATTACTCATAAAAATACACACAAATTAGTAAAACATTCACAAAAAAAAAATTTTTATAGCGGGTCTAAAAATTAGTTCCGCTACTCAACAACAGATGGCGCTAGCGCACTTTCAACACATCGCCAGCAAAATGATTTTAATTACCTTAACTGCCGCTTAAGTGACTAGTTTCGCTTTACGTTTTTACCGCGAAAGAATTCAAGGCATGCTGAAATAAATCGTATTGAGTTATTAAACTGTTGGTTAACAGTGCTAACTATAGCGGAAATGGGCTTCGGTTTTGATTTAATTTTGAGTCGAGCTTGATTATGATTTATTAGACGAGATATCATCACTTAATCTGAGGATTTTTGTTGAAGTCACTTGAAAATAATGATAGATTTAAAAGTCTACATAACCTAAGGGAGCCAAGGTTCGATATGGCTCGTCTAACACGCTATACACGCCTTTGTCATTTGCCCCTGTAATGTAGGTACATATAGCTCGCTGCCTGCTTTGGTTTTTCCAGCCAAGTAGGTACAAAATCTCTTCAAGACAAGATTGAATACACGTAGAAAGTCTTCTAGGTCTTTGTGATAAATGTTCAGAAACATCGTCACTTATCATCTGTGAAATTGGGGTCAAACAAAGGTCTCACAAAAACACGCTTCCTAAAATTGGATTCTGAACCAAAGCAGTCGGTTGTTAAAAATCACACTTATTTTTATAATATTAGTGGAATTAATTTTAGTTGGATGGATGTTTGTTACTTTTTCACTGCATAATAATTATGTAGCTCTAAACTTGGAATCAATTGGTTCCTTTTTTAAAAAAAAACAGTTATTAGTATCTGCATGAACCAAAGTTATCGACATAGCTCTAAGAATTAGTATTAAGCTGAAGTGGCAGTGGGCCGCCCATATCTCGACGGCCGCCGGGGAAAACGTGTTCTCGAGTGGAGGCCACGACTCGGTAAACGTAGTGTAGGAAGCCCTCCGACATGGTGAGATGATGACCTGCGAAAGACTGCAGGTAGATGCTGGATGCGGCAAGCTGAAGACAGGGCGCTATGGCGCTCATTGGGGTAGGCCTATATGCTATACGCTGATGATGATGATGATGATCTAGCATTATGGTCGCCCATGCACATTTTTTGTGCAATAAAGCATATTCTATATATCTATAAATCTGCGGCGTAAGAATCGACCCCAAATAAAATAAAATAAGTTTATTAATTCAGACTATTGCATCCTTAATAAGAGTTTTAGTAGATATATCTAACCTAGTATAAATTATATACACGGTCAGAATAACATTATTCACATAACAAATACAAAAAGAATTATATAATACACTAGCGGCCCGTCCCGGCTTCGCCCGGGTGGTCATTTGACTCGGGCACTTTTTAAATTTTTCTCTTTTATCTCTCCGTAAGAACCATCCTCGTACTTCAAGGAATATTCTAAAAAAAGAATTAGCGAAATCGGTTCAGCTGCTCTCGAGATTTGCGCTTAGCAACACATTCAGCGATTCATTTTTATATTATAGATTTGCGTAGCATACCAGTTCATTAGACTTGACATCCAGTGCCTTTGCGGGGACTGCAATGTCTGTCCACCAGAACCCTCAGCAAGCTATTGGTGCTGCCCAGCATCATGTGTCTGACGGATGTTCTTTTGTGACGAATTACAGCGTAGAAGTCCCACTTTGAGTGCTGAAATCACACACTATGTGTTTTCTACAAGTGACTAATATGCGTAGGTAAATCCACACTAGCGCAGCGGCTGAGAGAATACAGATCTGTGTGACTCAGCACAGCTGTAATATTTATCGAACGAAACGCATGTGCGGCGCAACACAACCGTTGTGTAGAGCGGCAGCACGAATCTTTTAGGTTTAAAAAAAGATCGCAGTCGTCGAAAAATAATCGCAGTCAAAGTGTTAACGTGTGCGTCAGCAAACATGCCTGACGCATAACAGTGCCTGGGCAACCCCACCATTGCCCTAAAACTTAGCCCGTGGATTTCGTAAGAGTCATCTGAGGAAACCTACCTAAGGAAGGCAACAGCTTTCTTCTGTGTGTTGTTAACACCTCTACTGCGATAGCCAAACCGCCTGCCAAGCGGGCAACAGCGGAAACGTAGCGCTTTTTACTGAACATTGGGTTCTCTATATTTAAACAATGTATAATTCAAATTTAACGCGGGTGAAACCGCGTGAAACAGCCAGTTGAAAATAAACTTAGATAAATGACCTCGATTTACCATTGTGATTTGCCTGACGACGATACCATAAAAAAAAAATCTTCGCTTTTTAATATTCTGTTTGAAATTATATCTAGGTTTACTTAATTTTAATAAAGATTGACAAGCACTATATTATGTATGTATGTTGTCCAAAAGCTGCTTGGTGCTGGAAGGAGCTTGCTTCTCGTATGTCATCTTGGCGATCTACTATTTACACCAGAATTAAAGCATTTGAGTAAAATCGCATCGAGACAATGGACGCAAGACGCCAGATACGAAAACAGAGACCTAAGCCCTCCTACACGTATACATATAACTCATCCATCGGGCCAACTCTACTGCCATACGTGCCGTAGGATATTCAAGACCAGAGCCATAGAGCTCATGATAGAAAAAATCCATGATTATCTAGGGTCGTTGTCATCGAAATCGATGCAGAGGCCTATATAGATAGATATATATATAGTATAGAAGGTTTGACAGTACAATTGAACAGACTAATTTTAACCTCTTCTGGTTCTGAGCAATGAGAGATCCTTCGAACCAACACAATATAAGCTCTCACAGACCGTGCCTGGTTTTAAGGTAAAGTAAGGAAGCGAACAAGAAACCTTTACCTTGTTAGGTTCTTAGTTGTTGAGTTGGAGCAAAACGTCTCAAGCTTTTTATCCTCTACATAAGCCGTTGTAGTAAGCCCTTTTACAAAGGATATGTTTGACAGTTTGTTTGAATTTATTTGAGAATTTTTGCAACTCGGATTTTTGTTGTAGACCTAGTATGATATAGGTACCTATACTAGTTTCTGCCCGTGGCTTCACACGCGTTGTTTCTATGGAAACGTTATAACGGTATTTATATCCCTTGTCAACTGATTTATGGCTAAAACGTAGCCTATATTTTATTCCGGGCCTGAAACAAAATTTTAAAGCTATCCGTTCAGTAATGTCACAGATAATATAATACATAGATAGATAGATAGATAGAAAATTATTTTATTGCACACTTACAAAATAAAACAAACAAGACAGAATAAAATACAAAACATGTGACAATTTGGCGGTCTTATCGCTCAAGAGCGATCTCTACCAGACAACCGTGGATGGATAGGATCGTTGGATTGTACATGGGGATCTATGTGCATTATATTAATTTATAAAATATTGCATGAAAATACAACACACACATACATACACATACTGTAATGTTTACGTCAATGAGTAACAAACATCCAGACATACAAACTTTCGCGTTTATAATATTAAGTAAGATATCAGTGCTCCGGAGGTAGGTACTTCAGTAATTCGTAACACGCAGTAATTTGTAAACCATTGAATTAAAATCATTTACTAATCTGTTAACACTTTGACTGCTGAAATCACACGGTATGTGTTTTCTACAAGTGACTATTAATATGCGTAAATCCACACTAGCGCAGCGGCTGAGAAAATACAGATCTGTGTGACTCAGCACAGCCGTAATATTTTTCGAACGAAACGCATGTGCGGCGCAACACAACCGCTGTGTAGAGCGGCAGCACGAATTTTTTAGGTTAAAAAAAGATCGCAGTCGTCGAAAAAAAATCGCAGTCAAAGTGTGTAAGATGTCAGTGCTCCGGAGGTACTTCAGTAATTCGTAACACGCCGTAATTTGTAATCCATTGAATTAAAATCATTTACTAATCTGTAAAAGAACTTATACCTAGAAAAATCGAAGTACGCGGCATGTTAGTACTATTTAATTAAAATACAGAGAAGGTTCACACAGAGCTAGAATCTAATTAACTGAATCTAGGTCTCGGATACATCCTATGCAGGGTCCAGTGTTTTTGCACGGGGCATCAAAATATATGTGGCGGCAAGGTGCTTTGATGTCATAGAGTTGGGGACAGAAAGGCCGGAGGTGGTGAAGTGACAGAGAAAATTGCCTACAATACTTAAATTAAGCACATTATATTATACCTACATACGACTTGATAAATTTAATTTGGTAAAAACACTGTATTGATTCGTAACGAATACATCCGACAGAGAACCAAGGTTATCGACATAGCTCAAAGAATTAGCAAGCTGAAGTGGCAGTGGGCCGGCCATATTTCGCGAAGAACCGACGGCCGCTGGGGCAAACGTGTTCTTGAGTGGAGACCGCGGTAAACGTAGTGTAGGACGCCCTCCGACCAGGTGGGATGACGACTTGCGAAAGACTGCAGGTAGATGCTGGATGCGGCAAGCTGAAGACAGGGCGCTATGGCGCTCATTGGGGGAGGCCTATGTCCAGCAGTGGACTGATATAGGCTGATGATGATGATGATGACTGTATTGGATTTCTATCGAGCATGACTACAAATAAGAACCTGCCTAATAGAACGTAGCTTCAATAGATAGCTCTGAATGTTGTTGCCTTGAAAAACCAGTATATCAATCGCGTAGTACATATTTTTGCATCAATATCTAGGAAGTATTAAACGATGTGTAGGACACCATCAGGTCACGTGGGATGACTATTATATATAAATATCCCAAATAATTACCCCACCGTCAGCTTTAATACGTACCGATCCTATCCATCCAAAGGTTGCCTGGAAGAAATCGGTTTTAGCGATAAGGCCGCCGGCTGTGCCACTAGATTTAGTTAGTATTAAAATCCTTTATTTTTATTATTTTCTTTGTATTTGATGGTGCAATAAAGCTATATTGTATTGTATTGTATTGGATGACCAGACGACCTGCGAAAGACTGCAGGTGGATGCTGGATGCGGCAAGCTGAAGACAGGGCGCTATGGCGCTCATTGGGGAAGGCCTATGTCCAGCAGTAGACTATTATAAATTGATGATGTTTTAACATTAGTCTATAATACGCCACCGTCATACCTGAACTTTAGCTACGTGTCCATCCAAAGGTTGCCTGGAAGAAATCGCTCTTAGCGATAAGGCCGCCCATTGTGCATCTGTATCTTTGTTCTATACTGTTTTTGCTTTTCTGTGTTTGATGTGCAATAAAGCGTATTTGTATTGTATTGTATTGTATTGTATGATGGTGATGACATTTATTAATTTTCTACTTGTTTATATGAAGAGTTTGAAATGTAGAATTTTACGTCAGGACAATTTTCAGGGTTATCGTTATATTTCCCAACGATTAGGTTTATTCTAAAGAATCGAGTCAAACGATCAGTAAAGGAAATTACATTGACTATAAAAACTAGCTATCGTAGTTTGATGAATTCTTTACGGACGATAAAAAATGCATTATTAAACTGATCCCAAGTTGATCGCTCTGATTATTTCATTAATTGATGATTTAACAACCAAACCCACTAATGAGTCATTCTACAGGCTACTATGTTAACCAACGAAATTACAATAACAACAACTATTGTACCGGTATCTTGAAAGTGCACTTTGAAAATAGTCCAAACAACATTTTCAAAAAACTGTAGGTAAATTTACCCACCGTCTCATCTACAACCAACTCTTTGCCGTCCGCTTCCCAGATATGCAAGCCTTCTGCGCGAGCGCAATTTTTTCTGCTCTCTCTCGCTCGCACATCCTCTGTCCCGTTCTAACCAAAAGCGCCGCGTTTTTTACCCCAACGAGACTCGAGGTTTTTCACGTTCAATACTCGTTTGACTTCAAGTGGCTGCTGTGTCGCAAATAGAATGGATTGTCCAGATGGATTCAAATTTTCTTGTTACTTGTACACAGGTTCTAAGGATGACTTGATGAGGTAAGTTCTTGTGTTAGTGCTATACGCAAGTTCAAAGGATGGCTTGATGAGGTCAGTTCTTGTGTTAGTGCTATACGCAAGTTCTAAGGATGGTTTGATGAGGTAAGTTCTTGTGTTAGTGCTATACGCAAGTTCTAAGGATGGCTTGATGAGGTAAGTTCTTGTGTTAGTGCTATACGCAAGTTCTAAGGATGGCTTGATGAGGTAAGTTCTTGTGTTAGTGCTATACGCAAGTTCTAAGGATGGCTTGATGAGGTAAGTTCTTGTGTTAGTGCTATACGCAAGTTCTAAGGATGGCTTGATGAGGTAAGTTCTTGTGTTAGTGCTATACGCAAGTTCTAAGGATGGCTTGATGAGGTAAGTTCTTGTGTTAGTGCTATACGCAAGTTCTAAGGATGGCTTGATGAGGTAAGTTCTTGTGTTAGTGCTATACGCAAGTTCTAAGGATGGCTTGATGAGGTAAGTTCTTGTGTTAGTGCTATACGCAAGTTCTAAGGATGGCTTGATGAGGTAAGTTCTTGTGTTAGTGCTATACGCAAGTTCTAAGGATGGCTTGATGAGGTAAGGTCTTGTGTTAGTGTTATACGCAAGTTCTAAGGATGGCTTGATGAGGTAAGTTCTTGTGTTAGTGCTATACGCAAGTTCTAAGGATGGCTTGATGAGGTAAGTTCTTGTGTTAGTGCTATACGCAAGTTCTAAGGATGGCTTGATGAGGTAAGTTCTTGTGTTAGTGCTATACGCAAGTTCTAAGGATGGCTTGATGAGGTAAGTTCTTGTGTTAGTGCTATACGCAAGTTCTAAGGATGGCTTGATGAGGTAAGTTCTTGTGTTAGTGCTATACGCAAGTTCTAAGGATGGCTTGATGAGGTAAGTTCTTGTGTTAGTGCTATACGCAAGTTCTAAGGATGGCTTGATGAGGTAAGGTCTTGTGTTAGTGTTATACGCAAGTTCTAAGGATGGCTTGATGAGGTAAGTTCTTGTGTTAGTGCTATACGCAAGTTCTAAGGATGGCTTGATGAGGTAAGTTCTTGTGTTAGTGCTATACGCAAGTTCTAAGGATGGCTTGATGAGGTAAGGTCTTGTGTTAGTGCTATACGCAAGTTCTAAGGATGGTTTGATGAGGTAAGTTCTTGTGTTAGTGCTATACGCAAGTTCTAAGGATGGCTTGATGAGGTAAGTTCTTGTGTTAGTGCTATACGCAAGTTCTAAGGATGGCTTGATGAGGTAAGGTCTTGTGTTAGTGTTATACGCAAGTTCTAGGGATGGCTTGATGAGGTAAGTTCTTGTGTTAGTGCTATACGCAAGTTCTAAGGATGGCTTGATGAGGTAAGTTCTTGTGTTAGTGCTATACGCAAGTTCTAAGGATGGCTTGATGAGGTAAGTTCTTGTGTTAGTGCTATACGCAAGTTCTAAGGATGGTTTGATGAGGTAAGTTCTTGTGTTGGTGCTATACGCAAGTTCAAAGGATGGCTTGATGAGGTAAGGTCTTGTGTTAGTGTTATACGCAAGTTATAGTTGATAAGGCATATCACATATATGTACATAATGTTTGTAATGTAGGTATGTATTTGTATTCTTTTTTTACCATTTATTTATTAAAGTGCCACCGTATATATTATTCCTTCATGTCCTAAGGTTGCCCGGAAGAGTTCGCTCTCAGCGATAAGGACATTTTATACTTCCTTTATTCTAAGTATTAACTTATGTATTATTTTGTGTTTTCTGTGGTATAATAAAGTGTTTTCTATCTATCTATAAAAGTAAAAAACGCTCATCATGCTTTGATTTTGTCTTTAAGCTTCAGTTGCCTGGAAGAAATCGCTATAAGCGATAAATCTTTTGATATATTATTTTTTAATTTCTCTTCTTAGACTAATTGTTTACGTTATGTGCAAAAAAATTACACTAATATTATAAACGCGAAAGTTTGTCTGGATGGATGTTTGTTACTTCTTCACGCCAAAACTACTGAACGGATCGGATTGAAATTTTGGTAGCTACGCCTGGAATCAAATATAGGCTTTGATTCCAGGCGTAGGCTTTTTTTATTCGGCTTTGGATTCGTAACGAATACATCCGACAGAGAACCAAGGTTATCGACATAGCTCTGAGAATTAGCAAGCTGAAGTGGCACAGGTACAGGCTACAATTTATAAAGATATATTGTATATTGTATTGACGACCGATGTGGCGCGGTGGGCGAAGGTCCGCTTGCGACGCAGGAGGTTGCGGGTTCGATTCCCGCCTCGGAACAATTGTGTGTACGATCTGCAGATATTTGTTTCGGGTGTTCTGGTCGTTTTCTATAAATAATAAAAAATATATATATATCTATGTAATGTATTGTATTATGTATATCAGTTATCTAGTACCCATAACACAAGCTCTGCTTACCATGGGGCTAGATAATGCTGTGTGAATTGTCCAGCATTATTTATTTATTTATTTATTATCCATAATATCTATCACCGAAAAAAATATCAAAATATATAAACTATGTCAAAATATCTGTCGCAGGTGAAACCGCGTGTCGCAGCTAGTAAATTAATAAAACTCAGAAGTTTAACCACAACGTGAAAGCTTGTCATATCAGCTGTCAACAAAACATAAAGTAATGTGCGGGGCCGGGATCCAAACCCCCGCTCGGTTGACTGCACAAACATAGCCACCCTCTGACTACCCTTCCGGTCCAATGGACGAGCAGCTTTAGCTCATTAGTCAATATTGTGTGCTTTTTATTACGTCATTCATAAATACGGAACCCTAAAAATACACATATCAGGGTTGCGGTATTGTACGGCTATCTGTATACAGGAATCTCTGCTCATAATAAACAAGCGGACCTTCCTGGCTTCGCACGGTTTTAGTACGGATGCCTAATTTTTTTGAAAATATAATATAGCCTATGTTCACCGGGGATAGTGTAGCTTCCCAACGGTGAAAGAATTTTTCAAATCGGTCCAGTAGTTTTGGAGCCTATCCAATACAAACAAACAAACAAAAAATCAAACATTTCCTCTTTATAATATTAGTATAGAAGTATAGACTAGCTGCGCCCCGCGGCTTCGTCCACGTAGTACATACATTATATAGCTACATATTTTTGATTATGCATAGAAAATACCCAGACTACCCGAAACAAATATCTGCAGATCGTACAAACATGTGGTATCCACTCATTTGTACCGAGGCGGGAATTGAGTCCGCAACCTCCTGCGTCGCGCAGGCGGACCTTCGCCCACCGCGCCACAGAGGTAATCAAATAATAACATTAATTTATAATTGTGGAACCACTAGTCCCCTAGTTGCCGGCCATATCTCGCGAAGAACCGACGGCCGCTGGGGCAAACGTGTTCTTGAAAGGAGACCACGACTCGGTGAACGTAGTGTAGGACGCCCTCCGACCAGGTGGGATGACTACCTGCGAATGACTGCAGGTAGATGCTGGATGCGGCAAGCTGAAGACAGGGCGCTATGGCGCTCATTGGGGGAGGCCTATGTCCAGCAGTGGACTGCTATAGGCTTTATAGATGATGATGATGATAATTGTAGTAAATACCAACATTTTTTTTTTGCTAAAACCCACTCCTTACTTTATTAAATTACATCAAAATTAACGACCCCTCATTCAGATCAAAAAACCCAAATTAATCCCTATTACCCGCCACGTGTCTTCCATCCGACTAGATGTGAAAACTCTATCAAAATCAGTTTAGCATTGCCTCGGCGATCTCATTTGTAAGTGTGGATGGGTCCATTGTGTTTAACTAAGGGAGGCTTATTTAAGGGTGAGAATTTTAGATGAATGCGTTTTGTGGGAACGTTCGTGTAAATATTTGGACATTATTGGAATACTAGCTTGTAATTTTTTTTTAATGAGAACGTCAATATGTAGAACCACTTAATATATAAAATATAAATAATGCTGGACAATTCACACAGCATTATCTAGCCCTATGGTAAGCAGAGCTTGTGTTATGGGTACTAGATAACTGATATACATAATACAATACATTACATAGATAGATATTTTTTATTAAACATAGAAAACAACCAGAACACCCGGAACAAATATCCCCAACCTCCTGCGTCGCAGGCGGACCTTCGCCCACCGCGCCACATCGGTCGTCAAACTTGGCCAGACAGTTCTTGAAACTCTACGCCCGCCAAAAGTCCGGTAAAGCCGCAGCGCTGTCATGGCCATTTGCGGTCAACACCATTATTATAGTCAATACGAAAAAAAAACTAGCTTGTGAACGCGGCTACGCTCGCGTGGAAATCTATCTATACTAGATATAAACTTTTTTCCTGAATCTATTTTTTTTTTCTATTTTTCTCTATCTATACATAATATAAATAATAATTAAATTCAATTATAACGACACTAAGTGTATCATCATGTACCTCATCATCATCCTATGTTAGTCCACTGCTGGACATAGGCCTCCCCCAATGAGCGCCATAGCGCCTTGTCATTAGCTTGACGCATCCAGCATCTACCTGCAGTCTTTCGCAGGTCTCCACTCAAGATCACGTTTGCCCCAGCGGCCGTCGATTCATCGCAAGATATGGCCGGCCCACTGCCACTTCAGCTTGCTAATTCTTAGAGCTATGTCGATAACTTTGGTTCTCTGTCGGATGTATTCGTTACGAATCCTATCCTTCAGAGAAACTCCGAGTATAGCTCTTTTCATAGCTCGCTGAGCGACTTTGGTGGACCAGCCCTATCGTGAGTGTCCACGTCTCAGCTCTGTAGATCATAACAACATGTACTTACGGTGTAATAAACAAAATGAAATGAAATATGCTTTCGCCGCTAAAGAGGTCGTCAATTATAAAACTAAGGAGGCTTATACTAATTAGTTATTCAATCTAATACTATGGTTTTCAACCCTCTTCACCTACCCACTTATATAGAAAATGGACCGTTATGTACGTCCGTTCGTCCCTTGTCAGACGGACAATAATTTTCATTACTTTTCCACCATTATTTAATCCCTAATTATTTGATTCTATTAATTCTATGTCATTACAGCTTGATACGTTTTGACAAATACTTCCAATTTTGAATCCGTAGTACGGGAATAATTACGCGATCTAATTGGCTCATTTTAAATTCTAGTTCGTGATTGGCTGTTCTAAAATTAATAATGTCAAGCGACCAAGACCTAACCTACCTAGCAACGTCTTTTATGTAACATAGGGGAAAGTTTAGGGCATGTTTTTACAGTGGAAAATGTCTATATGAAATATTTTATGTAAAACATTCTATGGAGTCAAATTACCGTCACATATAAAAATATGTACATTACGTATGCTATTTTTAGGCATTTAGATATTTTACAGAATATGGTAACGAATTTAACATAATTTGTTGATTTTCTATACAAATATTATAAAGAGAAAAGGTTTGATTTTTTGTTTGTAATGAATAAGCTCCGAAACTACTGGACCGATTTGAAAAATTCTTTCACCGTTGGGAAGCTACACTATCAGTGGTGAATATAGGCTATATTATATTTTACAAATTTAGGGATCCGTACTAAAACCATGCGAAGCAGGGAAGGTCCGCTAGTAAATAATAAATCCAGTGTCTCAATACCCAAAATATTGTCCCAATGATGTGTCGCACCTATGGATAAAAAATAACATGTTCATCTTTTTAAATTTCACTAGTCTTGTCACACGTCAAACTTGTTCATATAATAAAAAACAACTCATAAAATAAACTGATACAAAGGCCTTTAAACCAATGGTGATGATAATTCTTTGTTTTAGCAATATGTGTCTGGTTGGACACTGTTCTGCCAGAGTCATGTCATGGAAAATAATTGTAAATTATCTGAGTTATCAAATTATGAAGATGGGTTGATATTTTCAACAGAGCCTAGTTCGTTATCTAGCAGGGTGTACCACGTGCAGGTTAGATTGGCTTGGGAGACGAGATGTTGGAGTCCCCCTTACACCACAAATGCATTGATAATATTTTAGTTTACTGAAGTCACGGCAAATAAATGACATCGCTTGACATTTCAACAAATGTCAAACCTATTAGCCAAATCCATGGCTAGATTGCTATGTTATTCTAGTGTATTGAAACATCTATGCAAACAATAAATAAATTGTACTCATAATGAGAAAAAAACATCAGAAATAAATTAGTTATCAAATTATGAAGATGGGTTGATATTTTCACCAGAGCCTAGTTCGTTATCTAGCAGGGTGTACCACGTGCAGGTTAGGTTGGCATGGGAGACGAGATGTTGGAGTCCCCCTTACACCCCAAATGCATTGATAATATTTTAGTTTACTGAAGTCACGGCAAATAAATGACATCGCTTGACATTTCAACAAATGTCAAAGCAATTTGAATGACAAGGAGAGCTTTGAATAGGTAATGAAGACGTGGATGGAGCTAGATTCATACAAACGGTTTACAAACTTTAAAACTTTAGAATATTTTTAAAATTAGTTTCATTAAATCTTAGACAGTATTTGTTTTAACACATCAATTTCATCAGCTGGTTTATTCAGATTTATTCGTATATTTGTCACTCATATTATTTCCGCCGCTTATGGGTTTATTTTCTTTGGTTCTATTAATGTACCTACATTATAATATGTATCACACACAACAGGAAATGTAATGTATGCTTTTTTTCATTGATATACGTCTCGATTGACGCACTTTACAGCTGCTAAGGAGTATTGTATATGCTAAATATTTATTTCCGTATCAATACGAAGAAGTAAAAATACATTATAGCTGTCGTGTGTGGTCTCCTGACTATTTCTATGGAAAGATGAATGAGATGTATCGTGCTATAATGTATGTACATCTTTACATTATACCTATTGTGTGGAATTAAGGTTAAACTTAAAACCAATTTGTTTCATTATTAGCTAGCCCCTGGTTTGCCTAAAATAAAAAAAACATTAACAGTGGCCTAGCTTTTTATTGGCTCGATAAACTTTTTTACGTTTGCCTCAATAAATATAAAGATATTACTCTGAGATATCAGAGGCTCTAGACAATGAACCAAGAGATTAGCGAACGCGCTAGTAGAAAAGTCCAAAAATGTATGGATTTGACAGCGAATGCCGGTTGGCAAAGGCCCTAGTGGCCACAGTAGTGGCCCTGCCAAGTCGAATTTTACGGAATTCGCTAGGTAAATATGCGTTTGTACTAAGCTTAGCCAGCATTATTTTCATTAAAAACTCACAGAAAACTCCGAGAAGTGGTTACAAAACCGTACGAACGAAAAATATTTCGCGGAAAATAAATCGATTCGCTTTCAATGATTTCTTGGAACTTTCTTCACCTTAACTCAAATATAAAATATAAGGAATGATTCGTTACTGGTTAGTTAATTGTTTTTTAAAAGTAGTGCGCTTTCATTATTCACACATTTTTTTTAGTTTTAGGCATTTGTCAATGAAAATCTATCGAAAAATCGCAACTTTAGAGTTGGTAGTATTTAAATATTTAGAGCCTACTTTAAATTCTAGGAAATTTAAATTTATTTAAAGCAAAAATTAATTTTATCAGAGAAAATTTAAAACAGGCCTAGATTTTATTGCACTCAACGTGCATAGATAGATAATATATAAAATAGCAATGATAGATAGATAGAAAATACTTTATTCTATAACACAAAACAAAAAATAATACAGAAATAAATACGTTTACTCCACAAGAAAACTGCAATTACAAATAGCTATACGCTTTTGCGGTAACCAAAAAATTGCTTTATCCACCCCAAAGCCATCCCTAATCAAGTCTGGATTTTTTCCGTATCTTCTGACCAAAAATGACATGGCGGCGACCGCAGGATTTTTTATTTTTAAATTATACGTCTTTGAAACGCACACAGTGTATAATTTGGAACTATAATAAGTTTTGTTTTTGTTTGTTTGCGCCGACGTAATTTTGGTAGACGATTTTTTTTGTAACCGTTGTTTTTCGGGATGCTTTCGGTGACTTCCTTTATGATTATAATCATACGTCTCATGAGACGGCTTTGATCTTCAAGGAAACAGTAGAGAAATTAAATTGTTACTTGTGTTCCAATGTAGCAAGATTTTGTCGACATAGAATCAGTGTCACTAATGAGGTATGCCATAGAATGTCTATAGTGCGTCGACCACTAGGGGCCTAAGCCACGAACCCTATAACACGCCTAGCATAGATTATCTAGGGCTAGCCAATTCAATCTACATATCCATATATGTAGTAAGTACTATAATTTAGAAAACAAAATGTTTTTGGAATGATTTTATCCGTGTTTCTAGGAAATAAAAAAATCATTTTAAAATACATTTCTAGATAGAAAAAAGAGGCCCTAATCAAGTGCGTAGCTTTTTCGAAATCTACTACACTACATATTTATAAGTTTTTTATATAGGTTTTTGTTGGAGTTCTTTTGGTTTTAAAATTATTTCTGAAGATTTTTTGTAATTTACGTACTTACCAGATATGTTTTAACAAAATTAAGTTAAAACATAACTACCTATTAGCCAAATTCATGGCTAGATTGCTGTTATTCTAGTGTATTGAAACATATATGCAAACAATAAATAAATTGTACTCATAATGAGAAAAAAACATCAAAAATAAATTGTACCTTGTTTCAATTTTCTTTTTTTTACAGATAAAAGCTTTGGCCGTTGCCTCTAAAACTGCGTACTTCCTTTATAAAGGTAAAGCTAATATGAAATAGGCTTTTATGAGTTTAAAAAGCTACAAATATCCATCTAAACTTCCCTCGCATTTGTAGTATTAGTTGATGTATGTCACTGTGGTACTTTTTCACTTGGACAACTGAACAGAACATTATTAAATTTAGCAGGGAGTAGAGAGGCAAACCGGACTAACACGCTAGTATGTAATAAAACCGTAAATCCTGAAAAACGCGTGCAAAGACGCAGGCAGAAGCTACTGTAAAATAACAGTTTTATGTAACCTTAGTGCTTATTTTCTTGTTGCTTTTATTTTTTAAAACAAGCTCTACGTCCAGTCAGGTTCGCACATGTTCGACAGATGGCGTAATTAAAAATTACTATGACATTACGATGAGTTAGGTAGTGGTTATGGTGACCTAGAGGTAGCGATGACGCCATTTTTATTTATGAAAGCTTTATATACTGATATTTAATTAATAGAATTGGCAAGCTGAAGTGGCAGTGGGCTGGCGATATCTCGCGAAGAACCGGCAACCGCTAGGGTAAACGTTTTCTTGATTGGAGATTGCGACTCGGCAAAAGTAGTGTAGAACGCCCTTCGTCCAGTTGGGATGACGATCTGCGAAAGACTGAAGGTAGATGCTAACGATAAAAATGTGGGGTACAGTCAGATTCGCTTCCGCTTATGAACTCAAACAGAGAACGTCGCCTTACCCGCTCCCGTCTCTATTTCCTCCGACCACAAAACGTAATCAAGCCGTCAAGAACAAGTCTGTCTTGCACGGACCGGTTCCGTAACAAAACATGTTTTTTTTTAAACAAACAATTTTTGTATCAACACAGCCGATTGTGGCAGTGAACCGGCAGTATATTGCGAAGAATCGACAACCTCTGGGGTAAACGTGTTCTTGAGCGGAGACCGCGACGCGGCAAACTTAGTGTATGACGCTCTCTAGCCAGGTAGAATGACGACTTGCGAAAGACTGCAGGTAGATATTGGATGTGGCTAGGGGAGCCTATTATCTTCTGCTAGGAGGCTTATGTCTTACAGTTATATGTATAAATGACTTTTTAAACTTGTTCAAGCTCTCTTTGTCACCACACTGATGTAACAATTACAATCTTCTACTATCACAACGTAACATCGGCTAATTTATAACTAATATATTGTACATAGAACGCACTGATGTAAAACTGCTAGCCACGAAAGCGAGATATGGAGATAATATCTCCATATCTCGCTATCTCGCGTTCTATTTGTCATGATTATTATTAATTGATCTATCAACTCATGATTATTATGCAATGTTATGGTCTTATGTAAATAAATAATTTTATTTTATTTGAATTTGATTTGATGATGATGAGTTTAATATGCATCATCGCGATTTTTATCTTTGTTTATCAAACGAGCCTGTATTGTGCATAGCAACGGTTCTTCCCAGCTCAGTTCATCTACAGAACCCTAAAAAGTAACAGAAACAATGGGTAACGAATACAATGCGCCCTCCAAAGACAAAGGCGTGTAGGGCTGATTCTAGGGCGCTCCAGTGAAGGGCCCTGCAGCAATTTGTGAACCTGCTGCGGTACCTACAGAGTATATGAAAATAGTAAACTAAAGTAAAACTGCGCTAACACTACTAATAAAAATAAATAAAATAAAATAAAAAGAGCTTTATTGTTCCAAAAACACTTTATTATATCATCGTCCCACCTTTTCAGCGGTCGTCCTCTTTTTCTTGTCCATTGTCTAGGTACCCAGTTTGTGATTATTTGAGCCCATTTATTAGGTGTCATCCGCTGTAGGTGCCCAGCCCATCTCCATTTTTGGCGCAGTACATGTTGACCTACGTCTTTAACTTTTGTTATTTTTCTTATTTTTATATTTTTAACTTTATCCTTAAGCTTTATACCCGGGACAGCTAACACTACCAGCTCTAAGAATTAGCAAGTTGAAGTGGCAGTGGGACGGCCATATCTCGCGAAGAATCGACAACCGCTGGGGTAAACGTGTTCTAGAATGGAGACCGCGACTCAGCAAACGTTGTGTAGGAGGTTGTCCGGCCAGGAGGGATGACGACCTGCGAAGGACTGCAGGTAGATGCTGGATGCGGCAAGCTGAAGACGCTATGGTGCTTGTTAGGGGAGGCCTATGTCCAGCAGTGGATTGCTATAGGCTGATGATGATGATGTTTTGTATTGTAACACCGGTCAGTACTCGGCTTAGAAGGTATATGTTTATATTGTTTTTCTCCTGGTCCCACAATCACTCTGATTACTCTGATTCTAGTGTTGCCAGTTTCAGTCGAGGGTCTCGGACGATTTGCAGCAATTTGTGTTGACTTATTGCGAGGAAATCGAAAATGTTGACGAATTACATACTTTTATTCTTTTGAAAAACTTAAAAGATTTTCAAATTAAAATTAACATTGACTTGCGAGGACATAGAAAAATGTAAACGAATAACAGGTACACGCTTTGATTGTTTTGAAAAAACTGAAAACCCACCACTTTGACTGCGATTTTTTTTCGACGACTGCGATCTTTTTTTAACCTAAAAAATTCGTGCTGCCGCTCTACACAGTGGTTGTGTTGCGCCGCACATGCGTTTCGTTCGAAAAATATTACGGCTGAGCTGAGTCACAAAGATCTGTATTTTCTCAGCCGCTGCGCTAGTGTGGATTTATGCATATTAGTCACTTGTAGAAAACACATACCGTTTCAGCAATCAAAGTGTTAAAAATCCTTAGTATTAACCCAGTTTTTAAAGTTTTTCGGGACAAATACTTATTTGTTAAGATATCTGAACACACAAGTACTATTACAATACAACGGATATTTATCGCGTTTATTTAGCAATTTTTCCCAACGTTTCAATAATTTTACGCACTGTCGTGGTCACAAGTATGACTCTATCATCTCCATCTGCAAGCCTGGTGCCCCTATTGGAGAGCTAGTAAATAATTTTCAGGCACTCACAAAGGACCTTTCCCATGGAGACGACGTCATCATTATCGCGTCGGACTGCGACCAATATAACTTAGAAAATGTAAAGTACATTAAACAGGTATGCGCAAATCAAAAGTTAAAATTTCAAATAACTACATTACCATACCTTTACGCTAAAAACACATTTGACAAGTCATGTAACGAATTCATTTACCATATAAATAAAGAGCTCTACAAAGTAGCTAAACATTCTCCGGGAATGACTGTGATTGACATTAATCTATTTAAAAATAGGTTTTTAGCATCTAAGCACTTAATTACTAAGACATTTTGTAGATACTTATAAAAAAAAAAAATATATATGATACTTTAATATATACTTATAGATACTTGTAAAATCATTGTACATAATTCATCTTTTGAATTCACTCACACATATGAAAATTTAATTGTTATAAAAGATTATGTACGTGAATTCTCTAGTAAAAATAATATTTTAACAAAAATCAATACCACGGGTATCACGTCAAAAGTTGACCCCAGCGGCACTGTGGCTGCTGCCAACTCTTTTTTAGACAATCCCCAGGGGGAGCTAGTGGTGACGTAAATCAATTTGTAATAATGCATCAAAATTGCCGTAGCGTAGGAAATAAGATACTGCTGTTAGAAGGAATTGTAGAAACATACTTTCCTCATGTGTTAATATTAACTGAGACGTGGCTCTCCCCAGATAATGTGTCTAATTTAGTCATTAATGGCTACACGCACGCCAATTACTATGTAAGAAAACAACGCATTCATGGAGGTGTATCAGTTTTAGTCAGAAATAATATTAAATGTAAACGTAACCACAGTATCGATGCGTTAACTGTAGAGTACGAATGTGAATTAGCGTCATTGGAGATAAGCACACCTTACGATTCATTATGGATCATCGGCATGTATAGAACAGGGTTAGGTGATTTTACAATTATGTTTGAGGTACTTAAAAAGCTCTTTGAATTACTATACAGCGCCGCAAAAATAAAAATTATTATTATGGGAGATTGGAATGTTGATTTTCTACTTAACATACCAAAGAAAAAAGATCTGACAGATTTAATGTTAATTAATGGTTTCAGGAACATAGTTGACTTCCCCACTAGAATTACACATGATTCTGCTACTTCTATTGACTGCGTATTAACAAACATCCAACCTCATGCCATTTCCGTAACGCCTTTGGCAACAGCTCTATCGGACCACGATGCCCAAGTAGCTAAAGTAGAACTCCTTGAGCACCGTACTGAAAAATTCAGATACATTGAAACGCGTACTATCAACTCACAAAAGATAGAGCAATTTTGCTGCGCAATGCTAGCTTATGAGTGGGATAAAATATTTTGCAATTATGATAATAATACTTTTATGACATTTATGAATAAATTAATATGGCAATTCAATATTTTCTTTCCTAGTAAATTAAAACGAATTAAAAATAATAATAAATGCCCTTGGATAAGTGACAAAATAATAAAATTACAGAATGACATTAATGACTTATATATATTACAGCGACAGTATCCCGAATTAATAACTAAAAATGGACTTATTAATACAAAAATTCAAAATAGAAATAATCTTGTTCAAAAAGAAAAAAATGAATATGTAGAGAACCGTATTTTAAATTCTAAGAATCCTAAAAAAGAAGTGTGGAACATTGTTAAGCAAGAAACGAATCAAGCAATTAAAGAGTGGGAATGGGATCTTAGAGATGACATATCAAATAAACAAATTAAATCAGACCGCATTGCAGATTATGTTAATGACTATTTCATTTCAATTGGCACTGAACTTCAAATATCAAATGAACCAAACAAACTAAACGCTATATTATTTTTAAGGAAACACTTCACAAAACTAAATTACTTGTCATTTCACTGTATAAATAAGTTAGCATTGATAAAATTAGCGAAAAAGAAAATTGATAAATCTAATACGAAGGATTTGTACGACCTAACGGGCACTTTCGTATATCAGTTATTGCCCTATTTAGGCGACCACTTAGTTTTCCTAATAAATGGAGTTCTTTCTTCAAAATGTTATCCAGAGTGTCTTAAAACAGTAAGAATAACACCCCTTTTTAAAGGAAAAGGAGAAAGGTATAATATTCAGAACTATAGACCTATTGCAATAGTGCCAACTATATCAAAACTTATTGAATGTGTTATGTCTGACTCTATTGTAAATCACTTAGTTAAAAACAAATTTTTGTCGGATAGTCAACATGCTTATAGAGCTGGTAGATCCACAATAACAGCTACTCAACGCTTTATAGAAAAGGTCATGAGTCATCTTGAAGAAAAGAAAAAAGTAGCAGGCGTGTTCCTAGACTTATCAAAAGCATTTGATTCCGTAAATCATGAGCTATTGATAGAAAAACTAAAGGTGTATGGACTGGTTGGCAATAGTTTAGATCTCATTAAATCGTTTTTAAAAACCAGACAGCAGACTGTAGAAGTCAAATTAAATGGAAAACGAGTAAGATCGGCTCCCAAATACTCAACCATAGGAATTCCCCAGGGGTCCGCATTAGGAAATACCTTATTCTTGGCGTTCTTAAACGACATAGTTTATTTAAATATTAAGGGTGAGATCATTCAGTACGCAGACGATACCACCGTAGTTTTAGCAGCAGAAAACAGTGAAACTCTTATAAGTCACATAAGGGACACAATCGCTAAATTAAGCAGTTGGTTTCAAATGAATGGCTTAAAACTAAATGAAAATAAAACGGACATAATATTTTTTTTCAACGACTATACAAACAATACATAGACCAATTACCTTATCTGACGGGAACACCTTAATTAGTTCGAAATTAGTAAAAATGTTAGGCTTTGAGTTAGATCCACTATTGTCTTGGAAGCAACATATTGACTCAACATGTAAAAAGATGGCTAAAGGAATTTATGCACTTAAACAGCTTCGACCTATTACTACAGCAAACGCACTAAAAGACATATATTATGCATATATTCACTCTATAATGTCATACGGCATTATTTTATTCGGGAGCTCAACAGATTATGAAAGGGAACTGAAATTGCAAAAGCGTGCCATAAGAGTGTTATTAAAAGCTAAATATAGAGATTCATGTCGTGATCATTTTAAAAACCTTCGCATACTTACTTCAGTAGCAGTATACATAATGGAGGTCATTAAGTACGTCAGGCTACATTTAGGTGACTACACCTTAAGAGGAGGTCCTAGTAAACGCACTGCGCGAAATAAAATGATGCTTGAGCCCATCCAGCATCGACTAAATATGCAAAAAAAGCTACCTAAAATAATGGGTCAACAACTATATAATAAGCTCCCTTTAGAGTTGAAGCTTATTAAAAATGAAAATAGTTTCATCCAAGAACTAAAAAATCTTTTAATCGACAAAACGCTGTATAGCATCAAAGAGTTTTTAGAAAACGATTACAGTAAATATAAAATAAAATGTAACATCACCTAGCCGAGAGTAACGTTCACTTTTATAATTTTAAGAATATAACATAATTATTATGTTTCCCATACATCAAAATTGTATATTACCTGTTTTGACGAGTCGTATCCTTAGCATAATTAAGGTATATATATATATTATATTGTACACTTTTATGTAAGAATTATGACAATAAAGAAATCTGAATCTGAATCTGAATCAAGGTTCAGGTTCAGGTTCAGGTTCAGGTTAGTAGCTTACTCCAGTTTGCATTTTTCAGCGTTGTAATAACTATGCACATTGGCTATCACAACACAATGCTGAGTCGGACGCCATTTTGTAGCATTTAAGTTTTTTTTTTTTCGATTAGTTAGTAGTTATGTAGTATTTATGGTGTTGGGTAGTTAAGGAATTAGTTTAGTTAATTTGTTAACTACAAATCAAAGTTGTTTGCTACAAATAAAGATAATTCTATTCTATTCCATTTTCCGCATTTGGACTCCAGTTGGTCCTTTAAATAAAAAAAAAAATATAATAATAAATAATGGTGGACAATTCACACAGCATTATCTAGCCCCATGGTAAGCAGAGCTTGTGTTATGGGTACTAGATAACTGATATATATAATACAATATATTACATAGATAGATATTTTTTATTATACATAGAAAACGACCAGAACACCCGGTACAAATATCTGCAGATCGTACACACAATTGTTCCGAGGCGGGAATCGAACCCGCAACCTCCTGCGTCGCAGGCGGACCTTCGCCCACCGCGCCACATCGGTCGTCATAGTTTGCTTTATGCGTAGTAGTTTGCTAGCATAGCCAGCCTAGCTCCGTCCAGAAGCGCAGAATCTTCCTGGGGTCTTCACAGGCATAAAGGTCACGGGGTATCTATTACTTATATAAAATAAAATAAATAAAAATAAAAAAGACTTTTATTCCTTAACCTTAAATAACATTGATCAATCATGCTTATGAAAAATTTGTTAAATCTAATGTTAGTATGTCATTAATTACTTATATATATTATATATTTATATATATATATACTTATTTATCCCTCAGGAATAAATTTCTAACTACCACGGATCATCCTGCTTAAAACAGCAGAGAATTTTCCAAATCGGTCGATATTTGACGGAGAATCGACAATGATGCAGAAAAAATTACATTAAAAAATTACTCTTTTACGTGTAAATTATCTAAAAATTCATTTTGGTTATTGTTATATCACTTATTCGTTACCAATTAGACGTCTTGAAAATTAAAACAGTAATTGATATTCGCGGAAAACTAAGGGTAAAAATTATTGATTTTTTGCCGACCTCCGGGAGGCTGCGGTTTCGAAAATTCAAAAGTCACTTATAACGGGATATTTACCATGATTTGATTTCGTTATAAGTGACTTTTGTGTTAACACTTTGAGTGCTGAAATCACACGGTATGTGTTTTCTACAAGTAACTAATATGCGTAAATCCACACTAGCGCAGCGGCTGAGAAAAAACAGATCTTTGTCACTCAGCACAGCCGTAATATTTTTCGAACGAAACGCATGTGCGGCGCAACACAACCGCTGTGTAGAGCGGCGGCAGCACGAATTTTTTAGGTCAAAAAAGATCGCAGTCGTCGAAAAAAAATCGCAGTCAAAGTGTTAATAACCATGATAGTTTCAAAAGTTTTATAATTTAAATTGTCGGAAATCTTAATATCAAAAAAGTTGTAAGTTTCTTTTTCGTTATTGTTGTCTCGTAACTATTTGTCGAGTCCAGTTGTGGTTTTCTGATTTACAACGATTTTTGTTTTTATTCCTGTACTAGCTGCGCGACGCGGTTTCACCTGCGTGGTGATAGATATTTTGAATAATATATAATATATCTTTATAAATTGTAGCCTATGTGTGTTATTCTGATGTATAAGCTATATTATTGTAAAGTTTCATTAAAATAAAGTAGTTTTGAAAGAGTAACAAACATCCATCCATCCATCCATCCATACTTACAAACTATCGCGTTTATAATATTAGTAGGATATTTGTCTGTATCAACAAAATCCTTCGATTCATCTAACACCGTTATTTTCTCAGAGTAGATACAGAGGTTATTTCCATGAGACCTTCGAATTCATCCCCTCTTCGTTTCCCTCCCTTCTCCGCCCCTAGGTAGGTAGGGCGGCGGTTGCCATGACAACGGGGGCGTATGGGGGTGGCACTTGTCAGTGCTTTTTGTTGGAAATAATATGTTTTTCATTCGTCGGAATTGGAATATTGATGGTCATGTTTTTTGAAAAGAATATTTTGGTTTTAGTCCCATTCATATTAAGTACTAGCTGTTCCACGCGGTTTCACCCGCGTTAAACTCGAATTTCACTTTTTTAGGTGATTTTTTTACACCTTGGGTTACATTATTGGAGTTTTAGTAAGGATTAGTAACTTTTTTGAAAATATCATAATAGCCTATGTTCACCGGAGATAGTGTAGCTTCCCAACGGTGAAATAATTATTCAAATCGGTCCAGTAGTTTCGGAGCCTATTCATTACAAACAAAAAATCAAACCTTTCCTCTTTATAATATTAGTATAGATAATGATTTTGCCATCAGAAATCGTCCAGTAACTTTGTTTAGCATTAATTTCAGTAGCTTTTTGTGGAAATTTTTAATAAGCCTTCAGTATTAAGTCAGATACCTATGTATTCATTAAGCTGTTAATTTCCTGAATATTGTTAAAATAAAATAAATAAATAATAAAATATGTATGATAGCAGCACTCGGCTTCGCTCGTGGTACGTCCTGCTCAAATTAGATGTATTCATTGGTTGTTCAAAGTGAAATGCATCTAAGAAGGCTTAGAAATAATAGATAGACGATTATAGTAGACTATCAATACAATACAATAAGATACATTTACTCTTTATTCATCATCAACATCATCATCAGCCTATATTAGTCCACTGCTGGACATAGACCTCCCCCAATGAGCGCCATAGCGCCCTGTCTTCAGCTTGACGCATCCAGCATCTACCTGCAGTCTTTCGCAGGTCGTCATCCCACCTGGTCGGAGGGCGTCCTACACTACGTTTACCGAGTCGTGGTCTCCACTCAAGAACACGTTTGCCCCAGCGGCCGTCGGTTCTTCGCGAGATATGGCCGGCCCACTGCCACTTCAGCTTGCTAATTCTCAGAGCTATGTCGATAACTTTGGTTCTCTGTCGGATGTATTCGTTGCGAATCCTATTCTTCAGAGAAACTCCGAGCATAGCTCTTTCCATAGCTCGCTGAGCGACTTTGAACTAGTGGACCAGCCCTATCGTAAGTGTCCACGTCTCAGCTCCGTAGGTCATAACGGGTAGGACGCACTGGTTGAAAACTTTCGTTTTCAAGCATTGCGGTATTGATGAAGAGAAGACTCTACGTAGTTTACCAAACGCTGCCCAGCCCAGCTGGATTCTCCTTTTGGCCTCCTTCTCGAAATTGTTTATTACTCTTTATTACACATCAAATAACAATAGATACCAAAGAAAAAAACAAAAACAGAATATGTTGTACAATGGCCAGCCAGCTGGGTCCATGCTTTAATGGTTGCACTGCCTTGCTTGCAGGCTTGCTTCCCTAGTCACCTAGTATAGCTGCCTGCTTGCTTAGGATGGATACAGACCTGCCTTGCATGGCTCTTCAAGAAAAGGCGCTAATGGTCGGGGAGAGTAGCGCAACAGTCGCCGATCCCTAAGGCAAACCTGGTGGGGATTCCTTCGATAGATAGATAGAATATACTTTATTGCACAAAAAGTTGTACATAGGCGAGCATAATGCCAGATAGCATTCTCTACCTGCTAACCTTTGGATAGTGTGGACAACAGTTTGGTAGGTAGTGCCATATAATAGAGATAATAAAATATACTACTCATAATGATACTAAGCTACTTATATTATACTTAAACATTAATATATATACCTATATAAATAATTAATATATAATTATAATTACGTACCGAATTATTCTTGCGAAAGAAAATAGTTATAGACTCTAGATCTGAAGACATTTATCGAGGATGCCTCGCGATATTCAATGGGAAGACTGTTCCATAGCCGAGTGGCCTTTACAGCGAAGGTTCTATGATAACCTACTGTTCCTATTCCTTCACGCGGTTGTCCCCTGTTATCGGTCTAATTCCCTCAGAAATAGACGTAAGTAAAACCACCAGAAGAAAAAGAAAGAAAAAGGGAATGATAACCCTAAAATTATTAAACTATGGCGCTATGAGCTATCTCGCACAGACAAATAGTATGTAAGTAATTTGTTATTGTGCATAGCTTTACTTAAATATTGACATGTATCGAATCATATTATATTTAGACTTAAATAGGCAAATAACCATGTATTAGACATATAAGAGATGAACATGCTAGTGGTTTCTTTATCACTTCTTCCACTAGTGGACAAAAAATTGAAGTGAATAGTAAAATAATTTTATTTGATAATAATTTAATGTATAAAATATGACTTGTCTAAGTGCTTATTTTGTAAGCCTAAAGAAATAAATGATTTTTTACTTTACTTTTACTTTACTCTGCCAGGCAACTGTTGGCTGGACATGAAATGTTAGAAACTGTGCCGAAATATTTGAAAAATCTAATCATGGTTAATATCCCATATAAATGACTTTTGGAAAAACGGGTGTTTGGTTAGACTAGTTAAATCTATTGCGGCGTAATCACTGGACTTATTAATCAGCGGCCTTTTAATTTTAATTTGTTTTTATTTTAAATAGGTCATCATCATCATCATCAACGTATGTTAGTCCACTGGACATAGGCCTCCCCCAATGAGCGCCATAGCGCCCTGTCTTCAGCTTGATGCATCCAGCAACTACCTGCAGTCTTTCGCAGGTCATCATCCCACCTGGTCGGAGGGCGTCCTACACTACGTTTACCGAGTCGTGGTCCACTCAAGAACACGTTTGCCCCAGCGGCCGTTGGTTCTTCGCGAGATATGGCCGGCCCGATGCCGCTAATTTTATATAGGTAATTGTGCTCAAAATATGGACACTGATGATGTAGATGTCTGAAATAAACGTTTTGAATTGAATTAAGGCGATCTCTTCCAGGCAACCTTTGGATGGAAATGTTCGGTTCGAACGGTAAATATTAACGGTTATTCCGGGTAAAATGTGATATTTCATAAACTGCGTCCGTAATGTCTATCTAAAAGCTTTTGTTCCACTCGCTGTCACGGAAAATCAATAAGGACTTTTACATTCCACGACTAATGAACATTTTGGAAACGCTAGATTTTCTGTTAGCTGAGTTGATAAGGTTTATAATAATAATAATGATCTTTATTTCAGACTACATGGGTCCATATAAACTTAAAAGTACACAATAATAATTTAAAAGTCACATAAATCTACAATAATTAAAAATAAACATGAGATGATTCAAGGGAAAAATAACAAAAACAAAAATAACAAAATAATCAAAACAAGAAATTAATATACAAAATTACAAAAATTATTTAACGATTTTGAACTTTACTATGATTAAAGAGTTTATGACTACAAAAAGCTGTTCTCGTAATTAGTTCGGCCAACGTGGCGCGGCGGGCGGAGGTCCGACGCAGGAGGTTGCGGGTTTGATTCCCGCCGTGTTTTGGTCGTTTTCTATGTATAATAAAAATCTATAATAATCTATATGTCATGTATTGTATTAAGTATTTTTTTGAATTTATTTATTTCCATATCTAAAACTATATAATATATATAATAAAGAGTAATAAATCCATCAGAAAAACAGTGTCCTTACCAGTTTTTAAAGCTCGCGTTAAGGGATTCTACCTGTCAGAATCGTGAATATTGGTACTTATTATTTATTTACTAACCAAGTATTACTAAGTAGTATATTATACATATATATATATATTTAATACTTATTTATCTTTAAATACTCATATTATGTTCATTTTTATTCTAGCTCTATCCTTGGTACACTCCCTGCCTTTCTTTAATTCACACAATTCTTTCCATCCAAAGGTTGCCTGGAAGAGATCGCTTCTAAGCGATAAGGCCGCCCATTGTACTTGTCACATGTAATATATTTCATAATGTTCTGTATCTGGTGTACAATAAAGTATTTTTGTATTGTATTGTATTGTATATTACAGTTGTACCTATCGAATCTGCCAAACTGTGTAACAGTTAAGTATATCCATTAGGTATCTAGTAGGTACAATACCACAAGCTTCGCTTAGCTTGTGGCGAGATGATGCTGTGTGGATTGATTGAAAGGTGTAACAGTTTCGGCACTTACACGTACTTTACACTTATAAACGGTGTGATAATAATAAAATAAAAATAAAAATAATAATGCTGGACAATTCACACAGCATAATCTAGCCCCATGGTAAGCAGAGTTTGTGTTATGGGTACTAGATAACTGATATACATAATACTATATATTACATAGATAGATATTTTTTATTATACATAAAAAACGACCAGAACACCCGGAACAAATATCTGCAGATCATACACACAATTGTTCCGAGGCGGGAATCGAACCCGCAACCTCCTGCGTCGCAGGCGGACCTTCGCCCACCGCGCCACATCGGTCGTCAAAGTTAATAAAACTATCATGATTATTAACATAGTTTCAGTTTCCCAATATGTTGGCACAGTATTATGCGCTACGCAATATTCGAAAACTCTAAAATCTAATCATGCTAAATTGTGTGCACGATCTGCAGATATTTGTTCCGGGTGTTCTGGTCGTTTTCTATGTATAATAAAAAATATCTATCTATATAATGTATTGTATTATGTATATCAGTTATCTAGTACCCATAACACAAGCTTTGCTTACCATGGGGCTAGATAATGCTGTGTGGATTGTCCAGCATTATTTATTTATTTATTTATTTATATATTATCTAGGTTTTAAGAAATCCTATATTTTATCTTTTTTGCCTTCTATCCATGCCAGTGACGAGAATTTCCTCATCTCTATTCTATGCTTTGTTTTTCATATTTAGACAAATGTATTTTATTTTCATTCAATTTTGTTGAATGTTCTTAGTAATAGGTATCTTGTTATAAAAATAAGTTAGAACTAAATTACCCATTAGCCAATTCTATGGCTAGATTGTAATTATACTCTAGTGTATTTAACATTTATATAACTATACTAGACAATAAAAAAAAATCAATACGAATATTACAATGATTACTAGTCGTGTCGGTTACCGTAAAATAATGAATTCAGTCTCTACACAAAATGCCTGAGTGCTGGATGTAGAGCTCAGATTGAGTGGTGCTGCAGACACTGTAGGGTTTTATTTTATCACGTCTATTTTTTATTTTGCCATTTTCGTGGCTTCGTTATTTATTTTGATATGTTTTGTTTATGTTATGAGTATTTTGTATTAATTTCTGATATTTTGGTAACAATTAAATTTATTTTAGAACTAGTTTCTGTCCGCGGCTTCGCACACGTTGTTTCTATGGAAACGTTTTAAGGTAATAATCGGTGATAAAAAGTCTATGCCTATGTTTTATTCCGGGCCTGGAACTACCTGTATGCAAAATTTCAGCCTGATCCGTTTAGTAGTTTTTGCGTAAAAGAGTAACAAACATCCATCATACGAACTGTCGCGTTTATATCTACCTAATATTAGTGTGTGTGTTATAATGCGATCGGCGTGCAAAACCGGGACTAAAAGCTAGTGTTTCTGAATCTGACAAAATCAATCAAATATTTAATCTCCGTAGAGAGATTGATTGAAAAAACTCGACCATTAGAATAATAACGAGGAAAATACAAAACTCTATGAAATAAGGACTTCAAATTTCAGCTCAGATTTCATCATCAGTTATCTCTATTTGTCGCCCTATTAGCATTATCCTTAAAAAGAGACAGATAATTTCTATCAAACACTACTTATAGAATCATAATGATATGCAACACGACCCTTGTACGCCTATCTCGCTCACTCGCAATTCTATTCTTATGGTTAGAAGAAGACGGACAGAAAATAAAGTTTCGATGTCAAATTACATTATGACGTGGCCAGAATAAAAAGACCCTTCTTAGTCCTTAGCGTTTTAATTTTAAATGGGGTTTTCAAGCGTCGTCGTGGACTTTAGAGGGGTCTTTTTAGTTTGGTGGTTACGAAGCGGTTATTTTTCATGGCGCGTAAAGTGAAAAATGGAGGGAAATTTTTATTTATAGTGTGTAGTGTGTAGATTTTAGTGCGTTTTGATCTGTAAATGAGGTTTTAATAGACGTAGATATTAGAGAGCTATAAATACAGAATGTTAGGTGTGAATAGGAGTGATTGAGGAGCTCAGATTGACGACCCCTATGGCGCAGTGAAAGGGGAGAAACTTAGAAGGTTTTGGGTTCGAAAAAACTTAATATCAATGAAGTGTACTTAAAGGTTTGTGGCCGGAAACTTAAATTTTTAGTTAACAAACATCTAATAATTATAACTATATCGGAAACGCTAGATGTTCTTTTAGCAGAGTTTGTGACTACAAAACGTTGTCCTCTTACTAATTGGTGCGGCCGATGTGGCGCGGCGGGCGATGGTTCGACGCAGGAGGTTACGGGTTCGATTCCCGCCTCGGGACAAATATCCGTACGATCGGCAGTTATTTGTTCTGGGTGTTCTGGTCGTTAACTGTACATAATAAAAAATATCTATACATAATTTGATTGTATTATGTATATCAGTCATCTAGTACCCATATACAAGTTCTGCTTAGTTTGGGGATAAGTAATGATGTGTAGAATAGTGCTGGATGTTTTCAGCATTATTCTGCAGACTAATGCAAACAATCTACAGGTAGCTCAAGTGATCCATATCTATATATCTACCAGAGGGCGCGCGTCCCCGCGACGACGCTGGCTGCATTGCCCCGCTGTATGGCAATGTTGATGCGCTGCGCCAGATACTCACCAGCTCTCGGGGCACGCGTCCCCGCGACGCTGGCTGCATTGCCCCGCTGTATGGCAATGCTGATGCGCTGCGCCAGATACTCACCAGCTCTCTTGGCACGTGTCCCCGCGACGCTGGCTGCATTGCCCCGCTGTATGGCAATGCTGATGCGCTGCGCCAGATATTCACCAGCTCTCGGGGCACGCGTCCCCGCGACGCTGGCTGCATTGCCCCGCTGTATGACAATGCTGATGCGCTGCGCCAGATACTCACCAGCTCTCGGGGCACGCGTCCCCGCGACGCTGGCTGCATTGCCCCGCTGTATGGCAATGCTGATGCGCTGCGCCAGATACTCACCAGCTCTCTTGGCGCGTGTCCCCGCGACGCTGGCTTCATTGCCCCGCTGTATGGCAATGCTGATGCGCTGCACAACTTCAATAAAGCAGGAAATGTATACCGGTACGATGGGTCTAGTTGTTTTATAAGCAATATTTCATTGATTTTCTGAGTTAAAATAACGTTGAGCTACCTGGATTTAAGTGTCCTTGTATGGTCACTAAAAAGCATTGATGAAAAGCCTCTGCCCTTTGAGAATAGGCTGAAATAAAAATAAAACATTTCCATCTGACCTAAAAGTCAAAGAGCATCATCACGTCTTCACCCCACGAACTCTCACACGCGACTGAGCACGCACAATACAGAATTGATTCGCAAATTCAAAACTACCCTCCTTTCGAGCAATTTCACTCGACTACAAATTGGTCCTTTGTGAAGACAATTTTATCGTTCAAACTAGTGGAAATATGGTTATTATGGGTATTGTTGGATTGGCTATTTTTTTTTATATGAGAACGAACCAAAAATTGTATGCCTCTTATTAAAAAATCTACATATCTCGCACGATTCCTAAGCCCGCGTCAAAATTATGCGGATAATGAGTACCTTTAAAAATACAGGTAGGTAATTATACAATTTGACCTTTTAACATGATGTTTGTTACCTCTTTACGCCAAAACTCTAAAAGGATCGGGTTGAAATCAGAAAACAGGTCGTTTTGGCGTGAAGAAGAATTAAACATCTATCCATCCATCCATCCATACATCTAAACATCCAAACTTTCAGTTTTATAATATTACTGTGATAACTGATAACTAAAATTACTTGTTCCTAAAATAAGTTCCTTTTTTACCTATTATATATTATATAGCTACCTAACTAATTATTGTTATGTATGAAACCGACTTTCTCTCGTGGACTTTATTTTTAAAATATATAATATATAATTATTATGTATAAATGAATTCACTGCTATTTTTACAGCTATAGGCTGATGATGATGATGTATATATTTATTTATTTATAAATATGGTGCGCTAGTTACCAACCTAAGTTTGTAAAAAACTTGTAATCTGAGAAGTAGTAGAGAACCTATAGATATATGGTTTATTTGGTTCACATACAAAGACAGCACAAAAGAAAATCATAGACAATCTACATAAAGGTAAACAAACACCTGGCGATAAACAAAATCCACAAGAGAAAATCGATTTCATACATAACAATAATTATTTCATCTGTCAGCCCCAATGACATAAGGGAACCAACCCCAAAAACGATTTACCCCGACGAACGACCCCTATTTATGTGCACCGGAACTAAAAATGACTACATTTTTTCAAAAACCGCAAGGCGACGCGACGTGTGGCGCCTACGATTTGAAATTTGAATTTGAAATTGGAACGTAATGGCGTCTGGCGTGGCGGCATCCATTAAAAATAGATCATAGAGGTCAAAATTTGAGTAATTTTAAATCGTTTTATTCTTGATTTTATTTTTATTATAATATTCTTACATGCATATTAGGATTATGTATTTACCTGCTATTAATATTCCCATGGACATATGTAGAGACTAATATTATAGGGGCGAGACAAGCATTAATAATGTCTGATTATTCTGAAAATAAGAACTTTGATTTATGAAAATGCTTGGGTACTAAGCAAAACAAACGCCTATCAATGAGACATTATCCAAAAAAGGAAAACCCCTATTTATTTTTAATAGGGGTATAAGGGGGACTCCAAAATCTCGTCTCCAAAGTCAACCTAACCTGCACGTGGTCCACACGGCTAGATAACGACCTAGGCTCTGGTGGAAATATCAAATAATCTTCATAATTTGATAACTCTGATAATTTACAATTATTTTTCACTAACGTCTGGGTCCCGCGGCTCCACCCGCGTGGAAATTTCTGCGCAATTTTACCATGTTTTCTCACCGTTTAAACCTTCCCTGGACTACGACAAACATTTCAAAACCAAAATCAGCTAAATCGGCCCCGTCGTTCTCGAGTTTTATCGAGACTAACGAACAGCAATAGATTTTTATGTACAAAGATTACTTGACACTGACAGAAAAGTGTCCAACCAGACAAAATTACGCGATAAATAGGTCCCTGTTAAATAGTACTTTATTATTATAAAAGACGCCGGAGTTGACTATATTATTTCTCAGAGCCAGTGTGTAGTGCCAAAGCACTACTTCGATAGCAAAAATTATTCGTAACGTGATTATTCACTATGATTCGATTTTGTGTTTTCAATATTTCGGCACAGTTTCATGCGCCATGATCAAGGAATAACAGAGTCACTTCTATACCCCGTCCAAGGATGACCTAGACAAATATTTGATAGATACATAAGGGCTGTGTATTTTGGTTTTATATACACATAAATCAAGATTAGTCTAGGGTAATACTTTAGGCGCAGAATACGCCAGGAACTGAGCAATATCAATAATCCTGGAAATATTATAAAAGCGAAATATTGTGTTTGGCCAAATACAATGACGACCGAGGTGGCGCGGTGGGCGAAGGTCCGCCTGCGACGCAGGAGGTTGCGGGTTCAATTCCCGCCTCGGAACAATTGTGTATACGATCTGCAGATATTTGTTCCGGGTGTTCTGGTTGTTTTCTATGTATAATAAAAAATATCTATCTATGTAATATATTGTATTATGTATATCAGTTATCTAGTACTCATAACACAAGCTCTGCTTACCATGGGGCTAGATAATGCTGTGTGAATTGTCCAGCATTATTTATTTATTTATTTACAATGCCAAAGCTACTGATTGAATCGGGCTGACGGCTGAATTTTGCACACATAAAGATAACCTGGATTAACATATATGCTACTTTTTATTCCAAAAATGCTTGCAAAGCCGCGGGGTGAAGCTAGAGTAAAGAGATATTTACCATGGTTTGTATTCTTTTGAGCTTCCCAATATTCTGCGAAGTTGCAAGTTCCATGGTCACGGAATAACTGACGTCTTCAGCTTGACGCATCCAGCATCTGCCTGCAGTCTTTCGCAGGTCGTCATCCAACCTGGAGGTCGTCCTACTACAGTAGCAGAGTCGTGGTCTCCACTCAAGAACACGTTTACCCCAGCGGTTGTCGGTTCTTCGCGAGATATGGCCGGCCCACTGCCACTTCAGCTTGCTAATTCTTAGAGAGATTATGGACACTGGCGAATATGTTATTATTAGGTTTTTATAACCATTACTTTATAAAGTTTTATACACTGTCAATGTCTATCTACTTCAGCTTGCAAGCAGTAACTGAATAAACTACCCAGTGCGGTTTTGGACCAATTACTGGCGATTTGTAGGCAAAGCGTAATTTGGGGTCAAAATACGTAAATTGCTGTTATATTGAGCTTTGATGGGTCGGTAAATATTATAATGAACTCGTTCATATCGCAGATGTTATATTAAATTGTGTGAATTGGATTTGCGATTTACCGGCATCTTGACAAGCGAAGCTTTGTTACTACTTTTAAACTTTCACGGTTAGTAATATACTTACTTATAAGTACAGCATGATTTAAAAGATGTTATCACAACATAGTATAAAACAAAGTCGCTTCCCGCTGTCTGTCTGTCCCTATGTATGCTTAGATCTTTAAAACTACGCAACGGATTTTGATGCGGTTTTTAAATTGATAGAGTGATTAAATAGCAAGGTTTATTAAACTATTTGAAACATAGATTTCCACGCAAGCGAAGCCGCGGGGCGCGGCTAGTTTTATGATAAAGATAAAGTTTTAAATATAACTTTATATTTGCTATTTCAAGAGCAATTAACAAAGATGGCTTGGAAAGTTTTCAATAGCATTTAATAGACGTGTTTCTTTTTCTTTTTTTCGATGGTAAAATCGCAATTTCTAACGATTAAGTCATCCCAAACCTAGAACTACATTCATGCAGAATTTCAGCTCATCTCGTTCAGTATTTATTTAAACTTCTTGCACGATAAAACATATCCAAAACATTATTTTAGAAAATTAATAACAAAGGAAAGCGCTGGCGAGACGAAACGCCTTCCTCGGAGATTGGTGGGAGATCGCACGTGACCGCACTGAGTGGAATGATTTCGGGGAGGCCTTTGCCCAGCAGTGGGACGAAACATGCTAAATAAAAAATAATAATAACAAAGGCGAACTTACCCCTAAAAATATTTCTCTTCCAGCAAACCTTATTGGGAGAGAGAGACAGTAAATTCAGCATTGCTTGCGTTCGAAAACAGATTCACACACTTTTGCTTTTTGTACGGATCAAGAATTTTCCCATGATTTAGAATATCGATTATATTAATAATTTGGATACATCGTCGTAACCTTAGCTTAACTAATAAATGATTAAATTCATGGCCAGAATATAAGAATCATCCATATTTAATATCAATAATTTGATACACGATCTTATTGTAGAGTTCAATATAATAAGGGTTCCGTAGGTACATATACAAACCTATAGCTACCTATAGATACATGTTTCTTGTATGTATGTATATCTGTTGACATGGAAGGCACAGATTGTGTAGAGTAGTGTGGGGTCAGAGAATTTTCATATGCATCATGGTTTTTTTTTTAATTTTAGTTTTACTTTTTTTTATATTGTCTAGTATACTTATATAAATGTTAAATACACTAGAGTATAATTACAATCTAGCCATAGAATTGGCTAATGGGTAATTTAGTTCTAACTTATTTTTATAACAACATATTACTAAGAACGTGTCCATTGGCACTTTTCTTATTGTCTCTATACTTAAGGTGAAGACACTTTGTTCATGTGTTCTTTAAGATAGCACTTCTGCACATACACCTATTATCACTACACTAACTCAAAAGATTTTGTTCTTTTGAGCCTTCTCACTATGTCCGTGTTGTCGAGGAGCTGGATCGCCTCGACGTTCACATGATGATGAAGTCTTTATTCGTGAGCCTCTGCGTATTTTTTTATGACTGTGTCGACAAATTCAATGTTTAGGTCCCGATTAATATCGTCATTTAGCATTAACAATTGACCCGAGTACTTTGTTGACGGATAATGTAGCAATCATAATTTAAGATTCAAACAAAGCCATGAATGTGCGAGCTTTTACAATTTATCTAAATCCTTTATCAAGTGCTAGTTTCCTCCCGCAGGTTCTGACGCAGTTTTTCGAGATAAAAAGTAGTCAAGATATTCTTCTATGCAAAAATTAAGCTCAATCTGTTTAGTAGTTTTGGCATGAAGAGGTAATAAACATCTAAACACACAGTTATTCATTCATTTGTTCAATAGGCACATTAGACACTTAGCTTTTAGATAAGTAACAAAGTCTTAAACGTACCTATACGTTAAAATAACAGGTACCTACCTATTGATATATCTATATCTTGATGGGTATCAAGCGAACATGGATACAGCTCAGAACCAGAACGCATACCGAGAGATGGTCAAGCCTACAGGAGTGCCACCAATCCAGAGCAGCACTCCCAGCTGCTTCACCAAGACTAACCAAACACCTATTCTGTCTGACGAGATCAGACCTACGCGTCCTAGTGGAGACACTCACAGGACACTGCCCATTAAACAAACACCTCTTCACCATCGGAGCACCAGACAGCCCTCTCTGCAGAGGATGCCTGAGCGACGAAGAATCAGCTGCCCACGTAGTCCTGGAATGCGAGGACACAACAGCGCAACGACTGGAAATCCTCGACCACCTGAGGTCACTCCGCGAAGCCTGTTAAGATCCCAGGAGTATTCTGCGCTTCTGGACGGAGTTAGAGCAAACAGACCACGCACAAAGGACCAAACGGAGTCTAAGTGTGGAAACAGGAGTACAACTACCCATACCATACCACCATACCATAGGTATCAAGCAATTAGGTAATCTAAGTTTCGCATTTATAATGTTAGTGTGATTCTTGGCAGTTATCATTAATAAATTACATATAAAAGTAACTACCTACGTTGTTTAATAAATTTTGTTTTTATTTATATTGTTTTTTTTTATAATAATGTACATTTGATAATAATGTTAGTCTGAAACATCCGACATTTTCCTCTGTTTCACCCTACTCTACCCACCAAACTTATCATTATGTTAATTCGCTTCCAAAAACTACCTTATACAAGATTAGGTACATAATCGGTACCCATCTGTCCTAACAGCTTTTGTATGGGTTTGTATGGGAATACTTAATGAGGTACAGTCAGATAAACAACACATTTATTTATTATTTGTTTTTAAGTATTCATGTCATGTTCATATGTTCATATTAGATAATCTTTGGTACAGTAATCTTTGGCATTCTCCGACAGAGAACCAAGGTTATCGACATAGCTCAAAGAATTAGGAAGCTGAAGTGGCAGTGGGCCGGCCATATCTCGCGAAGAACCGACGGCCGATGGGGCAAACGTGTTCTTGAGTGGAGACCACGACTCGGTAAACGTAGTGTAGGACGCCCTCCGACCAGGTGGGATGACGACCTGCGAAAGACTGCAGGTAGATGCTGGATGCGGCAATCTGAAGACAGGGCGCCATGGCGCTCATTGGGGGAAGCCTATGTCCAGCAGTGGACTGTTATAGGCTGATGATGAATCTTTGGAACACCCCCTGCCTTTCTTAAATTCACATTGTAATTCTTTCCATCTAAAGGTTGCCTGGAAGAGATCGCTTCTAAGCGATAAGGACGCCCATTGTACTTATCGCATTATAATGTCTTTTGTAATGATCTGTATCTGGTGTACATATAAGTATTTTTGTATTGTATTGTATTGTATTCTACAACGATGTGTACATACAAACGTCTAGTCTTCACGTCATCCATACCGCAATGCTTGAAAACGGACGTTTTTAATCAGAGCGTCCTACCCGTTATGACCTACGGAGCTGAGACGTGGACACTCACGATAGGGCTGGTCCATCAGTTCAAAGTCGCTCAGCGAGCTATGAAAAGAGCTATGCTCGGAGTTTCTCTGAAGGATAGGATTCGTAAAGAATACATCCGACAGAGAACCAAAGTTATCGTACATAGCTCTAAGAGTTAGCAAGCTGAAGTGGCAGTGGGCCGGCCATATATCGCTAAGAATCGACAACCGCTGGGTTCAACGTGTTCGTGAGTGGAGACCGCGACTCGGAAAATGAGTGTAGGACGTCCTCTGGCCAGGTGGGATGACGACCTGCAAAGGACTGCGGGCAGATGCAGGATGCATCAAGCTGAAGACAGGGCGCTATGGCGTTCATTGGGGAGGCATATGTCCTGCAGTGGCAGTCCAGCATTAATTAACACTTTGACTGCGGTTTTTTTTCGACGAATGCGATCTTTTTTTTTACCTAAAAAATTCGTGCCGCTCTACACAGCGGTTGTGTTGCGCCGCACATGCGTTTCGTTCGAAAAATATTACAGCTCTGCTGAGTCACAAAGATCTGTATTTTCTTAGCCGCTGCGCTAGTGTGGATTTTCGCAGATTAGTCACTTGTAGAAAACACATACCGTGTGATTTCAGCACTCAAAGTGTTAAATCAGGCCGTCGAAGACTTATCCTGCCTAACTGATTGATAAACGCGAGTACAAGAATTCGTATGGATAAGAATAGGTCGAAAGTCCTGGAGTAACTTATTTTTTGTAAATTAACTAATCCAGGGAACAAGGGAATAAGATTTTTTTATTTTCTAGTATACACATTTTATTTAAATGTTAAATACACTAGAGTATAATTAGGTACAATTTAACAATTGAATTGGCTAATGGGTAATTTAGTTTTAACTTATTTTTATATCAACATATTACTAAGAACGTGTCCATTGGCACTTTTCTTATTGTCTCTTTACTAAAGGTAAAGATACTTTGTTCATGTGTTCTTTGAGATAGCACCTACACTAATTATCACTACACTACATTAACTTAACACTTTGACTGCTGAAATCACACGGTATGTGTTTTCTACAAGTGACTAATATGCGTAAATCCACACTAGCGCAGCGGCTGAGAAAATACAGATCATTGTGACTCAGCACAGCCGTAATATTTTTCGAACGAAACGCATGTGCGGCGCAACACAACCGCTGTGTAGAGCGGCAGCACGAATTTTTTAGGTTAAAAAAAAGATCGCAGTCGTCGAAAAAAAAAACCGCAGTCTAAGTGTAAGGTTTTGTTCTTTTAAGCCTTCTAAGTGTCCGTGTTGTCGAGGAGGTAATAAGTGATAACAATATCTTGCAACCGACTGTACTTATGTTTGGGAAGTGACGTCATAACCTTTGTTTTATATGAACATGTATAATTTGGCCGTAGCCTTCAAGATGAGCTTTTTAAAATGTTGTAGTGTTTCATTTTCATTTGTTTTTTGTTATTATTTTCAAGGTTTATCTGAGTTCAGTAGTTTCAGCAATCAATAGAGATATCATTTTATTTTAAATATGTATTACCTAGACAAATTAATGTTATAACAATATCAGGCATTAACCTTAAAAAAACAGCTTCGGGTCCAATTCACCAAGAGTCTAAATTTTAATTCATAAAAAATCGAGCTTTATTTCTCGAAAATCCTTAGAAACCAACTACAAAAAACCCCATTGTTATCATGATTTCATTGATACAGGCTTATTCTAGTGAAGAAATCAACATACTACAGATACCTACAGTACCTACTAAAAGCAAAGCACATAGTTATTTGCTCTTATCTTTATTTTTTGTGTGTTATTTGTGACTCATCCAAAGATATTTTTCTTTTTTATAAATACTTACTTAAATATGTGTACATTATGTAATTTTCCTATATCTTTTGCTGTAATATATACATCTTTACCTTACTTCACTCTAAAAATCGATAAAAGCAGCGCCATCTACCGTCGAGTAGCATTCGTCACGCCGCGGCGGTTTCCCGAACTAATCGCATCAATCAAAATGGCTACCCACATAATTGTTCTAATTTGCTTTAAATTAAATAGATTTATTGATGTTAACAAGCTATTATGTATTATTTAGACGGTTACCATATATTTAGCGCTTTAAATGCTAGATTTTGTCGCGATGCTTGTTAAGTCCAATTAAAAGTAATTTATATCGTTATGTAATCAATTATTGCTGATATTAACCTTCTTTGTAGCTAAATTGGTTATAAAGTGCCTTATTTTGAGTTTTGTTGCTTTATTTTGGGCAATATTGTTTCGTTACCTACCAAACTAGGTAGGTCGGTCCTTACACGGTACTTGTAGCTTAGATTAGTGTTCAGAATCTAGATGCTCTCAGTGCCGTAGCTAGGTGGAAAAGGGCCCCGGTGCATAGAGAAGGAATCGGGCCCTCACCCCTCTTTACAGTTTCCACGTAGCAATGAACATCATACATTAGAATAGATGCAAAGTAAGAGCGAATGAAAAATTAACTAAAAAGTTGACGGGTGGAATAGTCGAATTGATCTCACGACCGTCAAGGGCGTCAAGCACGGGAGCTTATCGCTGATACAGTGTGCTACGGACGTACTCAACCAAACTACCAAGAAACAATAACAAAAAAATAGAGAATTCTGTGATTGTTGATGTTCATTAAAAAAAACACTTGTGAGCAGGCTTGAAGCCTAGCTTCGGAAGCTGGCTGACCCTATGTTTTCAAAGCTTAGATTAGAGTAGAGGGCCCCTTGAGCTCCAGGGCCCTGGTGCACTGCACCGCCCAGCCCTACGATAGTTACGCCACTGTGCTCTAACTAGATAGATTTTAGAAAAGAACAATTGATTTATACAATAGTTGAAATGAAGAATGTTCTAACACTTCATGTCCATCCACAGGTTGCCTGGCAGAGATCGCTCATAGCGATAAGGCCGCCCATTGTACAACATATTTTGTATTTGTTTTTTCTTTTCCTGTCTTGTGTATCTGTTATTTATTTGGTGTGCAATAAAGAGTAATTGTATTGTATTGAATGTACACTTTATTGCACTAAAAAATTAACAAAATAAAAACCTTATATCTAAATATTAACAAACAGTACAATAGGCGGCCTTATCGCTGTTAGCGATTTCTCAAACGATTTCATACATTTTTGTTAGATTCGTTAAATAGTGTTAAAAATTGTATTATGTTCTTGTAACTTGTGTTTAAATTGTAGACCGCCACCCGACGGTGAAGTGAACCTTCTTGCGTAAAACAGTTAACAAAAACAAATCAGTTAACTGCAGATCTGCAGTTAACTGAATTGTATCAAATGTAAATACTAGTTCTAATTTGTTTCTTTTATTTGATAGTAATTTTCTTTGTAGGCGGGAATAGCATAAACAGTGTTTTTTCATCATCATCAGCCTATAGCAGTCCACTGTTGGACATAGGCCTCCCTCAATGAGCGACTTAGCGCCCTGTCTTCAGCTTGCCGCATCCAGCATCTACCTGCAGTCTTTCCCAAATCGTCATCCCACCTGGTCGGAGGGCGTCCTATACTACGTTTACCGAGTCGTGGTCTCCACTCAAGAGCACGTTTGCCCCAGCGGCCGTCGGTCCTAATAATATAATATTTGCATACCTATACTCACCTACCTTCTTCCTTTCCCTTGCTTTCCAGGACGGGCACAACCTTCAGAAATGAAGTCTATGACAAAGAAGACTCACATCTAAAATCGACATTATCTCACATAACAGCTTACTTCAGGGCTAGATGATTATGTCTGAAAACATCCTTACATATACAAATACTTTATAATACATTTTTATGGCTAGAAACAGACTAAGCCTCGCGTCACGCACTGTATGCGACAAAATGTAGGAAACGTCTGACGGAGCGGCATACGAAAAGGGTATCTCTATCTAGGGCATCTTTTTATTAAAATAGATGGCCTTAAGATTTATCCCTCGATTTTTTAATAAATTTATGCGTTCAAACCTCATAATAGGCCTTTGTTAACACAACTTTTTTCGCCGTGAAAATCTACGCTTGACTCAAAGCTTGTGGCAATGCTCAGTCAGTGTTGTAAGGATCGCTATATGGCTTGTTCACGACATGTTTTCTACAAGGCATAGCGTCGACGTTTTTCCAAGGCGGCAATTTTAGCATTGTCGAAAAAGAAAAACCATTCAATGTCATATACAAGCTCGCTGTTTCTAACGCATTCTCTGTCCAGCCTCCGTAGTGCCGGCACCCCACCGCCGCCGTCGGTCGTTACGTAAGCTCCCAGTACACATGTACATCATGGGCATTCGAAGCGTTAACCTTACGTGAACTAGAGCTATAAAGGAACGACCCCGCACTGGAAGGAACTGCACTGCAGTGGAACTGCGCGCCACAACGCAGCCAATCAATGCAGCCAATTATTATTTGTATGACTATGAAATCGTATGAAATAGAACGCACTATGCGTCAGAAGAACTACGCGGATTTTTTGGTGAGTTGGTAAAAAATTACGCATAGTACCACTAACGCAGTGCGTTTGCACCTTAAGGCTTCGCGTATAATGCGTGGCGTTGGGGTCAGTCTATTTCCAGCTTAATCTAGAGCATAAAAATAAAACAAAATACCAAAGGAACATGCCAACAAACGTTTTGTGTCAAAATATATAAAGTACATGCAATAACTGAGCCACATAATATATTATTGAGTCAGTTGTGAAAGGAATGTGCACGAATCCAAATGTCATGGGGCAGAGGGCAGGGGCGGTGTAAGGCATTTTCCTTAGCCAGCGGGGGCAAGGAACTTAGACATTCTACTAATATTATAAACTACCTAAACCTATTGATAGTCAATAGTATAGTTGATACACGAAGAGACATTTTTTCACTAAACCTACTTATAGTCGTACAAATTGCTGTTTTGGGTACCTACGAGAAGAAAAAGTAAAGGTAAATTAACCAATTAATTATTTTTGCATACCGACTAACGGTCAAGCATATTGAAACACGAAATGTATACTACCTGTAACCTTACAAACACATGTCTCCATTCATTCAGTAATTTTTACGTTAAAGAGTAACAAACATCCATCCATTCATCCATACATACAAACTTTCGCGTTTATAATTTAGTAGGATTATAACCAACATTTTTTGAGACTGGTACCTGCGATAGGCTTTTGAAACCCCATGCTATTTACTAGTCGCTTGTGCCTTTGCCCCTGCCCCTAAATAAAGGAGGAATACCCTTAGTCCACCCCTGCCCCGCATCCGTGGGACCCGCCATTTGACGCACGCTATTTCATAAAGAATGGGACAGTCGTCATTTTTCTCTTTTCCGTGTTTTGAAATGCAGTTAGCAAGGTATTGCTGTACCATGGTTGAACTTACTTGATGGAAATGACCTGCAAAGGTACATTTCGTGTCGTAAATTTTTGATTTTCGTGCTATATTATAGATGGCAAAAGTTCGGCAAGATATTTTAGACTTTCATAAGTTGGATCAGCATTTTTTATCCTTATAAATACATTGATAGCTCTATTTTATGTCTATGTAAGTTTATATTTGTGTGTAGGTATGTAGTGTAAGTATTTGTTTTCTATTTATTTTCATTTCCAATTATTTATTGAAGTGCCACCGTCTATATTGTTCCTTCATGTACTAGACACATAAGTTATGAACTTACTAGTGGTTTCTTCGCACTTCTTCCACTGGTGGACAAAAAATTGAAGTGAACTGAAAAGAAATAAAAACTTTTCATTTTCATTTTCAGCCCATCCTAAGGTTGCCTGGAAGAGATCGCTCTTAGCGATAAGGCCGCCCTTTATACCTTAATCTAAATCTAAAGTGTTTTCTATCTATCTATAAGTTTATTTATATCTACCTAAAATTGTAAACTTACATTATTGCATACAGTTTGATGCTCTACTAAATAAAATGAAATCACAGATACTAAGGCTTGGTGTAACTTTTTTCCTAGTTTTACTTATATATAATATAAAAGTAATTACGTATTTATAAGTATTAATACAACGTGTATTTATCGAGTTTATTTACCTATTTTTCTGGTTTTCTGGTCTGGTTTAAAATCTGAAATAATTTCTGAAAATCATTTTGTCTGCTTTTTATGCGTATCAAAATTCAGCCATCCAATTCAGAGCAGCGAAATAAGTATGAGTGATACCCTCACGAATACCACTGTATTGTAACCCACTGTCCATATGTATACATTATTATAGAAACAGCAACCGATTGGAGCAAATTTTGTATTTGTATTTAAATTCATTTAGAAGACCAAACAAGGGTAATACTGAAAATTTGTGTTTTGCTCTTAGAGCTAAACTTTTCGCTGAGCTATTTACCACAAAATTTTTAAATCTCTACTTTTTAATTTTGTTATACTATGACTTATTGTTTACCATTACTATTGTTACCTTTACATCATGTGCTCCAGTGTCGAATAAATGTATTATCTATCTGTTTTGTATTGCATGTTAGTTGTATTCTTTTTTGTAGATTTAGCACATACTGTATCTGCACATCCTCTGAAATCCTTCTGTCAAACGCACTCACGGACCTCAAGATACAAGCTTTCTTGCTTAGTTTACGACTTAGACGACCAATGTGGCGCGGTGGGCGAAGGCCTGCCTGCGACGCAGAAGGTTGCGGGTTCGATTCCCGCCTCGGAACAATTGTGTGTACGATCTGCAGATATTTGTTCCGGGTGTTCTGGTCGTTTTCTATGTATAATAAAAAATATCTATCTATGTAATATATTGTATTATGTAATATGTAATATCAGTTATCTAGCACCCATAACACAAGCTCTGCTTACCATGGGGCTAGATAATGCTGTGTGTGTTGTCCAGCATTATTATTATTATTAGTTTGAGTTCCACTGCCACTGTATTTTAAATGATTTCGCATGTGTTTTTTGGTAAATAAATATTTTATTATTATTATCTATCTATCAAACATAAAAAAGTTTCTGTCGACCATAGCAGACAAGTACCTATATCTCTTATTTTGACTAGCTAATAAATAATTTATAATGCCATATAACAATAATAAAAAGCGTAGTAATAATAACTGAAGAACTTATTATTTTTCTTTATAAGATTTTAGAACTTGTCACGATAACTTTTACATAGATTTTTTACTTTAAATGCTAGTAACTCTTTTTGTTTAGTTGAATCGGATAAAATAACAATTTATAAAGAATATGTATTCATTGAAAATACAGCACAAATCGTTTTGTTGCATTACAATTACAAACAAAAAATATATGAGGATTTAAAAGCGTCATTCTGGCAGATATTAAAAAAAAAAAAAAAAAATACATATCTCAGCAACCGTGACACTGAAGACATTGAGTCTACCGGAGATAAGTAGTCCATAAACCCCCAACTCCCCCAAAAAAATATATGTCAGTCCCATTACTAAACACCCTGTATAGTGAATAAAAAGGCAGAACGGCGTTTGAGCTTAAATTAGTTTCAATACTCTCCCCCAGAGATGGCGCTAGCAGTAACTTCGTACTTCTACAGTTCTTTGTAAAGCGAAGGAATTATCAAGGCATATCCCTTAAAAAGATTGAAGTGAATAAAATATCAAAGTAATCACATTATTTCCTCGTTATAATTATGTAATTATATGCTCTTATATACTAAATAGGAGGCCTGTACCCGAAAGGAGTCCTAACCATCGAATTATCCGCGGCTTTGTATTCTTTATTTTTATCTCTATCCCTAGAGATATAAATAAAGAATACAAAGCCGCGGGCAGAAACTAGTTTATAATATTAGTATGATGTGACTAGCTTCTGCCTCTCGCTTTATGTAGTCTGTATGTTATTCTAGGTTTAGGTTTTAATTTGTGCAAAATTTCACGTCGATAAATTCAGTAGGTCACCTAGTTTTGGCCTTCTCAAACATTTTAACTGTCTGTCAACAAAGTTAAACATTAATTTTATTAAGTTAATACTCGTAGGATATTATAATTAAAGAAGGACTCGAAGTCCGTGGGTTACCGAGGCTCTCCGGGTTTTAAAAAACGTATCAGAGGATCTGGTCTATGCGACGCGTGCCCCGAGAGCTGGTGAATCTCTATCGCAGCACAGCAGCATTGTCATACAGCGCGGGGCAATGCAGCCAACGACGCGCGGGACGCGCGCCGACTGCGGTATTGATTGATGCCAACAATCTACAGTAGTAGCTCAACTGACCCACAATTGAGCTACCTGTAGATTGTTTGCAACATTCTGCAGCTAGCTCAATTGTTTCCATTGTAAATACGAGTTCTGATTTGATTCTGTTATTATTTTATTTTTATTTTTTTATTCTATTGTTTTTTTAAAGGACTTTATTCGCTTAGCGAATATGCCAGTCCCGTTTTACAAGCACACACTATTTAATTTATCTAATAATATATATAGATTGTAATTTTCTTTGTTTATAATAAGATTAGTTAATTTAAAATGAAGAGCTTTGGATTTTGTTCATAATTAAAATAAAATATAAATAAATACAATAATGATTAGAGAATAGCTGATATCGAAAGTCTTCAGCTAAAATCTTACAAGAATCCTTTACAATCTAACTCACTCCATTTGCACTCTCTTCCCGTCTCAAATAAAAGAGAACTGCAAAGAAAAATAAACTTTATTGACACAGAACTGAAACTCATAATCCTATGCTACGACATGCTCAAAATCTCCCGCCGAAAGTCATAAGAGCTGTGAAACTGACTAATTTATATTGAGTCTTAACACGAACAGTATAAGGTCGGTTTTAGTTATAACAATTTGAAGTGCAATTGGTAAAGGAAGGATCAATTGATACCAATTTGGTTTGATTCGGTCACTGTCTAAAAGTTTGGGAGAGTTTAAATTCGGTCAAGTGTGAGTAGTACCCGCATTAGAAAACGGTCTCACGGGTCGGAATTATATACACGGTAAGCATAAACCAAACTTTACACACTGAAAAACGCCTTTCTATAAATAATACCTACTAGCGGACCTTCCTGGCTTCGCACGGTTTTAATACGGATCCCTAACTTTTTTGAAAATATAATATAGCCTATGTTTACCGGGGCTAGTGTAGCTTCCCAACGGTGAAAGAATTTTTCAAATCGGTCCAGTAGTTTCGGAGCCTATTCATTACAAACAAACAAACAAAAAATGAAACATTTTCTCTTATAATATAAGTATAGATAACAAAAGTAATTGAGAATAAGAATGAATGATAATGAATGAGAATATTTTATTTATAACTCAATCAACATAAACAAAACAAACGTGATTTAAAAATAAAAGACAAAGCAGACCAATTTTTGCAATTGAGTCACAAATCGTCTATCCCAGCATGAGTTAGTTGTAAGCAAGTTACAACCAACGCTGGTCTTCCGATACAGCCGTTTGGTGACGTCACGGAAGATGACACAAGACACAAAACAATCAAATGTATATCTTAAAATAACTAGTGAGCATCAAACATACATATCTTTATCTTAATATATTATTTAATATCTTCTAGAAACTATAATTGGTAAAGCTTTCTTTGTCATCATCATCATCCTATAGCAGTTCACTACTGGAGATAGGCCTCCCCCAATGAGCGCCATAGCGCCCTGTCTTCAGCTTACCGCATCCAGCATCTACCTGCAGTCTTTCGCAGGTCGTCATCCCACCTGGCCTTACGGCGTCCTACCGAGTCGTGGTCTCCACTCAAGAACACGTTTGCCCCAGCGGCCGTCGAGTCTTCGCAAGATATGGCCGGTTCACTGCCAAGTACTTTAGTATTTTATTTATGCTTAAATTACAAAAACATAGAAAAACTAAATCATTTTCTAGTTAGCTTTTCATTTCCTTCAGCTTCCTACTTGTGATCGATAACTTGTTTCGCTTCAATACTTTAAAAACTTATCTCAATAACTCTAAATCACAATGAATGACACAACCAGTAGTGCAACTCAATACAAAGCCCTCATCGCCCCCACACACTCGTCAGTTCACTATTACACTTATACTAACAAGAGCTCTTAACTTGCTACTTAGTGCTACATGTCACGGGCAAATCCATTGCCATTTAAAAATGTACTCTAAAACGGTAGAGGTAAGAGCGTTTTGTGAAGAAAGTTATACGTTACAAGAAGAATTATTTTCGACTAACTGCGCCCCGCGGTTTTACCCGCGTGGTGATAGATATTTATGGATAATATACAATATATCTTTATAAATTGTAGCCTATGTGTTATTCTGATGTATAAGCTATATTATTGTAAAGTTTCATTAAAATCCATTCAGTAGTTTTTACGTGAAAGAGTAACAAACATCCATCCATACTTACAAACTTTCACGTTTATAATATTAGTAGGATATACTATTTTTATGGTTCGTATCGCTCGCTCGCAAGTGGAATAAAGTCGACGGAAATTAAATAGCTGAGTGTGAGTTTTCAAGTGTCGTTGAAGTTCTAAACTTGAGTTTCACATCTGTTATGAATATTTATTGTTTGTTGGCTATTAAATTATTATCGTGGAGTGCACTTGTTTGGTATTTTATTTATACTTGATATCTATTTAACTTTTTTAATAAAGAGGTTGGAAAACTTCAAAGGACTTTAAAATGTGACCCATTATTATTTTGTACATGAATTTAAATGCGATGTGGCGCGGCGGGCGAAGGTCCGCCGCAGGAGGTTGCGGGTTCGATTCCCGCCTTGGGACAAATATTTGTAACATAATATACTAGCGGACCATCCCGGCTTCGCACGGTTTTAGTACGGATCCCTAACATTTTTGAAAATATAATATTATGATCCGGAAGCTACACTATCCCCGGTGAAGACAGCCTGTCTTCACCGGGGATAGAGTAGCTTCCCAAAGGTGAAAGAATTTTTCAAATCGGTCCAGTTGTTTCGGAGCCTATTCATTACAAACAAACAATTGTATTAATTCTCAATCTACACGTTTTCCGTTTGTGCTCGTTCTGCTCGCTCTCAGGTTTTGGCTGAAAATCAGTGTTTTTGCTTTTAGCAAAAAATATCGCTGAGCCATGGCCTATTTGTTGTACTGCGGGACACACATGTTTAGGTACCTACAGTAAGTACTTTAGTAGCCATTTTAATTGCTCGTTTTATTAATTGTTTTATGGTAATTTAGTTTAATATTGTATCTTTCGCTATGTTATTTGTATGTGTGTGTTATTAGTACCAAATAAACGTTTTATCTATCTATCTATCTATCTAAACAAACAAAAAATGAAACCTTTCCTATTTATAATATTAGTATAGATTGTTTTAAGTATACCAGTCATTCCCATATTACAAGCACTGCTTAGTTTGGGGCTATAAGATGATGTATGAATCAACCAATCCAATCTATAAATTATTATTATTATTATTATATTAGCCCGGGGTGTCCCACTGCAGGGCAAAGGCCTCCCTCCCCTTCTATCTATAAATAGTAATAATAAAATGTGAATTGCAGGATGATGATGGTAACTCCTTCTTATTCAAATTTTCTTGCAGAGACAATGAAAATGAAAATGAAAAGTTTTTATTTCTTTAAGCTTACAAATAAGCAGTTAGACAGGTCATATTTATATTATTCATTATTATCAATTAAATAATTTTATAGTTCACTTCAATTTTTTGTCCACCAGTGGAAGAAGTGAGAAGAAACTTTAAAACAAAACAAGAACTAGACAATAACTATAATAGACGAAATAAAAATAAAATAGTACTCCCTGATACAACCCTAACAACTGTTAACAAAAGCCCCAAATTTAGATTAATTAAAATGTTTAATAAACTACCTGAAATCCTAAAATGCGAACCAAAAGATAATATATTTACGAAACACTTGAAAACTTTACTACTACAAAAATGCTATTATTCAATCCACGAATTTTTCTCCGATGATAATTTAAAACAAAAAACTGAAAGTGTACTAGCTGACATACCTACAGATTAAATTAGTAAGCCTATCTACCTAATCATGACATTCCTATAATTCCTATATGACATTCCTAATTTTATAAATAATGATTGTTTAGAATTTTAGGCTAATATTTAAAAAGAACCCAAAAATTGTTGTGCCCTGACAGGGTTTTTATGCATTGTGTACCTACCCACTAAGACTACACCTAAGATACTACCTGTATGCATGAAATTACAATAAATGATATGAATTATGAAACCACTAGTATGTTCATAACTTATGTGTCTAGTAGGTACATATGATTTGCTTATCTGTAAGTTGGTAGATTTTGAGTTGGAGCAAAACTCGTTCCAAGCTTTTTTATCTTCTAAGTAATCTGATATTTTGTAATAAGCTTTTTTACAAAGAATATGTTTCACAATTTTTTAAAATAATTTATTGATAATTTTTGCAACTCATTTGGAGTTTTGTTGTAAAAGCGTATACATTGCCACTTTGACTGCGATTTTTTTTCGACGACTGCGATCTTTTTTTTAACCTAAAAAATTCGTGCTGCCGCTCTACACAGCGGTTGTGTTGCGCCGCACATGCGTTTCGTTCGAAAAATATTACGGCTGTGCTGAGTCACACAGATCTGTATTTTCTCAGCCGTTGCGCTAGTGTGGATTTACGCATATTAGTCACTTGTAGAAAACATATACCGTGTGATTTCAGCAGTCGAAGTGTTAAAAGATACATTTAAAGGGCAATAAAATGCCAATATCTATTTAATAAGTTATTATCATAAAGTATTCATGTTCGTCGCTTTGTATAATAAGCAAGTTCTAATTGATTATTTATTTTTTGTTAGCACTCTTTCAGCCTGAAAAACAGGTTTTCACCTAGTTCAGGCACCCGCATTGTTGTTTCCATCAGAATCTAAGTAAGGTACTTTTTGTTACTCTTTAGTCCTAAGATATTTTTGAATAAATTTTATTATTTATTATTTTTATTAATACTAGTTTCTGCCCGCGGCTACGTACGCTTTATTTCTATAAATAAATAAATATATAAATAAATACTGCTGGACAATCCACACAGCATTATCTAGCCCCATGGTAAGCAAAGCTTGTGTTATGGGTACTAGATAACTGATATACATAATACAATATATTACATAGATAGATATTTTTTATTATACATAGAAAACAACCAGAACACCCGGAACAAATATCTGTAGATCGTACACATAATTGTTCCGAGGCGGGAATCGAACCCGCAACCTCCTGCGTCGCAGGCGGACCTACGCCCACCGCGCCACATCGGTCGTCAAATCTCTATGGAAACGTTTGAAGGTTATTTCTATCCCATAGCAACTTATTTATTGGAAAAAGTTGCCTATGTTTTATTCCAAGTCTAAAACTACCTACCTGCATGCAATTTTAGCCCGATCTGTTCAGTAGTTTTGCCGTGAAGAAGTAACAAACATCCATACATCCATCTAAACATCCAAACCTTTGCATTTATAATGTTATGCGATTTAGCTTATATTCGCTACAATAATTTGTGGGCTTTAGCTAGGACAGGATACGTTGTCCTTTTGTGGGCCATGGGGTCGGTTCACACGGGGCGATTTTGAAATCACCTGTGTTTTTAGTAAATCAGTTTTTTTTTAATATTTGTAAATGTCTTTCTTCCACCCAGCGTGTCTTTAATAAACAAATCATCACTAGCCCATAGGGATAAACATAATTTTAAGGTAATTAAGTAAAAATTGTGTGGTTTTGACGCAATATTTAATATAATTAATATTTAGTAGATACACCTGGAAGTGATCGCTCTCAGTGATAAGGCTGCTCTTTATATTGTGTGGTATAATATACGTAAAGTGTTTTCTATCTATAAAGAAATCCGAAGAAAAAAATGTAAATCAATCCAATTTTAATTGTACGACAATCTTTAGACAAATTGTATGGAAATAACTTATTTATAAGGTATATATAGGTACCTCTCCATTATTATTGATTATTTATTTTAAGCCATTATTGTCCCACTGCTGGGGAAAGGCCTTCCTTTTCTCCTTCCACTCCTCGCGATCCAACGCTGCAACAGGCCATGATGGAAGATATCCCTCGAGCTCGTCACGCCATCTCATCCTGGGCCTTCAACGTCGCCTCTTAGCGTTGGGTGGGCTCCACTCTGTGGTGGTATTTGCCCACAAGTACTATTCATTATTTCGAAAGACTGCAGGGAGATGCTGGATACGGCAAGCTGAAGACAGGACGCTATGACGCTCATCAGGGGAGGCATATGTCCAGCAGTGGACTAACATAGACTGATGATGATGCCGATGATGGCTGATATTGAAAGCGTGTTTACACGGGGGGGTTTTGAAACAATTCAAAACCCCCCCGTGTAAACACAGGTAGAGGTACTATTATGTAGAGAAGTGCACAATACGTGTTCAGTGGCTCGTGGCGTATTGTGTGTGATTTGCAGAGAAAAATACAACTTGATGGCAATTGAAGGTTGGGACAGGTCGGCGCAGAAGTGATTTGAGTACGGAGTTCGGAAATGTTATTAAGTTTATTAGTTTTTCCTTGAGAACAACAATGTTAAATGTGTTGAATCTCCACCTTTTTACGAATTAGGCTAATAATTCGTAAAAAGGAGGAGATTCTATGTTTCGCTGTAGATATGTATGCGTGTCGCCAATAAAGCTGGTTTTTTCCTCGTCTCCTCGATCCAAAATGATGAAAAATCATGAAATCCCTCAGAAAAACTTAAAAAAGGGAGAGTACCTTAGGTACGAGAATATTATCTACGTATAGTGAAAAACTTCAAATGGATGCAGAATGGATCCCACAAAGCACATCTTTTTGATTTCTATTCTATGATTGGAAAACCCTGTTACCTATTTGGGTTTTATTTCTCACCCACATCATTTATTATTTATTTCTTATGTCAGACAAATGTTTCAAACGAAAAAGTATCTTCTGTATAACAAACACTATGAAATTATCAAATAAAATCACTTTTGAAATCCGAGCACTTCTCTCCACAAGTGTACAACCATGAACAATATTGGTCAAACAGATTATGACAGATTTTGAAATAAATAATAACATCCATTGTTGAAAACTCTATGGTACAAACTCTATGGTCTATGGATTTATAGACTCGTGGATTCCTTTTATACTGCCCTTGGTTTTGGATTATGACACATTAAATTACATGGTATAAGGATTATTTTGTATACAATATAATAGAAATGAATAAAGGGCTTTAGGAAGTTTTGAGAAAGGGTTTGGCGTTTTTTTAATACGGTTTCTTCAAGGCTTTTTCATCTCAGTTATTATTTTTGATTATTCAAAGTAATTTATTGCAATGTCTAAGATATTGAATCATCATCACCTGCCTATAGCAATCGCCGCGCGCTGGGGCAATCGTGTTCTTGAGTTGAGACCACGACTCGGTAAACGTTGTGTAGGACGCCCTCCGACCAGGGATGTTTCTTTTATAATAAGTCTATTCGGGTCTCTACATAGTCTAGGGTGTTTGTCACATGCTTTTTGATACTTCTTAAATATAAAGCGACGGTAGGGGTTAAATTAAACCATTATGTTTTTGTAAATCCTTTAATCTAGCAATACCTACTAAACCGTTGTCCACACTACCCAAAGGTTAGTAGGTAGAGAATGCTAACTAGCATTATGCTCGCCTATGTACAACTTTAGTGCAATAAAGTATATTCTACTCTATATCTGTTTATATATATGTACTTACTAACAAATTATGGATCCTTTTGATTCCGATTGGTTTTTATGTTTACTTTTTCTAAGCAATATATGCACCAATGATTTTTGTTATTATAAGGAGAAAGACGCGGGTTCAAGTCCCACAGAAATCGTTTTTTTTTTGATAATATTTAATTTCTTAAAAATTGCAACAAGTTACTTTGAATAATCATCATCATCAGCCTATAGCTCAGTCCCCTACTGGACATAGGCCTACCCCAATGAGCGCTATAGCACTCTGTCTTCAGCTTGCCGCATCCAGCATCTGCCTGCAGTCTTTCGAAGGTCGTCATCCCACCTGGTCGGAGGGCGTCCTATACTACGTTTACCGAGTCGTGGTCTCCACTCAAGAACACGTGCTACGACATAGTTTTGCTAAAAATATAGCACTTTAGATGATTATATTTCTTATTTGAAATAAACAAAACAAAATATTAGCTACCGGATTCTCGGTATACGATCCGTCACGGCCTCCATTACGAATGACAAACAGACGGCCCGGCGGTTTATTGAGGTTTTATTAATATTGCAAGAAACGACCTTGTGAGGGTAAGTTCCTATTGGCACCGTTTTCAAGTATTCATTTTGGTTTCGGGATATAATACTACTTAAAGTATTAGCTTATAAAGTAAACACATAGATAGCTTGTACCATCAAAATTAATATTAAATCTTACTTAGTAGTTGATATGTTAGCTTTGCATCATTTTCAAGTTTTCATTTCTTTTTCGGCACATTAGATTACTTTCAATGTTAGCTTATAAAGTAAACACATAGGTAGCTTGTACCATCAAAATTAATATTAGACCTTACTTAGTTGGAATGTTACATAACTTACAAGACGGAATACGCATTTAATTCTTATAAGAACCAACCAATAAACTTTCTGACTATAGGCAAATTCGTAAATAAATAATGATGGCCGATCCACAGAGCATCATCTAGCCCTAAGCCGGGCTTGTGTTATGGGTAGTAGATGACTGTTATATATAGTAATATACAATATATATTATAATATATTATCAATATCCGCAACCTCCTGCGTCGCAGGCGGGCCTTCGCGCACCGCACCACAGAGGTATAACACACACTGCAACGGGACACAGCTGCACCGCTCGCGCCCGCGCCGTGCACCGTCGTCAGCTGACACTCTGATTTCGACATCTACACGCTGTCGGCATTATCATAAGCGTGTTATTAATTTAGTATTTTCTTTATATTTTATGTATGCTAGTTTTAAGGTATATATTACTATGGACCGTAGAATAAGTTAAATAAGATCTGTTACTTTTATATGGTCTGAAATAAATGATTTTATTATTATTATAAACTTTTGAGGTTATTCCTAAAATCATCTTTATAATAACCTGATAAAAGAGAATTATAAATGTATACCTATGGATTAATGTACTGTTTGTTCCTGAACTTTGAATTCTAATACACCAAATAGGCTAGTGTCACTTCGACTGCGGCGATAATTTTTCGACTGCGATCTTTTTTTAACCTAAGCCATTCGTGCTGCCGCTCTACACAGCGGTTGTGTTGCGCCGCACATGCGTTTCGTTCGAAAAACATTACGGCTGTGCTGAGTCACACAGATGTATTGATGTATTTTCTCAGCCGCTGCGCTAGTGTGGATTTACGCATATTAGTCACTTGTAGAAAACACATACGGTGTGATTTCAGCAATCGACGTGTTAAAAAAATCTACTACGAGTAAGTCCGTCAGTAATATTATTAGAAGATATTGGATCCGTGTTTTTTCTTTTTTCAATTTAACATTTAACAAAAAATATGAAGATATATATAGCCAGTTAAAGTTCCGCGTGACATCACGTCTTGCCACACTTTTTAGCAAGTTGTGACGTCACGAGACCCCACTCCTAAACTTTGACGCGCTTTATTTTTGTAAGTATTTGTTTGATTGACAAAAGAAAAAATACGTGTCCAATATCTTCTGATAATCTAACTGGCGGACTAAATAGAAAATATATTTTTTACCCGGGACACTACTTACCCTATTAGAGAACCAATTTTCAAAAAGAAACGTAAGGTCAAGCATAAGGTATAGGTACCTAATATTTTAAACATAGACAAATATTTTATTAGCTATATATAAAATGACTATCAGTCTGTCTTGATTAATCCCCTTGGTTGGTCAACCAGGGGTGGTTGTTCAAAAAGGTCTTTAGGTAAGTACATCAATATCTAAGCCAAATAAAGCCGGGAGCACACTGTAACAGTCCAATCAGTATCTTCTCACTCGACGGGGTCCGAAAAACATAAAAAAACAAATGAAGATCCATCAGAAGCGAATTAATCGCAACAGGAAAGGAGCCGCGGTTTTTTACTAGTTTATTGTCCTTTGGAGATCCCCGGCTGCTAATGGTGTTTTTGACCGACTTCTACAAAAAGGATGATGTTTGTCTGTATGTTTTTATGTATTTTCGTAGATTTTTTGGTTAATTATGAACCGATTTGAAAAATTGTTTCGCCATTTCAATTTTTCGTTCAAAACCCCTTTTTAGAAAAAAAATATTCTGTTTTCAGTGGATGGAACTTGAAACATGTTGTAAAAAGAAAGCTATTCCCGGCACAAATGTAGATATTTGGCTTATGGCTTGGTTCTATTTATTTCTATGTCGTAAAATAAACAGAAAGCAGTATAAAATTGCGACATAATTCTATGTCTAGGTACTTCTACTATTTAATCGCAATTCTCTACTGTTTTCTGACCACGTAGCCGTAGGACATTATTTCACGTCCAGATCTACATCTTTGCAAAGTTTCATCGCAAAGTTTCATGCCAACCTCTGTGGCGCGGTGGGCGAAGGTCCACCTGCGACGCAGAAGGTTGCGGTTTCGATTACCGCCTTGGAACAATTTTGTGTACGATCTGCAGATATTTGTTCCGGGTGTTCTGATCGTTATCTATGTATAATAAAAAATATCTATCCATGTAATGTATTGTATTAAGTATATCAGCCATCTTGTACCCATAACACAATCTCTGCTTAGCTTTGGGGCTATGATGCAGTGTGGATTGTCCAGCATTATTTATTTATTATTTGAATAATGGTTTTAACATTGTTCATACAAATACTCCACCATCTTTCACCTTTACAATATTAGTAAGAAATAATCCTATTCAATAATCTATCCGGTGAATCTCACTTGACAAAATGAACACAACTAAATCAAAAACAAATTAAGCCGTGTACACAATAAAGAAATGTTATCGACCTAATATACTGAACCCTCTGATATAAAGGCGCGTACACACAGCACAATGAGACAGCGGGGCGCCGGCTTACCGACACAATGCTAATGTCGCTGCTGGATACGTGTGAACAGGGCTTTATGTGGGGTACAAGTTATAGGAGGAAGAAATAGGTTTTTAAAAGATGAAATAACCCATTTATTTGTATGTATATTATATATATGTATATATATATATTTTATAAACGTATTTCTTATATATACTCTCGTACATGTTATTTTTATAGTTTTATTTTATATTATTATATAAAAAATAATAAATATATACTCGATAACCCTGAAAGATTTACTTAACACTTTGACTGCGGTTTTTTTTCGACGACTGCGGTCTTTTTTTTTACCTAAAAAATTCGTGCTGCCACTCTACACAGCGGTTGTGTTGCGCCGCAAATGCGTTTCGTTTGAAAAATATTACAGCTCTACTGAGACACAAAGATCTGTATTTTCTCAGCCGCTGCGCTAGTGTGGATTTACGCATATTAGTCACTTGTCGAAAACTCATACCGTGCGTTTTCAGCACTCAAAGTGTTAACTTACTCTGCCCAATAAATAAAGTAGTAAAATTATAAGTCATCAGAGTACCTACTAATAGTTTCTTTTGCCAAGTCCAGTTTAGTGTCAGATAGGACTTATGTTACATATATAAAATAAATATTCAGAAATTGTTCTACCTTAGGCTGTTATTTTTAACATTATAAATTTCTGTCTCTCAATAGATCAACACCTTCGAAGCTACTAAATTCATTTAAAACGGGATATTTACCATGATTTGATGTGTTATCCAATATTTCGGCACAGTTTCATGCGCCATGATCACGGAATAACTGAAGGCACTGCGAGTTTTTATGGCCAGATATACCGATCTACCCTCAGTTTTAAAAACATTCGAAGCTATCTAATGAGAACAATAAAATCAACAAATTTAGCTATTTAAAAAATAATAATACAGCAGAAAGTATATTTCGGTGTGTGTTTTACCTTCACAAAAACTAAATCGCTTCCGCTTATAACTCGTCCCACAAAAAAAGGACATCGTTGATCTTTTTATGAACTCTGCTTTAGTTATAATACGGTGGCACTAATGCCCCACCTTTGGTGTCCCACTGGGCCAATGGTACCACTATAGTCCAACCAAGGTGTTTGACTATTATGCGATGCGATAATGTTTTTATTTCACTTTTTTGATAAGCTTTCAACTTTATTTTGGGTGATATGTTTGTGTGTTTGTTTGTTATTTATTGATATTTTTTTCAAATATTTATATAGCAAAACTAATACAATGTGAGATCGGTCGATAAGGTCTTAAAAAATACTTATGCTAGGTATAAGACGGCCGCTGGGGCAAACTTGTTCTTGAGTGGAGACCACGACTCGGTAAACGTAGTGTAGGACGCCCTCCGACCAGGTGGAATGACGACCTGCGAAAGACTGCAGGTAGATGCTGGAAGCGGCTAGCTGAAAACAGGGCGCTATGGCGCTCATTGGGGGAGGCCTATGTCCGGCAGTGGACTGCTATAGGCTGATGATGATGAGGTATAAAAAGCCCAGTTAGAGCGCCATTAATCTTTAGAGGTAGCTAAGCTAATAGTGATTAGCTTAGCTATCTCTGTACAAAGCCGCAGGCGCAAGCTAGTAAATAATAAAAATACGGAATTCCGAGTAAATTGTTTCGTTAATTGCAACAATGCGCTACATTTTAATTTTATCGTTTTGATCTTTTGAAAAGTACCAAGATGTTTTGTCTTAGTTGTTTTATTCTTCATCTTTATGACAGTTGTGTTCAAAGTCGACAAGTTCATGAAGTATTTATCAAGGAGTTTCAAAGTACTAGATATTTTACCAATAAGTATTTTATCTATCGGGCACTTCACTACATACCTACTATTCAGTCAAGTGCGATCCTTTTCAGAGTAGTGTAACCACGAGTAAAATAAATTACTCGTAGTCACACTGGTGTAGCAAAACGGTGAGACCACGAGTCTGTCATCACAATTTCAAGTTGATATAAACTTTATAAACAAAGAAAATTACAAACAAATTAATACTAGTTCTACTTATTGACGATTGAAGCAGTTAAAGTAACTGCTGAAGGTTGCAAACAATCATAGAAGATGTAACTCAAATTATAAATCAATACCAGTACGCGTGCGTCCCCGCGTCGCTGGCTGCATTGCCCCGCTGTATGGCAATGCTGATGCGCTGCGCCAGATACTCACCAGCTCTCGGGTCACGCGTCCCCGCGACGCTGGCTGCATTGCCCCGCTGTATGACAATACTGATGCGCTGCGACAGATACTCACCAGCTCTCGGGGCACGCGTCCCCGCGACGCTGGCTGCATTGCCCCGCTGTATGACAATGCTGATGCGCTGCGCCAGATACTCACCAGCTCTCGGGTCACGCGTCCCCGCGACGCTGGCTGCATTGCCCCGCTGTATGACAATACTGATGCGCTGCGACAGATACTCACCAGCTCTCGGGGCACGCGTCCCCGCGTCGCTGGCTGCATTGCCCCGCTGTATGGCAATGCTGATGCGCTGCGCCAGATACTCACCAGCTCTCGGGTCACGCGTCCCCGCGACGCTGGCTGCATTGCCCCGCTGTATGACAATACTGATGCGCTGCGACAGATACTCACCAGCTCTCGGGGCACGCGTCCCCGCGACGCTGGCTGCATTGCCCCGCTGTATGACAATGCTGATGCGCTGCGCCAGATACTCACCAGCTCTCGGGTCACGCGTCCCCGCGACGCTGGCTGCATTGCCCCGCTCTATGACAATACTGATGCGCTGCGACAGATACTCACCAGCTCTCGGGGCACGCGTCCCCGCGACGCTGGCTGCATTGCCCCGCTGTATGACAATGCTGATGCGCTGCGACAGATACTCACCAGCTCTCGGGGCACGCGTCCCCGCGACGCTGGCTACATTGCCCCGCTGTATGACAATACTGATGCGCTGCGACAGATACTCACCAGCTCTCGGGGCACGCGTCCCCGCGACGCTGGCTGCATTGCCCCGCTGTATGACAATGCTGATGCGCTGCGCCAGATACTCCCCAGCTCTCGGGGCACGCGTCCCCGCGACGCTGGCTACATTGCCCCGCTGTATGACAATGCTGATGCGCTGCGCCAGATACTCACCAGCTCTCGGGTCAAACAAGTTAAAATTCTGTACAACTTGATACCATAATTCTACTAATATTGGAGACCCAAAATGTATATGTATGGATTGATGTTTGTCTCTTCCACGCAAAAACTATTGAACGGATCGGGCAAAAATTTTGCATACAGGTAGTTCCACTTTTTGTTCCATGAATCAATTCCCATAAGATAGAAATAACTTAAAAACGTTTCCATAGACACAAAGCATTATGAGCCGTGGGTGTAAACTAGTAATTTAATAATTGCGGGATTATTATTAATTTAATAATTGCGACTTTGTTTTATACTATGTAGTGATAACTTACCAGAAGAAGAGAATTGTAAGAGGTATGTATGCTGATAAAGAATGACATTTCGTCATGTTTTTCTACCATTTGGCTTTGCTCTACATTCAAAACAACTTTTTCGCAGCCCATTGTATTTATATTCTTATATCTTGATATTTTCTTTTTATAATATTATTAATAATTGTATAACTTAAGTAAATATGACAGCCAATTAACAGTAACAAGCTTTTAATTGAATGTATAAAGTTATTGAAAAATTAACAAAAAATGACCTTATTAATATAATTGGTTGGTTATTGTAAATTGATTGATTCATATTAATGTATGTTATTTTCGATCTCATTACCTCATTCATTAAAAAAATTCATAAATTGCAATGTCCTTATTTAATTTACAAGTTGTCTTACTGACCAAAATCTGATTTCTTTCCATGTCATAATTATCTAAAAGCATAGAAGAATAGAAATAGACATACTTTATTATGCTTTATCTTATAATTAATGCCTATACACGATACCTACATAAAACGCGTCCTACCCGTTATGAGCTACGGAGCTGAGACGTGGACACCCACGATAGGGCTGGTCCACCAGTTCAAGGTCGCTCAGCGAGCTATGGAGAGAGCTATGCTCGGAGTTTCTCTGAAGGATAGGATTCGTAACGAATACATCTGACAGAGAACCAAGGTTATCGACATAGCTCAAAGAATAAGCAAGTTGAAGTGGCGGTGGGCCGGCCATATCTCGCGAAGAACCGACGGCCGCTGGGGTAAACGTGTTCTTGAGTAGAGACCACGACTCGGTAAACGTAGTGTACGACGCCCTCCGACCAGGTGGGATGACGACCTGCGAAAGACTGCAGGTAGATGCTGGATGCGGCAAGCTTAAGACAGTGCGCTATGGCGCTCATTGGAGAGGCCTAAGTCCAGCAGTGGACTGCTATAGGCTGATGATGATGATGACATAAAACGATAGACGTAAGGACTTATGCAATCAAAAATAAAACTTTACAAAAAGGTTGACAAAAACATTCCATCGATTTGTTGTCAACACATATTTGCGGTAGTTTTTAGGTTTATAACACAAGCTCTGCTTAGCTTGGGGCTAGGTGTTGCTGTGTGGATTGTCCAGCATTATTTATTTATTATCTACGAACTTCGTTGAAAGGGTCGATTCTTACGCTCTATGACTAAGCCATTCCTAGTCTATACTAATATTATAAAGACGAAAGGTCTGATTTTTTGTTTGTTTGTTTGTAATGAATAGACTCTGAAACTACTGGACCGATTTGAAAAATTCTTTCACCGTTTGGAAGCTACACTATCCGCGGTGAACATATGCTATATTATATTTTCAAAAAGTTAGGGATCCGCACTAAAACCGTGCGAAGCCGTGAAGGTCCGCTAGTCTGTTATAAATTGTATATTTATTTAATAACTCGTATTCATAAATGCATTACTATGCTCTGTCAATGATAAAAAAAAACATACACAATATCACTTCCGCTCAAATTCGGGTAAAAAACAAGTTCTTTTCATACAATTGGCACTTTTTAACAGCTTTTCGACCACGCCTATACGATAAGGTTACAAAGTTTGTAACGATAACGCTATGGGTCGAGTTTCTAAAAAAGGTGGGATGACAGATGTAGATTTTTAATCGAAGAACAAAAGAGGTTAGGTTCTATGTTCGGCTGTGTTTTTTTTTTATGTATGTTCGTTGATTTTTCCGTCAGTTATGTATCTAATAATGTCGCTCAGCGAGCTATGGAAAGAGCTATGCTCGGAGTTTCTTTGAAGGATAGGATTCGTAACGAATACATCCGACAGAGAACCAAAGTTATCGACATATGTAGCTCTGAGAATTAGCAAGCTGAAGTGGCAGTGGGCCGGCCATATCTCGCGAAGAACCGACGGCCGCTGGGGCAAACGTGTTCTTGGAGATCACGACTCGGTAAACGTAGTGTAGGACGCCCTCCTACCAGGTGGGATGACGCACTAGACTGCAGGTAGATGCTTGATGCATCAAGCTGAAGACAGGGCGCTATGGCGCTCATTGGGGGAGGCCTATGTCCAGGTGTGGACTAATATAGGCTGATGATGTATCTAATAAATTTGGATAATTGTTTTGATAGTGTATGGAGACTATTGAAGACAATCCCGAGGTAGTCCCGAAAAACTTTAGAAAACAGTGTAATTACTAAGAAATTTACAATTGCGTTTAGTTTATTCAAAACAATCATATTATTTTGTTTATTTTGTAAGTTACTAATCCCACATAAAGTTTACCTTTTGTGCTGCCAAAAAAACACTCATAATCATACTAAAACTATAAAAAATTATCTAGTAAAAGGTTGCAAGGAGATAAATATTTGAAAGTAATAATATAATTATAGTTGTATAGTTTTTGCAAACTATGCACAAATTTGTAAACCAAAACCTATAGTGTAGGTACTTGACAATAAATCATCATCATCAGCCTATGTTAGTCCACAGCTGGACATAGGCCTCCCCCAATAAGCGCCATAGCACTCTGTCTTCAGCTTGCCGCATCCAGCATCTGCCCGCAGTCGTTCGCAGGTCGTCATCCCACCAGGCCGGAGGGCGTCCTACTCTACGTTTGACAATTAATAAGGTCTTTAAATTAAATAAATAATGCTGGACAATTCACACAGCATTATCTAGCCCAAAGGTAAGCAGAGCTTGTGTTATGGGTACTAGATAATTGATATACATAATACAATACATTACATACATAGATATTTTTTATTATACATACATAGAAAACGACCAGAACACCCGGAACAAATATCTGCAGATCACACAATTGTTCCTAGGCGGGAATCGAACCCGCAACCTCCTGTACCAATTAATTACCTGGAACCCTCAGCTTGCTAGTCAGACGCGTACTCAATACGCGTCTGACTAGCAAGCTGAGGGTTTTATTTCAATGTATATCAAAATAAACTCTCTAATTTAAGGATCAGATTTGGCACGCGCACGAAATTTGACTAGTATGATTGCACGGTATAGAGTTCCAAATAATGGACGTGCGCGAAATAATTGAAATGGTCTTTTTATTTTTATTTAATTGTGCCACGTGCTAGTTATTGTACGTGATTTTAGTTTAGTTAAGTTAACGGTAGTGTTTAGTTATGTTGAAGTTAGATTTTTTAAGTGATTTTTTTAAGGTGCCCTCCGACCAGGTGGGATGACGACCTGCGAAATACTGCAGGTAGATGCTGGATGCGTCAAGCTGAAGACAGGGCGCTATGGCGCTCATTGGGGGAGGCCTGTGTCCAGCAGTGGACTAACATAGGCTGATGATGATGATGACATTTAAGGACATCCTAAGGTTGCCTGGAAGGGATCGCTCTCAGCAACACAGCTGTCCTTTATATTTCCTCTATTCTACGTATTTATTTCTTTATTGTTTTATGTATTGTGTGGTATAACATAGACATTATGTAGACATTCATTTATTTCCTGCTGCAGTACAAAACATAAACAATTACATTTTGAATAACAGCATAACAAAGTGTTTTCTGTCTATCTGGGAAATACTACTTATAATTCATAATCATCATCATCAACCTATGTTAGTCCACAGCTGGACATAGGCCTCCCCCAATGAGCGTCATAGCGCCCTGTCCTCAGCTAGCTGCATCCAGCATCTTTCGCAGGTCTTCATCCCACCTGGTTGGAGGGGGTCCTACACTACATTTACCGAGTCGTGGTCTCTAATGAAGAACACGTTTGCCCAAGCGGCCGTCGGTACTTATAATTACTTTCTGTTAATTAATATTCTAATATTTTTAATGACTCTTTCAAGATCATTAAAAGTGGTAAAAGGCCTGTGTCCAGTAGTGGACCAATATTGGCTATATTGGTCCACTGCTGGACACAGGCCCCTCCCTAATAAGCACCTGATTGGTGTTACCTATAGAAGTGATTCGTTTGGGATACATTTTCAGACGACCGATGTGGCGCGGTGGGCAAAGGTCCGCTTGCGACGCAGGAGGTTGCGGGTTCGATTCCCGCCTCGGAACAATTGTGTGTACGATCTGCAGATATTTGTTTCGGGTGTTCTGGTCGTTTTCTATATATAATAAAAATATCTATCTTTGTATCGTATTGTATTATGTATATCAGTTATCTAGTACCCATAACACAAGCTCTGCTTACCATGAGGCTAGATGTGAATTGTCCAGCATTATTTTTTTTATTTATTTTTTTTCGTGCAAAAACTATGGATATCCGCGTTTGACAATAAAAACAGCCAAGTACGAGTTTTTTTTAAATATGCCAGGTACTTACAAACTTCTAGTAATATAATGCTGTTCTTCCGCTCGTAAGTATTGTTGCGAAGTGGGTGTGGTCGGTATAGAAGCTTTTTGATACCGCTATGCTATTGTGTGGGGCTCGATTCCCATACAGCACTTTTCGATAATCCGAGTGTGTGTTTGAGATTATGTTGTTTTGTATTTTGCGGATTATTTTCTTGCAGTATATTATATTAAAAAAACTATTATTGCTAGCGTTAACGCATTCACTGCCCAACTACGGCAGTGTGACCCAGATACAACACAGTTTTGGTGTTGTCTCGAGGCTCTAACAAATACAACTTCACCAAACTTTCATCTTTATAATCTTACTAGCTGCGCCCCGCGGCCCCGCCTGCGTTGAAATCTATGTGTCAAATAGTTTATAAACCTTAATCTTGAATCACTCTATCTATTTCAAAAAACCGCATCAAAATCCGAGATCTAAGCATACATATAAGACAGACAGCGGGAGGCGACTTTGTTTACCTACTATGTAGTGATAATAGGATAGGATACCTACGTAAAAAAAATTCACCAAAACCGGGCCCAAAGCCTCTTTTAATATAACCGACTTCAGGGATTACTTAAAAGGAGGAGGATCCTCAAATCGGCTTTTTTTTCGACGACTGCGATCTTTTTTTTAACCTAAGCCATTCGTGCTGCCGCTCTACACAGCGGTTGTGTTGCGCCGCACATGCGTTTCGTTCGAAAAATATTACGGCTGTGCTGAGTCACAAAGATCTGTATTTTGTCAGCCGCTGCGCTAGTGTGGATTTACGCATATTAGTCACTTGTAGAAAACACATACCGTTTGATTTCAGCAATCGAAGTGTTAACGCTAATTTCACTTTTGAAATCAACCTCCCTCATATAGTTTAGCTTTAATTTGCTTAAATAAAATGATTAATTCGCCTCAACATAGGGTGCTCCTAATTAGGTGGCGCGTGCCTCGCACAGGGTGTTCGCGACCCGCTGCGAAGATTATTGGTAAATTGTAGTAATTTTCGATTGTTGTGTTTAATTTTATTCTCATTTGTTAATAAAGTATAAGTAAAAAATCATTTATTTGTTTAGGCTTACAAAATAAGCACTTAGACAAGTCATATCTTGTCTAAGTGCTTATTTGTAAGCCTAAAGAAATAAACATTCATTTTATTTCATTTCATATTTTATATATAAATTATTATCAAATAAAATTATTTTACTGTTCACTTCAATTTTTTGTCCACTAGTGGAAGATGTCCTTCTTAGTAACTTTATGTCATTTAACTGTAATGATTTATTTCTATTGATAAATTAATTAAGTAACGAGGGTTGTTTTAAAAGAAGAGCTCTATTTACATACCAAAGTTTTATGCACATTAATCCAACACCGCTACCAACCAGCAAACTCGCACTTGACGGTTTAAAAAATCATAAATTAACTAGCGTGGTGATAGATATTTTGGATAATATACTATGTATCGTTATGAATTGTAGCCTATGTGTTATTCTGATGTATAAGCTATATTATTATAAAGTTTCATTAAAATCCATTCCGTAGTTTTTACGTGAAAGAGTAACAAACAAACATCCATCCATCCATCCATCCATACTTACAAACTTTCGCGTTTATAATATTAAAAGGATTAGTTTGCAACCGTTTCTGTCCTTATCGAAATCTTTTCTTTATGAGAAGAACTTTGAATACCAAAATATAGCCAGGACTCCACCAGAGTCTGGGCCTAAATCTAGTCTCTCAAGTCTAAAGGCACACGTCGACTAAGCCCATGTATCATACGTGGTAGCAATCAGGAGTAACGGATGGCCTCTGTAATTTCAGAGCAAGAGGCATCTGGATTTATTGTGGAGTGGGATATAGGATTTATAATACTTGTTGGGTAGAATGAGGAGAATTGGTGTACGAATACTTTGTAGACGAATATAAAGCCTGCCTAACGTCATCATCATCATCAACATCAGCCTATATTAGTCCACTGCTGGAGATAGGCCTCCCCCAATGAGCGCCATAGCGCCCTGTCTTCAGCTTGACGCATCCAGCATCTACCTGCAGTCTTTCGCAGGTCGTCATCCCACCTGGTCGGAGGGCGTCCTACACTACGTTTACCGAGTCGTGGTCTCCACTCAAGAACACGTTTGCCCCAGCGGCCGTCGGTAAACCTGCCTAACGTATTTAATATTAAATTCGAAGCTAGTTATTAATTACTCTCCTCCGTAGACCGAGACACGTTCTTGGTGACCCCGTTGACCCACTCACTGACGCTAACCCGGAAGTGACGGCAACAACTCAGCTTCCGCACACTACACTACCGACCAATAACCGACCCCGCCGGACGCGGGGTCGAAGAATTCCCCGTTTCCGCCCTCAGGTGCACTCGTGCACCTAGGCGTTACCTCCCTACCCTCTTGTAGCATCTGGCAACAGCCCAAGCCGAGGCTCGCACCAAGTGGTGGCCCTTGTGCGTGTTGCCCCAACCTAATTTTTACCGGCGAGGCGCCCTCTGCGCCCGCCAAAAGTCCGGTAACGCTGTCATGGCCATCTGAGGTCAACAGCATAATAGTCCATTCGAAAAAAAAAAAAAAAGTTATTAATTAGGTTGACTACGCTATTGTATTAGGTAAACATGGTTTTAATGCTTTGAATATATAAATTTAAAAAAAAAAACACTTTGTCATTTAGCTTTTCTGTGGCTAGGTTAATTTAACTTATGAGTGTGTTTAAGCTGTGGGTCTTCCTTAAATTAATTAATAAAATAATGCTGGATTATTTACACAGCATTATATATCAAGCTTAGCAGAGCTTGAGTATTAAGTACCAGATAACTGATATACATAATGCAATACATTACGTAGATAGATACACTTATTATACATACTAGCGGACCTTCCCGTCTTCGCTTGGTTTTAGTACGGATCCCTAACTCTTTTGAAAATATAATATAGCCTATGTTCACCGCGAATAGTGTAGCTTCCCAACGGTGAAAGAATTTTTCAAATTGGTCCAGTAGTTTCGGAGCCTATTCATTACAAACAAACAAAAAATCAAACCTTTCCTCTTTATAATATTAGTATAGATAAAACGACCAGAACACATTGAACAAATAACTGCAGATCGTATATTTATCCCGAGGCGGGAATCGAACTCGTGCTACGACGCCGGCGGACCTTTGCCTAGCGCGCCACGGAGTCCGTCCATATTTTATTTTATTTTTACATTTTTAGGAAAACTCACAGATAGGATTTAAAAAGGTAATAATGATGACAACTGGTACAAGAAAACTTTTGAAACTATCATGGTTATTAATACTAAAGTCATTTAAAACGGGATATTTACCATGATTTGAAAAACGGAAGAATTGATGTACCAACCGCTTCGCGTTCTGATACCGTCAGTGTTGTGTGTCGTGATCGAGCTGCGTTCGATAATAGTGAAACCGGTGGTAGTGGCAACGTTCGTAGCAAAAGACAAAAAATTAGGGTAGATCGGTATGTCTGCCCATAAAAACTCGCAGTGCCTTCATTTACTCCGTGATCATGGCGCATGCAACTGTGCCGAAATATTGGATAACTCAAAAATCAAATCATGGTAAATATCCCGTTTTAAATGACTTTAGAACTGGTACAAGCCTATGTAGTCCAGGCTCTCCATAAAACTGAAAGGGATCTATAAAGCCATCTCCACTCTTTCCCGCCTCACCAACCCGGGCACGCTTTGAGCTCACCGCGCGTTTTTACGCAACAAAAATATCTTTTCTTACTTCAAGCCGACGGCCCATGCCTGGGACAAAAATGTCGCTCTTACCCGCGGAATGTTACCATTGTCAACCAATCGCTTTTTGGCACCAAGTGTTTGTCACTTGGATGTACGGGAGGCTTTGTTTGATGTTGATTTATATTGGAGCTTGAAGGTCATTCAAACTGACAGGATTGCTTGACTGGCGTTATGTTTGCAGGTCGGTATTCTGCTAAGTTAGTCGCTTTACTATGACAATAGTTTCGTCACAGAATGACACAATTTGATATTCTACCATAAAGAGGGATATTCTACAGATGGAGGGACGCGCGTCAAATGTGTCAGGGTCGAAAACATTATATTTCTTTTCGTGCTTATACACCATACCTTCTATCTTTCCGTGCAAATACACTGTACAATCTAGAATTTGTTTTATCAATCGGGTTACAGAATCATCCCCTTTCGGCTTAGTACAAATGTTCGTGGCACCTTTTATATTATTCCTGGTACAGATTTTAATGTGTTTAAAATCCCACCCATTCTTTCAATAGGTCTTAGGCCTTCACAACATGACAAAGTTTCGCGGTAAAATTTATAGCTGCGCCCCGTGGCTTCGCCCACGTGGAAATCTATGTGTCAAATGGTTTATAAACCTTCCTCTTGAATCACTGAAAATCCATTGCGTAGTTTTTAAGATCTGAACATTTATAGGGGTAGACAGACAGCGGGAAGCGACTTTGTTATATACTATGTAGTGAAGAAGGATTCCCATCTTAAGGTAAATTACTGGTATACGGTCTACATACCTTTTGGCAGGTCATACAAACATTCAGATCAACTCCGGCAGAAATCAAACACCATTCTTAGCTGGATCTCCCTTCACTACACCTTAGAGGTCGTGGTCCTTCACCAAATGCTACTTGAATTAATTTTAAAAAACATCGTCAGTTTCAACGCCAGATGTCCAACAAAAAGTTCGTTCTTTGTACATTCTTTTGTACGGAACCCTAACAAAGGACTGTTTTATTATTTTAAAAGGGTTCCGTGGGCGTTCGCTTCCGTTTTCATTCAAATATTTTTGGGGTTGCTATTTTGTTCTTACTTTTTTACGATAAATACGACACTTTGGCATATGGTTGGTATTTTTTATATGAAATGGCATTTTTTGATTTTGAATGCATCATCTACAAGAAAAAAAATATAGAATGCATCTACTAGAAATAAAATAATATATTAAAGGTTGAATATTTCTACTAGAATGTCATTTAAAGCTAAAGACAAGAAAAGCTGACTTACGGAAAAATAGAGAAAGTCGTTATTGGCCAGACCAAAAACAGACCTACTAACACGTTTTTAGTGAAGCTATGACCGTGATGTCATCATCATCATCAGCCTATAGCAGTCCACTGCTGGACATAGGCCTCCCACAATGAGCGCCACAGCGTCCTGTCTTCAGCTTGCCGCATCCAGCCATTTTGATTTAATTTCTTAAAAATCGAAACAAGTTACTTTGAATAAGCATCATCATTATCATCAGCTTATAGCAGTCCACTACTGGACATAGGCCTCCCCCAATGAGCGCTATAGCACCCTGTCTTCAGCTTGACGCATCCAGCATCTGCCTGCAGTCTTTCGCAGGTCGTTCTACATCATGATTTTCTACTGCAGACAGAGTAACTTAGTAGAAAAGAAACTGTAGTTTCTGAAATATTTTTAACATAAAGTTTATATGTAAACAGCTAACTGTTGTAAGTTGCCAGTTGCCGCACAAAAGACAGGGCGCCATGGCGCTCATTGGGGGAGGCCTATGTCCAGCAGTGGACTGCTACAGGCTGATGATGATTAACCTTGCTCCTAATTTAGTGCTGCTATAGAGAAATTAGTAGCTGCTTTCTTCTAAGGTGCTCACTAAGGAACGTATTTAATCTTGCTTAGCTTTGAAAAGAAATTGGAAGGTCTAAGGCCCGTTTTATGAAAGCTTGCTTACTCATAGACTTAGCTCTATTAGCCTTAGCTTGAGTGACGTTTATTCCGTAGCTATGCGTTACTCAAGCATAGATTCATGACTGAGCAAGGTTTCATAACACAGGCCTAAGTTGCTCAGTCAACAATCTATGTATAAGTAACGATTTTTTATGGCTAATGCTTTACTCAAGTATGTATTGATGTCTAAGCAAGCCTGCATAATACTGGTTTTAGAGTTCCGCAGTTACTATGATGATATCTTTTTACTTAGGTAGGTACCCTTACCTCAATACTAAGAAGGTACAGTCAACGAGTAAAATTACAGAACTTTGTTAATTACTTCGTGCCCCAAACAGAGTTGAAGGAATAATGGGTTTTTAGTTATATTTGTGTATTTTTAGTAGTGCAAATGAGCAGACCCGTTTGGGTAAATGGATTTTGTAATTGACTGTACTAGAATTGTCGTCTCCAAAACCTTTGATCATCAAAGAAACAAAAGTTTCACACAAAACGGACCATTAAAATCTACATAAATGGCGTTATAGTCAATTGTGGTGGTTTATTAGTTATGGAGTTATGGAGTTTTGGAGGAAAATGAGTATTGCAATTGAAGAAAAAAGTGAAATTCATACGATTAAGGTGTCTTTAATGATGATTGGCAATGATGCTTATCATTATTAACTTTATATAAAAATATTGAATATTATTATTAATGATTTCGTTGGCCTTTATTTGACACTGGGTACCTACGTATAATACAATACAGTAAGTACTTACAATATATCTTTATTGCATCATCAATACATAATACTAACTAAGTCTAGTGGCACAATCTGGCACTTGGCACTTGGATTTCCAGTAGAAACAGGATAACCCTCCTGTTTCTACTGGAAATCCCAGTGGATCAAAGGACACAACGGTTCAATAGGCAATGACGGTGCAGATGAATTGGCACGGAAAGGCTCGGAAACGTCGACACAAGGCCCAGCTCCGTTCCTTCCCCTACCATTCTCCCAAATCCGAACATGTATACAGCTCAGAACCAAAGAGACGCATACCGAGACCAGAAATGGTCAAACCTACAGGAGTGCCAACAATCTTGAGCAGCACTCCCAGCTGCATCACCAAGACTAACTAAATACCTATTACGCCTAACGAGATCGGACCTACGAGTCCTAGTGGGGACACTCAAAGGACACTGCCCACTAAACACCTCTTTACCATCGGAGCAACGGACAGCCCTCTCTGCAGAGGATGCCTGAGTGACGAAGAATCAGCTGCCCACGTAGTCCTGGAATGCGAGGGAGTAACAGCGCAACGACTAGAAATCCTCGACCACCCGAGGTCACTCCGCGAAGCCTGTGAAGATCCCAGGAGTATTCTGCGCTTCTGGACGGAGTTAGGCCGGTTAAACTAGTAAACACACACCACGCACAAAGGACCAATCGGAGTCGGTGTGCGGAAACAGGAGTACACTTACCATACCATCCCAGTGGCACAATCGGCGGCCTTATCGCTAAAAGTCCTTCCTACCTAAACTTATTAGAATTTTTTTAATTAGAACTTATAGATTTGTCTAAATTCTAAGCTTCTATAAAAAAACACCTATACATACATATAACACTTAAAGTGACTTGCATATCGGTGCCTATTAAAATATCTAAAAGAGGTGGATTAATCAAAATAACAACACAAAATCAATTTTACTCTTTTTATTTGACAAAAGAAATTATTTCACTTTTTTATTTCCGTTTCCTTATTATAATACAATGTAGTTAAAGTAATTAAACTATCTATCTATATTTATATTTATGTATATTCCTCTATATTTTACAAATCAAATATTTACAATGTTTATCTTCCCGTAAAGACCCATACAATTAAAATAAAGTGATAAATCTGTAGTTTTTTATAAAAACATTGACAAAAATACGTACAAAAAAACAACGAAAAAAAAATAGGTAAAAACGTGCAAAAAATAAAATTAGAATGATTCAGTTTCTATATTAAAAATACAATAGTTTCAGAGAAGACAAAATAAATCGAATCAATACCTAATGTATTCATAATTCACAAAATTTTATAAAAATAAATACCAGAGTTTAATGCAGAATACATAAATTGATCTAATAAAATATATTATCACAATACTGGTTTGCGTTCCCGTATAGATAATGAAAATATCTAAATAAATAAAAATATCAATTAAAGCTTAAATTACAGATACAAATTTACTAAAAAAATAGCTACCAATTTACAAAAAAAAATTGCCATTTCCCTAACTGATACAAAACGAGGTATTTTTTAAATTTCAGTACTTGAAAAAAGGTAAGGACGGGAAACCAAAAATACGTTTCGTGTTGTTTCAATAAAAAGAATAATGCTATGTTAAAATTTACAATATCTTAATAATAGGTGAAAATTAGTAGGTTCAAATGTATCTGGTCTTTTAATTGGTCTTTGCGAGGTATATCAAGTTACGTGATCGCTGACCAATCAGAAACAATAGTTTTGTGACATGCTAATCTTTGATTGGTCAAAGCAAACTCGACTTACGAATGCAAATATCATAGACAAAACAACTGATCAAAATCTACATTTGATGAGTTATATGAGCTAAATAATATTATTTTTGTTAATTTATGATTACAGGAATTTCATAATAATGTATTTTTTAATCAGTTGCATTATCTAATATTATCGCGATTAATTTGGATCAAAGAATTTTTAAGGATTCACACAAAAAGAAACTTCGGTTAAAATATGTATTATTTTTATACAAGAGGTAGTTTAGAAAAAAGTTTGAAGCTTGTTTCTTTGACCCATTCAATAAACCTTATTACATTTTGAAATGTTACAGTTACTATAATGAACAACTTGTATTATTAATTTATTTATTATAAAAATTTACACTTTTTATTTAATTATCTATTAAATATATTTCGTAAATCTAAAGTTGGTTGTGCCGATACTCAGACGTGACAACATTAGGCCGCCATTTTAGGTTATCCGCCATTTTGTCATGGTTTTATGATTTATTTTACACTCACTCGTAATGCCGCTATTTCGTTACACTGCTGGCCATACCCTGTGGAAAACAAAGAAGAATTATTAGAATTCAATGATTTAAAAAAACTTTGAGCCAATAATAAGTCCAACAAATAAAACTAAGACCTTAATATGCATGCAATTGTTTAATTAGATATTGCTAGTTTTTTCCAAATCTTATACAAGATTTGAAATTTTTTTTTAGATTTTTTTAATCTTATCTTTTTACGATTTTCTCCTATTTGTCAAACGTAATTTTGTATGTCTACGTATTTTTCTCTTATTTGTCAAAATACATAGGTGTATAATGTTAATAAGTGAAGAAAAAAATCATTGAACTGACACCTAATGATTCAAAAATATAAATTCCTCTCTTAAACCAGTTGAAAACTGTATTTTAAAAGCCAGGAATCTTGTTTTAGGATTAATATTTTACTATAAATTCTCTCATAAAGGAAATATTCTTGTTTTTAAATATTTCAATATTTATATAATTTGTTAAAACAGTTTCCTTTGGTTGGCTTGGTCGTCACTGCCGCCACGATAGGCATTGTGATCGCCACTTTATTCGTTCAACCCTGAAGCTGCAGCGTTCATAATTCGCCACTAACCCTTGCTGGTGCTAGGAACTGTAGTATTCTTCGGGTCGCGTCTGATGAAACGCCTCTTCATCTGCTAGTAGAGTTCGGAGCACTGATGCAAAAACGTAGCATCCATCTGGATAAGCACTTGCATAGCCCAGACGAGCTACGTTTTTGCATCACTGCTCCGCACTCTCCTAGCAGATGGAGAGGCATATCATCCGCAGAATCTGCAACATTGTCTTGTTACTTACGTCAATAACCCGGGGTTCGCGTCGGTCTGGTACCAGGAGTACTGCGGCACGTAGGGCGGATGGGGCTGCGGCCCGCCCTGGTGGTGCAGCGGGTGCGCGTGCGCCCCCTTCATGTCCCACGGGCCTGGCGCGCCCTACGACAACAAACGGACACTTGAGACATAGAAATCTACATAATAAATAAATAATTTATAAATCACACTCACAATTTCACAACATATAATAATTATCAATTTTAGCGGGTTTAGGCGGTTCTCCGAGGAAAGCTAAGGCCCACCCATTTTATCTTATTATTATTATTTTATATTATCTTTTTATCTTATATATTAGAAATATAAAAAAAAATACATTTTGAGATACCAATTGTAGCTAAGCTTATTTCTAATGGCTCTGCAACAGGATTTTAGGTGATTTGCCATCGTAATTCGGTAATATTAAATTGACGAATAACTTAATTCGTCAATATTAAATTGAAATGAAATGAAATGAAATGAAATGAATTTATTTGTTAAAAGACTTACACAGACATAATAAACTTAAATGTAAACTAAACGTGTTAGTAATCATGTAAGTCCAGTAACAAAATGGCTTTGCCTCAGCATGAGTTGGATGACTAGCATGCTAGCAACCAACGCTGATCTTCCGGCAAAGCAATTTGTTGGTGTTACGGACTGACTACTCACTACCGCTATACAAACAAACAAAAACGCACTAATATAAATAAAATCAACAAGAATACAAATAGAATGTGAATAATAAAAAATAATATGTTAAGTACATGTATGCTTAACAAAAGAGAAATTTAGAGCAAACATAACAGAATATATATATATATATATATATATATATATATATATTTAGAATAAAATATTATAAAATTTATATAGATTATAAGAAGTTTACCTATTTATTAATTCTTATAAAATACTTGTGTCTTGTCTTAGACTCTCCTGTTGCATCTGATGGTCGAACAAAAATTTTTTTAGTTTTAATCTAAAACCATGGAGACTATACAGGTTCCTTAACGGTGGCGGGATATTGTTCCAGCACTTCGAAGCAGCATAGCGGAAGCTGCCTCTGAAACAGGCAGAGCTGTGCCGCTGTATCTCGAGCTGCATCGAGCACTGGCGAGAGCCGCAAGACCTTGAGCTAGACAACCATGACAACTTCTCGTAAAGATACGATGGTGACTTAAACTTTAAAACCCCAAACATAAGACACGCAAGATGCAGTTTTCGACGATGCTTCATTTTTAGGATGAAATGCCTATTTAAAAACGGCGTGACGTGATCTCTAAATGATACATCGAAGCAAAAGCGGGCGCAGGCATTTTGGACTCGCTGAACAAGTCTTTGCGTTCTCGCAAGCAATCGGGGTCCGATTACTACGTCCGCATAGTTAAGTTTCGACATCACAATAGACTCTACAAGCTGGATGCGTAAATCAGTACTGAGGTACGGTCTCAGTCTGTAGAGGATCTTCAGTCTGTAGAAGCAGTTCCTGACAGAATCAGAAACATGCTTCTCATAACGAAGGTGACTATCCAACTGCAGGCCAAGGTTCCGTGCCTCGTTGACACGCTCTACTGACTCACCCATTAGCATTACACTCTGCGTGGGACTAAGACGCTGTATCTGATATTTAGTACCAAAAATCATGTATTTCGTTTTGTTCGGGTTCAACAGGAGACTATTTCTTTTAGACCATGAAGCTATATTAGAAAGATCACTATTGAGTGTCGCTATTGTATTGTCAATATCAGATGGTTTGCAAGAAATATAAACCTGAATATCATCAGCGTAAATATGAAACTTGCAATGCTTGATAACAGTTTGCACGTCGGCTGAAAAAATAATAAAAAGAAGAGGCCCTAAAATTGAACCCTGTGGAACTCCTTGCCTGACAGGTGAAAAGTCTGAAAATAAGTCTGTACCGCCAGTACGAACTACCTTTGTGCACTGATAACGATCTCTGAGATAACTGTTGAACCAACGTAGAGCCCCCTGGTCAAAAAAAATTGACGAATTACGATGGTAAAAAAGTTTGATTATTGAAAGCATTTGGATAAACTTAAAGCTAAAAAATAATTAAAAAAGCGTGAACTCAAACAACACGTTCCTAAAATATTCCATAGTCGTGATTGGTGCGAAAAAAAAAACGGTACAGTGACAAAAAAATATCATGTGAAATAAGTATAGAAAATAAAAGTTTACTAATAAAGCCCCGTAACGCCGGTCTGTCATTCGAATCTAAGCGATCGTTATGACCTAAGTTTTTTCTGTCTAGATATTTTTCTAAGTACAGAAAAATAACAGTCTACTAATAAAATCTACCATAACGCCGGTCTGTTATTCTTAGATTAGAATAACAGACCGGCGCGGCGTTATGGGGCTTTTATTAGTAGACTGTTATCTCAGCGATCGTTGTGACCTAAGTTTTTTCTGTCCAGATATTTTTCTAAGTACAGAAAAATAGCAGTCTACTAATAAAAGCCACCATAACGCCGGTCTGTTATTCTTAGATTAGAATAACAGACCGGCGTTATGGGGCTTTTATTAGTAGACTGTTATCTCAGCGATCGTTATGACCTAAGTTTTTTTCTGTCCAGATATTTTTCTTAATAACAACCTAGACGTGTGTGGATTGACTATCATAAGGTATTTATTATTTTCCACGTGTAAGAAATACACGTGCTGAGCGTTACAATTAAAAAAAAACTAATACATTTAGATGTATTGCGTGTGTTCACATTATAAATGTAACAGTCATTACGCTAGAGGGCGTGGCGGCGCGCCTAGCATCACTTTGATTAAATGTATTTTTAACACGTTTTATGATCAAATACTCCAGTTTTATTAACTTGTATATGGTATTCTATGGATTGGTTGTGAGTTTTTGTTAGTTTAGTTAGGGAATAAATGAAAACCAGCGCTGCATTAGCACCCGTTTCAATGAAGCATTTAATGCTGAGCCGGTAGCCTATAATTTATGTTCTCGCCGTATATTGAGTTCTTACTTTGAATTGAGTTCGTATTGTTTGATAATGTAAACTCTAAAAAAGTATGTTGAACTATGTACTTATAAAAATCTATCGTTTCTTATTTGTGTTCATTTAGTTTGCATCAAAAAAAAAAAAAACACGTGACCAGCAATAAATAGGAGAACACAAACAAAACAATCTAAATATCACATATGGCTTAAAATGAATTTTAAATAGTTCACATAAAAAACTACAAAACCAACAAAAAGAAAAAAGCAACCTGTGTTTGGTAGGTACATTTGCTGTTGCCCCCTATACCTCCATCACACTTTCCCCGCCTTACCTTGAACATCCACGGCATGGGTCTTCTGTCTGCATGACCGTCGTCTTCGCCTCCGAAATAGCCTTCCTACGAGAAAAGACAAATCTTTTCTCATCATTCAGAACATTACCATAGCTAAAAAGCATTCTACGATTCTAACATAATTTAATTTTATGATTAATTGCCAACCCAATTTAGTAATTATGTTTTCCCCAAGATGATCTAGCCAAGCTTTATTATACAAAAAAAACATAGTCAAATCTCAAATGTCCACATTATTTTGTACATTCTGATAAACGGAATTAGACATTTCCCTTAAAGTCATGTAGATCCCACCCAATGACTATATAAACATCTTCATAAAAGCTTTTATTTGTTAAAGTTTCACAGACTATAGTCGAAGGCTTTTGGCTATTTCTCTCTAACCCCAAAGTCTATTTTACCCCACCTAACCTTAACAATAATCACTATACAAATAAGTGTATTTTTGCCAGCTAATCTGTAGCTTAGCTACACATAGCTGGTAAAAAGACACTACAACTCAGTAAGTGGAATTACGTATCTCACTCGTAGGTCCCATACGCTTTGACATATTGCCCTCTAACCCCGTAGTCAGTCTTACCCCACCTAACCTTAACAATAATCACTATACAAATAAGTGTCTTTTTGCCAGCTAATCTGTAGCTTAGCTACACATAGCTGGTAAAAAGACACTACAGCTCAGTAAGTGGAATTACGTATCTCACTCGTAGGTCCCATACGCTTTGACATATTGCCCTCTAACCCCGTAGTCAGTCTTACCCCACCTAACCTTAACAATAATTACTATAGGTACAAATAAGTATTTTTTTGCCAGCTAATCTGTAGCTTAGCTACACATAGCTGGTAAAAAGACACTACAGGTAAGTAAGTGGACTTACGTATCCCACTCGTGGGTCCCACGATTGCTGGTGTGGAGGCTTCACGTCACACGAGCTACCGTCCGGCGACCGGCCAGCTGACGGCTGAAATAATGAGAAATTGTTAGTATATCACTACATACTATAAAACAAAGTCGCTTCCCGCTGTCTATCTGTCCCTATGTATGCTTAGCTCTTTAAAACTACGTAACGGATTTTGATGCGGTTTATTTAATAGAGAGAGTGATTCAAGAGATTTATAAACCATTTGACGTATAGATTTTCACGCGAGCGAAGCCGCAGGGCGCAGCTAATCCAAATATAAAAATGAGAGTGGAACTGGTCAAGATTGATCGACCTAGATATATTAGTTTCTGCCCTCAGCTTCGCATGCGTTGTTTCTTAAAGTTTAGTAAGTAACGTCTCTTCCATGCATCCCGTTCTTGGGAGAGATCGCTCTCAGCGATAAGGCTGCCTTTTATACTTATTTTATGATATTGTTTATTGTATTGTTTTCTGTTTTCTGACAATAGAGTGTTTTCTGTCGATCTATCTATCTATGTAACTTAAGTTTTTTTTTGTTTAGCAAAATTCAAATAATTGGGAAACCATAAATAACAGTTACGGCTATTTAATAACCAAGTGAACTGATTTACGAAATAAAAAGTAGACAATATTTTATTTCAGTTTCAACAACCGTGGATAGAGACAAGTTACCTACAAGCTAAAACTAAACCGCGAACAGAAACTAGTTAGTTCTAAAACCTAGATAGTTCTCTTACATATCCAACCTTGACATCCCAGGCCTGCTGGGGCGGTTGCTTCACATCCCAGGGGGTGCCCGTTGGGCTGAGCCCAGGTGACAGCTCGGAGACTGGCGTGGAGCTGGGCGTAGGCGAGTGGGCTTGCGCAGGGCCGCTCTGGTACGCTGAGGGAGAGTGTTGGGAACCGCTTGAGCTACCTCCACCTGTGGACAAAGAGTTATCAAATAAATTGTTGGTAACATCACTTGAAAACAGCTGGACGTACCTATTTGGTATATTTTTCGAATGTTGACAAAAGTCCAGGGTTCTCAATCTTATATCATTATCATCATCATCAGCCTATAGCAGTCTACTGCTGGACATAGGCCTCCCCCAATGAGCGCCATAGCGCCCTGTCTTCAGCTTGCCGCATCCAGCATCTACCTGCAGTCTTTCGCATGTCGTCATCCCACCTGCCCGGAGGGCGTCCTACACTACGTTTGCCGAATAATAACTTACCATGTAATAATTGGTTATTGCTGGGCGGGCTGCCCGGCGGCATGCCTAGGCTGGGCGGCGGGGCGCCCACCTGGGCGGCTTTCATCATCTTCTTGTATTTACTCCGCCGGTTTTGGAACCAGATCTTCACCTGTAAAGAAGATGAATGGTTAGACTCATCATGGAAGAAGAAATGCGGGGCCGTCTTTGGGGACTGCCGATAGAAGTGAAAACTAAGTGATTTTATATTTTATTGATTCTGGGAAGCGTGCGGGGATGATGACGCGAGTTCCACGCTTTTTGTTCCCCAAAAATTACACACACACATATATTTATATATATACAATACAATACAAATACGCTTTATTGCACATCAAACACAGAAAAATCAGAAAAGAACAAACAAACAAAGATACAGATGCACAATGGGCGGCCTTATCGCTAAGAGCGATTTCTTCCAGGCAACCTTTGGATGGACACGTAGCTATAGTGTAGGTATAGACGGTGGCGTATTATAGATATTAAAATTGTAAATAAATACACAGTTAGGAAAGCGTCCGATGACGATAACGCGAGTTCCATGATTTTTGTTCAATTAAAAGTTCTCAACGCGCCTAAAGAAGTGTTCGCTTCAAAAACTTTTAAAATGTGTATTTGTTATTAGCACTAAACTCATTAATAAAGGCATTTTCATAATGATTATTTTAAGTTTCACAATATTTCTGCATGCGCCATGATCACAGAACAACTGAAATTACTGCGAGTAAGTTTTTATTGGCAGATATTCCGATCTACCCTCATCTTTATAGAAAAAAATACGAAAAAATCTCAAACCACACAAGATTTGACTATCGGAATCCTACCTTCCAAAACACTTTGTAAAACTAACCAGAAAACTTAGCACAAGTAGGCATGTCTTTAACATTCTGCAAACATTTAGTTCCTACTGACTTACACGCAGATGTTCTGTATATATATATATATAGATGTATATATAGAGTAGGTATGGGGTAGCACGAGTAGGCGGGACCGGGGGTGCAAACTACCGTTAGTCTGCCGTTACGCGCTAGGGGTGGGACGTGTCGATGATTTGGATATCGATAGATTTTAATTTTAGATGTTTTTTTTATCTCTAATTGATATATTCTCACTAGACCATGGGGGGCTAGATGTGTATTAGACTAACACAGGACTGGCTTTAACTTAACATAAAGACTTATCCCCAGCAGTGGATCGACTGGCACAGATTATGATGACAATGAATGTCTTAGCACACTATGCACATATAACTTATTATATTCTGTGTCCGGAATTATGTATATTGTTTATCGAATACCAATATTTACGTTGAGGGATAAAGTTTAGCAATATTTATTCATTTGTTTATTTTTTACAAAATAAAATAGTAAGCATGAAATAAAGGGATTAGATGAATTAACATTTAAAGGTATTTTACAGGCTCATAAACAAATTCCATGCACAAAAATTTACTGGAACTTATTTCCTAGTAAAACGAATAACTTGAAAACAATTATCTATTTTATTGATCATAGCATAATAAAAAGTCAACGGCGGCTTAACTTGCATCTATTACTACTGTATAAAACACAGCTTGCCCTCTAAGCGGCTATAATACTAATTCCAAACCACCCACTGCACTGTGAACTGGTTCCATGAATAATTTATTTTAAAATTAAAACAGTATTCCAGGTAAAATTAAAAACGCAAATAAAATCGCGAGATTTTTACCCGCCGCGTGTCACAAGACTGGTTATGCATTGATTACACGAATTCGCTATAAATTGATCACTTATCAGTAATGTTACTTGTCATGCGAGTAGAGTCATAATAGTACCTACAATAAAAACAACATAAGATTATTATGTTGGAGTTATGAGGTAACTTACATAATTTAAGTTTTCGCACATACAACATGCCACTTAATTATAAACAAAAACAAAGTCTGTGGTAGGGTATTGCTCGAGTTTCTTGTGCAGGTTTTGTTTATTTAGTTGAGTATTTTGATTAACAGCGAAAGTAATTCGAATTAATAGTAAAATCCATTTGATTTATAATAATAGTAAAAAGGAAAAGACCGGGTCACTTTATGGCCCGAGATCATGATACATGAGAGACACAATAATAATAAAATCTTTATTTAGAACATGTTTACATAGGATCATAGATAGAAACATATTGAAACGATGACACTACCGAAGCTTTAAAAACTGTGTGGTCAAGTCAATGTATGTGTTTGTCTTAAACAAACAAAACCTTTTTCGATACGTTCATGGATCATACTTTGGTACAATAAGTAGATAGCTACTGTTTGTAGTTATTACTCTTTACATACAAACAGGTAACTTATTAACATGTGTAATAATAAAGTGGATGTTCTAGTAAAGTAATTTGTTATATAACAAGACATAAATCAGAGAAATTTAAAAAAAAACAATTAGTTCACGCAATCTGAATGATGGATTTATTAATTTACAATTAAATTTATAATTAATTAGAACTGTTTTAATAGTGCTTAGCGTTTTATTAAAAAACTACCTTCTGCCCGCATCAACTAACCCGGTACCAAAAAATATATATATCTACATAGGTATAGCTACAAAAGAATTATGTAGGTTTCTATGGTATTATATCAAATTTCGACATGTAATTCCAGAGATTTTTGAGGTAGGCAAGTAGAACTAATTTCATTATTAGACCTGATTTTTAGAATATAAAGACTTATTATCTTTGCCAATAAAATACTAATACCAAAACTGTGAAGATCCACAAACGAAAATATCAACATCGATAGATTTAACTCGATAGAATAAAATCTATCGACATCAAAATATACCCCATCCCTAAACCTTCACCCCGCGATTAGCCAGGTCAAAATATACCTTAACTTAACCTATTGAACTCTACACCCTATCACAAGGGAGTTAGGTTCAAATTGTTTAGTTAATCTATAGGTATTCAGTCCTCTTTGGCGTAGGAACTACTATTTATTCTGTGCTTTGACGGGCTGTTGAAATATTGAGGTGTATAAATTGACTAGCTGCGCCCCACGGCTTCGCGTGGAAATCTATGAGTCAAATGGTTTTTTAAACCTTCTTGAATCACTTTAGCTATTAAAAAACCCGCATCAAAATCCGTTGCAAAGTTTTAAAGATCTAAGCATACATAGGGACAGACAGACAGCGGGAAGCGACTTTGTTTTATTCTATGTAGTGATTCTTTTTTTTTTATTTTTTTTTATTTAGTTTGTTTCGTCCCACTGCTGGGCAAAGGCCTCCCCCAAATCTTTCCACTCAGTGCGATCACGTGCGATCTCCCACCAATCTCCAAGTGATTCATTTAATCGTGTTTTTTTTGACGTGGCATCGAGCCTTATTATAATTAAGTAATATGTATAATAGTAAAGTAGATTAAACGATATCAAATGTGTACCTACGATGGAATAAATGAAATGAAATATCTATTTACGATAAAATATGCGCCATATAAAATGAACCACAAGAAACCCCCGCTTCCCACACTGCTATTTCGTCAGAGGACGGTGGCATGCAACAAGCGGCGGTACAAAGAGATGGCGGACATAGGCCGCATAGCGCGCGGTTACACTATTCCATCTTCCATCATTGTGGATGGGGCTATGCGAGATGATTCGATGAAGTCTATGTAAATAGTTTTTGTCAATGGTTTTTGCAATGCAACTAGGATCAGGTTGGCATGGTTTTTCTTACTGGTCTCCAAGTCAATACCTACAAACTTTTTAGTGGTGTTTCTTACTTTTTTGTATCAGAGGACGGTGGCATTCATCAAGCGGCGGCGGCGGTACAAAGAGATGGCGGACATAGGTCGCATAGCGCGCGGATACACTATTCCAGCTTCCATCACTGTGGATGGGGCTATGCGAGATGATTCCATGAAGTAAGTCATGTAATCTATGTAAGTCATTTTTGACGATGGTTTTTGAATGGATGCAACTTATATCAGGTTAGTACCTACATGTATTTTCTACAAGCAGAGTTTTAAGTAAATCGTATCGATGTTTAATAATTTCAGCGATTTTTCGTGCAATTTTTTGATTAGTCAGAGCATAGTTCTAATACCAATGAAGTCAGTATTTTATCAAATATATTTTTGTAAAAGTTTACAGGATATGGGAGGCTTATGTCCAATAGTGGGCGTGTTAGTGATATGAAGATGATTTTGTAAAATTAGGTATTTTGTCAAGGTTTTATTAAAGTCCAAGTGAATTAAATGTCAGCCATACTGTACCTTTGTTAAAGAAAATAAACTTGAAATATACTTTACTGATACAAAGAGGAGAGGCCTATGTCCAGCGGTGGACTAACATAGGCTGATGATGATGATACAAATTGATACAAGTTTTTACAGTGACCTGAATTAACAATAATATATAAATATATAGATATCTATAAATAAACAGACACGAACTGTTTCGGTAATGATTATGAAGCGATGAAATTAGTCTCTCAGTTATAGATAGATAGATAGATTATTTATTCATACACATAGGTTACATCATTAAGTTAGTAGTGCCTTAAAGCCTATGTTAGGTTTGTCTTAGCATTATAGTTCTCACTTAATTTAAAAATAAATTGATAATCTAGGTACTGCAGTTAACGAACGATCTGACAACAATACAAGTTAACCTATATTAATTATTATCCTTGATCTTACATTTAAAAAACTCATTTATACCTAAGCATGATAAACACACTCACACTTACCTAATGCATAAAATGTTTAAAGAATGCTGCTAATTGTTTAACGTATATATGAATTATATGAAGGATTAGTACGTAAATTACTGTCAGACAGGTATATCAATATCAGAACCCATTATTTATCCTGATAAAGTCATCAAATCTAATTAAAAGAACTAATTAAGACACAGTCCTAAACATACTTAAACTAAAAATAAATATTTGACTAAAATTAAATGCTAAATCGGCAAATGAAACCAACGCATTAGCAAATATCAACCCGAGTCAGTATCAATCAGAGTTACAACTCAATTTGGACGTTATGAATTATGATTTGCACTAGCTTGTGCACGTGGGTTTGGTCGAGTATTTTTTACTATAAAACTTTAGGAGTTTTCTAGTAAAAGTCACTTTAAGTGCTGAAAACGCACGGTATGAGTTTTCTACAACACCACACTAGCGCAGCGGCTGAGAAAATACAGATCTTTGTGACTCAGCAAAGCTGTAATATTTTTCGAACGAAACGCATGTGCGGCGCAACACAACCGCTGTGTAGAGCGGCAGCACGAATTTTTTAGGTTAAAAAAAAGATCGCAGTCGTCGAAAAAAAAACCGCAGTCAAAGTGTTAAATGTAGGCGGGTTATCTACTCACCCACTTTGTACATACAGCTTCTTCTTTCTGCTTACTTAATTATTTGGGCAATGGTAGTTTAACAGTATTATTCGGTCAGTCAGACGGTCACGAAAGTTTTTAATATAACAACAATATTAATTTCACATTAATATTAATGCATTGCGCGCTGTTGCATGAATCTGTTCTTTGGTTTAAAAAAGAACGGTAGCTACTGCATACTTTGCGAGGACTAAAGACGCAGTTTATTGTACTCTCAATATTGTGTCCGTATTTTGACGGTCGTTATGCAAGCGGTTTAGATTATATCTAAGATTTTTTTTAAATATCCATTTAAAACAGCTTTTAATTTGCTTTTGCAAAACTAGAAATGTACTAGATTTGAAATTATGAATTTACTAAATATTTTTTAATAGTTACTACGTTTAGAATAGTTATTTCAAAACAACGCTATTGTTGCAAAACGCCTTTGTTGCAAAAGTTAATTAATATATTGGATTGTTTAAAAATAACTAAAAACCGATTTCGCAGGCCTTCATTTTACACTGTTTTAAAGTTTTGCGAGACATAGTATTTCTCTCGCAAAACTTTTAACTTATCACCACTGGTGTTCTATAATACAAGTTTTATTATTTGGTTTCATTTAATGATTGCATATTTTAATTGTTGTGGATGAAAATTACGGTATAAAATTCTACCTACCTATTTATTAAGAACTAAAGCTTGTATGGACGTAATAAGGCCCTTTATAACGTCAGTCAAAAGACGTGCATCGCTTTTTGCAAAAGCATTCCTTAGATACGATGAATTTATTTAATTCATCGCGTGAATAGTGGACGGCCTCAGCAAGAAAGGCCAATAGTCGGCACGGAAGGTCGCCAGTTCGATTCCCGTACTGGGAAATATTTGTAAAACAAATCGTTTGAGGAAACCCGTGGATTAGTCATCTTTATTCCTCGTGTGTTTTTGTTTTTTTGTTTCATGCCTAAAAATACTAACGGGATTTATTTTTATTACTAGACATATGTAGCATTATTTATTTATTAATAATAAAAAAAAAGTAGAAAAAATTAAAATGAATGAATGAAATGTCTCTCTGTCCGTCATAGGCTTCAATGTGTATACCATACCTATTCATATATGTAGATAGATAAATAGAAAACACTTTATTATACCACAAAAAACAGAAAACAATACAGAAATAAACAATAGAATAAATGAAGTATAAAGGGCGGCCTTATCGCTGATAGCGATCTCTTCCAGGCAACCTTTGGATGGACTGGACATGAAGGAACAAAAAAAACGGTGGTATTTTAGTAAAATAATATTTATATGAAGTTCACATTTTCACAGACTCGAAATCAGTTATGGCCTCTAAGACAATAATATTATTATACAAATATACAGACAATTCTACAAAAACACATAATAAAGGAGGCATTAAACCACGGAAATACGATTGGCAGCATTGTCGCTTACAAGTCATATTTTCCAGAAAACCTTTGATAGGAATCTAATATCTGCGAATAAGAAAATTCAAAATCCAAGATTTACCGTTCCGAATACTATTCAATCTATCTCTAATTTTATCAAATCAGTCATTAATAATTATTGAGCGATAAGACCGCCAAATTGTCACATATCTTGTATTATTATTGTTTACCTTGTTTGTTTTATTTGTAAGTGTGCAATAAAAGTATTGTACTAGTAGTGTACTACCTATCTATTAATTTTGGCATCAAGTAAAATATTATTTTTTGTTCAATAGTATGAACCATTGTTGTATATCTGTCTTTTTATACATATAACTTTGTCTCTCTCCCAAAAATATTTGCTGGAAGAGAACTCTTTTTACGGTTAAGCTCGCCTTTGTTTTTAATTCTCTAGTATAATGTTTTGTATATATTTTATCGTGCAAGAAGAATAAATAAATAAATTCCTTAGGTCAAGGCTGCAAGTATATCTTAGGTAGGTTTGTAAAGTTATCGGTACTTTCCGTAAAAGGCACTTTCAAAAAGAACGGCAAAAGTCATGGTCGACAAGTTAAATGAAAGTAGTAGTGATGTGAGAAACTTGTCGATAACATGACATTATCGATATTCTTATGTAATTTTTAATGTGTCAATATATGAGGAAGTATGATTGACATTATGTTTACTTTTTATTAACTTTATTAAGTAAGAGTGACCGAATTCGACTGAAATAAAAAATCAATTACGTATATTTATCGTGCTTCATCATCATCATCAGCCTATAGCAGTCCACTGCTGGACATAGGCATCCCCCAATGAGCGCCATAGCACCCTGTCTTCAGCTTGCCGCATCCAACATCTACCTGCAGTCTTTCGCAGGTCGTCATCCTACCTGGTCGGAGGGCGTCCTACACTACGTTTACCGAGTCGTGGTCTCTACTCAAGAATACAGAAATAAATACTTGGAATATAGGAAGTATAAAGGGCTGTTTTATACTGAGAGCAATCTCTTCCACCTTCCTTTGACCTTAGGATGAAATATATTCACCTACTCTTAAAAGCACTTTCTTTTCACATTAGCAATATCATCGCTCCAGAAACCGGGTAGCACAATTACGAGGGTTACGAAATTTAATTTTGCAATTTGACAAGGTCACTTGGACTGGTCGAAAACTTGGGGCACAGTATGACTTGGGTTTACAGAAAGAACAGTGAGAAAAATCACTACATGGTATAAAAAGTCGCTTTCCGCTGTCTGTCTGTCCCTATGGCATGATGTATGTTTAGATCTAAAAGGAAAGGAATTTGATGCGGTTTTCATTCAAGAGGAAGGTTTATAAACCATTTCACACATTGATTTACATGCGGGGGGAGCCGCGGGGCGCAGCTAGTGATAAATTCGTTACATGATTTGACTGAAGGATTTTAATATGTAAGTTATCTAGAGTAGTAATTTCAATTTGAAAATCTAAAAGATCTTTTTAAAGACCGTAGCCTAAAATGGACTTCATCATTAAGGCTGCAAATTCATATATTTACATATTATGACATACTATTTACCTACACGCGAGAAGTGGAAGGAGAAAAGGGAGGCCTTTCCCCACCATTGGGACAGCAATGGCTAAAAATAATAATAATTTACCTACAATGTTTTATGAAAAGAAATGACCGCAATCAATTTCAGTTATTTAAAATTGTATTGGCTATAGAATTGTATCAAGCTTCGCTACTGCCGGTAGCCATATTGTAACGCTACATACCCACTTTTTGCCATGTAGGTGAAAGCCCCTACAGCCTCTTATAAAATGTCTTTCAACTCGCCGACTCCGTTTCACAGGACGAGCGGGTATGCAGTGTTTTGTACAACGATAGACTTTTTATCGATATAAGGACATCACTATTCGGCATTTGAATGCTTCGAGTTGAATCGGAAGCATTTTTTCACGGAATTAAAATCATCGATAACTTTTTGTTAGTCCGCTGGCAGCTCTAAGGTAATGGAACGTTACCGGTGTTCGAATTCGAACATTCAAAATGTTTTAATGATGAAATATGAAAAGCTAAACGTTCGGATCCTCAGTTCCAAAATCAATATGTATTCGATGACTAAAAAACTGAACGGTAGTAAGTAACGAAATCGTTATTTTTCAGTTTATGTCATTCTTCGTTTATTTCATGGCATTTGTGACAGGATTGGTTCCGTCATCTAGCTTTTTACTGTTTATTCGACGAGTTTTTATGTAAACTCGGTTGAATAACTGAATGATATATTTTCTGCAAACAAACTCATTGTCAATGTCAACCAATTGACTGATCGGATTGATCTAAGCTGACCGCGAAACGAGATAAAGAAACATCTCCCCTTAGTACAATTACGCACAATGGTGATTTGATTATCTCCCCTAATAACAAGGCAAATCGGGTAGTGAGACCGAATCGGTGATTAGGGAACGGGTAAATGGCAGTCGGAAAGGGCCAAATAGAATTAATGCGCAAAGAACTGATGTTATTAGAATAATTAAATCACAAAATAAAGAGATATCTATTGATTATTACGTTGACACAGTCTACATTAGGTTTTGTCTCTTTGTTTATTTTTTTTAATATTAACTTTTTTTAATACTCAACTGAAAGTGTAATATTTCTGAACTTTACTTTACTTTTTTACTAAATATTTGCACGACTACCAAGTCAAATATAGTGATACTTACTCTATTTTAATACCTTTACTAACCTATATTTAAGCAAATAAATACTATTTCATTATTTCATATCATTTCATTTCATTGAAAAATATTAAAATTTCGACTAAAATTCTACTTAGGGAAAAAGTAGACCCTTGTCCTCCATTCAAGAAAAACAGAAAACCTGTAGGTTTATATTGTTTCTATCATATAATATGTATAAATTGATGATCAAAGCGCAACCCTAATTGAATTAACCTAGTCTAAATAATATAATACAGAAAATACTCTTCATTTCCAAAAAGGCACATAACCACCACCATGCCATATGGACGCCACGGGAGCTTTAGGGTTGCCAGAATACTCCTAATTGTGTGATTTGGCAACCCTTGGCTTGTTAGCTAATACTGAGCATATGTGGGGTGATAGAGCTGTCAAAAGATGTTATAATGTTTGACAGCTGGGAAAGTCTGAATATAAAACTTTGATTTCAACTTTTGAGGGGGTTTTTCTTGGGGCCTTTCTACCTGCCTATTATCGATTATGGTGTATGGTGAATACACCATAAACGATAATAGGCAGGCTCTGCACTATAGATATCTCCAATTATCAATTATTCTATTGAGCGTTCTTTCTCGGATAATAATCATTACCATCATAATTAAATAGATACAAAAGTTTAATTATCATTATCAGCCTATATTATTCCACTGCTGTGCATTAGGTCTCTAATGAGCGCCATAGTGCCCTGTCTTTAGCTTGCCGCATCCAGCATCTGCCTGTCAACAGATGGCATATTATATGTATTTTTGTCATTTCTTCACGCCAAAACTACTGAACGAATCAGTCTGCAACTTTGCATACATTTAGATCTAGATCTGGAATATCACATAGACTACTTTTTGACGTGACTTATTTACTGAAAAATGGGTGCGAAGCCGTATGCTGCAGCTAGTTGATTGGTAATCTCATCTCCTTTTCATTAGATCTTGTCTCAATTCTATTTGTTTGGTCAAGTAAATTGACTCTGTGTCACAGATGACTCAATAGTCGCTATGTAGGGTGATTTAACCCTATTACAATCTCATGTAGCAAAATAATGATCGAAATTGGACCAGGCATGTTTGCTACTTAATAATTGAGGGTAGTAAATCTGTTAGAATTGAAATTTTAGATTATTTTATGGGTAGAATGGAATTTACCAATGGCAATAATTAGCTTATTAGGAAATGTTGTCAAAGTCAATTGTGACAATTCATTAAAAATACAAATACGTTAAAATACACTACCTGAAATGAAATACTTAACACGTCGATTGCTGAAATCACACCGTATGTGTTTTCTACAAGTGACTAATATGCGTAAATCCAGACTAGCGCGGCGGCTGAGAAAATACAGATCTGTGTGACTCAGCACAGCCGTAGTATGTTTTTCGAACGAAACGCATGTGTGGCGCAACACAACCGCTGTGTAGAGCAGCAGCACGAATGGCTTAGGTTAAAAAAAAGATCGCAGTCGAAGTGTTAAAGAAAATTATTACAAATTTATATACCTCAATATTTATTCACACTATTTGTATATATTTTTTATATTCACCGACAGTCGGTCGGATATTTTATATAAAAAATAACGGGTTCTGAGTTCTGAAGCTTCATCAAGACATTTCCCCGTTCTATTTTTAAAACAAAACTTTAAAGAACAAAGCCATCGCAAGGCTTTCCAACGTTCCATATTCAAAACTTTTATTAAAAAATGAATTCTAAATAAAACCAACTATAAAGTCTGAGAAATAAGGTCTATAAGGAAAACAGCGTTGTAAAAAACCGTTGCTTTTTACTTTTTTCTCCATTGACATTGTTTCTATGACACGCAACGTTGCAATTGTGTTTTTGTGGTTTCTCTGACGGAAGAATATAATTATTTTCGTATTAGTCACTATAATTCGGCTGTTGGACCAACGTGAGAATTCGGATGACAGTTTTTTGACATTTGTGTGGAGACAAAAAGATTTTCGGTTTGCATTGTTCTATTGACTACTGTTTTCGTGATGACAGAGTTAAAATTTCATGATGTCAATTATTTTCGCTTTGTAAAATCGTGGGATATTCTACAATAACAGATACCTACGTTCAATGCTGAAAATAGTCTCCAACCAAATAAAAAATTACTATATTTGTTACCAAATGGTTTATGGTTTAGTTTGGATATTTTTTGTGAGTTATATCTTATATGTCCTTGCCAAAATTCAGGGACGCCGTTTTAATTTTGGATAAGATACATAGAAATATGTAAAGTTGTTTTTTTAAGCTTAGTATAGTTAAGAATTTCGTTGGTGTATTTTTAATAACGTTAGTTTTAAGTTTAGTCAATATATTTTGTAACTTTATTATATTTCTTTGTCGCTATGATGCTGCACTGTAATGGCAATGTCTATAAAAAATATTAGAATATGAATAAACTCAAAAAATATTGCTGCTCGAAATTTCCATACATGTATTTTAATTTTAAGTATCCTTAGCCACAAACAATGGCTGATATATCCTAAACTTTACAACAATTTTAACAGATGGCTTTACGAAATGACAGACGGTCCTAACCACATAATTTCCTACAATTGTCCCCGACGGGTCTAAGCACAATATTCGCAATACTGTGCTACACATTATATATTTTGAGTACAATATATTATGCAGCATTATGCTGAGTTAGAGCCTTTTATGACAACTATATACATGTACATGCCTATTCTATAAGTGTCCTTTGTGTTGTTATAAATAAATTATTTTTTTTTTAAAGAAAATACATAATTATATATTTATTATTTGTTTTTTTAGTATTCTTATTTAGATGAACTGTGGTACACCCCCTGCCTTTTCTTAAATTCATATAATTCTTTCCATCCAAAGGTTGCCTGAAAGAGATCGCTTCTAAGCGATAAGGCCGCCCATTGTACCTGTCGCATATAATGTATTTTAGAAATGATTAATTTGATTATGGTGCACAATAAATAATTTTTGTATTGTATTGTATTGTGTATAATTAAATTACTCAAGTATATTAACACTTTGAGTGCTGAAAACGCACGGTATGAGTTTTCTACAAGTGACTAATCTGCGAAAATCCACACTAGCGCAGCGGCTGAGAAAATACAGATCTTTGTGACTCAGCAGAGCTGTAATATTTTTCGAACGAAACGCATGTGCGGCGCAACACAACCGCTGTGTAGAGCGGCAGCACGTATTTTTTAGGTAAAAAAAAAGATCGCAGTGGTCGAAAAAAAACCGCAGTCAAAGTGTTAACACTCTTTAAGCCCGTTGGGGTTTGTCCCGAATGTTACATTCCTCGGGATTTAATCTTAAAATAAAGTGTACATAACTTTGTATGTAGGTACAAGTGCGATAGCTTACATACGGAGTGCCATACCCACCCTCAGATCATAATATGGCCGAAATGTCTTTCTATTTTATTCTATTGTACTCTTGTACTATTTACTGTACGGGGTAGCACTGAACTATTATTTGTGTTTCTTTTAGTTCAGGCAGAATATGGTCAGCTTTAAAATGTTCATATAATTTATTGTGATTTTTGTACCTGGGTACACAATGCATAAAAACCCTCTGTGGGCACAATAATTCTTGGGTTTAATCTTGTTAGATTGGTAACTTTACTTTTATACTTCATATTTATAGAATTAATTAATATAGGAATGTCATTTTTAAATAAGTATTAAAAACTGAGGTTAACTAAGGCAAGAATAAATAATAATTGAATTGGATAAGATAAAAATTTAATAAATTGAAAAGTCATTAGTCAATTCCAAGTTGATTTGTAGATTGCAAAAATGGCCCACAGCCATTTTTTTAATAGTTAAATGAGTTTCGTATTGTTTTTTTTTCAAGAAGCTCAAACAAACAGCAAGCAAATAAAGAGCTCACCATCACAAGGTAAATAATGGTCCGACCGTGAGAACCACAATACAACGGTGTAATCAATCTTGACTCGGATCCTTGAAAAGTCAGGTTGTGCTAGTTTGCCGCTTGCCGGACGACGACGTCGTACAGGCGACACGACACAGCTACTCTAGAATATCTGGGTCTGTCTTATCATTATCTAGAAGACTAGTTAGACACTTCATCGTCACGAAGGATGGATATTTGTTACTTCTACACGCCAAAAATTCGGGACAGAATTGAATTTTATATGGGTACAGGTAGTTTTTATTCCATAAATCAGCAAGGCGCGAGTAGAACCTAGTATTATAAATGCGAAAGTTCGAAAGATGGATGTTTGTTACTTATGCAAGCCAAAACTACTGAACAGATCGGGCTGTAAATTTGCATAGATGTAGCTATGGTCAAACATAGGCTTTGTATCCCATAAAACAGTTCCCATGGGATAGAATTTTCCATATAAACTACAACTATAAACTACGCGTGCGTAGTAAAAATTACTCAGTCTATACTAGTCCACAGCCTCACTCAGTCTATAATAGGCCTCCCCTAATGAGCGCCATACTACCTGACGCGTCTAGCATCAGCCTTCAGTCTTTCACAGGTCGTCATCCTACCTGACTGGATGGTGTTCTATACTAATTTTGTTGAATCGCGGTGTCCACTCAAGAACACGTTAACCTCAGCGGTCGTTGGTTCTACGGGAGACATGGTCAGCCCACATTAAGAACTTATTAAGCTATTGCGGAGTTTTTTGGAACGTTTGAAACCCGACTTAAGTTGATGCTCTGTGCCAGCTTCTCTTATTTGCACTGTGATAGAGTTCTCCTATAGAATTATAAATCATACCGAGTGATGAGGCGTGATTTGATTTTGTGTGCATTATAATAACATTATTATTTTACACAAGCTTGCTTAAGGTAAATTTATTTAGGTAAGACTGTAGCGGCCGCGGCGACGCAAGTATAGTCCCCCCTAATCGGTCCGGGGATGCCGTCAGACCAGAAAAATGTAAAAATTTACTAGAAGGCAGTAGCTTTCTTCTGTTACTTAGCACCCTAGGTGAATCATGTTCAGCAGGGGACATTTAAATAAATAAATAATGCTAGATAATTCACACAGCATTATTTAGCCCCAAGCTAAGCAGAGCTTATGTTATGGTTACTAGATGACTGATAAACATATTAGGATATTTTGACTACAACACGACTCACTTTGGGTATTTTAAGTTATTATTAGTATGAAAAGCGACATTCGTAGAGATTGTTCTTAGACGTATAATTATATATTGTAGGTATTTTCTACGATTTAAAATGAAAATCGAACATATTTCCCTCACGAGATGGCGTTAGAAAACACTTCTACGAACAAATCCATCCGAAAATACCAGACCCCTAATCAACTCACATTTTACACAATCTTAATACGCATTGAGAGATCAAGTAATACTAGACAAGTTATGCTAATAATGACACAGAATAATTGATAGTTCCTATGAGATTTTTCTACCGGTGATTCACAAGGGTATTCTATCTCTTCGTTGGTTATGCTCGCCTAGTACTTTTGTATGATTGATGATATTTGTTGGAGGGAGTTTTGTATGGACTTGTGTGAGATCCCATTCAAGGTAGGTAATTAAGCGATGTATCATGTGTGGCAATAATGCTTACGGGCAACTTCAACTTCTTTTTCTATTGACGACCTCTGGCGCATTATTTATTTATTTATTTTATTTCATGGCTCGCGGTATCTGTGGGGGCCGATTTCACTAGACACTTGAGTTTAAATTAACTTGAAGCTAAGAAAAATCGCGATGAAGTTGTTTTATGTAGGTTTAAAACATTTCAAAAACCATTCCCAGTTTATAACCATCCCAGCTTTTAAGTAATTCCAAAATTAAATTGCATTTCAATAAGGTCGAAGTTGCCTTGGTAACATCGTTTTTGCTTGCGGTATTTTTGCTTCACGTAGCGTAGAGTCGGAGATCTGTCATTATTCTGATAGCACTGTCTGTCTACGTGCTAGAGACGTCCAGATGTAGGGATGGGGTATTGTCGATGGTAAGTTTATCGATACCTAACTTTTAAACATTAACATTTGATAAACTAGGTGTGGATGGATAAGTAGTTTGTGCGTTTATCTGCAGTTAGCTCAATTGTCAAAAAAAATGTTATTTATTTATGTTTTAACGTCCATACCACGTTAATACACTGGTTCTCGTCCGATCACCGAGGTTAAGCAACGTCGGGCGCGGTCAGTACTTGGATGGGTGTGTCTATTCTGTTATTGCAATTTTCTTCATTAATAAACTATATTTAAAGTATTCATTTATCCAGCTGGTCAATTCAGATGTACATAGGTATATGTGAGTGTATCACGCATACTATTTTCGCTGCTGATTGATTCAGTTTCTTTTGTTTATTATTCGTAATCATAATTTAGTCAATCAACAGCGAAAGTAGTATGAGTGATACACTCACGAATATATCCATGTAATATTAATAATATGACCATCTGTATTATTATTTTCTTGTTTATTATATATGATAAGACATTATAGTGAATCATGAAATGGAAGTGAAGCGATTATAAAATGACTCATCCTTTGACTTTGACATGACAAATATTTGTTCCGGGTGCTCTAAGTATTTACCTATACCTAAAAATATCTATCTATGTAATGTATTGTGTTATGTATACCAGTCATCTAGTACCCATAACACAAGCTCTGCTTTTCTTGTTGATGCTATATAGATTATCCAGCTATTATAATAATTATTAAATAAAATCCGATTTATCGATAGTTTGGATCCCATCACTAGACACCGTCGCTATAGTATGTCGTCGGGCATATAGCGGTTGTTTGTAAACATATAATTAGTTGGTAGGTCGATGCATATCAGGCTCTGTTTAGTGCGCACGGGCACAACAGATAATATACTATAGAGAGCTTATTATGTTTTTGTTTTTATGTATATATTGATTATGTATATTTGTCTTCTAGACTTTGAATATTTTAATGCTAGTTGTTAGAAGGTCCGTCTGCGACGCAGGAGGTTGCGGGTTCGATTCCCGCCTCGGAACAATTGTGTGTACGATCTGCAGATATTTGTTCCGGATGTTCTGGTCGTTTTCTATGTATAATAAAAAATATCTATCTATTTAATGTATTGTATTATGTATATCAATTATCCTAGTACCCATAACACAAGCTTTGCTTACCATGGGGCTAGATAATGCTGTGTGAATTGTCCAGCATTATTTATTTATTTATTTTATATATACTAAAAATCTTTAAAAAGTTATACTGTTGGGTTAAAAACTCCGTAAAAAATATACTTTATTTATTATTATTAAATAAACTTAATTATTTTGATAAAAAAATAACTATTTTGCTTTTTGCGTGCTCTCACTGTGGAATAATTTTGCTTCTTTAGTTTTAATTGTATAAAAATGACTTGGAAAGTTAATTTTGCATGAAACAGTCCGATGGATGGTATATGTGTGTGTGAGTCTCATACATTGCATGTACATATTCTACATATGTATGAGTATAACTAGTTTCTAAAGCGCATGAGCGATGGCAGAGCGTTTTCGTTGACATACGATTTTTATAACGCTGTTAAATAAATCTTCCCTTTAAAAATAAATAATGCTGGACAATCCACACAGCATCTAGCCTCAAGCCAAGCAGAGCTTCTGTTATGGGTATTAGATGACTGATATACATAATATAATACATTACATAGATATTTTTTATTTTAAATAGATACGACCATAACACCCATAAACACTGGTTATTTATCAATATTAAAACAATAATTATCGCTCCAAATTTAAAAAATCGAGATAAAAAACGATATTATTTCATTATTCATTGAGAATTTTTTCCTCTAAAACACCTTAAAAACTAAAAAAAACGTTATGAAACTTGGCTTGCAGATTATTTTAAAAACATAACCGTTTCAACTATGAACTTATTTCAAAGAAACTGAAAAAAACATCATTACAAAGGAAGCAGGCGGAAATTCGTATATGAACTAAACCTGAGGTCGTTCTTTAAAATTTCTATAAAACTAACTTAAAACAATACCCAATGTAAATAAAACGAAAAATACATATTTAAAATAAAATTTAGAACAGTTAAGTATTAACAACATTAAACAAAATTAATAATAAGTAACAATTAGGACATTTTGTAATTTAGCGGTTGCCGGCTCACTGCCACTTCAGCTTGCTAATTCTTACAGCTATGTCGATAACTAGCTATAGCAGTAGAGTCAGTTATTGACGTTGACAATGGAAACAAACACTACACACTACACGTTTCATCAGCTACACAAGCATGTATATTCAAATAATGTATATACTGTTCGATTACCGATTATGTCGTAAAAATAATTGTTTTATTACCATCTCTCTGTATTTTTATGCAGATTTTGTAAAATATGTAAAACCCATTGATTCAAACATAAATAGTAATTTACATTCTTTATTTAGGTAAATAGACTTTTTGTTAAGCAAACATAATTTTATTTTTTATAAAATCTGTTAATGTCAGGGTCATTTATAAGGATTTCGGTATATACCTATTGAAATTACAATTAAGACGCAGAATTGAGAGAGAATTGAGACCGCAGGTTATCGACATAGCCCTAAGAATTAGCAAGCTGAAGTGGCAGTGAGCAAGCCATATCTCAACAAGAACCGACAACCGCTGGGGTAAACGTGTTCTTGAGTGGAAATGTAGTGTAGGACGCCCTCCGACCAGGTGGGATGACGACTTGCGAAAGACTGCAGGTAGATGCTGGATGCGGCGAGCTGAAGACAGGGCGCTATGGCGCTCATTGGGAGAGGCCTATGTCTAGCTGTGGACTTGTATAGGCTGATGATGATGATGATGATGATGATGAATAACAATTGGTAGAGCAATACTGAGGTTTGATATCACGCAACGGTCATTTTACAGTGTTCTTATCCAGATATAGTCATTCTTGACGACCGATGTGGCGCGGTGGGCGAAGGTCCGCCTGCGACGCACTAGGTTGCGGGTTCGATTCCCGCCTCGGGACTATTGTGTGTACGATCTGTATATATTTGTTCCGGGTGTTCTTGTCGTTTTCTATGTATAATAAAAAAAGAAAACGACCAGAACACCCGGAACAAATATCTGCAGATCGTACACACAATTGTTCCGAGGCGGGAATCGAACCCGCAACCTCCTGCGTCGCAGGCGGACCTTTTCCCACCGCGCCACATCGGTCGTCGAAATAATGATGATGATTAGGGCCTATTCTTAATAACTGTTCCATACTAATTATACATTTGTCAGTCATAGAAATCTAAACCCTAAGGCTATAATCTATAATTCATATTCTTCTTTGTCAGTTAATTACTCCTTTGTAAGTCAAGCAAAAACATTAATTCAAGCTTAAGTAATTGCAAAAGATATTTATGCATTTTGATGTTTGGAATTTATTATGTCGTAATTGACAGTAGTATCGGCTAACTGTCAAGACAGCACCTGCTTAATTGTTTTTCGAAATAAATGTGTGAAAATGTATTTAATATTAATGTTTGTATTGTCATAATTCTAGCGTAAGAAATATGTGTTGGTTCATGAATAAAATAATAATATATAATATACTAGCTGCGCCTTGTGGCTTCACCCGCGTGGTACTCATCATCATCACCAGCCTATAGCAGTCTTACTGGCTGGACATATGCCTCCCCCAATGAGCGCCATAGCGCCCTGTCTTCCGCTTAACGCATCCAGCATCTACCTGCAGTCTTGCCCACTGCCACTTCAGCTTGCTAATTCTTCCGCGTGGTAATCTATGTGTCAAATGGTTGATAAACGTTCCTCTTGAATCACTATATCTATTAAATAATCCGCATCAAAATCCGTTGCGTAGTTTTAAAGATCTTAGCATACATAGGACAGACAGACAGCGGGAAGCGACTTTGTTTTAAACTATGTAGTGATAACTATATTTCTCGGTTGAACTTTAAAACTGTCGAGCAATTATGGCTGTCTGTCAAAACAATGGCCTTATCAGGTGTTTGTAAAATAATCTGAATCACAATTTGATATAAATATTTTTAAATATCATGAGATTGATGACCTCTGTGGCGCAGGTTTGATACCCGCCTTGAGTCAAATGATCTGCAGATATCTGTTCCGGGGTTTTCTGGGTGTTTACACTTTGACTGCGGTTTTTTTTCGACGACTGCGATCTTTTTTTTTACCTAAAAAATTCGTGCTGCCGCTCTACACAGCGGTTGTGTTGCGCCGCACATGCGTTTCGTTCGAAAAATATTACAGCTCTGCTGAGTCACACAGATCTGTATTTTCTCAGCCGATGCGCTAGTGTGGATTTACGCATATTAGTCACTTGTAGAAAACTCATACCGTGCGTTTTCAGCAGTCGAAGTATTAATAGTTAAAATATCCATAATATAACGTATATCATTATGTACCTATATGTACGTATAACAAAAGCTCTTCAAGCCATCTTGGAGCCTAGACATTGCTGTGAAAATCGTCCATTATTATCATATTTTAGTAACTATTCTACACCACTAATCTATACTAATATTATAAAGAGGAAACGTTTTAGTTTTTGTTCGTTTATTTGTAATGAATAGGCTTCGAAACTACTAGACAGATTTGAAAAATTCTTTCACAATCGGGAAGCTACACTATCCCCGGTGAACATAGGCTATATTATATTCTCAAAGAAGTTAGGGATCCGTACTAAAACCGTGCGAAGCCGGGAAGGTCCGCTTGTAAAAAATATAATAAAATGTCATGGTCATAAAAAATAACAATATAAACGCCAAATAAATTAAAATTACACGCTATAAAAATGTAAAAACAATAGATAAGAAACCAACAAATCTCTTCATAGAAATTATAAATGGTCTCCGTAGCTATTTTAATTACACATTTATGTGGTTTGATTATAATCATGCTGGTTAATTGTAACAAATTGTCAGTTTTCGGTTAATTTGTGTGAAATTTTGCATAACCAACGAGCTGTGTAATGCTTTTATTGTTTTGATCCTGTAGTTTTGGATTTACGTATTTTGCTGTATTATATTTATTTTTCCTATTAACAAAAACATTAGGTAAATACAAGCGGATCTTCCCGGCTTTGCACGGTTTTAGTACGGACCCCTAACTTTTTTGAAAATATAATATAGCCTATGTTCACCGGGGATAGTGTAGCTTCCAAGCGGTGAAAGAATTTTTCAAATCGGTCCAGCAGTTTCGGAGCCTATTCATTACTAACAAAAAAAAACAAAAAATTAAACCTTTCCTGTTTATAATATTAGTAAAGATATAGAATTGGGTTTTTTTTTAACCGGTGATGAGAAAAATAAAAGAGGAGGATGTTCTATGTTAAGCTGTATGTATGTTTTTCTTAAATAAAAGCAAGGACTGTAAATATTTTACGACATTAGTTCGTACCTATGTTTATATTAGTTACAACTAGTCATTTACACTTATATCTATTTCCTTATGTATTTATGTGTATCCATTTATTATATCTTCCTTAACAAGGTTTCTTTAATAAGGTATTATACCTTTCCTGCCAAAAGAATGAATATTGGTACTTACTATTTATTTATTTATGTATTTAAGTAGTGTATTATTTATTTTGGAATTTGTAATATTTATTATTTGTTTTTTTAGTATTCTTATTTAGATATACTGTGGTACACCCCCTGCCTTTTCTTAAATTCATATAATTCTTTCCATCCAAAGGAGATCGCTTCTAAGCGTTAAGGGCGCCCATTGTACCTGTCGCATATAATGTATTTTTGTAATGATTAATTTGATTATGGTGTACAATAAATATTTTTTGTATTGTATTGTATTAAGATAGATACTTTCCTTTGACTAAACCCTTTACGGTCCTTCTAGCTTCAAAATGTATTTAAGTGGCATATAAATAATATCGTTAAATATACCAAATATAATTGCTTTCCGTTCAAAAGAAAAGCAAAGTAATATTTTTAATAACTGCAACGTTTAGTATATAGTTTTATTCTGCGACGAAAAATATTCGCATTTTTTTCGAGTTATTTCTTACCAAATACGTAGGTATATGATGAAAATTCTTGCATTCCACTACAGGCTTGGAATTGTTGGCTTCGAGTAAACTGACGAATGCAATTCTAAGAATGTTTTAATGTTTCGGTTTGATTTTTTTCTTTTTAAATTCTTTCATCTCTCAGAACTTAGGCCGCCAGGCTTATTTTTTTAACGTAGAACACTCCACTTTGAACCAATTTGCTAACTGATAAAAAGTTATAAATCCAATAAGTGAAGTAATTGCCATGATATAATATTATTTCACTATAACATTATTTTATTCACGTGTTGTTCACTAATTTCGAGCAGTTTCCCAACCGACTCCGTGGCGCAACGGTAGCGCGTCTGACTCCAGATCAGAAGGTTGCGTGTTCAAATCACGTCGGGGTCAAAACTTTTTGCTTGTTTTTTGCATTACAATACATTTGATAGGGCACATCCATCGTAATTTTATTTTGGTTAGAGCAGAAATCAAATAAAAAATTCGGAATATTGTTTTAAGAATAAACATATTCTTTACCCTATCTTCGAAAATGTAGAATAGTCTGATATACCTAGATAAATTTAATAACAATGACGAATTAAGAATTATTAGAGCCAATAGGCGCTAAGGCGCAGTTGGCCTGATATACGAGTAGGTGTGTTGTTATTGAATATGTAAAATTAAGAATAGTGTGATAAATATAATTATAGTATTACTTATTAACATTTGATCGATCTACGGCGCATTTGCTGTATACGCAAATTTTCGAATTTCAAAACACAGATCGCGGTTCTAAATATCAAATTTAATTTTTTCATAAATTAAATCGTAAAGCGAAGGTAATAAGGTGTAATTTAAGTATGAACTAACGTGAATTCGCGGTAAAACAAAATGTTGAATTTTGAAACACAGACCGAGGTTCTAAATATTGAATTTAGTTTTTTGATAAATGAAATCGTAAAGCGAAGGTACTAAGGTGTAATTTAGGTGAATGTCTAAGACGCATGACCTCCAAATGTGGGTGCAAGCGCCCTCGGTACGGACGGTTCCGCACGCTGCCTCCGTAATTGATGTGCATGTGTATACAGGGTGATACTATTTTATGGCTTACAAGAAAAAAAATGACTTTTTTTAAAGTTTACATGTTCTATTCTAGTAACAGAGCTGTATCGATAGTCAATCTCCTATTAATAGTCATTTAAGATTAAATTTTTTATTCTAATACTGGCATAGAGCTGTATTGATAGTTAGTCTTCTGTTAAATTGGAAGTCAATTCCTAATGATATGATTTCTGAATTTTAAACTAAAATACTTCGGTAAAGGTATCAATTAAGCTCAATGGATAAAACGATACGCGATAGAGAAAGTTAAGCTGTTTAGTTAAAATACCTAAATAAATTTTAAAAACAGAACCTAATGTAATAACGAGATAACATGGAACCTGTCATCACCTTTCAGTATTTTATACATTTTATTATCAGTATTCAGTTGAAAAAATAAGAAAAAGCATTATTTTTTTCTAATCATGTTTAATTATAATTATAAATGAAAGTAAAAACAAATAAAAAATACCTCACACCATACTTACCTACATCATAAATTTAGAAAGCAACAATCTATTAATCAATCATGAACGAGCATCCTATATCCACGCACACATACAAAACATCCTACACACACAGCGGTGTTCAGCGGTGCGTAAATATATTTTGTACTAACAAAACTGTTATTTTAAAACATAATTTCTGTTCGTATTGTCAATTTATCTTTTGTTGATGCGCTATTACGATTTATTCTTTTTTTCTACGTTACATAATCATCAAAGCTAGTGTTAAATGTGTTATAAATGTTAAAATTGATATTTGTTGAATACGTTATTATGCGCGGTAACCAAGGTCGAAGTACTAAGAGTTAGTTAGGTATGTAGATTTGTTTTGTAATAGCTTTGAACGAGGTTTTGTTCATGGGTCATCGTCAACATGGTCATCATCAGCCTGTTAGTCCACTGCTGGACATAGGCTTCCCTAATGAGCGCCATAACGCCGTTTCAGCTAGACGCATCCAGCATCTTCCTGCAGTCTTTCGCAGGTCATAAGCCCACCTGGCCGGTGGGATTCCTACACTACGTTTACCGCGGTCTCCACTCAAGAACTAGTTTACCCTAACGAAACTACGATCATAGCTCTTTCCATAGCTTGGGTGCCATGGGTATATATTCTACCTAATAAGTAGATAGCTAACCTTCTTTACCAAAAATATTGCGAAAGTAAAAAATCTAAGCAAATAAATAATGAAACAAAAAAGCCTTAAAATTACATAGCTACAACAACAATCTGCCTAAAAACATTGTCCTTACATCGCAATGCTGCCGAAACGTCGCATCTGCCACGAATTATAGAATTGGACATAATTGCGGCCGATTTCGTGCGGTCTTAAGACGCAGATGTGGCATACTAACAAATTGAGAGATAAGGGTCTTTAATTTAAAGCTAATTTTAAATCCGAATTAAGTGACTTCCTGAGGGTTTGAAGTCTGGGACTGTTTAACTTGCAGAATTATTAAAAACCCTCTAAATAAAAAGTAAAACAAAGTTTGCCTGGAAGAAATTGCTCTTAGCGATAAGGCCGCCTATTGTGCCTCTGTATCTTTGTTTATGTGTTTTTTACTGTTTTTTTGCTGTCTTCATGTGCATTAAAGAGTATTTGTATTGTATTGTATGGTAAAACAAATGTTCAAAATAAACAAAGACCTGGAACGTGTTAAAAAATTTAAGGCGCTTTTTAACACTTTATGTACCACTGACAACTTTAACCTAGCGACTAGTGCCCCTCCTGGTCACGTCACTAACGCTTAACATTGAACGTGAAACAAGTAAAATAGTCCACCTTTGCACACATCATCACCTAGATCCAAAGTTATCAAAGCTTGTCAAAAGGTCAAAGAAAGAAGCCATTTTAAATAATTTATAGATTTAAAATGGCTAACTCTCTCGTATCCCTAGACTTCCAGTGCAAAAAACCGTAACTATATTATAGCATTTTCATTCGCTATGTTGTAAATGCATATTTTGATCCCACATTTTTTAAGCTTTCGTGGTCAGTGTCTCGAGAAAAATGTGTAAAAACATCGTTAAAATACGGATTAACCTTTAAGCTCGACTGTGTAATCCAATTTATAAATTCTTTTATTGTCTGAACATGTTAAATAGAACGGTTTTGTAAATTAAATGTAATCCAAAAAGACACGTGTAATCCATAATGTAAAACAAATGTTCAAAATATGCAAAGACTTGGAACGTGTTAAAAAATCTATCATTGTGAAACGGAATAAATGCAATTTTATTAATAAATTCTGGGTGGTGTTTGTAACTTATAATATAAAATGTTATATAAAATTGTAAAAACAGAGGGTAAAAGCAGCGGATAGCATTATTTTATTCTTCACCGTGTATGATAATAATAATATAATAATTTTTATATTTTATTGCCACCAGATCGGCCGGGCAAATGTCTGAACTATAGTTACTACACTACACGATTCTATCCATCCATGGTTGTCTGGTAGAGATCGCTCTTGAGCGATAAGACCGCCAATCGTACTTTATTTTTAAGTTTTTACTGTACATAGTTTATAGTTAAAGTGCAATAAAGATTTTTCTATCTTTCTATCTATCTATCTATCTACGTTTTTAAATTTATGTATATTTTTAGCTCTACGATAATCCTTTGTTTTTACTAACTTACTTATTCCTATGGCTTAGCGACACGAAATGTGTCTTGGGCTTCTGGTCTCTGGCCCGAAACAAAGAGTCTTGAGTTTTTTACTATTTTTCATATAGGTATATTTTGATTTATAATCAAACTTTTTGAAACGCGAATATACTTAACACGTTCAAGTTCAAATCAAATCAATACAATCGAATCAACAAGTGTACATCATTAATTAAACGATAAAAAACGTTCTCGATAAGAAATAGAGATAGGCATGTACCTACAGGTTTAAAAAAAATACCATTAGAAAATCAACATAGGCGTCAAAGTAGCAAAATCTATAAAAAATACTTTCACAGTTTGAAAGAAAGATAGGGAAAAAAAGGTTCTTCATAAAAAAACCCTCAGAAAATCAACAAAGGCGTCAAATAAAGAAACTATAAAAAAAAGTTTAAAAAAAAATAGATCAACGCACGCGCCCTAACCATTAAAAACCAATAAATAAGTCGTATCGACATATGTCGCGCGGCAGCCGGTAGATTAACATTTAACCTGACATACGGGTCGACGACAAAAACTTATTGGGAATTACTACTGTTCGAGTTCACACAAGAAACTTTTTTTTAAATAAAGAAAAACTAGTTCTTATTTTGTTTCTTTTATTTGATTGTAACTTTTCATTTTCTTATCCAATGAAATTGGTTTTAAAACCATTTAAATTAAATGAATAAGTAATTTGCATTATCTTATCCAATGCAATTGGTTTTACGAACCGTTTAAATTAAATAAATAAATAAGTAACTATTCACTGTCTTATTCAATGCAATTGGTTTAACAAACCGTTTACAACAAATAAAAATATTAGTAACTTATCATTGTCTTATCAATCTAATAATTATTATTTTTATTGTGTAACTAATGTAACTAATATTAAGTATTATGTTTGTAATTTATAATTGTTCATTTATATTGTGTGTATATGTAGTGGCAAATACATGATATATCTATGTCTATGTCTATTTATTTTTATTCTGGTGCTGTCCACGATCTTATCCATCCATGGTTGTCTGGTAGAGATCGCTCTTGAGCGATAAGACCGCCAATTGTATCTAGTTTTTTTAAGTTTTTATTTTACATTGTCATTTTATACTTAGTGTGCAATAAAGAATTATCTATCTATCTATCTATTATCCAATGCAATTGGTTTTACATCGGTTTGTGAAATGTTGTAAATTAAATAAAGAAAATAAATAGGTAACTTTTCACCGTTTTGCTCAATGCAATTGGTTTTACAAATAAATTGAATTATTATAAATAAATAAATAATTTTCGTATTAAAGCCCGAGTGTAAGAAAATCTTAAATCCATAAACCGTAGTTAGCACTGCAATTAAAATATAACAAGTACGTGTGTAACAATCAATTATGTGTCTTAAACCTGGTGCTTAACTAATGGTGAGGTATTTTCATTATTAATGGATAGATTGCATATTTTAGTAGGTAACTGCTTTAACACCTAGAACCAGCAAATCATATGTACTAGACACATAAGTTATGAACATACTAGCGGTTTCTTCTCACTTCTTCCACTGGTGGACAAAAAATTGAAGTGAACAACAATACATATAATAATGAATAGTATAAAATATGACTTGTCTAAGTGCTTATTTGTAAGCCTAAAGAAATAAACTTTCATTTCATTTAATTTCATTTCATTTCATTTCATTTCATTTCATTTCATTTCATCTAGGTAGAATCATCATCGTCATCATCATCAGCCTATAGCAGTCGCTGGACGTAGGCCTCCCCCGATGAGCGCTATAGCGCCCTGTCTTCAGCTTGACGCATCCAGCATCTACCTGCATTCTAGGTAGATATAAATTAAAGATACTAAGTTCTGTCCGTGGCTTCGCACGCGTTATTTCTATGGAAACTTGTAAAGTTTTTTTTTATCTCATGGGAAATTATTTATAGGATAAAAAGTAGCCCATATTTTATTCCGGGTAAAAAAGTTTTTTGCCTGAGTCGTAATGTAGTTTTGGCGTGATGAAGTAATAAACATACACTCAATCATCAAAATTTTCATATTGTGATTTCATTTTATTAAAACTAATAAACGGATCGGCCTGATTTTTTTTTTAAGTAATATAAAAAAACAACGCTTGCGAAGCCACATCCAGAAACTAGTTAATCATATGATATAAAATAATACAAAACAACTTTTAACAAAAAAAAATATAATAATAACTATACAATAGAAAAACCAAGTAAGGCCAAGATCGCACGGATGCACCTAAGGCCGATGCCACACTTAAGATAACCCGTCTATTACCGTGTGTGTCGCCCGTAACGACGCCATCTTGGTTATTAACCGCTAGCATAATAGTGGGAAAATGGCGAAACTATAATTTTTTTTTCAATAGTTTGTCCGTGAATTGTTTGACAGGATGCTCGAAGTTTGAAAATGTTTCAAATGACTCATAAATAATTATCAACTTCTGATCTACTCTATTTAATTATTGAGTTATCATTAAAAAACTTAGATAACAAAAAAAAAATATAATTTTGTTTATAACAAAAAAAGTATATTTATTTCTGTATCTGTAATATTTATTTATTATTTAAATAAATTTTACAAAAAAGGTTGCCTTGGAGAAATCGCTACTAAGCAGTAAGGCCGCCCATTGTACTTGTCGCATGTAATGTTCTTTATCTGGCGTACCTACAATAAAGTTTTTTTCATTTATAAGCATTCAATTACGTAAAACTCATTCGTCACAAAGTATAAAAAATCTTTCAACGTGTAATTTTGACTAATTCAAGAAGAAATATCAATCTTCAACTAATTATCAGTAAAACCTAATAAAAACCTAAACACCGCAACAAAAAGTGACTAATCTGTCAACCCGCAGATAAAACTGACAAATCACTTGTTCAACTCATTAGTAAAACAATAAATTTAACCTATTATCGTATCTTACATAATTCTTACCGACATGCGACAACCAGAAGTGTCAACTTGTTAAACATACCTGGAAAAAAAAAAGAAAAAATGTTACCACAGACAAAACATCGGCGCCAAAAGCGGCAATAAATTGTAGCCCAATAAAAAAGCAATTTAAAAAACATTCGAACTTCGAAAAGTAGTTCGGAATCGTTGATCTAACGAACCAGTTTACATAGACACTCGTTCTTTGGACTTTCTAAAATTTTTCTTTAGAAGGGAGAGAATGGGGGGTCTTTGTAAATTTGTCGCGGTGGGTACAGACCGTGACGTCACCGTTCGGTAACCACGGTTGCTGCACAAATGTTATAAGTTTACTATCGTGAGATTATCGTTTCGCACGTAGAGTTTTATTATCAAAATACTTTGTTATTTTACTGTCTTGAGGAATAAACTTCTTTTATTGAAAACCGCTTAATATCTTTATAACAATGCCTAGGTATTTGCACCATTGCATTAAGCCCTATTTGTAGTAGGGCTCAAAGCTAGGCTCAAGGCTAGCTAAGGCTTCAAAGTCGCTCAGCGAGTTATGGAAAGAGCTATGCTCGGAGTTTCTCTGAAGGATAGGATTCGTAACGAATACATCCGACAGAGAACCAAGGTTATCGACATAGCTCAAAGAATTAGCAAGCTGAAGTGGCAGTGGGCCGGCCATATCTCGAGAAGAACCGACAACCGCTGGGGCGAACGTGTTCTTGAGTGGAGACCACGAATCGGTAAACGTAGTGTAGGACGCCGATGATGATGATGACGATGTAGTAGGGTCACTAAACTTAAAAAAAAAAAAACTATAGTTGATCAAGTCAGATGTATTCGTTCGTTGTATCACATCACACTTATAATATAAGCTGCCTAATTAAACTTTGGATGTTTAGATGCATGAATGAATGGATGTTTGTTACTTCCTCACGCCCAAACTACTGAACGGATTGGGCTGAAATTTTGCACACAGGTATTTCTAGGCCTAGAATAAAACATGGGCTACTTTTTATTCCATAAATCATTTACCGTGCAATAAAAATGACCTATAAACGTTTCCATAGAAACAACGCGTGCGAAGCCACGGGCAGAAACTATTCACTCATACTATTTTCCCGCCCATTGTCTGCATTATGATTATGAATAAAAAAACAAAAGAAAATGAACAAATGACCGAAAATAGTATGAGTCCATACACCTGAATGGACCAGCAGAGAATTATTTACTTAAGTACCTAATAAGTAAAGTTTTACTCAAATGTAATTAATAACTACCTTACTTTTACGACGCAAATAACATCAAAAACTTTGTAGGTACCAAAATATAAAAAATACAACAACAGTTACAAAATTCGACGCAGGCGCATCACGCGAACGTCCAAAACCAACGTTTTGACATTTCCGGTTCCTAAAAACTTGACAGCTGACAAAACCAGCCAACTGTCAAAACCGCCTTTCTTAATCAAAACAAGTCTTATCTTGTTCGGAATAGGGTTGAGATTGAAATGATGTTGGAAACAAAACGGTACGGATAAATTGGTAGAGCACAGGTTTCATCAAAAAGGCGCCGTGTTTTGATTTGGGTCTGTTATTTCAGAATGTATTAAAATTACTTCTTTTGTCTGGAGTTTCAACAGTTGTATTAAAATTTTAAAAGTATTGCCTACTTTGAAGAACTTGACGGTACCTACCGACATGGTTGGCTAAAAAATATTTATTTATAATAATCATGTAGGTACTTACATATCTACATTATATCTTAACGAGTACACCCAATGCAACATAGTACCTTCCTTATGTTTAAGTCAAGTCTCGTAATAATATTGAATATTAAAATTAGAGAATCACGCAAGTTAAATATATAATTTAACGAAAATTACAAAATGTTAAAGATAAATACTAAAATTCAATCATAAATTAAAACAAAAAGTAAGAAACCACATAAACAACTAGAAAACCTTTTAAGGAATGGATCGTTAAATTGCCATTATCACTGGTTTGGCAGGAAGACTGGCAATCGCAGTGGAGGTGTTAAAAATATACAGAAACAAGTGGCTACCTTTCCTCTGGTAGGTTCCTTTAGTCGAATCGAAATTCGTACGCCAGTGGACTAAGAACGTTAAAACTTACTATAAGTATCCTTAAAAAAAAACGAAATCACAAAAAAACTGATAACTACAATTCGAATCATCGATATGTTAATGACCGCTATGATGATGACAACACTAAACAAAAGCTCACGACCCCCGTTCCAAATTCAAATTTCTTATTACCATGTGGTCCGAAGTTATTCTACCATTCGTTCCATAGAATAATTTCGTATAGAAATGATTGATATATAAAAGTTTGACGTCTTTTTTGTAAGTCATTAGAAGTTAATTAGGTACCTATTTCTGTTTTTTTTTCTTACATTAAGAGTTGTGAATGCTACTGGATGTGGTATTACCATAGTATTCGTATTATTTATTGGTTATTTATGTTAATATGTCTATTTAATGCGATGGACGGCTGACAGCTTGATAAAAGTCAATGTAGAAAATTTAATTAGAAATTATGATTAGTGTGAGTTTAAGTAGGTAATAGTGTAATCCAGGTGGGATGACGACCTGCGAAAGACTGCAGGTAGATGCTGCGACAAGCTGAAGACAATGGCGCTCATTGGGGGAGGCCTATGTCCAGCTGTGGACTGTTATGGGCTGATGATGATGATGATGATGCGTTTAAGTTAACGGCTTTGTCTTGTTATGCCATAATAAATATATATATATATATAAGGTAGGCTAAAATGTTATGAAATCAAAACAGTTTTGCTTATTAAATGTTAAACATAGTTTATTTATTATATCTCCACATCACAGCAACAGCCTTTACACACAATTGTCCCGGAGGAGGGACTCGAATCCGAAACCTCCAGCGTCGCAGATGGACCTTCGCCCACCGCGCCACAGAGGTCATCAAAAAAAATAATTAAATATAATCCAAATTACCACCTCCATTAATTGAAACATCTAAAAGAATACTACCACAGGTGGTTATGATTTATGGCAACACCTAAACAAATCGATCATACTAATTGGTACGATGGTATGAATCGATTACGCAATCGATAACGAACAGAGGTAACACACTTTTAGGGCGCTGCGTTTTATTATTCGATAATTTAAGATTTAATTTACGATTAAGACTTTGATGAACGTGTTTTTGAGGAGACCACGACTCGGTAAACGTAGTGTAGGACACCCTCCGACCAGGTGGGATGACGACCTGCGAAATACTACAGGTAGATGCTGGATGCGCCAAGCTGAAGACAGAGTGCTATGGCGCTTATTGGGGGAGGCCTATGTCCAACAGTGGACTATCATAGGCTGATGATGATGATGAAGACTTTGATGTGGTAAAGAAATATAAATGGAAAATGGACCAGAATAACTTTTCTATGTATACTAAAATTATCTATCTATGTAATGTATTGTAATATGTATATCAGTAATCTTGTACCCATAACACAAGCTCTGCTTAGCTAGGAGCTAGATGTTGCTGTGTGGATTGTCCAGCATTATTTATTTATTATTGACGACCGATATGGCACGGTGGGCGAAGGTCCGCCTGCGACGCAGGTGGTTGCGGGTTCGATTCCCGCCTTGGAACAATTGTGTGTACGATCTGCAGATATTTGTTCCGGGTGTTCTGGTCGTTTTCTATGTATAATAAAAAATATCTATCTATGTAATGTATTGTATTATGTATAGCACTCATCTAGTACCCATAACACAAGCTCTGCTTAGCTTGGAGCTAGATGATGCTGTGTGAATTGTCCAGCATTATTTATTTATTATACCTAATAATCACCTGCAATACTTAGTCACCAGCACAAAATGTTTTTCCTTGTTCTTCATACCTACCTATCTAACCTGGGTATACTGTATGTGTGTTCGTCATACCGTAGTACATAGGTCGTACCTAATTACGTCACAGAGGTACTAGGTACCTACTACCTATGTTTAGGTACGGCAAAACACAGTATTGCTCAGTTGGTCAGAACATTTCCGTATTGAGGAAAAGTTGCGGGTTCAAGTCCCGTCGAAATCGTTTTTTTTTTTAGGATAATATTTAATTTTTAAGAGATAACCCCGAGTGCGAGGGCTTACGAACTATAATAACAAAAAACATATATTTTAACCAGAGCCTAGTTCGTTATCTAGCAGGGTGTACCACGTGCAGGTTAGGTTGGCATGGGAGACGAGATGTTGGAGTGTTAGGCTGGCCTCAGACATCCTTAATGTCTTTCTGAATTCAGAAACGGAATTCAGAATCTGAATTCCGGCACCTTGCCTCAGACATATCTTAAAAATTTAGATTGACCAGTGGTCTCGTGGATCACAGCACATGCAAACGTTTAGTATGGAAGAGGAATTAATGCTAATCGCACTACTATTTTCTGAATATTCAGATTCTGATTTTAGTGTCATCATCATCATCATCAACCTTTGTTAGTCCACTCGCTGGACATAGGCCTCCCCCAATGAGCGCCATAGCGCCCTGTCTTCAGCTTGACGCATCCAGCATCTACCCGCAGTCTTTCGCAGTCGTCATCCCACCTGGTTGGAGGGCGTCTATGATGTATAAATTTTATGGATTCCGGGCTTTCTGAATTAAGAATCTGAATTCCGTTTCTGAATTCAGAAAGACATTAGGGATATCTGAGGCCAGACTTACAACCTACTTTTTAAATGTCTCTTCCCGGTTGTCAAAGTCACACGTCAAAGTCACCGAAACTTTTGAAATTGGAACAAATCTCAGCGCACACGGCTCCGTAAGTAGGAAGTCCCGATTAGCCGTAATACGCTCAAGTGATGACCGACGAACCGGCGTTACTTGACCCCTGTGGACGTACGATTTAGGAGGTCTGGGGGGTCGCGGCAAGTTGGTGAGTATATTGGCTCGATTGGAACAGCGGATGCTTGCTCAAGATGGTTGTTACTAGCTATGTTATTTGGATTGGAATGCTTACGTATGCAATATCGGTCAAGTCCAGAAACAACATCGACCGATGACGACCTTTGTGGCGCGGTGGGCGAAGGTCTGTCGCGATGCAGGAGGTTGTGGGTTCGATTCCCATCATCAGGCTATGTTAGTCCACTTTTGGAGATAGCTCCCTGTCTTTAGATCGATTCCCGCCTAGGGATAATTATGTGTACGATCTGCAGGTAATTGTTCCGGATGTGCTGGTCGTTATCTATGTTTAATACAATATCTATCTATGTAATGTATTGTATTATGTATATCAGTCATCTAGTACCCATAACACAAGCTCTGCTTAGCTTGGGGCTAGATGATGCCGTGTGGATTGTTCAGCATTATTTTGTTCTTTATTGTATAAATAAATAATGCTGGACAATTCACACAGCATTATCTAGCCCCATGGTAAGCAGAGCTTGTGTTATGGGTACTAGATAACTGATATACATTATACAATACATTACATAGATAGATATTTTTTTATTATACATAGAAAACGACCAGAACACCCGGAACAAATATCTGCAGATCGTACACACAATGGTTCCGAGGCGGGAATCGAACCCGCAACCTCCCGCGCCACATCGGTCATGTATGCTTTAACTGTAGTTTTTGTACTTAATGATATATTATTTGAGATGTTTTATGTTATCCTGTTGCTATTTCCAGTGCATTTTGTGCAAGTGAAGCTAGGAGAAGCTGTTAGTCATGAGCGTAATGACGTTTTTATGTGCGCTTTTATATCAAGGTTTTTGTAACTCTGTGTGTGGCCATTGCTATTCCCATTTTAGTTTTAATATAGTATAATTTGCATTAAAAAATTGTAAAATGTGCGCTTTCCTGGCCCATAGTAGTATTTATTGTAATTTCATGCATACAGGTAGTTTCTAAGGTGTAGTCTTAGTGGGTAGGTACACAATGCATAAAAACCCTGTCAGGGCAAAACAATTTTTGGGTTCTTTTTAAATGTTAGCCTAAAATTCTAAAAAATCATTATTTATAAAATTAGGAATGTCATGATTAGGTAGATAGGCTTACTAATTTAATCTGTAGGTATGTCAGTGTATGTATGCTAGTACACTTTCAGTTTTGTTTTAAATTATCATCGGAGAAAAATTCGTGGATTGAATAATAGCATTTTTGTAGTTGTAAAGTTTTCATCATCATTATCATCAGCCTATGTTAGTCCACAGCTGGACATAGGCCTCCCCCAATGAGCGCCACAGCGCCCTGTCTTCAGCTTGTCGCATCCAGCAGACCTGCTGTCTTTCGCAGGTCGTCATCCCACCTGGTCAGAGGGCGTCCTACACTAAGTTTACCGAGTCGTGGTCTCCACTCAAGTACACGTTTGCCCAAGCGGTTTTCGATAATATTATTAGTTGTAGAAAATTTTAGCAGATCGAGAAACTAGGTACTTATGAAGTCATTTATTATCATAATATAAATAAATAAATAATGCTGGACAATTCACACAGCATTCATCTAGCCCCATGGCAGAGCTTGTGTTTCTGAAACTATCATGGTTATTAACACTAAAGTCATTTAAAACGGGATATTTACCATGATTTGGTAGTGGTAACGTTCGTAGCAAAAGACAGATAATGAGGGTAGATCGGTATATCTGCTCATAAAAACGAACTCGCAGTGTCTTCAGTTATTCCGTGATCATGGCGCATGAAACTGTGCCGAAATATTTGAAAACTCAAAAGTCAAATCATGGTAAATATCCCGTTTTAAATGACTTTAGAGCTTGTGTGCTTGCGACGCAGGAGGTTGCGGGTTCGAATCCCGCCTCGGAACAATTGTGTGTACGATCTGCAGATATTTGTTCCGGGTGTTCTGGTTGTTTTCTTTAAATAATAAAAAATATCTATCTATGTAATGTATTGTATTATGTATATCAGTTATCTAGTACCCATAACACAAGCTCTGCTTACCATGGGGCTAGATAATGCTGTGTGAATTGTCCAGCATTATTTATTTATTTTATTTATTATTTAATATTAACATTTATTCCTGGTTCAGTAGTTCAAGTGCACTGTGAAAATGTCATTTTTTGCTGCTTCTTAAAGAAAAAACTTTGATAGAAAAAGCTATATGTCATATTAACATTCATTACGTTTTTATATCTTTTCATAATTGAACAGACTCAATAAACGAGTTTTCTGTTGGTTTGCATTAGCCTTTAAAATAATTCAAGAGAGAGTGGAGAGTGGACTGCCCGTACACCAGGCACTGTTGTGAGCGCCACCTTTAATTCTTTATTGTACACATACAAAACTTAAAAAAGATATGTACATAGGCGAGCTTAACCCTGAGCTAGAGTTTTCTTCCAGCAAACCTTAGGTTTACAGGAGTGGCGATTGAATAGATAGAGGAAGTGTACAAGAGACAAATTAGACTAATAATACAATACGGAATGAGATTATAATATACATACATAAATAAAAAAAAAAATAGTTCAATAAACCTAATAAATATATTTAGTTCAATACAAAATAATAATATATATAGCTAATTAAATATAAATATATAATATAAATAACTCTAGATAGATAATTTTATGATGATAGGAAGTGCTCTTTCAATTTGATTGACCTTCCCAGCAATCCTTTTAGTTTTTAAGATTATCTTGTTTATTTACTAATCTGAGTGTTAATTCTTGAAATAAATACTTTTTATTTTTATTTAATAATTATAATTAATTTTATACAAATGAAATGAAAAGTTTTATTTCTTTAAGCTTACAAATAAGCACTTAGACAGGTCATATTTTATAGTTCACTTTTATTTTTTGTCCACCAGTGGAAGAAGTGAGAAGAAACCACTAGTATATTCATAACTTATGTGTCTAGTACATTTGATTTGCTTATCTGTAAGTTGGTAGATTTTGAGTTGGAGCAAAACTCGTTCCAAGCTTTTTTATCAAGCCTCCTCTACCTGCGAAAGATTGCAGGCAGATGCTGGATGCGTTAAGCTGAAGACTGGACGCTGTGGCGCTCATTAGGGGAGGCCTATGTCCAGAAGTGGACTAACATAGACTGATGATGAATATTAGACTCAAGATCGGATTACTACCATCTAAAATCTTTGGAATAAACTACTATTAGCCAAGTATTTACTCCAAAATTAGACACGATAATGATAATATATACTGTTTTTACTTAAATCTACGAAACTCTTAAACCTAGACGTTTGAAACTATTGTGTGCAAACTAATGATGTTCTCTTATTGACAATAACATCTTACTTATTTCCTTATATTTTATTTCTCATATCTTAATTATTAATAAACCTTAATCCATCGGAATAAGGTCTATGGTTCCTAGAATAATGTAAACAACGTTTTTTTTTTTAACATAAGCAAAGGTTATTGTAAAAGTCTCGTTTTACGTAATCGTGAATAATTTGTGTTACAATGGACGTACGTAAAATGTTAATTTGAATATTTTTTACGATTTCGTATGACACCAAAACCGAATTAGCAGACCTTGAAAAAACTTTACATAAAACTTAATAACTCAACCATTGCTTTGATTTAAGATGTAGATTATGCGTCGAAAAGTAAGATAAAATAAATTGAAATATAATAATAATAATGCGTTAATAATAATTTCGGTTAACGGCGTAATAGCGAAGAGCCTCGATCAACACCTGAAGAGACTCTCGCTAGGAAGTTGGATCAAGGGCCAGATCCAGAAGGCGGTACTCTTGGACTCGGCACGTATCGCCAGGAAGTTCTTTTCTCTGCAGCCCTAGTCACCGGCCGCTTGAGCCTAGCTTCGCGGTCGGCGAGCTACCGTTTTGATATATTTTTTACTGTAGAATAGTTTTATAATATTTTATTGTATTTTCTATAGTAAAAAATGTATTTTATACGAGAATTTAAATAAATGAGTGTATAATAATGCTGTTGGCTTCGGCCCCACGCAAGCCTTCCAAAGGACCGGGTCACTTTATGGCCCGAGATCATGGTAAATGAGAGACATAATAATGCTGGACAATCCACACAGCATTATCTAGCCCCATGGTAAGCAGAGCTTGTGTTATGGGTACTAGATAACTGATATACATAATACAATACATTACATAGATAGATATTTTTTATTATACATAGAAAACGAACAGAACACCCGGAACAAATATCTGCAGATCGTACACACAATTGTTCCGAGGCGGGAATCGAACACGCAACCTCCTGCGTTGCAGGCGGACCTTCGCCAACCGCGCCATATCGGTGGAAAAATGTAAATCAACTGATTACAAAATTCTAGAATGCTCATAACATTTTTGAATAAGAATGAGGTACAAGGAATACTTGCAACACTGATTCATTTTTATAGAATGCCAGTGACGTGACTACGCGGCAAAAAAACACGGGATTTTCCATTATACGATCTGGTTGAGAAAAACTTGGTTAAGTAAAAGATAAAAAAATATTGCAAGTAGTAAAAACATGATGCAAGCTGTTGATAGGTAAAGAGTTTTCTTAATATTTTTTATTATTCGTCTGTTTGTTGGTTTGTTATCTCTATTTGTAAGGTCTGACATAAAATTATAACGTTCTTAACACATTGTGAACTTAGTATTCTATATATTACCACTGCTGGACATAGGCCTCCCCCCAATGAACGCCATAGCACCCTGTCTTCGGCTTGCCGCATCCAACATATACCTGCAGTCTTTTGTAGGACGTCATCCCACCTGGTCGGAGGGCGTCCTACACTACGTTTATCGAGTCGTGGTCTCCACTCAAGAACACGTTTGCCCCAGCGGCCGTCGGTTCTTCGCGAGATATGGCCGGCCCACTGCCACTTCAGCTTGCTAATTCTTTGAGCTATGTCGATAACCTTGGTTCTCTGTCGGATGTATATGATAATAATAATAAGACTAGAATTACAAGCGAAGTCAGGAACAACCGCCAGTCTGCTTTATACACGCATGTTGTCAGTGCATTGAAACAGGCGGCTCTTCTGGCCCAGATACAAGTTTCCCTTTAACGAGCTATATTACTGGTTTATGTATTTTCTTTATTATATTACTTCATATTACTTATCAACAACTATTGGAAGGTTTTAGTTATTTAATTCAATTTATTTATTTCAGCCAACATTAGTTTTGGATGGGAAATACTTTTCGTCCCTCCGGAGGCCCCTTAATAGTATTTCAACATTTTTGTCTTCATCGGGACTACAACCCGCATCTTTTTATTCAGTGGGAACACGAACAAGCTACCAATTTTTCCACAATGTCCTATCGACTATCCGACTAGTCGAAAATCTTTGGAAATTTTATGTTCCCGAAGTATAGATAGGGAGAACGGTCAATTATAGAGCTTATTTCAAAAAGTATTGAAGCTTACGCCCAATAAATAAATAAATAAATAAATAATGCTGGACAATTCACACAGCATCATCTAGCCCCAAGCTAAGCAGAGCTGGCGTTATGGGTACTAGATGACTGATACATATACATATTGCAATACATTACATAGATAGATATTTTATAATATTATACATAGAAAACGACCAGAACACCCGGAACAAATATCTGCAGATCATACACACAATTGTTCCGAGGCGGGAACCGAACCCGCTACCTCCTGCGTCGCAGGCGGACCTTCGCCCTCCGCGCCACATCGGTCGTCCGATAAATTTATCATGAAAGCTTAATTTTATAACTTTTATCAAAAAAAAACACAAACCAAGAACCGAACAAAATGTGTTATTTTATACGTTTCAAAAAACACAAACCAAGTAACGATGGAATAAAAAGCGAATTTCATTACAAAAAGGTTGTGTTAGAAGTCAAGGTTATTTATTATATTTTTTGCACAATCAGACAATAAGACATAATGCCAACTGTACTTTAAACAATAGATTTCTGGTTAAAATTACGAGTGGTCCCACTCGCCCAACGAAATAAACAAGAAAAATCTAATCAGTCAAACTCAATCGAAAGTAAATACAGTTTTAGAAATAAAATTACCCAACATACGCACGAACTACGGAAAAAAAGACGATTCTTTCAGAGGGAGCACGTATTTTTAATAATTTACCAAATACCATAAAAGAATGTGATAGCATTAATATGTATAAAAATATGTTGAAAGCACATGTCTACTCAATAGAATAATCTAACTACATATGTACATAATTATAAATTACCACTAATATACATATAATATAATTAGTTATGATAACTAATCTAGGTTAAGCCTCAGAGCCCAGGAGTTATACCTACTTAACTTATATTTAGTACACATATTACTGTTTAAGTTTATCTCATTTTAAGTGAACTGTAATGTTTTTATGAGAAAATAAAGTTCTTTAAACCTAATCAGGTAACTGGGACCGCGGTCCCAGTTTTGTAGTGGGCCCAGTCGCCTGTATCCTCAAAATAACCTCTGCGTTCACGGACAGTCGGACATTTTACCTTTAACATGTTCACTTTTTATCAATGTCAATTAAAAGTCAGTGCCGTAACAGGTTGTATAGCCTACTTTGAAAAAACGTACTTTCTCTCGCCGCGCGGTCTCGACTTATGCAAATAAAATGCAAGATTATTATTCAAAACTAGCGGATAGCTTGCAATTTTTCTTAGTTTCTTAATCATATCCTCAAAATGGTGTTAAATGTTCATCATCTTCATCATCAGCCTATGTTAGTCCAGCTGGATATAGGCCTCCCCCAATGAGCGCCATAGCGCCCTGTCTTCAGCTCGCCGCATCCAGCATCTACCTGTCTTTCGCAGGTCGTCATCCTACCTGGGCGGAGGGCATCCTCCACTACGTTTACCGAGTCGTGGTCTCCACTCAAGAACACTTTGACTTAAAAAAATCAGTAACTTTTTTATTAACGAAAAAAAAACTTTTTTATTAATAAAATGATTACTATTTATCCATTAAATAGAAAAACAACATAACATCTCAAATACAACGGATTCAAATTCTTAATTAGCAAAAGAAATTAATCGAAATAGAGTAATTAATAAAATTTCGCTGAGTAACAAAAAAAAATGGCCACGCTTGGCGGCCTGTTGCGTACATGTAAGAACTGATTCTCCTGATATGAACGTAAAAAACGTATTGCCAACGGTACTTATACAACGAAGCATCGAAATATTAATTTGTAAGCATTTTAGGTGGGTCGTGTGCAGCGGATCGCGGTATTTAGTATACCGCATATTTTGTTTCACCTTAAAACTTTTAAAACTATCATGGTTATTAACACTAAAGTCATTTAAAACGGGATATTTAACATGATTTGATTTTTGAGTTATCCAATATTTCAGCACAGTTTCATGCGCCATGATCACGGAATAACTATATTGTTTCACCTTGTTTTATCAATCTGCTCTAGATTTTTTTTAAAACTTAGCATAATTAAATATCGCTTTTATCCAAAATCAGCTGCGCAAACGGCTTCGCTTGCGTGGAAATCTTTGTGTCAAATGGTTTATAAACCTTCCTCTTGAATTATTCTATCTATTTAAAAAACCGCATCTTAATCCGTTGAGTAGTTTTAAAGATCTAAGCATACATAGGGACAGACAGACAGCGGGAAGTGATGACTCATTACGTCATTCGGTATCTTTCAACTGTTAAACTTAAGTCGAAAAGTTTAACAGTTGAAAGATACCGGAAATCTCAAAGATCATTTGAATCACTCCAAAAACAAATCCTGCCTAATAAATAACGGAACGCGATCAAGCAAGACAATAACACCAAAAAAGGAGAAATCAAATGCAAGGTCAGCTATTTGCGTGTAACGGAACGTTATTTCTTTTGATTTATTTGTTTTAGCAATGTACAGAAGGAGCAAGGATTCTGCCGGTGTCGAGTTTTTACACATTACCAAATCGTATCTCATAAACGATTTTAATGAGAGTTTTTCTGCAAACACTTTTGTATGATCGTTATTTTGAAGACCTGTTAATATAGTATCTATACTAATTAACTATATTGTTCGTTCATGTCCAGTCCATCCCAAGGTTGCCTGGAAGAGATCAATCTCAGCGATAAGGCCGCCCTTTATACCTTTATTCTAAGTTTTTATCTTTGTATTATTTTCTGTTTTGTGTGGTGTAATAAAGTGTTATCTATCTATCTTCAATAATATAAAAATGAATCGCTGAATGTGTTGCTAAGCGCAAATCTCGAGAGCAGCTGAACCGATTTCGCTAATTCTTTTTTTAGAATATTCCTTGAAGTACGAGGATGGTTCTTACGGAGATAAAAAAGAGAAAAATTTTGAATAATGAAACAAATGATCACCCAGGTGAAGCCGGGATGGGCCGCTAGTACAGTAATAAATATAAATTTATATCTCTGCAGGATGATGGCCGCACCTAAGTTAGTAAATAAATCATGTTGGATTATCCACATAGCATCATCTAGCTCCAAGCTAAGCAGAGCTTGTGTTATGGGTACTAGATGACTGATCTAAATACAATAAAGTACATAGATAGATACATTTTATTATACATAGATAACGACCAGAACACCCGGAACAAATATTTGCAGATCGTACAAACAATTGCGCGCCACAGTGGTTGTCGTTATTTCTCAGTCGAGCTATTTCTAAAAAGCTGTATATTTTATATTGTACTGTATGCAACTAGATTTTAAAAACTGTGGCATTTTAAACATCAAGTTATTTTTAAAGAAAACTAAATTAATAAAAGGCGTAGTTATCATTACGATGTTTTTTTTCTCGAGTGAAGAGATTTTAATAAATATGGCGACCACACCCAATCTCTGAACAGGCCTGAGTCACACCGTTTCGAGCAATTGGATATTAATTTGTATTTCATTATGTTTACATTAATTGAACTAAGAATTTTGTGCACAGGTAAAAATTATACTAAGGTAATAATCATCATCATCAGCCTGTTCTAGTCCACAGCTGGACATAGGCCTCCCCTAATGAGTGCCATAGCGCCCTGTCTTCAGCTTGATGCATCCAGCATTCAAGCACCTGCAGTCTTTCGCAGGTCGTCATCCCACCAGTCGGAGGGAGTCCTACACTACGTTTACCGATTTGTGGAGACCACAAATCAGTAAACGTAGTGTAGGACTTAAGTACGTTTGCCCCATAGGTAAGGTGCCCGTACATAAAATACTCAAGCCTTATCTATATTAATTGAGTATTTGAATGAATGAATGAACACTTTATTGTACGGAAAACTATAAAATAACACCTTATATCTAAATATTATACATTAAAAGTACAATAGGTGGCCTTATCGCTATTTTGGATTTAGTATTTATGATGGTTTTTACTGCGATACCTTTATAGATAGAAGGAAAATAGATATATAAATGGAACTTAATGAATGAACAGTGAATTGTTTAATCATAAATCATATTTATGATTAAACAACCATCTCAATCATCTGGTCGTCATACAGGTGGGATGACAACCTGTGAAAGACTGCAGGTAGATGCTGGATGCGTCAAGCTGAAGACAGGGCGCTATGGCGCTCATTGGGGGAGGCCTATGTCCAGTAGTGGACTGCTATAGGCTAATGATGAAAATCATATTTATCATTCTATAAAAATATATAATATTTACGTTTCGAATTCCAAATTTGCAGGTGTTCATTACATACGCTTGTTTCAGTGTCAAAAAAGTCAAAAGTGTAAATGTGTTTGTATGACTAAGGGCGAAATTAATAAATAATAAGTCGTCCCGCCTTTTTCTTTACGACGCCATAAACATATTTAAATTTAAGTTTATTGAGTGACGATAATGGCAGATGTTATCTGTACAATACTGACTAGAGGTCGCGCCAAATAGCAATGCGCTTGATGTAACCAAAGTTCGTAAGATGACTGCACTTTGTCGGTATAAAAGAAAATGATGGCAAATCACCACTAAGAATATTAAAATATTTTTCACTTCTCTTGCTCAAAAAGTGTATCATAATAGTGTAGCTTAGCGGGCCTAAACTCCTCGGGCTAAAAAGTATTTTTTCTTTTTAATTTTTGTCTAAAATCATCAGCCCGTACAAAGCATTCGTCTTACATAAAAACTCGACTTCTTGGTGCTCCGTCAATCTTTTTTTTTGAAAATAGAACCGTCTTGGTGATGTTTTATGAAGGTTGATTCTTCCCTTCACGGTAGAATGCGAACTGTTTCGTTGCGGGTTAAATTGAGATTTTAATAAAATTTCTGAAAATTATCTAATTTTGAATTGTTTTATTTTCTCGCAATCGAATTGAAAAGTAGAGTGTTTTACTCGGGCCAAAACCACCTATTATAACTCGGTCTTGTCATCCTCCCTCGCTACGCTCGGGAGTATAACAACCTCGTATATAATGGGATGGTTTAGTCCCTTGTAAAATAATCTACTATTGATCGATGGCAAATCACCACTACTTTTTTGCGATCACGAATCACTACGATGGCGAATCGCCACTAACTCGTGATATTATTATGCTTAATTATCTTCAACAGAAAGAAAATCAATAACATTTTTGTCAAATGTTCACGCCAAAGCAACACCTAAAATTATCAAGCTACTAGCTGCGCCCCGCGGTTTCACCCGCGTGCTGATAGATATTTTGGATAATAATACACATAGCACATAGTACTTACAATTCATAAAGATATGTATATCTTTATTAATTGTAGCCTATGTGTTATTATAATATGTAAGCTATTTTATTTTAGTGAAGTTTCATCAAAATTAATTCAGTCGTTTTTGCGTGAAAGAGCAACAAACATCCTCACAAACTTAACATAATCTTAGTAGGATTTAAAACACGAATTTCAACCTTTTTTAATTACAGATAGAAACTTCTTAGATTCGAATTCTCAAGTAAGATAGTCACAAGTTACTTCTAAAACATCATACATGATAATATATGATATATGATAATTATCATATATAATTATAATTATCATATATTATAATTTAAACCTGTCTTACTGTATGTTCTAATTTCAAAAATTTTGTGAACAAAAGACATCAACGCGCTTTTGATAGCGCTAGGCTTGTAAGAAAGTCGATGAAATCGATTTTTGAATTTGGTATTTTCTTTGGGGACTACCGATAGAAGTGAAATAAATAAATAATGCTGGACAATTCACACAGCATTATCAAGTCCCATGGTAAGCAGAGCTAGTGTTATGGGTACTAGATAACTGATATACATAATAAAATATATTACATAGATAGATATTTTTTATTATATTTACATAGAAAACGACCAGAACCCCCGGAACAAATATCTGCAGATCGTACATACAATTGTTCCGAGGCGGGAATCGAACCCGCAACCTCCTGCGTCGCAGGATCTTCGCCCACCGCGCCACATCAGTCGTTATGTGACAGTGAAAGCTAAGTAATTTTATATTTTATTTATAAAGAAGCGTATGGTGACGATGAATCGAGTTTCACGCTTTTTGTTCACCCAAAAAGTACACATAAATTACCTTATACACAGTTTGGAACGCGTTCGGTGACGATTTTTGATCACCCAAAAAGTTCTCAACGCTTCTAAAGAGGTTTTTACTTTAAAACTGGATTGGTAGATTAGATGGTAGATTGGTATGTTTTTGATTGCTTGAAGGCAGAGTATTTAAATGCTATGAAATTCCTACCATGTCTTCAAAGTCCATGTTTCGTAGAGTAATAATTAAAAAATAATGTTTCGCTAGAAAGATTATTGCTGCAAAAAGGACGAAATTACAATACAAAAGGATATTCGCACAATACAAGTACCAGGAGAACATAGGCTACAAGAAACTTACCTAGTACTTGGAAATCAAGAAAACGGCTCGAAATAAACCAAAAATCGACTCTATCACAACGGTGTAAGCGCTAAATTATTAGATAAGTGCTCGAAATGGAAAACGGCTTGGTAAACGTTGATTGCCTTGAAACCTGCATGGAGTTTCTATCTCGCTCGCACCTCTGTGCTATTAGTATACCTTTCTCTGTCTTTGTTACGCAAAAGGCTTGTACTGTGATGGTTTGTCTTAATTTACAAGCATTATTTTATTACTTCTGAGCGAATTTTATGATTTGCTAAGTCAGGAAGCTGAATTTGTTTCTATTTTACTGGTTTTATCCATGTTTTATCTATAATTATATCTAAATAACGATTATCTATGTAAATAATACAGCTTTATGAAAATCTGTCATCTGAGATAGGGTAATAGCCAAGCTGACAAAAAATTGAAGTGAACAGTAAAATAATTTTATTTGATAATAATTTATATATAAAATATGACTTGTCTAAGTGCTTATTTTGTAAGCCTAAAGAAATAAATGATTTTTTACTTTTACTTTACTTTGCTGTGTTTTTGCCCTCTCAGTATTTGTATCAACAGAAGAAAACAAATGACTTTTAGATATTTCTTAATGCTTTCACTGCCCATCCTTTCTCTGTCTTATAAAAATCTATCCGCTGTAAGCAATAGCTATGTAAGCTAAGTAGTGTTTAGTAATTTATTGATATTGACGACCTCTGTGGCGCGGTGAGCGAAGGTCCGCCTGCGACGCAGGAGGTTGCGGGTTCGATTCCCACTCCAAGTCAAATGTTCGTACGATCTACATATATTTCTTTCGGGTGTTCTAGTCATTTTCTATGTATGATAAAAACTATGTATGTAATGTATTGTATTATGTATATCAGTCATCTAGTACCCACAACACAAGCTCTGCTTAGCTTGGGGCTAGATAATGCTGTGTGAATTGTCCAGCATTATTTTTATTTATTTTACACCGAGTACCTAGGTACTTCCTCATCATCATCAGCCTGTAGCAGTCCACTGCTGGACATAGGCCTCTCCCAATGAGCGCCATAGCGCCCTGTCTTCAGCTTGCCGCATCCAGCATCTACCTGCAGTCTAGTGCGTCATCCCACCTGGTCGGAGGGCGTCCTACACAACGTTTACCATAGTCTCCACTCAAGAACACGTTTGCTCCAGCGGCCGTCGTCGGGAGATATGGCCGGCCCGCTGCCACTTCAGCTTGCTAATTCTTACTAAGTAGGTACTACCTAAGAAGGTTTAATATTACTTGAACTATAAAACAATCAGGTGCATGGTAATTCCACAGGAAATGACAAGACGAATGAATCATTTGAATACCTATTTATTTAAGATAAAACACGGTAGTGTTATAAAACCACAAGTTACGTTCTTTGATAACTATAGGTACAAGAAAACTGTATTCCTCACGATTATCATTAAAACATTAACTTTATGTGTAAATTTTATTTATTGTATCTTGTGTATCATTATTAATTAGCTCTTTTAAATTAGAGAATAAAAAAAAGTATATATATTAATAAACTCTGATACACAAGATACAATAAATAAAATTTACACTTAACACTTTGACTGCGGTTTTTTTTCGACGACTGCGATCTTTTTTTTTACCTAAAAAATTCGTGCTGCCGCTCTACACAGCGGTTGTCTTGCGCCGCACATGCGTTTCGTTCGAAAAATATTACAGCTCTGCTGAGTCACAAAGGTCTGTATTTTCTCAGCCGCTACGCTAGTGTGGATTTACGCATATTAGTCACTTGTAGAAAACTCATACCGTGCGTTTTCAGCACTCAAAGTGTTAAATAATTTATTTTCAATTATTTCAAAATTCTTTTACAATACTATTTAACTATAAAATTAATAATTTTTTCTTTATCTATACTTTAATCCCCATTAAAATATTTTATTTTTTTATTATTATTTATATATAATTAATTTATCCCTTCAAATTATACATGCGCATGGCGCTTAGTATTGTAAACTTTATGACCAATATTAAACGACTGAATTGATTTTGATAAAATGTTCTACCCGGAGATAGTTTTCCGTCTGTATTCTTTTTATTTTGGTACTCATAATAAATTGAATTTATAAAAAAGTAAAAGGTATTTTTTATAGTCACAAGAACAAATTTAGATGTATGTAGATATATTAATTATATAGGTAAGTATTTTTGTATAATAAGCATAATAAATCTATAGGAAACATATAATAAATATCACATTAACAATGCAACAAATTGTAACTCAGCCCTATTCATAAGATTTTACCCTTAAGGTGAAATGAGTCCCAAAACCCACGTTTCGACGTAACGGAAAATCAATTTTAAAGGAACAAAACACCTATTTTTCTAATATATTTTGATGAGGATCAAAAGTTTAGGATATTAGTTAGTAAGTTATAGTAGTCGAAACACGATTGACTAAACTTGACTCGATAGAAAAAACTGGTAAAGTTTCCTCTAAATCTTCATTTTTACAGAGATATCTCTACGGAAAAACCAGTTTTATTTGCTAGTTATTTAATATTATTGTAATGAAATTTCTTCTACGTGTTCCCTAATAAATACTTTAGACAATTATGGTTTTAGTTTTTTGAGAAACAGTATTATTTTAGAGCCATAACAAATTAAAAAATAAAAAGCAGTGAAATTGCGCACGGGCCGATTATTCTGCCGCTCTTGCTTCCCTTTCTCGCCTTCCCCGCGCGGCGTTCGTTCGTCCTTGTCTCGAAAAGACGAACTCATTTCGCCTTAACTCAGGGCTTGGAACCATTTCGACGCGTAGTACCAAATTCGCAAAGTGCCAACGAGTTATTTTAATGTCAGATAAATTTATTAATTTTAAATGCAATTAAAATTTATAAATTGGTAACAGTAGTAATAGTTAGTATAAGTTATTCTGTGCTTCTGTGGGAAAAGGATCTGACTAACAACACTTTAAATTAAAAAAAAAAACCTTACACTATTTCCATGTCAAGAATGTCATGTAATCTCATTGCAAAGTCGCAAAAAACGTCGCCTTTTGACATTATCCGCACAACAATATCCTTATCGAAATGTAAACTTTATTACCGAGCAATAAAAGCGAAAATAACCCGTTATTGCAGTAAAAATGCAATTTATATATGAGAAATTATTCCCGCGATATGTTCCAAGATTGAATATTATTTAACTTTGTCATCGTTGAAGGCGTGTTAGGCAATTTATTTTATCTCAAGGGATATCTTTATAGTAGTTTATCATGCAAAATGTTATTAATAACAGATTCCTAGTTGTTAACAACTTGTTCTAGCTATTTTCATAGTTTTAACTTTTGAAAATATCATGGTTATTAACACTAAAGTAATTTAAAACGGGATATTTACCATGATTTGATTTTTGAGTTTTCCAATATTTCGGCACAGTTTCATGCGCCATGATCACGGAATAACTCAAACATCAAAAATCAAATCATGGTAAATATCCCGTTTTAAATGACTTTAGTTTTTATATCATCATCATCAGCCTATAGCAGTCCACTACTGGACATAGGCCTCCCCAACGAGCGCCATAGCGCCCTGTCTTCAGCTTGCCGCATCCAGCATCTACCTGCAGTCTTTCGCAGGTTGTCATCCCACCTGGTCGGAGGGCGTTCTACACTACGTTTACCGAGTCGTGGTCTCGACTTGAGAACATGTTTGCCCCAGCGGCCGTCGGCAAGGTTTTGTATACGGGGCGTTAAATATTAATAAACATGGGATATACAAGATACATAACATAAGATGGCCGATGTAGCGGGCAAAGGTCAACCTGCGACACAGGAGGATTCGATTTCGCGAACTCGTAAATTTTTTTAATCAAAACAAACACTTGAAGATGTTATCTCCGGACATATCTTAGGATCAAGACCTCGTATTAACATCCGCAGAATAATAAGAGTGGTAATTTTCTATAGAGCGAGGAGTATGAACGTCTAATCATATTGCGTAAGCAAGTTACAATTTAATGGCCTATGCTATAATGTAATATTGTGTATTTTCAGCCACATCCAGCATCTACTTGAAGTCTGTCGCAAAGCGTCATCCGAACTGACCATGGCGTCCTACACTACGTTAACCTAGTCACGATCTCCACTCAAAAACTCATTTACCACAGCAGTTTTTGATTCTTTGGGAGATTATAGCCGGGCACATTGCCAAGTTAGCTTGCAAATTTTTATTAAAAACATTTAAAAAAACTTTTTTTTAGAGAAACCTTGATACTACTTGCTTCATGTCATATTGATGATTGATGCTACTGGTATATGAAAAAAACTTGATAAATGTACTAAACTAAAGACAAAAACCTGTTTACTATACGCTCCTCTTCAGCATATAGTTTTATGATCATCATCATCATCAGCCTATAGCAGTCCACTGCTGGACATAGGCCTCCCCCAATAATATAATATAGTTTTATATTAACCTAAATACCTACTAAAGAACCAAAAAAGTGAAAAGTGAAAAATCAATTATTCTTTAGGCTTACAAAATAAGCACTTAGACAAGTCATATTTTATACATTGAATTATTATCAAATAAAATTATTTTACTGTTCACTTTTATTTTTTGTCCTAAATGACTAGATGTGAAAAAACAGAAGAATAAGAGTTTCCTAAAAACAAAAACTTAGCATCACTATCTATGTAATGTATTGTATTATGTATATCAGTTATCTAGTACCCATAACACAAGCTCTGCTTACCATGGGGCTAGATAATGCTGTGTGAATTGTCCAGCATTATTATACACTAATTTATTAACATTCTCGTATAAAATTCATTTTTTACTATAGAAAATACAATAAAATATTATAAAACTATTCTACAGTAAAAAATATATCAAAACGGTAGATCACCGACCGCGAAGCTAGGCTCAAGCGGCCGGTGACTAGGGCTGCAGAGAAAGGAACTTCCTGACGATACGTGCCGAGTCCAAGAGTACCGCCTTCTGGATCTGGCCCTTGATCCAACTTCCTAGCGAGAGTCTCTTCAGGTGTTGATCGAGGCTCTTCGCTATTACGCTGTTAACCGTTAACGACTATCGGGACTGGTCGCTGAATCTTCATCCCACATGCTGACAACCTCGTTAGCCAAGTCAAGATATTTGCTAAGTTTATCTTTCTCAGCTCTGACGAGGTTAGCATCATGTGGTATGGTGACATCAGCGAGCACCGCCCTCCGTTCTAACCGATCTATCAGTACAATATCAGGCTTATTCGCAAGAATAGTCCTGTCCGTAATGATAGATCGGTCCCAATAGAGCGTGGCACGGCCATTTTCAAGAACTGGCGCCGGTGTGTACTTATAGTACGGAACTTCAGGACCAGTAAGGCCATATCGGAGAGCAAGTTGCTGGTGTATAATTTTGGCTACTTGGTTGTGTCTGTGCAAGTATTGAGAGTTAGCAAGGTGCGAACAACCCGAAAGTATATGACGGAGGGTCTCCCCAGGAAGATGACACGCTCGACAAATATCGATCGTGCCGTCTTTCATGATATACTTACGATAATTGTTCGTCTTTACCACCTCGTCCATAATTGCACAGACAAAACCTTCGGTTTCCCCAAAGAGGTCACCAAAGCGTAGCCAGTTCACTGAGCTTAGGAGATCTACATCAGGTCCTGTGAGAACTTGTAGAATCTCCCATGCAGCTCTTTGCTCTCCCATATAGTCTTCCGGTCCTGGATGCTCATCACCACAGGTTTGCGCCAGTTGCCGTTAGCCAAGGAGTTATTATTATTATTACTATGACTCACGTTGCTCGGTTGCTCTATATTGCTAATTATTGCTCTAAATATTATCATGCGGCGGAAATGTTGACGTCTAACAAAAAATGTCTCGCCCTACTGCGCATGACTCAAAACAGCGAATTGCTTTTATAAACTCGCTAGTGCGTAGCCCGAGGCTTTACTCGCCTTTTTATGAATGAAGAATGGAAAATTTGATCTAGGTTGGCTTAGATGCCGAATTTCACTTAAAGACGAAGATTAAGACGAAACCATTGTAGTTAATCTATTAAAGATTAACTACAATGGTTTCGTCTTAATGAAAGCGCCACAGTCTATATTTGCTAGTGCGTAGCCCGTGGCTTTACTCGCCTTTTTATGACGGAAGAATGGAAAATTTGATCTAGGTTGGCTTAGATGCCGAATTTCACTTAATTAATAGATTAACTACAGTCAATGGTTTCGTATTAATGAAAGCGCCACAGTCTATATTTGCTAGTGCGTAGCCCGTGGCTTTACTCGCCTTTTTATGACGGAAGAATGGAAAATTTGATCTAGGTTGGCTTAGATGCTGAATTTCACTTAATTAATCGATTTACTACAATGGTTTGGACTTAATGAAAGTACCATAGTCTATATTTGCTAGTGCGTAGCCCGTGGCTTTACTCGCCTTTTTATGAGACAAGAATAGACAATTGGACTAGGCGGCTTAGATGCAGAATTTCACTTAATTAATCGATTCACTACAATGTTATCGTCTTTATAAAAGTGCCACAGTCTATTTGTTCTTTCCTGTCTAGTCCTTCCTAAGGTTGACTGTAAGAGATCGCTCTCAGCGATAAGGTTTGTACTTCATCATCCGCCTATGTTAGTCCACAGCTGGACATAGGCTTCTCCTAAAGCGCCACAGCGCCCTGCCTTCAGCTCGACGCATCCAGCATCTACCTGCAGTCTTTCGCAGGTTGTCAGCCCACCTGACCGGAGGGCGTCCTACACTACGTTCAAGAACATGTTGCGAGCGCTCTACGTACTTTAAAGGTCAGATAGTCATGGATTATCAATACAAAGTCAGGGAACCACGGCGAAATAGAAAAATGATAATGCGATAACGCGAAGGACGTTTGTCTGTCTATTGTATGGAAATCTTTGTGTTACTGTGACCATACTTTGCCAAGTTTTGTAGATATTTTATTTACTATTATACGTACATACACTGGCGATAACATGTTTAATTCTATGTATTTAAACTATGTAAGAAATCAGCTTTACACAAATATAATGTTATTTTTGATACAATATATCAGTTAAATATATCGTATCAAAAATAACATTATATTTAGATTTAGAAAGACAAAACAAACATGTATTAGATACTTAACACTTTGACTGCGGTTTTTTTTCGACGACTGCGATCTTTTTTTTAACCTAAAATTTCGTGCTGCCGCTTTACACAGCGGTTGTGTTGCGCCGCACATGCGTTTCGTTCGAAAAATATTACGGCTGTGCTGAGTCACACAGATCTGTATTTTCTCAGCCGCTGCGCTAGTATGGATTTACGCATATTAGTCACTTGTAGAAAATAAATACCGTGTGATTTCAGCATTCAAAGTGTTAAGTGATATTTTAACTGTGATGAACAAAATGTACCACAAACTAAAAACAGGATACTAAGAAAAATCAGTGCTAGGAAGGACTGTCAATGTCTGTCTGTTGTTAACCACAGACCTGTAATGTGACGTCATCCATAGGTTCAGCCTGAAAACCAGCGTCTTTACAGTACTCGGACGGTAGCGACATTAAGCTGAGGCTGGACCTAATTAGCATCAAATTCTTAATACTTAGCGTATTAAGAATTTGAGCTATGCTCGGAGTTTCTCTGAAGGATAGGATTCGCAACGAATACATCCGACAGAGAACCAAGGTTATCGACATAGCTCAAAGAATTAGCAAGCTGAAGTGGCAGTGGGCCGGCCATATCTCGCGAAGAACCGACGGCCGCTGGGGCAAACGTGTTCTTGAGTGGAGACCACGACTCGGTAAACGTAGTGTAGGACGCCCTCCGACCAGGTGGGATGACGACTTGCGAAAGACTGCAGGTAGATGATGCGGCAAGCTGAAGACAGGGTGCAATGGCGCTCATCGGGGGAGGCCTATGTCCAGCAGTGGACTGATATAGGCTGATGATGACTGATGATTAAGAATTTGATGAGTAAAGTTACAAATTACGTTTGAATCCAGCACGCTGATTAGAATGGTGCACCATTGTATGCCAAGGGCGTTAATATCATAACTTATAAAATAATATTTATAATTCACGTCTATCATATCGAGTGATAAGTAAATGAATCAAGAACGGGTCTTGCAGGATGTCCTAGGAAGATTTATTCCACTTGCAACCGTTCGTTTTATAGATATCTAGATGAGAAATTAAAAGGAGCGAGATCTCTTCCATGTATTTTGTGTTTATTTATTCGCCCGCGTGGAATTTTTTTTTCGAATGGACTATAATGCTCCTGCGACGCAGGAGGTTGCGGGTTCGATTCCCGCCTCGGAACAATTGTGTGTACGATCTGCAGACATTTGTTCTGGGTGTTCTGGTCGTTTTCTATGTATAATAAAAAATATCTATCTATGTAATGTATTGTATTATGTATATCAGTTATCTAGTACTCAAAACACAAGCTCTGCTTACCATGGGGCTAGATAATGCTGTGTGAATTGTCCAGCATTATTTATTTATTTATTATTATTATTAATGCTGTTGACCGCAGATGGTCATGAAAGCGTTATCGGAGTTTTGGCGGATGCAGAGGGCGCGCTTGCCGGTAAAATTAGGTTGGAGCACGCAAAAGGGCCACCACTTTGTGCGAGCCTCGGCTAGGGCTGTTGCCATATGCTATCAGAGCCTCGTGGAAATCTATGTGTCAAATGGTTTATAAACCTTACCCTTGTATCACTGTATCGATTAAAAAACCGCATCAAAATCTGTTGCGTCGTTTTAAAGATCTAAGCATACATAGGGACAGACAGACAGCGGGAAGCGACTTTGTTTTATACTATGTAATGATTAAATTCACTACAATGATTATTTATTTAAAACTTTATTACACTCATAATCATCATCATCAGCCTATATTAGTCCACTGCTGGATATAGGCCTCCCCCAATGAGCGCCATAGCCTTCAGCCTTCAGCTTGACGTATCCAGCATCTACCTGCAGTCTTTCGCAGGTCGTCATCCCACCTGGTCGGAGTTATTGCACTAGAAAAGGGTACAAACGGTGGACCTAATGCCGAGGCATTTTCTACCTGCCGACCAGCAAAACACATTTTTTGTTTTGTTTATACAGAGGGTTTGCGTGCTAACATTACAGAGTTTCAGAAATATACGAACCTACGCATAAGTAATATATTTTTGATTATTTTATATCTATCTGTGTTCCACATACCTAATCCAGTCCATCCTAAGGTTGCCTGGAACAGATCGTTCTCAGCGATAAGGCCGCCCTTTATATTTCCTTTATTCTGTTGTTTATTCCTGTATTGTTTTCTGTTTTGTGTGTTATAATTGTGTGTTATAATAAGTATTTTCTATCTATCTATCTAATCTACCAAAATAAAACCTAGTGTTCTGGAACCGAGTACACGGGTCAGATTTGATGACCTATGTGGCACGGTGGACGAAGGTCCGCCTGCGACGCAGGACGTTGCGGGTTCGATTCCCGCCTCGGAACAATTGTGTGCACGATCTGCAGATATTTGTTCCGGGTGTTCTGGTCGTTTTCTATGTATAATAAAAAAATATCTATCTATGTAATGTATTGTATTATGTATATCAGTTATCTAGTACCCATAACACAAGCTCTGCTTACCATGGGGCTAGATAATGCTGTGTGAATTGTCCAGCATTATTTATTTATTATTTATTTGAAGTTGTAATGCGAGATCTCGGTTAGTATCGAGCTTCTAGTTGTTTTAGTTTAACAGTCGTCTTTAATCAGTGCAGGGTTTTATGTTTATCCGATATTACGACTTATATTAAACATAAATTATACATTTAATTATTAGATGGTATTAATCATTTATTAGTCATTAAATAATAAATATTACTGGACAATTCACACAGCATTATCTAGCTCCAAGGTAAGCAGAGCTTGTGTTATGGGTACTAGATAACTGATATACATACTGCAATACATTACATAGATAGATATTTTTTATTATACATAGATAACGACCAGAACACCCGGAACAAGTAGTTCCGAGGCGGGAATCGAACCTCCTGCGTCGCAGGCGGACCTTCACCCACCGCGTCACATCGGTTGTCAATTTGTTTATCAAGTGATGTCTCAGAACATTGGTTTTAATATTAACTAAAATAATACAGCAGGGTAATGCAGCCAGGATCTTGGGGACGGGTCTCGTACTCTAGTTCGAATGACGTTACCTCGATGTTCATTACCTCGATGTCTCTACCTCGACGTTTCGTCGATGGGTCGTTACATCGAAAGATCAACAAAACCAAAGTTAATTAAATTTTTATTTGAATAGTCTCGAAACAAATATGGTTCGATTATAATTTTTCTTTGTTAATAAAGATTATCCATAAAATGAAAACTATACCGAATCATTGTGCCATCAGCAAATTATTTACTTAAAATTAGAAAAAGCAATATAAAAAATAAGGTATATTACAAGTAAATGTTTTTAATGAACATGTTTAGAAATAATTATAAGTAATAATACAACGGGTATTTATCGCGTTTATTTACCTTTTTTCCCGACGTTTCAACAGGTTTACACTCTGTCGTGGTCACGGGATGACTGGAGTACTGGAGTTACCGCCTCAGCGAAACGGGGGCTAGTTTATTTGAAACTACCCTCATTTCATTTTCAATAGTAGGAATGTCCATCTGCACAATCGGACGACACACAACACTAACAGTGTCCGCGACGCAATGAGAGACCGGATTACGACGACTACACTTTGCTATCACTGGATTCCACGAGGCAGAGAGTTTGAACCCGTCTTCACGATTGAAATTAGGATATTTCTTAATTTCAATCGCTTCCCGAAACATTCTCTTGTAGTAATGCCTTTCATTACAGATGACTTGCGGTTTGTGTAGTTCAATCCAGTGATTAGGTCCTGAGTCTACTACATGCTCAGCTATTGCCGACTTATTAACTTGACGATTTTTGACCGCTGCTATATGTTCCTTAACGCGTTCCGCGACCGTGCGTTTAGTCTGTATTATTACTTATAATTATGTGTTCAGATCGCGTAAGTTTAAAAATATTTATGTTTAGAAATAATCCGCATCTTAGACAAAATATTTTTTAAGTTTTTAAGGTTTTTTAACTTCGCGAAAAAAGAAATACATAGGTCTAGCAGTGGATTATCATAGGCTGATGATGATGATGACATACACGTGTAGCTCGACTAAAGTACATTCAACTATACAGCACACTATGCATCTTTCGTAACTAATCAATAAATCTAATCAATTTTCATGGCGCCAATGGCGTGACGAATTTACATTTTATTGATTTTTTACCATTATCTACAAAAAATACCTATTTTAATAGTAGAGATGCGACAAGTTATAGCTTTTTAAGATTTTGAGAGCGGCTAGGTTGAGAAAATTATGAATAACAGACTAATATTATAAATGCGAAGATTGTATGTTTGTTATAAAACTTCTGAAACTATCATGGTTATTATCACTAAAGTCATTTAAAACGGGATATTTACCATGATTTGATTTTTGAGTTTTCCAATAATTCGGCACAGTTTCATGCGCCATGATCACGGAATAACGATGATAACTGTGATAACTGTTATTCCGTGATCATGGCGCATGAAACTGTGCCGAAATATTGGAAAACTCAAAAATCAAATCATGGTAAATATCCCGTTTTAAATGACTTTAGTGTATGTTTGTTATTTCTTCACGCCAAAACTACTGAACGAATCGAGCTGAAAAGTTTTCATGAATTTAGGTGGATTAACACTATTCCTCAAATTAATTCTGATAGATTTAACAATTATACGATACCATAAAAAAAACAAAAGTTTTCAACCAGTGCGTCCTACCCGTTATGACCTACGGAGCTGAGACGTGGGCACACACGATAGGGCTGGTCCACCAGTTCAAAGTCGCTCAGCGAGCTATGGAAAGAGCTATGCTCGGAGTTTCTCTGAAGGATAGGATTCGTAACGAATACATCCGACAAAGAACCAAAGTTATCGACATAGCTCTAAGAATTAGCAAGCTGAAGTGACAGTGGGCCGGCCATATCTCGCGAAGAACCGACGGCCGCTGGGGCAAACGTGTTCTTGAGTGGAGACCACGACTTTGATCTTCTTAATGTCAAAAAATAGTGTTTAAAAATCTGGAGTGTAGAGGTTAAAACCCTTTTTCTTGACATTTATGTTCTATGATAATTTATAGTAGGCATTAAAGTCGAGCGCTAACAGGAACACACCTAGATTTGATCCGCTGATAGCCAACCATATCCCGTTACTAATAACCAGAAACGACAAAATACAGGTTTGAATTGAGTCCTAGTCTAACACTGATTAGGAAAGGTATAGCATTTGAAGGTCGTAGGTTTGAATCCCGGGCTTGCAATCACTACATAGTATAAAACAAAGTCGCTTCTCGCTGTCTGTCTGTCCCTATGTATGCTTTGATGCGGTTTTTTTTTGATAGATAGATTAATTAAAGTGGAACTAGGTTTATATGTATATAATACATGCATTTGCACGCGTGCGAAGCTGGGGCGGGTCGCTAGTTTATTTATATCATAGATATTTTTACAGAAGTTGGTCAATTGAATAGCCCTAACGACGTAAGAATTGACCCCTCTTACTCAAAATGTGGATGTCGTAAGATTAGTTCTAAGGGAACCTACCAGAAGAAAGGTAGCCGCTTCCTTCTCTATGCCCATAATCCCCACGCTGGACATTCGTATGGACTATGAAAGTGTTAAGCTGGAAGAACTCTTCTTTAATACCTCATCAGCAACATCATCATCAGCCTATAGAAGTCCACTGCTGGACATAGGCATCCCCCAATGAGCGCCATAGCGCCCTGTCTTCAGCTTAACGCATCCAGCATCTACCCGCAGTCCTTCGCAGGTCGTCATCTCACTTGAGGAGGGCGTCCTACACTACGTTTGCCAAGTCACGGTCTCCACTCAAGAACACGTTTACCCCAACTACACAATTACCCCATACTACATAATTACCCCAGCGGTTGTCGGTTCGATACCTATCCCTGATTTAATTTCCGTTCTGATTTCAGATTAAATAAATAATTAAGTCCCTTATAACTTGAAATGGACAAATTTAATTGTTACGAGTAATTAAAACTTTGTTAACTTTGAACTTAACTTGAGTTTAAAATAATTAGTGCAGTTAGGTTAATTAGGTATTGGAAGTTTTGAAAAGTTTTACTTTATAACTTATCTAGGTAAATATAATTTCCATTTTCGATTTGAAATATACATACATCTATTTGAAGAATCATCATCATCATCATCATAATCATCAGCCTATAGCAGTCCACTGCTGGACATAGGCCTCCCCCAATGAGCGCCATAGCGACCTGTCTTCAGCTTGCCGCATCCAGCATCTACCTGCAGTCTTTCGCAGTTCTTTTTATTTGAAGAATAGAAACAATTAATAGTATTTACAATGCATTATATATAAATTATATCCGACAGAGAACCAAAGTTATCGACATAGCTCTAAGAATTAGCAAGCTGAAGTGGCAGTGGGCCGGCCATATCTCGCGAAGAACCGACGGCCGCTGGGGCAAACGTGTTATTGAGTGGAGACCACGACTCGGTAAACGTAGTGTAGGACGCCCTCCGACCAGGTGGGATGACGACCTGCGAAAGACTGCAGGTAGATGCTGGATGCGTCAAGCTGAAGACAGGGCGCTATGGCGCTCATTGGGGGAGGCCTATGACCAGAAGTGGACTGATATAGGCTGATGATGATGATGATGATAAATTATATATAATATTTTGCGATCTGCAGATATTTGTTCCGGGTGTTCTGGTCGTTTTCTATGTTTAGTAAAAAATCTATCTATGTAATGTATTGTATTATGTATATCAGTTTGACCAGCATTATTTATTTATAATAGATCAGCTAACTACAGACTGTTGGAAACAGTCTAGAGGTTGCTCAACTGATACCATTCATTACCAATCTATGGCGTTCTCAAGACGTTGGCTACATTGCTCAGCTATATGGAGAGTTTAGCAACATCAAATTGAAATTTGAAATTGGAAACTAAGAATTCTTTTGTCGAAACAAAAGAAATAAAAAACCGGCCAAGTGTAAGTCGACTCGCCCACAAAGGGTTCCGTACCATTATTTATAAAAACGATCAAAAAAATCACGTTTGTTGTATGGGAACCGCCTTAGGTATGTATTTTATTCTGTTTTTTAATATTTGTTGTTAAAGCAGAAATACATCATCTCTGAAAATTTCAACAGCTGTCGAACTATGTATATATTATATATTTATGTATATATTATATGTATATTATGTAAGTATTGAATTTATTTATTTTTGGAATTTAGGTTATATAGTATTTTATATTTGTTATTGTTATATAGTATATATTAGTATAAGTAATTAGTTAGTTAAAATTTAATCTTTTGTCTATTTCTTATTTCATTTCGTTTATGCACATGTACCCACTTCTCTCTTCACTTTGTCTCTCTCTCCCAATAAGGTTTGCTGGAAGAGAACTCTTTTTAGGGTTAAGTTCGCCTTTGTTTAAATTTTCTAGAATAAGTTTTGTGTTATTTTATTTTCGTGCAAGAAGTATAAATAAATAAATAAATAAAAATAAACTATCACGGTTCGTAAGATACAGACTGGTGACAGACGGACAGAAAGACAAACGGACAGACGGCGGAGTCTTAGTATTACTATAGGGCCCGTTTTACCCTTTGGTTAAGAAACCCTAAAAAAGAACAAGTTTTCAAAATTCAAATTAGAGTAAAATTGGCGCGTTCCTACTTCGATATTCAAAAAGATTAGTGATGCGACATCACAAACATAAAATTATCGATAAAATTAACATCTGAAGCTACCGACATACAGCTTAATTTTGAAATTAACCCTAAAGCGTACTGAAATAAGGCTGTATTTGCAATGTACATGAACGGTAGTAATGTATGTATGACGCCACCTGCTACCTCGTTAGTTACTACTTGAAACTGATCGGGTAAGTACTGGTGGGTACGAAAGTGTTTTATTTTTATGCATAACTAGCTGCGCCATACGTGGCAATCTATATGTGAAATGGTTTATAAACCTTGCTCTTGAATTACTCTATCTATTAAAAAAACGCATCAAAATCCGTTGCGTAGTTTTAAAGATCTAAGCATTCATAGGGGCAGACAAACAGCGGGAAGCGACTTTGTTTTATATTATGTAGCGATTCTGGTGGGTACAAAAGTGTTTTTTTTTTTTCGTAATAATATGTGGGTATGTAGGCTGGGGTAAACGTGTTCTTGGGTGGAGACCACGACTCGGTAAAGATTGTGTAGGACGCTCCTACCAGGTGGGATGACGACCTGCGAAAGACTGCATGTAGATGCTGGATGCGTCAAGCTGAAGACAGGACGCTATGGCGCTCATTAGGGGACGCCTATGTCCAGCTGTGGACTAACATAGGCTAATGATGGTAAGTAATTAACTCAAAGTAACTCTAAGTAGTATAAGTATATATATTTTATGATATGTATGTAGTATATTTCCTTGTAAGTATTGTAGGTATTTTATTTTATTTTATAATATATGTATAACCTGCAAGCACACAGATCCCCTGGTACTGTCCACGATCCTATCCATCCATGGTTGTCTGGTAGAGATCGCTCTTGAGCGATAAGACCGCCAATTGTATCTAGTTTTTTAAAGTTTTTATTTTACATTGTAATTTTATACTTAGTATGCAATAAAGAATTATCTATCTATCAAATACACTTTTCTTTATACCATCCCGTGAACACAGCGTAACTTGTTTATTCAAATGTCGTTTCAAGCGTCGTCGTTTCACTAAAACAGTCCATCCATCGACACGCCAAGATAAATCATAATAGTGACGGGAAACATCGATACAATTGACGTTTCCTAGTGATCTCATTTCCGAAGGAATTTTAAGGACTAACTGTTTTCTCTGGTTTTGCTCACTTGGTAGGTCGGATCTTCGGTCGGGCTTCCCTACAGCCCCCACAATGTCGTCTGACCATCGGGCAGGTGGTCTGCCTCGATGCCGCCGCATATCCTTAGGCCACCATTCGGTGACTGCTTTGGTACATTGGTGATCCTCTCTCCTTGCCAGGTGTCCTGTCCGTCTCCACTTTAGCCTCGCAGTCCGAATGCCTACATCCTCGACCTTAGTTCTTCGTCGAATTTAAACGTTTAGTATTTGGTCTACGAGGTGATTCGGTCAATTTTTTTAATTAAACCGAATTTATTTACTTGTACATACAATTTAAATGAAATTAAAAGAAAACATGTCCTCCTAGAAACCCTACAAATTTCCCCACAGATGGTATCATTGAAAGAATTAGGAACAATGCGATGCGATCGATTACTCCCAATTGGGACAATTGAAAACGATTTTCCAATTTAACTCACTTCTCTTTTATATATTTCTGTTTATTTGTGGTGTGACTAACTGCCTTTATAATATACTAGCTTTTCCTCACGGTTTCTCCCGCGTTAAATTCGAATTTCACTTTTTTTAGGTAATTTTTTACACCTTGGGTTACATTATAGGAGTTTTAGTAAGGATTCCTAATTTTTTTTTAAATATAATTTTGCCCTGAACATAGGCTATAACATATTTTAAAAAAACCCGGGGATAGCGTAGCTTCCTAACGATGAAATAATTTTTCAAATCGGTCCAGTAATTTCGGAGTCTATTCGATACAAACAAACAAAAAATCAAATCTTTATAATATTAGTATAGACTAGCGGTTTCACCCGCATTAAATTCGATTTTCTCTTTATTAAGGTGATTTATTTACACCTTAGGCTACAATTTTGGAGTTTTAGTAAGGATTCCTAATTTATTTAAATATAATATAGTCTATGTTCACCAGGGATAGTGTAGCTTCCCAACGGTGAAATAATTTTTCAAATCGGTCCAGTAGTTACGGAGCCTATTCATTACAAACAAAAAATCAAACCTTTCCTCTTTATAATATTTGTAAAGGTAAGTAATTGTGTAGTTATTTAAATGTGTATAGTTCAATCTATGAATTTATTATCCGAAATGAATGATTTTATTATTATAATAATTATTGCGACAAAGTCTTAACACTTCGACTGCTGAAAACGCACGGTATGAGTTTTCTACAAGTGACTAATATGCGTAAATCCACACTAGCGCAGCGGCTGTGAAAATACAGATCTTTGTGACTCAGCAGAGCTGTAATATTTTTGGAACGAAACGCATGTGCGGCGCAACACAACCGCTGTGTAGAGCGGCAGCACGAATTTTTTAGGTAAAAAAAGATCGCAGTCGTCGAAAAAAAACCGCAGTCAAAGTGTTAAGTATCTAATTAAAATGGCTAGTATAACTAGTTGTACATTAATAAAGCCAAATACGTAATAACCGTAGAAATTATCTGTCGTAAAAATATTTGCATGAAATAATCACCCTCATGGCATATCGAATTGTTTTTATGTCAACTTTATATTTACGTTGATACCTACAATGTGTTTATGTTCTAATTTATATAAACTTGTAAATATGCGGATTAAGTATTTACTATTATTTATTTCATCATCATCATCAGCCTATATAGTTCCACTGCTGGACATATCCCTCCCCCAATGAGCGCCCTCCGACCGGGATGACCTGCAAAAGACTTTAGGTAGATGCTGGATGCGTCAAGCTGAAGACAGGGCGCTATGGCGCTCATTGGGGGAGGCCTATGTCCAGCAGAGGATTATTTATTTAGCAACATAATATTACAAAGAAAGTTTTATAATAACACTTAGAAAACCACAAAGGTTTGTAAAGGTGTTGTAAAGGTGTTGTAAAGGTGTTATTATAGCAAGTCAGCCTAGTAACTATCACATAGGTTTGACTATATAATATGTTAGTACGTAATCACTTACTAAAAACTTAATAAAAGGAGGCATTATGAATTAGGTCCTTCTGATTACTTACAAAATACTTATATATGTTTATTATGGACATGTTTGTTTATTATTAGAATGAAAAAAAACCACGTGATATTTCTCAAATACGACGGAGCAATGGAAAGGGCTTCTAAAGCGAAATCAGGATATCTGAAGTTCATATAAAATAATATCGACATCTGTGGCGCGGTGGGCAAAGGACGTAGGAGGATATGGGTTCGATTGCCAACTCGGGACAGTAGGGCTTGCGTCAAACACTGGACCAGTAGATAGCTTGCGTCGAACACTGGACCAGTAGGAGGTTTGCGTCAAACACCAATAGGTATTAATAATCTGTAGATATAGGGATATAATAATGTTATGCTGCTATATAACGAATTCAAATTAAGAACACATTAATTAGAGCGGTGCACTGTTATCGATAAAAAATCGAAATCATCGACACAGACAGACGTCAGTGACTCACAAAGAACGGCCGAAAGAACAAAAACTAGAAGCAATGCCACTTTAACAGAAGCCGATTTTTTCACATCACTATTGTTCTAATTGCAAGTCATGACATTTGATCAGCGGTCATTGGTTGACGGTTAGAGTTTGACAGCCAATCAGAGCCGTTATTTCGAAAATGGAAAGTCATTCTTCTTAACATTTGAGATGGTGACTTGTGGAACCTAACTCTGTCGTCATTGGTCGGTTGGTTTATGTGCTCAGATAGTGTTCGGTTTCAGAGGAGTAATATTACTAGATACTTTTTATGTAGAGTCTGTGGGTTTGGTTTGAAAGTTTGTAACTAATAGGAAGCCACATGAGTTGAAATTTGATAGGTATACTGCGTCCACGCGTTTATTTTCTTTGGCTGAATGAAATAATGCAATATATCACTGACAGATTTTTTTCTGTTAGAAAAAAGAGATGCTGTCAACTCAAAAAATAGGGACGGGACTATCGAGGCTTGAGGGGGACAAGCTGAAGTGGCAGTGGGACATCCATATCTCGCAAAGAACCGACAACTGCTGGGGTAAACGTGTTCTTGAGTGGAGACCGTGACTCGTCAAACGTAGTGTAGGATGCCCTCCGAAGGACTGCAGGCAGATGCTGGATGCGGAAAGCTGAAGACAGGACGCTAATGGTGCTCATTAGGGGAGGCCTAATTATAGGTAGACGATGAACAAAAGCTACGATATATATCTTATCCACGTGAAGACAAAAGTGATTCGTCACGTCTATACATTAAAATGAATGAAATACAAAAAAATATTATTAACAATAAAATAAAGAGAATTGGAATGAATGAAAACCGAAGCAAAAAGCACAAATCGTTCACCAAAGGTAACAAATCTAATTTAAAACGCCATCATCATACAACCTTCTGGTGGAGCAAATTGGAACTAAAGCGGTTTCTTCGATATTGCGTTCTACATGTTACAAAAACGCGATACTAGCGCCACTGTCAAGTGAAGTTATAACTTTGCGGCGGAATAAAATGATGATGGATGATGTTGACTACCGTGCTTTAATTCGTATTGCTCTGTGACGAATGACGATTGTGCTGTACTGTTGGTGTTTTATTGGAAAGGTGTAGGAAGTTTTGAAGTCGTTGAGAGACTTTTTTTACTTATACATTGCGTCATTAGTCATTATTATCATCATCAGCCTGTTAGTCGTTAGGACATAGGCCTTCCCTTATTAGCGCCATAGCGCCCTGTCTTCAGCTTGATGCATCCAGAATATACCTGCAGTCTTTCCCAGGGTCGGAGGGTATCCAACACTACGTTTACCATCTTGGTCTCCACTCAAGAACACATTGCGTAAATTACGTACCTATCTAGAAAGAAGTATAATAATCGAAAATAAGTATTTTAAGTAACTCTTATTATATTGTCTATTCGTAATTTTCGAACGAATTCTCATTTTTGTAAAATTAAAACAAAAAACACTTGATCCTTTTTAAAACTTGTAAACACAAGATTTAAAAAAAGAACGCCCCGTTATGTTACACAACTTCAACTTTGACTCGAAATAAAAGAAAACAGAAATGATATTGTAAAGCTTGATTAGAATTTTATTTTAAATTTGGAAGGCTAGAGGCGTGACCGATTCCGGCGGGACGTGGGAATCGATGACATGGTTATAAAACTTGTATGTTCGATTTTTGAAAGTTTTGTAAGCGGAATAACATTTGATAATATAAAACATGAAAAAGAACTTGAATTTTATGTTTTTAGAAGTATCTATATTAAAAATCGTCATTTTTATTCTTCTGTTTATAATGACGATAAAAACGATGTCAAAATTACATTTCACATATAGGTACAATCTTTCATTTTTCTATTCACATTTCCGTGACACTAAGTTAAATAAAAAAACTTTGCTAAACGGTCTAGATTAGAAAGATTACTAGAAAAAAAAGCAATATAAAGTAAAAAACATCGACTTACTATGCTCACCGTGTCGCAACGTTCGCAACCAATCAATCATGAAGGCTTTTTATCGAGTTTTTTTTATCGATACATTGCAAATTGTAAAAAACACATCCCTCTTGACCTTATAAGCTTAATCCTATTGCACAAGGAGGTAAAAAAACAAATAACGAACCTACTCAGAAACTGTGTTTGCAATATTAGAGTAATAAAACTATAAAGGTAACTTGTACTCTAACGGGAGACCAGCGCTGCTGGCTAAGTCTCTTACGGAGCTGAGCCAGCATTATGCTGAGTTAGAGCCCTTTTGTAACAACTCTCTACATGAACCTATTTCTATAAGTGTGTTATTTGTTAATTTTAAGTTATTATGAATAAATGTCTTTCTATTCTATTCTAAAGTTCCTAAAGTTTCTAAGAAAAATAGTTGGACTAAAATTCGTGATTATTTATAACGTTTTTAGAAAATGACTTTATAGAAAAGGAAAAAATAAATGACTACGTTTTTTTGTAAAACAATAATAATATGTATTTGCTTCTTACATTACTTTAAGCTTAACGTAAAATTATTGATATTTTAAATTGTCTTGCATAAAATTGTTTAGATATTTTTAAATTGAAATTTGAATTTGCTGTCTTTACGCGTGATAATGGTCGCTAAAATACTTGTTATCATTAAACAAATACTAAAATATAACTATGATACTATTGCCAGTATAATATCATGGCCAGGCAGCAGGCAGTGAGCTTGTTTATTTAGAATTTTGAATGGATCAGTTTGTTCATACTCATTATGTACAGGTTCATACTTGTTAATAATCAACTGATCACACTTACAGCTGATTATAACTCTCACATAGGAAACAATGGCTAATAAACATCACTTCAAGACAAATGTTATAATTTACGACGCGGCTAGGCTTTTTACCGCGGCTTCGCTCGTTTTTGCGTTAATTGCAGAAATAAATGTACATTGTCTTTAGAACAGCTCAATCAATCCGTATTAAAGTTACTCACGGAAATCACAATCAAAGAAGAAAAGTTCCATTTAGAATATGTGTTTTAGCTTGGGACATGTCTAAATGGTGTTGTAATTGTAAGTGTTGTAATGGTGTTCTCGAGTGGAGACCACGACTCGGTAAACGTAGTGTAGGATGCCCTGTGACGAGGTGGTATGGCGACCTGCGAAGGACTGCAGGTAGATACTGAATGCGTCAAGCTGAATACAGGGCGCTATGGCGCTCATTGGGGGAGGCCTATGTCCAGCAGTTGACTAACATAGGCTGATGATGATGATGATGTCTAAATGGTTCCTTCATCATATTTTAAATCATAAAATGCTAATATTAGCCCACACACGTCCACGCAGCTGGCCATAGGCCCCATAAGACGCCACGAATTAATACATATAGTTATTTATTTATTTAAACTTTATTGCACTAACCCACCCTTTGTACCTTTAAGGTACAAAGGGTGGGCTTAATGCCGAGGCATTTTCTACCTGCCAACCAGGAAACTCATGTTTTAAATAAAGGGTTGGCGTGCTAACATTACATACAAATATAAGTAATAGTAACTATGTTTATGACATTTATGTGTTCAGATCATTTAAAAATATTATATAGAAAATTATCGACAAAAATCATCGATATTTCCCATAGACATCCTACCTCCCTATATCGACGCGGCCGATCAAAGTGATACAGACAGTAACGCAATAACTGAGAAATATTAAATTATAATGAAATTAACTCAGTCTCAGTTTTTATACTGCAACTTGGATGTAGAGCTTGAAAGAAATAGAAGCGCCGAGGTTTGACCGCTTCGACGCGGACGTGAATAAAATGATTTACCCACGCTTGTTTACTTCAAAGAAAAACCATTTAAATTCTTCAAACAATTTTTTTTTATATTTGCATAAAAGCACATGTAAGTACCTTTTTTATTTAATGATGTCACTATTAATTTCCAATGTTGCCCAAACTCTTATGAGATTGGTGTCCTCAAAGGAGAGTTCCACCCATCTTAGGTTGCATTTGTAGTTCGCAGGTTAAATAGGTTATCGTTATTTGTAGGTGCATATGTAGTGTAATAGATGTCTTGTTATATTTAACTCTTGGTTATCGTTGCAGACAGTAGGTTGGTGGTTGGTATATTTACTGACAGACGTGTGTCGCTGGGCTCGCTTTGTTTCGTCACCTTGAAGGTGATAGCTGAAAATCAGTGTTTGCTCATATAGCAATATTATCACTGAGCTATTACCTTTTTGGCACTGCTACACACACGCATTTCTTAGTAATTACTTTTGATAATTATGTTTTGTTTTAATTTTGTACTTTTATGATTAAGCTGATTAATTGTATGTGTGTGTTTTATGTGTCAAATAAATGATTTACTTACTTACTTATTATGGACATGATTAAAGGAAACCGTTTTTATCGTACAGATTTTTTATCATAATAATAGATATAGTTCGTTCTAACTTCATTAGTTCTAGTTTTAGTTCGAACTAAAGGAACTGTAAAAGTATATGAAAAGATGATGTTAATAAGAATCATCAATCAAAAACTCTCTATTTCCACAAATACAATACGCTTAGAATAAGGTTGGATCGCTTGGAAGGTCAAATTCAGAAATATCGTGATATACCTATATGAAGTGTGCTTCTAATAGCCCAAATTAATCAAACTGGTGAACAAATTATTGGTAGGTACTTTAGACAAATAAGGCTAAAGGCACTTCTAATCTCTATACCGTTGTTACCAAATTATGTTTTTAAAACCTTTCCTATTACACATTTTTACACAAAATATATTCTTATTCTTACAGATCCCTTTTCTATTGTGTACTTACTACAGAAAGGGACTACCAAGACACCTCTAAGCCTTCTTAGGTCTACGCTCCGTCCGTACGATTACTCATTCCGCACGGTGACATTATAACGAATCAATCAGTTACAGACACAGTTGATGTACTGCTTATTTATATACTGTGGCATTATGAGCTTTTCTAACATAACATGACCTCATTTAAACTGGTCGATACAGATTCGTGAGTGTATTATCACCATCATCAGCCTATAGCAGTCCACTGCTGGACATAGGCCTCACCCAATGAGCGCCATAGCGCCCTGTCTTCAGCTTGCCGCATCCAGCATCTACCTGCAGTCTTTCGCAGGTCGACATCCCACCTGGTCGGAGGGCGTCCTACGTTTACCGAGTCGTATCATTATGAGATATTTAGCCATCTCATATGATACGACTTCGACCGCCTTCGTCGCAGGTTCAAACCATTTAGGAATGGTTTGAACCTGCGACGAAGGCGGTCGATCGCGAACTGAGCTAGTTTAGGTAATCGCGGGCAAATACGCATTCAATAGCAAGCTGAAGACAGGGCGCTATGGCGCTCATTGGGGGAGGCCTATGTCCAGTGCACTGCTATATACTGTTGATGATGCTGATGATGACGCATGACGCATTCAATTGCAAGCGCTGCTAAAATGTATATATGCTGCATGGTCGGTTTACCCGAACACATACTATTTCGTTTGTTATTGGTTTACATTATGTTTTTTTGTAGATACGATGCCAAATACGTACAAATAGATCTAGTGAAATGTAAAGCCTACATATTAAATGTGCCTTCTAACCGCTAAGCCAACAGAGCTCTAAAAATAAACTTTAGGTACCTAATAAAAAAATAAAAGAGACAACTAAAATAACCACATAGAAACGACATACTATCAGCAAGATAAAAAAGCTACTTACTGTGTTTTAATTACAGTCTTTGCTATCGCCGACAGTACCTATCCATAACATTAGGAACCTTTTCGTTATACATTTAAAGTCGGTAATCCTCTAGCACAGATTTGTAGATAAAAAATAAAAATGGCGGACACACTGTCGTGGCTAATAATGGGGTATGTGACATAATTACTATGTTTTTTTAATATTCGGGTGCTAAAAAGAAAGGTCTTTTAATGAACGATTGGAAATGTTTAAGTGTCTATTTAAATGTCTAAATCGGTACGAAAAATATTTAATTAGCTACTTACTTATCCGTTATTGGTCGTAGGAGAAACATAGTATAAGTTTATTTAGAAAAAGGACTGTGGATTTTGTTAAATAAATAAATATATAAATAATAAGTATGGTATAAAATTCGACTTGTCTATGTCCGTATTTTGTAAGCCTAAAGAACTAAAATATTTTGAATTTAAATTTGAATAGCCTTCTTGTGATTCAAGGGGTTCAAGATGTTCATAGTGTGCAAAAAACCTACCTGCGTTTGCGTCAGCCCAAGACTCGCAGCCAGCTCCGCCCGCTCCGGCAGAGCCAAGTACTGCGTCCTCTGGAACCGTCTGTTCAGCTGCTGCAGCTGAAGGCTGGAGTATATCGTGCGTGGCTTCCTCATCTTCTTGCCTTTGCCGTTCACTCGGAGACCTGGGTCGTCGGAGAGGCCGCATTTTTCTGGAAAGGAGGTTTTATGTTAGATATTGTTGTCTAGGTTTGGAGCATGAAACCTTTTTGGTGGGTAATTGCATAAATAATTCATATTTATTTTTCAAACTACTTAAGTAGGATATTTTCTACTAAGTTGGTTAGATTTTAAATAGGACTAAAAAGACAGTATATGATATTTTGAGAATTAGAATTTAAAATAAATATTTTTTTTGGACAACGCCAAAAGCGACGCCATGGCCACGCGATGGCCAAATGCGACATTCTAAAAAACATAAATTTGAGAAAAACACGCTATGATTTCATGATTCCATTTAATAATCCATTTCCAATAACAACGTACCTAATGTAGACGCATGAGTAAAATCACACAAAATTTTCAGCATTAATATAAAATCGATAACATACAGCTTCTTCATAATATACAAAATCGATTGTAATAAATAATCGAATCGGTAAAGCATTGCGATATGACTTTTTGATTTTCAGTTGACATACCCAACAGCAAATAAGAGACTTTAAACAAGCAGATTCTACTTCTTCTTCGCTATTTCAAATTCAATAAACGTGTAAACAACACACCCTCCAAAATTCCAAATTCAAAAACCCCGTTCGGATACACCAACACTCTAAATCATTGTACACTCAACGTCATAAATCTACAATATAAATATCCGAACGTACAGCCATCCATTTTGTAAAATATATGAAAGCTGCTCGCTACTTGATAATAGTCAGTGGTAAGTCGTAATTGCAGGTTTTGTATCGTACATCTGATCTGTACCGACACCCAACGGTCGGTTTTTGGCGGTAGACTCGCTTCGAATATTAATATTTTACTTAGGACGGTGCAGACGGGCCACTTGCTGTCAACTTGAGTGGTAAGTAAGCCTCCATAATCTTGATAATTGATAAGTAGCAATTTAACGTGGGAAAGGTTTATTGAATCTGTACTTTTAAAATTGTTTACGTATAGTTTACTATTAAATAAATAAATAAATAAATAATGCTGGACAATTCACACAGCATTATCTAGCCCTAAGTTAACCAGAGCTTGTGTTATGGGTACTAGATAACTGATATACATAATACTATATATTACATAGATAGATTTTTTTTATTATACATAGAAAACGACCAGAACATCCGGAACAAATATCTGCAGATAGTACACACAATTGTTCCGAGGCGGGAATCGAACCCGCAACCTCCTGCGTCGCAGGAGGACCTTCGCCCACCGCGCCACATCGGTCGTCATTGTATTGTATTTATTTATTTCAGATAATAAAATCCATAGCATCCTATTACCATTACTTCTTGTTTATTATAACATATTGTTCTCAAGATTTGTTCCATCAAAACTTATTAATTTTCTCTGTGTTATATTAAGCTCTGCCTTATAGTTATTGACATATGTATCATGTGCTGCAGTGTCATTTAAATATTGTATATATCTAACCACCTTTTTATTTATACATCATCATCAGCCCATCATCACTGAACCAGGCCAAATAACTAAACCAGGCCTTACCTACCAAATAGTGTTGACGGCAGAAAAGCTATTTTTCTAGATGAATTATTATTTTATCTAGGTACTTGAGATAGTGCTGGTGTCTCGTTTGCAATGACCCTTACAATACAACCTCCTTTGAATCTTTCAAGTTTCTGAACGAAGCGTGGAGAATTTTTGAATTTCGAATTGAGTGCGGCGCGTTTTTAGTAGGTACAGATGATGAGAAAAATCAATCAATTTTATTGTGATGGTTTGTGTTCATCAACATTCGATATCAAAAGACGTTATATTATATTTAAAAAAGTCTTGTCTATTTTTGTATGCAAATGAATCCGCATCGAAGCGGTTATTTGTAACTCTTATCATATTTAGGTACCAAAATCATAAAATCATATATAAATCCCAGATGTTTACTAGGCAGACGGGATTTGACCAACATTTCTTATAATTTTTCCTAAGATCGGGGTTAATACTGTAGAAATCAAAGCCTGAGCTATGAGCCTCATAACGCCCTGTCTTCAGCTTGACACATCCAGCATCTACATGCAGTCTTTCGCTGGTCGTCATCCCATCTGGTCGGAGGGCGTCCTACACTACGTTTACCGAGTCGTGGTCTGCACTCTAGAACACGTTTACCCCAGCGGTAGTGGGATCTTCGCGAGATATGGCCGGCCCACTGCCACTTCAGCTAGCTAATTCTTAGAGCTATATCGATAACTTTGGTTCTCTGTCGGATGTATTCGTTACAAATCCTATCCTTCAGAGAAACTCCGAGCATAGCTCTTTCCATAGCTCACTGAGCGACTTTGAACTGGTGGACCAGCCCTATCGTGAGTGTCCACTTCTCAGCTCTGTAGATCATAACGATTAGTACCAAGGTAGGTAGAGGTACCTAAATAGCGCAGATCCCCTGGTACTGTCCAAGATCTTATCCATCCATGGTGATTGTAGTGATCGCTTTTGAACGATAATTCAATTTATTTATTTCAGCTTCTCAAAGTACATGTTACAGCCATAGTAGATAAGACCGCCAATTGTAACTTGTTTTTGAAGTTTTTATTTTACATAGTTCTTATATACTAAGAGCGCAATATAGTATTATCTATCTAAATACGGCTAACTATGTATCGCAATTTTTGGCAATGACTCATGCCTGGTATTTTTGAAGCAAATATATACATATATATATATGTATATAACACTTTATTACACCACACAAAATAGAAAATAATACAGAGATAAAAACTTAGAATAAAGGTATAAAGGGCGGCCTTATCGCTGAGAGCGATCTCTTCCACGCAACCTTGGGATGAACTGGACATGAGCGAACAAATAGACGGTGGCACTTTAATAAATAATTCGTAACAATCTTAGTTGAATGTATCTGAATAAATGATTTATTATTATGTCTCTCATTTACCATGATCTCGGGCCATAAAGTGACCCGGTCCTTTGGAAGGCTTGCGTGGGGTCGAAGCCAACAGCACAGAGGCCCTTTGAGAAGTTAATCTAAAGGCGATGGCTACACATAGCGGGTATCATCCTCGGGTGCACAATATGATACATCCAAAGATGGTATCCACCAGGTGTAGAGACTATTGCAAAGAAAAATGAAAGAAATAAAACCAGGATATTGTGATGGATGGATCGACTGGGTAATTGGGCTATTGGGGAGATTGCGGAATTATTATTATTATTATTAAGATGTTTTTTTACTTTTTTTGCATTTAATCTTTAATAAGATGCTTTTACTGGAAACTATAGCGTTCTACATTCCCGTTAAAAAATCCCTAACAATATTAAAAACATTATTTCAATAACCACATCCTCAAAATAATAAAATCTTTCATAAAACCGTTCTAACCAGAAAATCACACTCGTTCTGAGAATTTCCCATACATACTCAAACATCCATATATACATACGTCGGCATCCGTCAGTTGAACAGACAAAACAATGCTTGCCCGAGGAGCTGCCACACCCCCGCTAGTGATGGGACGTGTCGAAGGATAGTGATGGCCTTGTTATCGATAAATGAAATGAAATAATTTATTTGACACGGCACATTAGGTACATTTAAAAACCATATAGATAGGAAAGCTAAAACTAGGTACAAACTTATTACTTAAACAATAGATAAACAGTTATCTACTGTGATAATGTCGAGGGGTTGTTCTCATAAGAAGTATTTAGATAGATAGATAATACTTCTTGGACACTTAGTTAATAATACCGCCAAATTGTCACATATGTTTTTTCTCGTTTGTTAAATTTTTAAGTAAGTAAAAAAAGTTTTGTAAGCCTATCTATACTAATATTATAACGATGAAAGATTTGTATGTTTGTAACGAATAAACTCAAATCTTCTTTCATCATTAGTCGCTTCCAGCTGTCTGTCTCTCCCTTTGTATGCTCAGATCTTTAAAACTAAACAATGGATTTTGATGCGGTTTTTTTAAATAGATAGAATAATTCAAGAGGAAGGTTTATAATCTATTTGACACATAGATTTCCACGCGGCCGAAACCGTGGGGCGCAGATAGTACAGAATAATATATTTCAAGGTAGAGCCACATTCAGAGCGCATCAGTTCAAGTACCCCGCCCCCCGAAAACGCCTACCGAAACTTAGGATTAAAAGCTAAAAAAAACAATATACCCCTTTCGTCAGTAAAAAGGGTAAAAAGGATGCGCGGTACAGACCGGCCACTTTCTATCTGTGAAGTTTTAAAATGACGTTGTTATACAACATTTATTATTCACTACTGAACAGGATTTGCCATAACCTAAGACCTTTGTAAACGTAGTGTAGGACGCCCTCGGACCAGGTGGGATGACGACCTGCGAAAGACTGCAGGTAGATGCTGGATGCGGCGAGCTGAAGACAGGGCGCTATGGCGCTCATTGGGGGAGGCCTATGTCTATGGACTAACATACGCCGATAATGATAGAATATCCACACAGCATTATCTAGCCCCAATATTAGCAGAGCTTGTGTCATGGGTACTAGATGTCTGATATACATAATTCAATACAATACATAGATAGATATTTTTTATTATACACAGAAAATACCCAGAACTCCCGTTACAAACACTTGGGAATCGAACCCGCAACCTCCTGCGTCGCAGTCGGATCTTCGCCAGCTAAGACAAGACTTGTAGGTCCTTAATCCCATCGATAGAAGTCACATACACATTTTTTATTTCTAAGTTAATATCCCATTTCGAAAGCAGTAAGTTTATGTTCCACTTTGAAGTTAGCGCAACAACTTTAATAGCGGGTTTCTTATTAATATAACTAAGCTTTCATTTTTTATATTAAGTTTTAACTGAAATTTTAATTAAATATCTAAGTTTAATGTAAATGTACAAGCTGCGTGTTACTCGCGTTGATAAAAATTTAATTCATAATTCATTTATTGTTTGTGAATCAGGGTAATGGATAGTCAGATACATAAGACTTATTTTAGATCGCTAGATTCTGCCGCTTAGGCGTACAAACATTTTAATAAACAATTAATATTTTAGCTTAAACAATATATTATCTTATAAAAAGCATGCAGTTATGTAAATAATTATTAATTTAATTACTTATCATTTTCAATGAATGTCTTATTATGAAAATTTTATTTAAATGATTCAATGTCAATATAAAGTGAAGGTAATCATTTAATAAGCAATGTCAAAAAATAGTACAATCTGTAAATTTCATAATATGGCAAATTAACAAGGTATTGATAATTTCATCAAATAACAATTCAAGATAGGTACATACATAGTCAATTAAATATTAATATTTTTAAAAATTTAATATTTTTACGTCGGGAACAAATTGTTAAATAAACGCGATAAATACCCGTTGAAATATAGTATTAATTTGCGTAGTTTTACGTTTGTTGTGTATGGTAGTTTTAAGGTAAATAAAAATATTTTCTTTTCTTTCTTTCGTTGTATTAGTGCTTATAATTTTGATAGATAATAACTTAAATTCACCAAATCCTTTCCATCCCAAGGTTACCTAGAAGAGATCGCTAAAAAGTGATAAGTCAAAAAGCAGACTATATATTTTTTACAGTCTATAGAGGTATTCTAGGTCTAAACCTACATCTATTATAATTTCAGTACTTTTGGCGGGAAGAGGTAATTATGTTGATTCGATTCGCGCCAATGTTTGTACGATCTGCAGATTTTTTCCGGGTATTCTTGCAATTATCTCTGGCGGGAATCGCACCCGCAACTTTTTGCGTTGCCGCGCCACAAAGTCTTCATCATCATCATCATCAGCCTATAGCAGTACACTGCTGGACATAGGCCTCCTCCAATGAGCGTCACAGCGCCTTGTCTTTAGCTTGTCGCATCCAGCATCTCCCTGCAGTCTTTTACAGGTCGCCATCCCATCTGGTTTGAAAGCGTCTTACACTACGTTTACGGAGTCGTAGTCAAGAACAGTGTTTGTTGAGACGGCCACATTAAATTCTAATAACTTCAAGATTAGAATTTAGTCTAGTGAACAAAAGCGTTATTTTAGGGTTCCTTATATCAATAAGGAACCCTAAAATTGTCTGGTCTATACGGTTTCTGTATCCTTTCAACCAGAGATCTAAAGATAGTGTTCCTGGTAGTGTCGACCACACCCATCGGGTCTAAGAGTTTTTTGAAGGCTGAACCCTCTTTGAATAAACTTTTGGTGAAAACTAGTTTCAGTAAACACTAGCAACCCGCCCCAGCTTCGCACAGGTGCAAATGCATGTATTTTATACATAATTATAAACATTCCTATTGAACCTCTCTATCTATTAAAAAAACCGCATCTTAATCCGTTGTGTTGTTTTAAAGATCGAAGCATACATAGGACGCATGAAACTGTGCCGAAATATTGGAAAACTCTAAATTTAAATCATGGTAAATATTACTATAATATATATTAATGTGACTAAAAGACTTTTATGAAACACAAGCTACGACCCGCGCCGTCGCTAGCTTAGAAATCGATGTGTCAAATGAAATCCTCTCAATCATCATCTCTTGAATCACTCTATCTATCAAAAATAATCGCATCAAAATCCGTTGCGCAGTTTTAAAGATCTAAGCATACATAGGGACAGACAGACAGCGGGAAGCGACTTTGTTTTACAATCTGTATTGATGACATGACTTCTTTTATTTGGCAATATGTAACTGGTTAATGTAGTGATGTACTATGGGCTTTATTTTGATATGTGATAAAAATGCATGGCTATTGAACCACAACATATACCCCATTTTTTTTTTGCAATTTTTTTTTATTTACATAATGTTTTCGTTAGTTATATTACTTATAAGTAACCTACTCGTATTTAGAGATATGTTTTACAAAGAAACATAAAAAAATTATGAGTAAGTAGGTACCTACTTACTTTTGCTCATTGACATGTGTATTGTGTATATTTGATTATTAGTTTTATTAAATTCGATGCTAGCGATTAATTAAGTTGACTACACTATTTTTTTTTTGTTTCAAACTAGTAGGACTCATCAGACCACTGGATCTGTAAGTACGCTAGTTTGCGGTTACTCTTAAAATCAATAAAAAACTGTTGCTATAAATGCAACATCATGACTACACTATTGTATTAGGTGATACCTGTTAAAATACATAGTTGTAATGCTTTGAATAAATACAAATACTACTACTACTACTACTTTACCAAAACCGGGCAATTTCCCTACGAAAAAAACAGTTAAAAAAAATATTAGTAAAAAATATAAATTTAGTTAAAACCCACACGTAATAATTAAAAGGACGTGTACTGTCATTATGTCTATCGTGACGCCTCGGGGCGAGCAGTTGGTTGATGCTTTTTTCCGGGAGAAAAAAATTCAAAGGTAGAATGCTTAGGGTGGGTATAGAATAGACACATTGACTTTTACGATGTATGTAATGTACCCTTATAAATAGTGATGTATAATATATGCGCAATGGACGGCCTTATCTCTAAGAGCGATTTCTTCCAGGCAACCTTTGGATAGACACGTAAGTATTGTATAGATTTAGAAGTTGGCGTACTATAGACTAATGTATATAATATAGAACATACATAATCAAATACTCATATACGTTAATGTAAATAAATATTAAATACAAATTTTAGACACTTAATACACAAATGTAGTATATCAACTGTACCTACCTATAATATATTTTTTGGCAATTGACTTCACCAAGTGTTCTTGTGAAGTTATGATTTGATTAATTCAAATCATAACTTCACAAGAACACTATAGAGTTATACACTAAAGATTTTCACCCACACTGGGCTACGCCTGACAACACAAAAGAACTCAATAGTTAGGTAGAGCATCAATCCCGGCATATCAAGTGGGTGGGTGTACCGACCTCGAGCGGAGCTGATAAGCAGTTTTTAACACGAATGTACCTTTCCAAGTCCGTTCCGTTCAGAAACTATAAAGTTCTGGTTAGTGAATACTGGCCATAGTTTTTGAACTCAATAGAAAGTGGTTACCGAACGCCATAGTTCGAAATTTAAAAGTTGATGTTGAATGATTCTTTGTTAATGGCAACTGTGTCTGGTTGGATACTTTTCTGCCAGTGTCAAGTAATGGAAAATAATTGTAAAATTAATGAGATATCAAATTATGAAGATTGTTTTATATTTTCACCAGAGCCCAGTTATCTAGCAGGGTGTACCACGTGCAGGTTAGGTCGGCTTGGGACGAGATGTTGGAGTCCCCCTCACACCCCAATTTGAAAGTACCTAATGAGACGATGATGCTTGCTTCGATACCAGACACATTTGCCAATATCAAAGAAGTAAAGTCAACAAAGATGATACAAGGAGTCATCAAGGAGTTTTTATTATTATTGCGGAACTTTTTATTCATAATTTCTTTTCAGCCAGCAATGACAAAATTTCAAAATAGTGTGATATCAATTTATTGTTATCGAACGCCACGTTCTATACCTACCTATTTGAATGCGACGATACGCGATGCTTCGATCAACAAAGACGATGCAAAGAGTTTTGATTATTATTGCGGAACTTCTTTTTTATAATTTCTTTCCAGCCAGCAATGTCAAAATTTCAAGCCAGTCTCAGTTTCAACGACCGATGAGGCGCAGTGGGCGAAGTTCCGCCTGCGACGCAGGAGGTTGCGGGTTCGATTCCCGCCTCGGAACAATTGTTTGTACGATCTGCAGATATTTGTTCCAGGTGTTCTGGTCGTTTTCTATGTATAATAAAAATATCTATTTATGTAATGTATTGTATTATGTATATCAGTTATCTAGTACCCATAACACAAGCTCTGCTTACCATGGGGCTTGATAATGCTGTGTGAATTGTCCAGCATTATTTATTTATTTTATTTATAGTTATATGCACCAATAAGTTACAGAAACTTGAATGATTTTTCTGGTTGTTAATCTTTTTAATAAAATAATTGTTGGTTTTTATTGAACAATTATGTTATTAATATACGTAATAAAACAAAATGGTCTTATTAATGATCGCTTAGATAACATACATTATCTTACAATTTTATAAAGTACCTTACTTATACAGGTTGAATTATTTTGATGAGACTATAAGATTCTAAGACTATAAGACTATATTATTCGCAAAAAAGTCGCTTCCCTACTAAAGCGTGCGCGAGCCAGTAGCAACGGCATCCTGAAAATGATTTTTTCACGTCTGGACTGTCCCATCCAAAACAAATGGATGAAGATATTAATGGGGTCTACATCCTTCTAAATGTTATAGGTTAGTAAGTTTTCAATTTGTATTTTATTATTTATTTTTTAATTTCCCTACGTTATATTATTCTAGTTTTATTTTATTTTATTGTGTGATTTTGTTTTTGACATTTTGAATTTGTATGTGCATTATTTTATTATGGATTATGAATCTGAGAATAAATGAGTTAATAATAATAAGAGAGGTATTTTAATCGTTGTACAGAAAAATGGTCTGAAGAGACTGCATATTTTTTAGAGTACCTAATGTATACTTATCCCCATTCACATATTGAAAAAAAATACAGTTGGCAAGAAAATTATCATTTTACTCAAAAACTTTTTAAACAGCAGGAAACGTTTCTGACGTTTAAAGTACCCCAACCACAGTTCGGGCAATAGAAGTTTTTCATCAGTACACGCAACAGGATCGATTAGCATCAAAAACGGTTTCCATACAATATACCCATTTTTTGCGTACTGTATTTTTTTTTAATATGACTTTGAGGTTTACAATTTCTCTAAAAAATATGGTAAGTCTCCAAAGACCTTTTTCCTGTACCGGTGTACAGGAAAATGGACTTACCTATGAAGGTACCTCCTTACTGCCCCGTCAAAAAAATCCATCCTGTATATCTTTATTAGTACTAAATTTATTTTATGTACTTTGCAGTTAGGTATTTATATATTTTATTTTAAAAGGAATAAAAAAGGTCTTACTAAAATGAATCATGATAATACCTCCACTGCGGTCACCACGCAGTGGAGGTATTAAAAATAAACTGTTTTAGAAGCTACTGCTCTAAGTTCCCTTAGTAGGCTCTTACGACATCCGTGACGACCTCTGTGGCACGTTAGGCGAAGGTCCACCTGCGGCACAGGAGGTTGCGGGTTCGATTCCTGCCTCGGGACAAATTTTAACGATTTGCAGATATTTGTTCCGGGTTTCTGGTGTTTTTCTATATATAATAAAAATATAATGTTTCTGTGTAATGTATTGTATTATGTATATCAGTCATCTAGTACCCATAACAGAAGCTCTGCTTAGTTTGGGGCTAGATGATGCTGTGCGGATTGTCCAGCATTATTTATTTATTTATCTGCCGGTTTAAATCGAGGAGTCGATTATTACGTAGCGATCACCACGGCCTGGGTACATTTAGCCATGATAAATTGATCTCTAATGTTTAAATAAACGCAGGTTAGCGGAGGTCTGATTAAAATGAATGGGTCTTGAATTAAAATTGATGAGGTTAGTTAAATTTGTCACTATTAGTTAATTGTGGGTTTTGTTTGTTTTAGTAAAATTTATTGTATTAAGTTAAATGTGTTTGTTTGTTAGCAGGGCAATGCAGCCAGCGTCGCGGGGACGCTTCCGACTGGTATCGATATGGATCCGTTGACCTACCTGTAGATTGTTTGCAACAGTATGCAATTAGCACCATTTTTCCAATTCTAATTTTCTTTGTTATTTCACTGTAGTTTTTTTTGTTCTCTCTGACTCCTTTCACATCAATTGAACAATTATGCCCCGGAACAATTGTGTGTACGATCTGCAGATATTTGTTCCGGGTGTTCTGGTTGTTTTTTAAATATATGTATAATAAAAAATATTTATCTATGTAATGTATTGTATTATGTATATCAGTTATCTAGTACCCATAACACAAGCTCTGCTTACCATGGGGCTAGATAACGCTGTGTGAATTGTCCAGCATTATTTATTAATTTATTTCACCACTTTTATTTAACTCTCATAGTTTCGGATTTGGTCATCCACTCCCATCTCAAAAACACACCTGGATAAAAATATCTACAGGGTGTATTTTCCATCTCAAAAATACATTCTGTATACACATATTGGGTGACATTCTGTATGCACATATTGGGTGTCTTTTTTAGATAGAAATCTAAATGTCTTTTTACTCGTCAGCACACGCTGACAAATAAAAAAACGTTTAGATTTTTTAATCTACAACAAAAGCAATCCTTGAAACGAGAAAGCGGTGAAACCTTAATCGGGAAATCTCACAGAAAAATCGACCTTGCTGAAATACCGATTCAGAGGAAAACCTGTGTCGGAAAACATCAATTTAATGTTCAGTTTCCCTTGCGGCGGAAAAGTTGTTTTTTGTTGCGTGCTCGAGCATCCAGCGGTATTTATTCGCACTTGATATTGTTGCGAAATGTTTGAGGCAAATCAGTATGAATCTACTGTCCCAATGCTGGACAAAATAGATTTAGTTATGGCCTGCAGACAGATTTTGGATGCGGCAAGCTAAAGACGGCATGGTCTGGTAGAGATTGCTCTTGAGCAATAAGATCTCCAATTGTAACTTAATTTTAAAGTTTTGCATGGAAATATATACTGTGTCAAAAAATTTATAAACCTTCCTTTTGAATCTATCCATTAAAAAAACCGCATCAATATCCGTTGCGAAGTTTTAAAGATCTAAGCATACATAGGGACAGACAGACAGCGGGAAGCGACTGTTTTATACTATGTAGTGAGGAAATTTCTTCATATAGGTACTAAGTGTGCAGTGCAATCAAATTATTTCTATGTGCACATTAGGGGAGGCCTATGTACTAACAGTATAAGTAAATAAGGTATTAAATAATAACATGACTCATTTGAAGTACCTTCCGAATAATTCCTAATTCAAACATGAAAGAAAACTTCAAAGGTATACGTTTCGATAGATGGCAGTAAAACTTCAAAAGTCCTAATACGTTTCGATAGATGGCAGTATTAACAATTTACACGCAGTAGACAAACGATGTTCATTATTTATTTAAGAATTCAAAGGGTGTTTTGACTACAATTCTTCGTTTACGACTGCAAAGATATCGGGCTATTTAAACGTTAAAAATTATACAGAAAAATAAAGGTTATTTGATAGGTTTTGTTATTTCATACGACCTAGGTCTATTTGAACTTTTGATAGTATAATCATCACCACATGGTAGGTATAAAACAAAGTCACTTCCTGCTGTATGTCCCTAGGTATGCTTAGATCTTTAAAACTACACAACGGATTTTGATGCGGTTTATTTTAATAGATAGAGTGATTCAAAAGGAAGGTTTATAAACCATTTGACACATCGATTTCTAAGCTAGCGACGGCGCGGGTCGTAGCTTGTGTTTCATAAAAGTCATTAATATATATTATAGTAATATTTACCATGATTTAAATTTAGAGTTTTCCAATATTTCGGCACAGTTTCATGCGTCATGATTGCGGAAGGCACTGTGAGTAAGTTCGTATCAAATCATGGTAAATATCTATTCCGTTATAGATAACTTTTGTCACCTACTTTAGTCTAGATTTGTTAGAAAGACTGAAACGTAGGGTAGGACGAGGACGTATCTAGGATACGTCCTCTTGGAGGGCGTCCTACACGACGTTTGCCAAGTCGCGGTCTCCACTCAAGAAACCATTTAACCCAGTAACACTCGCGATTACATCTGAATTGGTCAGATAAAATTAACTGGAGTAGATAAAAAGTTATTTTAGTAAAGTTTATCCAGCCATAGCTTCTGATTGCTGTCTTTTTATAACGCCATTATTTTAAAAGGAATCGTGAGTTTTATAAACTTTCATTTTTAGGAAAAATGTTTGTTTAAACTATATACCGCGACCGATGCGACACGGTGCAACAGGTGGTTGCGGGTACGATTCCCGCCTCGGAACAATTGTGTGTATGATCTGCAGATATTTCCGGGTGTTCTGGTTGTTTTCATCAGTTATGTATAATAAAAAAAATCTATCTATGTAATGTATTGTATTATGTATATTAGTTATCTAGTACCCATAACACAAGCTCTGCTTACCATGGGGCTAGATAATGCTGTGTGAATTGTCCAGCATTATTTATTTATATACAAAAGTCGAGTGTCCAAAAGCTATTAGGTACGAGTTACCGTTATAAAAGGTATCGTGACAAAAAAATAAAGTTTTCCTTCGAAATTCGAATTCAAAAAGAGAACTTGGCAACATTCGATCATGTTCACGCCTCCGCGGTATAACGCTACTTAATTCGAGGGTGGAAAAGTTAAAAAGTCAAATTGTATCCTTTTTATAAGACAAATACTTTTTTCGTTACTATAAAAATTAGAATAATAAAAGAAAATGTAGAGGCGTTAAAGTGTATACTTAAAATATAATTTTTTGTTGTTTTTTCGATGAAACTAAATTACTGTAGGAATTATGAGTACTTAGATACAATAAAACTTCTGAAACTATCATGGTTATCAACACTAAACTCAATTAAAACGGGATATTTACCATGATTTGATTTTTGAGGTATCCAATATTTCGGCACAGTTTCATGCGCCATGATCACGGAATAACTGAAGGCAGTTATATTATAAGAAAGATTACTTCAGTAAGTTTTACCTTTATGTATGTATCTAAGTGTAAAAACTTACTCGCCTGCGACTGCGAGTAACTTTTTACACTTAGATATATACGTAAAGATACTTACTGAACGAATATTTCTTATAATATGTTATTCTATATTATAGTCGAACTTTTTGGTGCATAGATAATGTCAAATGACTGTGCTTAATCATGAAAAAATTGTAAAATCTATAATATACCTAAAACAAAACATCTAATAGGAACCCACTGAATGGATTTTCCACCAACATTTTTAAGGATTCATAGCTCCTTTGTATACTCGGCAAACGTAGTGTAGGATGCCCTCTGAGGTGGGATGACGACCTGCGAAGGACTGCAGACAGGATGCTGGATGCGTCAAGCTGAAGACAGGGCGCTATGGCGCTCATCAGCGGAGGCCTATGTCCAGCTTTGGACTAACATAGGCTGATGATGATGATGAAATCCTAAGCTGGCACCATCCTAAGCGGCAAATTTTCTGAGTAAACTAATATATAAAAAGTGTTACTTACCATCTTTAGGCGGACTCGAACACTGTGGCGCATATGACCCCAAGTGATACCCATACGTGTTCTGATGCATAGGGGGGAAAGGATACCCCAACGACCTCGGACTGGGGAACCCTGAAGCCTCATGGGGGTTCTGCTGACCCCCCGGCGACCCAAAATGATGGGGGTGCTGATACCCCCCCTTAAAAGCCCCGTAACCATGTTGCTGCAGTTCTATGAACGCAGATTTGGAGGAGTTAGTCGGGGTGGAGTTAGCGGAGTTGTCGTGGGGGGTTTGACTGCCCCCTAAGTGGTGGTGGTGGTCAATTTCCTGGGAGGTCATCGCCGGCTGGGGGGTGGACGGGCCCCCCCCTTCTGAAGGGGGCCCAAATGGATCTGAGAAACTCAGGGTGGATGGTTTGCTGCTGGGTGATTGAATTCGTGTAATTTTGAGGTTTTGGGGTATCGTAGTGTTGATTTCGCCGCTCTTTTAGCCTGCAACAAGGGAAAAGTTTCATTAGAAAATGTACAGTACACAAAATTATAGAGGAAAAACACGCTGCTATCATCAGTGATAGTGTCCTTGGACAATTCCCTTGATTTTGTAGCAGAAGTAATTTATTTGCTATTGTATAGAAAATTATGCCAAATATGGCCCCATTTTGATAGCTAGTTTCTGCCCGCAAAAATAATTATGATAAAGTAAAGTAAAGTAAAAGTAAGTAAACAAAAAAATCAATCATCAGCCTATATAAGTCCACTGCTGGACATAGGCCTCCCCCAATGAGCGCCATAGCGCCCTGTCTTCAGCTTGCCGCATCCAGCATCTACCTGCAGTCTTTCGCAGGTCGTCATCCCACCTGGTCGGAGGGCGTCCTACACTACGTTTACCGAGTCGTGGTCTCCACTCAACAACACGTTTGCCCCAGTGGCCGTCGGTTCTTCGCGAGATATGGCCGGCCCACTGCCACTTCAGCTTGCTAATTCTTTGAGCTATGTCGATAACCTTGGTTCTCTGTCGGATGTATTCGTTACGAATCCTATCCTTCAGAGAAACTCCGAGCATAGCTCTTTCCATAGCTCTTTCGTGTATAATACTACTATTTAATTTTAGAGATAGCCTCCAGTACCGATTCGTGACGTCAAAGTTGTAAGAAAAAACAGAAGACTATCGTGCGAGCTTTCAAAAATGTTCCCTTATTGCAGAACTAGGTATCGTGAACCTATGTATTCAAAAAAAGTAAAAAAATATTGTATGTATAGGATTAAACTGTTGATGCTATATTTTAATTATAAGACCTTCATGTAACTATGATTCACACAATTTTACAATTAACTTCTTGTCAATATTTCGCGTTTAAATCTTTGGTATGAAAATTTCGTCATCGAAGTTTATCCAAAAAATTGAATACTTAACAAAAATTATTGGCCAATTTATAAAACAATATTAAATCAAGAATATTCAAATATTCGAATACCATTCAAATATCTGGCCAATCACGCGTAACGGTCTTTAGATAAGTTTTTTAAATTTCAAAATAAGAATTACTCCCACGATGTTGTCTGTCGTGGGGTCAGAGTACTGTATATCTTTTGATGTAAGTAGGTAGAATTTGTTATGTTGGTAGAAGATGATGATTATGATTCTTTGTTTATGGCAACTGTGTCTGGTTGGACACTTTTCTGTCAGTGTCAAGTAATGGAAAATAATTGTAAAATCAATGATTTATCAGATAATGAACATTGTTTGATATTTTCACCAGAGCCTAGTTCGTTATCTAGCAGGGTGTACCGCGTGCAGCTAGGTTATCTTGGAAGACGAGATGTTGGATTCCCCCTTACAACCCATGTTGGTAGAATGATTGACACTACCGTAGCATGAGTTTGACAGAGGCATTGCACCTTCATTAATATCTCAAAGACAACTGCACCAATAATTTTCAATAAAAATTTACACCAATTAGTTCACCCTAAACATTATTATTACTAGCAATCAACAAACAAACAAATAAAAAACAAAACTACAAAACGTTTTGACCCGACCTTTACAAGCGCCGGCGGACCAAAAAGAACTTAATGAATGAACGGGACAGCTTAATAAACAAACTGATATGTGTAAAAGAGACAGTGCTATTAGTAATTAACAAAGCGGTTGCCGAAAAGAGTTTTTAGCCTCAACTCTTCGGGTAATTTGTTTTATTCGAGAATTTGTGAGAAGTTGTTAAAAAGATGGACTACTTGGGCGATATCCAATTATTTTTTTCTAATGAATAGAAACCATAAATGTATCGGAATAGAACGATAGGGAAGCGCCATATTACGTTATCAAAGGCTTTGATTTCCTCTATTGAATATCGCTTGAGCCAGAAAAACGTATTTTGCTTTGGTACGTCTCATGTAGTATAAGTTGATTCAAATAACAACATATTCGAAGAAACATGAATACCTAGGTACACATAGAAGAGAAAAATGCCGGGAATCACAGCAGTACAAAGGGCGGATTTATCGCTACAAGCAATCTCTTTCAGACAACCTTTAGATGATCATCAGCCTATGTTAGTCCACTGGCCATCCATAGGCCTCCCCCAATGAACGCTATAGCGCCCTGTCTTCAGCTTGACGCACCTTTAGTTGGACTGGACAATTTACCTTGAACGACATAAAAAGCCGCTTATAGGGAGGCTTGCGACCAGCAGTGGACTAATATAGGATGTTAAGGTGATGTCAGAGAGATAGTAGGAACATAGGTACTTTCATAAATTTTATAATGTTACCAACTTGACCTATCTGATTTAGTTATTTGCGCAACACTATCTATTTAGACATTCAAATTATACTTGTTTAGTTCATTCATCAGTATTTTAACGAGAATGCAATTGTATCGATCGATAAAGTTTATAGATCGATAAATTTATCAATATCTTCATTTACCAGTGAAGCGCGACGCGAGGGGCCATGGGAAAGCCAAGCACTATAAATATATGGGGGCCATAAAATACATTAAGTATTCATTAAAGACAGACTTAATGCTTCAGTGCTTTGGCTGCATAGTTTTGGAATTTGTTGCCATTGTAATTTTTATAAAATACAATGGGAATTTTGTTAAAGATTACTTTATAACTTCAAACAGATTACCTATCTGATGCTCCAAACCAAGAACATAAATTATCTAGTAAAGGTAGGTAGGTACTTCATTGTTTGAATCAGTCAATAGGTTCATGTGCAAAAAGTTTGCTATAGTTTGACCGAAACCGCTGTACCGCGCCTTAGGAAAGTACGGCGAGGTGGGGGGCGAGGAAAAAAGAGCAAGAGTACGCGTTGACGGCAGACTGATGGATCGGAGCAGCCGATATTTCCCCCCCCGTCTCGCCGCTCGCATACCGCAGGCGCGGTACAGCGGTTTCGGTCAAACTATAATAAATAGACGGACTAAAAAAAACATTTTAAAAGATTCTAAGTTCAAACTAGAGCATAAATTTATTCCGATTTCTGACACCTGATAAAAGACGTTAAAAATTCGTAAATAGAACAACCAAAAGAAGTCGCCAAACAAAAGAAAAGTAGTGTTTTCGAAATTCAAACGAATCACAAGAATATTAACGTTTTTTAAATAAATAGGTACTTATTATAAAGAGGAAAGGTTTGTTTTTTTTGTTTGTTTGTATTGAATAGGCTACTAAAAACTACTAAAACGATTTGAAAAATTATGTCACCGTTGAGAAGCTACACCATCCTCGGTGAACATAGGCTATTTTATTTTAGAAACGTAAAATTCGAATTCAACGCGGTTGAAACCGGGGAAAACAGCTAGTTTAAAATACATTAATCTATTCACATTTGAGTTCATTTAAATACCATGTACTAAGTAGGTAGGTTCAATAATTGTTGACAACAGCCAACAATCATATTCTGCCAGAGACAATAATTCCATTTCTTGTTCCACCTAATTAGAAGTGTGCCATGCTTATAAGTGGACACGTCTTTATGGTTCAGTTAGTTTTCGTCTTCAATTTACTTTTTTCTTGGAATTAATTATGTATTTATGAATGCTGGCTGAATAGGTACAGCTCGGCTGTTGCCTATCATTTGAAATAAGAACGAGTGCGTTCGAAAACCAAATATGGTGACGATTTGTTCAATAATTTGTGTAGGCAGTTAGGTAGTCGTTGTTTTTGTTGCAATCAAAAACATATTGTAATATGGGAGTCAAGTCAACCTATAAATATTATGACGTCATTTATAGAAGAAAAGATTATTTAAGTACTACAAGGTAATCATTTTATCATAAAAATACTAAGTATGAAACACGTATAAAAGTAATAAAATCAACTCGTAACAATTGCCGATTCAATAATAATTTCACAATCATTCAATCGCAAATCATTGCCATGCGCAAAAACGGATGTTATTACGTTTCTCACAATGTTGCCAGTCATAGGAAAATGGGAAAAAATAGGCGCCACACTATGTCTACGAATAATAACTAGGTACCTACTACATCTATCTGGCAAGGGAATAGTATGGTAGTTCTTAGATACTTAGAGGAAAAATGGTACAGAACGCACCTTACAAAATGGAAAACAGCCGACAAACAAAAGAGCATATTTTTTTTTATAAGCAAGTGGACCAAGAGGATTATCGGTTTAAAGAATATTTATTTTCTCAAAAGAAATTACATTTCACTTATCTGAGAAAACATCTTAAGCTAAGTATTTTAAGTAAACTTCGAACAACCAAACAATTGTTAGTACCTACCTACTTTAAGTATATATACAGAATTATAGCTAATTAACAATCATGTGTATAATGAAGAATTTAGAGTTTTATAATTTTCCAGTAGGTAACAATAAGACAAATAACAAAAAATATTAGTATATAAAAAAAAACAAAAAATGTTTTTTTATGCTGGATAATCCACATATTGTCGTCTAGCTCCAAAGTAGAGCAGAGCTTATGTTATCGGTACTAAATAATAATCCTCTCAACCCAAAATTCTTCTTTAATTACAGATGTATCATAATTTTAACATTTGAGCTATGCTGTATTCGAATTGGCAGTTCAGTTTCTATAGATAAGTAAGCACATAAACTTGCCTTCGGGATTAGACAGACGGAGACTAAGTATTTTAAAGTAATCCTCAGCTAATAACCAAGTTAGTTATTGATAAAGTAAAGTAGGCTGAAATATGTGACTTGTGTTGTGATTCTCTTAAAATGAGTCGCTAGTTTCTTCATACAAAATAACTATCAAGTGCCACACGGCGACGCAAAATTAATTGACATTTCTGTTAAAAGAGATGTCACATTTTACGCGACTTATAACGAAAAAAAATACGCTCGTTAGGCCCCAGCCTAACAGTGTATGTTAAAGAAAAGAAACGCCATAATCAAATTAACCAATGATCAATCCGTGGTTAGGTTTGTCAAAGAGAAAATAAAAGAATTTTCCAAGCAAACAAAAACAAGTAACTATGTTGCAATAGCTGGCAATAAAAATATAATTAGTGGACAATAAAACTTTTTTAAATATAGATGATCGCGTGCGTATTTTACGATCGAAAATAGTCGATTCGTCACGGATCTATAGTCTATGCATCTTCCATCGTCTATGGATGTTGTCTGTGGTTTATGTTTACCGCTAGATTATCTGGTTTCGGAAAGTTCTTTTCGGGTTTTGTTTTTAATTTCTCGGAAATTTAGACGGATGTGTTTTTTGTGAGGTCTGTGTAATGTTTTGTATGATGCCATCACATCAATCATTATTTCATTTCTAATTTTAGAAGTCAATGGAGTTATGTGCTAGCAAGGTTTCTTTGGGTTTTTAGAGGTCCTTAAAGGAACAAGAAGAAAGAAATCTAGAGATAAAATAAACATTTTGAGAAATATAAAACAATTTCACATCTTCTTTTTCCCTAATAGATACAGACAAGTTTTATTTCCTATGTACTATACTCCATATTTTTTAAAATTGAATATAGAATAGAACCGCAAAAAAGATGAGAAGAAAATACTCATCAAAAGTTTAATATCCCGCGGGAGTATCGAAAAAACGCTCTACATTATGGTAAAGCACAAAATTAAAAAAAAAATGTCTATGGAAGACGTAAACGCCATTTTGTTTTAGCTTAGTTTTTACCGCCATTCTACTAGCTCAAGCTACGATTTAGTCCAAGGTAACTCTATACGTCAGAGTGATAGTACTCGGCCGTTTTTGCATCGATTATATGAACAGGTTTAGAAAATCGCTAGAAAATTCATAGGTAAAGCTTTATCTTGTAAAAACTAGAGGTTTCTAGTTGTCCATGGCCGGCCTTGGATTTGCGGTGGTAAAGTGATTGTTCTGTAACTCATTGGTTTTGCCAGATAAAAGGGAAGGCTGCCAATTTTGAGTTTTTTCTCAACTTAAGTACATAAAATTTACCCAAGTACTTAGAAAATCTAAAATTTTAATCAAGTTGCAAAATTCTACCTACCTCATTTTTTACTATTTAGACATTGCAAAAAAAAATTATATACTGAGCGACACGTTTTGGTTCATCCCTACAGTTCTTTGGGTATTAAGAAACTTCATTTCCGAAAGGGATACGGATTCGGATTGATAATCGGTTTCCAGTAGAGAGATCGGTAGATAATATATCACTAAACTCGCAGGTCCTTTTGTATACACGAGTTTGGAGGCCTATACCGATCAGTGGGTAAAGTCTGGTTGCGGATGCTTGAGTTACTCTTCTGCCAAAGCAAATCGTTACTCAAGCATACACCGATGACTAAGCAAGCTTTTACAATACGAGCCTAAGGACACTAAGTACTAAGGCATTCCAATGCCCATCTATCCATAGATTAAATGTCAACAGGCTGAAAACCAAACTTAATATCAGATTGAACTCGCTACCTAAATAGTTATTACTCCATAATACCAAAGATTAACCTTCCAACCCTCTACACATAATAATTACAATAGAAATCAAACAGTGGGTCGCGTGGCGGCCATTTTGAATTGTTTCATTGACAGTTGCGTAACAGCGTTCAGTTCACGAAGGAAAGGGCGCGAAAATGAAGGATTGTCCCTGCTTTGTGTTATTATGTTTAGTATTCGAAGGGACATTTTCATGATATTGACAGAATAATTTGTGGTGTCTAAATTTTCGTTTGAATAATAAGCTGTTGATAACTAACGACGATGTATATTTAACTTTCAGTTACACAAATGTTCAGGGTCTGTTTCCAATTTATCTTTCTATAAATATCTTTGGTAGCTAGATATTGTCTACCAAAGAAATAATAATTTCACAGGGACATTAACACAAAAAAGAATCTCTTATTTGTTATCAAGTGATGCGCTTACCAAAGAAAAAGTCATTTATTTTTAATGGCATCTTACTAGCTAATGCCCGCGGCTTTGCACGCATTTTTCGGGATAATAAATAGTTTATGTCGGTTACCGGAATACTATCTATATCCCTGCCAAATTTTAATAAAATCCGTTCACCTGTTTTGACGTGAAAAGGTAATATACAGACAGGCAGAGAGATAATTACTGTCGAGTGTATAATATTACTTAATAGTATAGAATAGTATATGTACATAAACACACCGGAAAAATTAAGAACCTGAAATATTTTTGACATTGACAGGTTTATTTTCTGTTTTGAATACACTCCTTTGTATCGATTACATACAAATCACTAATTGACTATTGTTTTTTATCTGTCGTGTGTCACGCATACAAAAGCAGACACGCGAATCATGGACGAAATAAAAACTCTATCGGCTGGACAAAATAAAAGACCGTATGAATACGGTCTTTTCACGAATCAATCAATATTTGAATTTGGAATGTGTCGATTGGGACTGTGACAGTGAAGGGCATTTTGAGTTGCCAGGTCAAACATTTTTCCCAAAACCTCGGGAGTTTGTAACGGATTTTAAAAAAAATATTTGTCGATTTATTCTGTATTTTATAGTATACTTACTTTATTTCCACGGCCAATTAATTCGCTTTTTAACAAAATAGCCTATACCATAATTTGCTTTTAATTAACAGATTAACCCGAAGTAGGTACATCGTCAATAAATCAATGCGATCCGTGAGAAGAAGCAATAGAAAATGCTAAGATCGCAAAAAAGTCTCACTGTCAACGTCGCCTGATATCAAACCTAGTGTACCCAATACCTAATTCTAAACCAAATAATGCGACCGCAATAAAATGTAAAAACGAAGAAACAATGTTTAACTTTTTGTCTGTCCGTCTGTCGGTATCTCACGCAAATCTCGCACGCCACTGTGTACTTGGAAAATTAGATTCTTATCTATTTCTTTTGTATTGAAGCAAATGCGTTGATCGAGGCGCGATTTAACTCGTTTGAAGGAAGTAGACGAAATGTAACTTCGTTGCCTTTTGTTTAAACATTCCATTAGGTTACAACGAACAATGATAACAAAAGTTCTCCGACCTTTTTAAATCGAATGAAAAGAGGAGGGTATATCTAAAGCTAAAAGGCTGTATTTTTTATATTAATTCACAACATTTTTATGAAATAAACGTATTACTTAGGTATCTTTTTCTGTATTTCTGAATTAGAAATAATCCAATATTAGATTTAGTTTATTAGATTTAGTTTACTAAAAATATATACAAATCTTCGTTGACGTCGGACGTTGGCAGAAAACATGCTTGTTGGGGCAGATAAAAAAGTATGTAGAACTACTTATTATGAAAAACAGTTAAAAGCAGAATAAAAACAAAATAGCCCTAAGCCTTTTAGACCGACCCTCACCTCCTAGAATAGAAGGTGGACAAGCCCACTTCGCTTTAATGACAGAAAAACTTCAGCTGTCTCCATAAAAAAGGCCGGCAACGTACAAATTCTTGGCGGCAAAAAAAGAAAATGGCGAGCACCATAGACAAGAAAAAAGGCGGGAGATATGACATTTGCTGCTGCGACAATCATCAATCATTTGTCAAAGCCGCCGTCGCCATTTTGTCTTATTAGCCGTAAAAGGAAAGCGGTACAATTACCACACAACTGCATTGAGTTGTTCTGATGAGCAGGACTCAAGTTCGTAGTTCACAGGGACCTTCTTTTATGTCACAGGGGGCTATGAAACATCACGTAGTATTAAAGTCCAATAGGTACCTTACAAGGTCTGAAAATTGGTGTTAGTTTACGTATACACCACAAAGGGAACATAAAGATTGACAAAAAAAATTATTGGCTGTAAAAGGGACCTAGAATTAATAATAATGCCAAAAATTATGTATGTATTTATAATATTGTCAAAATAAATGAAAATAAAGATAAATAATTTAGTAATGATGTTACATAGAATATCCATAGGTAGGAACTAATACGTAACTAATATAAATAAATATTAAAATAGGAAGGTGGTATATTGGCTGTTGAACCCAGTGTTCAACCATTAGAATTCAAAATTACCCAGTTCAGTACCTCGTCTGGTTTTAGTTACCTACTTTAAGTTTAAGTTGTGGTGGGCGAAGGTCCGCCTGCGACGCAGGAGGTTGCGGGTTCGATTCCCGCCTATTACTAATTGTGTGTACGATCTGCAGATATTTGTTCCGGGTGTTCTGGTCGTTTTCTATGTATAATAAAAAATATCAATCTATGTAATGTATTGTATTATGTATATCAGTTATCTGGTACCCATAATACAAGCTCTGCTTACCATGGGGCTAGGTAATGCTGTGTGGATTCTCCAGCATTATTTATTTATTTAAGTCTATCTTATTCTACCTATATCAGTTATCTAGTACTACCTATTACACAAGCTTTGCTTAGCTAAAAGCTAGGTGATGCTGAGTTGGTCTAGCATTATTAATTTCCTATTTTAAGTCTTGATTTTGGACAAATTATTGCACTCAAAAAATAAGCGCTTACTGAAGAATGTGCCTTTAGTAAGCGCCTTTTTCCGAGTCGAAACTGATTTGAATGGCTAAAGATTAGTAATAGGTAATAACTTATCAAACGAGAATCATTGTGCAAAAATATACATGATACTACAAAGAACACCTCCAAACGATCAAGATATAGAATTAATCTAAAAAAACATAGGAAGTTCCAAAAAAGGAACAAAGATAAGATCCGCAACCTTTCGGGGTCTCCTAACGACCTACAACAAAAAATCAATCACACTTTGGGTGCTGAAGGTATTAAAGGGATGGTTGAATTGGAGATGCTTTTTGTCAATCCGCTGTTTCCGGTACAGGACGGTGTTTGACTTTGGCAATGATAAACCAATTTAGTAGTAGGTTTATCATCATCATCAGCCTATAGCAGTCCACTGCTGGACATAGGCCTCCCTCAATGAGCGCCATAGCGTCCTGTCTTCAGCTTGCCGCATCCAGCATCTACCTGCAGTCTTTCGCAGGTCGTCATCCCATCTGGTCGGAGGGCGTCCTACACTACGTTTACCGAGTTGTGGTCTCCACAAGAACACGTTTGCCCCATGTATATAACATCATTGCATCTAATTTACTGACTCGGCATATTTACGCCCTAAGACACAGACCGCGACGCGATACAACCGTATGAAGGCTCGTCTCCTTTGTACATATGTTTTATACCTATGTGTATCTATTTAACTACATAGTTAAAACTTTTGAAAAGTGATCAGTGATTTTAGTATAAATCATTTTATCTTCTAAAATGTGAAGTAGGGTAACTATTGAAACAAAGAAATTAAATAATCAGACCCTACGAAATAAAAAAAATATAAGAATAGATTTTGAGAAAATGGTCGTCAAAGCGAAAGATCCAACAGTAACATTCAACTTCAACTTCTTTTTTGTTTTACACAAAGAGTTTTCATTTGACATACAAGTACAATTTCAAATGACATTGACAGACAAGTGTTAAGTGCTAGAGCTACAGTATTATTATTATTGGTACTACTTGGCATGTCCAAGACTGTATTGACACTTTCTTTGTAAATGACAAGGAAATTGCAGGATTTGACAGGCCTTCCAGTTTCTTTGTTTTCATTCTCAATTGACTTTTTAAAGGTTATTATCACTAAAGTCATTTAAAACGGGATATTTACCATGATTAGATTAGAGTCCAATATTTCGGCACAGTTTCATGCGCCATGATCACGGGATGAAAAATCAAATCATGGTAAATATCCCGTTTTAAATGACTTTAGTGTTAATAACCATGATCGTTTCAAAATATTTAAGATTATCATCAGTTCTTATTTGAATATAAGTTTATAGTCTGGTAGAGATCGCTCTTGAGCGATAAGACCCCCAAATTGTCACATATTTTGTTTGTATTATTTTTAAGTGTGCAATTAAAGTATTGTCTTACTGTCTATATTAGGTTTTCTCGTGTTTTTTCCCGTACTTTTGTTCGATATTCATGCTAACATATATTTGACTTCTTTTCCGTTCAGCATTATGTGTTTTATCAAGACTTATACAGTGAATGATGTCAGTATTCCTACGTAGAATGAAAAAGCATGATGGCCGCGTTTCCGCCATTTTGTAAATGTATTGTGTGTGGTGCATTTTGATAACAATTATACCTACATGTTTCAGCTATTCAAAATTCCTCTATCACATCAATACAAAACCATAAAGCCATTGATAGAACCATAGATAAATATATCCCAGACATAAATAATTACAGAGGTTAAAACCAACGTTCGGGTTAAATAAATTTTTAATTATTATCGATCCGTGTATGTCCATTGTTTTAAAGCGAAACCTAATAGCCACAATATATGTTTACGATTTGAAATCGGTTATCGAATTTTGAAGTTTGTTGAGGTCAGGGTGTAATTGGCGAGACTATTAGTTTTATAGCTCTCTAGGTAAGACTATTGGCCATGACTTTCCTGTCTCTTAATGCTGGGTTTTGACCTACAGCGCCACATTTTACTTTAGGCCTTCTATATTCAAGATGATTTTATGAAGTTACCTACAGTTTAGGATCATCTTTTATTCTTTATTTATTTATTTATTTAGATAGATACATAGAAAATCCTTTTATTGCACACTTACAAAATAAAACAAACAAGACAATAAAATACAAAACATGTGACAATTTGGCGGTCTTATCGCTCAAGAGCGATCTCTACCAAACAACCGTGGATGGATAGGATCGTTGGATTGTAGGTACGTGGGGATTTATTTATTTAATTAATTAATTAGAACGGCACAATCACCAATTACACGAATTATTTATAGTTACAAACAAAAAATTTGAAATCAGTACGTATAAAATTACTAGCTGCGATTTACTAGCTGCGCCCCGCGGTTTCACCCGGGTGGTGATAGATATTTTGGATAATATACAATTATATCTTCATAAATTGTAGCCTATGTGTTATTCTGATATGTAAGATATTATTGTGAAGTTTCATTAAAATCCATTCAGTAGTTTTTACGTGAAAGAGTAACAAACATCCATCCATCCATCCATCCATACTTACAAACGTTTGACGTTTATAATATTAGTAGGATGATTTTATGAAGGTACTTATAGTTAGGGATCGTCTTTTATTCTTTAATTTCTACATCATCAGTTACTAAACTTAGAGCGAGGATTTGAACCAAATGGAGAAATAGGTCTTAAACACAATATTATTATTTTACCAATAATGTACCTAATAATGTATGACCTTCAGAAATAAATGATTATTATTATTATGTCTCTCATTTACCATGATCTCGGGCCATAAAGTGACCCGGTCCTTTGGAAGGCTTGCGTGGGGCCGAAGCCAACAGCACAGAGGCCCTTTGAGAGAGTTAATCTAAAGGCGATGGCTACACATAGCGGGTATCATCCTCGGGTGCACAATATTTATTATTATGTCTCTCATTTACCATGATCTCGGGCCATAAAGTGACCCGGTCCTTTGGAAGGCTTGCGTGGGGCCGAAGCCAACAGCACAGAGGCCCTTTGAGAAGTTAATCTAAAGGCGATGGCTACACATAGCGGGTATCATCCTCGGGTGCACAATATTTATTATTATTATTATTACTTTTTCTTTTTCCATCAGTGTATTTTGTACCTCCAATTTACATAACCAAAACTAGCAAGCCGCAACAAACTTTAGTAGTTTGGGTTGTCTGTCTTTCTTTTTAAGGCCTCTACCAATGACCTATAGATAGAACCCAATGACAACCATGAATAAAACCAACCTACATATATCTACAAATATCAGTATGTTAGTTTGTTCGTTAGGATTGGTAAGGGAACTAATAAGCTAATTTTTTTCATCCACATAACATGTACGAGTAAGCGTAGCCGCAGGCGGAAACTCATCATCATCCTCATCAGCCTATATTAGTCCACTGCTGGAGATAGGCCTCCCCCAATGAGCGCCATAGCGCCCTGTCTACAGCTTGCCGCATCCAGCATCTACCTGCAGTCTTTCGCAGGTCGTCATCCCACCTAGTCGGAGGTTACCGAGAAGGCGGAAACTCAAGATTCTCAAAATACCAAGTTGACCGAATTTTATTCTGAAATCGCCTTTTACTTCTTAGCCACCTTTTCACCAATGTGTGGTATATTAAAAAAAGTTAAAAACTATAGTTCATTCTACGCGGTTTTCTACTGCAATTATCTTTTGTGTACTCATTTTTAAAATTATTTCTTCGTTTCTCAGAAACCTATTTTCCTAGTACACGTTATCAAGACCGTGTAATGAGACCGGCGATTATTATCCCAGTCTGTGTTTCATATAGGTAGCTACGTATTTAAAGTAACTACGAAGATATATAAGAAAATATAAAGTATATCTCATCATCATCATCATCAGCCTATTAGCAGTCCACTGCAGGACATAGGCCTCCCCCAATGAGCGCCATAGCGCCCTATCTTCAGCTTGCCGCATCAAATCAGTCTTTCGCAGGTCGTCATCCCACCTGGTCGGAGGGCGTCCTACACTACGTTTACCGAGTCGTGGTCTCCACTCAAGAACACGTTTGCCCCAGCGGTTGTCGGTTCTTCTCGAGATATGGCCTGCCACCTGCCACTTCAGCTTGCTAATTCTTAGAGCTATGTCGATAACTTTGGGTCTCTGTGTTCGTTACATATCCTATCCTTCAGAGAAACTCCGAGCATAAAAAAACTAAAGTATATCTCATGATATAATGTAGATATATCTAGAGAATGATGCTATAGATGCACCTACATCTATTTATATCGGCGACTTTAGTTATATAACAGGAAAAAACGCTCTGTATATTGCATGACTTTATTATTATCATCTTGACATGTTCTGATTGATAAATAACCAGGTTTATTAGCATTATTTCCCTGTTCATAGGTTAATTTAATCATTTTTTTGCGCTTTGTTTGATACTCATTTGTAATTGTCCGTTTATTCTTCGAGATAAGTTCCTTAATCGAATCTGTCATGTTCTTAATTAAGATTGAATAACGTATTTAGTAATGACAATGCTGATTTAGAAATAGGTCTGGCAATTTAGAGTTCGCAAGATGTGGCATCCCTATGAGACGACGTTATATTGAACTGTAAAATATATAAAACTAAATCTCATCAAGCAGGCTTTCTACTCCGTAAATGATTATCTCAATGATCTTAATGCTTGGCCAGATGTCGCTCAGTTTCACACCGACAATAGTATGTAAGTAATTTGTTTTTTGTGAATAGCTTTACTTAAATATTGACATGTATCGAATCATATTATATTTAGACTTAAATAGGCAAATAACCATGTATTAGACGAATAAGAGATGAACATGCTAGTGGTTTCTTTTCACTTCTTCCACTAGTGGACAAAAAATTGAAGTGAACAGTAAAATAATTTTATTTGATAATTATATATATAACTTATATATAAAATATGACTTGTCTAAGTGCTTATTTTGTAAGCCTAAAGAAATAAATGAGTTTTTACGTTACTTTACTTTAGAAATCTACTTAGTGACAATATAAATAAATAATGCTGGACAATTCACAGACCATTATCTAGCCCCATGGTAAGCAGAGCTTGTGTTATGGGTACTAGATAACTGATATACATAATACAATACATTACATTGATAGATGTTTTTATTATACATATAGAAAACGACCAGATCACCCGGAACAAATATCTGCAGATCGTACACACAATTGTTCCGAGGCGGGAATCGAACCCGCAACGTCCTGCGCCGCAAGCGGACCTTCGCCCACCGCGCCACATCGGTCGTCACATCATCATCATTAGCCTATGTTAGTCCACGGCTGGTCATAGGCCTCTTTTAATGAGCGCCAGCGCCCTGTCTTTAGCTTCAAGCATCCAGCATCTGTCTGTAGTCTTTCACGTTTAAACATACAATCTAGAATTTTGAAGTTTTGGGGCATGTATCGAGGCGAAACAATGACTCTGTTAAACAGCTAGTCATGATGATTCTATCGACGATGATATATAGACGACCGATGTGACGCGGTGGGCGATGGTCCGCCTGCGACGCAGGAGGTTGCGGGTTCGATTCCCGCCTCGGAACAATTGTGTGTACGATCTGCAGATATTTGTTCCGGGTGTTCTGGTCGTTTTCTATGTATAATAAAAAAATATCTATCTATGTAATGTATTGTATTATGTATATCAGTTATCTAGTACCCATAACACAAGCTTTGCTTACCATGGGGCTAGATAATGCTGTGTGGATTGTCCATCATTATTTATTTATTTATTTATTTATGTTAATGGCAACTGTGTCTGGTCGGACACTTTTCTGCCAGTGTCAAGTAATGGAAATAATTGTAAAATCAATGAGGTCTAATAATTATGAATATTGTTTGATATTTTCACCAGAGTTCGTTATCTAGCAGGGTGTACCACGTGCAGATTAGGTTGGCTTAGGAGACGAGATGTTGGAGTCTCTCTTACACCCCAGCTAGTCATGTAGGTAATATAAGTTATCAAAACTGACCGGCTACGCTGCTTTTTACCAGCGCTTCCTTTTAAAGGCTTCTGACTGGGACCACTAGGTATTAGGACTGCGGTCCAAATTGACCGATAACTTTGGGAAATTTAATAAGATTACTACATCACTACATAGTATAAAACAAAGTCGCTTCCCGCTGTCTGTCTGTCCCTATTTATGCTTAGATCTTTAAAACTACGCAACGGATTTTGATGCATTTTTTTTATAGATAGAGTGTTTCAAGAGGAAGGTTTATAAATAGATTTCCTAGCGGGTGAAGCCGAGTGCAGCTAGTATATATATTTTTTTTTTATTCCTCCAATTGTACAAACAGATTCTTATTAGTGTCGTATAGGCCTAAACGGTGCTGTTGTAAATTAACCTAGGTAAGTTTTATATTTCTCAATACGTGACATAAAACAATTTTTTCTCGTACATTTAATAGGGGTTTTTTTTTAATTTAATCTTTCACTTTAAGACTCCAATCGATCCCTGTAAACGTATTTCGTTTTCTGCTTTTAATAAAAAACCAAAGACAGCAGACATTCGTTCGACATTATTTCGTGTAGGTAATGTAATGAGTATATCAGTTATTTAGTATCCACAAAAAAGCTCTGCTTAGCTATCGCTAGATGATGGATAATTCTTTTTTTTTTTTAAAGCTGGAAACCCCTAGTAACATTTGATATGGGAAGTTATGTAATATAGTAAGGTACGTACGGTTTTGGTCAAAATATCAATATAACATTCACAGCATCACTTTTGTCACAATGATTACAAACACCAAACAATTGTCACACAGTTTAGTTATCGAACGCACTTTCTGTTTTTGATCACACGTTTTTAACACTCCGATGATTTATTCGATTGGTTGCTTTTACGAATTCGTATTCGAATCAGTATTTTCAGAATTAAGAAGAGAATCGAGAACCTCACTGAGGCGGAGCAATCAAAAATTATGATTGGCAGCAATTAGAAAGAACAGGACGGAGACAATAATTGCTGAGCAATTAACGATCCGAGCATAACGATTCAAGCACGTGGCAACATTACGAATTTGAATTTCGAATACCCGGATTCGAATTTCGAGGGTGCGCAGAAACTACGTCACTGAGGTCATTTTAGCACTTGCACTTGCAAAGTTAATGAGACGTCAACGCGGGCGCAATCAAATCCGACGCACGGCACACTACAACTGATAATAGTCATTCAAACTTCGAAAAAACGGAATCGTCACTGAGCGCGGAAAAAAAAACAGGCACCAACACACACAAGCACAAAATTCTGTCCAATTAAAGATAATGTTTGTGGATATTTTAATAGCGTACCCCTCCGAAGAAATCCGACACAACCAACTCGCGATGAATTTAAACACTTAATGATCGGTTGGAGGAAATTGTCCGCGAAACGGACAACCCAGCGTCGCTCCGTCTCTTTCTAATTAGTTCCACTCCCCGCCACTTGTATAGGGACAGTGGCGCTAGCGTAGCTTGTAGGGCGGGGCTTGTTAGGGGGCGGATTTTCGTTGGGCGGGTCCTTCGTTGTGATTGGAGGAGGGTTATGGCGCGATTTTTTTCGTTCGTACGTGCAAAGCGCGCGGGTTGGCACTGCGGGATCGATTGAAGGCGCCAGGGTTACCATTAAATGTTTTTTATGGGTATTTTTTGGCGTTGCTTCGTGCTTTGGTAACCTGTTATACCGCCACGCCCATAGCCAGCAGAGTGTACGTGTTTCTGTACCAGCTATCAAGCAGGGGCCTGTGGGCTGAGTTTTTTTTATTTAGAAAAAAGTGTTTTTTTTTAATTTTTCGTGACTGTGTCTTTGTGTTTTCAAGGTTGTTGAACTTTGTCATCGTGATTTGTATGTGACTGTATCTACTTGTATGAACTTTTTACATTATGGTGATGTATGTAGAGTTATTAGTTATGTATGGAGCATAATTACTTGGGCAGTGAGCATTTTATTTTGCCTTTGACAGGTAAAATCAATATATGTAACAGCCCTATCTATGCCGGTCTATCTGTAAATGTATCTAATTATTTGCTTTGTCAGTTATATATTTTCTTAGGTAAGTCAGCCATGTTTGGTCAGTAATTTTCTTCTTAGATACTCTTAGGTACCACAGTCGATTACTATTTGTTACCGTTTTAACGATATCTTGTATTTTTGTAACAATTTTGACTCTCAGATTTTTTTTATCAAATCTCGGTGGTATGGTCTTTCTTGGCTTATGTTGGAAATATTTTGAAGAGAATGGGCAAAGAGGTACTTAACGATATCTTGTATTTTTGTAACAATTTTGACTCTCAGATTTTTTTTATCAAATCTCGGTGGTATGGTCTTTCCTGGCTTATGTTGGAAATATTTTGAAGAAAATGGGCAAAGAGGTACTTAACTATGTGTAAAAAATAATTTGAATAATAGGTAAATGTTAAAAAGCGCTGCTTCTGACGGTAGAATGAGAAAATATATTGCATAAAAATAAATAATGATTGAAAATAAAATAAATAATGCTGGACAATGATATATATTTTTAGTAATAGGTAGGTAGGTACATCTACATGGACACCCAAACGACCAAAACACCCGAAACAAATATATAAATAATAAATAATGCTGGACAATAAACAAAGCATTATCCCCTCATAGCCTCATGGTAAGCAGAGCTTGTGTTATGGGTACTAAGATAACTGATATACATAATACAATACATTACATAGATATTTTTTATTATACATAGAAAACGACCAGAACACCCGGAACAAATATCTGCAGATCGTTCCGAGGCGGGAATCGAACCCGCAACCTATGTAATATATTGTATAATGTATATCAGTTATCTAGTACCCATAACACAAGCTCTGCTTACCATGGGGCTAGATAATGCTGTGTGAATTGTCCAGCATTATTATCCTCCACTAGTTTCTTTCTGTGGTTTCACTCGTGCTACAATCAAATAAAATTCCATCACCTCTTTCAACATAAAGCCTAATATATCTATCATTCTTCCGGATACTATCAATTCCTAGAAAAAAATCATTAACAATGGTTCAGTCGTGAAAAGACAGACAGGTATCTTAGCATTTAAAACATTAGTATGACAATTACTACAAAAATAGATATACTAAACAGCAAAATGGCATTCACACAATAAGCAGCAAATCAAAATAGTAGGAGTGATCCACTCACGAAAACGTCTGACAACACCTACCGAGTAATGAGAATCCCCCCTATCGTATAACAAACTAAATTTATTACCGGGGACTATTGAACTGAACCCGCAACTTTTTAACAGGACCGGCCAATCTTCCAATCAACTTTATAGGTGACTGTGATATCAACCTTATTGTATTCTACGACCTCTTTGGACTAGTGGAACGTTTGCCCGTTTAGATCTAAAGTTGTTGGTTTAGCTTGGACCTAGATGATCATCATCATCATCATTGACGACCGATGTGGCACGGTGGGCGAAGATCCGCCTGCGACGCAGCTTGTATTATGGGTAGGTACTAGATAACTGATATACATAATACAATACATTACATTATAGATATTTTTTATTATACATAGAAAACGACCAGAACACCCGGAACAAATATCTGCAGATCGTACACACAATTGTTCCGAGGCGGGAATCGAACCCGCAACCTCCTGCGTCGCAGGCGGACCTTCGCCCACCGCGCCACATCGGATCTCAATACGTTTTTACTATTATTATAAGATTTAATACCTAAGTATCAATAATTGATCAATTATTTACTTACCTTTCGGGAAACCCTATATTTACCCCAAAAAAACTACAAAAAACCTAAATAAAAACAATTAAACAATAAAAATCGATATAAACTTAACGGCAATATAAATAATTAGCCCACACCTATCGCAATAATTAATTAAAAAAATACCTACAGGTTTCTTTGTCAAACAAAAACCACACATCTAAAAACAAATAAACAATAAAACCTATGCCTCTATTAATTCTTCGAAGAAACTTTAAAACACATAAACATAATAAAAAAACCCAAGTTTTAGGAAGACTTTATTATACTATAAACTATACTATTACTGATTATTATGTTGGCTGCACCCTTTTTGATAATAAAAGTTCAGAGATCATGAGGTTTCATGGGTTTGGACGACCGATGTGGCGCGGTGGGCGAAGGTCCGCCTGCGACTCAGGAGGGTTCTATTCCCACCTCGGAACAATTGTGTGTACAATCTGCAGATATTTGTTCATCGAATCGAATCGAATCGTTTCGTTTATTTGTAGTTAAACATAAATAAAAAACATACAAACAGAAAAAATCGTTACCTACCACAACTCAGCATATACAGGTGTTAGTAAAACACCTGCGCTGGTTTTCTGCTGGGGCCTGTGGGACCGAGGAAAACAAATTAAAATTTATAAAAAGCGAAGTGCTACATACAAAACAAATACATACAAAAATTAAGTAATGAAATAAATAAAAAACAAGTAATGAGGAATTTTAAAATCTAAAAGCTAAATAAAAAACATCATCTATGAACTATGTGAACTATATATGAACTAAAAATGTATACATTATAATGTTAAATAGCACTCGTATCGTGTCTGAGAGGTTCCTGCTCCTTTTGCCAGTTAAGTAAAATTTTTTTTAACTTTAATTTAAAAGTAAACATTGTTCCGGGTGTTCTGGTCGTTTTCTATATATAATAAAAAATATCTAGGTATCTATGTAACGTATTGTATTATGTATATCAGTTATCTAGTACCCATAACACAAACTCTGCTTATCATGGGACTAGATAATGTTGTGTGAATTGTCCAGCATTATTTATTCATTTATAATAAAAATCTTTTTACTTACTTATTACTTAAAAATATATCGACCCAGATTTTGAATGCCGATTTCAGTCTAATTTTAATATCCCGCCAACAAAGAAAAACCATAAAACTCCCAAAAGAATTGTTCACGCCTTGTCAAAGTCTAAAGAAAAAACATGGCGGATAATTTTTACGACTGGCAACAAACGATAAAATGTCACTCGTTATAAATAATGACAGAACGTAGTTTATTGACTGCTCCGGCCTTTGGCTACCGTTTAGTAATGTGATCTGTGAGCTGCGAGGCGAATTCTCAATTTGAATTTTTGGATTTCTGATCAGAGAGCTGAGTTGAGCTACTTTAAATTTTTTTGCAACAGTGCTGTTAGCTCAACTGTTTTAATTGTGAAGGATTATGATGAGAGATTCTTTCTCATAAGTTTACCTAATTTTTTTTTTATATTTATCGTTCCGTACTAAATTATATTGATTTTGGGTCACTGGCCACGCATAAACAAAATCGGATAAGTATTTACTATTTAATGGGTTCTACAAGTAATTTAATTTTTTTGATGAAAGCTTCTTTAACCGAAAACTAGGTAATGTAATAAAAGTTGGTGGGTAAAAAAGAGGTGGCAACAGAGAATTCTAGTTCTAGCCCGCTCCCTCACGAAGTCCTCAAAGTTAACGCATTGTACTGGCCACTGCCGTACCTACCCATAGGTAGGTACGGCAGTGGCCAGTGTACAATAAATTACCAGACTCCGTCACAGCTGATGGCAGTCTACATTGCTTCAAAATCAGGTTGAAAGGTTGGCTTGTCGAGCAGAATTTCTACTCGGTGAACGAACTACTAGAAAAGTAAATTTATATGACTATATTTCCATATATTTTTTTTTATGTCAACCTTATAATTTATTTATGTTTTAATTTTAAATTACTCTTAGTGATGATGATAAATATAATTTTTATTAAAATTATAACTATTCTCATGAAAAAGGACATGCAAATTAATTTTACCAATAAATTGTATTTCTGAGGTTTGTTTACAAAAATTCTACTTCGAGCTTGGCTAGTGGACTATAACATTATGTAACACAGAACTATGTACACTTACTTAGGTAGAAGTGTCAAATGGCAAGTCATTTTGACATTGACATTTGAACTTCGTAGTGTAATTTACCCCGTCAGTAATTATTGTTATCTCTAAGAGCTATCAGATAAATATAATTAAAAAGTGTTGGTTTGTTATGATTGCGGAAGTGTTGCAGTGTTGGGTGTCAGTTTTCTTAGACAATTAAAAAATATTCCAAGACAGAAATGTAAATTGAAAACATATTTTTTTTTGTAAGTTCTTCGAAAAAACTTAAATAAATGTCATGTCCACGCAGAAACTTATAGAAGACTATGTACTGAATTATTTAACGGTTCTTTTAATGCTTATTTAATAATAATGATGGACAATTCACACAGCAATATCTATCCCCATGGTAAGCAGAGCTTGTGTTATGGGTACTAGATAACTGATATACATAATACAATACATTACATAGATATATATTTTTATTATACATAGAAAACGACCAGAACACCCGTAACAAATATCTGCAGATCGTATACACAATTGTTCCGAGGCGGGAATCGAACCCGCAACCTCTTGCGTCGCAGGCGGATCTTCGCCCACCGCGCCACATCGGTTGTCGATATAATAATCTTGTTTCCTAGATTCCTAGATACCTATAATAACATAATAATAGTGAATAAAAGTATTAATAACTTAACGACGACCGATGTGGCGCGGTGGGCGAAGGTCCGCCTGCGACGCAGGAGGTTGCGGGTTCGATTCCCGCCTCGGAACAAATGTGTGTACGTTCTGCAGATATTTGTTTCGGGTGTTCTGGTCGTTTTCTATGTATAATAAAAAATATCTATCTATGTAATGTATTGTATTATGTATATCAGTTATCTAGTACCCATAACACAAGCTCTGCTTTCCATGGGGCTAGATAATGCTGTGTGAATTGTCCAGCATTATTTATTTATTTATTTATTTATTAATAACTAGTTAAGATAAAAGTAATTTTCATAAATCGTTTTACACTAAGAAAAGAACTACCGAAGTTAATATAATTTCGCCTTGCATAAAAAAAACACACTTAAATTGATCTACTGTACCTAATCCTAAATCGATGTACACCAAATACGTTCTCAATTTAGAACAGATTCTAAAAGAACACTTCAAATATTCAAAAATAGAAGCGCCATGCGCCTACGAAAACAGCGAACAATGCAAAAATGTCAATCGAGTCGGCTTCTTTTCTGTTTAGCATTGTACATCATTTTTTACACTTCAACTGACAGGTAGAATGGCCGCCTTTCCTTTGCCATTTTTTTTTCTTTTTTTTCTAATAATAGAGCTCTATTGAAGTATTGTTATGGGGGGTCTAATAGACGTCTTTGCAATTTTTTTTTCTTTATACAGATGAAGTGTGCTGGGGTTTAATTTTATTGTTATAAATGGTCTTTATTGTTGAATAATGCCTGATTAGTTGTTTTCTGTAACCCGTTATTGTAAGTTACTGTGCTTTGATTGTAATGAAATAAATATTTGGATAGAATTGTCTTTGTTTTATTTTTACTTAGTGGTAACCAAATAAAGATAGACAACAGAAAATGATAAGGATAACAAATAGGTATACAAATGGTAACAAAGAGAGCCTAATTAATTAATTTATAACACTAATATATTAATGTATAACAATAATATATTGCGAAAGTTTGGATGTTTGTTATTTATTGACGCTAAAAATACTAAATAGATCAGGCTGAAATTTTGCATAGATATCTATAGGCCTAAGCCTCGAATCAAACATAGGCTTTCGTCCCAAAATCAGTTCCCATGATATAGAAATAACCTTAAAAGTTTCGATAGAAACAACGCGTGCGAAGCCGCGGGCAGATACTATTCTATATAATAAGGCAATGTCAAATTCACCTATTTAGATGCCTTAATAGCTATTGCTTAAATCTATGCTCGGAGTTTCTCTGAAGGATAGGATTCGTAACTAATACATCGGATAGAGAACCAAAGTTATCGACATTGCTCTTAAAATTAGCAAGCTGTTTTAGTGGCAATAGGCTGGCCATATATCGCGAAGAACCGACAACTGCTGGGGTACACGTGTTCTTGAGTAGAGACAACGACTAGGTAAAGGTAGTGTAGGACGCCCTCCGACCAGGTGAGATGACGAGCTGCTAAATACTGCACGGAGATGCTGGATACGTCAAGCTGAAGACAGGGCGCTGTAGCGCTCATTAGGAGAGGCCTATGTATGTATGTCCAGCTGTGGACTAACATATGCTGATGATGATGAATAGCTATTATTTATTTTTCTACATACACCTTTATTTCAAACTCTATATATTCTCTATATATTCAAACTCTATATTGATCGAAGAGTTTAATCTAAGCCAGGACCAATTAAAAAATGTAAAGGAAATAAAACGAGCAAAAGTTAGTACGAATAGCAATAAAAGTCGGCAAGGCGGCTTCATCAATTATTATACTAATCCAGAATCTTTATCGACACTAGTAGCCAGAAACCCATAAATTTTTCACGATCAAATAAACAATAAAATTTCAAAACTCCATTTTCTTCGGCACATTTTTACAAACGAAGGAGGCTTTAAACAAAACCTTTAACAAACGAAAGAGGTTTTAAATAAAAACTCTTTCGTTTGTTATTATATTAAAGATAAAGAACATTTATTTGCTTAAACATATTGTGTTATTGAGATGTTACAAACAAGTAGGTATCAAATATGTTTTACCGGTGTACAAATTGAGAGATATGGCATGCAAATCACTGCTATTATAATTATTATTATTTAACTTATAGAAAATCAATAGAAGTAATGTCATTAAAATTAAAATTTGTTTCTTTGTACACTTCCTCTATCTGTTCTATCGCTTCTCCTATAAACCTAAGGTTTTACTGTAAGAAAACTCTTTGTTAGGTTTAAGCTAATATCCACCAGTTCAAAGTCGCTCAGCGAGCTATGGAAAGAGCTATGCTCGGAGTTTCTCTGAAGGATAGGATTCGCAACGAATACATCTGACAGAGAACCAAAGTTTTCGACATAGCTCAGAGAATTAGCAAGCTGAAGTGGCAGTGGGCCGGCCATATTTCGCGAAGAACCGACGGCCGCTGGGGAAAACGTGTTCTTGAGTGGAGACCGCGTCTCGGTAAACGTAGTGTAGGACGCCCTCCGACCAAGTGGGATGACGACTTGCGAAAGACTGCAGGTAAATGCTGGATGCGGCAAGCTGAAAACAGGGCGCTCATTGGGGGAGGCCTATGTCCACCAGTGGACTGATATAGGCTGATGATGATGATGATGAAATTTAATATCGTCTTGTGTTATGTATTTATTTTTTCTTTTCATTTTATTCATGTCGTCTACATTCACTGTTCGTCATTTGTTAGTCTATTGAAGTACATATCTCCGGAAACTTTTTAATTGGCCTTCAGCACACATGCGCTGGTATTTTACTATTTACCGGCATGTACTAAGAAAATAACTCTTTTTAAGATCTAGCTATACGTTTTCCCAACATTTTGAAAGTAAAAATAAAATAAATAAATAAAACCTTTTTGGCGGAACAGATCGCAACCCTAAGCCGCGAGGTCGTAGTAAAAAGGTCTACCTGTAGGAATAATTTTGTATGGTTATAAAAACGTCCAAAACTGGGGCTAACAAGGCGGTTTTTAATTATCTTAAAGTCTGTGTTAATTTTGTTTTTTTTTCTGGTGGAATGGACAGCGGTTCCTTTGCCTAGCGGTGCCTTTGTTTTTTTTTATTTGTATAATTTGTAAAATGGTATTTTAACGCCGTTTCGGTTATGGGACAAGCTTTTCTTTAATTATTGACCTATTATTGATATTAGTCCGTTTCCGGTCAATGGAATAATTAGATTGACCATCCAGAAGTAAATAACCTATGATTTAGGTTTTGCTAATGTTTTTTTAGCATAAGTCTTTAGGTAAGGTTGTCTCCTTTTTATTTAATTATTTAGAGTATTTAGTGGGTAAGTAAGTGGTTGATCACAGATAAAATGTAAAAATGTAAATAAAACATTTTTACATTTTATCTGTGATCAATAATATCATGGACGATAATATGTAGATGAGATGAAATAGCAGGGTCAGTTAGTTTTTTTATTATTACAGCACCAATTATGTTTTTTTTTCCTCTAGTCTCGTAGACTGTTCTAGAGTTTTTGTTATTATAGTGCGAGAGCCATCGGGGAAATCTCAAAGAATATAACAAACGGCGCTAGAGTCTGTAGGAAGTCCCAAAGATTTTCAACTCGTCGTCGGTCACTTAATTTCGTGGCTTAGTTGATTAGTATGTTCCCGTATAGAGGAAAAGTTGCGGGTTCAAGTCCCGCCTATCTCAAAAATATTAGCGATATTATTTCATTAGTAGACCGTACATTTTTAAACTATCATGGTTATTAACACTAAAGTCACTTAAAACGGGATATTTACCATGATTTGATTTTCGAGTTTTTCAATATTTCGGCACAGTTTCATGCACCATGATCACGGAATAACTGAAGACACTATCAAATCATGGTAAATATCCCGTTTTAATTTACCTAGTATTAGTAGACCGTTACCAAACAAATCTCAGAATAAAAAATCCAGCATCAGACAATACCATGAGATGCAATAACCAAGAACCAAGGTTTTAACCATAATAACCATGTCATGCATGCCGATATTATTACCATTAAAGTTATCATACAAATCGCTTACAAGCATGCTACAATTCAAGAATCAAATTGTATGTGAGTAGGTAATGATGTACTTAACTTCATACATTGTTACTAACATCCGGCATTTCACTTTTTTTAACTTGGGGATTTATTATGAATGTTAGATGTCAATAGCTATAGAAAAATATCTAATAATAGCTCAAAGAATTAGCAAGCTAAAGTGGCAGTGGACCGGCCATATATCGCGTAGAATCGACAACTAGGTAAACGTGTTTTTGATTGGAGACCGCGACTCGGCAAACGTAGACGCCCTCCGGCCAGGTGGGATGACGACTTGCGAAAGACTGCATGTAGATGCTGGATGCGTCAAGCTGAAGACAGGGCGCTATGGCGCTCATTGGGGGAGGCCTATGTCCAGCAGTAAAATAACATAGGTTGATGATGATGTATCCAAAGTTTAAACCCTTATTTTTATGCACATTTTTGTCCTTCGTGATAGCGGCGGCGTTGGATTGTGGGCAAAGCTTTAGTCGGCTGTTAGGACATCCTCGTGCTTAGTTAAAGGGGTCTATTCTTCCAACCGGCACGAGTATCTACAATTGATTTTATCTCTCTAGTAAAGATAATAAATCAAAATCCCAGCATACTTTGACAAGCAGTCAAAACTCCATCAGGTAACATGGCTACCGAAGTCCATTTGGCAAAGTGATGACAAGACAGAATTGTAAAATAAAACATTTAAGGAGTATTAGGACGATGACTTGCTTTTCCTGATGTCTCAGTTAATATTTTGACTTTTAAGATTAATTTATTTCGAGACTTTGCTACTTTAGGGAAAGGATTGGTAGAAATCCGTTAACACTTTCAAAAAATTATTAAAAAAAGTACTACTTGAGTCTCAACACATACATCCAGCTCAAATAAGCCGTTCTTTGCCTTCATTTTAAAAAATTAGATAATATTACATATTAACAATCTCATTGTTGTTTTAACAGGTTTATTTTATTTTAAACTAGCTGCTCCCCGCGGCTTCGCCCCCGTGGAAATCTATGTGTCAAATTGTTTAAATGATAAAAAGTATCCTATGTTAGACTCCTGGTTCTAAGCTACCAATCCTCCAATTTTCAGCTAAATCGGTCCAGCCGTTCTCGAGTTATGTGTAGTAACAAACACGACTTTCTTTTATATATATAGATGTACAAAGATCATTCTAAAATTTATATACGTATTTTATTTTAAATAATATTGTTTACAGTACATACAGTTTTAGTTTCTGTTGATTAATTTATATTTTTGTTTGGTTCCTCACTATATTAGGCCACCTTGCGCACCACGGTCTCCACGGAAGACCAGCGCTATGGTACGATCTGCTCTACCATAGCACATGCTGAGTGGAGACCGATTTTTGTCAGTCTCTGTCGTCTGTTCAATCTAAGTTTAGTTTATAAGAGTCTCTGTTCTGACAAAATAAAAATCTTTTTACTTTTACTTTATAAGAACATAACACTATAAAAAATAATTTACATATATTTATATATTTTATTTAAAAATAATGCTGGACAATTGACACAGCATTATCTAGCCCCATGGTAAGCAGAGCTTGTGTTATGGGTACTAGATAACTGATATAGGTACATAATACAATACATTACATATATAGATATTTTTTATTATACATAGAAAACGACCAGAACACCCGGAACAAATATCTGCAGATCGTACACACAATTGTTCCGAGGCGGGAATCGAACCCGCAACCTACTGCGTCGCAGGCGGACCTTCGCCCACCGCGCCACATCGGTCGTCAAAATTATAACGATAGCCAGAAACCAAAACCCCACTAACTGTAACATCTTTAAAAACCACAAGATCTCAAATCTATTATTGCATAAGAAATAAAAAAGCCTAACTGTACTGAATCCATATCAAAAGCTTTCGTACCATCAATCATCTTTCTTGCTTTGTCGGTAAAGTGACATAGGACTACGCCAGGTACAACCATTTCTCTAGAGAAAGTACAATGGGTCAGAATAAAAAAACTGCAACGCCTCTTCGCTAATATGATTAAAATTGGTTTTGTTTAGCGCCATCTAGATGGCGTGCATAATTTGGGATAGTCAATTGTTTTTAAGGTAAATTAGGGTAGTTGGAGCTGTGACAATTCTGGGCTCAGACCACCCGCGGAAAGTGCCCGAAAATTTTATCGAACACCTGTTATTTCAATTCAAATTCTTTATTATCAGACAACAAAGGTCCATAAAAACACATAGGTACACAAAATTAAAAAAAGGAAAATACAATTACAACGAAGAAAATAAAACCAAAATAACGAAATCTAGAGTATAAGTAATTTCACCCAGTGGTGTCGTATTAGACAGTCATATTCACTAGATATTACTTTCAGGATGCTGTTGTTACTACCTGTCACTCTACTCATCATCACTCGCTTTCGCATAATTGCCGCGAAGCCATCTGTGAATGTATTAGTGAACATCTCATAGATGCACTGCAGTAACGAGGCAGGCCCAACAACATCCGTTATTTGTTTCGATAATTATCGTATAATAATTTACACCAATATTTATTAACCGAAATTGGTTTTGTGGATTTTCGAGCATTATTATATGCTCGAAAATCCACACCTCATCTAGCCACAAGCTAAGTAGAGCTTTTGTTATGGGTAGATGACTGGTAGGTATATATTTAGGGATACATATTTTTTTATACATAGATAAAGTCCAGAACACACATTGTCCATTGACCTCTGTGGCGCGGTGGGCGAAGGTCCGCCTGCGACGCAGGAGGTCGCTTGTTCGATTTCCGCCTCGGAAGAAATGTTTGTACGATCTACAGGGTATCGTTTTCTATGTATAATGAAAAATATCTAAGTATCTATGTAATGGATTTTAATATGTATATGTACCCATAATATAAGCTCTGCTTAGCTTGGGGTTAGATAATGCTGTGCGGATTGTCCAGCATTATTTATTTATTTATTTTACATACAATTGCCGATGCAAAACAAAGCGACATTTGGCAACTGTCCTCTATATCATAAGACGGTTATAGTTTGACCGAAACCGCTGTACCGCTCCTTAGGAAAGTGCTGCGAGGTGGGGGGCGAGGAAAAACGAGCAAGAGTACGCGTTGACGGCAGACTGATGGATCGGAGCGGCCGATATTTCCCCCCCGTCTCGCCGCTCGCATACCTCAGGCGCGGTAAATGAAATGAAATGAAATGAAAATATATTTATTCTGATAGAGCAAAAAAACTTAATTATCTAACTATAGTAAAGGAATACAGCACACGACTTAAAAAGACTTAAAGTATATAATTGATAATATGCATTGATTTATATAAATATATTTTATTATTAATAGACATATCTAAATTAATTTAGTGTAGATCAAGCCGTGTGTGATGGTCAGTGCCGTGTTGCTGCGCTATCAGAGCAGGTTCATGCTCAGCTGAATGTTGCGAGTAGCCCCACAACGCTGATTTCGGTCAAACTACAACAACAAGCATATTAACATTTTTGTTGTAACAGTATCCAAAAACAGTAGCTACCATCCCTTTGTTCCCTTATAAGCATCATTTCTAAGGGATTGTTGAAACGTGAAAAGGACAAAGTGATTTTACACTTGACTGAAGGTATACTGAAGGTACTATGGTAAAGGATTTTCGGACTGGGTAAGATACAAATCCAAACTTCCGATATAAGTGAATAATCTATACTTATTTATATTATAACTTCTAGGCCCATAACACAAGCTCTGCATAGCTTGGGGCTAGATAATGCTATGTATTTTTGACGAACGATGTGGCGCGGTGGATAATAAAAAATATCTATCTATGTAATGTATTGTATTATGTATATCAGTTATCTAGTACCCATAACACAAGCTCTGCTTACCTTGGGGCTAGATAATGCTGTTTGAATTGTCCAGCATTATTTATTTATTTGTTACGTGTAAATGAGACGACAGGTCATGAAGCCGGTACCTACCATAATAAAAAAACTTGAAGATAATGTTTGTTGTTTTTTGATCTTTTAAAATAGAGTTATTCAGCTTGCTAATCCTTCTTGTATTTTTTAAAGTAAAGTAAAAATATTGACAAAATAGTGTTACAGGCAATACGAGTCCATAGGCTCCTGAACTAGTACAAAATCTGTGTTTCAGGAACCAATGGCTTCTCCAACTTGTTTACATACAATTATGTCTATGTAACTAAGGATATTTTATAAATAATAATGCTTCTAATTATGCATCATACAAAATACATGTATCGACACGATACGTCGACTGACTATGCGTCGGCAGAAACGTAACAGACGCTGTACGCTCGACGCACTAACGCATCTTCGGTTGACTATGGAAGGTTCAATGTTTTATTTTATGTATATTTGCATTTTCTAGCGTAACACGACCGATAATACGTGATCCATTCTCCGTCGGATATGTACCGACCCGAAAATGCGATGACTGCGGCGAGTGCAGCTCCTGCGGTGCGGACTTCTTCTTCTTCTTTGTCGTTGTCTTCATTGCTGAAGTTCGTGCCGTCCCGGAAGGCTTTCACGGTGACGCTGATGAACCGCTTCCACACCACTCTGCCTTCGGCCTGTCTCAGGGCTGCAGGCAGAGTGAGTCCCGTTATTGCCTTAATTTGATCAGACCAGCGGGTTCTTGACCGTCCTCTTGGTCTTTTTCCCTCTATCTTGCCCATTACCACTAATTTTTCGAGATTGTCAGGTTACCTTCTGGCTATATGGCCAAAATAGCTGAGAACTCGTTGATAGCAGATCGTCGACAATCTGGTTCTGATAATTATCAGAACCAGATTGTCGACGTTTGTTGACAATCTGCTCCCTAGTCCCACGTCCTTTGACAAACCCGGCCTGCTCACTTGGCGGTGCGGACAGGTGCGCGTTCTTTATGGAGACGTATAAAAATCTCAGCTCTGAATTTTCGCTGACAGTAGGTATGCCTTGGTAATAAATAAATAAATAAATAATGCTGGACAATTCACACAGCATTATCTAGCCCCATGGTAAGCATAGCTTGTGTTATGGGTACTAGATAACTGATATACATAATACAATACATAACATAGATAGATATTTTTATTATACATAGAAAACGACCAGAACACCCGGAACAAATATCTGCAGATCGTACACACAATTGTTCCGAGGCGGGAATTGAACCCGCAACCTCCTGCGTCGCAGGCGGACCTTCGCCCACCGCGCCACATCGGTCGTCAAAAAATTTCAGCTCTGAATTTTCGCTGACAGTAGGTATGCCTTGGTAATAAATAAGATAGAGATAAAAAATAATTTATAGCAAAAGTAATAAGCAAATACACTTATAATAAGAACTTACATGGTTAGGAGGTTTTATAAGTACCTGTAACAGAAATTCAGTGTAATACATTGTGTTATTGCCGAGACGTACATAATCTACAATGTTATGTAATGTATGATGCTACCCTCACTAGGCTAGGCCTATATAATAATCGAATAAAAACGGCCAAGTGCGAGTTGGCCTAGCGCATGACGGGTTCCCGTACCATTATCAGTAAAAACGAGCAAAAGAATCACGTCTGTTGTATGGGAGCTCTCTTATATATTTATTTTATTCTGTTTTTTAGTATTTGTTCTTATAGCGACAACAGAAATACATCATCTGTGAAAATTTCATCTGTCTAACTACCACGGTTCATGAGATACAGCCTGGTGACAGACGGACAGACAGACGGATGGACAGCGGAGTCTTAGTAATAGGGTCCTTGGTTAATAGGTTTTACCTTTTGAGTACGGAATCCTAAAAAAATCCTAAAAATGATCGGTTTTACTTATAATTTGATGTTTTTTATGATACGAAAGACTGCAGTCAGATGCTGGATGCGGCAAGCTGAAGACAGGGCGCAATGGCGCTCATTGGGGGAGGCCTATGTCCAGCAGTAGAGTAACATAGACTAATAATGATGATAATGTGTTATTTATATAAAATAGGAGTAAACACATAAAATATAATATATAATAATAATAAATATAATCTCCTTCTTTTATAAAAAATGGGCTTAAAAAACCTGCATCCGACGCGAATTCCCACGAAAAGAATAAGATGCAGGTCCTAAGGTAAAAAGCTCGCGTGTTGTAGGTACGGAGCTACCTGCCTATAATCAGGGCTGTTTCACTTCAACATCGCTAAACAGTAGTGTTAACTATTCTGTGTCGAGGAGGGACTTGTGGCTTGTACTAAGAAGATGGAGATTAGTCTTTTCAGTGTCCGGAAAAAAAACTTTAATGCCCTATGAATGTTATTTTTTTTATTTATTTAGCTTTTGTCAAATGGTATGATTTGTCAATAGTACGGATTTTGATGCAGTTTTTAAATAGAGTATTATAAACCTTCCTCATGTATTGATATACATGAGGAAGGTTTATAATACTCTATTTAAAAACTGCATCAAAATCCGTTGCGTAGTTTTAAAGATCTAAGCATAAATAGGGACAGACAGACAGCGGGAAGCGACTTTGTTTTATAGGTACTATGCTGTGATAGTATTTTGTATTAGGCTAAAAAAACTCATATCAAAGAAAATTTCAATCAAGCAATAGAAACAAATTAGAACTGTAATCATCTATATTGTTTTAATCGCTGCAGACTGTTGCAAACGGACGGAAAAACGAATCCAGACGGGCTGCTAGTATACTACATAATTATATACATGCGAAAGTTTGGATGTTTGTTACATAGATAGATAGAAAATTCTTTATTGCACTTTAAATAGAAAACTTATCATCATCATCAGCCTATATTAGTCCACTGCTGGACATAGGCCTCCCCCAATGAGCGCCATAGCGCCCTGTCATCGGCTTGACGCATCCAGCATCTACCTGCAGTCTTTCGCAGGTTGTCATCCCACCTGGTCGGAGGGCGTCCTACACTACGTTTACCGAGTCGTGGTCTCCACTCAAGAACACGTTGCCCCAGGGGCCGTCGGTTCTTCGCGAGATATGGCCGGCCCACTGCCACTTCAGCTTGCTTAATTCTCTGAGCTATGTCGATAACCTTGGTTCTCTGTCGGATGTATTCGTTACGAATCCTATCCTTCAGAGAAACTCCGAGCATAGCTCTTTCCATAGCTCGCTGAGCGACTTTGAACTGGTGGACCAGCCCTATCGTGAGTGTCCTGTCCACGTCTCAGCTTCGTAGGTCATAACATAATAGAAAACTATGTACGGATAAAACTTAAAAAAGCTAATTACAATTGGCGGTCTTATAGCTCAAGAGCGAGATCTCTACCAGACAACCATAGATAGACAGGATCGTGGACAGTACCAGGAGATCTGTGTGCTTGTAGGTTATGAGATATGATTAATGAAATACTTATAATACTTACATAGAAATATACTACACAATATGTACATATATTAAAATATATATACATATACTACTCATATACATAGGGACTCAGGTATGCGTTACTGACAGCAGGACAAATAGTGCTCTTTTAACAGTGTTTTAAAGGTTGGTAATGACTTAGCACGCCTCACCGATATTGGCAATGCGTTCCATAGTTGCACAGCCCGGGCAGTAAAGGATTGGGCGAAGAAGGAAGTAGAGTGAGCAGGTACTTGAAGTATAAGGGTTGCAGATGAGCGGAGAGAGTGTGAGAGAGATGAAGAAAGGTGAAACGTTCTTTGAGATAAGGGGGTGCAGAGGCCAGAAATAGAATATTATAGAGAAGAGATAGAATATGGGAACGGCGAAGCCGTATAGGTAACCACTTGAGCTTCCTGCGAAATTCCGAGACATGGATAGATAGATATATTTGACGACCGATTTGGTGTGAATTGTCCAGCAATATTTATTTTATTATTTATTTATTGTTCCAAATAGGCTATTTGACAAATTTTGGAAATCGTTTTAAATAATTTTTTATTACATTATAAACACACTACATTAATATTTCCGGGCGATCTATTGTATTATTTATAAAAATCAATGTTAAAGTTAAAATTTTCCAAACCGCGCCAAAAACGATGTTTCTGTAATGGCGCTATTGTTTACTGGCGTGTGACGTCACACGCGTTAACAACACTATAAATATTTGTTATTGTTAACACACGTTAACAATAACAAATATTTATGCCACTAGATAGATAGATAGATAATTCTTTATTGCACACTAAGTATAAAATGACAATGTAAAATAAAACTTAAAAAAACTAGATACAATTGGCGGTCTTATCGCTCAAGAGCGATCACTACCAGACAACCATGGATGGATAGTACTAGTTATAATAGTAGCAGAAAACGCAAGACACGAACAACAATCGGTCGAGGAATGTATGTTTACTGGCATGTGACGTCACCAGAGTTGTAACCAACAACAGGGCGTTTTCGTCACAGATAAAATCTAATGAATTATTACATTTTGTTTCGTGTAATTTGCAAAAAATATACATAATTTAGTTGAAATAAAGCGAAAAATGTTTTTTTCGGCTATTATCTGATGGGATGACCACAATTTTAGCATATTTTCAATGTTGTCAAATAGCCTATTTGTCACCCACACTTGCTATAATCATTTGGCGTGTATTAAAAAACCATAAACCGACTTCTAATTCCTTAATAACGAAAATGGATTTATTCTTTGTTATAAAAAAAGAATCATCGAAATCTTCAATAAAAAAACCTACAAAATACAGTCGAATTGAGACCCTCCATCATTTTTAGAAGTCTGTTAAAAATGCTCCACCGTCCGCAGTGATTCTTCTCGAGCCAGCAACTACATGATACTCCTTAGTATAATTGTACATAATGTCTATGTGCCTGTAATATAATTTGCGTCGGTCAGTAATGACAGAGTGGGTAGCACGCCTGCGAGGTGGAAACACACGGGGCGATTTGTGAGAACAACTACTCTAAAACTTTTGAAACTATCATGGTTATCAAAACTAAAGTCATTTAAAACGGGATATTTACCGAGAACTTCAACCGAGAAGATGGCGTCCAATTATCGGGAACCTGGAACCCTGTTGTGAGAATGTGCAAAAACCGAAGAAGTGATGTACCAACCGCGTCGCGTTCTGATACCGTCAGTGTTGTGTGTCGTGATCGAGCTGCGTTCGATAATAATGAAACCGGTGGTAGTGGTAACGTTCGTAACAAAACACAAAAAAATGAGGGTAGATCGGTATGTCTGCCAATAAAAATTTACTCGCAGTCGTAGTGCCTTCAGTTATTCCGTGATCATGGCGCATTGAGTTTTGACACAAAGTGACTATGTCACTCCCATATGAGATCAATTCTTTATATTACAAACATGGCAAAATATGTACATACACTTAACAAAAAAGAAACAACAATAACGTTTGCCACATGACATTGCATGGCCACCTCCATAAGGAATGTGGATAACTTAGCTTTAGTTACTAATAAGCTTATTGTTTCCCAAATAAAATAAAATAAAAATCACTATCCCCCAATAATATACTCAAACGCATTTCAGATTTAAGCAAGTCTCAAGTAGCGATTTTTTTTGACAGTCTTCAATGAAAATCTGTCAAATATCGTTAATGCGCTTGAGTGTTCGAGTCGCTTTCCGCTGTCTGTCTGTCCCTATGTATGCTTAGATCTTTAAAACTACAACAACGGATTGTAATGCGGAAAAGGAAGCTTTATAAACCATTTGACACGTAGATTTCCACGCGGGTGAAGCCGCGGGGCACAGGTAGTACCTATAAATATAATTAGAATAGAATAGAATAGAATAAGTTTATTTGTAACTCAATACACAAAAATATAAAACAAACATGATTATAAAATAATAAAGGACAAAACAAATTTTTGTACATGAGTTACAAAACGGACTCTATCTCAGCATGAGTTAATTGTAAGCATGTTACAACCAACGCTGGTCTTCCGATAGAGCCGTTTGGTGACGTCACGGAAGATAACACAAGACAGATATATAACAAAAAATAAAAGACAAGACTATAACAATAAAATATAAACTATGACAACGGATAGCGGTAATTTATTTGACAACCTCTGTGGCGCGGTGGGCCTGAAGAAGGTTGCGGGTTCGATTCCCGCTTCGGGACAAATAATTGTACAATTTGTATAATTCAAGGTGTTCTGATCGTTTTCTATGTATTATAAAAAAATCTACCAATGTAATGGATTGTATTATGTATATCAGTTATTACTTACCTTGGGGCTAGATAATGCTGTGTAAATTGACAAATATTATTTATTAAATTTAGCTTTATAAAACTTGTTTCATTACTCATTACACTTTACACTTATGTCAGTTTGTTTTATGCATTTTCATTAATTTTTTTGGCCGTACTTTCCTTCAGTCTTTTGTGTGTGCAAAATAAGTTTTTTTTTCTATTCTATTCTAACGGAAACCCATCAAACCTCCCCCGTGTGAGCCGACAACACTCACAGACGTAAAAACAATCGCGTTTCCTCGAGACGTGATTTGAGCGTCTATTGCGTACAGTCGCGCACGTAACTTGTCTAATTGTAATGTGCTTTGCATATATTTCTATATGAATATTTTAATACTTACATAAATTATTATATTAAAATATACTTGATTAGTTACTAGCTGCGCCCCGTGGCTTCGCTCGTGTGGAAATCTATGTGTCAAATAATATGTAAACCTTCCTCTTGAATCACTCTATCTATTAATAACCGCATCAATATCCGTTGCGTAGTTTTAAAGATCTAAGCATACATAGGGACAGACAGACAGCGGGAAGCGACTTAGTTTTATACCTTGTAGTGATACCTATATTATTTTAGGTTTATATTTATAGATCGAGTAGGCGTAGCATAAAATTTTAATCATTAATTAGTTTATTCTTCATTTATTAACAAAGCAAATTACAAAGTGTTGGTGTTGCTTTTATGACTGGTCTTGGCGCATTGTCTAATCCTACGTGAAAGTTTGTGAGGATGTTTGTTGCTCTTTCACGCAAAAACTACTGAATGGATTTTGATGAAACTTCACAATAATATAGCTTACATATCGGAATAATACATAGGGTACAATTCATAAAGATATATTGCATCATATTATCCTATCACCTTGCGGGTGAAACCCCGGGGCGTAGCTACTATACAATATTTTGTTTATTTATGGTGTCAAAAGATATTTGTCGAGGCGCTATGGCGCTCGTTAAAGCTCACAAGTGGGAGGCATTTGTCCAGTTGTGGACTAATATATGGTGATGATAATATAAGGATATATACTTAAGAGGTCTCCGGAGGGAAGAATTCTTCATACAAACGTAATACCAAAATGATTTCCAATTCAAGCATATTTACACTATAATATTGTATTATTTGTATTTGAATAGTATATGTCTAGGTTTCTAAATAGTTTTGTTTTCAAAATACTTACCTAAAATTAAATGAAAGCCAATCGCATTTTGCACATTTTTATGCGAAAATGGACAAGTTTTCTTCCTATTTGTTTCGTACTAAAAACAACAATATCTTACGTGTTATTTATAAAGGAAGATAGCTTATATTGTCTAGTTACAGAATAACAATACTTTGTGAAGAATATAAAAAGTTTTCAGTCATAATTTTTGGTATTACGGAACAAACCAGATTTTGAACGGCTAATATTGCTATCGCGCACGCATGGGGCGCGGCGCAAGGGATTTAACAGGGGCAGCGATATTCGGACCGATTTTTGCAAGCAAGGGTCGCCGGACCCTTAAGTTGGTACCTCTATTAATTTTGACACAATTATCAAAACAAAATACAAAAAGAAAATTTTATTTTAACCTAAGATTGTGAATGAATTATAAATGCCCAAATATATATTATAAAACCACGGTCCAGCAAATATATTCCGAAAAAAGTCTATATACTTTTTATACCGAATATATTCGCCCTGCTTGGAAATTTAACATTAATTTGCTTCACAGATGAATTGAACTTGTGTTTTTATCTGTTACTCGTAAATTCTTGAGACTTTTCAATGACCATATAGAGAGGACGACAACCACAGTTGAAAGAAAATGGCTAGATCACATTTACTTTGCCGATTTAAATAATAGGCTTTAAAAATAAGTCTTTTGGGCGTTAATATGAGCATCAAATATATCATACATATATATTATATATTTTTTAAGCTATCAAATATATTATAATGGTATACCTTACCTCCTGTGGGCGTCGTTCGTTTGATATGATTAGGATTATATATAAGATGACTATGATATCATGATGAGCCAAAGAACAATGGGCAAGGATAAAGTTCCCTCTCTCTCTTCAACATCGCAATACAATCTAAGTTTGTATTGCGATTTTGAACAAATGTCTAAAAACGATAAATCACTGTACTTATAATTAAGACAACCATTTCACCAATGTTTTAGTATGATTTTAGATTGTAGTAAGTTAACACTTTGAGTGCTGAAAACGCACGGTATGAGTTTTCTACAAGTGACTAATATGCGTAAATCCACACTAGCGCAGCGGCTGAGAAAATACAGATCTTTGTGACTCAGCAGAGCTGTAATATTTTTCGAACGAAGCGCATGTGCGGCGCAACGCAACCGCTGTGTAGAGCGGCAGCAGAAATTTTTTAGGTAAAAAAAAAGATCGCAGTCGTCGAAAAAAAAACCGCAGTCAAAGTGTTAACGTTAAGTTTAGCGTTAAATGAATGTTTTAGCTATAAGGAACTCTTTGGAACAACAAAAAGTTTATTTATTATTTATTTATTTAAAGGTTTTAGTATAAAATAATTTTGAAGGTTAGAGACAGACAACAAAACATGGTATTCCTAAGACTACTCTTGAAATACACAAAAAAATTGTTGTCTACTTTAAAACCTTGCAAAAAAAAATTTACAGTAGAATTTAATGTTCAGAACTTCTGACGACTGTGGTATTCCACTCAAGTGAACTAGACTAGATCTTACCTATTAGACGAAATCATAAACTGGGGTAAACGTGTTCTTGAGTCTCTGTACTCAGCAAACGTAATGTAGGACGCCCTCCGGCCAGGTGGGATGACGACCTGCGAAGGACTGCAGGTAGATGCTGGATCCGTCAAGCTGAAGACGCTGCGCTATGGCGCTCATTAGGGGAGGCCTATGACTAGCAGTGGACTAAATATAGGCTGATGATGAAGTGTTAAAATCATGAATATATATATATAATAAATTGACGCTCCGAATTTGAGTGACGAGCTCTGTCGACTCTACGTTCCGAATAATTACTGCCGGGGTCGGAAACAGGTTACTGGCCGTGCCGCAGTCCCGTACCGCAGCGCGGTCCATGTCGCCCATCCCTCGAGTACTCAGCGAACTCAACGCTCTCCTGGACGACAGCCCCGATGTTGAATTGTTCGCTGATAGGTGGACTAAATTATTGAGAGCGTGTTTTTTATTTTGTGAACGTCATAATTAATTAAAATTTTCTATGTGTTTATGAATTAATATGTAATGATAACTATTGTACTATGTAATATAAAATGTAATTTTGTTTTCTATTAATTAATGTAATTGGTTTATATAACCGTTCTAATTAATTAAATAAATAAATAAATGAAGTTCACCAGCTCTTTCTCTCCATCTGTGTTTCCACAGAGTAGCCACCAGATCATTAACTACTAATTAGGCATTATCTACACACGATCCGTAGCAAGTGTTGTGAATTAACATAAATGCAAAACAATTAATTTAGCTACATTTTATTGATTCAGGGAAAAAACGTTTGTTTATTTCTGTTTATTCCCTTTTCGGGTGAAGAATTAAAGATGTCATTGGTTAATTATATTGTTCTGTAATTTAAATAGCCTGTAATTGTAGACAACGAAAAGAATGTTGTTGAAAAAACTATTGTTAGTAAGTCTTAAGTTGGGTACAGACTGGTGTTACAAGGTGTAATGCAACATTCGCAGCGAGCATGACACGGTACGCCGTGTGCTATAATCCGTCTCGTTGCTTGTTGCGAGCGCCTTCTTTCCCCGTAGTACTGACTGCGCGAACGCTCGCTGTGTAACACGTAACATTACGCCATGTAACGCCGGTCAGTACCTACGCGGCATCATAATACACATAATAATAATTAGGACACTTTTGAAGTTAAATACAAAAATTGCTAAGCACTGATAATATTCAGAATGTCGTAGACGCTATTCTTTGATTAATAAACGTAATTATGTATCTTTAAGTTTTAGTGTTATATCTTATTTAGCTTAATGTGTTTTTTTATGTATGTTTGTCTTTTTTGTACGTGATAAAATGTGTATTCTTTGCCTAGAAAAGCCTGGAATAGAGTTTTTGTTTTTTTATCTACAAATATCCATCCATACATCTAAACATCCAAACTTTTGCTTAGATGGTAGGGTGGATGTTTGTTTCTTCTTCCCGCCAAAACGACTAAAAGTATCTGCCTGAACGGCTTAATGCTTAAAAAAATAATGCTTGAACAAAATAATAATTCAGAAAATAAAGCCAACCCCTTTCGTGCGCGTCTGTACCCAAGGATGCAGGCGCCACAGTACAACCTGTGTCGAACCCGAACTCACTTTCTTACACTAGTGACCGCACGCGACTTTCTCTGAACATTTCTAAATCAACATCAAAGATATACTACCTATACTTACTGTAACTCGGTTCTAGTGTTAAAGATATTTTATGTCAACCAAGACATTTGACTCTATATTGTTCGTTCATGTCCAGTCCATCCCAAGGTTGCCTGGAAGAGATCGCTCTCAGCGATAAGGCCGCCCTTTATACCTTTATTCTAAGTTTTTATCTCTGTATTATTTTCTGTTTTGTGTGGTGTAATAAAGTGTTATCTATCTATCTATTTATAAAAGACATCCACCCATTAAAATATTATAGCACAGACTCTTTTTGCATAGCTTCGGTTCGTATACATTGTAGCATCGCAGTCTTGCTCCCTTATAAAACCTGCCAACTGGTTTCTCTTACTCTGACCTGAAAATCTCACAAATAAACTTACCTTTGGGGGTTTGGAAAAAACGAAAACAAACTTCGAATCCCTTAATTTTACTCTGTTTTAGGAGTAAATACTACCCTTGGAAATATTTTTTTTATGGAATCTTCTATGTGGAAAATTCAATAACGCATATTGCGCACGCCAAGCGAAAAAAGTTCTAAAATGAGACGAATGCAGCGGCGAATACTGTAAGTCCCTCGCGGTCTTCATCCCACCTGGTCGGAGGGCATCCTACACTACGTTACAGTCGTGGTCTCCACTCAAGAACACGTTTGCCCCAGCGGCCGTCGGTTCTTCGCGAGATATGGCCGGCCCACTGCCACTTCAGCTTGCTAATTCTTAGTGCTACTAGACTATTTAATTAGTGTTATTAATGTCCACCGGCCGAAACCGGGACGGGCCGCTATTTGCTAAAGGAAAAAAATCGCGCTCTTAGAGGTGATCCCTAATGATATCAGCTAGATACACACCCATAAAGGCTAACCTTTGCTGTTTCCCTTTCAAGTTTTATTAAACCTTTATTTTCTACCGGCGATGATCAAACAAAGCATTATACTAACTCTGAGGTGGCTTCGGGGAATCGAACTCCCGACTCTGAGTCATAAAGTTCTACCGAGAAATACTAATATGACGCGCTTCTTGAGAGCTTGTACCTTTATGAAGAAACATCTTTATGTTGTAGAGAAAAGGTTTTAATTTACTTGTTTTTAAGAAACTGGACCAAAATGCTGTAAAAATTAGTAGTATGTAACTGTGAACCCGCTGGGGTAAAAGTATTCTTAAGTGGAGACCACGACTCGGTAAACGTAGTGTCGGACGACCTCCGGCCATGTGGGATGACGACCTACAAAAGACTGCAGGTAGATGCGTCGATGGCGTCAAGCTGAAGACAGGGCGCTATGGCGCTCATTGGGAGAGTCTATGTCCAGCAGTGGACAAGCATAGGCTGATGATGATAAAAGTAGATAGATAGATAGATAGATAATTCTTTATTGCACACTAAGTATAAAATAACAATGTAAAATAAAAAAACTTAAAAAAACTATATATACAATAGGCGGTCTTATTGCTCAAGAGCGATCTCTACCAGACAACCATGGATGAATCAATCAATAGATTTCTTTCCGGCCCTGGTGGGGGCACAGAGAGGGGCCTCGAGGTTTGGCCTCATTACCCCGGCGTCAACTCGCGGGGTGACGACCCCTCGGTCCTTGGTTTAGTGGGAATTTCTCTTTTTTCCCCCTTCTCATCTCTGTTTTTTTGGCTGCATAAGTTTATTGTTTTTTTTTTAAATAAATGGATGGATAGGATCGTGTTAAATCGTGTTGAATGTTATGTATAAAGTAACCCGAAAAATGAAAAGAATTTTTCGTGCTTAATACAATTCTATTTAACATTAATCAGAATTTTTTTATGAAACAAATGTCCTTGCAGACGAAGCCGGGACGGGCCGCTAGTCCTAATATTATAAACGCGAAAGTTAAGTATGAATGGATGGATGGATGTTTGTTACTCTTTCACGTAAAAACTACTGAATGGATTTTAATTAAAATTTACAATAATGTAGCTTACATATCAGAATAACACATAGGCTACAATTTATAAAGATATATTGTATATTATCCAAAATATCTATCACCACGCGGGTGAAACCGCGGCGCGCAGCTAGTAATCTACCTGTCTGTCAGTTGTTTTGTCTGTATGTCTGTTACTTTATTACGCCTTAACTGCTGAACAGTTCTTGATAAATTCAATTGAGAGGTAGATGTTATCCCAGGGACAGACTTTGGCATATATTATTCTGGAAAAGAACGTGCAAAGTCGCGGGCAACAGCTAGAATTAAATATTTTTTTCCAACATTTTGCCCATTCACTTAAGGCCCTTTCGTCACCTCCATTAAGGCTTTTAATATCATATTTTATTTAAATAAAATAAGAAAAACTCTCAGGTAGCTCGTATAAAGATATTCACTAATTAAATAGAAGAACAATGGAAGCGAAGAGATTGTAAAATAGACTTTATTGGAAGGAGATAGAGCTGATTTCATTTGTAGATGTTTGAGTTAGTTTGGTACAAAGAAAATGCTGAGTAAGCGTGATATACACTTGAGTGCAAAATATTGTGTAACCTATTTATTAATTTAGAGTTAAAAAAATATGTTGTTATAATGAAATGGCGGTTGTTAAGTTATAGTAATTAAAATTAATAAAAAAAAATGCTGGACAATCGACACAGCATCATCTAGCCCCAAGCTAAGCAGAGCTGGTTTTATGGTTACTAGATGACTGATATACTTAATACAATACATTACATAGATAGATATTTTGTATTATACATAGATAACGATCAGGGCACCTGGAACAAATGTCTGCAGATCGTACACACAGTTGTCCCGAGGCGGGATCAAACCCGCAACCTCCTACGTCGCAGGCGGACCGTCGCACACCGCGTCATAGAGGTTGTTGTTAGTTATAAAATTTGTAAGTAAGTAAGTAAGTAAATCATTTATTTGACACATAAAACACACACATACAATTTATCAGCTTTATTACTAAGAAATAAAGTAATAAATAACAAGTAATTATTACTAAGAAATGCGTGTGTGTAGCAGTGCCAAAAAGGTAATAGCTCAGTGATAATATTGCTCTATGAGCAAACACTGATTTTCAGCTATCACCTTCAAGGTGACGAAACAAAGCGAGCCCAGCGACACACGTCTGTCAGTAAATATACCTACCAACCTACTGTCTACAACGATAACCAAGAGTTAAATATAACAAGACATCTATTACACTACATATGCACCTACAAATAACGATAACCTATTTAACCTACGAACTACAAATGCAACCAAAATTGTACAAAACCAACCTCAGAACAAATATCTAAATTATTATTTCAAAATTACAAATTCCTCTGTCAATAAAATATTGGCTGTTGACAAAAAGCTGTCAAACAAATTCGTAGTAAATAATTTAATTTGCACAAATACGGTGCGTTCCGGTGAAAAAACTGAATACTCAATTGGATTCCCGCTGGGTTTATGTAAAGTTTACAAAAAGATAGCAACAAACTCGGAGAAATTAAAATATTACTTTGGCTCTATGGCCATACGTCTTCGAGATCAGCATCGAAGTTTATCCTATACTTACCTATATATATATAGATAGGTATATATCTCACGAAGAAGCGACAACCGCTGGGGCAAACGTGTTCTTGAGGGGAGACCACGACTTGGGAAACGTAGGACGCCCTTCGACCAGGTGGGATGACGACCTGCGACTGCAGGTAGATGCTAGATACGTCAAGCTGAAGACAGGTCGCTGTGGCGCTCATTACGGGAGGCCTATGTCCAGAAGTGGAATAACAAAGGCTGATGATGATGATATTACTCTAATCTAATACAAGTGTCCCAAAATATTCGATTAGGAGCAAAAACTTCACGTCTACATAACATAGTATAAAACAAAGTCGCTTCTCGCTGTCAGTCTGTCCCTATTTCCCGGTTTTTTTTAATGGATAGAGTGATTCAAGAGGAAGGTTTATAAAATATTTGACACATAGATTTCCACGCGAAAGAAACTGCGGGGCGCAGCTAGTTAAAAAAAATGGATAAGGAACGAATAGCTCCCATCCCATAGATGCCTAACTGACCTAAATTGGCATCGAAACGCCTTTTCAAACTTACGCCAGTGACGGGAATAGAACCCACACCACTCATTCCACAACAACTTATCCAAAGAGGTCCTCAATTTGCATACTACAAGAACTTTTAATTTTTATTACCTGACTTTTTATTTATTCAAATTATGCGGCGTTTTATTGACAAATTGTTGCAACTTCTTCGTACGCAAGGGAATACCATGTTTTTACAACAAATTCTTAACTCTCAATGCTGCAAGTACCTGTTTTAATTCCCTTTTTTATGGTAACTTGTTTCCACCTTGTCTGTCAATTTTTATTTATAACGCGCTATAAATTAGGCGATGATGATGTATGTTTGCAAAAATTATTAGGTCCTATAACGTGTCGTTTCTAATAATTCATATAAGATAAATTACAAGATTATTCCATTGGTTGACAGGTTATAATTTTAGTAGAAATATGTAGATTTGGTACTGTATCTAAAAAAACCTAGGTACCTAAGGACCTACCTATGTAGAATAGCCTTAAACCTTAACCTACTTACCGTTCCTTAGGTGAAGAGACTTTTTTTTACTATTAATATGAAGAAAATTAAGTCGTTATAAATTAAATACTCTGATTCTGATGTTAAGAAACGTTTTAAACCTACATGTTTTCAAATAAAGATCATTTATACAAAATGACGAGATACCTAAATTTCTAAAATCGCATTATATTTTGATTTAGATAGGCAAACACAAAAAATACAGAATAATAATGTATGTCACTTACGTGATATTTAAATGTACTAGTGGCTTTTTACAAAATACAAAATATTTATTTTCTTTATCTTAATGTACAATAAATATAACAGTGTTTGAGATTACCTTTTAAGTAAAAGAAATACCTGTGTTAGGGAATCTCGCTCTTCCAAAATAAATTAGATAAACGTAGATTAAGCTAAAAGTAAATTAGTTTTTTTTTAATGTACTACCACAGAACTATATGTATATAACAACTATGGATGTGGATGGTACATACCTATTTTTAAAATTATACTAAGTTTTTAGATTCTTCCACAAGCAGACAAGAAATTGAAGTAGGGACGAAATCAAAAACATCCTATTTCTTATTTGATAATAATACATTTTACACTATACTTTTTTACATACTATTAGACTTGTATAAGTCCTTATTTCGTAAGCTTAAAAAAAAGTTATTAAAAATGTAAAATCTTAAATCTCACCAAAATATCGGCCCAATGCTTTGTCCCGCAGTACACGGCGCCTGCGCACTATACCGACTGCACAAGTGCACAGTCACCATGACAGTCTCATTCTACTCTAATGTAATATAGTCATTCTCTTCCCGACTTATTGAGCTGTACAGCTTTGTTGAATGGATATCGTTGAATTATTATTTCTGTGGAGATTATGGTTTGTCAAGTTTTTTTCCTTGTAAAAGGTAGAAAATCTTAAAAAACTCTAAAATATTTGAATTTAGCGCGAAATTGTGTCGAATTCAGTGTATAGTACAATAACTCTGCCGTAAAAGATAGTGAGTTCGATCCCTAAAAAAAACTTGTAATGCCCATCATCATCATCATCATCATCAGACTATAGCAGTCCACTGCTGGACATAGGCCTCCCCCAATGAGCGCCATAGCACCCTGTCTTCAGCTTGCCGCATCCATCTACCTGCAGTCTTTCGCAGATAGTCATCCCACCTGGTCGGAGGGCGTCCTACAGTACGTTTACCGAGTAGTGGTCTCCACTCAAGAACACAATAATAATAATAATAACCACACCACACTACACCTGGCGGATACCATCTTTGGGTGTATATATCATATTGTGCACCGAGGATGATACCCGCTATGTGTAGCCATCGCCTTTAGATTAACTTTTCAAAGGGCCTCTGTGCTATTGGCTTCGGCCCCAGGCAAGCCTTCCAAAGGACCGGGTCACTTTATGGCCGAGATCATGGTAAATGAGAGACATAATAATAATAATAAAATGCCCGTTCTGATTTAATTTTTATTTATTAGTAATTTCTTTGCCTACAATATCTAATAGCGTCTGAGTAGATGCGCTTATACCTTTGGTCGCACTGGTTAGGCTAGGCAGTGAATGCATTAACTTTATAACAGCTTTGTCCAGCGCTTCGACAGGCTCTAGGTAGAGTCAGATTATATATAAATGCTTTATATCAGAAAAACCCTTTATCAAATTATCGAAAAAATATGATAATCCAATGATTTGTTAGTGTAATTCTATTTTTAAAAACACTTTTCAAAACCATCAGTGGCGTCCTATATGAGTCATTTGGTTTCGAGTAGCCGCGGGCGCCGCACGCGTTACGGACTGAAATTATATTCTTTTTATTCATAAAATCCTCTTATAATTATACGTGTGAGCTTGGTTTACGTATTCCAGGGGTTATTTAATTATAGGCGGCAGCTTTTCGGCTTTTGGAGATGCTTGACCTTGCCTAACTTGATGGTTTGAGTCTTAGCTTGTTTATTTGAATATTGTACATTACGTTTAAAGAGTAGCCGACTTTAGTTAGTAAGTAATTATAATTATACAGCTCTTTACTCTGACTCTGACGACCGATGTGGCGCGGTGGGCGAAGGTCCGAAGGGGAGGAGGTCAGGAGGTTGCGGGCTCGATTCCCGCCTCGGAACAATTGTGTGTACGATCTGCAGATATTTGTTCCGGGTGATCTGGTCGTTTTCTAAGTATGTATAAAAAAAAGTATCTATGTAATATATTGTATTATGTATATCAGTTTTCTAGTACCTATAACACAAGCTCTGCTTACCATGGTGCTAGATAATGCTGTGTGAATTGTCCAGCATTATTTATTTATTATTTATTTATACATAACTTTGTATTCACTGTGATGACCTCCCTGGTGTAAATGGCGAAGAGCCAGATGAAAAGCAAAAGTCAAAATTTCAATTGGGCCTAGATAAATGTCTCTTCTTTTGATTTTGACTTATTTTCTGTGATGATAAGGCACCTGTAGATATGTCTGTCCGTCTGTCTACACTTGTTCTAACACTTCATATCCATCCACGTTTGACGACCGACGTGCCGCGGTGGGCGAAGGTCCGCCTGCGACGCAGGGGGTTGCGGGTTCGTGCAGATATTTGTTCCTACTCGTATGTTTAATAAAAAATATCTATCTATGTAATGTATTGTATTATGTATATCAGTTATCTAGTACCCATAACACAAGCTCTGCTTAACATGGGGCTAGATAATGCTGTGTGAATTGTCCAGCATTATTTATTTATTATTATAGTTTCATGATTAAATTATACATAAATTTAAAAAAATATATATATTAGGTACCTACTTATTTCTCAAAAAATTATCGGTTATCATTTCCGTAACTGTCGAATACGGAATATGTATAAAATATGTATAAAAAATATAATATGTATAAAAGGTTTTATTTTATTTTATTTTATTTTATTTGGGAAACAAAAAGCTTATATTTGATTATAAATAGAACGTAGACTTAGAATAAATAAAGCTAACTACAGTTTCCACTCGTAGCTTGAAAGTATAACTGAGCTAGTTATTAGACTAAAAATTAAAATTATAGGAAGAATGTGCCTAAAAAACATAAGAAATTAAAGAAGTACAAAAAACAAAGTGCCTTTTAAAATCAGATAGTATATATATATATATATCAGATAGCTTCTTCAGCTTTCTCTGAAACATCGCAGGAGGCAGTTCCCTTATCGAAAATGGTATTTTGTAGGTTGTTAATTAGATATTGATAAAATACTAGTTTTAATAACATCTTCCGGCAACCGAACACCGACAACCTTTGGGGTAAACGTGTTCTTGAGTGGAGACCTAGACTCGGTAAACGTAGTGTAAAACGCCCTCCAACTAGGTGGAATGACGAATTGCGAAATACTGCAGGGAGATGCTGGATGCGTCAAGCTGAAGATAGATAGATAATTCTTTATTGCACACTAAAATGACAATGTAAAATAAAAACTTAAAAAAACTAGATACAATTGGCGGTCTTATCGCTCAAGAGCGATCTCTACCAGACAACCATGGAAGACAGAGTATGGCACTCATAGGGCCGGTGTCCAGCAGTGGACTAGCATAGACTCATGACGAAGACGATGAAACATCGTCACAATACCGACCTAGGTACACAAAACGAATGGCCCGTTACTAATATTAACGGACCTATATTTTAACGACCATTATTTACATTAAAGAAACATTTTATAACCTAATTAAATTAACCTTTTAGTCGGCAGAATAACGCCTGTGCCGCGGGGCGTCTCGGAAAAAGAAAAAAAAAGCTTTAAAACGTCAATCGAAAGCTTTGGCGCCACTGAGGCACTGACACTTCGTTTCGAGGTTTGGCCACGCCCTCGGCGCCGATGTTCCTATTTTTCGGCTCGTAAGTGTATTTTTTATGAACTTGAAGAAAGTTATAAAAATGTCTAAATATTTTCTATATTTTAACCTGACTTTGTGGCAGTGAGCCGGCCATATCTCGCGAAGAACCGACGAGCGCTGGGGCAAACGTGTTCTTGAATGGAGACCAGGACTCGGTAAATGTATTGTAGTACGCCCTCCGGCCAGGTGGGATGACGACCTGCGAAAGACTGCAGGCAGATGCTGGATGCGGCAAGCTGAAGACAGGGTGTTATGGCACTCATTAGGGGAGGCCTATGTCCAGCAGTGGACTACTCAAAGCTGATGATGATGAACCTGATTTTAACTACAAAAAAATAAAACAATCGTATGTTAAAAAATAGAACCAGTACAATTAAAACAGTTGAGCTAACTGCAGGCTATTACAAACAATCTACAGATGGCTCGACTGATATCGACCATATCAGCATCAGTCGGCGCGCGTCCCCGCGACGCTGGCTGCATTGCCCCGCTGTATGACAATGCTGATGCGCTGCGCCAGATACTCACCAGCTCTCGGGGCACGCGTCCCCGCGACGCTGGCTGCATTGCCCCGCTGTATGACAATGCTGATGCGCTGCGCCAGATACTCACCAGCTCTCGGGGCACGCGTCCCCGCGACGCTGGCTGCATTGCCCCGATGTATGACAATGCTGATGCGCTGCGCCAGATACTCACCAGCTCTCGGGGCACGCGTCCCCGCGACGCTGGCTGCATTGCCCCGCTGTATGACAATGCTGATGCGCTGCGCCAGATACTCACCAGCTCTCGGGGCACGCGTCCCCGCGACGCTGGCTGCATTGCCCCGCTGTATGACAATGCTGATGCGCTGCGCCAGATACTCACCAGCTCTCGGGGCACGCGTCCCCGCGACGCTGGCTGCATTGCCCCGCTGTATGACAATGCTGATGCGCTGCGCCAGATACTCACCAGCTCTCGGGGCACGCGTCCCCGCGACGCTGGCTGCATTGCCCCGCTGTATGACAATGCTGATGCGCTTTAGATACTCACCAGCTCTCGGGTCACGCGTCGCTTTTAGATGTGCCCTACAAGCCGGTGTCATCAAAAGCAAGAACTTTTAACGACATAGGCTTTTATGCCATAGCAATAGGTTTTATTCGTTATATTTTAAAAAAAACGGCGAACTTTTTGTACAAAAAACCTATTTCTCCGCTTCCTTGCCTACAATAAAAATAATGGCAAATAAGTAATTAAAATACCTCGCCCTATCCTACTGAGCAAATTATTTATAGAAGTGAAACTCAAATAATTTTAACTCATTCATATATTAATAAATGATAAATAATGCTGAACAATTCACACAGCATTATCTAGCCCCAAGCTAAGCAGAGCTTGTATCATTTATTTATGGGTCCTTGATGACTGATATACTTAATACATTCTCGGATATATAAATATTTTTTTATTATACATAGATAACGACCAGAACACCCGGAACAGGATGCTGGATTCGCAGATCGTACTCACTATTAAACCGCAAAAAACCTCCTGCGTTAGACCTTCGCACACCGCGCCACAGAGGTCGTCTAACATACTATAATAAGTACTAATGTAAAATAAAAATATTAGTTTTAAAGGCTGTGGATTTTTTTTCTTAAATAAATAAATGAGCGAAAAAGCGCCGCAAATACAATAAAATAAAGCAGAGCTGCGAATGATCCACAAAATAATTTATTTATGCACGGAGGGAGGGAGTTTCGCCTCTATGCATTATCTTAACCCCACCGGTCTAGGAAAACAGTTAACAATAGACAATGGAGGACAAATAAAAACACAATAAATTCGATGTAGAAACGTAAAAACTATCGCATGTCAATTGTCTAATACAATGAGATCGGAAAAGCGATGTACTTTGTATCTTTTGCTGCTTAGTCAAAGACGTAGGTACATAGTTATATATTGTATTATGTATATCAGTTATCTAGTACCCATAACACAAGCTCTGCTTACCATGGGGGTAGATAATGCTGTGTGAATTGTCCAGCATTATTTATTTATTGATTTGATGACCGATGTGGCACGGTGGGCGAAAGTCCGCCTGCGACGCAGGAGGTTGCGGGTTCGATTCCCGCCTCGGAACAATTGTGTGTACTATCTGCAGATATTTGTTCCGGGTGTTCTGGTCGTTTTCTATGTATAATAAAAAAATATCTATCTATGTAATATATTGTATTATGTATATCAGTTGTCTAGTACCCATAACACAAGCTCGGCTTACCATGGGGCTAGATAATGCTGTGTGAATTGTCCAGCATTATTATTATTATGTCTCTCATTTACCATGATCTTGAGCTATAAAGTGACCCGGTCCTTTGGAAGGCTTGCGTGGGGCCGAAGCCAACAGCACAAAGGCCCTTTGAGAAGTTAATCTAAAGGCGATGGCTACACATAGCGGGTATCATCCTCGGGTGCATAATATATGATTATTATTATCTATCTATGTAATATATTGTACCTGTTATGTATATCAGTTGTCTAGTACCCATAACACAAACTCTGCTTACCATGGGGCTAGATAATGCTGTGTAAATTGTCCAGCATTATTATTATTATGTCTCTCATTTACCATGATCTCGGGCCATAAAGTGACCCGGTCCTTTGGAAGGCTTGCGTGGGGCCGAAGCCAACAGCAGAGAGGCCCTTTGAGAAGTTAATCTAAAGGCGATGGCTACACATAGCGGGTATTATCCTCGGGTGCACAATATGATACATCCAAAGATGGTATCCACCAGGCGTAGAGACTATTGCAAAGAAAAATGAAAGAAATAAAACCAGGTTATTGTGATGGATGGATGGACTTAATATTATTATTATTATAAGTTGCCTATATGAATTAACTATATGAAAGGACTAAAAATAATGCCTTTTAAAATTAATCATATAACCTTCACAATAAGACTAACTTCGAAATAAGAGGTTCTATATGTATGTGCGGCTGTATTATCCCGTCATTTATTGACCGATTTGGATAATTATTTTGAAAGAATGATAGAAAAGATCCCGAGATGGTGATAAAAATTAGTATAACATAAAAACTTAGGAAGTTTTTATTTTAGAAACATAAAAATAAGGGGCTTATAAAAAAATATGAAGCAATGCGACCTGACCCAGAAGAAAATACTGTGTCGCAGGTCGCAACGCCCCGACCGCCATATTAATCTCGCAAAACTTAATAACCGTTTGAAACTAAGAGATTTCGAGTTTTCTCAAAATTATCATATTACCTATTCGATGGTAAATCATATAATTGTCAAACACATCCTTTGTATAATACATAATAAAGGCTTAGGTATTACAAAATATGGGATTATCTAGACGATAAAACAGCTTGGGACGAGCTTTGCCCCGACTCGAAAACGAATAACCTAACAAGGTAAAGGTTTCTTGTTCGCTTCTTTACTGTACCTTAAAAAGATTGAAGTGAATAAAAAATCAAAGTGATCACTTTATTTCCTAGTGTTACTTGTATTTTTTTTTTATTTTAAATGATGCTGGACAATTCACACAGCATAATCTAGTCTCATGGTAAGCAGAGCTTGTGTTATGCGTACTAGATAACTGATATACATAATACAATATATTACATAGATAGATATTTTTTTATTATATTATACATAGAAAACGACCAGAACACCCGAAACAAATATCTGGAGATCAATACACAATTGTTCCGAGGCGGGAATCGAACCCGCAACCTCCTGCGTCGCAGGCGGACCAGACGCCTACCGCGCCACAGAGGTCGTCTTTTGGATTTTTTGACGTGTCCAAGAGTCCTATGAGGTCTAAAGGAAATAAAGCACTGATATAATTATTTGATTCTTATCAAAGTGACAGCAAAATTTTATATATTTTATATAATTTGGCCAGATGTCGCTCAGTTTCGCACCGACAATAGTATGTAAGTAATTTGTTGTTGTGCATAGCTTTACTTAAATATTGACATGTATCGAATCATATTATATTTAGACTTAAATAGGCAAATAACCATGTATTAGACATATAAGAGATGAACATGCTAGTGGTTTCTTTTCACTTCTTCCACAAGTGGACAAAAAATTGAAGTGCAACAGTAAAATAATTTTATTTGATAATAACTTAATGTATAAAATATGACTTGTCTAAGTGCTTATTTTGTAAGCCTAAAGAAATAAATGATTTTTGACTTTTGACTTTTAGTCATCTCTGATCAGTTTAACAATATCTTATTTTATGTATTTCCCTAAAGTTCCCAAATATCGTACCTACTTAGTTAAATATCAATAATTACATTTCCTATCAGGTAAAAGTCGGATAGATTTTTTCTAAAAGCCCTCCCGCCAAAACAGAGCACGCGATCGGCGCCATCTTTTTTTTTACTAGGCAACTGCCTGCGGCTACAGTCAGTCAAAAGTCACGCGTAAAAATAAAAAAAAAACAAAGGACCGAATGATACAGTTTTTTCGGTAAATTAGAGTTTCGGAGCATTGTTTTTTAGGAGAAATTGCGTGTTGGCTCCACGTAATGATACAGGCTGCGTCCGCGCAGCCAGTTTTCAGAAAGAGGTTTTGATTTTATTGGGTATCGTGCTTGCTGCAATTATTTTTGACCCTCGGATAAAATGAAAAGTGTTTCAACGAACAGCGGTTGGAAAAAAATGCGCTGTAACTTTTAACTATAATTTATTTGGTAAAAATAAAATTTAAAAAAAATCTAATAAAAATATACCATACGCCGCGCCAGGCCGATTGCGCAGATTTAAGTTTTAATACAACGGGTATTTATCAAATCAAATCAAATCAAATCATTAATTTGCAGACAACTGGTTACAAGTTGGTATGCTAATTCGAAAATACGATTTAGACTTACGAGCTAAAACTTGGTGTTTAAAATTCTATAATAATAGCAAATTTTTTTTATTAATTTTTCGATCTGCATGTCTCTACATGCAGATCGAAAAATTAATAAAAAGACTAGATAATGCGATTCGCGAGCCATATTGTTGGACGTTGTTCGTTCAACAAAGCAATTAATTGAATTACACTGTTTTGCAATCGTCCTAGCCATTCTACAAACGCATTCAAAACAAAACTATCAAAATATATATCAGATAATTATTTTTAGATGCATTGGATGGTTAAGTAGTAGGTACCTATATTTATCTACGACTAAGTACTTTTTATTATTTTAATTTACACCTATATTAGAATAGCTTTTTTCTCATGTTTGGTTTTTTGTCTGTTTTTTCATGACTTTTGTCTCAGTTTTAAAAAATTACGTACCTATGTTTTTCATTAATTTTTAATTTTTGTTATTTTTAGTATTAAATACTAAAAATAACAAAAAGAAAACAAATTTTGTTTTCTTCTTTTGTTTTCCTAAAATAGTTTTCTAGTGTGAACTGCTGCCCTGTTTAGGTACCTACTACAGTCTTGTCTTGATTTATTGGTAATTCTTTTTTGTAATTCGGCCTTCCGCGACACATGTTCTGAACCTTTTGGTAAATAAATAAATGTTGTATTTTGTATTTTTTTTGTTTGTATGTGACATTGTGTCTTTTTGAGAATACATTTCTTCAAACCGAACGGGCTAACTCTACAATCCGGCAGCAGTAGGAACAGCAATCTTAGCTGCAAGGGCTGCAGGGCTAAGCCCCTATCCATGAGAGACCTGGATGCTACTCCGTCTGCCAACACGTGGACTGCAATATCCTGACTCAGCTGGTCAATGACGGTTTGTTCTCAGACGTGGGTCTGAAATAGATAGATCATTCATTTTTTTTTTTATTATAAATAATGCTGGACAATTCACACAGCATTATAAGCCCCATGGTAATTATATTATAAAAAATCATTATTTAGAGAGAAAGATAGAAAACACTTTATTATACCACTCAATACTGAAATGAATACTTAGAATAGGAAATATAAAGGGCGGCTTTATCGCTGAGAGCGATCTCTTCCAGACAAACTTAGGGTGGTGTGGACTATTTATTGCGAAAAAGAAATACAATTAGGTAGGTACATTGTTGTTATAAAATTAGGCATGACAATTAAATTAAGCTTAAAAAGGCCTTCCAGCCTAGTAGGTATGATGTCAGATTTAAGATCGAACGTGGCGTTATTTTAAAAATACAATTATTCTGTACAAGTAGGTATAAAAATTGATTGAAATACATGAGACAATACAAGAGACCTGGATGATACTCCATCTGCCAACACGTGGACTGATATATACTGTCTCGGCGGTCTATGATAGTTTGTTTTTTTACAAACCTGGGTCTGAAAGGAAAAATATCATTACAATTGTTGCGTAAAGTGGTTATTTGTGATGTTATTTATGACCGTTTTTATTATTCTGAGCTTAAATTGAAGATCTGGAATAACAACTAGGATATAGGTACCAAATTACTACATACCTACTTTTTATCCCATAAATCAGTTTCCATGGAATATAAATGACCTTTCAACATTTTTATAGAAGCAAATGCGAAGCCGCGGGCAGAAACTAGTATTAAATATATTTTAGTCATTAACGTACCATTTTGTTGGCAACCTTTACAACTTCGTCATACATTTTGATGTGTTTCCTGAAGATCGTACGAAGAATGCTGTTCTTGGAGTGTCCAAATTACCGAAATAGATAGGTAGGTGCAAAGTTTAGTAAGAAGTAGGAATAATACGTTTTGAAAATCTAAATAATAAACGAGCTTCTCAGATAGTCACAAACCAAAAGGACTGATTGTGGGTATTTTGTATTATCTTTGCTTTTATTCTCACTAAATCCACGGAGTTTTATATGGTAATTTTTCCATCCATGGACAAAATAAATCAAAGAGAATAGAATCTTATATGGAGCAACCGTGATTTTTTGAGTTCACCAGCAAAAATCTTGGAGGTCCTATGCTAACTCTATAGTTATCTCTAAAGAAGCGAAAAAATTAGAAAATAATATCTGCCAAAGGCCCGCCCGGTAGATTTATTTCAGTTCAGCGCCTTCTAGGCTAAAACAAGAAAACAAAGTTGTAAAATGGTTGTAAAGCTGCAATGGTAGCGCCATCTTACAAGGTTTGGCGGAAGTGCCATCTAGTGGCAGTCAATTCAACTTTTTATTGAAGTGTAAGCTGAAGTTCAGTAGAAGTTGAATTTACTGCCACTAGATGTATGGAGATGTGTTAACATACTTACTAGGACCTACATTGTGTATCGTAAAAAGAAAAGCTATAACAATTACCACTCTACCTGAGTACCTCTTGAGTACTGAAATCGTAGATTGATTCTTATAGCTAGACTTCTCTCTAAACTAAAGGACTGAAATGAAACGCCTTTGTAGGTACATGGATGGTCGCATATTCCAAGGCTGTAATTTCTGGGGTCGTGATTTACGAGCTTTACAATAAAGCAGAACGTCAATATAAATGTCACTGTATATGTCATAAAACCGGTCTCAGTTTTGTTTTGATTTGTGAGTTGACCTTTGGTTTGGTTCCAAAGAGAATACAATACAATAATTTATTTGGTTTTCTTGTAAATTGTGTTGTAAATATCAAAATTTCACATAATGTGTGCCCGTAATATTCTAAAACTTGGTGCCTTGGAGGCTCCCAAAACGGCTTTTCTTCTCTGTGACATTCAGGAAACCTTTAGGCCGCACATAAAACACTTTGAAGAAGTTGTGAAAGTAGCTAACAAAATGGTATGTCGAGAAATTTTATTGTTATGTAATCAATAAGAAATAACTACTTACGATTACCTTTGTAATGATTTTATCTTGCCTGTAGGCAGATAAAAAAATTTACCTACTGGCGAATTTTCACCTGGATTAAACCTAAACTGCCCTAATAATGGACTTGAAAATCCCTTAATTTTTATGTAGGTACCTACCTAATAACAGGCAGAAAATAAAATCTTGAGCTTATCTATAAGTATGTACGCTTATCTTTTTCTTATAATCAACATACCTTCCTTGATATATATTTTAGGTAGATATCCTAAAAAAACATCAGTATGTTATAGATTATTTATCGCATTCTTTATTTTATTTTCCCTTACCTGATAAATAATCTTAAATATGTTATCAAATGGCAAAAGTTTAAAAAGTAATAACTAAGCATGTTTCCAAATCATAGGTATTGTATTGTATGCAATAAAGAATTGATTCTTGATAGAATCCCAAGCCTTTAAAAGGACCATATTCTTAGGCATCATTTTTGCAGTCCACTGCTGGACATAGGCCTCCGCCAATGAGCGCCATAGCGCCCTGTCTACTTATAAAATAAAGAATGAAATAATTTATTTGACATGACTCATTACATTACAATTGATTGACAATTGACATTACATTTAGGGAAAAAACTAAATATACTTAATATTTATTGACCTCAGGTAGAAGCGGCTAAACACTTCAAAATCCCGGTGTATGTCTCTGAACAGTATCCGAAGGGACTTGGTCACACCACAAAGGATATTAAAGTTAATGATGCAGCATTGGTGTATGAGAAGACAAGATTCTCGATGATAACTCCAGAATTTAACGAGAAAATTAAGAAGGATATTCCGTGTCTTGAGTCAGTGGTGTTGTTTGGGATTGAGGTGATTTTCTTTCAATTTCTCTTTTTATTCTCTCGGTAACAACAAAATAAATTATAAAATAAAAATAATGCTGGACAATTCACACAGTATTATCTAGCCCTAAAATAAGTCAATAACTGACTCATGGGAAGATATTATCCAGATTTGTGAATCAGTTTAAGTTTCCCCATAAACCATATAAAAGATATTTTTTATATGAAAGTCATCCTACTAATATTATAAACGCGAAAGTTTGTAAGTATGGATGGATGGATGGATGTTTGTTACTCTTTCATGTAAAAACTACTGAATGGATTTTATTGAAACTTTACAATAATATAGCTTATACATCAGAATAATACAATTTATAGAGATATATTGTATATTATCCAAAATACCTATCACCATGCTGGTGAAACCGCGGGGCGCAGCTAGTTTCTAGTAAATATGAGTGTCCAATACAACACCATATAAGTAATTTCACCCAATGGTTGTGTGTCATACACAACCACTGGGTGAAATTACTTATACTCTAGATTTAGTTATTTTGTTCGTTGTATTTTGTGTTTTTATGGACCTTTGTTGTCTGAAAATGAAGAATTTGAAAATAAACAACCTATTTTCTCCCTTTTCAGACCCATGTCTGCATAGAACAAACCGTCATTGACCTTCTGAGTCAGGATATTGCAGTGCATGTGTTGGCAGATGGAGTATCATCCAGGTCTCTGATGGATAGGGGCTTAGCCTTGCAGGTAAGACTGTTTCTTCTTCCACTGCTCATTGATGGAACAAGCAACAACTCTTTATTGCACACCAAATTATATAAAAGTAACACAAGACCGGAAAAGAAAAAACAAATACAAAATACTAAAGTCATTTAAGACTGGATATTTATATAATATAGGGAAATACACATCAGCAACATAGCCAAGAAAGCATACTCGTTCATTTATGTAATACATAGGTCCTTTCAATCAATGACGGTGGAAGTCTTCCGGAAGATGTACAAGACATATATTAGACCCCTGCTCGAATATGGATTCCAAGCATAGAGCCCTCACTTTCACAAAGACATAAACCTGCTCGAAACGATCGACGCTTTTCTGCCATTGTCAAGTAATGGCAAATAATTGTAAAATTTATTATGTATATCAGTTATCTAGTACCCATAACACAAGCTCTGCTTACCATGGGGCTAGATAATGCTGTGTGAATTGTCCAGCATTATTTATTATTTATTTATTTATTTAATTTATGAGCTATCAAATTATGGTATGATATTATGAACACATATTTATTCAAACAACAAAACGAAATAATACAAGGTCCTGTCAATCGTTGGTACCAACTTTTAAATTATAATTTAATTCTATCTCCACTTAATTTCTTATTAAAAATTTCAGCGCATTCAAAGCATAGGAGGATTTGTAACAACATCTGAGAATGTGCTGTTCAAACTATTGCAAGATAAGAAACATCCAGCATTCAAATACATATCCAAACTGAATAAGGAACCGACGAAAGATACGTTCTTCATTGTTACTTCTAAATTGTAGTAGAGGTTCTGTACAAAAGATTTCATACGGAAGTTATTGGAACTATAATAAATATTAAGCATATAGGGCTCAACTGCAAGGCTACTAAGCTATTTATTAACACATAACGTAAGTCGCGTTATCAGCGTTATTCACGTTAAAATGCGCCTTAAGGCTGTGTCCCCAGTAGGCAAACTGTTAGTGGCCGACTGAGTTTGCGGCGTATCGGTTTAGTACGCCCTTCCATATATTTGAAAGTTGAAGTGTCCACGGTTTGCTAGTTTTGCGCTCAATTTACACAGTTTGCGTGTCGCGTTACGTGCGCCGATTGTCTCAGTTAGTGGCCAACTCGCAGCAAAACCGGTTCCAGTCGGCGGCGGCGATATGTTTGTGCGCCGGGCGTAATGAGTCCGTTTGCCGCAAACTGTGAGACGGATAGTTGGAAAAAAGCTACCGACGTGTTCGGACGTGTTTTTTTTACATCGCTTTACCTAACTATTCTCTACGCACACACACCATAGAAAATCCAAGATGCCCTTTGAAACGGAAACAAATAGTAAAGTGAACATTCAGTCGGTCGACCTAAATAAGCGGCTAACTCATAACAGTTTGCTTGCGAGGCACGCAAACTGATGTGTTTGCAGCTAACTCGAATTTCAGTTCGCAACTGCGGCTCACTCTGTCGGCCGCTAACAGTTTGCCTACTGGGGACACAGCCTAACACGCGTTATTTGCGTTAAACTTAGCGTAATAACGCTGTTATCGCGACTTACGTTATGTGTTAAATAGCGGTAGCCTTGCAGTTCACTATTATTATGAGGTGTTCGGCCTAAAGAAGTCCAAAGATAAGAATAGACTATAACATACTGTAGAAAGGAATCTTCTTTGACAAAATCCCGAACGCCGCCATTTATATACTTAATGCTCCCTCCACGTCGTTACGCCCCTCTGTTAAATAAATGATCAAGAAAGAGAAAGAGAAACTCCGAGCATAGCTCTTTCCATAGCTTGCTGAGCATTAATTTTAATGGTCCGGGAGCCCGTGATAGATTTTCATGACCAAGTCCCTCCCTAGCAAAACTTCATAATATGTTAGTTATAAATTAAAATTAGCATATTCCAGAATTCTGATTTGAACCCTATTCCATGGGAATAATGTCGTCATCGCTGCCACGTGGGTGGGTTGGGTGACCTACGGAGTCGCAGCTGACGTCACTGAGGTCACGAGTATTCATAATTTTAATCCCTAATGCATTTTACGTATTTTCGCTCGGGAGGAAATTGTTGACCAAATTTGTACCTGGCTCCCGGACCATAAATAATGCTTACGTCAAGTTAATATCGCTTAATTATAAGTTTTTCTTTACTTTGAAATCATGTTAATCTTGACGTTCGGTATGAGACTTGGTCAAACAAGATTCATTTCTACAGTATGTTATTCTTATGCTCGTAGGTCCGTTTTGAATGTGAACATTCCGAAATATTTAATGTTTTTATTTACATAAATAAAGTTATATTTTAATCTAAACCAAGTCTTTTCTTTGGTTTCAGCGGATGGCTCAAATCGGCTGCTTTATCGGAACTTCTGAGAACGTTCTGTTCAAGTTGTTGAAGGATAAAACAAATCCTGCATTTAAAGCTATCTCTAAGCTAAATTTAAATCCAACAGCTGACGAATTTGGCAAAAAATCTTCAGCTTAACTAATTTTAATCTTCTTGGCTCACTTGACTCTACCCTTAATAACTCTAGCCATAAACACTACATAGTATAAAACAGTCGCTTCCCGCTGTCTTTCTGTCCCTATGTAGGTATGCTTAGATCTTTAAAACTATGCAGCAGATTTTGATGCGGATTTTTTTAATATATAGAGTGATTCAAGAGGAAGGTGTATAAACCATTTGTCACATAGATTTCCACGCGGGTGAAGCCGCGGGGCGCATCTACGAGACAATATTAGGCTCTAGCATTTCATAACAAATTGTCAACAGCGACATCTTTGATTTTTGCCGAGAAGTTCCTTAGCGTAGGTGTTGCAATGCTTAATTAAATGACACATAGATGGAGCTAAAAGCAGTTGTCTGAATTAAGTAGGTAGATAAGATACCTACAGTTGACTCGTACATTTACTAATTTAACTGAAAAAAAAAACATTACGCACTGTAACACCGATCAGTACCCGGCTTAATATTTTTGCTGTGTAGATTTTGTTATAACTTGTATCAAAAGTAATTAGCGACTATATAATATAGTAATCTACATAAGAGGTGTAAAACATGTGTCATAATTAAAATATCTTTAGTCCGTTGAAAACTAAAACCGGAAAACCAGTGTCACCATCATCCTCGGTTGACAACAAGCTGAGACGGGACCTTATTAGCCGCGCACATAGGGAAAGACCAGTTTTTCTTACTCTACTACTTATCTTTTTCTGTATTTATGTGTCTTTTCCTTTTTCTTGTAACTCTGTTTAACATTGTGTGTGTGTTGGCTATAAATAAATTATTTTATTCTTTTTTTTTAACCATAATGCGTTTAATTATTACATGATTATAGGTTATGGAATAGATCGTAAGTGTTAATCATATTAATTTCTATGTTGTTTGACGACCGATGTGGCGCGGTGGGCGAAAGTCCGCCTGCGACGCTGAAAGTTGCGGGTTCGATTCCCGCCTCGGAACAATTGTGTGTACGATCTGCAGATATTTGTTCCGGGTGCTCTGGTCGTTTTCTATGTATAATAAAAAATCTATGTAATGTATTGTATTATGTATATCAGTTATCTAGTACCCATAACACAAGCTCTGCTTACCATAGGGCTAGATAATGCTGTGTGAATTGTCCAGCATTATTTATTATTTATTTTATTATTTATTATTATTATGTAAATTTTAGGATTGATTTAATCGAAGAATAAATAAATGTATAAAAAAATCGATGTTGGTTCATTATCTTTTATTCCCTAAGTAAATAATATCGAAATAAACTCAATTTCTGTATTTAAATCCACAGTAAGTACAGATCGTGAATACCTACTTTAGCAAAAGTATTTTAATGAATGTTTTTAAATATATAATAATGTTTTAAATGTCGCACATTTTTCATTTCAACAGTGACCACTTGAGTTGCTCCTTTGCAGATTGTAGAACCTGAAAAGGTATTTTGAAATATTAGATAATTGCTTTAACATTGAAAAAATATATATAAATTGACTAAAAACATCCCAAGGAAACCATAAAATGAAAAATGGCAATGTACTTATCAATCTACCAACACCAAATCTAAAAAAAATATTTTTAGGACCTATTAAAATCTATTTTTTATTAATGCGTCCCGAGGCACACTAGCGCCACCTATTTCATCTTATTATTACGTCGAACAAAGGTAATATTTAATTTAATTTAGTATTTCGTGTCACTTATTATGAGCTTTTTTTCATGCCTCTTCTATAGTTTTATTTTGTAAAGTTTAGGGCTTTAAAAAGAACTGTTTTGCTATGTGTGGTTCTATATATAATCAAATCCCTAATGACATCAAAGATTTACCAACATTATTTATAAAAAAGTTAAAATTATGGCTCATTGGAAAAGCTTTCTATAGTGTCAAAGAACTCATGGACCTAAATTTGAGAATTAAATAGTTAACACATTATTGACATGTTCATATTATATAACTTATCATTTTAAAATTACATTGTAGGAACCGTTTTAGAAATTGTTGCATGCCAATGTGTTTTGGTGAAGTATGTAACACGACCTATTCTAATGTTTAAGACCTGGTATTATGACCATATTTCTTGCAATAAATGAAGTTGCCCTTGATGGCCACCAAACTCAATTTTCGCATCTTTAACTTTTCAAAATAAAACTATTACAGAGCCATTAAAAAACCTTATAATAGGTATCAAAAAATGCCCATTGAAATGTTTGTTATATCCTTTGATCAACGTTATAAATATATAAAACAGGTGGCGCTAGTGTGCCTTGGGGTACCCCCTTAAAGTATGTAGTTAATTCATTATTTTCTATTACTTATTTTATTAAGAAGTAAGTGCACACTTACTTCTTAATAAAATAATGTAACGATATTTAATATTATTGCTTATTAGCTTTAAGTTTATGAGAGATAAATATTAGAACTAAAACAAAAGCCAAATCAAATTTAACAATTCCATTGCCCAAGCAGATCTAGTTGCCGCCGGTGCTGCCATTCGACGGGAGGCTGGACAGTGAAAGCATTAAGACTCGCACTATGAAAGCTGGCACATTCATCATTCTATGTTTGAGTAACTTTTTCTATAGCATTTGTTACTCAAGCAAAGGTCGATGTCTGGGCAAGTTTTCATGATACGATCCTAAGGGAAGCCAATAGCAGAAATAAATAAAAATAGTTCATATAATATACATTTAATAAACAATAATACATAACAGAGTCTAATCTAAATTACGTATATTTTAAATTTAATTAATATATTTTGGTCTGTGTATTTAATTTGTTCCCATGGATTTCTACATATTCATTAAGCTGTTCAGTATCTGAAATTATCAACAAATTATTTAGTTTAATAATATGAAAATAGCTATTTTAATAACTATAATAACTTATTTTGAAAATATCCCAGATTAAACAAGTTTAAACGCGTTTAAAGTAATCTATTTGCTTTATGAAAATACACAGAAAAATGTCAAACGCACAATCAAAATGGTAAGGTATATCAGTAATATCATACTACAAAAGTACAACAAAGACAAAAAAGATAGCCCTAAACAATGATTCTTAACAGCTTCGCAGTCCGATGAGGCACATGTGCCTCATAGGTGACGTCATTGATACTTCCATGAGGCATATGTGCCTCATGGATTCATGAACGTTTGTTGTCATTATTACTACAACGAGAACGTGTACAAAGATCGCAACTTGCTTCGGGACTGCGAACCTGTTAACCGACATTGAGTAAAGAAGGAGGTTCTATGTTCGGCTGTATTAATATTGGATGATTCTTTTACAGTTGTATAGAAGATGAAACAAGATGGACCCATATAAATTGTATTCCCGTGAGATTAGTATTTATCAACTTAAAAAACATTTTAAAAATAGACTCGAAGTTGGTTTAGAGGTTTTTCAAAACAATCAATTTATGATTTTACCTCGTAAGGGGACGTTCAAATATTACGTAAGCAGATTTATTACAGTTATTAACCCCCCCCCCCCATGCTTACGTAAACATTTTTCAATTATAATGTTATTATTATAATTTTAAAAATAAAAAAATAGATTTAGGATAGAGATTAGATTTTACTGATACAGAATTCAACATAGAGTAAGGGACAAAACTATTATAATCTTACGAACATAACAAACGCGCGGTAATTCCCCTAATCGGTTCTAAAGCGAGTGCATAAACGTATGCATTATTTGCGGGAATCCCCGAAAATGCGTTTCGTTTTCAAGCATAGACAATGTGAGGGTTGCCATTCGTGTAAAAAAGTAAATAACTACCAATGACGTAATCATCATTTAAAGAGAGAGAGAGAGAGACTAGACTCCCCTACCCCCCATGTCATCCAAAATAAGCAAAACAAAGACCCCCCCCCCCCCCCCTTAATTAGAACGGCACAATCACCAATTACACTAATTATTTTACATATCAGAAAGACGAGTCACCCATCCCTCTCACAATAGATCATCAGACATCACCGGGCCAGTTAAAACTTTTTTTTCCCATGTGGCCCGGCGCCGGGCCAAGTCACCGGGCCAGATGGGATACACTCAAACAAACTGACAATATTTTTTTTAGTTCGTCTGCGAATATGTCGCAGTCAGGGAAGGCCTTAAGTAATCCGTTGAGAGCGTTAAGAGCGTGAGGCAGCGGCGACTGATGATGCCCTACAGTGCGGCTAGTTGGTGGAGCAAGGAGCCTGTGACTTCTACCGCGAATATAATTGTCCGGCACGTATCATCATCTCGCAAAAACAGAAATTGAAATATACAGAAAAGGATATATATTAATAACTAAAGAAGATTATCATAAAACTAATAATTTGCTTTATAGCCTGTTCAATTAAAATACAATCTATAATTACGATTAGGTATTCGGGCGAGATATGCAGCTCTGTGTTTTTCCACCAATATATTATGTATTATGTACCATGTCTCAGTAATATTTATTCACATAGAATAAATATTACTGATTTTATAGCTATACACATTGTTACTATTGGGTGTAATGAAATAAAGTGATATCACCAGATAATAGAAGCCGAATCTTCAAGATTCCAATTCCCTTCGTCCCGATATAGTCGTTTTTTTGGACAATATTATTAAATTTCTTGGAAAATTCCAAACTATCGCATTTCAAAATCTAAGCATAAATAGTAATCTTTAGCGTTTTCTTAAAGGATAATTTAATGAAAAAGCTGGCTTGTGTATGTACCTCATCATCATCATCAGCCTATAGCAGTCCACTGCTGGACATAGGCCTCCCCCAATGAGCGCCATAGCGCCCTGTCTGCAGCTTGCCGCGTCCAGCATCTACCTGCAGTCTTTCGCAGGTCGTCATCCCACCTGATCGGAGGGCGTCCTACACTACGTTTACCGAGTCGCGGTCTCCACTCAAGAACACGTTTACCCCGGCGGCCGTCGGTTCTTCGCGAGATATGGCCGGCCCGCTGCCACTTCAGCTTGCTAATTCTTATGTACCTACTTGCACAGAATACCTGCAGTTTGCATAGAGCAACGGCTTGCAAATAGCCTATTTCAATAGAGATGATGTCAGTAACTCAAAATGAAAGTTATTTATTTACCGAAAACGACCATAACGCCCGGAAAAAATATCCGCAGATCGTACAAATATTTGTCCCGAGACGGTAATCGAACCAACCTACGGCAAAGGTCCTAGGACCTTTGCCCACCGCGGCACATACATAGGTCGTCGTAATATGTATAGTTATTTCTGTGGTTTTATGTAAGTTCAATTTTGAGGATGACCTCTATCTTATTATAAGTATAACAAAATAAAAATAAATTATAAATTGGTGATGATTTTAATTTAAATAGACCGTTCCTAACTTATAGCTTTCAGTACACACACTATAGTCCTTTTCACATAGGAAGCGTCCCCTGACGTTTCAGTATGACAATTATAGAAATGACCTAAGGTGTAATCGAAATAATTTAATTCGATGTTAGAGACTAGATTGACTTACAAAAATCTATTTTTCGTAATATTTTTGCCTTTTCTTGAATGATAATCTATACTAATATTATAAAGAGGAAAGGTTTGATTTTTTGTTTGTTTGTATGTTTGTTTGTTTGAAACGAATAGGCTCCGAAACTACTGGACCGATTTGAAAAATTCTATCACCGTTAGGAAGCCTTAATATCCGTGGTGAACATAGGCTATTATTATATTTTCAAAAAAGTAAGGGATCCTTACTAAAACTCCAATAATGTAACCCATGGTGTGAAAAATGTACCTATAAAATTCCTTGCAATACGCCATTTTTTCTAAATAAACGTGGTTGCCTAGCAACGCTCTTTTGACAACAAAGGTTTGATAACAATTTACTGTATGGAAACTCTTTTGTTAGGTTGAACGCCTCTTGCATATCAATACGCCATTTTTTCTAAATAAACGTGGTTGCCTAGCAACGCTCTTTTGACAACAATAATATTATAAAAAGGAAAGGTTTGATTTTTTATTTATTGTTTGTATTCAATAGGTTCCGAAACTACTAGACCGATTTGAACAATTCTTTCACCGTTGGGAGGCTACACTATCGCCGGTGAACATAAGCTATATTATATTTTCAAAAAAGTAAGGGATCCTTACTAAAACTCTAATAATAATTAATTCCAAGGTGTAAAAAATGTACCTTAAAAATTCCAATACCCGTGCGAAGCCGGGACGGTCCGCTAGTAATATTATAAGATAGGTAGGTTTAGAAGATGAATAACAAATAAGAATACGTAATAAATTGTAAGATGATGATGTAGCTTACGACTTCAATTTGCTTTAATCGATTTTCCGGATCCATTTTCGTTTGTGCTATCCCTAATTATCTCTATTACGTTCCGTTCTACGCAAAACTCATTACCTCTGATTTTATAAAGAAAATGTTTTAATTTTTTTATTACGTGTGGAGGCTAATTAAAATATAGTTTTTGATAAGTTGAGTGGCGTACTGAAATTTTATAGCATAATTTATACGTGTCAAAGGAAATAAAAATTATTTGAATTTTCGAAATTATTGTTCGACAAAATCCTAGTTGATAAAAATGAAACGTAGTCCATCTAAATCCAAACGTCAGGGAACGCTTGCTAAGTGAAAAAAAACTATAGCCAGCCTCACACGATGATTTTAAAAGCCTTTTTAACGCGGTATTCGATACCCAGATCGGTAGCGAAACCCATGGGGGTATGCGCCAATCCTACTCTTTAAGAAAATATTGCTCGAAACCAGGGTTGGAAAAAAAACAGATTTTTTTTATATTTTATAAAACAAACAGTTCGTAAAACAAGTGTTTTTTTTTTTTTACTTATCAATTTCAAATAAATTATAGCGAATAATAAAATAATCCATTTCTAAACTATTTCCTAATTCACATTAGTAAAAATTAACAAAACGATAAATATTTACTTTTGTTGCATATCTCAGTACCTCTAATCTAATTATTAAAAATTATTATTAATCAATACAAAACACTTTACATACACCTTGTATGTAGTGTTGTAGGTAGGTAGAGAACTAGAGAGAGAGCGGGGAATAGGTACCGTACCCACTAATCCAGTGAATTACTTTCTTTCGACGGCCGACATAGGGACTTTCCCTGCGGGACTTTACTGGCGGGGAGTTACCTGTGCAGCCACATACCACAGCCTGTCTGTGGTATTTATACACATTAATTTGCAATTAAAGGTAGTTTTAAATCCTGTTTTTTTCTTAATATAAAACAGTTTTATTTCAAACTGTTTTAAACATGTGTTTTAAAACAACTTGTTTTAATCATGCCAACCCTGCTCGAAACAAAGCTCAATTTAACGCTACCACTCTATACTCCAGCCTAGTTCGATGTGAATTGTTTGTAAACTGCCAATACGTCACCTAAAATTTACTCAGTTTCTGTGTATTTTATACATATCTAGCTGCGACCCGCAGCTTCGCTCGCGTGGAAATTTATGTGTGAAATGGTTTATATACCATTTCACACATTATATTATTATATATATATAATATTGCTAATAATAATATCTGAAACTCGACGGCTAGCAAGTTAAGTTTTTTTATGGTTTGTTTACAAGCATTTCACATCGAATTTGGCTGGAGTATAGGTAGCGAAGCTGAAGACAGGACGCTGTAGCGCTCATTGGGGGAGGCCTATGTCCAGCAGTGGACTAACATAGGCTGATGATGATAATAGGTAGCGAATACTGCATAGTTCTGAATCGGAACAGGCATATTAAGCAGAGAGCTACCAGAACATTCTATTGACTTGATCTAGTACCTGCGCCACGGTTTGCTCGCCTAAGGGGACGTCCTCGGAGCGTAGGGCTGCGCGGCCTACGATGGACGTGGGGTCGGCGTCTAGGATCACACTGAAAAGAGATACAAGACAATTTTAATCTTTAAAATATTAATATCAGGCACCATAATCAACCTATAAATAATAGTCCACTGCTGGACACAGGCCTCCACTCAGGCGCCACAGCGCCCTGTCTTCAGCTTGACGCATCCAGCATCTGCCTGCAGTCATACGCAGTTCGTCATCCCACCTGCTCGGAGGGCGTCCTACACTACGTTTACCGCGGTCTCCACTCAAGAACACGTGTACCACAGCGTTTGTAGGTTCATATATGGCCACCGTACTGCCACTTCAAATTGCTAATTCTTTAAGCTATGTTCGTTTTATTCCATAACTTGCACCCCGCGGCCCGCGGCTTCGCCCGCGTGGAAATCTACAAGGCAAATGGTTTATAAACCGTCCTTTTGAATCGGTCTGTCTATTAAAAAATACCGCATCAAAATGCGTTGCTTGGTTTTAAACATCTAAGCATACATAGGGACAGACGAACAGACAGCGAGAAGCAACTTTGTTTTATACTATGTGTGATCATCATCATCATCAGCCTATAGTAATCCACTGCTGGACATAGGCCTCCCCCAATGAGCGCCATAGCGCCCTGTCTTCAGCTTGACGCATCCAGTATCTACCTGCAGTCTTTCGCAGGTCGTCATCCGGATCCGGATGGTCGGACGGCGCTACGTTTACCGAGTCGTGGTCTCCACTCAAGAACACACACGTTTGCCCTAGCGGGCGTCGGTTTTTCTTGAGATATGGCCGGCCCACTGCCACTTCAGCTTGCTTATTCTTAGAGCTATGTCGATAACTTTGGTTTATGTGTGATAATGATAAGCAATTATTATTATAAGGGGACTCTGTCCAGCTCTGTCTGTGGACAAGTATAGGTTGACATACCCTCCATCACAGATCTCATCGACCGCCAACATCACAGAATCCAAGTTGTCGAGCAGCACTCGCCTCTCCACGTTGCGTCGTACGAGAATACTGACGCATTCGTACAGTGCGTTCAATACCGACATGAGGATGAGCTGGAAAGATAAATAGGTATTGGAATTATCAAATAGGTAATAGTTTCGCACGCGTTGTATCCTATATTATTTAAAATTTTATTCAATTGTTTGTATGTAACTTAATTTTAATTAATCGACTTTTAGATAATACTTTACTATAGTTTGACCGCAACCGCTGTACCACTCCTTAAGAAAGTGCGGCGAGGTGGGGGCCGAGGAAAAAAGAGCAAGAGTACACATGAGATCGATATTGTCGGATATATCTTACGATATCGTAAACGATATGTTTATTTTATAAAACGATATGTTTATATTTTTTTTCTAGCTTTCGCCAGCGGCCTCGCTCGCGTGGTACCACGATAAAAAGTTGCCTATATGTTATTCCAGTACACATACACAGTGTATGTTCCAAATTTCATCAAGATCCGTTCAGTAGTTTTTACGTGAAAGAGTAACAAACATCCATCCATACTTACAAAACTTAAAAAAATGAAAAATGACGGGGTTGACATCACGAGATAGCGCTCGATCCATCTTTGGATATTTATCTCATGTGCGTCTGACATAGACCGTCCGGTAAAAAAGCTACCTACCGCCGTGAGCGTTGACGGCAAACTGATGGATCGGAGCGGCCGATACCCCGTCTCGCCGCTCGCATACCTCAGGCGCGGTACAGCGGTTTCGGACAAACTTTAATAAAATGACTATCTGACTATTTAAACGTTTTGATGTTATTTCTATACCATGGTTACTGATTTATGGGATAAAAAGTAGCCTATGTTTTATTCCAAGTAGCCTAGAACTACCTGTATGCAAAATTCAGCGCAACCAGTTTAGTACTTTTATTTAGTGTGAAAAATTAACAAACATCCATCCCATACCATGGATGTTAAAAAAATGATCCCTTACCTAATTAACATTAAAGGAGTGGTTAAAGTTAAGTAATACCTCATTTTCGTGTGAACTGCCCATGACGTAGAAGAACAGATCGACGTTGCTCTTGTAGACGCACGTCAGACCCTCCAGCATTATGATTTCAGCGTTCGCTCTGAAAAAACCAATTCACATTTTATTTAGAGAAATCTAACACTTTGGTCAACTGTGTTTCATTCGTTTTTTGTTTCCTCTTGTGTCCTTGAGTGGAGACCACGATTCGGTAAACGTAGTGTAGGACGCCCTAAAACCAGGTGAGATGACGACCTGCGAAAGAATGCAGGTAGATGCTGGATGGATGCAGCAAGCTGAAGACAGGGCGCTATGGCACTCTTTGGGGGAGGCCTATGTCCAGCAGTGGACTAACATAGGCTGATGATGATGATGATGATGTAGAATTTTAGTTTTTTATATGTGTGTGTCTGTTGATAAAGAATTTATCTATGTATATATTGATTCCATGGCATCATAAGGATGACTAGGAAAGGTCAAATGTCACTGTATTAATTACGGTAATGTACATCATCATCAGGCTGTATTAGTTGATTCCTGGACATAGGCCTCCCGTAATGAGTGCCATAGCACCCTTTCTTCAGCTTGCTTGCATCCAGCATCTACACTAGCACGGGCGGTAGATAATTTTTTAACTTGTATGCTTAAACTAAGTAATTAACAATTTGCATAAACAACAAATGTGTTGAAATATTTCTGTTTCTGTAAATCTGTACAGTTTTGTTTCTTATTGAATTTCACATAGCCTTAACACTTCGACTCCTGAAAACGCATGGTATGAGTTTTCTACAAGTGACTAATATGCGTAAATCCACACTAGCGCAGCGGCTCAGAAAATACAGATCTTTGTGACTCAGCAGAGCTGTAATATTTTTCGAACGAAACGCATGTGCGGCGCAACACAACCGCTGTGTAGAGCGGCAGCACGAACCTCAGAGGCAGCCGCACCCAAAGGTCTCTCCCAAAGAAAAAAAAAAATTTAAAACACCATAGCTGTGCTTTATTGCTGGAGCAATAAAGCTCAGTGTTTATCGTGGATGTCTCATAATGTTTATCACCAATTATAATAACTGCGTTTTTATAATGTACCTATTCAGAGAAATCAATACCTGTGTGTTTTATTAAAAAGGTTCTTCTCAAAGGCTTTCTGTTCCTTGGTTGTGGGCAGCACATTCTTATCATAGTATTTAGCCAGAATTCTGTTTCCCTCGTTGTCCAGAATGCACATACCTTTCACAATGTACAATGTAGGCTCCTGAAACATAACAAACTCATTCAGAACACGGCTAAATCAGTGAAATATTTGGAAATTCGCAATTTTGCACAGCTTGGCAACAACGATCTTTCGTGTTAAATTTCCGTTAAATTAAGTTGTAATTTGGAGAGATACGTACAAACAGTGTGCCCTCCATTGTCGTGTGAACCATTTTTATTGGAAATGTGGAATGTTTTTAAGGAATTTTGTTAAAAACACGACAAATTCGCAAAGAAATTAATTGAACTGTGTTGATGTGTTGTGATTGTGACGTGTGCTTATTTTCTGACTGTGACAGCTGACAGATCGGCTCCAGTCAAATTACAGTTTGGCGACTTGGGCAATAATAGCCCCGACCACGGATTTTGTGCTGTATTACTAACCTACTAATGGTTGGATTTCGTAGTATGATTATGCTATTTGTACCATTATTTTATAATGCGTAGTATATAGTATCGGAAGGCCGTTATACTACGCGATAATACCATAATTTTACCATCAGGTATGAGGTGGAGTGATATGTCCGAAAACTACCCATTTAAAGATATTTCTAAATTTGCTCTTGATTTTCTGGTTTTGCCTCACGCAAACGCTGATTCTGAGCGAGTATTCAGAAAAGTCAACTTATCAAAAAACCAAGCTCCGAAATAAACTTGCAACTTGCTCCATTGAGTCCCTGATACCCTGATTCTTGCGATGCAGTAAAAGAAAGTAAATCCAATGAATGCATAGAATTTATGACATCTGATGACATGTTACGTCGTGTCAATGCTGAAGACGAAGTTCCAATTGACGAATTAGCTGAGAGCGACACGACGTCCACTTGCCTCAATTTGACTGAGTCGACTCTCCATTGAAAGCTTGAGATAAATAGCCATTAATCAAGAAGTTGAATTATAATATCCCAATTTTTTTTTATTTTTTAACATTGTATAGTAAGAAAAACTTTCCTTTGAGTTATTAGTACTTACTTAATAGTATTCTTGCAACTGTCAGAGGATTTTGTTGCTGTACACTACCTATATTTTTGTACGCAACACGCAATTTTATTCAATCTAAAACAAAAATGTAGTATAATTTAAGAAAAGTAGTATAATTTTAATTTCCATAGACAATAATTTTCTGAAGCTCTGAACTGAATCCAACCCTTACTAGCTACGTCAATTTGTTTGTTTGTTTACATTTTACAAAATGGTTTACGCGGGGACGGACTGGGGGGAGGTTCCGCACCCACTGCACTGGCACCGACTCGACTCGACTCACTCTCTCGTCTCCTCGTCCTCCCCGCGCGTGCGCGTCCGCCATTGCTTCTTTCTTATTTGATTCGGTAGGATAGGATGACGTTCGTAAATTATACTCGCGGTCATAGAATAACTTCCTTTCATGGTTTTGGCTTGCATCAACATCAAATCAAAAAGCCGTTGGAATTGGAAGTGAAGTCATAATAATCAATAATATCATACGACAAAGCTTATTTAAATAAAATCTTTGAATTATTTTTCTATCTCCGCGATGCGAACCAAAATCCAAAACACAAATAATACCTACCTACATAGGTTTACCTACCAATTGATTTAAAAAACAAGAAGAAAGAAATCAACTTGGTGCCTACATCAGAGGAAGTCCCAGTGGAGTATGAGCATGCATGGATGATGGAACCCAAGGAACATCTAAATAATAAAAATGGCCGCATCACAAGACAGAAAAAGTATGTATTTCTTCATTGTTTTTTTTTATTTAGATCAAATATCACACATGGTAGTTTTTGAATCCTCAACTTAGTAAATGCAGTACATTCCTATCTATTTAAATATGTAGTTAAATTATCTCACAAATGTGTTATTTTATATGTACTTATATTATGTTTTTAGGCAAAGAATAATAAGATGTTGGGAAGACAGGCTGTTGCCATCGTAGAGGTTTCCAGATATGGCAGTAGCCCTTGGAGAGGTCACCAATGCAGTACTCTACTAAAGCAAAAAATGATTCAAACTTAAAATAACAAGTATGTAAGTTTTAATCTCTAAATCTCTCACTATGAAAACTGGCTGTGTGTGGATAAAGGTTTAGAAACCAGCAGTTGGCTCCCTACTCCTACCTACAACTTGATAATCACACTTAAGGAAGAAGTAATACAAAAATACTTAGTCAACATTAACCTTTTATATTTATATAGTTATTACTTATTACATATAATTTGATCACCCTGATTGTGAATATTACCAGCCTATACCATCCTTTCTTCATATCATGAGTATCGACTGGTGGAGCGGATCATCTACATCAGAGTTGTTCCTTTCGTCTAGTCTAGGCCACTAGTAATGCAAAGCATTTATAATGCATATCTTCTCTTTTAACAATAATATATTTTATTGTTATAGTTACATAACAAGTAACCAGCAGGAGATAGAAGTGAGGACTGATTAAGGAAGAGTATATCATCTATGATATCAAAAGCTTTGCCAGCCCAGGACCTGCTCTGCGAGGGACAGGAAACAGTGGAAGAACTTAGAGGAAGGATATAGGAAAAAAATCAAACTGTAGTCGCTCACGCATGCACTCTTTGTAAGGCCCTCTTGGCACTCAGGAATCTCCAGATGCTGCTATGAACCGAGCTGTACATGCAGTGAAGGTACCTTGAACTTGTCTCTTGGGAGATGATATCTGATCGCGTCGCAATTCGTGCGCGATGACTCGATCGTAAACACGCTTCATCATGTGCGCACATGTGCAGTGCAGGGGCGTTAATATCGATTCGTGCGCGAGGATTCATCAGTAAACCAACCCGCTTCATCATGGTTGTCTGCAGGGTAGCCATTGTTGTGAATTTACTCTCCGTGAGGGAGAAAAATCAAACTGTAGTCGCTCACGAATGCACACTCTTTGTAAGCCTCCACGGCATCCAGGAAGTTGTCTAGTGAGTCTCCGAGTACTCTTCTGAACCCAGCTGTACCTACATGCAGTGAAAGTTTCTGGAAGTGACGCTGGCTTGGCGTACACGCTGCGAACAACGGCGAGTTGTGCATGGGTAATGATATCGATTTGCGTCGCAATTCGTGCGCGAGGATTCTATTATAAACCCGCTTCACCATGTCTGCGACTACTGCGGGGTAGCCATTGTTGTGAATTTACTCTCCGTGAGAGAGAAAAATCAAATTGTAGTCGCTCACGCATGCACACTCTTTGTAAGCCTCCACGGCGGCGCAATGCGTGCGCGAGGACTCGATTGTGGACGAGTGATCTGGCGCCTTAGGCAACAGCTGCCTGCGTAACAGTGCGGACGTGATATTTAAAGTACGTAGTTGCACTAGGTCTCCGCGGCATCCAAGAAATTGTCTAGCAAGTCTCCGAGTACTCTTCTGAACCCAACTGTACTGTGTGATATCGAGTCGCTGCGCAATTCGTGAGCGACGACTCGATCGAACATGACTATTTGTGCTATGTTTGGGGCATGAGGCAACGGCTGCGGCTGTCAACTCGATTGGTGGCGTGTATTAGGACGTGGCATTCAAAGTAGGTAGTTTCACTGCATAAAGTTTTTGAAGGGACGGAAAGTCACAGTCACAGGATTCACAGGCCATCGCTTGGCTAGTCAATCAATTTACCGCAGCGGCATGTGCAGGGGTGATTATATCGATTCGCGGCGCAATTCGTGCGCGAGGATTCTTGGTAAACCAACCCGCTTCATGGTAGTCTCCGACTGCTGCAGGGTAGCCATTGTTGTGAATTTTCTTAAAGTTTCACTCTCCGTGAGAGAGAAAAATCAAATTGCAGTCGCTCACGAATGCACACGCTTTGTAAGCCTCCACGGCATCCAAGAAGTTGTATAGCAAGTCTCCGAGTATGCATCTGAACCCAGCTGTCTGAACATGCAGTGAAGGTTCCAGCCAAGGTTACTGGCGTATACGCTGCGAACGCCGGCGAGTTGTGCGGGGGTGATGATATCGATTCGCGGCGCAATTCGTGCGCGAGGAGTTGATTGTGGACGAGTAATCTGGCGCCTTAGGCAACAGCTACGTGTCAACTTGATTGGCGGCGTGTATTAGGAGGTGACATTTAAAGTAGGTAGGTAATTTTAACTGCGATGAATTCTTGAAGCTGAAGGAAAGTGACAATCAAAGGATTTACAGGCCCATCGCTAGGGAGCCAGTTTTGCAGTTTGCCCGAGCGAGTAGCTATTTGTGCATGGGCAATGACATCGATTTGCGTCGCAATTCGTGCGTGAGGACTGGGTCGTAAAAATGGTTTGGGGCATTAGGCAACGGCTGCGGCTGTCAACTCGATTAGCGGCGTGTATTAGGACGTGGCATTCAAAGTAGGTAGTTTCACTGCATAAAGTTTTTGAAGGGACGGAAAGTCACAGTCACAGGATTCACAGGCCATCGCTTGGCTAGTCAATCAATGAACCGCAGCGGCATGTGCAGGGGTGATAATATCGATTCGCGGCGCAATTTGTGCGCGAGGATTCTTGGTAAACCAACCCGCTTCATCATGGTAGTCTGCGACTGCTGCAGGGTAGCCATTTTCGTGAATTTTCTTAATGTTTCACTCTCCGTGAGAGATAAAAATCAAATTGTAGTCGCTCACGAATGCACACGCTTTGTAAGCCTCCACGGCAACCAAGAAGTTGTCTAGCAAGTGTCCGAGTACGCTTCTGAACCCAGCTGTACCTACATGCAGTGAAAGTTCCTTGAAGTCACGCTGGCGTAGACGCTGTGAAGCGAGTTGTGCGGTGGTGATGATATCGAGTCGCGGCGCAATTCTTGAGCGAGGAGTCTGTCCTACGTGACTATTTGTGCTAGGTATGTTTGGGGCAGTAGGCAACGGCTGCGGTTGTTAACTAGATTGGCGGCGTGTATTAGGACGTGGCATTCAAAGTAGGTAGTTTCACTGTATTCGGTTTTTGAAGGGACGGAAAGTCACAATCACAGATTCACAGGCCATCGCTAGGGAGCCAGTTTTGCAGTCAGCCCGAGCGAGCAGCGAGTTGTGCATGGGGAATGATATCGATTTGCGTCGCAATTCCTGCGCGAGGACTCTAGCGTAAACCCGCTTCACCATGGTAGTCTGCGACTACTGCTGGGTAGCCATTGTTGTGAATTTATTCTCCGTGAGAGAGAAAAATTAAATTGTATTAGCTCACGAATGCACACCCTTTGTAGGCTTCCACGGCATCCAAGAAGTTTTCTAGCAAGTCTCCGAGTACTCTTCTGAACCCAGCTGTACCTACATGCAGTGAAAGTTCCTTTGAGTGGTGTTTTGTGGTGCGACGGCTCTGGCGCTGGCGTCGGTTGCTTGTTTGCGAGTTCATCCGTGGCGTCTTCTAAATCCGACGGCGTGTATTAGGACGTGGCATTCAAAGTAGGTAGTTTCACTGCGATACGTTCTTGAAGCTGAAGGACAGTCACAATATTTTACAGACTGCAGCGATTTGTGCAGGGGTGATAATATCGATTCGCCGCGCAATTCGTGCGCGAGCATTCGGTTGTCCTTGTATACGTGTCAACAATAAACTATTAAACAACAACTGGAACTAAAAACTAAATTATGTCTAAAACTAACTCAAATAATTTATTTGCCGCATAACTCAGTGGTGTGGCTAATATAATTTGGATAACACCAAAATATCCATTAGGTTTATACTGTACAAGTCTCTAAGCTCTGCTCATGGTTGTTGGGGCCTAAGGCAACGGCTGCGGCTGTCAATTGGCGGCGTGCATTGGGTCATCTGGGAGACTGGGAGGGGTCATTAAAGTAGGTGCGATAAGTTCTTGAAGCTGAACAAAAGTACCTAACAATCACAGGACTCACAGGCCATCGCTTGGGTAGCCAGTTTACAGACTGCAGCGAGTTGGGCAGGGGTGATAATATCGATTCGCGGTGCAATTCGTGCGCGAGGACTCGATCGTATACGGCTCATTGGGTTGGGTTTGGGTATCATCAAATACAATACAAATTCATTTAATAATACCAAGTTATTACGTCGACTTAAGTATGTTATCTTTGAAACAATATGTAGGTACTTACAAACTAGGAAGTAACTACACATTTTATACATTGACAATAAATTGAATTGATTAATTTATTGATTAGATTAAACATTTATTATTGTTCACAAATAGGCAGTTCGTAAAACTCGTTTATAGAGTAAAACGAGTTTTCTAAAAGCCATTTGCTTAGCCTCGATATAAAGACCATTGTGGAAGTTGCCGGATTGTGGCCGGCGGCAGCTTGTTATATACTGAGGGACCCATGACGTGAGACTTTCCATTGATGTAATTGAATATCTATTCCATGCAGTGGTGGATGGATATTTGATCATTGACTAGGTACATACTTTATTTACATTTTCCTCACTTTTATATTGATTAGCAGTAATGTCTTTCATTGCTTGGGTTGTATGGTCAGTGAGACTTGACCCATGGCGTACACGGACCTCTCCGATTTGCACAGTTTGTGGGTTGGTTTGACTAGCAGATAGGCCAGTTTATTGCTGCGGAGAGCCCGGGTGGCGTTCAAGCCTATACATCAATGTTTTTGTAGGTGAACATCGCCACCTGGTGGATTAGTTCGCAGGCGAGCGTCAGTATCCTGAATGATCCTGAAGTTATAAATAGACTTACCTATTACTAATCCCATAGGTACATTATAACGAAATCAAATCGCAAGAATGTAGAGGAAAAGTTAAACCAGCATTCTATTTTAATTTGCATTCATTGCTTGTGGAAGGCAAATAGCCTTCCACAGTAACAGTACTGAAATGGTGTCCTGAAAAATGTAACCTGAAAACCCTCAGTGCAGGTTTGAGCATGGCAAATGAACTGTGTGATTTTGCATAAAAATTGACCCTTTGACGAGAAGTATTATTTTCAAAAAGGATATATCTATTACTGAGTTTGTTAAACCAGATAATTATAAAATTATGTGAAAATAAAATATTAAATAACCCTTTGACGAGAAGACTTATTTTCAAAAAGAAAATATCTATTACCTACTAAGTTTGAAACCTTTGGATAAGCCAGATAATTATGAAATTAAATTGATTTTAAGTATGATTTTTTCTTTTATTCAAGTTCTTGGAACATATCCCCTACATTCCTATACAAATGACCATTCCAAATCCAGAGGTAATAACCAAGGCAATCCCACTCCAGCTAAAAATATTTAAGGTTAAAATCAAATTTTTTACGAAAAATACGTACATAGAATGTCAGTCAAAATCTCACTTTCAAAACTGGCTATGAATAAAAGTATAGAAACCAGCAGTTGGCTCCCTACCTTCACCTTGACCTTCACACTAAAGTAGAAAAATAGTCAGAATTAACTTGTTTATTCAATCTTTCCTGATTATGAACATTACCATCCACCTTCCTGTCTTCGTAACTATCTAGTGGATTGTTGCAGCAGAGTTGTTGCTTTCTCTAGTTTAGGCCAATAATAATGCAATCTGAAGTTTTTAATATCTTTTAACATTAATATTACCATTTATTGTAGCTAGCGATTTATGCTAGAGAAAGAAATGTGATTATGGACAGACTAGATTAAGGAAGAATATATCATCGATCGATCTATAGTACTTATCAAAAGCGTTGCCAGCCCAGCATGGACCTGCGAGTGAAGAACACGAAACAGTGGAAGACCTTGGAGATTCTATGTTAATGACAAGCTGGAATATAGGGAAAATATTATACTTTTGTACTTACTAACCTATTGTACTTCAGTTTAAAATTGTATCTCTATATTAAATGTACCTATGTGTGTGCGTTTTTAATACCAATTAAATTGTTTATCTAACTATCTAAAATAGAATGAAGGTTATAGGATATAAATGAAACTGTAATCCAGAGTTTAAAGGCTTGTTTATTTAATTTTATGGAATAAGAATTCACTCAACACTGATAGCGGCTTCTCAGTGCGCTATCGTCGCTCAGTCTGCCTCTGCAGTGAAAGCTCCTTGAAGTGATGCTGGCGTAGACGCCGCGAACGGCGCTTCGTCGCGGCGGCTGCAGCCAGTCGTGCAGGGATGATGCGCGAGGATTCGATCGTAAAGCCTCTTCATCATAGTCTGCGACTGCTACAGGGTAGCCAGAATTGTTGTGAATTCACTCTCCGTGAGAGGCCGTAGGCAACGGCGGCGGCGGCGCTAACGCTGGCGTTGTAGGTTGCTCGTTTGAGGAATCATCCATGGCGTCTTCGACTTTCATTCCAAGTCCGACTGACGCCGCACACATACAGTCAAAATAGGTCAGAATATAATATATTGACTCTATTGAGGCACACACAAACAGGATGAAACACTATGTACAGAACAGGGAACCCAGCATGTATTACCGAAGCATTGTTTGTAGCACAGAACAATAATATCCCATTAGACTGTTAAAAAATGGTTCACTTCACGCGTAGTATCCCCAAATTCCCTCCCTCCCAGTGTTTCCACTATAACAATTTCATTCCCCCACGTCTCAATTTAGATTTCCCCATCTTCGGACTTTTTTCCCCTCAAAAGTTATTTAGCTGTAGTTTTTAGTTTTGAAACCACACGCCACACCTAAAAAAAGGCCTATAACGTTTTTCTTGTATAGCTTGGTATATTAATATTATTTACACTAAATACGTCAACAAAATCATCTGCAAAATTTGACGACTTTGCTATAGTATAGATAGCTGCACATCACTAGCTTTCAATTTTAATGTTGGTAACACTTGTTCTATGGTCTATGGTGGTTGGTACGGTCTGTGGTACGGCGCTCGCTTCGCTCTTCGTCTTCGCTCCATTAATAGTTAAATACTTACAAGCAATGGAGAAATCTCCAAAGTCTCCTTGCCGATACGGATTGTAACGATTGCATAGATGCTGTAGACTATTGGAAAAAAATTTTTGTAAAAAGAAATGTCGACGGCAAACGCAAATTCCTTCAACTGCCTATTTTGGTGAACTATTTTATGTCACTGCCTTTTTCCAACGCTGCTGTTGAACGATTATTTAGTGATCTGAAAAATATCAAAACAGATAAACGCAATAGGCTGGATAATGAAACGCTTGCATCAATCTTCTGTGTAAAATCTGGCTTGAAAAGAACGGGAGTAACATCTGTACAAGTAATGAAAAATCAGGAAGAAATACCACACCTTAAGTCTGCAATCCAATGCAACTGCAAGCGAATCTAAAAAAATTAGACTTAGCATGAATAAAGTATAACTAAACAATTCGTGTTTTATTTAAAGCCTAACTAACCTAACCAAAAATATAATAGGACCTGTATACTTAACTTTTATGCCAAGTCAGTTTACGCTGTCAGCGCATAAGTTTTATTAAGGCCACAGAATGGAACTAACATTGATAGATAATGTCAAAATTCACCAATCACGTAGCAGTTAGAGCCATCTTTTCTCTATGGATGAAAATATTCTTTCCACATTTGCAGATGAGTGTGGCAAATTCAAAACTTTGATTTTAATATAAAGGGAACAAATATCTGTGGGAATTTTGAACAAACTCACGATTGTCCAAAATTCCCACAGACAATAATAAACTCTTTTTAAAGGTGTTTCAGTGCAATTTGCTGGGAAAAATTAGACGTGATTCGAAGAATTTAGGGAAGTCCCCGTACATATATAGATTTTCGTGTCATAGAATTACGTATTTAGAAGATATTTTTCTATTTTTACTTTTGAATTACCATTTTTATTTTAACATTAGTTGAAAATGCAAAAAGTCGGGAGATAGGATTGCAAAATCGGGATATCGCGAGACAAAGTCAGTAGATCTCCCGATAAATCGGGAACTTTTGCAACACTGTTCTTCAACAGTGTCAACTCAACTCGATCGATCAGATTCGACGCCAAGCGTGAGCCAATGAAAAGAGAATTCATGGCGCGAGCCAAAGAAAGAGAGAAATATAATAACCGCGTAAGAGTGAGCGAGCGAACTGGAGAACTCACTGCCTGCCTGCCTGCCTAGCTAGTCTAAGTAACGATCAGCGTTACCAACTACATTTTTTAAAATCCACCAAGTTTATCGTGTATTTCCGCTAAAATTCCACTAAAATATATGTGTAGGGAAATTCAATATTGTTTCTCAATTTTGATTTACCTAACTCCATTCTAACCTAGATTATCAAAAAAAAAACAATCTGACCACTTTATGAGACAAAAACACTGTGATAATTATAACATATATTTATTTATTAATCATTCAGCTCACAGCTGTAATAATAATATTTTTTTTCCGAGGATTATACCCGCTATGTGAAAACCCCCTTTAGATTAACTTTCTCAAAGGGCCTATGTGCTGTTGGCTTCGGTCTAGAGATGGGTCGAGGTTTTAAACCCTATTGGGCAAAAAGGGTTCGGTCCCACGCAAGGCTTCCAAAGGACCGGTTCACTTAATGGCCCGAGATCATGGTAAATGAGAGACATAATAATCTTTATTTCAGACTACATGGGTCCATTTTATCATTTATCATTTGTCCATATTCACTTAAAAGTACACAATAAAAATACAAAATAAAAATGATGGTATGGCTGAATGTACGAAGTTTTTTCCGTAGATTTATTCGGTCAGCCGCAGCCCCCTTTCAACGTATCCAAATCCGTTAGATATGACGTGAAATGTATTGAGTTGGCAACGCTGGTAACGCTTTGGTCGTCTTATTTTACGCCCGCGAGATGGTGCTGCTAGCTATCTTCGCCTTCACACGACATGGCTTGGCTCGACCGAGGCTCGTCCGACTGCAGCCGCCGGTGTCAGTGTCAGTGTCAGGATTATACAGACGCTATGATGAGATGAATTGATGAACGACAATGAAGCTCTGATTGTGACTTGACTGACTCCATCCAATATCTGGCAAGCCAACCTAACCTGCATGTGGTACACCCTGCTAGATAACGAAACCGAACTTGGCTCTGGTGAAAATATCAAACAATCTTCATAATTTGATAACTCATTGATTTTACAATTACAAGTTGCCATTAACAAAAATCATCATCAATGAAGCTCTGGGTCTCTGTAACGCCATTTATAATGCTGGACAATTCACACAGCTTCATCTAGCCACAAGCTAAGCAGAGCTTGTGTTATGGGTATACTTTAAAATAGATAATTAAGAATAAGAATAAGTTTATTGTTTATTGTATTGTAAAATTGTGTGAATCATAGTTACATGAAGGTCTTATAGTTAAAATATAGTATCAACAATTATTTAATCCTATTCGGACATACAATATTTTTATTTAATTGATATACCTACTTAGGTAAATGAAATGACTAAGACTGCAGGTAGATGCTGGATGCGTGCGGCAAGCTGAAGACAGGGCGCTATGGCGCTCATTGGGGAAGGCCTATAACCAGCTGTGGACTGCTGAAAGAATGGATTACATGTAGATCGATATTTAACATAGATAACGACCAGAACACCCGGAACAAATATCTGCAGATCGTAAGTACACACAATTGTCTGGAGGCGGGAATCGAAACTCCACCGCGCCACACAGGTTTTCAAAATAAATGGGAAAACGGTCGAGGAATATTTAGTTTTAAAATAGAATGATTCCACCTCATTAAAATCTAACACAAACTTCAGACAGCAAACAGAGGAAGTTACTTTTGTAATTTGATTCGGTCACATCAAAGCATCAAAGAGATTGTCTATGGCTAAACCGCATCTAAATCTGTGTCTATGGCGTTTTCAAATATAGATTTCCCGCTATTTTGAACCACGCAAAAAGTACAAAGAAGAAACCTTCATATTATAATCTGTTTTATCTTACCTCCAGACGACCACCGATGCGGACGAAGGTCTGCGACGGGTTCGATTCCCGCCTCGGGACAAATGTTTGTACAATTTCCAGATATTTGTTCCGGGTGTTTGTTCTAGTCTTTTTCTACGTATAAAAAATATCTAGGTATGTAGTGTATTATGAATTCTCACACAAGCTCTGCTTAGCTTGGGGCTAGATGATGCTGTGTGGATTGTACAGCATTATTTATTTACTAGCTGCGCCCCGCGGTTTCACCCGCGTGGTGATAGATATTTTGGATAATATACAATATAATCTTTATAAATTGTAGCCTGTGTTATTCTGATGTATAAGCTATATTATTGTAAAGATTCATTAAAATAAAGTAGTTTTTACGTGAAAGAGTAACAAACATCCATCCATCCATACTTACAAACTTTCGCGTTTATAATATTAGTAGGATTTATTAATATCATAGAAAGAAGAAATGCATAAATGACTCGAACCTGCGATCACAAAACTCGAACGCAAAGTTATTTGGCGTGTACTCTACCGACTCTACCTTACTCTATCATCATTATACTCAAGTTACACCGTTTAATTGCTACAAAAATATAATCTACCCTCAAGGTATCTTAAACGAAAATAACTTGACATTACTGAGGTAGGGAAACGATGCTGTTAAATCTATTTTAGTTTTATTTGTTACTAGTTGTTTCCCATGGCTTCGCACGCGTTGTTTTCTATGGAAACGATTAAAGGTAATTTATTTCCGATGGAAACTTATTAATGGGATAAAAAATAAAATAAACGTTTTTGTATTGTATTTATTTATCTCAGATAATAGAATCCATAGCATACATTCAATTAAACATTATAACATTAATTAAATCATAATAAATAATAAAACATTAATACATTGAATAAATAAGAATGGGATTAAAATTAAATTAGATTAGGGTCACAAATAAAATTATACAAAATTAAGTTCAAAAGTATACAAATTATCTTACAATAAACTAAATAATAATTAAGAATAAATCATGTGCTGCTATATCGACACGCTGGAGCAACACGTTGGACAAAATGTGTCCATATAGGGGACATACGTCCGCATTCTTTATTATGTAGTTAATAATTTAGTAGGTAATTTATTTTTAATTTGAATTAAAAATAAATTACCTACTATTTATCTCTTATTATTTATATTGTATGTACATGTAGTGGCAAATGAATATTATGTCTATTTCTAACGGGCTAACGAATAATATGTTTAATCCCAGCTTAGGATTATATGTGTGCAAAATTTCATTACGAACTGTTCAGTAGTTACATATATTTATAATACAGACAGACAACGGGAAGCGACTTTGTTTTGTAAATAGATAGATAGAAAACACTTTATTATACCACAGAAAACAGAAAACAATACAGAAATAAAAACTTATATTAAAGGTATAAAGGGCGGCCTTATCGCTAAGAACAATATCTTCCAGGCAACCTTATGATGGACTGGACATAAATGAACAATATAGAAGTTGGCACTTTAATAAATAATTGGAAAAAAATTATATACTATGTGAAGTAATTTTTTTTGGCGTGAAAAAGTAACAAACATCCAAACATATCAAAGAATATTATTATGAAGAGTACGCGGCTTCGCACGAGTTTTTTTGACAAGAAGGTTTTTCATATGGTTAAGGTTTTATTAAAAGGTTTTATATTGTTCTAAGCAAAAGACTGAAGTAGATGCTGGATGCGTCAAGCCTAAGACAGGGCATTATGGCGCTCATTGGGGGAGGCTTATGTCCAGCAGTGGACTAATATAGGCTGATGATGATGAAGATTTATTTATTTATTTTATGGCCAAAACAAACGTATTCTAAATTAAAGAACACTCTATAAGTTCTAGGCTTAGTACCTACGACAAATAAATAATATTATAGATTCGTAACGAATATATCCGACAGAGAACCAAAGTTATCGACATAGCTCTGAGAATTAGCAAGCCGAAGTGGCAGGCGGCAGGCCATATCTCGCGAAGAACCGACGGCCGCTGGGGCAAACGTGTTCTTTAGTGGAGACCACGACTCGGTAAACGTAGTGTGGGACGCCCTCCGACCAGGTGGGGTGACGACCTGCGAAATACTGCAGGTAGAAGCTTGATGCGGCAAGCTGAAGCCAGGGCGCCATGGCGCTCATTGGGGGAGGCCTATGACCAGCAGTGGACTGCTATAGGCTGATGATGAGGTTTCTACACTAGATGACCTCTGCTCTTTTCACAAGATGACCATCGCCTTCCGGTAGCATATTCTCCCATCGAGGTGGTCGATTTATCTTCAAATTGAATTGATGATGATTATGAATGAATGCGTTTTCAATAGATCTCAATTTTATTGATTTATGGACACTAGTTTCTGCGCGCGTCTTCGCATGCGTTGTGTCTATGTAACCTTTGGAAGTTATTTATGAGTTGTTCTCTTCCAGGCAACCTTAGGATGGACTGAACCATCCTAAGGTTGCCTGGAAGAAATCGCTCTCAGCTATATACCCTTTATACTACCTTTATTCTGTTGTTTATTTTCTTTGTGTGTTCTGTTGTTTATGTTCTTGTGTGTGTGTACGTCACACGAATTTCATTATTTTTGACCCCTCCCCCCGTCCTTGTCACAGCTTGTCACATTTGGGATAATCCCTCCCTCTGGTGACGTCACATATTTTTCAATTTTACATCTAGAACTAATTATTGAATTAAAACAGCAGTTCTGAAATTAATTTTATTATAATAAAGTGTTTGGGGCCATCCATAAAGTACGTCACACGAATTTCATTATTTTTGACCCCTCCCCCCGTCCTTGTCACAGCTTGTCACATTTGGGATAATCCCTCCCTCTGGTGACGTCACATATTTTTCAATTTTACATCTAGAACTAATTATTGAATTAAAACAGCAGTTCTGAAATTAATTTTATTTTAATTTACTTAAATCAAATCAATAAATTCACTAATTAAATAAAAAGTATTGAAGTTCAAAGTTCGTGTTTTACTTGTAAGTATTGAAGTTCAAAGTTCGTGATTTTCAAATGTGACGTCACAAAACGTAGCACAGTGTTCCATATGACCAAAAAAATTTCCCTATGCTGTTTTCAGCACTAATCGATCAACAAATGCATTTTAAATGCAAGAGTAGAACACCCACGTGTCTATTGCCAATACTTTTTTTTATAAAAAATAATGAACTTTAGGTGACCTCGACCTAGAAAAATTTTTAAAAAATTCTGTAAACGTCAATATCCAAGATATTTTTTTGAGATAAATTTAATCTCACGAAGTATCTTTAGGCGCATTTTTTGAAAATCACTTCCGTATAACGAGTAATCTTATTTTTTTCAGTTTTTCGATTTTATTTTTTTTCTCCCTAAAAACTCAAAAGTGCGGCTTGTGAATAGCATAGAAAGATTGGTTTTAACAAGGCTTATTACTAGTAAAAATACCTCGTTTCAACATTGCGGCTTTTAGGAGAAATTGAATTTCAAAATATGGTGTTAGGGTTGTCACCCAACTTGACCTTTCATTTTATTCAGTTCGGATTTTGTTTTGGGTGCCAAGTTCAATCAATCTTGAAATTTATTTATGATACTATATAATATTTTATAACAACTTAAAATATACATATGTAAAATATCATTTCTTCTCATGACTTAGGATAACATATTGAAGCCTGAGGTCTGACTTGGCTAGTTCTCATATACGAATTTTTTATTAAGTACCTACTAAAATAGTCATGGAACAGCCCTATGTTCGATGGCTAGTTTCTACCGGTAAGCCAAATTTTCTGAAGAATAAAATAAGAACTTGCGGCTTTAGAACTTGCGAAGGCTATAATATTTTATTATAATTATTCGAACATGAAAACTAGCCAAGTCAGACCTTGGGCTTCAAATATTATCCTAACTTATCAGAAGAAATTATTTATAAAATATTTTATGTTGTTATAAATAAATTTCAGGACTGACCATTGAACTTCGCACCCATTTAAAGCTTTTGCCGTCTTTTGTTGTTGAAGTCAAAAACCAAGGCATATATCACAATATTGAACTTTGCTCTCATTTTACTTTTATGTTTTTTGTTGGGATTGCTTAAGCTAAAACCCCGTGCTGATACATGATATAGTAATACAGTGTTATAGGTAACTAATCAATAATCTCTTAAAGGCGACTTGGGTACATCCAGACTAACAACTTTTGTTCTATGACTTTTGCCAAAACGGAATACATCACAAGATTTTTTTAAAAGTTTTATTGGGAAATTCAATAATTGTTAGCTCTATGTTTCGTTAATACCTACGTTTCATTTATACGATTCTGGCATAGCGTAAGTGTGTGCAGTCAGCTGAGTGCTACGCAATCGCCCGCCCGGCTGAGTGACGTGCTACGAGTACATACTACATAGCGTTGACCGCGTAGCAGAAAGAATATCAAAAAGTATCAACCCTCCTACCTAGGTTAGTGTTTTAAAGGTTCTAGAATCTTTAGGTACATGTTTGTACATTGAATCCAAAATTCCTTCATACTTATCCAGGCTTAGGACTGGCTTCATTATAAAATAAAAAAGTAAATAACATGAACATAATTCGTAATCAATCGCATCAAAAGAAGCGCGCGGTCGAACATTTACTATGTCTACCGATCGCGTAGATGTACCTATAACCTACATACTCGTAGGTCGGTAGGTATGCCGCAAGCGCGCTTTGAAGATAAATTAATTGTAAACTATTTTTTAATGTAGGCGTATTTAAAAAAAGGAATCATTCTATTTACAATAATTTAACTATTTAAAATTCACAAACCTTTTTACAAATTATCACCTCTCAAACTCAAGTCACGGGAGTGACGATGACTATCACGTGCAAATCGTTCAAAATAATCACCGCCACAACCCACATACAGTCCACATCTGAAAGTTAATTGTTTTTGAACCCTGGATAGTACCTGGGGGTTCATTTTGATTTGGTCGAATTTCCAGGTCATTTTGAAAACTAGTGCTTCCCGGCTTTCTAATGCACCACCTTTGTACACCATGGCTTGAATGAAAACACAAATAAAAATCCAGTGGCGTAATATCCGGCAACGAGGAGACCAGGCGACGCGACAGGCCCGCCGCGGCCTATCCATTCGGCCCGGGTATTCATGGTTGAGGAATTCACGCACTTCGTCTCGCGAACTCCCAGCAAGCTTCAGATTCATTATCACCACACCTAGCATACACACGCACCATTTCGGTGTATTCAATGTTAGTGTATCGATCGATACGCCATTGTGAATCAATCGCGTCACATAATCACAAAGACAATACAGGGCGGAGCGGCGCGGGCGGCGGCACGGCGCAACAGCTCGCGCGCAGCGAACATTGCAACTGTCGTGCGTATCGTGAACTAGGTCAAGGGCAAGTACCCGCCCCCGCAACCCCTTTCTCTGTACAACCGACCGACACACACACGCGTGCCTACAAAGAGCATAGAAGATTAGAACTGGAAATGTACTTATAAATTTTTCGTAAGGAAAAAAAATCATTGAATTAGATAAAGTCATAGAACAAAAGTTGTTAGTCTGGATGTACCCAAGTCCCCTTTAAGAGGTTATTGATTAGTTACCTATAACCCTATATTATATTGTTTTATCATATGTTTATATATATATATATATATAGACATAGGTTATATGAAAATACAAGTGGTTTCTTTTTACTTCCACTAATTGACAAAAAATTTAAGTGAACATTAAAATTAAAATAATGTAATTTAATAATAATTAAAAGTATAAAATTTTACTTGTCTTAGTGCTTATTTTGTAAGCATAAAGATATAAAAAAAAATTAATTTAATTTTAATTATAGAGTCACAACTAAAATTTTCCTTTGAGCGACAACCCTCTATTGTATAATTTGACCTTAGAACTTCACTTATATAGTTTTATCATATAGCACTATTATATATTATATTGTTTTATCATAAAGAGTAAGTAATAACTCACAACTAAAAATTGACCTTTTAGCGACAACCCTATTCTGTATATTTTGACCTTAGAATGTAATTGCATATTTCTCCCAAAAGCCGCAATAGTGCATACTGGTATTTTTACCACTGATAGGCCTTTTTAAGAGCAATATTTCTGTGCTTGTCACAAGCCGCACTTTTGCGTTTTTAGGGAGAAAAAAAATAAAACATAAAATCTGAAAAAATTATAATTACTCAGTATCCAGAGGTTATTTAAAAAAAATAAAAATTGGAAAAAATGCTCCTAAGGATCTATTATCAGATTATATTTATCTCATAAAAATATCTTGGACATTGAATATTACAGATTTTTTTTAAAAATTTTCATCGTCAAGGTGACCTAAAGTTCATGATTTTTTATAAAAAAAAGTATTGGCAATAGACACGTGGGTGTTCTACTCTTGCATTTAAAATGCATTCGTTGATCGATTAGTGCTGAAAACAGCATAGGGAAATTTTTTTGGTCATATGGCACACTGTGCGTAGGACCCTCCCACCCTCTGTCATACATTTGACGACCGATGTGGCGCGGTGGGCGAAGGTCCGCCTGCGACGCAGGAGGTTGCGGGTATCGATTCCCGCCTCGGAACAATTGTGTGTACGATCTGCAGATATTTGTTCCGGGTGTACCGGTCGTTTTCTATGTATAATAAAAAAATATCTATCTATGTAATGTATTGTATTATGTATATCAGTCATCTAGTACCCATAACACAAGCTCTGCTGACCATGGGGCTAGATAATGCTGTGTGAATTGTCCAGCATTATTATTATTATAATATAATAACTTCGGAACAATCAAAGCATCAGATTTGTTTTATTTAACAATCGGTTGATGTGAGGAATTCCACGCTACGCCTATCAATTTAACTCAATAGCATTAAAAATGGTAGAGCCATTGTGCCTAACGAGCGTTATTAAAATTTAGTTCCGTAAAAATAATTATTTTCTACTTTTTAATTGAACTTAGTTATGTCATCCTATCATGAAGGTAGACGCGGAATTTTGATGGTTCGATTCCTGTCGCTATCAAATGTTTAATCTTAAATATCGTCGCTATCAAATGTGTCTTAATCTGCAAATAATTTGTTTTCAATACTCAATACTCAATATATTTATTGTTGTCATCACATTGGCTTAATTAGTAGGTTCTTATGTATAGATTAGTATCACAATGTGAACCCTATTGGGCGTGAATAGAGATGGGTTTATGCCGGGCATTTATCGGACGTATTGAGTAAATGCCCAATAAATGTCCAATCACAGGGCAGATATTATAATTGTGTTATCCATGTTATTGCTTTTAACTTACATAAAAAAATTTTTTTTTAACATAGCTAAAAATAATGTGTAGGCTGAGGAAAAGTAAGTAGGATGTACCTATTTCTTATACAACTATACTATATAAAGTAAATAAAAGTGAGTTTTCGTTTGTCTGTATTTGTTTGTGCTAGCCTAAGTATAAGAAATAGGTACGTCCTACTTACTTTTCCTCAGTCTACACATTTTTTTAGGTATGTTACTTTTTTTATGTAAGTTATAAAAGCAATTGCATGGATAACACAAATTATAATGTGATTGGACATTTAAGGGGAATAAAAAAAAATATTGGGCATTAACTCAATACGCCCGATAAATGCCCGGCATAAACCCATCTCTAGGCGTGAACAACAAGTGGAAGGCAGACCGAGGTTGTTTTTACTAAAATATAAATATGTAGGTACTAAGGTAAGTAGTACCTACTTGTCTAGTAATTTTAGTAATTATTATATTTTATTTTCCTTATCATCATCATCATCATCATCAGCCTATAGCAGTCCACTGCTGGACATAGGCCTCCCCCAATGAGCGCCATAGCGCCCTGTCTTCAGCTTGCCGCATCCAGCTTCTACCTGCAGTCTTTCGCAGGTCGTCATCCCACCTGGTCGGAGGGCGTCCTACACTACGTTTACCGAGTCGTGGTCTCCACTCAAGAACACGTTTGCCCCATCGGCCGTCGGTTCTTCGCGAGATATGGCCAGCCCACTGCCACTTCAGCTTGCTAATTCTTTGAGCTATGTCGATAACCTTGGTTCTCTGTCGGATGTATTCGTTACGAATCCTATCCTTCAGAGAAACTCCGAGCATAGCTCTTTCCATAGCTCGCTGAGCGACTTTGAACTGGTGGACCAGCCCTATCGTGAGTGTCCACGTCTCAGCTCCGTAGGTCATAACGGGTAGGACGCACTGATTGAAAACTTTCGTTTTCAAGCATTGCGGTATGGATGACGTGAAGACTTGACGTAGTTTCCCAAATGCTGCCCAGCCCAGCTGGATCCTCCTTTTGGCCTCCTTCTCGAAACTGTTTTTACCCAACTGCAGAATCTGCCCAAGGTAAGTGTACTCGGAAACAGTTTCGAGAAGGTGACCATGTACGACCACCGCTTCCTTATCATAATGCCAGTTTGATAATTAAAAGTTTTGGTCTAAGTGTTTCAGAAACAATAATAATAATGTTCCGCAATCTCCCCTATAGCCCGATTACCCAGTCCATCCATCCATCACAATAACCTGGTTTTATTTCTTTCATTTTTCTTTGCAATAGTACCTGGTGGATACCATCTTTGGATGTATCATATTGTGCACCCGAGGATGATACCCGCTATGTGTAGCCATCGCCTTTAGATTAACTTCTCAAAGGGCCTCTGTGCTGTTGGCTTCGGCCCCACGCAAGCCTTCCAAAGGACCGGGTCACTTTATGGCCCGAGATCATGGTAAATGAGAGACATAATAATATTATTCGACTATTAAAATTTGGTTTTTCTTTACACACATGTATCGGGCTGATATTTGGATTATATGTAGTTCCAGAAATGGACTACTGGAATAAAACATAGTCTCCATTGATATCGGAAAAACTAACGTAAAACAAACTATGAGAAACTATTTTCTCTAAAGTTGTTTGTTATGCCTGTATTTGATTACTAGCGGACCGTCCCGGCTTCGCACGGGTATTTACCATTTTTTGACAATATAATATAGCCTATGTTCACCGGGGATAGTGTAGCTTCCGAACGTTGAAAGAATATTTCAAATCGGTCCAGTAGTTTTGGAGCCTATTCAATACAAACAAACAATCAAACATTTACTCTTTATAATATCAGTATAGACTACAAAATAATCAAAAAAGGCGTACAACCTAACAAAAGAGTTTCCATACAGTAAATTGTTATCAAACCTTTGTTGTCAAAAGAGCGTTGCTAGGCAACCACGTTTATTTAGAAAAACTGGCCTATTGATATGCAAGGAATTTTATAGGTACATTTTTCACACCTTGGGCTACATTATTGGAGTTTTAGTAAGGATCCCTTACTTTTTGAAAATATAATATAGCCTATGTTCACCACGGATATTTAGGCTTCCTAACGGTGATGGAATTTTTCAAATCGGTCCAGTAGTTTCGGAGTTTGTTTGTATGTTTGTTTGTTTGTAACGAATAGGTCGTCAAAAACAAACAAACAAACAAAAAATCAAACCTTTCCTCTTTATAATATTAGTATAGACTAAAAAAACGCGTGCGAAGTCGCGGCGGACTCTATTATGTTTCGTCTGACATTAAGTACCTACCTACCTTATTTTCAGTTTCAGTTTAAAGAATTGTATTACTCAAAAGAACAAAGTTCACTTAAATGAGAATGTATACAATGTACTACTTACTAGCTTACTTACTTACTAATTATATTATGCTAGTATTGTTATACATAGGTAGTTATCTAGTAGTTTAAGTTATTTAACAAATTATGCTTATTATCATTTAAACATTTTTATTCAACTGCAGACTTTTTTCAGAGAAATTTTACGGAGAATCTAGTTATTTATAAATAGAAATAGAAAATATTTATTTGTGTTTCATATAAAATAATACAACTTAAGAACTAATAATAATAAAGATAAAAAATTAGGAACGAATAAAATAATTAAAACACGAGAACACAGAAAGGCTAAAATGTGTCTTGGTATCCCTACAAAATAATTAAGAAATCTGCGAAATAATGCATCATATCGCACTTTAACGCATGCCGTGCGTCATGCAGCATGCCGCGCCGCACGCCCTACAGCTGACTCTTAACTGCTGCGCCCGGTCCCGCACACTGAGAGTATTTTAAAATAACTCAATAATCATACAATACAATAGTATCAGAATGTCGACACTTTGTCGGCGTCCTTTACAATGTTCGCTTTCCAGGCTGCATTTACACTGTATTTAGAGATTTGCTTCAATTTAAGTTAAGCCTCCACTTACCACCAGGTGGGATGACGACTTGCGAAAGAGAGAGCACCATCATGATTTGCAACAACCCATCTTAGCTATTTCGGAAGACGTTAAGTGTAGAACGCCCTCCGGTCAGGTGGGGTGACGAATTGCGAAAGACTGCAGCCAGATGCTGGATGCGACAAGCTGAAGACAGGGCGCTATGGCGCTCATTGGGGGAGGCCTATGTCCAGCAGTGGACTATATAGGTTTATGAAGATGATGAAGTTAAGCCTCAGAACCCAGGAGCTATTTACTTAAATAAACTTAGTTTTAGTTATTTATCTGATTTTAAGTGAACTGTGTGTGATGTTCTTATGAGAAACGTTAAATTCTTTAAATCTAACTCGTGCAGGATTATTTTGATAGTTAATATATGATTTAGTGGGTGACGCAGGATTACTTGTATATGATTTAGTGGGTGACGCAGGATTACTTGTAGTGTTGTAGGATTGTAAGTTAGCTTCAGTTGATATAGGTAATAGATTTGTGTAAAATAGGTGAGAACGGACGACTCAACACAGGTTAGCAAGTAGGTTACAAAAAAACGTACACTCAGCAAAAGTTAAAAACTATGGATCAGCCTTATCGCCCGCCTCCTTACCACAACATAAATAAATTATAAGATTTGAACATCACCTTGCATAAACTCAGTATACGGTTTTAGAAATTTATTTTTCTCAAAAGAATATACATTCAATTATAGAAAGATATAGGATTATCTTAAGTAAATATGCAGAGCGGACTTATGTTCTAACAGTTGATGTTTTCGTAGGTACGTGACTTAAACAGTATCATTTACGCAAACAAAACACTAAATATTTGCAGGCAAAAAAAAAGTATTGTTATGAGAATTTCTTTCATTTGAGCTTTAAGCGCTTGAAATAGCATACATTCGCGAAAGAAACTGTTTGATTAATTGATTGATTTCATTTCCTTGTCGCAACAGACTCTGCTTTTGGGGGCAGTGGCAACATCAATTTTGTTTCGGTCAGACGTCCTGTAGTCGTTTCATAATGTAAACATCTCAACCGTGAGCCAGGTTTTTTCAGGATTAGATTTCCCATAAAAGTCTCTTTATGTGTGAATGGCACGCAAATGACCGTTACTTTTTGGACCTTGAGTGCGTCATTTGCATATTCACCGGCCACGCGTCGCATTTGTGTCTCGTTTCCGTAATCTTTCAGTTTTTTTGTACCGCACAAATCGTTTATATGGTTCGTTGATGCGCGTCATAGATTTACACATAATGTAAAACTGTGTATATGCTCCTGAATAAAATAAAGACGTAATATTGTAAAACATTAACCTACTTTGATTGTATTGTTTAGTTTTGTCATTTAAACATTGTTATGCAGATAAAACTGTATATACGATGTTTAATCTATCACGCGCGAGTGTGTGCTAGATTTGCGTAATTCGCGCGCGTGTTCGGAAAGGCTTTAACGCATTCGTATCGGTGTGACTGCGCCCGGCTTAACCACTCACTACCTCTTTGTCTAGTTTCTACTTATTGTATGAAGTTGAAACTAAGAGCATAGACAATGGTAAAACTTTTTAAAGTTGCCGCTTTTATTGTCTGTACTTTCTTTTCTATCTGATTATATCTTTCCACCATGTTTGTAGCTCTTGCTGTTTTGAACAGTCCCTCTTTAACCTACTTGTAAAACGAAGGATGTTCTTAATTCAATTGTATGTTATTTAATCATAAATATAATGTTATTTAATCATAAATATCTTGGTATTTAATCATAAATGTCTTGTTATTTAATCATAAATATCATGTTATTTAATCATAAATATCTTGTTATTTAATCATAAATATCTTGTTATTTAATCATAAATATCTTGTTATTTCATCATAAATATCATGTTATTTAATGATAAATATCATCGTTAATCATAAATATCAACCTTTACAATCTTTTCATACATTTCTATCATTTTACGTTTTAAATCTTAGGCATAAAACTTTTATTTGACCACCTCGAGAAGAGAAAGATACGAGTACCTACAAAAATACAGCGAAATAGAGGACTTTGAGTCAGAATCGACCCCACCAGCTCAGCTCGTGCATTGAATGCACATTTTTGTGTTGCGCGGCAGCGGCGTTGGATTACTGCGCGTAGAGCTTTACAACTACGTCAAGCTGCGTTAATCTGTCACAAGTGGAATTGAACCCGCAACATGTAAATATTTAATTAAACAACGGTTGTTAATTTTATATCAATTAATTTTCTACTAAATCACCAAAAAATCCATCATCCCTACGAAGGCCCTATTAATGAAACAATAACGTTTACGACCGCCATAAATAAGGGTTCGCGTTATTGCACAGGGAACCCTAAAAGTGAGAGACAGAGGTGGCGTATGAACCGTAGGCAGAAAATTGTGTGTTCATATTAGAGTTTATAGGTTATGTAACTAGGTTGTGCACTTAATAATTATAATTATTAGTTAGTATGTACGCTCTCCGCATACGTAATCAGTGAGTGACTCATATTTTTGCAGTTTTTGTGCTCTTTATTTGTTTAATTTTTTTGAATCACCTACATATATAATTGATTAGTTTTATTTTCTTGTTATTATTGTTTGTTTGCAGTATCTAGTGTTTGTTTTTATCAGTATCAGTTTCTTTAAATATGTATCGTTAACATTACCTATGCAAACAGGCTTCCCGCGACACAGGCGACATATAAGTGAAATAGCAAATAAATAATTTTGTATTTTTGTACATAACCTGTTTAGTCCAATCACATCAACATTAATTAATGTTGATGTCGAAGGAACTAAACGGGTCCTAATTCTGCTAACACCATTTCTTGTGTGTGTTTACATTAGGCAATGATTCGGCTTTGTAATAACGCCTTTTCCCGAGTTATCCGCGTTAAAATGCGCCTTAACACTTTGACTGCGAACTTTTTTCGACGACTGTGATCTTTTTTTTAACCTAAGCCATTCATGCTGCCACTCTACACAGCGGTTGTGTTGCGCCGCACATGCGTTTCGTTCGACAAACATTACAGCTGTGCTGAGTCACACAGATCTGTATTTTCTCAGGCGCTGCGCTAGTGTGGATTTACGCATATTAGTCACTTGTAGAAAACACATACGGTGTGATTTCAGCACTCGAAGTGTTACCACGTAATAACGCTGATAACGCGCGTTACGTTGTGTTAAATAGCACGGTAGCGCCACTGAACCTCTGGGTGACGTCACATTACGAATAGTGAATAGCCAAATAGGATACAATTTTTGAAACTATATTTTAATTTAACTATGATTCACACAATTTATAATACAATATACTTATTCGTATTTACAATGGCTAAACAAGATAAAGAACGCATAAAAGTGCTCTGTCCAAATTTCTTCCTCCCAGGACCGTTCCGTCCATTGTCCTACGGAACCCTGGCCGCAAATTGAACGGCGTGCCCAATCGATTTGTAATAATTGTTGGTGTACGACTTTATGGTTCCTAGTTCTTATGTGCGCACAGAATAGCTTGTAGTTAGTTGCTGATTGAGGGTAGTGGTGGGTGGAAAAGTGTTTATTTATTTATTTGAGACAATTATAAGACATCATCATCATCATCAGCCTATATTAGTCCACTGCTGGACATAGGCCTCCCCCAATGAGCGTCATAGCGCCCTGTCTTCGGCTTGACGCATCCAGCATCTACCTGGAGTCTTTAGCAGGTCGTCATCCCACTTGGTCGGAGGGCGTCCTAAACTACGTTTACCGAGTCGTGGTCTCCACTCAAGAACACGTTTGCCCCAGCGGCCGTCGGGTCTTCGCGAGATATGGCCGGCCCACCGCCACTTCAGCTTGCTAATTCTCAGAGCTATGTCGATAACTTTGGTTCTCTGCCGGATGTATTCGTTGCGAATCCTATCCTTCAGAGAAACATTACACAAGAAAGAAGCTTATTTATTACACATACTGACATTAAAATGCTACTATCATATTAATGAATTTTTCACAGACTCTAACATGAAAATTTTGTAAGTTCTAATTTTATACATTTTGTATAGCTTATTACATTTTTATAATGATTTTGTTATTTCTATGAACCAATGTTATTATAATACACATAGTTTAACATTATTTCAATTGTTTTTGTTTTTTTAATTATAATCATGGACATAAACATAACTTAATTATTGAAAAATTGACATTAATAAGATTTATTTAATTTAATTTTTCATGCAATCGCGGTTAGGATGCTATAATAAGGAACCTATTTATTTTTTCTATACATAACACTTTTGTCGACGACTGTACTGTAAAGTGCCGATAAGGTGCGTCGTTCCCAATTCTATTGATTGACTCAATAATTATTAAATAAAAAAATATTAATGATCGCCATGGAGCTCTAATTATTTTTATAGATCGATTATCTATTTTTGATTCTTGTTAGTTATTAATTGATATTGAGGATTTTGTTTGCGATCGCTCTGTAGGTACATATAAAAAATACATATAAAAGATTTTATTTAGTAATTTTTAAAAATAGCTTATCAACATAGAAATTGTCTTATTTTGCGTACGATCTTGAAGTGGGATAGTATATCGTACTTATTGACAAATAATCGTACAAATACGATAATTTATCGTACAAAATCCAACACTGCACACCTCCCACAACCTACCTCATCATCAACCTAACCTATGTTAGTCCACTGCTGGACATGGGCCTCCCCAATGAGCGCCACAGCGCCCTGTCTTCAGGTTGACTCATCCAGCATCTACCTGCAGTCTTTAGCAGGTCGTCATCCCACCTGGTCGGAGGGCATCCTACACTACGTTTACCGAGTCGTGGTCTCCGCTCAAGAACACGTTTGCCCCTGCGATTATCGTTTCTTCGTACCTACCTACCTACTGACAAAAATAAGGCCCTCCTCCCACAAGCGTAGCACTCCTAATAATGACTATTTCAATATCTTTTGTTCAGTATGAGTTAATGTTACGTACTAATTTACGATTATACATCACAAAGCCCAGGTCGTGTGAATGTGGGGTCAGGTTTAAGGCTGGCTGTTCACGCAGCGACTGTATTCAGCGACTAAATTTAACGATTAAATGGAGCGACTAAATAAAAAAAAAAACAACCATTTAAAGGATTAAGGTGTAGATAGATATATTATTATGATGAGATTTTTGAAGTGATAACTTCAAAAAACTTTAAAATTACGTGTTGGTCGTATAAATTAAGTCTTCTTTGAGCCTACTACCAAGTTATGCAAAACCGGCAACCGTGAGTACCTAGGTAAACGTGTTATTGAGTAGAGACTCAGACTTAGTGAATGCAGGTGGGATGACGATCTCTAAAAGACGATGTTGGCAAGTGTCGAAGAAGATAGATAATTCATTTATTTGACAACTGCAGCACATGTAACAAAGGTCACAATAGAAAAGGCACATCATAGAATAACACAGATAAATTAGAGAACAATGAGTTATAGTACCTAGTAGTATACAATAAGTAAAAGTACATATAAACAATTTAAAAACATAAGAGATTTAAAAATTGTGTATGTGCTGCATCCCGTCAAAAAGGCAATAACTCAGCGAAAAGATTTGCTCGATGCAAACACTGATTTTCAGTATTGGCCTTTGAGGCGACCAGAAGAACGAAACACTGACAAAATAAATAAAAAATAAAATAAACAAACAAAGCCCCCAGTCCGGTTGACTATAGTATCGAGACGAGATCGTGATGTTCGATTTCTATATGGGATTAGCGTATTTACCTATCTGAACGATAGAAGCACTATACCAAATCTTATGGAATAGTAAGACTCGTAAAGTCTCCTTAATTTCATCAATCAGACTCATGGCTCAATGTCTTGCTTGACGATCGTTGAGGCACGGTAGGCAAAGGTCCGCCTGCGACGCAGGAGGTTGCGGGTATCGATTCCGACCTCGGAATAATTGTATGTACGATCTGCAGATATTTGTTCCGGGTGTTCTGGTCGTTTTCTATGTATAATAAAAAATATCTATCTATGTAATGTATTGTATTATGTATATCAGTTATCTAGTACCTATAACACAAGCTCTGCTTATCATGGGGCTAAATAATGCTGTGTGAATGGTCCAGCATTATTTATTTAATTTATTGATAGCCACACACAGAGTTAAAAATAGGAAAAACACACAAAAATACAGAACAACTTAAGTCGTAGAGATTTAAACTTCAATGCATAAGTCGCAGCATGAATAGCTAGCTTTCGTATAACCTATCAATAAGTGATCAACAAAAGAAACGTTACGAAGCACAAAGTGTTAAAAGATGGACGGCATTATACGGCTGAATGAGGCGACTGATTGCATGTTTTGATCTTTGGACGGTGGTATGCAAGATGCATTTAGAAAATATATTTAAATTGCCTTTAATATAGGAATGTAGGATATCCGACCAGTTGGGATGACGACCTGCGAAAGACTGCAGGTAGATGCTGGATGCGTCAAGCTGAAGAGAGGGTGCTATTGCGCTCATTGGGGGAGGCCTATGTCCAACAGTGGACTATCGTAGGCTGATGATAGATGATAGTGTATTTAGTGATGTCGTTCTAGCCGAATTTTCGGCCACGGTTGTCGGCCATTGTTTATAAAGACTAGCCATGTGCGCAGGGCATATTAAAGTGCACAAGTGTTGCACAAACAAAGGTGTACTCTCTATTCCCTCACTCTCATAATCACTATAAAGAACATATAAAACAAAGTCGCTTCCCGCTGTCTGTCTGTCCATATAGATAGATAGATAATTTGTGTCTGAAGTCGTTACTAATCAAAATTATTTGTTAACGACTTCACACACATACAAAATACAACAATTACAGTACACAGGAAAACATAAAACACAGTTGAATAAATTAAGAAAAACAACAATTATTAAATTAAAATAAATATGGGTAAGATGTCTGTGTGTGCTGCAGTATGTTAAGTCCTGGGCTCAGCGTAATATTTTGCTAAAGAAGCAAAATAACTGATTTTCAGCCAGACCTATGAGAGCAAGCAGAACGAGTTTCAATTCGTATATATGCTTAGATCTTTAAAACTACGCAACGGATTTTGATGTGGTTTGATAGACTGATTCAAGAGGAAGATCATTTCACATATAGATTTCCACGCGGGCGAAGCCGCGGGGCGCATAAGCTTAAGCGCTGAGCATACATAGACATAGGGACAGACAGACAGCGGGGCTTTGTTTTATACTATGTAGTGAATTAAAATATAATCATAATGAACATTCAATAATCACCACCGCCATCTATAATCAGGGGATAAAGCTTCGTCGACACAAACCACATTTAAAATTATTTCTGAACGGTTTCTGTGCGGTTTGTGGTGTCGAATCACTATTGATGTTTTATTTTTTTGGTTTGTGGTTATTTTTGACGGTGATCAAATATTTCACCATAAACTGTCAGCTTTAGTTTTAAATTTACTGAATTATAAGCTTTTATTAATCGATTTCAAAATAGGAGGAGGTTCTCAATTCGACTGTATTTTTTTATGTTTGAACTTTCTACTGGGTGAACCGATTTTGTTGATTCTTTTTTTATTTGAAAGTTGGTGCTTCCCGTGCGGTCCCATTTCAATTTGGTCCAGTTCCGAAAATGGCGTCCATGAGAAAACCATATAAGTCCTAAATTTGCATTAAGTATGTGCGCGACAAATGGACGAAAAACGCAATATCACGCCAACTAATTTAGATTTTTTTTTAAACTAAACCAATTTTCATTTTTTAGGATTTGAAGTCGGTTTAAAGTTTTTAAAACACGCCAAATTACCTATTGCATAACGCCGTCCAAATCAATGTACAGCCATAGATTGCCCAGCAGTGGGTACGGGGCCCAGAACAAGGTGTGAATGGTGTAATATCCGTTACTTATAGTTAAGGCGCCTTTTGTGAGGGCTCGGAGGTTTTAGTCTCGTGGCGTGGCGCCCACAATGACAAAAATATACAAAGTGCTCGCCGTAAGTGCAACTGATCAACATTTCCCGTAATGGTATGAACTTAGGTTATGTATTATCTTCATCATATATCTTCATATCTATGAACTTAGGTTCATGTATTATCTTCAATTTATTAAATTGATTATTATCTTGGCCAAACTTTATGAAACAGTAGCGGACATTCCCGGCTTCGCACGGTTTTAGTACCGATCCCTAACTTTTTTGAAAATATAATATAACCTACATTCACCGGGGATAGTGTAGCTTCCTAACGGCGGAAGAATTTTTCAAATCGGTCCAGTAGTTTCGGAATCTATTCGTTACAAACAAACAAAACATCAAACCTTTCCTCTTTATAATATTAGTAAAAACAAGCTTATTTAAGATCAGTCACTATGTTCGGCCACATAAGCTTAAGCTTGTCGGCATTATGCTGACCTTATTCCTATTGCCTAAGAATGTTCTTACTTATTTATTGATTTAAATATCTAAGTTACATAACATACGTTATGTAAGTACCTACTTATTGATTATAGATATAAGTTATGTTTTAAGTAATATTATGTAGTACTAATAATTACATAGTTATAAGTACAGGCAATAAATCGCTATTCTATTCACTATTCCTTCCTATATTATTGACATTGCTCTTATAACGCTGCATTTAATTATCTTGACATGTATTCTTTATTTCAATTCAATGTAACTATTTTTTTATTATTTTGTACTGTAATAAATATAAAGAAAGAAAGAAAGAAAGAAAATACATTTATTGATTCACAAGTAGGTACAGCTTGTTACGAAATAATAATAATCTATAAGTAAACAAGAACATAAACAATTTAAAAAAAAAAATCTATGAATGTTGTATTTAATTTTTAAAGAAGGCATGTCTGTCTGCTTTTTCTGTAACAATCCCTTCTAACACAATCCCTTATGGTGTTTCCTATGTCAAAATTAATGTGTGTTATATAATAAAATTGTTATATAATTTTTATGTAGAACTTAATCACATCAAGTGTAACATGTGTACCTACGGTGGAACTGAATGAATGAAATGAAATAAATGAAATTCTATTATGTGGGCAGTGGGTACAACCACTCGGGACTTGACTCCTAACACTCGCATTCTTTTGTCGAAACTCGCACTATCTATTGATGGCGTTGATATCTTTTGTCTTTCTATTAATGGTGGATTTATTATACTTTAATGGCGCACTGACAGCAATGGCTATGGGTATGGCAATGGCTATGGTGGATTGAGTGCTCGGATTGGTCATGGCAATAATTATTAAGCTTTTGAGAGTATTCTTTGACCACTGCGGTGGCCCAGAAGGTTTCAGCTCTTTGTTCTGCGACTGCCCTGAGTTTGGTTTCTGGTTTATATCGAGACGTGATCGACGTTTTATTTTTATATATCACGGGACTTGTACAGCGCCTCTAGCGTGAGAAAATTATACCTATGAGTGATAAACTCACGAATACAACGAATTAAATAAATAAAAAGTGCTAGACAATTCACACAGCACCATCTAGTACCAAGCTAAGTAGAGCTTGTGTTAGCTAACTGATATATTTAATACAATACATAACATAGATAGATATTTTTTTTATTAACGACCAGAACATCCGGAACAATATTCTGCAGATCGTACAAACATTTGTCCCTAGGCGGGAATCGAACCTAAGACCACCTGCTGCGTCGCAAGCGGACCTGCGTGCACCGCGCCACAGAGGTCGTCGAATTGTGATTCTTCCTAAGAATATGCACCTAGTATAATAGGCTATATAGTGAAAAGTCCGTCAGTTAGATTATTAGAAGACATTGGGCCCGTGTTTTTTCTTTTGTCAATTAAACAAAATAATATTAAGATATAGCCAGTTAAAGTTCCGCGTAACGTCACGTCTTGCTACACTTTTTAGCAAGTTGTGACGTCACGAGCTCCCACTCCTAAACTTTGACGCGCTTTATTTTTGTATTTGTTTGATTGATAAAATAAAAAATACGTGTCCAATATCTTCTGATATAGATCATCAGAAGATACTGACTGACGGACTAAATAGAAAAATATATTTTTTACCCAGGACACTACCCTATGTCTTTTGCTGTACTGTTATTAATATTTTTTTGACTTTTAGCAGCTAAAGCTGCGCTAGTTTTCTGACAGGTCCTGATGTGGTGGCACAAAGGTGGCATAATAGTAGGCTAAACTTTTCTACCGTGTCAGGAAATCCAACAAAACCGATCTAACATTAAACAAAACCGGAAATCAAAACACACCTTGATACGGTAAACAACTGTCATATCTACCCTCACTCAGCTTGACGCGCGGAAGTACCCGCCGGCCATCTTTGCGCGACCGGAAGTAGCCATTTTGAGGCGTCACCGATTGATTGTAGAGTTATTAGTGTTTTAGACTTTGCATGGACATTTAGGAAAGCTCAAAAGTCACTTATGACGGGATATTTATCATGATTTGATTTATGAGTTTTCCAATATTTCGGCACAGTTTCATTCGACATGATCACGGAATAACTGAAGGCACTGCGAGTAGCCCGGGGATTCCTGGCACCCCCTGCCCGCCGTTACCGTGGCCGCTACATTAGGCTCTATGATGATGATGACTGCGAGTAAGTTTTTATTGGCAGACATAAAGATCTACCCAAATTTTTTGTCTTATGCTACGAACGAAAAAAAACAGAAAATATGAGCGTTTTAGCTAGCGATTAGATAGTTTCATGAAGTGAATGAACGTTCTTTTAACGCACACTCCTACTGCTTAGTTTGGGCTAGAACAATAATTATCCAGCATTATGTGCTTTCCAGCATTATAGTGAATTGTCCAGCACTATTTATTTTAATTTCGTAAGCTTTGAAGTCTGAAGTACTGGGCCGGACACGTCTGCCGAATGTCCAGCGACTTGTGGGCAAAGATCACCACAGAGTGGAGCCCACCCAACGCTAAGAGGCGACGTGGAAGGTCCAGGATGAGATGGCGTGACGAGCTCGAGGCACATCTTCCATCGTGGCTTGTTGCAGCTTTGGAACGCGAGGAGTGGAAGGCCTTTGCCCAGCAGTGGGACAATAATGGCTAAAAATAAATAAATACTTACTAAATAAAAAAAAGCTTTGTAATTTTTCGTAATGGGATTGTAATTTTTATTAGTTCCTACTTTTTATTGTTTTATGTTTTGATAAGCAAATGCATTTTCTATTTCTATTTATTTAATATTTCAACTCTCTTGCTGCAGCTTCACACCCATTTTACCCATCTAAAGACGCAGGTAGATAAATTCACTAAATGCCGTGTCTAAGCCTTCCAAGCCCACATATCAACTAGACAAGTCCATCGGAAGAAGGCGTGGCGCTTTTACAAAATTGCCAGATGTGAGAATACTTTTTATTCTTTTAGGCAACATTCGATGTTTTATTTTCGCTGCTGGCAAGACTTCAAAGGGCATTAGATTAATGAAGGCTAATGTTGTATTTTGCGAGTGTTATTTTGGTACTTTCGCCTAGTGTGTAATAGAGTTTTGATGTTGCCATGCAGACTTATAAACTTAGTGCCGGAAGTTCCGACTTCAATTATTCGCTGTTAAATATAGTCGCGTTGCACAAACTTTGCATATTACGCTTTGAGAAACTTTTGATAAAGACTTGCGTTGCGTAAGTATTTACTTATTTAAACTTTATTGAACAAAAATGAATGAATGAATGAATGAACACTTTATTGTACCCAAAATAACAAAATAACACCTAATATCTAAATCTTACATAATAACAGTACAATAGGCGGCCTTATCGCTTAAAGCGATTTCTTCCAGGCAACCAGTGATGGAGAAAAAGATATATTATACAACGAATTGGTAGAACAACTAAGGGTACAAAGGCTGGGCTTAATGCCGAGGCATTCGTAGTATGTATATATATGTATAATATATAAAAATTAAAATAATTATCTAATGTCTACGTTCATCTGCTTAAAGAGCAGCATATAGAGCATAATAGAGTTAGCAAGCTGAAATGGCAGTGGGCCGGCCATATCTCGCGAAGAACCGACGCGACGTTCTTGGCCGGCCCACTGGCTCCAGTGGCCCGACGGCCACTGGGGCCAGTGGGCCGTGGGTAAATGTGTTCATGAGTCATGTGAGACCACGACTCGCCCTCCGACCAGGTGGGATTACGACCTGCGAAAGATTGCAGGTAGATGTGTCAAGCTGAAGACAGGACGCTAAGATATGGCGCTCATTTGGAGAGGCCTATATCCAGCAGTGGACTAACTGATGATGATCTGGTTATACTATGTATAGGTATCGAGTCAAGGTATCATGGCTATTCTACCTCCCACAGAGAAAATCAAATAAATTTGGCGGCAAAAATAGTCACACCTTCTTAATAGGACCACTTCAACAGTTAAAAGATTAAGATGTCATTTAAAAGTATGAGAGAAGATATAAATTAAGGTAATGTGACCAATAACTCACCTTGATGAGTCGCCGGCCGATAACCGGTTGTTGGCCGGGTGGGAGGTTATGGTTATTTGGTATTTTTATATTTTGGACGACCGATGTGGTGCGGTGGGCGAAGGTCCGCCTGCGACGCAGGAGGTTGCGGGTTCGATTCCCGCCTCGGAACAAATGTGTGTACGATCTGCAGATATTTGTTCCGGGTGTTCTGGTTGTTTACTATGTATAATAAAAAATATCTATCTATGTTATGTATTGTAATTATGTTTATCAGTTATCTAGAACCCATAACACAAGCTCTGCTTACCATGGGGCTAGATAATGCTGTGTGAATTATCCAGCATCATCATCACCATCAGCCTATATTAGTCCACTGCTGGACATAGGCCTCCCCCAATGAGCGCCATAGCGCCCGGTCTTCAAGTTGACGCATCCAGCATCTACCTGCAGTCTTTCGCAGGTCGTCATCCCACCTGGCCGGAGGGCGTACTACACCACGTTTACCGAGTCGTGGCCTCCACTCAAGAACACGTTTGCCCCAGCGGCCGTCGGTTCTTCGCGATGACGAGATACGAAAGACTGTAGGTAGATGCTGGATGCGTCAAGCTGAAGACCGGGCGCTATGGCGCTCATTGGGGGCCTTCGCCTTTCTCCAGCAGTGGACTAATATAGGCTGATGATGGTGATGATGATGACCAACGTAGAAAAAATATAATAGTGTCGATATTTTACTATGACTCAAATAACTCGAATTAATTTCTTTGAAGTATACAAATAGATGATTTGCTTGTAAATAAATCAGAATCGAATAGGATGTGACTCGATGATGATTCATAGAAATGAAGTTACGAATTTAAGGTAAATACCACCGTTTATGTCCAGTCTTTCTAACTCAGAAAAATATATTAAGATATTAGGTTTAAGAGATTGCATCAACAAAAAAAAAAGTAAAAAGATTTTTATTTTGTCAGAACAGAACAGAGACTCTTATAAACTATACTTAGATTAAGAGACGACAGAGACTGACAAAAGTCGGTTTCCACTCAGCATGTGCTATGGTAGAGCAGATCGTACCATAGCGCTGGTCTTCCGTGGAGCATCAGGATTTACTTTTTTCTTCACTATGAGTTCCGTTTCATTTTTAACATATTTATTGCTATATACACGATACTAGTACATATTGTTGATAAAAAATTGCTTTATCACATAATTGCGAAAGTTTGAAAGTTTGTTACCTTTTTACGCCAAAAGTACTGAACGGATTGGTGTTGGTCTAGGCCTGGAATATTTTTTTATTCATAAATTATTTCTTTCTTTCTTCTAAGTTACTATATTTTAGTGTAAGTATATATAAATATTGTTACTTAAAAAAATTATGTTACTTACAAATAAAAAGCTACTTTTGGCCAAAGTTCTAAAAACACCAGGGACTATTTAGTTAAATAGACATACAGCAAAACTACCATACTGGTACAGGTAAGGTAAGCAACCTTACCAGCAACTCTACATAAATTCAATCTATCCCAAAGCAATTAAAAACCTGAAAAATAAAGCCACAAAATGCACTTAATTCCTTCCAAGGTATGACATAAACAGTATTAAGTACACCTGCTGATTAAAACAGAAAATAGTTAAGGTTTTTATTTTATGGGCCACTATCGGTGCGTTTACCCTACGAGTCACAGCGGGACATTTTACACTGAACAAAACTCATTAGTGTTGTTTTGGTTTTTGCGACTATTTGCTAAAGGAAATACCAAATTAATAATTTTACCGATCATTTTTATAGTTGACTAGCTACGCCCCGCGGTTTCACCCGCGTGGTGATAGATATTTTGGATATTATACAATATATTTTTATGAATTGTAGCATATGTGTTATTCTGATGTATAAGCTATATTATTGTAAAGTTTCATTAATATCCATTCAGTAGTTTTTACGTGAAAGAGTAACAAACATCCATCCATACTTGCAAACTTTCGCGTTTATGTAATTAGTAGGACTAGACCCACATAATAAGATTTAATTATTTACCTACTTAAAAAATGCAGAGATCGCAAAGTTTAAAATAATTATGGGACCTGTGTGTATTTCCCACTATAATAAAATTAATAGCGCTTATTATCTACATCAAATTTTAAATAATTTATGGTACTAAACTAACTTAAATAATTGAAGTTACTAGATAACTGATATACATAATACAATACATTACATAGATCACGATAGGGCTGGTCCACCAGTTCAAAGTCGCTCAGCGAGCTATGGAAAGAGCTATGCTCGGAGTTTCTCTGAAGGATAGGATTCGCAACGAATACATCCGACAGAGAACCAAGGTTATCGACATAGCTCTAAGAATTAGCAAGCTGAAGTGGCAGTGGGCCGGCCATATCTCGCGAAGAAGCGACGGCCACTGGGGCAAACGTGTTCTTGAGTGGAGACCACGACTCGGTAAACGTAGTGGTAGGACGCCCTCCGAGTTACATAATCACCCGGCCGATAAATAATCCATAAATATGTTAACAAATCGCGAAAGTTTAGAAAGTTTAAATCTACATACAGACTAGTTGACTAATGTATAAAGACTCCTCCAAAACGGCTGCACCGATTCTTATCCGAATGATTCTTTTCTTTTGACGACCGATGTGGCGCGGTGGACGAAGGTCCGCCTGCGACGCAGGAGGTTGCGGGTTCGATCCCCGCCTCGGAACAATTGTGTGTACGATCTGGAGATATTTGTTGATATTTGTTTGTTCTGGTCGTTTCCTATGTATAATAAAAAAATATCTATCTATGTCATCATCATCCTATAGCAGTCCACTGCTGGACATAGGCCTCCCCCAATGAGCGCCATAGCGCCCTGTCTTCAGCTTGCCGCATCCAGCATCTACCTGCAGTCATTCGCAGGTCGTCATCCCACCTGGTCGGAGGGTGTCCTACACTACATTCACCGAGTTGTGGTCTCCACTCAAGACTCACCCGTTTGCCCCAGCGGCCGTCGGCATGTGAATTGATCTAATTCCAAGATAACCTCAACATCATCACAATAGGGATGTACTGTGTAACTGTCATTGGGTCATATCGATGTTTGATAGTATCGATATCGATTTCATAGTACAGTGCACGTTGTTGTAATTGTGATGTAGAGCTGTGAAGAGTTAGAGGTGGCAGTCAAAGTTAGTGATTATTTTATTGTGTAATTTATGAAATTACCTTCCGAAAAATAAAGTACGTGTTTGGATTGGCCCGTAATGTCTAAATTTTGTTTGTCTAAAATTTAATTATTAAATTGAAATTAAATTGTCCAGTAGGCTGATATTCAACACAACAACAACAACAATCAACACTCTTCCTAAGAAACTTAGTAATGTTAAAATAAATTACATATTAATTTAGTTTTAAATTTTTCTTCAGTTACTTACTGACTACTTACCTTTTAAATGATATACTGAATCCTGTTCTTTGGCCATTATTCTGCAGATGAGAGACGTTTCTCTTTATTTTACTGTTGGAAATCAATAATATCTTAACTTAGAGCTAAGCTAAGTAAAGTTAGAAGACAATCTCTATTATAGCATCTTTTAATTGGATTAGGAAAAGTGTCATTTGAGGCCTTAGTCTCTTTATCATAACGCCGTACGCTGCGGTATGCGGTGTTGGACACTTAATCATTTGAAAATGTTCTAGAACGGTCTTTCGTTCCATCAAAGTCTACGTCAGCGGTGAGAGGCCAGCCCGGTGTAGTGGGAACTGGGTACTACCCACACACAGGACGACATCGTCTCGATATCACACTGTAATTTGAGAATCAAAATGACCGTGTCTCCGCACTGGCAGTCGACGTTGCGTCGTGACGTTTGTGTCGTATAACGCAGCGTATTGCGTCGCGATCAAGGGACCAAAGCTTTAGACGGAATATTAAATTTGCTATCCCGTAACAGTTTAAAAAAAAAAAATATAGTAGCAGGAGTGTTTTGTTCGACCTATAGAATTACATGTCTAAATATTCAGAACTCTACTTCTCTGTCTCATGACGAAGCAGTTTCTTCACAAAGTACCTAGTTCTTATTTGCAATCATTAAAGTGTAGGTACTTAATCAGAATTAGATCAGATTACTTTTGTAACAAGTAGGTTCTAAAGCCTCTCAAAGTAATCTGTTGTTTAAACTATCGCATAAAAAGTTTTATCGCTTTCGATCTAGCAAGACTAGAATAGTCTCAAATCTATTTAGTAGTATAAGAAGTTACTTTACCCATTAAGCGTTCTAGTAGATATTACTTTTCGGCGTTAAGACAGAGTTCTTGAGTGGAGACCACGACTCGGTAAACGTAGTATAGGACGCCCTCCGACCCGGTGGGATGACGACCTGCGAAAGACTGCAGGTAGATGCTGGATGCCGCAAGCTGAAGAGAAGGGCACTATGGTGCTCATTGGGGGGCCTATGTCCATCAGTGGATTGCTATAGGCTGATGATGATAATGGTAAGATAGACTGTAATTTTGATATTAAAAGAGAATAAAATGAATATTACTTTCTCAATATCTGAGAAAACTCTACCAAAGACGTAGACATAAGCTTGAAATCAGAAAAAACGTTGATTTTAATTTCTAGAAACGTTTTAATAGCCAACAATAGAAGGCTTATTTAAAAGCTCCGTAAGATTTCAGACGATATTATGCTTTCATCTCGCAGACTTATGACTGTCTGTAGCCGTAGTAACCATATCGACCCGCTAGGGCTGGACAAGGGAAGGTCGATGTCGATAAATTATTCCGTAGTGAGTCTGCGTTCTTTTGAATTTTTTGTACCTTGGTTTAATTACAGTATCACCTGTAGGGCGCTAAGAATTTAGTATAGAATAGATAAGAATATTTTATTTACTTATAGAAGTATATATACATATTTAAGTCAATGTATTGGTTGCTCACACTCGTTTTGAACTTGTAGTTATTATATTGACGACCGATGATTGATTCCCGCTTCGAAACAATTGTGTACGATCTGCAGAAATTTGTTCCGGGTGTTCTGGTCGTTTTCTATGTCGTTTTCATAAGCATATTGTAAAAAATATATATCTATGTAATATATTGTATTATGTATATCAGTTATCTAGTACCCATAACACAAGCTCTGCTTACCATGAGGCTAGATAATGCTGTGTGAATTATCCAGCATTATTTATATATTAAAATAATATAATTCACATAAAAAAAAAGAAAAAAAAATATTACATTGCGTTTGGATAAAGATAAACATTATTGTAAAATAAAAAAATCCCTCCATTAAATAATACTTATGAAGGAATCGCGGCTAGCTCTTCCCGGGATGCTGATGTAATAATAGTCGAGTATAGGGACAATAGCTATATTGTATAAAACTACGACTAATATGGATGTTAATGAGTGCGGTTTGAATACAATTAAAGTATTATTGTATGGAGGGATTTTTTTTGAATAAATACATGTCATGTATGTTGGTAAGTATAATAAAACGACAGCTCAAACGTTCTCACCAGAATCAACACGCTTGTAAAGTAAGTATTATTCCTAGTATCTTAAACTCGCTGTTCCCACAACTAGACTACATAAGATAAGTGTATCTTTTAAAGGGCAATGTATACGCTTCTACAACAAAACTCCAAGTGAGTTACAAAAATTATCAATAAATAAATTTAAAAAAATTGTGAAGCATATTCTTTGTAAAAAGGCTTATTACAAAATATCAGATTATCTAGAAGATAAAAAAGCTTGGAACGAGTTTTGCTCCAACTCAAAATCTAACAACTTACAGATAAGCAAATCATATGTACTAGACACATAAGTTATGAACATACTAGTGGTTTCTTCTCACTTCTTCCACTGGTGGACAAAAAATTGAAGTGAATATCAATATAAAATATGACTTGTCTAAGTGGTTATTTGTAAGCCTAAAGAAATAAACGTTCATTTCATTTCATTTCAGTATTAGGTTCATAAGCATATTTTTAGAGGTCTGTACTTATACAAAATAATTCCCCATTGTCGTGCGGGTTGTGTCATAAAGCATTAACTGGCTTCATCTTAATTTCGTTTCTATCTCCAATAACTTCTCTCTTCTATCTCCTGATTATTGGAGATAGAAACGAGATTAAGATGAAGCCACGTAATATTTTAGGACACATCCCGCGCGACAATGCATGCAAAGTCTGCATTGCCGACATCAGTAATTTCGCCAAATGTTAATGGCTTGTTTTTTGTTTTTTCGACGACCGATGTGGCGCGGTGGGCGAAGGTCCGCCTGCAACGCAGGAGGTTGCGGGTTCGATTCCCGCCTCGAAACAATTGTGTGTACGATCTGCAGATATTTGTTCCGGGTGTTCTGGTCGTTTTCTATGTATAATAAAAAATATCTATCTATGTAATGTATTGTATTATGTATATCAGTTATCTAGTACCCATAACACAAGCTTTGCTTACCATGGGGCTAGATAATGCTGTGTGGATTGTCCAGCATTATTTATTTATTTATTATTATTTATTTTACCTACCTACATAGACTTAACTGACAGCCTGAACCCGTAAAAAAAATACTCGTCAAAAAAAATAAGACAATGCTGTTAGGACCTGATATTGAGCTGTAACTATTAAAAAAATCACTTATGCATTTATTGGTGAACTTTATATAGTAGCCATTTTATATCAAGAGATCGCCACGTCACAGGCGACGACCATAGACAAGGAGAAATTGGTTATGTCTCAACAAATGCAAGTGACAAGAGAGTTGGTTAGACCGAGTAAACATGAAAACGAATCAGAAACTCAGTTTTTGTAGCGTTATGATACGAGAAATTAAAGCGCTTATCAGTGGAAGCTTATGTCTCACTTTTGTCCAGGAGTGGAATAGCTTAGGCTCTAGCTATGGACTTAATATTTCATCGATAGCTCCCACTCACAAACTCATCGACACCGCCCCGTCCCTATCACCTCATGGTTTATTTTGATAATTAGCGCTCGTTCGACAAGCGAGTGGATTTACCCCGTATTCACAATATGCCCGCTGCCCACTGCCCAATCTGCCCATCCTTTCAATGGGGCTTAAAGTTCTAATTAGCTGGTTTTTGGGGATGAATGAAGCGATTACCTATTCATTTATTCAATACACTATTATTGATAACAATAATGCGGAACAATTTGTGTGTTTTTATTTGTTTGTGCAAATAATTTTAACGTTTTGAAATAACTAAAAGAAGACTTCAAACTTCTTAGTATTTACACTGTTAGGTCTTTTTAATAATTTTAATGTATAAATAAAATAAATAAAAATAAAAAAGCCTTTTATTCCTCAACCTTAAATAACATTGATCAATCATGCTTATGAAAAATTTGTTAAATCTAATGTAAGTATGTCAAATATTATAGAAAATGTCAGTATGTAGATTTAATAATTTAATAATATTTAATAACGTATTTTAAAAGTTGTTTATTTCGATTGAATTTAATGCATATATTGAATAAGTAGTTAGGACCCCTCTTGGGTCTAAAGGCCTCCTCCAGTTCTGTCCAGTGTTTGCGGTCTCAATTTTAATGTATACAAGTAATAAATAAATATATAATGCTGGAAGAAATAAATAAATAACAGAATAAATAAGCTAAGCAGAGCTTGTGTTATGCGTACTAGATGACTGATAAACATCCTACTAATATTATAAACGTGAAAGTTTGTATGTTTGTTGCTCTTTCACGCAAAAACTACTGAATGGATTTTGATGAAACTTCACAATAATATAGCTTAAGTACATATCAGAATAACACATACGCTACAATTCATAAAGATATATTGTATATTATCCAAAATATCTATCACCACGCGGGTGAAACCGCGGGGCGCAGCTAGTAATTATATATATATACATAGATTATACTCTATACTATATATAGAGGTCATCGCAAAATCTCGTTATTAACTCTGATACTTTTTATAAACATTTCTATCATAAATAAACCTTATTGCAATAATCTGTATAAGAAAAACGTTGACCACTTTTGATAAACACCGGCTCGGTAAACGTAGTGTAGGACACCCTCCGACCAGGCGGGATGACGACCTGCGAAAGACTGCAGGTAGATGCTGGATGCGTCAAGCTGAAGACAGGGCGCTATGGCGCTATTTGGGGGTTGCCTATATCCAGCAGTGGACTAACATAGGTTGATGATAAACACCAACAAAATTGTCTGTCTGTCCATCACAGCTAATTACTACAAGCAAAAACCTATTGCTTTGAGTGGAATTTAATAAACAACAAACGTTTCTCGCACCAAATTATGTTAATATTAAATTCTTATCTGTATATAAAAGCTCGTAATTAGAGACTCCGTCACCTGCGGATCTTTTCAATTTGCTTCAGAATATTTTTATAATGGCAATTCTTTCTCAAGGACTTTAAGGTGCAGTCACTGAAAAGCGACTGGTTTTTGAACACGTTGATTGCTGAAATCACACCTTATGTGTTTTCTACAAGTGACGCATGTGTGGGCACACACTCATGACATGCGTAATATGCGAAAATCCACACTAGCGCAGCGGCTGAGAAAATACAGATCTGTGTGTCTCAGCACAGTCGTAATATGTTTTTTCGAACGAAACGCATGTGCGGCGCAACACAACCGCTGTGTAGAGCGGCAGCATGAATGGCTTAGGTTAAAAAAAAGATCGAAATCGAAAAAAGATCGCTGTCGACGTGTATGAAAACTTCTTTGAACACTTTTTGGGTGAATAAAAATCATGGAACTCGCGTTATTGTCACCGACCGAACGCTTTCCTAACTGTATATGTACCTATCTATATGAGTACTTCTTGCCGAGGTCGCTCCGCGGAGACTGTGAAGCCTTGAAGGTTCTGGACGGAGCTAGGCTGGCTATGCTAGCAAACTACTACGCATAAAGGACCAACTGGAGTCCAAATGTGGAAAATGGAGTACCCCCACCTGAACCTGAACCTGAGTACTTCTTGGGTGAATAAAATGCGTTAATAGCGACATCGTCACCGCACGCTTCCCAGTGCAAATCTATACTTTACATTATAAAGAGGAAAGGTTTGATTTTTTGTTTGCTTGTAATGAATAGGCTCCGAAACGACAGGACCGATTTGAAAAATTATATCACCGTTGGGAAGCTACACTATCCCCGGTGAACATAGGCTGTATTATATTTTCAAAAAAGTTAGGGATCCGTACTAAAACCGTGCGAAGCCGGGAAGGTCCGCTAGTAGGGTGAATAAAAATCATGAAACTCGCGTCATGGTCACCGAACGCTTTCCTAACTGTGTATATGTACTTTTTGGGTGCCAAAATGCGTGAATCTAGCGTCATCATCACCGTATGCTTCCCAGTATCATCATCATCATCATCATCAGCCCATAGCAGTCTACTGCTGGACATTGGCCTCCCCCAATGAGCGCCATAGCGCCCTGTCTTCAGCTTGCCGCATCCAGCATCTACCTGCAGTCTTTCGCAGGTCGTCATCCCACCTGGTCGGAGGGCGTTCTACACTACATTTACCGAGTCGTGGTCTCGACTCATGAACACGTTTGCCCCAGCGGCCGTCGGTTCGTCCCAGGTATAAATAAAATATAAAAACACTTAGTTTTCACTTCTATCTGCAGTCCCTAAGGACTGCTCCGCATGTTTTTTTTAATAAGGATTTTGTGTTTGTGAATCTCTTATTATTGAGGAGGTTTTGAGTCCAAAAGCCAAAGTTATCGACATCATCGGGAATAAGCAAGCTGAAGTGGCAGTGGGCCGGCAATAACTCGACAACCCGGAGGCCGGAGGGCGTCCTACTCAACGATTACCGTGTCGCGGTCTCAACCACGTTTACCCCAGCTGTTGTCGGTTCTTCGCGAGGTATGGCATAACATTCCAGATGCCTACTAATAACACAATCTTGAATTCACGTAATAACTGCGCCTATTTTCACAAAGTATGTGAAATACATAGATAGATAGAAAACACTTTATTATACCACACAAAACAGAAAACAATACAGGAATGAACAATAGAATAAAGGAAGTATAAAGGCCGGCCTTATCGCTGAGAGCGATCTCTTCCAGGCAACCTTAGGATGTACTGGACATGAAGGAACAAATAGACGGTGGCACTTAATAAATATAGATAAATAAGATAACAAATACCTACATTACAATTGACGACCTATGTGGCGCGGTGGGCGATGGTCCACCTGCGACGCAGGAGGTTGCGGGTTCGATTCCCGCCTCGGAGCAATTGTGTGTACGATCTGCAGATATTTGTTCCGAGTGTTCTGGTCGTTTTCTATGTATAATAAAAAAATATCTATCTATGTAAATGTATTGTATTATCTAGTACCCATAACACAAGCTCTGCTTACCATGGGGCTAGATGATGCTGTGTGGTCTGTCCAGCATTATTTATCTATTTATTTATTAATATACATGTGCATAAAAAACAAATAAATGAATATCTATAGCTTCGCATAATCCAGCAGTCGCTTTTCAAAATCGGCAAATTTTTCCACCGGTCAATCCGCCATCAATTTTAGGAAAGTTGCTGAGCACTGCGAGTTTCTAAACTTAATTTTATTTTTCACTTTTCATTTTATTAATGAACTTTTCATTGATAAGCGAGTTTTGGCGGCGCGGGCTGACGTGAAGTTTTAGCTCCGTGTAGCTTGAACTTTATCACACCGACCGAGACTGACTCGGAATTATAATAATAAATAAATAAATAAATCATTTATTTCATCATCATCATCAGCCTATAGCAGTCCACTGCTGGATATAGGCCTCCCCCAAGGAGCGCCATAGCGCCCTGTCTTCAGCTTAACGCATCCAGCATCTACCTGCAGTCTTTCGCAGGTCTTCATCCCACCTGGTCGGAGGGCAAGGAGCGAGGAGTCGTGGTCTCCACTCAAGAACACGTTTGCCCCAGCGGCCGTCGGTTCTTCGCGAGATATGGCTGGCCCATTGCCACTTCAGCTTGCTAATTCTTTGAGCTATGTCGATAACTTTGGTTCTCTGTCGGATGTATTCGTTGCGAATCCTATCCTTCAGAGAAACTCCGAGCATAGCTCTTTCCATAGCTCGCTGAGCGACTTTGAACTGGTGGACCAGCCCTATCGTGAGTGTCCACGTCTCAGCTCCGTAGGTCATAGTCACAACGGGTAGGACGCACTGTATATACTTACATATTTGTGATTTAGTATGATAAAATTTTACAAATCGCAAGCTAAGAACCGGCCCTTTACCCTATTCAATAATACGCCGAAAGTGTAACAGTACACCATAATGTAGCCCGCTGCACTTTGAACTGAGTGCTTTAGTGTTGCCAACTGGAAAAAAACTTTTTCAGAAGCCTGCAATTAACTTTGACACAGCTATTTGATTTTGTTGGTCAACTAGGACGAGTTTTCTAGTCCTTTTTGTTACATTTATTTGTGAACTGCACGACGACTGCAAATGAACTGCAATCGGACTGCGCAGTTGGTTTGCAGTCCTATTGCGGTCGTGTCAACTGCATTCAAACTGCAAATGAACTGCAATTTGCGGTTGGATTGCAGTTGAAATGCAGTCCGTCTGTCTAGAGCCTTAAGTGTGCCTATTAAGCTACTTACCTTTATCAGTCATCATAAGTAACCTAATCGACCGATATGGCGCGGTGGGCGAAGGTCCGCCTGCGACGTAGGAGGGTTCAATTCCTGCCTCGGAACAATTGTGTGTACGATCTGCAGATATTTGTTCCGGGTGTTCTGGTCGTTTTCTATGTATAATAAAAAATATCTATCTATGTAATATATAGTATTATGTATATCAGTAATCTAGTACCTACCCATAACACAAGCTCTGCTTACCATGGGGCTAGATAAGATAATGCTGTGTGAATTGTCCAGCATTATTTATATATTATTTTTTTAGCATTAATCATAACATAAGTTATGATTAATGCTGGACAAAATAATGCAGTGCATATTTTGGGGCAAGATGATTTTATGTAATTTTCCAGTATATGTTAAGTACTGTATTTGTTAAAACGAATATGATTTAATAATAAATAAATGACTATAGTCAATTCACATCTATTTAAATAAAATGTATGATAAGTTTTTCGAAGATAATAATACAATTTATAAGGCTGATTCGTATTAACATTTAACAAGCAAACAAACTTGTAATTCCACAATTCATTCCGTTTCAATACTTTCACATGATCATCAGAAAAGTTTCTTTTGAGTTACAAATTACCCATAATTAGGGTAAGTTTTGTAAAGTTGGCTACACACAGGCGCCGGCAAATGAGCTGATTCAATAACATTTTATCTCTTGTTTTGACATCTTATTGACGATGAAACTTACATAAAATCACACCTATAATTTTTAGACTAAGTTTGGATGGATGTCTTTCACGCTAGCTTTATTTTGGTCATTATTACTATTCGGCCGGGTGATTATGTAACTCGCGACCGGTTTGCGACAGGCGTAAATTAGGCAATCAGTGCTGTCAAACGTCAATTTTGTATTAGTTTGACACCAGCTACAACGTCGAAATTGGTCAAAATTGGCGTCTGACAGCATTGATTGCTTAATTTACGCTTGTCGCAAACCGGTCGCGAGTTACACAATCACCATACGGATGTAGCTGAAAGTTTGCATCATATCAGCCCACCCACGTCCACAGTTCACAGTTCTACGTCCATAGGCAATCTATTTCTATATTCTTATATAATTTTTATTTTACTTGGATAAATATGTACCTATGTACAGGGTTTTACTTAAATAGGTACTATTGCTTAAACTACATCTATGTTATCTGTTTGCCCTCTTTTGGCAAAGGCCTCCTCCAACCCCTTCCACTTTACTCTATCCTCGCCAACCTTATCCACGTTTTCCCTGCTCGTCTCTTAGCTCGTCCTCCCATCTTTTGAACTGTCTCCCTTTATTTAGTTTGATGTATCTTGGAAACCAATCCGTCAGCGTTTTGCTCGGCAATCTATACGTCGCCACAAATCCTGAGCCAGCTCTATCTCTATCTAAGACTATGTACTATGTACCTACATTTTAGCAAAGTACCTACTTATGTATATAACTCAAAAAAGAATCCCTCAGACAGAATGCTATAATTTCGTCGGACCATTGAGTTTGCCTTATTTAAATAACCTGTGACCACCGTGCCACAGAGGTCGTCAATTTTCAACAAAGTAGGTAGGTTAGTACCTACTTTATAAACAAGTGCAATTTAATATGTTTGCGAAGCTAATTGGTTACAAATGATAGAGTGCATAGAAAGGACATTAATATTATCCTACGAATATTGTAAACGCGAAAGTTTGTAAGTATGGATGGATGTTTGTAACTCTTTCACGTAAAAACTACTGAATGGATTTTGATGAAACTTTACAATAATATAGCTTATACATCAGAATAACGCTTATGCTACAATTCATAAAGATATATTGTATATTATCCAAAATATCTATCACGATGCGGGTGAAACCGCGGGTCGCAGCTAGTTAAAAATAAAATTCAGTTTACTTATTGAACCTTATAATTTTTATTATATTACTAGCGCCCCGCGGCTTCACCCACGTGGAAATTTCTGCGCAATTTTACCATGTTTTCTCACCGTCCTTCCCTGGACTACGACAAACATTTCAAAACCAAAATCAGGTAAATCGGCCCAGCCGTTCTCGAGTTTTAGCGAGACTAACGAACAAGATTATAACCTGTGCTGGCGTACGTACGTACACTCCATCTTTACTCATTGACCTTATGATTTTTTGTGTTATTTTTCTGTAATATTAAGTAGGTATATAATGATTTCTAATTTTAATATTATAATATAAAGGTAACATTGTACTCTATTGCATTGGGTGTTCCCGTCAAAATAGAGGTACGTTTGTAAATAAATAAAAAAACTCAAAGAAGTGATTTCAAAAGCAGTTTTTAAATCATTCGCCGAAGATCAAGTGCAAATTCCTCGAACAAAGACGTCACGAGGCAGTGTTGCCACATTATACATCAAAGCTCCCTTTTACGGCGGCCATTGCATAAACATGTACTTGACTTGGAATCAGTCACGGTGGAGAATATAAATGTAAGGTATTTGCTGGTTTTAATATTTTATTTTCGCTTATTCAACCTCTTTAGCCGATCTATAGGGAGACGTCGTTAGGTTTATATTTTTTACTAGTTATAGCCCGCAGCTTCCCCTGCCCTTTTCCGAGATAAATTGTAGTCTAAAAATGACATAATAATCTAAGAATATGCCATATCCGGTCTAAACCTACCATCATCATGATCATCAGCCTAAGATAGTCTACATAGGCCTCCCCATAGCGCCATAGCGCCCTGTCTTCAGCTTGACGCATCCAGCATCTACCTTTTGGACTAAGAGAACGCCAAAATAATATCCTGTATAAAATAATATCAAGCTCAATATTTGCATAGATATTGGTAGGTAGATGGGATTACGACCTGCGAAAGACTGCAGGTAGATGCTGGATGCGGCAAGCTGAAGACAGGGCGCTATAGCGCTCATTGGGGGAGGCCTATGTCCAGCAGTGGACTGCTATAGGCTGATGATGATGATGATGACTTTACTACATCGCCAAGACTGTGGCCAAGACTATCTCAAAGTTCCTTGACCTTTCCAAAATGGTAAAGCTACATCGTTAGGCAGAAAAACCAGCATTTATTCACAATAAAATAAAGAAAAATATAAATATATGTAAAGAGGTTTTACATACAAGCGGAGTATGTAAATTTAGACAGACGCACGTTCTGCCTGAGCGACGAACGGCAACTGATTTGAATTTGGAATCTTGAGTGGTTTGATCTGGGCAAGCGCATTCAATGGTGAATATAAGAGTGGCCAGCTGTTTTGGAATTCCTTACAATTGTGGAGAGGTTTGGTGAAAAAAAAACTAGCCAAGTCAAACCTTAACCTTCAATAATATTATCTTAAGTAAGCAGAAATTATATTTTAAGTTGTTATAAAATATTTTATGTTGTCTATACCTAATATAAAAATGAATCGCTGAATGTGTTGCTAAGCTCAAATCTCGAGTGCAGCTGAACCGATTTCGCTAATTCTATTTTTAGAATATTGTTTGAAATACGAGGATGGTTCTTACGGAGAAAAAAAGAGAAAAATTTAAAAAATTGCCTGAAATAAATGACCACCCGCGCAAAGCCGGGACGGGCCGCTAGTCATTAATAAATTTCAGGTGCAGTCGATCTCACTTCTTTTGTCTTTGAAGTCAACAAACAAGACATTTATTGAACAGGTTGTCATTTCACATTCATGATTTTGATGGGATTTTAATTTATTATAACCTGTTTATTATATACTGTGTTATTATTAAAATATGTCAAAAACCATTTAATTAAAAAATGTTACTATACAATTGACGAAGTTATGGCTGACACATCTTTATTTTGTGAAGAAAATTCTGATATTTAAAAATAAGTGAGATCTATGTAGGTACATTTTACAAATTTTATGTAATGTTTCGATATGTCTTAAATAAGTTTAAAGATGAAATAAATGACTTTAGACTTAGACTTTTATGACTTTTTTTAAGTTTGAATAGATTTTAATTTACTACAATTAGTTAATTTAGTTTTGGTACATAACAAAACTAACATTTAATTAAAGCATTACTAACAAATTATGGATCTTTGTCATCCTAAATTAATTTAATTTAATTTATAATATTAATTTATTTTTAAAAGATCAAAAGACAAAAACGAAATATCGAAATAAACATACACATTATAAAAGCTTATTAATAAAGGATTTTTTTAAATAAAAATTACTAAAATATCAAAGTGGTCCTCCTCCTCCTCATCATCATCATCATAATCAGCCTACGATAGTTCACCCCCCAATGAGCGCCATAGCGCCCTGTCTTCAGCTTGCCGCATCCACCATCTACCTGCAGTCTTTCGCAGGTCGTCATGGGTAATAAGTATGCCTTTTGTCTATTATTTTACTAATTCTATTTTGGCTGCTACTACTAAACTTACTAAACTAAGCTAACTTACTAAAATTCACCCAAAGTAAAAATAGTGTGAGTTGCAGAACGAAGAGTATAGCTTTTTTACGATTCATCAACTCACACCAGTTGGGACTAGATTCTTGGTGTGAGTTGTCGAACGACCCGGACGGATGGCGTACACACCGTAAAATTTTAACTCGCTATTCTCAGACAGAGATTCTATCATATTTATTATTATCTATGGTTACCCTACAATACTATTTTCTATGCTCTATCCAAAGCTAACTTAAGCTTGGATTTATATCACAACGATGGCGTATTAGCCTTCATTCCGCATAATTTGCTTATCTTCTATTCCAATCTGACGTTATGGTATCTTTAGGTAAAATCCGTGCGCGATCTGAAAGGGACGGAACCTTGTCAAAATAAATATTATAAGTCACATTTCTCCATCAATCAAGGTATTCGTTAACCCGCATTTCTTAAATTAACACGCAATAATATATAATAACATAATATATACAATATTTATTTATTTATTTATTTAGAAACAAAATCCACAGCCTTTAAAACTAATATTAACATATTTAATAACTAAACTTAAGGCCAATAAAAGATTTACTTTGTATAAAATAAAAAAATGACTATCACTATAAATCAAATTAATAAAAGCTAAAACAATTTGAATGACATAAGAAAAAAAGAGTAATAAGATTAATATAATATAAATAAATAAATAATGCTATAGGCTGATTCACTTCCCGCTGCCTGTCTGTCCCTATGTATGCTTCTTTGAAACTATGCAACAGATTTTGATGCGGTTTTTTAAGACAGTGGGAAGCGATTTTGTTTATACTATGTATGTAGTGAATTTATTAAACATCTAGTTATTGCTGCGCGCGAACAGAATGGGATGGATTAGCAACGAAAACTAAAACGGTCGGACAAATTTGATAAGGTTTTGTTATTTATTGTATTTAAGACGACCGATGTGGCGCGGTGGGCGAAGGTCCGCCTGCGACGTAGGAGGTTGCGGGTTCGATTCCCGCCTCGGAACAATTGTGTGTACGATCTGCAGATATTTGTTCCGGGTGTTCTGGTCGTTTTCTATGTATAATAAAAAATATCTATCTATGTAATGTATTGTATTATGTATATCAGTTATCTAGTACCCATAACACAAGCTCTGCTTAACATTGGGCTAGATAATGCTGTGTCAATTGTCCAGCATTATTTACTCGTATTTTTTTTGGGATATTATTTAATTCCTTAGAGATTACCTACCCCAGGGCGAGGATTTACGCACTATAATAAAAAAAACTTAACAGATTGATATTAATATTTTAGGTATATTTTCCTTTAATGTAACCCCAAAAGATAAAACGTTATTCTTAAACATTTTCCCTCAGTTTCAAAGTTTTCTGCTTCCGTGTCTATAAATAATGAAACACTTGAGTAATCTTTCGAACTTTCAATGTATTTTTAGAGGGTTGAAATATAAGTCAGGGGTGGAATCTAGGGGGGTATTTTACGATATATTTCTTGTCTATTGTTTTTAAAACGTTGTCAATTCGACAGGACCTCTGTGGCAAGGTGGGTGAAGGTCCGCTTGCAACGCTGGAGGTTGCAGGTCCGAGTCCCGCCCCGGGATAATTGTGTGTACGATCTGCAGATATTTGTTCCGGGTGTTCTGGTCGTTATCTACGAGAATGTAGAATAAAAAATATCTACGTAATGTATTAAGTATAATCAGTCATCTAGTACCCATAACAGAAGTTCTGCTTAGCTTGGGGCTAGATGCTGTGCGGATTGTCCAGCATTATTTATTAATTTTCTGCTTGCTTTGGTACCCTAATTTTACTAAATTATTGCGAATGACTCTTTGTCATTTTACATTTGATGAAAGAAAGTACAGATGAATGGACGCGTGCAAGAGTCAAGGTTGAAAGCAATCTATCAATCTCGCCACATCGTTCAAATAGCACTGCACGCACTATCTAGAGATTAGACGATACCATTGTCATAGTAAAGCGATTGGTGAGCAGAATTTGGCCAGTCAGTGAATTTGCTGAACATCGTCTATCATAAATCTCGTTTTCCTATACTTAAAGCCACCTAAAGCTCTGCACATATTAATGCCAACGCCGCTACCAACAGCAAAAAAATGTGCATTGAATATGAGCTATACCTCGATAATGTTAGGTACATTTTACAGTGACAAAATGGCTTCCCACATACTACAAACGTGTGGCCCGCGAAAATCTTTGTCTCTATCTAAATTTATTTAAACTCTTTAATCTTAAGTTTTATTAAAAGTCTTTAATCTTCGTAAATGTAATCTTTATCTTCGCTTATGTTAATTATTGACTCATCACGATCGAGCAACATGACTCCTAAGCGACTCGACTTATTATTTTTCATTTGAGCAACGTTTACCCCTTGAGCTTACCCTTTACCCCTTAGACTTGAGCACGTAAATGCAAATCAGAATTGTCTTCTAATAGCTATCCAATTATAATCACCATGAGTTTCAGCAGCTTGACTCATTACCCTTAAAAGACTTTTACTCCATAAAAATATTTCACTATTACTTATTGTTAAATAATAAAGAGTTGTTCCATAATAGTGCTCACGATCGACATGACCACATTATTGACATGTTCATATTTTATAACATATTAATCAAAATCATTTTAAAATGTCATTGTATGAAATGTTTGCATGCCAATGTGTTGTGGTGAAGTATGTGACACTACCTATTCTAATGTTTAAGACCTTGTATTATGACCATATGTCTTGCAATAAATGAATTGAATTGACCCATCTTGAGCGATATGACATGTGAGCAATACGACCCATGAGAAACATGACTCATTTAACTACAAATCACAGGTAAGCTCCACGTAAGTGCAATCTAGTCGCTAAAGACATTAAGATGTTGCATTACGAGACATTAGTGGAGTTGGCAGTTAAATCACGTTTGGAGTATAAATTTTCTATGATAATGGTGATTTCTAGCTCGTATTAGAAAGCACTAAGTCATTATTCATAACTAGTTTCCGCACGTGGTTTCGCTTATGGTACCAAGCTGGTTATAACGTGGTACCCAACCCACTTACATTGTTTAATTTTTATCGTTGTTCGAAATAAAGTTATTTTATTTATTAAAATGTTTGTAATATGGTATGTACTGTAAGTATTTTTTTTGCACATCAAACAGAAAAAAACGGTAAAGAACAAACAAACAAAGATACAGATACAACATGAGGAGCCTTATCGCTCAGAGCGATTTCTTCCTAAGTTAGTCCGCTGGACATAGGCCTCCCCCAGTGAGCGTCATAGCGCCCTGTCTTCAGCTTAACGCATTCAGCATCTACCTGCAGTCTTTCGCAGGTCATCATCCCACCTGGTCGTAACAGAAATTAACAATTAACTACTCAACTACTCAAGTTTTGTTCCTTCATGTCCAGTCCATCCAAAGGTTGCCTGGAAGAGATAGCTCTCAGCGATAAGGCCGCCCTTTATACTTCCTTTATTCTATTGTTTTCGGTTCAGTGTGGTAAAGTGTTTTCTTTCTCTAAATGGTTGAAAATTGGTCTGAACTTAATTTCATTTCTCCATTTCGGTACGAAGCGGTATTTTTCTATTTTAGCCTAAACATCATTAGTGGGAGAAACGTTGATTGATCGCCAGAAAGTGTTAAATACGTGCTGACAGACAGACAGACGTGTTCTGGAGTTAACTCATACTAAAATTTTAAATCACGATGTAAAATTATATCAATATTTATCGACAAGTACATCTTTAAAAAAAAATATTATAATGTTAGTAGCCAACCCCTATTTCGGGCGTCCTACACTACGTTTACCGAATCGTTGTCTCCACTCAAGAACACGTTTACCTCAGCGCAGCGGCCGTCGGTTCTTCGCGAGATATGGCCGGCTCAATGCCACTTCAGCTTGTTAATTCTTTGAGCTATGTCGATAACCTTGGTTCTCTGTCGGATGTATTCGTTACGAATCCTATCCTTCAGAGAAACTCCGAGCACTCCATAGCTCGCTGAGCGACTTTGAACTGGTGGACCAGCCCTATCGTGAGTGTCCACGTCTGAGCTCCGCAGATCATAACGGGTAGGACGCACTGGTTGAAAACTTTCATTTTCAAGCATTGTTTTAATTGTATGCCTATATTTTGTATCTGTGTCTAAATAAATTAAAAAAAAACAGTAAGGAAGACCTCTCTCACTACTCAAAAAAAACATACTTAGCCACAGCCGAACATCCTAAATTTTTTAAAGTTGGTGTATAAGGACTTTGTTCAAAAGCGGGACAAAATGAGCCGACGAATGTTTTTAAATAAATTAATTAACACTTTGACTGCTGAAATCACACGGTATGTGTTTTGTACAAGTGACTAATATGCGTAAATCCACACTAGCGCAGCGGCTGAGAAAATACAGATCATTGTGACTCAGCACAGCCGTAATATTTTTCGAACGAAACGCATGTGCGGCGCAACACAACCGCTGTGTAGAGCGGCAGCACGAATTTTTTAGGTTAAAAAAAAGATCGCAGTCGTCGAAAAAAAATCACAGTCAAAGTGTTAATAAAATAAAATCATTTATTGTCAATCCATTTCTTAATCTAAACTAATATTAAATACAATAAACAAATTTCTTTTAATAGGCAAAGGGAGTATATATTCAGCATGTACTGCATGCCACGACTTGCGGCGCTGGTTTTCAATATACTCCCGTCCCGTCGGATAGGTGGTCACCGAGGAGATGGCTTCGGCTTGACCATCATCTAGCGCAGTTGGAAGTGGAGTTAGAGAACATCAAATGGCATGTTCTGGGGTTATGTGAAGTCCGTAGAGAGGGGGAGGACACCGTAACCCTAGACTCGGGCCATCTTCTCTACTTTCGCGAGGGTGATAAAACATCCCAGGGTGGCGTAGGCTTCCTCGTCAATAAGGCCCTCTCTAGCAACGTCCAAGAAATCTCCAGTGTGTCGACCAGGGTAGCGTACCTGATCCTTCGGCTGTCCAAGCGGTACAGCATGAAGGTCATCCAGGTCTATGCACCGACCTCGGCACACTTGGATGATGAAGTGGAGGATATGTATGAAGACATATCCAAAGCCTTACATAACACCACTAAGGCCCACTTCAACGTTGTTATGGGGGACTTTAACGGCAAGGTGGGAACCCAGACTGGCAACAAAAAAATACTATTATTATTGAATGTTTTTTAGAGTTACCAGCCTACTGGCCTATATTTGTTTATTTTTGTTCGTTGATTTTATCTATAGATAGGTTTATATCCTTTTCAAACAGTCAGACACGCACCAACAACATAATATTATATATATGATTTTATGGTATTTATGTATATTTGGGCGAAGGTCCGCTTGCGACGCAGGAGGTTGCGGGTTCGATTCCCGCCTCGGAACAATTGTGTGTACGATCAACAGATATTTGTTTCGGTTGCTCTGGTCGTTGTCTATATATAATAAAAAACATCTATCTATGTAATGTATTGTATTATGTATATCAGTTATCTAGTACCCATAACACAAGCTCTGCTTACCATGGGGCTAGATAATGCTGTGTGAATTGTCCAGCATTATTTATTATTATACGATTTATAGACACAGATTTTTCTCTAATCGTAAGTCCCATAGGGTCCTGTGATCATAGTGGTTTCGGCAGAATATCAGCGCCTATCTACTCCTGAGTAGTGACATTTACGCTGAGTTTACCTTTTAACACTTTGAGTGCTGAAAACGCACGGTATGAGTTTTCTACAATGACTAATCGACTAAATGTGACTAAACTGCAAAAATCCACACTAGCGCAGCGGCTGAGAAAATAAAGATCTTTGTAACTCAGCACAGCCGTAATATTTTTCGAACGAAACGCATGTGCGGCGCAACACAACCGCAGTGTAGAGCGGCAGCACGAATTTTTTTTTTCTAAATAATTATAATCAATCTGCTTACGTAATATTTGAACGGCCCCATACCTACTTAGTTTATGTTTTGTACTGCAGCAGCAAATAAATGAAACTCTGTGTCTCTGTCTAAGAAAAAAAAAAATAAGATGTGAATAGTTCTAATCCCAGTTAAGGCTAAATTGCTGACCACCTGACCACTACGCCAGCACAGCTATTCGGTGTCAATTCGTAAACGGCGACACTCCCAGGGAATCGATGGCTTCCTGCCAGGACAAGCACACTCGACATACTTTCACAAGAGTAAGGGCTCGTACACACCGGTGGAAAGATTTATTACCAGCTTTTACTTAACTTTATCATCCTACTTAATATTATAAACGAGAAAGTTTGTAAGTATGGATGGATGTTTGTTACTCTTTTTAATGAGCTTGTGTTTTGGTTACTAGATGACTGATATACTTAATACAATATAATACATGTATAGATACTACCATATTTTTTTATTATACATAGGTAACGACCAGAACACCCGGAACAAAAAATATCTGCAGATCTCAAACACAATTGTTCCGAGCCGGGAATCGAACCCGCAACCTCCTGCGTCGCAGGCGGACCTTCGCCCACCGCGTTACAGAGGTCGTCAATAATTTACGACTTTACTTTAAAAAAGATCAACTACAAAACGCTGATGGATTGGTTTCTAAGAAATAGAGGGAGACAGTTCAAAAGATGGGAGGACGAGCTAAGAGACGAGCAGGGAAAACGTGGATAAGGTTGGCGAGGATAGAGTAAAGTGGAAGGGGTTGGAGGAGGCCTTTGCCAAAAGAGGGCAAACAGATAACGTAGATGTAGTTTAAGCAATAGTATTTAAGTAAAACCATGTACCATCGCCGCAAGATCTGCCTTTCCAGTTTGAAATTATTTTCCCTTGCGTTTGTAGAAATTAAGCAAGGGGGTGGCAACCGGTCACTTCACAGAAAAATCACCCTTGTGGTGTATAGGCAGATCTTGCGGCGATAGTCCCTATATACATTATTTTCTGAATAAAAGGCAAATTAACTTTAAAAAAGATACCCCCAATGTGTTCTCAACTTTACAAGACCCGTGTACAGAAGCCCTTATCCCATACTTCCACGATTTAAACTTTGTAACAAATTCCAGCAATTTACGAATGTAAAGTGGAATTTTATACCTTACTGAATTGAATCGGGAAACCGATTATTTGACTAGGCGGGCTTATGAATAGATTAGACTTCTACAAGGCAACCTGTGATCGTCGTAAGTTTTCTATTTGAATTCTATTTGAATGACAAAAGTCGCAGAGGTTGAATTTGTATAAATAAATAATGATGGACAATCCACACAGCATCATCTAGCCCCGAGATAAGCAGGGCTTGTATTTGCTTGTGGTTTTTTTCTAACAGCTACCTATTAGACCTTCGATTTAGAATCCAAGATATTTTATGTCAACAAATAAATTTATGAAGGAAAATTTAACAATAACATCAATACTACAAGTGTAACTTCTATGTTACTAGTTCTAAGTCGCTCAGCGAGCTATGGAAAGAGCTATGCTCGGGGTCTCTCTGAAGGATAGGATTCGTAACGAATACATCCGATAGAGAACCAAAGTTATCGATATAGCTCTAAGAATTAGCAAGCAGAAGTAGATAGATAGATAGAATATACTTTATTGCACAAAAAGTTGTACATAGGCGAGCATAATGCTAGATAGCATTCTCTACCTGCTAACCTTTGGGTAGTGTGGACAACAGTTTGGTAGGTAGTGCCATATAGAAATGGCAGTGGGCCGGCCATATCTCGCGAAGAACCGATGGCCGCTGGGCCAAAGGTGTTCTTGAGTGGAGACCGCGACTCGGTAAACGTAGTGTAGGACGCCATCCGGCCAGGTGCGATGACGACCTGCAAAAAACTGCAGGTAGATGCTGGATGCGGCAAGATAAAGACAGGGCGCTATGGCGCTCATTAGTGGAGGCCTATGTCCAGCAGTGGACTATTATAGGTTAATAATAATAATAATAATAAGCCCGCAGGGCAGCTTGTGGCGAGTTGATGGTGAGTAGCGACACCACGGGTACCGGTGCTCCCGGGGAAGTTCCTGGTTCTCGTCTCCGCTTGCGGAGTGGCATCCCAAGAGAACCAGATCCCCACCTCTTGCTTGCCTTCATTGGCCGGTCTGAGTGGAGTCGCGAGAGATGCATCTTAGGATGTAGACTCGGGGGTGGAAGTGTCTAATGGCGTAATAGCGAGGAAACCCGCTCACGAACAGTCTTCGTGATGGTGAAATCGGGGCCGCACCTCTCAACACCCCTCAGTCGATTGCGCCGATGTTGTTCCTCTCCGGTAATTTACTCCGGCTTTTTAAGGAACCCATCCAGCATTCGGCAAGCCACCGTCTGCCACTCTTCTTAACATTATGATTGACTTGTTTATGGCAGACGTCCGCAATCTCCCCTATAACCCGATTACCCAGTCCATCCATCCATCACAATAGCCTGGTGTTATTTCTTTCATTTTTCTTTGCAATAGTCTCTACACCTCGCGGATACCATCTTTGGGTGTATCATATTGTGCACCCGAGGATGAAACCCGCTATGTGTAGCCATCGCCTTTAGATTAACTTCTCAAAGGGCCTCTGTGCTGTTGGCTTCGGCCCCACGCAAGCCTTCCAAAGGACCGGGTCACTTTATGGCCCGAGATCATGGTAAATGAGAGACATATTAATAATAATTCATTTATTTTACAGATTACAATAGATCCATAATGTTAGTAAGAATAAAAACAAAATCTTAGACTAAGTTAGTTTTAATTTAATTATCATAATTCTATTTAATTAATACAGAGATGGAGTGCTTATATATTACTCCATCCAATTTACCGGCTACTGCAGCCAGGATGGTGTTGGTATTGGTTAATGATGATGATGATGATGCTAGGATCCGGCGAGGCAGCTACATTTACCTACTCGCGTAACTGACGTAATAATGATGAAATTACCTTATCATATCAATTTAAAGGAAATTGCTTGACAAATTCAATTGGAATTTGTTCGTAAGAGCTTTTGAGACATTCTTTACCTACTTTAATAATATGCTTTGAAAAAATAATTTCATGTTCGTTATCAAGTCTTCCGAAACAGCCATTATGGGTTGTTGAAAACCATTATATAAGTTACTAGCGGACCTTCCCAGCTTCGCACGGTTTTAGTACGGATCCCTAACTTTTTTGAAAATATAATATAGCCTATGTTCACCGGGGATAGTGTAGCTTCCCAACGGTGAAAGAATTTTTCAAATCGGTCCAGTAGTTTCGGAGCCTATTCATTACAAACAAACAAAAAATCAAACCTTTCCTCTTTATAATATTTGTATAGGTAGATGTATAGATAATAGTTTGCTATTCAAGTGTCGTCTGTTCATATATATAGTTTAGCATTTGATATCTTTGCACTTTTATGTATTACTAGTTGTTTCCCGCGGTTTCACCCGCGTTAAATTCAAATTTCACGTTCCTAAATTTTAATATAGCCTATGTTCACCGCGGATAGTGTAGCTTCCCAACGAAAGAATTTTTCAAATCGGTCCAGTAGTTTCGGAGCCTATTCATTACAAACAAACAAAAAATCAAACCTTTCCTCTTTATAATATTAGTATTGATAATTGTAATATCCTACTAATATTATAAACGCGAAAGTTTGTAAGTATGGATGGATGTTTGTTGCTGTTTCAAGTAAAAACTACTGAATGGATTTTGATAAAACTTCACAATAATATATGTAGCTTACATATCAGAATAACAAATAGGCTACAATTCATAAAGATTCACAAAGAGATACATACATCCTCACAAACATTCAATAAAAAAAAAATAGATAGATAGAAAATTATTTATTGCACTTTCACTATAAACTATGTACAGTAAAAACTTAAAAAATTATGTACAAAAAAAGATTATATATATTAAAATATTATTAATTATAAAAATAATTATAATTTTAGTAGGATGTTGTAAAGCAGATAAATTTAAACCCTTCACAAAAACTAATATTTCGCGCCAAACCAAAACCCCTTAGAGATAAAGATAGAGATAAAAAAACCGCTCAAAGATAGCCCTTATATAATTTTCATTTTAATCATCATTGAAGTAAGCTCCTCAATGATGAAACATCATTATGATCATCAAAACCTTCCATTGGTTTCCCAAAACTTGATGTAATGGATTCCATTAGCTAGCCCCAATGAAAATATAGCTAATGGTACTTCAGAGCTCTGTATTTTTGTATTGGCAACATTGAGGAGTTATCATAGATTGTAGAGCACGGCTTGGGTATGAACTGTAAGCAAAAATCAATTGAATACCGTAATACTTGGAGCTTTATTTTGGTTCTTCTTTTATTTATTTATTTAATGGTGGCACTTCACATGGCTATTTGTATTTGTGTATTTGGCATATTTGGCAAACAATTACCATGTGTGGACAGTTTATTTGACAAAGTGTTCGCCTTATTTGCCTATTTGACAAATAAGGCCAATACCAAATACGCGTTACCGTGCACTTGTCGGTTTCTCGAGGCACATCAAAGCAGTCAAATAGGCAAATATGATGATGATAATAAATAATGCTGGACAATTCACACAGCATTATCTAGCCCCATGGTAAGCAGAGCTTGTGTTATGGGTACTAGATAACTGATATACATAATACAATACATTATATAGATAGATATTTTTTTACTATAGATAGAAAACGACCAGAACACCCGGAACAAATATCTGCCGATCGTACACACAATTGTTCCGAGGCGGGAATCGAACCCGCAACCTCCTGCGTCGCAGGCGGACCTTCGCCCACCGCGCCACATCGGTCGTCAAATACGTACGTATATACAGGGTTATTGGTAATTCGACGTATTCCCGTTAGGAGGTGATAGGGGTGACTATTTGCGATAATTTTTATCCCCATGTGCATCATCCAAAAGTGAATCATTTTTAAGTTATCATGATTTTTAGCGTCAAAATGTTGCACACATCAAAAATACCGCTCTACATTTCGCATTTTTACATTTAGAGCGGTAATTGTTGTTTTAATATTGATAAATAACCAGTGTTTATTCGTTTTTATAAATCAGAAGAAAAAAATATATTTAAATAGACAGTTTTTTTTAAAATCATTTTTAGATGTTGCACTTTTGACTTATTTTGAAAAAAGCTAAAAATCATGATAACTTAAAAATGATTAACTTTTGCATAATGCACATGGGGCTAAAAATTATTGCAAATAGTCACCCCTATCACCCCCTAACGGGAATACGTCGAATTACCAATAACCCTGTATATAACTGCGTTCTCTATTATCTTATCACTCCACTACGTCAATATTCCTTTACTTCAAGCATCCTTGTGATATTTTTTTAATGGGAACATTGTTTTTGTAATAATTTACAGCAATTTCGACTTTGGATCGTTTTCATAAGAGCTATTTTTATTCAGTTAAAGCTGTGGGGAAGATATAGTTATAAATAGGATAAATACACAGCGTAAAGTCAAAGAGCATTATCTATCTTCATGATTCTGTTGTATTTTATGTATTTAGTATATGTATCTATTAAGTATATGTATTATAATGTAAGTATAGAATTTAGGTTAAATAGTATTTTATTATAGTATTTAGTAGTATGTATAGAATTTAGCAGTATATATAGTACTTAGTAGTATATTGATAAGTAAGTTAAAATTTAATCTTCTGTCTATTTATAATTTTATTTATGCACATATACCCACTTCTCTCTTTACTATATTTCTCTCTCCCAATAAGGTTTGCTGGAAGAGAACTCTTTTTAGGGTTAAGTTCACCTTTGTATAAATTTTCTAGAATAGGTTTTATATATAGTTTATCGTGCAAAAAGTATAAATAAATAAATAATAAATAAATAAATAAATAAATACACTTCAATAAATAGTATAAATAAATTAATAATACTTATCAAATAAAATTAATTTGACATCCCTTCAAGTCACATAATCAAAGAAACAGAAATACATAAAAATAATAAAGATTGCCTTACACAGCTAGCACAGATTGCTGAGACAGCTTTAAAACGTACCGATCCTATCCATCCAAAGGTTGCCTGGAAGAGATCGCTTTTAGCGATAAGGCCGCCGATTGTGCCACTAGTTATAGTTAGTATTAAGATCCTTTAGTATTTTTATTATTTTTTTGAATTGATGGTGCAATAAAGTTATATTGTATTGTATTGTATTGTATTGTATTGCCTGGATGACATTCAATTTCAGTCTTTAGCGCTTTAAGCTATCGACAATGTAGCTCTAAGAATTAGCAAGCTGAAGTGGCAGTAGGCCGGCCATATCTCGCGAAGAACCGACAACCGCTGGGGTAAACGTGTTCTTGAGTGGACACAACGATTCGGTAAACGTAGTGTAGGACGCCCTCTGACCGGCTGGGATGATCACCTGCGAAAGACTGCAGGTAGATGCTGAATACGGCAAACTGAAGACAGGGCGCTATGGTGCTCATTAGGGGAGGCATATGTCCAGCAGTGGACTAAAAAAGACTGATGATAAGCGCCTTTTGCGATAACGCCGTTGATTATCATCGCTACTGATAATTTATTGTGAGTTTTAGTTATTTGTGTCGTTGTATGTTTACAAATTTGTTACATCGAGTTTGGCTAGATTATAGGTTCGTTTAGACTTATCAATTTGATATTCAAAAGGCTTATGGTTTCACGACCCTTGTAGATTCTTCTCGCTAAATCAGATTTCGGGCAAAGGCCCTGTCCCTATAGGGCTGAGGTTTGGGTGAATAGCGGAAGCGAGCTTCTTCCACAAGTGGACAAAAAATTGAAGTGAACAGTAAAATAATTTTATTTGATAATAATTTAATGTATAAAATTTGACTTGTCTAAGCGATTATTTTGTAAGCCTAAAGAAATAAATGATTTTTGACTTTTGAAACGCTTACAGCTAGTTGCGTCTTTCCTAGACTATTTATTTAATTTATTTATTTAGTTAATAATATAATATAAAAAATAATAAATTTTAATTTAGTTAATAGACGAGCAGCTTCTGGCTGAAGTGTCTATATCACACAGTGTTGAATTTATTTATTGTTAATAGACCAGCAGTTTCTGGCTGAAGTGTCTATATCACACAGTGTTGAATTTATTTTTTGTTAATAGACGAGCAGTTTCTGGCTGAAGTGTCTATATTACACAGTGTTGAATTTATTTATTGTTAATAGACCAGCAGTTTCTGGCTGAAGTGTCTATATCACACAGTGTTGAATTTATTTATTGTTAATAGACCAGCAGTTTCTGGCTGAAGTGTCTATATCACACAGTGTTGAATTTATTTATTGTTAATAGACCAGCAGTTTCTGGCTGAAGTGTCTATATCACACAGTGTTGAATTTATTTATTGTTAATAGACCAGCAGTTTCTGGCTGAAGTGTCTATATCACACAGTGTTGAATTTATTCATTGAGTTACTTTTATTAGTTTGTTATTTGTGCCTTGTAACCAGTTGTCGAGTTTATTCTTGAAGGTGTTTATTTATGTGGCTGATATAATATCTTCTGGTAAGTTCCAATCGTGCACCACTCTATTGATAAAAAACTATGATGCGATAAGATGTCATCATCTTATCGCATCATAGTTTTTTATCAATATTATGTATTGTATTGTATCGCTGGTTCTTATATATATGAATATATAAGAACCAGCGATACAATACAATACAATACAATACATGCTTTATTGCACCATCAAATACAAAGAAAATAATAAAAAATAAAGGATCTTAATACTAACGAAATCTAGTGACACAATCGGCGGCCTTGTCGCTAAAAGCGATTTCTTCCAGGCAACCTTTGGATGGATAGGATCGGTACGTATTAAAGCTGACGGTGGCGTAATTATTTAGGATAATTATATATAAAATAATTAATATTTATATTATGAACGTACATATATAAAAATAGAGCACAAATACACAAAAAACAGGAACAATTAACATAATAACAGAAAATAAAAATAAAAATCAAGAAAACTTATCAAGAATGGTCAGATAGTATTGATGAACCATACTTTTGAAGATAGGAAGGGATGCGATGCGCCCCGGCTTCACACGATTTTCGATATAATTATAAAACTTCCTCTTAAATCTCTCTATCTATGAAAAAAAAACCCATCAAAATCCGTTGCGTAGTTTTAAATATCTAAGCATACATAGGGGACAGACAGACAGCGGGAAGCGACTCTGTTTTATACTATGTAGTGATAAGAAAAGAAAAAAACATTTATTTGGACACAGGTACAAAATACAGGCATAGAATAACAAACGGAAAACAAAGGAGTTTAACAGGGAGGTAAGTGACACGAAAGGTGGTGGTAAAAATAAGACCTAAGGAGCTGAGACGTGGACACTCACGATAGGGCTGGTCCACCAGGTCACTCAGCGAGCTATGGATAGAGCTATGCTCGGAGTTTCTCTGAAGGATAGGATTCGTAACGAATACATCCGACAGAGAATCAAAGTTATCGACATAGCTCTGAGAATTAGCAAGTTGAAGTGGCAGTGGGCCGGCCATATCTCGCGAAGAGCCGACAGCCGCTGGTGCCGCAGACAAACGTGTTCTTGAGTGGAGACCACGACTCGGTAAACGTAGTGTTGGACGCCCTCCGACTAGGTGGGATGACTGCAGGTAGATGCAAGATGCGGCAAGCTGAAGACAGGGTGCTATGGCGCACATTGGGGGAGGCCTATGTCCAGCAGTGGACTGATGATTAAAACTAAGACTACCTCCATGACCCTGCGCCGAAATAGGGGTTGGCTCAGCGTGTGGTGAACATCTTATGATCAGCGTTTCCGACGATAATTCGGTGTCAAAAAAGAAAAATATTCAGCATATTACGTAACGCGCGTTATCGTTATTACGCTAATTTTAGCTTGAATAACGCGTGAAAAGGCGTTATTTTCTTTAAGAGAGTAGAGAATAACGCCTTTTCACGCGTTATTCAAGTTAAAATTAGCGTAATAACGCTGATAACGTGTGCGTATGTTACGTTATCTGATAAATAGTGTAGCCTTGCTGCTACCCACTATAACCATAGCCTAATACGTACCTATTTATAATGGTAGGTAACTAAAGTAGGCTTAATGAGGACAGGTAAATGACACGAGGCGCCATCCTCTTTGCGAGGCGCGCTCCCGTGAGCTCCGGGATATATTGCCCAACCGAAAATCGAATCGATAGTTATGCGAGTTGCAGACTTAAAGGCGTGTCCAAGAGTCTGTAAGGTCTAAAAGAAATAAAGCACTTCGATAAAATATAAAAATAAAATGTAATAATATAAAATCTAATAATATTTATTTATTTATTTATTGACGAGCAGCTTCTAGCTGATGTGTCTATATCACACAGTTTTGAATTTATTTATTGCGTTACTATTTTTAGTTTATTATTTTTGTATGGTAACCAGTTGTCGAGTTTATTCTTGAAGGCGTTTATTGATGTGGCTGATATAATATCTTCTAGTAATAGGTTCCAATTGTGCACCACTCTATTGCTAATAAAATGGTGCGTGGGATTTCGTAGAGTCAATCTAAGGTGATGCCCACGGGTAGAACGTCCTTCTTTATTTATGTAGATGTCTCGTAAGGATGGCAGGTTGTATTGGTGAGTGAGTATCTTGTAGGTCTCGATGAGGTCACCTCGAAGACGTCGTTCTTCTAGATTAGTGAGGCGTAGTGCGTGTAATCTATCTTCCTGGTATTTCCGTCGTAAAGCCCATGGAATCTTGGTAGCTCTTCTCTGAACACTTTCGAGCAGGTTTATGTCTTTGTGACAGTGAGGGCTCCATGCTTGGAATCCATATTCGAGCAGGGGTTTAATATATGTCTTGTATATCTTCCGGAAAACTTCCACCGTCATTGATTTATAGGATATTAATATAAATATAAAATATAAAAAATATATTTGATGTTTCAAAAAAAAATCTGAACAAATAGATAATGATAGACAATCTGTACACAAATTGGAGCCCAATCCGTTCTGTACTTATGAAGGAAGTATGAAACTTTCATCTCGATGAAAGTTTCTTACTTCACTCCATCCATCTAAACATCCAAACTTTCAGTGTTGTGATTTATGTATATTACGTTCGAAGATAAATTAATAATAAATAATGCTGCCACATAATATCATCTAGCCCCAAGCAAAGTAGAGCTAGTGTTATACAAGCTCTGCTTAGCTTGAGGTGCAAGATCGCTGACATACATAATAGAATACATTACATAGATATATATTTTTATTATCCAAAGAAAGAACACCCAAAACAATTGTCTTTAAAGCTGTACTCCGTCGCACGCTAGCGACGAAGCCTCCTATTTTATCTCATTGTTATGAACATTTAGGCAGAGCGTACGAAGTTGCCACTAATATTATATGTAAAGAGGAATGGTTTGATTTTTAGTTTGTTTGTTTGTTTGTATTGAATAGGCTCCGAAACAACTGGAATGATTTGAAAAATTCTTTTACCTTTGTGAAGCTACACTATGCCCGGTGAACATAGGCTAAATTATATTTTCAAAAAAGTTTGGGATACTTACTAAAACTCCAATAATGTAACCCAAGGTGTAAAAAAATCACATTATAAATTGAAATTACAGTTTAACGCGGGTAAAACCGCGGGGAACAGCTAGTGGCTAATAAAACTATTACAGAGGCATTAAAAATAGTTATGGGTAATCGGTACCTATCACGAAGTACCGAATTAATTTTTATAAATTTAACTTACTTCAACGTAATAAGATAAATTAGGTGCCGGCACTAGTATGCATCGGGGTACTTAAATGGCCATAAACAAGGGTGTCAACCGGAGCAGGCCCGGTCACCCCTGCGCCGTCTGGTTATCGATTTCGGTCGCCATGGATTTATTTATGACGAGGACTTTATTATGAGCGGAATTGACTTCGCGCTGTTATAGCCCCTCTGTGATATCTACTGGGTTTTGGACGAATGTTGTTTTAATACGTTCAATGACTAGCCTAGGAGATGTGACAATACAATACAATATATCTTTATTGCACCATCAATACAAAAAATAATAATAATAAAGGACCTTAATACTAACTAAATCTAGTGGCATAATAGGCGACCTTATCGTTAACATCGGTTTCTTCCTGGCAACCTTTGCGTGATCCGCGGCGGGTGCAACGTGCATGAAAAACGTCGACATAATTAAGCATCTTGGGCCATGTTAGTGTGTATGAAAAATAAGATACCATCAATTTAGGACCTAATCAATCTTATAAATAGATAAATAAACATTTTTATGTTCCATATTGGTCACTTGCGCACCCTCCGTTATATTTCTGTTAACCTGGTACTTTGGTTGGATGAGGAACTCTGCTACAATAATATAGTCGTCTTGGCAGTTTTCGTTTATTAATCTGACTGTACAAAGCCCCGTTTATGAAGTGCACGCGAGTTGACGACAGAAAAAATAGGTAAAATTGGAAGGTGCCAAGTCGCGGGTGATTTCGATTTTCACGCCCGCGAGTTGACGAATAAGTCATTATTGTCGCTAATGCCAAAAATAAGGTCACACTAAAATATAAGTCAGTGAACACATGAAATGAGCCACCTATTGAATGACCACAACCTATGTATATACATATATACTTAACCTAAGAACCCTGTTCTTATGTAAGTGACTTTATATACATACATTGTCTTTTTGAGAATAAATGAATATTTTATTTTATTTATTTATTTCGGAACACCATCAGCTACAATAATGACTATAGGCTTAAAAATTACAACAGAGAGCTAATAATAGGTTTTTTTTTTTTTTTTTTCGAATGGACTATTATGCTGTTGACCTCAGATGGTCATGACAGCGTTACCGGACTTTTGGCGGGCGCAGAGGGCGCCTCGCCGGTAAAAATTAGGTTGAGGCAACACGCACAAGGGCCACCACTTAGGTGCGAACCTCGGCTTGGGCTGTTGCCAGATGCTACAAGAGGGTAGGGATAGGGCATGGCGGTATTGGACCTATTGACAATACCGGTATTTTTTCGGTATTAATATTTTTAAAACCGGGATCCCGGTATTTCGGTATTGTTTCGGTATTTCACTATGGATATTAAAATAGTAGAAAAATATACATATTTTCTACTTCATGTAATATTTTTTCAGACTGAATTAATATAATAGGTACTTATTATAAAAAAAAGGTTCTTAAAAAGCATTATTTTTGAATCACACAAACTCGAAAGTACTTCCAAACATCAAAATAATCACGATTAAATCAAAGAGACAATTAAAATGTTCAAACTCAAGTTTTTTTCTTCTAACACGATCATAAAAATTCAAAATAATTAACAAGCTTTATTAATATATAAAGGACGGTTAAATTTATACATTTAATTATAATTATCTCCGAGAAGATCCGTCCTTCTTACATATTAATGAATTTTTAAAATCTCTCCGCCATTTTCGTATAGTTTCATTTCCATGCGTAAAACTGTCAATAATGTATCATCATCAATAGGATCAGATTCGTTTTCTATAATTTTGTTGTAAAAAGTCCTTAGATGTATTTTTCCGGCACCCTCATCGTCGTTGCTACTAGTTTTACCAGTATCTACTGATATTGCCGATTGGTCACGGAGTTGAGTTTCCTGAAAACGGTTTATGAGGCTTGTTAAATTTGAAAGCAGTTCATCGCTTTTCATTTTCCAAGTTAACCCTCCTTCTGTACAGGGACATTTGATTTTCAAAATAAGTTTCAGGGTTATGTAAATATTGTAGCGATAATAGATGTCAGAGGAGTACGTCTTTGTAACACGCGTCTACGCATTGACTCTGCCAGTTGTGTTGAGAGGGTGGTATTTTATTTTTCTAATTTTTTAAACGAAAATTTTAGAGTTTTGTATACTGTCAATAAGTTGAAGTTCTTTCGAAAATGAAATATTAGAGTCCACATCAGTGAGTTCTTTAAGGATACATGGTCTGAGACGGTTAAATCTTTCTACCATGTTTGCCATGCTGGACCAGCGAGTCTTGCAGTCTAAAACTAAAGCAAGTTTTTTGTTTTCTTGTTGTTTCACATACTTTTTTTCGTCATTTTTTGTGGGAGACTTCGTGAACAACTTCACAACTGCTCGAACTTTAGTGATAACATCCTTGTTATGTGGATTAATCGTGTAAGAACGTGTAGCGGATTAGTTTAAACGTATTATTCAAAATACCGAAATACCGGGATTTGCTATTTCAATACCGGTATTCGGAGATGCCTTAAATGTTACGGTATTACCGGTTTTTCGGTAATACCGAATACCGGTATCCATGCCCTAGGTAGGGAGGTAACGCCTAGGTGCACGAGTGCACCTGAGGGCGGAAACGGGGAATTCTTCGACCCCGCGTCCGGCGGGGTCGGTTATTGGTCGGGTGTGTAGTGTGCGGAAGCTGAGTTGTTGCCGTCACTTCCGGGTTAGCGTCAGTGAGTGGGTCAACGGGGTCACCAAGAACGTGTCTAGGTCTACGGAGGAGAGACTAATAATAGGTATTCACTGATAGAATCTAAATATGTATGTGTTAACAAGAAATTACTTTATGGGAAACCGTAAAGTGTTCGTATTTAAAGTAGTGTTAAAAATAATAGAAAACATAAAACAGAATATAACACAATTATCAAGAACCGACCTAGACCTAAGTTAAGTGCCAAAAAAGTCAAGAGACATGTGACGCCTTGCCTTGTGGATGCTGGTATGAAACGGGTCAATGTCAAACTGCTTGCTGAAGTCATTGACAATTTTTGCTCGCTCGCACCATAAACGAATTCTATCTATAGTTAGTTGAGGCTCCGGGAACATGCAGTGGAGGGTTGTGTCTAAGTTGCTTACGAGGAATGTTAAAGTGTAATTTGCTAAGGAGGTCTGGGCAGTCAACATCATTGTTGATAATTTTAGGAATGTACAGATAATCAGAAATATCCCGTCTATGTTTTAGAGGTAAAAAGTGGAATCTGTTACAGAGTTCTTATAAAACATAAATGCATTGCCCCGCTGTATGACAATGCTGATGCGCTGCGCCAGATACTCACCAGCTCTCGGGGCACGCGTCCCCGCGACGCTGGCTGCATTGCCCCGCTGTATGGCAATGCTGATGCGCTGCGCCAGATACTCACCAGCTCTCGGGGCACGCGTCCCCGCGACGCTGGCTGCATTGCCCCGCTGTATGACAATGCTGATGCGCTGCGCCAGATACTCACCAGCTCTCGGGGCACGCGTCCCCGCAACGCTGGCTGCATTGCCCCGCTGTATGACAATGCTGATGCGCTGCGCCAGATACTCACCAGCTCTCGGGGCACGCGTCCCCGCAACGCTGGCTGCATTGCCCCGCTGTATGACAATGCTGATGCGCTGCGCCAGATACTCACCAGCTCTCGGGGCACGCGTCCCCGCGACGCTGGCTGCATTGCCCCGCTGTATGACAATGCTGATGCGCTGCGCCAGATACTCACCAGCTCTCGGGTCACGCGTCCCCGCGACGCTGGCTGCATTGCCCCGCTGTATGACAATGCTGATGCGCTGCGCCAGATACTCACCAGCTCTCGGGGCACGCGTCGCATAGACCAGACGCTTAGATAATTATTATATTTATAAATAAATGATCTCTAAAGACCTACTTAAGACTAATATTTAAATGAGCCAGACAGTATCTAAACTGAATTCAAGCTGAATGGATGGATTTCAACGTAATTGAAGAACCTTTCTACAAGCGGCCGTGCTTTGCATACTTAGTCCAGTGGGAAATGTGTTGGTAGATGTGAAACTAGATTTGGTATATTATATATATATATATATATATATATAACGTTTTAATCGGTCGGTCTGGATGACTCTTGAATCGCATAAAACGTACCGGGCGCCAGTCAAGTGTTAGAAAAAAGCACGGGGCAGTCTTTGGGGAAAGCCGATAGGAGTGAAAACTAAGTAATTTTATATTTTATTTATACTGGGAAGGATACGATGACGATGACGCGAGTTTCACGCTTTTAAGTGCTCAACGCGCCTAGAGATCGCTCTTGAGCGAAAATACCGCTCAAGAGCATAATATTTAATATTAATAATATTTGTTTATTTTACTACGGCTGAGATTTAAATTAATTTTTTTTCAATTTATTTATTTAAAATGAACAAAGACACTAATAAAAACTAAAATACAGCATGGACACTGGAAAGCGCATAAGTTAAACGCTTTTACTATGACGTCACAACCTCACAACGCCACAACCGCGACACGGCGCGCGGCACTCTGTCCGGTGATTACGTGCGTATTGTTTCATTTTGTTTCGATCGTCTTCGTTTTTCTATGAGTGTGCTTGTCCATCATTATTATTAAAGTGAATCTGTAGAGTGTAGATGGAAGAAGGATTTTTAAAAGGTCAGTCGGACAATCTGCCAAGCTAGTTTGATGGTGGCACAACATTTCATCAGGAATCTGATGAAATATTTATATTAGGATTATTACGGCTGCCGAAATTCGTGGAATAAAGATGAAAAGGTATGTATGTTCTTAGTAGGTATCTAAGCATTACCTGCTCTCGGGTACCTTAGTATTTATTTAAAAAAAAAATGGTTATGTTACTAAATGCAATTGCTCTTCTAAAGCTTGCATGTTCCTAAGAGCTAATCTCAACATTATGTTTATATAAAAACTAAATTTACTTATTTTTAAGTAGTTATGATTTGTAACACGAAGTGTAAAATTTCCTACGTAAGTTTTGATAAGCGCACCCCTAGCTTCAAAAACGTTTTTCTATTTGTGTATGTTTGTGCATTCTAGGATTAAATTTACACTAGTATTGTACCAGAACAATGTTATTTAAGGTTTAAATAAAGAATTTTTGAAATTGAAATTGACCTAAGTATTTGTTCAAACTTAAACCTGTGAAAGTGTGTGTGTGTGTTTCATTTAGCTATTATGGGCGGCGATAAAAAATACTAGGTTGTCGATGATTATTTTATGTGTTTTATTAGTATAAACTTATAGAAATGTCACTATTTACCCATAATATTATTAAGATGTAGGTAAGTCCTTGTAGGTATTTACGTAGTTATCAGTTTTCTAAGTCGGCGAATACCTACTAATTATTATACTAAACCAGATATTTTGATTATTTTTTTAATTTTTATACAATGTCCGCTTTAGTTGGTTCATTTACAGTTTTTTTTAAATAAAAATGAATGATAATTAAGAAATCAGTGCTGACCAACTCGCGGCTTTCTTCCACTTTTTCCTCAACTTTGGGTCCTCAGGCACATAAAAAAAGAGTTTATCGGGTGTTTTAACTGTTAAGTTTAAGCACTGAGGCATAATACAATATTTTTTTTTCCATTTCTACCACAGAGAACTGTAAAACTTGCGTGCAAACGAGAGTGCCACTGTCTAATGTGACGTGAATGACTGTAGTAGGTTGAATACTGAATATTTATTAAGTTAAAACATGCCTTTTTATACTAAAATTCTATCTCTAATTTTAATTACATGTTTTATTTTTCCTTATCTGAAATAGGATTTTATGTTGCAGTAATCCGATATTCTTGTTTATCTAATAAAATGTATTTCTATTTTCTTATCTAAACATTCCTTCTTTCATTCTAATTTCTTTATCTGATTAATAGGTATTCGTTATTGAGTGACGTCTAGGTTCGGTACCTACTAATACGTTAGGTACCTACACCACAATAGGGTAGTGAGCGCCCGCCCGCGTTTTTAAAAACCTTCGGCTGGATATACTCACTTTGATCTAAATATCTCAGCCATTTTTTAAGATATGAAAAAAGTAAAAACACAGTTTTTCTCGTAATTTTTTGTAGATTTATTGGCATGTAAAGTAAAAAACGTTTTTCAGGTCCATTGTCTATCTAAGCTAGCTAGCATTATATGTAGTTTAGCAATCACATACACAAACACAGTGACACAGCTTTCTGCAGCCCTAGTAGGAGTTTCACATCTATCCGCCAGTATTATTACCTACCAAATTGATTCTTTATTAAAAGGGGCAAACAAAGTCAAAATGTAAACATAAATCCATAGATAAATATGTGAGATAGATTGGTTTCAAAGAATAACTAAAGTAAAAAACAAACTATCTCTGGTGAAAACGTTCTTCCGTAGAAACTTTAACCTATACATTGTTCCTTTATATTCAGTCCATCCTAACTTTCTATGGTTGCCTGGAATAGATCGCTCTCAGCGATAAGGCCGCCCTTTATACCTTTAATCTAAGTTTTTAATTCTGTATTGTTTTCTGTTTTTTATATTATAATAAAGTGTTTTCTATTCTATTCTATAACCAAACGACGGAAGAAACCGCTTCTATGCGATAAGCCCGCCCATTGGTACCTGTCTTAAATGTTGGGGTATGACCATACAGGTGAAGACCGGTTGACATAAATTGTTTCCGAATTAAGCCATATCTTCTAATGACGACCTCTGTGGCATGGTGGGTGAAGGTCCGCCTGCGACGTAGGAGGTTTAGATTAAATTTATTTATTTATTTAAGCGTTTTAATGCTGACAACATTATAATATATAGATATAGATAACTAAATAGATAGATAACACTTTATTACACCACACAATACAGAGATCAAAACTTAGAATAAAGGCGGCCTTATCGCTGTGAGCGATCTCTTCCAGGCAACCTTGGGATGGACATGACATGAACGAACAATATAGACGGTGGCACTTTAATAAATAATTGATAACAAATACACTAAATACCTACATTATAATAAACTTACATAGACATAAGATAAGGCTATCAATATTTCATATTATGGATAAATAATACTGATGCAGCAGTGTTTTGAAGATAGGGAGTGATTTTGCACGTCTGATGTCCAGAGGGAGAGCATTCCATAGACGGGTAGCTTGTACAGTGAATGATTTGTTATAGAAAGATGTGGAGTGAGCAGGGACTTTCAAGATAAGGACTCAGATGAGGGATTTTATTAACATTATGTACGTATATACGCCATCGCCATTATATGGCGACGTAGAAGATGGTGTAGCAATAGGAAAAATGGCGCCAACCTGTCTTCATTCATGTGGTCAAACCACAACGTATCTACTGCTATGTTATTTTGTAGGTAAAGTTTTTTACTCAGAAGAATATAATAAGTAAAACATAAAGTGCCTGTAGATTTTTTGCAACAGTCTGCAGTTAGCTGAATTGTTGTAACCACAGAACAATAATATAGTACATAGAACGGTTAAACAATCGAATTATTATCATCCCCTTACAAGTAACAAAATAATGTTGATTCTGCGGTGTACTAATTGCAAAATGCGGGTAGGGTGGCTGCGTTGCCATGGCGACGGTATCTTTTCTCCCCGAGATCAGTGTGTGGTAACGACCAGGTAAGGCGCTACTAGGGATTCTCGACTTGAATTCATATTCATATTTCTAACTATAGTGCACACAGGCTTTAACACTTTGACTGCGGTTTTTTTTTCGACGACTGCGATCTTTTTTTTTACCTAAAAAATTCGTGCTGACGCTCTACACAGCGGTTGTGTTGCGCCGCACATGCGTTTCGTTCGAAAAATATTACAGCTCTGCTGAGTCACAAAGATCTGTATTTTCTCAGCCGCTGCGCTAGTGTGGATTTACGTGTGTATGTGTCACTTGTAGAAAACTCATACCGTGCGTTTTCAGCACTCAAAGTGTGGCACTATTAACTTAATGATGTAACCTATTTGTATGAATAAATAATTTATCTATTTATTTATTGTATACACATACATCACATGATATTATAGATAGTGAGTGCTTTGGTTTATACTGTAAACTCCTATCTTCTTAAATAAATAAATAAATAAATAAATAAATAAAATTAGCTTAGGTGCTATTAGCTTAGAGTCAGGTACCCTGTAAGGGCGCAGCAATTTATTTAGAGATAATAACAATAGTAACTACTATTTACAGGTAGGTAACGTAGCAATCGGATAAATTATTAAATATCATGCACAAATATCAAATTATTTTCATTAACAACCCGAAGGGAGGTAGGTATGTCACTAATTAATTCAGGTAACCAAACAGGTACATATAGTTTAGATTTATCATTTAAAAACTCGACAATGGAGTAATAACATTTAGAAATAAGGAGAATTATAAGAATAATTCACCAACATGCTAAAAACTATTTTTATTAAATATAATATATATTTAGGAATCAATAGGAGTTTTGATTAAATAAGAGAATTTACAAAGAAATCTAAATGATTTATCAAATATGAAATTACATAAATAACATCAAAAATTCGACAACGTAAGGTAGACCACAAAATGACAGCTCAAAGCGCAGAAACGAAGTGAGCGAGCGCCGTCGTCGCCCGCACGCATTTTATCTACAGCTAGCTACAGCGTTCCTTGCGTCACTAACGAGGCAGTTGCCAGCTAACAATATATATATATATATACATATATGATGTACATTAGCAGGTATTCGCTGGTGAATAAGAAGCCAGTTGGTGTTGTGGTGATGTAACTTATTTACTGAAAGCTCTAACCTGGGTCTGTGAAAACGAAATAGTCTATGCTATCGCGACAGTTAAACTAAAAATAACCGGTTTATACATTGTGGTTTTTGAGAACGGCCATATTGGCAAAGTCCGAAACCATGTGATTTGGAGAAAAGTCGCTATGCTAATAATATACGAAAACAATAACTGCATATTTATTTAGTTTTTAATATCATTTACTTTTGACGAAAATCGATCCGAATGTTTCTTTTTTTATAAAGACAGCCTGTATTAATTAAACCAATGGATTCTATTGCTGATAAGGATTAATACAAAAATAGTTTTGTTTTCAGGCCTAGCCTAGTGCGGGGGTCCACTATTCACTGCAACAACTCAACCAATCAACTCTAAAAAGTAAGAATATGTACATAAATAAAGGTGTTATTATTTGTTAACTTTTTGGTAAATAGGTATAATACATTTTTTGTATTTGAATGACAAAATAAAAGGAAATATATTTTTTTTACAAATTATACTTTTTATAATATCTCAATTCTACCTTATTAATATAATAAGTTGCTGTATAAAGTGAGTTACAATCGAGAACCGATAGTACCACTCTATAACATATTACGGATTTTACCTTACTCACCTGATGACGTGTTCTAATTACAGTGCCATTCACGCCCTTACAGCCATTGAAATAAGGGCCATAATGCGGATTAGGTGACCTGTCAAGACAATTTGTAAGGGTTTTCGTTTGGGTTTGATGGATTCGAATAAATCAATTAGACAGTTATCTTAGGATGGACGAATGGAGGCCAATGGATGACAGATTTTTTCAATTAAATAATAATCAAATAATTGCGGGTTCGATTCTCGCCTCTGCAGATATTTGTTCCGGGTGTTCTGGTTGTTTTCTATGTATAATAAAAAATATCTATCTATGTAATGTATTGCATTTTGTATATCAGTTATCTAGTACCCATAACACAAGCTCTGCTTACCATGGGGCTAGATAATGCTGTGTGAATTGTCCAGCATTATTTATATTTCTTTATTTATTTATTCTGCATCCTGCAGGCAGAAGGAATTGTATAACAATCCATGATTTTTACTTAATTTTTTGATTTTGAATTTACTTTTATTACTCTTTTTTTCTTTTTCAGTAGATTCCAATTATGTATGACTATTAGCACTTCCTTTAATTGTTTTATTTAGCTTTAGTTTTATTTTATTGTTAATAAAGTTTTGTTAGTGCACTTCCTTACCTTGCCAGCAAACAGAAAATGTATTGATACCCCGCGAACAGGCCTAGCCTAGTGCGGGGGTCACTGTTAACTGCAACACCTCAACCATCATCATTATCATCATCAGCCTATAACAGTCAGAATTTATTTTTTAAAATATTTATTTTTGCTTCATTAAAGGGTCAAATATGATTGAAATCGACATAAAACCGAATAATTTAATAGTTTTAACCTATTATACTGCTCAAAAACCATAAAAAGTGAACTTGAACATTTTAAATGTATGAAAACGAAAATGTTTTTCAAAATATCTCATTATTGTTATGAGCTGTTGAGCTATAATGTATTAAATATTGTTACTGGGGCTAAAGTGATCCCATATGACCTTTGACCTTAACCCCCCGCGTCCCCCTGTAAGAGATATACGGTTAGAAAAATTGCAATATTTGACGAGTAAAAATTAAGATTTTTTGCTTCTGTAAAGTGTCAAATATGATTGATATTAACATAAAACCGAATAATTTAATAGTTTTACCCTATTCCACTACTAAAAAATCATAAAAAGTTAACGTGAAAATTTTCAATGTATGAAAACGAAAACGTCTTTCAAAATATCTCAATACTGTTAAGAGCTGTTGAGCTACAACTTATTGAGTATTATTAATGGGGCTAAAGTGATCCCATATGACCTTTGACCTTGACCCCCTACTTTCCCCTACAAGAGATACGGTTAGTAAAAATTGCAATATATGACGAGTTTATTTATTTTTTGTCAAATATGATTGAAATTGAATTATAACTGGATAATTTAAATGTGTTAACCTATTCTACTACTAAAAAACCATAACAAGTGAACTTGAACGTTTTTAATGTATGAAAACGAAAATGTCTTTCAAAATATCTCACTACTGTTAATACCTGTCTAATAGATACGGTTTCAATAATTATACTACTATACTCGAAATATTTTTAGCAGGGCTGCAGTTTAACAGGGTTCAGTCAGTTAGGGATCCTACATCTATGAATTCAATATTTTCTTTATCGGCACTGGAGGTTAATGCAACTAATTCTTTTGCTTCTTCTGTCAAAGGCATATGAGAATGTTTACTTATCTTAGGTCTAAAACTTGACAAATATGGATCAGATGAAATCATCAAATTATGAATCACATCCTCATTTGTAGCAATCCTACTCATTTTCCGGGAATGAAAACAACGGAAATTTTTAAAATCTTTGTTTCGAGCCTCGGTAAACTTCGGGTAAACTCTCTGAGGAGGCTTCACCTCCTCAGAGAGTTTACCAATGGGTATGAAGTTATTATGCTTAACAATATCTGCTCCATGCATAAGTAGCTTATGTACACTTGATGGCATATAATACCAGGGATAAAGTTCAACATATTTTTGAGCAGTTTTGGTTATCTCTTTTTATGTTATTTTACTTTGTAATGTCATTTTTCATTGATTTCCATGTTATTAAAATTGTAATATTTTATTTCATGTGTCAGGAAATAAAATATTATTAAAAACGTGTTTATATCATACAGACACTTTTGAAATTGTTGAAATTTTTTATTATTGTATTTTGTCATGTATTTATTATTTGTTTTGATATTATTAAGATTATCAATTTTATTATCCGTGTGATAACTTAATATACGTAGGTACTTGACAATGCGATTGCAGATACTTTTAGCTGGTTTATATTTTAATACATACTATCTCACTAAGTCCTTGTACATAAATATAGGTATAGAAGTAATTCATAACATTTTTGTGCTAATAAATATTATCAACCAAATCTTCTGTTTTAACAATTTTTCACTCATTACCAATAACTAGGTAGCAGGTAACCTGGTGACTACCTGATAACCTGATGATTGAACAATGACCAGGTATATGAATTATGGGTCAGGTGGTCAGGTAGTAAGGCAAAGTAAAGTAGGTAATTGTTAACGTAATGAAGTAACTCCGGATTATATAGGTAGGTGTAGTAGTATAATTATTGAAACCGTATCTATTGAAAGAAATTTTCGTTTTCATACATTAAAAACGTTCCAAGTTCACTTGTTATGGTGTTTTAGTAATAGAATAGGTTAACGCATTTAAATTATCCAGTTATAATTCAATTTCAATCATATTTGACAAAAAATAAATAAACTCGTCATATATTGCAATTTTTACTAACCGTATCTCTTGTAGGGGAAAGTAGGGGGTCAAGGTCAAAGGTCATATGGGATCACTTTAGCCCCATTAATAATACTCAATAAGTTGTAGCTCAACAGCTCTTAACAGTATTGAGATATTTTGAAAGACGTTTTCGTTTTCATACATTGAAAATTTTCACGTTAACTTTTTATGATTTTTTAGTAGTGGAATAGGGTAAAACTATTAAATTATTCGGTTTTATGTTAATATCAATCATATTTGACACTTTACAGAAGCATAAAATCTTAATTTTTACTCGTCAAATATTGCAATTTTTCTAACCGTATATCTCTTACAGGGGGACGCGGGGGGTTAAGGTCAAAGGTCATATGGGATCACTTTAGCCCCAGTAACAATATTTAATACATTATAGCTCAACAGCTCATAACAGTAATGAGATATTTTGAAAAACATTTTCGTTTTCATACATTTAAAATGTTCAAGTTCACTTTTTATGGTTTTTGAGCAGTATAATAGGTTAAAACTATTAAATTATTCGGTTTTATGTCGATTTCAATCATATTTGACCCTTTAATGAAGCAAAAATAAATATTTAAAAAAATCAATTCCTATGAAAGGGAAGCTCTCAAACCGTACCACTGTGCGTCGGTTCTTCGCGAGATATGGCCACTTCAGCTTGCTAATTCTCAGAGCTATGTCGATAACCTTGGTTCTCTGTCGGATGTATTCGTTACGAATCCTATCCTTCAGAGAAACTCCGCGCATAGCTCTCTCCATAGCTCGCTGAGCGACTTTGAACTGGTGGACCAGCCCTATCGTGAGTGTCCACGTCTCAGCTCCGTAGGTCATAACGGGTAGGACACCTCAACCAATCAACTCTAAAATGTAAAATGACCGAATGAAATGTAAACTTTTGGTAAATATTTTTTTGGAATATTTGTATTTTTTTTCGTACCAACTAGTATGTACGAAATTCAATGTTGTGCGTAGCTTTACAATGTCCGACACCCGACGACGCAACGGTATGATCATAGGAGCTAAGGAGGCCTATTACCTCTCACACTTATATTTTATTATCGTCATCCCATGACCACGACATTGTATAAACCTATTGAAACGTCGGAAAAAATTCTACTAATATTATAAACGTCAAAGTTTGTAAGTATGGATGGATGGATGTTTGTTACTCTTTCACGTAAAAACTACTGAATGGATTTTAATGAAACTTCACAATAATGTAGCTTACATATCAGAATAACACATAGGCTACAATTTATAAAGATATACATAGTATATTATCCAAAATATTTATCATCACACCACGGGTGAAGCCGCGGGTCGCAGGTAGTAGTTAATAATGGCGATAAATAACCGTTAAAATAGTACCTACTTGTAAATTAATTATGTGTTCTGTTCGCGTAAATTTAAAAACATTTATCCCTTATTTTTTTTAAGATAAATGTTAGAATATGAAACCTCTACCTTGTTAGTTTGTTCATCGCTAGCCCCCGAAACATTATTCAATCAATGCCTATGTCTTCAGCTTGACGACCGATTTGGCGCGGTGGGCGAAGGTCCGCCTGCGACGCTGAAGGTTGCGGGTTCGATTCTCGCCTCGGAACTTGTGTGTACGATGTGCAGATATTTGTTCCGGGTGTTCTGGTCGTTTTCTATGTACAATAAAAAAAATATATTTATGTAATATATTGTATTATGTATATCAGTTATCTAGTACCCATAACACAAGCTCTGCTTACCATGGGGCTAGATAATGCTGTGTGAATTATCCAGCATTATTTATTGATTTATTGAAGGCTACAATTTCTCTCTTCTTGAGCCCTGGCTACAGGGTGTCCTAAGCGCTTGCCGAGTCGTGGTCTCCACTTAAAAACATAATTACCTGTGGTCGATTGTAGGGGAGATAATCTATTCTTGAGCACTGGCTACAGGGTGTCCTAAAGGCTTGCCGAGTCGTGGTCTCCACTAAAAATTACGAGTACTTGTGGTCGATTGTAGAGGATATAGGTATATCTGGCCACCGTTTATCCTTTACCTACGGAACCCTAAAAAGTCAATCCTTATAAATATATAATGAATCCTTATTATCAGAGTCCCATATCGACGTGCTTTAATCAAAATTTCAGCGAAAATCTTGCGAATTTCAACATGGCGAGAATTTTTACTAGAAAATATTAGGTTTTCTGGAGTTTATTAGAAAATTCATTTAACAAAATATTGCGGAGAAAATTATTTTCTACGGAAATTATATTTTTTTAGCTGCTGAAGAAGGTTAAAGCTTTTGCTTAGGTAGCGTGCATATAAAGCAGAGGTAGGTAGAGCCTACATACCTTGTTAACACTTTGACTGCGGTTTTTTTTCGACGACTGCGATCTTTTTTTTTACCTAAAAAATTCGTGCTGCCGCTCTACACAGCGGTTGTGTTGCGCCGCAAATGCGTTTCGTTTGAAAAATATTACAGCTCTGCTGAGTCACAAAGATCTGTATTTTCTCAGCCGCTGCGCTAGTGTGTATTTACGCATATTAGTCACTTGTAGAAAACTCATACCGTGCGTTTTCAGCACTCAAAGTGTTAAAACTATCGTGTTGTCTTATGTCTCGCTCAGATCGTATTGGAACTGAGCAGGACAGCATCAGACATAATCTATTATAATAAATTAAAATTTTAATGAATAAATAATGCTGGACAATCCACACAGCATCATCTAGCCCCAAGATAAGCAGAGCGTTTCTTATGCGAAGTAGATAACTGACATCATCTTCAACCTATAATAGTCCACTGCTGGACATAGGCCTCCCCTAATGTAATGAGCACCATAGCGCCCTGTCTTCAGCTTGGCGCATCTATGATGTCCCTGCAGTTTTTCGCAGGTCCTATCTAGTCGGAGGGCGTCCTACACTACGTTAACCGAGTCGTGGTCTCCACTCAAGAACACGTTTGCCCCAGCGGCCGTAGGTTCCTCGCGAGATATGGCCGGCCCACTGCCACTTCAGCTTGCTAATTCTTAAACCTATGTCGACAACTTTGGTTCTCTGTCGGTTGTATAGCACGGAATTTATTTATTTATTTATTTACAAAATTTTGGAGAAACTTACAGCTAGGTTTACAAATGAAGAACATATATAGAACATGCCTGGAAAGACCCAGTGTATGTTTGCTGATGGCTAATTAAAAGTTTCCGCTGACAGATAATAAAAAAAAAATTAAGTTATGAAGCTAAGTAGGTCTTTATAAAGATAATAAATAGACAACGAAAAATATAATTCATATCATTTATTGTAATTTCATGCATACAGGTAGTATCTTAGGTGTAGTCTTAGTGGGTAGGTACACAATGCATAAAAACCCTGTCAGGGCACAACAATTTTTGAATTTTAGAAAAATAATTATAAAGCAAAACTAATTTAAACAAATATATCGACATGGAACAAATATATTCGGGCAGACAGAATTATTGATTGATAAAATCAATAATTCTGTCTGCCCGAATGAACCGAACATATACCCCGAACAGCCAAGTAGAAGCATACAAAAGAAATTAAAGCTTAGATATGACGAACTCCAGCAAACTGATTTCCATTAAAACACCAATTAACTGGACAAACTCAAATCAAAAACCATTTAATTGACGCCATACCTAGGGAGTTTTAATTTAAAAAGTTAGTTTGAACTATGTAAATTACCTTTAGCTTTTAATGGCTTTATCATCATCATCATCAACATTTTGACGACCGATGTGGTCGACGAAGGTCCACCACATCTAGTCCGTACATCATCAGTCTACTGCTGGACATCCTCCCCCAATGAGCGCCATAGCGCCCTGTCCTCAGCTTGCCGCATCCAGCATCTACCTGCAGTCTTTCGCAGGTCGTCATCCCACCTGGTCGGAGGGCGTCCTACACTACGTTTACCGAGTCGTGGTATCCACTCAAGAATACGTTTGCCCCAGTGGCCATCGGTTCGTCGGTTTTTAATGGCTTAACAGCATGATTTTAAGTGAAACACGCAGAATATTATGAATCTTGAAGATATCTACGTTCGTAGGTACCTAGGTACCTAGCTGAGTAATTTGTAAAAATATGTGAATTAAAAAAGTATTAAATTTCTTAGTCCTTTCAAAACATAAAAGAAGCCATGTAACTTGATATTTCGCAAGAAATCCTAAAACTTTGCAAAAAAAACCGCCAAAACTAAATAATTGACGTATTTTGTTACCAAACTTCAAACAAAAACAGGGAAAACTTTTTTTACTTTCATTCATTACATTACTGTGAAGAAATACTTTCGAATTTAGAACTTTGAGTTAAGGCATCTGTAGACGAAACTATTTTCTCGACATTCATAAACAAAAGTTTTAAAATGAATGTTTTTTTAATTCGTTTTTATCGAACATGAAATCAAGTTGTAATGTATAAGTATCTGGGGTAACTAAATGAAATAAAAGTAAAAAAGTAAAATTTTTTTTAATTTTTTTTGCAAAATACAAAGTTTAACTTAAATAATACATCTAACCTAAGCTGTGCGTAAATAATTTCTTCAACTGAGACTAAACTTAAAAAAACACTTTTCCTTAGTGGCCACCTTTTGGACTATCTAGATTTTATTAAGCTAGGCATTATTATTTTTTGTTCACAAATTGAATCTGGAATATTTCCATAAAAGTTAGAGTATAGTTTTAAGTATAGATATAATACATATACATATATATATAGATTATAGTACATAGTATAGATTTTTTGTGTTGTATAAAGCAGTAAGTAAGTCACGTACCTACGAAAACATCTCCAACTCTTAGTTACTTAAGTCTGCTATGCATTTACTTAAGATAATTCTATATTTATCTATAGGTAAGTGAATGTATATTCTTTTGAGAAAAATAAATTTCGAAAACCATTCGTATTATTGAAATAACATAATATTAATTGGGCAGTGAAAAAAAAGTCGCACAGAATTTAAAACCCATCGTCTACCAAACCCCTAAAGCATTGTTCGATGTTCGCATTTCAAAATTCCCAGCAAGTTTCTTTTTTTTAAACTTTCGGACAAAAGTGCGACACGCATTGTATTTTATTCTGCCACCAACTTATTCAATGCTGGTGGAATAAGCTGGAACTAAAGGAGTTTCTTGATAAAACCTTTTTGGTTCTTAAAAATTGTCAACACTAGCGCCGCTGTGTACTGAAAAGTAAAGTTTGTTGTTCTCTATTCAGCCAAGGGTCTTCAAGATCAAAATTTTACGCCTCAAGGCAAGTCGATGGAGTTTTTTTTGTGATATTTGGGGAGCAGATGTACGAAAACATTGTAAAGAAGTCGAGAGCAATAATTGGAATTAAATGAAGTGTCCCTTCATGATGTTGGTTGGGTTTTAGGGTTCCCTTTGCAGTTTTTTCTGAGAACAAAATTTAAATCGCTGAAAAATCGAAATAAAGAGCTAATAATTTGAAATCCAAATAAAGTAATTCTTACTTTATTTGGATTTCAAATATATATCTGACGTTTACAAGAGAAAATTAAAAAAAAGGTAGACATTTGACTACTGAATTCAAATTGAAATTGACTAGATTAGATACCATCAACTTCTCTCTCTAGTCTCTAGGCGCGCGTTCAAGTCCCACCGAGATCGAAAATTATTGGGATATTATTTAATTTCTTATACCTACGCTACTCTGTATCCTGGAAAAAATACGAAGCCGTGGGCATTATAAGCTAATCCATTTAAATAAATAAATAAATAACGCTGGACAATTCACACAGCATTATCTAGCCCCATGGTAAGCAGAGCTTGTGTTATGGGTACAAGATAACTGATATACATAATACAATACATTACATAGATAGATATTTTTTATTATACATAGAAAACAACCAGAACACCCGAACAAATATCTGCAGATCGTACACACATTTGTTCCGAGGCGGGAATCGAACCCGCAACCTCCTGCGTCGCAGGCGGACCTTCGACCACCGCGCCACATCGTCGTCGAAATAAATAAATATTTAAGAATATGTTTGTGAATGGTAATGGTTTGTTTGTAATCAGCGCTGGACACATTAGTGGGCACCCAGCACAATGCTAAGTGAAGGCCATATTTGCCATGAACACTGCTACGCACAATAATTTGTAGCTTTTGTAGTACTAGTTTCTGCCCGCGACTTCGCACACGTTGTTTCTATGGAAACATTTAATTTTTCTTTAATTTTTCTTTGATTATTTCTATCCTATGGGAACTGATTTATGGGATAATAAGGAGCCTATGTTTTATTCTGGGCCCAAGAACTACCTGTAAGCAAAATTTCAGCCCGATCCCTTCAGTATTTTTCGCGTGAAAGAGTAACAAACGGGTCGTTCGTCAACTCACACCAAGAATCTTGTCCCAACTGGTTGATGAAAGTCTTTATTTTGAAACATACTTAGGTGCTAGAACAAAAATATGAAGTGATGCGACCTGCAGAAGTAAAATACTGTGTCGCAGATCGCAACGCCCACCTCCGGGAGTTATAGTTGTAATGTGTTTCAATTCAACAAAGTGAAGGTACATACGTTGTGTATGGTAGTTTTAAGGTAGGTAGGTAAATAAAAATTATTTCTTTCTTTACTGGCGGAACCCACACCAATAATTATCCTCGTTTTTTTCGCTAACATCCGTGTAAGGCACACCCCATGCGACACATTCCTAGCCCATGTTGAGGTGACTGTCATTGTGGATGTCATTGTCAAATTTGACAAAAAATCGCAGGTGCAAGGGTGATTCGGCTTAGATGTACAAGACTTAACTTTTGCAGGGCACTTGAAATTTATTTTAAGGAATTCATGGTTCTTGAAAGAATTAGCAAGCTGCAACGTGTTATTTTACCAAGGTTATCGACATAGCTCAAAGAATTAGCAAGCTGAAGTGGCAGTGGGCCGGCCATATCTCGCGAAGAACCGACGGCCGATGGGGCAAACGTGTTCTTGAGTGGAGACCACGACTCTGCAAACGGAGTGTAGGACGCCTTCCGGCCAGGTGGGACGACCTGCGAAGGACTGCGGGCAGATGCTGGATCCGTCAAGCTGAAGACTTTCGTTTTCAAGCATTGCGGTATGGATGACGAGTAGACTTGAAGTAGTTTTCCAAATGCTTCCCTGCCTAGTTGGATCCTCCTTTTGGCCTCCTTCTCGATATTATTTTTACCCAACTGCAGAATCAGCCCAAGGTAAGTACTCGGAAACAGTTATACGAGTACCTACCAGTCCTAAATCGTGTGCGTCGACAAATAAATAACCTGTACCTAATAAGTAAATAAGCAGAAGAATTGTCAAATAAATCATGGGTTTTGTGAATCATTGAACCATACACTGCGAAAGATCCCTGCAAATGATTTGTGTATTATTGACAATAAACTTTTTATCGCGGCCATTTTTATTGAACAATGGAACAAATAAAATAATTATTGCGTCTCTGTCATTGTGTAGGATTCCACCAGTGTGCTGAACTGTGCGGCACTGTAATGCACAGTGTACGACACAAATGTTCACGCTGTTCGACTCGCTCGGGCAAACAACAACAAATAGTACGCGAACATTTCTAAAATGTTCGCGCACATCTGTATATTATTGTGCGCGCACAGTGCGTGCAGTGGACTCGCGTCGACGCGTACACGCTTGTTGTTCGCGAACTCAATCTTGCTTCCGCCACCACCGGAGCGTAAACATTTATTTTTTGATATATATAAATATATAGATAATAAATCACAAGCTGCAATACAAAGCACTCCGTTTTCCCGCCCGTCCATATTAACAACTGAAGACAGAAAATTCTTCCCAGTGAATATGTTCGTGCACAAGTGTACCAAACTGTGCGTAGAAAAGTTACGCAAAGTCTTGCCGGTGGAGCCAGACACTAAATGCGATACAAGCTTAGTACGTGCAATGCTGGAGTTTTGCACAAAATGTTTGTAAACAAAAGTGGTGCACACTATTTTGGTGGAATCGTACCTTAGGACAGATGTTCGTAAAATCTTTACTAGTTTCTGGCCGCGGCTTCGTACGCGTTGTTCTATAGAAATGTTTACAGGTGATTTCTATGTCACGGTAACTGATTTATGGGTAAGGTTAGGTTACTTACCCCTTAGGTTACTTTACACTTCAAGTACTTAAGTTCACTTTACACTTCTAATTAGAGCTAGCAAAACTGTATTATGTTGATGTTTTGTTGTAGGTTGTAGGTATATAATGAATAATGTAAAAATAAATATAAAATAATAAACATTTGAAATTTTAATTGTATTATTTAAAACTGACTTGAATTGAAAGTGACTAAAACTGAACCTAGGCCCGAAATAAAACAGGCTTTTAAAATTGACGACCGATGTGGCGCGGTGGGCGAAGGTCCGCCTGCGACACAGGAGGTTGCGGGTGCAATTCCCGCTTCGGAACAATTGTGTGTACGATCTGCAGATATTTGTTCCGGGTGTTCTGGTCGTTTTCTGTGTATAATAAATAAATACCTATCTATGTAATGTATTGTATTATGTATATCAGTTATCTAGTACCCATAACACAAGCTCTGCTTACCATGGGGCTAGATAATGCTGTGTGAATTGTCCAGCACTATTTATATATTTACATATTACAATGATGCAATAAAATGTGTATATATGAAATAATATGAAACTCTATGAACATTCATTTGAGTCAAGTTCCCCTTTAGTAAAGGGTTGTTTATATTTTGGTAGGCGTCCGAAGTCGAAAACATTAGGCGGGTCTGTTCTTTTGATGTCATCTGTAAAACAAATCAAATTAAATCAATGAAAAGGTTGAAGCACACTTATACAGTATACCTAACCTACCAAGAAGAACGTGTTCCCGAGTGGAGACCACGACTCGGTAAACGTAGGACTCCCTCCCACCAGGTGGGATGACGACCTGCGAAAGACTGCAGGTAGATGCTGGATGCGGCAAGCTGAAGACAGGGAGCTATGGCGCTCATTGGGGGAGGCCTATGTCCAGCAGTGGACTGCTATAGGCTGATGAAGATAATGATATATATTCTCAATCATTCGAAGTAATTTCGCAGTTGTAAAATATCACCTTATAAAAATCTGGGTCTCTTCAAGACAACAGTGAATAGTTGTATATATAGATAGATATATTTATTTATTGATACAAATTTGTTACAGTTTGTTGATAGCATCTTAAATCCTAACATAGGTTTATCTAGAAGAGACCCAGAATTTTAAAAGGAGATATTTTACAACTGCGAAATTACTTCGAATGATTGTGAATAGATATCATTATCTTCATCAGCCTATAGTTGTCCACTGCTGGACATAGGCCTCCCCCAATGACGCATCCAGCATCTACATGCAGTCCTTCGCAGGTCTTCTTCTTCCTTCCCACCTGGCCGGAGGGCGTCTTAAACTACAAAGTATTGTTGTATTGTATTGAATTACAAAAGCTTGCTTAAGAATAAGTCAGTGAATGTTGCAAGATAACTACGTTTGCCGAGTCGCGGTCTTCATTCAAGAACACGTTTACAGCGGTTGTGGAATAGATATGATTCAACCTTAACCAATGGTAAACAGTGAACCAGGTCACTGGGCGGTTTAAAGGGTAAATAGTAGATACGCATTGAGCCGAAATCAGCGTGTGATGTTGCCAGGTGTAAAAATAATTCACATTCCAGGTAGATGTATGAATTTATTTTACTGAATTTTCCTTTTATGCGGTGGCTTTAGCGGTTGATTTAGATGTATGCGTGAGTGTATCGTTCATACTATTTCCGCGGCTCATTAGCTTCATTTTCATTACGAATATGTGCCTTAATCCAGTTGAAATAAAGTATTTTTTTATAAAAATAGAGACATGAAAGAAAGAAAGAAATAAAATTATTTATTAAACACTAATACAACACACAAACAAGGTTTATTACACATATATTAGACTAGCGGACCATCCCGGCTTCGCACGGTTTTAGTACGGATCCCTAACATTTTTGAAAACATAATATAGCCTATGTTCACCGGGAATAGTGTAGCTTCCCAACGGTGAAAGAATTTTTCAAATCGGTCCTGTAGTTTCGGAGCCTATTCATTACAAAAAAATAAAAAATCAAACCTTTCCTCTTTATAATATTAGTATAGACTACAAAGTACCTACTTAGGTACCTACTAGAAAACACGTAACACAGACAAAATATAAAAAAATAAGTGAAAAGGTACAAAATGTAAGTAGTATTTGGTACTAAGTAGCCCTCACAGAAAGTGGATAAGCGCGCGTGTGTAGTTCTTATAGGTCCTGTCCTGACTCAGCTAGTTGCTCTATCACAATAACTCCAGATCATTTGTGAAAGAGCGCTGGTTTTCAGTCAGAACCCGGTAGAGTGGCAGACACATATGAACAGTTGAACGCACAAAAATAAATAAATAAATAAAGCTAGACAATCCACACAATGCATGCGAAGCCGCTTGCCGCAGCTAGTCGATAACACAAGAACAATATGGATATTGCCTCAAGAATTTTGAGTAAGATCAAAAATAAAGTTTCCTTTTTATAGCCCATTCAAAGTTTGCAGTACTCAACTTACGAGCGTATCAAATAATTCAGATTTTCTTGTAGCCATGGCTTTTGAAATTGTAGGATTTTTGGGATTTTGACAAGAGATATAGTAAGTGTGGTAGAGTTTCCGATCAGTACACAACTAGTTAGAACTAGTTATCGCTCTTTGGACGAAGGAGGTCAACCGAGGGAGGTTTTTTTTTTGTTTCCGAACGCCGAACTTACTTAGGTATGCCAAATTTCATTTCAATCAGTTGAGGGTAACTGGTAAAAAATTCAGTTGCAAGATTAGTTCCAACCAAACTAACAGAGCAAGTAGAATAAATTAAAGCTTTTAATTAACATAACTCCTAATGTTTCCGTTTTTAACCTAGTTTTTCTAGACTTGTGGTTTAAATTTTTAATACAAAAAATATTTATGATGACGGAAAAGTATGTTGAAATATTTCCATAAAAAAATATTTACAAGTCAGGAAAGTTGGTTGAAATATTTCCATACAATATATTTAAGAAATCGGGAAAGTTGGTTGAAATATGTAGTTCCATACAAAAATATTTATGAAGTCGGGAAAGTTGGTTAAAATATTTCCATACAAAAATATACGAAGACGGGAAATTTGGTGGTAAGTCTCATATATTTCTTTACTCATGGCCACCGCAAAACCCACAGATCTGCGATAACATCTCGCAAAGTTGGGAGTTTTTTTACAAAAATCCAAAACACCCCATCATTACACGTGAGATACTATCTAAAACCACTTGTTTATATAAATATATCCTTAAATATATCTTACATTATTAAAATATTATCCCTTGATTTATGAGCGCGGTAATAAAGTTTTTAATAATAATATATTTTTATTGAATTCAGTAAAGATTGTAATAATGATATTTGTTGTAAAATTTTGTAGCGGTACATAACATTAACTTGCTATAATCTCGCTTTTTCTCGGTAAACGTAGTGTAGGACGCCTTTCGACCAGGTGCGATGACGACCTGCGAAAGACTGCAGGTAGATGCTGGATGCGTAAAGCTGAAGACAGGGCGCTATGGCGCTCATTGGGGGAGGCCTATGTTCAGCAGTGGACTAACATAGGCTGATGATGATGATGTGATGATGGTGATGATAATCTCGCTTTAAAGGACCACACAGACGAGCGAGAGCAAATGCTCTCGAAACTTCAGACCTTAACCTCTAGACACGCAATGTCATAACAAGCCTAACCACCTGAAAAAGGACGAGTATGACACGGTGATTTTATAAAATACTAGTTTCTGCCCGTGGTTTCGCACGCGTTGTGTCTATGGAACCGTTTAATGATTAGATATAAAGATATTTTAATTTGGACATGGATAATAATAAGTAGTGTAAGTACATTTACTTACACACATAGACATAATGTTAATATGTACAAGCAGGGTGTAGGTTGGTCTTGGTAGCTATATTTTTTATTGTGATATTATTTATACTATTAATCAATATTAATTATTTATATCCCATGGGAACTGTTTGATGGCGTAAAAAGTAACCTATGTTTGATGCCAGGCTTAGAACTACATCTTTGCAAAATTTTAACCTAATTCTTTCAGTTTTGGCGTGAAGAAGAAACAAACATACATTCGTCTGAACAAACTATCGCATTTATATATCATCACTAATTAATTTCGTTCATGTTTATAATATTAGTGTGATTTCTAATTATCATCCAACATTCAAATGTATTCGTGAGTGTAGCATTCATACTAATTTTCAATTTAAAGAATATTGAAACTGCAGTCAATGTGTGGCGAAAATAACTATAATTCATAGTATCAGCCCTTTGTTACTATTTATCTTCAAAGACACGTATAAAACTAAAGAAAAAAATAGCTTTTTAATAATTACATTCACACAACGAATAAACTACAACCGAATCTGACATTGATAGAAAGTGACAGCGGACCTGCCACCATTTTGTTTTTTAATAAATACAAGCTCGGTCCACTGACTCCGTTCACACAACACTAGGTAACGGCATACAGTTTGTAACATGATTAGGATGTATCAATTGATGCGGAGTAAAAAATGTGGTAGCGGTTTGAGAGGTTAACATTTAGTAAGAAGATGAATGGTTTTATCGACGATATTAAATTTAGTTATTTTGATTTTATTTTCTTGGCTGTAATTATATGTTTTCTTTGAACTATTGTTGTCTGGAAATATTGAATTTTAATTGAATTGAATTGTCATTGTAATTTTGACCACCGAGATGGCGCGGCGGGTTTAGGTCCGCCTGTGACACAGGAGGTTGCGGCTTCGATTCCCGCCGGGACCAATGTTTGTAAGATATGCCAATATTTTTTTATATTATAAAAAAAATATTGGCAGATCGTAATTCATAAAGATATATAGTAGGTATATCATCCAAAATATATATGACCACGCGGGTGAAACCGCGGGGCGCAGCTAGTAGCTTATACATCAGAATAACACATAGGCTACAATTTATAAAGATATTGTGTGAATATTTTAAATATAAAAATCAGATAAAAATTTATAGATTGATATAAAATAGCGTTGCGAAGTAAACATGTCAATGTCATCAATGTGGCGTTGTTGGTGTCATGTCATCACTTGGCACAGGTTCGTATTCTGTTCTCCATTGTGACCTCTAAGGTAAAACTCTTTGGTTGTGAGACAGAGACATTATTGTTATTTCGGTAAATATTATGGAATGAATCTAAGTAGCTATACACTTAGGCATCAGATAATAGCCTAAAAAAGAAATTTTTCGCTTTATTTCAACTAAATTATGTATATTTTTTGCAAATTACACGAAACAAAATGTAATAATTTATTGAATTTTATCTGTGAAGAAAACGCCCTGTTGTTGGTTACAACTCTGGTGACGTCACATGCCAGTAAACATACATTCCTCGACCGATTGTTGTTCGCGTTTTGCGTTTTCTGGGTGTTAAATTCAATCTGTGAGCTATTTCTGTAGCATTTTCTGTCAAATTTTGATAACTATTATAACTAGTGGCATAAATATTTGTTATTGTTAACTGCGTGTGACGTCACACGCCAGTAAACAATAGCGCCATTACAGAAACATCGTTTTTGGCGCGGTTTGGAAAATTTTAACTTTAACATTGATTTTTATAAATAATACAATAGATCGCCCGGAAATATTAATGTAGTGTGTTTATAATGTAATAAAAAATAATTTAAAACGATTTCCGAAATTTGTCCAATAGCCTAATTGAATGTATACGACACAATATGGTATACGAATCTATGCCTAGCCAAAGTATTAATAGCTAAGTACAGATAAATACAGAAGTATCCTAAGTGACCTAGGTACACTTTGTTAAAAAAAATTTAGACTATTACTATTAGTCTACATTAGGTATACCCGAGCGAAGCCGGGTTTTCATCTAGTGTACATCTCATTGTACAACAAAATATCAATTTATGTAAACGTATTAGGCATATTAAGTATATCATGCAGTCATCTAGTACCCATAACACAAGATCTGCTTAGCTGCAAAGGACAGATGCTGGATGCGGCAAGCTGAAGACAGGGCGCTGTGGCGCTCATTGGGGGAGGCCTATGTCCAGCAGTGGACTGACATAGAATGATGATGGTAATAATTTATTGAAGGAATGATCTCTAATTGACAAATAATGTATAATATCTTATTCTTCATGCTACAACGAGTTTATCTATTGTGATGTGTTTACAATAATAATAATGCTGGACAATTCACACAGCATTATCTAGCCCCATGGTAAGCAGAGCTTGTGTTATGGGTACTATATAACTGATATACATAATACAATGCATTATATAGATAGTTTTTTTTATTATACATAGAAAACGACCAGAACACCCGTAACAAATATCTGCAGATCGTACACACAATTGTTCCGAGGCGGGAATCGAACCTGCAACCTCCTGCGTCGCAGGCGGACCTTCGCCCACCGCGCCACATCGGTCGTCGTGCCTACAAACTTGCTGTACCGTCAACAATAACGAAAAATAGTCTACTAGGAATCGGCCTTATCACTGAATTATCACTGAAAGCAATTCCCGAATGTTTAGAAGCATAAATAGCAGTTACAAAAAAAGCTTTTTCCCAAACATCCTACCAGCTATACAAATTCAAATGCTCTATATTTTTTAGGTACAAACCTATTTAACCTTTTCAATTGCTTAATTTATTGTAACACAGTGTTTTTACCCGACAAGTGTGTGTTTCTGTAAACATTGACTTCCCTGGGACATACCGACATACCATCCCAAGTGTTTCATGTCATGTGCTTGATGTTGCCGGGAACTAGGGATCGCGTTTGGATTCACTTGTTATCTTATAATATTCGTTCGGTTTTATATTTTACGATTTTAATGTTGATGCTACACACGGCTCATAATCAACATTAATTATGTAAAGCTACGATTTATAAAAATACAAATTATTTAAAAAATAAACTATACCTATAAATATACGTCGGTAGGTATATGATTTCTTCTGATAAGACATAATCTCTTATCAATCTTATCATACACTAGCGGACCTTCCCGGCTTCGCACGGTTTTAGTACAGATCCCTAACTTTTTTGAAAATATAATATAGCCTATGTTCACCGGGAATAGTGTGGCTTCCCTAAGGTGAAAGAATTTTCAAATCGGTCTATTATTTTCGGAGCCTATTCATTACAAACAAACAAACAATCAAACCTTTCTTCTTTATAATATTAGTATAGATACCATACTAAATACAATAATATATATAATATAACTAGCTGCGCCCCGCGTGTAAATCTATGTGTCAAATGGTTTATAAACCTTTCTCTTGAATCACTCTATCTATTGTTGAAAACTGCATTAAAATCCGTTGAGTAGTTTAAAAGATCTAAGTGAATACGACGACCGATGTGGCGCGGTGGGCGAAGGTCCGCCTGCGACGCAGGAGGTTGCGGGTTCGATTCCCGCCTCGGAACAATTGTGTGTACGATCTGCAGATATTTGTTCCGGGTGTTCTGGTCGTTTTCTATGTATAGTAAAAAAAATCTATCTATATAATGTATTGTATTACCTATGTATATCAGTCATCTAGTACCCATAACACAAGCTCTGCTGGGGCTAGATGATGCTGTGTGAATTGTCCAGCATTATTTATTATTATTATTTATAATAGACAGCGGAAGCGACTTCATTTTATACTATGTAAAGATTTCAGATGGCAAGGAGAGAGGATCACCGATGGACCAAAGTAGCCTATGGATATGCGTCGAGGCAGACCACCTGCCCGATGGTCAGACGACATTGTGGGGGCTGCAGGGAAGCAGTGGCTCCGACTGGCACAGCACCGCCAGGGGTACAGAGATAAAGAAGAGGCGTATACTCAGCAGTGGGTGTTACCTGCTGGTTAGATAGGGGCCGTTCAAATATTACGTAGGCAGATTTATTACAATTATTTACCCCCCCATCCCCCTTGTCAGCAAAAGTAAGCAAATCTCTTACCCCCTCCCCCCATGCTTACGTAAACATTTTTCAATTATAAATGTATTTTTTTATTTTACAATTATAAACGTATGCATTATTTGCGGGAATCCCCGAAAATGCGTTTGGTTTTCAAGCATAGACAATGTGAGGGTTGCCATTCGTGTAAAAAAGTAAATAACTACCGATGACGTATCATCATCTAGACTCCCCTACCCCCCATGTCATCCAAAATAAGCAAAACAAAGATCCAGAGTATATCTTAACAAATGCATGTTAAAAACATATGCAAATGCTGAAACCAGAAAAAAATTACACCTGATTAATAGGTAAATAAGTTTACAAGTTATCCGTATACCGTGACCTAAAATACTTTATAGTATTATTTTATTTATTTTATTTAAATAAAATAACAACTTACAAACAAACACAAAATAATTACCATACATAAAATTAAACTCCCATAACCGGTAGAGATCACAAAAAATAAAAAGGGTGAAAAAATACTTTAAAAGGGCAAAAAAAACTGGTCCCTGTCATATTACAAGCTAAGTTATGGATTTAGTGGCGATAAGATAGAGTTTTTGTGTTGTACAGTCGGCGGTATATTTATTGTGTTGTAGTGAAACGCGTTAATGCGATATGGGCTTGTGGTGGGAATGAGATAAAAGTGAAATGAATGTCAATAAATTCCCAATAATCAACGCATGTGTAAGCTATACAATACAAATACAAAATATAAAATATTTATTTCTTTAACTTAATGTACAATAAATATAACAGTGTTTGAGATTCCCTTTTAAGTAAAAGAAATACCTGTGTTAGGGAATCAAAATAAATCATATAAAAGTAGATTAAGTTATGTAAATTCGTTTTTTTAATGTCATCATCATCATCATCATCATCATCAGCCTATATTAGTCCACTGCAGCTGGACATAGGCCTCCCCCAATGAGCGCCATAGCGCCCTGTCTTCAGCTTGACGCATCCAGCATCTACCTGCAGTCTTTCGCAGGTCGTCATCCCACCTGGTCGGAGGGCGTCCTACACTACGTTTACCGAGTCGTGGTCTCCACTCAAGAACACGTTTGCCCCAGCGGCCGTCGGAAAAGAAAAGCATAGAAAAGTAACAGATCTTAATTAACTTATTCCATATATAGATATTTTTTATTATACATAGAAAACGCCCAGAACACCCGGAACAAATATCTGCAGATCATACACACATTGTTCCGAGGCGGGAATCGAACCCGCAACCTCCTGCGTCGCAGGCGGACCTTAGCCCACCGCGCCACATCGGTCGTCAAAACAAACATTCCTTATGCAGGTTGCCATGCAATGTTTAAAAAAAACGTTTCTTTTTGTTGAGTTTATGTATTTTGCCATATTTATATATAAAGAATTGATCTCTCATGGGAGTGACATAGTGATTTTGTGACAAAACTCATGTGAATAAACTCATGATGTAAAAAAACATCTAATTTCTAGCTACTAATCTACCACGTCGACTGTACCCACCTACAAATACCGCTAATCATTCGTCTACAACATATGTCCCATAGCTCTTACTGTACGCCATTTACCCTGTCTGTCTGTCCGTACGTTAGAAAGATCACGGGAAAGGGTTTCATCACAATATATGCTTTTTGCAATTTTGTGTTGAAAAGCAGATGGTATAATAAAAGACGAAGTGGGTCGAGCCAGCAATGGCCATTTTTTTACTGGCCTTCGACACTTATGTTATGTATTGTATTATGTATATCAGTTATCTAGTACCCATAACACAAGTCAAGCTCTGTTTACCATAGAGCTAGATAATGCTGTGTGAATTGTCCAGCATTATTCATAATATTTAATCATCATCTCGTCTCCCAAGCCAACCTAACCTGCACGTGGTACACCCTGCTAGATAACAGACTAGGCTCTGGTGAAAATATCAAACAAACTTCATAATTTGATAACTCATTGATTTTACAATTATTTTCCATTACTTGACACTGACAGAAAAGTGTCCAGACACAGTTGCCATAAACAAAGAATCATCGACATCCACTTTCATTGCATTTCTCTATAATAATTTAATTGCATTATTGTGTACATGTGTAAATTTGTAGGTCTTAGTATCGACTGCAGGTACCTATTTAAATAATATGTGAATACTTTTAACTTAAGAGTTAAACTTAGATAAAATACTTTTTACTAAAAGGTGGAGCATATATTTGTACCTACATTTTTTTAGGGCTCACGTCAAATTTACGTAGGTCCTTGCTCCACCAACTAGCCGCACTGTAGGGTCATCAACTTTCGCCGCTGCCTCACTGCTCTCTATGGATTACCAGGCTTTCCCTGACTGCGACATATTCGCAGACGAATTAAAGATTTATTGTCCTTTTGTATTTTTCTTATGTAAAATAGTCTCTAAAATTTTTTTTTTTTTATTTTAGTTTTATACGTACTGATGTCTAATTTTTTGTTTGTAACTATAATAATTAATTCATGTAATTGGTGATTTTGTCGTTCTAATAAAATAAAATAAATAAATAATGAGTTTTTTTATTTTACGAATCTGTTATTTTTCATTCATATTTTTTGTTATATCTAGGTACATTCAGAAAAGCTTAATGATTCTTGAATTAAGGGTCAGCATTTTTTTTATTGGTAGAATGGCGGCCGGGTTGACGGGCAGGGCGCAGCGGCGGCGGCGGCGGCGCGCTTGAACTCGATGCAGAGCCATTTACCAAGAAGTTGAAGTGGAACACCGGTTCAGTGGGAACGAAATTATTTTCTGTGCTTGAAAAAAGTGTGAATAATCTCCTGTAGGTGCTTTCAAAATGGACCTGGAGACTCCCACAGCAGTTCGCTTTCACGTTCGCGAGGAAGTTGCATTGGTAGAAACGGCTGAGCTCGGAGGAGGACCAGAATTTGCAACGGCATCACAGCGACAACGCAGGGCGCGGCGACATCGTCATGTTATGAAGAAAACTGTAAGACCTCCAAGTTACACAATGTCTATCTGCTTATTAGCTTGTGTAAGCGTTTTATTCGTACATTTCGTTTGTAAATACTTTTACATTCAAGCATATATGGAAACTGTCTCTACAACCGATACAGTGCTTCTGCCTAACATGCCACTAGGAACGAAAACAATACCGTCGGAAACAACAACGTCGACCACGACCCCGTCGACCACGACCCCGTCGACCACGACCCCGTCGACCACGACCCCGTCGACCACGACCCCGTCGACCACGACCCCGTCGACCACGACCCCGTGGATCATGACCACGCCGACCTGGAGCACGTCGACCGCGACCCCGTCGACCACGACTGCAATCTCTCCACATTGTCGTCGGATTGGAGGAGAGGCTGAATTTGATGAATATTGCTACATGTTCAATAAAAACACTTTGGAAGAAACAACGATCGCTAGCTGCCCGCCGCCCTTTAGAACAAGCGTAATTTTTAGAGAAGAAAAATATTTGGTAAGAAAACTGGTAAGAGAACTTGCCAAACTAGAAGCCAAACGTAATGATTCAAATACTATTTATTTTATGGGAATAACTGTTTTATGTAACTCGAGAAACGGTACTTTCCGTGGCCTTAAGTACAAGGATGAAGATAGTTGGCGGCATTTTGAATTTAACGAAGATTTTGGTATTGATCCTAGTACTCCATGTAGGTTTGAAATCGGTAATGAGAACGACATTTCCTTTCGTCTACGTGGTGATAATGATATCAAATACTTCCCATTCGCACCCGCGGATCCAACAATTACTAGATTTTCAATTTGCAAGTCAAGATATATTCCTTTGTAGTCGCAAATTGATAGCCTAATAAATTCACAGCTTACCTCTCGTAAATATTAGGTATAGGTATGCACAAAACACTGAGTTTTATGTAGGTTGGGAATTATCTACTTACCAATAATTGTTAAATAATTCCCTACCTACATACAACTCAGTGTTTTGTCCTACATTTGAGGAAACCTTATTATATATTTGCGAGAAATAAGCTGTGTATCTACTATTAAAACTATAACGAAATAAGAACCTTCAAGCATACCCTCACGTGGAAAGACAAATTTAATATTATTGTTGCTATCATTTAGTGAGGACGGGATATGTTCCCTGCCCCACTAAAGCGAATTAGTGGGACAGATTACACGGTAAAATTTAAGCCTGTCTACTGTGCGGCACAGTAGACAGACCGCATTTTATCGTGCCCCACTGGTGGGGCACAGTCTGTACCCACGAATTATTCCACTCTGCCCCAACCAGTGGGGCAGAGTGGAATAATTCGATCTAACCAGTTCTATCAAACATATTCGTTGATAATGTTGGATCTAGTATTATTTGTTTTGGGGATTAGGTACAGATAGTTCATACTGTTCATAGTAGGTTCGGAGGACCCCTGTATGATAGGTAGGTATGCGATACAATAGGTTTATATTAGGTACCTACCTACCTTACGTACTTATGACCAAGTAAGGTTATTATACACCTATTGTAACTACTACGTACCTAACCTACCTTATATTATGTTCTCTCTGATCTAGGGTAAAGATTTTTATTTGTGTAATTCTTCCTACGTAAAATTATGTAGGTAGTAGATATATAATGTTTAGTAGATTTATGCAAGCCCGAGAGTTTCATACTAATTACTAAATAGAAGTCATCTTTAAGTTTCTTTCTGTCTGAGTGATAATAATTTTAAGTTTCTTGTTATACCTACTTTAATACCTAAATAGATATGGTCCTATTATTATATATACTTATATCCCATGGGAACTGTTTGATGGCGTAAAAAGTAACCTATGTTTGATGCCAGGCTTAGAACTACATCTTTGCAAAATTTTAACCTAATTCTTTCAGCAGTTTTGGCGTGAAGAAGAAACAAACATACATTCGTCTAAAGAAACTATCGCATTTATATATCATCACTAATTAATTTCGTCCATGTTTATAATATTAGTGTGATTTCAAATTATCATCCAACATTCAAATGTATTCGTGAGTGTAGCATTCATACTAATTTTCAATTTAAAGAATATTGAAACTGCAGTCAATGTGTGGCGAAAATAACTATAATTCATAGTATCAGCCCTTTGTTACTATTTATCTTCAAAGACACGTATAAAACTAAAGAAAAAAAATTGCTTTTTAATAATTACATTCACACAACGAATAAACTACAACCGAATCTGACATTGATAGAAAGTGACAGCGGACCTGCCACCATTTTGTTTTTTAATAAATACAAGCTCGGTCCACTGACTCCGTTCACACAACACTAGGTAACGGCATACAGTTTGTAACATGATTAGGATGTATCAATTGATGCGGAGTAAAAAATGTGGTAGCGGTTTGAGAGGTTAACATTTAGTAAGAAGATGAATGGTTTTATCGACGATATTAAATTTAGTTATTTTGATTTTATTTTCTTGGCTGTAATTATATGTTTTCTTTGAACTATTGTTGTCTGGAAATATTGAATTTTAATTGAATTGAATTGTCATTGTAATTTTGATCACCGAGATGGCGCGGCGGGTTTAGGTCCGCCTGTGACACAGGAGGTTGCGGCTTCGATTCCCGCCGGGACCAATGTTTGTACGATATGCCAATATTTTTTTATATTATAAAAAAAATATTGACAGATCGTACAAACATTATAATTCATAAAGATATATAGTAGGTATATCATCCAAACTATTTATGACCACGCGGGTGAAACCGCGGGGCGCAGCTAGTAGCTTATACATCAGAATAACACATAGGCTACAATTTATAAAGATATTGTGTGAATATTTTAATAAAACTTCTGAAACTATCATGGTTATTAACACTAAAGTCATTTAAAACGGGATATTTCTCGAACTCGCAGTGTCTTCAGTTATTCCGTGATCATGGCGCATGAAACTGTGCCGAAATATTGGAAAACTCAAAAATCAAATCATGGTAAATATCCCGTTTTAAATGACTTTAGTGAATATTTTAAATATAAAAATCAGATAAAAATTAATAGATTGATATAAAATAGCGTTGCAAAGTAATGTCAATGTCATCAATGTGGCGTTGGTGTCATTTCATCACTTAGAATAGAATAGAATAGAAAAAACATTTATTTACTACACTTGGCACAGGTTCGTATTCCGTTCTCCATTGTGACCTCTAAGGTAAAACTCTTTGGTTGTGAGACAGAGACATTATTGTTATTTCGGTAAATATTATGGAATGAATCTAAGTAGGTATACACTTAGGCTATTTGACAACCTTGAAAATATGCTACAAATTGTGGTCATCCCATCAGATAATAGCCTAAAAAAGACATTTTTCGCTATATTTCAACTAAATTATGTATATTTTTTGCAAATTACACGAAACAAAATGTAATAATTTATTGAATTTTATCTGAGACGAAAACGCCCTGTTGTTGGTTACAACTCTGGTGACGTCACATGCCAGTAAACATACATTCCTCGACCGATTGTTGTTCGCGTTTTGCGTTTTCTGGGTGTTAAATTCAATCTGTGAGCTATTTCTGTAGCATTTTCTGTCAAATTTTGATAACTATTATAACTAGTGGCATAAATATTTGTTATTGTTAACTGCGTGTGACGTCACACGCCAGTAAACAATAGCGCCATTACAGAAACATCGTTTTTGGCGCGGTTTGGAAAATTTTAACTTTAACATTGATTTTTATAAATAATACAATAGATCGCCCGGAAATATTAATGTAGTGTGTTTATAATGTAATAAAAAATAATTTAAAACGATTTCCGAAATTTGTCCAATAGCCTAATTGAATGTATACGACACAATATGGTATACGAATCTATGCCTAGCCAAAGTATTAATAGCTAAGTACAGATAAATACAGAAGTATCCTAAGTGACCTAGGTACACTTTGTTAAAAAAAATTTAGACTATACTATTAGTCTACATTAGGTATACCCGAGCGAAGCCGGGTTTTCATCTAGTGTACATCTCATTGTACAACAAAATATCAATTTATGTAAACGTATTAGGCATATTAAGTATATCATGCAGTCATCTAGTACCCATAACACAAGATCTGCTTAGCTGCAAAGGACAGATGCTGGATGCGGCAAGCTGAAGACAGGGCGCTGTGGCGCTCATTGGGGGAGGCCTATGTCCAGCAGTGGACTGACATAGAATGATGATGGTAATAATTTATTGAAGGAATGATCTCTAATTGACAAATAATGTATAATATCTTATTCTTCATGCTACAACGAGTTTATCTATTGTGATGTGTTTACAATAATAATAATGCTGGACAATTCACACAGCATTATCTAGCCCCATGGTAAGCAGAGCTTGTGTTATGGGTACTATATAACTGATATACATAATACAATGCATTATATAGATAGTTTTTTTTATTATACATAGAAAACGACGAGAACACCCGTAACAAATATCTGCAGATCGTACACACAATTGTTCCAAGGCGGGAATCGAACCTGCAACCTCCTGCGTCGCAGGCGGACCTTCGCCCACCGCGCCACATCGGTCGTCGTGCCTACAAACTTGCTGTACCGTCAACAATAACGAAAAATAGTCTACTAGGAGTCGGCCTTATCACTGAATTATCACTGAAAGCAATTCCCGAATGTTTAGAAGCATAAATAGCAGTTACAAAAAAAGCTTTTTCCCAAACATCCTACCAGCTATACAAATTCAAATGCTCTATATTTTTTAGGTACAAACCTATTTAACCTTTTCAATTGCTTAATTTATTGTAACACAGTGTTTTTACCCGACAAGTGTGTGTTTCTGTAAACATTGACTTCCCTGGGACATACCGACATACCATCCCAAGTGTTTCATGTCATGTGCTTGATGTTGCCGGGAACTAGGGATCGCGTTTGGATTCACTTGTTATCTTATAATATTCGTTCGGTTTTATATTTTACGATCTTTTTGTTGATGCTCACACGGCTCATAATCAACATTAATTATGTAAAGCTACGATTTATAAAAAAAAAAAAAAGTATACCAATAAATATACGTCGGTAGGTATATGATTTCTTCTGATAAGACATAATCTCTTATCAATCTTATCATACACTAGCGGACCTTCCCGGCTTCGCACGGTTTTAGTACAGATCCCTAACTTTTTTGAAAATATAATATAGCCTATGTTCACCGGGAATAGTGTGGCTTCCCTAAGGTGAAAGAATTTTCAAATCGGTCTATTATTTTCGGAGCCTATTCATTACAAACAAACAAACAATCAAACCTTTCTTCTTTATAATATTAGTATAGATACCATACTAAATACAATAATATATATAATATAACTAGCTGCGCCCCGCGTGTAAATCTATGTGTCAAATGGTTTATAAACCTTTCTCTTGAATCACTCTATCTATTGTTGAAAACTGCATTAAAATCCGTTGAGTAGTTTAAAAGATCTAAGTGAATACGACGACCGATGTGGCGCGGTGGGCGAAGGTCCGCCTGCGACGCAGGAGGTTGCGGGTTCGATTCCCGCCTCGGAACAATTGTGTGTACGATCTGCAGATATTTGTTCCGGGTGTTCTGGTCGTTTTCTATGTATAGTAAAAAAAATCTATCTATATAATGTATTGTATTAACTATGTATATCAGTCATCTAGTACCCATAACACAAGCTCTGCTGGGGCTAGATGATGCTGTGTGAATTGTCCAGCATTATTTATTATTATTATTTATAATAGACAGCGGAAGCGACTTCATTTTATAATATGTAAAGATTTCAGATGGCAAGGAGAGAGGATCACCGATGGACCAAAGTAGCCTATGGATATGCGTCGAGGCAGACCACCTGCCCGATGGTCAGACGACATTGTGGGGGCTGCAGGGAAGCAGTGGCTCCGACTGGCACACGACCGCGAGATAAGGAAGAGGCGTATACTCAGCAGTGGGTGTTACCTGCTGGTTAGATAGGGGCCGTTCAAATATTACGTAGGCAGATTTATTACAATTATTTAGCCCCCATCCCCCTTGTCAGCAAAAGTAAGCAAATCTCTTACCCCCTCCCCCCATGCTTACGTAAACATTTTTCAATTATAAATGTATTTTTTTATTTTACAATTATAAACGTATGCATTATTTGCGGGAATCCCCGAAAATGCGTTTGGTTTTCAAGCATAGACAATGTGAGGGTTGCCATTCGTGTAAAAAAGTAAATAACTACCGATGACGTATCATCATCTAGACTCCCCTACCCCCCATGTCATCCAAAATAAGCAAAACAAAGACCCAGAGTATATCTTAACAAATGCATGTTAAAAACATATGCAACTGCTGAAACCAGAAAAAAAATTACACCTGATTAATAGGTAAATAAGTTTACAAGTTATCCGTATACCGTGACCTAAAATACTTTATAGTATTATTTTATTTATTATATTTAAATAAAATAACAACTTACAAACAAACACAAAATAATTACCATACATAAAATTAAACTCCCATAACCGGTAGAGATCACAAAAAATAAAAAGGGTGAAAAAATACTTTAAAAGGGCAAAAAAAACTGGTCCCTGTCATATTACAAGCTAAGTTATGGATTTAGTGGCGATAAGATAGAGTTTTTGTGTTGTACAGTCGGCGGTATATTTATTGTGCTGTAGTGAAACGCGTTAATGCGATATGGGCTTGTGGTGGGAATGAGATAAAAGTGAAATGAATGTCAATAAATTCCCAATAATCAACGCATGTGTAAGCTATACAATACAAATACAAAATATAAAATATTTATTTCTTTAACTTAATGTACAATAAATATAACAGTGTTTGAGATTCCCTTTTAAGTAAAAGAAATACCTGTGTTAGGGAATCAAAATAAATCATATAAAAGTAGATTAAGTTATGTAAATTCGTTTTTTTAATGTCATCATCATCATCATCAGCCTATATTAGTCCACTGCAGCTGGACATAGGCCTCCCCCAATGAGCGCCATAGCGCCCTGTCTTCAGCTTGACGCATCCAGCATCTACCTGCAGTCTTTCGCAGGTCGTCATCCCACCTGGTCGGAGGGCGTCCTACACTACGTTTACCGAGTCGTGGTCTCCACTCAAGAACACGTTTGCCCCAGCGGCCGTCGGAAAAGAAAAGCATAGAAAAGTAACAGATCTTAATTAACTTATTCCATATATAGATATTTTTTATTATACATAGAAAACGCCCAGAACACCCGGAACAAATATCTGCAGATCATACACACATTGTTCCGAGGCGGGAATCGAACCCGCAACCTCCTGCGTCGCAGGCGGACCTTAGCCCACCGCGCCACATCGGTCGTCAAAACAAACATTCCTTATGCAGGTTGCCATGCAATGTTTAAAAAAAACGTTTCTTTTTGTTGAGTTTATGTATTTTGCCATATTTATATATAAAGAATTGATCTCTCATGGGAGTGACATAGTGATTTTGTGACAAAACTCATGTGAATAAACTCATGATGTAAAAAAACATCTAATTTCTAGCTACTAATCTACCACGTCGACTGTACCCACCTACAAATACCGCTAATCATTCGTCTACAACATATGTCCCATAGCTCTTACTGTACGCCATTTACCCTGTCTGTCTGTCCGTACGTTAGAAAGATCACGGGAAAGGGTTTCATCACAATATATGCTTTTTACAATTTTGTGTTGAAAAGCAGATGGTATAATAAAAGACGAAGTGGGTCGAGCCAGCAGTGGCCATTTTTTTACTGGCCGTCGACACTTATGTTATGTATTGTATTATGTATATCAGTTATCTAGTACCCATAACACAAGTCAAGCTCTGTTTACCATAGAGCTAGATAATGCTGTGTGAATTGTCCAGCATTAGTTATAATATTTAATCATCATCTCGTCTCCCAAGCCAACCTAACTTGCACGTGGTACACCTTGCTAGATAACAGACTAGGCTCTGGTGAAAATAACAAACAATCTTCATAATTTGATAACTCATTGATTTTACAATTATTTTCCATTACTTGACACTGGCAGAAAAGTGTCCAGACACAGTTGCCATAAACAAAGAATCATCAACATCCACTTTCATTGCATTTCTCTATAATAAATTTAATTGCATTATTGTGTACATGTGTAAATTTGTAGGTCTTAGTATCGTCTGCAGGTACCTATTTAAATAATATGTGAATACTTTTAACTTAAGAGTTAAACTTAGATATACTAAAAGGTGGAGCATATATTTGTACCTACATTTATATAGGGCTCACGTCAAATTTACGTAGGTCCTTGCTCCACCAACTAGCCGCACTGTAGGGTCATCATCTTTCGCCGCTGCCTCACTGCTCTCACAGGATTACCAGGCTTTCCCTGACTGCGACATATTCGCAGACGAATTAAAGATTTATTGTCCTTTTGTTTGCTCTATTGTGAGAGGGATGGGTGACTAATTTTTCTTATGTAAAATAAAATAGTCTCTAAAATATTTTTTTTTTCATTTTAGTTTTATACGTACTGATGTCTAATTTTTTGTTTGTAACTATAATAATTAATTCATGTAATTGGTGATTTTGTCGTTCTAATAAAATAAAATAAATAAATAATGAGTTTTTTTATTTTACGAATCTGTTATTTTTCATTCATATTTTTTGTTATATCTAGGTACATTCAGAAAGGCTTAATGATTCTTGAATTAAGGGTCAGCATTTTTTTTATTGGTAGAATGGCGGCCGGGGTGACGGGCGGGGCGCTGCGCGGCGGCGGCGCGCTTGAACTCGATGCAGAGCCATTTATCAAGAAGTTGAAGTGGAACACCGGTTCAGTGGAAACGAAATTATATTCTGTGCTCGAAAAAAAATTGAATAATCTCCTGTAGGTGCTTTGAAAATGGACTTGGAGACTCCCACAGCAGTTCGCTTTCACGTTCGCGAGGAAGTTGCATTGGTAGAAACGGCTGAGCTCGGAGGAGGACCAGAATTTGCAACGGCATCACAGCGACAACGCAGGGCGCGGCGACATCGTCATGTTATGAAGAACACTGTAAGACCTCCAAGTTACGCAATGTCTATCTGCTTATTAGCTTGTGTAGGCGTTTTATTCGTACATTTCGTTTGTAAATACTTTTACATTCAAGCATATATGGAAACTGTCTCTACAACCGATACAGTGCTTCTGCCTAACTTGCCACTAGGAATGAAAACAATACCGTCGGAAACAACAACGTCGACCACGACCACCTCGACCACGACCCCGTCGACCACGACCCCGTCGACCACGACCCCGTGGATCATGACCACGCTGACCTGGAGCTCGTTAACCCCGACCCCGTCGACCACGACCACGTCGACCACGACCCCATCGACCACGACCACACCAACCACGACCACGTCGACCATAACCACGTGTGCACTCTCTGCATATTGTTGTCGGATTGGAGGAGAGGCTGAATTTGATGGATTTTGCTACTTATTCAATAAAAACACTTTGGAAGAAACAACGACCGTTAGCTGCCCGCCGCCCTTTAATGCAAGCTCAATTTTTACACGCAAAGTTTCGGAAGAAAAACTGATTGCCATACTAGACGCCCAACGTAAAAATTCAAATACTATTTATTTTGTTGGAGCAACTGCTTTTTGTGACTCGCATAACGAGGAAATAAGTAGAATTAAGTACAAGGATAGGTGGCTGAGTGATGAAGAAATTAGCGATTTTTTTAATTTTTTTGTAGGTTATCCATGTAGCTTGAAAATCGGTAATGAACATAACGACATGTTTTTTCGTGTACATGGTCATAATAGTGTGGAATACTTCCCAGACGCACCCGCGGATCCAAAAATTACTAGATTTTCAATTTGCGAGTTGTACACGAGAGGTGGTTCGAGGGTTTAAACCCTATTGGGTAAAAAGGACATCATCATCATCATCATCATCAGCCTATAGCAGTCCACTGCTGGACATAGGCCTCCCCCAATGAGCGCCATAGCGCCCTGTCTTCAGCTTGCCGCATCCAGCATCTACCTGCAGTCTTTCGCAGGTCGTCATCCCACCTGGTCGGAAGGCGGCCTACACTACGTTTGCCGAGTCGTGGTCTCCACTCAAGAACACGTTTGCCCCATCGGCCGTCGGTTCTTCGCGAGATATGGCCGGCCCACTGCCACTTCAGCTTGCTAATTCTTTGAGCTATGTCGATAACCTTGGTTCTCTGTCGGATGTATTCGTTACGAATCCTATCCTTCAGAGAAACTCCGAGCATAGCTCTTTCCATAGCTCGCTGAGCGACTTTGAACTGGTGGACCAGCCCTATCGTGAGTGTCCACGTCTCAGCTCCGTAGGTCATAACGGGTAGGACGCACTGATTGAAAACTTTCGTTTTCAAGCATTGCGGTATGGATGACGTGAAGACTTGACGTAGTTTCCCAAATGCTGCCCAGCCCAGCTGGATCCTCCGTTTGGCCTCCTTCTCGAAACTGTTTTTACCCAACTGCAGAATCTGCCCAAGGTAAGTGTACTCGTAAACAGTTTCGAGAAGGTGACCATGTACGACCACCGGCCTTGGATCAATGTGACCATTGATCATGACTTTGGTTTTATCCAAATTCATGCCAAGACCGATACATCGGGAGGCTGAAGCTAGGCCGTCCAGCATCTGGTTCAGTTCCTCAAGCGACTCCACCATTAAGACTATGTCATCAGCGAATCGCAGGTGTGAGATGTACCTACTCGCCATTTATGTTAATGCCCTTACCTTTCTAGGCCAGCAACCTAAACATATCTTCCAATGCGCACGTGAACAGTTTCGGGGATATGACATCCTCTGCGCAATTGTATGGGTTTAGACTGCTGGCCCTGTAAGGCGATGTAAGCTGCCACCATGAGTGTCCAAGACACTCATGGTGGCGGCTTACATTACGTACATAGAATTATTCTCAATTGCAAAGAAATCTACAAAAGGCAAAAAAGGAATAAATAACTAAGCTTCTTTGAAGGTACTATAAACCTACCAAAAGTAGATATAAAAATGGATATCCTACTTAATATTATAATTTTTAAATAAATCTTTTTATTTATTTAATTTACTTAAATTAAATTCCCTCCCAGTTCCCTCTAACTGATAGCAGATCTGACGTCATAGGCTGTCATTGGCCGTCAGATAGACATAAAGTTCCATGTGGTAGGTAGGTATAATAATAAAATATAGCCATGTTTTATTTCTTTAAAATGAGTATGACGTCTCTATTTGTAAAATCTCATTGGATAGCACAAACAAATACAGACAAACGAAAACTCACTTTTATTTACTTTATCTAGTATAGTTGTATAAAAATAGGTACGTCCTACTTACTTTTCCTCAGGCTACACATAAAAACATTTTTATGTAAGTTATAAAAGCAATAACATATGGAAAACACAATTATAGTTTCTGCCCTGTGATTGGACATTTTAAAAGGCATAAAAAGACAATTATCGGGCATTTACTCAATACGCCCTGTAAATGCCCGGCATAAACCCATCTCTTTACACGGTATATTTTCCTTTGTAGTAGCAAATTGATAGCCTAATAAATTTACAGCTTACCTCTCGTAAATATTAGGTATAGGTATGTACAAAACACTGAGTTTTATGTAGGTAGGGAATTATCTACTTACCAATAATTGTTAAATAATTCCCTACCTACATACAACTCAGTGTTTTGTCCTAAATTTGAGAAAAACCTTATTATATATTTGCGAAAGATAAGCTGTGTATCTACTATTAGAACTATAACGAAATAAGAACCTACAAGCATACCCTCACGTGGAAAGACAATTTTAATATTATTGTTGCTATCATTTAGTGAGGACGGGATATGTTCCCTGCCCCACTAAAGCAAATTAGTGGGGCTAGTGACCCACTGGTGGGGCACAGTCTGTGCCCTACCAGTGGGGCTGTAAGGTACATGCAAGGTAAGGTGCACCTTTAAAATGATAGATTTGTTGATAGGTAAATGGATTTATTCTAAACAACTACGAACTAATGATAATGTAAAATGATAATGAGCCACGCGCCCGGTATGAATGGCTAACATGAACTGATACGCGCGCGCGTTGATACTGCGACAATGAGGTAAAAATGCTGACGCGCGAGGATGGTGCGGGTTCACCGTACAGGGGCAGAGTGGAATAATTCGATCTAACCAGTTGTATCAAAAATATTCGTTGATAATGTTGGATCTAGTATTATTTGTTTTGGAGATTAGGTACAGATAGTTCATACTGTTCATAGTAGGTTCGGAGGACCCCTGTATGATAGGTAGGTATGCGATACAATAGGTTTATATAAGGTACCTACCTACCTTACGTACTTATGACCAAGTAAGTAAGGTTATTATACACCTACTTGTAACTACTACGTACCTAACCTACCTTATATTATGTTCTCTCTGATCTAGGGTAAAGATTTTTATTTGTGTAATTCTTCCTACGTATAATTATGTAGGTAGTAGATATATAATGTTTAGTAGATTTATACAAGCCCGAGAGTTTCATACTAATTACTAAATAGAAGTCATCTTTAAGTTTCTTTCTGTCTGAGTGATAATAATTTTAAGTTTCTTGTTATACCTACTTTAATACCTAAATAGATATGGTCGGTAGCTCATCTATGGTGAATAAAATATTTCTTATGAATCATTGTTTATAATTTTTACCAAATAGCTACCTACCGACTAGATTAATGCTGGCACATAATAGAAAAATGCAACATCCTTCACCTAGGCAGCAACAACCCTAATATACCTTACAGTTTAGACGGAAAAACATTTAAAAAACGCTTATCAAGTTTTGTGCAACGCACTGCATAATACGTTCATCGGGGGGGGGGATATCGGCCGCTCCGATCAATCAGTCTGCCGTCAACGCGTACTCTTGCTCTTTTTTCCTCGCCCCCCACCTTGCCGCCTTTTCCTAAGGAGCGGTACAGCGGTTTCGGTCAAACTATAGTGAATAATGCTATTTCGTCAGATATTTCATATAATGCAGCCGGAAATATAAGTATTTCCATGTGGAGTCCTTGAATTGGGCCAATGGGCTGATTGCTACATATTTTTTATTTTCTTTCCGGTTTTATAATTTCTTGTAAGCAATGGCTGAGCGATCTATTCATGCTGTAAATGGATGAAGTTGTTGAGGAAGATGTCAAAAATATTTTAGGTTGAGGTGATGATCATGATTGACTTGTATTTCTGCGACAATGAAGCAGCTGCCCGCACCACCGATAAGATGTTCAAAATACACCCACTTGCTGATTGGCTAATCAAGAAATTTCTCCCTTGAGGGGAAATTTCCTTCATGAACATCTTTCAGTATATGAGTTGGTGGTCAGGTATTTGGACGTCACCCAGCCAAGCAGTTCATAAGAAGCAAACCAATCCGATTGGTTACAAAAACTGGTTGATTACAGGTGCTGATGGTTATTATTACGCCTTCGATGAATTTTCGCAAAAATTGTCTGTAGACAACAAAGCTTCGACTGAAGATTATTAGAGATAGAGATAGATATAGAAATAAAAGATTTATTTTTTGACATGTCCAAGGCCTTTGTCTTCGTTTCGCATCCATTATTGTTGGACAAATTAGATAAATACGGTATAAGAGGCCCGGCACTTAAATGGCTAGAATCCTATGTGTCCAATAGACTACAGTGTGTAGAAATTACTAACATTAATGCTAAAAATGAAGTAGAGACGTTTCGGTCAACATATAGACATAATAGATATGGCGTACCGCAGGGTAGCGTCCTTGGACCTCTTTTATTCCTGCTCTATATTAACGATTTACCAGCAGTGACCAATAATCAATGCACTCTATTCGCTGATGACATTTCTATTTTAATTACATTTAAATCTAATATTGACATTAATAATTACAACACTGACATAAATAATACAATTGACTCTATTATTAAATGGCTCGAGGCAAATAATTTACAAGTAAACTTGACTAAGACTAATTTTATGCAATTTACCAATTCCAATAAAAATTGCAAAGGCCTTGTCATATATTACAAAAAACATGAGATAGTAGCTGTAAGAGAAACTAATTTTTAGGTGTAACATTAGACCAAAGATGTAACTGGAAAGCCCATATTGACCAAATAAAAGAGAAACTAAATAAATTTGTTTATATTCTTTACAGGCTTCGGAAAACTTCCAGCCTTAATACAATTTTAACTGCATATCATGGATTCGTAACCTCTACCTTCAATTACGGACTTATTCTATGGGGTAATTCTACAAACACAGATCTTGCCTTCATTGCTCAAAAAAAATGTGTACGCGCAATTATCGGAATACCTCCATGGGATTCGTGCAGGCCTATCTTCATTAAATTAAAACTATTAACATTGCCCAGTATGTATATTCTAGAAGCTGCTAAATTTGTAAAGGAACATTCGAATTTATTTACTAAAGCTAGGGATGTATACCCTAGACGTGTACGTAACCCAGAACAAATTGTATTGTCTAGAACTCCCAAGACAGCCTTATATAAAAAGAACTGTTATGCTATGTGTGGTTGTATAATACGAGTATATAATAAAATCCCTAATGACATCAAAGATTTACCTTCAACAATATTTATAAAAAAGTTAAAATTATGGCTCATTGGATAAGCTTTCTATAGTGTCAAAGAACTCATGGACCTAAATTTGAAAATTAAATAGCACATGTTTATATTATATAACTTATTAATTTAAATCATTTTAAAATTACATTGTAGGAACCTAGTTTTAGAAATTGTTTGCATGCCAATGTGTTTTGGTGAAGTATGTGAAACTACCTATTCTAATGTTTAAGACCTTGTATTATGACCATGTTTCTTGCAATAAATGAATTGAATTGAATTGAAGAGATAGGATAAAGAATAAAGAATAAGAATAAAGAATATTTATTTCAAAATTTACAAGTTAGCCTTATTATCTATGCACTTTTTACCCATTTATTTTTATTAGTAGTTACTTATACCACAACTATAAAAAAATCTTAATACTATGCAATTAAGTAGGTAGGTATACGAACTTGTTAAGGCTTCCATTTGTTGCATGAATCATAACTTCCGTGTTAGTAATAATACTGTGTTACGGCAAGTTAGAGCTCAGTACCTCGCATGGCGCTATTATGATAAATATTTGGTTACAATAAAAGAACGTATTAACGTTAATGTATACTAAAATTTTAAATTTAAAAAAAACTGTAGGTTAAGGAAAGAAATAAACAGTATAAAAAATTGTGGCTATTTGAGGCTATTGAGGATAAGACATATGTGTAAGAAAGAGATAGAAATATAAGATTGTGAATTTTTAAGATTAAATGACTATAATAGGTATAATATAATGCGTCCTGTACACGTTCGGCCAATGCGTTGCACCGCCAAGTAAAGTAAAGTAATGTAATTTTTTTTTTATTTCTTTAGGCTAACAAAATAAGCACTTAGACAAGTCATATTTTATATATAAATTATTATCAAATAAAATTATTTTACTGCTCTACTGTTCACTTCACTTCTTCCACTAGTGGACAAAAAGTCCACTAGTGGAAGAAGTGAAAAGAAACCACAGCCAATGCGTTGGGCATTTGCCCAACGCATTGGCGGCGCAACGCAACGTGTGAACACTGTTTGCGGAGCGCGCCAAGATCTTTTGGTGCACGAAAAACCGACACTAGTCGGGTTGCGAGCCAACATTGGCCGCCAACTTCCAACATGCGCCAAGTAGGTCTCTACACGTTGGCCCAACGCATTGGCCCAACGTGTAGTGTACAGCTTTTGTAACAGATAGCCTAGGTAAAAGAAGTTAAATTAGTGTAAGAAAGAATCATGAGAATAGGCCTAGAAATATGTGAGGTATAGAAAGAAAACCGAGCCCAGCATAGTAAAAGCTAAGAAGAGTCATTGTATGTAAAAATAAGCCGTCCTCTACTCGGTATAGCCTCGCGACGGGTACGGTTATGAGAAAGCGTCGCGCTACAACAAGCGCGCGTCGCCCGAGCGCTCCACCGACCTGTCCTGGGATCTCGGCTGCCGCTGAGGACTAAAGTGCGGGTCTACCTACAAGTCCTACGTCCGGTCCAGACTAACCTATGCGGCGCCGAGCTGGTACGCCCTGGTCTCCAGACCAAGAAGGACCGGCTCCAGGCGCTGCAGAACGTGGCCCTCAGGATCTACACAGGCGCGGGGCGCTACGTTAGGAACGACATCATCGCCAGCGACCTGCAGATCCAATCCGTGGAGGAATTCATCGTGCAGACGGCGAGTCGAATGTACGACCGCACCGACAACGGACACCACGAGCACATCATCACGCCGCCCCAGCCCCGGCCCCAGGAAGACGACCATGGTGACCCCTTCCGCGGGACCTGATCCCTGCGGAACCACCATAGAGTCCTTGGGTTTATTATTTTTTTTTTTTTAAATATTAAAAAAAAACACAAAAAATAATAATAAACCAAATGCAGCAAAAAAAAAAACGGCGGGCTACCCAGAGAAGCCCAGAGAAGAAAATTAAGAAATCGTCGTCTTGACCCCTGGGCCGCCACAAACTTTGGTCCGTTCGAGCGCCGGATAAGAAGAGGAGATGCCAGGTAGTTGCTGATCGAGGTCACCACGTTCGATACGGTCGGAGATGAGAGCTCCGATGAACAGAAGTCTCAGAGAAAACGGAGTCTGCGAAAAAAGACCTGGTGACCAACGTCTACGCAGCGACGATCATCGGAGCAAGAGCCTACCTCAAGATGGTGCCAGTCGACGTATACGGACAGGAGGGATCGTCACGAGTCCTCGCCCTCCTAGACGATTGATCAACAGTCACCTTTCTGGAAGCTGGTGTAGCGAAGAAGATCGGCGCTACGGGAAAAGAAGAAAAGCTGGTGACCGAGTAACGACGCCGATGGGAGAGCCCTGGAGGTGCTGGAGAAGACAACGAAGCGACTGCCGGAAGGACGCTTCGAATCTGGACTCCTCTGGAGAACTGATAGTGAGTCGTTGCCCCATAATTATACCGCTGGACAGCGGGTATGCAGAAGAAGCTCTAGCCACCTCCACCCCGAACAATACAATAATACAATACAATACAATACATTTAACACCAAGTTATACGTCGAGTACAATAGTAGTAGTGGTTATATAATAATAACACTAGGTACTAACTTCTAAGTACAATACACATTTATATATTCAAGAAATTCATAAATTAATACATTATTGATTGCTTTATTCTTTATATTTATTTACATTCATAATATTATTTTTCACAAATGGGCAGTTCGTAAAACTCTTTTATAGAATAGAACGAGTTTTCTAGAAGCCATTTGCGTAGCCTCGATTTAAAGGCTGTTGTGGAAGTTGCATCCCCCCGGATTCTGGCCGGCAGCCTGTTATAGACTGAGGGACCCATGACGTACACGGACCTCTCTGATTTGCATAGTTTGTGAGTTGGTGTGACTAAAAGACGGGCTAGTTTATTGCTGCGGAGAGCCCGATTGGCGTTCAAACCTCTACGTTGAAAGGTATCAATGTTTTTGTAAGTGAACATCGCCACCTGGTGGATCAGTTCGCAAGCAAGCGTCATTATCCCTAACTCCTTGAATATTTCGCGGCACGATATGTCGTCTGGTACACCAACGATGGCGCGCACTGCGCGCTTCTGCATGATCCTATGGTGTTCTTCAGCTCAGCTGACTTCAATCGGCCATGGTCACCTACTACGGTCTGCGTGCGGTTGGACATGAAGGAATTAAGCAAGGATAGAGTCGGGCCCCTTATTCCGTAGAAATTGAGTTTGTCGGAGATGAGGTGGTGGTCAGCGGTGTCGAAGGCGCGTAACAGGTCACAGCACAGCGCTACGCATTGGCCGTCTTCGCGCGCGCACAGCACGCGCCATACCACCTCCCTGACTAGGTCTGTGGTGCCGCGCCCGGCTCTATACGCGTACTGTCTGTCTGTCATAATGTCACGCTCACCAATAAAAGACAGCAACCTTTTATTGAGTCCGCCCTCGAAGATTTTACTGACGGCGGGAACTAGAGAAATTGGGCGGTAAGATTTATATCCGATTTTTTCCCTTTTCCTTTGTACAGAGGGGATATTTTGACTCTTTTTAGGGGCTCGGGATATATTCCCGACCTAATGCAGATGTTAAATAGGTGAGCGATAACTATGGCGATTGATCTCGAGATAGTCTTGAGCAAATTAGATGATATACCGTACAAGTCGGTGCTGTTTTTGGATGCTATGTATTTATTATTAAGACTATTTCATCCGGCGAAAACAGTTCAAACCGTAGCGATGCGTCGCGTCGCACGAACAGAACGTTCTACTTGCCGCACTTTGCCGTCGTGCATCCCGTGTAGAAAAAGATACGACTCGTGTTCGACGCCACAGCGAAGTTCGAGGGGATGAGTCGTAACGACGCGCTGCTGCCGGGGCCCGACCTACTACAGTCCCTGTTTGGAGTACTCCTGAGATTCCGAGAGGGCCCGGTTGCGGTCGTCGCGGATATTCGAGAGATTTTCATGCAAATAAGAATAAGAGAAGAAGATCGAGATGGCTGTGAGATATCTAAATGATCCCATCATTGTTGAGCTGGCGTCGACTATTCTAAGGACTAGTATCCTTAAGAAGAGCAAGTCCTTCAACATCAGGAATAAGTCAAAACTTCGTGCTAAGCACCTTGGTTTCAAGAAAGAGGAAGAAACTCCAATCTTTGTCTCTGAGCATCTAACTCCCAAGGCATCTAGGCTCTACTATCTTGCTAGAGATCTAGCAAAATCTAAGGACTACAAATTCAGCTGGACGTCTTTTGGAAGAGTCCTGGTAAGAAAAGATGAAAACGCGCCTATTATAACAATTACCAATGAGAGCCAGGTTTCATATCTGATGCAAAATTCATGACTAACTTTTAATTTAAGTACCGCAGGGCACTTTATTAGCTTGCTTGTAGCTTATATTAACAGCTTTAGTATTTGTCTTAAAATATCCTTATGTAAACACTCTACAATGACCATAACACATAATCTACACACACAAATCTTCACTCATCAAAAATCAATTTATCGTTTTTGCCATGGAGAGCCTTTTTCTGGACTAATGACCGTTGTTCATAAATACACTCATTATGGATAAGCCCTCATTTATAGCAGATGAATTGGATAAATCTGATATCGCTTGCTCATTTGAATGTAAAGTTGAAGAGTTCCTTCAAAATACTCAATTAAATGCATCTGATTTTACTGTTATTACCCAGAATATAAGGAGTATTTACCGCAACTTTGATGACTTACTTATAACACTTGATGGATTAGCTTTTGAGGTAGATGTAATCATTCTTACAGAATGTAGACTCAAACCGTCGCGCCCTGTACCTTACCTTCCTAACTACCACTCTTTTACTACAACGAACCATATAAACCAATGTGACGGAGTTGCAATTTATCTTAAAAAATGTCACAAAGGTAACATTTGTGAAATTAAATTAGATAATGCGTCATGTTTGCAAATTGAAATATATAACACAGTTATTTTATGCATCTACCGCTCACCCTCAATAAGTAATGCTGAAAAGTTTATTGATTCATTGACAGATCATCTTGAAACTGTAAAATCATCTGAGAGTATAATTATTATGGGAGATATAAATATTAATATTATTACTAAATTGGACGAGCGTAGTAGTGACAGGAATAATAGACTTAATTATCTTAATGCACTTTCTCTGCACGGCCTTCTTCCTGGACATAACTTACCCACAAGAATCAATAGCTGCTTGGATCACTGCATTATCAAAATAAATAAAATGAAAACTACTGCTACTATTGCTGTTCTTGAATCCTCTACTACTGACCACCGCATGCTGATACTTTCCATGTCCAAAGTTGTGAACATAAATAAAATACCTAAAAGTAAAATAAAAATAGACTATGTACAAGCTTTGAGAGATCTAGAAATGAATCTTATAGACATATTGAACTTAAATGATCCGAGAACTTTTTGTAACCTATTAATAAGTAAAATCCAAAAATCTCTTAAGGATAACACAATAAAAGTAAACATTCCGAGGAGCAAGCGAATTTTAAAACCCTGGATCACAGAAGGGATCTTGCGCTGTATAAAAAATAAAAACTCTATGCAGAAAAAACTTAAATCAGATCCACATAATGAAGTTCTTAGCATCACATATAAAAGGTACCGAAATTACTGTAACAATTTGATAAAAAATTTAAAGAGGAAATATGAAAGAGATCTATTAGCTAATTCAGCAAAAGATAGTAAGACTCTCTGGAAAAACATAAATAAAATAACTAATTATAAAGCCCCCAATACCCCAAATACCTCACTTCTTAATATAAAACCTACTTCAAAACAGTCAGTTAACTACACAAACTCTTATTTCGCCAACATTGGACAAACTTTAGCTGAAAGCATGCCTCTGCATTATACTTCTATTGAAGACTCTTCTTTAACGCTGCCCTCAACATCCTACCACCCGACATCATTTGTTTTATTGGATACCGATTTAGATGAAGTACTTAGTATTATTATAAGCCTTAAAACTAATAGCGCTCCCGGTTGGGATAATATTCCTACATCTTTCTTGAAAATGTCAAAACACGTCCTGACTAGCAGTATCTATCAGTGGTTTCTTTTTCACTTCTTCCACTAGTGGACAAAAAATTGAAGTGAATAGTAAAATAATTTTATTTGATAATAATTTAATGTATAAAATATGACTTGTCTAAGTGCTTATTTTGTAAGCCTAAAGAAATAAATGATTTTTTACTTTACTTTTACTTTTTGTCGTCTTATAAATTTATGTTTTGACAAAGGAGTATTTCCCAATGAACTTAAACGATCAAAGGTGACGCCTATCCATAAAGGAGGAAACAAAGATGACGTTAATAATTACCGCCCGATCTCCGTACTGCCTTCACTATCAAAAGTCATGGAAAAGTTAATAAATATCAGGCTTCTAAATTACTTAATAAAAAATATAAATTACTTTCTAAATTTCAATTTGGTTTTCGGCAAGGCCTATCAACGGCAGACGCTATTACTAAACTAACTAATATAGTGACAGACAAGGTAGATAAGAAACAAAAATGTCTGACTGTATTTCTTGACCTTAGGAAAGCCTTTGATACCGTATCTGTTCCGATTATCTTGCAAAAGCTTGAGAAATTTGGTATTAGAGATGTGTCACTTTCACTGTTAAGGGATTATCTCAGCGAAAGAAGGCAACGTGTAGAGGTTGGTGATTCTGTGAGCGAAGATGTATTCATCTCATACGGTGTCCCACAGGGAAGCATAATCGGTCCGACCTTGTTTTTAATATATATAAACGATCTGTGTGACATGACGGTAGAGAATGGATGCATCTTCTCCTATGCAGATGACACTGCAATCATTTTTACGGGTAACTCTTGGAGTGAAGTTAAACAAGTAGCAGAAAAGGGACTCAGAAAGATAGATCTTTGGCTTAGACAAAATTTACTTACCCTAAACATAGATAAAACAAATTATATCTGCTTCACTAAGTATACAAGCACTCAACCCGACTCTACTTTTGATATTAAAATACATAGATGTGCCCTAAATAGCCAGAATTGCGAATGTCCACAGATTAATAAAGTAGCCCGTACTAAATACCTCGGAATTATGATAGATCAACGGTTAACCTGGCACTCCCATATAGAACTACTCATGAACAGAACTAGAAAGCTTATATGGATATTTAAGAATTTGAGACATGTTCCTCCCCCCACTCTACTTAACAAGATATACACAGCTTTAGTAGAATCTACTCTTACCTACTGCATACCTATTTGGGGCGGAGCTGCAAAAACTCACCTTATTGACCTTGAGAGGGCCCAGAGGTCTCTTCTCAAGGTAATGTCATTCAAATCCTACAGATATCCCACCGATAGCTTATACCTCGAATCTGATCTACTCTCTGTTCGTAAACTGTATATTCTTAACTGTGTATTAAAAATCCATAAAACTATTATAGACTTTGACCCTGCAAAGCTCCACAATAGAAGGAATAATATTGTTATAAAAAATACACAGGTTAAATCTACTTTTGCATCTAGACAATACATTAGACGATCTACATATTTATATAATAAAACAAATAGTATTATTAACATTTACCCTAAAACACTCTACGATTGCAAGTATGAGCTTATTAAATGGCTGAAGAGCTTATCTTACGAAGATGTGGAAGCGCTTCTTAAAGTTGTTTCTTAAAAATAAAAAATAAAATTACTATCTATTTTATAATTAAAAACGATAAATAAAGCACACACACAAAATACATACACACTGGTAACTCCTGTTGCCCGGACTCTTAAGAGACCGGTGTCCTCAGGAGCACCACGCACTCACACACAAAAACACAACACACACTCTGGTAACTCCGGCTGCCCGGACTCTCAGATACCGGTGTCCTCAGGAGTACCACACACATGCATACACCCACAAACACACATATACACACTCAAACACATATATCAGACACACTATACAGAACATAAGGATAGCAGGCTAATTAATTAATTACATAATTAATTGATTTTATATCAATTAAACTACAACATTAAATTTTTCATTAAATGCTTTGAGTTTTTAACTTGGACCACACAACAATTTTGTCTACCGTCAACTTTTAATTTTTAACCATTATTTTTATATTTTCTGTTACCATAATGTTATATTATAATACATAAAAAGTCATTGTTAAATCTCAGCGAAACCTCCTAGTACAAGTATTCTATACTTAAAAGGACGCTTCAAAAATTTGTAACCTATACATTTTTTGTTAATGAAATAAAAAAACATTTGTATTTGTATTTGTATCTAAGATTCCTGTGGCGTGACGAGAAAGCAGTGCAGCCGAGAGAATTCAAGATGAAATCGGTGATATTCGGCGCTGCATCGTCGCCTTCTACAGCGATCTTCGTGAAGAATAAGAATGCAGAAGAACACGCAGAGACCTTTCCGAAAGCAGCCCGAGCGAATCGAGCGATATTAATACATCATTACATGGACGATTATTTGCAGAGCTTCAACAGCGTCAAAGAAGCAGCAGAGGTCGCAGAGCAAGTATCTAAGATTCACAAAGCAGCAGGGTTCGAGCTGCGACAGTGGGCTAGCAACCGGAACGAAATGCTGGCCAAGCTCGAACACACCGAGCTGAGAGAGAAGACGCTCGGCGCAGTGTCTGGGCATGCGATAACGCTCTAGCCTACAACGTCGGGTTGAGAACTACGCCTCCGGAGGTGACATCAGGAAGCCGCTTTACCACCAAGAGAGAAGTAACCATTAGATGTTTAAAATCTAGTAACTGCTCGATAAGCATACACCAGTCCTGAGTATATTGATGTTTGATCTTTGACAACATAAAATTTTGGGGCGGCTGAAATGCTGTATCTCTTTTAAATCAATGACCGTAATATAAAAATAAAGTTGTAACTATTTTATAAACTGGACGTATTGTCGTATCTATTTTATTTAAGAAAATTGCGATTTTTTCTTTATTTACAGCAATTAGTCGTGTGAGCAGTACAAAAACATGGAAAAAATCAAGGGCTCAAATCGGGCAAAATCATCATATATTTAGATTTCTCACATAGGGATTCTCTGGGACCCATATTATAGATCGCACGAACAGCTCTCTTTTGCAACACAAATACGGTGTTTATATCTACAGCGTTCCCCACAATAGTATGCCATAAGACATAATACTATGGAAGGAGCTGAAATAGACTAGTCTAGAAGTATCAACGTCTGTAAGTGTCGGTCTTTAACTGCATATGCTGCAGAACTAAGTCTCTTCGATAGCTTATCTAGGTGTGGGCCCCATTGAAGTTTACTATCTAAGTTTATTCCTAAAAATACGGTATTGTCTACAATTTCTAACATTTCTCCTTTTACGTTTATATCCGCCTTAAATTGTTTTACATTAGGTAGAATAAATCTTAAACATTTTGTTTTGGTTTCATTCAGCAAAAGATTATTAATACAAAACCAATGGACCTTTGAGATTGTAGTATTTACCTAGTCGAAAGTTGTGTTTTGTTGTTTCATTTTAAAAGTTAATGAAGTATCATCAGCAAACATTACAATCTCATGATCATTCTTTACAAGATGAAGCAGGTCCTTAATATAAACTAAAAATAGGAAAGGCCCAAGATAGAGCCCTGCGGTACACCCATTGTAACAACAGACCCTTTAGATCGTTTCGCATTAATGTCAACTCTTTGTATCCTATCACTCAAGTAATATGTAAGAAGATTCAAAGAGCTGTCCCCTATTCCATAATGATGTCGTTTCCTGATTCATGTTTCGTGATAAACGCAATCGAATGCTTTTGACAAGTCGCAAAAAACGCCTAAAGCATCTCGCGACTTCTCCCAAGCATCAAAAATATGCGATACCAACTCTACAACGGCATCAGTAGTTGACCTGCCACGAGTAAACCATTGCTTACAATGTAGCAGGTTCGATTCGGCTTGGGACTAATATTTGTACGAACGATCTGAAAATATTTTGTTCCGGATATTCAGAGTATTTACTATGCATACCTAATCAAATTACCATACAACAACAAGAATACCACCTCGTTTGTGTCTATTTTCATTCTATGCCTTCTTCTTCTATTCCCATAGATGTTGTTGATTATAATAAGACTTTTCGTGAGAGGTTGGGAATAGGCACCATCAGACGCGAGACGTTGAGAATAACCCCCCTTTGGGCGTCTATGCAAGCTTTAAGTAAGTAGGTAGCATTTTGAAAAAGGTCTGAAATAACTTTAAATTCTCACACATCGAAAATACTAAAATACTTTACATTAAAGTGTGAATTTTCGCTAAAATTCAGCTTATTTTCTTTCCCCAACAAGTCGTTTATTTAGATTTAATGTGACGTCTCCAAAATGCCGACCACGGTAATTTTTTAATTAATTTATGTAATTGAGGCGAACGGTGCAAATTATTATGCGTCCAGTTTTGTCTTACACACGATTTAAGGGTTGGTCTGGGTAGCGGTGGACGCTTTTTTACGGTCCCCCGATATTAAATAAGAGATCTAGATAAATTGTACTTTAATGTAATTTTTCGACATGTCTAAGTGCCTTAAATAAGTTTAAAGATGAAATAAATGACTTTATTATTCGACGTCTATTGCGCAATGGCCGAAGATCTACATGTGACGCAAGCAGCGGACCTTCACCTCCTGGAGGTCTACTTTGAAAAACTAACAAATTTGACGGATGACGTCACATCGCACAAAATGTAGGACGGCCAATCCGTTATTTCTGACGTGTGACCTGCTACGTGTTACGTGACGTGTTATATATAGTAAGGTAATTCGTCATTAATATTACTATAATAATGACGAATGACCTTACTATAAATATGGTTCTGACATTTATTTTTTAGATGCCTATACCGAAAGGTAAGTGACGCGCCCAAAAGCAACGATGTGGTAAGGTTGTTCATTCGTACGATCGACGCCATCCATCAACTTCTATAGCTTTTTATAGTAGACCTTCTGCGTCGTCGTAAGCGCTTGCGGGTTCGATTTCGGCCTCTGGTCAAGACTACAGTTTTTTTAGTGTATTATATTGTTCAAATTGTTATGGTTTCAAATAAAGACTCCTCTACATTACCATTGCTATTGTTACTCCTGCGTCGTAAGAGCTTGCGAGTTTGATTCCCGGCTCTGGACAAGACGAATTTTTTTTAGTGCGTTGTGTGTCAATTGCTGTTGTTTCAAATAAAGACTCTTCTACTTTACCACTGCTATTTAACGTTGACCGCTATTAAAGAAAACTACATAACACATCCAGTTTTATTGGGTTGAAACTTTGAAACGGATCGGAATTTTATTTGATTACTTTATTTTTATTCCTTTAAGTAGCAGTGAATTTAATTATTTTAATTGGCGCGTTTCTTTCGCGGGTTTATTTGAAATGGCTTTGATAACGGATGAAGATTGCAATGTGTGAAAATAATTATAATAAAATTCCTTTATTTCGGACTCTATGATCCATAATTTGTTAGTAATGTTAGTTTGTTAGTAATAAATAAAATAAATAAATAAAATTTATTCAAAAATATTTTAGGACTAAAGAGTAACAAAAAGTACCTTACTTAAATTCTGATGGAAATAACAATGCGGGTGCCTGAACTAGGTGAAAACCTGTTTTTCAGGCTGAAAGAGTGATAACAACAAATAAATAAATACGTAATAAATTCAAAGAAATAAACATAATGACAGTACCATGTCAATATATTTATGAAAACTTGTTGTACACTCATAAAAACATCAATCGATTCATTAAAAAAAGCGATATACATACATAATGTAAATACTAGAAATAAGAATAAACTCGCTGTTCCCACAACTAGACTACATAAGATAAGTGCATCTTTTAAAGGGCAATGTATACGCTTCTACAACAAAACTCCAAGTGAGTTGCAAAAATTATCAATAAATAAATTTTAAAAAATTGTGAAGCATATTCTTTGTAAAAAGGCTTATTACAAAATATCAGATTATCTAGAAGATAAAAAAGCTTGGAACGAGTTTTGCTCCAACTCAAAATCTAACAACTTACAGATAAGCAAATCTACTAGACACATAAGTTATGAACATACTAGTGGTTTCTTCTCACTTCTTCCACTGGTGGACAAAAAATTTAAGTGAACATCAATATAATAATGAATAGTATAAAATATGACTTGTCTAAGTGCTTATTTGTAAGCCTAAAGAAATAAACATTCATTTCATTTCAATAAAATCAATTAGAACTTGCTTATTATACACAGGGACGAACGTGGATACTTTATGATAATAACTTATGCTACTTACACTAAACTAAATTTAAATAATAAAGGTGTCTACAAAGATTTTTAGGTCTACTTAAAAACAGTCAATAAATGTTTTGTGTCATCGTATGATATACAATGTAAATAATCTTATAATAAATCTTAGTAATTCTTACGTACTAAAATTAAATTAAATTGAATTGAAAAGTAAAAGAAATTATTATAAATTAGAAAAAATTAAAACAAATCAAATTATATCATCATTAACATTAAAATTAATTACTTTTCTTATAAATGTCCGCCATATTGGCGAATCAATCCTGCCCGCTACAGTTTGTAGGATGCTGTTGGGGCTGTACCGCATTCTGCGCATCAGGGACGCCGTCTTTTTCTATGGCTATTTTTACTCCTGCGTCGTAAGCGCTTGCGGGTTTGATTCCCGACTGTATATAATCTTCATGTCTTCTGGATAAGACATGAAGATTATACAATGTGTATTGTCGAGCTCATTATACTATCTAGCTTTCAAATGAGACTACTTTGAATAAAATATACCGTTTACTCAATAAGAAACGGAGAAAAAACCAGATGAAGTAGTTTTCATTAAAAAAAATATTAAATCGGCTTTATTTTTGAGATAGGTAACATATAATTTTTGATTTTTTGATTTTTATCGATAAATATATGTCATGTATCCGCAAATTTCGTTTGATCAAGGTTCGACAATACATATTGTATATACAGAGAAAAATTTAGAATTCCGCTCCACTCTTTCAAAGCTTAAATAAAACCTATAAGCACCCAGATTCCCTGCTACTGTCCACGTTCCTATTCATCAATGGTTTTCTGGTAGAGAAAGAAAGAAAATCATTTTATTGATTGACAAGTAGGTACAGCTTGTCTACAAATAATAATATAGGTAAATAATAAAATAAAGAAATAAAAATTTACTATGAGTACGTTTCTATATAAAAGCAATAAGCGACTCTACAAAGCGAACCAATAGGTCCTGTCTCAGCATAATGTTGCTCTACTTCTCCACAAGAAGTAGAGCAACGCTGGTTTTGACTGCTCTTGAGCGATAAGACCGCCTACTTAGTATTTATTACTTTGGCTTTGTTGGTAAGAGCGTTCCAGTACCTACTGAGAGAAGGTAGCCGGTTCAGATCCCACAAATCGTTTTTTTTTGTGTTATTATTTAATTTATTTTACGTAGGCATACTAGGTACTTATAAAACTTAAGTGAAAATTATAATTAATGTTAGAGAATAATATTAATATTTTTTTGTCGTTTTGTTGTTATAATGGAATGAAAAAAACATTTAGTATTTATTAAATAAAATTATTCGAATGGCCCTTTTTACGTACGATCTATGTATGTCCAATGGACATAGGCCTCCCCCAATGAGCGCCATAGCGCCCTGTCTTTAGCTTGACGCATCCAGCATCTACCTGCAGTCTTTCGCAGGTCGTCATCCCACCTGGTCGGAGGGCGTCCTACACTACTTTTACCGAGTCGTGGTCTCTACTCAAGAACAAGTTTGCCCCAGCGGCCGTCGGTCGATCTATGTTAATTCCGATAAAAAATGATAATTTTATCGAAAATATTTGGTTAATGCTTAGTATTTATTCAAACATTATAATTAAGACTATTAATATGAATTTAGAACATATTATTAAACCCTTTGGTCCGATTCAAAATAACTTAAAAGAAATGATCCTACGAAATGACGAATCATCGTTATAGAGCAGGAGCTCAAGTCTAAAGTATTATGTTATTTTGTGGTACGTGCCTCACCAGCTTTTGGCACAAAAATATTTAAAAAGATTCTATAATAATAATCCAAATAAGAGTTGTCAGCATGTGGGGTGGGATGTAGATTGATTGACCATCATCGTCCCGATAGTCGTTTCGGTTAACGACGTAATAGCGATGAGCCTCGATCAACATCTGAAGAGGCTCTCGCTAGGAAGTTGGATCAAGGGCCAGATCCAAAAGGCAGTACTCCTGGACTCGGCACGCATCGTCAGGAAGTTCCTTTCTCTGCAGCCCTAGTCACCGGCCGCTTGAGCCTAGCTTCGCGGTCGGTGATCTACCGTTTTGATATATTTTATACCTGCTGTAGAATCGTTTCATAATATTTTATTGTATTTTAGATACCAAAAAATATTTTTTAACGAGAATTTAAATATTTAAATGATGTGTATGTATTTAAAAATAATTATAATGCTGGACAATCCACACAGCATCATCTAGCCCCAAGTTAAGCACAGCTTGTGTTATGGGTACTAGATAACTGATATACATAATACAATACATTACATAGATAGATATTTTTTATTATACATAGAAAACAACCAGAACACCCGGAACAAATATCTGCAGATCGTACACACAATTGTTACGAGGCGGGAATCGAACCCGCAACCTCCTGCGTCGCAGGCGGACCTTCGCCCACCGCGCCACATCGGTCGTCATTACCAATCAACTACCTATCTGTAGATATTTTTTTAGTGTTTTTGTTATTATTATATCAAAATTAAATTAATTATAGCGCGTAAGCTCGCACTCGGGGTAATCCCTAAGAAATTCGACGGGACTTGAAGCCGCGATCTGTAGATCGCACAAACATTTGTCCAAGACGAACGACGGGGAAAGAACCCGCAACCTCCTGCATCGCAGATGCACCTGTGCAGCGCGCCGCCGCAGAGGTCGTCAACTATTCACGGCTATTTTTATTTATATTTGCAAATAATAAGCTTTACATTTCTAAAATAAACAGCAAGACAAAATTCTCGTTAACAATTCAAATGTGAACTTGATTGGAACTCAAACTCTTCTCAGCCAATCTATTCTTGTCTCTGGATAATCGATTTAGGATTCGTCTAACTAGATTACGAATAATTTTAAACCGGGTCTCCTAAGAAAAAAAAGTAAAATCTATTACAAGCTGACCCAACCTTTATTTCGGCGCAGGGTCATAGAGGCAACCTGGTTTTTACTACCACCGTCGATGCTACCACCCTTTTGTGTCACTTGTTAACACTTTGACTGTGATTTTTTTCGACGACTGCGATCTTTTTTTTAACCTAAAAAATCCGTGCTGCCGCTCTACACAGCGGTTGTGTTGCGCCGCACATGCGTTTCATTGGAAAAATATTACGGCTGTGCTGAGTCACACAGATCTGTATTCTCTCAGCCGCTGCGCTAGTGTGGATTTACGCATATTAGTCACTTGTAGAAGACACATACCGTGTGATTTCAGCAATCGAAGTGTACTGTTTGTCCTATACCTGTATTTTGTGCTCACGTCAAGTAAACGTTTTTTCTATTCTATAATTTTTTCTTCTATAAAATGATGTCTTAACAATGTAGGTATTTTATGTATTCAGTAGATGTTGATAAACATAAAAATAGTTTCTCAAAATCAGTCATCATTGCCTATGATTAAAAATAATCCCAATATCATTATCATAATCACTCTTGAGTCGTATCGAATCATTTGGAATAGAAAAAAAATCAAGTCTCAAGATCGCAAGAGACCCAGCTTTACCTATCTACATAAAAAAGTTTTAACGGTGTAAGCTTTTCTGAAAAAGTCAAGATAATTTAAAAAAATTGAAATTGTGACTAATTTATGACGAAAACTTTTAATGTTTAACTTTTATATACACGTAAAAGTGCTTGAAAATAAACCTAATATTAACTTTCACGATATTATTTGGTTAACGTGTGGAGACCGCGACTCGGCAAACGTAGTGTAGGATGCCCTACGGTCAAGTGGGATGCGGCAAGCTGAAGACAGGGCACTGCTGTGGCGCTCATTGGGCCTATGTCCAGCAGTGGACTACTAATGTAATGATAATGATAGCCCATATTTGAGTTTTTTTTGTGCTGCGTGGTAGCATTACGCCTCTCATCTGACAATAATAAAAGAAAAAAAAAAAAAAGGTAATTTTACCTATTTCGTCTATCCTAATATTATAAAGAGTAAAGGTTTGATTTTTTTCTTTGTTTGTTTGTTTGTATTTATAGGCTCCGAAACTACTGGACCGATTTGAAAAATTCTTTCACCGTTGGGAAGCTACACTATCCCCGGTGAACATAGGCTATATTATATTTTCATAAAAGTTAAAGATCTGTACTAAAACCGTGTGAAGCCATAGGTATAAGTAATGAATAAAACTATGTTTGAGTAGGTACATAAAGATGTAAAAAGCTCGCAGCCTCCTACACTACGCACGCACCCACTACTTGGGCGCAGACCCAAAGATATAATTTGGCTGTCAAACAATTTTTATGAGACGTCATTCACGCACACATTTTATTGTCTATGAGACCGACACAACCGTTAATTTGGTTCGAATTTTGAATGGCATTCGAATGTTCGAAGTTTGAAAGTTTAAACTGTAGACATTGTTTAGTAGTCATTATAATTTTTGTGTGTTGGTAATGTGCTGACGACCGATGTGGCGCGGTGGGCGAATGTCCGCCTGCGACGCAGGAGGTTGCGGGTTCGATTCCCGCCTCGGAATAATTGTGTGTACAATCTGCAGATATTTGTTCCGGGTGTTCTGGTTGTTTTCTATGTATAATAAAAAATATCTATCTATGTAATGTATTGTATTATGTATATCAGTTATCTAGTACCCATAACACAAGCTCTGCTTAGCTTGGGGCTAGATGATGCTGTGTGAATTGTCCAGCCTTATTTAAATTTTATGTACCGCAGGAGTTACTTAAATGCATTAGAAAAATCTAATTATTTAATACATTTGCACTAAAATTTTAAACTCGCTCTTAGCATGGTTTTTAAAATAGATAGTTATGGGGGGTTATACTATCCACAGATATTATCATCATCGTAGGCCTATGTTAGTCCACAGCAGATCGTACACATAATTGTTGCGGGGCGGGAATTGAACCTGCAACCCGCAGTGATGTAAGGTCTAAGGTAATAAAGCACTTTCGTTATATAGCAAGAATTAGCAAGCTGAACTGGCAGTGGGTGGGCCGGCCATATCTCGCGAAGAACCGACAACCGCTGGTGTCGCGTCACGTCTTCTTGAGTGGAGACCACGATTCAGTAAACGTAGTGTAGGGCGCCCTCCGACCAGGTGGGATGACGATCTGCGTAGGACTGCAGGTATATGCTGGGTGCGTCAAGCTGAAGACAGGGCGCTGTGGCGCTCATTGGGGGACTATGTCCAGCAGTGGACTATTATAGGTTTATGATGAAAAAAAATTCACATCCACGCCGATTACGCCGATGAATTTTATTTAATTATAATTGAAAAAACTGTTTTTTTTTTAGTTATTTACACAGTTAGAGAAACGGTTTTTTGGTTATTTACACAATTTTATTACTTTTTCGGGACAAATTCATCAGGAATAAAAAAAAATATGGATTCATTCTCCATACAATACCGTAATCGTTTTTCAAAACGGTTCATTAATAGATGGAGAAATCGACGAATTTGTTATTCGTTTTGTCGGTTAAAAATAGTTAGGTAGGTCAAACAGACCAGCTCTATTCAAACGAGATATTCGTTTTCGTGCACAACAAACAAACAACAATCTCCGTCCGTAGTGATGTGATCAAGCGTGTTGGCGAGTTTACTTGCGTCTAGTTAGTGCGCTGACGAATGACTAACTAGACTAGCCACGAGTTTATTCGATCTGTAGGAATCGAGTTGAAGTTAAAGTTAGAAATAAACGTAGGTAGGTATGTAACCTGTTACGTTACACTATTAACTCCTCAGCTCCCCACTCGGTCTGTTAGACCTTCGGTCCGTAAGACCCGACACTCCAGCATTGACTCATAACCCTGCAACACTCCACTAGGTCTGTTAGACCTTCGGTCCGTAAGACCCGTCACTCCAGCATTGTTTGGTGGGCGGTAAACCCACTGATACATTTTGATTGTGACGCCTACTACGCCCAGGGAATATTTGGTGCATCGTAACGGAAAGAAATACATAGAGTAGAGTTAGACAGTTTAAAAAGAAAATGAATCTAAAATTTACATAAATCAACTTACTTGTATATCTTTCACACGTTCGGCTTAAAATAAGCTCAGGGAGAAGTCAAATTTAGAACTATATTTTTTTTCAAATAGTACTTGCTATTTGATGGTGGTTTTTTTAAATAATAAAACTAAATTGTTTATTGATAAAAGCTAAATGTGTTCGCGCTTTAATAATAAAAATAATAAATACCCGCAGGGCAGCTTGTGGCGAGCTGTTGGTGAGTAGCGACACCACGGGTACCGAGTGCTCCCGGGGAAGTTCCTGGTTCTCGTCTCCGCTTGCGGAGTGGCATCCCAAGAGAACCAGATCCCCACCTTTTGCTTGCCTTCATTGGCCGGTCTGAGTGGAGTCGCGAGAGATGCATCTTAGGATGTAAACTCGGGGGTGGAAGTGTCTAATGGCGTAATAGCGAGGAAACCCGCTCACGAGCAGTCTTCGTGATGGTGAAATCGGGGCCGCACCTCTCGACACCCTCAGTCGTTTGCGCCGATGTTGTTCCTCTCCGGTAATTTACTCCGGCTTTTTAAGGAACCCATCCAGCATTCGGCAAGCCACCGTCTGCCGCTCTTCTTAACATTATGATTGACTTGTTTATGGCAGACGTCCGCAATCTCCCCTATCCCCGATTACCCAGTCCATCCATCCATCACAATAGCCTGGTTTTATTTCTTTCATTTTTCTTTGCAATAGTCTCTACACCTGGCGGATACCATCTTTGGGTGTATCATATTGTGCACCCGAGGATGAAACCCGCTATGTGTAGCCATCGCCTTTAGATTAACTTCTCAAAGAGCCTCTGTGCTGTTGGCTTCGGCCCCACGGAAGACTTCCAAAGGACCGGGTCACTTTATGGCCCGAGATCATGGTAAATGAGAGACATAATAATAATAATGATCTTTATTTCAGACTACATGGGTCCATATAAACTTAAAAGTACACAATAATAATTAAAAAGCCACATAAATCTACAAAAATTAAAAATAAACATGAGATGATTCAAGGGAAAAATAACAAAAACAAAAATAATCAAAACAAGAAATTAATATACAAAATTACAAAAAATATTCAACGATTTTGAACTTTACATCATTATTATTTGTAAAAGCGTGCAACCTGGAAGAGTGATACATATAAATGCAGTCAAACCTATTCGCGAACACGCTCAGAATGCTGTTGGAGCTGGCCCCGACTCTGCGCACCTATTTACCCCGTATTCATTACAATCCCGAGAATCGACATCCAAAATTCATCCGCGTTTTCTTTATTCACTAATTTCCAAATAATATCTTGGTTCAATTCTCATTTGCATAGTAAATTCAGATAGTGAGATAATTTGGTCTGAGATTCGTAGTTTTTTTTTCGTTACTTTAACACATCTTCACAGAACTAAGAAAATTTTTGATAGTTTCAGTAGTTGTTTTTTAGGTTTCAGAAGTTTTTCATTCCGACCGATGTCGCTTGGTGGGCGAAGGTCCGCCTGCGACGCAGGAGGTTGCGGGTTCGATTCCCGCCTCGAAACAAATTGTGTGTACGATCTGCAGATGTTTGTTCCGGGTGTTCTGGTCGTTTTCTATGTATAATAAAAAAAAACTATCTAGTACCCATAACAAAAGCTCTGCTTACCATGGGGCTTAGATAATGCTGTGTGAATTATCCAGCATTTTTATTATTATTCTTTTTTTAATTAAAAAAGGATTTTAGTCGTCCTACTGCCTTGGCCCAGCCATGGGACTTATCGATTAATGAAAAAAAATTAAATGTAGTGTGAAAAATAACATCATAATTCTTTGCAACTCTACCCCACTGTTGTTCCCAGTGACCACATGAGACTCATTCCCACGTTCCTTCGTTACTGCACTTAGGGTTAACTAATTATTGAGTTTTTGAAGGCATTCTTTCACTCTAATTATAAATACTGAATTATTTTATTTAAAATAGGAATGACTTAATAATTATACGCAATATTTTATCAGGAATTTAGCGTCGAATTCATGTACGTACGTAGGGTATACCTACATGACTAGCTAGCAGCTAGTCATAGAAATATAGTAGTAATTTCGTCATATTTCAACTAAGATATTCAATTCACTGATGAATTGAATATCTTAGTTGAAATATGACGATTTAGGAAATGTCCTAAATCGTCAGACTTCTACTAATTAAACACGAGACTTATTAAAAATGTTCAGTAACATAATGATGTTACGAAACATTTTTAATAAGTCTCCTCTATCTAGATAAATAGTAGGTACATAGATAACTTTTATATCGCGACCGATTTGGCGCGGTGGGCGAAGGTCCACTTGCGACGCAGGAGGTTGCGGGTTCGATTCCCGCCTCGGAACAATTATGTGTACGATCTACAGATAATTTGTTCCGGGTGTTCTGGTCGTTTTCTATAATATAATAAAAAATATCTATCTATGTAATGTATTGTATTATTTATATCTAATGGTTCTATGAGATAAGAAATCTGATAGAATTAAAGAAAACTGAAGTTTTCGTAACAAATTAGTCGAATAAACATTCAATTAATATTTAAGTGTCTTGAGAACTTAAACACATAATTTAATATTAAAAATATGTTTTTTTTTTAAAGGCTTAATTGAAAGCTCAGTGTTTTTACAAAATGATATTTCGACTTAGGATAGGTACCTAATTTAATTATCCAAGAGCTAATTCTAGACAACAGTCTGCAGCTAGCTCAACTGTTTAAATTGTAAATAATAGTTCTTATTTTGTTTCTATTCTTTACTTTACTCTTTACTTTATATTTTTCTTAAATGAATAAATAAATCAATTTAAACAGGCCAGCGGAGGAGGAATTCCCCTTATAAACGTAATACTTACAATAATTAATTCTAATTAAAGCATATTTCCACTATAACATTTTATGATTTATATATATTTGAATAGTAAGTATTTATCTAGGTTCCTAGATCGTTTTTTTTTTAATTTATACCTAAAATTCGATGATCGCCAATCGCATTTCCCACATTTTTATGGTTTCTTCCTGTTTGTTTCGTATTAAAAACAACAATATCTTACGCGCTGTGTTTGTCCTTTTGAAACGTAGTTAAATGAAAAAACATGGTATTGGTGTTTGCTAGCGGAATGTAATGAATGTTGAAGAGTTCAAATTAACAGCCGCCATTTTGTAAGTGTTCTTGTGACGAAAATTAGGAATACCGAATAGTGGGGACTTACGGGCGAGGAATTTGATCGAAGACACTTTTAAAACTTTTAACTTTTTTAGTTACTTTTAACCTTTTTTGAACCTAATATGTTTCAGTTTCATTAATATTCTGTCTTCGATATTTATTCTGTCTTATATAAAAATACTAGCTGCGCCCCGCGGCTTCGCCCGCGTGGAAATCTATAGATAGATAGAAAACACTTTATTATACCACACAAAACAGAAAACAATACAGAGATAAAACTTAGATTAAGGTATAAAGGGCGGCCTTATCGCTAAGAGCGATCTCTTCCAGGTAACCTTAGGTTGGACTGGACATGAAAGAACAATAAAGACGGTGGCACATGTATGTGTCAACTGTTTTATAAGCCTTCCTCTTGAATAGCTCTTATCTATTAATTAAAAATCGCATCAAAATCCTTTGCGTAATTTTGAATATCTAAGCATACATAGGGACAGACAGACATCGGAAAGCGACTTTGTTTTATACTATGTAGTGTGAGACAATTTTTTCATTGATCCAACCGGTTATGAATTTTTTTTTATTATTAAGTAAATATCTATACACACAGATAATATTAAGGAAATCTCTTGTACCTAACAAACTATCAGACCAAAACTGACTGGCGTTACGGGGTGTAATTTAACATGTTAAACGTGTTTGGTTCCTGAAACACAGTTTTCGAATAGTTCAGGAGCCTATGGACTCGTATTGCCTGTTTCACTGTCTATGTATTTTGTCAATAAATTTTTTTTTACTTTACTTTACTTTTACTTTACACAGCGAGCATTCGCGCAGTCAGTAACTATACGGGAAAGAAGGTCCTCGAAACGAGCAACAAATCTACTTATAATTTTTTTTTTTCAGACAACAAACATTTGTCCATAATGTTACGAGTTTTGAGCAACGATACGAACCCTCAACGTAACAAATCATGCTCGCTGCGAATGCATTTACCGATAATATATATGTATATAATGTTTATGGCTACATCCCCATATACCTACCGGAAGACCAGCGCTATGGTACGATCTGAATTTAAGGTCTAGCCTGAAAACCAGTGTCATTGTCGTCCTCGGTCGATAATGACAACAAGCTGAGACGGGACCTTATTAGCCGCGCACATAAGGAAAGTCCAGTTTTTCTTACTCTACTACTTAAAAGTAAAGGTTGCCTGGAAGAGATCGCTTCTAAGCGATAAGGCCGCCCATTGTACATGTCGGATATAACGTATTTTTGTAATGATTGATTTGATTATGGTGTACAATAAAGAATTTTTGTATTGTATTGTATTATGTTTTTCTGTATTTATGTGTCTTTTCCTTTTTTTTGTAACTCTTTTTAACATTGTGTGTGTGTGTTGGCTATAAATAAATTATATTATTCTTTTTTTTTATCTGCTCTACCATAGCACACGCTGGGTGGAGACCAATTTTGTCAGTTTCTCTGTTAATTTATAAGAGTCTCTGTTATTTATTTTATTTTTCATTTATTAAGGCACAAACAGTTTACAATATTCTTAAAATTAACAGTAATATATTTTTGTATAAACCAATCAAGATGCCACTAATAGAAACATTATATTAAAAAACACAACAACGTTACAGACGCTAATTTGGAAAACGAATAAAACAACAAATCAAAATAGACAAATCATGCAAATCATGCATATAAAACACATATTATGACAAAATAAAAAACTTTTTACTTTTACTTTAATAGTCATAATAGTAATAGATAGATAGATAGATAGACAATACTTTTATTGCACACTCAAAAATAAAACAAACAATACATAATACAAGATATGTGACAATTTGGCGGTCTTATCGCTCAAGAGCGATCTCTACCAGACAACCGTGGGTGGATAGGATCGTTGGATTGAAAAAGGGGATCTGTGTGCGTTATTATGTAGTTAATTACAACATGAAATTTCATATTATGTTACATACAAATACCTATCTACTTTAAATACATATACTTTATAATTAATAATACATACCTACTTATATAAATATACAATATATATAATATTTTTTTTTTATTTTTTTTATAATAATGATATATGTAAAGTAAACATTTTATTTATTGACAAAATAGACAGTGAAACCGGCAATACGAATCCATAGGCCCCTGAACTAGTAAAAACCTGTGTTTCAGGAACCAATGGCTTCTCCAACTAATATACAATTATGTCATAATAGTCATTTATTCATAATAATGTAATTATGATGTCATGTTTTATAGGTTTTTACTTTACTTTACTTCTATAATATAAAAATGAATCGCTAAATGTGTTGCTGAGCGCAAATCTCGAGAGCAACTGAACCGATTTCGCTAATTCTTACTTTAAGAAAAAAGATAAAAATTTAAAAAATTACCTGAAACAAATGAACACCCGGGCGGAGCCGGGACGGGCCGCTAGTTTACTAATATATCCTACATGCCGTCAGCGCCGGTCTCTTATCAATTATCAGGCTGTCAATTAGAATTTTTCGTATAGACTTTTGCCCCGTATGTTTCCAACTTCCAAAACCTGGTACCGATAGCATCAGCATACTTTCGACTCGTTAGAATTGACATAGCTGCGTCTTGTTCACTTTTTGCCCGACCCTACAGGATTCTAAACATAACTGACACATAGATGTCGCTGATTACAGTTTTGAAGTCCTCCATTATTGTTTTGTTTTAACAACCGGTAGCGGGGATTGTTCTCTAGGGAAGAATAAACAAGAATGCCTTCGCATTGTCCTCCATTACGTACAGTATTGAAGTTGATGGAATTAATTTCTAATTATTTACGCATTTCATGACAAAGTGACATAATTTTTCTCGTAATTCTACCTTTGTAATTCTACCCTAGACAACATTCCCAAACCAGTAAATAAGCACACTCTCAAAATTATCGACATATCTCTGAGAATTAGCAAGCTGAAGTGGCAGTGGAGCGGCCATATCTCACGAAAAACCGACGGCCGCTGGGGCAGACGTCTTCTTGAGTGGAGACCACGACTCGGTAAACGTAGTGTAGGACGCCCTCCGGCCAGGTGGGATGACGACCTGCGAAAGACTGCAGGTAGATGCTGGATGCGTCAAGCTGAAGACGGGGCGCTGTGGCGCTCATTGGGGGAGGCCTATGTCCAGTGGACTAATAGGTATATGCTGATGATTATGATGACACTCTCAAATTAATTAAAAACCTACTTAACTGCGGACTTGATCCTTTATTCATGGTTATTTAATTAATAACCTACCAATAGAAATTAAAAATAAAATTAAACAAACTAATATTAAAAATGTACTAATAAAATATTATTTATCTTAACATTAATTTCATAATTCAAGCTGGCATATCTTTACTTAAACCTATATTTAACCATCAAGGAGCATCTGTAGCTGAACTCAGGCGCAGTCGCTGCTCGCTCGTGATTGGTGGATCGCCTGTGTGCGGCTGCATGCAGCGGACAGCGAAGTCACTGTGCTTGTTGCGTGACTGCCTACCGCGCTGATTACTTTAATTTTAATTTTTAACCTTATTATTGTTTAGAGAACTCTAGTATCTAGATAAACCTATGTTAGGATTTAAGATACTATAAACAAAATGTAACAAATTTGTATCAATAAATAAATATATCTAAATATATCTATCTATCTATCTAAATATTTGCAAAACATTATTTCTTTACATAATATAACAAAGCTCCAGTGAATTTATAAGTTTTTTGTACAGTAGCCAAATTCGAAGTAGTATGTTTGTAAATAAACCACGACACGAATGACTAAAACTCACTTTCTTGGCGTCGAGTTTCAGATCTAATTGTTGTAATATTTATTGAACGAACGATCTCAAATCGACAAGTCATTTAAATTGCGTATTTTATTAATACGCGGTAACACAGTGATAATTTAATCTTAGTTATCGGTGGCGGTTTGTTCATAAACATTCTACATCGAGTTTTGCTAGTATATAAGTATAGACTTAAAGAACAACTCAAACTGAAACTCAAAGAAAACCTGTAATGTAAGAGAACCTATGTTCTCTCTCTATTCTGATCGTTGATAATTTCCTTCTTTGTAAAATCTTATATGTTTCGAACTAAAACATATTACGTTCTCAGAAACCCACCTGAGACATAACTAATTAATATCGGTATTTCTAAAATGGCTACCAGATAGCTTCATTTAATTATTTTAACACATCCATTTATAACAAATCACGGTAGGTATGTCGTTTTACCAAACGAAAATAAAACGAACGAAACTGTCAAACATAACCTAAACGTCAAATAATCGGGGAGATAAAACCTTATCTGGCCCTTCAAGTAGCAGGTAACTTTATTCCTCTGTTAGGGACCTTATTCGACAGTTAACTACTATCTGACCATTGAAAAACCATGAATATTGCTATTCGACGAATAAAGGCTGTCTGATTGTTTATCTGACGATTGAAAAATCGGCCCTTAGGGCCGATTTTTCAATGAATGATAGAATGAATAGACTACCTGCGCTCCGCAGCTTCGCCCGCGTGGAAATTTATTTATTTTTTATTTATTTATTCAGATAATAACATCATAACAGGTTTTTTTATTAAGCCCTAAGGCGATGTTATAACTACTTATACTAAAAATTACATATTTTTGTACATACACACAATACTAAATAATTTATAATTTTGTCTCAATAACATTTTGTGCCTTTTTCATAGCTTTCGGCAGGTTTTCGTAAAAAATGTCTACGCTGTTTTTGGACAGAACATTGAGTAAATATATAGCGAGTGACATAGGGGCAAACTTAAGTAGGTAGAAATCTAGTTATATGTCAAATGCTCTAATGTCAATTGTTACTTTTTTATCCCATTGATTTTACAACTACTTTCCATTACTTGACACTGACAGAAAAGTGTCAGACCAGGCACAGTTGCCATAAACAAAGAATCATTATTATCATCCTCATCGTCAATGACACGTCAATGAAAGCCTAAAGCACCCTAAAGTGAGGAATTTACTTTTTTATTATAAAATATTTACACCTACCCGCTACCATACAATAATTGGCATTTACGGATCGTCACTTAACATGTCGATTGCTGAAATCACACCGTATGTGTTTTCTACAAGTGACTAATATGCGTAAATCCACACTAGCGCAGCGGCTGAGAAAATACAGATCTGTATGACTCAGCACAGCCGTAATATTTTTCGAACGAAACGCATGTGCGGCGCAACACAACCGCTGTGTAGAGCGGCAGCACGAATGGCTTAGGTTAAAGAAAAGATCGCAGTCGAAAAAAGATCGCAGTCGAAGTGATAAACCTTCCTCTTGGATCACTCTATCTATTATGAAAACATATTGCCACACCCTGCTTTGGTACCATCATCGTGTCTCGTATACATTATAGATGTTCATCATCATATAATAGTCCACAGCTGGACATAGGCCTCCCCAATGAGCGCCACAGGGCCCTGTCTTCAGCTTGACGCATCCAGCATCTACCAGCAGTCTTTCGCACCTACCCTTTACCTAGATATTCATACCTTCAAATGTACACAATGATGCTATAAATAAATATGAAAAAACCGCAACAAAATCCGTAGTTTTAAAGATCTAAGCATACATAGGGACAGACAGCGCGAAGCGACTTTGTTTTATCCTATACTAGCGTCCTGTCCCGGCTTCGCCCGGGTGGTCATTTGTTTCAGGCAATTTTTTAGATTTTTCTCTCCGTAAGAACCATCCTCGTACTTCAAGGAATATTCTAATAGAAGAATTAGCGAAATCGGTTCAGCTGCTCTCGAGATTTGAGCTTAGCAACACATTCAGCGATTCATTTTTATATTATAGATAGTGAAGTTTCTACGTAATTTTACTATGCTACAGAAGCTGTATAAAGGTCCGATTAAAATATAACCGTAGTGTTTTGACAGTTCGTGACGTTTACACGGCCTTATGTCATGTTTTCTTTTTGACAACAAAAGGTCTGAGTGATACTGTACGTACAGACTAGAACACTACTTCAGCATATATAGCATTTATATCGTACTAGCTGCTCCCCGCGGCTTCGCCCGCGTAGAAATCTATGTGTCAACTGGTTTATACACCTTCCTCTTGCATCACTATCTATTAAAAAAACGGAATCGAAAAGCGTTGCGTAGTATTTAAGACAGTATAAAAAAAGTCGCATCCCGCTGTCTGTCTGTCCCTATGTATGTTTAGATCAATAAAACTACGCAACGGATTTTGATACGGTTTAATTTAATAGATAGAGTGTTTCAAGAGGAAGGTTTAGAAATCATTTGACACATAGATTTCGACACGGGCAAAGCCACGGGGCACATCTAGTTTTCTATATAATAATATCTACCTGTGTATTGTATTATGTATACAGTCATCTAGTACTAATAAATAACACAAGCTCTGCTTAGCTTGGGGGCTAGATAATGCTGTGTGAATTGTCCGGCATTATTTTCCTTTGACGACCGATGTGGCGCGGTGGGCGAAGGTCCTCTTGCCACGCAGGAGGTTGCGGGTTCGATTCCCGCCTCGGAACAATTGTGTGTACGATCTGCAGATATTTGTCCCGGGTGTTCTGGTCGTTTTCTATATATCATAAAAACTATCTATCTATGTAATGTATTGTATTATGTATATCAGTTATCTAGTACCCATAACACAAGCTCTGCTTTCCATGTGGCTGGATAATGCTGTGTGATTTGTCCAGCATTATTTATTTATGTATTTGTTTATTTGTTAGCAGTTCGCAACAAGAGCAGCTTGAAGACTAACACAATCTATCGACCGAAGAAATGGCTTCTATAAAATAATTTTATAACGTAGCAGAACTCTACGAAATACCAAATAATAAATCTATACAGGGTTATTGGTAATTCGACGTATTCCCGTTAGGAGGTGATAGGGGTGACTATTTGCGAAGATTTTCACCCCCATGTGCACCATGCAAAACTGATCCATTTTGAAGTTATCATGATTTTTAGCTTTTTTCGAAATAAGTCATAAGTGCAACATCACTTTCATCATCATCATCATCAGCCTATAGCAGTCCACTGCTGGACATAGGCCTCCCCCAATGAGCGCCATAGCGCCCTGTCTTCAGCTTGCCGCATCCAGCATCTACCTGCAGTCTTTCGCATGTCGTCATCCCACCTGGTCGGAGGGCGTCCTACACTACGTTTACCGATCGTGGTCTCCACTCAAGAACACGTTTGCCCCATCGGCCGTCGGTTCTTCGCGAGATATGGCCGGCCCACTGCCACTTCAGCTTGCTAATTCTTTGAGCTATGTCGATAACCTTGGTTCTCTGTCGGATGTATTCGTTACGAATCCTATCCTTTAGAGAAACTCCGAGCATAGCTCTTTCCATAGCTCGCTGAGTGACTTTGAACTGGTGGACCAGCCCTATCGTGAGTGTCCACGTCTCAGCTCCGTAGGTCATAACGGGTAGAACGCACTGATTGAAAACTTTCGTTTTCAAGCATTGCGGTATGGATGACGAGAAGACTTGACGTAGACAGGACGAGAACATCACTTTAATTAGGCTAAATTACGAAATGTCTTGATTGTTACTTATTATTAATTTGTACTATAAAAGAAAGTCGGGTTAGTTATACTATTTATAACTCAAGAACGGCTGAACCGATTTAGCTGAAAATTGGCGGAGAGGTAGCTGAGAACCAGGAGTCTTACATTATCTTTTTATCATTTGTCCATATGACTCATAGATTTCCACGGGGCCGAAGCAGCGGGGCGTCGCTAGTTAATATATAAAATAGGGCTGTGTGCCAGCCTAGATATGTAGAATAGCACCACCCCCAACTCTTCCTGTGGGGGTCGTAGGAGGCGACTAAGGGACATACACCGGGGGGCGGGCAGCTGCGTCCCTTGCAGCACACTCCTATACTGCGATCCCCAACCCGCATGCACAGCGTGGGGATTATGGGCATTAACCCCCCATGACAACAGCCAAGCTATAGCGCTCATTGCGGGAGGCCTATGTCCTGCTGTGGACTAACATAGGCTGATGATGATGATGATAAAATACTATTATTAATAAGTTATACATTCTAAATTATTATATAAAGGCAATATACTAATTTTTATACTGAATACCCTTTTTTGACATGTAACTTGGTTATAATTAGGTATAATTAATAAAATAATGTATTAATAAAATAATATACGTATTAATAAAATAATATATTAAGAAAATAATATATTAATAAAATAATATATGTATTAATAAAATAATATATTAAGAAAATAATATATTAATAAAATAATGTATTAATAAAATAATATATTAATGTAATAATAATAATAAAAACTAGGTATTAAATAATTTTGTGTTTGTATTTGTAAACTTTATTCGTACCTAGTATGAACGTACACAATATTCGTACGTCAGACGACTTAGATGATGTGGGTCTAGTGCGATATTAGATAAAGGAGTACAGGAGCGTTGCATACCGGCAACGTATAGCAACCTTCATCAGGTCGTTGCAAACTGAAAACTAAAAGTTACTTATGACGACATAATGATTTTCACCGAAACCACCAATGTATCTAAGTTATCGACATAGCTCTAAAGATTAGCAAGCTGAAGTGACCGTGGGCCGGCAATATCCCGCAAACAATCGACAACCGATGGGGTAAATTTGTTTTTGAGTGGAGATCGCGACTCTGTAAACGTAGTGTAAGACGCCCTCCGACCAGGTGGGATGACGACCTGCGAAAGACTGCAGGTAGATGCTGGATGCGTCAAGCTGAAGACAGGGCGCTATGGCGCTCAAGTAACCGGTCTCAGTATGTTCAGATTAGTAGAGATGATGGCACTAAATTAAAGTCTTCTCGTAAAACATTGGAACGCGGGGTACCACAAGGGTCTCATTGGGAGAGGCCTATGTCCAGCAGTGGACTAGACAGGCTGATGATGATGATGAATGATTATCACAACAAAAATATGGGAACCTTCCGGCAATTCATGGCAAACTTAGATCAAGATAAGAAAAATGCAGGTAAGTACCCTCTGCATAGCCTCAAATAAAATGCAAAAATAAAATAATTACCATAAGCATTTCTTATTTATTTTATGAATGAAATACACACCAAAAATAATATCGAAATGGTTTTGACAGCCCAATAACACTCTTTCAATATTGCCAGTGGTGAGCCGACCACACAGTTATTGACATTGATGTATTAAAAAAAAGAAGATAAGGCACTAGCTTCCCGAAAATGGCAAGCTCAAATGTGGTCCAATCTGGTCCCCTCACCTCAGTCATAGTCGGATCGGCAGCGCGGGCGTTCGTGATTCGCGCGCTTGTTACCAAGAACTTTTGTGTTATTTATTGACTAAAAAACTGTAGCAATGCCCTCGTGCTCGTTCACTAGGTGTACAACAAAGCTCAAGGCATCAGCTTTCACTCGTAAGTACACCAAAAATTTATATTTTATGATTATTTTGCTGTCCAATTTCGCCATTTGCAGACAGGGATAGAAATATACGAAACATTAGTGTGTTAAAAGAGATAGCAATAGTCTTGTTGCGAGTAGAGTCGTTCTTCAATTCACACCATCAATCTTGTCCCAACTGGTGTGATAGTGGTGCGAGTTGCAGAATAAAAATTATATTATTTTCCCTCTGCAACTCGCATCCATTTGTTTCTATTGAATTTATACGTCGAGTACAATCACAAAAAAACGGTCATTTTCAGGTACTGTCTGTATGTGTGTAAAGTTTTAAATTCTATTGGAACCTTTCTATCATATGTACCTATTAATTTCACATTATTTAATGTACAAAACACAAAATAACATAATTATCTATATTCATAATAATCATAGGTACCAGTTGGGACAAGATTAATGGTGTGAGTTAAACGAACAACTCTAAAACGATAGACTAATACTGTTGTCTCGGTCTCACTTCGGTCTTAGGTACGTCTTACCATCTTTGTTGCTCTTTATATTGCACAGGACTGGAAATGTAACTGTGAGCGTATGTGTTTGCGTGTAGTTGTAACACAGGCCAATTATTGAGCAAGCTCTGGGAGAACGTAACCTATCTTTTTTTTTTAATACATCAATGGTTATTGATATTGCATATGGCAATAATAATCAAAATGTCAAAACTTTTGAATAATTTTCAATATTCGCAAAAATCTCATCTTTCTTCGCAGCGTTTTGAGGTTTCGAATTATAAGTTATTTTTATCGAGATTGAAGGTACGACGACATCTTTGGGGAAAATGCTCAATGGGGTAATTCAAAGTATACCTAGCTATAAACATCATCATCATCATCATCAGCCTATATCAGTCCACTGCTGGACATAGGCCTCCCCCAATGAGCGCCATAGCGCCCTGTCTTCAGCTTGCCGCATCCAGCATCTACCTGCAGTCTTGCGCAGGTCGTCGTCCCACCTGGTCGGAGGGCGTCCTACACTACGTTTACCGAGTCGTGGTCTCCACTCAAAAATACGTTTGCCCCAACGGCCGTCGGTTCTTCGCGAGATATGGCCGGCCCACTGCCACTAAACATGCCTAGAAACATGGTGTCCGGTAACCATCGACGGTAACTAATGGATAACCCCGAAGGTCAGGCCTTGGCCACACAGGAAAAAATAAAAACTATCAGATAGATTATTATTATATTTTTTTATTCTTTAAAATTTGTTATCACACGTACATAAACAGGGTGTTCGGTAATTAATAGATAACCATCCATTAATTACCGAACACCCTGTTTATTCTAACAATCGCTACAATATTACAATGCGAAAGTTTGAGTGTTTAGATGGATAAATGGATGTTTGTTACTTCTTCGCCCAAAACTACTGAACAGATCAGGCTGAAATTTTGCACAGATGTAGCTCTAAGCCTAGAATCAAGCACAGGCTATTTTTTTAAAACAGTTCCAATGGGATAAATAACTTTTAAACGGATATTTTACGGCTTTTATAGATTGCAGATAGGACACACGGATCCCCTGGTACTGTCCACGATCCTATCCATCCATGGTTGTCTGGTAGAGATTGAATCTAGTTTTTTAAGTTTTTATATTAGGTAGTTATAGGGTAGTTGCAGCAGGTCGTCAATATTATTTCTTGAGCCCATCTTTATATAATCGTATAAACCGTATATTGAATATATATCCCCTTCCACTGTATCAATGCAAAGTTATATGCTCCACTTGGCTCCTTTCACTGACCTATGAGGAAACCAAGGAACTCCTCGTTTCCCAAAAATAAAATAGTAAAATTTTATTCGCCTCTTCCTTTTTCTTCAGTTATACACCAGCATTTGACACAAACACTCATACACACATTCACATACACACACGCACTAAACACAAATTGGGACTTCTGTTGCCCAGACTCTCAAGAGACTGGTGCCTCGGGTGAATCGATCTCCCACACACACACACACACACAAACACACACACACACACACACATACAAACACACACACTGGGTCTCCTGTTGCCCAGACTCTTAAGAGACTGGTGCCTCCGGAAACCACACACACACACACATACACAAAAACCTACAAACCATACTGTCTTATGAAATTTGCAATATCCAGATAAAAAACTCATAATGTACAGTTATAATTAACTTTTTAATTTTAATATTAGTTAGTACCTAATTTATATGTAATTTTTAATTTAACTTATTTAGAAATCTAGGAGTTGGGCGTTGACATTACCACACAGTTTGTAAAGCTTCGGTAGTGTCATCGTTTCAATATGTATCTATGATCCTATGTAAACATGTTCTAAATAAAGATTTTTATTATTATTATTATTATATTATATTCTTCATATTTATAACCTAAGTGTGCAATAAAGAATATCTATCTATCTATAATACACACGGTCCTGACTCAATCTCATCGACGTTAGTAAAATCATAGTTATCCAATCAATAGATTTCTTTCCGGCCCTGGTGGGGGCACAGAGAGGGGCCTCGAGGCTTGGCCTCATTACTCCGGCGTCAACTCGAGGGGTGACGACCCCTCGGTCCTTTGATTTGTGGGAATTTCTATTTTTCCCCCTTCTCATGCCTACTTTTTTTTTTTAATAAACCCAATGACTCTATGTTGGTTTCGCAGGGATCAGATCCCGCGGAAGGGGTCGCCATGGGCAGTCGTCTTCCTGGGACTGGGGCTGGGGCGGCGCGATGTTGGGGAAGTGCTCGTGGTGTCCGTTGTCGGCGCGGTCGTACATTCGACGCACCGTCTGCACGACGAATTCCTCCACGGATTGGATCTGCAGGTCGCGGGCTATGACATCGTTCCTGACGTAGCGCCCCGCGCCCGTGCCGATCCTGAGGGCCACGTTCTGCAGCGGCTGGAGCCGGTCCTTGTTGGTCTGGGAGGCCAGGGCATAGTTATCCGATCAAATCTTCAAAATATTTCGTTTTAAAACTCAATAGTTGTGTAAAAATCATCTCAAATTCCTTGGCAGAGTTAGACAAAAATAAAAACTCCTTGCGAAGCTACCTACATTTGTTTCCCGTGTCAAACATCTGAATACGAGCAAAAAGAATGCGTTCGAAAACGAAAATATTCTACTTTTAAACAAAAGATTTGAAAAAAGAACCATTGTTATGTTGTCACGGCGGAATAGTCAAGCTCAGAGTAGTACATAGCTAACTATAGAACATCTACATGTCTAAGGCATGGCTAAAGCAGAAAATCAAGAAAAAGTATATCCTTTGTTGTCTGAGAATAAAGAATTTGAATTGAAATTGAATTTAATATACATACATAGAAATGTGGCAAGACAGATACGGTAGAGTCCTACCGTGTCCATTTGATAGATTTACTAATTCACTAAGAAGCCATGATCTAAGCTTAAGAATTGACTCCGCCTGACTTGGGGGCATGGGATGTAGCTAGACTCGATTAAGGGAACCTACCAGAAGAAGGGCAATAGCTTTTTTCTGTGTATTTTTAACACCCCTATAATAGGGGTGTTAAAAATACACAGAAAAAATCGCAATAATTGCGATCATGAATCTTTCTGCCATGTGTGGTGATTATGGTAAAATCTCCCAGATTGGATTGGGATAGCCATGTTCACCAGTGGACATAATGTGTGCTAATGAGGAAGGGAATAAATAAAGGATTACTTACTAACGAACACTATTGTTCCGAGGCGGGAGTCGAACCCGCAGCAAGAGGTCCGCCTGCGTCGCGGACCGCGGACCTTCGCCCACCGCGTCACATCATCGGTCGTCAATTTCAATTTTGTTCATACCTTTTTGACTACGTTGAAGATTATTCATTTTTCAAATCAGACCACACTTTGTCTTTTCACTCTCAGAAGAGGTTTTATTTTTTAACAGCTTGAATTCGAGTCGTTTTGGCCAGTATTTTGAAAATAAAAACTAAATGTTGCCAGGGTCAAATTGTATTTAGTTTCGCACGCCCATTCAGCCGCGAACCAAGGACATTTTTTATTTTTATTTGTTAAACCATGCGAATAAAATATAGGACAAGATATTTTTTTTTACGGTAAAACCTACCTACCTGACTAGGGCTTAGTCTACTCTAGCCAGTTAACTTCCTAGGTAGTTACTACCACAGATTTCAAAACCTTTATACATATACTTTTAGGTTTCATTATCAATCACTACATATATATAAATAAAAATTGCTTTGCGCTGTCTATCTGTCCCTGTGTATGCTTAGATCTTTAACACTTTGACTGCGAACTTTTTTCGACGACTGCGATCTTTTTTTTAACCTAAGCCATTCGTGCTGCCGCTCTACACAGCGGTTGTGTTGCGCCGCACATGCGTTTCGTTCGGAAAAGATTACGGCTGTGCTGAGTCACAAAGATCTGTATTTTCTCAGCCGCTGCGCTAGTGTGGATTTACGCATATTAGTCACTTGTAGAAAACACATACCGTGTGATTTCAGCACTTGAAGTGTAAACTACGCAACGGATTTACCGATGCGGTTTTTAATAGTGATTCAAGAGGCAGGTTGATACATAAATTTCCACGCAGGCGAAGCCGTGGGTCGCAGTTAGTACCCAACTATTTGTTACCTCGTAGATCGTAGAGTGCCAGGCCTGGCATAAAACATGGGTTACTTTTTTCCCACAAATCAGTTCCCCTGGGATAAAAATAACCTTAAAACTTTTCCATAAAAACAACGCGTGCGAAGACGCGGGCATAAACAAATAGTTACCTAAATAGAAAGAAAGAAAGAAAATACATTTATTTGGCACCATACATAACACATAACACGACACATTTTATAATAGGTAAGTATACTTACCTTACGTTGTATATATACAACCAAGAAAACTGTATATAAAGAACTGTGTATAAAACATACAGATAAGTACAAATAGTGTCTCACATAAAGGGCTAAAAAGGTCCCTGTCTCAGCATTAAGCCGCTACAAGCCGGAGTTAGTAGGCGCTGGTATTCAGACAGGTCCTGGTGTCCTGGCACAAAGCTTGAATACATTAGGTAGGTACATAAAAGGTTCCTGTCTCAGCATTATGCCGCTACAAGCCGGAGTTAGTAGGCGCTGGTATTCAGACAGGTCCTGGTGTCCTGGCACAAAGCTTGAATACATTAGGTAGGTACATAAACGGTCCCTGTCTCAGCATTATGCCGCTACCAGCCGGAGTTAGTAGGCGCTGGTATTCAGACAGGTCCTGGTGTCCTGGCACAAAGCTTGAATACATTAGGTAGGTACATAAAAGGTTCCTGTCTCAGCATTATGCCGCTACCAGCCGGAGTTAGTAGGCGCTGGTATTCAGACAGGTCCTGGTGTCCTGGCACAAAGCTTGAATACATTAGGTAGGTACATAAAAGGTCCCTGTCTCAGCATTAAGCCGCTACAAGCCGGAGTTAGTAGGCGCTGGTATTCAGACAGGTCCTGGTGTCCTCGCACAAAGCTTGAATACATTAGGTAGGTACATAAAAGGTTCCTGTCTCAGCATTATGCCGCTACAAGCCGGAGTTAGTAGGCGCTGGTATTCAGACAGGTCCTGGTGTCCTGGCACAAAGCTTGAATACATTAGGTAGGTACATAAAAGGTTCCTGTCTCAGCATTATGCCGCTACAAGCCGGAGTTAGTAGGCGCTGGTATTCAGACAGGACCTGGTGTCCTGGCACAAAGCTTGAATACATTAGGTAGGTACATAAAAGGTTCCTGTCTCAGCATTATGCCGCTACAAGCCGGAGTTAGTAGGCGCTGGTATTCAGACAGGTCCTGGTGTCCTGGCACAAAGCTTGAATACATTAGGTAGGTACATAAACGGTCCCTGTCTCAGCATTATGCCGCTACCAGCCGGAGTTAGTAGGCGCTGGTATTCAGACAAGTCCTGGTGTCCTGGCACAAAGCTTGAATACATTAGGTAGGTACATAAAAGGTTCCTGTCTCAGCATTAAGCCGCTACAAGCCGCAGTTAGTAAGCGCTGGTATTCAGACAGGTCCTGGTGTCCTGGCACAAAGCTTGAATACATTAGGTAGGTACATAAAAGAACGAGAGTAGGTAAGTGGAAGGTGCCCACATCATATTTATTTATTTACTAGGAAACAGAAATAATAATATCTACCACATTAAAGTTACGCGAAGCTATTTTACGAGAGATTAGCATTTATCTGAATTCTCTGAATTTGCGCTTCCATAAATAACTCCGGACGTACGGACAGACTGCCCGGCGCTCTATTTACGTATTTAGGACTTCGAGGAACCAGATTATATTGCAGCGGAGAGGTGGGTCTTAAGAGGTCTTATAGAGGCGAATATTAACCACTAGATAGTCTCTAAAGTCATTTAAAACGGGATATTTACCATGATTTGATTTTTGAGTTTTCCAATATTTCGGCACAGTTTCATGCGCCATGATCACGGAGTAACCGTGTTTAGTGACCAGTTACTCCGTGATCATGGCGCATGAAACTGTGCCGAAATATTGGAAAACTCAAAAATCAAATCATGGTAAATATCCCGTTTTAAATGACTTTAGTGTTAATAACCATGATAGTTTCAGAAGTTTTACATAGTCTCTGTCTATGTCATGTCTATGTCTGTGTCTACATATTATAAAACAAAGTCGCTTCCCGCTGTCTGTCTGTCCCTATGTATGCTGGATCTTTAAAACTACGCGACGGATTTTGATGCGGTTTTTTAATAGAGTGATTCAAGAGGAAGGCTTATACCATTTGTTACATAGATTTCCGTGCGAGCGAAGCCGCGGGGCGGCAGCTAGTAAATAAATAAATGTTTATTTCGAAAACTTATAAATTAATTAGGTATATAATATAGTTCGGAGTTACTTTTTAGTGTTCCGTGCCCAAGGGGTAAAACCCCATTACTAAGATTACTAAGACTTCGCTGTCCGTCCGTCACCAGCCTGTATCTCATTATCCGTGATAGAAGGTTAACATTTTCACAGATGATATATTTCTGTTGCCGCTATAACAACAAATACCTAACAAAACGGAATAAAGAGTGATTATGTAACTCGCGACCGGTTTGCGACAGGCGTAAATTAAGCAATCAGTGCTGTCAAACGTCAATTTTGTATTGGTTTAACACAAGCTACAGCAATAAATATTTTTAAACTTACGCGATCTGATCTGAACACATAATTATAAGTATTAATACAACGCTGAGGCGGTAACTCCAGTACTCCAGTCATCCCGTGACCACGACAGTGTGTAAACCTGTTGAAACGTCGGGAAAAATAGGTAAATAAACGCGATAAATACCCGTTGTATTAATACCTATAATTACCAGCTACAACGTCAAAATTGGCGTTTGACAGCACTGATTTCTTAATTTACGCCTGTCGCAAACCGGTCGCGAGTTACATAATCACTCTTTATTCCGTTTTTTTTTTAAATGTAATGCTCAACTAAAGCTTGCATGTAGTCATATTAAGATAAAATGTTTTTATAAATGGTTCAATAACCAAAAGTATGTAATATACGTAATTCTTAACTCCCTAGTATAAAAGTTTGCAAAAGCGCATCGCTTGTAAACGATTGTAAATTTAAGTCAATATTATCTAGGAAAAATGTACACTGGATATGTATTACTATTATATTTTGTTATGTTTATAAATAAAGATATTTAAAAATTGAAAATTGAATCACCATACGGGTGATATACCTATTTTATAAGCTGTATACATACATGTACTGTACATGTGAGCAAAATATATACATCTAAATCCGCGTCTACGTAAGCACATGGCGTCCCTTCCCTACGTCTTAACTAATCTCGAATCACCCAATGTGTAAATGATATGACGACCGATGTGGCGCGGTGGGCGAAGGTCCGCCTGCGAAGCAGGAGGTTGCGGGTTCGATTCCCGCCTCGGAACAATTGTGTGTACGATCTGCAGATATTTGTTCCGGGTGTTCTGGTCGTTTTCTATGTATAATAAAAAATATCTATCTAATGTAATATATTGTATTATGTATATCAGTTATCTAGTACCCATAACACAAGCTCTGCTTACCATGGGGCTAGATAATGCTGTGTGAATTGTCCAGCATTATTTATTTATTTTATTTATTTATATAACACAAGAAGTGAGAAATTTTTACATTATATTTGAGTGAAATCTAATTGATATTCTAAACAAACAACTATTCCTAGCTTTAGTAATTTATTAAATTTGTTAACCGCTGGGGTATAAACGTTTTCTTGAGTGGAGACCGCGACTCGGCAAACGTAGTGTAGGACGCCCTCTGGCCAAGTTGGATGACGACCTGTGAATTAAAAAAGTAAAGTAAAGTAAAAAATATTTATTTATTCATTTTGTTAATGGACTTACACGATTACCGACACGTTTAGTTTACCTTTAAGTTTAAGTTTATTATGTCCTGTGTAAATATTTAAAAAAAAAAATTCATTTCATTTCATTTTCATTCATTTCATTTTTCATAGAAACTTACTTAGGTTCTATATAATAACAAAAATATGAAGCGATGCGATCTGCAGAAGTAAAATACTGTGTCGCAGGACGAAAGTACTGCAGTCGATGCGGCAAGCTAAAGACAGGGCGTTATGGCACTCTTTGGGGGAGGCCTATGTCCAGCAGTGGACTGCTAATAGGCTGATGATGATGTCAGTCAAACCTATTTCAATATTTACGAATTTAAAGTCGGTTTATACTGTTTAAAGCCACTGATTACAGAATAATCGAATAATTTGGCTTCAATAATGACATCACCGTCAGCTTTAATACATTACCGATCCTATCCTTGCAAAGGTTGCCTAGAAGTAATCGCTGTTAGTGATAAGGTCGGCGATTGTACGACTAGATACAGTTGGTACTTATTTTATTTTTATTTAGATGGAAAACAAACAGCTTATACGATTTAATTTAAGTTCCTTTTTTTTCTGTATTGATGGTGCAATAAAGTTATAATAATAATAATAATAAGCCCGCAGGGCAGCTTGTGGCGAGCTGTTGGTGAGTAGCGACACCACGGGTACCGAGTGCTCCCGGGGAAGTTCCTGGTTCTCGTCTCCGCTAGCGGAGTGGCATCCCAAGAGAACCAGACCCCCACCTCTTGCTAGCCTTCATTGGCCGGTCTGAGTGGAGTCGCGAGAGATGCATCTTAGGATGTAGACTCGGGGGTGGAAGTGTCTAATGGCGTAATAGCGAGGAAACCCGCTCACGAGCAGTCTTCGTGATGGTGAAATCGGGGCCGCACCTCTCGACACCCCTCAGTCGTTTGCGCCGATGTTGTTCCTCTCCGGTAATTTACTCCGGCTTTTTAAGGAACCCATCCAGCATTCGGCAAGCCACCGTCTGCCACTCTTCTTAATATTATGATTGACTTGTTTATGGCAGACGTCCGCAATCTCCCCTATAGCCCGATTACCCAGTCCATCCATCCATCACAATAACCTGGTTTTATTTCTTTCATTTTTCTTTGCAATAGTCTCTACACCTGGTGGATACCATCTTTGGATGTATCATATTGTGCACCCGAGGATAATACCCGCTATGTGTAGCCATCGCCTTTAGATTAACTTCTCAAAGGGCCTCTGTGCTGTTGGCTTCGGCCCCACGCAAGCCTTCCAAAGGACCGGGTCACTTTATGGCCCGAGATCATGGTAAATGAGAGACATAATAATGAAATAATGCTGGACAATACACACAGCATTATCTAGCCCCATGGTAAGCAGAGCTTGTGTTATGGGTATACGCTGGGGCAAACGTGTTCTTGAGTGGAGACCACGACTCGGTAAACGTAGTGTAGGACGCCCTCCGACCAGGTGGGATGACGACCTGCGAAAGACTGCAGGTAGATGTTGGATGCGTCAAGCTGAAGACAGGCCGCTATGGCGCTCATTGGGGAGGATTATGTACAGCAGTGGACTAACATAGGCTGATGATGATGATGATGATGTGTACTAGATAACTGATACACATAATATAATAATAACATAGATAAATATTTTTTTATAATACATAGAAAACAACCAGAACACCCGGAACAAATATCTGCAGATGGTACACACAAATTGTTCCAAGGCGGGAATCGAACCCCTCCTGCATCGAGGGTGACCTTCGCCCGCCGCGCCACAGAGATCGTCGTTATATTCCATTTTATACTTCCATTTAATTCAAGTCCCCTTTCCAATTAATTAAGTTTATTTAAGACTTTCCCGCCTTTTAATCTAGATTTTAAGATAAACACCTTGAAGAATACCTTCACTTACCGGCATTTTACATAAACTGCTTACAATAAAAGTGGACAAGTGTTCAAGACAAAAGTGGTTCCGTAGACAGAAGTGATGGGGACGGCGCGGCGGCGCGGCGGCGGCGGCGCGGCAGCTGTCTACAATCATATTCCAACTTCTATCACCATGACAAAATCCATACAATCTTTTAAGATACAACTATAGAAGTGGCTGATAGCTCAATCGATATATCGTCGGTTGCATGTCCAATTGGGGTAGCCGCCAAAACACAACTTTTTAGTAGAAGCATGCAAAGTTTTTTTTTCATATTAAATTGAACATAACTTTATTCGCATGTGACCTTTTTTGGATCTGTTACACGTTGACAGAAAAGCTTAACTCATTGAATTATTCAAAATTCAATGAATTATAACCCTAGTAGCCTTATTTTTGGAGATAAATTTCAGTTACATAAAAAAAAAATATGCTCATGGCAGTTACAATCTCTTAAGATATATATATATATAGAAGTGGCTGATAGCTCAATCGATATACTATGTGAATGAATTTATGACGTTGTAATGTAACGTATTTTGATTATTATAATATTATGTATGTAGTTTTTTACATATTGCATATAATATGTAACCTTTTATGTAACCAAAAGTTAATTAACTATGAACTAGATACAAAGAATAGATTTGTTCGTTATTTTATTTATAACTTTTTTCTGCCCGCGGCTTCGCACGCTTGATTAAAGGGATATAAAATAATAGAGAATAATTATAATGGACCGTTTTTATAATAACCTGTGTAATTTCACAAATAAATATATTTTATTCTTACTTAAAATAAAAAATAAAATAAAATAATGATGGACAATTCACACAGCATTATCTAGCCCCATGGTAAGCAGAACTTGTGTTATGGGTACTAGATAACTGATATACATAATACAATATATTACATAGATAGATATTTTTTTTATTATACATAGAAAACGACCAGAACACCCGGAACAAATATCTGCAGATCGTACACACAATTGTTCCGAGGCGGGAATCGAACCCGCAACCTCCTGCGTCGCAGGCAGACCTTCGCCCACCGCGCCACATCGGTCGACTTATTTTGTTGATATTCCAAGATCGTATTATAGTGCTTGTTTTTAGGATCAATGCTATGCCATGGGAACAGATTTATCGAATAAGATGCCCCTATTATTCAAGGCCTACCTAAATACATATATCATATCAATGCAATTTCAGCCCGAACTGTTACGCATTTTTAGCTTGCAGAAGTGATAAAACATAAATACATCCAGTCATACAAACTTTAGCATTAATATATTAATTTGATTTAGTTTTCGTTACACCTGTCGCTTTATTATGGGTTTCTTTGAATCCCTAAAGAACCCTAAAGTTACAAAAATACCATTTTTTATGAAATTATAAAAATATTGGTAAATTAAATCAAAAGAAGATTTAATTTACCTACTTGTTTTCATTACCTACACCTGACGCTTTATTATGGGTTTCTTTCAATCCCTAAAGAACCCTAAGAGTTACAAAAATACCTAAAAATTCCTAAAATAATAGGCAAATTCAATCAAACGAAGATTTAATTTACCTACTTGTTTTCATTACCTACACCTGACACTTTATGGGGTTTTTTCAATCCCTAAAGAACCCTAAAACCGCTTTAAACTGACTAAAATACCTAAAAGCGTCGTACTAATAAATAAAACTTGATACAATCAAGGAGTTAACTAAATAATTATCAATTAAAGTTAAACGATTGGTATCGGCGCTGCTAAATAATCAATTGAATTTTTTTCATAATTTATCATTTAGATTAAATCATCTAAAATGGTGGACATTTTGAGACCGCACAGATTCGTAGAGTAGTTAGGGTACAGAGGAAAGTTATTGCATCAGGGAGAATATATAAATAAATAATCATCATCATCCGCCTATAACAGTCCACTGCTGGACAAAGGCCTCCCCTTATGAGCGCCATAGCGCCCTCTCTTCACCTTGACGCATCCAACATCTGCCTGCAGTCCTTAGCAGGTCGTCCAGATGTTGTTTCGGGTGTTCTGGATGTTTCTATATATAATAAACATATCTATTGGTATAGTTTACTGTGTTAAATATAAATCATCTAGTGCCCATAACACAAGCTCTAGGTACTTAGCGTGGGGCTAGATAATACTGTGTAGATTGTCAAACATTATTTATTTATATACGAAAGACTGCAGACAGATGCTGGATGCGTCAAGCTGAAGACAGGGCGCTATGCGCTCATTGGGGGAGACCTATGTCCAGTCCAGCAGTGGACTGCTATAGGCGGATGATGATGATGATGAATTCTTTCTTATTCATTACTTTAAAGTGATAGAAACAGTTAATCTACAATTTTCTTCGGGCCTATCCAATAAAAAGGAAGGATGCGGGTAAATATTTTTGTTTAAATAACTACCTGCATACGTTGAAAAATGCATGACTTTTCATAATTCATAATAATTCATAATTCATTTATTGTTTGTGAATCAGGGTAATGGGTAGTCAGATACATAAGACTTATTTTAGATCGCTAGATTCTGCCGCTTAGGCGTACAAACGTTTTAATAAACAATTAATATTTTTATTTTTTCTAACCCAAAATCCTCGGAATAAATACTACTCTACCTCTATAGAATTAATTGGCGCCAAATTCGCCCGTTCGTCCAGAAACAATGTCAAAAACTTTTTTCGCAAACAGTTGGTTACATATAAAAAAGTAAAAATTCGAAAAAAGAACATCGCGTCGCGGACAAATTTCTTTCGCTTTTCTGAACGATTTTACCAACATAACAAAACGAATCAGAAAATGTCATTCGATTCATTACCAACCCTAACAGCTAAGAAATAAGTGCCAGTTTACCTGAAGTATTATAAATATTTTTTTTAAGTGTTGGTAATAAGTTTGTTCTAAAAGAGGTTTTATTCTTCAATTTAATTGTGCGAAATTGTTCCATACATGTTTTTGTGATACGAAAAAGCCCCTTTAAAAAGGCCCCCAGCCTTCACTTTATTTGACCCTTACTACCTTGATATTAAAGTTTATAATACAAACCATTTCGGTATCAAAATACTTCTTTTTTATCAGTAATTGGAACTTAGCACGACGGAGACATTTTTTGTTTTGACGCAATGTGAATTAATTGCGATTTTCATTATGATTAATTATTGTAAGTAATTTTTTTCATTTTGTTACTATGCATTTTATGAAGTATTAAAATTGAAATAGTTGAGCTAACTGCTGACTGTTGCAAACAATCTAGAGGGGACCGTTAAAAAAAATTGTGAATTTTATGTATTTCTCATCTTATTACGGGGCAGTGAACACTGAGACCGAAAATATAGTAAATAAATAATTCTGTACAATCCACACAACATCATCTAGCCCCAAGGTACGCAGAGCTTGTGTTATGGGTACTAGATAACTGATATACTTAATACAATACATTACACAGATCGTTTTTTTAATTATTTATAGACCAGAACACCCGGAACAAATATACAATACAATACAATACAAAAATACTTTATTGTACACCAGATACAGAACATTATGAAAGATATTACATGTGACAAGTACAATGGGCGGCCTTATCGCTTAGAAGCGATCTCTTCCAGGCAACCTTTGGATGGAAAGAATTGTGTGAATTAAAGAAAGGCAGGGGGTGTACCAAGGATAGAGCTAGAATAAAAATGAACATAATATGAGTATTTAAAGATAAATAAGTATTAAATATATATATATATGTATAATATACTACTTAGTAATACTTAGTTAATAAATAAATAATAAGTACCAATATTCACCATTCTGACAGGTAGAATCCCTTAACGCGAGCTTTAAAAACTGGTAAGGACACTGTTTTTCTGATGGATTCTGGTAGTGCATTCCACAACCTTATGGCCAAATATCTGCAGATCGTAAACACAATTATTATCACGAGGCGGCAATCGAACACGCAACCTCCTACATCGCAGGTGGATCTACGCCCATCGCGCCACAGAGGTCGTAATTGAGGCCTACAATAAAACCAAACCAACCGGCAAACGTAGTGTAGGACGCTCTCCGACCAGGTGGGATGTCGACCTGCGAAAGACTGCAGGTAGATGCTGGATGCGGCGAGCTGAAGACAGGACGCTATGGCGCTCATTAGGGGAGGCCTATGTCCAGCTGTGGACTAATATAGACTGATGATGATGGCTATTTTTGAGTAATATTTAGCAGGTAGCTAGATATTGAGTGACACCAGAGATAACTACTAGTCAATAATAACATGCGTCACTTAAGATGGTAAGAGATGAAGCCATATGGTACGCACGCGATCCCAGAGATAGGTTAATGTGGATACTCCATAGCTAAACTTTATTTATTTCCTAGCTGCGGCCGTGGCTTCGCCCTCGTGGAAATGATTGTGTCAAATGGTTTATAAACCTTCCTCTTGAATCACTCTATCTTAACACTTTGAGTGCTGAAATCACACGGTATGTGTTTTCTACAAGTGACTAATATGCGTAAATCCACACTAGCGCAGCGGCTGAGAATACAGATCTGTGTGACTCAGCACAGCCGTAATATTTTTCGAACAAAACGCATGTGCGGCGCAACACAACCGCTGTGTAGAGCGGCAGCACGAATTTTTTAGGTTAAAAAAAAGATCGCAGTCGTCGAAAAAAAATCGCAGTCAAAGTGTTAAAAAACCGCATCGAAATCAGTTGCGTAGTTTTAAAGATCTAAACATATATTGGGACAGACAGACAGCGGGAAGCGACTTTTTATACTACATATGTAGTGATAATGTATACAATATCCACAAGCTTTGCTTTACTTGGGGCTAGATTATACTGTGACCGACGGCCGCTGGGGCAAATGTGTTCTTGAGTGGAGACCACGACTCGGTAAACGTAGTGTAGGACGCCCAGCGACCAGGTGGGATGACGACCTGCGAAAGACTGCAGGTAGATGCTGGATGCGGCAAGCTGAAGACAGGGCGCTATGGCGCCTATGTCCAGCAGTGGACTGCTATAGGCTGATGATGATGATGATGATGAGTTTGTAAATCTATTTGACACGTAGATTTCGACGCAGGCAAAGCCGCGGGGCACAGCAAGTCTATACTAATATTATAATGAGGAAATTGTTTTTTTGGTTGTTTGTTTGTAATGAATAGGCTCCGAAACTACTGAACCGATTTGAAAAATTCTTTAACCGTTGGGAAGCTACACTATCCGCGGTGAATATAGGCTATATTATGTTTTCAAAAACTAAAAACCGTGCGAAGCCGGGAAGGTCCGCTAGTTCTATATATAATAAGTTTGCGTAAAGCTGTCTCCATACTCGGCCAGCATAGGCTTCTTGGCCGACACACAGGATGCGTGTCATACTTGCTCACATTTTTGTTAAAAGGGTGTTCTAAAATAATTATAAATTTTATATTAACTACTTAATCATATTAATATCACTCTATTAAGTATATTTGACGACCGATGTGGCGCGGTGAGCGAAGGTCCGCCTGCAACGCAGAAGGTTGCGGGTTCGATTCCCGCCTCGAAACAAATGTGTGTATGATCTGCAGATATTTGTTCCGGGTGTTCTGGTCGTTTTCTATGTATGTATAATAAAAAATATCTATCTATGTAATGTATTGTATTATGTATATCAGTTATCTAGTACCTACCCATAACACAAGCTCTGCTTACCATGGGGCTAGATAATGCTGTGTGAATTGTCCAGCAATATTTATTTATTGATATTAGTCATCTAGTATCTTACCAACCCATAACACACGCTCTGCTTAGCTTGGGGCTAGATGATGATGTGTGGATTATCCAGTATCAAATATTATTTTAAGAACCGACAACCGCTGGGGCAAACGTGTTCTTGAGTGGAGACCACGACTCGGTAAACGTAGCGTAGGACGCCGACCCGCCAGGTGGGATGACGACCTGCGAAAGACTGCAGGTAGATGCTGGATGCGTCAAGCTGAAGACAGGGCGCTATGGCGCTCATTGGGGGAGGCCTATGTCCAGCAATGGACTAATTTAGGCTGATGATGATGATGAATGTGATATAAAAAGTGTTTATGTTCAAGTTTTGTGTTGTAAATAAAAACTGAATTATGCGAAAAAAAGTTTAAATGTTTTATTCCGAGCCTGGAACTACGTATATGTATGCAAAATTTTAGTCTGATCAAATCCGTAATTTTTGCGTGAAAGAGTAACAAACATTCATGCATACAAACTTTCGCGTTTAGGATATTAGTAAGAAGTAGGATTTTAACACTTTGACTGCGATTTTTTTTCATCGACTGCGATCTTTTTTTTAACCTAAAAAATTCGTGCTGCCGCTCTACACAGCGGTTGTGTTGCGCCGCACATGCGTTTCGTTCGAAAAATATTACGACTGTGCTGAGTCACACAGATCTGTATTTTCTCAGCCGCTGCGCTAGTGCAGATTTACGCATATTATCACAGTCGTGATTTCAGCAGTCAAAGTGTTAAATAATAAATACTTACTGTGACCACTTTCGGGGTACGGTTGGCATTTATTAACAACTAGCGCTCCGCCCCGGCTTCGCACGGGTGCAATAATATTTTATACATATAAACCTTCCTCTTGAATCACTTTATCTATTATAAAAACCCGCATCAAAATCCGTTACGTAGTTTTAAAGATCTAAGCATACATAGGGACAGACAGACAGCGGGAAGCGACTTTGTTTTATACTATGTTGTGATTTAGAAACATCCTGTATAGAGCGGTGTCGAGTTACCCCCATGTTTTGACAGGTTGCGCGGAGGTTGCTATCGTTAGTGCAGAGTTACATCGTTAGAAATCACGCCGATGAATGCAAGGGCTTTTAATCGAGCGAAGTGTGATCTCGAAACTTTGGTGAGTCTCGATCATTTTGAAGCGCGCTTTATGTTAGTACTAGAAGAATTGGTCGCAATAATTTCCGATGCATATCTAGCATCATTATCAGCCTATGTTAGTCCACTGCTGGACATAGGCCTCATCTAATGAGCGCCATGGCGCCCTGTCTTCAGCTTGCCGCATCCAGCATCTACCTGTAGTCTTTCGCAGGTCGTCATCCCACCTGGTCAGAGGGTGTCCTGCTAACATCATTACATAGTAAAAAACAAAGTCGCTTCCCGCCGTCTGTCTGTCCCTATGTATGCTTAGATCTTTAAAACTACGCAACGGATTTTGATACGGGTTTATAGAGTGATTCAAGAGGAAGGTTCATAAACCATTAGAGTCATAGTTTTACGCAAGGAGCCGCGGGGAGCAGCTAACATCATCAACATCTCATCTTCGCCGTTCGTTTACCTAGCAGCCGATAATTTGTAAGACCGGTAGCCTCCTCGAGCGGCGAGACTGAGACGCTCAATCAACATGGACACTTACTTCAACAATATGTATTATGATACAGTATCTACACTATAATACTGACGAAAAACAAGCCGTCTATAGTTTGACCGAAACCGCTATACCGCGCCTGAGGTATGCGAGCGGCGAGACGGGGGGGAAGTACCGGCCGCTCCGATCCATCAGTCTGCCGTCAACGCGTACTCATGCTCTTTTTTCCTCGCCCCTAACCTCGCCGCACTTTCCTAAGGAGCGGTACTGCGGTTTCGTTCAAACTATAATAAGAATGAATGAGTGATTGAATGGTTATATGACTGAACGACTGAAGGATGGAATGACTGATCGACTGAAACTTATAAGACTTACACAAAACATAATAAACTTAAACGAAGACTGTGTAAGTCCACTGGTACCCTCTTCGAGCGGCGAGGCTGAGATGCTCAGCCAACATGGACACTTACTGGGACAATGTGGTGACACTGACGACCGATGTGGCGCGGTGGGCGTAGGTCCGCCTGCAACGCAGAAGGTTGCGGGTTCGAATCCCGCCTCGGAACAATTGTGTGTACAATTTGCAGATATTTGTTCCGGGTGTTCTGGTCGTTTTCTATATATAATAAAAAATATCTATAATGTATATCAGTTATCTAGTACCCATAAAACAAGCTCTGCTTACCATGGGGCTAGATAATGCTGTGTGGATTGTCCAGCATTATTTATTTATTTAATGTAATATACATATATGATACAATATCTACACCTACAATAAAGATCGTGAATAGAAAATAATGAGAATCATACACATTAATATAGATACAAAAATACATAGTAAATAATGCTGGAAAATCCACGCAGCATATCTAAATCTAGATTAGATGATGCTAGACGGGCTAGATTCAAGCCCGAAGCTAAGCAGAGCTTGTATTTTAACACTTTGAGTGCTGAAAACGCACGGTATGAGTTTTCTACAAGTGACTAATCTGCGAAAATCCACACTAGCGCAGCGGCTAAGAAAAAACAGATCTTTGTGACTCAGCAGAGCTGTAATATTTTTCGAACGAAACGCATGTGCGGCGCAACACAACCGCTGTGTAGAGCGGCAGCACGAATTTTTTAGGTAAAAAAAAAGATCGCAGTCGTCGAAAAAAAACCGCAGTCAAAGTGTTAAGTACTAGTCCTTAATACAAAATTCGTAGAACCATTTTTCCCGAGGCGGGAATCGAACCCGCTAGCTTCTGTGTCGCAGGCGGACCTTCGCCCACCATGCCACAGAGGTCGTCAGAATACGTCATCGTTTTATTTATTAATGTGTTGACAGGTTGCGCGGAGGTTGCTTTTGTAGTAAAGCTACTGGTTATTAACGTATACTGTGTCGGGTCCTCTATTAGTAGAGTCAACAATAGGTAGAAGTGTTAAAAGCATTATTTAATGGCATGTGAAGATGTAGGGCTCTGAGCTAGTTATGATGATGTCTTCTTGAGGGACGGTAGAGTTAGGAATACAGGAGTTCTTCAGAAAAGTCAATTTTGAGTTTGACACCAGCTACAACGTCAAAATTGGTCAAAATTGGCGTTTGACAGCACTGATTGCTTAATCCTTTCCTGTGGCAAACTGGTCGCGATTTACATAATCACCATACCGGTCCTTCGGAAGGCTTGCGTGGGGCCAAAGCCAACAGCACATCATTAATTTATTATTATTATATTAATTAACAAAAAAGTCATTTAAAACACGATCAAATCATGGTAAATATCTCGTTGTAAATGATTTTTGCACGTAATATCATAGATGTATATTATTCTACACGTCAAGTCCGAATAAATGAATTAGTGTTAAAAAAAGGCTTTTCTTGGCGACATTTTTTGTGGGTATTCTAACCATTCCTAGCTCTACATCCTCACGCCCGAAAGTATGATTACACAAGTAAAAGTACGCCCACGGTGGTCCTGTTGACATAACGACCGAAGTCACGGTCTAAGGCCTATAGCGGCGTCGTGAATAGGTGTATCAACATTCCTTGACATATGTACGCAGGTATCATCATCATCATAGGCCATACATAGGCCTCCCCCAATGAGCGCCATAGCGCCCTGTCTTCAGCTTGACGCATCCAGCATCTACCTGCAGTCTTTCGCAGGTCGTCATCCCACCTGGTCGGAGGGCGTCCTACACTACGTTTATCGAGTCGTGGTCTCCACTCAAGAACACGTTTGCCCCAGCATTATTACATATATGACAATGCTTTAACATGACCTACCTTTTTCATTCACACAATTCTTTCCATCCAAAGGTTATCGCTTCTAAGCGATAAGGCCGCCCATTGTACTTGTCACATGTAATATCTTTCATAATGTTCTGTATCTGGTATGAAATAAAGTATTTTTGTATTGTATTGTATTGTATCGTATTTTATTGTATCGTATCGTATTGTATTGTATTGTATTGTATTGTATTGCATTGTATTGCATTGTATTGTATTGTATTGTATTGTATCTAGACATGGATAAAATTGACGTAATATCACTATTTCTGATCCGACATTAATTTGCGATCAGGTAGGAGGCCAAAAGGAGGATCCAGCTAGGCTGAGCAGCATTTGGGAAACTACGTCAAGTCTTCTCGTCATCCATACCGCAATGCTTGAAAACGAACGTTTTCAACCAGTGCGTCCTACCCGTTATGACCTACGGAGCTGAGACGTGGACACTCACGATAGGGCTGGTCCACCAGTTCAAAGTCGCTCAGCGAGCTATGGAAAGAGCTATGCTCGGTTTCTCTGAAGGATAGGATTCGTAACGAATACATCCGACAGAGAACCAAAGTTATCGACATAGCTCTAAGAATTAGCAAGCTGAAGTGGCAGTAGGCCGGCTATATCTCGCGAAGAACCGACGGCCGCTGGGGCAAACGTGTTCTTGTGTGGAGATCACGACTCGGTTAACGTAATGCGAAAGACTGCAGGTAGATGCTGGATGCGGCAAGCTGAAGACGGGGCGCTATGGCGCTCATTGGCGGAGGCCTATGTCCAGCAGTGGACTGCTATAGGCTGATGATGATGATGATATCACTACGTTAACAATCCAACAAGAACGTACACAAAAATTGGTGTGCCCTGACTCACTTTTATGCATTGTGTACCACCACAGATATCAGAAACAAAGATCATATGGAGTATACCATAGAGATCTATACCATTAGATCTCCATGGTACCTACTAAGATACTACACCTAAGAACAACTACCTATATGCATAAAATAAAATAAAAATGATATGTATCAATTCAATTTACATCTAAATTGACATGCTGATCGAATTCTTATGAAATTCGGCTAAAAGATAGATTGTGTTATCATTTGAGCAAAGCCGCAGTGGGAAGGTAGTAGTATTATGTTTATTCACAGTATTTATATATGCGCTTTGAAAACAATTTACTGAACGAATTCTTATGAAATGCGGCTAATAGATAGATTGTGTCCTTTTTTTTTACGATGAGAAAATGCTGTTGCCTCTAGCATGATGTGGGCTAGAGGGGTGTGTTGGGCTCTCCACTGAGCTACTAACAGAGTGTTAGCAGATAGTGACATACCACTCGTCACCAGACGATTCGTTTGACGGCGCGCTGGCGCTTGACAGGGTTGCAGGTTCCCGGGCGGATTCGACCGCTACCCTGTCGGTGATCATCCGTCTGGGACGGATCCTTCTTGTTGTCCCCCCTTGAGAGGGCGAGGCATGTCCTAGAGTATTTAGGGCGTCCCTCCTCGTTGGAGACCTGTGCAATGCTGGGGTTTCTCCTCTCACCATCACCCAGCTGGTCTCCATCGAGCGGAAGAAGGCTATGGAATTGCCGTCGCCTTCCTCCGATCCTCCGCCGACGCAGCGGAGCGGTTCAGCTTGAGGAGATAGATTGTGTCCTGACGTGAGCAAAGCCGCAATGAGAAGCTAGTAGTATAAAGTTTACTTACAATATTTATTTTTAAACGCTTTGAAAACAATTTGCTTAACAAATTCTTATGAAATTCGGCTATTAGATAGATTATATCCTAACGTGAGCAAGAAGCTAGTAGTATTATGTTTATTCACAGTAATTATATATGCGCTTTGAAAATGATTTGCTGAACGAATTCTTATGAAATTCGGCTAATATATAGATTGTGTCCTGACGTGAGCAAAGCTGCGGGGAGAAGCTAGTACTAAAAATTTTACAGACAATATTTATTTTTAAACGCTTCTAAAATGATTTGCGCTTAAGCTGCAGTCCCACTCAAGCACGACGTTCCAATACGTACACGTGGTATTATAGGTAAGCACATAATTGCGTATGGAAAGTGAACTCTCATTGCATCTAACGAGACGGTCGCTTGGCAACACGAGAAGAAGATTCTAGATGTGACATCGAAATAAATTATTATATTCAGCTGAAAGACCTCCACTAGACATAGGCCTCGTTATTGTTCATCCATTGAAGAAATAATCAATATGCATATATAAAAATCGATTTCTGTTCGTTTGTCTCGCTAGAAATCGAGAACGAATGGGTCGATTTTGGTTTTGAAATGTTTATTGAATATTCCAGGGGAGGTTTAAAAGAAAGAAATAAATAAATAATGCTGGACAATTCACACAGCATTATCTAGCCCCAAGCTAAGCAGAGCTTGTGTTATGGGTACTAGATAACTGATATACATAGTACCTAGATATTTTTTATTATACATAGAAAATAACAGAATTATCTATTTATTTGCATAAACATAATTGTGTTGATAAGTTACGATTACAAACAGGTAGGAGCTAACCATAGTGACGACCGATGTGGCGCGGTGGGAGAATGTCCGCCTGCGACGCAGGAGGTTGCGGGTTCGATTCCCGCCTCGGAACAATTGTGTGTACGATCTGCAGATATTTGTTCTGGTCGTTTTCTATGTATAATAAAAAATATATATATGTAATGTATTGTATTATGTATATCAGTTATATAGTACCCATAACACAAGCTCTGCTTACCATGGGGATAGATAATGCTCTGTGAGTTGTCCAGCATTATTTATTTATAGTAGAAGAGCTATCAACTATCATTTACCGATTACGGTGTACAATGGTGTACAATTTGAGTGATATCTCATCTCATCTCTGTTTCATCATCTCATCTCATCGTCTCATCATTACAATTGTCTCTATTCAACTTAATGATGTACAATGTCTCTGTTGCAAAAATAATAATTGTATTTATAGAAAAAATATATATTATATTAAAGTAAACGTATAATTACTCGCCGCGAGCCCCTTCCAGTCCCGTACTCGTAGATCTGCGTAACTAAACGACGCTTTCACGGTATCTACGTTATGCGCGTTTCCACTTAACGTTGTTAGATGAGGCGGTTTTCTACAATTTATGTCTATTATACTGTCTTTCAAGTTTTTAGGCGCTCTGAGAATGTTTGGCTAACTTAGGTAAATGTGATGGAGTGGCAGTGGGCCGGCCATATCTCGCGAAGAACCGACGGCCGCGCAAACGTGTTCTTGGGTGGAGACCACGACTCTGTAAACCTAGTGAAGGACGCCCTCCGACCAGGTGGGATGACGACCTGCGAAAGACTGCGGGTAGATGCTTGATGCGGCAAGCTGAAGACAGGGCGCTATGGCGCTCATTGGGGGAGGCCTATGTCCAGCAGTGGACTGTCATAGGCTGATGATGATGATGATACTGTCTTTCAAGTTTTTAGGCGCTCTGATAATATTTTGGCTAACTTAGGTAAATGTGATGGAGTGGCAGTGGGCCGGCCATATCTCGCGAAGAACCGACGGCCGCGCAAACGTGTTCTTGGGTGGAGACCACGACTCGGTAAACGTAGTGAAGGACGCCCTCCGACCAGGTGGGATGACGACCTGCGAAAGACTGCGGGTAGATGCTTGATGCGGCAAGCTGAAGACAGGGAGCTATGGCGCTCATTGGGGGAGGCCTATGTCCAGCAGTGGACTGTCATAGGCTGATGATGATGATGATACTGTCTTTCAAGTTTTTAGGCGCTCTGAGAATATTTTGGTGAACTTAGGTAAATGTGATGGAGTGGCAGTGGGCCGGCCATATCTCGCGAAGAACCGACGGCCGCGCAAACGTGTTCTTGGGTTGAGACCACGACTCGGTAAACCTAGTGAAGGACGCCCTCCGACCAGGTGGGATGACGACCTGCGAAAGACTGCGGGTAGATGCTGGATGCGGCAAGCTGAAGACAGGGAGCTATGGCGCTCATTGGGGGAGGCCTATGTCCAGCAGTGGACTGTCATAGTCTGATGATGATGATGATACTGTCTTTCAAGTTTTTAGGCGCGCTCTGAGAATATTTTGTTTACCTTAGAAATGTGCCAATAGTCACGGCACAGCCTAGAAGTTGTTATGCACCGCTTTGTTGAAAATGTTTTTTTCCGTCCGGGGACATAGGTCTTTAAGTCAAATTACCGACCTGCACTTACGACTTTATTTTTTTATTTATTTTATTTTTTATTTTATTTATTAAACGCACAAAACACATTACAATGTTATCTAAAATAATCATAAAAAAGTAATTTTAATCTACATTGTACCGTAAAGATATCTGTGTACAGCTATACTTAGTAAATTATATTATAATAATTCGTACTAAAGGACTAATATTAACAAAAACAAAAACAATGTTTAACAGAAACTGGTGATAAAATTAAACAAGCTATAAGACCGGGCAATACTCTAATCAATTCCATCACCAGGTAGGATGGCCCAGCTTGGAGGACCAGCGATATGAGGATCATTGAAATGGAGGATACCTTTAAGTTCTCTAATGAAATAGTTAATTCTAGGATTAAAAATGTCAAGTTCTATATGTTTTATGGACAGCTCATTGTACTGACGCGCCATTCTAGTGAGTGGGTTGTAATAAGAGATGTTGTTCTTATAAATGCGTAACGCAAAAAGATTGCTCTTATTTTTTTACTTTATGTTAAAATAGCAACATACCATATCATCTGAAAGTCAAAATGCCTTAGGCCCCACAATGCCTGAAATTCATATCGGCTCTTATATCAAATGACTGAATTACTATATGCCTGTGGTGTTTCATACAATCGACAAGAAAAATAAATTTTATTGAGTGGTAGATGTCGATGTCTGATGATGATGACAATAGCCGTTAGATATATCGACGATTGATGTGACGTACGTATGTATGTAAAAATAGATTTCATAATAGCTATTTCTTGGTCATGCCTAACAGGTAAGATACTTCTTGGTTATTATCTTTGCACACTGGCCACTTAAAATTTCTTACATTACTATTTTTTTTACTCTCTTGCTCCTTTTAGAGTCGAGGCCTTGGAGTACCGAGGCTCAGCCATGAGAAACTGCCTGGTGACCGACGACGGACAGACGGACAGCAGAGTCTTAGTAATAGGGTTCCGTTTTATCCTTTCTGTACGGAACCCTAAAAACTAGAGGTTTCTCTTCAAAGGACCAAATAGAAATAGAAATAGAAAGACATTTATTTATAACTACTTAAATTTACAAAAAAGACACACTTATAGAATAGGTACATGAAGAGAGTTGTTACAAAAGGGCTCTAACTCAAATGCTGGCTCAGCTCCGTAAGAGACTTAGCCAGCGCTGGTCTTCCTTTAGAGCCCGTACAGGTGACGTCACGAACAGGCATACGCAATGAAATTAAAAATAAATCAATAAATACTGGACAATTCACACAGCATTATCTAGCCCCATGGTAAGCAGAGCTTGTATTATGGGTACTAGATAACTGATGTACATAATACAAATATTACATAGATAGATTATTTTTTTTATTATAATTAGAAAACGACCAGAATATATAGTATAATAACCTCTCGACACCCCTGAGTCGTTTGCGCCGATGTTGTTCCTCTCCGGTAATTTACTCCGGCTTTTTAAGGAACCCATCCAGCATTCGGCAAGCCACCGTCTGCCACTCTTCTTAACATTATGATTGACTTGTTTATGGCAGACGTCCGCAATCTCCCCTATAGCCCGATTACCCAGTCCATCCATCCATCACAATAACCTGGTTTTATTTCTTTCATTTTTCTTTGCAATAGTCTCTACACCTGGCGGATACCATCTTTGGGTGTATCATATTGTGCACCCGAGGATGATACCCGCTATGTGTAGCCATCGCCTTTAGATTAACTTCTCAAAGGGCCTCTGCTGTTGGCTTCGGCCCCACGCAAGCCTTCCAAAGGACCGGGTCACTTTATGGCCCGAGATCATGGTAAATGAGAGACATAATAATCTTTATTTCAGACTACATGGGTCCATATAAACTTAAAAGTACACAATAATAATTAAAAAGCCACATGAATCTACAAAAATTAAATATAAACATATAGTATAGTATTATTTATTTATTTCATATTTATTTATTGCATACACATACATTGTCACATAATATTAGCTTAGAGGTAGGTACATATACCCAGAAAGTTTAAACACCTAGGTACTTATAATAAACCTCACCACATATTAATTATCATGTATCAATGGATGCTCTGTTTTAGTTATCAGAAGGTGAAGAGATCCATCACCTTGGTAAACAGGAAAGCACTGATAAGTAATAAGCTATCACTTATTGATAACTAGCTGTTGCTAGCGGCTTTCCTCTTTGGAGGAGTTCTGTGCCGACAAATTTAAATCTGAGAATCTGTAATAAATAATTTAACATTAACATATAGTATAAAGTAGAGATGCCACGAATATTCGGCCAATATTCAGTATTCGGCTTATTCGGCCACTTTTTTGATTATGCCGAATACTGAATAATACAAAATGGAAAATAAAAAACCACATATTATTCAAAAATGCAATACTTTAATCATAAATGACAATATTAACACTAAATCTACCAATGGTAAGTTATGTATGATGGATAAAAACATTTTTTTAGCATTTGTTGAAAGTAAACGAATGCACTTTTCTTCAAAAATAATACCCGCTTCTGAAAAAAGTATCTCATCACTATAGACACTGCGGCCAGGAGACGATAGATAAATCTTTGCGAATTTCGTCAGTACTGGGTATGATTTGGCGCTTGCTGACCACCATTTGTATAGGTCTGCCGTCCGATTCAGGTGAGCAGTTATCAAATAAAAATCAAATCATGTGGCCTCAGAATATTCGGTCATTCGGCCGAGGGGAAGCCGAATGTTCGTTATTCGGTTATTCGACCAAATCATTATTCGTGGCAACTCTAGTATAAAGAAAAATTAATTTAATGAATATTTCGACGACCGATGTGGCGCGGTGGGCGAAGGTCCGCTTGCGACGCAGGAGGTTGCGGGTTCGATTCCCGCCTCGGAACAATTATTTGTATGATCTGCAGATATTTGTTCCGGGTATTCTGGTCGTTTTCTATATATAATAAAAAAATATCTATCTATGTAATGTATTGTATTATGTATATCAGTTATCTAGTACCCATAACACAAGCTCTGCTTACCATGGGGCTAGATAATGCTGTGTGAATTGTCCAGCATTATTTTTGACATTTATGTTATAATTATTATACATTTTTATTTTTATTTGACATTGTTTACTTGTAATATTTTTTTTGACATTTGTAGAATTATTTTGTATACTCATCTTTTAATCGTCTATGTTTATAAGCCTATGTAAAATTTCAGACACAATTTAAATTGTTTGTGAAATAAATAAATGAAATGAAATGAAATCCTCGTGTAAAGACACATTTGCATTTGCCATACTGACATTAAAATGCTACTATCATACAATACAATACAATACAATACAAATACGCTTTATTGCACATCAAACACTAGCTCCATGGTAAGCAAAGCTTGTGTTATGGGTACTAGATAACTGATATACATAATACAATACATTACATAGATAGATATTTTTTATTATACATATAAAACGACCAGAACACCCGGAATAAATATCTGCAGATCGTACACACAATTGTTCCGAGGCGGGAATCGAATCCTTCTGCGTCGCAGGCGGACCATCGCCCACCACGCCACATCGGTCGTCAAAAAATAATGCGAGCGACCTCTTCAAGGCAACCTAGCAATTAGGATGGGCTGGACATAAAGGAACAATATAGGTGGTGGCACTTTAATAGTAGATTGTTTTACAAGGGACTAAACCATCCCATTATATACGGTTGTTATACTCCCGAGCGTAGCGAGGGAGGATGACAAGACAGAGTTATAATAGGTGGTTTTGGCCCGAGTAAAACACTCTACTTTTCACTTCGATTGCGAGAAAATAAAACAATTCAAAATTAGACAATTTTCAGAAAATTCTAACGTGAAGGGAAGAATTAACCTTCATAAAACATCACCAAGACGGTTCTATTTTCAAAAAAAAAAAGATTGACGGAGCACCAAGAAGTCGAGTTTTTATGTAAGAGAACGAATGCTTTGTACGGGCTGATGATTTTAGACAAAAATTAAAAAGAAAAAATACTTTTTAGCCCGAGGTATTAAACTCGAGTTTTAGGCCCGCTAAGCTACACTATTATGATACACTTTTTGAGCAAGAGAAGTGAAAAAATATTTAATAAGTCTTCAATCTTTGCATAAGCAATAAAGGCCTTTTGTTAGCTTTTCTGTTGCTAGGTTTATGTATCTTATTTTGCATGTATATAAAGGTGGCACTTCACATGGCTATTTGTGTTCGATATTGGGTGTTTGTTGTATTTGGCAAAATATATGACGTTCAGACGAACATGCAAAAAGAGGCACATACGACCACCCACACGTGGCACACAAATAACAAACACACAAACATTTGGCAGCAGACTGAGCAGAGCGCAAGGTGCCAATACGGCCATTGTGTGGCCATGTGAAGTGCCACCATAAGCTGTAGGCATTCCTAAAAAATAAACAAATAAACTAACATAGGCAGGAGACATTAAGCCTTGAAGCCTTTTCAAATTAGAGATTTTTAGACAATAATATATACTCGCCTACATTACAACTCTCCCACCCACAGCGACACTCATCGATCATGCCCTTATCAGGTGGCTTAGGTAAAGTCAGCGCCAGATATCATGGAGCAGGGTCAATCAATATAAAATGTACTTATTTAATTAAAGTTGGGTACTGACCGGCGCGGCGTTACATAGTGTAATGTAACGTAATGTTACACAGCGAGCGTTCGTGCAGTTCGGGGAAAGAAGCCGCTCGCAACATGCAACGAGACGGATTATAGAACACTGCGTAACGCATTATGTTCGTTGCGAATGTTACATTACCCTGTGGTACATGGGTCTCATACTCTGGTTCGAATGAGGTTAGCTTGATGTTCATTACCTCGATGTCTCTAACTCGACGGTACGTTTCGTCCATGGGTCGTTACCTCGAAAGATCATTACCTCGATGGGTTTCTACCTCGACAAGTCCGACGGTACGTTCCGTCGATGAGTCGTTACCTCGGAAGATCAGTATCTCGAAGGGTTTCTACCTCGACAGGTCTCTACCTCGACGGTACGTTTCGTCGATGAGTCGTTACCTCGAAAGATCAGTATCTCGAAGGGTCTCTACCTCGACGGTACGTTTCGTCCATGGGTCGTTACCTCGAAAGATCATTACCTCGATGGGTTTCTACCTCGACAAGTCCGACGGTACGTTCCGTCGATGAGTCGTTACCTCGGAAGATCAGTATCTCGAAGGGTTTCTACCTCGACAGGTCTCTACCTCGACGGTACGTTTCGTCGATGAGTCGTTACCTCGAAAGATCAGTATCTCGAAGGGTCTCTACCTCGACGGTACGTTTCGTCCATGGGTCGTTACCTCGAAAGATCATTAGCTCGATGGGTTTCTACCTCGACAGGTCTCTACCTCGACGGTTCGTTTCGTCGATGAGTCGTTACCTCGAAAGATCAACAAAATCAAAGTTAATTTAAATAATAATTGAATGGTGTTAATATTGTGCTATAGGGCACTACAATAGAGGTTTATATAAATTGTCTTTTTGAGAATAAATGAATATTAAACATCCCACATGCTGACAACCTCGTTAGCCAAGTCAGGATATTTTAGCATGATTATTGTTATTATGATGAAATCCACCCCATTGTTTTTGAAGTAGGAAGGTCCAAGAGTCCCCTCGTCTCCAAAATATGAGGACACGAGTGTCGGGTAATGAGGGGGTAAGTGGGACTCCTTGAATCCACCCTTAGGGTGAACTCACGCATTTCGGGACTGTAGGCGTCAAATTCATTGTAGACTTGAGAACAACTTGATATATTTTAAACTAGTCTCTGCCTGCAGCTTTGCACGCGTTTTTCGATGCTTAAATGTTATTTCTATATAACATCGTCGCGTCGTGTTTTAACACTTTGAGTGCTGAAAACGCACGGTATGAGTTTTCTACAAGTGACTAATATGCGAAAATCCACACTAGCGCAGCGGCTGAGAAAATACAGATCTTTGTGACTCAGCATAGCTGTAATATTTTTCGAACGAAACGCATGTGCGGCGCAACACAACCGCTGTGTAGAGCGGCAGCACGAATTTTTTAGGTAAAAAAAAAGATCGCAGTCGTCGAAAAAAAACCGCAGTCAAAGTGTTAAGTATAATTGTAAGAAGGAAGTATCTTTAAATCGACTAATAATGTAAATTTTATATAAAAATGTGGCATGAAAAGGAGTATGGGCGGAGTTGTTGTTTACAAACACTCTATATAAAGTTTGGCTAGTGTATAGTTTCGGCATGCAGAGCTTTCGCATCACACCAATATCTTTGGACCCCAGTAAACGTGTTCTTGAGTGATGACCACGAATCGGTAAACGTAGGACGCCCTCCGACCTGATAAAGACGCAGGTAGATGCTGGTTGCGTCAAGCTGAAGACAGGGCGCTATGGCGCTCATTGGGGGAGGCCTTTGTGGACTATTATAGACAATTCACACAGCATTATCTAGCCCCATGGTATGCAGAGCTTGTGTTATGGGTACTAATAACTGATATACAATACATTACATAGATAGATATTTTTTTTATTATACATAGAAAACGACCAGAACACCCGAAACAAATATCTGTAGATCGTACACATATTTGTTCCGAGGCGGGAATCGAACCCGCAACCTCCTGCGTCGCAGGCGGACCTTCGCCCACTGCGCCACATCGGTCGTCAACATTGTTAGAGATTGGTGCCTGTTATAAATATTGGACCCAATATAATAGGATTCGGTCACAATTTTAAGTTTTTTCGGGTTAATTACCCCAATTTCCGTGCCAAATCCCATCAATACCCCCCACTGCCCATTCCCCCCTCCTATAAGTCGTTACATCGAAGGAAGTTGGACAGTTTGTATGCAAACCGTATTATGATGCCGGGACTGTAGGTGTGCGGAGAATTGGCTGTTGCGAGCGTTAATCATAGTCAAAGTAAAGAATGTCCAGTATAACAAAGAGTTCAGCTTGATCGAGTTTAAGGTGGTGGTGGTAAAATTAACGCAATGAACTGGTTCGCAATGAACTGGTTCATTGCATTAATTTTATTAGTAAAGATAAATTGGTAAAAATTGTATTATACCATAAAATTAAACAAAAAATTTAAACAATAACATGAAACAAATAAAGCAGCAATATATGGCGTTATCGCTTAGAAGCAATAAATAAATAAATATGTAAAGCTGGATAAACCATACAGCCCATCCTGCCCTAAACTAAGCAGTGCTTGTGTTGTGGGTACTAGATGACTGATAATATTATATTAATACTTAATATAATACATTACAAAGATAGATATTTTTTACTATACATTTAAAATACCCAGAACCCCCGTTACATAAATTTGTCCCAAGGCGGAAATCGAACTCGCAACCTCCTGCATCACAGGCGGATCTTCGCCCACCGCGCCACATCATGTTTTCCTAGAGCGAAAAGAAATCAATTTGTTTCAAATAATTTTCTTGAAAATTTATTACCACAACGACCAATCCTCTCCGTCCGTACTATATCATTAGATATTCACACTGGCAGCTCCTAAAATTCGTCCAGAGCCCATCCCATGGTTTATGTCTTCCTGTGACGTCACAGACCTCCGGCAGACGTGATTAGCTATTCTAGACTAGAATAATGACGTACTGTATGCCAAAATGTTATTAAATTTAGATTAATTCAATTTAGAACAATAAAACAAAAGCTGTGTGAACCTAGCAATCGACTTTGAGATATAGATAACTAGCTGCTCCCCGCGGCTTCGCCCCCGTGGAAATCTATGTGTCAAATTGTTTAAATGATAAAAAGTATCCTATGTTAGACTCCTGGTTCTAAGCTACCTCTCCACCAATTTTCAGCTAAATCGGTCCAGCCGTTCTCGAGTTATAAGTGTTGTAACAAACACGACTTTCTTTTATATATATAGATTAGATAGATAGATCGAAAATTCTTTTATTGCACACTTACAAAATAAAACAAACAAGACAGAATAAAATACAAAACATGTGACAATTTGGCGGTCTTATCGCTCAAGAAGATATCCGAAAAATTCACAGATTTAAGTCAATGTTTTTCATTTGTACCCTCCATATTTTGCTTAAATCATGTTACTTGATTAACCTATTAGTATCTGTGCCTACGAAGAAACTATGTCAATTTACAAAAATGGGGAACTTTTTAACAATTTCGTTGTTTCAAGTCAATGTGTTCCGTTTGTACCCGTTTGTAACCTCCATATTTTACTTAAATCATGTTACTTGATTCAATACCTATTAGTATCTGTGCCTTTGAAGAACCTTAGCTTAGATTTTCTGAAGAAACTATGTCAATTTACAAAAATGGGGAACTTTTTAACAATTTCGTTGTTTCAAGTCAATGTTTTTCGTTTGTACCCGTTTGTAACCTCCATATTTTACTTAAATCATGTTACTTGATTCAATACCTATTAGTATCTGTGCCTTTGAAGAACCTTAGCTTAGATTTTCTGAAGAAACTATGTCAATTTACAAAAATGGGGAACTTTTTAACAATTTCGTTGTTTCAAGTCAATGTGTTCCGTTTGTACCCGTTTGTAACCTCCATATTTTACTTAAATCATGTTACTTGATTCAATACCTATTAGTATCTGTGCCTTTGAAGAACCTTAGCTTAGATTTTCTGAAGAAACTATGTCAATTTACAAAAATGGGGAACTTTTTAACAATTTCGTTGTTTCAAGTCAATGTGTTCCGTTTGTACCCGTTTGTTTCAGCCTTAACATATAGACTGCGATTTTTTTTCGACGACTGCGATCTTTTTATTAACCTACAAAATTCGTGCTGTCGCTCTACACAGCGGTTGTGTTGCGCCGCACATTCGTTTCGTTCAAAAAATATTACAGCTGTGCTGAGTAACACAGATCTGTATTTTCTCAGCCGCTGCGCTGTGTGGATTTATGCATATTAGTCACTTGTAGAAAACACATACCGTGTGATTTCAGCACTCAAAGTGTTAAAACGAGTTGTTATCCGTTGATTATATTATTGCCAATTTCAAGTTCTAATGAAATCCATGGCTAACTGTGGCTAAGTGCTAATAAAATATTTCTCCCTTTACTCACGTAGGTCAAACACCACTATTGAAAAACCTCCCCCTCCCCATAACTTTTACACCCTTAGGGTAAAAACGAAAAGTTTGCCGGTACAATCGGGTACAAACCCGGTACAAGCGAATAGGATCAAAAAAACACGAATACCTCAAAGTCGATTGCTAGGTTCACACAGCTCAAAACAAAATATTAATATCTAAAGGGAGGGTAGTTATCTTGAATAAAACAAAACTAGAACCAGACTGGAACTGAAAAGACTGTTTGGTTCAAAACAAAGATGTAAAAAAACCTTTTTCCGTAAATAAATAAAATAAATAAATATTGCTGGACAATCCACACAGGTTCATCTAGCCCCAAGGTAAGCAGAGCTTGTGTTATGGGTACTAGAAGACTGATATACATAATACAATACATCACACAGATATAGAGCTTGTGTTATGGGTACTAGATAACTGATATACATAATACAATACATTACATAGATAGATATTTTTTATTATACATAGAAAACGACCAGAACACCCGGAACAAATATCTGCAGAGCGTACACACAATTGTTCCGAGGCGGGAATCGAACCCGCAACCGCCTGCGTCGCGGGCGGACCTTCGCCCACCGCGCCACATCGGTCGTAAAATATCAAAATTAGCCCGAAACGTCCCACTCTTGGGTAAAGTAAAGCTTCCCTATCTCCTTCCATCAAGGACTTGAACCAAAATCCCCCAAAACCCACGCTCGATCGAACTAAATAAATTTCCTAAAATAACAATGACCGATAATAATTATGGTTTAAAATTGATTAGAATTAAAGCCTTTCCTAGAAATTTATGTGTTTTTAATGAATAATAAAACTGCTAGAAAATCTTGTTATTCCTACAATCACTTTACTTATAGTTAATTATTATTATTATGTCTCTCATTTACCATGATCTCGGGCCATAAAGTGACCCGGTCCTTTGGAAGGCTTGCGTGGGGCCGAAGCCAACAGCACAGAGGCCCTTTGAGAAGTTAATCTAAAGGCGATGGCTACACATCGCGGGTATCATCCTCGGGTGCACAATATGATACACCCAAAGATGGTATCCGCCAGGTGTAGAGACTATTGCAAAGAAAAATGAAAGAAATAAAACCAGGCTATTGTGATGGATGGATGGACTGGGTAATCATTATTATTATTATTTTAAGCCATTACTGTCCCACTGCTGGGCAAAGGCCTCCCTTTTCTCCTTCCACTCCTCGCGATCCAACGCTACAACAGTTATAGTTAATTACTTTAAGTAAATTGCACGTTTCTTATAGTAGATACTTTCAAATCTAGGCTATTGGAATATTAAAGACTAGCGGACCTTCCCGGCTTCGCAGGGTTTTAGTACGGATCCTTAACTTTTTGAAAATATAATATAGTCTATGTTCACCGGGGATAGTGTAGCTTCTCAACGGTGAAAGAATTTTTCAAATCGGTCCAGTAGTTTCGGAGCCTATTCATTACAAACAAACAGACAAACAAAAAATCAAGCCTTTTCTCTTTATAATAATTAGTATACATAGATACTACCAGTATCTTTCTATCATTCTGATCTTTATGTACTTGATAAGAGTTTAGGCAACATAACGAATCACAAGAAAATAATTCAATAATGAATATCGAACACCAAAAAAAATAGTGCAATGCAATTTTCCGACAACCGCTGGGGTAAACGAGCTCTTGAGTGGAGAACGCGACCCGGCAAACGTAGTGTAGGACGCTATCCGGCCATTTGGGATGACGACTTGCGAAAGACTGCAGGTAGATGCTGGATGCGGCAAGCTGAAGACAGGGCGTTATGGCGCTCATTGGGGGAGGCCTATGTCCAACAGTAGACTATATGTAGGTTGATTAGGATGATGATGATGATGTCGAATATGTACTGGCCAGGACTGGCATGAACTGATGATGATGAAGAAGAATATTAAGCTTCTCCCTGTAGGTATAAAATAAGCCTCACTCTGTATACGAAAAGTTCTGAGAATTGTCTATACTAACTAATATTATAAAGAGGAAAGGTTTGATTTTTTGTTTGTATCGAATAGGCTCCGAAACTACTGGACCGAATTGAAAAATTATTTTACCGTTTGGAAGCTTCACTATCCGCGGTGAAAATAGGCTATATTAAAATATTAAATGTGAAATTTGAATTTAACGCGGGTGAAACCGCAGGAAACATCTAGTTATCTATACTACAGTATGTATTATTATTATCTGTGTCTATATTAATATTATAAAGAGGAAAGGTTTGATTTTTTGTTTGTTTGTATTGAATAGGCTCCGAAAGAACTGGACCGAATTGAAAAATTGTTTCACCGTTGGGAAGCTACACTATCCCCGGTGAAGATAGGCTATACTATATTTTCAAAAAACTTTGGGATCCGTACTAAAACCGCGCGAAGCTGGGTAGGTCCGCTAGTCTCCATATAAAGAGGTAAGGTTTGATTTTTTGTTTGTTTGTATTGAATAGGCTCCGAAACTACTGGACTGATTTGAAAAATTATTTCACCGTTGGGAAGCTACACTATCCCCGGTGAATATAGGCTATAATATATTTTCAAAAAATAAGGGATCCTTACTAAAACTCCAATAATTTAACCCAAGTTGTAAAAAAGTTACCTTAAGAATTCCAATACCCGTGCGAAGCCGGGTCGGTCCGCTAGTAGAAAAGAAACTAAATACTAGTTTTACGATCCATAACTCATACGTAAAAACTCCATCAAATTGTTGTAAAATGTTCTGTATTCTTTACTTTAATTCCCAAATAATAGGGATCATCTCATTGATGTTTTAAATATTTTGTGAGGTTGAGAAAAATAAGTTTTTATTTAAAAGGTTTTAGGTGTTTTTGTGGGAGAGAGGCGAGATAACCTTAATCTATAGTGAATGACACTTATGTGTACAAGGTTAAAGTTTAGTGAAAAATAATCATTAATATTAAAAATTGTAATCATTAATGTAGGTACTGACCTTTCCAGTCTCACTATTAATGAATAGGTTGCGAAACTACTTGACCGATTTGAAAAATTCTTTCACCGTTGGGAAGCTACACTATCCCCGGTGAACATAGGCTATATAAAATTTTCGGACCTTCCTGGCTTCGCACGGTTTTAGTACGGTTCCCTAACTTTTTAAAAATATAATGTATAGTCTACATATGTTCACCGGGATAGTGTACCTTCCTGACGGTGAAATAATTTTTCAAATCGGTCCAGTAGTTTCGGAGCCTATTCGTTACAAACAAACACACAAAAAATCAAAAATCAATTTCCTCCTCAAAAAATTAGTATAGACTAGCTGCGATCCGCGGCTTCAGCTGTATGGAAATCTATCTGTCTACAAACAAAGTCAAATGGTTTATAAACCTTCCTCTTGAATCAATCTATTTAAAAAAAATCGCAATAAAATAATTCTTTTTTGCATAATTAGTTTAAAATAACAATGTAAGAAAAAAAACTAGATACAATTGAGGGTCTTATCGCTCAAGATCGATTTCTACCAGACAACCATGGATGGATAGGATAGAACATACATAGGGACAGATAGACAGCGGGAGGCGGCTTTGTTTGTATACTGTGAACCTAAGTGTGCAAAGAATCATTTGCGCACCTCTAACGAAATAAAAAGTTGTAACCCATTTTATAGCATTAACGAGTTTTTAACGTGCTCATTTGTAAATTTGTGATAAGTTATTATTGTTTATACTTATATTATTGTAATTTAGGATTTATTTTAATTTAAGAGTATTCATTGTACTGTAACCTTAATTGACATGCCAATATTAGTAATAATGTTATGGTGAATAAATTGAATTTACTGAATTTACTGAAAAGAAGGCAAACATATTATATTACACTTAGCCCTCCGACCAGGTGGGATGATGACCTGCGAAAGACTGCATGTAGATGCTGGATGCGTCAAGCTGAAGACTGGGCGCTGTGGCGCTCATTGGGGGAGGCCTATATCCAGTGGACATAGGCTGATGATGATGATGATGTTGATGACCTATTTTCAGGATTTAGAGCGATCAGTTTTATATCAAGTACTAAGCAATATAAGTAAGAAAAACCCTACAGAGGAAAAATAATCTTTGCATGTATTTTATCGTACAAATTATTATAATTTCCATTATCACGAAACGGCACAAAATTAGGGTCTCGCTACACTGGCAGCGTCGTTTTAATTTGTCATTACCTTCACTTTCCCATAAAAACGCGAAGGTGCGAGTTTAATTGTAACAAAATTAACAATCGTTTACGAACATAATTATTAATTGTTATGTCATAACAAGGACTCTAGGGTCAAATGCGGATTAAATCATAAGAGGTAGCAGTTTTATCAACTTGTCTGCCTTTCTCGCTTATTATCATCGGTCTATGTTAGTCCGCTGCTGGATATAGGACTCCACCAATGAGCGCCACAGCGCCCTGTTTACGGCTTGACGTATCCAGTATCTGCATCTACCTGCAGTCTTCGCAGGTCGTCATCCCACCTGGTCGGAGGGCGCCCTGCACTACGTTTGCCGTGGTCTCCACCCAAGAACACGTTTACCCCGGTTGTCGGTTCTTCGCGAGATATGGCCGGCCCATTGCCACTTCAGCTTGCTTATTCTTAGAGCTATGTCGATAACTTTGGTTCTCTGTCGGATGTATTCATGAAAATTCACTTCTAAGTGTATCTTTAATTAATAAATAAATACAATAACAGAAAACGAACAGAACACCCTAAACTAATCTGCAGATCGTACAAACATTTGTCCCAAGGCGGGAATCGAACCCGTCGCAATCTCCTGGATCGCAGCCGGATCTTTTGCCCGCCGTTCAGGTCGCCATATCGTCACTGCCTTTCTCGTTAGCTAATATACAGTGTGTCCCTGGATAAAGTGCAACCCCGAAAGGGGGTGAAACTAGATCAAAATATCGACAAAAAAAAAAGACAAAAAAAAATTAAAAAAATGTCGTCTATACTTTATTGATGAATTAAAATGTTTATTACTCACTAATGACTCTATTTAATAAAAAAATGATTTCTTCCAAAGTAGTGGGTCTATTTTGTTAAAATAAAAACCATAATCATGTCAGATATGTGACGATGACGATAAAATAACAAATAACTCACAGACGAGTGGCTATCGTGACTTAAAGTTTAATTTTTGTATTAAAATTACATTTTTTATGCTGTTTTTTTTCAATAATCTCCAAAAATCTTAAAATTAAGCCTATATTACTAGATATTTTTATGACTTTTTATTATTGTCTATCATATGATAATTATTAAAATCACAATCATTGTAATGATATTGCCGACCGATGTGGCACGGTGGGCTAAGGTCCGCCTGCGACGCAGGAGGTTGCGGGTTCGATTCCCGCCTCGGAACAATTATGTGTACGATCTGCAGATATTTGTTTCGGGTGTTCTGGTCGTTTTCTATGTATAATAAAAAACATCTATGTATGTAATGTATTGTATTATGTATATCAATTATCTAGTACCCATAACACAAGCTCTGCTTACCATGGGGCTAGATAATGCTGTGTGGATTGTCCAGCATTATTTAAATATGTAATAATATAATGATTGAATAAGTGCCAGTTACTATTAAATAGTATTTTAATCAAAAAACGTTTAAAGGCGTTTAGCCTATTGAGTTATAAATTAATTGGTTTTGTACTTAGGTAGGTTCTAAACAGTGTTTATTTTATTTTATTTTTTATTTTTTATTTTTCTTTCTTAGGGATAACAAACAGTATCACTTATAAATTAACTATAAACTATTAAACTTAAATAAACGTAATTCTAGAAGTGAACCAGCCCCGTTATCCACTTATTACTTGTACAAGGGGTGGTGTTAGTGAGCATTAATGTAATTCACATGAAGAGTTAAGTACAATCGAGGATAGTATCAGTTGACAATATCAGGTTGATGGCTGTCTTATACAAAGCTGGTGAAGCAGCAAATGGATCTGTTTCAGAGAAGTACTTATTATATGTAGTTAATCTACGATTGTTAAAAATTTGTGTTAAATAAAGAACCATGAAAAACAAGAAAACAATCAATTCAGATGTAATCATGTCATATTCGTGTATATCACTCATTCTTTTAAATCATAATGTATAAAGTTTGTCCCAGAAATCATAAAAATACACTAAATACTAAGGAGTATGAAGTCGGTTTTAAGTTTTTTCAACATAATCATTTTTTTAGTATCTGTTCTAAAATCCTCAAATTTTTTGCTGTATTTCTCAGAGACTTTTATTGTTTTCCGCAAATGAAGTCTGGTGCGGACGGCACTGGTTATTTATACGTTTTTGGTGAAAACCGTTACCATTGGTCCAACTCGAACGATTCTAAGGCTGTCTTTTGAACTGGGAAAAGACATGGTTCGAGTCCTACTATGACATATAAGTGCTGTTATAATTTATTTAAACCACCTGTATATAAACAAATTAATACTTTGACACTAGTAATAAAAGGAAGAACAAAATAACAGTCATTTATAACATACTAAAAATACCTAAGCCCCAAAAAATTAGAATATTGGACCATACGTATAATATATGTACATATGCGTATCCTATTTTCTAATTTTTCTAAGAAATGGCCTATTAAGACTGAATATTTATTTTTAAAATACAAAACAACATAACTTTTTAAGAAGTTCTTTAACACTTTGACTGCGGTTTTTTTTTCGACGACTGCGATCTTTTTTTTTACCTAAAAAATTCGTGCTGCCGCTCTACACAGCGGTTGTGTTGCGCCGCACATGCGTTTCGTTCGAAAAATATTACGGCTGTGCTGAGTCACAATGCATACCGTGTGATTTCTACAAGTGACTAATATGCGTAAATCCACACTAGCGCAGCGGCTGAGAGAATACAGAGCATTGTGACTCAGCACAGCCGTAATATTTTTCGAACGAAAAGCACGTGCGGCGCAACACAACCGCTGTGTAGAGCGGCAGCACGAATTTTTTAGGTTAAAAAAAAAGATCGCAGTCGTCGAAAAAAAATCGCAAAGTGTTAAGAATGCTAGTATTCAACTTTTTTAGGTAATTAAACTTTTTTAAATCGACTTTTGATAGTAGGGACCCGAATATCCAACAAAAGTAATAAATTACGAAGATAAAAATATCTTGAAAATATAATTGTAGGTGTCGACTTGAGGATCGGTTTTTCATATTTTTGAGTTATGTACAGTTTGCCAACTGCACGGTTTTTAGGGTACCTTAACTACCTTCTGAAAACTATAAAACATTTTTTTACGCAGTTTTAGTAATAGAAAGAAGGAAAGAAAGAAAATAATTTTATTTGGCCAAAAAACAGGTTTAACAAAACAACACATTAAAACAGTAAAACACAGCAAACGTAAAATTAAATTAAATAAACCTACAGGGAAACAATTATAATAATACACGTGCTAACCTGCTGACCAAAAAGGGTCAAACTCAGCTATGTGCTGAACCACGCATGGCGCGGAACAACGCTGATTTTCAGTTCTAATCACAGTAGTAATCTGGAAAGCGTTAGGTTTTAACTGACATCGAAGAAAGGAAGAGGTTCTACGAGTGTGTTTGATTGTATGTATTTTTTAAGTATACCGTACAAATATAACATTTTTAGTTCGTCAATTATGTAATGTTTTTAAAATTCTTGCTCGAGTCGATTTAGAGCTGAAAGAGTCGAAACAATCGAATAGAAAAGATTGAATTCTGACGTTTCACGACGACGAAAGTTTCAAACTATTTTATACTAGCGGACCTTCCCGGCTTCGCACGGTTTTAGTACGGATCCCTAACTCTTTTGAAAATATAATATAGATAGGCTATATTATATTTTCAAAAGAGTTCACCGGGGATAGTGTAGCTTCCCAACGGGTTTTTTTTAATCGGTCCAGTAGTTTCGGAGCCTATTAATTACAAACAAACAAACAAAAAAACAAACCTTTCCTTTTTATAATATTAGTATAGACAAGAGAAAATTTCGATTATTTTGGTTCCTGAGATCGGCTTAGCAACGTGCTAGCTTTATTTTGCGGAACCCTGTAGTATATTTTACTCGCACTTATCTATATTTTTTTGTAAAAGGTGCGTAGCGCGCTGGGAGTGGTAGGTTTATGTTTATTGGGACTTAGTTATAATATTACATTTGAATTCATATATTTAAACTTTTTTTGGGCGGTTTCATGTAGGTATAGGTTTTTTCGCTGGAAAGATATCTAAAGAAGCCATACGTGGCTTCAGAAATACAAAACCACATACCAAACTTTACATGTATGACGACTGTAAATTAAATAACATAATAAAAATAAAAAAATAAAAATAGCTTGTGTTATGGGTACTAGATAACTGATATACATAATACAATACATTACATAGATATATATTTTTATTATACATAGAAAACGACTAGAACACCCGGAACAAATATCTGCAGATCGTACACACAATTGTTCCGAGGCGGGTATCGAACCCGCAACCTCCTACGTCGCAGGCGGACCTTCGCCCACCGCGCCACATCGGTCGTCAATAAATAATTCCAATGATTTTCTACCATTACTTTTAATTATACCCAAAACAAACCTGTCAATCATACAAATAAAATAAGTGATCAGTCGCATTGTTAGTCATCGATACAAATATACAAGTAGGTACTGGTAGGCGTGACAGGCGGGGTCGCCGGAAGCAACTCTATTGTGAACTGGCTGGTATTTTGTATAATATTAGTGGAGCATTGTATTTTGTGGACAAGTCTTGTCTGCATCTTAGGCTCGAACCGGCTGCTAAGAAACTCTTTAACCGGGGGTTATCTCTCATCATCATCAGCCTTTGTTAGTCATAGGCCTCCCCAATGAGCGCCATAGCGCTCTGTCTTCATCTTGCCGCATCCAGAATCTACCTGCAGTCTTCCAAAGGTCGTCATCCCACCTGGTCGGAGGGCGTCCTACACTACGTTTACCGATTCGTGGTCTCCACCCAAGAACACGTTTGCCCCTAAGAAGCTGCTCTAAGAAATGACAAAAACCGCCTAAATCGGAAAGTTTTGGTTATTATTAACACTTTGACTGCGGTTTTTTTTCGACGACAGCGGTCGTTTTTTTTACCTAAAAAATTCGTGCTGCCACTCTACACAGCGGTTGTGTTGCGCCGCACATGCGTTTCGTTCGAAAAATATTACAGCTTTGCTGAGTCACAAAGATCTGTATTTTCATAGCCGCTGCGCTAGTGTGGATTTACGCATATTAGTCACTTGTAGAAAACTCATACCGTGCGTTTTCAGCAGTCGAAGTGTTAAGGTATTTAATTTCTTATTTTTGAATTGACACCATTGAAGTAGAGTTTAGTAGACTTTCGTATCTTTTATTTTTGAACTCACTTTGAGGTTGGAAGAAATAAACTCAGCATCACAAAAATCGCACTTCTTAAAAAGTCTACTTAAAAATACATTTAAAGTGAAATGAGTCCCAAAACCCACGTTTTGACTTCACGGAAAATCAATTTTAAAGGAACAAAACACCTATTTTTCGAATATATTTTGATTAGTATCAAAAGTTTAGGATACTAGTTAGTAAGTTATGGGAGTCGAAACACGATTGACTAAACTTGACTCGATAGAAAAAAATGGCAAAGTTTTCTCTAAATCTTCATTTTTACAGAGATATCTCTACGGAAACCCAGTTTTTTTTGTTAGTTATTTAATATTATTGTAATGAAATTTCTTCTACGTGTTCCCTTATAAATACTTTAGAAAATAATGGTTTTAGTTTTCTCAAATTTTTTTTAAGTAATGACAAATTTAAAAATAAAAACCAGAGAAATTGCGCGCGGGCCGGTCATTCCGTCGCTCTTGCCTCCCTTTCTCGCCTTCCCCGCGCGGCATTCGTTCGTCCTTGTCTCGAAAAAGCGGACTCATTTCGCCTTAAAAATACTTTTAATCATATTAGGTTATAACAAGGACTAGATTATGGGTATCATTAGAAAGATAGTTTATCCCACTTTCAGATAAAAAAACAGATAATGCTTTTTTGTGTTAAAAAATCATATTTTGTGTAATGCAAGAAAAAAACCGTCTATTCAAGTGATTTTCTTATACAAATGACTTAAAATTTAACAAAAATAGTAGTCGTGGTTATATAATAACTCTAGGTATTAACTTCTAAGTACACTACACATTTCTATATTCAAGAAATTCATAAATTAATACATTATTGATTGCTTTATCGATATATGTATATAAAAGAAAGTCGTGTTTGTTACAACACTTATAACTCGAGAACGGCTGGACCGATTTAGCTGATAATTGGTGGAGAGGTAGCTTAGAACCAGCAGTCTAACATAGGATACTTTTTATCATTTAAACAATTTGACACATAGATTTCCACGGGGGCGAAGCCGCGGGGCGCAGCTAGTTTTTTATAATTATTTACATTCGTAATATTATTTCATTGCTTGTTACCAAAGAGGAAAATATCAAGTAAACTCTTGATACGTAATGTTGAGGTAACCTCCGTGTAATATATTTACATCCATTTACATAAATCTAATCAAAATAATCGTATTTTTATCATTCAATAGTTGAGATGGAGGTCCACACTATCGACCAAACTGTTTACACACTCATAAACAGCACAATGGTGTTTATTGTAATGAGTCACACCCACGCTGAGGTGAGATGAGGATGGTGAGATTCATAGGATATAGCGAGAGATATTAGTCAATTTATACCTAAGTACTACGAACGGACCGGCCCGGCTTCGCACGGGTAGGAGGATCAAGGATCCCTATTTTTTTTTAAATATTATATCCTATGTTCACCGCGGATAATGTAACTTTCCAACGGCGAAAGAGTTTTTCAAATCGGTCCAGTAGTTTCAGAGCCTATTCAATACAAACAAAAAAAAAATCAAACCTTTCCTCTTTATAATATTAGTAGCGGACCTTCCCGGCTTCGCACGGTTTTAGTACGGATCCCTAACTTTTTAACATTATAATATACATATATAGTCTTTGTTCACCGAGGATAGTGTAGTTTCCCAACGGTGAAATAAGTATTCAAATCGGTCCAGTAGTTTCGGAGCCTATTCATTACAATCAAACAAACAAACGAACAAAAACTCAAACATTTATAATATTTGTATAGATATAGACTACTAACTAACCCCCATATCTTTAGATATCTCTTCAAATAATCCTTCACTCAAACTCATCTTAAGAGCTTCGAGCATGCCTTCAAGTCGGTTTCACTCGAGTTCGGTTCATCATGATCAGCCTGTATTAGTCCACTGCTGGACATAGGCCTCCCTCAATGCTCCCTCATCTACCTGCATTATTTCGCAGGTCGTCATCCCACCTGGACGGAGGGCGTCTACGTTTACCGAGTCGTCGTCTCCACTCAAGAACACGCTTACCCCGGTTGTCGGTTCTTCGTGAGTTATGTTATGACCGCTCCACAGCCATTTCAGCTTACTAACTCTTAGAGCTATGTCGATTACTTTGGTTCAATTTATAACTATTACTAACTAATCCCCATATCTTTATATAATTCTTTAATTAATCCTTTACTCAAACTCGTCTAAAGAGCCTCGAGCATTCCTTCAAAATATACTCGAGTTCGGTATGCTTCGTTGGTAGGCTTCATCGTCATAAATGCCATTGAGATAGTCTCCAAAATCCATTGTAAATAACAACAAACTAGCTCTCAAGGTAGGTCGCTAGGTACCTTGAGATGACAGTTAATTTCTGCATTTGAATGAGAAAATTTTCGAAGTTGGTGGAAGTGTAGGTACTTCCACCAACTTCGAACACGATATTGTTTTTGTATAGTTTTAATTTTAGATTCAGTACCTAACAAGTAAGTCTTTATCTACCTCTGTATAAACTACAGTTTGACTACAGTTGGGTAAACATAAAGATTTTTTCACTTCTCTTGCTCAAAAAGTGTATCATAATAGTGTAGCTTAGCGGGCCTAAAACTCGAGTTTAATACCTCGGGCTAAAAAGTATTTTTTCTTTTTAATTTTTGTCTAAAATCATCAGCCCGTACAAAGCATTCGTTCTCTTACATAAAAACTCGACTTCTTGGTGCTCCGTCTATCTTTTTTTTTGAAAATAGAACCGTCTTGGTGATGTTTTATGAAGGTTGATTCTTCCCTTCACGGTAGAATGCGGACTGTTTCGTTGCGGGTTAAATAGAGAATTAAAAAAGATGGTATTGGCGCTAAATCTCTAGAATTTTCTTCATTCCAAATCACAAACTTTTACGGTTAACTTCCTGACTTTTACTTCCTAATGAAAATTGACTAATTTTGAATTGTTTTATTTTCTCGCAATCGAAGTGAAAAGTAGAGTGTTTTACTCGGGCCAAAACCACCCATTATAACTCGGTCTTGTCATCCTCCCTCGCTACGCTCGGGAGTATAACAACCTCGTATATAATGGGATGGTTTAGTCCCTTGTAAAACAATCTACTATTCTTCTTCTTATAACTTGGACTACAAAAATGGTCGCGATAAGTAACAGTAATATTCGGTTTAGCTCATGGAGGCTTTATTTGGATCTCTCAAATGTCGTTTAGACAAAGTTTGTGGTGTCAACGTCATCATCACATAGCCAAGTCCACTGTTGAACATGATTCAATCAAAAAGGGGGGGTTTGTCATTACCACCACGACTTTTTGTTGTAAGGTTCCCTCGTTTTGTAGGCCTTTGCCTCCACATTTGTAGGCCTTTGTCCCCTCATTTTGCAGGCCTTTGCCCCCTCATTTTGTAGGCCTTTGCTTCCACATTTTGCAGGCCTTTACCCCCTCATTTAGTAAGCCTTTGCCTCCTCATTTTGTAAGCCCTTGGCCCCCTCATTTTGCAGGATTTTGCCCCCTAATTTTACAAAAAAAGCTACGGAGAATTTACTGTCTTATGTTTGGGGTTTTAAAGTTTAAGTCACCATCGTATCTTTACGAGAAGTTGTCATGGTTGTCTAGCTCAAGATCTTGCGGCTCTCGCCAGTGCTCGATGCAGCTCGAGATACAGCGGCACAGCTCTGCCTGTTTCAGAGGCAGCTTCCGCTATGCTGCTTCGAAGTGCTGGAACAATATCCCGCCACCGTTAAGGAACCTGTATAGTCTCCATGGTTTTAGATTAAAACTAAAAAAATTTTTGTTCGACCATCAGATGCAACAGGAGAGTCTAAGACAAGACACAAGTATTTTATAAGAATTAATAAATAGGTAAACTTCTTATAATCTATATAAATTTTATAATATTTTATTCTAAATATATATATATATATATATTCTGTTATGTTTGCTCTAAATTTCTCTTTTGTTAAACATACATGTACTTAACATATTATTTTTTATTATTCACATTCTATTTGTATTCTTGTTGATTTTATTTATATTAGTGCGTTTTTGTTTGTTTGTATAGCGGTAGTGAGTAGTCAGTCCGTAACACCAACAAATTGCTTTGCCGGAAGACCAGCGTTGGTTGCTAGCATGCTAGTCATCCAACTCATGCTGAGGCAAAGCCATTTTGTTACTGGACTTACATGATTACTAACACGTTTAGTTTACATTTAAGTTTATTATGTCTGTGTAAGTCTTTTAACAAATAAATTCATTTCATTTCATTTCATTTCATTACTGAAAGGTAAGTTTGAAGGTAAAGCTGTAATAAACCTTTTAAAATAGGTTATTATATAAATAGAAAGAAAGAAAGGAAGAAAATATATTTATTGATTCAATACCTAGTTCAAATAGGTGTTATAATCATTTAAGGTTCTGGCTTTTTCAATCTCGAGATGGTAATAAAAATGATTTATGACCTTCTATCACCTTACTGTAGCCATTTTGTGAATATATGTTATTTACAAAAAAAAATATTTGTTTAACCAAATAATAGAAATAAAAACGAGTGGTAACATAATATTATTCACCACTCGTTTTTATCGCATTTTGACGATTCCTTTCATAATTTATTCAAAATTACACTAAACCCTAATTTTATTGGCCAATAATGAGGCTACCTTTAGCAAATGCAATAATTTTGGGGATTTTTAAGTGACTTTTATGTATTTAAGGATTATTATCATAAAGGCACGCCTTAACTGTGTTGGTTTTATGAATATTGGTTTCATTCTACCCTCTTGTGGATCATAAATGTCATTTAATTCTTATAAGTTATACATACCTCCGCAGCAACATTAGAGTGTCTCAAACGAAGAAAATGTTAAGTAAAAGTCAAAAGATTTTTATTTTTCCAGAACATAGACACTTATAAATTAAACTTAGATTAACAGAAGACAGAAACTGACAAAATCGGTCTCCACTCAGCATATGCAGATAATAAATAAATAAATAATGCTGGACAATCCACACAGCATTATCTAGCCCCATGGTAAGCAGAGCTTGTGTTATGGGTACTAGATAACTGATATACATAATACAATACATTACATAGATAGATATTTTTTATTATACATAGAAAACGACCAGAACACCCGGAACAAATATCTGCAGATCGTACACACAATTGTTCCGAGGCGGGAATCGAACCCTCCTGCGTCACGGGCGGACCTTCGCCCACCGCGCCACATCGGTCGTCAGATCATACCATAGCGCTGGTCTTCCGTGGAGACCGTGGTGCGCAAGGTGGCCTAATACAATAAGGAACAAATATAAAATGTAAATTAATTAACAGAAACTAAAACTATGTAAATAATATTATTTTATTTTAATATAATTCCAGAGTCCATTAGAAAAACTATATCCTTGCCTGTTTTTAAAGCTCAGGTCAAGGAGTTTTTCCTGCTAAAAGAATGAAAAGAATGAATATTGGTACTTACTATTTATTTATTTATGTATTTAAGTGGTGTATTATTTATTTTGGAATTTGTAATATTTATTATTTAGTATTCTTATTTAGATTAACTTTGGTACACCCCCTGCCTCCATTCAAAGGTTGCCTGGAAGAGATCGCTTCTAAGCGGTAAGGCCGCCCATTGTACCTGTCGCATATAATCTATTTTTGTAATGATTAATTTGATAATGGTGTACAATAAAGAATTTTTGTATTGTATTGTATAATTCATATTATTTTTAATTTTTAATTGCTTAACATTAATACGTATACAAATTCTAGAATTAGTTTTGTACATTTCAAATAAAATAAAATAAACCGATCTTAGGCTGATGATGATGATGATGAAAACTCAGTGTAAAGTAAATAGTGGATCCAGCAGCAGCGAGCGAAGCTGTTAGTAGTGTGTGGCTGTAGCCGTATGGAGTCCAAGATTTGCATACAATCTTCAGAAGTCTTCTTCAGAAGACGAGATCCAGCCCGTTTGTCTTTCAAAAGACAGATGTAAATATACGATTTAATATATAAAATTGGACGGTTGCATGTTGCAAGTAATCAACAAGACTTAATTTTTGTATGTTCATAAATAATTGAATTTGAAGACTCGGTTTTGAAAGCAAATGTTGAGCCCCGAGCTTCGTTCTTATCACTTTATCAAAATCTGCGAGTATAACTCACATATTCGTTAAAATAAATACAGATTTTGACAAGAGTTTGTTTGTTTGTAGTGTCAGGGTTCTGTAGAGAGATCGCGACAAAAACTCTTACAAAATCTTTTGTTCTAATTTTAATTATTTATGCACATTTTAATGATACCGAACGAAACGATATAATTAGTTATATGTATTTATATTTATTTTAAGTAGGAACGTATTTTCATGCAATATTTTATAAATTAATATAATGCACACTGATCCCCATGTACAATCCAACGATCCTATCCATCCACGGTTGTCTGGTAGAGATCGCTCTTGAGCGATAAGACCGCCAAATTGTCACATGTTTTGTATTTTATTCTGTCTTGTTTGTTTTCACCTAGCACAAGTATTTTCATAATACTTAAAAGGTGGCTTCAAATATGATTATGACTATGTATCCTTTATTATTGAATAAACATTTTGTATTTTTTTTTGTATTTTTGTTTTATTTTGTAAGTGTGCAATAAAATAATTTTCTATCTATCTATCTATCTAACGAACCGAGACGGCCGCTGGGGCAAACGTGTTCTTGAGTAGAGACGGTAAACCAGACATTAATGAATTTCGCACATATTTTTCGGTTAGAATCGACTCCATTTTAAAACTTGTTGGTCATTTGCGGATGTATTTTATGCAATTTTTTTTTTTTGCAAAAACGAAAGGGAACCCTAAAATCTTATTTATAAATACATCAAGTAAAACCAATTAAATTTTAAGCATCAATCGGAATCAACCCAAATTACTACCGAGGGTTGAACCAACCATAACGTAGGTAAAGTGATCAATTGCGTGCCCTTTAATCATCATCATCATCTTTTTCTCCATCCCTGGTTGTCTGGAAGAAATCGCTTTAAGCGATAAGGCGCCTATTGTAGCGTCCTGTCTTCAGCTTGCTGCATCCAGCGTCTGCCTGCAGTCTTTCGCTCCAGGCAGATGCTAAAATCGCAAGTCGTCGTCTCACCTGGCCGGAGGGCGTCCTACACTACGTTTGCCGAGTCACGGTCTCCACTCAAGAATACGTTTATCCCATATAATTAATAAAATAAAATTTGGCTAACTGTAGACTATTGGAAAAATCTAGAGGTAGCCGCGATCAGTAACAATTGGAGACTATCAAATTGACATATTGACGACCTGCGAAAGACTGCAGGTAGATGCTGGTGCGTGAAGACTGGGCGCTACGGCGCTCTTTGGGGGAGGCCTCTGACCTGATGGAGGTTCTATGTTTGGCTGTTGGTATGGTTTTTATGTATATTTGTCGACATCTCCGTCAATTATGGACTGATTTTAAATTTGTTTTCGCTATTGTATAGGATCCCATTAGTTATTATTATTAGTTTCATTAAAAAAAAATATATATTCTCAAGGTGTATTGTATTGGTTTACGGACACTCTTTACTACCTAAAACTTTTTTATATAAGACTAGCGGACCTTCCCGGCTTCGCACGCTTTTATTACGGATCCCTAACTTATTGAAAATATAATATAGCCTACGTTCACCGGGGATAGTGTAGCTTTCCAATGGTGAAAGAATTTTTCAAATCGGTCCTGTAGTTTCGGAGCCTATTCAATACAAACAAACAAATCAAACCTTTCCTCTTTATAATATTAGTATAGAAGAAGAATTTTCCAAAAAATGTGTTGCCAAAAAATTCGACAAATTTCTCTAAAACCGGAATTAATTCGTGCGCATGTTTATCGTTCAACCCAACACGGCCTTTTTATAGTCTAAGAACCAAGTGCCAATTAACTCACGACATAAAACTCTTGGATTTAAATTGTTAAAATCCGTACATCGTTGATTTTGTGTATAAGCAAATAGCTTTTTGGAGTTCCGCCGACAGACAAGCAAAACCTCCCCACAATTATTGCTGAATTATCATCATCATCATCAGCCTATAGTAATCCACAGCTGGACATAGGCCTCCCCCAATGAGCACCATAGCGCCCTGTCTTCAGCTTGCCGCTTCCAGCATCTGCCTGCAGTCCTTCGCAGGTCGTCATCCCACCTGGTCGGAGAGCGTCCTAAACTACGTTTACCGAGTCACTCAAGAAAATTTTCCGGATCTATATTAGGTATACATAAAAAAAAATTACACAAAATCCTACTAATATTATAATGTAAGTATGGATGGATGGATGGATGTTTGTTACTCTTTCACGTAAAAACTACTGAATGGATTTTAATGAAACTTTACAATAATATAGCTTATACATCAGAATAACACATAGGCTACAATTTATAAAGATATATTGTATATTATCCAAAATATCTATCACCACGCGGGTGAAACCGCGGGGCGCAGCAAGTAATTACATACCTTAGACCTTACACGACACGTGGACACGACAAACTGGAACTTTGGTCACTAGTAATTACAATTGAAACAATTGAGCTAACTGCAGACTCTTGCAAACAATCTACGGGTAGCTCAACTGATCCATATGAATACCAATCGAATCCCCAAGACGCTGGGAAAAACGCTGCATAAAAATAGTATCAATATATCTAAAACAGAGAACCTCCTTTCGTAACATGGTTGACTCGCTCTTGACGAGTTTTTATGAGCTATTAGAGTAAATAGTGTATACTCAGTGATAGTTTTGTCTTGTTAATTGTTCAATGTATCTAAATAAATAAATAATGCTGGACAAGCCACATAGCATCATCTCATCATCATCATCATTAACCTTTATTAGTCCACGGTTGGACATGTCCCGCCCCTAATGAGCGCCATAGCGCCCTGTCTTCAACTTGCCGCATCTAGCATCTGTCTGTAGTCTTTCGCAGGTCGTCATCCCACCTGGTCGGAGGGCGTCCTACACTACATTTACTGAGTCGTGGTCTCCACTCAAGACATATACTCGTATGTTTAACCCAGTGGTTGTCGGTTCGTCGCTTCAAGTTATCTAATAGTATGTAAGCCCTATTATATTATTTAATAAGTTAACTTCTGTAGCCATTTGATTCTGAGGTCCCGTAAAAATACAAAACATTCAAGACCTACTACATACATATGCTGCGCCCCGCGGTTTCACCCGCGTGGTGATAGATATTTTGTATAATATACAATATATCTATATAAATTGTAGCCTCTGTGTTATTCTGATGTATAAGCTATATTATTGTAAAGTTTCATTAAAATCCATTCAGTAGTTTTTACGTGAAAGAGTAACAAACATCCATCCATCCATCAATCCATACTTACAAACTTTCGCGTTTATAATATTAAGTAGGATGTTTACCACAGTGGTTGTCGGTTCTTCGCTTCAAGTGATCTAAAAGTTTGTAAGCCCTATTATATTATTTAATGAGTTAACTTCCTTCATTTTGAGGTCCCGTAAAAATACAGAATATTCACTACTATATAAATATATTAAAAATAATAATAATAAAAGCCTTTCAGATACTTAAAACTAGTTTTACAAATATTCTTAACACTTTGACTGCGATTTTTTTTCGAGGACTGCGATCTTTTTTTAACCTAAAAGATTCGTGCTGCCGCTCTACACAGCGATTGTGTTGCGCCGCACATGCGTTTCATTCGAAAAATATTACGACTGTGCTGAGTCATACAGATCTGTATTTTCTCAGCCGCTGCGCTAGTGTGGATTTACGCATATTAGTCACTTGTAGAAAACACATACCGTGTGATTTCAGCAGTCAAAGTGTTAAAATTAGACATCGGCAACCCCTATTGCATCTGTTTGCCCGGCCAAGGCCGGTTTGGCAAAGGCCTCTTCCAACTGCTTCCATCCAATCCTCCCTTGCTCGTGCAGTTCTAGACCAAGTCTATCCTGCTGTCTATCTTATTTCGTCCTGCCAACTTTTATATTGTCTCCCGCGTTTCCTCATTTTGTCTCTCTCACATAAATTTATTTATTATATCATATTTTAAAAGTTTTTGATGTAACTAATAAGATATAAAAAGATAAAGGATAATAATGTAGTTTCTTACATATTATCTCCTCGTCTATATCACAGCAAATATTTCAAAATGGCTCCCGCCCAAAATTTAGATTGCCTCTCCCTTCACCTTACGAAAGTTAAAGACCTTATCACATCTGAATAAGGTCTAGAATAGACTAATAAACAAAATTTATCACAAAATTAAACAAACTCAAATGCTTTCCTTTTATTTTTATTTATTTATTTTTGTATTCCGGATGCTAACGAGATATTACAATGTGTTAAAATTAAATATAATAAATAAATAATGCTGGACAATTCACACAGCATTATCTAGCCCCATGGTAAGCAGAGCTTGTGTTATGGGTACTAGATAACTGATATACATAATACAATACATTACATAGATAGATATTTTTTATTATACATAGAAAACGACCAGAACACCCGGAACAATTATCTGCAGATCGTACACACTTGTTCCGAGGCGGGAATCGAACCCGCAAAATCCTGCGTCGCAGGCGGACTTTCGCCCACCGCACCACATGGGTCGTCAAATAAATAGATATATTCTTTGTTTGATATAATAATAAATAATGCTGGACAATTCATACACAGCATCATCTAGCCCCAAGCTAAACAGAGCTTGTGTTATGGGTAGGTACTAGATAAGTGATATATATTACATAGATATATATTTTTTATTATACATAGAAAACGAACAAAGCACCCGGAATAAAATCTGCAGATAGTACAATCATTTGACCCGAGGCGGGAATCGAACCGGCTCAGTGTCGCAGGCAAACTTTCTCCCACTGGACGCCCTCCGACCAGGTGGGATGACGACCTGCGAAAGACTGCAGGTCGAGATGCTGGATGCGTCAAGTTGAAGACAGGGCGCTATGGCGCTCATTGGGGGAGTCCTATGTCCAGCAGTGGACTGCTATAGGCTGATGGTGATGATGATTCTGTAATTGTAATCTTCTTTGTTAATATGGAAAGAAACAATATTTACAATTAATATTATTTATTGTTCATTAAGAAAATAGAACAGAAAACACAAACACAGAAACAGTTGCACAATGGGTGGCCTTATTGCTAAGATTTATATCTTCCAGGCAACCTTAGGATGGACACGTAACTATATAGTACAGCACCTGCAGACAAAACATATGTAAATAGTAGTATTAATTTGTTTCTAATAATGTAATTGTAATATAAAAGAAACAAGTAAATTTTGCAAGTTCAATAACCGTAAAAAATCATTTATTAATATATAAATTGTCTGTTTGTACGTCCAAAGCAATCACGGCCGTGTTATGAATGCAAACAAACAAACATACTCGCCAAATATGGAATTTTAAAACTAAAATTGAACGAATTGGACGAATTTTATTATTATTTTCGATTCGGCAGCTGAATTATTGAGAAGTGGGAAATGCGGAGCTCTTTGATGAAAGTTATTATGAGAGACGATCTTTTGAGATTCGCTTTTTGAATGTTTTTTTGAGATTCATTACGTACTGATTTTTCTTGTAAACAAATAATAATTTTAACTTTTTATAATTTTGGTTTTAAATTAAATTTATTTTTCATTGTTTGACGTTGTTGTCGCCCTCCGACCAGGTGGGATGACGACTTGCGAAAGACTGTAGGTAGATGCTGGATGCGTCAAGCTGAAGACAGGGCGCTATGGCGCTCATTGGTGGAGGCCCATGTACAGCATTGGACTATCATAGGCTGATGATGATGATGACTTACTCCTTTAAACATAAGTATATTAACTACTAAGTAAAATTGAATTCTCGCTTCAAGATTTTTTTGTAAGCAAACCAAGTAATAAATGATTTAAAAATCTTTAAAAACAAAATTATTTGCCATCATCGGATATATCCTAAACATCACTATACAGTCTATATAAATAACTAGCGGACCTTCCCGCCTTCGCACGGTTTTAGTACGGATCCCTAACTTTTTTGAAAATATAATATAGCCTTTGTTCACCGGGGATAGTGTAGCTTCCCAACGGTAAATTTTTCAAATCGGTCCAGTAGTTTCGGAGCCTATTCATTACAAACAAACAAAAAATCAAACCTTTCCTCTTTATAATATTAGTACAGATTACTCAAAAAAATTTAAACCATTGATCGGTTTTCCAACGAACCAAGCGATTTCAAATAAAAGTGCCAGAAAAGGAGTAAAAAGTTTAAACTCTATTACCCGGTAATAAAGCACATAAAAGGGCTATATTCAAGTCACTCAAATTCACATCAGACTTCTAAATCTAACGCATAAAATTATTTCTCAATTTATTTTTAAAAATGGAATTTCGATTCATTCATAAAACGAACGTAGTCGTCGTGTTGGCGCCATTTTATTACGTGCTAATCAACATGGCGGGTTGATGGGTTTTAAAATTACGGTCAATGTTAAAAACTGACGTAATATTTTTAAAAGCTAATGCGTTACACTCCGTAGCATTCTACGACGTACAGTGACGTAGCAAACTAGGCTAGATACTGTATCGGTTGTCCTGTCCAGCATTATTCATTTATTTTACCTAGGTATGCTGACATAAGACTTTGTTGATTGAGTTACAAATTAAATATTCTCTCTCAATCATTCAAACCAACTGACCACCAAACAATCAGATTAACATTCAGATCGTTAAAATATGTAAGTATACAATAATATTACAAAATTAAATGATGAGGCTATGACTCGTCAAAATTGTATATATCGTACGAGTATATACAATTTTGCGGCAACATTCAAAGGATAAATATTATGCTTAAATCTAAGGTTCTTTAATCTATCACTTTACATTAGATGATTCTACGAGGATGTCAAGTAGCTTTTCAAGGATTTGACATTACATTGACTGCAATCATTTTCTCAAAACTTTTTGATACTACATAACATACTAACGTTGCCTGGAAGAAATCGCTCTCAGCACCTGCTTATATGACCTGTCTAAGTGCTTATTTGTAAGCCTCAAGAAATAAACTTTCATTTAATTTAATTTCATTTCACTGATAAGGCCGCTCTTGGTACTTCCTTTATTTTATTGTTTATTTCTGTATTGTTTTCTGTTTTGTGTGGTACAATAAAGTGTTTTCTATCTATCTATCTAACATTTTATCGCCGCTAAAAAACGTCGGTTCCTAATACACCGCTTTATCCAAGACCCGCATTGAAAGGGATGTTGTAAAACACCATAAAATCTTTATAAAATTCAGTAATATCACATGGATCTGATATATGTAGGTGAGGTACTGATATTGACTGACAAGTCGCGTGAGATTGTGAAATATCTTGTCTTATTTCGGAATATACATATAGAATAGAAAAACATCTATTTGGACACAGGTACAAAATACAGGAACAGAATAACAAACGGCAAATAAAGTAGTTTATCATGGGGGTAAGTGACACATAGGTGATATAAATAATAAAATAAGACTACCTCCATGACCCGGCGCCGAAATAGGGGTTGGCTCAGCGTGTGCTGAACATTATTATATTCAGCGCTGTTTTTCAGCCAAAGACCTTAATTACTAATTGAAGACACACATTTCTCGTCTTATTTGTGGGGTTTAAGGCGGATCCTTATGTAAGATATTTGTTCCGGGTGTTCTGGTCGTTTTCTGTGTATAATAAAAAATATCTATCTATGTAATGTATTGTATTATGTATATCAATTTTCTAGTACCCATAACACAAGCTCTGCTTACCATGGGGCTAGATAATGCTGTGTGAATTGTCCAGCATTATTTATTTAATTCTCTGTCGGATGCATTCGTTACGGATCTTAGCCTTCAGAGAAACTTCGAATATAGTTCTTCGTTAGTTAAATTCTATCCTATGGTAAAAACAATTATATTTGAATATGTACTATAATGTGGCGTTGATTTTCGTACGGAATCGAACCACCTTGACGTTGGTTTGTTGATCCTTACTGAATGATGTTTATTTAGGGTTGTCGCTTTGAAAAAATGTTAGATTTATTAAATTAATTATATCACCTCCCTAAAACTAGGATATATATTATAGAAAGAAAATTACAATCAAATGTAATCAGCACCCTGGCGCCCTGAAAACCAGCGCTGCACTGGCTTATGTCAATGTAGCATTTAATGCTGAGCCGGCAGCCTTTCTGTGTTCTCGTATTTTAATTATTTTATTCGTTCCTAATTTGTTATATTTATTATTATTAGTTCTTAAGTTGTATTATTTCATATGAAACACAAATAAACATTTTCTATTTCTATTTCTAAATAAGAACACAGAAACACAACGACATAGCTCTAAGAATTAGCAAGGTGAAGTGGCAGTGGGCCGGCCATATCTCGCAAAGAACCGACAACCGCTGCGCTGGGGCAAACGTGGTCTTGAGTGGTTGAGTGGAGACCACTCAGTAAACGTAGTGTAGAACGCCCTCCGGCTAGGTGGGATGACGACCTGAGAAAGACTGTACAGAGATGCTGGATGCGTCAAGTTGAAGACAGGGCGCTATGGCGCTGATGTCTATGTCCAGCCGTGGTCTAACATACCTAGGCTAGCTTTATTAACACTTTGACTGCATTTTTTTTCGACGACTGCGATCTTTTTTTTAACCTAAAAAATCCGTGCTGCCGCTCTAGACAGCGGTTGTGTTGCGCCGCACATGCGTTTCGTTCGAAAAATATTACGGCTGTGCTGAGTCACACAGATCTGTATTTTCTCAGCCGCTGCGCTAGTGTGGATTTACGCATATTAGTCACTTGTAGAAAACACATACCGTGTGATTTCAGCAATCGACATGTTAAGTGACGATACGTAAATGCCAATTATTGTATGGTAGCGGGTAGGTGTAAATATTTTATAATAAAAAAGTAAATTCCTCACTTTAGGGTGCTTTAGGCTTTCATTGACGTGTCATTGTAAAAGTGTGTTAATAAAAATAAGTTTGGACAACCCTACCTCCAGCTCCTCGTGTACAGCGCGTGTTAAAAACCTTTTTTATTTTTAAGAATATCATATTTTTATATTCTTTTTAAATTCTTATCTTCCGTTCGTTTTTGCATCACAATATGAAAACATGCGGTTTTGTCCGTCTTTTTTGACGGTACGGACATGTAAAGTCGAATTAGGGTACCGTGACCACTTTCTGAGTCAGTGGAACCAAGGAATGAATTTATTCCATTCAAGATAAAGATAATTTAAGATAAAGATAAAGATAAGATAATTCTTCCATCATGGCCTGTTGCAGCGTTGGATCGCGAGGAGTGGAAGGAGAAAAGGGAGGCCTTTGCCCAGCAGTGGGACAGTAATGGCTTAAAATAATAATAATAATAAGATAAAGCATTTTTGACATTCACTGTAATATATTGTAATACTAGTTACGCCCCGCGGCTTTGCCGGCGTGGAGGTCTATGTGTCAAATAGATCGTTAATAGACCTTTCTTGAATCACTAAAACCATCTTGAATCGCTTTATCTATTTTGTTTTACTCGGTAGAATTTTTAAATGCTGACATTGTTGTAGAATAATATATAAACAAATATATAAACATTGTTGTAAATATTGTGTTTTGACATCATAATAGTCAATGTAATCTAATGCCAATCTATTATTTCTTCAATTTATTTTCAATTTTTTTTTAAATTTTTTGTTTATTATTATTATTGTATTTTTTGTGTAAATGACTTTAGTATTAATTGTGTGCCATTGTATATTATATTCAATAAGGTCCGCATGTGCATGTACAAAATTTCAGATACAATTCTATTATTGTGATTGAATAAAGATTATTCAATTCAAATTCTTTATTATCAGACAACAAAGGTCCATAAAAAACACATACACAAAATTACAAAAAGGAAAATACAATTACAACGAAGAAAATAAAACCAAAATAACTAAATCTAGAGTATAAGTAATTTCACCCAGTGGTGTCGTATTGGACAGTCATATTCAGTAGATATTACTTTCAGGATGCTGTTGTTACTACCTGTCACTCTACTTATCAAAGATGCCACTCGCTTTCGCATAATTGCCGCGAAGCCATCTGTGAATGTATTAGTGAACATCTCAGATGCACTGCAGTAACGAATTATGAATTATTTCTGAAAACTGCATTAAAATCCGTTGTTCTAAAGATCTAAGCTAACAGACAGCGGAAGCGTTTTATTTTATAATATGTAAAGATGTGTGACGCACGAGACCGGTGGTGTCCTCGAGAGCACCTAGCCCACACGCACTCTCATACACACAACACACACACTCATAAAAACACACCCAAACACGTTTTCACACACTCTTATACTATTAACTTATCTACTATAGCCCTTATACTATAGTAAATAAGTTAATGCATTTAATTATCTTGACATGTATTCTTTTATTTCTATTTAATTTAACTAATTTATTATTTTTTTACTGTAATAAATATGTATGAATGTTGTATTTAATAATTAACTTATTATATTCATTCATTCATTCATTCCCTTATGGTGTTTCCTATATCAAAATTAATGTGAGTTATATAATAAAAAAATTATAGAATTTTTATGTAGAACTTAACGACATCAAGTGGAACATGTGTACCTACGGTGGAACTGAATAAATAAACAAAAATAAACTCACACCCACTCTTAATTAGTCTCTCACCTGCCTGACGACTGACGAGATCAGACCTACGCGTCCTAGTGGGAACACTCACAGGACACTCCCCACTACACCATCACCTCTTCACCATCGGAGCAACAGACAGCCCTCTATGCAGAGGATGCCTGAGCGACGAAGAATCAGCTGCCCACGTAGTCCTGGAATGCGAGGGAGTAACAGCGCAGCGACTAGAAATCCTCAACCACCCGAGGTCACTCCGCGAAGCCTGTGAAGATCCCAGGAGTATTCTGCGCTTCTGAACGGAGTTAGGCTGGTTAAACTAGCAAACACACCACGCAAAAAGGACTATTTTATTTATTATTAACGATTATTTAATATTATTAGTGTGATTTGCTTAGTGAATGAATATAATAAATAATGCTGGACAATTCACACAGCATCATCTAGCTCCAAGCTAAGCAGAGCTTGTGTTATGGGTACTAGATGACTGATATACATAATACAATACATTACATAGATAGATATTTTTTATTATACATAGAAAACGACCAGAACACCCGGAACAAATATCTGCAGATCGTACACACAATTGTTCCGAGGCGGGAATCGAACCCGCAACCTCCTGCGTCCCAGGCGGACATTCGCCCACCGCGCCACATCGGTCGTCAACATTAATGTGCTACGGAACCCTTTTTCTGAAATGAATATTATTTCTTCAGTTTGTTTTGGACCATGCAAGATTGCGTGTAGCTTGCCCATGTAGGCATAAGCTGTCGCTTAAATAATTTTATTATTTTATCAGTTTATTGGCATATTCTACCTTTAATTAATCGTTTATTAACTTTGGTGTTTTTTGTTTTTATTGCGTTATTGATTTTTTAAAGTTCTTTTCAATTTATTTTTTACAGATTTCTTACAAAAACAGTTTCGATGTCATTTTCAGCCGACTTGGGGTGCAAAAGCATGTATTATATACATAATAAACATTCCTCTTGAATTACTATGTCTCATCATCATCATCATCAGCCTATAGCAGTCCACAGCTGGACATAGACCTCCCCCAATGAGCGCCATAGCGCCCTGTTTTCAGCTTGCCGCATCCAGCATCTACCTGCAGTCTTTCGCAAGTCGTCATCCCACCTGGTCGGAGGGCGTCCTACACTACGTTTACCGAGTCGTGGTCTCCACTCACGTCTCCATTCTTCGCGAGATATGGCCGACCCTCTACCACTTCAGCTTGCTAATTCTTAGAGCTATGTCGATAACCTTGGTTCTCTGTCGGATGTATTCGTTACTGTCTATATCTTATAAAAAAAACCGCATCAAAATCCGTTGCGTAGTTTTAAAGATCTATGCATACATAAGGACAGACTGACAGCGGGATGCGACTTTGTTTAATATTATACTATGTAGTGATATTGATATCTCCTTCAATTGCATACTCATTTTGTTGATACTTTAATAAATAAATAAATACAGCTGGGCAATTCACACAGCATTATCATTAGCCCCATGGTAAGCAGAGCTTGTGTTATGAGTAGGTACTAGATAACTGATATACATAATACAATACATTACATAGATAGATATTTTTTATTATACATAGAAAACGACCAGAACACCCGGAACAAATATCTGCAGATCGTACACACAATTGTTCCGAGGCGGGAATCGAACCCGCAACCTGCTGCGTCGCAGGCGGTCCTTCGCCCACCGCGCCACATCGGTCGTCACTTGTAGTATTTGCTTATAGAATGTTTCATCGAAGCAAATCACAGAAGCTCGAAACAATGTTTGGTTTTGAAAGCTTCATCATTGACACTTTGAGTGCTGAAATCACACGGTATGTGTTTTCTACAAGTGACTAATATGCGTAAATCCACACTAGCGCAGCGGCTGAGAAAATACAGATCTGTGTGACTCAGCACAGCCGTAATGTTTTTCGAACGAAACGCATGTGCGGCGCAACACAACCGCTGTGTAGAGCGGCAGCACGAATTTTTTAGGTTAAAAAAAAGATCGCAGTCCTCGAAAAAAAATCGCAGTCAAAGTGTTGAATGAATCTCTGGTTCATTTTTTAATTCAAATTTAAATGAATCTCTGGTTCGTTTTTTAATTCAAATTTAATAAATTTTTGCTGTATGTGTTTTAGTTATTAGTGATACTTTGTTGTGTTCTGTTATTGTAATCGTTTTTGTTAAATTTCTTTGTTGACATAAACTATCTTGGATTCTAAATCGGAGTATACATTTATTTTTATTACCTACTAGTTTCAGCCTGCAGCTTCGCACGCATTGTTCCTATGGAAACGTTCCCACGGGAACTGATTTATGGGATTAGAAGTATTCATAAGCTTTATGGCAGGTAGAACTACATCTATGCAAAGTTTCAGTCTAATCCATTCAGTAGTTTTGGTGTGAAGAAGTAACAAACATCCATCCATCCATTTTAACAACCAAACATGTGATGTATAGACAACGTCATCAAGAACACCCGAAACCAAATGTATAGGTAATACATCTGCAGATCTTTTATACATTTGTCTAGAGGCGGGAATCAAACCTGCACTATCCTGGTTCGCAGTAGTTTCTCATCAAGAACTTAAAGTCTAAATCAAATCAATAAGCTTAATATAACCTAAAATATTTAAAACCTTAGATTAAAATTAAACTTACGAAATCCCTTTTCAAAATTCGAGCGTAAATCTGTTACAAGCGATAATACAACTTAATTACTGGCATTGACAGCTCAATTTAGCGCAACAAAACAATCCCTATAGCCAATTTCGTATGTCCAATTCAAAAAGTTCCTATTAAATCAGTGAGTTCTAAAGTTAGGGGAATAGAGTTGAAATTAGAAACGGTTGAAGAAGTGAGAGGGGTTTATAAAAGGTACGTGTGTGAAAGAGAGGGGTGCAAGGTGCATCGAAGGTGTAAAGATGAAACACGAAGTGACGCCGATGTAAAGGGACGGGAAAAATAGCAATGGTTGTCGATGGATTGTAAATTCCAAACATTTTTTATCTAAATAATTTGGACTGAAGTAATTTAATAAAAAAAAAATAAGATAAAGTTACCTAATCGTAATAAGGACGCTCGTTACCCAAATGCTATTTTTTAAGTTACTTTTAAAGCAATTAGCCCTAAGTTTTCATCTTAAGTGATTTATTGTAATTCTTATGAGAATAAAGTTTCTTAAACCATCAATCGAGAAATAATAACAGTTATTGTGGTTCGTTTCGTATCGCCGCCACGCCGTGTAGATTTTTTTAAAGTAATATAATATTATATTTTTGTTTTAAAATGTATGTGAGTAAGGGCATAGGTGTGGTATGATCATATAAGAAACGATGTATATCTACCGGTACGACGACGTGCAATATTCTTGACCGATGTCAAATGAGCAGTTAAATCAATGGAAAATAAATTAGGATAAAATAATAGTAAAAATTAAAATGAGTAATAGAAAATAATAATAGAAATTCTATAAAACAAAAATATTTATAACCTATTTGCTAGCTACCTATCAATTTAGCTGTTTAATTTTTTTTTTTTTGCGTTCACAAGTAATAAAACTAAGGGAAAAATATAAAAACATTTGTTTTTATCCATTTGTTTCTTTAGAGAATTTGGGAATATAAATACAGTGAGAGAATTGGAGGTGGTCTAAACAACTGGTGACCCCGTTGACCCACTCAGGTGACGGCAACAACTCAGCTTCCGCACACTACCCACCCGACCAATAACCGACCCTGCCGGATGCGGGGTCGAAGAATTCCCCGTTTCCGCCCTCAGATGCACTCGTGCACCTAAGGCGTTACCTCCCTACCCTCAGCATATTATAGCATCTGGCAACAGCCCAAGCCGAGGCTCGCACCTAAGTGGTGGCCCTTGTGCGTGTTGCCCCAACCTAATTTTAACCAGCGAGGCGCCCTCTGCGCCCGCCAAAAGTCCGGTAACGCTGCAGCGCTGTCATGGCCATCTGAAGTCAACAGCATTTATGTCCATTCGAAAAAAAAGGTGGTCTCAAACGTTCATAATATAAACTGACAGATTCTATACAACAAAACATTCTTTAAAATTGTTAAAGTATTTCAAGTCACGCACGATTATTACAACTGAAAGAGCTTTAACCACCGAACAAGCAAACTTAACTAAAGTGAAATTAATATTTTTTAACTTACGCGATCAGAACACTAGGTGATAAAAATAAAATAACACAAGTAAAATTACAGCATGATAATATTTTCAAGAATACATCCATCAGAGAACCAAAGTTATCGACATAGCTCTACGAATTAGCAAGCTGAAGTGGCAGTGGGCTTGCCATATCTCGCGAAGAACCGACAACCGCTGCGCTGTGGTAAACGTGTTCTTGAGCGGAGACCACGACTCGGTAAACGTAGTTTAGGACGCCCTCCGACTAGGTGGGATGACAACCTGTGAAATACTACAGGTAGATGCTGGATGCGTCAAGCCGAAGACGGGCGCTATGGCGCTCATTGGGGGAGGCCTATATCCAGCAGTGGACTAACATAGGCTGATGATGTATGTAAATATTTTCATCGATATCGATGGAATGTCCAAGCCCAACCCTAAAGGTCACGGCCCAAACGCTGGCATAAAACGGGTTCCGTAGCTAAATAATAATATCCCAGTCGCTTTAAATAAATCCATACAATACGGTGTCAGGTCCAATCAGATTTTAATTTACAATGAGCTGTATTGCAACGTGCGAAGATTGAAAATCAATAGCCTGGATAACTCGTTTGAAATGCGCGATGACTTTTTGAATTTAGAATAATGGAAGTTGAAAAGGAAATTTAAAAGTTGGCAGGATTTTGCTATTAATCGATTACAGTAAAAAAGTGTTTACAGTAAATCGATTATATTAAACAAAAAACCTTTTTTCTTCAATCTAGTTATCAAGAACTATGGAAAGGGCTATGCTCGGAGTTTCTCTGAAGGATAGGATTTGTAACGAATACATCCGACAGAGAACCAAAGTTATCGACATAGCTCTGAGAATTAGCAAGCTGAAGTGGCAGTGGGCCGGCCATATCTCGCGATGAACCGACGGCCGCTGGGGCAAACGTGTTCTTAAGTGGAGACCACGACTCGGTAAACGTAGTGTTGGACACCCTCCGACCTAAGAAGCGCCCTGTCTTCAGCTTGCCATCAGCCATAGCTAGCATCCCACCTGGTCGAAGGGCGTCCTACACTACGTTTACCGAGTCGTGGTCTCAGCTCAAGAACGAGTTTACAGCGCAGTGGATAGTCTTGTGGCATGGCTTTGGGACGCCCCATATAGGTACTAGATAGTACATAATGTAAAGCCAGCAATTTATGAGCACATCAGACGAAGCCACACGCTGACGCTAGTGAACCAACAACTGACGTTTCGAACACACAATGACACTTCAGAGTGCGGGTTCAGTTCTCGCCGCGAACATAAGTCGGGATTTAATACGACAAGTGTGAAAGTTTAAATTAAGGGGCGCTTGACCTCTGTAATGATGGCGTGAATTTAGGGAGGGGCTGTGTCCGGCATTTTTTGAAAAGCCGGATCTAGTAAGATACTTCTTTAAAAACTGGAAACCTATTTTTACCATAAAACTCATAAGATACCTACGCTGCCTACCTAATTCCGATTTAAATTTTATGAGTTCATAAAATACATAAATATATATCTATAATATTTTTTTTTTTAAATATGTCTATAAAATATAGCCCATTACTGTGTTGTGTGCGGTGCTATTCAAATAAAGTAAAAAAGTATTTATGACAATTTAAGACATATTTTAATTCCATTATCCAAGATAAAGGAAAGAAATAGGTAGACAATAAATAATAGAAATAGATTGATGATGATCCAAGAAATCATAACAACAACAGGTCAACAAGCTTGACAAAACTACGACCTTAGACAATTCATCATCATCATCATCAGCCTATAGCAGTCTATTGCTTTACATAGGCCTCCCTCAATGAGCATCATAGCGCCCTGTCTTCAGCTTGCCGCATCCAGCATCTGATCCAGCATCAACCTGCAGTCTTACAATATCTACTCATCGTCTCAGACAACCCTTACAATAATTTTATTTTTATTTTACCTTCAAAATTTTGGGAAAACTTACAAATAGTGATTTAATTAGTACATGCCGGTAAATAACGGCGCATGTGTGCTGAGGGCCAATTATCAAGTTTCCGCAGATATATAAGTATCTAAAAAGTCCGACTTTTTCTCACGGTTTTACCCCATCCCTACCGAACCCTGATTTATGTGTAGTGACTTGTATTTTCGGTATAGTACCGTTGGCTTTTGAAAAATTGCATTTGGCAGTTTTGCTTTATAGCTTTACATATTTCCAGTTCTTTTCAACATTAAAATTATTATTTGTAACATATATGGCACTTATTGACTCTGTTATTATGGTACTGAAAAGAAAAAGCGGGCAAAAGTTTGTCCGACTGATTTTATTTGTTGCAAACACCTTGTCTTTCGTAATTATAGTATTACTAGCTTCTGCCAGCGGCTTCGCATGCGTTGTTTTTATGGAAACGTTTTAGGGTTATTTCAGTCCCATGGGTACTGATTTATGGGAAATTAAGTAGCCATATATGAAACCTGGCTTGTCGTAACATCTATGTGAAATTTCAGCGCGATTCGTATGGTGATTATGTAACTCGCGACCGGTTTGCGACAGGCGTAAATTAAGCAATCAGTGCTGTCAAACGTCAATTTTCACCAATTTTGACGTTGTAGCTGGTGTCAAACTAATACAAAATTAACGTTTGACAGCACCGATTGCTTAATTTACGCCTGTCGCAAACCGGTCGCGAGTTAAGTGATCACCCGGCCGTTCAGTAGTTTTGGCGTGAGATATTAAATACATTATTATACTTTTGATGTATAATATTAAGATATAAGGTGTTATTTTATAGTTTTAAGTGCAATAAAGTGTTCATTCATTCATTAATTCATCTATACATCCAAACTTTCACATTTCGTACACCAATATCTACATATTTACTGACTACAGTAAAATCGTGCGGTTTAGAACTCATTTCTCTGTGACGAAATCAAATGCCAATGTGAAAACTTGAAAAAAACAGCCTGAACATGTAAAATGGCGGGGTGTAAGGAGGACTCCAACATCTCGTCTCCCATGCCAACCTAACCTGCACGTGGTACACCCTGCTAGACAACATAGAAATATGTAAATAAAACTTTTGAAACTATCATGGTTATCAACACTAAAGTCATTTAAAACGGGATATTTACCATGATTTGATTTTTGAGTTATCAGTACAGCACAGTTTCATGCGCCATGATCACGGAATAACTGAAGGCACTGCGACTGCGAGTAAGTTTTTATGGGCAGACATACCGATCTACCCTCATTTTTTGGTCTTTTGCTACGAACGTTACCACTACCACCGAACTGTGCCGAAATATAGGATAACTCAAAAATCAAATCATGGTAAATATCCCGTTATAATGATATTAATATGTAAATAGGTTTATTTTAAGTTTAATATTAAGTGGTCGTTAGTAGCGTGTTGGCGCATCTTATGAATGTTTGTTTTTAGTTAGCGTTTTTTATGTTAAAGTTTTTTTTTATTTCTTTGTTGCTTTGGTGTACAACTGTAAAGGCCTTGTAAATATTTTATCAAATAAATAAAAAATAAAATAAATAAATATCGAACTCATAATAATAACGCTCTGGTGAAAATATCAAACCATCTTCATAATCTGATAGCTCATTAATTTTACAATTATTTTCCACTAGCTGCACCTCGCGGTTTCACGCGCTCGGTGATAGATATTTTGGATAATATACTATATATTTTTATGAATTGTAGCCTATGTGTTAATCTGATATGTAAGCTATATTATTGTGAAGTTTCATTAAAATCCATTTAGTAGTTTTTACGTGAAAGAGTAACAAACATCCATCCATCCATACTTATAAAGTTTGACGTTTATAATATTAGTAGGATTTCTTGACACTCGCAGAAAAGTGTCCAACTAGACACAGTTGCCAATAAAGAACCATCATGTAAAATTGCATTTAGAAATTCCTGTGCCACTATAATCTAAAAAACAGAAAAAAAATCATCAGAAAAACAGTGTCCTTACCAGTTTTTAAAGCTCGCGTTAACACTTTGAGTCCTGAAATCACACGGTATGTGTTTTCTACAAGTGACTAATATGCGTAAATCCACACTAGCGCAGCGGCTGAGAACATACAGATCTGTGTGACTCAGCACAGCCGTAATATTTTTCGAACGAAACGCATGTGCGGCGCAACACAACCGCTGTGTAGAGCGGCAGCACGAATTTTTTAGGTTAAAAAAAAGATCGCAGTCGTCGAAAAAAAATCGCAGTCGAAGTGTTAAGGAATTCTACCTTTTAGAATCGTGAATATTGGTACTTATTATTTATTTATTAACTAAGTATGATCTGCAGATATTTCTTCCGGGTGTTCTGGTCGTTTTCTATGTATAGTAAAAAAATATATATCTATATAATGTATTGTATTATGTATATCAGTTATCTAGTACCCATAACACAAGCTCTGCTTACCATGGGGCTAGATAATGCTGTGTGAGCTGTCCAGCATTATTTATTTTTTATTTTATTATTCTAAAAGCTAACTTAAACGGTTATTCCGTTTGTCTGTAAGCTCATTAGTCTGTATTATTATAACATTTCAATAAAATACAAAAATGTATCTACCTAGTTAATACATTGTGTTATTGCCGAGACGTACCTATCTACAATACAATACAATATAACTTTATTGCACCATCAATACAAAAAAATAATAATCATACTAAAGGATCTTAATACTAACTATAACTTGTGGCACAATCGGCGGCCTTATCGCTATAAGCGATCTCTTCCAGGCAACCTTTTGATGGATAGGATCGGTACGTTTTAAAGCTGACGGTGGCGTAATTATTTAAGATAATTATATATAAAATAATTAATATATATCTTATGTACATATTTAAAAATAGAACAAAAACAGGAACAATTAACATAATAACATAGAAAATAAAAATCAAGAAAACTTATCTGAGTGGTCAGATAGTGTTGATGAACCATACTTTTGAAGATAGGAAGGGATTTCGCTTCAAATTTGTAATGTTATGAAATCTCTGATGGCACCCTCACTAGGCTAGCACTTTGATTGCGATTTTTTTTCGACGACTGCGATCTTTTTTTTAACGTAAAAAATTCGTGCTGCCGCTCTACATAGCGGTTGTATTGCGCCGCACATGCGTTACGTTCGAAAAATATTACGGCTGTGCTGAGTCACACAGATCTGTATTCTCAGCCGCTGCGCTAGTGTGGATTTACGCATATTAGTCACTTGTAGAAAACACATACCGTGTGATTCAGCACTCAAAGTGCTAGGCCTGTATCGAGGGAGCCTATACATGTACGATAATTCCAAGTTTAGTATTGTTCAGGTTACGGATATTATTGAATATAAAAATACCTATATTAAGTTTTTTGGTTAAAAGCAGCGGGCACAAGTTAGTGTTAAAAGTGTATGTAGGCAGTAAGTACAGCCTACCTACACTACGGCATATATAGATATATATCTACAGTAATCCAAGACTATATCGAAACTCTTTTCAACATGGTGATTCATGTCGAGATCATACTGTTGGCGTTTTTTATCTGAATCGGCTATCTTTGTGTGCTCTAAGTTAAATGAAACAGCGGGAAGACTATAAGCGTTTGGAGACCGCGATTCGGCAAATGTAGTGTAGGACGCCCTCCAGCCAGATTGGATGATGATTTGTAAAGTTTAGTAAAACAGCCGGTAAAGTATAAGCATGTGGAGAACGCGTTTCGGTAAATGTAGTGTAGGACGCCCTCGAGCCAGATTGGATGATGATTTGTAAAGTTTAGTAAAACAGCGGGTAAAGAGAATGTATGCGTTTGGAGACCGCGATTCGGCAAATGTAGTGTAGGATGCCCTCGAGCCAGATTGGATGATGATTTGTAAAGTTTAGTAAAACAGCGGGTAAAGAGAATGTATGCGTTTGGAGACCGTGATTCGGCAAATGTAGTGTAGGATGCCCTCCAGCTTTGGATGATGATTTGTAAAGTTTAGTAAAACAGCGGGTAAAGAGAATGTATGCGTTTGGAGACCGCGATTCGGCAAATGTAGTGTAGGAGGCCCTCGAGCCAGATTGGATGATGATTTGTAAAGTTTAGTAAAACAGCGGGTAAAGAGAATGTATGCGTTTGGAGACCGCGATTCGGGAAATGTAGTGTAGGACGCCCTCCAGCTAGATTTTATGATGATTTGTAAAGTTTAGTAAAACAGCGGGTAAAGAGAATGTATGCGTTTGGAGACCGCGATTCGGGAAATGTAGTGTAGGACGCCCTTCAGCCAGATTGGATGATGATTTGTAAAGTTTAGTAAAACAGCGGGTAAAGAGAATGTATGCGTTTGGAGACCGCGATTCGGGAAATGTAGTGTAGGACGCCCTTCAGCTAGATTGTATGATGATTTGTAAAGTTTAGTAAAACAGCTGGAAGACTAAGCGTTTGGAGACCGCGATTCGGCAAATGCAGTGTAGGACACCCTCCAGCTAGATTGTATGATGATTTTTAAAGTTTAGTAAAACAGCCGGTAAAGTATAACCGTGTGGAGAACGCGTTTCGGCAAATTAAGTGTACAAGCCCTCCGGTTTGGTGAGGTGATGATTTGCGAAAGACTGCAGGTAGATGCTGGATGCGGAAAGCTGATGACAGGGCGCTATGGCGCTCATTAGAGGATACCTATGTCCAGCAGTGGACTAACATAGGTTGATGATGATGATGAAAGATGCCGGCCTTATCCTGCATAAAAAGAGACGACAGATGTGGCACGGTGGACGAAGGTCCGCCTGCGACGCAGGAGGTTGCGGGTTCGATTCCCGCCTCGGAGCAATTGTGTGCACGATCTGCAGATATTTGTTCCGGGTGTTCTGGTCGTTTTCTATGTATAATAAAAAAATATCTATCTATGTAATGTATTGTATTATGTATATCAGTTATCTAGTACCCATAACACAAGCTTTGCTTACCATGGGGCTAGATAATGCTGTGTGAATTGTCCAGCATTATTTATTATTTATTTATTTATTAAATAGAGCGATTTTTTCCCGTTTATAACTCGGACCATAGGCTAAAAATAAATACAAGCAGTTTTAAATGTATTTCAAGTTTTGCTGATTAACAGCTTTGGACCTCATACACGTTCATACAAGAGTGCCTTGAATAATGACACGGTCATACATTCAATACAATTCTTCATACAATTCCTTTACAACTTTTCTCTTAGGAAATACCTGCGATTTTTTGATTTTTGTAGAAATTATTTTTGTTTCTGCCCGCGGCTTTGCAGCCGTTGTTTGTATGGAATAAGTTTAAAGGTTATTTCTTTCCCATATGAACTGATTTATGGTATATTGTATTGTATTTATTTTACTCAGATAATAAAATCCATAGTATACATTCATTTAAACATTATAACATTAATTAAATCATAATAAATAATAAAACATTAATACATTGAATAAGATAAAATAGTATTAAATTAAAAATGAGTATAAATAAGAATGTCCAGCAGTGGACTGATATAGGCTGATGATGACGATGATGATGATAAATAAGAATGGGATTAAAATTAAATTAGATTAGTTTCACAAATAAAATAATACAAAATTAAGTTCCAAAGTATACAAATTATCTTACAATAAACTAAATAATAATAATATATATAGTATAGAAAGTAGCCTATGTTTTATAAAAAAAAAGTATTTATTTCAAGCATAATGCTCATAAACAGAAATTGTACAAGAGAATCTTAGTTTTTACTAAAAGGATTCCTGCGGTGGCGTTCACAACAGTGCCTGGTGAACGGGCAGTCCACCCTCCCAGCTATCATTGCCAGAACGGTATTGGAGCTGCCCCGCAACCTGCGCACCAGGGAGAGGCGGCCCGCTTGCGCATGGTGGTATGGTATGAAAGCAGTCGACCCGCGCTGCCGCAAACATCCCTGAAGCGCTGCAGTAGCGGGGCAGCCCCAAAACCGCTCTCAGCGCATTATTGTACTGGACGCGGATGGCGCTGTACGTCGCAAGCGTATCCTTCGCCCGCAGGCTGCACGTATACAGAGAGGTGCAGTATGCTCTGAAGAGTGTCAACTTTACCTTCTCTGAGCTACGCGCAAACCTCCTGGCAACCATATTCGCCCGCACAGACAGCGCCCGCCGCTCCCGTCCGATGTCTTCATTGTCTTTGAGGTCGGTTACTATGTGGCCTATGTACTTAAAAGAGTACACCAAAACAAAGTAATACTCACACCTCTATATTCACCACAAACCCAACACCTCCCTTGGTCGACCTCACTGATTGAGTGTCGAGAAGCCAATGCGAAGGCACTCCGCACTTCGTTCCCGATCGACAATCGCCGGTGACAGTCATGCCGGTCTCCGACAGGTCACGGCAAAAGTCCGACAGGAGTGGCGAGCCAGTCAAGTTGATAGACATTATGCTAACAGTAGTGACTAACGTATTAATTAATATTCTAAAAACGCCTGAGATTTATCTACTGATAATCTTGTAAGTTTAATTGTTTGGGTAACTTCTGTGTGGCCTTCATGGAAGGAATATTGATTGAGTTTAGATTTTGATACTACATCCGGTAGTCACTAGTTTGAATTTGGTCGTCTATCGATCGCTGATTTTGCATAATAATAAAAATGTTGTGTTATGTAATGTCTTAATTTCTTTTTTTTGTCTTTTTTTATTCTCATAGGGTAGGCCTGTTCCTGACGTCACCTGTACGGGCTCTAACGGAAGACCAGTGCTGGCTAAGCCTAGCTAGCCAGCATTATGAGTTAGAGCCTTTTTATATAAACTTTATACCATTATATCATTATCATTATCTGATGACAATGATGATGATTATGATAGGCTGATGCCTATGTTAGTCCACTGCTGGACATAGGTCTCATCTAATGAGCGCCACAGCGCTCTATCTTCGGCTTGACGCAACAGTATCTACCTGCAGTCTTTCGCAGGTCGTCATCCCACCTTGTCGGAGGGCGTTCTACACTACGTTCATCGAGTAGTGGTCGCCACTCAAGAACACGTTTACTCCAGTGGTTGTCGGTTCTTCGCGAGATATGGCCGGCCCACTGCCACTTCAGCTTGCTAATTCTTAGAGCTATATCGATAACTTCGGTTCTCTGTCGGATGTATTCGTTACGAATCCTAAAACACTAGTGCGAGCAATCAAAGCTATAAAATAGAACAATATCAACAAGATATAATATGTCGCGAAATCGAACCCGCAATTTCCACGCACTAACCAATTGCTCCCGCAAAACAAATTTATTTTTGCGCCGCCATAATTGTCGCAATTCAATCCAGAGATTAATTAATATTACAAGCAAAGCAAGCCTATTGTTTCATAATAATACCCGAGCTTACTCAAGTAAGTTCGCTTTAATATGAATACAGCACTTATGGCGGTACGTTTCCATTGTCAGACGAGATTTAAAAAAAATCCATTGTGTTTTCGCTGATGATGATGTAAAGTAGCATTCCGTTCTTAGCGACCGCGACGGGCGACCGCGACTGGGTCGCGCGACCTACTGCTTAGTATGAATTTCACGCTTATCGGTCGCGCAACGCGGTCGTGGCATTTGTTTAGTGCTCTATACAAATTCATACAAGCAGTAGGTCGCGCAACCCAGTAGCGGACCAATGCTACCATAACAGCTCAACGGATGAACAGATCGTAATAAAATTCGACAAGAATATAGATTTGATCCTGGGATACTGAACGTAATAATGCTAAGCTGAATTTAGATTTTATCCTGGGATATTGAATGTAATAATGCTATGCTGAATTTAGATTTTATCCTGGGATATTGAAACTAATAAAGCTAGGCCGAATTTAGATTTTATCCTGGGATATTGAATGTAATAATGCTATGCTGAATTTAGATTTTATCCTGGGATATTGAAACTAATAAAGCTAGGCCGAATTTAGATTTTATCTTGGGATATTGAATGTAATAATGCTAGGCTGAATTTTTGCACACGAAAAGATCTGGGTCTGGCCTGGCATAACATCATCATTATCAGCCTATGTTAGTCCACTGCTGGACATAGGCCTTCTCTAATGTGCGCCATAACCTCTATTCAGCTTGACGCATCCTGCATCTACCAGTAATCTTTTGCAGGTCGTCATCCCACCTGGTCGGAGGGCGTCCTACACTACGTTTCCCGAGTTGGCTTAATATAGGTTCACGAAATCTTATATGAATGGAAAATTAATAGAATTGAATAGAATAAGATATATTTTTCGAGAAGGCAAATAACCATGTATTAGACATATAAGGGATATGAACATGCTAGTGGTTTCTTTTTCAATTCTTCCACTAGTGGAAAAAAAAATTGAAGTGAACAGTAAAACCGTAAAATAATCTTGTATAAAATATGACTACTAAACAAAATAAAATAATTTGAATTATTGATTTTAAAATGAAATAAAGTACTTTGATGTTTGTTTGTTTGATATTTAGAACTTACACCTAAAACAGTAACAATATTTTGGAAACGTTAGTTGTTCAGCGACTTATGTAGGTGGTCAGTGGAAACAAACACCGCCGTGATTTATAGGCTCAGGGCCCAGTGTTGCCATGTTATGAAAATATTTAATTATTCCACACTTTGGCGAGTCACCCTGCAATTTGGTGTTGCTAGTTGAAGGTGACGATATTACCCACACGCTTTGAGCTTTACAATTTTTTAGGGTACAATTTTAAACTTTCACAGGCGAGTTCGTCGGGACCGAACGACCTCCCTTATCCATGCCAACCCCCCCCCCCCCCCCCCCCCCCCCCTTAAACACGCTCACAAACCAGGGGGTTCGCCATAATTACAACGCTTGTTTTGTTCGCAGTGAAGGTGTTAAAGTATGTGGGGATTAAGGTATTTAGTAATTTATATAACTCAAACTATTCTGAATACATAATGTTCTTACACTATTTTACCGAGGCACCTAATGCAAAAGTCAATCAACATAATGTAAAAAATCAAATAATTTCGCAATAACATATAAAAAATTCTTCAATAAATAAATTCAATTCATGACGACCGATGTGGCGCGGTGGGCAAAGGTCCGATTGCCGCCTCGGAACAATTGTGTGTACGATCAGCAGATATGTATATATCTATGTAATGTATTGTATTATGTATATCAGTTATCTATTACCCATAACACAAGCTTAAGCAAAATAATGCTGTGTGGATTATTCCAGCATTATTTATGAATATAAAAAAAAAAAAAAAATAACCTAATAAAATATAATAATTCGTCAATCAACATTATTATGTATTTATCGATAAAAGCCAGTGCGTCCTGGCCCTGTCCTACCCGTTATGACCTACGGAGCTGAGACGTGGACACTCACGATAGGGCTGGTCCACCAGTTCAATGTCGCTCAGCGAGCTATGGAGAGAGCTATGCTCGGAGTTTCTCTGAAGCATAGGATTCGTAACGAATACATCCGATAGAGAACCAAGGTTATCGACATACTAGCTGTAAGAATTAGCTAGCTGAAGTGGCAGTGGGCCGGCCATATCTCGCGAAGAAAAGACAACCGCTGGGGTAAACGTGTTCTTGAGTGGAGACCGCGACTCGGCAAATGTCGGACGCCATCCGGCCAGGTGGGATGACGACCTGCGAAAGACTGCAGGTAGATGCTGGATGCGTCAAGCTGAAGACAGGACGCTATGGCGCTCAATGGGGTAGGCCTATGCCCAGCAATAGACTAATATAGGCTGATGATGATGATGATAAGAGCCAACCAGGAGAAGCCTATGTCCAGCAGTGGGCTGATAAAACGTTGTTGATATGAGCAAGCAGTAAAGAGACATAATGTGGTTAACCACAAAATGGGTAAAACCAGAGTCTCACTCAATTGAAATATAATTATCTTGACATTATTTATGCAACATAACTAATTGAAAATTAACCACAATGAGTGGAAACTGTCACATAGTTTCAAGATAATATTAATTGTAGGTTTATGTAGAACAAAAAAGTGTGGAGTGGCAAATATATACTCCCCCAATGCCCCCATCTACCTGCAGTCTTTCGCAGGTCGATATCCCACTACGCGCTTTACTCAAAAGCTACCTGAATCACTAGGTTAAGCAGAAAATAGAAAAATAGTACCTACATTAAAAAAAAAACCGTCTTCGTCGTGTCTAGAAAAATATTTTTATATTTTATATAAAAATATTTTTCTTTATCTTCATCTCCATAGTTTCCTCTGTCCAAAACCACCTAAATAATGCAAAATATTTAAATGAAGCAAACAAAATATCGTCGCTCGATCTATCAATGTCGTTCCATCCCCTACGCAGTAGCTTTCATCCCTGTGTGCGCTTCATCCCTTTCGGTAGTTTTTTGTCATCTGTCAAAATGACGATCTGTCAAACTGACAGGCACTGTCATATTAAACCTATGTTTACGTTTTAAAGAGCTAGTTTGACATAATTTTAATTGAGTTCTTGGGGTGTAAGGGGGACTCCAACATCTCGTCTCCCAAGACAACCTAACCTGCACGTGGTACACCCTGCTAGATAACGGACTAGGCTCTGGTGAAAATATCAAACAATGTTCAATAGACGACCGATGTGGCGCGGTGGGCGAAGGTCCGCCTGCGACGCAGAAGGTTGCGGGTTCGATTCCCGCCTCGGAACAATTGTGTGTACGATCTGCAGATATTTGTTCCGGGTGTTCTGGTCGTTTTCTATGTATAATAAAAAATATCTAGCTATGTAATATATTGTATTATGTATATCAGTTATCTAGTACCCATAACACAAGCTCTGCTTACCATGGGGCTAGATAATGCTGTGTGAATTGTCCAGCATTATTTATTTTTTATTTTATTTTTTATAGTTGTGTAGTGTGACGGCCGCTGGGGCAAACGTGTTCTTGAGTGGAGACCACGACTCGGTAAACGTAATGTAGGACGCCCTCCGACCAGGTGGGGTGACGACCTGCGAAAGACTGCAGGTAGATGCTGGATGCGGCAAGCGACAGGGCGCTATGGCGCTCATTGGGGGAGGCCTATGTCCAGCAGTGGACTGCTATAGGCTGATGATGATGATGATGTTCAATATTTGATAACTCGGACAATTTACAATTATTTTCCATTACTTGAAATGAAATGAAATGAAATGAAATGAAATGAAATGAAATGAAATGAAATGAAATGAAAGTTTATTTCTTTAGGCTTACAAATAAGCACTTAGACAAGTCATATTTTATACTATTCATTATTATCAATTAAAATTATTTTATAGTTCACTTCAATTTTTTGTCCACCAGTGGAAGAAGTGAGAAGAAACCACTAGTATGTTCATAACTTATGTGTCTAGTACATATGATTTGCTTATCTGTAATTTGTTAGATTTTGAGTTGGAGCAAAACTCGTTCCAAGCTTTTTTATCTTCTAGATAATCTGATATTTTGTAATAAGCCTTTTTACAAAGAATATGCTTCACAATTTTTTTAAATTTATTTATTGATAATTTTTGCAACTCACTTGGAGTTTTGTTGTAGAAGCGTATACATTGCCCTTTAAAAGATGCACTTATCTTATGTAGTCTAGTTGTGGGAACAGCGAGTTTATTCTTATTTCTAGTGTTTACATTATGTATATCGCTTTTTTTAATGAATCGATTGATGTTTTTATGAGTGTACAACAAGTTTTCATAAATATATTGACATGGTACTGTCATTATGTTTATGTCTTTGAATTTATTACGTAGGGATTCTCTGGGACCCATATTATAGATCGCACGAACAGCCCTCTTCTGCAACACAAAAATGGTGTTTATATCTGCAGCGTTCCCCCACAATAGTATGCCATAAGACATAATACTATGGAAGTAGCTGAAATAGACTAGTCGAGAAGTATCAACGTCTGTAAGTTGACGGATTTTTTTAACTGCATAAGCTGCAGAACTAAGTCTCTTCGATAGCTTATCTATGTGTGGGCCCCATTGGAGTTTACTATCTAAGGTTATTCCTAAGAATACGGTATTGTCTACAATTTCTACCGTTTCTCCTTTTACGTTTACATCAGCCTTAACTTGTTTTACATTAGGTAGAATAAATCTTATACATTTTGTTTTGGTTTCATTAAGCAAAAGATTATTGATACTAAACCAATGGACTACCTTTGAGATTGCAGTATTTACATCGTCGAAATTTGTTTTTTGTCGATTCATTTTAAAAATTAATGAAGTATCATCAGCAAACAATACAATCTCATGATCATTCTTTACAAGATGAGGCAGGTCGTTAATATAAACTAAAAATAGGAAAGGACCCAAGATAGAGCCCTGCGGTACACCCATTGTAACCACAGACCCTTTAGATCGTTTCCCATTAATGTCAACTCTTTGTATCCTATCACTCAAGTAAGATGTAAGAAGATCCAAAGAGCTGTCCCTTATTCCATAATGATGTAGTTTCCTGATTAATGTTTCGTGATGAACGCAATCGAATGCTTTTGACAAGTCACAAAAAACGCCTAAAGCATCTTGCGACTTCTCCCAAGCATCAAAAATATGCGATACCAACTCTACACCGGCATCAGTAGTTGACCTGCCACGAGTAAACCCAAATTGCTTACAGTGTAGCAGGTCATTGCCATTAAAATGTCTAAGCAATTGGTGTAAAATAAGTTTTTCAAAAACTTTACTGAATGTAGGCAGTACTGATATTGGTCTAAAGTTAGTGGGGTCAGACCTAATACCCGATTTAAACAATGGGATTATTTTACTATGTTTCATTAGATCAGGAAATATGCCACAATCAATGGATTCATTAAATATAAAAGCTAGATCTGGTGCAATGGTATCAATTAAAGGTTTAATAATTTTAACGGAAATGCCCCAGAGATCTGCAGTTTTTTTAATATTTAAAAGTTTAAAGGCTTTTTTTATATCATTTTCATCAACATGGGTAAAAATAAATTTACTATCGCATTTAGGTACATTTTCTTTAAGTAATGATTCAGCTATTATTTGAGAAGAGTTCAGACACTTTGTAGTACAGATGACACTGGCAGAAAAGTGTCCAACGAGACACATAGCCGTTAACAAAGAATCATCATCAGCATTATGAAAACCTCTCACAAGTTATCTTGATAGAACGCGTACATACTATATTAATCGAAATATTTTATAGTCAAACTATTTGGACACTAAAATTTCCTAAAATTATTAGTAAATAACATATACTATAAGATAAGTGGTTCATGATATAAACGGGTTTGAAAAGTACTGTTTCTGCGCATTTTAGGAATAAACGCTCTTAATGAAGTTCCAATATTAATTGGCGGTCTTATCGCTCAAGCGCGACCTCTACCAGACTACCATGGATGAGAAACTAGTATATAAAATACAAGCGGACCTTCCCGGCTTCGCACGGTTTTAGTACGGATCCCTAACTTTTTTGAAAATATAATATAGCCTATTTTCACCGGGGATAGTGTAGCTTCCCAACGGTGAAAGAATTTTTTATTTTATTATCTAGTAATATTGCATTATCTATCTTCATGATTCTGTTGTATTTTATGTATTTAATATATGTATCTATTAAGTATATCTAAGTATAGAATTTAGGTTAAATAGTATTTTTGTTTAGTATTCTATTATAGTATTTAGTAGTATGTATAGAATTTAACAGTATATATAGTATTTAGTAGTATATTGAATAAGTAAGTTAAAATTTAATCTTCTGTCTATTTATAATTTTATTTATGCACGTATACCCACTGTTCTCTTCGCTTTATCTCTCTCCCAATAAGGTTTGCTGGAAGAGTACTCTTTTTAGGGTTAAGTTCACCTTTATATTAATTTTCTAGAATAGGTTTTGTATATAGTTTATCGTTCAAAAAGTATAAATAAATATTTTTTTCTAATCGGTCCATTAGTTTCGGAACCTATTCATTACAAACAAACAAACAAAAAATCAAACCTTTCCTCTTTAGAATATTAGTATAGACTTAATTTATCGATGTAGCCTCAGTAAATGCCGGTAGCAATACCTACCCAATTTAAATTAAATTAAAAAAAAAATTATAAAGTACAGTTACAGACAAAATGCGTAGCGTGTCCAAACCACATGAGCTACCTCACAGTTGACCTGGATATAAACATGGTTCTTACACGCAACCAAAATAACTAATAAAATATGGCAATGAAAGTATTGATCCTCTGATTTATTAATACAATACAATACAAAAATACTTTATTGTACACCAGATACAGAACATTATGAAAGATATTACATGTGACAAGTACAATGGGCGGCCTTATCGCTTAGAAGCGATCTCTTCCAGGCAACCTTTGGATGGAAAGAATTATGTGAATTAAAGGTAAAGTGTACCAAGGATAGAGCTAGAATAAAAATGAACATAATATGAGTATTTATAGATAAATAAGTATTAAATATAAATAAGTATTAAATATATATATGTATAATATACTACTTAGTAATACTTAGTTAATAAATAAATAATAAGTACCAATATTCACGATTCTGACAGGTAGAATCCCTTAACGCGAAAAATAATCCCTCCTTAAAGATAAATATGTCGTACATGATTATATCATACACGTCCACAGCTGGATATAGGCCTTCCTATAATAATCATCATCATCAGCCTATGTTAGTCCACTGCTGGACATATTCCCCCAATGAGCGCCATAGCGCCCTGTCTTAGGCTTGACGCATCCAGCATCTACCTGCAGTATTTCGCATGTCATCCTACCTGGCCGGAGAGCGTCCTACACTACGTTTACCGAGTCGTGGTCTCCACTCAAGAACACGTTTACCCCAGTGGTTGTCGTTTCTTCGCGAGATATGTATGGCCGGCCACTGCCACTTCAGCTTGCTAATTCTCAGAGCTATGTCGATAACTTTGGTTCTCTGTCGGATGTATTCGTTACGAATCCTATCCTTCAGAGAAACTCCGAGCATAGCTCTTTCCATAGCTCGCTGAGCGACTTTGAACTGGTAGACCAGCCCGTTCGTGAGTGTCCACGTCTCAGCTCCGTAGGTCATAACGGGTAGGACGCACTGGTTGAATTTTGAGCACTAAAGGGCATTTTCATTTACCTATCCGAAATTAACTTTGGCCTATAATCTGTAACCATTTTCATCTACTAAACAAAGAAAACTACTTAGCTAATAATATAGTCGCGTAAATAAGTAGAACTCAGCTACTCTGTCATGATCAATCATATAACTTACTGACAATGTTACTGTACTGGTGAGGAGAAAAGTGTTATTAAACTACTAGTGTTTACTCGTGGTGGTCGAAAAAAAAAGAAAACATTGAGAAGAAGGGAAAAAAGGTATTTTCACTTCTCTTGCTCAAAAAGTGTATCATAATAGTGTAGCTTAGCGGGCCTAAAACTCGAGTTTAATACCTCGCGCTAAAAAGTAATTTTCTTTTCAATTTTTGTCTAAAATCATCAGCTCGTACAAAGCATTCGTTCTCTTACATAAAAACTCGACTTCTTGGTGCTCCGTCAATCCTTTTTTTGAAAATAGAACCGTCTTGGTGATGTTTTATAAAGGTTGATTCTTCCCTTCACGGTAGAATGCGAACTGTTTCGTTGCGGACTGCACATTTTTAATAAAATTTCTGAAATTTGTCTAATTTTGAATTGTTTTATTTTCTCGCAATCGAAGTGAAAAGTAGAGTGTTTTACTCGGGCCAAAACTACCCATTATAACTCGGTCGTGTTATCCTCCCTCGCTAGGCTCGGGAGTATAACAACCTCGTATATAATGGGATGGTTTAGTCCCTTGTAAAACAATCTACTATTCCACAAAACCCAAGGACCGAGGGGTCCTCACCCCTCGAGTTGACGCCAAATTATTTTTCATATAATTATTTTAGATAGATAGATAACACTTTATTACACCACTTAAAACAGAAAATAATACAGAAATAAAAACTTAGAATAAAGGTATAAAGGGCGGCCTTATCGCTGAGAGCGATCTCTTCCAGTCAACCTTGGGATGGACTGGACATGAACGAACAATATAGACGGTGGCACTTTAATAAATAATTGGTAACAAATACACTAAATACCTACATTACAAACATTATAATAAACTTACATAGACATAAGAGAAGGCTATCAATATTTCATACGGATAAATAATGCTGATGCAGCAGTTTTTTGAAGACAGGGAGTGATTTGACCTGGACCTGGCGCGCCGGGGTAATGAGGCCAAGCCTCGAGGCCCCTCTCTGTGCCCCCACCAGGGCCGGAAAGAAATTTATTGAGGTATTGAGTACTCGTGGTTTGGAATGAAAGAGTATCAAACATCCATCCATACTTACAAACTTTTTATTAGTAGGATTTATAGTGATTCCGTGATCATGGCGCATGCAACTGTGCCGAAATATTGGAAAACTCAAAAATCAAATCATGGTAAATATCCCGTACTAAAATACTCTGCAAACGGGATGACAATCAATGCCTCGCGGCCTATGTCCAGCAGTGGACTATAAATAAATAAATAATGTTGGACAATTCACACAGCATTATCTAGCCCCATGGTAAGCAGAGCTTGTGTTATGGGTACTAGATAACTGATATACATAATACAATACATAACATAGATAGATATTTTTTATTATACATAGAAAACGACCAGAACACCCGAAACAAATATCTGCAGATCGTACACACATTTGTTCCGAGGCGGGAATCGAACCTGCAACCTCCTGCGTCGCAGGTGGACCTTCGCCCACCGCGCCACATCGGTCGTCAGATATTTACTATTACCGGTTGATGATGAAACTAGGTGCTTTAACAAATAATAATATAACTTGGCGTAATGCAAATCATCACTCCAAATAAAAAAAAACGCTAAATTCAGGTAGCTGTGTGCAGCTATTTATGAGCCACCTATTGTCAACGTATTTAAATGATAATAAATTATTGATAAATATAAAAATATTTTTACTATTTTCGTATTTTAAGGTTAACAAAACCGGATGACCAAGTTATTAAAATAAATGTTTGAATGGCAGAAACATGGGGTCGTCAGCCATTCTCTATATTTTTCAGTCTCTGATATTACTACAAAGTATCTGCGTACTACAGCATTAACCCTTGGTTATTATTGACGACCGATGTGGCGAGGTGGGCGAAGGTCCGCCTGCGACGCAGGAGGTTGCGGGTTCGATTCCCGCCTCGGAACAATTGTGTATACGATCTGCAGATATTTGTTCCGGGTGATCTGGTCGTTTTCTATGTATAATAAAAAATATCTATCTACATATGTAATTTATTGTATTATGTATATCAGTTATCTAGTACCCATAACACAAGCTCTGCTTACCATGGGGCTAGATAATGCTGTGTGAATTATCCAGCATTATTTATTTATTATTATTATTAAATTATCAATTGCTATTTTTAGTAACTTATCAATATTATTTTATGAAAAAACATTAATCCGCACAGATAAAATAACTCACATAGGTTATTGTGGCAAGTATATTGTGAATAAAATACTAGCAACATTCTAAAACCTATCTTCTAATACCCTAACTCACCTTCTTGTGCAGTTGGGTAAAAAGCGTGGTAGCAAGTTACGTACGCCCTAACGATAAGTTTTTTTTTATGGTAAACTCTCCGCGCACCGCACCACATCGGTCGTCAAAGTCAGAGAGACTTTGACGACCGATGTGGCGCGGTGCGCGAAGGTCCGCCTGCGACGCAGGAGGTTGCGGGTTCGATTCCCGCCTCGGAACAATTTCACAAACAGTATGTACTATCTGCAGATATTTGTTCCAGGTGTTCTGGTCGTTTTCTATGTATAATAAAAAAATATCTATCTATGTAATGTATTGTATTATGTATATCAGTTATCTAGTACCCATAACACAAGCTTTGCTAACCATAATGCTGTGTGGATTGTCCAGCATTATTTATTTATTTATCTATCTTGGAGTTTAAAGATTGAAAACTATTATTTTTAGACGAGCGAGTCGACGGCCTTATCTGATAATAATTTGCCTCTGTATAAATTTTCTAAAATAAGGTTTGTGTTATGGTTTTCATACAAGAAGTATAAATAAATAAAAACAAATTTTCGAAATGTCCTATAACCACTGCCACAAGCCGGTTGGTCGCTCGAATAGGTATATTTATGTCATAATCTGTATTTATGCGACGCCGCTGTCAAAATAACTTCAACGACAATTCGATGGAACACCCACGCGATATGTTATGTCATTTTAACAAGAATTCCACGCGTTTTATTTTTGACGACCGATGTGGCGCGGTGGGCGAAGGTCCGCCTGCGACGTAGAAGGTTGCGGCTTCGATTCCCGCCTCGGAACAATTGTGTGTACGATCTGCAGATATTTGTTCCGGGTGTTCTGGTCTTCTATATATAATAAAAAATATCTATCTATGTAATGTATTGTATTATGTATATCAGTTATCTAGTACACATAACACAAGCTCTGCTTACCATGGTGCTAGATAATGCTGTGTGAATTGTCCAGCATTATTTATTTATTTTACTAAAACGTGGTAACACTGACTGTTTACTGTTATTTTGAATGTTAACAAGTCCCGGGTTCAAATCCCGGATCGGGACAATATTATGCTGGAAATTTACTACTTTGCTATTCGTGTAAAATACAATAGGTCATCATCATCATCAGCCTATAGCAGTCCACAGCTGGACATAGGCTTCCCCAATGAGCGCCACAGCGCCCTGTCTTCAGCTTGCCGCATCCAGCATCTACCTGCAGTCTTTCGCAGGTCGTCATCATGGTCCCTTTGGCTCGTCCAAAAATACGACGAATCCCATTACCTAATCCCATGCGAACACACATAGATTACATACTAGCGGACCGTCCCGGCTTCGCACGGTTTTAGTACGGATCCATAACTTTTTTGAAAGACTTCTGTAGCGCGGTGGGCGAAGGTCCACCTGCGACACAGGAGGCTGCTGGTTCCATTCCCGCCTCAGGACAATTGTGTGTACGATCTGTAGATATTTGTTCCGGTCGTTATCTATGTACAATAAAAAATATCTATCTATGTTATGTATTGTATTATGTATATCAGTTATCTAGTACCCATAACACAAGCTCTGCTTACCATGGGGCTAGATAATGTTGTGTGGATTGTCCAGCATTATTTATTTCTTGATTATTTATAGAAATAACCTTAAACAACACAAGCGAAGCCGATAGAAACTAGTATGTATATACTTATATGATTAAATAAATAAATAAATAATGCTGGACAATCCACACAGCATTATCTAGCCCCAAGGTAATTCGTAATACTAAACAAAACTTTAACAACAAAACATATGTAGATAATAAGTTAATCATCATCATCATCATCATCAGCCTATAGCAGTCCACTGCTGGACATAGTCCTCCCTGTCTTCAGCTTGCCGCATCCAGCATCTACCTGCAGTCTTTCGCAGGTCGTCATCCCACCTGGTCGGAGGGCGTCCTACACTACGTTTACCGAGTCGTGGTCTCCACTCAAGAACACGTTTGCCCCAGCGGCCGTCGGTTCTTCGCGAGATATGGCCGGCCCACTGCCACTTCAGATTGCTAATTCTCAGAGCTATGTCGATAACTTTAGTTCTCTGTCGGATGTATTCGTTGCGAATCCTATCCTTCAGAGAAACTCCGAATAAGTTAATAACCAATTAAAACTCTAGTAAAGACGCCTGCTTCTTTATTTGCCTCGACCGTTTTTGATAATGTTTGTCGATATTTATAGTAATCGTTGAAAGATACGTTTGTTTGTATGATTGGATGGGACTAAGCTGCGGGTGGTCATCAATCGATTTGGAAATTATCTTGTTCATAAGTAAAGGGGGTTTCACATAAAGCTTTAAAAAATTATAACAGCTATTTTTGAGGAGCTTTGTGTCGCAGCGAGCTAAGGTCTGCGTGCGCTACAGGAGGTTGCGGGTTTGATTCCCGCTTTGAGACTACTGTTTGTTTGATCTGCTGATATTTCTTCAGGGTTTCTGGGTGTTTTCTATGTATAAATAATAAGAAATATCTATGTTTTTATACTATTTACACACAGCATCATCTAGCCCCAAGTTAAGCAGAGCTTGTGTTATGGGTACTAGATGACTGTTAAACTTAATACAATACATTAAATAGATTCTTTATTAAACAAAGATTACGACCAGAAGATCCGGAACAAATATCTGCAGATCGTACACACAACTGTTCCGAGGCGAGAAACGAACCCGCAACCTCCTGCGTCGCAAGCGGACCTTCGCCCACCGCGCCACGTGGTCGTCAAAATTTTTTATTATTTAAATTGTGTTTTTTAAGATTTTCTTTCTTCACTTTGACTGCGGTTTTTTTTCGACGACTGCGATCTTTTTTTTACCTAAAAAATTCGTGCTGCCGCTTTACACAGCGGTTGTGTTGCGCCGCACATGCGTTTCGTTCGAAAAATATTACGGCTGTGCTGAGTCACACAGATCTGTATTTTCTCAGCCGCTGCGCTAGTGTGGATTTACGCATATTAGTCACTTCTAGAAAACTCATACCGTGCGTTTTCAGCAGTCGAAGTGTTAAAAAAACAAAAAACTTTTTAAACACAGCCTTATAGACACTAAATAAAATACAAACGTTAGATCATCATGTAATTACCATAAATATAAGATATATTAATAAATTTATTACGAAATTCAACAGCTTTTCAAACACAAGCATTAATAATATCATTGCTAAATAATTCATTCATGGAGCGTTCGCAAAATAATCGTGTACATCTATATCTATACTAATTTTATAAAGAGGAAAGATTTGATTTGTTTGTTTATATTGAATAGGCTCTGAAACTACTAGACCGATTTCAAAAATTCTTTTACCGTTTCTTTTTGTTGTTTGGTTTTGGTTATCTGTGGTTTTGGTAAATCGTCTATGACGCACCCCGTTTGGTCATCAGTTTTGGCGCAAAACACGGCGTGCACTCCGCGTCGCCGCTAAGTGGCTGACAAGCTCGTTTCTTACAATGGAACTCATTGTGTATTTATGCTCTATGCAAAGGGTTTGAATGAAGCTTGCCAGTACGTCAATTTATAATTTAGTCCGTGTTCGGGATATTATCAAAAACACAGAGTAAACATTACATCAGCTGATAATGAGCGGGATTGTTTGGATTTTATGATGTAGTTCAAAATGTATTATCATCCATCTACATTTTCTACTATCTGTAGATAGATAGCAGTTTATCCTCTCTAAAAATAATAAAATAAGTAGATGTCTTCAAACAAATATTATTTTATCGTAAATCTAAAATGCATAATTTGTACAACCTATCACAAGAAGTAAATTTTCAATCAAACCTTTTTTGTTTTGTTTCCTTGGGCGCTGTGAATCTTTCTTGTCACTGTCATTGTCAATTTCACTCCGAATGCATTGGGTCCATTCGGAGTGAAATTGACAATGATATAATAGCCAACCAGACGTCAGAAAATATAGATTTAACAATAATAATTGTTTTTTGTAAAATTACGTCATTGTTAGGTTTACTTACCAAAACCAAACAAGTACCTTGTTACGCTTGGTAGGTTTACTTACCAAAATCAAACAACTGGCTACACTATCCCCGGTGCACATAGGCTGAGTATATTATATTTTCAAAAAAGTTAGGGATTCGTTCTAAAACCGTGCGAAACCGGGAAGGTTCGCTAGTAAATTATAAAAATAACTTTGTTCCCACTCGATTCTGATTTGTTTCATATCTCATTTGATTAAAGTTATTTAGTAAATAAAATCTAGCTTAAGCCCGCCGTTTTGCACATATTTTACCTGATAAGGAGTTACCTGGCCCCAGATATAATCATCATCATCAGCCTATATTAGTCCACTGCTGGACATAGGCCTTCCCCAATGAGCGCCATAGCACCCTGTCTTCAGCTTGATGCATCCAGCATCTGCCTGCAGTCTTTCGCAGGTCGTCATCCCACCTGGTCGGAGGGCGTCCTACTCCACACGTCCAGATATAATACGTTCTTTTAATTTCCATGTAATTTTTTATAATTTTGAATTTAATAAATCTCATTTGATCGAAATCTAATAGGTATTTAATTTTGTATGATCTCAGAAACAAAGCCTATCTTTAAATTGATGACGTTTTGCTAACATTACTTTTTATTTATTTATTTATTGTAATAAGTTGCATTAAATAATAGAGTTACAGTAGTGAAGTAGTTTTATATTGAGTAGGTATTCGTAGAGTCGAACGGTGTTCGCAAACGCCTTATTGAAGTTTGTTTTGCTGACCGTACAATTAATTTTACATAAACAACTAATAGACAAAAATATAGTATAGTTATTAAAATATTGTTTATGGTATAATAGATTTTTGTGGACCAATAATTTGGTCTCACTTTATTGGGGCGAGTTTGGTCTTTTGGAACCAGTTGAAACAACAAATGTGTTTATTTAAATTACTTTTTAATTTAATTACAATAATCCATTCATGTTGTTTCTCAAGTAGAAATACATTTATTTATTTTCTACTTATGAAGTTGGGCTAGAGCTCAACTTCACCGTTACAATAGAACGCGTTTAATATAATTATGAAAAACTCATTAATTGTACTTTAAACAAGTTCAGCTCATTTTACCGACATAAGTTAAACACGGTTTAAGTAATAAACCGAGGTCAAGAGCTGTCATGTCACACAATAGGTATTACGAATTTGAACTCGATCAAGCTGAACTTAATTAGCTTTGGCAACAAACGGTGAAATTGGACCTAACTAATTTACTAGTAATTTATTACTTAGGTATCTAAAGTACTAGGAGAGTGGAAGGAGAAAAGAGAGATCGGAACTGCAGATCGTATAAGCATTTTTCCCAAGGCGGGAATTGAACCCGCAACCTCCTGCATCGCAGGCAGACCTTTGCCCGCCATGCCACATCCGTCGCCAAAGAAAAATTGGACAAAGATATTGGACGAGTGGAATTTCATCCTAAAACAGTCTACTTTGTATACCCAGTAAAACCCGTTCGAACCCGCGTGCAGAAACTAGAATTTAAATACACTACTCATAAAGTCAATAAAAAATCTTTACGCCACGTGCCGGAACCTACGTCACTTTTATATAACAAATAAAATCATTTATTTCAGACCATAGAAAAATAACAGATCTTATTTAACTTATTCTACGGTCCATAGTAATATATACCTTAACACTTTGACTGCTGAAATCACACGGTATGTGTTTTCTACAAGTGACTAATATGCGTAAATCCACACTAGCGCAGCGGCTGAGAAAATACAGATCTGTGTGACTCAGCACAGCCGTAATATTTTCCGAACGAAACGCATGTGCGGCGCAACACAACCGCTGTGTAGAGCGGCAGCACGAATTTTTTAGGTTAAAAAAAAGATCGCAGTCGTCGAAAAAAAATCGCAGTCAAAGTGTTAAAACTAGCATACATAAAATATAAAGAAAATACTAAATTAATGACACGCTTATTATGATAACGCCGACAGCGTGTAAATGTCGAAATCAGGGTGTCAGCTGACGTCGGTGCACGACACGACTTTTGATTACCATTTTCATTTAACTCGCGCAACCTGGCAACCCCATCGTCGAACACCTGAATAAGTAATTCCTCGTGAAAGGATGTTTGTACGGCCCCTTATCTGGGAGATACGGCCTAATAGTTCCTTAGGGTCTTTAGGGCTAAAGAAAATGCTCTAGTGAGGGTAAGACACCTGCAAAATGGTTATGTTAACGGGCTGAGATGGAGGTATAGAGGGAAAATAAACACAGGTAGGTACTGCAAAATTATGGAAGTCAAATGGAGAATGGTACATCAAACAGTAAAATATGAAAATAGTCCAAGACGTCCAAGTCTATTTAAGTTTAATAGTTAATTTTTAAGTGATACTGTTTGTTATCCCTAAGAAAGAAAAATAAAAGTAAATAAAAGTCACTTCTTTTCAACGACCTCTATGGCGCGGTGGGCGAAGGTCCGCCTGCAACGCTGGAGGTTGCGGGTTTAATGCCCGCCTCGGGAAAAATGTTTCTACGACCTGGGTGTTTTGGACGTTTTCTATGTAAAATAAAAAATATCAATCTTTGTATTATGAACTTACGAGTAGGTAGGTATTTCAGTATAGTATCTTAGTACCCATGACACAAGCTCTCCTTACCTTGGGGCGCTAGATAATGCTGTGTGAATTATCCAGCATTATTTATTTGATATCATTTATTATCTGGATATTATTGTATCTATTAAAAATGTTATTACGGTCAAACTAACGCCGTTCATCAAAAACACAGTTATTCTTTACGAAGGTAATTTAAAAATATCTCAACCTACAATACAACATCTCATAAACGCGTAAAATTAAATTCCCTACCTCCTAAAGACCTCCATTCAAATCTTCAACAAAAAATAAGCACGCCTTTTTTCTCAATTAATCAAATCGGGTAGAAAAAAGCGAGACCATTGCCTCTTGTAAAACTTTAAAAAAAACTTCGCGTCGATGCATTGACGTTCTTCCTTTCAGCGGCTGTCAAAATGACAGCTGATTTATTATCCGCCATTGTGGCATTACGTTGGCGCGAAACTCATTTATACTACTAATGACATTTCGTATTTAAAATGGCGGCAAAAACATAAGTTATAGTTTTTTGAGATAATCTTTGTTCCTTTAATTTGTGGCTTGTGAGTGGCCTTTGACTTGGGTTATAATTATTTTGCTATTGATAATTGTCTAACTGTTGTTTCATTTTGAAATTGGTTAGGTATTTTTCTTACAGATGCCAACCGCAATCATCGCACTAATATTATAAATGTGAAAGTTTGGATGTTCAAATCATCATCATCAGCCTATGATAGTCCACTGCTGGACATAGGCCTCCCTTTCTTCAGCTTGACGCATCCAGCATCTGCCTGCAGTCTTTCGCAGGTCGTCACCTCACCTAGTCGGAGGGCGTCCTACACTACGTTTACTGTCGTAGACTCCACTCAAGAACACGTTTGCACCAGCGCGGTTGTCGGTTCTTCGCGAGATATGGCCGGCCCACTGCCACTTTAGCTTGCTAATTCTTAGAGCTATGTCGATAACTTTGGTTTTCTGTCGGATGTATTCGTTACCAATCTTATCCTTCTGAGAAACTCCGAGCATAGCTCTGTAGGTCATAACGGGTAGGACGCACTGGTTGAAAACTTTCGTTTTCAAGCATTGCGGTATGAATGACCTGACGTAGTTTCTCAAACGCTGCCCAGCCTAGCTGGATCCTCCTTTTTCCTCCTTCCTTGAATGTTCAAATGGATGGATAGAATTGTCCAGTATTATTTATATACTTATATATATTTAATGAGTGCCATAGCGCTCTGTCTTCAGCAGGACGCATCCAGCATCTTGTCTTTGAAGTCAGTTTTTAGCTTTTTCACCACAGTCAATTTATTAAGATACCGATCAGTATAAGTTATAAGCATATTATTAGATTTTTAAGACACAAATGTGTTTCTACACATTGAAACTTCCAAAAACATTATTAAAGTAAAAAAGTAAAAAATCATTTATTTCTTTAGGCTTACAAAATAAGCACTTAGACAAGTCATATTTTATATATAAATTATTATCAAATACAATTATTTTACTGTTCACTTCAATTTTTTGTCCCATAGTGGAAGAAGTGAAAAGAAACCACTAGCATGTTCATCTCTTATATGTCTAATACATGGTTATTTGCCTCTTTATTCTTGATTGAATGCGGAAAAAGGGTATTTTTGTAATTGAATTTCTTTTCGACTAAAAGGGCCCAATGGCCAGGTCAATGCCCCGATTCCTATAACCGCTTAGTAGTGAGGTGCTGAACCGTAAAAGAATGGTCGTTCTCTCAAATAGCCCCTAATGTCTTCATTATGCTCGTAACGGGAAGAGTTTTATTAATGCTAATTTTATGGACAATGTTGGTCACCCCTGCTTTGCCATCGGAATTTTGAGAAGATACAAATAAAGAAACACCATTTATGAGCAAGGAAATACAGAAATAGAAATACAGAAATACAATTTATTGGTAAAATTAATTTACGTGCATGTAATTTTTTCATATGAATAGTTTAGTTATAATTATAATACAAATTGTAATTTATCATCACTAGGCATAATTTAAGATGAAAACATAAATAAAAACAAATAAATAACTTTTTATATGTTCAATTTTGGCACTTGCGCATCCTCCGTTATATTTCTGTTGACCTGATACTTTGAATGAGGAACTCTGTTACAGTAATATAGTCGTCTTGGCAGTTTTCGTTTATTAATCTGACTGTACAAAGCCCCGTTTATTATGTGCACGCGAGTTGACGACTGAAAAAATTGGTAAAATTGGAAAGAAAGAAAAAGAAAGAAAATACATTTATTGATTCACAAGTAGGTACAGCTTGCTACTAAATAATAATAATATATAAGTAAACAAGAACATAAAGAAATAAATAAAATTAACTACGTATGTATTATATACAAGCAACAAGCGACTCCACAAAGCGAACCAATAGGTCCTGTCTCAGCATAATGTTGCTCTATTTCTCCTCAAGAAGTAGAGCAACGCTGGTTTTCTGACAGAACCATTGGCGTGCGCGTGTCCACACGGGTGGCACACACAGATAAGACAAAAATATATATACACATTAAATTGACATCTTAAAACCTAAGATTAACTCTAACTTAGCACTAAACACACGATCATGACTTCACAAGAATAGACAAAAAAAAATGTTTTTTTTTTCGTTCGTCCAAGCATCTATTGAGATAACACTTACAATCCAGACGCAACTGGAAGGTGCCAACTCGCGGATGATTTCGATTTTCAAGCCCGCGAGTTGACGAATAAGTTAAAAAATTTGATACGGAAATGGTTACAAGGTTAGTCACCCCTGTATTTTATGGTGTCATAGGGTCAGCTCACGGCACTTCGTGTCCCGGTGTGCACTAACCCTTATAATTATGTAGATGTGACTAGAATAGAATGATGGACAATCAACACAGCACCATATTTAGGTATATCATTATTTATATTCGTCTAAAGTTGGGTTAAAATCAATTTTGCTATCCTAGAAGCTTGTATTTTTTTTTCATATACTTTCTTACTTGGGTGTATAGTAACAGAAATGACTAACGAACTTTCAGGGGCGGTGCAGGTTTTATCACAGAGTCCTGGAAAAATATATAAAAAACCCCGGACTTTAGTTTTTTTTTAAAATAAATAAAACAGCCTTTGACGAGATAAGTTGATATTATCCTTAGTTTTAGATGGTGATAATATCAATCAGTGTAGAAATACCACGTTTGTATGGAAAGATAAGCGACTCGTTTAATATTATAGTCGAACTAGCGGACCTTCCCGGCCTCGCACGGTTTTAGTACGGATCTATAACTTTTTAGAAAATATAGCCTATGTTCACCGGGGATAGTGTAGCTTCCCAACGGTGAAAGAATTTTTCAAATCGGTCCAGTAGTTTCGGAGCCTATTCATTACAAACAAACAAACAAAAAAAATCAAACCTATCCTCTTTATAAAATTAGTATATATAAATAAATAATAAAATAAATAATGCTGGACAATTCACACAGCATTATCTAGCCCCATGGTAAGAAGAGCTTGTGTTATGGGTACTAGATAACTGATATACATAATACAATATATTACATAGATAGATATTTTTTATTATACATAGAAAGCAACCAGAACACCCGGAACAAATATCTGCAGATCGTACACACAATTGTTCCGAGGCTGGAATCGAACCCGCAACCTCCTGCGTTGCAGGCGGACCTTCGCCCACCGCGCCACATCGGTCGTCAAATATAAAAGCTGGTATAAGATATGAAGCGGACAAACAGTTAAACCTATTTGGTGTCTTAAAGTACATACTGACTTTTTTTTATAGTTTTTATTGCAAAAGTAAGGTATTCTTAAACCCTCAGTAAAACAAAATGCATGCTCATGGTGTTTTAAAATGGTTATGGCTTTGTCGAGTCAGTTTAGTACTACTTGCTGTCGGTGGCTTCGTCCGTATGTATAATAGTGGTAATTTAAAACTTTTGAAACTACATATCATGGTTATGAACACTAAAGTCAAGGGGATATTTACCATGATTTGATTTTTTTGTTATTCCGTAATCATGGCGCATGAAACTGTGCCGAAATATTGGATAACTCAAAAATCTAATCATGGTAAATATCCCGTTATGACTTTAGTGGTAATTTATTTTGAATGAAGAAATTATAAAAAATATCGATCTATGTAATTTCAAACATTACCTATTTCAAACATTCTTTCACTATTGTATGGAAAATGAATCGAGGTGGTCTCACAAAAACGTATCGCGCGAGGGACAAGTATTTGTCCCGAAGAACTTAAAAAAACTGTTCTACCAAGGAGTTTGAAGTCATCTTTATTTTGTTGGAAATGGTAAACATAACCTTATGTCATTGTCAAAGTCAGGTTGAAGTATCACAATGTCAGTGCTATTAGCTTAGACAACTGTCGTCTCTGTCTAGATAGGCTCTCTCTCTTGCTCTGTAATGGCTGTTCGTGCAGAACCGATTATAATAAACTTTATCCGATTTCATCTAATAAACTCTTTGATTTCGTTCATAACCCATCATATTTTACATACAACAATTCAAGAAGCAGTTTTATTTTTCTTAACACTTTGAGTGCTGAAAACGCACGGTATGAGTTTTCTACAAGTGACTAATCTGCGAAAATCCACACTAGCGCAGCGGCTGAGAAAATACAGATCTTTGTGACTCAGCAGAGCTGTAATATTTTTCGAACGAAACGCATGTGCGGCGCAACACAACCGCTGTGTAGAGCGGCAGCACGAATTTTTCAGGTAAAAAAATAGATCGCAGTCGTCGAAAAAAAACCGCAGTCAAAGTGTTAAAACAATTCAAACTACAGAGCTCGCCACCACTGAAGTCTTACGGCAAAAGCGGGAACTAAACATTACGTACAACAACAACAGCACTGAAGTCCGATAGAAGCGCCGCGTCTATCGGACTTCAGTGTTGGCGCGGACTCTATTTTTTCCATTCGCAAAACAACTCCATCCCTGATCCGCAGAGTGCGGGACAGCCACAACAGCATCCAGGAAAACCATAGCGGACAGAAACTCATCCCCGCTGTGGGCATGTCTTGTTCGCAGTGATCCCGTCAAATATATCTTTCTTATAGGGATCACTCTGCGAAAGGGACATGCATATGTTATTGTTCTAGACACGACGAGTCTGTTTTTAAAATCTAATTGATACTATTAGCGAAGTTATGTCTTATGTATAGAATAGGCAATAGTAACTACGTGTCGTCTCCGATTACGACATAGATTGTTGTAGTTATTAGGGACTTGTTTATTCTCGAACGCAAGGAACGGAACATTGCTCCAGTAATAATAAGAACATTCTAGTAAGGCTCTGTAGATATAAAAGGCCGAGCCTGTTTACGATTAGAGTAGTTCATGGGTAGTTCTTGTTTAGTACTGGTCAGTTCTTGTCTGCGAGTCGAATAAAAGGAAGACTGGAGAACTGGAGTATTATTTCAAAAACCCCTAAGGAAGAAAATTAAAATATACAGTCCACTGCATCCAATTCAGTTATATTATAATTAATAATCTAAGTTTTCGAAATCCGACTTCTGACTTGTCGAGCGAATTTCTATTCAAACGAACTATTACAAATTGTAAACCATTCTATGACATGATTTTTAATTATTCGACTTATTATGATTTATGTGTATTTGAATTTATATAAAATGTAAACCAATTTTTGACTTGTAAAGTGGTTTTATGAATAAATAATAATAAATAATGCTGGACAATTCACACAGCATTATTTAGCCCCAAGCTAAGCAGAAGCTTGTGTTATGGGTACCAGATAACTGATATACATAATACAATACATTACATAGATAGATATTTTTTATTATACATATAAAACGATCAGAACACCCGGAACAAATATCTGCAGATCGTGCACACAATTGTTCCGAGGCGGGAATCGAACCCGCAACTTCCTGCGTCGCAGGCGGACCTTCGCCCAACGCGCCACATCGGTCGTCAAACTAATTAATTGTACTTGTGTATTTCTATAGTAGAATCCTAAATTAAATAAGTTTTATTTAATTTAGAATTCTACTAACCCTCTATAATTATATTTTTGTGTGTTTACTAACTAAATATCGATCCATGGATATCCGAAATAAAGAGATTTTATTTTATTTATTTATTAACATAATTTTTTCGAGAAGCAAACAGACAAACACTCTTTCAACAAACCATCATATTATTATGAGTCAAGATATGAGACATCAGTCGGTAGGCATCATACAATAGGTAGATATGTACATATGTATAATATGACAACACTGGTCAATTGTACTCGTTCTTGGAAATCTGGTTCTTTATTATGAGAATTCACCTCTATGGTCATAACATAACCCACGTACCTCTACCTTGTTTTTAAGCGTTCACACGATTTATATCTACTTTTGTTGTGTATTTATTAGCTTATTCTAGTTTTCAACCTTGAAATACTCTGTAAAGGATAAAACTGGAATTCATCATCATCATCATCATCAGCCTATAGCAGTCCACTGCCGGACATAGGCCTCCCCCAATGAGCGCCATAGCGCCCTGCCTTCAGCTTGCCGCATCCAGCATCTACCTGCAGTCTTTCGCAAGTCGTCATCCCACCTGGTCTGAGGGCGTCCTACACTACGCTTACCGAGTCGTGGTCTGTCTGACCCTATAGAATAGAATAGAATATAAAAACACCTGTGTCCATTTATTTGGACACAGGTACAAAATACAGGCATAGAATAACAAACGGCAAATAAAGTAGTTTATCATGGGGGTAAGTGACACATTAGGTGATATAAATAATAAAATAAAACTACCTCCATGACCCTGCGCCGAAATATGGGCATGTAGGCCTATGTAGGTATGCTAGATCATTAAAACTACGCAACGGATTTTGATGCGGTTTTTAAATAGATAGAGTGATTTTTATTTATTTGTTTAAACTTTATTGCACTATTAGAGGTACAAAGGGTGGCTTTCTGATTTTCACGCGGGCGAAGCTGCGGGCGCAGCTGTTTTCTACATCATACAGTTTTCGTTAGAAACGTATCACATTTTGTAAACAATGTAGCTTTAATATTTTGTTACAATATGGCCGCTGGCACAGAGATACCATTGTTTTCTGAAACAAAGATCCTTATTAAAACTCGTAAACATGGTCGCGGTAGATAATAACATAAAACTGGTTGTTAATAAATAATAAGTGACTATACTCAAGGCAAATTCTATGTGAAATACTTGTAAACAAACATATAGAGTCATGTGGGGTAAACGTACGCGGCGAATAAGTGTCCGCAGTGAATATTGTGCGGATGAAAGCAGGTCGAGAGCTGTCGCGTTTCGTTCGCGTTTGACCACCGATCTAGAGGACTGCGTCACAGGTTTGCCGTACAATGCCATGGAAACTTACGTGACAATATTGCTTTTGCACGGATTTGTTATTTATTTCTTAGAAATTTATTTGCATGCTAAAGCCATATTATTGGTCTGATTGAATAATAAAGTGACTAGGAACAGAAGAAATTAATCAATATTTTGTGTGAATTTAGGTGTTTTGTCTAAGGTAAGTCATATTTCGAAATTTTATTTTTATTTGCTTTGATGGCATGGGGTAAGTGTCCGCAGTAATTAAAATGCATATACTTTCTTCGTCATAATTTTTGCTTTCTAGACTGAAAATCCCTTACAAATACTATATAAGGAAATGTCCTGACCGGAAAGTCAGTACACAAGAGCAGATTTATGCAGTCAAAATGTTGATGGAAGAGGGAAAATCGAAACGAAAAGCCGTAGAAATCGTTGAAATCGATGAGAGTACGTTGAGAAAATGTCTGAAACTAAATTCCACAGCAGTATCAATGGGAAGATATAAACCAACAGTTACTCATGAAAAAGAGGTACGTTATTATTTACTACATCTGATGTTCATGCTGTCCAGGTTTTTATGAAAACATCCTCACCATCGTTTTACAATCAAGGTTATTGTATAACTATCTATGTGATAATAATAAAATATAACTTTGTTTTCTTTACAGGAAGAAATTTATAGCCATAGCAAAGCTAATGACGAAAGGTTTTACCGTCTCACTTTGAAAGCACTGATAAAATCGGTTTATTAATTTGCGTACACTTAACCGAAGGCGTGCGAACACTTTCCCGCTGATGGGGGTAAAAATCCGCATTTCCCTTGCTACTTTAATGTTTAAGTAGAAGAAACAATTATTGTTAGAATTGAGTTTTGTTTTCCTTCACAGATATTTTTAACATTAGAATAAAAGTTTTTTCTTTTCAATTAACAACATCTTTTATTCTGGAAGCAATTTACTACAAAATGCGTACGTTTACCCCACATGACTCTACAAAGAAGTTCAAGTAGCTTGGCGCTGTGTAGTTTCAGTTTATTATTTTTTGCAATATTAATTATAGGAAAGGCCTCGAATCACCGTTAGTGTACAAACATTTCTCATAGAATTTAGCTGGAGTATAGGTACCTAGAATTCTAGAACGTAGGCTAATAAGAAGAATATTCGGGATATGAGTGTGAATGAATGTTCGCGTGACAAATAATATCATCATCATCAGCCTATATTAGTCCACTGCTGGACATAGGCCTCCCCCAATGAGCGCCATAGCGCCCTGTCTTCAGCTTGACGCATCCAGCATCTACCTGCAGTCTTTTGCAGGTCGTCATCCCACCTGGTCGGAGGGCGTCCTACACTACGTTTACCGAGTCGTGGTCTCCACTCAAGAACACGTTTGCCCCAGCGGCCGTCGGTTCTTCGCGAGATATGGCCGGCCCACTGCCACTTCAGCTTGCTAATTCTTTGAGCTATGTCGATAATCTTGGTTCTCTGTCGGATGTATTCGTTACGAATCCTATCCTTCAGAGAAACTCCGAGCATAGTCTTTCCATAGCTCGCTGAGCGGCTTTGAACTGGTGGACCAGCCCTATCGTGAGTGTCCACGTCTCAGCTCCAAATCAAATAATATGTATTTTATTCATCGATTATTATCGTCAATATACCTCCATTAGACCTCAATCTCATGATGGTAAGTGATGATGTGGCCGACGATGAATCACGAAGGTCTAGAAGACATTTTAGTCTTGACAAGACATCAACATCTCCAATTTTCCGATCATACAAACATTCGTCCCTCGCCGGAATCGAACCCGCAATACGTCTCACTCAGATCTCAAAAATCTTCAGTCATAACCAACGGTCACTATAGCCTTGTTTTTTAGAAGTTTCTATCAATTTGATGCTGTAGACTTCCTATCTATCTAAAACCGACGCCTACGACGCAGAATATCAAATTATCAACTCTACTCCACCGACATAAAGCCATTGCGGCAATCGAGATGTACGCAAATGAAAATCTAGGTGCTCGGAAGCAATCTTTCGATTGCTATACCTATTCGATTGCTATTGGATTCTAATCGAATGGCCCGATCCGAATGGATATCGATTTTTCACTCGATTTCATATGATTGCTTTTTTACGTCCTATATGGAGCCTACCTGGTCAGCCATTAAAACATCTGTGTCGGCATCCATCTTGAATCTAGTGGCTGGATTCTGTCCGGAGTTATCTGCCGGGCATCATAAATGTAAAATGCGATGGAAATAATATATTTATACCTCTGGTAATAATTTATTACAATATTTATTTATGTGCTAAATAAATAAATATAATTTGATAAGTTCAAATAGTGTGTGATTATTCTGAAAAAATTCACATTGGTTAATCTCTGAACATCCTACAATAATGTAAAAACTTAACTGTAAAAATGCGCGCTTTACAAAGTGCTCATACGACTTAATTAAGTTATGTAACTTTCGTTTAAAATTTGTATAATTTTAGTAATAAATGATTTAATAAGTGTTAGTTATTAGAAATAGTATTTTCATCAAAAACTTTTAAAGGCGTCCAGCCATCTACGATTGTAAAAATTTGTGTTAAATAAAGAACTTTGAAAAACAAAACAATGTAAAATGAAGAAATCGCTAAGAATGAAGCTGTGATACATAATGAATAATCAAATGAACTTACCCTTACGTGAAGTTCGATCATAATAATATGTGAACAGCTTTATTCGATGCGATTTATCATCATCATTAATCATCATCATCAGCCTATAGCAGTCCACTGCTGGACATAGGCCTCCCCCAATGAGCGCCATAGCTCCCTGTCTTCAGCTTGCCGCATCCAGCATCTACCTGCAGTCTTTCGCAGGTCGTCATCCCACCTGGCCGGAGGGCGTCCTACACTACATTTACCTAGTCGTCATGGTCTCTACTCAAGAACACGTTTGCCCCAGCGGCCATCGGTTCTGCGTGAGATATGGCCGGGTCACTGCCACTCCAGCTTGCTAATTCATAGAGCTATGTCGATAACTTTGGTTCTCTGTCGGATGTATTCTATGCGATTTATATATGTAGGTACGTACGGGGCGTAATGTAACATGTTACACAGCGAGCGTGCGTGGAGTCAGTACAAAAGAATTCTTCCCATGTTTCCAAACAGTGCAAGAATAATTATAAATTCCTTACCTACTTCATTCAGACTTCATAGGTTACATAGGTTTATAGTTTACACCAAATAGCACATAATAATAAAAAAAAACATTAAATAGGTAAGTAATTGAAAAGAACAACACAATAATCAAAACCAAGATAAAAATAATCACCTAATAATTTGTCAATGTTGAACAATAGTAAGGAATTTGAAGTAACGATATAGCCGCCAGATGTATCATCAAGGCGTAGAAAACACCCATTCCTTCTTAACCTTAAAATCATCAGACCAAAGAGAATACAATAACTACATAAAACATCAGACTATAATATGATAATAACTGAATTCTTCAGCAACCAGTTTGTTGGTCAGGTTGTCCTTCGACATAGGCCTCCCCTAGCTTCTTCCAATCATCTCTGTCACGAGCTAGTCTTCTCCATCCTTTTGGTATCTATTTGACGTCCCTTTCTTCTTTTTCCATTCCTAGGATACCATTCCATCACATCTTTCGTCCATTTTCCTTTATTTGTTCTGGTAGTGTGGCCGGTCCGATTACATTTGAGATTTTTAATTTTTTGTAGAACATCGGTAACTTTTTTTTTTTTCCTTATTTTTGAAGTCGTCCATCTGTCGCATAGCCGTATATTTTATGTCTACAGTCGTATTCCAACTTCTATCACCAGCGCAAAATCCATGCAATCTTTTAAAGTACAACTAAAGAAATGGCTGATAGGTCAATCGATATAATGTGAATGAATTTATGACGCTCAAATGTAATGTATAATGTATTTTTATTATTATAATAGATTATAATTATAATGTATGTAGTTTTTAAATATAAATAAAAACTCAGAAAAAGAATGCGGCTTTGCGAACGCAATAGGGGAAGTCACTTCGAGCATAGAGCAAGATAGTTTTTTTTAATAATTTTTTGATGTTGCACTTTGACTTATTTTGAAAAAAGCACATGATAACTTTAAATGGTTCACTTTTGCATGATGCACATGGGGGAGAAAATTATCGTAAATAGTCACCCCTATCAACACCTAACGGGAATACGTCAAATTACCAATAACCCTGTTTAATACTATTTGCCTGCAGACATAGGCCTCCATAGATAAACGCCGTATTAGCTTATATCCTCTATGCACCTGCCAAAGAGTATGTTGAAGGAAAGGAACTCCACATAAATGCTAAAAGGAGTTTTTAATTCAAAGTTCGAAGCAAAGAGTTCGAATATATTGTAACTCTATGGTTTGAAGCTAACTAAAGAGGTTTTATTAGCTTGCTTGGGTTTATTTTGTTGCTTTTGACATCGCTTTGGACCAATGAACAAGCTCCATTGAATGCTAAAAGGAGTTTTTAATTCAAGGTTCAAAGCAAAGACTTCGAATAGATTCCAACTCTATGGTGTGAAGCTTACTAAAGAGGTTTCATTATCTTCTCTTGGGATTATTTTGTTGCTTTTGACATCGCTTTGGATCAAACAGACAGAATACAATACATCGACTACGTAAGAATTATTTTATTTGAAAGCGATGCGTAAGACTTTAGACGACGATTTATTGACGAGTAAACTGTCATAGTCTATTCACTGTCATGCCACCAATTTTTTATAAAACATCAGTTAAAACATAGTAAAATCACAAAAAAAATGCTCAGTAATACAAATAAACAATCAACGGAATCTAAAGAAAAGCAGCTTTGCAAAGGTATGTCCATATGTTTGCGATAATTGACGACGTTGGCGGTGGATTGGGTAAGGCGCACTCAAATGCAGTAGGTATGGGTTTGATCCCCCTAAGATCTGTGACTTACGCGATCTGAACACATGTAAGCACTAATACAACGGGTATTTATCGCGATAATTTACCAATTTTTCCCGACGTTTGAACAGGCTGAGTGGTGGTGTGCGTGATTGTGGATCTACGAGTAGTATATTGAATGTTGCAATGTTACACTGCAAGAATTAAGAACAAAAGATGGTTTATTAATTTTAAATGAATAATTGTATGGTTAAAACAGAAAACCAAAGTTATCGACTTAGCTCTAAGAATTAGCAAGCTGAAGTCGCAGTGGGCCGGCCATATCTCGCGAAGAACCGCTAGGGTAAACGTGTTCTTGAGTCGAGACCGCAACTCAGCAAACGTAGTGTAGGACGCCCTCCGCTAGCCAGGTGGGATGACGACCTGTGAAGGACTGCGGGCAGATCCTGGATGCCTCAAGCTGAAGACAGGGCGCTATGGCGCTCATTAGGGGAAGTTTATGTCCAGCAGTGGACTAACATAGGCTATTGCATAGACGACCGATGTGGCGCGGTGGGCGAAGGTCCGCCTGCGACGCAGGAGGTTGCGGGTTCGATTCCCGCCTCGGAACAATTGTGTGTACGATCTGCAGATATTTGTTCCGGGTGTTCTGGTCGTTTTCTATGTATACTAAATTAATATCTATCTATGTAATGTATTGTATTATGTATATCAGTCATCTAGTACCCATAACACAAGCTCTGCTTAGCTTGGGGCTAGAAGATGCTGTGTGAATTGTCCAGCATTATTTATTTATTATTTTTATTGATTATGTTTTTACAGAGTGCTGCATGATACAGAACCCTTTGTACGTGAGTCCAACTCACACATGGCGGTTTTTATAACTAAGAACGCGTGCAAAACCACGTGCAAACCACTAGTAAATAACATACATTTTCAGGAGATGGAACGGAGGTCTCTCAATCTTTGGAAAGCAATACCGCACCAGATGAAGAGTTGGAGACGCTGCTTGCAAACATCGGTCCCGGAGACCTGTACGTCATCGGCAGGCTATGGATAGAGGTCTTGAGGACCGGCCTGCTGGGGACCAACTGGTCTCTGATACCGACGGTGTACGCTGCGCCGCCGCCGCCCGAGATACCGAAGAAACCGCCTTATATGAAGTACGTACAGTCAATTGATTTTTAAATTTGTTTTAGTTTTTTTTTATGAATTCTATGGCGCGGTGGATTTGCGAAGGACTGCTAGATGCTGGATGCGGCAAGCTATGGCGCTCATTAGGGGAGGCCTTATCTACATTTCATATGAAAATTCGACTAATTTTAAAAGAACGAGATTACATAACACGGTTATTTGACATAAAAGGGAATCTGAAACACTGTTATATAGTAGATTTAGTTAAATAAATAAATGTTTTTATTTGGACCCAAGTAACAATTTCTTGTTCTATAGCAGTCCATAGAAAGTATCTCAAACACCACTTTTGGTACTATAAAAGCCCAAAGAAGGTCGAGTAAAGCCGATTTGGCGCAATTATATCACCAAAAAGTGACATAGTAGAACCGTAGAAGTGTTAGCGGTGACATTTTAGCTCTATAAAGTTGATATAGTGGTAATCGTATGACAATCTTTTGACAAAGTGGGTACAGTAACGCTACTTTAGTGTCATTTTATACTGTAGTAGCGTTCGTGTTACCATTAAAGTGCCAATTTGTTCTATAGTAGAGTCCGTAATTCCGATACATCACAAATATCTTTCTTTCGGCATCGGCAGATCGACACGGTCGAAAAAATAAATTATCTGTGTAAAGTGATTTCAGTTCAAGGATTGTAACGTGGTTAGTTTATATTATCTTATTTTGACATTGAATAACTCGTTCAATACTGCAAAACTTTCGTGCGACAAAAGTCATACCGATATTAGTAGGTACTATTTTTATTTAGTATTTTTAACGCGTCTCCGGTTTATTGAGTTTTTAATAAAATAAAATATTCATATTATATTAAAGGTACCGCAGTTTTGTAATATAATAAATGATTTTTTATCTTATCTTTATCTTATTTTAATATCTCATACATCAGACATTATTTTTTTGCTGTTGTTATAGATTTTTTCTTTCGTGCGAGTGTTAACTCGCACGTGGCTCGTTTTTTAGTTTGTATATCGAGCAACACTTAATTTTTTCAGATACAAAGATCTGCCAATCTACAAAGCGCCACATTACGAGTATAAGGACTACAAGGAAGACGAGCATAAATGTGCTATGATGAAAAGAAAACTGATACATGAAATTGTTATGCCTTATGTGACGTAAGCGATTTTAAATCATAGTTTAATACCACATAAACAACTTTTTCAACAAGTTGCTCGGAGTTTCTCTGAAGGATAGGATTCGTAACGAATACATCCGACAGAGAACCAAAGTTATCGACATAGCTCTGAGAATTAGCAAGCTGAAGTGGCAGCGGGCCGGCCATATCTCGCGAAGAACCGACGGCCGCTGGGGCAAACGTGTTCTTGAGTGGAGACCATGGTAAATGTAGTGTAGGACGCCCTCCGAGCAGGTGGGATAACGACCTGCGAAAGACTGCAGGTAGATGCTGGATGCGTCAAGCTGAAGACAGGGCGCTATGGCGCTCATTGGGGGAGGCCTATGTCCAGCAGTGGACTAATATAGACTGATGATGATGATGATGGTATATATATATTTTTTTTTTTTAATATTGCTGGACAATTCACACAGCATTATCTAGCCCCATGGTAAGCAGAGCTTGTGTTATGGGTACTAGATAACTGATATACATAATACAATACATTACATAGATAGATATTTTTTATTATTTATAAAAAACGACCAGAACACCCGGAACAAATATCTACAGATCGTACACACAATTGTTCCGAGGCGGGAATCGAACCCGCAACCTCCTGCGTCGCAAGCGGACATTCGCCCATCGCGCCACATCGGTCGTCAAAATGAATAATGCTGATCCAGCAGTTTCAAACATATCGATGATATGTTTGAAACTGCTGCATCAGCATTATTTATCCATATGAAATATTGATAGCGTTTTCTTTTGTTACCAATTATTTATTAAAGTGTCACCGTCTATATTGTTCGTTCATGTCCAGTCCATCCCAAGGTTGCCTGGAAGAGATCGCTCTCAGCGATACGGCCGCCCTTTATACCTTTATTCTATTTTTTTATTTTTGTATAATAAAGTCTTTTCTATCTATCTATCTATTTATGAATATGATGATTATTATGATGATAATATTATGTTGATGAAAAATGAAATTGATATGAATATATGTTTACATCTAAACAGAACTAAAGTTAATACAGATCTGCCGGGTGATTATGTAACTCGCGACCGGTTTGCGACAGGCGTAAATTAAGCAATCAGTGCTGTCAAACGTCAATTTTGTATTAGTTTGACACCAGCTACAACGTCAAAATTGGTTAAAATTGGAGTTTGACAGCACTGATTGCTTAATTTACGCCTGTCGTAAACCGGTCGCGAGTTACATAATCACAAAATGGGGTATGGTTTAAGTAGACAGAATTAATTAACAAAAGTGCTAATGATTCCCACACTAGGCTGGGCCTGTATCGTGGAAATCAATATGATTACCTGGTAAGAAGTGCCTCAATTTAATGTCAAATATATGCAGAGTTAAACAAAATAAAGAAACAGAAAAAAAAAATTATGCTTCTATTGATTCCAGTTCATTCCGCCAAAGCTTTACCCAAAATGGGAAAGAGGTGTGTTGTGAGCTGAATAACTGCAAGAATTTCGTCGCATACGAGTTCTGTAAGAAGAAGCAGAGTTTTGTCCACTACATGAGATGTCCCAATAATCTCGCTTTGAGGCAGGCTACGGTGGCCATGGGTGGGTTAGCTGGTAAGATTTGTTTTTATTTAGCCTGGTTCGACCCACTGCTGGGCAAAGGCCTCCCCAAATCTCCATTTCCACTGAGTGCGGTCACGCGCGGTCTCCCACCAATCTCTGAGGAAGGCGTTAAGGTCAAGCGCTTCCTTGGCCGACCTCGCAGGTGGCTTTCTTCAAGAATTATTAAAAAAATAAAAAAATAATAAGCCTTTATTGATGGTTGAAACAGTTAACAGTTAATACTAACTAATATTACAAAAACACGACCGTCCCGCACGAATAAAAATAAAACAAAAGACTGAGCGAAGTGAGCGAAGGCGATAGCATAAATAGGATTTCGCGTTCATAAGAGTGGGACAGAGACTCGGACGACAGCATCGTCGAACGGCGTAAGCGCCAAATCAAATTATTGTTTATTACAAGAAAACTACATAACTTATTACGAAACTGGTTTATGGAACCAAATAATTAGTGATAATCTACGAATCAAGACATAAATCATTTCAATAGACCGCAGGGTTCCTGAGATCTAGACCAAATTATGTGCGAAACAGTGCGAACATTTTCATGATTTTTTTATCGTATTTTTTTTTTCTCAATCACATTTTAACTTTTATGGAAACAAAGAAAAATTTTTGGATTTTATAAAATTCGAGTTTTTTTACGACGGAGACCCCGTGTTTGTGAGATCTAGGATCGTTTGACAGGCCAAACTCGTTAGGATCGTCTCTTAACTACTGATGTTTTCGGCGCTTGGTTTCCCGTCTTTTTTCCATCTTGTCTTTCGACAAAGGCCTCCTCTAAGGCTTTCCACTCGTTTTTGTCTTTTGCTATGCGTAACCATTCCGGTCCAGATTATTAAGAATTATTATCATAATCATAATTTATCCTACTAATATTATAAACGTGAAAGTTTGTGAGGATGTTTGTTGCTCTTTTACCCAAAAACTACAGAATTGATGAAACTTCACAATATAGCTTACATATCAGAATAACACATAGGCATTCATAAAGATATATTGTATATTATCTAAAAGATCTATCACCACGCGGGTGAAACCGCAGGGCGCAGCTAGTATAATAATGAGAAGCACCCCGTGGCTTCGCTTGAGTCGAAATCAACGTGTCAAATGGTTTATAAACCTTTCTCTTGAATCACTCTATCTAATAAAACAAGCGCATCAAAATCCGTTGCGTAGTTTTAAAGATCTAAGCATACATAGGGACAGACAGACAGCGGGAAGCGACGTTGTTTTCTATTATTATTTAGTGATAATTCATTAATTATTTCAGGCAAAATAGTCTAATACAGGGTAGAAAATACTTGAATACTACGACCTACATATACTATAATCTAACACACATAAAATAAACCTATTTACTAGTACGTATTATCACGGTGTGTAATATTTAAATATTGACTATAATATACCATATAAATAAATAATGCTGGACAATCCACACAGCATTATCTAGCCCCAAGATAAGCAGAGCTTGTGTTATGGGTACTAGATAACTGATATACATAATACAATATAGTTACCTACATAGATAGATATTTTTTATTAAACATAGAAAATAACCAGAACACCCGAAACAAATATCTGCAGATAGTAAACACAATTGTTCCGAGGCGGGAATCGAACCCGCAACCTCCTGCGTCGCAGGCAAATAGCTTGAGAATAAATAAATAAATATAAAAGTAATGAAAAAGTAATTACTTCATAATAACGCACACAGATCCCCTTTTCAATCCAACGATCCTATCCATTCACGGTTGTGTCATAGAGATCTCTCTTGAGCGATAAGACCGCCAAATTGTCACATATCTTGTATTATTATTTTTTATCTTGGGGGCCGTTCAAATATTACGTAAGCAGATTTATTACAATTATTTACCTCCCCATCCCCCTTGTCAGCAAAAGTAAGCAAAGCTCTTACCCCCTCCCCCCATGCTAACGTAAACATTTTTCAATTATAAATGTATTTTTTTTATATTATAATTATAATACACAAGTAAACAATACACTGACCGAGGAAATTTAGACAAGTGAATAGCGCGCGGTAATTCCCCTAATCGGTTCTAAGTCGCCTGCCTAAACGTATGCATTATTTGCGGGAATCCCCGAAAATGCGTTTCGTTTTCAAGCATAGACAATGTGAGGGTTGCCATTCGTGTAAAAAAATACATAACTACCGATGACGTAATCATCATCTAGACTCCCCTACCCCCCATGTCATCCAAAATAAGTAAAACAAAGACCCCCCCCCCCCCCCCCCTACCCCCTCAAAGTGCTTACGTAATACTTGAACGGCCCCATAACTGTTTTATTTTTTAGTGTGCAATAAAAGTATTGTCTATCTATCTGAAACAACTCTTTTCCAGGATTTTACCTTACCCGTAAACGAGTAGGAGTTTTCAGTAGACTGGTTGGCGCTGGCGCTGGTCTTCTCTTTACAGGTGCTATCTGCTTCCCTGAAGAATCAGACGTCTACGTCCGAGAGATCGCCTACCATACAAGTAAGAGATTTTTCTATATACCTACAGGGTTATTGGTAATTCGACGTATTCCCGTTAGGAGGTGATAAGGGGGACTATTTGCGATAATGATTACCCCCATGTGCATACTTAAAAATGGTTCATTTTTGCATGGTGCACATGGGGGTAAAAATTATCGCAAATAGTAACCCCTATCACCTCCTAATGGGAATACGTCGAATTACCAATAACCATGTATAGTTTAACATTATGTTTATATCATGTTTAAATAATCTATTACAGTTACTGGCATCTTCTCACTATACAACGCTTTCTGCAACAAAATGGTTGGTTTGCGGCAGAGAATACCTTGTCCTAAGGATATGCCACCGCCCGTCGCGCAGCGACCGCCTACAGAATGTACAAAGAAGAGGGAGGCGCTGAGGGCAGAGAAAGCTAAAAAAGCGGCGGAAGCGGCTGCTAAGAAATAATTGTTATTCATAACTCATCATCATTATCGGCCTATGTTAGTCTGCTGCTGGACATAATTTGCCTCCTCCCCCAATGAGCGCCATAGCGCCCTGTCTTGCCGCATCCAGCATCTGCCTGCAGTCTTTCGCAGGTCGTCATCCTACCTGGTCGGAGGGTGTCCTAAACGTTATAAATATTGTCCTAACTTATTTTATAAATAATAAAGGCGAAGGAAAAAGCGTTATTTTTAATGGTCTGTTAGATTAACAGCTGCGTAAGATTACATATTAGGGACAGATAGACAGCGGGACAAGAAACCAAAAAAAGTGCTATTTCTTATGCGGCCATACTATCGCGATAACGCGAAGATTTGCGTTGTTAAAAATACGTATTGACAAGAAACCAATCGCAAATAGCAATCCTTCCCGAATAAAGTCACTGACTGATTATTGGAAACTGTTGGGTTTCATATTTAGTACAATTGAAATAAAAAAAAAAATATATATCTATAATTGTGAATTCGTAAAGTCGCTAAATATCCCAACTGGGTCCTTTATCCCTACTTTACCCTCAGTTTGCTGAATGTATTTACAATAAAATTAACTTTGCTCGTTCAGAACTATTAATTATATTTTAATTCCTGTGATCACGGTAGCATGTAGGCTGTCGAAATGTCTTAAATTTTTTACAAATTTCATAGTAGATTGAACAATAAATTTGTTGTTACATATACGCATTATACAAAAAAATTATGTCAAACATAATGTCTAAGTTGCACATAGCCAAATATATTTTTATAACATGTTTTTTATTGTACTTTTTTTACAAAGTTGTAGTTTATTTACTTTTGTATCTCAATATATGGATGACAGTAAAAAAATATAAAATTACTGACAAAAATGTTTGTTTTTTATTAACGTCGCTAATCTTAAGAGTACACAAGTCGACGACGCGATCTCGTCGGTAAGTGAAGCCTAAATGTAAGCTATCTCGCCTGACATAATGATTATCAGAAGGAGATCTGCGTCCAGTCCAGCAGTGGATGAATGATGAACTGTTGAGGATGAGCTTGTTTTTGATTTATACCGGGTGATTATGTAACTCGCGACCGGTTTGCGACAGGCGTAAATTAAGCAATCAGTGTTGTCAAACGTCAATTTTGTATTAGTTTGACACCAGCTACAACGTCAAAATTAGTCAAAATTGGCGTTTGACAGCACTGATTGCTTAATTTACGCCTGTCGCAAACCGGTCGCGAGTTACATAATCGCCATACGGCGCAAAAAATCCGTCTCCGTAAATAAGATTTGTTTTGATTGTCAGATTGTAGTTCGATTGAAACCACAAAGTACTTTTCTACATAGATTGAAACACAGCCAACGTAAACACGTGGCACAATGCCGCAATGTGTATTCAAAAAAAGATGATGAAAAAAGAAAATGTTAAAAAAAGCTCTTATTTACAGATATGGCTTTTAGTTTTGATTTTGTATGTGATTCGAAATCTAGATAGTATTTGTGATCGTAGAGGATGAGGAATGTGCGAAAGGGCGCGTTAGGATGAAATGCACAATAATTAATTCTTGAAACGACCGTGGAAAATAGACACTTTTAGCACAAGGGTTATTATAGAATTATTGAATGTATCATTTCAAAATAAATTGAAATCAAGATCTTTTGAGATACTAAACTATGTCGAGACGGGCTTTATTTTAGAGTTTCTTTCTCCGTAGGTATATTATTTAGGCCTTCCCTATGAGCGCATAGCGCCCTGTCTTCAGCTCGCCGCATCCAGCACCTGCCTGCAGTATTTCGCAAGTAGTCATCCCATCTGACTGAAGGGTGCCCTACACTACATTTGCCGAGTCGCGGTCTCCCCTCAAGAACACGTTTACCCCAGCGGTTGTCGGTAGATACCTTAGTTGGCTCTTGCAACGTCCACGGGCAAGTTGAAGGGGTCGATTCTTACGCCGCGACTGCCATGGCATTTTAAGTGCCCTATATTTAAAAGTACCTTCATTTTTTGACGAGATTTTACAGAAAATAAATGTCGGTAAGCAAGCCTCCAGAAACTGTGAAGCCAATTTTACTTATTATGCGAAATAAATAAGCCTTATCTGTAGGAATATCGACAAAGTTTCATTCAGCTTTGGTTATGGTTGGATTGTATTTGTACACTTGGAAACACATTGTGGTGATCGACTTTTGTAAATAAATAAATAAATAATGCTTGACAATTCACACAGCATCACCTATCGTCAAACTAAGCTGGACTTTTGTTATTTATTTATTTGTTATTATAAATGACTGCGCCCGCGGTTTTACCCGCGTGGTGATAGATATTTTGGATAATATACAATATATCTTTATGAATTGAAGCCAATGTGTTATTTTGATATGTAAGCTATATTATTATAAAGTTTCATGAAAATCCATTCAGAAGTTTTGCGTGAAAGAGCAATAAACATCCTCACAAACTTTCACGTTTATAATATTAGTAGGATTAGGATTTATTAACTACTACATAATATTGATGATCTGATGCATTCAATATGACAATGCATCTTAATATTACAAGCTAAAGCCCAAAATTTATTTATTTAATTATTTTATACTAGCTGCGCCCCGCGGCTTCGCCCGCGTGGAAATCTATGTGTCAAATGGTTTATAAACCGTCCTCTTGAATCACTCTATGTATCTATTAAAACCGCATCAAAATCCGTTGCGTCGTTCTAAAGATCTAAGCCCCTTCGTCTGATATCTTGACTATTTAAGTCGAGTTTCGTTTTTACCCATATGTGTTGGGCAGACTTAAAGTCTGAAACTGCTGTGTCGCAGCTGTGACGTACTAAATCAATTCTTTATCAAGAATCGTCTATCCTTACTGCTCAAACTTATACAAAGTGTAAGGGACAGAACTATGAAGGGATATAGGGACAGACAGACAGCAGGAAGCGACTTTATTTAATATTATGAAGTGATTATACGACAAGCTTTTAAATCTGGTTTAACCTTAGGTGCTTATTCGTGGGTAATGTAGCGTTACTAACGCCCTCTATAGGCGATGGTAATTATAGGACATATTCTAATGGTGGTATGTAAAGTTATCTCTCGGAAAGGTCGACTTCTGTGGCGTAGAGGGCAAGGCCCGATGCGAAAGTTTGCGGGTTTCGTTTTCACAGATAGACAAAAAAAAATTGTTCTCAAAAAGTCAGATTTTTGGATTCAGATTTTCTTTCGTGTTATTTTCAAAGTTCTACAAGAAGAGATTTTTATATGTGTATTTTTTGTCTGGGTTATCACTACATAGTATAAAACAAATTCGCTTCCCGCTGTCTGTCTGTCCCTATGTCGCTATGTATGCTTAGTGCTTTAAAACTACGCAACGGATATTGATGCGGTTTTTTTAATAGATACAGAGATTCAAGAGGGAGGTTTTATAAATTATTTGACACATCGATTTCAACGCGGGCGAACCTGGCCTATACTAATATTATAAAGAGGAAAGGTTTGATTTTTAGTTTGTTTGTTTGTTTGTAATGAATAGGCTCCGAAACTACTTGACTGATTTGAAAAATTCTTTCACCGTTGGGAAGCTACACTATCCCCGGTGAACATAGGCTAGATTATATTTAAAAAAAAAGTTATGGTTCCGTACTAAAACCGTGCGAAGCCGGGAAGCGCTAGTGTTTAATAATTAAAAATAATTTATTTTACTACACATAGAAAACACCCTGAACACCGGAAACAAATATCTGCGGATCGTACAAACATTTGTCTTAAGTGGGTATGGTTCGGCTAAGTTGCTGAACATCAAGACAACTCACGCGGAATTTGGTCGGTGAGTCGGTTTGTTAAGGAGTCGACCTTCTTTTACTTTTTATTATTATTTATTTATTTTAAGCCCATCCCACTGCTGGGCAAAGGTCTCCCTTTCCTCTTTCCACTCCTCGCGATACAACGCCGCAGAGAGGAGCCCATCCAACGCTAAGAGGCGACGTGGAAGGCCCAGGATGAGATGGCGCGACGAGCTCGAGGTACATCTCATTTGACGACCGATGTGGCGCGGTGGGCGAAGGTCCGCCTGCGACGCAGGAGGTTGTGGGTTCGATTCCCGCCTCGGAACAATTGTGTATACGATCTGCAGATATTTGTTCCGGGTGTTCTGGTCGTTTTCTATATATAATCAAAAATATCTATCTATGTAATGTATTGTATTATGTATATCAGTTATCTAGTACCCATAACACAAGCTCTGCTTACCATGGGGCTAGATAATGCTGTGTGAATTGTCCAGCAATATTTTTTATTTTTATTTTTATCTTCCATCGGCCATGATGGAAGATTGTTTTACTTATAGGAGATATAAATACAATAACCCTGCCTGCGATGCAGGAAGTTGCGGGTTCGATTCCCGCCTTGGGACTAATGTTTGTACGACCTGCAGATGTTCCCGGTGTTCTGGTCGTTTTCTATGTATAATAAAAAATATCTATCTATGAAATGTATTGTATTAAGTATATCAGTTATCTAGTACCCATAACACAAGCTCTGCTTACCATGGGCACAGCCATGGGGCTAGATAATGCTGTGTGAATTGTCCAGCATTATTTATATATTTATAATTATTGTATTTGAAACAAAACGAATGTAGCACACTCTTCCCCTTAACACTACGGTAAGCCTCCATAGCATTCACTGAGACGGATAAAATTCTAGATGTCAGGAAATATCACAAAAACTGTACAGTCCTGCTAAAATATCTGTAAATTTATAAATAACTAGCGGACCTTCCCGGCCTCGCACGGTTTTAGTACGGATCCCTAACTTCTTTGAAAATATAATATAGACTATGTTCACCGCGGATAAATTAGCTTCCCAACAACGATGAAAGAATTTTTCAACTCGGTCCAGTAGTTTCGGAGCCTATTCATTACAAACAAACAAAAAATCAAACCTTTCCTCTGTATAATATTAGTATAGACTAGTTTCTGCCCGCGGCTTCGCACGCGTTTTTTCTATGAAATTTAAGGTAATTTAATTAATATACATATATCCCATGGGAAATTATTTATGGCATACAAAGTATCGTATATGGCCTATGTTTTATTCCGTGATTGGAACTACCTGTTTTTAAAATTTCAGCCCGATCCGTTGAGCAGTTTCTGCGTGAAAGAGTTACAAACATCCATACATACAAGACGACCGATGTGGCGCGGTGGGCGAAGGTCCGCCTGCGACGCAGGGTTGCGGGTTCGATTCCCGCCTCGGAACAATTGTGTGTACGATCTGCAGATATTTGTTCCGGGTGTTCTGGTCGTTTTTCTATGTATAATAAAAAATATCTATCTATGTATGTAATATATTGTATTATGTATATCAGTTATCTAGTACCCATAACACAAGCTCTGCTTACCATGGGGCTAGATAATGCTGTGTGAATTGTCCAGCATTATTTATTTATACAAACTTTTGCGTTTATGATATTAGTAGAATAACTATCGTAGTTTGACTAATTCATTACGGATGTAAGCGGGTTCACAATAAACCTTATTTGTGTTGGAAGAACAAAAAAAAAAGGTTCGTAGCCAACCCACATCAGTAATGAATTTGTCAAACAACAATAGTTCATCATCATCATCATCAGCCTATAGCAGTCCACTGCTAGAACGAACGCCTCCCCCAATGATCGCCATAATGCCCTGTCTTCAGCTTGCCGCATCCAGCATCTACCTGCAGTCTTTCGCAGGTCGTCATCCCACCTGGTCGGAGGGCGTCCTACACTACGTTTACCGAGTCGTGGTCTCCACTCAAGAACACGTTTGCCCTAGCGGCCGTCGGTTCTTCGCGAGATATGGCCGGCCCACTGCCACTTCAGCTTGCTAATTCTTTGAGCTATGTCGATAACCTTGGTTCTCTGTCGGATGTATTCGTTACGAATCCTATCCTTCAGAGAAACTCCGAGCATAGCTATAACAATAAATATACTACTAATATTATAAACGCGAAATTAGAAAAATAAAGAATTCGTTTTAGGTCCGAAATAAAACATGGGATAATTTTTATCCCATATAATTAGTTACGAAAGCCCTTTATAATATTGAAAATAAAAAAAAATAGTAGGTATGACATTTTGTTTTAATTCTTTTTGTGATGTGTATTGTGTAATTAATAATTAATTAAATAAATAAAGCTGGACAATTCACACAGCATCATCTAGCCCCATGGTAAGCAGAGCTTCTGTTATGGATACTATATGACTGATATACATAATACAATACATTACATAGATAGATCTTTTTTATTATACATAGAAAACGACCAGAACACCCGGAACAAATATCTGCAGATCGTACACACAATTGTTCCGAGGCGGGAATCGTACCCGCAACCTCCTGCGTCGCAGGTAGACCTTCGCCCACCACGCCACATCGGTCGTCAAAATTTAAGAATGTTTAAATTTTTCTTTACTTTTAAGTTGTGTGTGCCATAATTTTTTTATATGGGTTTAATGATAATCAGAAATAAAAACAATAACATAATCAGTGAGTTCCCATGGCATAGAAATAACCTTAAAACGTTTCCATAGAAACGAAGCCGCGGGCAGAAACTAGTTTGCATAAGATATAAAAACTAAAGGAAACAAACGATTGCCAATTTTTTTTTTCGGAACAATGAAATAGGCTTTACTCAATCCACAGATATCTTTGTTACACTATGGTACGTACTTAACTTTACGCATTCAATCGTGAAAGAGTTCTTTACGTAATATTAACGTAACTTCGTTATACTTGGACCGAGGCGGACAAGTAACTTGGTCTCCTCATCAGCATCAGCCTTTACTTATGTTAGTCCACTGACGGCCGCTGGGGCAAACATGTTCTTGAGTGGGGACCACGACTCGGTAAACGTAGTGTAGGACGCCCTCCGGCCAGGTGGGAGGACGACCTGCGAAAGACTGCAGGTACATAGACAAGGCTGATGATGATGAGGAGACCATGGTCTCCTCATCATCATCAGCCTTTACTTATGTTAGTCCACTGACGGCCGCTGGGGCAAACGTGTTCTTGAGTGGGGACCACGACTCGGTAAACGTAGTGTAGGACGCCCTCCGGCCAGGTGGGAGGACGACCTGCGAAAGACTGCAGGTATATAGATGCTTGATACGGCAAGCTGAAGACAGGGCGCTGTGGCGCTCATTGGGGGAGGCCTATGTCCAACAGTGGACTTACATCATCATCAGCCTATGTTAGTCCACTGCTGGACATAGGCCTCTCCTAATGAGCGCCATAGCGCCCTGTCTTCAGCTTGCCGCATCCAGCATCTACCTACAGTCCTTCGCAGGTCGTCATCCCACCTGGTCGGAGGGCATTCTACACTACGTTTGGCGAGTCGTGGTCGCCACTCAAGAACACATTTGACTAATAAAGGCTAGACTACTCTACAAATAGACTTTGATTTATTATTATTTGTTTTTTCTAGTGTACTGTCATTACACACAGGTCACAGGTCACAGGTCAGGGGTTACATTTCCATTGTATCCCCAATCCGTATGCCCAGCGTGGGGATTAAGGGCATTACAATGAGATAATATGAGATAATCACTACAAAGTATAAAACAAAGTCGCTTCCCGCTGTCTGTCTGTCCCTATGTATGCTTAGATCTTTAAACCTACGCAACGCATTTTGATGCGGGTTTTGTTATAGATAGAGTGATTCAAGAGAAAGGTTTTGAAACCATTTTACACATAGATTGCTACGCTTATTTATAAAAACAAGTTAAGTCATGCGGTAGGTAGATTCGAACAATCTGTCTGCAATTGCAGTCGCATTCGAAAAAACATAGAATGTTGTGTTTTCTTGTACTCACATAATAAAAACCTAACGAGGTACAAAAATAAGTTAATAATGCTGTTTAGATGTGAAACTGACTAGTCTACCTTTAGAATAAAGTTTACGGAAGGAAGATAACAGAATTTCATTAGATACTAGCGGCCCGTCCCGGCTTCGCCCGGGTGGTAATTTGTTTCAGGCAATTTTTTAAATTTTTCTCTCCGTAAGAACCATCCTCGTACTTCAAGGAATATTCTAAAAAAAGAATTAGCGAAATCGGTTCAGCTGCTCTCGAGATTTGCGCTTAGCAACACATTCAGCGATTCATTTTTATATTATAGATTTGTTTTTAAGTATTCATAATTATTATATTTATATTTTTTCTAGAATATCTTTGGTATTGTAATGATCTATATCTAGTGTATATAATTAAGTATTTTTCTGTTGATAAGGTAAGAGGCTCGGGCGTGTGTGGAGGGCAAGAAATTGCTTAATGTATTTTGTAAAGAAAAAGATAAAGATTTTTTATTTGCCATAGACATGTGTTTGTAAGGTTACAGGTAATACATTTCGTGGTTCAACATGCTTGACCGTTAGTCGGTATGCAAAGATATCACCGATATTGTACCGTACAACGTGAACGTATTGCTTGCGAAGTCACAAGTTAGGCATTAAAAATATGTTTCTTTTTTAAATCAGATAGTAAGATATATTTGCACGTCAATCCAAACAAATAGTTCTTTATTCCATAGTGGAACTTAACGAGAAATCGGATTCTGTTTACATATTTTTTTTAAGCTAATAATAAATTAGGTATCCATCTCGTGGACCGAATACCAAACGTTGAAATTCGACGATAAACTAAGGTCGAGGATGCAGGCATTCGGATTGCGAGGCTAAAGTGGAGATGGGCAGGACACCTGGCAAGGAGAGAGGATCGCCGATGGACCAAAGTAGTCACCGAATGGTGGCCTAGGGATACGCGGCGGCGGCGAGGCAGACCTGCCCGATGGTCAGACGACATTGTGGGGGCTGTCGGGAAGCAGTGGATCCGACTGGTACAAGACCGCCAGGGGTACAGAGATAAGGAAGAGGCATATAATCAGCAGTGGGTGTTACCGGCTGATCAGATAGATAATAATAAATCTTAAATTCGGGTAACGAAGGGTCATTTTCAAACTAGAATGTATGTAATTTCGTCTCACTGCTGGGCAAAGGCCTCCCCCAAATCTTTCCACTCAGTGCGGTCACGTGCGATCTCCCACCAATCTCCGAGGAAGGCATTAAGGTCGTCTCGCGAGCTAATAAATTTAATTTAATTTAATTACTTAAGCTATTTTAATTATGATTTGTCGTTGTCCGAAATAAATGAATTTTATTTATTTATTATGCTGTCACACATAAGCTAAAATCATGCAAATCAACATGCGAGTTTCACTTCTACCTCGTTACTAGCCCGTCAAAAGCAAGAAGTTTTCGATACTTTAACACAATAAGCTGTAAAAGTAATCGGCCATTGTTCCGAAGTGCTCCGGGCATAACCGACATATGGTTACAAGATATAGAATTACTTGAAACGGCTGAGCCGGACTTGGTCATTCTTTTTAGATAGATAGATAGATAGAAATCACTTTGTTATACCACACAAAACAGAAAACAATACAGAAACTTAGAATAGAGGAAGTATAAAGGCCGGCCTTATCGCTGGGAGCGATGTCTTCCAGGCAACTTTAGGATGGACTGGATATGAAGGAACAAATTATACGGTGGCACATAAATGACTTGTAAAAACATGAGATCACGATATTTACAAGCTTTATAGAATTACTTGAAATGGCTGAGCTGGGCTTGGTCATTCATTTTAGTAGCTAGCTAGTTTTTGGACGCGGCTTCGCTCTCGTGGTAGGTGTAAATTGCTCAAAAATTAAAGAGTTTATTAATAAATAAATAAAGCAGGACAATACACCACCTCCACCGTGTCCAAAGTCGGTTGAAAACTAAATCATATCTTGATAATTTCAGTTCTTAGCGCATCCAGAATCAAACCTGCATCTGTGTTCCCAGTAGGTACCTAAACGTGGGTACCTACCGACACTACCCACTACCCATTTGTGCATACCAAAAATAAGAAATACCGATATGAACTTCCTTAGCAGATTTAAAAATGACTTAGCATCTGTTTTACTGGCCAGACAGAAGGCTTATACAGGGTGTAACACGGGACTTGTGTCATAGTGATCACCTTATTTTCTTGTTTTACTTATCATTATCATCAGCCTGTAGCAGTCCACTGCTGGACATAGGCCTCCCCTACTGAGCGCCGCCATAACGCCCTGTCTTCAGCTTGCCTAAATATCAAGCATTAAAAAGCTTATAATTTAGGTATTATGAAATGCTATTTCCTTTGTTTAAGGTAATAATAAGATAAAATAGGTGGTGGCGCTAGTGTGCCTCGGGGTACCACCTTAGATAACCAATAGATATTTGACAACATTGAAAATATGCTACAAATTGTGGTCATCCATCAGATAATAGCATAAAAAAAACATTTTTCGCTTTATTTCAACTAAATGATGTATATTTTTTGCAAATTACACGAAAAAAAGTTTAATAATTTATTGAATTTTATCTGTGACGAAAACGCCCTGTTGTTGGTTACAACTCTGGTGACGTCACATGCCAGTAAACATACATTCCTTGACCGATTGTTGTTCGCGTTTTGCGTTTTCTGGGTGTTAAATTCAATCTGTGAGCTATTTCTGAAGCATTTTCTGTCAAATTTTGTGTTTTCGTGTTGTCAGCACAGCAAATTTCTTTTTTCGGGTTCGTTTTGGCAGGCGATTATTCAAAAATCTTTGAATGCAGTTTAAATTGTTTTTAAAATCAAAATAAAGTCTGCTTTCAGTAAAATGTTTTATCTACAATATTTATGGTACTTTCCCTCCATGTGGCATGGCTGTGGGACACCCTGTATAGTGATAAACTTGCCTGTATCCTTCATTTTACCTTTGTGTAGTCCAAGTGTCCACTGAAGTATACATACTCCAAGAAGTAGGTTTCTATCTTAGGCTTAAATCTTAACTGTTATTACCGACAAACTTGTATGTCTTCACAAAACATATTATTTCGTTGTTACCTCCATCAAAACAGATTGTTATCAGCAACCGGTATCTAAAAAAGATGTTTCTTTAAACGATACCTCTTAAATCTATTTAAATTACCCTAAAAGATGCCTAATTAACTTACCTAATTCAACTTGGATAACTGAATTTACATAAATTCACGAAAACGGTAGCCATTTTGTACTTTTGAATGTCGAATTAAATGATACATTCAATGCTATCAATTTTGCTAAATTCTTGAAAATCGAACGTTTTGTTCGAATCATTGGTTTAACAGTTTGTGAAGCAGACGTGGTGTAACCCAAATTTTTAGCTTTCAAAGCCATTCCATTGGAATTTTTAACTGGTTAAAATACGATCAGTGAGTTGTCAGTTAGTTATCAAACCGAAATGACGTAAAATTTAAGATTAATCCTTCATAAAATCCTTGTGCGAAAGGGGTATAGAGTCAGCCAGATTTAGTAAATTTTTTATTACTTCGGTATTCACATTTATTTTAGTACCTACATACTAATCACAGTAACGGGTCGGCCAAAGTTATCGACATAGCTCTAAGAATTAGCAAGATAAAGTGGCAGTGGGCCGGCTATATCGCACGAAGAACCGACGGCCGCTGGGGCACACGTGTTCTTGAGTGGAGACCACGACTCGGTAAACTTAGTGTAGGACGCCCTCCGAACAGGTGGGATGACGACCTGATGCTGGATGCGACAAGCTGAAGACAGGGCGCTATGACGCTCATTGGGGGAGGCCTATGTCCAGCAGTGGATTATTATAGGCTGATGATGATGATGATGAACGAGTTGGGCAAACCTACCTATATAAATACATAAACAGAGATAAAATATGCCTAAAAGGAACTTTTTCTATATTACAAAGGTTCAGCCATGTTTTGCAGCCTCGTACTTGAGACTGTAATTAGTTACTAACTATTTGGACAAAATATATATTCACCATACTTATGCACTAACTAAAGTCTATCTTAATTTAATAAAATTGTTACATAGGCCTCTTTACTTCCAACGGCTTACACTGCAAAATGAATCGATTCACGATCCAAGCACATTCTAAACAAAAAGTCAAGTTCCAAATTCGAAATGATACGTTCCTAATTCGAAATTACTGATTCACAAAATGTTTCTTTATTCAAAATCGTTTCTTCCTATCAATGGCCAGCGGCAATCGAATGCGAAAAATTAGTTTGAAATCTTGAATTAAGAATGCCGCTTACGCGCTCTTTTTATTTTTTTTCGGCTGTCGTCCATTACCAGTCATTATGTTTAGAATGTTGGCATCCCTCTGTGAGTGAGGGTGTCCCGCTGTTCGACCATTTTAGAGTTCCTTCATGACAGAACTTGGCATATTTTTGGCGATCCGTTCATTTTCAGCAAACGTAGTGTAGGACGCCCTCCAATCATTTGGGATGACGATCTGCGAAAGGCTGCAAGTAGATGCTGGATGCGTCAACCTGAAGACAGGACGCTATGGCGCTCATTAGGGGAGGCCTATGTCCAGCAGTGGACCAATATAGGTTGATGATAATGATGAAATATTCTCGTATAAGATACTCTGATTGCAAGAATAAAAACTTCAGAGAGTTAACTACGGAACCCAAACAAGGAATTACGCACACTTGCCCAAAGCTTTTTTTACTCATCTGTGAAGGTTGTCTTACATTGTTCTTACCTACTTGACTGTACCTATGTCTTCTGATAATTTTACCTATAGCTACGTAGGTAGGTACATACCTACACACATATGTATTATACAATACAACTTTAAAAGCTCCTAGCCAGCGCATTTTTTATGTTAGAACGTAGGTTTTTTTTTAAATTTAAAAGCTATTATGATAGAGAATAATAAGAATCATAAAAATATCTAATATTATAGGCTTAATTTTAAGATTTTTGGAGATTATTCGAAAAAAACAGCATAAAAAATGTAATTTTAATACAAAAATTAAACTTTAAGTCACGATAGCCACGCGTTTGAGAGTTATTTGTTATTTTATCGTCATCGTCACATATCTGACATGATTATGGTTTTTATTTTAACATGATTTGACGACCGATGTGGCGCGGTGGGCGAAGGTCCGCCTGCGACGCAGAAGGTTGCGGGTTCGATTCCCGCCTCGGAACAATTGTGTGTACGATCTGCAGATATTTGTTCCGGATGTTCTGGTCGTTTTCTATGTATAATAAAAAATATCTATCTATGTAATGTATTGTATTATGTATATCAGTTATCTAGTACCCATAACACAAGCTCTGCTTACCATGGGGCTAGATAATGCTGTGTGAATTGTCCAGCATTATTTATTTATTATTTATAATAGACCCACTACTTTGGAAGAAATCATTTTTTTATTAAATAGAGTCATTAGTGAGTAATAAAAATTTTAATTCATCAATATATACGATTTTTTTTCTTTTTTTTTTCTATTTTTTTGTCGATAATTTTTGATTTTCGGGGTTGCACTTTATCCAGGGACACACTGTATAGGTTGTCACCAAATAATAATTGTAGGTATTTGATAGATACGACTTAAACAGGTTTATATAATAAATATTATAATACAGACGTTGATACTTCTAGACTAGTCTATGTGCCCTGTCTTCATCTTGACGCATCCAGCATCTGCCTGCAGTCTTTCGCAGGTCGTCATCCCACCTGGCCGGAGAGCGTCCTACACTATGTTTACCGAGTCGTGGTCGAGGTAGGTACGACTACAATATGGGGTAAGCTTCGGTAGGCTTACCCATACATACTCTCGAACTATTCTCGATTAACTCGAGTATGTTTTGAAGGAATGCTCGAGGCATTTTAGTCAAGAACGGTCTAAAGATATGGGTATATGACGACCGATGTGGCGCGGTGGGCGAAGGTCCGCCTGCGACGCATGAGGTTGCGGGTTCGATTCCCGCCTCGGAACAATTGTGTGTACGATCTGCAGATATTTGTTTCGGGTGTTCTGGTCGTTTTCTATGTATAATAAAAAATATCTATCTATTTAATGTATTGTATTATGTATATAAGTTATCTAGTACCCATAACACAAGCTCTGCTTACCATGGGGCTAGATAATGCTGTGTGAATTGTCCAGCATTATTTATTTATGGGTGTTAGTCTTTTCTTTGAGTAACGAGCGAAGCCGCGGTTACGAACTAGTGTCACATAAATGTTATACACTTACCAAGGTGGTATGTATGTAAATAAAGGCATATCTACACTATCTAAATGGCCTCATACAACGTATGGGCATCTCATGGTAAACCTAAATACATAACTTAGAATGTACATATATACGTGATAATATCTACGTTTTGAATGTATGTCGGTTTGTTTATGATGTGGTCGTCATAAAGGGGTTACAGGTTACATTTTAGTGTTTGGACCCGGGATTTCTTAGATCCGAATAACCCGGGAATTCCCGAAAATTTTATGTGATTTAAAAACCGGGAAATCAAAAATCTTTTACCAGGTTTCGGGGCTCTCGAGATAAATATTTTTATTTTTATACCTCGAATAGATGGAAAAGAATATATATATGTTATTTACCGAAATAACATAAGTTATTCCACTTCCTCTTACTTATAGCATTTCGCATGTATCAGGCACCTATGTGGTATATAGCCAGGGTTTGAAAAAAAAGCAGTTTTTTTATATTTTATAAAACAAACAGTTCAAAATGTTTAAAACAAGTGTTTTTTTTTAACTTTTCAATTTCAAATCTATTATAGCAAATAATAAAATAATCAATTTCTAAACTATTTCCTAATTCACATTAGTAAAAATTATCAAAACGATAAATATTTACTTATCTAATCTAATTATTAAAAATGATTATTATTAATAATCAATACAAAACACTTTACATACACCTTGTATGTAGTGTTGTAGGTAGGTAGAGAACTAGAGAGAGAGCGGGGAATAGGTACCGTACCCACTAATCTAGTAAATTACTTTCTTTCGACGGCCGACATAGGGACTTTCCCTGCGGGACTTTACTGGCGGGGAGTTACCTATGCAGTGTATAAATACCACAGCCTGTCTGTGGTATTTATACACATTCATTTGCAACTAAAGGTAGTTTTAAACCCTCTTTTTTTCTTAATATAAAACATAGTTTTATTTCAAACTGTTTTAAAACAACTTGTTTTAATCATGCCAACCCTGTATATAGCCTAAAACGTAACCTCGCCTCACCTCAACAGCGTATATTGGTCCACTGCTGGACGCAGTTTTGCTCCTCGTAAGCCCCTTATTGGCTACTAGATGCGTCCCGCGGCTTTGCCCGCGGGGAAATCTATGTTCTTTCTCTTGAATCAGTCCATTTATTCAAAAAAACCGCATCAAAATCAGTTGCGTAGTTATAAAGATCTAAGCATACATAGGGACAGACAGACAGCGGGAAGCGACTTTGTTTTATACTTTGTAGTGATTATCTCATATTATCTCATTATAATGCCCTTAATCCCCACGCTGGGCATACGGATTGGGGATACAATGGAAATGTAACCCCTGGCCTGTGAAATGTTGCCTGGAAGAGATCTTTCATAGCGATAAGTCTGCCTATTTTCAACTTTTTCTGTAACTATTTGTGAAATGAAATTATACTTGTTTATTCTAATAGATGCAGGTCATCTAGCTAGGGTAACTAACACAACACACGACTCAAAAATATATAAGATAAAATAAATAAATAATAATTAATCCTTTGTAAAACGGCTTTGTAAAGTGGCAGTGGGCCGGCCATATCTCGCGAAGAACCGACGGCCGCTGGGGCAAACGTGTTCTTGAGTAGAGACCACGACTCAGTAAATGTAGTGTAGGACGCCCTCCGACCAGGTGGGATGTCGTCATGCCACCTGGCCGGTGCGAAAGACTGCAGGTAGATGCTGGATGCGTCAAGCTGAAGACAGGGCGCTATGGCGCTCATTGGGTGAGGCCTATGTCCAGCAGTGGACTAATATAGGCTGATGATGATGATGAAAACGGCTTAGTACAAAATATCAGATTATCTTTAAAAAGCTTAGAAAATTAGCTAGCCTGACAATTATTTCTTGATTCATCAATAAACGAATGCTACATTTTATATTTGGTCAATAATTACTAGATATCCGTCTATTATTGCCACTTATTATTATTTTCCAACGCATTATTAATTTCGTGCTAGAACAAATGTATGTAATTTGGTTATACTTGCATAGAGCTGACAAATCTGTAGAGATGGCAGTTTAAATATCCTACTTCCTACTATTATTATAAACGTGAAAGTTTGGATAGATGTTTGTTTCTCTTTCTTTATAGTTTGCAGTGTCAGAAATACCATAACAGTTCCAAATCAGTCATCTAGTACCCATAACACAAGCTCTGCTTAACTTGAGGCTAGATGATGCTGAGTGGATTGTCCAGTATTATATTTGTATTAAATATATTATTTCTATTCATTCAATATTTATATATAATTTTCTTTGCTAATACTTTCAAAGCCCACGTATACGGACATAGTGAGAAATTTTCATACGAAACACTTTTTTGATCACTTTTTTTAAAATCACCGTATAGGTACAAAACACACAGTATTTGAATTAAAAAAATGTGTGTTTTTTATTTTTTAGTTCGTGATCACAGGTCCGTCAACCACAATAATTATTCGGCCAATTGCGATAGTGATCCCATCAATAAAAACCTTCCTTGCCGCCTCTACTACGTTTATAGCTCTATACCAGATATATGGACGCCCAAGGGTAAATTAATAAAATGATATAACCAAATTATATAATTGTTTCAACGAACATACATCGGTGATATTTAGGTTTTTGTTATGTTTTTAGGTGCTTGTCCTTACAACGTTTTTGGTACAAAAGACATTTATAACGGGGTATTTATCATGATTAGATTTTTGAGTTTTTCAATATATCGGCACAGTTTCAGAGCCATGATCACAAACTGCGCCGATATATTCATCATCATCAACCTATAGCACTCCACTGCTGGACATAGGCCTCCCCCAATGAGCGCCATAGCGCCCTGTCTTCAGCTTGCCGCATCCAGCATCTACCTGTAGTTTTTCGCAGGTCGTCATCCCATCTGGTCGGCGGGCGTCCACACTACGTTTACCGAGTCGTGGTCTCCACTCAAGAACACGTTTGCCCCAGCGGCCGTCGGTTCTTTGCGAGATATGGCCGGCCCACTGCCAGATCATCAGACACAGATATGGCCGCCGATATATTGGAAAACTCAAAAATTAGTAATAATAATAAATTGATTATTGTGTTTAGTTGCAAAAGTTGTAACTTTTTTGGTTGTGTTTGACTGAGTCTTACTCGCTATTTAAGATGTTTCTAAAACTTCCTAGACCTCGCCTCGTGCCCTAGCTTTAGGTAACTATCCTACATCATCATCATCAGCCTATAGTAAGTAGTCCACTGCTGGACTTAGGCCTCCCCTAATAAACGCCATAGCGCCCTGTCTTCAGCTTGCCCGCATCTATCTGCCGTCCTTTGCAAGTCGTCATCCCACCTGGCTGAAGGGCGTCCTACACTACGTTTGCCGAGCGGTCTCCACTCAACGTACGAACGTTTACCTACCCCAAAGGTTGTCGGTTCTTCGCGAGATATGACCGGCCCATTGCCACTTCAGCTTGCTAATTCTTAGAGCTATGTCGATGACCTTGGTTCTCTGTCGGATGTATTCGTTACGAATCCTATCCTTCAGAGAAACTCCGAGCATAGCTCTTTCCATAGCTCGCTGAGCGACTTTGAACTGGTGGATCCTACGTAAAGGGTCCGTAACACTTTGTAATTATTGTGTTAGTGCGAGTGACAAGTGCAAGATAACAAGCCTCCCTTCCAAAGCCTCCCACCACACATTCTGGGCAGGGAACGGGTTTATAACCAATAGATATTTAGATAAGAATATTCTGCATCTAATTTATTGTAATTTCCTAAATTTTTTGCTGCAATAAATACTTTTTTATTTACTTTAATAGGATGAAATTGGTTTCCTTATGCGGAAGACTGATTCACCGAACTGTACCGAATGTACATAACGTAGTGGAAGATGTGTACCATATTGTTGTGGAGTGTGTCCGGGACGAAGCAGAAGGATATAATTTTTGTTTTAAATACAATATTGATTTATTTTGTATCGGTGTAGTCAATGATATTTTGGCTACTCCGCTCTCAGAAGAAGCCTTAATATGTTAAAATTTGTTAAATTAGGAATTAAGCGTAGATAGAATAAGTAAGTATACTTTTGAGGGTGACATAATCATGTTGATTAAACCCTCTTTAATCAATAAAGATAAAAAAAAATAGGATGAGACATTAAACACACTAGTTTAAGTATCTAGCCATAGGAGCGTAGTACCTATGTCAAAATATCACCAAATGACCATCACGACATGTATTTGAGACGTTGAGTACACTATCTCCATTCAACTACAGACCGGCCCGGTCGGTACAGATCGTTATTGCCTGAATTATGTATCATGCAGCGACCCAGATAGCAATTGACTGTCTTATGTCGATCATGTCAATGCTGTTAATCGGCATGTTATGCTCATTCTTCTAAAATTTATATACGTATTTTATTTTAAATAATATTGTTTACTTAGTACATACAGTTTTAGTTTCTGTTGATTAATTAATATTTTTGTTTGGTTCCTCACTATATTAGGCCACCTTGCGCACCACGGTCTCCACGGAAGACCAGCGCTATGGTACGATTTGCTCTACCATAGCACATGCTGAGTGGAGACCGAGTTTTGTCAGTCTCTGTCGTCTGTTAATCTAAGTTTAGTTTATAAGAGTCTCTGTTCTGTTCTGACAAAATAAAAATCTTTTTACTTTTACTTTTACTCATCTGTGTTTTACTTTGAGAATTCAATCAAATAGTGTTTCACTAGTAGATTTCTTATTTTATGACTTAGTGGCGATGTGGACAAGTCGCGTGACACTATAGAGAAATGAATGAATGAATGAACACTTTATTGTACCCGAAATAACACCATAAATCTAAATCTTACATAATAACAGTACAATAGGCGGCCTTATCGCTTAAAGCGATTTCTTCCAGGCAACCAGGAATGGTAGAAGCTACCCATAAACTTGTGGTAATAAATAAATAATGCTGCACAATCCACATAGCATTATCTATAGCTCCAAGCTTAGCAGAGCTTTGTTATGATACTATACGACTGATATACATAATACAATAGATAGATATTTAGATTTATATTTGACGACCAAAGTGGCGTTACGGGTTCAATTCCCGTCTCGGAACAATTGTGTGTACGATCTGCAGATATATGTTCCGGGTGCTCTGGTCGTTTTCTATGTATAATAAAAAATATATATCTATGTAATGTATTGTATTATGTATATCAGTTATCTAGTAGGTACCCATAACACAAGCTCTGCTTACCATGAGGCTAGATAATGCTGTGTGAATTGTCCAGCATTATTTATTTATTTATGTTTTATAATATTATAGAAACAATAAAACTTTTGAAACTATCATGGTTATTAATACTAAAGTCATTTAAAACGGGATATTTAGCATGATTTGATTTTTGGGTTATCCAATATTTCGGCACAGTTGCATGCGGTTACTCCGTCCTCTTCCTGCCAGTTACTCCGTGATCATGGCGCATGCAACTGTGCCGAAATATTGGATAACTCAAAAATCAAATCATGGTAAATATCCCGTTTTAAATGACTTTAGTATTATAGAAACGGCGAAAATAGTATGAATGATACGATACACTCATGAATATGCATACATACAACGAATAGACCCGCTTGGCCTGCACTTGAGCCGGTTGCTTGAGTAAATGCGCCATTTTGTATTTTTTGCCGCGGCGTTTTGACAGCCCTTAGTTGAACAAGCGGTAAAACGCTCGCATTTTATAAGTTAACTCAATTCGTCCAACTATAATGTTGTAACTAATCCAGTAATAGTTGAGAGTCCCGCGATCCGTGAAATTCATGTAATCGAATTGTACGGATCATGCGAGCTGCTTCATTTCGGTAGGGTTACCGCGAAAGTATGCCAGGTCTATCGTTTATTAAGTCTATTATTTTATTTTTGCACAACTATCTGCACCCCGCAGCTTCGCCTGCGTGGAAATCCACGTGTCAAATGGTTTTTAAACCTGCAACTTAAATCACTCTATCTACTAAAAAATACTGCATCAAAATCCGTTGCGTTTTTTTAATTCACTCGGCTACTTTAGCTGGGGTTATAATTTATATCTACTATTGACAAAATTAGCCCCTTGATTGGCTCAGGGATTAGTCTGTAGACGTGTTTTTAAAAACTTAGTAGGTACAGACAGAAGCATTAATTGGTAACCCCCTCACAGAATATGTAATAGTGTCATTCAGTAGCATGCAGGTTCAAATCCGTGAATATAAAAATATTGTTTTTAGTTTACATTATTCTCGTTAATTTGGCTTTTTAACTTGTTTTATTTTATTATAAAGTTTATTCAATTATTTAAATAAAAAACTTTGGATGCCTGGTTCGATTCCCACTTGGTGATACAATTTTTGCTTCTTTCCTAGTATTTGAGTAAAAGATTTGTAAATCGTACAGTGATTTGCAATGTAAACTTTAGCTATTTGGGGGGTTACCAATTAATGCTGCTGTCTGTACCTACCTGATTTTTATATAGGTATTCTAAGATTTTTCTAACATAATTTGTAAAACCTACGTCGCTCGCATGTTCGATAGAAAACCCCGTACCATAAATATTTTTATCTCTCAAAATAATTCACTGCGAACTGGCAACCCTATTCACCCTCCGTCGGAATAAATTCGGTTATTTGCTAACATGATATCTACAAATCTGTGTCCACCCTTTTCAAATGACGGCTCTATAAAAAGTCTAATGTTTTTACGTACAAAATGTTTAGGGATGGATTTGGATTAAATTGCGAGATCCTTATCGTAAAAGATAAAATACCTACTTGGGTTTTTGTTGGAAATTTGACCTCCATTTTATTCTTCGCTTGACGAATTAGAAAGAGTTTGGTTGAAAAGGTTGGAAAACAGAATAGATTCGACCATGTCCAATCTCGAAAATTAAAAAGAATCTACATTCCAAAATCAAACGAAATCGTGACAATGACCTTTTGACGTGACCCGTGAGAACCTATGACATCGTGACTTTTCGGGTCGCGTCAAATTTAAAAATAGAAACATTTTTAGGCGCGAACGTTACGGCCCGCTGATTGGTGGGAATCTCGCTCCATTCACGATCGTGTTCCAATTTAGGAAATTGTAGCACATTTTTATTATCGACGGCCATTTTTAATTTTGAGGTCTATGTACCCGTGTTACTGATAAAATGAGTGCACTTTTTATTCCAGCAATATAACTTTGAAAACTCTTGGTCCTTTTCTCAAATTATAGTATTGGAAAATATTTTATTACACTATTGTATATAAATATCATCGTCGGCTCAAATCGTTCGTTTTTTTTTTTATTGAAATTTATAATTTTTTTCTTTTAATTTTAAGGTTTATTTATGTTTTTTATTCGTTTCTGTTCTGATAAAATAAAAATCTGTTTACTATTTAACATTTAGATTCGTTAGATAAAAAAAAAACGTTAATGCGTAAATCATCATCATCATCAGCTTATATCAGTCCACTGCTGGACATAGGCCTCCCCCAATGAGCGCCATAGCGCCCTGTCTTCAGCTTGCCGCATCCAGCATCTACTTGCAGTCTTTCGCAAGTCGTCATCCCACCTGGTCGAAGGGCTTCCTACACTACGTTTACCGAGTCGCGGTCTCCACTCAAGAACACGTTTGCGTAAATAATGTTAATAATATAATACTGAGTTTTCTTATAACCGTTAGTCACCGTTAACGTTCTTGAAATAAAACTGCAGTATGCTTTGTTTCCTAACGTTTATCGTTTTCCGATATTAACGTTTAATCAACGTGTTACGTCTACGTTCCGTAGATTAGTATTGTTAACGTGAACCACGGTAGAGAATAAATGGACTCCGTGTATACTTTTAAAATTATAAAAAATTGCTAAAAACTAATAATAATATTATACTGTTCCTAATGTGTTCTGGTCGTTTTCTATGTATAATAAAAAAAAAATATCTATGTAATATATAGTATTATGTATATCAGTTATCTAGTACCCATAACACAAGCTCTGCTTACCATGGGGCTAGAAAATGCTGTGTGAATTGTCCAGCATTATTTATTAAAAAAAATTAAAAAAAAAAAATGATATTAGCATTGCCGTTCCTGTGGTAATGCTGTCAGCATTCTGGGCAATTTGCCTTTTTCGTTTTAAAATAATAATTTTAAGTTTTGACCTAGAGAGTTATATTTTAATTGATAATTTATTTGCGTTTATTTAATTTAAATTGATTTTTATATTCACGTGCCTGCATTCGGGCTGCAGATATGCAGCTCTACTGTGTTATTCCACCAATGTATTATGTACCATGTCTTATGTAAATAAATATTACTGATTACTGATAACTGTTTTTCCATGCTTATAACATAAAATTTATTAAGACAATAACAGAATAAAACAATAACTACAAGTATTTACATACATTATAGCCGATTAGTTAAGTACATGAACTACCTGAACTTTTTCTTCCCATTAGTTCCTTCAAAATTATTAAAGGAACTGATGGGAAGAAAAGGTCTCATTAGTCCCTTTAAAGGAACTACTGGGAATAAACGTGCTTTATATGCGATATATTGTATACTTTAAATAATTATGAAGTACTAGTTCCTGCCCGCGGCTTCGCACGCGTTGTTTCTATGGAAACGTTTTAAGGTTATTTATATCCGATAGTAACTGATGTATACGATAAAAAGCAGCTTATGTTTTATTTCGAGCCTAGAACTACCTGCCTGCAAATTTTCAGGCCAATCCATTCATTAGATTTTGCGTGAAAGAGTAGAAACATCCATACATGCGAAAGCTTATATAAACGCGCGTATAATATTAGTAGGATAGGCTATTTTTTACCGGGATACATCGTTTTTTACCAGCCTCAACCGCGGTCAGATGCTTGTAAAGAACAAACCGAACCGCGCAGTCCTATCGTCACTACATCCGTGGTTGATCGATCACAGTTTTGCGCTTGTGATTTATCGTTCAGATTCTGCGGTGACCTAAAAATGCTTAAATTGCTGAAGCGTTCTGCGGCATTTTTTTGAGTTCTGCAGTCTAGACGTTTAGGTTCATTATGGCTTGTACCAATGCCCTTATACAGCAGAATACTTTGACATTTTATCTAATTTATCCTTTTAACACTTGGACTGCTGAAATCACACGGTATGTGTTTTCTACAAGTGACTAATATGCGTAAATCCACACTAGCGCAGCGGCTGAGAAAATACAGATCTGTGTGACTCAGCACAGCCGTAATATTTTTCGAACGAAACGCATGTGCGGTGCAACACAACCGCTGTGTAGAGCGGCAGCACGAATTTTTTAGGTTAAAAAAAAGATCGCAGTCGTCGAAAAAAAATCGCAAACAAAGTGTTAACTAATTTATTATCTGTTTTATTGTAACATATTTTTATAAATCAATTTTTTTTTTTTTTTTAAGAAGGCTTGTCTGTCTGCTTTACTTCGCACAATGCCCTATGGTGTTTCCTTTGTCAAAAGTTAGTGTGTTAAAGAATAAAAATGTAATTTATCTTTTAAAATTTAAAGTATTTAACTACATCAAAAGCTTCAGCCTCCCGATGCATCGGTCTTGGCATGAATTTGGATAAAACCAAAGTCATGATCAATGGTCACATTGATCCAAGGCCGGTGGTCGTACATGGTCACCTTCTCGAAATCGTTTCCGAATACACATACCTCGGGCAGATTCTGCAGTTAGGTAAAAACAATTTCGAGAAGGAGGCCAAAAGGAGGATCCAGCTGGGCTGGGCAGCGTTTGGGAAACAACGTCGAGTCTTCTCTTCATCCATACCGCAATGCTTGAAAACGAAAGTTTTCAACCAGTGCGTCCTACCCGTTATGACCTACGGAGCTGAGACGTGGACACTCACGATATGGCTGGTCCACCAGTTCAAAGTCGCTCAGCGAGCTATGGAGAGAGCTATGCTCGGAGTTTCTCTGAAGGATAGGATTCGTAACGAATACATCCGACAGAGAACTAAAGTTATCGACATAGCTCTGAGAATTAGCAAGCTGAAGTGGCAGTGGGCCGGCCATATCTCGCGAAGAACCGACGGCCGCTGGGGCAAACGTGTTCTTGAGTGGAGACCACGACTCGGTAAACGTAGTGTAGGACGCCCTCCGACCAGGTGGGATGACGACCTGCGAAAGACTGCAGGTAGATGCTGGATGCGTCAAGCCGAAGACAGGGCGCTATGGCGCTCATTGGGGGAGGCCTATGTCCAGCAGTGGACTAATATAGGCTGATGATGATGATGATGATCTACATCAAATGTAACATGTGTATCTATGGTGGAAATAAATAAAATGTTAATCCTTCACTGAGAAAAAATTCCCAACGTTTCTTCTGAATTTGTCCTCCCAAAGAGGTTCCTTCTAGGGTTCCTACAAAAATTTCCCAAAATTTTCCTGCCGAATTGGACTACTACGAATTTCCTTCTAAAATAGGGAAGGACATTTTTTTTTACAACCGAAATGGAACGAATCTTTAGAAGGAATTTATTTAGCAGGAAAAATATACTTATATTTAGGAAAGAATTTCCTTCAAAGTTCTATGAAATTCATTTAGAAGGAATATAATCTAGTGTTTTCAGAAGGAATTCTATAATCACGAAAGAAACTCAATTGTACCTTCTAGGTTATCTAATTCTTTCTGGGTAAGTAGGATTTAAATGTTTGTTTACTTACACGATAACAAAACTAGCTTATTTTTGTTAAATACATAACCTTGGATATAATATATCCTTGCAGATCGTACAAACATTTGTCGCCAGGCGAGAATCGAATCCGCAACCTTCTGCGTCGCAGACGGAGCATCAATTACTTATAACTAAGATATAATCATCAAATAAAGCTCTTTGATGGTCAGTTCAGTAGTTTTGGCGAACGAAATAAGTTACAAACATCCACACTTTCGCATTTTAATATTAATTTGATGTTAAATGCTAATATTCGAAGACAAAATAACTGTGAACATTTTATATATCTAATATAATATTATAATGTGTCGTTGACACTTTGCAAAAAAGGTGCTAGATATATGTTATTTATCATAAAAAAAAGCTAGAAATTAATAACTGTCAGCGATCGATTTTAAAATAATTAATAGACCTGTATTAACTATATACATCATAATTTTTACAAGTATTTATGTTAATTTTACTACTATTATATATTATATATTTCCGCCCAAAATTAGGCTTAAATCAGAGTTAATATACAAAAGTTTAGAAGCCAGTATTTTCAAGTATTATACAAACATAGATTTTATTTATGTACTAGCTGCGCCCCGCGGCTTCGCCCGCGTTGAAATTTCTGCGCAATTTTACCATATTTTCTCACCGTTTAAACCTTCCCTGGACTACGATAGGTAGATGCTGGATGCGGCAAGCTGAAGACAGGGCGCTGTGGACTGATATAGGCTGATGATGATGATGATGTGTTCAGATCGCGTAAGTTTAAAAATATTGATTTTAAAATGTCAAAGTTTGTTCTCAATAAGACACCTTTCCCACAGTCTTTGTTAGCCAGTTGACGTGATTCAAAACAAATAACGTTAACAAACAGTTAAATATTTGACGGGATGTATTAGCGGACACGCGGCGCTGTTTGTTTTTCGTTATTTTTGTAGTTTTCTTTTAACTTAAGATTATTTTAGGTCTTTTAAAAGGTTTTTTGGAAGATATTTTTCGCTAAGATACCAGAAATAATGCTGGACAATTCACACAGCATTATCTAGCCCCATGGTAAGCAGAGCTTGTGTTATGGGTACTAGATAACTGATATACATAATACTATATATTACATAGATAGATATTTTTTTTAATATACATAGAAAACGACCAGAACACCCGGCAACAAATATCTGCAGATCGTGCACACAATTGTTCCGAGGCGGGAATCGAACCCGCAACCTCCTGCGCCGCAGGTGGAACTTCGCCCACCGCGCCACATTGGTCGTCAAAAGTTAGTGATAATGCCAATCATTGTGCTACTAGATGTAGTTAGTATTCATTTAATTAATTTTCATTTAGATGCAAAACAAACAGCTTATGAAACTTAATTAAATAAGTTCTTTTTTTTTAATTATTTTCTGTATTGATGGTAAAGTTATAATAATAAAATAAAATAATGCTGGACAATCCACACAGCATCTAGCCCCGAGCTAAGCAGAGCTTGTGTTATGGGTACTAGGTGACTGATATACTTAATACAATATATTAAATAGATAGATATTTTTATTTTACTTGGACAGACGACCAGAACAAATGTCTGAAGATCATAATTGTCCCGAGGCGGGAATCGAACCCGCAACCTCCTGGGTCGCAGGAGGACCTTCGCCCACCGCGCCTCAGAGGTTGTTGGAAACTAACTCCTCGATTTCAAATAAATTTACATACATAATCGGTTAATAAATAATTATGTTTGCACCGTTTAACACTTCGAGTGCTGAAATCACACGGTATGTGTTTTCTACAAGTGACTAATATGCGTAAATCCACACTAGCGCAGCGGCTGAGAAAATACAGATCTGTGTGACTCAGCACAGCCGTAATATTTTTCGAACGAAACGCATGTGCGGCGCAACACAACCGCCGTGCGGCAGCACGAATGGCTTAGGTTAAAAAAAAATCGCAGTCGTCGAAAAAAGTTCGCAGTCAAAGTGTTTTTTTTTCCATAAATGTTATTTTTATCCCATAAATCAGTTTCCATGGCATAGAAACAAAAATAACCTTAAACATTTTCATATAAACAACACATGCGAAACCGCGGGCAAAAACTGGTCAAATATATACATAATTGCATCATGTAATCATGTCAATAACGACAATAACAATTATAACCAACAACCAACTTAAAACAATGAGTCGAATTATCTTGTGAAATACGTACACATTTCAAAAACAATGAGTCAATGATAACATTGGTAACTCACTGCGGTTTGCTTCGACGAACAATTAATAAAGACATTGTCACGTGCTTGTGGTCTAATTCAATTCTATTCAATTTATTTGTTAATGGGCTTGCAAGAAACACTTAGTCAAGTCAAATAGGTGCATAGATTAAACATATACCTATGTATATAACATTTATATAAAAAACGCTACAGATTTTAATTTTGACGACCTCTGTGGTGCGGTGGGTGAAGGTCCGCCTGCGACGCAGGAAATGAAATAAAAGTTTATTTCTTTAGGCTTACAAATAAGCACTTCGCAGGTTCGATTCCTGATGTTTGTACGATCTGCAGATATTTGTTCCCGGTGTTCTGGTTATTTTCAATGTATAAATAAAAAAAACTATGTACTGTTTTGTATTATGTATAATATCAGTCCTCAAGCATCATATCACAAGCTCTGCTTACCTTGGGGCTATAGTTTGACCGAAACCGCTGCTGTACCGCAAACCGCTGTACCGCGCCTGAGGTATGCGAGCGGCGAGACGGGGGGGAAATATCGGCCGCTCCGATCCATCAGTCTGCCGTTAACGCATACTCTTGCTCTTTTTTCCTCGCTCCCCACCTCGCTGCACTTTCCTAAGGAGCGGTACAGCGGTTTCAGTCAAACTATAGATGTGTGAATTGCTCGTTATTTATTTAACATGCCAACCGACCAACACTCCCAAATACTCCAGTACTACTCGAATAAATAAATAAATAATGCTACACAATTCATACAAAATCATCTAGCCCCAGACTAGGCAGAGCTTGTATTATGGGTAGGTACTAGATGACAGATATAGGTACCTACATTATACCATAAAATACATAGATAGATATTTTTACTATACATAGAACGGCCGGGTGATTATGTAACTCGCGACCGGTTTGCGACAGGCGTAAATTAAGCAATCGGTGCTGTCAAACGCCAATTTTGACCAATTTTGACGTTGTAGCTGGTGTCAAACTAATACAAAATTGGCGTTTGAGTCAAACGCGTAAATTAAGCAATCAGTGCTGTCAAACCGTTTGACAGCACTGATTGCTTGCGAGCTAGTTAGTGCTAGCGAGTTACATAATCACTATACCGGAACAAATATCTGCAGCTCGAAAATATGATTTGTCTAAGTGATTATTTTGTAAGCCTAAAGAAATAAATGGTATTGAATTTTGAATCGTACTCACAATTGTCCCGAGGAATCAAACCCGAACCTCCTCCGTCGCAGGCGGTCCGTCGGCCACCGCGCCACAGAGGTCGTCAAAAACACTCCCACAAATGCTCCAGTAGGTACTAGTATTGCGCAATTGGCTTGTAACTTTCTAATGTACAATGTCAACATAGCAAGCTTTGTTCTATATTGTTGCAATTGCAGTGATATTGAAAGTAGAGGTAGGCCCAGGTAGAAAGGGTATTGGTACCTATAATTTTAAAAACATGTAGTGTACGTCGAAATTAAGAGACGATATGGAAAAAATATGAGACGAAAGTTAATGAGACTGAGAATCATAGACAGAAATATATCTGGCAACACAACGCATAATCACTGTAGATAACAAAATGAATAAAAAACCAATAGAATTCAAGACATACTAACAGCATTTGTACTGCCTATGACTTGGCGAGATTTAACCAAAGTACGAACACAATACAAGACCTGGAGGAGGCCTGTACCCGAAAGGGGTCCTAACCACCGAATTATCTACTAAAATATAAATCAATAAAATATATAGATAGATAGATAGAAAATTATTTTATTGCACACTTACAAAATAAAACAAACAAGAGAGAATAAAATACAAAACACGTGACAATTTGGCCGTCTTATCGCTCAAGAGCGATCTCTACCAGACAAAAAAAAAATACATACTATCTAAACAATTATTCATATTCATAATAATACCAATGCATGTTTTTTAATACATTTAATCTGGGTAATTACTTAATCTTAATAATTTGTTATAAAATATTTGATATTATAATTATTGTTCTACCAACTTACAGATAAGCAAATCAAATGTACTAGACACATAAGTTATGAATATACTAGTGGTTTCTTCTCACTTCTTCCACTGGTGGACAAAAAATTGAAGTGAACTATAAAATATAACCTGTCTAAGTGCTTATTTGTAAGCTTAAAGAAGTAAAAACTTTTCATTTTCATTTTCATTGTTACCTACATATCTACTGGTTATGGAATAAAAGGTTTTTTTATTTTTATTTTTTTATTTATTATTTATTAGGTACGTCGTGTGACTAATAATTACAAACTAAGACGTGACTTATTAGAACTAGATTTACATAATTATTACTGAATCAAAGTTATCGACATAGCTCTAAGAATTAGCATGCTGAAGTGGCAGTGGGCCGGCCATATCTCGCGAAGAACCGACGACGGCCGCTGGGGCAAACATGTTCTTGAGTGGAGACTACGACTCGGTAAACGTAGTGTAGGACGCCTTCCGACCAGGTGGGATGATGACCTGCGAAAGACTGCAGGTAGATGCTGGATGCGGCGAGCTGAAGACAGGGCGATATGGCGCTCATTGGGGGAGGCCTATGTCCAGCAGTAGACTAACAGGCTGATGATGATGATGTTAGTTTGATCGTTTAGAAATAATGTTTTTTTCAAGGCCGTTTAATAAACGGACTTCAAGTCCCATCATATTTTACACTGTTTTGTTTTTAAAGTTTTGCGTTATGAAAACTAAACGATTTTAATTTCTGGATTATTTTCAATACAAAATCTAAAAAAACTCTAAAAGGAAACCACGGCCTACGTTTGAAAAGCGTATAAAACCGAGTGCAAACGCAAGTAAAAGCCCAAACCAAAACAAGCACACACCTGAATAATATTTCACGTGTTAAACGGCGGAGTCCCAGCGTTGGGAACAATAGTAAAGTTCCTATTGTTATCCACGTCAAAGTTGGAAAGTCTGCGAAGTTTGTTCATCGATTAACGGCTTGGAATAACCGCAGGTAAGTCTCATTCTGGTAAACAGTCATACTGTCATCATCATCAGCCTATATTAGTCCACAACTGGACATAGGCCTCCCCCAATGAGCGCCATAGCGCCCTGTCTTCAGCTTAACGCATCCAGCATCTACCTGCAGTCTTTCGCAGGTCGTCATCCCACTTGGCCGGAGGGCGTCCTACACTGTTTTTACCGAGTCGTGATCACTCAAGAACATGTTTACAGTCATACTGTACTAGAAGTCATTTACGGGATTTGCCATGTTTAGATTTTTAGGGTTCCGTAACCAAAAGGTATAAAGGGACCCTATTACTAAGACGCAATAGGGTCCCGTTAGTCGGTTTGTCTGTCTGTCCGTCTCATCAGGCTTTATCTCATGAACCGTGATAATTATACAGTTGAAATTGTCACAGACGATGTATTTCTGTTGCCACAAAAAAAATACTGAAAAGCAAAATAAAAGAAATATTTAAGGAGGCTCCAATACAACAAACGCGATTTTTTGCTCGTAATTGAAAACAATTATTTTGTATAACTAGCCGCGCCCCGCGGCTTCGTCCGCGTGGAAATCTATGTGTCAAATGGTTTATAAACCTTCCTTTTGAATCACTCTATCTATTGCTGAAAACTGCATTAAAATCCGTCGTATAGCTTATAAGAGCTAAGCGAACAGACAGCGGAAGAAATACTATGTAATTCGCCCAATTGTGACATATGAGGCCTCCTAGAAGATGTACAGCATCTTCTAGTGGAGTGTGAGCGGAGTGAGTTCATGAGAGCAGAGCTTAGAGACACTTGTACAGTCTAAACCTAATGGATATTGGTGTTATCCAAATTAGCCACACCACTGAGTGATGCGGCAGATAAATTATTTGTGTTAGTTTTAGACATAATTTAGTTGTTAGTTCTAGTTCTTGTTTTTTAGTTTATTGTTAACACTTTGACTGCGATTTTTTTTTCGACGTCTGCGATCTTTTTTTTTAACCTAAAAAATTCGTGCTGCCGCTCTACACAGCGGTTGTCTTGCGTCGCACATGCGTTTCGTTCGAAAAATATTACGGCTGTGCTGAGTCACACAGATCTGTATTTTCTCAGCCGCTGCGCTAGTGTGGATTTACGCACTTGTAGAAAACACATACCGTGTGATTTCAGCAATCAAAGTGTTAAAATACGGGACTGACATAGTCAATAAAATGACTCAAAGTCCCTTAAAAATAATAAAGAACAAAAAAAAAATATTTAAAAAATCTGACAATAAAATATCTGTAGATCGTACAAACGTTTGTCCCGTAGCGAGAATCGAACCCGCAACTTCCTGCAACGCAGACGATATGTTATTTATGCAAAATCCATTACCTCCATCTGTGTTATTCTGTTAAAAATTTTCACTGAGTCAGTTTTCTTTGAAATTTCACACCCATCCGGCCTTTGATAATAAAGTCGATTTCAAAACATTGACATTTCTTGGAAGACAGATTATGTCATGTGTGAATAAAGTCGCTTTATTTACAAACCTTAAAATACCTTCTTCATCATTACATTTTTGTCTACTTCAGTGCAGTATCTCGCAGATCATCAGGCCACCTGGCTGGACGGCGTTGCTTGGCCACAGCTGGATATAGGCCCGACCCGAATGTCTTAGATAGATAGATAAATTCTTTATTTAACAACTTTAGACACACAAAATACAACAATATTATGTAGTAGGTTCACAGGAAACACAGTATTAACCCTAGATCACTAAACATTAGTCTCACAGGCGACACGGTTCCCGCGCATTCACTGTTTAGGTATGTTCCCGACACTACCCCACCCCGCCACGCACAGTACCTTCGTAATTTAGTGTTTTAGCACCCTGTGCGTACGCATTACGTACGTCAAGTAAAATATTGGCGTTTTATTTTGTTAGTCAGAACGACTAATGTTTAGTGACTGAGTAACTCGAAAATATGTTTAGTGAGCTTAGGGTTAATAAAATTAAACAAACAAAAATATGAGTAGGATGTCTGTGTGCTGTAGTTTGTCTTAGCTTGCATCCAAACCTTTGGAACGGCATTTGAATGGCCTTCGTTATTTGCAACTGTATGGTAGGCCATGCAAATGGCTTTCAAGGCCATTGAAATGGCTTTCAAATGTCGATTATAGAATGGGTGGTTTTAGCGTAATTATTTATTTTATTTATTAAAAATGAATAAAAAAATATCTCTAAGATACAACGGAACACTGGAAAGCGCATAAATTTAAAACTGTGTCGCACCTCCCAGCGCTCAAACTCAGGATAAGGTTAAGGCCGATCTCACAAAACAGAAAGCATGGTTTAATTTTACCTTGATTAACCAATTAGTTAATACTTATGGCATTTTGTTTGGCGAAATCGGGTTCTAGGAGATCTGACGGTAAATACCTAATAATCTGACGGTAGGATAATATTTATATAATATCTATAATAATTGCACAGGATATAGACATAATAATTCGATTATTTATGATAATTGTTGATTGATTATTTGGATAATTAATAAGTTAAAATAAAATATTTTGTTTATATCTAATTTTATTTATGCACATGTACCCACTTCTCTCTTCGCTTTATCTCTCTCTCCCAATAAGGTTTGGTCGAAGAGAACTCTTTTTAGGGTTAATTTCGCCTTTGTATAAATTTTCTAGAATAAGTTGTGTTATGGTTTTCGTGCAAGAAGTATCAATAAAAATTGTCCCTATTGGCTACTTAATAGTAAAGAATTTTCAAATTCTTCCATAATTACTTAGCATGCCCATCAGATCATATCTTCGCCGACGGCGACTACAAAGGAAGCTTATTATTATGTGTTTCATATTAATTTATGTTTATTTTACTACCTACTGATTAGGTTAATATTAATTTTGATTAAATTAAGTATAAGAGATTATATTTATTGTTTTGTTACCTGATTGGTACATAAAATTATTCATCTTCATCATCATCATCAGCCTAAAGCAGTCCATTGCTGGACATAGGCCTCCCCCAATGAGCGCCACAGTGCCGTCTTCAGCTTGACGCATCCAGCATCTACCTGCAGTCTTTCGCTGGTCGTCCTCCCACCTGGTTTACCGAGTCGCAGAAGCAGAGATTATAGAGCTGAATGACATTTTATTCAAGTTCCTATGGCCACCTGGACCACCTTTTTGTCTGCATCATCAGACCAGCTCGATGGCACCATGACACTGAATTGTCACTTGACATGAAAGTGAAATATTTCAGCTCAATCGGTTGAGGATAACTTGTCTAGAATTCAGTTGCAAGATTTGTCCCACAAAAACTAACAGGGCAAGTAGAATTAAAGGTAGAACTAGGCAAAAAAAAGCTTTTTTCTTCACTTCAATATTTTTAACACTTTGACTGCGGTTTTTTTTCGACGACTGCGGTCTTTTTTTTTACCTAAAAAATTCGTGCTGCCACTCTACACAGCGGTTGTGTTGCGCCGCAAATGCGTTTCGTTTGAAAAATATTACAGCTCTGCTGAGTCACAAAGATCTGTATTTTCTCAGCCGCTGCGCTAGTGTGGATTTACGCATATTAGTCACTTGTAGAAAACTCATACCGTGCGTTTTCAGCACTCAAAGTGTTAAGGTTTATCTTAAAGTAAAGAAGCAACAAGAAAACCTAACTTGTTAGAATAGAATAGAAATATCTTTATTTGTAGCAAACAACTATTTGTAGTTAACAAATTTACTAAACTAATTCAATTAACTACCCAACCCCCCCACTACATAACTACTAACTAATTGGAAAAAAAAACTTAAATGCTACAAAATGGCGTCCGACTCAGCATTTGTACTCTTCATCCATACCGCAATGCTTGAAAACGAAAGTTTTCAACCAGTGCGTCCTACCCGTTATGACCTACGGAGCTGAGACGTGGACACTCACGATAGGGCTGGTCCACCAGTTCAAAGTCGCTCATCGAGCTATGGAAAGAGCTATGCTCGGAGTATCTCGGAAGGATAGGATTCGCAACGAATACATCCGACAGAGAACTAAAGTTATCGACATAGCGCTAGAGAATTAGCAAGCTGAAGTGGCAGTGGGCCGGCCATATCTCGCGAAGAACCGACGGCCGCTGGGGCAAACGTGTTCTTGAGTGGAGACCACGACTCGGTAAACGTAGTGTAGGACGCCCTCCGACCAGGAGGGATGACGACCTGCGAAAGACTGCAGGTAGATGCTGGATGCGTCAAGCCGAAGACAGGGCGCTATGGCGCTCATTGGGGGAGGCCTATGTCCAGCAGTGGACTAATATAGGCTGATGGTGATGATGATAGCCATTGTACATAGCTATCACAACGCGTTAGGTTGTTTGTTTTAAAATGAAATGAATTTATTTGTTATTAGGACACGCGGCAGCGAGTCCAAGCCAAGTTCAAGCAAAGGAACGCGCCGAGTGTATCATTAGACGAACCACTTGGTGCCAATTTTGACCCTTTAAGACTTACACAGAACATAATAAACTTAAACTAAGAGGAAATGTGTTGGTAAGCTTGTAAGTCCAGTAACAAAATAGCTTTGCCTCAGCATGAGTTGGATGACTCGCATGTAGCAACCAACGCTGGTCTTCCGGCAAAGCAACTTGTTGGCTTTACGGACCGACTTCTGACTACAGCTATACAAACAAACAAAAAAACACACTAATATAAAGAAAATTTTCGAGTTAGTTAGGTTTTATTACAAGGTTTGTGATAAGCTCACGAGAACTAATAATTGGGGAAAGCTATTTAAATAAAACAAGAAACATTAATTCTCTCCAACATTTATTGGTCGAAAAATAAATTAAAAACTTTGGATATTAACAAAGGCCAAAACAGTACAAATAAATACCTACAGGTCCTACGCTTATCATAACAACATATTTACACTAAGGCCGCCCTTCCACTAAAGCGTTTTGACATAGATTAAATAATTTACACAAATTTAGAAATACATAAACTAAAGTTATTTCAACATATTACAATTTTAGAAATCAATCAAAGGTAAGACAATAAATTATTTTAAAAGAAACAGATTTCAAAATTACTATGCCGCCGTTGTATTTTTTTAACTTAGGCCGTTCTAATATTTAGAAACTCTGGAAAGGATAAACTCTTATTCATAATCATTTGACAGCGCCATGATAGCTAAATAACTGTTTATTTTGGTTTAGAAGTGTGTAAAAAGTTACGACATATTCAAATTTTAACAGTTTACAGCACAATAAAATATTTATGCATAAGTGTATGTCAGCTTTGTTTATGACCTTACAAAAAAATATATGTGAAATACTAGGCCATTTTGTTTCAACAATTTTTAAAACTATAGTTACTATGTTTTCCAGTATTTTCCTCAACCCATTGTACATTTTGTGAAAGGTTTTAACGCTTTTTGTCCATCTATTCCACAACGCTTTAGTGGTCAGTGTCCATTCTTACTAAATAGTAGGTTTTCGAACTTCTTTTAATATTTTTACAGGTTCTTATCTTATCCAATTATAACATTTTAGTGGGTTTTTTTTTATTTCTATTCGTCCCGAATTTCAGGTTTTGAGGCAGAGATGTTAAATAATAATAAATAATACATTTTTACATTCTTAAGTACATTTTTTAAATACTCCAATCGAAAAATTACACGAAATCATTTACAAATAATAATAATTGATGTTCAAGTATTGCTTCCAATAATAAATCACAAATGCATACAATGCAAATAATAATAATAAATTTATATATTTTACTAACATTATTATGAGACAGATCATTAAAGAGACATCAGGATAAACACATTTTTAATGAAACAATGTAAATGTGCTTAGGCCGATTAATTAAATTATAATTGCTTATGTGTATAAAAATTTCATCATATCACTATAATAAAAATCTCGGTGGAAATGTTCAATCAACACAGTAGTTATCTAGAATCTTCCACAATTTGTCTCATAGCAGACAATTCATTAAAAAAAGTTATATTAAGATTAATCCAGTTAAAACCGTAAAAGAGTTATTTGAAACCACAGTTTAACCAGATCTCACGTAACGAGGGGAGCAGATTATGAAGTTACGAGTATTTCCATACAAGAGCTTTTTTATTTATAACATGGCTTAGAAGCCAGAAGTTATTTTAAGAACTTAGTGCATATAAATCTAGCATATCTTAAGCTAAGCAGACAGTTAACTTATTGGCTGAAAAATGCGACGCTACTTAACTTAATAGCTTTTAACTGGTTTTCTGATTTAAAAAAAGTTTTATAAATTATTCAAACATGCCGCTCAAATATTTGAAACGAGTAAAGAATTATTTTTGGACGATACAGACTAATTAAAATATTTAGGTTTAAATTAATTATTGCATTTTTGAATACCTACGTATATTTTTAAGCATTTTAAATAATAAAATGTGGAGTTACCAAGTTGTTTGCTGCATCATAAAGTGTAAAATTTACATATTTTGAATACTCAGCCAAATAATCATCCGTAATAGCAAAGTGCGATGCCAAAAATACACGAAACTGTTCCGACCTAGAATAGACTTGCAAAAAGCGCCGGTGATATTTCACAAAAGTAATTCTGCGATGCAAGATATATCCGACTTTATACTTAATATATTATTCCATTTAATATTCCTGTTTTCTGAATATAAGTTATGAGTTAATGTGTTTCTATTATTTATTAGTAACAGGGTACTAAACGTAGTCATAATTTACTATGAGAAGAGAATTGCAGTGGTAAATTAGGAATAGCCAGTCACTGACAAGGGAAATTCCCGTCATTCAATACCATAGATACAAAAGCCCTTAAGATTTTTCCATAGAGAATAGACATTCTCATAGAAGTGTAACGTTGTCTTTGATTTTTTTTAACCTATAACCTTTTTTAACGGCTGGCAATAAAACTTGAATATAAAAAGGTTTATAGCCGCCATTTTTTGTCCTTACGGCCGCTTTTTAGGAAAATACTTCATGTGGAGATATTGGCCGGTATGAAAGTTTTGCGTTTTATTATTTCTGCTTATGAGTTTATACAATGATCTAGGTATATTCATTATTGAAAGAAAACACGAAATTTTTCCTTATAATTACAAAAAACTGGGAACTGTGTTTATACCCTATTTTGGAATAAAGATGAGTAAGTTTATACCTAGCGGCAAAGGTAACTCTGTTTCTGTCTGTTGTCTCATAAGTGTAAAATAGTTTTCCATTTCATTAGCTCAATTACCGAGTGATATCACCGGTCAATGATCTAAAACACCAACTGTACCGCCACTAGATGATATCACGCCATGACTAGATAACTTTTACTAAAGAACCATTGTGTGAACTGAACATAACAGAATTTCCATTTATGTATAGTAGAATATCGTAAAAATGGAATATATATAAATACCGTGACAACATCGTGCCAATTTGTGCTCTCTGTCTATATAACATAAAGACTGTGGCTGTGAGCAAAAACAAATGAATTAGCAGAAATACGAAACCTCAGACGAAATAAGATCTAAAACACTGTCAGATCTAGCACGTGACAGCTGTCAAAGAGATATGATATTATTAGCGCTAAAAATAAGACGCCTACTACACCCGAAGGGCCGTCTGGGCTTTTAAAAAGTCAATGATAAACTTTAACAAGCTTTTGCAGACAGAAAAAAATGAGTGAAGTTTTAACAAGGAGACGTTTTTCAAAAAATAAAAATGAAAATATTAACTTTTTTCTCAATATATAAATAAAATGCCATAACATTGACTTTCCGAAACTAAAACTGACATCGGGCAGAACAATTTCATGACATGAATATTATATACCCCATTTTTTTAAACAAAATCTTTTATTGACAATTTTTTTTGTCAATTTATAGTAAAGATTGATAAGTTAGCCAACGAATATACAAATTACATATAAAATACTATACACTCTCTGCCTCTACCTAGTATAATACATCCAAAATAGTACCAGACTTAAATTATGGCCGCGGTTAGCAAATACATAACGACAATGCAAAAAATATACACCATTCTATAACTATCTAAAATAAAACGACCATCTACAACCTACCAGCTAATTATCAAACCATGATCTATAAATTGATCCATTTTAAATCCATAGTCAATGATAGTTTTAGAACCATCTTCTTAGAAATGGATCAATGTTATAATTTGGTAATATAAAATGAGGATACAAATTTTCATAGGATTTTTTTAGTCGATAGTAACAACGATGGATTTTAGTACTAATTCTAAGATTAGTTGATAATATAAAAATAGTATCAGAAATTTCAAGAGGTAGCTCGAGCTTAATTTTTTTAATAAATCTATTATTTTCACTATAAATTAAGTACATTAAATAATAATTCAAATAAATTCAGTCCGGTAATATTTCACCGTAACTATGAATTGCATTTAACAAAGTTTTTGGTTACGGTGAAATAAACCATGTGCATGGTATTCCATTAACAGCAATTCAATTTTGAAAACTTGTTAGTTAATAGCGAGATCTTAGTTCTTAACGAACCTGTATATTAAAGTCATTTAAAACGGGATATTTACCATGATTAGATTTTTGAGTTATCCAATATTTCGGCACAGTTGCATGCGCCATGATCACGGAGTAACTGAAGGCACTGCGAGCAAAAGCAAAAGACGTTCGTAGCAAAAGACAAAAAATGAGGGTAGATCGGATCGGTCTGCCCATAAAAACTCGCAGTGCCTTCAGTTACTCCGTGATCATGGCGCATGCAACTGTGCCGAAATATTGGATAACTCAAAAATCAAATCATGGTAAATATCCCGTTTTAAATGACTTTAGTATTAATAACCATGATAGTTTCAAAAGAACCTGTATATACTTAAAAACTGGTAAAGTTTTTTAAATATTTTTAGAGTCAGGTTAAATACTTTTTATAGAAAATTGTTTGCTATTAAAAGAACACCAGTTACTTTTTTGATCACTTGTCTATTTAGGCTCATAATAATAATTAGCATAGTTATTTGATATTATGAGCTAAATTAGTAATAAAAGGAAAATAATTAGCAAATTGCTAATAGCACCAATGTGTATAGGATCAAAATAAAAATAATAAGACCCGAAAATCAATTTGGTACTTACTTAATATTTCTAAGTAGATGTAGTTAGTACCTAATTTGTATTAACAAATTGATTTTTAGGCCCTCAATTAAAATAAGTTAAAATAAATTATAACACGTGAGAGGGTAGTTTTTCATTTTACAACCACAATTCTGAGCAAATTAATTTATTTCAACGTAAATATTTCATTGAAGCTTTGCGCTATTATTACATTTGCAGCTCTATTATTATAATTTGCAGACCAACTATACGTCTTAACATAGTTTCTCATTAAAATTTGCACATAATAATAATGTCTGTGTAGTAATCTGCATATAATAATATGTAGTATTATTAAGTAATGCAGATGTGTACATATAAATAATGTCTGACTACATATTATAAAGAAAATAAAAAGATTTTTTATTTCTTTAGGCTTACAAAGAAGCACTTAGGTAGGTCATATTTTATACTATTCAATATTATGTGCAGATTATTGCAATATGCACAAAATAATAATGAGGTATTATTAAAAAATGCAGATGTGTTAAAAACACAAAGCTTAAATGTAAAATTAGCTGAAGAGGCACGAGGCATAGGATGTTTTGCACCATCGTTGTTACTAAAGATTTTCACACAATTTAATTTATAACTATTCAAAGAAATATATCTGTTCACATTCGTATTAACATTAATTTATTCCTTGCATGTGTTTTCCAACTAGGTGAATAATTATTAGTTTTACGAGGCCGTAATTTATCTTAATTAATAGTTAGCTTTCCTAAGTTTTTGTTATTGGCAGTGATAGAGATATATAAAAATGTTGCTACAAACCTAAAGAGTACTGACCGGTGTTACATTGCGTAATATAACGTGTTACACAGCGTCCGTGCAGTCAGTAAGGGGATAGAAGGCGCACGCAACGAGCAACGAGACGGATTATAGCACACGGTGTAACGTATCAAGCTCGCTGCGAATGTTACATTACGCCAAGTAACACGACTTTACGTTGAGAGATGCAAAGTCACGACAAAATTAATAATATTTTCTCTTCTCAAAATAATTTACGGTTCGTCATCTCGTAAATGACATGAAATTTTGTCATGTCATTGCTTAACCATCTCTACATAAGGAAAGGAATGATGTTATGTCTGTAAGCCGTTCAAGCAAACGTCAAAAAAGTCAAAACATAATAATGAGGCAATTATTACTTTCTGCAACGTCCATCATTCTCTTGTTAGATTTTATTTAATACACCAAAATATCTAACAACTTCATTCATTTAAAAATAATTTATCTCGCAATAAACTCATTTGACATTTCACATAAAAGTTATTTGACGTTTATACGACGTTTATTTCCCAGTTGGAAAACCGCCAAGCGTCCATAATAAAATTATTTCATTCAATAACTAGCGGACTGAATTACACCGAGATTCATTATGAGGTCATTTTATTAATAAACTAATATATAATTAATAATTACTAAGTACACAGCACAACTAATGAAAACTAATAATGAGAGAATAATACTAAAATGTGTGTTGTTATGATTGAGTTTCAAACTATTCTGAAGAATATTAAACACGTTGACTGCGAACTTTTTTAGTCTCTGTCTATTCGTGTGCCGCTGTACACAGCGCTTGTGTTGCGCCGCTCAGGCATTTCGTTGCAAGTTAAAACGGGATATTTACCATGATTTTATCTATTCAGTTATTCCGTGATCATGGCGCATGAAACTGTGCCGAAATATTGGATAACTAAAAATCAAATCATGGTAAAAATCCCGTTTTAAATGACTTTAGTGTTTAATAACCATGATAGTTTCAAAAGACCTACTTTCCACATTTATTTAAACTCTAGTCAGCAACAAAACCGTTTTATTTATAGTTAAGAAAAACGTAAGATTATAACGATCTATCAGTAATGGCGATCGCAAAAGAGCTCCGAGGGCGTAGAGTAAAAAAAAAGCTTCGCGGCGAACTTAACAAGGCTGGCCCTAATTGCAGTAAACATTGACAGTAAAGAGCGTAGAGGGATAATATTAGCTATAGACTACGATAAATTCAAATTCAACATGTTTTATTTCTGTAGGCTTACAAAATAAGCTCTTATAGATACTCGTAGAGCAGATATAGAGCTACACCGTGAACATGATCAGTTGATTATCAGGTTGCCTGGAAAAGATGGAAGATATTGCTTCTAAGCGATTAGGCCGCCCATTGTACTTGACGCATGTAATGTATTTTATGTGGGGAGTTCGAGGCTATTCGGTAAACCGGTGGTGACAGAGAGCCGGTCTAATTCTCTGTCAGTCTGTTTGATACCTATCAAAGGGTTTCATAGGAATGGATGGATATTATGTGTAACTAGCTTCACCCCGCGGAAATCTATGTGTCAAATGGTTTAAATGATAAAAAGTATGGTCGGTTAACTTTGAGATGATGGTCGAAATCGTTAAACGTTAAAAACGTTAATTTTAAATGTAATTAATGTTCTTTTTAAAGGACACATTTGCATTTGATTGCTTGCATTATATTCGTGAAAGTATCATTTATAATAAAATACTGTTTTCGCAGCTCTTAGGCTGCATTTGATGTTTAATTTCTATTCCAAATAATAAGAAAAGAAAATGAGTCAATGAGCGCCTAACTATGAGTGATACACTCATGAATACATCTGAGTTATGTATTCCCTAGAAGGACCTTCACTCGCCGCGCCTCAAAGGTCGCTAAAAATGACTAGGAATTACCTGCAGTTATTATTGTTCATACCTAACCTATGACCTGTGTTCCGACCAAGTTATTTCTGTTCATACCTAACCACTCTACCAATCTGTACCTATAGTCTGGTCTTTCCACTCTAGTACCGTAATTATCATAGTATTAAGTGTAGAAGAACTCAAAAATGCCTTCTAGTTGAAGTCAAGTAAAGTCTCAACGGAATGCAGTTTTTACAAGAAAATAAATTAAAGTCAGTGAAATTACACTTTATTTAAATGACGGGAGGTAACAAGACATTTTGCTCAATGAGAACTGAGTTATAATAAGATAATTGGTAAGGACTGAATATGTTTGACTGACAAATTTAGCATAGCTTTACTTACATATTGACATGTACCTATCGAATGATATATTATATTTTGACGACCGATGCGGCGCGGTGGGCGAAGGTCCGCCAGCGACGCAGGAGGTTGCGGGTTCGATTCCCGCCCCGGAACAATTATGTGTACGATCTGCAGATATTTGTTCCGGGTGTTCTGGTCGTTTTCTATGTATAATAAAAAATATCTATCTATGTAATGTATTGTATTATGTATATCAGTTATCTAGTACCCATAACACAAGCTCTGCTTACCATGGGGCTAGATAATGCTGTGTGAATTGTCCAGCATTATTTATTATTATTATTTTATTATACATAAAACAATACATAACATAAATGTCTTATAATATTATAAATAGAAAACGACCAGAATATCCAGAACACCCAAATATCTGCAGTTCGTACCAACATGTGTCCCGATTCGGGAATCGAACCCGCCCTCAGTTGAGGCGGACTTTCGCCCACCGTGCTATCGTCAGTAATTTTACGATATTTTTTATTGAAACCATCACAGTTTTTACTTCCCTATAATGTCAATAAAATCAATAAATCAATAGTTAAACTTTAAAAAAACCAATAAACTAAAGTTTTATTCCGAAATAAAAAGCGAAGTGACCAAAAAGTGTTTTTACAACGACAATAAAAATCAAAATAGTTTTGTCAAATGCGATGTCATTTATTCTGTTGGAAATTCTTTTGAAGAGGCGTTTCATGGTTCGGATCATTTAATGTTACTTTTGAAAAATGTCCCCTGCTCTACATTGTTTTAAAATAACTTTAGGCTTGGAATAGACGTACAATGATGCATTTAATGGCTCTAATAGCGGTTTCTGTCAGTTCTGTAGTTCAATTTTGACATGTTCAGTAAAAAAAATTCACATGGCTTAGATTAAACGTACAGTAATGCTTTAAATGACTCTCATAGTGGTTTATGTCAGTATTGCTATAAAAAAAAAGAATTCACTTTAAGGTAACGCGTAAGGCTTTAACGGTACATAGATATGATTTTAGGAATATATAGTTAAAAATACGAGAAGCCATTTTGTGTGCCGCATCTTGAATTGTTGGTAAAAAAAATGCCCAAAGAGTCTTAAATTCAAGTTTTGATATAAGCTGAGGAGTGAATAACTAATGAATGAAAATACCAAAGCCAAGTTCAAAATTAGCCCTGAATGATAATGATGATGATGATTAGTCGGTTGCCTAAAGGAGATACCTACTTATCGATAAGACCCAACATTGTATACCTGACATCTTTACGAATAAACACATTTGCATTTGTATTTGACCCTAATGAAGTCATTCTTATTAATATTCCTTGTTCATCTTTAACTAGCGACCCACCCCGACTTTGCACGATTTTTAATATATATAAACCTTCCTCTTAAATCACTCTGCCTTATACTATTGCTGAAAACTGCATGAAAATCCGTTGAGTAGTTTAAAAGATTTAAGCGAATTGACAGCGGAAGCGACTTCATTTTATACTATGGCGCTCATTGGGGGGGCCTATGTCCATCAGCGGACTAATATAGGCTGATGATGATGAAGTAAAATCAGCGGTTCGTGTCCTCCCACCCTTATTTCTCACACCGGAATAAGATGTAAGATTAACAAAGATGAATGTTCTCATATGATTTATAATCTATTTAAAGATTCAACGGTCAGGTTTCGAGTGATAATCTGTTTTAAATAGATGCGCGAATACATCTTAATTAGGTACAAGTTTATGCCGGGTACTGACCGGTGTTACACGGTGTAATGTAACGTGTTTCAGAGCGAGCGTTCGTGCAGTCAGTTCGGGGAGAGAAGGCGCTCGCAGCGAACAACGAGACGGTATTTTGGCGTTTCATGCTCTTTACGAATGGTACGATACGTCAAGCTCTAAGAATGCTCTAAGAATTTGCAAGCAGGGGGGATTATGCCGTATGACATAGGAGATTTCTTGCCCAAATCGTGTGACGTCACATCGTGTTCTAAACACAGACGTGATTCCTTGGCGCGGAATCGAAAATATGTATTCCGTTTCCCACAATACGCGTTGTTGGAATCTGCAAGCTGAAGTGGCAGTGGGCCGGCCATATCGACAGAACCGACAACCGCTGGGGTAAATGTTTTCTAGAGTGGATCACGATAACGTAGTGTAGGACGCCCTCCGACCAGGTAGAATGACGAACTGCGATAGACTGCAGGGAGATGCTGGACAGGACGCTATGGCGCTCATTAGGGGAGGCCTATGTGAAACAGTGGACTAGCATAGTCTCATTATGATGATACGTCAAAGGTTTTAAGCTTGTGCAAAAACCTATGCGTTAATTATGCTTTTTAAGCTAGGCTTTAAAGGTACGAGTTGAGATAATTACAGTTTTTAATTCGTAAATAATATCGTAGGTACTATTTATTTAGTCGGTAGGTACTAAGCTAATGATGTCAATAATTCAATTCTTTTAACACTTTGAGTGCTGAAAACGCACGGTCTGAGTTTAATACAAGTGACTAATAAGAGTAAATCCACACTAGCGCAGCGGCTGAGAAAATACAGATCTGTGTGACTCAGCAGAGCTGTAATATTTTTCGAACGAAACGCATGTGCGGCGCAACACAACCGCTGTGTAGAGCGGCAGCACGAATTTTTTAGGTAAAAAAAAGATCGCAGTCGTCGAAAAAAAACCGCAGTCAAAGTGTTAATATTTGATTATAGTTTCTAAGTCGTCGTTATAATATTAAAACACAACGAGACAGAATATATTTTAGAAATGTTTTCTAGGAGTGACCAAAAAGCCCCTATGTTTCCTAACAGTCGCCATTTTGAAAACATATTTAAAACTGCAATGACAGATCAAAACATAATAATATATCTCCCAACGTTGTTATTGTAACGTAGACACTAACTTAAAAAGATGTACGTCAATAAGCTAATAAAACACATACCAATTTTAATTTATTACACAAAAAACTAACTTACATGCCAATTAATCAAACAAAAATATCAAAATTCAAAGCGCGAGTTAGTCTATCATTACAGGAGGTAAGTATACACAACATTGTAACAAAAAATACATAAAGTTGCCGATAAAAAACCAGTTGAGAACAAGCATAGTAACAGGTATTTATAATATTGTATGTTACGGCTCTGTTCATACGAGCAACTTTACTAAGTACCTATCATCATCAGCCTATGTTAGTCCACTGCAGGACATAGACTTTCCCCAATGAGCGCCATAGCGCACTAGCTTGACGCATCCAGCATCTAACTGCATTCTTTCGCAGGTCACTCCACCTGGTCGAAGGGCGTCCTACACTACGTTTACCTAGCCACTCAAGAACACGTTTACCACATTTTATTGTGTCAAAAATACATAAAGCTGCAAATGTCCAGCATCATTTAGTACGTATATATTTAAAAAAGGGTCCTTTATCTGTTCAATTGCCCGTTTGCACCCACCCTTATAGCGAATCGTTGTTTGTGTTTTTGTGTTTGTCTGTCTCTAGCCCTTTATAGCCTAATTGCTGTATAAGGTACTCCCTACTGCGTATTTATTTAAATGACTCAGAAGAATCAATAAAACGCAAGGTTCCAAGAGAATGCCAAATACCTGCATAAGTATGTAGGTATTTACAAAAAAGTATCGAAATTCAACAATACATTTTTTCGTCTGACCCAAGTCTATTTAAATGATGCATAATTAAAAACTTCCTGATCGATAGTATCTTTAATTACTGTAATCTTGAAAGAAATAGTTGTTTTATTTATTACAGAGAGGACGAAAAAAATTACCTCGTCAAATATCAAAAGACACGAAAGCACTGACAAACTAAAATATCTCTACCACGTTTGAACGTTAATAGATAGATAGAAAATACTTTATCACAAAACAATACACAATATAATAAAGGAAGTATAAAGGGCGGCCTTGTCACTGAGAGAGATCTCTTCCAGGCAACCTTAGTATGGACTGGAGACGAAGGAACAATAAAGACTGTGGCACTTTAGTAAATATATAGATAACAATGTACCTAGTCAAATATCAAGAGACACGAAATCAAATGACAAACTAAAATATCTACTACGACGTAAATTTCCTATGTCAATAAAATTGGAACGTTAATAGAAACGTTATAAGAATTTTCCTCTTAAATTTCCCTCTAATCCGTCTAAAGCATTCATCACTACCGCCACAAACAACTGAACAGATAACTATATAGCCCCAAAATCGATATTTGCCGCACAAAACAGAACAAGTAACGCAAATTGCAACAATACACAACTTCAACCAAATTCTAAATCAACAAAAACTCCATTCAAATGCAGAGTTCAATTTCAAAGGATAGCCCAGGTAGCTTCACAACAATGCGAGGGGCCATCATTCAAGATTACCGAATCTACCTGGCCGGACAGATATTGAGAACTTGAAATATGGGGATATAAAATCTTGTTTTGTCACTTTGGGAGTAACAAAGGAGTGATAAAATGCAATGAACACCAATATTGTACTCGTAACTTTGGGTAAAAGTAATTTCTTACACGTAGGTATAAAAGATACATAAAGATAGGGCCCTGGATGAGCCTATAGCCATGGTTTGAAATGTTGGAAACAATGATAATACAAATAGGAGAATGTTATGTTCAGAAAATATCACACTTCACCACAAAGTATAAAACAAAGTTGCTTTCCGCTGTCTGTCTGGCCCTATGTATCCTTAGATCTTTAAAACTACGCAACGGATTTTGATGCGGTTTTTTTAAATCGATATAGTGGTTTAAGATGAAGGTTTCTAAACTATTTGACACATAAATTTGTATGAGGGCGAAGCCTTGGGGCACAGCTACTATATTATAAATGCGAAAGTGTGGAAGTTTAGATAAATAAATAATGCTGGAAAATTCATACAGATTCATCTCAATGTATGTATGTTATCTCTTTATGTCAAAACTACTGACGTATCAGTATACTCTGAAACAGACACTGGCAGAGTCGTAGCGAAAAGCAAGCGGCGCCAAAACAAGAAAGAAGTTGAGGTTGAACTGGAATAACCTATATAGATTAACGTACATCTCAGATGTGTGTGAAGCCGGGGGCGAGAGCTAGTTCATTCATAAACCAGAGAAAGAAACTGCTTACAAAATGTATACCTAGTAATTTAATTTTTAAAACGATAACGAAATAAGAAACATACGAAATTCAAGTACTGAAAACTATGAAAAACCTGCGCTGAACAGTGATTTTAGACATGTAAGTATAAATACAAATTCAACGTAACCTGACTTAAAAACAAACACGAATTCTTTCCATACTGTTAGAACAACTGTTTACATATGCGTTTAAAATCATTTTCGTCTTAGTTTACGTTAGCGTTTTCGTTCACTTTGTTTAGTTTCTTTCTAAATTATTACAAGCAGGCGTCTAAGCAGTACTATGCCTTTCGTCTCGAAATAGCCATCTGCCAGAAAGATGTTTGGTTTACTAAAAATAGTTCCACTAAGTACATAACGTCTACGGAACAAAAAAATACATTTTGATGTTTTGAAAACAATGCATTAGGCGAGACGTGTTGTTTACTTTTTCTTTTTTGATTGTATACTTTCGCTTTGTTCAATTTGTTTGACAAATCCATTCCGTGTTCGTATGATTTTAGGTTAATTTATACCAGCGTTCTGTTGCAGCGTTGGATCGCGAGGAGTGGAAGGAGAAAAGGGAGGTCTTTGCCCAGCAGTGGGAGAAGAGAGTGGGAGAGAGCATTCAAGCTGTTGCAGTTTTCATGATTGAAAATATTATATTCATGACAAAATATGTTTTTTCCCAAACAAGATAGCATATCATACTATATTGCTTACATTTCCGAAAATCTTGTTTATTGTATTACATATATCGGCCCTTGCCTTGGATAGTCAATTTATATTGAAATGAGATTGCCGGCAACATAGCTACTGTGTTATTTTATGATATCAGCTCTCCATAATGCATGCAAATCAGATTTTCCGTGAAAATCTTCTTAAAAGATTTGTTGATTATTACGAATTATCATTCTTGCATCAGATTTAGTGCTTTGCATAAATTCTTTGTTTTATTGTCATAAGCTGGTGACTGGTTTTGCAAGATATGAGTATTTATGCTTTAGTGCATGCTTCGAGTGGTTTAACTTGGTCGTCTTTAAGGTGTACATATATTCGGTGAATAGCGGGAGCGTAAGCGCAAGAGGATTTTAAATTTTCTGGGTAATTATTAAAACTTTCGAACATTTCGATACGTATGTTGTTCAACACGCATAAAGGACCGAATGGAGTCCAAATGCGGAAACAGGAGTACCTTCACCTGAACCTGAACGTACCTATGTTGTTTGTACGAAATCTTTTGTGAGCGTCGTCTAAAATGTTACTGTAGGTTTCTCATTTGCTTTGATTTACCGTTTGTATTTTCAAAGGATAGTTACTCTAATTTAATAAAAAGGTCTTGTTGCTGACTGATCTTCAAGTCTGTGATAGGTTTTACGTAAACTAGCTCGAGCTAGAGCTTGTATTGTCTTGAAAACTTCCTTGTAGAATAAGATAACAAGGAAGAATTATAGAAATATCAAACATTCGCGTTCGATGAAGAAGTAGAATCTAGGGATTTTTACTGAGTTTTACCAACTCAGTTAAAATCTCTAATGTTTAAAGTTCTAAAGCATTTCGATCTTTCAGAGATATCTAGTAGTTATATTCGTAGATTCCTTAGAATGCCATAATTTTCTGTTCTAAGTCTTTAAGAGTCTTTGTTATTCGTTTTAAGAACTTGATTAATAATTTCCTTTGGGCAGTTATTGTCGATTGCCTAATTTTCTTGTACAAATAAAACTAAGGTCGTATGTTTATCTTACTTATATTGATAGTTGTGACCATCTGTCTTCTCTTATCGTCAAAATAGTTGGAAACTCAATCACTCGATCTTACTCTACCTATATTATTATCCAGCTGTCTAAATGCATATGGCTAACAAAAACCGGTCTATTTAGCTACATTATTTTAACTATCTGACTATTTTCATTAAAATCAGCTCAGCATTTCATGGCACAACAGTGCTTAGGGCAATGACCCTATGTTGAAGGTAGAAGATCAATATTTGAAGGTTATTTAAGATGTAGGCGTAAAAGACTGTAAAGCCTTTTTATTGAATACTAAAAAGCTGCATTTAGGTGCCTTATTGATAAAATTATATCTCATGGACGATTTAAAAAGTGATAAAATTATGAGAAAAAGCCAAATGCAAATCAGTCGAGTAAAATTTGTTAAAAATGCGTCAAATTTCATATATTGTTTTATATCACAATAAAAGCATATAAGAGAAATAATTACTTTCTAAATAAACCAAAATCACAGTGTTTCTGGACAAGATTTTTAACTCGCCCCAATTTCTTTTTAAATATAAATAAAATCTAATTGTACATAAGCTGTTGAGAAAATAAAAGGTGTCTTTTGAACTAAAATTTAATGCTACCTACTATTTCTCTATATTTCCCCCTATATTTACCTTTGATTCGACAAATCCTAGTTTTAGTCAAAAATCCTTGATTGCAATAATGAAAAATATAAAAAATTTAATTCCTAGTGGTTTAAGAAACCTAATTTACCATTATACATACATATATTATCAATATCATAAACCACGTTGTTCTGCAGTTATTTCCAATCGGAAAATAAATTATAAACTATATTACTTCGATTATTCGTAGGCCTATTAATATACATTAGGCTCCATTCGGAACTATACACTTTACTTACACTTGTCCATGAAAAAATCCTTACAATCCTTGGGGCATCAACACATCACTGGTTCACAACACTACGCGAAGACCATCGTATCTGGGCGGAGGTGTAGGGTCTGCAGTGTCTGGGACGGGCCTGGCTTAGCCAGGTCTGGGCGCGGGTTCCTCGACGCCCGGGCACACATTCACCGAGCCAGCGGCGCCAGCACTGCTGTCGCTGCCAAGGCTAGAGCCAGCGAAGACGCCAGCGCGGCCCCTCTCGAATGCGACAGCTCCTCTGACTTGATCACCTCATTGGGCGTCTTGTCGTACTTATGGGTCTTCTTAGTCACTGGTTTGAACGTTGTCGTGGTCGTCGTTGTCGTCGTGGTCGTTGGAGGTGGCGGTGGCGGGGGTAGAGTCGGCTGAGGAGGCGGAGCTGGGGACTGCTCCTCAGGTTTGCAGCAGACGCGAAAGACCAGCTTCATATTATGGCTGAGACAGCGTCCGCCGATGCGTCTATGCAAGTCGTCTTTACTGGATGTTGATATAAAATAGTAGTCCTTACCGGGCAGGAATTCCAAGCCGCCAGGCTGGGGCGTGAACGGTCGGAATGTAATCGTAAAGAACATCAGCTTATGCGGCTTGTCGCATATAGCTATTATCCTAGGATTAGGATTGGTTATCCTACACGTATCGTATTCTTCTTTACTAACATTGTATATTATATATTTTTCTGTGTCCTCCTCGTATGTCCCTGGTGTGTAAACAGGACAGATTATATTCACTTGGTCGTATTCGAATTGAGCGTTGCCCTTGTTCAAGTCGAATACGTGATCTGTGTTGTCTATTCTGAAAATGCTGTTGGTTGTGTTCCAGTGGATGTAGAAAGACTTAGCGTAGTTTCCCATTACGCTTTCGATGAAGAAAATAAGAACTAGGAGGGTCCAAGGCGTATGCCTCAACCCGAAATGCGCTAGACACACCATTCTGCCTTGTTCGATCAACACACGTATATTAGCACACTAACTCGCACCAATCCATAGTGTAAAACACAATATGTCCACTTTAATCCATCCGCTCAGTTATTCCACACAGAAAACACGAAATTTTCGTTCACTTTCGACACAGCGATGGCTCCACCATGTTTCTCCGCACGCTAGATTCTATCGATAATGGAATTCCGTAGGACGTGGCCGCTTCGAAGCCCGAATTCACTAGCTTATACAGCCGAAATCACAGGGAAATGTATGTAAAAAGGTTTTCAGAACACTTATTTATGCTTTGATGTAGGAAATAATCGATACATCATAGATTTTTTTGCTTTAGTGAGGTTCTTTGTTGGATCGCGAGCGGTTGGGCGATACGGACGCCGCGGCGGGTACGGTCTCACTACTGGAATGTGGACGGCCGAGGTACGCATGTGCGGCCCCCTCGCCCCGCTACCTTCCCCTTACCGCTGCGTTCGAAGCTTACGCGAGCTTTTGACGCCGCCATTTTGTTTTTCTTTATGGTCCTGCTTGTTTTACTATCAAGTTTGTGCTTCTATTCTTTATTATTTCAAAATAATCTCTACAAATATATTTGGAAATCTCATTAATAATAAAATATAATATTTCGCAAGCATTTTAAGAGTTATTTTTAAAAGTTCAGGAGAGAAGCTTAGCTCGAGCTTTCGGAATATTATGAACGCATCCAAAGCGGCCATTTATAAAGCTAGCCACAAACAAAACAAGACCTCTCTCTACATCAATATCTTCACACATCTGCGTACGCTATGCATTTTATGTTAATTTAGAAGTTAATGTACGTAAGATGATTTTACTGAAGCTGTTGATCCGCTAATTTGCTTTAAAAGCTTTATGCGACCAACTTTGATTGATTATAATGGTTTTTGAATGCTAATTCTTTCTTATCATAATTAAGCAGTATTCTCTAAGAAATATCGATTATCATTACCATAGACGAATATTTCTTTAGACATTAGCCCCGCTTAGTTTTGAGCAGGTCTTAATTTCTCAGTTTTTATTAAAAAATCGTTTGAAAATCTTGACCTAAGCGCTGCGTCTATAAATGTACCTACGGGTGATTTAATTTGTTTCATAAAAATATTTTTACACGTTAATTTACTGTTTGAAAACGAAAATGTTTATAATTTAATACTACAAAAAAGTACAATATTCAGAGCAGCTCTGCCGTCGTTTATAGTATGAACACTATGTTTCAGAAAGCAGCGTCTTCCCCATTGCTGGGTAGATTGTTTGTAATCTTAAAGAAAAACGAGGAACATAATAAAATAAATAAATCGATTATTAGAATCAACGGTTAGTTTAGTAAGTTATTTAATTTAAAAAAAGCTTTGTAGAAACAGTTATCTAGTTCCCAAAATATAAAGCTTGGGCCTTGATAATGCTGTGTGAATTGTCCAGTATTACTTATTATCTTAGTTATTATATATATATATATATATATATATATATATTGTTTAGCCCTTAATTTCATTTAAATCATCATATTTCGACGATTGTTAACAATAAATTTCTTTTTTTATCTAATTGCATAACGTATATTTAATTTTCTTAATGTCATTTAGCCGTGAAGGCCATTTATTAGCTTTTCTGTTGCTAGGTTACCTAATGTTACTTATTTTGTATTATTTAAGCTGTAGGCATTCCTTAAAATAAATAAATTATTTATGTTTTTTTACAAAAACTGACAACTATAACTGCGAATTTCTATATATTTATAATATTTTTTTCGTACAGTTAATAATCCCTCGATAATAAAATGTTTATTAGGACCACTTCCACACCACCATTTCATACAAATTGAATTGTGTTACCATAATCAGTTTGATTAAAAAAGTCAGTCAGTTTAGAAAAAACATTTTAAAAAAAATCACGAAAAAATTTGTGATGAGATCATACATCAATACATACATACAGCCAAACACAGAACCTCCTCCTAATTTCGAAGTTGGTTAATGACTCTACATTTTGCCTACTCTACCCTATATTTAAGTGCAGTAGGTACCTATCAATCAAGATATCAATATTTGTTGATCACATCCAAACAAGTATTTAGGTAAATTATCTATTAAATAAACATGTAGAACACGATTGATAAATAAAGTAAACATACAAAATGTACTACCACAACTATATCATATAAGTAAACGTAAAGAAGTAAAATTTGGAAGTTTAGGTCGTAATAAGCTTTGGAATGAATCGTTTTCTTATTGAAGGAATTAATTTAAAATATTTTTATTTTCATTGTTTTATTTCTTTAATCAAATAAATTTACGTGATGGATTTTTTTCTAGCATCCTGTTTAAAGTCTTTTAAAACGAGATATTTACCATGATTTGATTTTTGAGTTATCCAATATTTCGGCACAGTTTCAAGCGCCATGATCACAGAATAACAGAAAATCAAAGATCTAATCATGGTAAATATCCCGTTTTAAATGACTTAGTGTTAATAACCATGATAATTTCAAAAGTTTTATCCTGTTTATTGTTAATAGTTTGTTTTTTTTTTATCTTATTTATTGTTTAGGACTTTTACTTCGTAAAGTATACCAGCCCTATCATAACCTAAACTTATAACTAACAAACAAAACAAAGAATACAGCAAAATAAGAACAAATAAATTGTGTCTATTTTTAAAGGGAGTCACTGATGCATAAAAATTTTGAATAATGAGACAGCCGCTGCTGAATCTGGTTCCGCTAAAATGTTAACACTTTGAGTGCTGAAAACGCACGGTATGAGTTTTCTACAAGTGACTAATATGCGTAAATCCACACTAGCGCAGCGGCTGAGAAAATACAGATCTGTGTGACTCAGCACAGCCGTAATATTTTTCGAACGAAACGCATGTACGGCGCAACACAACCGCTGTGTAGAGCGGCAGCACGAATTTTTTACGTTAAAAAAAAGATCGCAGTCGTCGAAAAAAAATCGCTGTCAAAGTGTTAATAAATGTACCTAAATCATATCTATTTAAATTAAGTTCAATATTGTTAATAGATGATAGTGAGTGCTTTGGTTTTGGTCTTACGCTGTAAACTTCTATCCTCTTTAAATAAGTAATAAACAAATCCAACTAACGCGAAACGCGAAAGTTTGTATGGATGGATGGATGTTTGTTACTCTTTCACGCAAAAACTACAGAACGGATCGAGCTGAAATTTGTATACAGGTAGCTCTAGGCCCAGAATAAAACATAGGCTACTTTTTATTCCGTAGATCAGTTCCCAGGGGATAGAAATAACCTTAAAACGTTTCCATAGAAACAATGCGTGCGAAGCCGCGGGCAGAAACTAGTAGATAATAAAGCAAAACTGAAACAAAAAGTAGAAATTGTGAGCGCATGCAAGTTAAGTTTGGAAGTTGTAATGGATTATATGTAGATAGATAGATAGATAACACTTTATTACACCACACAAAACAGAAAATAATACAGAGATACAAACTTAGAATTAAGGTATAAAGGGCGGCCTTATCGCTGAGAGCGATATATTGCAAGCAACCTTGGGATGGACTGGACATGAAGGAACAATATAGACAGTGGCACTTTAATAAATAATTGGTAACAAATACACTAAATACCTACATTACAAACATTATAATAAACTAACATAGACAAGATAAGGATATCAATATTTCATATGGATAAATAATTCAGATGCAGCAGTTTTTTGAAGATAGGGAGTGATTTTGCACGTGTGATGTCCCTCTGGACAAGCTACCTAGCCAGCTTGTACAGTGAATATCTTTGGTTTAAATATTTTTTATAACCCGCTAACATTAACAGTCACTGCTTGGCCTGGCCTTTAATATGTTTTACCAATAAATACCTAGGCCACTAGCAATTGTAATAGGATCAGTCAAATGTCGTTACCCGTGACAAATCTGGCAACTAGGGCGGAATGTGGTAGCCATGAGTTGTGATACACTCGTAGGACATTATCCTCGATAAGAATGGGGCCACCGTTTTCTAGTGTGTTATTTCATTGTATCTTGTAGTTTTTAACACTTTGAGTGCTGAAATCACACGGTATGTGTTTTCTACAAGTGACTAATATGCGTAAATCCACACTAGCGCAGCGGCTGAGAAAATACAGATCTTTGTGACTCGGCACAGCCGTAATATTTTTCGAACGAAACGCATGTGCGGCGCAACACAACCGCTGTGTAGAGCGGCAGCACGAATTTTTTAGGTTAAAAAAAAGATCGCAGTCAAAGTGTTAAGATGGTAAAATGTACTAGGCATAACGATTTGGAGTTATCTGTAATGTATGGTCTTATGTTAATAAAATAAATAAATAAATACAGTAGTACAACTGGAAGTAGGTACAAATGACACACCTTTGTATCTCTAGTACTAGTAATAGTACAAGTGACCATATGCGGCATTGGTAGTACAACTGAATATTTATAAAAAAAAATACGAAACGGAATTTGAACAAAATTGACAGTTTATGGACGGAACCGGATAATATCTTATAAATCAAAAATAAAATAAAAAGTTTATTTATTCAGACATTGTCCACACACATATAAAATTACAAAAATAAAATAAAAGAAAATATTAAAATTAAATATAAATGAAACCCATAAGAAGTTTTAGATTTTGACAACAGCCAAAAATGTAGAACAAAACCTTTAAAAAAATCCAAAAACTCTTGTGATGTAGTCGTGAAAACAGTCTTGAACTTTTTAAATTGTATTTGTCCGTATTGTCTTCGAAACTTTTATTTCTTCTAGTAATTAATTTCTTCTCATTCAAAATCAAATCATTTATACACAAGATTTATTCAGATTCAGATATTAAACTTTATTTCTTTAGACTTCAAAAAAAGGACTTAGGTCAAGTTATATACACAAGACTTATTCAGATATTAAACTTTATTTCTTTAGGCTTACAAAATAAACACTTTTAGTCAAGTTATTTATACACAAGACTTATTCAGATATTAAACTTTATTTCTTTAGGCTTACAAAATAAACACTATTAGTCAAGTTATTTATACACAAGACTTATTCAGTAAAAAAAAAAAAAAAGTAAAAGTATATTTTATTGCATGAAATACATGTGTAGTGTATACAGGTGTTGAGGCATAAATGTGATTCAATGTATTTCTACCGTTAAGTGTGCAATCAAGTCAGATTTACAATTTGTGTTTAATAAAATAATTCAAAATAAATTGTATAGATATAATTAAAATTTAAAAAAGTGTAGATAGGAATAAAACAGATAATAAGAATTGATTTTAAAACAAAAGTCAGACTTAAAAATAACGAATGTCATGGAGTGGTTAAATCTTTGTCAGTAATAAATTCATTAATGGTATAGTAACATTTGCTAGAAAGTATCGTTTTAAGTTTTCTTTGGAACTCCAATCTCGGCAATAGTCTTATGCACTTTGGTAGTTTGTTATATATAGACGGGGCCATACCAAAGATACTATTGCTCATCATTGTGGTATTTCTATTTGGTAAACAGACTTTATGGTTGTCACGCCTGTTGCGGATAACGAAATCCGAAGGTTTATTAAACAGCTCTGGATTATTCTTGACAAACATAGCTGTCTCTAAAATATACAGTGATGGTAGTGTCAAAATTTTATACTTCAAGAAAAAAGGTTTACATGAGTCTGTTATTTTAAGGTGAAACATAGTTCTGATGCAGCGTTTCTGATGCTTAAAGACTTTTAAGACATCCGTAGAATTTCCCCAAAATAATATTCCATATCTAATATTGGAGGCAATTATACCATGATACGCAATCAAAAGGGTATCTACGTCGACTACTGGTGTTATTTTATAAATGACATATGCTAAACTATTAATTTTTTTACAAAGAGAGTCTATGTGAGATTTCCAATTCAATTTTTTGTCGATGTTTAGTCCCAGAAATTTCGTACTATCCACCTCTTCGATTTCGTTATTATTGTAGTGAATGTCATTATTTAATTTATTTATTGAAGCTGCATTATCGCGTTGTCGGAAATTTATGATCTTTGTTTTATTAATATTGATTTTTAAATTATTATCATTTAACCATTCTATAATACATGTCAATGCTAAGTTGATGTCAGTTTTATAAGTGTCAATATTTTTACAAGCTATAGTAACCGTGCTATCATCTGCGAATAGAGACATTGCGTGGGTGGTTGCTTTTGGGAGATCATTTATGTAGAGGATAAATAAGAGAGGTCCTAGTACACTCCCTTGGGGGACACCATATTTCACAATACGTTCTCGTGAAAGGTGACCTTCTTCAATTTTAGTGACATGGTTAATTCTGGTTATTTTTGTGAATTGTTTCCTATTTTCTAGATATGACTTGATCAGCTGAAGAGTGTTTCCTCTTACGCCGTAGGTTTCAAGTTTGTTCAGTAAGATGTCATGTTTGACATAATCAAACGCTTGAGTCATGTCACAGAAGATTGAGCAAACGGGAATTCTGTTATCGACGTTCTTTGTGACAAATTGCAGAAAGTCGTAAATAGCCATGTTGATAGTTTTGTTTTCTCTAAATCCTTTTTGTTCCCTGCATAAAATTTGATTACACTCTAAGTAGTTGTATAGTGATCTGTAAATATACTTTTCAAATATCTTAGAGATGATGATGGTATTAGAGATATTGGTCTATAATTACCCATACATTCTTTGTTTTGTTTTTTATGTACAGGTTTGATAACGGATATCTTTAATGCGTCTGGAAATACATCTGAGCTTATGCTTAAGTTAATAATATGACTAATTGGCGTACATATACTTTCAGCTACAGATTTTAAGGTCTTCGTGGATATTTCATCATAACCAACACTGTTTGTGTTGTTTAAGGAAGCTATTATTCTAAAAACATCAATGGGTATGCAAGGTTTTAAATACATAGAGTCTCTTTGACTTGTAAGTCTTGAGGTTACGTTTATTCCAGATGATTGAATTGGTACTATTTTATCTATAAAGAAGTCATTGAAAGCATTCGCTATGTCAGAAGGTTCATATAATATCGAGTCATCATTTAAACATATTTTTTGTATTGTATCTGCGGGGATACTCCGTTTCGCATTATTTATTATACTCCACGTGGTCCTTGATTTGTTTTTTGATGTTCTTATTTTCTGATTGTTTTGGGCTTTCTGCGTGAACTTTATGATTTTATTTAGGATTTTCGAGTATTTTTTTAAGGTCTCTCTACTATTTTCCGAAGGTTTTTTCCTGTATTCCCATAGAAGTAATCTCTTTTTTTTACAGCATAGCTTTATGCCGCGCGATATCCAGCGTACTGGCTTAGTGGTCTTAATAGTAATAAATTTAGAAGGAAAACATAAGTCATAGAGCAATTTAAAAATGTCAATAAATATACTATACGCTATATTAGGGTCATTTTCACTGTATACTTCGGAGAAAGATATGCCTGCTAGAGCATTCCTAAACTTGTTTAGATTTTCACGAGAGTAATCTCGCTTTTTTACCCTCCAATATTTAAGTAGAGCAAAGTTATTTATAGGACATTTGATTAGTTGGGCAGTATGGTCAGACAGTGCGAATTCTAGTACTTCAGTTGTACACGGTTTATTGAAGTTATGGGCAATGTTGTCTATGCATGTTTGACTCTTCAGCCGTGTTGGCTGATTCAGGGCAAGTTTGAGATTGAAGTTCAAAAGTAGACACTGAAAATCTAGTGAGACATTAGTTTTCTTTAAGATGTCAATATTAAAGTCCCCTGCTACAATTATGTTACTATAAGATTTTTTGGAAATTTCTTGTAAAACATTGTGTAATTTAGTCATAAAAATGTCAAGATTGCTAGCTTTGGGTACTCTATATATGCATAAAATGGCAATGTTATAATAATGTAATTCTACAGCACAACATTCAAATAATCCTTTCACAGATAACTCCGATATTTTCTTGAGATCTTTCCATTTGTGTTCGTTGCGGATTAGAATGCAAGCTCCTCCTCTCTTGCTATCACTCCTACAGAAACATGATGCTAGCGTATAGTTAGGGATCATCAAATGTGGCTCATAGCCCTTCATTACAAAGTGTTCCGTAATGCATACTACGTCAATTTCATTATCATTTCCCTTGAGGTTATTCAAACATACAGAGAGAAGATCCGATTTATTTAAGAGACCGGCGATGTTTTGATGTAAAATAAGTAAATGATTGTTATGCAAGAAAAAACTGTTTTTTTTCTTGATTTTCTATATAGCTTTCAGTTATCAGTTCTATTCTATAAGATTCCCTGTGACTTGTTTGCTTATTTACAGTTTCAATGCAGGACATAACGTCCTGAAATATCCTTCGTAGTCCATAATTGTTTATTCTTCCTGACGCCTTGTAAAACATGCTGTTATCATAATTAAGGTTACTATTTGAGTCAACTAGGAAGGCGTACTTGTGTTCATTTATGTCTTGTAGTAGTAGGTTATTGAAATTCTGTATTTTTCTATTTACATTATTTTTGTTATATCCATATTGATAGGTTGGTGTACACAATATAACATTAGTGTGCGTTATTTCTTGGAGAATATCTCTGATATAGTTGATTAATTCCAGATTGCTATTTGAATGTTGGAAGTCTTGGTCACCTACAAGTACAATACAATAGTCGTTCATTGTGTAATCGTTAATTTTATTTTTCAGTCCTTTTAAAAGTTGTTGTGTTGAACCATTTGGGGTCAGGAAGTGACAGGTTTCAAAGCTATTTCTTGTCGTATCTTGAGCAATTGGAAGGACCTTATTGTGCTTGTTGTCGCTGATTAAACATAGTTTTGGCTTGCTAGCGGTGATTTTGGCTCCTGTTGTGTTTTGTTGATTTGATTGATTTTGCGTCAAGCTAGGAATAGTATTTTTGTATCTTATTTTCTCTTTTGTTACATTATTATTAGTTTGTGTTTCTTTGTCTGTTTTATGAGTACATGGCTCAGTGAATGTTTGAGTTTCTTTGTGTGTTTTTTCAGGTATTTTATTCTGTATTTCATCAGTTTGTGTTATCTGGTGTACTCTCAATATAGGTTTAGGCTCTACTCTTATGTTTTTAGGTATAGATAATTTTGTCGACGTGAACTTAGCGGGGCTGTTCCCAATTTTTTTATACAATATATTCTTTTTGGTCAAATCTGAATTATTTTTTGACAATTGTCTGTTATCAAGACATAATCGCTCTATTTCGGCGTGGGCGCTGTTCAGCTGTATTTGTAATTCTTCTATTTTCCGAATTAGAATATTTACTTGTTCGTTATTAATGTCACAAGATATATCTGGCAAGCTACCAGCAGTGACATCTAGTGTGTCAATGCTCATATTTGTATCATTGGACGAAATCGCTATCTGTGTTTTTGCCCGTCTGAAAGTAATATTGTCTTCTTGGTGGTCCATGTTTGATGCTTCTTCTCAGTAGATGGCGGTGTATATAGTCGAGGGGAAAAAATTGATAGTACAAAAATTCGATGCTCTAGATGAGTTCGATCCTGGTGACGTCTTCGTGCGTTCCGTCCAGTATGACCGCTAGGCCAGTTGGGGCTTAAGGTTCCAGTCGAAATTACGGCTCGCGTTACGAGTGTCAATTTATCGTTGAAAAAGTTCGTTATTTTGTGCAGTTCGATGAGTCATAGTATTCTCAGTGTACCGCCATTTTTTAGATATAGTAAACAAGATTAGTATTTGTTGTTTACTCACTGGATAACTGCAAAATAGTCTTGGTAAAGCACGAATACACTGTGTCACTGATATAACTCACATAAATTGAAAGTAGTTTTCACCGAGTTTTACTCTTTCAAGAGTTCAATCAGTTCAGCACTATTGTTCACTTTTCTCTTCAGATCCGAGTCAATTTTGGTAGAAAACACTGTCACACAATCTTTACGTGATTACTAATGGTGTTGTATAGTATTTATTCGGATATATAGACTTTAAGTATTTTATTTGAATAAATTAACGTAGAGATGATGTTTACATGACGGCAACGCCATCTCTTCAGATTTAAAACTTTATGACTTTAGGCTTAGAGAATGAGATTTTCTTAAATTTCATTATTTTAATTAATTTCTTCTTTTTAAAAATATGCAGAATCACGAAGCAAAATAAAATTTATAAACAACAACATAGACAAGTCAAATATTATACTATAAATTATTATAAAGTGGCTTATAATGTTTAATATCCAATAATTAGGGAATAAACAGTTTCATCTCAGATCGCATTTTCTAAGCCTAAAGTCATGAAGTTTCAAATCTGAATCTGAATAGGTCTTGTGTATAAACTTGAGTTTGAAAGCCCATGCAAAAATATCCTGCAATTATATCAAATGCATGTCACCCTAGCCAGAAACCGTATCCATACCGTATCTTCTCTAATTAGTAATTAGGTACCTGCGCGGGATTAGCAGCAATAATGTTAATTAGCTAGTAATTGACTGACGAATATAGGATTTGTTAGGTTGCCATGGTTACATACCCGTGGGATGACGGGCCGAGTTCTGCTAAATCATTTAATACAAATATTGCTGGACAATCCACACAGCATTATCTAGCCCCGAGCTAAGAGCTTGTGTTATGGGTACTAGGTGACTGATATTAAATATATAAAAATTTAAATGAACATTAAAATAAAAATAATGTTATTTGATAATAATGAATAGTATAAAATTTTACTTGTCTAATTGCTTATTTTGTAAGCCTAAAGAAATAAATGTCTATTGACTTTGACTTTGAAATATACATTTCACACAATTATATTTTTTACTATACATAGAAAACGACCAGAACACCCACAACAAATATCTGCAGATCGTACAGATATTTATCCTGAGGCGGGAATCGAAACCGCAACCGACCAGGTGGGATGACGACCTGCGATAGACTGCAGGTAGATGCTGGATGCGACAAGCTGAAGACAGGGCGCTATGGCGCTCGTTGGGGGAGGCCTATGTCTAGCAGTGGACTGCTATAGGCTGATGATGATGATGAAACATGGTATAAAAGTCGTTTAGTTCTAAGTAATGCACTCGTGTCTCACTATATTCTAGCATGCAATAATTATGACTAATTAAATTAGGTAGGTATTATTATTTTGTAACACCTAGTAATGGAAACTAAAATAAAAAACAGTTTCAAAAAGTCGCAAACTCTTTATGAGTCCCATAAAACTCTGCTAATGAAGACAAAACCCATAACCCCGCCTTATGTTTGTTCATGTCGTGTAGGCTATGTATGTGCATTAGTAAAATATATGTTTGTTTGTTTGTGTGGAGTTCATCGTTAGGTTAGGTTAGGTTTGAATGCTCGCTGAGAATGGTTACACTACGCTGAATAATATCGGTCAGTACTCAGCTTACAAAATAGTCCAAGTCTTAAGAGATAGTCTTAAGAATGAGAGCCTAAGAAATAGTAGTTATGTAGTATGATGTCGTATTGTCGATGGTAGATGATGTCAAAAAGCAAGAACTTATGCTAATTTGATTTGGCGGCCCCACGTAAAAAAAGCGTGCTATTTCAGTATAGGTATTCGAACTATTTGACGATTTGATGTTTAATGTGGCGACGAAATATTCGACGCCTCATTAAACATAAATTTAATAAAACTTAATACCTGGTTTCGTACGTACCACTACCAATCGTAATAATTTATGTAGGTTTCTACTTAAATTAATACAATTGGCAGTGGATCTGTTTATAATAGCGGGTATTTCCCATTACCATGCGATCGTCTATTTCTTTTCGGAACGTGGAATATTTTGTTGTAAAGGGTTGTAAAATTATAAATAGCGGTACCGATTTTACGACCTAACTAGAAGAAAGTCATCAAATAGAAAGTTTTAAAACCCTTTGACAGTTATAAAACAAAAGAAAGCAAAATAGTTTTGCCCAAATCTTGGGTTTCGGGCAAAATCAAAGTCTTTGTATTGTATAACGGGCTTTTATTAGTCATAATAGGTAAAATAAGTGGTGTTTGTATGTTTATTGCTAAAAGGGTTCCTTTTGTTTATCAAACGGTACCCTAATCAGCAAGTAGGTATTTAGGTATTTTGTTCTTTTTAACGGGTTTATGGTACAATATTGTAGAAAGGTTTTTTTTTTGTTTTAATGGGAAACGTCATCATAATACAGAAACAAGTTATTTTTAGAAAGTAGTCCTAAAAAATGTGTCATCTTGTGGGCCCTATTGTGCTAAATTAATCGCTTCACTATGACAATGTTATTGTTACAAAATTACATATTTTGGTATTCAACATTACAGGAAAGAAACTACAGGACACGGGTCAAAAATGTCTGGGTTGAGTTGAGAATTTTTTTTAAAAGTACATATATACTAAATAATACTAACTAAGTATATTAAAAATTTTAACCACTAATAAAGGCTTTTAAGGTTTTGTTATTATAGTTCGTAAGCCCTCGCACTCAGGGTAATATCTCAAAAATTAAATAGCCCCTCAGTACATGGGACGGTCGCGGGTTCAAGTCCCGTCGAAACCAATCACTTTTGGGATATTATTTAATTATTAATTTTATTTTTTTATATAGGCTGTACCCAATTTTATGTTCTAAAGATAATATTTCATGTCAAAATTGACTAAAGTACACAAAAAGCTTTCAAAATACACCTTATAGCAGTCGACAAAGAAAAATCAGCTTTGGTAGAGTCTGACTCTCATAAAGTCGCAAAGAAGTCAAAGATGGCGGGCTATAAACTGTCAAATGTCAACGTCATCCGAGTTCCATTCTCAAAAACAATAGCGCACTGTTCTGAAAATTGACTATGACGTAGCCTAGTGTTTATTACATTGGAATATGGATCATTGTAGACCGTATTACGTTGGAATAAGGTTTATTGTGAATGGCAATGACGCACGCGTGTTCGCATGCGCGCGAACGCATTTTGTGAAGTCGTTTGGAGGTACTATGGTCGATGTCCTCTGAAATGACTAGTTTAGCCATGATTTAGTGTCGAAATAAGACATTTAGTTGTTGCCAAAATTATGGATCAGTTGAGGTACCTGTAGATCGTTCGATAGAAAACACTTTATAATTACACAAAACAGAAAACAATACATGTTTACGTCTAAAATCTACTGAAGTACAAGCCTAAAATACAGGTTATTTTAGGCTTATTCCCAGAGGTCCACGACTCTATTGTTTTCAAAAAAGTTAGGTTCATACATAGATTACCAGCGGGTCTACGACATTTTAAAATAACTAAGAAAAGCTTCGATAAGATAAATATGAAACTAATATTTATCTTATCGAAGCTTTTTGCTAACTGTACCAAACAATTCCATGGGCGCCCGCAGTTCCACCGGTGGAAAGAAGTTAATGTAGCTTCTATCTTGACTAGGCACTGCTTTTGGAATATCACATAGGATATACACGTAGTCAATCATGGGTTTACACGGTTTCAGAGTCACAAATATACACACAATGTTCACTTTTGATGAAAATTTGGTCTCTTAACGACACTGTTATTTTTTCTGCCCGTACTGAAGTGAACAGAGGGCGCTGACGTCGCTTGTTGTCTGTGACTGTATCGTTCGATCTCTCATGTGGTATAGCGCGCAAAAATATGAAAACAGGGTTGCTGTTTCGATCTAGGCATTCTGAGGTCACCCTTAACGGCATGAACATTAAAAAAGTACCTTCTTTTAAATATCTTGGACACATTATTACCGACGACCTTAAAGACAATGCTGACATTGAAAGAGAGCGTAGGGCTCTAGTGGTAAGAGGTAACATGCTGATCCGTAGGTTTACCCGGTGTTCAGAAGAAGTATAAATAACGCTCTTTAAAGCATACTGTCAAAGTGTATCTAAGGAAAAAGCAAACTAGCCTTATCTACACCAAATATGTAATAGAATGTAAGTTCCTTATTACTAATTGTATTTTATTATTCCTACTTTGTAAATCCATCTCTGTGAATAAATATCTTTTATTATTATGTCTCTCATTTACCATGATCTCGGGCCATAAAGTGACCCGGTCCTTTGGAAGGCTTGCGTGGGGCCGAAGCCAACAGCACAGATGCCCTTTGAGAAGTTAATCTAAAGGCGATGGCTACACATAGCGGGTATCATCCTCGGGTGCACAATATGATACACCCAAAGATGGTATCCGCCAGGTGTAGAGACTATTGCAAAAAAAAATGAAAGAAATAAAACCAGGCTATTGTGATGGATGGATGGACTGGGTAATCGGGTTATAGGGGAGATTGCGGACGTCTGCCATAAACAAGTCAATCATTTATTATTATTAAAGTTTCATATCATTTTTTTTTTTTTATTATTATACACTCATTTATTAAAATTCTCGTATAAAATACATTTTTTACTATAGAAAATACAATAAAATTGTATAAAACTATTCTACAGTAAAAAATATATCAAAACGGTAGATCAGCGACCGCGAAGCTAGGCTCAAGCGGCCGGTGACTAGGGCTGCAAAGTATTATTATTATTATTAAAGTTTCTACACCGGGAACCTATGGGTCAGCCATACCAAACGACCGCTGGAGACCCTGCGAGTTCAATATAATTTAATAACATCTTTAGGATGATGTTGGGACTGCCTCGTTTCTGCAGTGCATCGGGGATGTTTGCCGAGTATCAGACGGATGGATTTGCCGCCATCCTTCGGAAAAAGACGGCGTCCCTGATGCGTAGAGTGCGGGACAGCCCCAACAGCATCCTACAAACATTAGCGGGCAGGATTGATTCGCCAATATGGCGGAAATTAATAAGAAATGTAATTTGATTAATTTAAATTTTTATTGATGATATAATTTGAATTGTTTTAATTTTTTCTAATTTATTACTATTCATTTTAATTTTCAACAAATTATGGATCTATAGTAGTCCGAAATAAAAGAATTTTATTTATTTATTTATTTATGTTACTTACTTCATCGTTTACTAACTAGCCTAAAGAATAATACATCGAAATAATCCTAAATTATATAATCCATTTAAAACAGGTACTCAATTTATACTTAAACTTTTTTGGAATGTCTAAATAATTTCATTATTTGAAAGAAACAATTACAACCCGCCATCCCAAAATGTTATAGTTCTCTCTTCAGCTTTCTACCAAGAAACGATGGTCACCATAGCAACAAACCAGCTAGAATAACTATTATTTACGACATTCTTAAACAAGTTGTTTCAAACACAATGGAATCGTCAAACAGATTCTACGACAATTTTATTACATGGTAGCTTCTGCAGAATCATTATCATCACCCCATAGGACATTAAGAAAAGTGCCACACCTTAAGTATAGAGACATTAAGAAAAGTGCCAATGGACACGTTCTTAGTAATATGTTGATATAAAAATAAGTTAAAACTAAATTACCCATTAGCCAATTCTATGGCTAGATTGTAATTATACTGTATATTAACATTTATTTAAAATGTGTATACTAGACAATAAAAAAATAAAAAAACCCATATGAAACTTAAGGTTTAACGACCGACGACGACCTCTGTGGCGCGGTGGGCGAAGGTCCACCTGCGACGCTGGTGATTGCGGGTTCGATTCCCGCCTCGGGACAATTGTGTGTACGATCTTGTGAGGGGTAGACGTTACCTATATAAACCCTCACAGCCTACGTTTTTATTTGGTTCCTATATTTACTTTAGAGACGTTAGGATTTTGTAGAAATAAAAACACGTTCGTTTTCACAATGAAACAATGGCCGAACCCTTCCAGAGTTTCCAACGTTTTATTTACATTTTACCTACAAATTCTACCAAAGGTGTTGCCGTATTATACTACAATAAAATAAAGTTTCCTGTCGTGCACAGATCTGCTGATATTTTTTCCGGGTGTTCTGGTTGTTATCTATGTATAATAAAAAATAACTTTATTTTTTTCTTTTATTTATACTCCATAATAATTGCATCTTAACTCTACTCGTGCATAAAAACATACATAAGTACTCGCGTAGAAAAAACTACCAAATACATACAAAACCAGACTTATATTTATGATTTATATACAAAATAAGACTTTTATTTATGAATAAGATTTAAAAATAAGCGTTGTAAATTCGAAACTCCAATAACTAGAGACGATCAAACAGTCGCTGGGGTGTTAAACACCCCAGCGAGTAATTAAGGGTTAATCTAAAAGCTAACTTAAACGGTTATCCCGTTTGTACGTAAGCTCATTAGTCTCTATTAATCAAAAAAATTCAACAAAAACAAATATGTACTCGTATCTACCAAATTACAAAGCAGGCCACACCCTGCAAGTAAAAGCGGGGTACAATGATCGACTGTCCGGCGCGCGAGCAAATCATGAAAATCTATGTATGTATTAAGTACTAGCTGCTCCCCGCGGCTTCGCCCCCGTGGAAATCTATGTGTCAAATTGTTTAAATGATAAAACGTATCCTATGTTAGACTCCAGGTTCTAAGCTACCTCTCCACCAATTTTCAGCTAAATCGGTCCAGCCGTTCTCGAGTTATAAGTGTTGTAACAAACACGACTTTCTTTTATATATATATATAGATATAGATATCAGTCATCTAGTACCCATAACACAAGCTCTACTTAGCTTGGGGCTAGATGATGCTGTGTGGACTGTCCAGCATTATTCATTATTTATTTATAACAAATCTCTAAAAGAACACAACTATACAAATACCGAAAATGTTAAATTATGTATGAAAAATTATTTATAAAGCATTTAATAGATTGAATTGACATTAAGCTCGAAGAATTACCAAAAAAGCGTTTTACGCAAAAATTCGGACTCGGAGAGTAGTGTTGTACTTGAAAGAATAATTTAGATGAAGGTATCGATAGTCTAGTAATCTTATCGACAGTCAATTAAGATGGCAGAAAAACAGAAACCAATTTGATACTCCTAGCTCTAGTCAATTCATATGGCAGAACGAACTGAAACTAGCTATAAAAATTATGCGGCTGTCCCTTACTTATCAAAAATTACAGGATGGCATGATGTTAAATTTTTGTTTAGTTTGTTACGTGTTCTTGAGTGGAGACCACGACTTGGTAAATGTAGTGAAGGACACCCTCCGACCAGGTGGGATGATGACCTGCGAAAGGATGCAGGTAGATGCTGGATGCGGCAAGCTGAAGACAGGGCACTATGGCGCTCATTGTAGGAGGCCTATGTCCAGCAGTGGACTGCTATAGGCTGATGATGATGATGATGATTAATGCTGACAGATTGACACGCCCTGTCATAAAAAACTGGGGAGTTTAGTCACTATTAAAATGATGCCACCACTTGTTTCCATCGATAAGAAAGGGGCAGCATAATACCATAATTTTTACTTAGTTTTCATTATTATTTCTGCCCCATTTATTGACATCAATGTCCATAAACTTACAAGAATATCAATACTTTTATTTCAATATTTTTTCGACTGCAACACTGTTCTCTGAATCTTATAGTTTGACCGAAACCGCTGTACCACTCCTTAGGAAAGTGCGGCGAGGTGGGGGGCGAGGAAAAAAAGCAAGAGTACGCGTTGATGGCACACTGACTGATGAATCGGCCGGGTGATTATGTAACTCGCGACCGGTTTGCGACGCAATCAGTGCTGTCAAACGTCAATTTTGTATTAATTTGACACCAGCTACAACGACAAAATTGGTCAATATTGGCGTTTGACAGCACTGATTGCTTAATTTACGCCTGTCGCAAACCGGTCGCGAGTTACGTAATCACCATACAGAGCGGCCGATATTTCCCCCCCGTCTCGTCGCTCGCATACCTCAGGCGTGGTACAGCGGTTTCGGTCAAACGATAGTTTTTAATTAAAACAATTTTTCGGTAATTCTTATTTAAGTTTAATGACAATGCAATCTATTCAATGTTTTACAAAGCATTATGAATTTTCTTAATTGTACAAAGATCGTACAACAGCACATCCCTTGAGCTTATGACTTCGCTCCGACAGATTCGTTTATAAATAGTGACTTTTCATACCTCAAACTAAGCCTAATAAACCTGACAAAACAGATTTATGCCTAAGAAGTACTAGTAGTATGTAATTGAAAGCCTCACTTGAAGTTAATGCAGAAATATTGAAAAGGCGATATATCGATAACAATAATACAAAACCATCGATAACTGTCCATCTCTAAACCGGAGCCATTAGCGGGTATCGAACTAACTATAGTCTGCGGTTTTACATGGACCTTAATTTCCTCAAAGAATGGAGGTGGCATTTATTTTTCCTTGTATTAAAATAAATAATGGTGGACTATCCACACAGCATCATTTATTCCCAAAGTGAACAAAGCTTGTGTTATGAGTACTAGATAACTGATATGCTAATACATATATTAAATTACATAACATTGATATTTTTTATAATACAAAGCCTACCTAGATCACCCGCCACATACATTATCTGGAAATCCCACTAATATTTCTCCTGAGGCAGGAATCGAAGCCACGACCTCTCGCGTGGCAAGCGGACCACAGCCCGCTGCGACAAAGAGGTCGTCGTATTATTTCTATATATCTATCTAATCAGCTATTCAGCCGGTAAAACCCACGGCTGAGTATAGGCCTCTTCCTTATCTCTGTACCCCTGGCGGTCTTGTGCCAGTCGGATCCACTGCTTCCCTACAGCCCCCACAATGTCCTCTGACCATCATCGGGCAGGTGATTTGCTTCTGTCTCTGTCGTATTATTCAGTAGGAAAAAAAAAATTCCCTTCGTAAGGCGAGGATATAAAAGATAAAGCTTTAAGCTTTTTTCTGCTAAAATAATTCCTTCCCCGTAATGAGAAAGGTTAATTTTAACGTAGATCGTCGTAGCTCGTCTTACTATGCTACGACGGTCTGGCGTAGCATACAAAAGATTTCAACGCGCACCCACTTTTTGACATACTTCGAAAAAATACATGAGTCAATATGTGTCTTCTTCTAGAGCTTTGTGATACATCGTCGGCTACTTCCTCACTATTTTACACATCAGGTAAGATTATGGTTAAAATAAAATAAAACCGGCGAAGTGCGAGTCGGACTCGCGCACGAAGGGTTCCAAGGGTTTGTAATTTTTTTTTATAAAAACGGCAAAAAAATCATGTATGTTGTATGCGAGCTCCCTTTATATCTGTTTTATTTTAATTTAACACATAATAATAGAACATTTGTCCTGAGGGGAATCAAACCCGCATCCTCCTGCGTCGCAGGCGAACCGTCGCTCGCCGCTCCACATAGGTCGTCAATGATGCTGTCTGCGTGTAAATCCAAAGAAAATATTAAACTAGCATTTGTTTAACATTCAATCTACCCTAAGACGCAAAAGTTTGGCCATGAGGCAAAAATACTTTCCGTAGCCAAATCAATCAGGCAATCTAGTTTGTTCAAAAGGAAACAAAATAATACCACATACTGCGAAGCCTTACTCCACGGCACCACTTCATGAATCAATCAATCATAATCTTCCATTGACGGGGAATCTTTAGAAAACTTATGAAGGGATGCGAATGACCAGTCAAATACTTAGAGGAATAGGCATCAACTTGAGCTTTTACTTCCTCGTCATAAATAGATCTACATCATAGCATAGAGAAACTCTATAGATAGCCAATGCCCATACAAAGTTGCTTTCGAAAAAGCTTGAAGCTGCCTAATGCCAGAATTCAGATGGCGCTGCTCCATAAATCATTTTATTTCCGATAATATCCGTGATCCATAATTTGTTAGTTAATATTTTAAGAACTTATTATTAGGGTTAGTTATACATAATACTAAAAATTAATGCTAAATTAAATCACTCTCCCCATGAAACATTTCCACAGGGATGTGAGGGTGATTCTACCTGATATAGTTTTAGGATGGTGTTGGGGCTGTCACGTACCCTGCGCATCAGGGATGCGGTCTTTTTACGGAGGATGGCAGCAAAGCCAACCATCTCGTATTGCGCAAACATTCCCGATGCACTACAAAATCGAGCCCATAGAAGCCCACTTTTACAGCTATGAGAAGTTCCTAGAATATAAATGTGACTAAATGTCTATCTAATTATCTAGCTAATTAGATAAACTCTTATTTAATTCATTGTTCATTTTTTTATATTTTAGTATGTATAATTTATTTAAATATTATTTTGTTGACTTTACCTTAGTAAGTTTAAAATTGTTACGCATCTGAAGCCAAAACTAATGTGACGTGTATTTCAAGAAACATACGAAATAAATGATAATTGATTATTGATTAAGGTGAAATGAGTCCCAAAACGCACATTTTGACTTGAGGGAAAATCAATTTTAAGGGAACAAAACACCTATTTTTCGAATATATTTTGATGAGGATCAAAAGGATAGGATATTAGTTAGTAAGTTATGGGAGCCGAAAAACGATTGACTAAACTTAACTCGATGGAAAAAAATGGCAAAGTTTCCTCTAAATCTTAATTTTTACAGAGATATCTCTACGGAAAAACCAGTTTTATTTGCTAGTTATTTAATATTATTGTAATGGAATTTCTTTAATAAATACTTTTAGACAATTATGGTTTTAGTTTTTTTGAGAAACAGTATTATTTTAGAGCAATGACAAATTTAAAAATAAAAAGCAGTGAAATTGCGCGCTGGCCGATCATTCTGCCGCTCTTGTCTCCCTTTCTCGCCTTCCCCACGCGGCGTTCGTTCGTCCTTGTCTCGAAAAGGCGAACTCATTTCGCCTTAAGCCCAGTAAATAAATAGGAGTCGTTTGATAATCATAACTAGAATCGTCAACGCACAGTTAAACAACACCCAGCCCACTAGGCAAATATTCCAGATCGAAGGAGTCATTCCTGGACTTAAACCCGGGTTTCTCCCAAAAACTCCTCAATCGTCTTATCGTCCTTGGTCGATAATGACAACAAGCTGAGACGGGACCTTATTCCGCGAACATAGGGAAAGACCAGTTTTTCTTACTCTTGGAACTCTAATACACGCTACATTATATTAAAGTTTAAATCCCTACGACTTATGTTTTTCTGTATTTATGTGTCTTTTCCTTTTTTGTAACTCTGTTTAACATTGTGTGTAAATAAAAAATAATTGGCTATAAATAAATTCGTTTATTCTTTTTTTTTTAATTCAATCTTGAACGTGACTTACTCCGGCAAGTCATACAATACAATACAATATAATACATCATCATCAGCCTATAGCAGTCCACTGCTGGACATAGGGCGCCCCAAATGAGCGCCATAGCGCCCTGTCTTCAGCTTGCCGCATCCAGCATCTACCTGCAGTCTTTCGCAGCTCGTCATCCCCCCTGGTCGGAGGGCGTCCTACACTACGTTTACCGAGTCGTAGTCTCCTCTTTTGCCCCAACGGCCGTAGGTTCTTCGCGAGATATGGCAATACAATACAAATACACTTTATTGCACATTAAACACAAAAAAAAACAGTAAAGAACAAACAAACAAAATTACAGATGCATAATGGGCGGTTTATCGCTGAGAGCGATTTCTTCCAGGCAAACTTTGGATAGACACGTAGCTATATATGTAGGTATAAACGGTGGCGTATTATAGACTAATGTTGTAATGACAATACAAAACATGTACAAATATATAAATACTTGTTTATACTTAAATGGAAATAAATACTTAGATAGACATCACAGACTTTCGCGTGATTATCGCTTAGAAGCGATCTCTTCCAGGCAACCTACGGTGAGACTGGACATGAAAGATTATTCCATTGTTTTATTTCTTTGTGTAGGAAATTATTTTAATTTTATCCATTTACAGGTTGCGCTGTGAGACCTAACCCATCTACAATAAAGATTGAGTCATACGAAGTTAAATGGATAATAAAACCAAATAGTTTAATTTTTTTTTATTTAGCCTGTTTCATCTCACTGCTGGGCAAAGGCCTCCCCCATCTTTCCACTCAGTGCGGTCACGTGCGATCAGCCACCAATCTCCGAGGAAGGCGTTAAGGTCGTCTCGTCAGCGCTTTCTTGGCCGACCTCGCCCGCGGCTTCCTTCCGGGACCCAGGGTGTTGCAGCATTAGCCCACCTCTCGTGGTGCATTCGGCTAATGTGCCCCGCTCACTTCTATTTCAGTGTGGCGGTCTTAACTCCCACATCGACAATACCTGTCAAAGAGCGTAGCATCGTATTCCTAACGCGATCGATTCGCCGGAAGCCTAAGATACCACGCTCCATTGCCCTCTGGCAGATCTTGAGCTTGGATTTTTGTAATTCAGTCAGCGACCAAAGAGATTTTACATATAGAGTCATACTCATTGTAAAGAAATAAAAACATTGCGATATTTTACTATAGCTACATACCTAGCGTCGACGTTCGAACATACAACGCCGCATGGCATTATCTCTGTCACTCATAAACGTAACGCATTGCTTGTCTCGTTCGTGTTGGTGGCAAAGCGGCAACAGCGCGGCAGTGATTTTAGTTCGAACAGACGAGACGCCGCACGGCATATGGCCTTATCTCTGTCACTCATAAACGCAACGCACGAATTACTTGTCTCGTTCGTATAGGTGGCAAAGCGGCAACCGCGCGGCATTGATTTTTGAGTAAAATTAAATTTATTTTATGATATTCCATTTAAACAGTACAAAACAAATAGAAGACATAAAAAGACACATCCTTCTTGCTTTTCACAACCGTCCCATAGTAAGTATTGCACTTTCTAAACGCGCAACATGGCATTTTAATATTTTTCATACTCCAAAATCCCGCTTCAACGTACGTCCGCGTCGCGGCCAGGAGCAAGACGGAGTTCAATTCAGGCACGTACCTGATTTTAGTCTTGTTAGGCAGACCTCGGTACAACGTATCTACGTATATATAACATCATTGTCAGCGACCATGTCTGCGCACCGTAGGTTAGGACGGGCAAGATGCACATATCGACGAGTTTGCGCTTCAGTGTCACAGGAAGTTTCCCCTTCATGTGCTCTTTCATGGACCAGTAGCTCTTCCAGGCGTTGTCGATTCTACGACCTATCTCTTTGTCCTGCCTGTTATCGAAGCTAGCTAGCTGGCCCAAGTAAATGTACTCGTCGACGTACTCTATAATAGTTTCATTAAATTTTTATTATTTTAAAAAACTTCATTGTTAAAGATAAAAGAAGTAGTTTTTGCAAATATATATTGACTTTGTAGGGTAACTAGGATACCTACATTACCTACATCATCCCATATCCTAGGTACCCTACAACTTTTTATGTAGATATTTTAAAAATTTGTTAATAATAAAAAGTCAATTTTTTTATAGTATTTATATCTTTTGAACTTCAAAAATATATTTTAAGAAACCAAAAACCCAACGACCTCTATTTACGTTTTGATTTTTTATCTGTCGGTACTACTCTTCCTTTGCTATCAATACGTAAACCCAATGAGTCATCCAATTCATAGTAGTCATCATCGATTCCGATACTTGGGTGCACGTTAAGACTTATGTGTTTATGGTCTTTGTTTGTATGGGATTGGCCTACTGCGAAAGGAGTAAACGATTCAGATAAGGTCGCTAGACCTGTTAGACTCTCAATGCTCGATGTCTTGATAACATCAGATTGTATTTCATCCGATATTCTAACTCTAGAAGTTGACATTTCAGTCTTCTTACTGACTTCAGGTGTATTCATATCAAGTTCAGAATTTCTTTTAGTTTGTTTCTTCCTTTCCGCCGCTGCAGCTTCTGCTTTAAGACGAGCTTTACGAATATGTTCCGTTTCTTCTGGATGTTTATCTTGTTTAATATCACTGAATTTTAAACTAGACTGTTTATTATGTCTGGTAAGATCTTGTATAGAATCTTCATCGTGTGTTTTCCTTTGTGTATCTTCTGCAAATGGGACAAAGAAAACGGATAATGAGGCTAGGCTTTTGTCTAGGCCTAGTTCGCTATGTAGAGAATGTGAACTTCCATGTGATTTCATAGATGACTTTTTTGGTTCAGTTGTAGCTCCAGGTGCGTGTTTGCTGTGCCCTGGTGTACCTTCGTGTACATTTTCATGTGATTGTCGTAAGGATAACAGTGATCTCTTTATTTCTTCTGCGGTTTCGTTTTTATCGCCGAGCTTAAAACGGTTTTTTATTTTGGGAACATTTTCATTCGATCCCAATAAACTTTCGTCTCTAACTGATGAATCTCTCTTATGATTAGGCATCGCGTTAACTCTGTTGATAATTTCAGGTTTTCGTTTATCTATGCTAAGTCCAGTAGAGTTTTTTCGTTTCGTTTCTATTATAGAATCGATTCTTTCAACGTTTACTTTTGAGTTATCAGTTTCAAATTTTGTAGATACAACTTTTCCAAAACTGTTTATAGAAAAATTTGAATCTGCGGATGGCGTTTTCTTTAAAGGGCTTTCTAAGTCGTCATTATTTGTTTTTCGACCTTCCATTTTCATCAATAAGCCAGTTCCCCCAATTCTATCAAAAAGCTTGCTTTGCTCAAAAAGTTATCTACTTTTAATGATTGCTATTTCTATTCTTGGTGTATTCTCAATTTCATTATTTTTCTCGACTTCGTCAGATTTTAAGGCTTTTTCAATTAGGTTCAAGACAAAATATCTTTAGTCATTCTATCACCAGCTCCATCATTTTCAGTTATTTGGATTCTATACTGTTTGATAAGCTCATGAACATAATTATCTTTTTGGGACTGTTGACTGTAAACATCCGATTGCAATATATCTTGGTAAATCAGGTCAATTTCTTGTATCACCAGATTTGAGGGCACGTACCTGTAAAAGATAAAACAAAATATATATAAAAACGTTTAAAAGTCACTAATATAACAACATAAGTGGGCCGGCCATAATATCTCGCGAAGAATCGACAACCGCTGGGGTAAACGTGTACATGACGGGAGACTGCGACTCGGCAAACGTAGTGTAGGACGCCCTCCGGTCAGGTGGGATGATGACCTGCTAAGGACTGCAGGCAGATGCTGAATGCGTCAAGCTGAAGAAAGGGCGCTATGGCACTCATTGGGGGAGGCCTTATGTCCAGCAGTGCACTGCTATAGGCTGATTATGATGATGATAATGATGATTTTATTTATTTATTAATACTTACTAGTACCTACCAACTACGTATCGTATGGATAAATCCCGTGAGCATGTGAAAACGCGCAAAGTGTCTACCCTCATGGGCTTTTATCACGCGGCGACACAAAGTAGATTATAGAAATGCAATTGTCATCATCATCAGCCTATGTTAGTCCACTACTAGAAATAGGCCTTCCCAATAAGAGCCATAGCGCCCTGTCTTCAGCTTGACCATGAGCATCTGCCCGTAGTCATTTGCAGGTCGTCATCCCTCGTCGGATAGCGTCCTACACTATGTTTGCCGAGCCGTGGTATCCATTTCAAGAACACGTTTACCCCAGCGGTTGTGAAATGAAATGAAATGAAATGAAAGTTTATTTCTTTAGGCTTACAAATAAGCACTTAGACAAGTCATATTTTATACTATTCATTATTATATGTATTATTGTTCACTTCAATTTTTTGTCCACCAGTGGAAGAAGTGAGAAGAAACCACTAGTATGTTCATAACTTATGTGTCTAGTACATATGATTTGCTTATCTGTAATTTGTTAGATTTTGAGTTGGAGCAAAACTCGTTCCAAGCTTTTTTATCTTCTAGATAATCTGATATTTTGTAATAAGCCTTTTTACAAAGAATATGCTTCACAATTTTTTTAAATTTATTTATTGATAATTTTTGCAACTCACTTGGAGTTTTGTTGTAGAAGCGTATACATTGCCCTTCAAAAGATGCACTTATCTTATGTAGTCTAGTTGTGGGAACAGCGAGTTTATTCTTATTTCTAGTATTTACATTATGTATATCGCTTTTTTAATGTTGTTATAGTATGCATGTGATAACGCGCTAAGTGTCTACCCCCATGGGCTTTTATCACGCGGCGACACAAAGTAAATTATCGCCGAAATGCAACGGCGGTGCTATTATAAAGAGATGTTTGATTTTTTTGTTTGTTTGTAATGGCTCCGAAACTACTGGACCAATTTGAAAATTCTTTCATCGTTGGGAAGCTACACTATCCGCGGTGAACGTAGGCTAAATTATATTTTCAAAAAAATTAGGGATCCGTACTAAAACCGTGCGAAGCCGGGAAGGTCCGCTAGTCAAATCAAATCAAATCAAATTATTTATTTGCTGTAATGTAAGTACAAAAGTTCTTATTAAAAATGGTATTTCCAATACCTTACTACCTCATCGAGGCGGGCACAATTAAGCATGCAAAATGTCACAGTAGTTTATAAATTTTCTAACCTAGGTATATTGTAGATAATTTTATATAATGTCAAAAATCTTAAAGTAATAATAGTAATAGTAAGAGGCGCAATAGTAAAAATAAAGTAATATCTATCTACTCCTGAGTAGTGGCATTTATCCTGAGTCGAGACCTTTTTGCTGCTGTAAAACACATCTGTCTCTTTTGTTTTTTGATTATTTTGCTTTTGCAATTGTGTTTTTTTTTCTCGTTATAAGTTAATTACGTTATTTTTATTCAAAATGTCATACCTACTTGTTTGCAATTGTGTTTTTATTCTCGTTATAAGTTAATTAAATAATAAATAAATAATAAATAAATATTGCTGGACAATTCACACAGCATTATCTAGCCCCATGGTAAGCAGAGCTTGTGTTATGGGTACTAGATAACTGATATACATAATACAATACATTACATAGATAGATATTTTTTATTATACATAGAAAACGACCAGAACACCCGAAACAAATATCTGCAGATCATACACACATTTGTTCCGAGGCGGGAATCGAACCCGCAACCTCCTGCGTCGCAGGCGGACCTTCGCCCACCGCGCCACATCGGTCGTCAGAATTAAGTTATTTTTATTCAAAATGTCATACCTACCTTGTTTATGTTTTGTACTTCAGCAGCAAATAAATGAATGTCTATGTCTATGTCTATGTCAAAATTGATGAAAGATTATAATAGCATTTGGTAATTAATAATTGTTTAGTTTGCTAGTAAGGAATAAAAATAGCACAAATACAGTGTACCAACCGTCCATTTCGCAGTGTCGAGTAATATAATCCAACATTCATTAGGAACTATCGTATTTCTAGCAAGAGATTTGTAAATCCATTGTTAATTCTATTGTTACCTCTATTGTTGAGGTAAACAACTTCCGGCTGTCGTCATTGAATCTCCCAGACGCGGGTTTTACAAATAACTACAAATGGGAACGGGAGACAGGTAAAAGTTTTACCTAAAAGAAGATCCGAAATCGCAATAAACAATAGGGATTAAACGCGTCGTCGAAAATTATGAGAAATAGATTCATCATCATCATCATCAGCCTATAGCAGTCCACTGCTGGACATAGGCCTCCCCCAATGAGCGCCATAGCGCCCTGTCTTCAGCATGCCGCATCCAGCATCTACCTGCAGTCTTTCGCAGGTTGTCATCCCACCTGGTCGGAGGGCGTCCTACACTACTTTTACCGAGTGGTGGTCTCCACTCAAGAACTCGTTTGCCCCAGCGGCCGTCGGTTCTTCGCGAGATATGGCCGGCCCACTGCCACTTCAGCTTGCTAATTCTCAAAGCTATGTCGATAACCTTGGTTCTCTGTCGGATGTACTTCGTTACGAATCCTATCCTTCAGAGAAAGTCCGAGCATAGCTTTTTCCATAGCTCGCTGAGCGACTTTGAACTGGTGGACCAGCCCTATCGTGAGTATCCACGTCTCAGCTCCGTAGGTCATAATGGGTTGAAAACTTTCGTCTTCAAGCATTGCGGTATTGATGATGAGAAGACTTGACGTAGTTTCCCAATAGCAATAGATTAGCGTCACACAACCGCGTCCGACAACCGCTGGGGTAAACGGTCTATAGTGAAGACCGCGACTCGGTAAACGCAGTGTAGGACATCCTCCGGCCAGGTGGGATGACGACTTGCGAAAGACTGCAGGCAGATGCTGGATACGGCAAGCTGAAGACAGGGCACTATGACGCTCATTGGGGGAGGCCTATGTCTAGCAGTGGACTGCAATAGGCTGATGAAGATGATGATGAATCTATTTCTCATAATTTTCGACGACGCGTTATTCAATTATTTCTACTCGCTATAATATTCGCTTATTTCAATTTGCGCGGCGTATAGAAATAGCTAACTAAAAACTAAAAATCTGCAGCGCTTTAAAATTTAATGAAAGCGAAGCAGGGCCGGATTCATAAAACTAAGAAGCCAGTTTTACCTAATTTAGCGTGTCCTAAAAGACTATAAGCCGATTTAAAATTCTTAACACTTTGACTGCGGTTTTTTTTCGACGACTGCGATCTTTTTTTTACCCAAAAAAATTCGTGCTGCCGCTCTACACAGCGGTTGTGTTGCGCCGCACATGCGTTTCGTTCGAAAAATATTACAGTTCTGCTGATTCACAGAGATCTGTATTTTCTCAGCCGCTGCGCTAGTGTGGATTTACGCATATTAGTCACTTGTAGAAAACTCATACCGTGCGTTTTCAGCACTCAAAGTGTTAAATAATGAAAATTGGTTTGAGTGGGGTGGAGTTTCTCTGAAGGATGAGATTCGTAACGAATACATCCGACAGAGAATCAAAGTTACCGATATAGCTCTAAGAATTAGCAAGCTGAAGTGGCAGTGGGCCGGCCATATCTCGCGAAGAACCGACGGCCGCTGGGGCAGATTTGTTCTTGAGTGGAGACCGCGACTCAGCAAACGTAGTGTAGGACGTCTTCCGACCAAATGGGATGACGACCTGCGAAAGACTGCATGTAGATGCTGGATGCGGCAAGCTGAAGACAAGGCGCTATGGCGCTCATTGGGGGAGGCCTATGTCCAGCAGTGGATTGCTATAGGCTAATGATGATGATGATGATGGGTTTTTAGTTTTAAATAAAAAACGAATCATAAAAATCGGTTGGCGTTGAGTTATTCGTCAATTTGTCGCGCACATACTTAATGCAAATTTAAGACTTACGTATAAATGGTTTTCTCATGGATGCCATAGTTTTCAGAACTGGACCAAATTAAAATGGCAAGAGGAGCACCAGCTTTCGAATAAAAAAAAACATTAAAATCGGTTCAGTCAGTCGAAAGTTCCGAGATAACAAACATAAAAAACCAGATGGTTGTATAGGAGCCCACTTAAATATTTATTTTATTATATTTTTTAGTATTTGTTGTTATAGCGGCAACAGAAATACATCATCTGTGAAAATAAATAAATAAATAATAATAAATAATAAATAATGCTGGACAATTCACACAGCATTATCTAGCCCCATGGTAAGCAGAGCTTGTGTTATGGGTACTAGATAACTGATATACATAATACAATATATTACATAGATAGATATTTTTTATTATACATAGAAAAACAACCAGAAGACCCGGAACAAATATCTGCAGATCGTACACACAATTGTTCCGAGGCGGGAATCGAACCCGCAACCTCCTGTGTAGCAGGCGGACCTTCGCCCACCGCGCTACATCGGTCGTCAACAAATTTTAACTGTCTAACTATCATAGTACAGTAATAGGGTCCCGTTTTACCCTTTTTACCCCGACAACCGCTGCGGTATACGTGTTCTTGAGTGGAGACTGCGACTCGGCAAACGTTGTGTAGGACGCCCTTCTGGCTAGGTGGTGATGACTTGCGAAAGACTGCAGGCAGATGCTGGATGCGGCAAGCTGAAGACATGGCGCTATGGCGCTCATTAGAGGAGGCATTGTCCAACAGTGGACTATTATAGGTTGATGACCTTTGTTCAGTATAAGACAGATTCTGGATTGGACAGATTTGTAACTAGGCAGATTCACTACTCGACAGATAAGACTGAAAAAGCGCGGCATTTGTTTTATAGAATTCAAGTTGTCATTTGCATGAAAACTTTAATTCAGTATGTTGTGCCCGAAGCCATCACCCAGGATGATCAGAACAGCCAACAAGCTAATGAACAGCTCTTGAGAAGCCTGCAAGGCTCTCATAGCGACAGCACATGACTTGAGGAAAGCTTTCCTCGACGTAGAAATCGGAAGAAAGAACTTTAGTTCGATTCCTACCCGCATTCAACAACGTAGACAACGTTGAGTCGAATGTTGATGACCACCTCAGTATGTTGTTTGTTGTGATCTGTATGGTGTTTTACCCTTTGGGTATGGAACCCTAAATATATGCATCGCGTTCTAAGGTTCAAAGTTTTAAACCAGTCAAAGTTTAAAATAACAACTCCAGGCTAATCTGAGTTCTACCTGAGTTCGTCCACCAATTCTAAAATAGCAGGGCACCGGCTACATCGACCCGTGTAAATTGACTCGCAGACAGACAGCTGTGTTAGTCTGGCTGACTGTACCTACATATATTGCGGTTCATGGGTAGGCTTTTATAGGCTTGCGAGGTTGCACCTAGTTTAGTAGTAGGTACTTTTTGGATTACATAGACAGGGCGCAATGGCGCTCATAGGGGAAGGCCTATGTCCAGCAGTGGACTGATATAGGCTGATGATGATGATGATGACTTTTTGGATTGGGATTATAAATGTTAAGTAAATACATCTAATCTAAAGTGGCCAGTGTCTATAGTGGCCAGTATATATAGTAAAATGACGAAAGAGGTAATGATGTTCGACTTAAAAGAAAATGATGCAAACTTTATTTTTGACCGAACGTTAAGAGGACCGATTGCGAGCATGACTAGTTGTTAAATTGGCCGATCAAGAAGTTGACTGATTGCGAAGTTAACCGATTACGAAGTCGTGATGCAACAGAGCCATATTTAAGTCATAGCTTCCATTTAATAAGGACTCAGAAATACAAAAGCTGAATTCTAACAATTTTGATTGAAGACTACTTTATTTCTTACGTCGAAGAAATGCGCCATAGTTTAAAATAGCCGTTTTCTATGGAGTATCGAACCTGAGGTAAGGTAAGACCCTGCATAATATATGGTTAGCCGTCTGTATTCGGCATTTCCCATGAGGACCTTTACAATCAGCGACATTTATAGGACATTATTACTTGCTCATTTTAGAATTAGCAAGCTGAAGTGGCAGTGGGCCGGCCATATCTCGCGATGCTGGATGCGGCAAACTAAAGACAGGGCGCTATAGCGCTCATTGGGGGAGGCCTATGTCCAGCAGTGGACTGCTATAGGTTAATGATAATGATGATTAGTTGCTGCCTTTGTTTTCGAAGAGAAAACTTCTTAAGCTCTTTGAGCACTTTTGTTTGGGGTGAAGAAAAAGTGTGAAACTCGTGTCATCGTCAACGAACGCTTTCCATTATAAATAAAATATAAAATTACTTAGTTATCACTTCTATCGGCAGTGCCCATAGACTGCCCCGGATGTTTTTTTAGTGTAAATTGTAAAAAAAATATGTATAAAATAAACATAATAAGTAAAAAATTCGCATAATTCCCTATGTCTTTTGCTGCATTAAATACTTTTTTACTTTATTTACTATTTCAAAGCAAAATTGACGCTAAATGACCATATTTGAGCGACAGTTTGAGATAGACACCTGAAAAACTATAGGTGGCCTGATTATTCCAAGTCTAAGTTAATATCATTTATTCATTAGGCTTACAAAATAAGCACTTAGACAAGTCATATTTTATTTATTTTTATTTATATATTTTATACTCTAATCCACTCACCCCGTATGCGCTTATTACCAAGCCTCCGCTGTCCATCCGTGCGTATGTCTGTCAGCCAGTTTTATATATCCCAGTTAGTTAAATAGAATGTGCATTGGTAGACTAGCCAGACTGTACATCAAGAAATATCAGTAAAATCGTATCGTACGCTCTTAAAAACTCGATATTTTCCGATTCCCTTTGACTCGACAATCTGGGCGATTCGATTATGAATATTATATCGATACCGAGTATCGATCGACTACTGTAGAATGATGGTATTATTAGCCCGCGATTAAAATGTTTAATAATCGATGGACGGTCTATTATTTCTGTGAAAGGGTTGTTTCTGATTGTAGAATAGTTTTCAGAATATTAATGCGTCTTACTTGAGTTACTTGTAGTTTGTTTTTAATTAGTTCGCTCAATTATTTCAATTGTAAATACTAGCTCTATTTGGTTTCTATTATTTGATTGAATTCTGTATGGCTCGGAATCATGGTCCATTCGGGCAGTTGACCGAAATAAGATCGAGGCTTGAGATGTGGTGTTGGAGGAGAATGTTACGCATACCGTGGACAGCAAAACTAACTAACAGATCCATTCTTGACCAGCTGAATATCAGAACCAGATTGTCGTCGACCTGCTATCAACGAGTTCTCAGCTATTTTAGCCATATCGCCAGAAGGCAACCAGACAACCTCGAAAAACTAGTGGTAATGGGCAAGATAGAGGGGAAAAGAGAGGACGGTCAAGAACCCGCTGGTCTGATCAAATTAGGGCAATAACGGGTCTCACTCTGCCTGCAGCCCTGAGACAGGCCGAAGAAAGATTGGTGTGGAAGCGGTTCATCAGCGTCACCGTGAAAGCTTTCCAGGACGGACACGACTTCAGCATGAAGACAAAGAAGAAGATTTAAAACTTTTGAAATTATCATGGTTATTAATACTTAAGTCATTTAAAATGGGATTTACGATAACTCAAAAATCAAATCATGGTAAATGTCCCGTTTTAAATGACTTTAGTCAGAAGAGTTGCAGTTGGGTAAAAACAGTTTCGAGAAGGAGGCCAAAAGGAGGATCCAGCTGGGCTGGGCAGCATTTGGGAAACTACGTCAAGTCTTCACGTCATCCATACCGCAATGCTTGAAAACGAAAGTTTTCAATCAGTGCGTCCTACCCGTTATGACCTACGGAGCTGAGACGCGTCACGATAGGGCTGGTCCACCAGTTCAAAGTCGCTCAGCGAGCTATGGAAAGAGCTATGCTCGGAGTTTCTCTGAAGGATAGGATTCGTAACGAATACATCCGCCAGAGAACCAAGGTTATCGACATAGCTCAAAGAATTAGCAAGCTGAAGTGGCAGTGGGCCGGCCATATCTCGCGAAGAACCGACGGCCGATGGGGCAAACGTGTTCTTGAGTGGAGACCACGACTCGGTAAACGTAGTGTAGGACGCCCTCCGACCAGGTGGGATGACGACCTGCGAAAGACTGCAGGTAGATGCTGGATGCGGCAAGCTGAAGACAGGGCGCTATGGCGCTCATTGGGGGAGGCCTATGTCCAGCAGTGGACTGCTATAGGCTGATGATGATGATGATGATGAGTCAGAAGAAGATTTGATTAAAAAATTATAAATATTTAGATCTTCGTAAATCCTTCTGATACGCTGTTTAATATATTATTTTTAAGTTATTAACGTAAATGTGGTTCAGCCACTTTTTATTATAGCCTACGAGTACATTTTATTAATGTATTTTCAGGAAAAAATATCGTGTTTCCTTAGATTATAAATTACAATATACACAAATAATAAACTTAATTTGTTTTTTTGTTTGTCTTTGTAGTTATCTATCACTAAGTATTTTAGTTATTATAGTGCGTAGGTACGCCCTCGCACTCGGTATAATCTCGAAAATTCCCGCCAAAACCGATATTATTTAATTTCTTAGTACTAAGAATCTTCTGTAGTTGGACGTAGTGTAGGAAGCACTCCGACCAGGTGGGATGACGACCTGCGAAAGACTGCAGGTAGATGCTGGATACGGCAAGCTGAAGATAGGGAGCTATGACGCTCATTGGGTGAGGCCTATGTCCAGCAGTGGACTGCTAATAGGCTGATGATTATGAAGAATCTTCTGTAACAAAGTTTGTTTGTGTGTTGTCTCTAATAAATAATTGTCTTTCTTTATTAATATGAAAGAACGTAGAATTTCTACGTGTCGATTTTGTGGCTATACTATGTCATAGTAAATCGATTAGTTTAACAGAATAAAGCTCCTAGTCGTTATGCTAATAACTCTGAACATTAGGCCGGACAAGTGAGTTAAAATCGTGAGCTGATGGTTCCGCATACATAAAATTAAAGTGGACAAATATTGACATGTCTAAACTATCTGATGTCAGTGACGCGTGACCTGAGAGCGAGTGAGTACCTATCTGGCGCAGCGCATCAGCATTGCCATGCGAATTTTGAGTTAATGACCAAACAAACAAAAGAACAAAGGAAAGTCAAGCTGACATTTATTTAAAAAGTGACAATAGAAGTAATATTTTTATAGGTTCCGGCCGGGTGATTATGTAGCTCGCGATCGGTTTGCGACAGGCGTAAATTAAGCAATCAGTGCTGTCAAACGTCAATTTTGTATTAGTTTGACACCAGCTACAACGTCAAAATTGGTCAATATTGGCGTTTGACAGCACTGATTGCTTAATTTACGCCTGTCGCAAACCGGTTGCGAGTTACATAATCACCATACTGAACTCCATAGTAAGCTACATATGCCAAAGTGCATGAATTAATTAAGTACCGCTTTTTGATACCTTTGTACGTCTTATCGATATTAAGTCAATCTGATAACAGGTCGTATGCATATATAGTCGGATAGCTATTCGTATATAGTCCTAGCGCGATGTGGATGTGTGTCAGATCATGTTATAGTTCTGCTTCTAACCCCGAATTTTGATTTAGAATTATAAGCATTACATTTCCATGGCTATTTCCTGATTTTTTTTAAAGTTGTGATGCCAAGGCCAGATTTGCTGCATACAGACATGTGAAAGAAAGAAGAAAGTAAGAAAATATTTTTATTTACCTTAAACCACCGTCTACTACCGTAAATACAGATGCTTTATTAACGGCGTATCACGGGATGGTGGAGTCTGTGTTAAGATATGGCCTAATATTTTGGGGCAACTCTACAAATAAACAGATGATTTTTAAGCTACAGAAACGGTGCCTGAGGGCTATGTTTAAAATTAAAACTATTGATAGCTGTAGACCACTATTTCTAAAGCATAAAATTCTGACACTTCCGTCCCTCTACATATTAGAGGTAGCACTCTATGTCAAGAATAATCCTCATCTGTTTCCCCGGCTATCTGACAATGTGTGTAGAAACAGACGAGATAATAGTAGACTACAAACACACCAAGCTAACACAGCATTAATGCGAAAAAGTGTTGTTAGTATGGCTCCTAAAATATTTAATAAGCTACCTAAACAGTTGAAAGAGCTAGGTGTACTCTATAAATTAAAAATGTTGGTAATTTGTAAATGTTACTATAGTATTGACAATTTTTTTTAATGATAAATTTTAATTCATGTTAAACTAGTGCATGTCATTCTCTCAAATATCTTTGTCTTATACCGACTACCGGTCAAGCCTGTTGAACCACGAAATGTATACCTATTACCTGTAACCTTACAAACACATGTCTTTGGCAAATAAAAAATCTTTATCTTTATCTAAAACTACCATACACAACGAACTGTCATCTGATGACAGGTATTTGACGTAAAATGTGTTGCGATTTAGTCATCTATATGACTTTATGAGCTTTATTACTAGTTTAGCCCGTGGCTCGTTTTTTTTTCAGTATAATAGTAGCCTATTATTATTCTAGGCACTTAACTTTACCATTGCAATATTTCAGCCCGAAACATTCGGTAGTTATGGCGTTTTCTTCAAACAAACATTTCACGACGGCATCTTTTGCCTTATAATATTAAATGGAACTCCGTTTATATGATCGGCGGCGGCGCGATTAGAGCGACACTTTTCAGTTCACAGATATCTGTGTAGTACTGTAACCACCCCAATTACTTGAATTATGAAAAGGATCGAGTAAAGGTTTCCAGAGTTAAAGAAGGCTTTTCAGGAAATTGGTCAGAAATTGTTTATCATTCAATTATAAGTAGACATAGACTAAGAGTTATCATTTATTTATTTATAGGTCAGTGTAGAGGTTTGGACTTTGTCGAGGTTTTCTAGAAAAACAATTGGAATTATGTTGTTTATCATGATTTGGCAGCTAGATATTACGATTGACTAGATTGACGACCGATGTGGCGCGGTGGGCGAAGGTCCGCCTGCGACGCAGGAGGTTGCGGGTTCGATTCCCGCCTCGGAACAATTGTGTGTACGATCTGCAGATATTTGTTCCGGGTGTTCTGGTCGTTTTCTATGTATAATAAAATAAAATAAAAAATCTATCTATGTAATATATTGTATTATGTATATCAGTTATCTAGTACCCATAACACAAGCTCTGCTTACCATGAGGCTAGATAATGCTGTGTGAATTGTCCAGCATTATTTATTTTATTTATTTATTTATTACTCGTAGTATACTACATTATTTTGTCTTTTGATTTTACTTTTATTAATTGAGTACAGGAAAGGGTTCTATCGTAGGCTTGGAGAAGGTTCATCTTAGGCTTAATGAATTTTTTTTAAATCAATTTTTTTTGAAAAATTGCAATAAAGCAATAAATAATGCTTGTCACTTAAAGAATGCTTCTAAATTGGTTTGATTTTTCATAAATTACATTTAAAATGTTCAATCCCTCAAGTCTTTGACAGATATTTATTTATTTTAATTTTATGAATGTTCAGAAAGCATCCTGTAAAATCATATTTACAATAAGATCTTTGCTTAAAATAACATGCATGATACGCTACTGAAAGCTAATAAAAAGTTTCCTGTTTTTTCGATGAAAAGACAAAACTGCTAATAGTCAGATTATTTTTCAAAGAACACCAGCCTAAATAAGCAAAATAAATATACCTATTGCAATTATTTTGCCCTATCAACGCTAAGGGCAAAATCTTCATACCGCGATCCGTCAGAAATTATTCTTAGACATGTATACGGGCACACGTCTACATTGCACCCCTGATAGAGGTCACCGAACTCTAATTGAGGCTGTCGACCCTGCCCCGCCCTTATGTGCACTTTATGCAACCTTTCAGTGAAACTATTATATTCTATGTATATAGTATTAGTACCTAGTCAACTTATTTAATCCACATAAGTAGCACTAGTTTCTGCCCGCAGCTTCACACGCGTTGTTTCTATGAAAACGTTTTAAGGTGATTTATATCCCATGGGAACTGATTTATGTAGCATATCCTTGATTTCAGGCTATGGGCATCTATGCATTCATTATAGGTTTAAATATATTTTATCCTCAAAAAAGACACAGTCACATGAGAAACAACCAGAACACTCGAAACAAATATCTGCAGATCGTATACACAATTGTTCCGAGGCGGGAATTGAACCCGCAACCTCCTGCGTCGCATGCGGACCTTCGCCCACCGTGCCACATCGGTCTTCAAATGTTATGTTAGTATGGATGGATTTTTTATTATTTTATTTAATTACTTAATTTCAGGCTAGTTTATACAGTAGTTTTAGCGTGACGAAGTATCCAAAATGAATAATAGATATATATAGAATATACTTTATTGCACAAAAAGTTGTACATAGGCGAGCATAATGCTAGATAGCATTCTCTACCTGCTAACCTTTGGGTAGTGTGGACAACAGTTTGGTAGGTAGTGCCATATAATAGAGATAATAAAATATACTACTCATAATGATACTAAGCTACTTATATTATACTTAAACATTAATATATATACCTATATAAATAATTAATATATAATTATAATTACGTACCGAATTATTCTTGCGAAAAAAATAATAATATATCCAAAATTAGGTTACGTGCTAAACCTAAAAATATATGTATGTGCCCTGAATGTGCACAAATCCATCTCTATTCTCAACACAAACAACTCAAAGCTAAGTTGTAAAATACTTGTGACCTAAAATGCATTTTATCTCCATTCCAACGATATCACTGTAAAGATGCGGGCACACTGGCTGCAAAAACAAGATGACCTTATTCGATACGAGTTTATCTATAATCTATAATAATGCTGGACAACTCACACAGCATCATCTAGCCCCAAGCTAAGCAGAGCTTGTGTTATGGGTACTAGATGACTGATATACATAATACAATACATTACATGGATAGATATTTTTTATTATACATAGAAAACGACCAGAACACCCGGAACAAATATCTGCAGATCGTACACACAATTGTTCCGAGGCGGGAATCGAACCCGCAACCTTCTGCGTCGCAGGCGGACCTTCGCCCACCGCGCCACATCGGTCGTCGAGTTTTTTTCATCGTCGTATGGTTTCACCCTACATTTGCTGTTTTGCGCACGCGGCGATTTAGGTACTCTGTGTCGCACGCGCGCGATTCAATTTACTTACATTCATAATTTTTAACATCAGTACGTGACCTACTACCGCGAGAGTGACATTTAAGGAATAGAAGATTTACCACCTTTATCGAACTCTATTGTGTGTACGATCTGCAGATATTTGTTCCGGGTGTTCTGGTCGTTTTCTATGTATAATAAAAATATCTATCTATGTAATATACAGGGTTGGCATGATTAAAACAAGTTGTTTTAAAACACGTGTTTAAAACAGTGTTTAAATCAGTTTGAAATAAAACTATGTTTTATATTAAGAAAAAAACAGGGTTTAAAACTACCTTTAATTGCAAATGAATGTGTATAAATACCACAGACAGGCTGTGGTATTTATACACTGCATAGGTAACTCTCCGCCAGTAAAGTCCCACAGGGAAAGTCCCTATGTCGGCCGTCAAAAGAAAGTAATTCACTGGATTAGTGGGTACTGTACCTATTCCCCGCTCTCTAGTTCTCTACCTACCTACAACACTACATACAAGGTGTATGTAAAGTGTTTTGTATTGATTAATAATAATATTAATTTTTAATAATTAGATTAGAGGTACTGAGATATGCAACAAAAGTAAATATTTATCGTTTTGTTCATTTTTACTAATGTGAATTAGGAAATAGTTTAGAAATGGATTATTTTATTATTCGCTATAATTGATTTGAAATTGATAAGTAAAAAAAAACAAATAAAACAAAAAAAACACTTGATTTAAACATTTTGAACTGTTTGTTTTATAAAATATAAAAAAAACTGGTTTTTTTCCAACCCTGCTAATATATAGTATTATGTATGTATATCAGTTATTTATTAAGTACCCATAACACAAGCTCTGCTTACCATGGGGCTAGATAATGCTGTGTGGATTGTGTCATTTAACTTACATAATAAACTTTATCTTTGTGAATCGTGTGTTTAGTTTACGTGCTCAACTAACTGTACTACGTACTACGTTACCAACGGCAACAATACAAAGTGAGGTGCTATAGGTAAACTGCCTACAACGATATCTCTATACATATAAGGGCTTTCACTTAGGTCCTTACAATCGTCAATGTTAGTTAAGGATGAAAAAAATCTGTGTAATATCACCAGATCTGATGGATGACTCTGAGAGTTAAGGGCTTTCACTTAGGTTCTTACAATCGTCAATGTTAGTTAATAATGAAAAAAATCTTTGTAATATCACCAGATCTGATGGATGACTCTGAGAGTGTTCACAGCTGGTACTTTAACACTGCATTAGATATTTTCTGAACGTATATTTGTTTATCTGGCAATAACAGTTTTCTTCACGAGTGTGATACTCGTAAAGAAAACTGTTATTGCCAGATAAACAAATAATACGTTCAGAAACACTCGTAAAGAAAACTGTTATTGCCAGATAAACAAATAATACGTTCAGAAACACTCGTAAAGAAAACTGTTATTGCCAGATAAACAAATATAAGTTCAGAAAATATCTAATGCATATCAGCTGATAATCACATATTTACAACTATAGGTCTTACCCGAAATTACAATATGTACGGACAATTTATCTTGGCAGCTCTAGCTAGGCTAGAGATGCACCTTTTTTGACAGACTTTTTTTGGTCTACCACCGCCCCGCGCACCCCGCCCTTGTCACCATTTGGTTTATAAAAAATGTTACTGCTCAGCCTTCTGTGCGTAGTTCGGACCTGCCAAGATAAATTGTCCGTACTGTATATTTGTTTTATATTTAAAAACTTTGAAATCATGACATTACAGTGTTCTTATTGTCCCACAAACCTTACAACGATAAAAGCTCAAACTACTTTGGGATATTTACCGAGGGCAGCATTAGTTAGGATTTACAGAGACTAGATAACTTGAATCATACTTTAGCAGAGTTACCGTGGCCGCATACCAGACATACCTTGCAGGAAGACAATTGTGGCGCCACATTTGAAATGCGACACATTTATCTGCCCTCAAATGCGATAAATGTGTCCTTTTTTAGAAGAGGACACATTTTTAGTACTGTACAATCCCAATCAAATACACAAATTATTAAAAACTTTTGTCTCCCGTAAGACCATCTCGATGGTACCATGACATTGCATTGTCCAACCTTGAGTTCAGTTCAAAGATATTTATTTCTCACTAGCTGCGCTCCGCGGTTACACCTGATAGATATTTTGGATAATATGCAATATATCTTTATAAATTGTAGCCTATGTGTTATTTTGATGTATAAGCTATATTATTGTATTCAGTACTTTTTACGTGAAAAAGTAACAAACATCCATCCATTCATCCGTACTTACAAACTTTCACGTTTATAATATCAGTAGGATTTACAACACACATGTTACTTACATGAGAAACTTAAGCTAAGTACTTATATTATGTTATTTTCCCGTTTTTTTATGTTATCCTTACACAAGTATGCTAAATTTCAGCTCAATCGGTTGAGGATAACTAGTCTTAAATTCACTTACAAGATTTATCCCACACGTACTAACAGAGCAAGTTAAATAAAAACTTGTTAAGACACCCAGATAGGGAAAGATATAGGGCGATGAAAAATGTGTCACGTTTCAAATGTGGCGCCACAATTGCCCTAATATACGTGTAAGTGTATGTCTGGTGTGCGGCCTCACTGGCATAGTCACAATGCGCTTATGTCCGGGTTTCACACATTCAATCACTCACAGGACACTGCCCACTAAACAAACACCTCTTCACCATCTGAGCAACAGACAGCCCTCTCTGCAGAGGATTCCTGAGCGACGAAGAATCAGCTGCCCACGTAGTCCTGGAATGCGAGGGAGTAACAGCGCAACGACTAGAAATCCTCAACCACCCGAGGTCACTCCGCGAAGCCTGTGAAGATCCCAGGAGTATTATGCGCTTCTGGACGGAGTTAGGCTGGTTAAACTAGCAAACACACTACGCAGGTCATTGTTTGTGGCTATAAGATGACCTCTGTGGCACAGCGAGCGAAAGTCTACCTACGTCGTAGGAACCCGTACGGATTCAGTTCCCGCCTCGGGACAAATTGAGAATAACACAGGCTCTGCTTAACTTGAGGCTAGGTGATGCTGTGTGGATTGTCCAGTAATAATAAATAATTCGTATTTCCCTTCTTTTACTCTACATTTATAGACGCCCCTGTAAATATTTTCTCATCAAAAACCTTTTCCCCGAAATAGGCAAAAACGCGGTAAAAACGATAATTTCCCGAAACGCTGATTGGCTATCACAGACACGGCGGTAAACTGCTTCCGGTGTAGTCAATTTAGTACTCGTGTCTTCCGGTACGAAATCATTTCATGTTTTAGCAGAGAGCCGTAACTTATTTTACTGAATGATTATTTTAGACTAGCGGCCCGTCCCGGCTTCGCCCGGGTGGTCATTTGTTTCTAATTTTTCTCTTTTTTCTCCCCGTAAGAACCATCCTCGTACTTCAAGGAATATTCTAAAAAAAGAATAAGCGAAATCGGTTCAGCTGCTCTCGAGATTTGCGCTTAGCAACACATTCAGCGATTCATTTTATATTATAGAAGATGAGCTGAAAACAAATAGGTTGGTGTGCTGATAACCTTTTTTGAAGTGAAAACTTCTTTAGGCGCGTTTAGCACTTTTTGGGTGAAAAAAAAGCGTGAAACTCACGTCACCGCACGCTTCCCAGTATATATAAAATATTTAATTAATAGTTTTCTAGTTTCCACTTTCTATCGGCTGTCCCCGAAGACTGTCCCGCATGTTTTTTTTATTCATTTTTTTACACATTGAACCCATGCATTGCATACCTATAATTATACCGTTTATTGAAATATTTTTCTAAGACTGTAATAACTCGGGTTCCGTTATCCGAAGGGTGGATACGGAACCCTTTTACTAAGCGTCCGCAGTCTGTCTGTCTATCACCGGGCTGTAACGAATGTTTCACTGAGTGTGTATTTCTAAAACGAATTTGAATGATTTGTGTCACAGTGAAAATGCGTTATTATTTTCCTTATTTGTTGTTATAGCGATATAACAAGAAAAAGAAAAATAAAATAATGACTGATGTTAATAAAAAAAAAAGAGTTTTGGTTTGTTATTTACTCATGCCAAAACTACTGATCGGACTGGGCTAAAATTTTTCACAGATGTAGGTCTGAAATTAAAACCTGGAAGGACAGAAAATATAAATTGAATTTGAATAATTTCCAGAAAAATATACGAAAGTATATTTCCATACGAAAATATACATTTTGTATATTTTCTAAGCCCGGAAATATAGGCCAGGAAAACTAATGTAAATTGGCCTACTTTTTATGGCCTATCTTAAATAAATCTAAAATAGTCATTGGGAGCGATTGGTTCGCGCAAGTGTACAGAGGCCTTTACAACTGAAAGTGATACCTTCTTCGGAAATTGAGTTCCTAAAGTTATTTATGTTGTGTATTCCTTCAATTTAGTCATTATTACATTGGTTTACGGTTTGAATTCGGTTACAAAATGTTATAAAGTTACTACGTCAAAGTTTAAATGATCTCTACGGGTAAAAGTTATAATATAGGTTTCTTAATTCCTGGGGAATTAAGAAACCTGGGTTTGAATCTAGTTTCTCTTTTTAACTCTAGTTTGAACAGTCTGCAGTTAGCGTTACCTTACATTGTTGTAAAAAGACCTATGTTATTACCTACCTTTTTAACGCCACATCTATTGTACAATTTGAACCAAGAGATTATATTTATGAGGGACCTCCGGAGGGACGAATTCTTCATACAAACGTAATACCAAAATGATTTCCAATTCAAGCTTATTTCTACTATAATATTGTATTATTTGTATTTGAATAGTATTTATCTAGGTTTCTAAATAGAGATTTTTCTAGATTTTTTTTCAAAATACTTACCTAAAATTAAATGAAAGCCAATCGCATTTTGCACATTTTAAGTTTTCTTGCTATTTGTTTCGTATTAAAAACATCAGTATCTTACGTTTTATTTATTAAAGAACATAGCTTATATTGTCTAGTTACAGAATAACAATACTTTGTGAAGAATTCAAAAAGTTTTCTGTCATTTTTGGTATTACGGAACAAACAAAATTTTGAACGGCTAATATTGCTATCGCGCACGCATGAGGCGCGATATTCGGAGCGATTTTTGCAAGCGAGGGTCGCCGGACCCTTAAGTTAAAGGGTTATAAATCTTACGTCAGACATGCGGTAGTAGTCTGTTTTAAAAACAACTAAATTTTAGAGCATTAAAAATTATTTGATACTAGAGTTCGCATTTTTCGGTGACCGTACTCTACGCATAAATTCAATAGAAACAAAGGGTATGAGTTGCAGAACGAAAATATTTTTTTTTTTACGATTCGTCAACTCACACCAGTTGGGACAAGATTCATGGTGTAAGTTAAATAAATAAATAAATAATGCTGGACAATTCACACAGCATTATCTAGCCCCAAGCAGAGCTTGTGTTATGGGTACTAGATAACTGATATACATAATACAATACATTACATAGATAGATATTTTTTATTATACATAGAAAACAACCAGAACACCCGGAACAAATATCTGCAGATCGTACACACAATTGTTCCGAGGCGGGAATCGAACCCGCAACCTCCTGCGTCGCAGGCGGACATTCGCCCACCGTGCCACATCGGTCGTGACGAACGACCCAATTTTGTAGATACTACATAGTTCTAATTTGGTGATATTATTTGATTGTTAAAAATAATGGCTTATCGGATAATTATCATTTATTTCTTTAGGCTTACAAAATAAGCACTTAGACAAGTCATATTTACATTATATTATTATCTAATAAAATTATTTTACTGTTCACTTCAATTTTTTTGGTGGGTCTTGTATTGTTGCGATCGGTTTTTTGTACAATTTTTTGTGGGTTTAGGTCGGGCGATCTTGGTGGCCATAAATAGGTCTTAAGCGCCATCTGTTGGGATAGCGCTCGTTCCGGTACCTGTACGGAGGTATCGGACCGAGCGTAGCGTAATGTGCTGGGCCCATCATTTTGCAGCCACATTTTTTGACGGAACTTCAAAGGTACATCTTCTAAAAGGGTATGTAAATCATTTGAAATAATTTTCAATATGAACATTTATTATAAGACTGCCTTTAAATTGTCGTTTCAATTATAATAAATAACACCCCAACTAACCCATAATACACTGCCACAGATTTCCGAAATAATTTTCCTATTTTATAACATTTTCTGTTATAACAAAAATGCGGGTAGAGAAGGATAGATAGCAATAACTCGACAATTAGACAATAAAAAAAAATTGTATAATACCATTTCAAAACTTCATTAAGTAGGCATGTTTTTTAAGCTATGGGCCACCCAGGTCTCCATACGTTTTTTTTATACCACAGGTGTTCAAACTTTATAATAAAATATCGAAAACACTAATTTTCATTTTTAAATATTTAAGAAAAAAACCCGGTGCAGTTAGATAAAATTTGTAATGCGTGATGGCAGGACCAATTATTCGCGGTTGTTCCCAGAGAAAATAAACTCGTTATCATTGAATTTGTAGCCGTAGTGCCCAATGACGTGAACAAAGGTATCAAATTTTGTACTTAAACTAAATAAATCCTTGACAGCTGCAGATAGATTTTTTATATTTTTTTTCCTGATTGGCCGTGGTGGGCCACAAGTACCTGCGGGGTTATCCATTAATTACTGGACACCCTGTATAAGGTACTATGAATTACTAATTAAAAGTACTATTAATTTGACACCCATCAAACCGCAAGGTACATAAAGTACATTGTGACATCTTCACAATGTCACATCGCATCACACGTCCCAGTTGACGAGTTTATCGCATGAATGACGTTTCGATCGAGTTACAACAGTAATTCGATGCGGGTTGCGTGCTAGGCCTGTGCCAATCTGGTTATTTTCAGTATCATATTAAAAACTTTGTGAGGTTCGCTATCGCCCACCAAGGTTTTTTTTCATTTTGGACTATTTACGCCCGCAACTTAGCTTGGAAATTTCTGCGGAATTTTCAAAATTTTAATGTAACCTGCTACGAAGTATCATTTAAATAAAATATGGTAAATCAAGTTATAGCGTGACTAGGAGAAATAGGGGTTCATTTTATTATGCTTACTATGGGGTTAGATGATGCTGTGTGGATTGTCCAGCATTATTTATAAAAACGTTTTTTTTTTATTTCTTTAAGCTTACAAATAAGCACTTAGACAGGTCGTATTTTATACTATTCATTATTATCAATCAAAATTATTTTATAATTCACTTAAATTTTTTGTCCACCAGTGGAAGAAGTGAGAAACCACTAGTATGTTCATAACTTATATGTCTAGTACATTTGATTTGCTTATCTATAAGTTGGTAGATTTTGAGTTGGAGCAAAACTCGTTCCAAGCTTTTTTATCTATTATTTATTATATACAGGTTTAATGGTAACCCTGCTATATATAAATTTTGATTATAATATATAAATTCCGTAAGCTTGTCTTTGCTATTTGGTTCCGTACGATAAATGTCGTTAAAGGGTAAATTTTCCGAAACTGGCTGATTCTCTGTTTGAAACAGACAAAATTCCTTATCTCTGTAAACGTAATGATTTACCTATAGCGATTCATTTTTTTTAATACGTGTAGATATTTTTTTTAATGACGACCTCTGTGGCGCAGTGTGCAAAAGATTTGCCTGCGACGCATAAAGTCTTGGGTACGATTCCCGCCTCGGGACAAATGCGTGTACGATCTACAGATATTTGTTTCGGGTGTTCTGGTCGTTGCCGCCGTTTAGTTACTGGACATTCCACATAGCATCATCTGGCCCCCAGCCTAGCAGAGCTTGTGTTATGGGGATAGATGACTGATATACATAATACAATACATTAAATAGATAGATATTTTTACTATACACAGAAAACGAGCACCCAGAACTATGTAATCTGCAAATCGCACAAACATTTGTCCCGAGGCGGGAATTGAACCCGCAACCTCCTGCGCAAGCGGGCCTTCACCCACCGCGCCACAGAGGTCGTCGACCTTGTCAGCATAGTGCACATTCAGAAAGCGCCAACATTATCTCGTGCTGATCTCCTAACTCCTACTAAGTGACACGATGTGAACTGACGTAGGGGTGACGTCACTGACACGTGACAGCAAGCGCTCGACTATGCTCTAATTATATTACTACGACAACTCGAATGCATCTCACACTATAACAGACACATTGCACAGTTTTATTTTATCCTAATAAAATTATAATGCGAAAGTTTGTATGTATGGAGTGTTACTACACATCTGAGTCTCCTGTTGCCCAGACTCTTACGAGACTGGAGCCTCGGGAGTCCCAAATACACTTACAACACTACACACACTCACACACTACATTACCCACACACACATACACGATCACGCGCATGTTCTAAAACATTTGTGCACTAAAACATAAAACTCTTAGTATAATTTTAAAAATAGGTATCCACATCCACAGTTGTTATAGTTCTGTGGTAGTACATCTAATTTACGTTACTTAATCTACTTTTATATGATTTATTTTGGAAGAGCGAGATTCCCTAACACAGGTATTTCTTTTACTTAAGAGCGTGCCATACCTCAGCCAAAATTCGAATTTCGCTTCAGTTCAGAGCAGAATGACAAGATATGATTTTCTTGAGAGTGAGAAGCACAGATCGATAGACGTGCTCCATATTTTTTATCGACGTAAGCGCTAAAACTGCCTAATGCCTAATTACAAGTTATTTACACAACTAATCTAAAAATTAAAAAGACGAAAACGAAGAAATTCTACTACGTTTCTCGACAAAACAAAAATCCAACAAAAAAATTAGGTGGTTCCTGAGATAAATAGCAAAATGTGTGTTTTGCACACATTTTGCTATTTATCTCAGTATTTTTCATGTATTTTTCAAAAAATAAAAGTATCGAGAAAATTTTCACCAATCGTGTTTTCGAAAAGACGGAATCCAAGATAAAAGTTCGAATTATCATTTACCTAAATATGAAGGTGGTAGCTTTCACAGATTCTGAGATAAATAACGATTTCTAACTATAAAATTACATAAGGTACACTCTTAAAAGGGAATCTCAAACACTGTTATATTTATTGTACATTAAGTTAAAGAAATAAATATTTTGTATTTGTATTTTTTACTCTTTTACGCTAAAACTACTGAACGGATTGAAACTTTTAATATTATTATGCATAACTTCTTTAAAATGTATTATGTATAACGACTACTTAACGTATCACTCTATTATTTGTTGTGTTCACATAATTTACGTTGCAAGCCAGTTCATATGAAAGTAATTGTTCGGAAATCGTTGATTGTCACAGATAATATTTAAAAAAAAAATCCATCACCTTACAGACGTTGATACTTCTAGACTAGTCTATTTCAGCTACTTCCATAGTATTATGTCTTATGGCATACTATTGTGGGTGAACGCTGCAGATATAAACACCGTATTTGTGTTGTAGAAGAGGGCTGCTCGTGCGATCTATAATATTGGTTCCAGAGAATCCCTACGTGGGAAATGGCGTGACCTGTCTAAGTGCTTATTTGTAAGCTTTTAGAAATAAATTAAATTAAAATTAAATTAAATTCGTTTATTGATTCAGACTTATTATATATCCATATTGTGATTTATTATAGAATTTAAAAAATTACATCATTATCATAGTGTTAGTGTAAAGAATGCAATGCAATTTGACTGAAATTACATTACATTCCTTACACCAACACCTACAACTCAATTTATATAATAAATTTGTTTAGCATAAGGGTTCATTAGACTTGACATCCAGTGCCTTTGCAGGCTACTGCAATGTCTGTCCACCAGAACCCTTAGCAAGCTATTGGTGTAAAAAACTTTTATATAGCTAGCTATAAAAACTTTTCATTTTCAGATAACTGATTTGGAAAGCATTAAATTGGATTTTCATGTTATGTTATAAATGCTATAATTTATTTGTGTCATTCTATTATTGCTTGTCATGTGTTTTCTATCACTACATAGTATAAAACAAAGTTACTTCCCGCTGTATGTCTGTCCCTATGTATGCTTAGATCTTTTAAACTACGCAACGGTTTTTTTAATAGATAGAGTGATTCAAGAGGAAGGTTTATAAACCATTTATTTGACACATAGATTTCGTCTCGGGCGAAGCCACGGGACGCCTCTAGTACCTACATATATAAATAAAATAGATATTTCGCCATCGCTCCCTCTCGTTCGAGATAAAATCGAATTACCATAGTAACTCCCTCACTTCTTAATTACTCTGGTGAAGCACAGAATAAGGCAGCAGTTAGGTAAGCTTAGGTCCCCACCTCCCTGAGAGGTATTGGCTTGTGTTAATATTAATTTTAAACATGCAAGAATCTGTTGGTTGACGATATTTGAGACTTGCTAATCCGCACCTTTCGTCTTTACTGTTGTCATGGCCATATTGGCCATATCTCGCAAAGAACCGACAACCGCTGGGGTAAACGTGTTCTCGAGAGGAAACTTATACACATCATCATCAGCCTATGTTTGTCCACTGCTCACATAGGCCTCCCCCAATGAGCGCCACAGCGCACTATCTTCAGCTTGACGTATCTAGCATCTACCTGCAGTCTTTCGCAGGTCGTCACCCCACCTGGTCGAAGGGCGTCCTACACTACGTTTTCCGACTAATCGTCTCCACTCCAGAACACGTTTACCCCAACTGTTGTCGTTTGGTTGTCGGAACTACTTATACACATATAAATCTAAATATAAACACTAGTTAAGTTAGTAAATTGATTTAACACTTAGACAACATTTAGATCCTGTTTGAGAGCTGCTTCCCCGAGTAAGATGTCAAAATATCTTCGAGCTAATACATCAGTTCAAAGTGAAATTCACCCGAGTTTGAGGAACACGCGAGCGTGAAGACTTGTGGAGCATGGCTTAAGCTATTGGCGAATGTGGTAGAGGATTTTTGCCCTGATGCAAAGAAACTTGAGTGAAAAACAATGAAGTATAGGATTTCAGCATCATCAGCCATATCATTTGTATATTAATATCTATACTAATATTATAAAGAGGAAAGGTTTGATTTTTAGTTTGTTTGTAATGAATAGGCTCCGAAACTACTGGACCGATTTGAATTTTTTTTTCACCTTTGGGGAAGCTACACTATCCCCGGTGAACATAAGCTATATTATATTTTCAAAAAAGTTAGGGATCCGTACTAAAACCGTGTGAAGCCGGGAAGGTCCGCTAGTAAGTTATATATAACACTACATAGGATAATTAGGGGCTGTTTTTTTTCGTATCGTAGTATTCCCGAGTAATTAATCTGCGTATGTTTTTAGTTACCAAAATGTTCACCATCCACTAAAATATATTATATCACTACATAGTATAAAACAAAGTCGCTTCCCGCTGTCTGTCTGTCCCTCTGTATGCTTAGATATTTAAAACTACGCAACGGATTTCAATGCAGTTTTTTTTAAATAGATAGTGTGATTCAAGAGGAAGGTTTATGTATAAACCATTTGACACATAGATATCCGCTAGGGCGAAGCCGCGGGGCGCAGCTAGTATGATATAATTATTGAGATACTGGATTTTAGTAAACAGTGAACATTTTGTTATATAAAAACATACGCAGGTATATTACTCATGGTGGTCTCCACACCACTCTCCTATCGTCCAACCCATGCACCAAACAACCGTCAGGTGCAGTAGGCAAGGTACAGTCAGCCTGAAACCCGACACCGCTTGCTCGGCCGTGAAACTTGTGGCCAACTGTACCAGCACGCTATACCTACCACTCGGTGATTATGGACGGCTGGATTCGGCTAAACCGGAAAAACGTCACTTCACTACATAGTATAAAACAAAGTAACTTCCCGCTGTCTGTCTATCCCTATGTATGCTTAGATCTTTATAAATACGCAACGGATTTTATGCGGTTTTTGTGATCCAAGAGGATCGTTTATATGTATATAATATCATGCATTTGCAACCGTGCGAAGCCGGGGCGGGTCGCTAGCTACAGAAACAGACTTAGCCCACGTCACGCAACGGACGACGCGACGAAATACTCGTATGGAAACATCGGATGGCGTGGCGTACAATATGATACGTGATGTGTCTCTGGACCATTTAATCATGAATGGAATAGAATAGAAATTAAAATAAAAAATAAAAAAACTCTTTATTTCCTCTTTATCCATATTTGGTTAGTAAACACACAAAAATATAATTATAGAGGGTTAGTAGAATCTTAAATTAAATAAAACAATTGAAATACCTAGTTTAATTATAATATTACATAGGCATGTCCCTTTCCCTAAAAAGTTAAAGCATGTATTATTTTAATTGAGATGCAAATAAATTAGTGTTCATATTTTTAGTATTTGGGTAATTTTAAACCTACGGCCTACAACCTAGCGGTATTTAAGTCAAAATTAAACAAGTTTTTTGAAATAGAAATACATAATGCGTCCTGTACTCGTTGGGCCAATGCGTTGGGCCAACGTTACCTATGAGAGCTACGAGACCTACTTGGCGCATGGTGGTAGTTGGCGGCCAACATTGGCTCGCAAACCGACTAGTGTCGGTTTTTCGTGCACACATCAAAGGATCTTGGCGCGCTCCGCAAACAGTGTTCACACGTTGGCATCTTATTCAGTTCGCCTCCATTCGTCAGCAAAGACAGTCGTGTTGCCAGCTTGTGAGATTTCTTTTTTTTTCTTCTTTTTTTTTATCGTACGCCAATGTTTGAACTCAATCCGATCAGCTAGCCCAACGTGCTGGCCCAACGCATTCGCCAAATGTGTACAGGACGCCTTAATGAGAAAGCAGTGCCTACACAGCTAATCATAACTTGTGATTTTCTCAAGCAGAACTTTTACGGTCTAAATAGACCTTTATAATCCTATCCAATCCTAATCCCCCGGAAACATGACGTTCAAAATTCAAAATTCAAATATTTTATTTCTTGAGGCTTAAATCTATACAGTATGTGTACAGTATGGTAAATGGTTTATAAACTTTCCTCTTGAATGACTCAAAAACCGCATCAAAATCCGTTGCATCGTTTTAAAGATCTAAGAATACATAACAGAAAGACGACCGATGTGGCGCGGTGGGCGAAGGTCCGCCTGCGACGCAGGAGGTTGCGGGTTCGATTCCCGCCTCGGAACAAATGTGTGTACGATCTGCAGATATTTGTTCCGGGTGTTCTGGTCGTTTTCTATGTATAATAAAAAATATCTATCTATGTAATGTATTGTATTATGTATATCAGTTATCTAGTACCCATAACACAAGCTCTGCTTACCAAGGGGCTAGATAATGCTGTGTGAATTGTCCAGCATTATTTATTTATTTTTATTTTTATAAAGACAGAAAACGACTTTGTTTTATACTATGTAGTAAGCACTTAGACAAGTCATATTTTATACTATTCATGATACAATACAATACAATTATTCTTTATTGCACACCATAAAAACAGAAACACTGGACTGGAAAGATAAATAAAGAATGTGTCGTACAATGGGCGGCCTTATCGCTTAAAGCGATCTCTGCCAGGCAACCTTTGGATGGACATGATGAGTTAGAACAAGTATAGACGGTGGCGTGTTATATACAATAATATTTAATTGGGACATACTAAGAAATACATAACGATAGCTATAAGTATAAATACAAACTTAAATATATAATATAAATATAAAATACACATCTAAATATATAATATAGGTATGATGTATATAAATTAACAGTTTGATGTTGAGTTAAGGAAATGTTCAAAGACCATATGTTTGAATATAGGAAGAGACTTAGCTTGTCGAATCGAAATGGGTAGGGCATTCCACAGTTTTATGGCATGTACGGTAAAGGATGAGCTATAGGAATGGAAGGGGCGGGGAGTTTTTATGATGATCAAATAACAACAACTAACAAATAACGTTGTGCTGAATCGAGCGGTCCTGAATCGGAAACATCATAGGTTCATGTTCGGCGATGAAAATATAGTAAAATCTTCAACAGAGAATTTAAATATAACTTTATTGAATTCCCGGTATTTCTATACAGTTTTAATAGCTTATATTAAATAAAATAAATAAAAAAATAAAATAAATAAATAATGCTGGACAATTCACACAGCATTATCTAGCCCCACAGTAAGCAGAGCTTGTGTTATGGGTACTAGATAACTGATATACATAATACAATACATTACATAGATAGATATTTTTTATTATACATAGAAAACGACCAGAACACCCGAAACAAATATTTGCAGATCATACATACATTTGTTCCGAGGCGGGAATTGAACCCGCAACCTCATGCGTCGCAGGCGGACCTTCGCCCACCGCGCCACATCGGTCGTCATGCAATAGCTATTTGTTTGAAACTATCAAAAATATGACTACATTCATAAAAATGTTTCACTAAATATATGAACTAATAAATGACGGCTGCTGGGGCAAACGTGTTCTTGAGTGGAGACCACGACTCGGTAAACGTAGTGTGGGAGGCCCTCCGACCGGTGGGATGACGACCTGCGAAAGACTGCAGGTAGATGCTGGATGCGGCAAGCTGAAGACAGAGCGCTATGGCGCTCATTGGGGGAGGCCTATGTCCAGCAGTGGACTGATGATGGTAATGTTATGGCAACTTAGTGTCGCCTCTTACGACACCCGCAGGAAGAGTTGGGGTGGTGCGAATTCTAAGCACCACACGGCAAGTAAGTAAGAACAGTGACATATCTAGGCAATGAAGACCTCTGTGACGCGGTGGGCGAAGCAGTAGGTTACGGGTGGTACGGGTTCAATCCCACCTCGGGAACAATGTTTGTAAGATTTGCCGATGTTTGTTTCGGGTGTTCTGGTCGTTTTCTATGTATAATAAAAAAAAAAACTGTGTAATGTATTAAGTATATCAGTTATCCAGTACCCATAACACAAGCTCTGCTTAGCTTGGGGCTAGATGATGTGTGAATTGTCCAGCATTATTAATCACTGCATAGTATAAAACAAAGTTGCTTCTCGCTGTCTGTCTGTCCCTAAGTTAAGTGTAAAAGTACGCAAAGGATTTTGATGTAGTTTTGTTTAATAGAGTGATTCAAGAGGAAGGTTTATAAACCATTAGACACAGATTTCCACGCGGGCGAAGCCGCGGCGCGCAGCTAGTTTATTTATTTTTATTATCTACTAATATGTATTATAAAGAGGAAAAGTTTGATTTTTTATTTGCTTGTTTTTTTGTAATGTATAGGCTCCGAAACTACTAAACCGACCGATGTGGCGCGGTGGGCGAAGGTCCGCCTGCGACGCAGGAGGTTGCGGGTTCAATTCCCGCCTCGGAACAATTGTGTGTACGAACTGCAGATATTTGTTCCGGGTGTTCTGGTCGTTTTCTATGTATAGTACAAAAAAAATATCTATCTATGTAATGTAATGTATTGTATTATGTATATCAGTTATCTAGTACCCATAACACAAGCTCTGCTTACCATGGGGCTAGACAATGCTGTGTGAAATGTCCAGCATTATTTATTTACTTAAAAAAAAAAAAAAAACGATTTAAAAAATTTCACCGTTTGGAAGCTACACTATCCCCGGTGAACATAGGCTATATTATATTTTTAAAAAGTTAGGGATCCGTACTAAAACCGTGCGAAGCCGGGAAGTTCCGCTAGTTATTTATATCTAAGCAATAAAGTTTATTTAGGTTCCAAAGTGTTCTAGGCATTGCTGTTTCATGTCATGACATTACTAAATAAGTCATTATCGGGCGCGGCGTGATTTACGATTAGTAAAGTAGTACGACATCGCCAGCTGCTCGATAGCGGTCTCAATTAGAAGGTATCATTACCTTGGGACACCTTTTACAGAAACTTAGGACATAAGTAAATTACTTAATACTTATATTATTGACTTAAGAGGCCTCCGGAGGGACGAATTCTCCATACAAACGTAATACCAAAATGATTTCCAATTCAAGCATATTTCCACTATAATATTGTATAATTTGTATTTGAATAGTATTTATCTAGGTTCCTAAATAGTTTTTTTTTTTTCAAAATATTTACCTAAAATTAAATGAAAGCCAATCGCATTTTGCACATTTTTATGCGAAAATGGACAAGTTTTCTTGCTATTTGTTTCGTATTAAAAACATCAATATCTTACGTTTTATTTATTAAGGAACATAGCTTATATTGTCTAGTTACAGAATAACAATACTTTGTGATGAATACAAAAAGTTTTCTGTCATAATTTTTGGTATTACGGAACAAACAAAATTTTGAACGGCTAATATTGCTATCGCGCACTCATGGGGCGCGGCGCAAGGGTTAAACAGGGACAGCGATATTCGGAGCGATTTTTGCAAGCGAAGGTCGCCGGACCCTTAAATAAAACTATGCGATTGAATTTAAATTTTCCGCTCTCTCTTTCTCTCTTATCTATTACACAGAGCTTTTTAGAAACCCGGCTCACTTCCATTCACAGTACATATTGCCACACCCTGCTTGGATACCATTGTGTTTCTTATACATTACCTAGATACTAAAACCTATAAATGTACACAATGATGCAATAAAATAAATATAAAATAGTAAAGTAAATATTAATTGCATCAAATACATGTAAATAGGGTACATAGGTGGTGTATGTTTAAATAAGACACAATGTATTTGTACCTTGGTGCAAAATCTGGTTACAATAATTGTCACTTAATTTAAATTTGCACATACTTAGTAAATAAATCGAATATAATAATTAATAAATTTAAATAAAACTGTTAAATAATGAAACTGTTAAATAAAGAAAAATAAGTAAATTGTGTGTGCCAATTGCCGACAGAAAATAATTTATCATTTTAATTTTTATTCGTATTTATTATTCAGGATGAGATGGCGCGACGAGCTCGAGGTATATCTTCCATCATGGCCTGTTGCAGCGTTGGATCGCGAGGAGTGGAAGGAGTAAAGGGAGGCCTTTGCCCAGCAGTGGGACAGTAATGGCTTAAAATAAATAATAAATAATAATTTATTATTAAGCACTTTTACTTTGCAAATTTTGCCTATTATAACCTAAATTTATCAACAACGAAAATTATTGATGTCTATCGATGGGATTAAAAAGTATGGTAAGATATATTTTATTGCATGAAAATCTGGTACAAAAGTGTTTTGGTGTGTGCATAGATTTACCTAAATATTGACATATATCGAATCATATTATATTTAGACTTAAATAGGCAAATAACCATGTATTAGACATATAAGAGATGAACATGCTAGTGGTTTCTTTTTCACTTCTTCCGTGGGAAAAAAATTGAAGTGAACAGTAAAATAATTTTATTTGATAATAATTTAATGTATAAAATATGACTTAGTGCTTATTTTGTAAGCCTAAAGAAATAAATGATTTTTGATATTTGACTTTTGACTTTTTTAGGTAGGCATAATTTTTAAAGTATGGTAAGATATATTGTATTGCATGAAATACACGTGTACAAAGGTGTTTTAGAAATAAATGTGATTCAATGTATTTCTACCGTTAGTGTGCAATATTTGATTTACCATGTATTGATTTTTAAGGCAAAGTTACCGATGAAATCGAATTAAATTACAAGATATAATTAATTCCATACCGCAATGCTTGAAAACGAAAGTTTTCAACCAGTGCGTCCTACCCGGACTACATAATGACCTACGGAGCTGAGACGTGGACACTCACGATAGGGCTGGTCCACCAGTTCAAAGTCGCTCAGCGAGCTATGGAGAGAGCTATGCTCGGAGTTTCTCTGAAGGATAGGATTCGTAACGAATACATCCGACAGAGAACCAAGGTTATCGACATAGCTCAAAGAATTAGCAAGCTGAAGTGGCAGTGGGCCAGCCATATCTCGCGAAGAACCGACGGCCGCTGGGGCAAACGTGTTCTCGAGTGGAGACCACGATTCGGTAAACGTAGTGTAGGACGCCCTGCGACCAGGTGGGATGACGACCAGCGAAAGACTGCAGGTAGATGCTGGATGCGGCAAGCTGAAGACAGGGCGCTATGGCGCTCATTGGGGGGGGGCGGGGGGGGTCTTTGTCCAGCAGTGGACTGCTATAGGCTGATGATGATATAATTAAAATTCAAAAATGTGTATATAAGAATAAAATATAATCTTAATTTGCTGTTATTTGTAACTACTTGTGATGTTATTATCTCTTCATAGTGAACCAATAAACGAATTTTCTATATTTTTACATAGTAACTAAAACTCCATGAACCCGCCTACCCAACGATGTAGGCTTCCCCCGGCCGCGCGCTTTCTATCCCGAAAAAAAAAGATACAATACGCACGTTCTATTGCGCCTCTCTGTATTTGCTTTATGGCCAATTAGAAAACTTTTTACTGTGACGAATTGTTGCCTAAATCTGTGTGAATCTATACTAATATTATAAAGAGGAAAGGTTTGATTTTTTGTTTGTTTGTATGTTTGTATGTTTGTATGTTTGCATGTTTGCATGTTTGCATGTTTGCATGTTTGCATGTTTGCATGTTTGCATGTTTGCATGTTTGCATGTTTGCATGTTTGCATGTTTGCATGTTTGCATGTTTGCATGTTTGCATGTTTGCATGTTTGCATGTTTGCATGTTTGCATGTTTGCATGTTTGCATGTTTGCATGTTTGCATGTTTGCATGTTTGCATGTTTGCATGTTTGCATGTTTGCATGTTTGCATGTTTGCATGTTTGCATGTTTGCATGTTTGCATGTTTGCATGTTTGCATGTTTGCATGTTTGCATGTTGCATGTTTGCATGTTTGCATGTTTGCATGTTTGCATGTTTGCATGTTTGCATGTTTGCATGTTTGCATGTTTGCATGTTTGCATGTTTGCATGTTTGCATGTTTGCATGTTTGCATGTTTGCATGTTTGCATGTTTGCATGTTTGCATGTTTGCATGTTTGCATGTTTGCATGTTTGCATGTTTGTATGTTTGTATGTTTGTAAAAGGCTCCGAAACTACCGGACCGATTTGAAAAATTCTTTCACCGTTGGGAAGCTACACTATCCCCGGTGAACATAGGCATAAAAAGTTAGGGATTCTTACTAAAACTCCAATAATATAACGTGGTAACCAAGGTGTAAAAAAAATCTGTGTGTTCTTAAAAAAGTGAAATTCGAGTTTAACGCGGGTGAAATCGCGGGGAACAGCTAGTGTGCTATAAAGTGGATACCAATTTCGGATAAAATAACACTACAACCACTTGCATTGGCCTGAAACTAGTCACGGTCTACATGTCCGCCTGTCGTCTATTATCAGCACAAGGAATTATTAGAGCAAAATGTACATAGCTTTATTGTTAATTCAAAAGCAGTAATTACATGTTTGTGTGTTTGCACGTAAGAATTACAGATAAAAAAAAACCTTTAATTCCATAACCAGTAACATAAATCATATCAAATTTATAACAAATATTATTATGAATAAATAAATAAATAATATTTACTGGACAATTCACACAGCATTATCCTAGCCTCATGGTAAGCAGAGCTTGTGTTATAGGTACTATATAACTGATATACATAATACAATATATTATTACATAGATATTTTTTATTATACATAGATAACGACCAGAACAATAATCCACCCGGAACAATAATCTGCAGATCGTACACACAATTGTTCCGAGGCGGGAATCGAACCCCGCCTCGGATCAATTGTAAACGTAAATTATTCATGTCATCATCATTATCAGCCCATGTTAGTCCACTGCTGGACAAAGGCCTGCCATAATGAGCGCCATAGCGCCCTGTATTCAGCTTGACGTATCCAACATCTCCCTGCAGTCTTCCGCAGGTCCTCATCCCTCATCCTCATACCTGGCCTGAGGGCACGGAGGGCGTCCTACACTACGTTTGCAGAGTCGCAGTCTTCACTCAAGAATACGTTTGCCCCAGCGGCCGTCGGTTCTTCGCGAGATATGGCCGGCCCACTGCCACTTCAGCTTGCTAATTCTTAGAGCTATGTCAATAACTTTGGTTCTCTGTCGGATGTATTCGTTACCTGTATGTAATCCTGAGAAACTGAAAGGTCGCAGGGCGTCCTACACTACGTTTGCGGCAGCGGCCGTCGATTCTTCGCGAGATATGGCCGGCCCACTGCCACTTCAGCTTGCTAATTCTTAGAGCTATGTCGATAACTTTGGTTCTCTGTCGGATGTATTCGTTACCTGTATGTAATCCTGAGAAACTGAAAGGTCGCAGGGCGTCCTACACTACGTTGTGCAAAGACGCACACTATTTATTTCATCTGAGCAGCGTGGCCTCTCACCTATTTATAGTAAATCTACCTAAGTACGTGCGAGACGGAATCCTGTGACGTCACGTCTGCGTAGTACGCGCGTCACTGATCGTTTAGCAGTAGCTATGGCGACGTGCCAGGGAGTAGGGCTGCTTGTTGTGATAAATTCAAAATTCTTAATAAGCACAAATTTGATACATAAATTAAATAAGAAATAAGGTGATTTGGATTTTTCTGTTCACTTCAATTTTTTGTCCACTAGTGGAAGAAGTGAAAAAGAAACCACGTAGTACATTCATTGATCTCTTATGTGCCTAATAAATAGTTGTTTGCCTATTTGACGACCGATGTGGCGCGGTGGGTGAAGGTCCGCCTGCGACGCAGGAGGTTGCGGGTTCGATTCCTCGGAACAATTGTGTGTACGATCTGCAGATATTTGTTCCGGGTGTTCTGGTCGTTTTCTATGTATAATAAGAAATATCTATCTATTTAATGTATTGTATTATGTATATCAGTTATCTAGTACCCATAACACAAGCTCTGCTTACCATGGGGCTAGATAATGCTGTGTGAATTGTCCAGCATTATTTATTAAAACTAATAATAATATTTAAATCTAAATATAATGTGATTGGATATATGTTAATATTTATGTATAGCTACGGACAAAATTAAATTACTGACATACCTACTCATAAACATAAATTTAAACTTAAGAAGAATAATTTGGCGTGTTTTAATAACTATAAACCAATGAGATTTTACATATAGAGATATCATACTCATTTTAAAGAAATATAAACATGGCGATACTTTACGCACGACATTATGTCGTTCTCTCTGTCACTCATAAGTGCATCACACTACTTGTCTCATTCGTGTAGGTAGGTGGCAAAGCGGCAACGCCGCGGCATTTTAAAGGACGGATTTCCATTTTAAACAGTACTTACAAATGAAAATATACATCCATTTGCGTTTTACAGCCGTCGTAGTATAGGTATTGCACTTTCGGAACACACATCTTGGCATTTTAGTGTTTTATTTATATTCCGAAATCCAAAGCCGTGCTTCAACGTACGTCCGCGTTGCGGCCAGGAGCAGGACGGACTGAGTACAATTCAGGCAATTACCTGATTTTCGTCTTGCCACGCAGACCTCGGTACAACGTATCTACGTATATATAACATCACTGCTATAAACCGACTTCGAATTCCGAAATAATGTAAATGGGTTTAAATCGAATCATCAAAATCAGTTGGCGTGATATTGAGTTCTTCGTCCATTTCTCGCGCACATAGATACTTAATGCATAGGTATAAATTGATTTGGAGTTATCTGTAATGTTATGGTCTTAATTAAATAAATAATTTGAAATTTCAAATTTCAAATTTAAAATTCGAAATTCGAAATTCGAAATTTAAAATTCGAAATTCGAAATTCGAAATTCGAAATTTGAAATTCGAAATTCGAAATTCGAAATTCGAAATTCGAAATTCGAAATTTGAAATTTGAAATAGATATTTAAGACCTTTTTCTCATGGATGCCCAAGTAACATATTGGACCTATAACTTAGGTTAATATCACTAAAAGGTTGAGTAAACGTCGTATAAAGATTTTTTGAAGCGTTTGGTGAAACGTTTTTGCTCTGTAAGCTATAGAGCCAAATTATCCTATTACCTGTCGATGTAAAGGTTTACTTCCCATTTTATAGAGCCATTATGGACAGGTATTATAAAAGTTTCAAATATGCCAGTACAGAGCAATATTACTCTATAGTAGTGTTTGAATTCACCTTTACGTATCTTATTTGCTCTATAAGGTTTCCCTGATTACCGTTATATATATTGCGTTATAGCAGTGATGAATATCCAACAATAGAACCATTTAGTGACATCGTGATTCCACAAATCACTGCAATAGTCCATGGTCTTTAGTAGTGTTAACGACGCCATAATAGAGCATTTTTGCTCTATAGCGGATATTTCATCACCTTTATAGGATAATTTTACTCATGATGGCGCCGGAAACTTTGTCATGAGTACTATAGTTGGCCAATAAGGGTTACGGAGTTACCATTTTGCTCTATAGTACAAAACTGCGGTACCTTTAATATTATATTAATATTTTATTTTATTCAAAACTCAATAAACCGGAGACGCGTTAAAAATACTTAATAATAATAGTACTAATTTTGCGGTATTGAACGAGTTATTCAATGTCAAAATAAGATAATATAAGCTACCCACGTTACAATCCTTGAACTGAAATCACTTTACACAGTAATATATTTTTTCGACCGTGCCGTCTGCCGATGCCGAAAGAAAGTTATTTGTGATGTATCGCAATTACGGACTCTACTATAGAACAAATTGGCACTTTAATGGTAACACGAACGCTACCACAGTATAAAATGACACTAAAGTAGCGTTACTGTACCCACTATGTCAATAGATTGTCATACGATTACCACTATATCAACTTTATAGAACTAAAATGTCACCGCTAACACTTCTACAGTTCTACTATCACTTTTTGGTGATATACATAATTGCGCCAAATCGGCTTTACTCGACCTTCTTTGGGCCTTTATAGTACCAAAAGTGGTGTTTGAGATACGTTCTATGGACTGCTATAGAACCAGAAATTGTTACTTGGGTGCCATTTTTCAGAACTGGACCAAATTAAAATGGGACCACCCATTTGTCGACTCTTGTCGTGTTCATAAGCTAATTACTACTCACATATTATATAGCTAGTTAGTTATACATATTTTACACTTACCTACGTAAATTTATATTAACTTGTGTTTTTTTATCTGTATACTTGTCATCTAGTTGGTACTAAGTAGTCTTATAATTATTATTATTATTTACTAGCTGCGACCCGCGGTTTTACCCGGGGGTGATAGATATTTTGGATAATATACAATATATATTTATGAATTGTAGCCTATGTGTTATGCTGATATGTAAGCTATATTATTGTGAAGTTTCATCAAAATCCATTCAAAAGTTTTTACGTGAAAGAGTAACAAACATCCATCCATACTTACAAACTTTCGCATTTATAATATTATAGTAGGATAGGATTACATTTCTGTAACTAAGTTTGTTTGTGTGTTGTCATAGCAACAACCAAGTGACAGCCCTAAATTACAAGCGCGTAGACATGAAAAAAAACAATCAAACTTCTAATTATCCGCGAGGCTGCCAAGTATTGGAGCAATCCTAATTATTTGAGTCTAGACTCCACCTAGGCGTTGAAGGTATAATTAGAAACTGCATAAAGGTGAGTTGATAAATCTTCTCACATAATCTATGTAGTGCGTATGTACTTTAGTTCTTTTTTAAATTATTTATTTATACGCACAAAACATAAAATAATCACAAAATATACAGAAATTGAATAATAAAGGGTTTAGAACTTGATCATTTCACAAATTATGTGCATACTGAGATATTCATAAGAACAAAACGTGTAGAGCAAAACCACGTGTCCAGTACAACAACATTTTCAGGATGCTGATGCGGCTGCCTCGCTTTTGCAGCGCATCTGGTATGTTCGCGGAGGCGCGCACGGACGGCTTTCATGCGATTATTCGCAAAAAAGTCGCTTCCCTACTTCAGCGTGCGCGAGCCAGTAGCAACGGCATCCTGAAAATGATTGTTTCACGTCTGGACTGTCCCATCCAATACAAATGGATGAAGATATTGATGGGGTCGATATCCTTATAAATGTCCAGTAGGTTAGTATTTTGTATTTTTTTTTTTTTTTTTTAATTTCCCTAAGTTATATTCTATTTTTATTTAATTTTATTTGATTTTATGTGTAATTTTGTTTTGTGACATTTATTTTTAATTTTGTATGTTTTTATATTTTTATGTTTGTATATGGATTGTGAATCTGACAATAAATGAGTTAATAATAATAAAACGTATGATAGTAAAAGCTTGAAATAGAAAAAAACTTTAAACCGGATGAGTTTCTAACAATTATCTAGAAATTCAACCGATAACACGATGCTGAGTGAATTGTCCAGATTTTTTTTTTATTTATTACTAGCGGACCTTGCCGGCTTCGCACGGTTTTAGTACGGATCCCTAACTTTTATTAAAATATAATAATAGCGTACGTTCACCGGGGATAGTGTAGCTTCCCAACGGTGAAAGAATTTTTCAAATCATTCCAGTAATTTCGGAGCCTATTCATTATAAACAAATAAACAAACCTTTCCTCTTTATAATATTAGTATAGATTTTATATATATTTTGCGCAAAATTGTTAGTACCTACCTACCAAATTATTTTTATAAGAATGAAAAAAATTAGCTGTGTGAATTGTCCAGCATTATTTATTTATAACTTCGAAGTAACTCATGTAGTATTAAAGATTTAAACAGACGAGTTCACTGCAGACTGTTGCAAACGGTTGTCTAGAGGTAGCTCAACTGTTACGGAAGGTCCCCAAGATGCTAGCTGCATTGCCCCACTGCAGCCGTATTTGTATGTCGCACATTGCCGTATGCAATGCTTTACACTTAGCAAGCGTTCCCTGACAGACTACGTTTCATTTAAATTGACTACGATTTTGTCGAATAATAATTTCGAAAATTCAAATAATTTTTATTTCCTTTGACACGTATTATTTATGCTATAAAATTTCAGTACGCCACTCAACTCAACTTATGAAAAACCAAATTTTATTTAGCCTCCACACGTAATAAAAAATTTAAAACATTTTCTTTATAAAATCAGAAGTAATTAGTTTTGCGTAGAACGGAACTACATAGAGATGGCACAAATGAAAATGAATCCGGAAATTAAAGCAAATTAATGTCGTATCGAGCTACATCATCATCTTGCAATATTTTACGAAAAATCGATTTTTGTAAGTCAATCAAGTCACTTAAAATCGAATTAAATTATTTCGATTACACCTTAGGTCATTTCTATAATTGTCATACTGAAACGTCACCGAACGCTTGCTAAGTGAAAATGTTTATAATGCGGTGCGCCAGATCCTTTGATTATATCAATAACATTTTTACAACACAGTGCAGATTTTAGGGAGCACTACATACATGTTTACGTACAATCTTTTATTTAGCCTGCCCTGTTAGTAACTATGAACATATGTAGGGTGAATTGGGGACCATTTTATCCTCAACCGATTGAGCCAAAAAGATTTTTTGTAAACTAAGTTCACCCTTGCCTAAACAAGATTAAGTTAGGCTATTATATTTTTATTATTTTAGTATTCCGCAATCAAAAGCTGCCAACAGAAGCCTATTACTAGGACCGTGTCCATTTTACCTATGGATTATATTTTTATTAATTAAATTAAAATAAAATTAGCGTCAAGTCAATTCAGTGTGAATAATTCGACTTTATTGCAAAAACCTGACATGTATATAATTCCAAAACAGTTTAAGGTTCATCACCATTGACTTATAATAAATCACATTTTAAGCGGCGCATATCTGGCATTTGATTTTGTACCACCCAGCGTACAATTTCACTCTTTCCTCCATTGACCTTCAAAACAAGGTTTATTGTAGCGACTTAGCTTTACCAAACTCATTATCCATAAACTTAGCGATTCATGATTTTTTACAATCGCCATCAGAACTCGAGTGGCATCTCTTCAGTATCCTTTTCGATTTTAATTTGTTAAGACGAGGATCTGAGGAACATGGGCATGGCGTAAAAGGAATCTTTTTGGGAGCGTGTGTTGAGGACTTTCTATTCATATGCAACTGTCTCAATGTTCTAAGATCAAAGCGATCCGATCTTTTGGTAACAGTTGAAACGTTTACGAACGGGGCCGACTCTCCAGATCTCAACGTGGTCCTGGAAGCTTTATATGATGCGGGCACTTTGGCTGAGTATATACTCGTACCAGTACAGCTAGATTTATTAGATCTATTCTTCTGTAAAGTACACGTAAATAATTCTTCTTCGCTGTTCGTTCTATCGGATACGAGAATACGTTTTAATCTCTCTGATTCCTGTTGCCCGGAGGTGGCTTTGTAGGTGGCTATAGCAGAAGACCGGCATGATACGTAAGATGATGCACCAGATTTGGTGGATCCTGAGAATTGACCTGTTTTGTAAGAAGCAGATTTCGCCATCGTACAGACACGATAAGGTTTTGATTTCTCGCAGTCACAATAATCGGCGGATCTTATTTTTACTAGCTTAGAGCTTTGTGTCTGAACAGGACAAGAGAGCGTCGAAGGTTTTGCTTCTTGGGGGGTGGGTGAATTACCACATTTAACTTGCGAAGGTTTCGAATGGAAAGCCCCCGCGGAGTAAGTCTTACGTGGTTGTGATTTCGGTATTATTTTGATGATCACCTTGATTTCATCGTCATCGTATTCCGCGGTTTTATCATCGAAAATGGACGGAATTGATTTGAAATTAGATTTGCCACTGCAGGTTATTGATACGTTGGATTTAGGCGTTTCCACTTCTGTCCAGATAGGTGAATTAGCCTTGGTGTTGCAATTATCAACAGCTGAGGACGGGCAGGTTTTTCTCATTATCTTATCATCTACCCAAACGTCTTTATAACCAGTCTGCGTAGCCAGTGTTCGAGCTTGGGGCACGAGCACATAATTAGCACGAGATGGACCTTTTTTAAGCTCAGGCTCTTTTATCAGTTCTTGCTTACAGTTACTGCATAAATGTTTCATAGGTTGTTTTGTAGATTGTTCATGCGATTTGTCTATTGAAGTTGTCTCCGTTGGTAAAGCTGCTGAGTCTAAACTGGTTGTTTCCATTTTGGAAAATGGGCAGCTTCTGTGTTTGGTCGGTTTATTTACTGAATTTAATAACAATATGTCGTCAGTTGAAGTTTTTTCTGTTGTATTAAATATTGCGTCATAGTTGGTTGCTTTATTTTTAAAATAACAAGTTTTGTATTTGCCTGAAGATTTTTCTAACATATTATCTGTTGAAGTATTCTGAAATATACCAGAAATAACCAAATGGCTGGTTTTGGCACCCAGCGTGATAGGGCATTTTTTATTCAGGCAAGTAACTGTTTCGATGCTTGGTGCTGTAATGTTACTTGGGCAGCTTTTGGCGCAAGGAAGTTTATTTTTTGAAAATATTTGTGATACTGAATCAGTTGAAGTATTTTTAGATATATAAGAAATTGCGAGACAGCTAGTTGCATCATCTTTCTGAAATGTGTATTCTCCGCTTTTGCAAGGACGTGGGCATCCTTCTATAGATTTTTGTAGCAATGTTTCTTTCAAAACTTTCTCATGTCTATCAGATGTATTATTTGAAGATTTCTCAGATGTACAATATTTTGAAATGAAAGTGTTAACAGCGCCAGGTTTCTTACATATTGAATCACAGCTGGGTTCCATTGCAATTTTGTTCAGTTGGTATCTTTTCGGTTTTTCTTCAGTTTTCTCGGTTTCAGGAACTATTGAATGGAAGCTGGAAAACTTAAGAGGAGATCCCAATAATTCATTTGAATTTTTCTTCGATATTGAATCTTTTGTTGCCAGCAATGAAGTATGATTCTGAACAATTCTCAGTGGAGACACCATTGAATCATACGTGGGTGTCGATTTTTTGCTATTTTGGTATACTGTATTGTTTCTTGATGTGCATGGCCTAATTATAGGGCTATCCTTCGCATGACATACATTAGAATTCTGTGGTTTTGCCTCTCTAGTTGTTGCCTCTTTGTTAGAGCTGCATTCTTTGAATTCTTTTTGAGCATGCATCATATTTGTATTAAATCTGGCGTATTTATTACCTGCACGCTTTTCTGTTCTAATTGTTATGAACTTTTTTTCTTCTATCATTGACCCGTTATCATCCACTCCCCTTGTGACTTTTACTATTTCCTTGTTCTGCTTTTCATAGAAGCCTAATGTATCGTCATCTACGTTAAGACTATCTGCAGTTTTACATGGTCTTTCCAGTAATGACGTGTTCACGGATTTGAATGATGCAACTTTAGAGCAAACTCCGGTTTTGCATGTACATGGAGGTATGTTATTAGTTCTTGACGCTGCAACGTCAGGCAAAACTGAAGATGTGCTGACTTTCAACCCACTCACATGTGGTTCTATACCACCGGGTTTTACAACGCGATCAAATATATACGAAAAACTTGAAATAGTTTTAGTTTCGTGAAATGGACAACTTCTATCTGAAGTTCTAATTGAGTTTCTTTGTAGGTCTGATTCTTGGATGGGATGGAAATTTATAGATGCAGAATAATCACAATGACATTGTACTGACTTCCGAGTACTACTTGACTTTACAACTTCAGGTGTGGTGACTTCTTGGTATGGCATGAAACTTCCTGATATTGGTTTGACACTAGAATTATGGCACTGGCATGATATTGTAGTTGATTTAGAAGCATCTAATACTCTAATATTATCTGTAGGTACTGGTGCAGTTCTTAACTGGCATGGGGCGAAACCTCTTGATACTTCGTTACAAGATTTGGTAGGACGCATATTAGTAGACCTAGAGTCACTATATTTGCACGAAATTGATTTGCACTCAATACATTTTCGGAGAGAATTTTCTTGTACAGGTTTAGGCGAAGCTCTTTCTTGCAATGGGTTTGAATACCCTGACACTGATGTATCATAATATTGACAGGTAGCTGATTTAGAGAGATTTTGCTCGCGGAGGTAATCAATAGCCGGTCTAGTTTCAGGTGCAGTTTTTGATTGGCTGGGGATGAAACTGCTTGATACTACTTCACCAGATGATTTGGTAGGACGTATGTTAGTAGACGCAGATTTACTACATTGGCATGAAATTGATTTTAAATCTCTTAATTTTCTGGGATAATCTATCTGTACCACTTCGCGTGAAGTGCTTTCTTGGCATGGGCTGGAATTCTTTGATGTTGATTTATCATGATATTGAAATGGAGCTGATTGAGAGACATTCAATTCTCGAGGGTAATTAGCAGCTTGGCCAGTTTCAGATGTAGTATTTTCTTGGCCTTTGACAAAACCTCTCGATTCCATATCACTACATGATTGAGTAAGACGCATGATAGCACACGCTGAGTCACATTGGGTTGCAGTAGATTTGAAATCACTTAATTCTATGAGGTCACTCTGAATCGGTAGTGGTCCGTTGGAACAATCTGATGTATACGGGCATGTGGCTGTTGGAGGATTCAATTCTCGGAGATAATCAATAGGCGTCATAGTTAAAGGCGTAGGTCTTTCTTGGCCTGGGAAGACACCACTTGAAACTATTTCGCTAGATGATTGAGTGGGACGCGTGCTAGTAGTTACAGAGGCATTATATTGGCTTGAAGTAAATTTAAAATTATTCAATTCTCTCAAATAATCTATCTTTATCGGTTCACGTGTATCTTGTTGCCATGGGTTTGTATACTTTGATATTGGTTTATCATGATATTGATGTATAGCTGAGTTAGAGGGATTCAATTCTCGCAGATAATCAATAGCTGGACTAGTTTCAGGTGCAGTTTTTGATTGGCTGGGGTCGAAACTGCTTGATACTACTTCACCAGATGATTTGGTAGGACGTATGTTAGTAGACGCAGATTTACTACATTGGCATGAAATTGATTTTAAATCTCTTAATTGAGAGATATTCAATTCTCGAGGGTAATTAGCAGCTTGGCCAGTTTCAGATGTAGTATTTTCTTGGCCTTTAACAAAACCTCTCGATTCCATATCACTACATGATTTAGTAAGACGCATGATAGCACACGCTGAGTCACATTGGGTTGCAGTAGATTTGAAATCACTTAATTCTATGAGGTCACTCTGAATCGCTAGTGGTCCGTTGGAACAATCTGATGTATACGGGCATGTGGCTGTTGGAGGATTCAATTCTCGGAGATAATTAATAGGCGTCATAGTTAAAGGCGTAGGTCTTTCTTGGCCTGGGAAGACACCACTTGAAACTATTTCGCTAGATGATTGAGTGGGACGCGTGCTAGTAGTTACAGAGGCATTATATTGGCTTGAAGTAAATTTAAAATTATTCAATTCTCTCAAATAATCTATCTTTATCGGTTCACGTGTATCTTGTTGCCATGGGTTTGTATACTTTGATATTGGTTTATCATGATATTGATGTATAGCTGAGTTAGAGGGATTCAATTCTCGCAGATAATCAATAGCTGGACTAGTTTCAGGTGCAGTTTTTGATTGGCTGGGAACGAAACTGCTTGATACTACTTCACCAGATGATTTGGTAGGACGTATGTTAGTAGACGCAGATTTACTACATTGGCATGAAATTGATTTTAAATCTCTTAATTGAGAGATATTCAATTCTCGAGGGTAATTAGCAGCTTGGCCAGTTTCAGATGTAGTATTTTCTTGGCCTTTGACAAAACCTCTCGATTCCATATCACTACATGATTGAGTAAGACGCATGATAGCACACGCTGAGTCACATTGGGTTGCAGTAGATTTGAAATCACTTAATTCTATGAGGTCACTCTGAATCGCTAGTGGTCCGTTGGAACAATCTGATGTATACGGGCATGTGGCTGTTGGAGGATTCAATTCTCGGAGATAATTAATAGGCGTCATAGTTAAAGGCGTAGGTCTTTCTTGGCCTGGGAAGACACCACTTGAAACTATTTCGCTAGATGATTGAGTGGGACGCGTGCTAGTAGTTACAGAGGCATTATATTGGCTTGAAGTAAATTTAAAATTATTCAATTCTCTCATATAATCTATCTTTATCGGTTCACGTGTATCTTGTTGCCATGGGTTTGTATACTTTGATATTGGTTTATCATGATATTGATGTATAGCTGAGTTAGATGGATTCAATTCTCGCAGATAATCAATAGCTGGACTAGTTTCAGGCGTAGCTCCTTTTTGGCCTGGGACGATTCTACTTGAGAAAATTCCGCTAGATATTTTACTGGGATCCATGTAAGTAGTTACAGATTCAGGACATTGGCATGAAGTAGATTTGATGTCATTTGATTCTCCGAGATCATCAATTGCCAGGCCAGAATTAGGGGTAGCGTTTTCTTGGCCTGCTAAGACACCACTTGCTACTTTCTCACTCGATGTTTTAGTGATATGCGTGTTAGTAGATACAGAGGCACTACAATTGCAGGAAGTAGATTTGATATAACTATATTCGCTGAGATAATTCACCTGTATCGGTTTACGTGTAGTGCTTTCTTTGCATGGGTTTGAATACCTTAATATTAATTTATCATGATATTGACATGAAGCTGATTGTGAGGGATTCAATTTATTGAGGTAATCAATAGCCGGCCCAGGTTCAGGGGTAGCTCTTTCTTGGCCTGGGAAAACACTTCTTGATACGAAATCGCTAGATGATTTAGTTTGACGTTTGTAAGAAGATGCGTTACAACTGTGGTGTGTAGTTAATTCAAAATTATTGCATTTTCTGATGTTACCAGTCCGTACAGCTTCTGGTGAAGTAATTGTTTGACATGTGGTTGAATACTCCTTTGATATATCAGTACAATGACATGTAGTAGATGGTTCTAATAAGGTTTGGTATTCTCTTGAGTATCCTTTCTGCGAATTTTCAGTGAACGGTGCAGTTCTTTCTTGCCCTGAATTCTCGGATATTACTCCATCAGCACAATGGCATGTAAGTGAATTCTTGTCTGTGATCTTATTTTTCATCTGTTGATCTTTAGATGTGGTTCTTTGTTGCCATGGGTTAGAATAAACCGATAATGATCTATAGAAATTATTGTTACAGCTACCTAAATCTTTATAGTAATCATTAGATCTTGGCATATTTTTTTCTTGGTTTGACAAACAATATTTTGATGTTGATTCGCTATTCCTGTTATTAGGAGGCGTGCAAAAAGAATCACGATTGTCACATTTGCATATCACTGCTTCGGGGCGAGTAAAATCTCTCATATAATTATTAAACTGTGTAGGTTCAACCTTTTCTTGGCATTGATATTCATGCCGTGATGGTGATGGGTTATTATCATATTGGCATGTAGCTGGCCTAGAAGAATGTGGTTCCTTGGTCAAGATGTCAATATTTTCACGTTCGGCTGCTATGTTTTCTTGACAGGGGATTGCATTTCTTTTTGTAAGAATATCACATTGACATACATCTGATACAGAGGTGATACAATCTCTAATATATTTATCAACAATTTGTACCATTTTTAGCATAGACTCTTGGCATGAGATGGAACACTGAGATTTATTGTATTGGCATGTAGTTATTTTGGAAATACTTAATTCATTGGCAGAAATATCAGCGTCAGCTGCTTTGATAACTTCACATTCGTAGAAACATCTTGATAATGGTACGTTAGTTGCGAGTTGGTCACAAGAATTACACTCATCATATTGGCATACAGCAGATTGTGAGGGGTTTAATTCTTTCAAGTAATCAATAGCCACTAAAGTTGAGGGCGTAATTATTTCTTGAACGGAGTTTCTTAATATTGGATCGCTAGATGTTTTCGTGGGACACATGTAAACATGAGTATTTACTTCTATGATGTCATTAGTCAGTAAAGCAGGTCCGGCGTATTCTTGCCCTGGGGTTGAACACCCCGCTATTGAAATATTAGGAGAAGCATTATAACTGCATTGGCATGCTTGGGTACTACGGATACTTTCTTCCTGTGAACTCTCGTTGTGTTTGTACTCTCGTTCTTTGTAATCAAAAGCCGGTGCAGATTTACAAATATCTTTGCTTTGACAAAACGCTGTATCATGTATCTTACAAACATTGCACACAAATGGATCTCTAGTGAATTCTTCTATATATCCTTTGATTTCGCCACAGGACTTAACAAATCTCTCAATTTCACCTGGAATAGATTCATCTAGTTTGTAATGTTTTGTTAGGGTTACCATGTCATCTATATGAGATAAGATGTGTTCAACATATAATTTATTGCCCGGTGTATTTTTAAATCGCATGTTGCAAACAAAGCACACAGATTCATCGTTTTCTCCTTCTGGTGTGTGAGAGGGGCACGTGCACGAAATCTCTAAACGTTTTCTCATACGTGACTCTTTTAACTTTTTAAACATTTTCAATCTGTATGTGTCTTCTCTTTCTAATTCTTCCATTTCGTCTAATATAAATTTGATGGTTTGTTTCGTCTTCGGTATTATGACCTTTTCTATAACATTTTTCTTCCTGCGAATAGATACGTTTCGGTAATTTCTATTCTTGTTTATGATTTGAGCTGTTTCATGAACTCACCCTTGAAAAATATTAAAGGAACGTAGACTGCATTCATATTGGTAAAAGTATTACTTATTATCAATTATTATTTGATATACATTTAGATTGTTTTGGTAGTTTGGCTCCATTGCAAAATGGTCAGAATGAAGCTGCTTAGCCAAAGTGTATTTTTTTTTAATTTCAAATAAGATTCGAACCTAGTTTGTATTTGAAAAAATACCAACGTTTCATTCGTCAACTTCTCAGTTCTGACGAATTGTAGATTTCAGTATTTTATTTGGTATTAATTTCAACTTAATGCCTACCTCCCCGCTATGAAAGGGTATTGACAAACAGACGGCCAACTAAGTAATCTTACAAGGATTTATTTTCCTTCTAAGATACAAACAGCATAAAAATTCAATTCATTTATTTATCTTTTGACACAATATATATGTTCTTAGATAAGTCACAAAAAAAAGCAATAAGAACAAATTTGAAAAACCATACATTCATTGTATTAAACCATTGCCATTATTGACCTTAATTTACTGAATTATATTTAATGAAAATGCACACTATTTTCAAATCGTTTATTGTATCAATGATACCGATATATCAATTTATTTTGAGGCCTTGTGCGAATGAAGCTTGATATTTACATCTCGTGCAAAAAAAATCCGATAAATTTGTTAACGTTTATTATACGAGGTCTGGTCTGTCTTTGATGACTTGGGAGTAATAGCTGAAGTGCCTGTAGTACCCCATGATGTAGGATATGATACAACTGAATGTGTCGTCGGGCTATCATTACCTAGACTTGTCTCATTCGGATCGTGCCTTTCTTTCCTTATCGTTATCGTCTCTTTCTCCTGCCGTATAGTACCATCAGTGTTCTGTTTTCTTGTAACAGTAATTTTTTTCCTTGTATTCGATTCAAAATAACCTAAACCTTCATTGTCTGTAGAAGGCGGTACTAGATTACACTGTGCATAAGAATTTTTTACTACAGTGGCCTTTTGTTTTTTTGCTAATTCCTCCTTCAATATTCTTTGGCAAGCTTCACACAGGTCATCCGCAGTTTCAGGATGCGCTAAAATGTTGTCTGACCACTCCCCATCAGGATCGAAGCAAGTGAGGTGAGGTCTTTTCTTATTTTGTGATCCTCTTTTGTCCATCTTCTCTTGTTGTTCTCTTTTGTCCATCTTCTCCTGTTGTTCTTGTTTGTCCATCTCCTCCTGTTGTTTTTCCATCTTCTCTAGCACTTCTTTTATACAAGTATCATAAGTGTTAGGACACGTGGGCCCAAAATCAATGGTGCGTTAGTCAGATTGACCACAAATGCAGTCGCTGCATGAATTATTTATAGAGTTGGATATTGTAGCAGCTGGTGGTGTTTTTTTTATAGATGAGTGATATGACTCATTGGTATTTCACGAGAAATACCTAAAAAACTATCAAACGACGAAGTAGGTGGTAATTTTGTGTCACTGTTGATAGTATCCGTTCATCTTTAAGACTTGGTTCATTCTCTTCTGTTACATGTAGTTTATTTATCATACTTTCACAAGATTTGATGAACATATCTACACTCTGGGAGAGTAAACCAGATTGTTTGCCTTTTTTACTAGCATCGATTAACACATCAAGCTCATTTATCAATTTTTTTACTTTATCCGATAACTTTTCTAAAAAATCCAATGAATTTGTTAACGTTTATTATACGAGGTCTGGTCTGTCTTTGATGACTTGGGAGTAATAGCTGAAGTGCCTGTAGTACACCATGATGTAGGATATGATACAACTGAATGTGTCGTCGGGCTATCGTTACCTAGACTTGTCTCATTCGGATCGCGCTTTTCTTTCCTTATCGTTATCGTCTGTTTCTCCTGCCGTATAGTACCATCAGTATTCTGTTTTCTTGTAACAGTAATTTTTTTCCTTGTATTCGATTGAAAATAACCTAAACTTTCATTGTCTGTGGAAGGCGGCACTAGCTTCTGCTTACACTGTGTACAAGAATTTTTTACTACAGTGACCAGTTTCTTTGCTAATTCCTCCTTCAATATTCTTTGACAAGCTTTACACAGGTCATCCGCAGTTTCAGGATGCGCTAAAATTTTGTCTGACCATTCCCCATCAGGATCGAAGCAAGTGAGGTGGGGTCTTTTCTTATTTTGTGATACTCTTTTGTCCATCTTCTCTTGTTGTTCTCTTTCGTCCATCTTTTCCTGTTGTTCTTGTTTGTCCATCTTCTCCTGTTGTTCTCGTTTGTCCATATTCTCCTGTTGTTCTCGTTTGTCCATCTTTTCCTGTTGTTCTTGTTTGTCCATATTCTCCTGTTGTTTTTCCATCTTCTCTAGCACTTCTTTTATACAAGTATCATAAACGTCAGGACACGTCAGCCCAAAATCAACGGTGCGTTGGTCAGATTGACCACAAGTGCAGTCGCTGCATGAATTATTTATAGAGCTGGATATTGTAGCAGCTGGTGGTATTATAGGTATTTTTTTTATAGATGAGTGATATGACTCATTGGTATTCCACGAGAAATACCTAATAAAACTATCAAATGACGAAGTAGTGTGGTAATTTTGCGGCACTGTGGATAGTACCCGTTCATCTTTAAGACTTGGTTCATTCTCTTCTGTTACATGTAGTTTATTTCTCATACTTTCACAAGATTTGATGAACACATCTACACTATGGGAGAGTAAACCAGATTGTTTGGCTTTTTTACTAGCATCGATTAACACATCAAGCTCATTTATCAATTTTTTTACTTTATCCGATGACTTTTCCTTTCTAACGGTTTTAATATTATCCAACTTATCTTCAAAATTAGAACAAGTTTTTAAAAACTGCTCTAAACTATAACACGATGCTAAATTCAACGATTTATCTTTTCTAATATCTGTCACTGTTGTTTCTAATTTTTTTATCATCCCTTTCAAATTATCGAGCTTATCTCTATCAGTTGAATTCTTCTCTTTCTCGAAACTGGGACCAGCAGTTTGTACCATATACATATTTTGAATATTATTTCTCTTGTACTTTTTCTTAGCATTGTGAATATCTTTTGTGAGGTTCATTACTTTATGTATCTGTTTTTTTAATTTATTTAACGAGGTCATAAGATCATAATTCATGTTTTTTTCTGGTTTAAAAAATGTTTCTAAACGTTCTTTTACTTGGTCACAGGCTTTCAAAAAGTTTTTCATATTAACTTTGCTGTGATTCAATAGTATTTTATTAGATTTAATTGTTTCTTTCTTCTGGAGAACCTTTTTTGTTGAAGTATTAGAACATTCGCTTAAAAATCGATTTTGTGAAGACGTCTGTATACTAGAGTATACGAGACTGGCTAGAGATAGTTTATTTTGTTCTTCTATTGATATAGGTAAGCCTGTTTGGCTATATGGACTGGTTTGTTCAGTATTTTCAGGCCGAAAATGACGGCTACTATTATTTTCCTGCGCCATGTTTTTATTAAGAGCATGATCTTAGTTTCATTCACTCATTAAAATGGACCATTCTACAGTGTTTAATATAGATAATATATGTACTTATTTTTAATTACATTAATTTTATCAAAAAATTAATGCTCTGTTCCTTGTTCAACAGTTTTATCAATCATACCGCATAGCGAATAAAATTTCATAATTTTAATTATTTTTCTTTCTGTTATTTTATCATTAGATTTTGCCGTCATTTTATAAGCGGAAGGAGCTGAACATTCACTTCTATCTATTAAGGCTCTTTCTGATTGAGTTAAACTTGTTTTGTTTTTGACTCCAACGTTCATGACAATTACATCTCTTTCTATAGGGTATTCAAAAGATTTCGATTTGGATTCTTCACTTGCGCTAGACCTTGATCTTGAACCCACATAAATCGAAATAAAACTTTCGCTTGCGGTAGAATTCACCAATGACATGCAGTTTCTTACAATCGGTCTGGTCATATGCTTGGTGTATTTGTTTTCTTCAGACTTGCACTTTCTGACTTGATGTATAAAAGAAGGTATATCAGTTACAACTCCTATCGTCTTCGAGTCGTTATATAATTCACTAAATTTTTCAGATGAATTTTCAGAACTCATCTTAAGCGAAGACAATTCGGACTGAGGAATATTTTTTACTTCCTTTCTTATGGTTAATATCTTTCTCTCGACTTTTATAGTCCCATCTTTATTTCTTGATTTTACAATTTTAACGATTTTTTGAACGTCAATATTAACAGCGCCTTGAACTAAATCAGCATGTGTAGGTTTTTGAGAAACCGAACTTGTTTTACTTGCTTCTGAGAAAGTTGGTTCGATATAGCTTGTATTTTCCGGTGTTGCAGACTCGTTGATTTTACTTTCTTCTGGTTTTACGTTTACGTTACGACTTTTTCTGCTTTCTTCTAAGAATTTTTGCAACTGTTCCGCTGTCAACAGGAACTCGTTCATTTCATCACCAGCTTCAATAACACCGGCATTTTGCATTTCCCTCGTTTGTTTGATAACTTTACCGATGCTTGCTATGAGTGTTGATCCATCTACGGCCATCCCTTCTACTTCTGTGTCACTTGATGCCTCTGAAGAAAAACAAATACACGATGATGACTCTTCTTCCATGCTTAATTCTGTTTCTTGTTGTGGTTTTTCTTCTATTATTAGACTTTCTGCTTTTGTCAATTCTATCTTTTTAGGCAATTGCACTTGTTTTTCTTTTGGTGTCTCTACTTCTTTTATATCTCCTTGAGCACGATTACATTTTACACATTCGCTTGCATTATATCCATGGTCACACGTTTCCCTTAACTTTTTTTTGATACATATGATTTTTTTCAATCTGAAAAAGTCTTCTCTAAACAGTTCCTCTAGGTTAGCCAAAATGTATTGTATGGACAATGTCGTTCTTGGTATTATCAGCTTCCCTAGTACATTCATTTTCCTGTTGACAAATTAATTTATTTCATGTCTGTTCTATATCCTTAGTTATTATTTGAGTATTATCTTTTTTGTTGCTTCGCTGACTGCCGATACCTCATTCCTTTTAATCTAAGACTGCACGGGAATCCGACCTTTTTATTAACATAATTATGAACTCGTCATGTTTGCTCTTCTTAAAGTTTTATGTCCTTTGCGAGTTCAGCTTATCTAGGCTCACTGACGATGAACTCTTGAATCTTTAAATCAATTTATACGGAAATTTGATTGTGACTTTTCGACTGTTTTATTTATAAATATGTTTTTTTTATAAAGATAACGTTCAATCGTTAGTGTATTTTGTTGGTTTGTGAGTTTTTCTAAGTGTTTATCTCATACTTCCTTAACTTTCTTCTTATAATTGTAAATGTTATAGCTGCAAAGCGTGGATTATGTTTTTGGTTTTCGAGTGCTGTTTGGCGGATACACTTTATTACCTCGATGCAATCTAAAACTGTATTTAACTAATACCAAGGCATTTTCTGCCTTGGTATTAAAATCACCCTTTGTACCTGGCCTACCAAAAACACTTATAATAGGCATTGAAACAACTAAGAACTGTTTGACGGGGTGACGTATATAAACAAGTTCGCCGTGTGACCAATAATAACAAAACTAAGACGGAGTGACTGTTTGATTTCTTGCATAAATCGATCCTTGTCCCACTGAGCTAGCCCTGCTATGCCACTGAGGTCGTCTAACCTATAACTCTAACCAGGTCTAGAACTACGTCGATGCATAATCTGCAGTTCTGGTGTTATCCGCAATTAACCACATCTGGCATATTAGCACAGTTATATTTAGTATTTATATGGGTTTCGAAAGACTTATGGCCCTTCCTCTTTGCCTTTCTAACTACCACAGCTATTAACTTGAAATTTTAATAATAATACATTTCGTACGCTCGTGCAAATTCAAAATTTTAAAAAAATCAGCACCGATTGTGAAATCAAAATGTTAAAAGAGATCTACAAGGTCACGTTGTAGTCAGTGGCGTAGCTGGGCGGTGCAGTGCACCAGGGCCCTGGAGCTCAAGGGTCCCTCTACTCTAATCTAAGCTTTGAAAAGATAGGGTCAGCCAGCTTCCGAAGCTAGGCTTCAAGCCTGCTCACAAGTGTTTTTTTATGATTTTAAATGAACATATCACAGAATTCTCTATTTTTTTGTTATTGTTATTTGGTACTTTGGTTGAGTACGTCCGTAGCACACTGTATCAGCGATAAGCTCACGTGCTTGACGCCCTTGACGGTCGTGAGATCAATTCGACTATTCCACCCGTCAACTTTTTAGTTAATTTTTCATTCGCTCTTACTTTGCAGCTATTCTAATGTATAATGTTCATTGCTGTAAAGAGGGGCGGTGAGGGCCCGATTCCTTTTCTATGCACCGTGGCCCTTGTCCACCTACATAGCTACGCCACTGGTTGTAGTTGCTATCAAATGAAAGGTATCCCATTTGTACATTTCTAAACAGTTATTGAAATTTTTGTTGATTTCTTACTTTTTGAAAGGTACCTACTATTTTTGGGTATTTTTTAAATAGAGAAGTATCTTAACGGCAATGATGTTATATAAACGTACATAGATACGTTGCAGCGAGGTCTGCCTAACAAGACGAAAATCAGGTACGTGCCTGAATTGAACTTGGTCCGTTTTGCTCCTGGCCGCGACGCGGACGTACGTTGAAGCGGGATTTTGGAGTATGAAAAATATTAAAATGCCATGTTGTGTGTTTAGAAAGTGCAATACTTACTATGGGACGGTTGTGAAAAGCAAGAAGGATGTGTCATTTTATTTCTTATGTTTGTTTTGTACTATTTAAAATGGAAAATCATAAAATAAATTTAATTTTACTCAAAAATCAGTGCCGCGCATTTGACGCTTTGCCACCTACACGAACGAGACAAGTAATGCGTGCGTTGCATTTATGAGTGACAGAGATAAGGACATATGCCGTGCAGCGTCTCGTCTGTTAGAACTAAAATCACTGCCGCGCTGTTGCCGCTTTGCCACCAACACGAACGAGACAAGCAATGCGTTACGTTTATGAGTGACAGAGATAATGCCATGCGGCGTTGTATGTTCGAACGACGACGCTAACTATGTAGCTTTAATAAAATATTGCAATGTTTTTATTTCTTTATAATGAGTATGACGTCTCTATTCTCAATTAATATTTAAAATCTCATTGCTTACCGGTACCTATATACACACACACACTTTTGGATAACTGAGAAACGTTCATAACCTTCGGCGCGCGAGTTACACTCACACTTGACGGATCTTATCTATTTACTTGCAGATCCCCGCGGCTTCACCCGCGTGGAAATCAATGTGTCAAATGGTTTATAAGCTTCCTCATGAATCACTCTATCTATAAAAAAACCGCATCAAAATCCGTTGCGTAGTTTTAAAGATCTAAGCATACATTGGAACCAGAGATAGGAATAGGTAGTGCAATTTGGGGTAAATGACCTCAAACATTATCAATAGTATGGATACGCCCCGGGATTCCGGGAAAAAGATCGGCAAATTTCCGATAAAAACCCTTATTTGAATTATGCTTTTATTATTTCTTTATAAAATATGACAATAATCAATAACAATTAAAATAAATATTCGCAACAGACATAAATAAAATTATTTTAACCATAACTTAATACATATTAAAATTACAGTGATACCAATCTTCACTCATCGTGAATAAAATAATGGATATTGAACGTCAGGATTTAACAAAAATTTAAATTTGGTTCAATCTTCGCCTTCACCGTCACTTTCAAAATCTGAAATAGTTCGTTGATTTTCCATGAAATTGAAATAAGTTACAATTAGTTTTTCGATATTTTCTTCTTTTAATCTATTTCTTTTGACGTTCAATATCCATTTATAAGTTGAAAAACTCCTTTCAACTTCTACTGATGTTAACAGGGCATATTTAAATATTAAAATATCGTCACTAGCCGAGCCGTTTGCTATATGGTCTGAATACGTTCTAACCATAAATCTAATTCCGGATAACGATCCATGACCGCTTCTAATTTCTTTTCGATGGATAAACAATTCGTAAAAACGAATTCGGGATGGTTATAAATTGGATATACTCCAATTTATAACCATCCCGACTTCGTCGAATATTTCAAAAGAACCTACTATAGAAATATGTGTATTTTGTAATATTTTAAGGCTTTTTCTATGATCTTAAAATTATCGTTGATGAAGTCCAAATCAGTTTTTATGTTTTCTTTATTCAGTATATTTTTCGCATAATTGATACTGCTTCGGTTCTTCGGAGGTATGATAAAACAGTTTTTATTTCATCGAAATATTTGACATAATAAGATGTCACTGCGAGCCAAGTGTCCCATTTTGTTATAACTGGTTGTGGCGGCAATGGCAATGGCATGTATTTTCAAATATTATTTTACACAGTATAGAATTACATTTTCTTATTAAATTCCTGGGACTTGTGGCATGTCCATATTAAGATATCTTCATGAAGTCTCGGCAAATTGCACTACCTATTCCTATCACTGATTGGAACAGACAAACTATTGTTATAGATCAGTTGTCTTACTTCTAGATTGTTGCAACAGTCAGCAAGACCAACTATTTCAATTATAAATACTAGTTCTATATTGTTCCTATTCTACAATTGTAATTTTCTTTGATAATAAAGTATTTTAGGAAGTAGCTTCTCACTCTTACTCACTCTCCCACCCGAATATTGGCCACGGCGGCCCGTCAAGAGACTAGCCAACAACTGTGGGTAGGGCAAAAGTATGTGCACAAACATAGGTGCACTGTTCTAGTCCCTGATTCTCATAATATATATATGTATATATATATATAGGCGTCCTCATCACACACAATAGAAATACAAGAAACAAGAACAAGTTACACATCCCATCATTTAGATTACACAAGGTAGGGAAATCATTTATGGGCAATAGCGTGCGCTTCTATAATAAGCTTCCATCTGAAGCAACTGAGCTCCCTATTCGTAAATTTAAAAATTACATATAACTAAATGTCATCAAGAAGGCTTTTTACTCCATAAATGATTATCTCAATGATGTTAATGCTTGGCCAGATGTCGCTCAGTTCCGCACCGACAATAGTATGTAAGTAATTTGTTGTTGTGCATAGCTTTACTTAAATATTGACATGTCGAATCATATTATATAATAGACTTAAATAGGCAAATAACCATGTATTAGACATATAAGAGATGAACAACATGCTAGTGGTTTCTTTTTCACTTCTTCCACTAATGGACAAAAAATTGAAGTGAAGAGTAAAGTAAAATAATTTTATTTGATAATAATTTAATGTACAAAATATGACTCGTCTAAGTGCTTATTTTGTAAGCCTAAAGAAATATAACTTATATACCCTAGATATCACGGATTCTTCTATCATGAGCTCTAATATGGCTCGTTAGACCGAACTTGGTCTTGAATACCCTACCTACGGCATGTATGTCAGTAGAGTTGGCCGATGAGTTATATGTATACCTATGGACTTAGGTCTCTGTTAACTTTCATAATACGATGGGACGGAAGCTGTCGTTGTATAATTCATTTTTATATTCATTTATTTATATTTTTTTGTATTTATTTATACACATAATTTTAGCTAAGGTGTTATTAGCTTAGAGGTACATGTACCCTGTAATTACTTTATGAATGAAGCCTATTTGAATTTTGATTTTTTATAGGTACCTAGGTATTGGTGTACCGACTAGCTGCTGACCATGGCTTTACACGCATTTTCTAAGTAGCTTATGTCCGTTCCTGTGAAACAATTTATCTCCCTGCCCAATATCATTACTAGTTCAGCCGTTACGGCGTGAAATGATAACAGTCAGACAGACTTACTGTCCAATTTATAATGTTAGTATAAATGTATATTTCCTTCAATTTATTCACGTTAATTTTTATCGTTATTTGTCACAGTTTATTTCGATAAATATAATTTAATTGAGAATCAATCAAGGTAAAAGTTTTTAAGTCAATATTTAAGTTTAAAGTTAAACTTAACTTCCGTCCAGTCCTTAGATCTAAAAGGGTGAGTTCATCGGCAGCGCAGCCCTTAAGGGTTACTAATTTACTAATAATTTTAGTAAAATCTAGAACTAAATACACTTCATACACTCGATACAACCTGTAACGGGATATTTGCCATGATGAGGGAGGCTGAATTCTGCTATCCAATCGCTTCGCTATGAGAATGGTATTGTCGCAGAATATCACGTCATAGATGAAAGAAACTAGAGATGGATGGACGCGCACTGATCAATAGTGCCGAGGTTAAAACCTCAACTCTTTTGATATTATGTGCAAATATCACCGGCCGTGTGATTTTGTAACTCGCGGCCGGTTTGTGACAGGCGTAAATTAAGCAATCAGTGCTGTTAAACGTCAATTTTGTATTAGTTTGACACCAGCTACAACGTCAAAATTGGTCAAAATTGGCGTTTGACAGCACTGATTGCTTAATTTACGCCTGTCGCAAACCGGTCGCGAGTTACATAATCACCATAGGGGTTTTGTTTAGGGTCGGTAAAATCAATCGGGAAAATCCGTCGCATATTATCGGTCGCGAAACACCAGAACTGACAAATATCCAATAAAATATTTAACCTTTCACACTGATGATGCGTAAGTGCGTCGACCGTACAGCGTCTGTTCCGTTTCCATCAACGCATTTTCGGTCGACATAACGTATCGCGCCACGTGCATTTTGATTTTTGATTGATGCATACAGACTAGGCACAGCGTCAAGCGTCACAGATCAACATCAGCGGAGATCGTTTGTGTAAAGGCCAACTGACTAGATTCTTAAAGGATGATTCACGCTACCCCGTGTCGCGACACGGGCAAACATTATGGTATACATACGTTTTGTATGAAATCGTGTCGGCCGTGCCCCGGCCGTGCGCCGCCGGCACTCGGCCGGGCACAGCGTTGAAATGTCGGTGGGTATTGTTTCCCGGCTCCGGCACGGTCCGGCCCCGACACATTGTAATATGAACATATGCGCCCGGGCGCCCAACGTCAACAACAAACAGAGCATTCAACCCAAACAAACAGAGCATTCAACGTCAAATCTTAGTGATATAGATAGATAGATATAGATATATAGTACACCCAAACAGCCCGGTGTAACATGAATGACTGGCCCGGACCGGTCGCGACACGGTTTAGCGTGAATCATCCAAAGTGTCAGGTCTAATTTGACCGAATAGTCGCGATTGATGATACGCTCGACGTATTTTCCGTCAGATATGTACCGACCCTTACCGCAATGCCTATGGTGGTGATCCCTAGTTAGAACTACACTAGTTATAAAGTCGAGTAACATAAAAGTGTGCCCATATTGCTGGTTCGATTCCCAGACCAATGCGGGAATGTTTGAATGAATAATGCTGGTAAATAGACACAGCAGTATCTAGCCAAAAGCCGAGCTGAACTTGTTATGGTTACTAGTAACCATACACACCCTACAGGTTACCAACAAGTAACAGATAAACATAATACATAACATAACATAGATATTTTACAATACATAAAAATATCCAGAACACCTGGAACAAATATCGACAGATCTTAGATACAAACATTTGTTCCGAGGCCGGAATCGAACTCTCAACCTTGCGTTCGTACGCCCTCTACGCCATGGAGGTGGTCGTTTCGTCATCATAGGACATGCATTATCATAGGCATTAGACATCCTTGTTTACATTGACCGCGACCAGATAATATTGAAAGGATAATGGGCGAAATTGGTCCAAGAGCCTCCACTGATGAGACTTGTGAGAAATAATAACAAACATGACCATAATATAAAAAACCCCGGAAAACGGAACGAAGAATTTAATAGGCTGTTGCCAGAATCATAAGGTAACTATGTACTTTCATTTACCGCAAGTTCCATCAGTGGAGGCTCTTGAACCAAATTCCATAAAATGTTGCCCATTGTCCTTTTTTTTATCTGTTCAGTCAATAACTATCGTCAATAACCCGAAGGGGGTGAGATGATTCAAAGAACTTGGTTTATATTAATTTCAACGATCTCTGTGGCGCGGTGGGCGAAGGTCCGCCTGCGAGGCCGTAGGTTGCGGGTTCGATTCCCGCCTCGGGAGAAATATTTGTACGTTCTGCAGATATGTATTTGGTCCGCGTGGTCTGGTCGTTTTCTATGTATAATAAAAGATATATATCTACGTATTAATAAATTCAGATTTCACAAACTTTCGACTTTATGATATTAGAAAGATGAGTGTAATACAAGAATGCATTTGAATGATGTATATCAGTCATCTAGTACCCATAACACAAGCCCTGCTTAGCTTGGGGCTAGATAATGCTGTGTGGATTGTCCAGCAATATTTATTTATTTATTTGTTTCCTTCTAAAAGTAATTTACTCGACTTTACATAGTATATTCCGAGCTAGGCGGTAAAAGATCTAGCACTCACTTGGTAGCCGCTTTGTTGGCATCATCGACTTGCATGAAACTGGTTCTCTGTTCTATCATATGAGAGATTCTCTTGAGGATATGTTTCCAGGCGTACTTAGCAGCCTTGATGGCTTCTCCCCCCTTCTCTATCCCGAGGTGGGGATAGCTATCTTCTGAGTTCTGAAAAGACGAGCTCGATTTAGAAAGAATTTATTGAGATTGGATAAACGACTTAGCTAGTTGATAATGTACGCTACATCGTAGCTGGTTATAGCAAACGCTATGACGTAGCTAGTTTGTAGCTTATGCTACGACGTAGCAAGTTGATAAAGTATGCTACGACGTAGCTAGTTGATAAAGTATGCTACGACGTAGCTAGTTGATTAAAAATGCTACGACGTAGCTAGTTGATTAAGTATGCTACGACGTAGCTAGTTGATCAAGTATGCTACGACGTAGCTAGTTTGTAGCATACGCTACGACGTAGCTAGTTGGTAAAGTATGCGACGACGTAGCTAGTTTGAAGCATACGCTACGACGTAGTAGTTTGTGGCACATGCTACGACGACGTAACTAAATTGTAGCATACGCTACGACGTAACTAGTTTTAAGCATACACTACGACTTAGCTAGTTGATAAAGTACGCTACGCCGTAGCTGGTTCCTAGTGTACACAATTTCGTACCTACTGTTTGTTTTAGTTGTCACATTATTAAGTGTCAAATGAAAATTATTAATAATTATGTCATCAGCATCATCATCCTATGTTAGTCCACTGCTGGACATAGGCCTCCCCCAATGAGCGCCACAGCGCCCTGTCTTCAGCTTGACGCATCCAGCATCTACCTGCAGTCCTTCGCAGGTCGTCATCCTACCTGATCGGAGGGCGTCGAACACGTTAGCCCCAGCGGCAGTCGGTTCTTCGCGTGATATGGCCGGCCCACTGCCATTTCAACTTGCTAATTCTTAGAGCTATGTATGTCGATAACTTTGGTTATCTGTCGGATGTATTCGTTACGAATCCTATTCTTCAGAGAAACTCCGAGCATAGCATTTTCCATAGCTCGCTGAGCGAATAATAAAATTATGTATATATCAATAATTAATAAACTTCATATGGCGTGTTTTTAGCTGCGCGAGATATAGATATATACTACTCACATCCACGATTTCCAAGCGTATGACTTTTACTCCAGTGATGGACTTCATCTTCACGTCTATGGTCATTTCCGCCTGCAAACAAAATAACATCTTTGTCAATCTATACTCCAGCCAAATTTTATGTACAATGTTTGTAAACAACCCGCCCATAACCTTAAATTCACTCTGGCGACGCAAATTACATTACTTGTCTATTTGAGATCCTTCTTTCAATATTGTATTGCCTAATTGCATGATGACCGATTTGGAAAATCTACCGATACAGCTTTTGACGTCTATAGAATACAAAATAAATAATATTTCTGAAAAAACAACTCAAGGAAATATTAAGCTTTTACAAATGCATTTTTAACTCGTCACCGACACACGAACATATGATACAGAATTACCATATTATTGTTTATTCAATAGAATTACTTTAATAACAAAGGCAATTACAATTAAATAATAGATACAAATTAGAACTAGTATTTACAAGAACAAGACTAGAATAAAAAAGCTATTGATTGAAGAAAGTCAAACCTTTACAACAGTTATTCCTGTGGTTATTCTGTGTATTTACATTACATAATTGGAACGACATGACGTCACCGTCTGTTATCTCTGATTGGTGCTTAACGTGTCATGGCCGATTGCTGTTTTTTGTAGTTTTATTTTATTAAATAACAATGAAAATCGATTAAAATTAATTATAAGTGTTTTGTGATTTATGGCTTGGCTAGAAGCCAAGCAAATGCGGTTTCGTTTTCGGTGGCGGTTTGTTTACAAACATGTCACATCCGAGTTTGGCTAATGTATAGTCTATTAATCACACTATCATCATCATCATCATATGCATCATCAAATAGCGGTCCTAAGCCGCCTCCATCCATCGACTCCCTGCGACCGAAAAATCAGTTTCGCTTTGTATCGCGATCGCCACAAAATTGAGTGATTTTGTGGAGAGAGAGGCAAAAATAGTATGTGGGATACACACACCTGAATAAACCAGATGTAAACAAGATTAATGCAAAATAATAAGGGTTGAGTCGTACAACATTTAAATAACAAAATTAACTACGGACAATATTATTTTCGGATGCTTTATTGTTATTGAATAAAGTTTCCATAAATAAACGCGACTCAAACCGAAACCACTATTTTCTTTCACTCCGGTTTAAAAAAAATATCAGAACGTCTGGTCGAAGCTACGCGTGACCCGAGCTGGTGAGTATCTGTCGCAGCGCATCAGCATTGTCATACAGCGGGGCAATGCAGCCAGCGTCGCGGGGACGCGTGACCCGAGAGCTGGTGAGTATCTGGCGCAGCGCATCAGCATTGTCATACAGCGGGGCAATGCAGCCAGCGTCGCGGGGACGCGTGCCCCGAGAGCTGGTGAGTATCTGGCGCAGCGCATCAGCATTGTCATACAGCGGGGCAATGCAGCCAGCGTAGCGGGGACGCGTGCCCCGAGAGCTGGTGAGTATCTGGCGCAGCGCATCAGCATTGTCATACAGCGGGGCAATGCAGCCAGCGTCGCGGGGACGCGTGACCCGAGAGCTGGTGAGTATCTGGCGCAGCGCATCAGCATTGTCATACAGCGGGGCAATGCAGCCAGCGTCGCGGGGACGCGTGACCCGAGAGCTGGTGAGTATCTGGCGCAGCGCATCAGCATTGTCATACAGCGGGGCAATGCAGCCAGCAGCGTCGCGGGCGAGCCGTACTGGTGCTGTTATGGATCAATTGAGGTACCTTTAGATTATTAGCAACAGTCTGCTGTTATCTCAATTGTTTCAATTGTAAATACTAGAGGTAGTTCTAATTAGTTTCTATTCCTTAATTATAATTTTTGTTTACTAAAATAAATTATTATTTTTCTTTCAATTTATAATAAAACTTGTAATCGTTTTGAATATGATGTATTTTACATATTTTAATTTATCATAGCTTCTATACATATATCAAAACAGATTATGTTAGTTGTTTTTTAAATTATTTTCCCATCATAATCAAAGGGAATAGGCAATTAAAAAACAAAATAAACACAACCAACAAGCTTGAGCGCCTCCAAAACTTCAGTATTAGGTTCATATTTGGCCTTCGCAAATATGACCACGTTTCCGAATATCGCGCAAAACTCAAGTGGTTACCCATCCGACTTCGCAGGAATACTCATATATTATCCCTCTTGTACAGTATCTTATTCTATTCTCCAAGCCCTTCTTATCTCAAGGAGCGCTTCGAATTCCTCTCAAACTCTTACTCACTCTCTTTGCGTTCCTCTGAAACCCTCATCTTGAAAGTCCCTGCTCACTCTACCTCTTTCTATGACAAATCATTCACTGTACAAGCTACCCGTCTATGGAATGCTCTCCCTCTGGACATCAGACGTGCAAAATCACTCCCTATCTTCAAAAAACTGCTGCATCAGCATTATTTATCCATATGAAATATGATAGCTTTATCTTATGTCTATGTAAGTTTATTATAATGTTTGTAATGTAGGTATTTAGTGTATTTGTTACCAATTATTTATTAAAGTGCCACTGTCTATATTGTTCGTTCATGTCCAGTCCATCCCAAGGTTGCCTGGAAGAGATCGCTCTCAGCGCTAAGGCCGCCCTTTATACCTTTATTCTATGTTTTTATCTCTGTATTATTTTCTGTTTTGTGTGGATGCTACAACTGATCTTGAATAATAAAAAAAATTATAAAATCACAACAAAATGTAGTCATAGATAGCGTAGATAGCATTACACGTAGTTATTTTTTGTTTGATATATGCACGACTATGAAGTACCGTTATTAAACTGGTTGGTGAAGGAAGACTGAATGACAGATTAATATTCTAAATCTGAACGTACACGCACCTGTTTTGAGTAAACAACGGCTTCTCCAGCAAAAAAAATCCAAAATAATTGACCTATCCACCGTTTCCTAGAAGCTAATCACTGAAATACTTGAATAGCTAGATGGAATTTAATTTTTGTTTATTTTGTACAGAATCAAGTTTTGAAAACTGCAAAATTGCGCCCCCGGGTGGACTCGAACCACCAACCTTTCGGTTAACAGCCGAACGCGCTAACCAATTGCGCCACGAAGGCCATGACGAGTCTCGCGAAATTACCCAACTTTTATCTTATTATATCAAAGCTTACATTTTAATCTGTTTTCGATTGAAATGTAAGAAATGTTCAACATGAAAGATTATTTGATTACTATACATATGTATTTTACTCTGTTACTTGCTATTTGGTAGATCAACTGACTATCAAAAGTCATGCAATAATGATTTGACGATTCGATTTTCTCAGAGTTTATTATTAAAGATTATTTATCGGATAAGCTGCGCCCCGCGGCTTTGCCCGCGTGAAAATGTCTGCGAATTTTCTTAATTAATGTAAGAAAATCCATCGGTAATCAAAGTAAAGGCAAGTTCAAAGTGTTGTAATGTAATGCTCAATACAATACAATACAATAACTCTTTATTGCACACCAAATACATAAAAGATACACAAGACAGGAAAAGAAAAACAAATTCAAAATATGCTGTACAATGGGCATATCGCTAAGAGCGATCTCTGCCAGGCAACCTTTGGATGGACATGAAGTGCTTGAACAAGTATAGACGTGACGTAGGTGGCGTGTAATACAGAAAAATATTTAATAGGGACATACATAAAATACCTACTGATATACATAGCTATAAGTATAAATACATACATAAATATATAATATAAATAAAATAAAATAAAAAATACACATATAAATATATAATATATCAAAGTATAATGTTACATTACACGTCAGGGAACAAATTAATTAGAAATTATTATATTAAATTCTTTCACCTTGAAATATATGTATATAAATAATTCAAGTAAAATCGAGTGCATCTATGTAATGTATTGTATTAAGTATATCAGTTATCTAGTACCCATAACACAAGCTCTGCTTACCATGGGGCTAGATGATGCTGTATGAATTGTCCAGCATTATTTATTTATTTAACACGAAAAACGCGTAATGAAAAGCGCAGGCAGAAGTAAATAATATGTCAAAAATAATACTTCTTAATTGTTTTGAATATTTTGATTCCAAAAATAAAGACATACATAGATACGTCCGAGTAATATTATGGGATACAGATAAAAAATAAGCTAATTTCGCTAAATGTGTCATGGCCTTCGTGGCGCAATTGGTTAGCGCGTTCGGCTGTTAACCGAAAGGTTGGTGGTTCGAGTCCACCCGGGGGCGCTTTTTTATGTTTTCTTATTAGTCAAGTGTCAATCAACAACAAACATAATTACAATACAACCTAATCAATATTTATGGACAATTACAAATTATTTTTTAGTTCAATTATTTATTAATAATAACTATTTTTTAGGAAATATGAAATTTGTAAACTGAGCCTAAATAGAGCTGATTCAGTATCAGGTCTTCACTACATAGTATAAAACAAAGTCGCTTCCCGCTGTCTGTCTGTCCCTATGTATGCTTAGATCTTTAAAACTACGCAACGGATTTTGATGTGGTTTTTTTTAATAGATAGAAGATTTAAGAGGAATGCTTATAAAATTATATAATACATTTGCACCCGTTCGAAGCCGGGGCGTGTCGCCAGTGTTCCATAATTTTGAATTTGCGTCGATTTTTTTTAATTATGTCAACTTAACGAAAAAAATATTAACGCTAAAATAGGCACGGTAGATAGACAAGGCAACACTTTTAATTGGTAAAATGTGAGTCTACAAATTAAATAGGTACATCCATCATCAAAAAATGGAGTCAGGCGCACGCACGTCGCACAGTGATCATTCATTCAGTGTAAATATTTTATTAACAACGTCTCTTTTCGCTAAAAATACACAAAATAAATGGCCTATTCAGTTTCCAAGCTATTTACTGAAATACTAGACAGATAGGTTGAAATTCTTCATAATTTTTTCGTAAAGAATCAAGTTTTGAAAACTGCAAAATTGCGCCCCCGGGTGGACTCGAACCACCAACCTTTCGGTTAACAGCCGAACGCGCTAACCAATTGCGCCACGAAGGCCATGGCGAGACTTGCGAAATTAGCTTAGTTTATATGACATATAATGAGATACACATTGTGTATCTCATTTCAATACTTCCAAGTAATTTTTATCATTTTAGATAATTTTAATTACCTTGAACATTTTGATGTTATTTAATATCAATTAGAATGTAATTATCAGCTGTTTTTATCTATGAAAAATTTACAAAATATAAATTCCCTCTCAGAACAAACAAAGGATTATTTTCTTTCTCTAACTAGATTTATTAAATCGATCGATATTCTTATTTCATGTCCAGTCCATCCTAAGGTTGCCTGGAAAACATTACTCATAGCGATAAGGCCGCCGGACCAAATTGAAATGGGACCACACGGGAAGCACCAGCTTTTAAATAGGAATCATCAAAATCGGTTCACCCAGTCGAAAGTTCTGAGGTAATAAACATAAAGGAGAACCTCCTACTTTTTTTGAAGTCGGGTCCTACACTACGTTTACCGAGTCGTGGTCTCCACTCAAGAACACGTTTGCCCCAGCGGCCGTCGGTTCTTCGCGAGATATGGCAGACCCACTGCCACTTCAGCTTGCTAATTCTTAGAGCTCTATAAATAATAGGAATAATGTACCTTTTTCCCGACGTGTTCTAGCACCATATTGTTGAGATTGGGGTAGAAGTATCGGGCTCTAGCCATTAGTATGTAGCTCTCTCGCATTTCGTCTCTAAAGTGCGCGCACGTTCTGTTGAGATAATATAGATATATGTAGATTATTATTACACACTTAAAAATATAATAAACAAAATAGAAGAGACTCAATGGTTTATCTAATTTTATTTTACTTCTTATACCTCTCTTTTATTTTTTATTTTTTACATAATCTTAACTTTATATTGAACGTAAGCACTGTAAATTTATTTACGTTTTATGTTTGTCTTATAAATTTAATTAATTTGTATAGGTTTTTACCTCTACCTCTAAACTTATAGGTAGGTACTATCATCACAAGATTCATCCTTAGGTATTTGTATATTCAGTAATATCCGTAACCTGAACAATACTAAATCTTTGAATTGTCGTACTTGTATAGGCTCCCTCGATACAGGCATAGCCTAGTGAGGGTGCCATCAGAGATTACATACACTGTAGATAGGTACATCTCGGCAATAACACAATGTATTACACTAAATTTAAAGTACAGGTACTTTAGTAACCTAGTATAATCTAACCTCTTATAACTTCTCACCATGTATGCAAGTGCTTATTATAAGATTGAAGTGTATTTACTTATTAGTTTTTGCTGTAATAAATTATTTTTATCTTATCTTATCTTTTTTAAGATAAAAATCAAAATATGTGACAATTTGGCGGACTTATAGCTCAAGAGCGATCTCCTCCAGACAACCGTGGATGGATCGTTGGATTGAAGATGGGGATCTGTGTGCAGCTAATACAAATTACAACATGAAATTTAGGTATACATACATAGTATGTAACAAATACCTACCTAGTAAAAATACATAAATACATATAACTAATTTTACATACCTACTTATATAAATACATAATTGTTATTTTATAAAGGGAAATAAGGATGATTATATAAAAAATGTTGGACAATGGACAATCCACCCTGCACCTTCTAGCCCCGAGCTAAACAAAACTTAGCATTGTGCTTAGCTATCCTCCTTGGAGGCGTCAAAAGCGATGTAAAACTGCATGGTGTCTATAATTAAACCTGCTTGCTAAAATAAGAAGCTCGGAGTGTAAAACCTACTTGGTAAAGTCAAGTAAACATTTAAAACCTACTTGGTGTACTCAAATCCGATCTTCCGTAGCTCTCGCCCCGTGGCCTGGGCGGTCCACTTCATCAGCTTCTTGCCGACGTATGCCATGTGCAGTCGGTTCCTCATTTGCTGGAGGGCGACCAGGGATGGCATGCATGGGAACCGGGATAATGTGATGTTGCCGGACTCATCATCTGCAGATAAAAATATTCATTTATTTCCGGCAACATTCGTTTAGTCATCATCAACATCATCAGCCTATGTTAGTCCACTACTGGACGTAAGTCTCCCCCAATGAGCGCCATAGCGCCCTGTCTTCAGCTTGCCGCACAGACAGAGTGCTATATTAGGGGAGGCCGATGCCCAGCAGTGGACTAACATAGGCTGATGATGAATATTGTCAAATCTGTGTAATAGTTACTTAGCTGACTCGCATCACTCCTAAACGTACCTTTGTGGTTTCCTTGGTGTTATTATTAGGCTTTTTTTGTAACGTTATTTTAATTTGGTAACTAACAAATAAAGAAAATATTGTTTGTTAACTTGAATAGAGATCGCGAATATGGGAATGGAATCAGAAATCAAATTATTTATTGCAACCAAGTTAATACTTTATGTAATGTTAGCTCGCCAGCCCTCTATATGATTATATATTGTGTGTTTTGCTGGTCGGCAGGTAGAAAATACCTCGGCAATAAGCCAACCCTTTGTACCCTTTGTAGTGCAATAAAAATTTTAATAAGTAAAGTTGTTCAAGTAATCCGTCCTAAATAGCTACAAGCATAGAGCTGGCTAAGTCACGGCCATTTCTAAGTCTCTCACTAACAAATCAGAAATCAATTAATATATACTTTTTGTCTTCAAATATACTAAATAAACGAATAAACAAGTGAAATTTTAAATCCATAATATAAAAATGAATCGCTGTATGTGTTACTAAGCGCAAATCTCGAGAGCAGCTGAACCGATATCGCTAATTCTTTTTTTACAATATTCCTTGAAGTACGAGGATGGTTCAAGGATGGAAAGAAATGACCACCCGGGCGAAGCCGGGACGGGCCGCTAGTTACTAATAAATTAAAAATAACTTACAGTCACCGTGGCCGAAATTCGGCTAGGACTACATCTTTTTAGGAGCGTGGTCGCGGCTCGAGTGGGGGCCTATAGGACTGGTCATTGTATAGGTCTTCGGGGGAGACCTATGTCCAGCTGTGGACTTTGTCCGACTGAGATGTTGTTTACGACTTACCCTCATCCTCCTTTGACATTTTGGTATTTTAAATGGTGCCTTGTGGTTGGTAAATTGAGTTCTATTTGACAAACATGATTGCTATATCAAAAAATTCAGGTGTTCAAGAAATTTGGTTTGGTCTCGTCTGTTTATGTTTGTTTTTTATAAAAACTATTCATTTAATCCATTTTGGGGTTTTTTAGTATATTTACGTGACGGGGTGTGACATGGTGACAGGCAAAGCGAAAAAAATCATCGGTGACATTGCCAAAGTGACGTGAAAATCATAGTGTTATTTTATTTATCACAGAAGTAAGAAAGTTGCGATAGAGTATCTAATCTAGTAGTTATTCTATATCTAGTAGTAGTTTAAAACCATAGAGTTATTTATTGTCGTACACTAGCTCCGCCCCGCGGCTTCGCCCGCGTTGAAAATGTGTCAAATGGTTTATAAACCTTCCTCTTGAATCACTCTATCTATTCATATAACCACATCAAAATTCGTTGCGCAGTTTTAAAGATCTAAGCATACATAGGGACAGACAGACAGCGGGAAGCGACTTTGTTTTATACTATATAGTTTATTTTAATTCCACATACTATTTTACACATTATTTTATTTATTTAAAAACCCGGAGTTCCTCGGTCCCGACAGACCTAGGGTAACCTAAATTTAAATTTAAGTTCTGCGCCATATTCCTACTCTCATCCAACAAATCTTAAACCAAGTCTAATACAATTAAAAATGCAATTTTCTTCAATTAGTGTAGCTTCGCCTTAATCCGCCAGAGTTCAGGGTAAGTGATTATCGAGCCTTAGATTAGTACTGGGTGGTATTTATTCTGTAGGTACCTTCGTGAAGGCAGACAGAGACCAAACGTGCCTAATTTTTAGCTGACTTCAAAAATGCAGGAGGTTCTCAATTCGACTGTATTTTTTTATTTTTGTTACCTTAGAACTTTTGACTGGGTGAACAGATTTTGATGATTCGAGTGGTCCTATTTCAATTTGGTCCAGTTCTGACAATGGCGTCCATGAGAAAACCATATACGTCTTAAATTTGCGTTAACACTTTGACTGCGGTTTTTTTACGACGACTGCGATCTTTTTTTTTACCTAAAAAATTCGTGCTGCCGCTCTACACAGCGGTTGTGTTGCGCCGCACATGCGTTTCGTTCGAAAAATATTACAGCTCTGCTGAGTCACAAAGATCTGTATTTTCTCAGCCGCTGCGCTAGTGTGGATTTACGCATATTAGTCACTTGTAGAAAACTCATACCGTGCGTTTTCAGCACTCAAAGTGTTAAGTATGTGCGCGACAAATGAACGAATAACTCAATATCAGGCCAACCGTTTTCGATGATTCTTTTTTAAAACTAATAAACCGATCGATGTGGCGCGGTGGTCGAAGGTCCGCCTGCGACGCAGGAGATTGCGGGTTCGATTCCCGGCTCGGAAGAATTGTGTGTACGATCTGCAGATATTTGTTCCGGGTGTTCTGGTCGTTTTCTATGTATAATAAAAAATATCTATCTATATAATATATAATTATGTATATCAGTTATCTAGTACCCATAACACAAGCTCTGCTTACCATGGGGCTAGATAATGCTATGTGAATTGTCCAGCATTATTATTATTTTATATATTTGCATTAATATATATTTGCATAATGACGACCGATGTGGCGCGGTGGGCGAAGGTCCGCCTGCGACGCATGAGGTTGCGGGTTCGATTCCCGCCTCGGAACAATTGTGTGTACGATCTGCAGATATTTGTTCCGGGTGTTCTGGTCGTTTTCTATGTATAATAAAAAATATCTATCTATATAATATATAATTATGTATATCAGTTATCTAGTACCCATAACACAAGCTCTGCTTACCATGGGGCTAAATAATGCTATGTGAATTGTCCAGCATTATTATTATTTTATATATTTGCATTAATTATGTGCGCGACAAATGGTCGAATAACTCAATCGCCATCGCCCACTTATCGACGCACCTATTTTGCAAAGTCACTTTGTCATGAACGCAAAAAAATCTTGGCAGACGGTACAATTTTCATTCTTGTAATTCTTGTAATTCTTTATTGTACACAAAACACTTAAAAATAACTTAACTAAAAAAAGATATGTACATAGGCGAGCTTAACCCTAACAAAGAGTTTTCTTACAGCAAAACCTTAGGTTTAAAGGAGAAGCGATAGAACAGATAGAGGAAGTGTACAAAGAAACAAATTAGACGTAGAGTATAATACATATGGTATGAGATTAAAATATACATACATAAATTAAAATAACAATAGCTCAATAAACCTAATAAATAACTTCAGTTTTAATATAAATAAAAAAATATATATATAAATATACCTAGATAGATAGTTTTATGATAATAAGAAGTGCTCTTTTAATTTGATTTTCACGTTTAGATCCACAAGCAAGTTACTTATTGTTCTGGGTATAGAAAAGAAAGACCCCAGATTGAAAAAGTAACAAAAAGTTACGTCACAAACTGGATACCGCTTGACCAAAAAAGGAAAAAAGGGAGACCATTCAAAAGATGGAATGATGACATCACACAAGTAGCTGGAAAAATGTGGCCACAAAAAGCCAGAGACAGAAACCTCTGGAGATCCTTGGAGGAGGCATACACCGCCGAAGGCGGTCCATATCAGGACATGACACAAAAATATCTGACATAATTAATTCTAAATTCAATTCAATTCTAAAATTATAATGTACCTACACAACTATTAACTCTTTATTTTACTATTATTATTATTGTTTTAAAATTGTACATACTAATAACTATTGAGATATGGAATAAAGCTGATTTTTTTTTTTTTTTTTTTATTTTTATAATTGATATCTAAACTGTATGCAAACCAACGATCTTACACTAATCTTAGTCGATATTGAATAGTAGGTACGTGCAAGTACCTACTCAGTGCAATGACCTCCGTGCACTGCAATAAAAGCGACGCATTTTCACACCCGCCTTGATACCCCACTCAAAGTAACTTCCCCTTAATGTTAAGGACCAGCGTATCTTGGCCTGAGGGCTGCAGTTTGCAGAGAATCTTGATGATCGAGTGGATAAGGTCTACAAAGATCTACGTTAGTGACTTGGTTATCAAGCGAACCTCGATCTTGGATATAAAAATGGTGGATAGGTTGATAGCGGTCACAGTTGATAAGGCTAGTTGAGGTAATTCTAGGAAAGATAGAAAATGGACTAGGGAAACTGATTATTTGCTCCTTCCCATATTCTAAGTCCTTGACATCAAAACAAAATGAAACTCGATGTCAAAATAACATGATGATGTACAATATGACATGTCGTCATAGTGACGTATTATTCTTTGATACTAATAAATTTATTAGTAAAACTTTTTTGACTAGAGATACAACAATGTACCTTACCAAACAATGTAAATTGATAATTGCTAAATTGTTAGCATATAATATTTTTGATCCCGTTATAAGTAGTATAACGCAGTTACCTGACGAGCCTGTATGTGTAGTTAGTAATAGTACTAATGAGGGCATCAAAGCGACTGTGTCAGTAAATACAAATTTAAACTGATCACATCGACAATGGGAAAGCCAAATACATTTCATATAGTCCATCAGAATATACAAGGCTTACCCAGCAAAGTTCTAGAATTAGAACTATTTTTAAATTATTTAAATGTAGATGTTATGTGCATAACAGAACACTGGATTGTGAAAAATCAGTTACTTCCTTTTTATCATAACTATTGTCTTGCAAGTTCCTATAAAAGAAAAACTGCAATACGTGGTGGCTCTCTGATTATAGTTAAAAATAGTATTAAATGTAAAGAACGGAAAGATATTGTTAAACTTAGTATTGAGAGAACTATTGAACTTTCTTGTGTGGAACTGGAGCGACATATCATAGTGTGTGTGTACCGCCCTCCCGACGCAAATCAGGTAGACTTTGAAAGAACTATGGAAGAAGCTATGCTAAAAGTATTTACTTGTAGGAAGGATCTCATTGTTTGTGGCGATTTTAATATAGATATTTTAGCAAATCCTCTCGCTGATAGATTGATAAATTTATTCAAATGCTTTAACTTACAACATCTTTTTAATGATCCGACTAGGGTAACCCTAACTTCTGCCACTTGTTTAGATAATATTTACTGCAGTCAATCTCCAACTAACAAAGCAGTAATTAAGCATTTCAAATCAGACCATTATGGTCAGAGTGTTAATTTTATTAATAATTTGAATGATAAAAAAACAGTTGAGGAATATACCTACAGGCCTATCACAGAGAGCCGTATTAGTAAATTTAAATGTAAAGTAGATCTAGCAGTAGCTAATATACCTTATTCTGATGACCCTAATGGTTTATTTAACAGACTTTTTAATGTTATAAACAAAGAACACAATGAAGTATTCAAACTTAAAACTTGCACAGTTAGAGATAGGGTCGGGTTTACTGATTGGGCCACTCCCGGCATTTACAGAAGTAGGAATAGGCTATACGATCTATATGGTGCTAGAGAAGCTATGTTACATGACCCTGCATTTCTTTTGTATGTAAATAACTACTCGAAAACATTTAAGAATGTCTGCAACACAGCAAAATGCCTATTTTTGAAGAATAAAATAACAAACTCATCTAATAAAATTAAAGCGACATGGAGACTAATAAATAACGAAACTGGTAAATCAAAGCCACGTAATAGAGAAATAAAGTTAAAAGTTAATAATTCAATTCTTATAAATGAAAAAGATATTGCAGATGCTTTTGATGGATTCTTTGCTGATATCCCTAAAATTGTAACCCGGTCTCTCAATTCCTCAGCTTTAAAGGCGGTTGAATTATTAGAATCATCTGTTGAGAAATGTAAGGAAGTCTTTATCTTTAGTCACGTAAATGGTAATTACATTGTAAAAACTTTTAAATCTATAAACATAAAAAATACTGAGGATCTCTGGGGCATTTCAACGAAAGTACTAAGTTTAATTATTAAGGAAGTGGCTCCCTGCTTGGCCCATATTTTCAATAATTGTGTAGACGCAGGAGTTTTTCCTGATCTTATGAAATGTAGTAAACTGGTTCCTCTTTACAAATCTGGTAGCCATACTGATCCGGCCAATTACAGGCCAATTTCAATACTTCCTGCAATAAGTAAAATTTTCGAAAAAATTATCCTTACTCAGTTGACTTCACACTTCAACCTTAACAGGCTGTTTCATAAAAATCAGTTTGGCTTCACCAAGGGTAGATCGACAACCGATGCTGGCACAGTTCTATTAAAGCATATATTAGATGCCTGGGATAAAGCAAAAAACGCTATTGGTGTATTCTGTGACCTTTCTAAGGCTTTTGATTGCGTGGATCATGGTACACTAATTAGGAAGTTGGAACACTATGGAATTAATAACAAGGCACTGGACCTTATGCAATCATATTTAGCTGATAGAGTTCAAAAAGTAGATATTGGTAAAGAAAGATCTAGAGGATCAAAACTTGAACTAGGCGTCCCGCAAGGATCAATATTAGGTCCTTTTTTATTTTTAGTATATGTAAATGATCTTCCATTTTTAGCAAGAGATCTTTGTGATATAGTCTTATTTGCTGATGATACTTCATTGATTTTTAAAGTTGATAGAAATAAATATAACTATGACGATGTAAATAATTCGCTTTCACAAATACTAGATTGGTTCACTGCCAATAACCTACTACTCAATGCTAAAAAGACTAAATGTATAAAATTCATGCTACCGAATGTAAGAGAACTCCCAACAAAAATAATGCTGAAGGATGAGATTGTTCACCTTGTAGACTCTACTGTATTCCTAGGGTTACATATTGATTCTTCTCTTCAATGGAGGTCGCAAATAGAGGCTCTGGCAGGTAGACTTAGTTCAGCAGCTTATGCAGTTCGAACAATTAGATATATTACCAATGAAGACACAGCTAGGTTAGTTTATTTCAGTTACTTCCATAGTATTATGTCTTATGGTATTTTACTTTGGGGACAGGCAGCTGACATCCAGACCATATTTGTTCTTCAAAAAAGGGCGGTACGCGCTATTTATAAATTAAAGCCACGAGATTCTTTGAGGGAATTATTTAAAAACATTAATATTCTGACTGTAATATCGCAATACATCTATGAAAATTTAATGTATACCCACAAAAATAAGGATAGCCTTATGAAAAAGTGTGATGTTCACAATAGAAATACAAGAAACAAGAACAAGTTACACATCCCATCATTTAGATTACACAAGGTAGGGAAATCATTTATGGGCAATAGCGTGCGCTTCTATAATAAGCTTCCATCTGAAGCAACTGAGCTCCCTATTCGTAAATTTAAAAATTACATAAAACTAAATCTCATCAAGAAGGCTTTCTACTCCATAAATGATTATCTCAATGATGTTAATGCTTGGCCAGATGTCGCTCAGTTTCGCACCGACAATAGTATGTAGTAAGTAATTTGTTGTTGTGCATAGCTTTACTTAAATATTGACATGTATCGAATCATATTATATTTAGACTTAAATAGGCAAATAACCATGTATTAGACATATAAGAGATGAACATGCTAGTGGTTTCTTTTCACTTCTTCCACTAGTGGACAAAAAATTGAAGTGAACAGTAAAATAATTGTATTTGATAATAATTTATATATAAAATATGACTTGTCTAAGTGCTTATTTTGTAAGCCTAAAGAAATAAATGATTTTTTACTTTTTTACTTTTTATACATATGTTATGGATTTAATTTTAATTTTATTTATGAACTATATGCGCCCCGCGGCTTTGCCCGCGTGGAAATCTAGGTATGTATCAAATGGTTTATAAACCTTCCTCTTGAATCACTCTATCTATTAAATAAACCGCATGAAAATCCGTTACGTAGTTTCTTCGTATTCTATAAGTGTGTTTTTTTTTATTAATTTTAGTTGTTATGAATAAATATATATTTCTATTTCTATTTATATCAGTGAAATCATTTGTACTACAGAACAATGGAGAGGTGTGAACGCGGGTGTAACATAATGGCCATTGTAGAGATCTGACACGGTTCGGAATAGGGGATGCAGCCCTCTTTTATAAGGTGTGGGTAAATTCTCAGTTTTGTCTATACTTTTCATCCCCTAATGCTTGTTTTTGAACAGCATCACGCGGTAGATTAGAAATCAGAAATAATTAATAAATAATGCTGGACAATCCACACAGTATTATCATCTAGCCCCAAGTTAAGCAGAGGTTTTGTTATGGATGACTGATATACTTAATACAATTATTACATAGATATATATATTTTTACTATACATAGATAACGACCAGAACACCCGGAACAAATATCATCAGATAGTACACACAATAATGAACTCTATATTGTTGAAAAATGTTGTTTGGTTGACAAAACCACTACCTATACCTTCTTTTTGTATCTTCAAGTTCAGGGAATTATACAATACAATACAATACAAAAATTCTTTATTGTACACCATAATCAAATTAAACTATACAAAAATACATTATATGCGACAGGTGCAATGGGCGGCCTTATCGCTTAGAAGCTATCTCTTCCAGGCAACCTTTGGATGGAAAGAATTATATGAATTTAAGAAAAGGCAGGGGGTGTACCATAGGTTATCTAAATAAGAATACTAAAAAACAAATAATAAATATTACAAATTCCAAAATAAATAATACACTACTTAAATACATAAATAGTAAGTACCAATATTCATTCTTTTGGCAGGAAAAACTCCTTGACGTGAGCTTTAAAAACAGAATTATACCCTTATTTTAATTATAACTCAGTTTATACTTGGAAGACCAGCGCTGGCTAAGTCTCTTACGGAGCTGAGCCAGCATTATGCTGAGTTAGAGCCCTTTTGTAACAACTCTCTACATGTACCTACTCTATAAGTGTGTCTGTTTTTATGTTAATTTAAGTTGTTATGAATCTTCTTTCTATTCTATTCTATTCTATCCTAACACGCCTTTCTATGTATGTACATACTTTCATACATATGTAGGTACATTTCAGAGAACCAAGGTTATCGACATAGCTCAAAGAATTAGCAAGCTGAAGTGGCAGTGGGCCGGCCATATATCGCGAAGAACCGACGGCCGATTTGGCAAACGTGTTCTTGAGTGGAGACCACGACTCGGTAAACGTAGTGTAGGACGCCCTCCGACCAGGTGGGATGACGACCTGCGAAAGACTGCAGGTAGATGCTGGATGTGGCAAGCTGAAGACAGGGCGCTATGGCGCTCATTGGGGGAGGCCTATGTCCAGCAGTGGACTGCTATAGGCTGATGATGATGATGATGATGACATACTTTCATATATGTTGTTGTATAATTTGTTACGTAGACACTGTTTTATCATTGTGCGCTACCTGCTACTGATTGTAGGAATCGGCGGAAGATCAGCGCTGCGTGTATTGATTCTAACAGTACACGTAGCATTCATTCATCATTTCCTAATTTTTTACCTACAATCCACATAGTATAGTTACCAAATGTACTTTTATAATTAGTTTTCATCATCAGCCTATATCAGTCCACTGCCGGACATAGGCCTCCCCCGATGAGCGCCATTGCGCCCTGTCTTCAGCTTGCCGCATCCAGCAACTACCTGCAGTCTTTCGCAAGTCGTCATCCCACTTGCTCGGAGGGCGTCCTTCACTACGTTTACCGAGTCGTGGTCTCCACTCAAGAACACGTTTGCCCCAGCGGCCGTCGGTTCTTCGCGAAATATGGCCGGCCCACTGCCACTTCAGCTTGCTAATTCTTTGAGCTATGTCGATAACCTTGGTTCTCTGTCGGATGTATTCGTAACGAATCCTATCCGTCAGAGAAACTCCGAGCATAGCTCTTTCCATAGCTCGCTGAGCGACTTTGAACTGGTGGACCAGCCCTATCGTGAGTGTCCACGATTAAATTTGATTGTCCATAATTAGTTTTAAGTTGTAGTTTGTGTGATTGGTTGTATTAAAAATAAAATTTCTTTCTTTCTTTCTTCTAATTGTTGCGAGGCAGGAATCGAATTGCAACCTCGCGCACCGCGCCACAGAGGTCGTCAGTTGAACTGAAACTTTATGGTGGACCAGCCTATGTGGTGTGGACGTCGACGTCTCAGCCTTTAAAGTCTATAAAGACCTAAGTTTCATTGGCGTTTATTCTGATCTCACAGGTATCGAATATCGCTCATTATGTCGAGTGTTTTGTTCGAGATATCAAAGGTGTGAAGTGTAGACGCTCAGGAGGTCACACAAAGGAGGTGTGCTAAATGGAAATGAATGGAATTGTGCAGATTGGGTACCGATTCACCTGTGAAGGTGGTCTTTTAAGTTTTATGGTCTGTTATGAAGCTAGGGCTACGAAGCTACGTGTTCTTGAGTGGAGACCACGACTCGGTAAACGTAGTGTAGGACGCCCTCCGACGAGATGGGTAAAGATGGGACGAAAGATTGTAGGGAGATGCGTCAAGTTAACATAAGACAAGTCGCTATGGCGCTTATTGGGGGAGGCCTATGTCCAGCTGTGGACTAACATAAGGCTGATGATAATGGTGATGCTAGTTTTTATCCTAATAATGTTATAATAACAAATTTTCCGAAGATTGTGATGATATTTGTTGAAGACAACAGAAATATTGCTAGATTTTTGATAATCTAGAGTAAAAATTTGTTTTAGGTTTTTAGTTTTTTTTTATTGTTTCTGATAATAAGCTGTTATTTCCTTTTTTATAAATACTGGAAAAACCTTTATAACCCAGAAAATCACAATCTATATCTTTATTTATACAAATATAAACCCCTATTTATCCTAGGCAGTTGTTTTTTATGTTTTCTAATAAATCCGTATGGTGATTATGTAACTCGCGACCGGTTTGCGACAGGCGTAAATTAAGCAATCAGTGCTGTCAAACGTCAATTTTGTATTAGTTTGACACCAGCTACAACGTCAAAATTGGTCAAAATTGACGTTTGACAGCACTGATTGCTTAATTTACGCCTGTCGCAAACCGGTACATAATCACCCGGCGGGTTCTTGCATAAAAAAATATAAGAAAATTGCATCAACCAAGACGCGGCAGTCTGGATTGCTCCGCGCTGTGTGAAAAATATGCATGAAATATATATAATTATGTGTTTGACGACCGATGTGGCGCGGTGGGCGAAGGTCCGCCTGCGACGCAGGTGGTTGCGGGTACGATTCCCGTTTCGGAACAATTGAGTGTACGATCTGCAGATATTTGTTCCGGGTGTTCTGGTCGTTTTCTATGTATAATAAAAAATATCTATCTATGTAGTGTATTGTATTATGTTTATCAGTTATCTGGTACCCATAACACAAGCTCTGCTTAGCTTGGGGCTAGATAATGCTGTGTGAATTGTCCAGTATTATTTATTTATTTATTTGTTTACCTATATATTATTTTATACTTCTTCATCTGTTTGTTTATGATCTTATCAACTCTTAGTATACTTATATCTTTTTCTACATCTCTAGGTTGCCAAGTTGGTTGGTGAGAAATCGCTGTCAGCGATAAGGCCGCCTATTATACTGTTAATGTGTAATATTTAGATATAAGGTGTTATTTTGTTGTTTTAAGTGCAATAAGGTGTTCATTAATTTATTAAAATATGTAAATATAAGAAATTCTTACATCGTGGTTCTAATATAGGTACATTGCATAGGCTGCTCACCCTTCTTCATTCCAAGATGGCCGCCACTCGTGACATATTTCTATTCCTAGATCAAAGGGTCTCCCCCTAGCCTAGGCACAGAATAATGAATAAGTACTAGCCTAGGTTATTAAGCTGGGGTGCGTAACGAATGACGTAGGTACCTCAACTACTTTATTTCGCTGTTGTGGTGTTGACCATGTTTTTTTATGATTTTTTGATATGATATTACAGATTTATTTATACGTTGTTTTGCCAAAATAATAAATATAAATAATATTTAATAAATATTGATGGACAATTTACACAACATTGTCTGGCCCCAAGTAGGTAAGTACTCGTACCTACCTCGACGAAATTACAGAATTATTCTTAAATTTATCTTCGTTATTTGTATCTTAAACTGTTTTGCCAACATAAAAAAATATTATGTCCGATAGAGAACCAAAGCTTATTTAGCTACCAAGATCTTTTAACACTTTGACTGCGATTTTTTTTGGACGACTGCGATCTTTTTTTTTAACCTAAAAAATTCGTGTTACCGCTCTACACAGCGGTTGTGTTGCGCCGCACATGCGTTTCGTTCGAAAATTATTACGGCTGTGCTGAGTCACAAAGATCTGTATTTTCTCAGCCGCTGCGCTAGTGTGGATTTACGCATATTAGTCACTTGTAGAAAACACATACCGTGTGATTTCAGCAGTCAAAATGTTAAAACTAAGTCCTTTTGCTTTTATAGTCTTTATGTCAATCTAGTCCTTACGAACCTAACCACTATCGACATAGCTCAAAGAATTAGCAAGCTCAAGTGGCAATGGGCCGGCCATATCTCGCGAAGAACCGACACCCGCTGGGGTAAACGTGTTCTTGAGAGGAGACCACGGCTTGGGAAACGTAGTGTAGGACGCCCTCCGCCTAGGCGGCTACCTGCGAAAGACTCAGCAGGCAGATCGATGCGGCAAGCTGAAGACAGGGCGTTATGGCGCTCATTAGAGCCTTATGTCCAGCAGTTTACCTACTATTATAGGTTGATAACGATGATGAATAAATTATTATGGAGGTAAAATGTTTCAAAAGATAAAATATGAAACCTGCCTTGTTTATTTAAAAGCCCGTTGTCGTCAGCTTAAAATAAGCGAGCAAGCAAGTCAAATTTTAAACTAACTTTTCGCGACGAGCAAACACAAAGAGTGACGAAACTAATTTGAATTTTATAAATAAAAAAAATTACAATTAAGAATTAAAGAATAATAAACCAATTAGAACTAGTATTTACGATTGAAGCAGTTGATCTAACTCGACGAGTCGACGACCTCTGTGGAGCGGTGGGCGAAGGTCCGCCTTCGACGCAGGACGTTGCGGGTTTTATTCCCGCCTTGGGATAAATAATAATAATAATGCTAGACAATTATCCCAGCATTATCTTACCCCAAAAGCAATAGTGGATTGTCCAGCATTATTTATTTATTTTACCCTTAGTTACTCGCGCATAAAACATACATATGTAAGTACTCGCGTGGCGTGCTTTCCACCCGAATTTTAGAATTAGAAAAAAACTACCAAATACATACAAAATCAGACTTTTATTTATGATTAAGATTTAAAAATTAGCGTTGTAAATTCGAAACTCCAATAACTTGAGACGATCAAACAGTCGCTGAGGTGTTAAACACCCCACGCGAGTAATTAGGGTTTAAGTACCTATAGCTACAGACTGTTGCAATGCAAACAATCAGAGCTCAATCGATCCTTATCAATACCAATCGGAATTAATGCCAAGACAATAGGCCAGACTTCGAGGTGAAAACGAGACAGAAATATATGTGTTTCAAACAACCAATCATCATCATCAACCTATGTAGTCTCCTGCTGGACATAAGCCTCCCCTAATTATCGCCATAGCGCCCGACTTCAGCTTGCCAGCATCTACCTGCAGTCCTTCGCAGGTAGTCCTATGGTCGGAGGGCATCCTACACTACGTTTGCCGAAGGGCGATCTCCACTCAAGAACACGTTTACCACAGATAAAAAAATAAAAAAATAATGCTGGACAATTCACACAGCATTATCTAGCCCCATGGTAAATTATAATAATGATTAGATGGTGAATTAATATACGCCACCGTCAGCTTTAATACGTACCAATCCTATCCATCCAAAGGTTGCCTGGAAGAAATCGCTTTTAGCGATAAGGACGCCGATTTTGTCACTAGATTTATTTAGTATTAAGATCCTTTATTTTTTTTGTATTGATGGTGCAATATACATATGTATGTGTTGTATTGTATTGTGCCCCAGCAACATTTTTACCATTTAAAATCAAATCAAATCAAATCGTTTATTTGTAGTTAACACTTTGACTGCTGAAATCACACGGTATGTGTTTTCTACAAATGACTAATATGCGTAAATTCACACTAGCGCAGCGGCTGAGAAAATACAGATCTGTGTAACTCAGCACAGCCGTATTATTTTTCGAACGAAACGCATGTGCGGCGCAACACAACCGCTGTGTAGAGCGGCAGCACGAATTTTTTAGGTTAAAAAAAAGACCGCAGTCGTCGAAAAAAAATAGCAGATACATAGAATAAAACATACAAACAGAAAAATTCGTTACCTACCACTTAAAAAAAAAAAAATTAATTTCTTGCAGCAAATGCTCAGTGATGATAAGGATAACACACAAAACAGAAGCTTGCAAAATAAGTATAATTAGATCACAGCGGCTTCGGCTGACGCCTGCATAATTCATCAACCGGCAAATCCGCGCCTCGCAGCTGTTTCCAAAACCCACTGTGGTCTATGGTGAATGCCCTTAGCTCACCCAGCTTTTACAGGTTAAATAGGTTTTAATTTTGCGAAATGAAATGAAATAGTATTTATTTGCTTAAATATAGGTTAGTAAAGGTATTAAAATAGAGTAGGTATCACTATATCATGAATATTGGTACTTACTATTTATTTATTTATGTATTTAAGTAGTGTAATATTTATTTTGGAATTTGTAATATTTATTATTTGTTTTTTAGTATTCTTATTTAGATAACCTGTGGTACACCCCCTGCCTTTTCAAATTCATATAATTCTTTCCATCCAAAGGTTGCCTGGAAGAGATCGCTTCTAAGCGATAAGGCCGCCCATTGTACCTGTCGCATATAATGTATTTTTGTGATGATTAATTTGATTATGGTGTACAATAAAGAATTTTTGTATTGTATTGTATTATATTGTATATCTGACTTGTTAGTCGTGCAAATATTTAGTGTTAATTTAGACAGTTAGACAGTACCTAAGTTTTTAGATCATTTAAATATTTAGAGCGATTTTATGAACGAAGTTTAACTAAATAAATAGTAGTTGCAATTAATTAATCTAGTTTGCATGGGAGAAATCGCTGTCAGCGATAAGGCCGCCTATTGTACTTTTAATGTGTAATATTTAGATATAAGGTGTTATTTTATAGTTTTAAGTGCGTCCTACCCGTCATGACCTACGGAGCTGAGACGAGGACACTCACGATAGGGCTGGTCCACCAGTTCAAAGTCGCTCAGCGAGCTATGGAAAGAGCTATGCTCGGAGTTTCTCTAAAGGATAGGATTCGCAACGAATACATCTGACAGAGAACCAAGGTTATCGACATAGCTCAAATAATTAGCAAGCTGAAGTGGCAGTGGGCCGGCCATATCTCGCGAAGAACCGACGGCCGCTGGGGCAAACGTGTTCTTGAGTGGAGACGACGACCACCACGGTAAACGTAGTGTAGGACGCCCTCCGACCAGGTGGGATGACGACCTGCGAAAGAATGCAGGTAGATGCTGGATGCGGCAAGCTGAAGACAGGGCGCTATGGCGCTCATGGGGGGTGGCCTATGTCCAGCAGTGGACTACTATAGGCTGATGATGATGATGATGAAGTGCAATAAACAATTCTTATTCTCAGAATAAGTAGAACTTGCGTTATTATGGTGATTACGTAAAAATATTTGTTCCTTTGTGATTTGTAAATCGAACCCGCAACGTCCTACGTCTCCTGGTCGTCAAGGAAGTTTGTTTACAGAACAAAGAATTGTAAAAACTTTTGCTAGAGCATACATTTCAAATGCACTTAAAAACGTATTCAAATGGTAAAAACTGTAATTTGCCAGACATCTTCCTAGATTAACTTTAATTTTATTCAGTTTACCAGTTTATTTATTTCCACCGTAGGTACACAATGTTACACTTGATGTCGTTAAATACTATTTTAAAAGATAAATTACATTTTTATTATAACACACACTAACTTTTGACAAAGGAAACACCGAAGGACATTGTGCAAAAAAAAAAAGCAGACAGACATGCCTTCTTAAAAAAATAATTTGAAATAGAAATAGAAAAATAATTTTATTTGTGTTTCAAAATATAAAATAGTACAATAAGGAACTAATTGACGACCGATGTGGCGCGGTGGGCGAAGGTCCGCCTGCGACGCAGGAGGTTGCGGGTTCGATTCCCGCCTCAGAACAATTGTGTGTACGATCTGTAGATATATGTTCCGGGTGTTCTGATCGTTTTCTATGTATAATAAAAAATATCTATCTATGTAATGTATTGTATTATGTATATCAGTTATCTAGTACCCATAACACAAGCTCTGCTTACCATGGGGCTAGATAATGCTGTGTGAATTGTCCAGCATTATTTATTTATTTAATTAAATTAACTGCGAGAATACAAATAGGCTACGGCACAGCATTTAATGATTCATCGACACGGGTGCCAATGCAGCGCTGGTTTTCAGCGTTTTCAGCGGTTTTGAGCATCTATGGTGTATAGGTAAATTGTTTTTCAAAATTAAAAAGTTTTTGGTAATATAAAGTTTAGCTACATTGCTATTTTCACCAACTTTATATGGTCAATATTTAAAGATAAACCTGAAGGAAAGTCGCTGACGATGCAGGTATACAAATCTCTAGGAATAGCCGCGTCCCGTCAGTAGGACAAGCGTGCATTATGCGCGGGGACGCCTCTAAGCGTCCATTACTGGCTGCACTCCATAGCGCACCCACCCGCGCCTCTGCACTCTATTAGAACTGGCTATATGTACTTGATTTGTAATGAAAACTGGAATAAGACTTATTTACACTTTGAGTGCTGAAAACGCACGGTATGAGTTTTCTACAAGTGACTAATATGCGTAAATACACACTAGCGCAGCGGCTGAGGAAATGTTTGTGACTCAGCAGAGCTGTAATATTTTTCAAACGAAACGCATTTGCGGCGCAACACAACCGCTGTGTAGAGTGGCAGCACGAATTTTTTAGGTAAAAAAACAGACCGCAGTCGTCGAAAAAAAACCGCAGTCAAAGTGTTAAGAACTACCTACCTTTTTTGTAAATCTAGAAATACTATCTATAGCACATATATGTATGTATATCTCTGCACATCAGAAGCACTGATGTGCAGAGAGATGCAAAATCACTGCCTATGTTCGCGGGAGAATTACGATTAAGAACCAGGTAATTCTACCACTACAAAACAAATGTGTGTAGGATCTTGTGATAATGCTGGGTGTAGTCTTGTTTCCATGTTTGTTCGCGTCGGTCCTGCACCAATCTATCTGCATTTTGTGATTGGTGCAGTTGTTCTACAGACTGACGATAAACAGACAGACCAATGGATATGGCAAGGTTTGAAGCTACGTTCGATGGCCAACGTAGCTCCAAATCTTTTACTTTAAAGACCCCTAAAGTCATCGTTAAAAATGCAATCGTAAGTTTTCTACTCATTGAAACCTTTTACGTTAAAGACCCCTAAATGATTGTTATAAATGCATTCGAAAGTTTGATATTGTGTTCGATTCTAACACTTTTGTAGCTCTATCGCCTTTGATCACACCCGGGGCCGCGTTGAGGACCGGCTGAATTAGACCACACGCACGCATTAATGTAAAAATGTTGCCTAGGATATACGTTTAATCTGACAGTTTTCTCTTTAAACGCTTATGAGTTAAACTCTGTTAATTAATCGACAACAGCGAAGGTAAACTCTAGTTTTCATTAATAAATCAAATTTATCGGCTAAGTTATGGTGGTATGTGATATTTAGATGATTTGCTGAACTTACATATAACTTCAGGTAGGTCTGGTAAACGACCAACTCTTCTTAAATTAGTCGTAGAAAGTAATAAATACGAAAAAAAGGGATTCTTTGTCGATCTTATACGAAGGGAGTCGCTACGTAGGCTCTCCGAGATATAATTTAACTTACCATAGACAAGGAAAAAGGCAACACATTTTGATTGTGCGTCGCTAGGCAAAGGCACTAGCCTCATTCAACCTCCCTGCTACTTATGCCGAACCGTGAAAAAATAATATCGCAAAAGAGCCGTAACGTACGTAACGCTCACTTCAGTTCCTCAATGAATACCTTGCTGAAGAAAAAAGAAATGCCTCTCGTTTAGATGTGTGCTTTTTATTCCTATTCACGCGAAAAAAAGAAAAATATAGTTTTATGTTTCTCTATGGAAATAGCAAATAGGTAACGCACAAAGGAGGTCGGAGTTCTGAAGATTCGGTTTGAAAATGAAACTATGGAATTTTATGCTCGAGTGTTTGAGTGTGGAGTGAAACTTGTTTTGAAGTTTGAAAGAAGTTTCTAGAGTTTTTAAATTATATGAGGTTTTGTTAGGATGGCCTTGGTTATCAGGGCACGCGGCAGCGTGACCAAGCCAAGTTCAAGCAAAGGAACGCGCCGAGTGTATCATTACACGAACCACTTGGTGCCACTTTTGACCCTTCTATAACTCAAAACGTCTTGAACGTAAACACACAAAACTACGTGTGTTTAATTATATCTATAAGGACATGTAGAAGCCCAAATTTCATGAAGCTAGCTCAAACGGTTACAAAGATATGAAGGTCAAAAAGTCGTAAAAATTCACATTGACTGACTGACATATATATAGTACCTAAACCTAACCTACTTCCAGATGACCTAGAAGGATGAAATTTGGAATCCAGCTAGGTAATTGTGTGTAAGCGTAGGAAAAAATCAAAAAATAAAAAAAAGTCAAAAAATAAGTGATGTTAGCGACGACGACCTTATGTCAATGAAATAAGGTTTAAATTCGAATAGAATCCGCATTGCATAGAATAAGCAATAGTAGGTACTAACGTCTCCGATTGCGCAATAGAATACAGCGTAGTTGTTAGGGACCGGCAAATAATAGATTCTGTTTTCGAAGTAACTACATATTTTTACTACCTCACACTAGATGTCACTAGTGTAGGGGACGTACTAAGAATTTTCGTACCAGGGGGGAGTAAAACGTATGCATGCATACGAAGCATAAAAAGTCTTTTGATATGATTAAGTTATACTAATTTCAGAGTCAGTGCAAATAATAGACAAATGTTTTAATTCTGATAAAAACTGGCCAAGTCAAATCTAACCTACATAGATTTGACTTGGCACTCATTCAGATATCAATTCTTTTTGCCGCGAAGCCCACAGCCAATCATAATTTTTGCATTGAACTTGGCTCTACTATTTTACATTTATGTTTTTGGTGGGATTTTAGGTACAGGAAGAAATCCTTACCAAGAAGTTTTAACGCGTTCCTTACCCTACCTACTTCTAAAATGATGAAGTCCTCTTAGTCAAATTTGGGCCTCAGCGGCCAGTCTCAACGAAAACGAGCCTGTAGTGCGTAGGTGCATTAGGTATAATTTTTTTTTTTTTTTTTTACTTTTTTATCGAGGTTTTTATATTACTTTTTTAGTGTTTTTTTTTTTTCTTTATTAACGTTAGATTTGATTTTTTTTTAAATAAAGCTGGACAATTCACTCAGCATTATAGCCCCATAGTAAGCAGAGCTTGTGTTATGGGTACTAGATAACTGATATACATAATACAATATATTACATAGATAGATATTTTTTTATTATATATAGAAAACGACCAGAACACCCGGAACAAATATCTGCAGATCGTACACATAATTGTTCCGAGGCGGGAATCGAACCCGCAACCTCCTGCGTCGCAAGCGGACCTTCGCCCACCGCGCCACATCGGTCGTCAAATACACACTAATATAAATATATTATTTTATTTTTATTGCCTATAAATACACACTCCCACACCAAAGGGCTTTCTAATGTGTAAAAAATTGGAGCTAAAAAAGGTTTCTAAAAGCGCTTTTCTAAAAACTTTTATCAGTTAAACTTTTTTGCAAACATTTGTTTGAAAAAGCCTAGGTTCACTCTCTGGGCAATTAAATACGCATTTAAAATCAAATTAGTCATTGTATGGAAAGTTTAAGTTCAAGTGAAATTTCTACCCCATTGGTCAAGCATCAAACCATTAGGTCAATATGAGAAAACAACAAAAAAACTACGAAATCAGCAATAACATATTTTAATCGCTACCTCGATAGAAATACAGTTCATAAATTAATCGAGATCAAGATTCATATTTTTGTTTTTTAGACTGGCAACCCCAAGTAATTGAGAATAGACAATGTTTTTTATACTTGAATGGCAACGTTCGGCCAGCGTTCGACCAAAGTGGCGTAGAGTAATGAGATTCAGTGAATTATTGAGTTTTGGTGGAGTGCACGGTTGTAATCGAATACAGCGAAATTTAATTTTAAACTTCCGTGATATCGTTCGCGTAGACAGATTTTTAATAAAAATGCTGTTGCGTCAATATAATAAATCGCCTGACCACAATCTGAAATACTTATTGAGTACTAGCGGGTCACCGGGGGGCGAAAGCGCGTGGTGAAGAAGTTTGCACTTAAGTTAAAATAATGTGTTCCATTTACAATGAACATGCATTTCATTTTTGAATTTATTTTGAAAAAAGTGCATTCATTGGTGATTGTCGGATGTTTATAAGAAGTGTAATTCTTCCTCCATGGTATAAGCGTGGTGTTTTCTTTAAATAAATAAATAATGCTGGACAATTCACACAGCATTATCTAGCCCCATGGTAAGCAGAGCTTGTGTTATAGGTACTAGATAACTGATATACATAATACAATACATTACATAGATAGATATTTTTTTATTATATATAGAAAACAACCAGAACACCCGGAACAAATATCTGCAGATCGTACATAAATTTGTTCCGAGGCGGGAATCGAACCCGCAACCTCCTGCGTCGCAGGCGAACCTTCGCCCACCGCGCCACATCGGTCGTCAAAAACTTTAACTTTATGTTTCGCGTAACGAAGATACAAAAAAGTTGGTATTAGAGCGAAATCACTAGATTTAGATATTTAACCATAAATTGGAGTAAAGGTGAACGTGATTATGGCGTGATTTAGGCCCTTGTGTAAAAATATACTATCACTACATAGTATAAAACAAAGTCGCTAACCGCTGTCTGTCTGTCCCTATGTATGCTTACATCTTTAAAACTACGCAACGGATTTCGATGCAGTTTTTTTTAAAGATAGATTGCTGCAAGAGGAAATAGATTTCCACACGGGTGAAGCCGCGGAACGTAGTTATTATCTAATAAAAAAAAACCCAAAAAGCTCTATTCCTCACTTACTCTACGCAACCGGACCATACAATCACAGATTGCAAACAAATAATTAATTCAAGAGCTATTCACGGCCACGCGGGGTCGAACAAAAGTCCAGCTGCTTACAGAATTTTATATCGGTTGGATAAATTGCCTAGGACCCCACTGACCAAGATTGAATAGGAAATAACAAATAGGGGCAAAGGACTAGGATTTTTAGTCTGGGAATGTTATGCCTGCATATTTTTTATTAAAAATATTCAAGGCTTTGTCTATGGTCCGCTAAAAAAACGACTTTACTATTTGATGCAATATTTTACAACGTGGTATTGAAAATGTTGGTGAAAATTGAAAACGAACAAAGCCTATTAGGTAATTATCTATCTATATTATACCTATACACAAGCCAAACTCCATGAAAAATGCTTATAACCAAAAATGCTTTTACCACGTCACAAATACACAAATAAAAACTCAGTACTTGGCTTCGAATTTAGATATAATTGTAAGCAATTTATAGGAGGATGTCAAATCGACAAGTAATGTAAATTGCGTATAAAAAGACGCGGCAACAGAGTGAATTTTAGTTTAAATAGGTATGGGCGGTTTGTTTAAAAACAGTCTACATCGAGTATGGCTAGAGTATAGATACGCTTCTGATGTATTCGTTTTCTAATACGGTTTTACCATTAAAAAAAATTAAGAAAATTGCGCAGTAATATCCACGCGGACGAAGCCGCGGGGTAGCTACTAAAAAATAAATATAATGTATTCACTAATTGAGTGTATCACATGAGCAGAAGCTTTTCTAAAATAATTCCAGTAAAAAAACATTAAAATAGGAACGGGGTTTTTGTATTATACTATTAGAAAAATATAATATTAAAAAAATTTCGCGCCATGATTTTCAAAGCCCATGAGAACAATTAGCTCTTTTAGAGCCATAGACAAAAGATTTTAGTCTATGGTTCGACGCCTCTGTTCTATTGCGGAACCCCTATTGCTATTGTATGGTTCCGTACATATGAAAGAGCCAAGAGGTGATACTTACACCCTTCGTTATAGAAATACGTTTTTAATATAAATAATAAAAAAATACTAATGATAGAAAAGTTTTAACAATCTTCATCATCATTTATTATATTTTTATGTGTATACTAGCGACTCGTCCCGGCTTCGCCTGGGCGGAAATTTTTAAATTTTTTCTCATCCTCGTACTTCAAGGAATATTCTAAAAAAAGAATGAGCGAAATCGGTTCAGCTGCTCTCGAGATTTGCGCTTAGCAACACATTCAGCGATTCATTTTGATATTATAGAAGATATATATGTAGGTGTATTCACGAATTGTTTATTGTACTACATTTTTTTTTATTAGCTCTATAAGTTCTGTCATCTAGCACTACCTACTAAATTATGTCCACACTACCCAAAGGTTAGCAGGTAGAGAATGCTATTTAGTATTATGCTCGCCTATGTACAACTTTTGTGCAATAAAGTATATTTCTATCTATCTAATCAGTCCACTACTGGACCTTCCTTTAATAAGCGCCGTAGCGTCCTGCTAGACAATCAATTCGGATTATGACAACATCTGTGGCAATAAACAAATAAAAATCACAGATTTTCCTAATTTGAATTTGGAATTATCTTCTTTCAAATTAAACTTTTAATGATACCAAAACCAGCCAGATACAAATAGATAACAGACAATAGATATATAACCAAAGAGATTTTATTACAAGTTCGGATTATCACAACCTCTATGGCGCGGTGGACGAATGTCATGAAAATGTACATTTTAGTAAATTAAAATTCTAATTGACAAGTAACCTAATAAAATTCAATTTCAATAAGCCAGGCGGCTGTAAAAAATAAATAAAAACCACACTTCAATCTAGTCCTTTTGAAAGGACACTCCAGAATCATTGGTCGTTAGAAAGGTCATAATATTTTATTTTAGAAAAATACTTTTTACGTCCCGTGGAGTGTTTTGGGCCATTCCGTGAGATTTCTATCTTGTTGCCAGTATTGCCAGGTTAATTTTGGTGCTAGATCTGGCATTTCTGAGCAAGATTACTAAAATATTTCAAAAACAATTTAATTAAAAAATGTTACTATACAATTGACGAAGCTATGGCTGACACATCTATATTTTGTGAAGAAAATTCTGATACTTAATAATAAGTGAGATCTAGGTGCATGTACAAATTTTATGTAATTTTTTAACGTGTCTAAGTGCTTTAAATAAGTTTAAAGATGAAACAAATGACTTTTATGACTTTAGATATAAAGTTGTTGAGTATATGTCATTTTAAAGTAATTTTTTATACACAAGAAAGTTAAAGTTTTAGTAGGTAGCCTACCATTTTAAAGATAGCTGCGCCCCGCGGTTTCGCCTACGTGGAAATCTATGTGTCAAATGGTTTATAAATCTTCCTCTTGAATCACTTTATCTATTAAAAAAGACCGCATCAAGTTGTGACGCGTAGTTTTAAAGATCTAAGCATACATAGGGACAAACAGACAGCGGGAAGCGACTTTGTGGTATACTATGTAGTGTAGATAGGATTTTTTTATTTGCCAAAACATGTGTCATGTAACAAGTAAATACATTTTATGAATCGACATGCTTGACCGTTAGTCGGTATCAAAAATATATGAGAGAGAATGACGTGCAATAACTTAACATTTATTAAAGTTTAGTATTGAAAGAATCGACAATATTATATTATAATAACACTTACGAATTAATCATCATTATCATCAGCCTATACCAGTCCGCTGCTGGACATAAGCCTCCCCCAATGAGCGCTAATAGCGCCCTGTCTTCAGCTTGCCGCATCCAGCATCCACCTGCAGTCTTTCGCAGGTCGTCATCCCACCTGGTCGGATGGCATCCTAGAGCCATGTCGATAACTTTTGTTCTCTGTCGGATGTATTCGTTACGAATTCCTATCTTTTTTTAATTACTATCCTTCTGAGAAACTCCGAGCATAACAAATTAATAACATTTTCAATTTCTATCTAAAATTACAACATTTAATTTACTTAATTATAATTTTATAAATTGTGGGAGTTTGTTTTTATTTAGTAAAGTAAATTATTTACAATCCTAAAAACAAGATTACACCTGGCAACACATCGCTTGACCTCTTTTTTTAGATATTGTGGACATTAAAAATATATAAAGAATACTTCGTAAAGTGAAGATTTTCCTTCTTGGATATAGGAATATTTAAACAATGGAGCCGCCAAACGTAACCTTACTTATATTAATTATTAACAACCAACGCAAAAACATGGTGTTATAGTTTGACCGAAACCGCTGTAAAACCTGAGGTATGCGAGCAGCGAGACGGGGGGGGAAATATCGGCCGCTCCGATCCATCAGTCTGCCGTCAACGCGTACTCTTGCTCTTTTTTCCTCGCCCCCCACCTCGCCGCACTTTCCTAAGGAGCGGTACAGCGGTTTCGGTCAAATTATATAATAAGTTTGACGTATCTGCAGATATTTGTTCCGGGTGTTCTGGTCGTTTTCTATGTATAATTAAAAGTATCTATCTATGTAATGTATTTTATTTTTTATATCATTCATCTAGTACCCATAACAGACGACCGATGTGGCGCGGTGGGCGAAGGTCCTCCTGCGACACAGGAGGTTGCGGGTTCGATTCCCGCCTCGAAACAATTGTGTGTACGATCTGCAGATATTTGTTTCGGGTGTTCTGGTCGTTTTCTATGTATAATAAAAAATATCTATCTATGTAATGTATTGTATTATGTATATCAGTTATCTAGTACCCATAACACAAGCTCTGCTTACCATGGGGCTAGATAATGCTGTGTGAATTGTCCAGCATTATTTATTTATAACACAACCTCTGCTTAGCTTAGGGCTAGATGATGCCGTGTAGATTGTCCAGCCTTATTTTATTTATTTATTTATTGTGTGTCTGTCTAGCTGTTAGCTGTTGCAGCTGTTGCCCGGATGAACCGATTTTGATCAATGAAATACCAAACTATGGGGTCGGAATCGGCCAATATGGTATACTATTACTTACTACTACTCAGGGTCCAGCACAAGTACTGGAATCGATTTCTAGAATTCGTTCTACATGAATTACGATTTAGACTTTACTTTAAGTAATTTAAAACATGATATTTTCCATGTGTCTGTTTTTGAGTTTATATTTATTTTTTATATTTGTATTTCTGTGTCAAAATATTGGAAAACTCAAGAATCAAATCATGGTAAATATCCAAAATAAAATATTTTTAATAAAATAAACCATGTAAGTTTTGACTTGACTTCTTTTATTTGGCAATATTATCATATAGTTTTTTTATTATTAGTATACATAGATAACGACCAGAATACCCGGAACAAATACATATATATTTGCAAAGATCGTCAATATCATAATGTATAATTTTATCAGGTAGATTCCTATTTAGTCATGCAAATCAATGTTATTATTTCTACCGTATCCATTTCTTCCAACCTTTAGCTATATTCGAAGGACTTGCAAATATGTATTGCATATTCAGTAAAATAGTCCGCCATTTTCTCGTGGCCCGTCTCTCCTTATTTTGCCTTTTATTTATCTTAATGGGACAGAATGAGTATCATTTGAAATCCTTGAAGTTGGAAGTGCGCTGGGGAGTTGAAGTTTTATGAAGATTCCAGGGGAAATTTTCTAGAGACTTTTTCTACAGACTTAGACTGTTTTTAGTGTCAAGCTGATCATCAGCGCTGACAGCTCAGCGTGTAGCTAATCAGCGCCGACGATCAGCGCGGGTCGTTTTAGTATTCTGCTGATCGTCGCGGATATAGATATCGCGACTCGACATGATTGTACGCAACCGGCGCGTGCGATCAATGCGCGGGCGCAGGTCGGCGCCGACCGCTCAGCGACGCTGATGAGCGGCGCGTAGGACGCGCGTACTGTACGGCGTTATTCTAAAAGGTATTTCTATAGCGTCCATACAGATTGCTACGCGCCGAGCTCTCAGCGCCGATAGTCAGCGTGACACTAAAATCAGCCTTAGGAACAGTGGGTGTTCATTGTAATGTGAGCTGTTTTTAAACTTATGTCGCCGTAATCTCAAAATAGCGTGTTATTAATTCATCATCATCAGCCTATGTGAGTCCACAGCTGGACATAGGTCTCCCTCTATTGAACGCCATGGTTGATGCTGGTTGCGGCAAGCTAAAGACAGGGCGCTATAGCGCTCATTGGGGGAGGACTATGTCCAGCAGTGGACTGCTATAGGCTGATGATGATGATGAAATATAATTGACACTATCTGTGTAAAAAAGGTGTGCAAAAATACCATATCATTTCACTTACACCGTGTACACACACGCGCATAAAAAAGTGCGTGCGTAAAACACAAACATACAAGCATTACGCGTGAAAATTCACGCCCTTACTAGGACGACGCGTTTTTTTTAATTACGACCCCGTAGCGCTATTGTCAGCTAGTGGGAGGGGTATCGTAGGGTTGCCAGTATTAGGCTTAGATTTTTTTTTTATCGTAAACTGACCTTTTTAACCAAACTTTAACAGCAAGTACATTCAGTATTCGTGAGCAGCATTCTTGCTTGCTGCGACTGAATGGTACATTTTACTGTAAAGGGTGCTAGAAGAAATGCTCCTAGCTATATGGCCGCCCTTTGTGCATCTGTGTCTTTGTTTGTTTGTTCTTCTTCAACTTCAACATAAAAATGTAAAAATTATGAAAACGACTATAATTAGGGCTTATTTTGGCCACGCTGAACACAGTGGCTGACAGATTGTAAATTGGCATAGATCGTGCTTATTTTGATATAGCATCCAATAATTTGATGTCATGGCAATTATTAAAGAATCTACCTTATTTCTAAATGTATGTATACTCTACGAATTTTTAAATGATAAATCAAAACTATAGCTTTTTGGCCTCAGAATTAATAACGTAAATAGCCTTCTTAGTTATTAATGATATTTTTTTGATTATTATGCATGATATTGTATAAATTTTCCGATTACTATGTTTCTACCTATAAATAGACTAGTTACTATAATTACAGGGTACATGTACACATTGTACGTACAGTGTACACCTCTAAGCTAATAACACCTAAGCTAAAATTATGTTTAAATGTATGTGTATGCAATCAATGAATAAATATGCCTAAGAATGTCGTAATTACCTGTTAATAACATGACAATTAGGTCGTATTTTAAAGTGATCTTCATGTAGTATGTGATGTGGTTGGTAAAACTTTTTTAATAAAAAAATAATTCAATGAGGGGATCCTTCGCGGAAGAAGGATTTTTTTGTGTATTTTGAAAATGCTTTGTTTAATTGAAATATGTAGTATGTGTCCAAAACACCCATTAGTACTGGTAAATTATAACTAGATGTCGCTGTTAAAAGTGGACGAGCTCTAGATCGCGCTATCGTTTGGTTCACGACATTTACCTACATCAGAACCATAAATTTTAAATAAAAAGTTCTCATTGGAAATCAAATAGTTGTGTTATTTACCTAGTACGCGAATTAACATGGTGCCGAAACCAGGGATTGAAGTGAAAAAAGTGCAAAAAATACAGTGAAGTGAAAAATACAGTGAAGTGAAAAAATACAGTGCAAAGTGACAGTGAACAGTGAACCCAAATTGGATTGCATTGGATTTGGATTGTAAAACCGTGAGTAAAGTGAACTTTTGTGTGTGTAAATTCCAAAGTGAAAATACGAAAGACTTTGAAAATTTACTCTATACGGGACTTGTAAAATTTTAAAAAGTATACAATATGGAATGGACTTAGAAAATTTTTGTGAAATTAAAAACTTTGAAGAAAAATAATATTGAAAAACACTTAGAACATTTTTGTGAAAATAAAAAACTTTGAAGAAAAATAAAATTAAAAAATAAACACGCAGAAAAATTAGTAAAAATAAAGACTGAAGAAAAATAAGATTGACAAACACTTTGAAAATTTTTGTGAAAATAAAGACTGAAGAAAAATAAGATTGACAAACACTTTGAAAAATTTTGTGAAAATAAAGACTTAGAAAAATTTGGAAATTTGGACATAAAAAATAGAAATTGAAATCAAACAGAAAAAAGATTTAGAAAAAATTAGAAATTTTGGAGTTTGAAAAAATTGAGATTGAATAAAACAGAAAAATCTTAGACTTTGAAAATACTGTGATTGAAGTAACTTATATTCAAAATGGAAAAACTTGATGTTGAAATTAGAAAACAGGATGATTATTCAGAAAACATAGAAAAGGCGTTTGTGAATTATAAAAAATCACCAAAAACTAGAATAACACGTACGTATGTCGAAACAAAGTTAGAAAGTTTGGATAAATTGTGGCGTGAGTTCAATGATGTACATAGCTCCATCGTTAAGATTGTACCAAAAGAGAAGAAGCAAACGATAGAATATTTTAAAGATGACTTCTATAATAAATGTGAAGAAACATATCATGAATACAAGGCGAAGTTAAAAGATGACCATTGGGCGTTAACCGCTACTTCTTCGAATGAAACATCAACAAAGTCAACAGATACCACTACAGGGTGTAAGGTAAAACTACCTCAAATTCAACTACCCGCATTTAAAGGAAACTACGAAGAATGGCAAACCTTTTATGACATGTTTGTGTCCCTGATACACAAAAATTCGAATTTAAATTCTGTACAAAAGCTTCATTATCTAAAGAGCTGTCTCTCAGGTGAACCAGAAAGACTGTTATCAAACCTGGCCACTACAGAGAACAACTACACTGAAGCTTGGAGTCAACTGATGGGAAGATACAGCAACAAGAGATATAACGTTAATGAAATAATGAAACGCCTATTCAATCAAAAGGTTATATCAGAATCTTCAACACAAATGAAAGAGTTATTGGACAATACAAATTCTTACATAAAGGCATTGAACAACCTTGAAATAGATACCTCAACTTGGCACCCAATAATTAATTATATGGTCCAATCAAAATTAGATTCAGAAACGAGGAAAGCCTGGGAGATGTCCTCAAATACGAATGATTCTGATGATATACCAACATGGTACGAGCTAGCCAACTTTCTTACCACTAGATTTCGTACACTTGAATTGATAGAAGAAAACAAACCAAACGTCATCAAACAAAGAAAGAATACCTACCATTGTAAGGTAGAAGAAGAAAACAAAGAGAAAGATAACAACAAAAAATTAACTTGCGTACTGTGCACCAGTGAACACTTACTATTTCAATGCGAACAGTTTAAGAAACAGCCTATCGAAATGAGAAATGAGTTTATAAAATCCAATAGGCTATGTTTTAACTGTTTCGCTTCCAACCACAGTGTGAAGAGCTGTCGTCAATCAACCTATTGTCAAAAATGTGGAAGACGACATCACACACTGTTACACAGAGAGAGAACTCCAAATTCAGAGGCGACACACACAGAGAGTACCATGACGGGCGATCCTGCTACTACCACGACTACGAACGAGAATGAAAAGAGAATAGTATCTCATTTTGCAAAAGAGGACCGTAGCGGAGTACTGCTTGCTACAGCTTTAGTTAAAATCAAATCTAGTAACGGTCATATTAGAGTAGTTAGAGCATTAATTGATCAGGGTTCCGAAGCTTCTTTTGTAAATGAAGATACAGCCCAAGCGTTAGGTTTAGAGCAAACCCCCGTGAAAGGTCTTGTGTCCGGTGTAGGTGACGGTGAGATGAATATTAAAAACATGGTTTCGTTTAACATAGAGTCAATTCAAAATACTTCCTTTTCTGTGCAGGTTAAAGCATACGTTTTGAACAAACTGACATCCTTTTTGCCCACTAGTAAAGTTTTAATAAAGGGATGGTCAGAGATTAATACAGTGCCGCTAGCGGATCCAAAATACGATGCACCTGGTCGAATTGACTTAATTCTGGGAGTAGAGATATACAGCGAAATCATACTAGAAGGACTTTTAAAACACCCTAATAATTGTGGTCCAATTGCGCAGAATACGCAACTTGGATGGGTTTTATCAGGTCCTAATATAGAGAAACCGTGTAAATCATCACACCGTAAAGTTGTTAACCTACACATACGAGCAAGAGAAGATAACATCTTGCGAACAGAAAGAGAACTAGATGAAATAAAGAAGAAAATGACAAAAGAAGAAATAAAAAGCGAAGAGATATACGAGAAAACAAAATATATTAGAGAAGTAAATGGACGATACAAAGTCAGGTCGTCATGTAAAGAATCCAAACCAAATCGGTTTAACAATCAGAGAGAAAGAATAGCCTTAAATGAGTTTAACCTACTAGAAAAGAAAATTATAGAAATGAAAGAAGCTAATGAAATCATAAAAGAAATACAAAACCTATATTTTAAAGAAGAAATTAAAACAATTAAAGCGAAAGAGAAAATAGCAAAGAAGAGTTTATTATACAACTTGAATCCATTTCTGGATAAGAACGCAATATTGAGAGTAGGAGGTAGATTCAATCAGTCCAAGGCAAACTTTGAAAAGAAGAATCCAATAATACTACCAAAAGAAAGTCATTATTCAAAGCTACTAATTCAAGACGCACATCAAAGAACATTACATGGAGGACCACAAGTTATGTTGAAACTTTTGAGAACAAAATATTGGATAATCAGGGGAAGAGAGATGGTAAAAAAGTGTTTCAGAAATTGCATAACCTGTGTCCGATATTCGAAACAAAGAAACAATCAAAGGTTAGGAAGTGGACAAGGTCGTCCGGAAGGAAGAAGAGGTAATTGTCAAGAGTTATATAGTGATAAAGAGACCAATTTTGTGGGTGCTAATAGAGAATTGAATAATAAGTTTGGTAGAGCTGTATCTCAATTACCCAGAGAAATCGATCAGTGGCTGGGGAATGAAGGGCACTTGGGCAATTGGCACTTCATACAACCTCATGCGCCTAATTTTGGAGGACTTGGGGTAGCCGGAGTTTTATCCACTAAGTCGTTTAAAAACTGTGATAGGAGGTTCTACCCTACCATTTGAAGAAATCACTAAAGTATTAACAAATAGAAGCGTGTCTTAATTAGCGTCCAATTTATTTGAATGATAATCCTAATTATCCGTTACTGTTAACACCTGGACACTTTTTAGTCGGTGAAGCACTTATCACCTTACCTGACGAAGACTATTCACAAGATCATAGCACTGGTATTAATAGATGGAGATTATGTCAAAAATTGGTACATAGCTTTTGGAGACGATGGTCAAAGGAATATCTTGTAACTTTGAACAATAGGTATAAATGGGTAACTAAAACTACTGAACCAGAAATCGATGATGTAGTAATAATAAGGGAAGATAACTTACCTCCTGCCAAATGGTTGTTAGGCAGAGTTGTACAAAAACACCCAGGAAATGACAATATTACTAGAGTTGTTACTTTAAAAACTAAGTTAGGATTGTGTAAACGACCTTGTAATAAATTAACTTTGCTCTCGAATGTAACTGAAAATGAAACTTAATTGTTATTGTTTCATATAAATAGAAACTTGAAGTTGGAAAAATTATAATATGTACCATCCTATAGGTTTGTTTATATTTACAGTGTTGTGAGTGGTTTATGTAAAATGTGTTAAACCGAAAATGTATATTCATGTAAAGAATCATGTTTCAGTTTTACTGTGTTTCTACTTCGTATAATGTGTATTTCATTGAAAGTTCAAACCAAAAGTTGTAGATTTAAGTTTTCAGCTTATAGTTGTATGTTCTGTGTTGGAATGTAAAATTCATGTTAAAGTTTCATTGTGTTTCAACTTATAAAGTGTCTAATTGTAAGTTAATTATAAGTTAATATGGGTTTAGAATTATGTTTTGAGTTTACTATTGTATGTTTTTGTTTTTGAAAGGTAAAAATTCATTGATATTATGTTAGTTTGCATACTTAGATAAAAGTTATAAAACTTTTAAATTTTAGTACTCGTGTTAAATTTGGTTCTAGATTTGTATAAAAGAAACATAGATGTTGGTGGGCGAAATGTTAATTGAATTAAAGAATTGTTAATTTGGTTCAAAGGTTAAAGTAAAGAACAGAGTTCTTGGTGGGCGATATGTTTAATTGAAATATGTAGTATGTGTCCAAAACACCCATTAGTACTGGTAAATTATAACTAGATGTCGCTGTTAAAAGTGGACGAGCTCTAGATCGCGCTATCGTTTGGTTCACGACATTTACCTACATCAGAACCATAATTTTTAATAAAAAAGTTCTCATTGGAAATCAAATAGTTGTGTTATTTACCTAGTACGCGAATTAACATGTGGTCCTTCGAGCCGGATATTATATAATAAGGCATTTTCCAAAAAAACAACTTACGTGAGCTCTTGGGTTGCGCTATGGATTAAAAAAAAATCCGCTCGAAGTTTTTCTTCTACTGTGGCAACCCTGACTTACATTTTATCGAACTGAGGGTTCGTCAAAGAGGTCCCAGTACACGATAATATAGAAATACACGTTTCTATCATATCTATAGTCGGTCTTAGGCGAGTCTTTCATTTTTTAATTTATTTTCTTGTTTTAATTTATTAATACTTAGATAAAAATATGTGATAATATTAAAGTGTAATCATTATTTTACCAATAAATGAGCTTGAACTTGAACTTAATATTATAAAGAGGAAAGATTTGATTTTTTGTTTGTTTGTATTGGCTCCGATACTAATGGACCGTTTTTAAAAATCTTCTTGTCCTTCACCGTTGGGCAGTTACACTATCCCCGGGTGACATAGGCATATTTTCTTTGTGTAATTTTTGATTTTTTTTTTTTTTTACCATGTATTGTCTTTTTGTGATTTTTATTTTTATTATGTGCATAATTTAACGACTTAGATTTAAATTGCTGTAATTGTTACATATATGATTATTTACAATAAACAATTATATTATCTTTATCCTCCAATAAATGTGATATTCGAATTTGACGCGAGTGAAACCGCGGGGAACAGCTAGTTATCTATGAACTTATGCCAGCACCTTCGCGCCCGTAATTCCGGGATGAAAAGTGACTTTCCTAGAAAACCGTCTACTTCCCTGCTACATTTCATTAAAATGCGTTCAGCTGTTTAGGTGTGAAGTTGTGAAGATTTTCGGCCGGAGATAAAGCCAAAACTACTGAATGGACCGGGCTGAAATTTTGCACAGATTTCGCAGAAATAAATTTACGGTGACATTTTGTTTAATTATTGCTTTTAAAAATTAAAAAAAAAATTGTGCAAAATAACATTGTATGGATTTTTATTAAATAAAGAATGCTGGACAATCCACACAGTGTCATCTAGCCCCGAGCTAAGCAGAGCTTGTGTTATGGGTACTAGATGACTGATATTATTTATTACTTTCATCTTACTAATTTAAACTTATCCAGAAGCGGTAATCGAACTTACAACCTCCTGCGTCGCAGGCGGACTTTCTCCCACCGCGCCATTAATGTGCCACAGAGGTCGTCAAATTAGTATTATCTGAAATAAATTAATAATAATAAATACCTGGAATAACATAGGCTATTTATATTGAAAAGCCCCTGGTATCGCTGCTACGCTAGAGTCGTAGTCGTAGCAAAGCAAAAGCGTATACAAAAGACTTCAACGCGCCTACTTTTGTAAGAATTTGAAATGTATTTAATTCGAAATAACGAATTTCGTCAGCTATAAATAAATTTAAATGATTTGAACAAAAACATAAAGACAGCTGAAGACAGGGCGCTCATTGGGGGAGGCCTATGCCCAGCAGTGGACTGCTATAGGCGATGAAGATGATGATAAAAAATATACAAAAACATTTAATTTTTTTATTCCAAGTTTTGTTTTCAAGTCTATGTACATACATACGTAGGTATGTAATGTACATTGTACTGTACAGTGTCGTTTGTTGTTACCTGCCCCTGTTACGTTTAGAGCAATTTTTTGAAAAATAATTATTTCTTATAATTGATAAGTAATTTTAAAACTTCAATCTTTCGGTTAAATGAAGATAGCGTGCCATTTTATATATTCTGTTTAACTCTGACAACCGAAATAAATGATTTGAATTTGAATATAACCTAAACCAATGTAATTAGGTGACTTGGATCTTTCAGCTAAAGATAAACACCACTGTACGCCACTGTACCTACACATTGATTAGATTCCCACTGAACATGACTGTACTATCTCTGGCATAGAGACGTCTATAGATACGGCCCCAAAACTCTTGAAAAATCGCAAACTACGCAATGATTGCGAAGTGTTACAATCATTGCAAGTGGCCTGCGCTGTACGCACCTCATTAGATGATATCTATCAAGTGATGATATCTAATGTATCTACCTACTACCTCATGTGTAAGAGGGACTCCAACATCTCGTCTCCCAAGCCAAAATAACCTGCACGTGGTACACCCTGCTAGATAACGAACTAGGCTCTATGAAAATATTAAATCATCTTCATAATTTGATAACTCATTAATTTTACAAAATTATTTTCCATTACTTGACACTGGCAGAAAAGTGTCCAACTAGACACAGTTGCTATTAACAAAGAATCATCATCAACATCAAATGTCAAATTCAAACTAATATTCATTTATTTAGTGAAAACTTCTTGGAGCACTTTTTGGATGAACAAAAATCATGGAACTCACTTCATTGCCACTGAACGCTTTCCTAACTTTGTACATAATATATTGTGTACTGTGTGTACTATTTGGATGAACAAAATGCGTGCGCCATCGTCATCGCACGCTTCCAATAAAATATAAAATTACTTAGTTACACTTCTATCGGCAGTCCACAAAGACTGCCCCGCATGTTACTTTATTTCTGTAGGCTGGGTCTCGTACTGTAGTTCGAATGACGTTAGCTCTATGTTCATTACCTCGACGGTACGTTTCGTCGATGGGTCGTTACCTCGAAAGATCAGTACCTCGAAGGGTTTCTACCTCGACAGGTCTCTACCTCGACGACGGTACGTTTCGTCAATGGGTCGTTACCTCGAAAGATCAGTACCTCGAAGGGTTTCTACCTCGACAGGTCTCTACCTCGACGGTACGTTTCGTCGATGGGTCGTTACCTCGAAAGATCAGTACCTCGAAGGGTTTCTACCTCGACAGGTATCTGATAATAATATGTCTAATGCGATTTACGATACATGTCAATATTTATGTAAAGCTACGCACTACATTGAATTTCTTACATAGTATTGTCGGTGCGGAACTGAGCGACATCTGGCCAAGCATTAAAATCATTGATGTAATCAACTATGGAGTAGAAGCCTTCTTGATAAGGTTTAGTTAAATAATAATATTTAATAATAATAATAATAGTCCGCAATCTCCCCTATAGCCCGATTACCCAGTCCATCCATCCATCACAATAACCTGGTTTTATTTCTTTCATTTTTCTTTGCAATAGTCTATACACCTGGTGGATACCATCTTTGGATGTATCATATTGTGCACCCGAGGATAATACCCGCTATGTGTAGCCATCGCCTTTAGATTAACTTCTCAAAGGGCCTCTGTGCTGTTGGCTTCGGCCCCACGCAAGCCTTCCAAAGGACCGGGTCACTTTATGGCCCGAGATCATGGTAAATGAGAGACATAATAATAATAAATAATGCTGGACAAAAGGTACCTAAAAAAAATGTACCTAAAATTAAATGTACCTAATATTTTATGTACCTAATAGTTAAAACGAATAGGGAGCTCAGTTGCTTCAGATGGAAGCTTATTATAGAAGCGCACGCTATTACCTACCCATAAAAATATTTCCTGGTGTAATGATTACCTTGTGTAATCTATATGAAGTAGATTTACCTAAAGCTTTGAATAAATTTATAAATGATGGTCACCACTGCTAAATGCAGCCTCCCCATACGCGCCTTTTCGGCTTTTTCTTCACGGGTAATGCCCATTAATCGCCACGCTGGGCATGCGGGTTGGGATCGCAGTTCGGTGGTAAATAGTTCTGCGGGCGGCGCTGCTGCTCGTCCCCGGTGGATATCCCTTAGTCGCCTCTTATGACACCCGCGGGAAGAGTTGGGGTGGTGCACATTCTTACTTTAGTATAAAGACGCTTCCCTAGTCCAGCGTGCGCGAGGCAGCGGCAACGGCATATCTGAAAATGATTGTGGCACGGACAGACTGCCTAATTCAAAACAGGTGGATGCGGGTACTGATGGGCTACATCTGATCCAAATTTCAAATGTTAATTTTTTATTTCTTATAATTTCATTTTTATTATATAATTCTGTTTCAATTTTAAATTTAATATGACATTTTGTTTAATTCCTTTTATTATGTATATTGTGTAACTTATAATCTATGAATGTTTAATTTTTTGTTTATTTTTTAAGTTGTGTGTGTTTTAATTTTATATGGATTTTATCATGATCTGAAATAAACGAATAATAATAATAATAAAGAAACTACAGTAACCCGCTCCGATATGCGCGGTTTCCAAATTTCGTGCATTACGCGAAGCTGTTATGAACGTACATATCTTACAAGAATGAAAAAGAAACACTACCCAAAAGACAAAAGATGTATTTTCCTGTAAGAAAAACATGTAATACAGTACCTGCATTAAGTGTTGAATGAATGAATGAACACTTTACTGTACTTAAAATAACAAAATAACACCTTTTGTCTAAATATTACATAATAATAGTACAATAGGCGACCTTATCGCTTAAAGCGATTTCTTCCAGGCAACCAGTGTTCATAGAATTCAAGTGATTGATTCAAATTATTTGTATATTTTTGTACATATACCTTTGGCTATATAATCTATTTATTGCGGTGAAAATATTATTTGTTGCGGTCAATTAGGATGTAATTATATTAATTATTTATTTGCCCTTCTGTTCCATTTGCGTATAACATTAAATAAGCCACGTTCACCTTTAGATCAATTTACAGTAGGTAACCAAAATATCTGTGATTTCGCTCTACTATACCTATACGTACAAACTTTTTTTGTGTATTCTACCACGGAGGAAGTATCACCCTTCTTATAAACCTTCTTGGTGATTGTTGGATAACAATCACCAAGAAGGCGATATCAGTTCCATTTTCAAATACATTCATGTGAAATGTATGTTATATTATGTATATATATGTATTATATATATATATATATGTAAGTAATTTTAAATCTAACTACATAACATATATTAGATTTGTTCAAGAGACATATTTTAAACAGTAAATTTTTCACCCAGCAAATCCCTGCGTAGGGATAAGAACCATACCCTGAAAGAAACGCACAGCCCGCACAGGCAGTACCTATAACTACCTAGCTAGGTATCCGTGCAATATGTAGGTACCTACACCTAGTGCACCCGTAAAAGTGCGTGTAGTATAGAAGTGTAAGGGGTTGGGGCTAGCAGCCTCGTTATACAGACTAGGACGCGGTTCCATTGTCGAAGCGTACGAGAAAATCACTAATGGTCTAGTCGGCTATTTTTTCGTGATAAAAAGTAAGACAGATTAAGTTACTGTGGGGTACTGTGTGTGTATATATATTTTTATAAACATTTTAATAATAACGTTTTTGTTATTATAGTGCGTAAGGCTTCGCCTAGAAATCAGTGTCACTATCGTCCTTGGTCGATAATGACAAACAAGCTGAGACGGGACCTGATTAGCTGCGCACGGGAAATACCAATTTTTCTTAATCATGGTCCTCTACTACATGCTGCCTACATTATTTTTAATATTTTAATCCCTTATAAGTTTACAGAGATTTGTTTACTGGTTAAAATTTGTCTCTTCAACAAATCTCACTACACATTAGGTATGTACGTAGATTAAATGTGTTTAAGAGACATATTTTAAAAGCTAACGTTATTCTGTATTACGCATATGTGTATTCCTTTTTTGTACAACATGTGTTTTTGTGTGGTTAAGGATAAACTTTTTTACAACTCTTTTTAAAATATTTACAGATCGTACAACTTTTGTCTCTAGGCGGGAATCCAAGCTAGCGTCACTTGAGCCACGCCTAGAGCGCCACACAGGCCGTCGAATTGTCGTGTTAGGATATTATTGTTCTGTGATAGTCGTCGACGACGTCTCGGCGTTTTATTTCCCGTCACATTTTATCGTTCATCAGGGCAATGGAACACCGCCCTTTCTTGAAAAATGCGTGCGTATGTGCGGTCCCTTATGAATTCTAACCTTATGTACTTGCTCCGGTGTGTATGTACCACTTCGCATAATTATTTTACAAGAAAATTTGCAATATGCTTTGAAATTTAAATTTATGACAGGGAATTTTCTGTTATTGGGTTTAAATAGTCAGTAGAATTAATGAAGTAATTAGAAGACACTGCTGTTAGTTATTGTAGAAGTTTTAGTATCTTCAATTATTCCTTGATCACGCAAGAAACTGTGCCGAAATATTGGAAAGTAAGTTAGTAGATAAATAAGAAATATCAAAAATCAAATCATGTTAAATATCCCTTTATTAATGGTTTTTGTTTCACGACGTCTTCATTCCATAATTCATTCATTAATATAGACAGAATTTCTCATTCCATAAATATAGACAGAATTCGTTTATGGTGCGAGCGAGCAAAACTGTCAATGACTTCAGCAAGAAGTTTGACATTGATCCGCTTCATACCAGCATCCATAAGGCAAGGCGTCACAATGTCTCTTGACTTTTTTGGCACTTAACTTAGGTCTAGGTCGGTTCTTGATAATTGTGTTATATTCTGTTTTATGTTTTCTTTTATTTTTATCACTAGTTTTAAGTACGAGTACTTTATGGTTTCCCATAAAGTACGCTTTCTTTATTGTCACAATGTTGTTAATGTTCACACATAATTTAGCTTATTTAGATTCTATCAGTGTTTACCTGTTATTAGCTCTCTGTTGTCATTTTTAAGTCTATAGATATTATAGTAGCTGATGGTGTTCCGAAATAAATAAATAAATAAATAAATAAGTAAATACCTACATTATTATAACATCATCTTTTCAAACAATTTGTGTAACAGTAGGAGCACAGATGCATATATTACAGATTATGTATATTACGGATTATGTTTCCTCTGAGGAAACATAATAACTACTAACTGAGGAAACATAATAGTTTGAACCATTTCATTATGTACTGGACTTATTTCTAAATATGTGATATAATGATTTTTAGCATTTTTTTTTTTTTAAATATTTATTGCATCAATTACATGTAAATAGGGTACATAGGTGGTGTATGTTTAAATAAGACACAAAATGAAAAATGAAAATGAAAATGAAAAGTTTTTATTTCTTTAAGCTTACAAATAAGCACTTAGACAGGTCATATTTTATACTATTAAATTATTTTGTAGTTCACTTCAATTTTTTGTCCACCAGGGGAAGAAGTGAGAAGAAACCACTAGTATGTTCATAACTTATGTATGTGTCTAGTACATTCGATTTGCTTAATTGTAAGTTGGTAGATTTTGAGTTGGAGCAAAACTCGTTCCAAGCTTTTTTATCTTCTAAGTAATCTGATATTTTGTAATAAGCTTTTTTACAAAGAATATGTTTCACAATTTTTTTTTATTTATTAATTGATAATTTATTAATTGATAATTTTTGCAACTCACTTGGAGTTTTGTTGTAGAAGCGTGTACAATGTATTTCAACAATGTATTTCTACCTTTGTGGCGTGCAAAATCTGCTTACAATAATTGTCACTTAGTTTAAATTTTCTTAATAACAATGACAGTTTCAAAATTTTTCATCTAAATAATATAGCAATCTATTTACGACACGTTTAATTTTCGACTTATGGCGCTTTAAACGTCAACCGTCAACACATCGTTTTGTTAACACAATACTTGTGCAGTCTATTTTTCGGTCTCTCGCCGCTGAGAAAAAACGTGTTCTTGAGTGGAGACCTCGACTCGGTAAACGTAGTGTAGGACGCCCTCCGACCAGGTGAGATGACGACCTGCGAAAGACTGCAGGTAAATGCTGGATGCGGCAAGCTGAAGACAGGGCGCTATGGCGCTCATTGGGGGAAGCCTATGTCCAGCAGTGGACTGATATAGGCTGATGATGATGATGATAATGTATGTTACCTAAGGAAGAGCGCTACCTCCAATTACAGGTATTCTTATACTTAAACTCTGACAATAAACATAATATAATAAATGTATATATAATGTCTCTGACAATAAACATTTTGTATTTGTATTAGTATTTGTTATTATTGTCTTTTAGAGGATCCATGCCGATGTACTGTCGCATACACAAGCGTCAGGCAGGTATTTTAAAATCACATCATGTCCTACAAAGGCTGCGCGCTAACATTATTTTCTGCATGCACTTAGTTTCATCCTGTGTGGACGCATTTACACCGAATGCACAGGATTATGGGGTCGATTCGTGAGCGAACTAATAACTCTTAATAGAAAGATAGAAAACACTTTATTATCCACACAAAACAGAAAACAATAAGAAAATTGCCACCTGATTGGAGGATTTTTATATATTTTTTGATATAAAAATCATGGTATCATAATATTATGAAAATTGCCACTTGATTACATAGGATTTTTGTGTGGCAATTTTCGTTGATCATAGGTGGGAAGGTAGGTACGTTATTTCTGACAGAACTTTGGTTGTGTATTCGATTCCCGCCGCGTGACAAACGTTTGCATAGTGGCCATTTTTCAACTAACTTACTACTACCTAAGCTCAAATAAATATAATATACCTACGCATGTAAGTAAATAAAAATAACTTACTTAAAATTAACATACTAATAAGTTACTATGTACATACGATTACTACCTAAGCGTTAATGCAAGGTGTGTGCATAAAAACTTTTAAAGTTATCGACTGGAGCTGGCTGAGTAGTTAGGTATTGTAATTATCGAATCGGTTACGTTGAATACCCCATTCAGCGTAACCGACCCGAACAGGACGGTTAAGTTACATTCATTCTTTAAAAGTTTGCACAACAAAAACGCTCGAACGGTGTGACGTCAGCCTTTGTGGTAGCGAACTGTTTTATGCACGGCACTGTACCTACCTTTGTTTTCTTTCGTATCACTTTTCATCGCGCCTGTATCTATCGGGAGTGGTCTCTGTTTCTCTATAGTTTTATTGGTAGCCTGATGGAGTTAGTGTTTTTTAATAGATAGAGTGATTGAAGAGGAAGATTTATAAACCATTTGACACATAGATTACAACGCAGGCGAAGCCGCGGGGCGCAGCTAGTTTTATTATACATAGAAAACGACCAGAACTTTTTATATATAATATTATAAGCAAACCTATGATAAAAGAAGTAAATTTACTTACAACGGTAATGATAAGAAATACCAATAGTACTTGTAATAGGTATCCATATTTCCTTAATCCACATTATTTCGTAGGTAATTATTTGTTTTATGGAATTACCAATACTTTATCACATTTATTACTCATAGGTATAATTTAATTAAATAAATAAATAACGCTGGACAATTCACACAGCATTATCTAGCCCCATGGTAAGCAGAGCTTGTGTTATGGGTACTAGATAACTGATATACATAATACAATACATTACATAGATAAATATTATACAACTTATATATTTTGATTGAACGGGGATATCTTTTGTATCGGAGCTGAGACGTGGACACTCACGGTAGAGCTGGTCCACCAGCTCAAAGTCCCTCAGCGAGCTATGGAAAGAGCTATGCTCGGAGTTTCTCTGAAGGATAAGATTCGTAAAGAATACATCCGACAGAGAACCAATGCCACCGACATAGCTTAATGAATTAGCAAGCTGAAGTGGCAGTGGACCGGCCATATTTCGCGAAGAACCGACGGCCGCTGGGGCAACGTGTTCCTGAGTGAAGACCACGTCTAAGTAAACGTAGTGTAGGACGCCCTCCAGCCAAGTGGGGTGACTTGCTAAAGATTGCAGGTAGATGCTGGATGCGGCAAGCTGAAGACAGGGCGCTATGGTGCTCATTAGGGGACCTATGCACACCCTGGCGCTGCAGTTCTGCGGTCGCTGCCGCATTGTTGCCGCGCTTAGAATCAATTTCATAGAGACTGATGCATACACTGAAGTGGATGCATAGAAACAAGTAGTATCGCTTGCAGCCTGCAGCTGCAGTTTGTGGCCTGCGGTCCATCTTGGAATTGCACCTTAAGCTGCTTACTCACATCAGCATATAGTAGTCCACTGCTGGACATAGGCCTCCCCCATTGAGCGCCATAGCGCCCTGTCTTCAGCTTGCCGCATCTAGCATCTACCTGCAGTCATTCGCAGGTCGTCATCCCACCAGGTCGGAGGGCGTCCTACACTACGTTTACCGAGTCGTGGTCTCCACTCAGCTTGTCAGTCTTCAGCTTGTCGCATCTACCTGCTATGCTGCTCACTCAAAACTGGCAAATCCAGACCACCAGTTGTCAGCAGGGGTAAACGAATAAAAGAAGAACGCACTTTAAAAAAACAATATTTATGAACTGAATTTCATCATTGAGCTGCTATTTATTCATAATCTTGTAGAATAATCCGTAGATGACTCATTGATAATTTGGCAGGAAGTAGTACGAACAATATTTTATTGTTATTCATTTAAATGTCCTCATAATATTGTGCAGGACGATTTTTCCTTATTTGCGTGTCCCTCGTTGTACTTTTCTTTCATGAGAGTGACTGAAAAAAAAATTTACAGTTATTAGATTCAGATTCAGATTCAGATAATTTATTGTCATACTTCATACACATAATAAAATCACAATAATGTAACTTAAATTAAATTATGAGACTATGACTCGTCAAACACGATATAGATACAATAGAGATAGGTAATATAGAACAATTTTGCTGTAAAGGGGCAGTAGAAAAAGTATAATAAATATGCTTAAATCTAAGGTTCTTAAATCTATCACTATTATCTACACTATATTTGGGTAAGGTGATTCCACGAGGACGTCGGGTAACTTAGAGGATTTCACATTAAACTGACTGTAGTCGTTTTCTAAAAACTCTTTGATACTATATAGCGTTTTGTATATTACGATTTATTTCATTTATATTTGTATATTACGTAAAGGTAGACTCTTTTTTACATAATCTTTGGGTGGCTTGGGTGGCGGCCATGATAGTGCCTATTGTGATCGCCACATTATACGTCCAGCCCCGAAGCCGTGGCGTTCATATGTAGTTCGCCACTAACCCTTGCAGCTGCTAGGAACTGTAGGATTTTCTTAAAGGTAGGCTAAGTACAACCTAGGTTTCAAAGATTCCCAACCAAATCTATTGTATTTAACAATAGGTACCTACCTATTTAGCAGAATCCTATTCAGGTGCAGGTATTTAAATACTATGCTACTAAGGTAGGTACGTATATACATTAGCTCACTCAAATATATACAAAAAAATATTTACTAGTGGTTTCTTTTTGACTTCTTCCACTTGTGGATAAAAATTTGAAGTGAAGAGAAATTAAAAAATACCTTATTTCTTGATAAGTAAGTGCATAAAGTACGTAAGTACGTAAAGTAAGTACATATAAAATTTTACTTAGTTTTGTGCAAATTTTGTAAACTTAGAGCTATAAAGCTTTTGAAAATCTGAAATCTAAGTACCTACAGGTATATTTTACTTTCTTCTAATAAAAATATCATCATTATCAGCCTATATTAGTCCCTGTCAGGGTTGGAAAAAAAACAGTTAACAAAAAAACAGTTAACAGTTTTTTTTATATTTTATAAAACAAACAGTTCAAAATGTTTAAAACAAGTGTGTTTTTTTTTGTTTTTTAACTTTACAATTTCAAAACAATTATAGCGAATAATAAAATAATCCATTTCTAAACTATTTCCTAATTCACATTAGTAAAAATTAACAAAACGATAAATATTTACTTTTGTTGCATATCTCAGTACCTCTAATCTAATTATTAAAAATTATTAATATTATTAATCAATACAAAACACTTTACATACAACTTTTATGTAGTGTGTAGGTAGGTAGAGAACTAGAGAGAGAGCGGGGAATAGGTACCGTACCCACTAATCCAGTGAATTACTTCCTTTCGACGGCCGACATAGGGACTTTCCCTGCGGGACTTTACTGGCGGGGAGTTACCTATGCAGTGTATAAATACCACAGCCTGTCTGTGGTATTTATACACATTCATTTGCAATTAAAGGTAGTTTTAAACCCTGTTTTTTTCTTAATATAAAACATAGTTTTATTTCAAACTGTTTTAAACACGTGTTTTAAAACAACTTGTTTTAATCATGCCAACCCTGTATATAAGTACTCTTTTTAGGGTTAAGTTCGCCTTTGTATTAATTTTCTAGAACAAGTTTTGTCTATAGTGTATCGTGCGAAAAGTATAAATAAATAAATAAGTAGAATACATTACCCTCCAGTAAAGTCCCGCAGGGAAAGTCCCTATGTCGGCCGTCGAAAGAAAGTAATTCACTGGATTTAGTGGGTACGGTACCTATTCCCCGCTCTCTCTCTAGTTCTCTACCTACCTACAACACTACATACAAGGTTTATGTAAAGTGTTTTGTATTGATTAATAATAATAATAATTTTTAATAAATAGATGAGAGGTACTGAGATATGCAACAAAAGTAAATATTTATCGTTTTGTTAATTTTTACTAATGTGAATTAGGAAATAGTTTAGAAATGGATTATTTTATTATTCGCTATAATTGATTTGAAATTGATAAGTAAAAAAAAACAAAAAAAACATGTTTGTTTTATAAAATATAAAAAAAAACTGTTTTTTTCCAACCCTGCTTATATATCTATCAGTTATCTAGTAGATACCCCATAACACAAGCTCAGCTTGGGGCTGGATGATGCTTGCTGTGTGGATTGTCCAGCATTGTTTATAGTAGCTAACAATGACGCGACCGTGACAGAGATGATTGGAAGAAGCTAGGGGAGGCCTATGTCGAAGGACAACCTGACCAACAAACTGGTTGCTGAAGAATTCAGTTAGGTCATAGAATAGATGATAGGATCAATAAGATACTTACTTTTTAATAATACTTTATTTATCATTATCATACTTTGGTCAGTGAATAAAGACTTTTTTTATATATTTTATTTTAACAATGACGACCACTGTAGGTACATTTAATTGGACACGGTTTCATTCATCATCATCATCATTATCAGCCTATATTAGTCCACTGCTGGACATAGGCCTCCCCCAATGAGCGCCATAGCGCCCTGTCTTCGGCTTGACGCATCCAGCATCTACCTGCAGTCTTTCGTAGGTCGTCATCCCACCTGGTCGGAGGGCGTCCTACACTACGTTTACCGAGTCGTGGTCTCCACTCAAGAACACGTTTGCCCCAGCGGCCGTCGGTTCTTCGCGAGATATGGCCGGCCCATTTCTCAGAGCTATGTCGATAACTTTAGTTCTCTGTCGGATGTATTTTTGTATATACATCCTTCGGATGTATTCGCAACGAAGGATGATTGAAGGACCTATCTCTGAAGGATAGGTCCTTCAGAGATACTCCGAGCATAGCTCTTTCCATAGCTCGCTGAGCGACTTTGAACTGGTGGACCAGCCCTATCGTGAGTGTCCACGTCTCAGCTCCGTAGGTCATAACGGGTAGGACGCACTGGTTGAAAACTTTCGTTTTCAAGCATTGCGGTATGGATGATGACGGTTTCATTATTAGTATCCTTTTGAAACTACCACGGTTAAAGTCTTTTATAACACGGAATATTCACCATGATTTGATCCTCAATAATCAAATCATTGTAAATAACCTGTTATAAATAGAAATAGAAAGAAATATCTTTAAAATGTTAAATTTTTAATATTTTAATTATATTTTTTAATAATGCTGGACAATTCACACAGCATTATCTAGCCACATGGTAAGCAGAGCTTGTGTTATGGGTACTAGATAACTGATATACATAATACAATACATTACATAAATAGATATTTTATTATTATACATAGAAAACGACCAGACCACCCGGAACAAATATCTACAGATCGTACACACATTTGTTCCGAGGCGGGAATCGAATCCGGAACCTCGTGCGTCGCAGGCGGACCTTCGCCCGCCGCGCCACATCGATCGTCAAATGACTTATAATGTTGTTTCCGCCTGTTATTAGCGTACCTACCTAGGTATCTACAAACATCTTAGAACCTGCATATACATGTATCCTAAGAACGCTTGATGTAATTGTTGGCGTTTTCTTTTCATAAAAAATAAAGAAATAAAATAAACTTACATGAAACCAGGCACAATAAGAAACACGCCCTCAAAAAATAAACATATATATGCATTACGAAGGTAATAAAATTACCCACCAACGTATGTCAGATTTATTTTTTTATATTATATATTATACCTAGGTGTGTATTTGGGAAATTCAAATTCTTATTACAATTCTAAAAACACGACAGTTCCTTTGTCAACGATGGGAAGTACTGAAATAATTTAATATAACAACTAATAACTACTTAGTAATAATAATTACCTACGTAATGGGTTATTTTTAAGTTTGCTTCAGTTAGTTGTTTATTGGTCAGTGTTAAACACAGCTCCATCTATGACACTGATGTGGCACTATGTACCCATTCGGCTTTCTTAGATCGATTGCTTCTTACGTAGTTCGGATAAACGCCGAGGAGGCGCTGCAAGAACTATATAAGGCATATATAAGGTAAGGAGGCATGGACGGGGGCTTGTCTTCTTCACTACATAAGACTGCTTCCCAGCGTCATTATGAAACGGCCTCTGAACACTCCAATCCTCTTATATCCTCCATACCCGATTATTGCATAGACCCACCCTCCCACGAGTTCTCTCCTTCATTTCTTCGTAGACCGAGACACGTTCTTGGTGACCCCTTTGACCCACTCACTGACGCTAACGTGAAGTCGGTTAAAAAGACAGTTAACTCGAAACTTCAGATTCTCAAAACGACAGAAATTTTAATGTGCACTCATCGTTGATTCTTGATCTGTGTCTTTGTCCATTTTCTTGTTCCTTTTAGGAGAAAAAATATAAATAAAAAGTAGCCCATGTGTGATTCCAGGCTTAGTTATTGTATATACATAGGTATATTGTATGTGCTTTAAAATAAAATCAACTAAAATAGTATATTGTACTTTACTTCGATACCAACCAGTTAATATTATAATAATAATTAAGTAAGTAAATACATAAATTCCTAGTACTCACCGTTTCCTTCATTTAAATAGGTAAGTCATTTATCAAAAACTGCCTCTGCTAACTAATCGGCCGTGCTGTGGACGCGACAGTGTTTGTGTAGAAAAAAAATGTGTCCTTACTTCCATAATTTTTCATGTGAATTTCTCTCCACTTTGAACTCTATTTTTCTACCTACTCGTACACCATAAACTAAACAGAACGCCCGCCGCCGCCGCGCCATCTCTGTCAAGTCAACTGTCATTCAGATGGTAATGTCTTTGTCATATCATAATTTAATCAAAGTCAGGAATCATCAAAGAACAAAAAATTCACGGAAAGTGTGCCAAAAAAAGAGAAAAATCGTGTCGAATTCTTGTGCGGGTTATTTGTCTCAAATATTACAAATTATCAACGTTGTATCAAAGCTCTCCCTATTCATTAACTATATTTCAAGGTAACCATCAACATTTTATTTATATTTTAGGTGTTCGGTATTTTACAACTGTTTTGTGATTTTCTATCTATTTCAGAGGTTAGGAAGGTACTTAGTTTTGTTTGAATCACAACTCTGCAAACAGACATTTATAATAGCTAAGATAACGTGACACCACAGTTCCAAGTCATAGCATTATTTCAATCATATCCTAAAATGTCATTATTGTTCACTTCGTTACTTTAGATCTACAATTATAATGCTTATTGTGTACAGCAGACAGGAACAGTCTATTTTGCTTCTGAATTTCATACGAACTATAATACTGATAAACAAATTCTAACAAAAAATACAACAGCACAATGGAAAATTTAAATAGCTACCTTCAAACTTGCAAATTATAGTGTCATGTTCTTTGAATCCATTTTTCACACATGTGATTCATACTTTTTATCATCAGTAAATCATAAAAACTCTTTATCAGATGTCTGGCCGCGAAGGAGGTAAGAAGAAACCGCTAAAAGCCCCGAAGAAGGAAGCAAGAGAGTTAGACGATGATGATCTAGCCCATAAAGCAAAACTCAAAGAACAGCAGAAAGCGTTGGCGGTTAGTACCTTTGTCGTCATTTCTACCTTCCATTGCATAAAAACTGTTTGGAGCACATGTACAAACAAAAAAAAAATGTAATTCTGTGGGTAAATGTTCACTGTCTAGCTGATGGAACTTGCAAGGGTGGCCACCAATATTTAATCTTTTTTCTTTAGCTAGTGTTTACTAGCATACAATTTTTTGGGATAAATAGTAGCCTATGTGTAACTTATACCAGGACTATTATGTACACACATTTTCAGCAAGATTCATGCAATCAATATAGCATATATAGGTAACAAACAGATATCCATGCAAACATTGTTTGATGTGGATGTAATGTCAAAACCTAACTCTGTACAATCTGGCTTATTCGGAGGCTTTAAGTCTGATTATGTTACTAACAAACAAGTCCCCCTAGCTTTACATCATCACCAACTTTATGTCATAAGGCAGGTACTTCTTAAATTCTTGCTTGACTCCTTGTGTCTCTGGTACTTTTAAATAAATAAATATTATTGATGTATGTTTCTTTAATATTTCAGGATGCGAAAGCTAAGGCATCACAAAAGGGCCCGCTTACCCAAGGCGGCATAAAGAAATCTGGAAAAAAATGACACATTAAATCTAATCAAATTAATTTTAAAGACTACCAATTATCACTCGTCAGATCTTGTTAACACTTTTTGGTCAATAAACCTTTCAAAAAAGGTTATTACAGGTACCATAATATTCATATGAAACTATTCTTGCATTTATTATTAAAACCTGCATTATGTAACATTTTGGTATAAATAATAAATGGTTTGGAATTAACATTTTTTTTTACTTGTGTTTTGGCAGAATGCGGCAGAATCCAAGTCATACATTAAAAAAAAGCGCGCCATTTCTCAAAATTAAATGGCGGAAAACAGCTGTTGAGTAGAGTCAAACAAAATTATTGTATTTGAAATGAACTTTTGTAATATTTATTTGTTTCTTGACTAGAATTGGTTTTTATTTCGAAGTTATTGATTTTAAGCTATTTTATTAGATTAAGTACGCAGGATATTAAAGTTTTGTGGTTGGAAAGTGGAAATCAGTGAAATTGATAAATTGAGGTTGGTATTGGACTAGATTTAGATAGGTATTCATATATTTTGATAGAAAAGTTGATGGCCTACAAAATGACAAAAAGGCTTTAATATCAAAAGATATATAAATTATTTATTTTTTACATAGTTTTTTACCTATTTTGAACAAAGGAGGTTCATTGGTCGGCTATATGTGATTGATTTATGCATTGATTTGCCCATCAACTAAGGACTGATTTTGATGATTATTTAGGTTAGAGAATGACCTGTAATTACTATTGGTCCAATATATGTATTTTAAGTCTGTTTTTAGTATTGTAAAAAACATCAAAATAACTCAGAACTACACCTGTCATGTACCTGTCCAAACTTGATGTAGCATGTTTGTAAACAAACAACGACATAATTAGGTAAATGAAACTTTGCGAGTATATTAGATTAGGTAGGTACATTATTCTATAAGTCAAGTGGGAAAAAAAATTAATTAATAAATTAGGTACCAACACAAGAAAATAAATTCTAATGTGTTACTTCGTTCCCTACATTATAATTGTATTGAAAGAAGTACCTATTTGAAATCGACTCGTAGGAAATGTAAATAGCATACTTATAAAAAGACGCGGCAACAGAGTGAATTTTAGGTAAAGTAGGTTTGATCGGCGTCGTTTGTCTATGTATTTCAGACCATAGAAAAGTAACAAATCTTATTTAACTTATTCTACGGTCCATAGTAGGTACCTAATATATACCTTAAAACTAAAATACATAAAATATAAATAAGACTAAATTAATAACTTATATAAACTTTTTGTGATTCAGCCGACAGCGTGTAGATGTCGTAATCAGGGTGTCAGCTGACGTTGGTTGTTGGCCTATGTTCAGCTGTGGACATGTACGGGCTAATCATAATAATGAATCCGATAATCCCAACGCTGCGCTGGACAGCTTAGGGATCGCAGTTGCTATGGTGGATGTGTTCTGGACTCGGCGCTGCTGCTCGCCCCCCGGTGGATATCCCTTAGTCACCTCTCTAGACACCCGCGGGAAGAGGGGTGGTGCGAATTCTAAGTTCATAACAATATTTTTATTTTGCCATAACAGACAAAATTAAGATAAATATAATGATGGTGTAAAAATTTACTTGTCTAAGTGCTTATTAAAAAAGGCCTATAAAAATAAACGAAATACGCCTAACAAAATAAAGAGTACCTACCTACACTAAAGCGTAGGTACCTACTACAACCTGTTCTAGTCTCTTCTTTGCGGAATCGGTTACAACTGAGGTATGTGGACGATATCCTGTAGCAGCAGGCAGAAGATTGCTGGTTCGATTCTAACTGCGAGATCCCTAATTTTATATGCGATTTCTTGGTATTTTTCTTGAGATCAATTTGTTTGCTTCCGTTTCAGCTAGTACATCATGGACGCTATAAGAAAAATACTAAATAACTTACACAGATACGCAATCACTGCTACAGCTGTAAAAAAAGAAAAAACAATAAATGCAGTTACACCGTTATTGCCGAAGAAGCGAAGCTTGGAAGAAACAGAACATGACAAAGAAACTTCTGGGTCTGAAATCGGTGTAAATGTATCAACATCTCAAAAGATAGATGAGTGTTTAAAAGAGTTTGACGATATCCTTCAAGAAATAAACAAAGATGTTACAAAAGGCGCGTCGCTAGACGATATTGATGATGTTTTAAAAGATATGGCAGAGGAAGATCCAAAAGATTTGATGTACGAAGTGCCTAAGTTCGACTTAGCAGAGATTTCATCAGCCTATCTAAATATTGAAGTTGATGATATCGATGAAACAAATAGCCTTGTAACTTTGGATAATAGTATAGTTTCGTTCTCTGATGATTTTATTGCAAATATTAACGAAGATATTGAACAAGACGATGTTATTTCGATAAGCTCAGAAGATAGCGTCAAAAATATTTTAACTGAAAATACTGGAAATATAGAGCAATATATAGGTGTTAACTCGATAAATACTCAAGATACCAAAGAAAATATAAAACATAGCGAAAGTATAGAATGCGAAAAACTAGATATTAAGCATATCGGTGATGAAAAAGGTCAAGGCATTGATCAGATTAAGGCATATGAAACAAATGAGCCTACAAATCAAACAAATGCAGGCACTCAAAATAATTCAGTTCAAATTTGTAGAGAAGTTAATGTTCTAACAACAAAATATGTTGTTTTTAAGGACGATTCAGACGATGGTGGCTACCAATCAACAGATTTCGAATTTATTACCGAAGAAGAAGCGAAAATGGACGGACTGATAATAAATTTCAACAAAAACACACACAAACGTAAGTCCGCCAGAGTAAATAAGGTTGAAACTTTAGAAATAGCTGTAGACCAGATTTCGAACGCAACTAAAACACCAAGACTAAATAAAATGAAGCGTAAAGCAAGAAACGATAACAAAGATCCAGATTGGGCCCCGGAATCAGAGACTGACTCAATTTCTGACGATGAATTTATTCCTGGTTATATGGAATATCCAAGTAAAATTAATACTCGCTCTAAAAATAATAACACATCTTCAAAAAGCCCTGAGAGAAACAATACTGTTACCTCCCGCCTTAGACAAATAAGAATAACTCCTAGAAGATATAATGGCAGCCCGAGATTTTCAAACTTACAAATAAACCCAGAAACCCATACTGCAAGAAATATAAGTGCGTATAATCTTGATGTGACACAACATAATAAAGAAACAGATGACCCTAATAATTTTCAGGGGTGTAGCAATGAATGTAGAAATGAACTAGCTGAAATGAAAATGAGATACAATGATGAACATTTTTTATTTCAAAAAGAAACAAATGACCTAAAACTCGCGCAAGTAGATTATTCAGAAGCAAATAGTAATAAAGACCTGCCTGGAACAATGCCGGACTCAATAATAAATATTCCGGCAACCAATTTTATGCAAGAGAATCATATTGACTCCAATAATAGGGTCATAAAAACCAATGAAATGCAAAATGGACCAGATCTAAACAATATAGCCATACTGAAAAGTCCAGAAAAAGGTCCTGATATATATAAAGTAGATTCTGAACCTGGTCATTCACAGAAACCTGAAGAAAATATAATTCCTGGAACTAGCGCAGAAATAGTTCCAGACTCAAAAATATTGAATCCCGGTCCTAGCGGAATGCAAGAAATTTCTAAATTGGACAATTTTGGTGCTGGACCGAGTTGTAAGCGAAACCGGTCGCATGTCGATGAAATACAAAAATGGCGGATGTACCAAATGAGAACTCGATTGTTAGTATTGTAGGTAGATGTATAAAAAATATGTCTGTCTGTCCCTATGTTTGCTTAGATCTTTAAAACTACGCAACGGATTTTGAGGCGGTTTTGTTTAATAGAGACCATTTGACACATAGATTTCCACGCGGGCGAAGCCGCGGGGCGCAGCTAGCAGTATATTAACAAATATATATTATTTCAGAAACCGCCCCCAATTCGTCGTAGACTACAGCTATAGAGACCAGCACAGGATCTATCAAGACGGCGAACTTCACCAGCTGTTCGACCCGAACCGCGCTCCCTTACCAAGCGCGCGGTCTATGAGATTGCTAGAGAACAAGTCTACTGTCTGTAAGAACTCCATGCTGGTGGAATATCAGGGCGTAGGGTTTAATGTGCCGCCGCGGAGGGACAGCGGGAGTGAAGACGATGAAGGTTTGAGCCTTTCAGCCTCTTTTGTTATAACTGTTGTTGCTAAAAAGTTTATTGTATTTGACGACCTCTGTGGCGGTGAATAGCTGAAGTGGCAGCGGGCCGGCCATATCTCGCGAAGAACCGACGGCCGCTGGGGCAAATGTGTTCTCGAGTGGAGACCACGACTCGGTCAACGTAGTGTAGGACGCCCTCCGGCCAGGTGGGATGACGACCTGCGAAAGACTGCAGGTAGATGCTGGATGCAGCAAGCTGAAGACAGGGCGCTATGGCGCTCATTGGGGGAGAACTATGTCCAGCAGTCGACTGCTATAGGCTGATGATGAAGATGATGTGGCGCGGTGTGCGAAGATCCGCCTTCGATACTGAAGGTTGCGGGTTCGATTCCCGCCTCGAGATAAATGTTTCTACGATCTGCAGACACTTGTTAATGGTTCTGGGTATTTTCTGAAAACTTTTTAGTTTAGGAATAGAGGTAAGTTAGGACAAGGTAATGAACGCTGTTTCCTCTAAGGTAGCGGTGTTGGATTAATGTGCATAAAACTTTGGTATGTAAATAGAGCTCTTCTTTTAAAACAACCCTCGTTACTTATTAATTTATCATTTATCGCCATTCTAAGGGTGCCTCCTATTTAACACACTTTTTTTTTCGGGAAAACTGTATCAGGGGCAAAATCGCTGTGTAATCCTTAACTAGCATATTTTTCATTTCAGCTAAACGAGAAGCCAACGAATGCGCCCAGAAAATACTAGAAATGTACCCAGAACAGAACGTTAGACGCTCGCGTCGTAGAAGATTCTAGATATCAATCTTTTGTAAAATTTTGCATATAAATAACTTGATTAAATAAAAAACAACTTTTAAGTAGAACGAGAACTTTATTGTATTATTTACAATGTGATAAAACTATATATTTAAACTAAACGATCTTAATGTCATAACTTCTAAGTAAATACAGATGTACTTTCAGCAACTTAATGATAGGTAAGGTACTATAGTTTGACCGAAGCCGCTGTACCACTCCTTAGGAAAGTGCGGCGAGGTGGGGGGCGAGGAAAAAAGAGCAAGAGTACGCGTCGACGGCAGACTGTTGGATCGGCCGATATTTCCGCCCCGTCTCGCCGCTCGCATACCTCAGGCGCGGTACAGCGGTTTCGGTCAAACTATAATACCATATTTAATAGCACAAGAAAAGACTTAACCATAAAGATTTAGTTCAAAAACGGCCGATATACAAAATATTGTAACAAAGATTTTTGATTATATTTGAGACGAAAAATGAATGCTATCCAAGGTTTCAAAAACTCTTAGCGTAAACCAATTCAATTTGTTAACTATGCATCCTCTGCATGTTTACATATATTTCTCTATAAGTAAATACAAATTCCACAAACAATTCAATGATAATGAGTTTATTTTCCATGGGAACAACCATGAATAATTGGCCTTGCCATCGCGCATTATAAAATTTTTCTAGCTGCACCGCTTTTTGTTATACAGAAATTTAAGAACTTATCATTCAAAATCAAACACTTTCCGCTTCTTTGCTTCGTTTGTATGAAATTATATATTTCTATTGAAGATTATTTATTCAAAATAGTTAAATTGATAACTATTTCTATGCAATGAAAAGAAATAGTGGATAGTATCCATTTTTACACCTAATCTACATGAGTCAAGAATACATCAATAATTTTGTTCAAAAAGAACTGCCCGCCAGGAGAAAACATTAAAAAAACTAATAAAAAGAAATACTTAAATAGCTAAAAATAAAAATTCTATAAAACCTCAAGTCCCTCAACACACCTACATGGTAGCTTATTATGTAATATTGAGATATAATATGTACCTTTCCGGTAGGTCTATTCGTATATTCAAAAGTGAGGTAGGCCCACTAACGTATCTGTGAATTTATCTCAGCAAAAATCGCTTTAGGCAGTATGTCTACTTTTAACTTGACTTTTAAATAATCTGTAGCGATATGTATTGATAAAGATTTGGTGTCTTAAGAGTCCGGCGAGGCTTGCTCCTAACTTCAATTCGAGGCGCTTGCAAAAATCGCTCCGAATATCGCTGTCTCTGTTTAACCCTTGCGCCCCGCCCCATGCGTGCGCGATAGCAATATTAGCCGTTCAAAATTTGGTATGAATTTGCTTGTGTTCCGTAATACCAAAAATTATGACTGAAAACTTTTTGTATTCTTCACATAGTATAGTTATTCTGTTACTAGACAATATAATCTATGTTCCTTAATAAACAACGTGTAAGATATTGTTTTTAATACGAAACAAATAGGAAGAAAACTTGTCCATTTTCGCATAAAAACGTGCAGAATGCAATTGGCTTTCATTGAATTTTAGGTATAAATACTATTCAAATATAAATCATAAAATATTATTGTGGGAATATGCTTTAATTAGAAATAATTTTGTTATTACGTTTGTATGGAGAATTCGTCCTCCACTGGCCTCTTAAGGTCCGATTACATCTGAAATTAAATAAAAAAATGAACCTACTAAATCGAAGATAGCTAAATTACCAATTTCACAGATATTTTAGCGTGACTATTGAGGCCTCGTGTACTAATAATGTTTCTATGCTATATTGCCCATTTTGCTCAGGACATCGGAATAGACAGCGGCTGCAAGTACCGTATCATACCATAGACAATAATATCTCTAGGAAAGCGACACAAATCTAAGATTTACTAATCTGATTCGACAGAAAATGCCATGAAATTTTTAAAATATACATAATTTCTTTCTATAAATATAAGCAACATTTTCTATGTCCAAGCATAATCATTTTCTAGGTTCTGAAGTAAGTGATGTTATGGCGAAAAGCAAAGACCTTATTGTATAACATCAAGACTTGGACTAACACTCAGAATATCATAAATTATGTAATAAAATCAAGACTACTGTACGGTATAACATCAAGATATAGACTAACAAAAGCAATACCTAGGTATTTATTACACATATGTATAACATCGACTACTAACACTCGGGCTACGGCCGACTGCAAAATGGTAGTCGGCTAAAGGCCAAATCACATACATCCAACATCGCTATCGTACATGTACACAAAGCTAGTACATTTACAGTGCGACCGTGGCCACAGTGTCAAATAAATTATGATGGACGACATCCGGCTACCAAGTTTATAAGCATTGTTACTTTCTAACATTAATGTAATGACAATTTAATATGAAACTTTGAATAAAACTGCATACAATAAATGACGATGGGTATATCCAAGACTCATAATCAAGATACAGTAAAATTTTATATATAACATTTAAAAACCGGTAATATCGAAAATTACGACACAAACGATTATACATACAGGCAAGGTACTTAGTACCAATTTTTTAAAAGTATATTTAAGACTTGGAGCTAATTTAAATAGTCACAAAATACAACATTTCTACGGTAATAATTAGAAACCACTTACACAGGCGTGTGTCTAGCGACGAGTCTAGAAATATCGCGGCGTGAAGACACATTCATAGAGTTATTTTAGAATAAATGGCAGGACAAGACAGATTATCGCCGTCGATACACGCGCTCGTTTAAGTGGTCCTTAATTGCCGATTCTATTACAAATGTAAGTTTTAAACCCCTTATTACCTCGTGTTAATATTGACTTCTACGTGCATTATGATTGCATTGCATAGTACCTATACTTTCTAGTACAGTGAGAAAACTATCTTAAATAGTTACATAGTTATGTAATATCTACATGATAAAATCTATGTTCAAATGTCTTCGGTCAAAAACTGAGAATCTTGTAAAGCATAATTAAATTACAAAGAAATTCATAAAAACATGCATTAAAAAAGAATTTACACACATAATTTGCTGTTTAAGGTAAGCACCAGCTTTTCCTTTACGCTATATGATAAAACGGATTAGACAGAGAAACAAGACCCATCCATCTAGGATGGGACCGATCAGTGTGAAAGAGCCAAAGTATCTCTGCTTTCAATGTTACCAATATGACAAAATCAACACTCATGAATTTGTTACATGATTTAGAAATTGAGATGGTACCTAGCTTTTTATAGCTAACTGTAGGTACCATAGTAACTAGAAAAAACTGCCAGTTTTTGCCACAGAAAATTACAGATTTCCCCAAATTAGATTAAGGAAAGACAGATCTGAAAAGTCTCATCGAGGAAAAACTCTGTCTAGATATACTCCGATGTTAAAAGGTGGCTACGTTTCAAATTTTCGATTCAAATGGCGCCATTAGCTTTTTGCTACGCTAGCACGTATGATAATGGTGATTCTTTGTTAATTGTGTGTCTTTTCATTTTTCAGTGTCAAGTAATAATAAATAATTGTAAATTATCAGAGTTATCAAATTATGTAGATTGTTAGTAAGACTTTCACAGAACATGGCATTAATGCACAGAAAATGATACAACATGGCGACCGTACCTACGACGAAATCATTCTAGATTGTTACGCCGAAAAAAACCTGTGTGAACAAATGGCTCTAACACCCGTGTTATGTAAGCATACTGTCATAAATCCATACTTGAGTTGCGTTCATGTCATAGAAAAGCTTTATTGAAGCATAGATTGATGATGTTGACACTCGGTCATCAATCTATGCTTGAGTTTTAATAATAAGGGCCAAGAGTCGTTTGTTTTCTTGTATTGACATATGTAAGTCAGGACGAGAAATACAATGAAAAAGCATTTAACATCAAGAGAATACTCAATCGCTAATCAGATTGAAGCAAGTCGAGATTTATTGACAGTTTTCAATGAAAGCCTACCAGAAATCGTAGTTTAACACCTGCTCAAATCTAACGCGCTAACTCAACCGCAACCCTTGACTTAAGCACGTCTCAAATGAATTTTTTTTTGAGATTTTCTTTGAGTTGTCAAAAAATCGCGACTTGATACTTGCTTAAATGAGAATTGCGTTTCAATATTCGGCGGTTAGTATTCAGCCGTCAGTGCCTTAGTTTCTCTCGCAGTTTGAATACTAAAACCAAAAGATCGCTACATAAAGCCACCAAAATAAATTCCGCGCTAGTTTTTTTCCTATACAGGCATAACTAACATAATCCCTTGCTATAGCAATCGTTTTTGAGCGATGACGTGTCCTTTGCAGTCAGTAGGTCCAAGGTTGCACCAAATGTCTTAGTTCTTAGCCTTTCGCTTGGCGGGAGATCGCGGTGGGGGCGCCTCAGTCTTTTTGTTCTGAAAATCACATACTAATATTACAAATGCGAAAGTTTGGATGGATGTATGTTTGTTGCTTCTTCACACTAAAACTATGGAACGGACAGGCCCATTTGCTACTAGGTCATGTTGCTAATAGGACGTTACGCTAATATGCCGTTTTGCTTTCAGGACGTTCTGTTAATAGGCCGTTCTGCTTCGGATGATTCACGCTACACCGTGTAGCGTGAATCATCCGAAGCAGAACGGCCTAAAAGTTTTTGAGGAAAATGACCATGTTCTTGCTGACTGTAATTTTTTTCCGAAATCTGTAAATGCAGTTCAGAATATCTTAAAAATGTATGGATAGTCTCCTAAAAGCGTTTTCCTATAACTATAACTGTTAAGGTACCCGCCCTTACTGTCCCGTCTCAATAAAACACCCCGTATATGCATATAGCTTTCATATGAGGGAAGGTTGGTTCTCTATAATTCAGCTAAAGCAGAAACTATCCCATGAATTAGTTTCATTGCAATAGACGTAAGAATAACCATAAAACCTTAAAGATGTTTGGTTACCGTCGAGTCTATCGACTTAAAGATGTTCTCATTAAAAATATTGTAAAATAAAAGCTACATACCTCTCTCGTCTCCCGCGACCTCTTCGCCCGAGGCTCGGCTGTCTCCTCTTTCTTCCCTTCAGCCTTATCCTCTTCAAGCTTCCTCTTCTCGATAGAAGTATCTTTGCCATTCTTCTGTGCATCTTTACCGGTTTTTTCTGATTCATTCTGGGCAGAATCTTTTGCTAATTTCTCGTCTTTAGCAGATTTCTTTGGGCTCTTAGTCGCTACTTTGTTTTCGGCTGTGTCCGGTGTCGTTTCTGTGGGTTTTTCATTATCTGCAGTCTCTTCGTTAGTTAACGCTGAATCTTTAGCGTTTCTATCACCTTTGGGAGACTTAGCGCCATCCTTAGGGGTTTTCTTAATGTTTTTCTTTACGGTATTGTTGATAATATCTGCCATGTCAAGGATTCCCATTTCAATGTTATTTACATCTTCAGCAGCATCATTCGTTTTTTCTTCTGCGATTTTATCTACTGCAGAGTTTTCGACGACCTCTGAGCTATCTGCGACTTTCTCAGTATTATCAGCTTGATTTGTAGTTTCATTTGCGGTTTCAGCCGGTTTATCTTCATCTTCAGCTACTTTATCTTCTTTCTCAGCTTCCTTGTCTACTTTTTCAGCTTCTTTGTCAGCTTTTTCTTTGTCTTTGTCAGCATTTTCTTTGTCTTTGTCAGCCTTTTCTTTGTCTTTGTCAGCTTTTTCTGCTGCTTTCTCAACTTTTTCAGCTTCTTTGTCCACTTTAGCGTTCTTTTCAGCGTTCCTCTGGCTACGCTTGCCTTCCTTTGCGTTTTTGCCTTTCTTGGCTGGTTTCTCTGTTTTTACTTCTGCGTCGCTAGTTTCTACAGCGGGGGCGTTATCTTCATTCTCTTTGGGAACGTCATCAGCAGCGGTTTCAGCTGTCTCCGGAACTGGCTCAGGTTGTTTCGACTAGAATATAAAAAAAAAATACGATTGAAATATATTTTATTTTAAAGTATAGGAGCCTACTTTAAATATCAAATATCGAAGTGCTTTATTTCCTGTAGACCCTACGGGACTCTTAGACACGTCACAAATTCAAATTACACAAGTAAAACTAGGAAATAAAGTGCCGAAACGAAATGAAGCCCGCTATGCCATCCCCTCGGTGTACACCTGACGGGAGTATGTTTAGAACCAGCGCCGCATGTCTTGGCATGCAGCACAATGCTGAATATACTTCCTTTGCATGTAATCAGTACTTTATTTTTGTGTTCAATTTACTTCAGGTTAAGAAATTTTTAGGCAATAAATGGTTTTTATCATTTTGTTTAAAATTATGATTAAAGTAGTAACCTTAAGTTTCTGGTAGGTGAAAGCGTCATGAAAACACAAGACCTAAAATGATTTTATGGATTGAGTTCCCGTACTACGAAAGTTTGCTCAGTCATAGATATATGCTTGAGTAACGACTAAACGTCACTCAAGCATAGGCCTGCCGTCCAGCAGCCGACCTGTATAGGCTGTTGATAAAGCTACGGGTTACGGTTCAGGGCGTCCACTCGTCCAAACGAAAGTATGGGATTACATACTGCTTTGTAGGTGTACTTCAAAAGAACAAGCATTGAACTTGATGGTATGGTTAACGGGAATAGATCGTTTAAGTTGCCTTGAGTTTTGACAAAACAATGAAATCGTATGCTTCAGTTTTGAATTCTTATTGATAATTCTGATTAGTTTTCGTGTAAACGCTTTCTTAATCAAGTAACTGAAGAGTTGGTTCTGTTTGAAAACGTAGCATAAACTCAGATTTTCGTCTTCCGAGCGGAGCCCTTTATGTATGGCCTAACGACTTACATTATCAACAGCGTCCGTCTCGGCCACAGTCGACTCGTCGGCCTTCTCCTGTTCAGCTGGTTTGCGCGAAGATTGGCGCTTGCCTGTCGCGGGCGTGGCCGCCTTCTTAGGGGTCGGTTTGGCTGAGGACAAATACATTATATATTAATAAAACTACTTCGATAGAAGGAGGAAAATCGAAAACACCGTATGTGTTATTTGATCATAATTTATCTATACTAATATTATAAAGAAGAAAATAAAGATTTTTTGTTTGTTTGCAAATCGGTCCAGTAGTTTCGGAACCTATTCAATATAGGCTTCGAAACTACTGGACTCGATTTGAAAAAATATTTCGAATCGAATTATTCAATTCGGACATTTCATTCGAAAGATATTACGAGTTCAATAATGTAAGTATAAGAAAAATGTCGCGTGGTCGCCGCTCACTCCGTTCGGCAACTATGCAATGATGCAGGCGTCACTGGGGTACGGGAGGGGAGTCAATGTTAATAAATTAACTCAATGTATTTAATATTATATACAGTATTTAATAATTTAATGACGACCGATGTGGCGCGGTGGGCGAAGGTCCGTCTGCGACGCAGGAGGTTGCAGTTTCGATTCCCGCCTCGGAACAATTGTGTGTACGATCTGCAGATATTTGTTCCGGGTGTTCTGGTCGTTTTCTATGTATAATAAAAAATATCTATCTATGTAATGTATTGTATTATGTATATCAGTTATCTAGTACCCATAACAGAAGCTCTGCTTACCATGGGGCTAGATAGTGCTGTGTGGATTTTCCAGCATTATATTATATATATTTATAATCAATTTATTATGTTTTATTTTCCCCATAATAAAACAAAAGGTACACGATAAATACCCAATCAATTAATAGTATAGAAGGTACGTATAGATTAAATTCTGGGTTGGTAGTGGTTAATTACCTCTCTTCTTAGGTGTTTCTTCCACATTCTCTTTGTTAGCTGCTTCAATAGCAGCCAGCATCGAAGACGCAGAGGGCTGCGTCAATCCTAGAAAAAAATACAATAAAAAAATTAATAATGTTGACATTAACAAGGTAGGGAAACAACAAACAAGAGATATTAACACGATAAAATAAAAGCCAAATAAATATTATAAAGTTAAAAAAATATTTGAACTCTAAATAAAAATATTAGAAATATTCTAATAAATAATAAACAAAATAAAAAATATATAAAATATATCTTATTAATATCTAAAACATATCTTATTAGAAACATTTGAATCTTCAGTAAAATGGTATCGCTTATACTGCCTTAGGCAATGCGGGAAATCATATAAAGTTTTTATCCTATTTGTATTGTATATAGTCGCTATCAAATGCGTTGATCAGATGAAGACTCTTAAACCTCGTGTAAACACAGAGCAACAAAAGATTCTGAACCACATCGATTCATCACCGATAAGGCCGCCCTTTATACTTCCTTTATTCTATTGTTTATTTTTGTATTGTTTTCTGTTTAATCTATACTAATATTATAAACAGGTAAGGTTTGATTTTTGGTTTGTTTCTTTGTAATGAATAGGCTCCGAAACTACAGGACCAATTTGAAAAATTCTTTCACCGTTGGGAAGCTACATTATCCGCGGTGAACATATACATATATTTTATTTTCAAAAAAGTTAGGGATTACTACTAAAAGCGTGCGAAGCCGGGAAGGTCCGCCAGTGTGGTATAAAGTGTTTTTATCATTCCTTATACGGATCAACTCACAAGACAACAGAAGTTGTTGAAATTCAGCGAGGTTTGGCGGTTTTTGTAGTTACATTTGTTACGGGACTTGAGTCTTTATCTGTTCAGCGCTTTTTGGTGGGACATGCAGACAGTGTTGACAAATGGTATGAAAAAAGATGACCTATCCCAAGAAAGGGCAAAACGGCTAAGGAAAGGGAATGAAGGGGAGAACTTTATAGCATTTTGAAGCGTATCCCTAACTTACCTTAGCCGCTATCGTAGTGTTAGGTTGGTAATTTCCCCTTTTGTAAAATATGAAAAAAAATGAAATATCCCAAGGAAGGTCAAAACCAAATAAAACGGCTAAGGATCAAGGCACACTGAAAGGGTATTTAAATAACTTAATAGTATTTTGAAGCTTATTTATATTCTTGATATAGGGTGTAATACGCACACAATCAATATGAACAAGAATTATTGTAATTTGCCCACATTTAATGAGACATCTAAATTTAACAAAAAAAACAAAACGCGCGCTTTCGGCTTATTTCTCGAGAATGTGCGCGACTTTCTTTATGGAATTTGAAATAACGCTTTGACATTAAATTCCTTAGTAGGTATTTAATGTCGTTGCATTCAATAGCAACAGGTTATCGTAAAAAAAAAAAAAAAACGCTTTGACATTTACTTATCTTTTCCATGGGCTAACCACGGTCAAAATAAAACATTTCAAAAGCACATCAATAAAATGATAGAAAAAAAACCAGCATAAATATACATTATGTGCAACAGCATTAACAAATAAGTAAAAATTATAATTAACATCAATGTCGGATTTAATGTCATCGATCAATCATCAAACGTGAAAATATGATTGTTATAGTTTGACCGAAACCGCTGTACCGCGCCTGAGGTATGCGAGCGGCGAGACCGGGGGGAAGTACCGGCCGCTCCGATCCATCAGTCTGCTGTCAACGCTCACGGCAGTAGGTAGCTTTTCAACCGGACGGTCTATGTCAGACGCAGATGGATGGATGGATGGATGTTTGTTACTCTTTCACATAAAAACTACTGAACGGATCTTGATGAAACTTGAAACATACATAGTATGTGTACTGGAATAACATATAGGCTACTTTTTATCTTGGTACTACGCGAGCGAAGCCGCGGGCGAAAGCTAGTAAAAAAATATAAACATCGTTTTATAAAATAAACATATCGTTTACGATATCGTTAGATATATCCGACAATATCGATCTCATGTGTACTCTTGCTCTTTTTTCCTCGGCCCCCACCTCGCCGCGCTTTCTTAGGGAGCGGTACAGCGGTTACGGTCAAACTATAGCAAAACCTTCGTCTATACGGTTCAAGAATAAGGTATTTTACTGTTTATAAGAAAAAAAAATATAAATAGATAGCTTAGGGAAAACGCAGTCGGAAAAAGCTATTTTTAGTGGGTTTTTTTTCTACAATAGAATAATTTTTAAAATTCAATTCAAAGTCTGTTTTTAACACCATTAATAGGAGGCGCAATGTTATTATATGTGTAGGTAAACTAAAAATTATCAACTATCATCAGTAACATCAGCGCATTTAATTAGGTACCTACAGGCACACAGCCAACTGAAGTCATTACTACAGAGCATTATGGCGTTCACAGCGTCCAGCGATTTCGTCAAAATTTGAAAATGTAAAGTTCATATGCATTTTTATGGCACGATTGAATGGCCGTTCTACATGGTGTGCCATGTAGAACGGCAGTCTCACTCCGTCTCTCCAGTACCCCTGGAGGTTCTTTTGCCGGGCAAGCGGCTAGATTGTGGAACTCTATCCCCTATGATATTCGAGCCAGTCCATCGCTTAACATATTTAAAATCAAATTGAAAGAGCACTTCCTATCATCATAAGATTATCTATCTATAGATATTTATATATATATTTAATTAGCTATATATATTATTATTTTTATTATATTGAACTAAATGTATTTATTAGGTTTATTGAACTATTATTTTTTTAATTTATGTATGTATATTATAATCTCATTCCGTATTGTATTATTAGTCTAATTTGTCTCTTGTACACTTCCTCTATCCTAAACCTAAGGTTTGCTGGAAGAAAACTCTAACTCAGGGTAAAGCTCGCCTATGTACATATCTTTTTATATAAGTTATTTTTAAGTTTTGTATGTGTACAATAAAGAATTAAAGAATTTAAATAAAATAAAAAAAATTGTGAATCTAAATGAGACTATGTTCAAAAATGGTTGTAATACCCTAAGCATTTTATTTCAACCACGGAATCATTGGTGAATACTATTTTATGATTGGTCTTGGATGATACAAGTAAATAAACAATGCTTTTTATTTACATTAGTCTACGCCACCGTCTATACTTATACTATAGCTACGTGTCCATCCAAAGGTTGCCTGGAAGAAATCGCTCTCAGCGATAAGGCGGCCCATTGTGCATCTGTATCTTTGTTTGTTAATGAAATGAAATGAAAAAGGTTTATTTGACACGACACATTACAATTTTAAAAACACAAAGGATAACTAAAAACTAGGCACAAACTTCATTACTAAAATAATAGAGGTCAAACAGTTATATACTTAAAAATACAAAACAAAGAAAAACAAAATCCCCCAAATTATTTTAGAGCTCAAAAATTAATGATTAAAAATAAAAAACTAGGTACCCAACTAATAACCTTCACAACCTGCCTGGCAAATCATTTGGTGTCGAGTCAAAAAGGTGTCAACTCAGCATTGCAGCATTGCTGGGTAGATAACTATAGATACCTACCCAGCGTTGTTTGTTCTATACTGTTTTTTTTCTGTGTTTGATGTGCAATAAAGCATATTTGTATTGTATTGCTGGACAGTCCACACAGCACGGTGCGCGTTGTTTACGTTGTTTTTGATGTGTTCTCCGTTCTTGTTTTGTGGAATTTTCAATGATAAATGCAAAAAGAAAAAAAACTAGTTTATTTATTTGATAAAATATTTACAATGCCTTTACAGTTGTACACCAAAGCGACAAAGAAATAAAAAAAAACTTAAACATTAAATATGTACACTAACTAAAAACTAACATACATGATGCTTGATGAGTTCTTTTCATCACCACAAATAAAGTTCGTAGTTAACCCACTTTAATCCGAGACGAAGGCCAAACATCTTATATTCAAGAATCGAGTATAATCGATAATATCCCTCGATCAATCGATTTTCAATCAATTATTTAGACATTAGATCCGACATTGTTTAGCCTTACCCTTTTTACATTTCCGTTGCTTGCGTTTTCGTCCTTCGTGATAGTGAAGCAAACAAAACAATGATGAATATATGCGAAAACAAAGATTTATCAAGTATGATTGTTCTCAATGCCAAAAAGCGATATCCTTATTGCCAAATAAGGTGGCAATACTGGCAATACAGATACACCCTAAGGTCCGTTTATATCTAGAGACATTGAGCGTGACACGCGCTTGGGCAGACAAATAAATATTATTTTATGTATTTGGGAAAAAGTTTATATTTAGGTTAAAATAGAACATAGACTTAAAGCAAATAAAGCTAACTACAGTTTTCATTCGTAGCTTGTAAATATAACTAATTAGGGCACGCGGCAGCGTGTCCAAGCCAAGTTCAAGCAAAGGAACGCGCCGAGTGTATCATCATTACACGAACCACTTGGTGCCACTTTTGACCCTTCTATAACTCAAAACCTCTTTAACGTAAACACATAAAACTACGTGTGTTTAATTATATCAATAAGGACATGTAGAAGCCCAAATTTCATGAAGCTAGCTCAAACGGTTATAAAGATATGAAGGTTTATGTATGTATGTATGCCAGTTTTTATCAGAATTAAAACGTTGAATAACTTTATAAAATGACTGATGTAATGAAAACTGGCCAAGTCAAATCTAACCTACATAGATTTGACTTGGCACTCATTTAGATCTCCATTCTTTTTGCCGCGAAGCCCACAGCCAATCACAATTTTTGTATTGAACTTGGCTCTCCTTTTTTACATTTATGTTTTTGGTGGGATAAAATTATACTGTACATGTACAGTGGTAAAGGTTGCCTGGAAGAGATCGCTTCTAAGCGCTAAGGCCGCCTATTGTATTTGTATCATGTGATGTTTTTATAATTATCTGGTGTTAAATAAAGGATTTTTGTATTGTAGTGTGTAAACGTATTTATATCTACAGTGCATACACCGCAGACACCGGCCATGCTGGCGGAATGAATATTTAGTCTGCGCGGGTCTCACAAACACTGTCATGAGTAGATGTAGTAGATGTAATGGTCCGGGAGCCAGTGACAGATTTTCATGACCAGGTGCCTCCCAAGCAAAATTTCGAAATCGCTTAGTGTATGGAAGGAAAGCGACAGAATAGCGATATTTTAACTGCATTTAGCGATATCATGAAGTTTAAGATGTACATAAGTCAAGGTCCGATTATGATCCGGGAGCCAGGTACAAATTTGACCAATTATTGCCTCCCGAGCGAAAATTCCGGGGGGCGGGCAGCAGCGTCCCTTGCAGCACACTCCCTACACTGCGATCCCCAACCCGCATGCCCAGCGTGGGGATTATGGGCATCAACCCCCCCTATGGATCGATACGCCAACAGAATGTGGCCCCCAGTTCCCGGCCGCCTCGCTATTCCTGGCCATGGTAGCGGCCAAGGTAACGGCGGGGCAGGGGGTGCTAGGAATCCCCGGGCTACATTAGGCTACCACACCCTATCTAAATTGACCCTGGCTACGTTTAACGGACGCACTCTGAGGCTTGACCATCATCTAGCGCAGTTGGAAGTGGAGTTAGAGAACATTAAATGGCATGTTCTGGGGTTATGTGAAGTCCGTAGAGAGGGGGAGGACACCGTAACCCTAGACTCGGGCCATCTTCTCTACTTTCGCGAGGGTGATAAAACATCCCAGGGTGGCGTAGGCTTCCTCGTCAATAAGGCCCTCTCTAACAACGTCCAAGAAATCTCCAGTGTGTCGACCAGGGTAGCGTACCTGATCCTTCGGCTGTCCAAGCGGTACAGCATGAAGGTCATCCAGGTCTACGCACCGACCTCGGCACACTCGGATGATGAAGTGGAGGATATGTACGAAGACATATCCAAAGCCTTACACAACACCACTAAGGCCCACTTCAACGTTGTTATGGGGGACTTTAACGGCAAGGTGGGAATCCAGACTGGCAACGAATCCCGAATAGGCCCACATGGTTATGGAGTTAGGAATCACAGGGGGCAAATGCTTGTCAACTTCCTTGAGAAGGAGGGGCTGTTCCTAATGAACTCCTTTAAGAAACAGCCTCAAAGGAAGTGGACATGGCAAAGCCCCGACACTGTGACTAAAAATGAGATCGACTTCATCATGACGGATAGCAAGCACATATTCAGAGATGTCTCAGTGATCAACAGGTTCAATACCGGATCTGATCACCGACTCCTTCGAGGCTCTCTGAATATCAACATTAAGCTTGAAAGAAACCGTCTGATGAAGTCCACGCTCCGACCTGACCTAATCCAAATCATGGCGGGCACCGAGAAGTTTCAGCAGCTTCTCGGGGATCGATTTGTTGCCTTGGAACCAACTGATGACGCTGACGAGACCCTACACAATCTGGTTGAAACGTTGAGGGACGAGGGCATTAAATTCTGTCGAAAGCAGCGTACAGGCAGGAAGTCCAAACTCTCGGATGAGACTCTTGGGCTGATGACAAAAAGACGGGAGACCACCCAAGCGACTTTGTCAGAGAGGTCAGACCTGAACAAGCGAATTGCGAAGATGGTACGGCACGACCTCCGGAGCTCCAACACGCGCCTCATTGAAGAGGCGATACAGCGAAACCGGGGGTCCAAAGTATTCACTCAGCAGCTTGGCAGGAGCCACCTGACAAAGCTTAAAACGCACGACGGAAGGACCGTATTGTCGAAGCCGGAGATCTCAGCCGAGATAGAAGACTTTTATGGCCGTCTATACGCTGCTCATGCCCCTCGTTCCCGACGAGTCAACCATGATTCCAGAGCCACCCTGACACGCCACTACACCGACGAACTACCTGACATCAGTCAAGACGAGATCGTGTTAGCTCTGAGGCAGCTTAAAAATGGAAAAGCCCCCGGTGAAGACGGTATAACATCCGAGCTCTTGAAAGCTGGAGGAGCTCCTGTTATACAGGAGCTACAGAACCTCTTCAACGGCGTCCTTCACAGTGGGAGAACTCCAAAGGCGTGGAGCGGGAGTTTGGTGGTGCTCTTTTTTAAGAAGGGAGATAAAACCCTTCTTAAAAACTACAGACCCATTTCACTCTTGAGCCACGTCTATAAGCTGTTCTCACGAGTAGTCACGAATCGTCTCGCTAGGAGACTCGACGAGTTTCAGCCACCAGAACAGGCTGGATTTCGCGGAGGATATGGCACCATAGACCACATACACACAGTGAGGCAGATTATACAGAAGTCCGAAGAGTATAATCAGCCCCTGTGTCTGGCTTTTGTGGACTATGAGAAGGCCTTTGACTCTGTCGAGACCTGGGCTGTTCTGGAATCCTTACAGCGATGCCAAGTGGACTATCGTTATATCGAGGTGCTGAGATGTCTCTACGAAGCCGCCACTATGAGTGTCCAAGTACAGGGCCAGCAGTCTAAACCTATCCAATTGCGCAGAGGAGTGAGACAGGGGGATGTCATATCCCCGAAACTGTTCACAAGCGCGTTGGAAGATTTGTTTAAGACGCTGGACTGGAAAGGTAAGGGCATAAACATAAACGGCAACTACATCTCACACCTACGATTCGCTGATGACATAGTCCTATTGGCGGAGTCGCTAGAGGAGCTGAACCAGATGCTGGACGGCCTAGCTTCAGCCTCCCGATGTATCGGTCTTGGCATGAATTTGGATAAAACCAAAGTCATGATCAATGGTCACATTGATCCAAGGCCGGTGGTCGTACATGGTCACCTTCTCGAAACTGTTTCCGAGTACACTTACCTTGGGCAGATTCTGCAGTTGGGTAAAAACAGTTTCGAGAAGGAGGCCAAAAGGAGGATCCAGCTGGGCTGGGCAGCATTTGGGAAACTACGTCAAGTCTTCACGTCATCCATACCGCAATGCTTGAAAACGAAAGTTTTCAATCAGTGCGTCCTACCCGTTATGACCTACGGAGCTGAGACGTGGACACTCACGATAGGGCTGGTCCACCAGTTCAAAGTCGCTCAGCGAGCTATGGAAAGAGCTATGCTCGGAGTTTCTCTGAAGGATAGGATTCGCAACGAATACATCCGACAGAGAACCAAGGTTATCGACATAGCTCAAAGAATTAGCAAGCTGAAGTGGCAGTGGGCCGGCCATATCTCGCGAAGAACCGACGGCCGATGGGGCAAACGTGTTCTTGAGTGGAGACCACGACTCGGTAAACGTAGTGTAGGACGCCCTCCGACCAGGTGGGATGACGACCTGCGAAAGACTGCAGGTAGATGCTGGATGCGTCAAGCTGAAGACAGGGCGCTATGGCGCTCATTGGGGGAGGCCTATGTCCAGCAGTGGACTAATATAGGCTGATGATGAGCGAAAATTCGTAAAATGCATTAGGGATTAATATTATGAAGAGAAATTAAAATTAGCATATTCCAGAATTCTGATTTGAATATTATTCCATGGGAATAATATCGTCATCGCTGCCACTGCCCAACCCACCCACGGAATCGCAGCTGAGGGTCACGAGTATTCATAATATTAATCCCTGTCCCAAATACATAAAATAAATAAAAAATAAATAAATAAATAATGCTGGACAATTCACACAGCATTATCTAGCCCCATGGTAAGCAGAGCTTGTGTTATGGGTACTAGATAACTGATATACATAATACAATACATTACATAGATAGACATTTTTTATTATATATAGAAAACGACCAGAACACCCGGAACAAATATCTGCAGATCGTACACACAATTGTTCCGAGGCGGGAATCGAACCCGCAACCTCCTGCGTCGCAGGCGCCTACGCCCACCGCGCCACATCGGTCGTCAACATATTACGAAGTTTTGCTTCGGAGGGACTTGATCATGAAAATCTGTTACTGGCTCTCGGACTATTGTCTGTCCATGCTAGATAAGCTGTTTAGTATTGCTAGGCAGACTTTATTTCGCTGAGTTCTAGTACTAACCTATTAACGATTATGTATCGCGTTACTTGTGTTTTTACTTCCCCGACGTTTCCATCGTAGTGACGAGGTAAATGGATGTTCCAGGTTACAGGCAAGAATTGACGGGAGTATTCGCGACTACCCGCAAATGGTCTTCAGTTTAGGTTATGTTTAAGAAAGTTGTAGTACTAACCTAGAGGCTCGTGAACCAGCTCCAACAGCTCCGTCGCGTCCAGAGCTGCGCAGAGGCTCTGGAATGTCTGCACTCGCTCTTGGAAATACTCGTAGAAGGATAAACCGTCCGGAGTCACAAAGAGATCCTGTAACAATACGGGATGTTTTATAGACAGGTAGATAAAAATATTATTTGCTACTATAGTTTGACCGAAACCGCTGTACCGCGCAGGAGGTATGCGAGCGGCGAGACGGGGGGGAAGTATCGGCCGCTCCGATCCATCAGTCTGCCGTCAACGCTCACGGCGGTAGGTAGCTTTTCTACCGGACGGTCTATGTCAGACGCACATGAGATAAATATCAAAGGATGGATCGAGCGCAATCTCGTGATGTCGACCCCGTCTTTTTTATTTTATTTTTTAAATTTGTGAGTATGGATGGATGGATGTTTGTTACTCTTTCATATAAAAACTACTGAACGGATCTTGATGAAACTTGAAACATACATAGTATGTGTACTGGTATAACATATAGGCTACTTTTTATCGTGGTACTACGCGAGCGAAGCCGCGGGCGAAAGCTAGTAAAAAAATATAAACACATCGTTTTATAAAATAAACATATCGTTTACGATATCGTAAGATATGTCGGACAATATCGATCTCACGTGTACTCTTGCTCTTTTTTCCTCGGCCCCCACCTCGCCGCACTTTCTTAAGGAGTGGTACAGCGGTTGCGGTCAAACTATAACTGCGATCACAAATACTATCTAGATTCCGGATCATATACAAAGCTAAAAGCCGTCTCCGTAAATAAGAGCGCACTTGAGGTAAGTAAATGTAGAATGAGTTATATTTTTGCTATGAACTAACAAATAATAATTATTTTTTATTATTGCTACTTTTGAATACACATTGCGGCATTGTGACACGTGTTTACGTTGGCTGTGTTTCAATCGAACTAAACAAAATGAGAGCTCACATTACAAGTGCGCTCTTATTTACGGAGACGGATTTTTTGCGCCGACATCTAGATAGTATTTGCGATCGCAGGGTACTAAAGACACAGATACATATATATAATTAACATAGGGATACAATTTTAAACAAAAGTACAATAGGTTTATAAATTCAGAGCACTTTATATATTATTATTTTATATACCTATATTATTTTATCGAGACTTTCAGATTTTTTACAAAGAGCATTTAACATTTAACATGCACGGGGTTTGTTGTTTATACACAACTATGTCTCGAGGCGGGAATCGAACCTGCAACCTATTGCGTCGAAGGCGGACCTTCGCCCACCGCGCCACAGAGGTCATCAAATTAATCCCTTCACTCAACAATGTCTCGGAATTACACATTTTGGCATTACCCTTTGATGGAAGAAACTACAGTAGCCCAACACCCCCACACGTGGGGTGTAAGGGGGACTCCAACATCTCGTCTCCCAAGCCAACCTAACCCTCACGTGGTACACCCTGCTAGATAACGGACTAGGCTATTGTGAAAATATCAAACAATCTTCATAATTTAATAACTCATTGATTTTACAATTATTTCCATTACTTGACACTGGCAGAAAAGTGGCCAACCAGACACAGTTGCCAAAGAATCATCATCGACAACAACCCCCACACAGGGCTTGATATTTATGATCTTCACCATCTTCACATCTTCCCAAACAGAAGATGCGCAAGCCCAGCGTGGGGATTTCGTCATCACCCCTTATTAAGCCTGATTCTTGCTGGAGTCCCAGAGTGTTGCGCCCAGCAGTGGACAGTATATGCTGATTTACCTTGAGTTGTTCGTAGACTTGGCGAGCCAGCTTCCTGATCCGATGGGCTTGCTTGTTGAACGCCAAATAATAATATTTTTATTTCAGATTACAACGAAGATATATCTTATTTTACTTAATCTACCATATATTATATATGTACATATGTAGGATAACATAAAAATTTACAAAAAATAATAATTAAAAAAAAAACTTGTTTTGTTGAGTATTAAAACAAAACAAGGTTTTTTTTTAAATTTATATTATTATTATTCTCTCATTTACCATGATCTCGGGCCATAAAGTGACCCGGTCCTTTGGAAGGCTTGCGTGGGGCCGAAGCCAACAGCACAGAGGCCTTTTGAGAAGTTTATCTAAAGGCGATGGCTACACATAGCGGGTATCATCCTCGGGTGCACAATATGATATTATTATTATTTTAAATAATTATGCTGGACAATTCACACAGCATTATCTAGCCCTACATATTAAATTAGTAAGTACCTATCTAATCACGACATGAACCATGAAATTCCTTTTTTTTTTTTTATACCATCAAATCCATCATGGATATCTTCCATCCCCGGTTGAAGATTATGTCAGACTCCTACTGACTAAAGCCTCACGAATTTCTCCGGGCACATATGCTAGGGATCGCGGGGACTTTCGGGAATACTTCCGCGAACCCCAACAGTTCCTATATTACCAAATTTAAAAAATATGATTGTTTAGAATTGTAAGCTAACATTAACAAAAACCCAAAAAAAAATTGTGCCCTGACAGGGTTTTAATTGTGTACCTACCCACTAAGATTACACCTAAGAAACTACCTGTATGCATGAAATGACAATAAATGATACGAATATATATTGAAATAATAATGCTCGGAGTTTCTCTGAAGGAAAGGAGTCGTAACGAATACCTCCGACAGAGAAACAAAGTTATCGACATAGCTCAAAGAATTAGCAAGCTGAAGTGGCAGTGGGCCGGCCATATCTCGCGAAGAACCGATGGCCGTTGGGGCAAACGTGTTCTTGAGTGGAGACCGCGACTCGGTAAACGTAGTGTATGACGACCTGCGAGCTATGGCGCTCATTGGGGGAGGCCTATGTCCAGCAGTGGACTTCTATAGGCTGATGATGAATATATACCTTAAATCTAACATACATAAAAAGCATTATCTTAAGTCTATGTAAGTTTATTATAATGTTTGTATTATTAAGTATTTGATTCCTTTTTTTAAATCTATATCTATTCTAATATTATAAACAGGAAAAGGTTTGAGTTTTTGTTTGTTTGTATTGAATAGGCTCCGAAACTACTGGACGGATTAGAAAAATTCTTTCACCGCTGAGAAGCTACACTATCCTATGTGAACATAGGCTGTATTATATTTTAGCGGGTGAAACCGCGGGAAACAGCTAGTATTTATTAAAGTGCCACCGTCTATATCGTTCCTTCATGACCAGTCCATCCTAAGATTACCTGGAAGAGATCACATATGACGTTATGGTGTTGCTGACGTCGGTATACGGCGGTATCCCCTTGCAGGCGGCCAGTGAAATGATATATCTATGTCAACTGAAGGGGAACTTGACCCGCCTCGGCTAAAACTCCTCACACAAGAAAGTAACTCTCACCACAAACGAACTGAGCTGTTCTTCATCATGAGGAAGTGCTCCACAGCGTAAAAGCTGCCTCCTCGCTGAAGCTCCAGTGTAGACTCTAGCCAGTGAACTGTACAGGCTGATGTTTACCTTGAGATGTTTGTATGTTTATTTAGCCTGCTTCCTGATCTGAAGCAAGTTTGTTGAACACCAAAGCTGCCTCCTCGTTGAGGCCCCAGTGTCGCCTCTAGCAGTGAACTGTACAGGCTGATGTTTACCTTGAGATGTTTGTATGTTTATTTAGCCTGCTTCCTGATCTGAAGCAAGTTTGTTGAACACCAAAGCTGCCTCCTTGTTGAGGCCCCAGTGTTGCCTCTAGCAGTGAACTGTACAGACTGATGTTTACCTTGAGATGTTTGTATGTTTATTCAGCCTGCTTCCTGATCTGAAGCAAGTTTGTTGAACACCAAAGCTGCCTCCTCGCTGAGGCCCCAGTGTTGCCTCTAGCAGTGAACTGTACAGGCTGATGTTTTTTACCTTGAGATGTTTGTATGTTTATTCAGCCTGCTTTCTGATCTGAAGCAAGTTTGTTGAACACCAAAGCTGCCTTCTCGTTGAGGCCCCAGTGTTGCCTCTAGCCAGTGAACTGTACAGACTGATGTTTACCTTGAGATGTTTGTATGTTTACTCAGCTTGCTTCCTGATCTGAAGCAAGTTTGTTGAACACCAAAGCTGCCTCCTCGCTGAGGCCCCAGTGTTGCCTCTAGCCAGTGAACTGTACAGGCTGATGTTTACCTTGAGATGTTTGTATGTTTATTCAGCCTGCTTCCTGATCTGAAGCAAGTTTGTTGAACACTAAAGCTGCCTCCTCGCTGAGGCCCCAGTGTTGCCTCTAGCAGTGAACTATACAGGCTGATGTTTTTTACCTTGAGATGTTTGTATGTTTATTCAGCCTGCTTTCTGATCTGAAGCAAGTTTGTTGAACACCAAAGCTGCCTCCTCGCTGAGGCCCCAGTGTTGCCTCTAGCAGTGAACTGTACAGGCTGATGTTTTTTACCTTGAGATGTTTGTATGTTTATTCAGCCTGCTTCCTGATCTGAAGCAAGTTTGTTGAACACTAAAGCTGCCTCCTCGTTGAGGCCCCGATGTTGCCTCTAGCCAGTGAACTGTACAGGCTGATGTTTACCTTGAGATGTTTGTATGTTTATTCAGCCTGCTTCCTGATCTGAAGCAAGTTTGTTGAACACCAAAGCTGCCTCCTCGTTGAGGCCCCAGTGTAGACTCTAGCCAGTGAACTGTACAGGCTGATGTTTACCTTGAGATGTTTGTATGTTTATTCAGCCTGCTTCCTGATCTGAAGCAAGTTTGTTGAACACTAAAGCTGCCTCCTCGCTGAGGCCCCAGTGTTGCCTCTAGCAGTGAACTGTACAGGCTGATGTTTTTTACCTTGAGATGTTTGTATGTTTATTCAGCCTGCTTCCTGATCTGAAGCAAGTTTGTTGAACACCAAAGCTGCCTCCTCGTTGAGGCCCCAGTGTTGCCTCTAGCCAGTGAACTGTACAGGCTGATGTTTACCTTGAGATGTTTGTATGTTTATTCAGCCTGCTTCCTGATCTGAAGCAAGTTTGTTGAACACCAAAGCTGCCTCCTCGCTGAGGCCCCAGTGTTGCCTCTAGCAGTGAACTGTACAGGCTGATGTTTTTTACCTTGAGATGTTTGTATGTTTATTCAGCCTGCTTCCTGATCTGAAGCAAGTTTGTTGAACACCAAAGCTGCCTTCTCGTTGAGGCCCCAGTGTTGCCTCTAGCCAGTGAACTGTACAGACTGATGTTTACCTTGAGATGTTTGTATGTTTACTCAGCTTGCTTCCTGATCTGAAGCAAGTTTGTTGAACACCAAAGCTGCCTCCTCGCTGAGGCCCCAGTGTTGCTTCTAGCAGTGAACTGTACAGGCTGATGTTTTTTACCTTGAGATGTTTGTATGTTTATTCAGCCTGCTTCCTGATCTGAAGCAAGTTTGTTGAACACCAAAGCTGCCTTCTCGTTGAGGCCCCAGTGTTGCTTCTAGCAGTGAACTGTACAGGCTGATGTTTTTTACCTTGAGATGTTTGTATGTTTATTCAGCCTGCTTCCTGATCTGAAGCAAGTTTGTTGAACACCAAAGCTGCCTCCTCGTTGAGGCCCCAGTGTTGCCTCTAGCCAATGAACTGTACAGGCTGATGTTTACCTTGAGATGTTTGTATGTTTATTTAGCCTGCTTCCTGATCTGAAGCAAGTTTGTTGAACACCAAAGCTGCCTCCTTGTTGAGGCCCCAGTGTTACCTCTAGCAGTGAACTGTACAGGCTGATGTTTTTTACCTTGAGATGTTTGTATGTTTATTCAGCCTGCTTCCTGATCTGAAGCAAGTTTGTTGAACACCAAAGCTGCCTCCTTGTTGAGGCCCCAGTGTTACCTCTAGCAGTGAACTGTACAGGCTGATGTTTACCTTGAGATGTTTGTATGTTTATTTAGCCAGCTTCCTGATCTGAAGCAAGTTTGTTGAACACCAAAGCTGCCTTCTCGTTGAGGCCCCAGTGTTGCTTCTAGCAGTGAACTGTACAGGCTGATGTTTTTTACCTTGAGATGTTTGTATGTTTATTCAGCCTGCTTCCTGATCTGAAGCAAGTTTGTTGAACACCAAAGCTGCCTCCTCGTTGAGGCCCCAGTGTTGCCTCTAGCCAATGAACTGTACAGGCTGATGTTTACCTTGAGATGTTTGTATGTTTATTTAGCCTGCTTCCTGATCTGAAGCAAGTTTGTTGAACACCAAAGCTGCCTCCTTGTTGAGGCCCCAGTGTTACCTCTAGCAGTGAACTGTACAGGCTGATGTTTTTTACCTTGAGATGTTTGTATGTTTATTCAGCCTGCTTCCTGATCTGAAGCAAGTTTGTTGAACACCAAAGCTGCCTCCTTGTTGAGGCCCCAGTGTTACCTCTAGCAGTGAACTGTACAGGCTGATGTTTACCTTGAGATGTTTGTATGTTTATTTAGCCTGCTTCCTGATCTGAAGCAAGTTTGTTGAACACCAAAGCTGCCTCCTTGTTGAGGCCCCAGTGTTACCTCTAGCAGTGAACTGTACAGGCTGATGTTTTTTACCTTGAGATGTTTGTATGTTTATTCAGCCTGCTTCCTGATCTGAAGCAAGTTTGTTGAACACCAAAGCTGCCTCCTCGTTGAGGCCCCAGTGTTGCCTCTAGCCAATGAACTGTACAGGCTGATGTTTACCTTGAGATGTTTGTATGTTTATTTAGCCTGCTTCCTGATCTGAAGCAAGTTTGTTGAACACCAAAGCTGCCTCCTCGTTGAGGCCCCAGTGTTGCCTCTAGCCAGTGAACTGTACAGGCTGATGTTAATCTTGAGATGTTTGTATGTTTATTCAGCCTGCTTCCTGATCTGAAGCAAGTTTGTTGAACACCAAAGCTGCCTCCTCGTTGAGGCCCCAGTGTTGCCTCTAGCCAGTGAACTGTACAGGCTGATGTTTACCTTGAGATGTTTGTATGTTTATTTAGCCTGCTTCCTGATCTGAAGCAAGTTTGTTGAACACCAAAGCTGCCTCCTCGTTGAGGCCCCAGTGTTGCCTCTAGCCAGTGAACTGTACAGGCTGATGTTAATCTTGAGATGTTTGTATGTTTATTCAGCCTGCTTCCTGATCTGAAGCAAGTTTGTTGAACACCAAAGCTGCCTCCTCGTTGAGGCCCCAGTGTTGCCTCTAGCCAATGAACTGTACAGGCTGATGTTTACCTTGAGATGTTTGTATGTTTATTTAGCCTGCTTCCTGATCTGAAGCAAGTTTGTTGAACACCAAAGCTGCCTCCTTGTTGAGGCCCCAGTGTCGCCTCTAGCAGTGAACTGTACAGACTGATGTTTACCTTGAGATGTTTATATGCTTGGTCGGCCAGCTTCCTGATGCGATGGGCTTGCTTGTTGAAGGCCAGGGCTGCCTCCTCGCTGAGGTCCCAGCTGGGAGTGTTGCCGACGTAGTTGCGGAGGCGTTTGACTGTCTCCAAGCAGCTGGGATGTTTTAGCAGCATGAGTGGTTTCATCTCGAGTTCTAGAAAGAAGAAAAGAAAGAAAATACATTTATTTGATACTATACATAACACGACACATTTCATAACAGGTAAATAGACAAACAGAAAAAATTTATACGAAGGATACATAGACAATAGATAAAACATACAGATAGGTATAAATTGAGTGTTATATAATGTGTGTAATGTGTCAGTAATGTGCCGCTACAAGCCGAAGTTAGTAGCGGCGCTGAGTTCTGAGGGAAAAATTTAGGGTAAGATTTGGCGACCACAATTTCCCTGTTCTGAGCAACCATACTGGTGGTCGCTTGGAACAACACCCGAAACATAATATTTCCAGATCGTCCAAACATTCCCAATGCGGGAATCGAACTCGCAACCTCCTGTTTCACGGACCTTCGTCCGCCGTGCTGCATCGGTCGTCAAAGCAGTGGATAGTAAAGTAAAGTAAAGTAAAAAATCATTTATTTCTTTAGGCTTACAAAATAAGCACTTAGACAAGTCATATTTTATACATTAAATTATTATCAAATAAAATTATTTTACTATTCAGTTCAATTTTTTGTCCACTAGTGGAAGAAGTGAAAAAGAAACCACTAGCATGTTCATCTCTTATATGTCTAATACATGGTTATTTGCCTATTTAAGTCTAAATATAATATGATTCGATACATGTCAATATTTAAGTAAAGCTATGCACAATAACAAATTACTTACATACTATTGTCTGTGCGAAACTGAGCGACATCTGGCCAAGCATTAACATCATTGAGATAATCATTTATGGAGTAGAAAGCCTTCTTGATGAGATTTATTTTTATGTAATTTTTAAATTTACGAATAGGGAGCTCAGTTGCTTCAGATGGAAGCTTATTATAGAAGCGCACGCTATTGCCCATAAATGATTTCCCTACCTTGTGTAATCTAAATGATGGGATGAGTAACTTGTTCTTGTTTCTTGTATTTCTATTGTGAACATCACACTTTTTCATAAGGTTATCCTTATTTTTGTGGGTATACATTAGATTTTCATAGATATATTGCGATATTACAGTCAGAATATTAATGTTTTTAAATAATTCCCTCAAAGAATCTCGTGGCTTCAATTTATAAATAGCGCGTACCGCCCTTTTTTGAAGAACAAATATGGTCTGGATGTCAGCTGCCTGTCCCCAAAGCAAAATACCATAAGACATAATACTATGGAAGTAACTGAAATAAACTAACCTAGATGTGTCTTCATTGGTAATATATCTAATTGTTCGAACTGCATAAGCTGCAGAACTAAGTCTACCTGCCAGAGCCTCTATTTGCGACCTCCATTGAAGAGAAGAATCAATATGTAACCCTAGGAATACAGTAGAGTCTACAAGGTGAACAATCTCATCCTTCAGCATTATTTTTGTTGGGAGTTCTCTTACATTCGGTAGCATGAATTTTATACATTTAGTCTTTTTAGCATTGAGTAGTAGATTATTGGCGGTGAACCAATCTAGTATTTGTGAAAGCGAATTATTTACATCGTCATAGTTATATTTATTTCTATCAACTTTAAAAATCAATGAAGTATCATCAGCAAATAAGACTATATCACAAAGATCTTTTGCTAAAAACGGAAGATCATTTACATATACTAAAAATAAAAAAGGACCTAATATTGATCCTTGCGGGACGCCTAGTTCAAGTTTTGATCCTCTAGATCTTTCTTTACCAATATCTACTTTTTGAACTCTATCAGCTAAATATGATTGCATAAGGTCTAGTGCCTTGTTACTAATTCCATAGTGTTCCAACTTCCTAATTAGTGTACCATGATCCACGCAATCAAAAGCCTTAGAAAGGTCACAGAATACTCCAATAGCGTTTTTTGCTTTATCCCAGGCATCTAATATATGTTTTAATAGAACTGTGCCAGCATCGGTTGTCGATCTACCCTTGGTGAAGCCAAACTGATTTTTATGAAACAGCCTGTTAAGGTTGAAGTGTGAAGTCAACTGAGTGAGGATAATTTTTTCGAAAATTTTACTTATTGCAGGAAGTATTGAAATTGGCCTGTAATTGGCCGGATCAGTATGGCTACCAGATTTGTAAAGAGGAACCAGTTTACTACATTTCATAAGATCAGGAAAAACTCCTGCGTCTACACAATTATTGAAAATATGGGCCAAGCAGGGAGCCACTTCCTTAATAATTGAACTTAGTACTTTCGTTGAAATGCCCCAGAGATCCTCAGTATTTTTGATGTTTATAGATTTAAAAGTTTTTACAATGTAATTACCATTTACGTGACTAAAGATAAAGACTTCCTTACATTTCTCAACAGATGATTCTAATAATTCAACTGCCTTTGATACATGATACATGCAGATGAGACAAAAAAATTATAATATCATATATATATAGTAATCATATATAATAATAATAATAATGATGATTGACTTGTTTATGGCAGACGTCCGCAATCTCCCCTATAGCCCGATTACCCAGTCCATCCATCCATCATAATAGCCTGGTTTTATTTCTTTCATTTTTCTTTGCAATAGTCTCTACACCTGGCGGATACCATCTTTGGGTGTATCATATTGTGCACCCGAGGATGATACCCGCTATGTGTAGCCATCGCCTTTAGATTAACTTCTCAAAGGGCCTCTGTGCTGTTGGCTTCGGCCCCACGCAAGCCTTCCAAAGGACCGGGTCACTTTATGGCCCGAGATCATGGTAAATGAGAGACATAATAATGATATTATAATAATCTTACCTATTGAAACTATCATGGTTATTAACACTAAAGTCATTTAAAACGGGATGTTTACCATGATTTGATTTTACCATGATAACTGAATGTATGTTATTCCGTAATCATGGCGCATAAAACTGTGGAGCTATATTGAAAAACTCAAAAATCTAATCATGGTAAATATCCCGTTTTAAATGACTTTAATATATTACCTAGCAACTCTTCCATAAGCTTCAAACACAGGTCCGTATCAGCCTTCTCCAGCGACAAACAAGTCTTGATCTGAGCATCGATCTCGATGAGTCTCATCTCAGTTTTCAGGAACTCCACGCGGGATTTCTTCTCCTCTGTCTCTCTCTCCTTGTCCAGGGTTTCTCTCTCTTCATCGTTGAGATTGAGGTCCATGACTAGCTGGCCTTGGATGGAACTGGCTACGATTTGACCTCGTTCTGTGGATAGATAGATAGAAAATACTTTATATTATACCACACAAAACCGAAAACAATACAGGAATAAACAATAGAATAAAGGAAATATAAAAGGCGGCCTTATCGCTGAGAGCGATCTCTTCCAAGCAACCTTTCCAACCGTGGACAAAGGTATAGTAAAGTTAGTGAAGCTTAGAATGGATGCGCTGCTAAAAGATTATTTTTTAATTTACACAGCATCATCTAGCTCCAAACTAAGCAGAGCTAAACAAACATTCGAATCTCGAGGCGGGAATCGAACCCACAACAAGCTCCTGCATCGCAGGCAGACCTTCGTCAGATCGATACCGCCGCGCCACATCGGTCGTCATTTGATTAATAGATCGATACCGCCGCGCCACATCGATCGTCATTTGATTGATAGATCGATACCGCCGCGCCACATCGGTCGTCATTTGATTAATAGATCGATACCGCCGCGCCACATCGGTCGTCATTTGATTGATAGATCGATACCGCCGCGCCACATCGTTCGTCATTTGATTGATTGATAGATCGATACCGCCGCGCCACATCGGTCGTCATTTGATTGATAGATCGATACCGCCGCGCCACATCGGTCGTCATTTGATTGATTGATAGATCGATACCGCCGCGCCACATCGGTCGTCATTTGATTGACAGATCGATACCGCCGCGCCACATCGGTCGTCATTTGATTGATAGATCGATACCGCCGCGCCACATCGGTCGTCATTTGATTGACAGATCGATACCGCCGCGCCACATCGGTCGTCATTCGATTGATAGATCGATACCGCCGCGCCACATCGGTCGTCATTTGATTGATAGATCGGAAGTCTTTATTTGCAACTTCAGACATACACAACACATACAAAATACAACAATTACACAGTACACTAGGAAAACAAACAATAATGTAACAGTTGAGAGCTGACAAAAAAAAAACAATGATAAAATTAAAATCTAGGAAAATGTCTGTATGTGCTGCAGTATGTCAAAAAGGCATTGGCTCAGCGGAATATGTTGCTAAAGCACTACAAAGGGTACAAAGGGTGGGCTTAATCTTAATAAATCGACGACCGATGTGGCGCGGAGGGCGAAGGTCCGCCTGCGACGCATGAGGTTGCGGGTTCGATTCCCGCCTCGGAACAAATGTGTGTACGATCTGCGGATATTTGTTCCGGGTGTTCTGGTCGTTTTCTATGTATAATAAAAAATATCTATCTATGTAATATATTGTATTATGTATATCAGTTATCTAGTACCCATAACACAAGCTCTGCTTACCATGGGGCTAGATAATGCTGTGTGAATTGTCCAGCATTATTTATTATTTATTTATTATTTATTAATGCCGAGGCATTTTCTACCTGCCGACCAGTACTGATGATGTACTGATGACTGAGCTACTAATGTGTTTAAAATATCATCATCATCATCATCAGCCTATATTAGTCCACTGCTGGACATAGGCCTCCCCCAATGAGCGCCATAGCGCCCTGTCTTCAGCTTGACGCATCCAGCATCTACCTGCAGTGTGCTGTTTAAAATATGGCCGTATGAATCTTACCTAGCTGCATCCTCAGCGTGATAGCATTCCTAGCTGCCTGCTTGTCCCACTGAAGCCGGGAGGCCTCGTTCTTGAATGTCACTGGCCGGGACTGGAACAGCTTTATGCCAACATACTTTGCGCTTGGCAGGTAAGCGATGAGGATATTCTCTTTCTCTGCGTCAGCTGTAGAATAGAAGTAGAATACAATTTAGAATCTCTTTAGAATATAAATAAAATTCGAGCCCCTCACTCTTCGTTTTCAAGCGTAAAGTCAAAGAGCATTATCTATCTTCATAATTCTGTTGTATTTTATGTATATATTATATGTATATTATGTAAGTATTGAATTTATTTATTTTTGGAATTTAGGTTATATAGTATTTTATATTTGTTATTGTTATATAGTATATATTAGTATAAGTAATAAGTTAGTTAAAATTTAATCTTTTGTCTATTTCTTATTTCATTTCGTTTATGCACATGTACCCACTTCTCTCTTCACTTTGTCTCTCTCTCCCAATAAGGTTTGCTGGAAGAGAACTCTTTTTAGGGTTAAGTTCGCCTTTGTTTAAATTTTCTAGAATAAGTTTTGTGTTATTTTATTTTCGTGCAAGAAGTATAAATAAATAAATAAAATATAACTACGTACTGCTCGCAGATTTGCTTACATGGTTAATGTAAAAACTACCTGGATAAAACATAACCTATATGTATACTTTCGAAACTATCATGGTTATTATAACACAAAAATCATTTATAACGGGATATTTACCATGTTTGTTTCAGTTATTCCGAAAAATATTGTGACGATTAATTAGAAAACTCAAAAATAAAATTATAGTAAACATCCAGTCAGAAATGACTTTTGTATTTTTCACATGACTCTGGGGCCATTATTAGAGTTTTTAATATCGTTGGGTTAATAATGTCTGAGGTTATTTCTTACATAAAACCATAGAACCTTACAATTTTCATCATCCGCCTATGTAAGTCCACTTCTATACATAGGCCTCCCCTAAACAAGCTTTATCCCTTTTTTAATTTAATTCTTACTGGACTTACATACGCTGATGAGGATGGATGATGGATATAATTCGTGATTTTTAATTACAATAAGCCTGTACGTTTTAATTTGCCCAATCAATGGAGTATTTTTGCCTTTGTATTTATTAATTGTAACAGTTGGCAATTTGAATCAAAAGCACAATAAATACAACAACATTTATTCGTTTCAATCAACAACTATTTAATTACACACAACACAACACAACATAAAATTCCTTTAATTATAAATTTAATCAGTTCCTTTTAAACCAAACCGCTACTTATTCTGATATTTCTTATTTCTCCATTCAATAAATCTACTATTAGCAATAGAATTATTTTTCAGGATCAATTCACTAGTTTCCTTTTCAGCAACTGATGTTTCTTCTTTGTATCCAACCTTTTTCATGTGTTCAGAGTAAAATCTATTGAAGCCAATATCCCCAAGTTTTATGTCCATAATACAATGCAATGTCTTCGTTGGTTGCTTTTGAAATATCTTAAAAAACTCATCTTTTTCAGGTATTTTGTGTTCATTACGAACCTCGTCTTCAAGAATGTCCATACCGGTTATATTTTCAATACCAGTGTAGTCCAAATCAGTGTACTTCAAAGAAGCCATAGAGCACTTTGATAGGTCACGGCTCAGCATTTTGACTTCAGACTGACTGCGGCTCAAAGTTTTTATGGATAGTACTTGAGGAAAATCTTGAGAGTTATCAATGTGATCATCGTTGAGAACATTCAGAGATCCGAGTAAAAGACCACCAAGGGACTGTGATTTCATACGTTTGACTGCAGTGGTGGGTTGAGATTCCATTTCGATATCCATCGATCCATACATTGTGTTTTGTACTACACTGTCTGTATTCGTGTATAAGCTATAATAATCCACATTGTCAATAGTCTCATTGTTATCATAATTAAGTGGAATATGGCTGATATTATTTGCTTCAGTATAAGTTGGTATTGGAGAATCGCTTGCGTTGACTTGAGTAAGTGTTTGAGTATCTTCAAACAGAAGTTGGCTGCTTTGAGACCAAGATTTATTCCTTTCACAGGATTGGTTATCTTGAAGATTCGATAATTGGGTTAGTGGTATAAAGCCGAAATTATTGGGTGAAACTTTGTTACCTTCATTTTTAGTTTCTTTTAGACATTGGCTGGCTTCAAATAAGTTTTGTTTTGATTGGCGTTCGGATTTCGCCTTAGAAGTTTGTGCATCAATCACAATTTGAGAAGCTTTTATGGGAGCCATAAATTTCTTAGGTTTCTTGGTAACTTTAGTTGTTGGTGTGAGATTATTGCCGAATTTCGGCACAATTTTCGGCTTGGTTGGTTCATTTGCAATTATTTTACTAACATTTGGTGTTCCGCCTGCGAAATTAACAATAAAACTTTTAATTTTCTTCATATAAAATCACACACAACATTTATTAGTAAGATCGAATGAGTAAGTTTATTTCGTATAAGTTTAGTAAAAATCAATATAAAGCATGTATTATATGATGTATTCCACTGTATTGATAATATAACAAGGATAAAACCAGATAAAAGTAAACGTAAAATAATACATTACCAGTTTTGTTATTTTTATCAGATAAACACACATTTTGTACTTTCTTTTTCACGTTTTCATCATATCCAACGAAAGTATCAATTTCCATGTTTGTTGAATTATTTTCTAAAAAAACCCGCTGTTTTTTTAAAAGAAGTTTGAAAACATCGTAAATTATTATTGTAAAACTTTTTCAATGAAAACTTTACGCGCCATGTCGAAAATTTTTGAAATACGAACATTGTTTTCTTTTTTGCAAACTTGGACTTTACATTCTACCATTCCATTTTGTATTCTACCAAATAGCTACCAAGCCTTTAGAAGTACTGAGGTATTCAATGTTTTACAAAAAATATTTTAATTTTTTTACCAGCTGTGACCCGCGGCTTCGCCCGCGTGGAAATGTCTGCGCAATTTTCCTAATATTTTGAGATGAATGAAATCTGTAAAGCCGTTCTCAAGTAAACTAGTACGGGATTGCTATAATAATATATAAAATAATAATACCTGGTCTGAAAGGCTGTTTCAACTCTTCAAGCTCCGACTGAAAAAGATAATTCACGATTACAAAACATTCAATCATTAATTAATCACGTAACTAGTTTTTTCCGACTTTCTATGAAATAAACTCAAATGAAATATGCGTGAATTAAAATCGAATGAAGGTCGATCTGAAGTTAGAGGCAATTTGAGTTTTTCATAATTCTATTTAACCAAAGGTTGTCTGGAAGAGATTTACAATGGGCGGCCTTATTGTTTTTGAGCGATAATGCAGCCCATTGTACTTTAATGGTCCTTATCTTAATAGAATTTGGTTCTGTGAATTTTTGTATGTATATAAATATATTGCCGACCTCTGTGGCACGGCGGACGAAGGTCCGCCTGCGACGAAGGAGGATGCGGGTTCGATTCCCGTCTCGGGACAAGTTTCTATACGATCTGCAGATATGTTTTCCGGGTGTTCTGGTCGTTTTCTATATATATTAAACAGTATCTATCTATGTAATGTATTGTTATGATTATTATGTATAACGGTCATCTACAAGTTCACCCATAACACAAGCTCTGCTTAGCTTGGGGCTAGATGATGCTGTGTGGATTGTCCAGCATTATTTATTATAGATATATGTCAGGCATCTATACCTGTGTTACAGCATTATAGCTCGCAATATTCCTGTCCTTAGGCTCCGGTATTTCCTTCTCGCTCTCGACGACGGCGGGCGACACACCCCGACGCGGCTTCTTAGGCGCTGGCGACGAAACTGCCGTGTCTTCTGGTTGCTCGTCCACGAATCTGTACAAATTAAATTAAAGCAATGTATTGTATTGTATGGTGGCCTAGGGATATGCGGCGGCGTCAGGCAGACCACCTGCCCGATGGTCAGAGTACGTGGGGGCTGCAGGGAAGCAGTGGATACGACTGGCACAAGATCGCCAGGGGTACAGAGATAAGGAAGAGGCCTATACTCAGCAGTGGATGGTACCGGCTTGTTAGATAGATAGATTGTATAGAAACACAGACAAAACTATTTCTAAATTTAATTAGTAGTAGGTTCATTAAATATATTGATTTGCATGATATGTTGTATTTGCCTAGCATAGATATCTAACACGCTAGGTTTGTAAATCTTGTGTTATACACAAGCTCTACAAGCAAACTGACGACCAATGTGGCGCGGTGGGCGATGGTCCGCCTGCAACGCAGGAGGTTCCGGGTTCGATTCCCGCCTCGGAACAAATGTGTGTACGATCTGCAGATATTTGTTCCGAGTGATCTGGTCGTTTTCTATGTATAATAAAAAAAATATCTATATATGTAATATATTGTCTTATGTATATCAGTTATCTAGTACCCATAACACAAGCTCTGCTTACCATGGGGCTAGATAATGCTGTGTGAATTGTCTATTTATTAAAAAAAAAAAAAAAAAAAAAACCTATATAAAATAAATTACGTCAACTTTATTAATAAATAATAAAAAATGCTGGGACAGTCCAATGTATGGCAGTGCGATGTCATTTTTGTATATTCTGTCTAGGCAATCTAGGGTCCTACCTAAGCTAATCCCTGTGCTTGGCAATCTAGGGTCCTACCTAAGCTAATCCCTGTGCTTGGCAATCTAGGGTCCTACCTAAGCTAATCCCTGTGCTTGGCCTACTGATAACCGATGACCAATCCTCCGGAAACGACTGAATATGGGATAATCTCAAAAATAGCTCAAAAAAAGTTATGCAAATCTATACTTAATATAATAATGAATCACTGAATGTGTTGCTAAGCGCAATCTCGAGGGCAGCTGAACCGATTTCGCTAATTCTTCTTTAGAATATTCCATGAAGTACGAGGATGGTTCTTACGGAAAAAAGAGAAAAATTTAAAAAAATGCCTGAAACAAATGACCACCCGGGCGAAGCCGGGAATGGCCGCTAGTGATGAATAATTGTGTCTGTCACAATCGCAAACACAGCTTTGTTCTAAAAAGCTGCATTTCGGCAAATGACATTATAATTTATGGATAACCTTAGAACATTAGTGTAAACTTTAACACTCATGCTATCGAGTTGTCGGTTATCCAAATGTAGCATTCGTTTTAAGTGATTTGACATTCATGTTACAAGTTGTATCAAGATATTACACATTATATAGAAAGAAAGAAAGAAAATATGTTTATTCACCTTAAAACTATACACAACAAACTTAAACTACGCAAATTATTACTACCTACATATATTACAAATTATTGTGCGTAGCAGTGTTCATGGCAAATATGGCCTTCACTCAGCATTGTGCTGGGTGCCCACTAATGTGTCCACCCAGCGCTGATGTTCAGTGAAGACCAGAGGGATCGTGGTCGTATATCATTACAACGTGCACATTGTAATGCTTGGTTCTACTCCTTCACTGATGTATACCCGTTTTGTATTATTACACGCGAATGCTCCCGGTGAGGGAACACCTTTGTATCGACTAAGCGCTCCTGGCGCGCGTGCCATGAATGACCGCACCGGGAGTGCGTTCCGCGGTACGCGTTCCAAATATTTGAACCATATCAACAAAGCGCGCCTGGCGCGCGTGGCTACTGTTGCAGTGTTTGATAGTTCAACATGCAGGCCAGTCGTGTAGGAGCAGCAGCGTTTATAGCGGCAGCTTTGGTTGTCGATTGCGCGGAACGCAACAAACACACAAAATACTATTGGGTCCGTCTTAACACTTTGACTGCGATTTTTTTTCGACGACTGTGATCTTTTTTTTAACCTAAAAAATTCGTGCTGCCGCTCTACACAGCGGTTGTGTTGCGCCGCACATGCGTTTCGTTCGAAAAATATTACGGCTGTGCTGAGTCACACAGATCTGTATTTTCTCAGCCGCTGCGCTAGTGTGGATTTACGCATATTAGTCACTTGTAGAAAACACATACCGTGTGATTTCAGCACTCAAATTGTTAACTGGCGCGCGCTACAACTGAGCTACCTTTGATACGCGGTTAAAAACCGACACCAGTTGGAACGGCCCGCTCCACGTTCATGCGTTCCAACGAACACATTGGCGCGCGTTTCATTTCGCGCGGCCGGAACGCGTGCCAATGTTCGTCCTCTTGGAGCGCGAAGTCGATACGCGGCTTTACGTTGTTAATACTTTTGGACCGATATGCCATTCCTACCTCTTTGGTCTAATCTTCCTGCCGCTTCTGCTAACTACTTCTTCTTCTTTTTTCTCCTCTTCATCTTCTGCGTCCTTCTTGGCCTTCCCGCGCGGGGTCTTAGCCTCTTTGGCTTTAGGGGTGGCCGGGGTCTTCGGGGCCTCTTTAGGCGCCTTCTTCTTTGCGGCCTGTAATTAATTGTTGCAATTATTTAAATATAATTTACTAGCGACTTGCCCCGGCTTCGCACAGATACAAATGCATGTATTTATTTATTTATTTAACGTACAAAACACATCACAATCACATTCTATTATAATTAACCTTCCTCTTGAATCAATCTATTTATTTAAAAAAACCGCATCAAAACCCGTTGCGTAGTTCATTTTCTTCGCGTAAATATCTAAGTATACAACATAGGGACAGACAGACAGACAGACAGCGGGAAGCGACTGTTGTTTATACTACGAGTATATAGTGATATACTAATAGTGTGTGGTGTATACTAGCTTGTGCACGCTGCTGCATATTTTGTAAGGAGCCTTTTTACAAAGGATGTGTTTGACAGTTCGTATGAATTTATTTAATTTGTCCCGTAAATTTAAAAACTGTTTCAAACTGATGAAAATGCGATGTGGCGCGGTGGGCGAAGGTCCGCCTGCGACGCAGGAGGTTGCGGGTTCGATTCCCGCCTCGGAACAATTGTGTGTACGATCTGCAGATATTTGTTCCGGGTGTTCTGGTCGTTTTCTATGTATAATAAAAAATATCTATCTATGTAATGTATTGTATTATGTATATCAGTTATCTAGTACCCATAACACAAGCTCTGCTTACCATGGGGTTAGATAATGCTGTGTGAATTGTCCAGCATTATTTATTATAATAATAAGACTTTCAAACTAAGGATATCGAAAGCGGTTTTTAATTTTTTCAATGCAATCTAATGATGATGATCTAGGTAGATGCTGCATGCGGCAAGCTGAAGACAGGGCGCTCATTGGGGGAGGCCTATGTCCAGCAGTGGACTGCTATAGGCTGATGATGATGATGATGAATCTAATGACTATCTTAGCTTAACTTTCTTTTGTGGTGGCTTGGGTGTTACTGCGGCCATTATAGGCATATTGTGATCGCCACTTTGTCACTATATTAAGCTTGTTTAAAATTTGTTAAATAGGCAAATAACCATGTATTAGACATATAAGAGATGAACATACTAGTGGTCTCTTTTTCACTTCGTACAAAAAATTGAAATGAACAGTAAAATAATTTTATTTGATAACATATGACTTGTCTAAGTGCTTATTTTGTAAGCCTAAAGAAAAAAATGATATTGAATGTTTTTTTTTTTTAAGCTTTAGTTTTGAAAACATAAGAAATAATTATTAATCTATTAATTATCTAAGCTTACCTTTCCTTCGTCTATAACCAGAGCCCCAGTCTCATCTGAATCCTCTACGGCGCCATCGGCTACAGTGCTGTTAAGCGTCTGAAATAACAACGAAATTACATCAGTGGGCTTCTAAAATTCATCATCATCATCATCAGCCTATAGCAGTCCACTGCTGGACATAGGCCTCCCCCAATGAGCGCCACAGCGCCCTGTCTTCAGCTTGCCGCATCCAGCATCTACCTGCAGTCTTTCGCAGGTCGTCATCCCACCTGGTCGGAGGGCGTCCTACACTACGTTTACCGAGTCGTGGTCTCCACTCAAGAACACGTTTGCCCCATCGGCCATCGGTTCTTCTCGAGATATGGCCGGCCCACTGCCACTTCAGCTTGCTAATTCTTTGAGCTATGTCGATAACCTTGGTTCTCTGTCGGATGTATTCGTTACGAATCCTATCCTTCAGAGAAACTCCGAGCATAGCTCTCTCCATAGCTCGCTGAGCGACTTTGAACTGGTGGACCAGCCCTATCGCGAGTGTCCAAGTCTCAAAAAAAAAATCTAAAATTAATTTAATGGAATTACGTCACAGAGTTCAGTTCCTAAATAATGAAAATGGGCTTAAAGCTTAGTTTTAAACAAAGAATCATCGAAATCGGTTGGCTTGAGTTATTCGTCCATTTGTCGCGCACATACTTAACACTTTGACTGCGGTTTTTTTTCGACGACTGCGATCTTTTTTTTTACCTAAAAAATTCGAGCTGCCGGTCTACACAGCGGTTGTGTTGCGCCGCACGTGCGTTTCGTTCGAAAAATATGACAGCTCTGCTGAGTCACAATCCATCTGTATTTTCTCAGCCGCTGCGCTAGTGTGGATTTACGCATATTAGTCACTTGAAGAAAACTCATACCGTGCGTTTTCAGCACTCAAAGTGTTAATGCAAATTTAAGACTGACAATGGCATCCATGAGAAAACCTATATGGTTTTCTCATGGATGCCATTGTCAGAACTGGACCAAATTGAAATGGGAACACACTGGAAGCCCCAGCTTTCAAATATCATTTAAATCGGTTCACCCAGTCGAAAGTTATGAGGTAACGAACATAAAAATAACCATTTCAATTGAGAACCTCTTTTTTAACACTTTGAATGCTGAAAACGCACGGTATGAGTTTTCTACAAGTGACTAATCTGCGAAAATCCACACTAGCGCAGCGGCTGAGAAAATATAGATCTTTGTGACTCAGCAGAGGTGTAATATTTTTCCGACGACACGTAAGTGAGGCGCAACACAACCGCTGTGTAGAGCGGCAGCACGAATTTTTTAGGTAAAAAAAAAGATCGCAGTCGTCGAAAAAAAACCGCAGTCAAAGTGTTAAAGTAGGTTAAGAAATCAAGCGCTCTTATACTAAATCGCAGTTAAAATATGTTTTTTAAGCGAATGTCAGCCCCCTCGACAAACCAACGCGATAACTTAGACGACCGATGTGGCGCGGTGGGCGAAGGTCCGCCTGCGACGCAGGAGGTTTGAGGGGTTCGATTCCCGCCTCGGAACAAATGTGTGTACGATCTGCAGATATTTGTTCCGGGTGTTCTGTTCGTTTTCTATATATAATAAAAAATATTTATCTATGTAATGTATTGTATTATGTATATCATTCATCTAGTACCCATAACACAAGCTCTGCTTAGCTTGGGGCTAGATGATGCTGTGTGAATTGTCCAGCATTATTTATTATTATTATTTTATTTAAAATATGTTTTTAAGCGAATGTCAGCCCCCTCGACAAACCAACGCGATAACTCAACGTGTTGGCTTTGGCTTAGGCTTGATTTGGATACTGTATGGATTTCTAGACATACATCAACTAATCTTTATGTTGTGCATTGAGTTCAATCCAAATTTAGAGGTAAATTATACCCCGTCCACTCTCCTATTTGCTGTTTGTATTTTTTGTTTACACCGTAGATGGAGCTATGGAAAGAGCTATGCTCGAAGTTTCTCTGAAGGATAGGATTCGTAACGAGAATGCATCCGATTCATTAAAAAAAGCGATAAACATAATGTAAATACTAGAAATAAGAATAAACTCGCTGTTCCCACAACTAGACTACATAAGATAAGTGCATCTTTTAAAGGGCAATGTATACGCTTCTACAACAAAACTCCAAGTGAGTTGCAAAAATTATCAATAAATAAATTTAAAAAAATTGTGAAGCATATTCTTTGTATATTCGTGTATATTGTTAGTTCATATTCTACAAAATATCAGATTATCTAGAAGATAAAAAAGCTTGGAACGAGTTTTGCTCCAACTCAAAATCTAACAACTTACAGATAAGCAAATCATAATTGTACTAGACACATAAGTTATGAACATACTAGTGGTTTCTTCTCACTTCTTCCGCTGGTGGACAAAAAATTGAAGTGAACATCAATATAATAATGAATAGTATAAAATATGACTTGTCTAAGTGCTTATTTGTATTATTCATTTAATTTCTTTTAATGTCATAGAGAACCAAAGTAATCGACATAGCTCTAAGAATAAGCAAGCTGAAGTGGCAGTGGGCCAGCCATATCTCGCGAAGAACCGACGGCTGCTGGGACAAACGTATTCTTGAGTAGAGACCACGACTCGGTGAACGTAGCGTAGGACGCCCTCCGGCCAGGTGGGATGGCTACGAACGTGGCCATTACTACCAACATAACCATGATAGTTTCAAAAGTTTAAATGGGTACACAATGCCTAAATACCCTGTCAGTGCACGGCACGGGCGCGAGCGTTTGTGGGCAGACATAACGATCTACCCTCATTTTTTGAATTTTGCTACGAACGTGGCCACTACCACCAACATAACCATGAGTTTCAAAAGTTTAAATGGGTACACAATGCCTAAATAACCTACAGTGCACAGCAATTTTTAGGTTATTGCTTGTAGGTAAGATTGTTAACTTTACTACTATCAAATTCTTACCTCGTCATCGGCAACATCATTGGCTGTGGTGTCGACCGTCTCATCCATGTCGTTGATGGCTGAATCGTTGGCTGTCTCGTCTGCCGGGGCGTCAGCGCCGGCCTACAAATATAAATAGATATATAAATCATCATCATCATCAGCCTATAGCAGTCCACTGCTGGACGCCTCCCCCAATGAGCGCCATAGCACCCATAGTCACGCCATAGTCTTCAGCTTGCCGCATCCAGCATCTACCTGCAGTCTTTCGCAGGTCGTCATCCCACCTGGTCGGAGGGACATATATAAATAATGCTTGACAATCCACCGCATAGTCGAGTGCTCGGCCTAGCAAAACGCCGAGAGGAGAGACTCACTCGGACCCCATTATATTTACTGGGCCGAGGAGTACCCAACCGGCGAACACTCGCCACTTGATGGATACACGTACTTTTCCCGTGAATTTTTCTCACATGGGTAGTAAAATATTTCTGAAAAGTGGAATTGATTGACTAAGTCGCCGCAATTTTAAAAATATGTCTAAAAACTCACTCGGCCACAGCACTGTCCGAGCCCACTGACATTTTGCTGTCTCGCCACTATGTATATATATATATAGGCGTCCTCATCGATTTCGATGACGGCGACCCTAGATAATCACGGCTTTTTTCTATCATGAGCTCTAATATGGCTCGCTAGACCGAACTTGGTCTTGAATATCCTACGGCACGCATGGCAGTAGAGTTGGCCCGATGAGTCACTCTACTCAATAACTGTAACAGGCTATCAGATTGGTGAAGCTTACCTCCACGGGAACTCCCACAACTTCCTCCAACGGCACGTTGTTAGTGAAGTCGTGATCAATCTGCCGCACGCCTTCGTTGAAGTCACGTCGCTTCTGAGTCTTAGTCAGGAACTTGTCTTTGTTCTCGGCATAGTCGAATATCATGTTTGAAGGGAGGTTTGCACTGAAAAGGTTATAATCAAATTAATTCGTATGTAAGGTTTACTACAGTTTGTTGTTGATTGTGTTGGAGATCACTAACGTTTCGCTTCTAAGCGATAAGGCCGCATATTGTAAATTTTTTTTATAATGTTAGCCATGTTATAGCGTTATTAATATAATATGTACCTTCATTATTAGTAGTTATTATATTGACGAGTTTATCAGACGAAAGTAATTATTATGCTACCATCAATGAATTGAATTATTTATAATTGTACATTATGCTTTTGATTCACTTAAGAACTCAGATTAAGTATTGGTAGCTATAAGTATTAACTCATACACAATGTAAATTGTTTTTGAATAAATGAACTGAACTGAAATATTATATTCGTTAAATACAGGTAGATTTGCGTTGCAATGTAAAAAATCAGATTTTTTATAACTGGAGGCCATTGAGATTACGAAATACATGAACTTCAACCGAAAGAGAGGGCTTCCAATTATCGGGAACCTTCAAGGTTCCCGATAATTGGAAGCCCTCTCCCTGTTGTGAGAATGTGCGAAAACCGAAGAAGTGATGTACCAAGCGCGTCGCGTTCTGATACCGTCAGTGTTGTGTGTCGTGATCCAGCTGCGTTCGATAATGAAACCCGTGGTACTGGTAACATTCGTATTAAAGCAAAAAACGAGGGTAGATCGGTTCGACCCGGTACGTCTGCTAATCAAAAATTACTCAGTCCCTTCGGTTTTTTCGTGATCAAGGTGCATGAAACTGTGCCCAAATCTTGGAAAACTCAAAAAACTAATTATGGTAAATATCCTGTCATATATGACTTTTCTATAAAAAAAAATTGTACATTATATCACTGCAGACATTTTAAATCTCATAATCATTAGGTCATACTGAACTCAGGTGTAGTGGAGTCGCTGCTCACTGGTGATTGGTGGATCGCCTGTATGCGGCTGCCAAGCCATGCAGCGGACAGTGAAGTCACTGTGCTTGTTTTCGTGACTGCCTAACTCGCTAATAATTACCAATGCTAGCATTAATTTTAACCTTAGTAGAACTCTAGTGTCTAGATAAATCTATGTTAGGATTTAAGATGCTATCAACAAACTGTAACAAATTTGTATCAATAAATAAATATATGTATCTATCTATACTTATCTGCAGCTGGACTTAGGCCTCACCAATATCTTTATTTGACATTTACTTTAGACAATACAATTAGTGCTAGAAATAAATGAGATACTTACGTCTCTCCTGTGCCATAGAAGTAAACAAAATACTTCTTGCCATTCAGCCTTTGGACCTGTAAAAGTGTTTGTCTTAGAAAAGGTTTGTATGTCGACCTGCGACACAGGAGATTGTGGGTTTGATGCCCGCCACATGACAAATGTTTGAAAAATCAGATATTTGTTAAGGGTGAGCCAGTCTTTTCTATGTTTAATAAACAATATCTATGTAGTATTATGTATCAAGTATATCAGTTATCTAGTTCTCATAAGCTCTGCTTAGTTTTGGGCTAGATGTGTGGATTGTCCAATATTATATATTTACTATATACTTATTCCTCTAAACTTGTAATTTGCTCATATTCAGTCATTTTGCAAGAATTGCCGCACAATGCAGACCAGGTGTCAGCAATGGTGCCAAACTAAATTTGTAAAGTTATTGATTCTTCATGAAACAGTATTATTATGTCCCAAAAATCTGGTTTTTTTGGTCCAAAACATCTTTCTCAATCATCTAAAAACTAATTTATACTTATTTACTGCCATGACTACATTCATGTAAAGCAAAAACTGAATAGAGATAACGCGTAATTGAGGGCATGGCGCGTTAGCTTTGCAAAATCACATTGAACAAAGCAAAAGTGGATATGAAATCTAAGGTGAAGCTAATATTTTAGGTATGTTTGTAGTTTCCTGTGATATACAGACGTGAATAAGCTAGAGCTATTCTAATAAGATTATAGCGTCGGGCAATATGTCTTCCCGCGCTACAAAGCCCTATCAAATCTACATCAGATTGGCGAGATTATGTTTATAACATAGCTTTGAATATTTACATGTTATTGCCACTTACTCTTGCAGGCCATGCAGGATAGCCTTTTACTTTAGCGAAAATGAAGTCACCGGACTTATATTCCCTCGCTTTTTTGCCCATTTTCAATGAATGCGGCGCTGATTTTCTATTATGAATAACTTGAAGTTCCGGACACCCGAATTTGACGCGAGCACTGAAATTACACAATGTCTTTATATGACCACTTGTTACAGTTTTTATCCCATATCCTTGCTTGTTTTAAGGTATATATTATTATACCATGGGTAATTCAGAGTAATTATAATGGAAATCAAACAGACGCCAAGTAAAAATAACCTAGAAAAATTCTTACCGCGGCAGATAGAGAAGATACTGACGATAGGGTGACCAACTCTATAGAATAATTATCCTCATTCGTTTCGTTATCAGCAGTTTATGAAACTAAGTAATGTGTAAGTAATCAATGATTTTGCCGATTTGGAACTATAGCGCTGCTGCCGGATAAGAATCTGAATATATGAGCATTGTAGGTACACTCTTAGAACTACCTTAAAAAAGTGGAGTTAACATACATAATTGACTCTAACTGTGATAGAAGAAACCTTCAGAGACAACCTAGCTACTTAAACTTAAACAAGGATTTGGATTAACAGTACCTAACGAGGTTCTTTGTTCGATTCAACTATATGAATATTCAGTCCATAAAAACTGGTTACCTTCACGGTTAATCCCTTAACTTCGGGAGAACTACCGTTAGTTGGAAACCCGTCTCACTGAAAGAATTAAACATGGCGTTTGTTTGGTATAGATTGGCAGCGTCGCGCGCCGGCGGCGCGGATATTTTGCTCTGTTTCGGATTTTTTTCTGCCTTAGCGGATCTTTTGCGGACCGTGTCGCTACAGATGCGACGACGACGACGCGCGCGTTCTGCTTGCACTTTTTATGTATATTATATACCTAGTTATTCAAAATATAATTTTATTTTTACCTACACTTCCTCTCTTCTAAGTATTTATTTCGGTTTTGAGTGGTATAATATACAATTGAATATATATCTACGAAATAACCGCACGACGACGTCGACGACGACCACGCCGACGACGACGACGACACGACGCGACGCCACACAGTGGTCCGGTTTGAGAGCTTCCCTTTCATAGGATTTTATTTTTTAAAATATTTATTTTTGCTTCATTAAAGGGTCAAATATGATTGAAATCGACATAAAACCGAATAATTTAATTGTTTTAACCTATTATACTGCTCAAAAACCATAAAAAGTGAACTTGAACATTTTAAATGTATGAAAACGAAAATGTTTTTCAAAATATCTCATTACTGTTAAGAGCTGTTGAGCTATAATGTATTAAATATTGTTACTGGGGCTAAAGTGATCCCATATGACCTTTGACCTTAACCCCCCGCGTCCCCCTGTCAGAGATATACGGTTAGTAAAATTGCAATATTTGACGAGTAAAAATTAAGATTTTTTGCTTCTGTAAAGTGTCAAATATGATTGATATTGACATAAAACTGAATAATTTAATAGTTTTACCCTATTCCACTATTAAAAAATCATAAAAAGTGAACGTGAAAATGTTCAATGTATGAAAACGAAAACGTCTTTCAAAATATCTCAATACTGTTAAGAGCTGTTGAGCTACAACTTATTGAGTATTATTACTGGGGCTAAAGTGATCCCATATGACCTTTGACCTTGACCCCCTACTTTCCCCTGCAAGTGATACGGTTAGTAAAAATTGCAATATATGACGAGTTTATTTATTTTTTGTCAAATATGATTGTAATTGAATGATAACTGGATAATTTAAATGTGTTAACCTATTCTACTACTAAAAAACCATAACAAGTGAACTTGGACGTTTTTAATGTATGAAAATGAAAATGTCTATCAAAATATCTCACTAATGATCATACCTGTCTAATAGATACGGTTTCAATAATTATACTACTACACCTACCTATTTAGTTTAAAAATAATCCGGCGTTACTTCATTACGTTAACAATTACCTACTTTACTTTGCCTTACTACCTGACCACCTGACCCATAATTCATATACCTGGTCAGTGTTCAATCATCAGGTTATCAGGTAGTCACCAGGTTACCTGCTACCTAGTTATTGGTAATGAGTGAAAAATTGTTGAAACAGAGGTATATTAAGTTATCACACGGATAATAAAATTGATAATCTTAATAATATCAAAACAAATAATAAATACATGACAAAATACAATAATTAAAAATTTCAACAAATTCAAAAGTATCTGTATGATATAAACACGTTTTTAATAATATTTTATTTCCTGATACATGAAATAAAATATTACAATTTTAATAACATGGAAATCAATGAAAAATGACATTACAAAGTAAATGAAAATTTAAACAATTGAAAAAAAAAACAAAAACGAACATAAAATTAAAACAATAAACAGCTTACATTATTTAAACCTTACAAAAAGTATACTCGAAATATTTTTAGCAGGGCAGCAGTTTAACAGGGTTCCTGACTGAACCCTGTTAGGGATCCTACATCTATGAATTCAATATTTTCTTTATCGGCACTGGAGGTTAATGCAACTAATTCTTTTGCTTCTTCTGTCAAAGGCATATGAGAATGTTGACTTATCTTAGGTCTAAAACTTGATAAATATGGATCAGATGAAATCATCAAATTATGAATCACATCCTCATTTGTAGCAATCCTACTCATTTTCCGGGAATGAAAACAACGGAAATTTTTAAAATCTTTGTTTCGAGCCTCGGTAAACTCTCAGAGAGTTTACCAATGGGTATGAAGTTATTATGCTCAACAATATCTGCTCCATGCATAAGTAACTTATGTACACTTGATGGCATATAATACCAGGGATAAAGTTCAACATATTTTTGAGCAGTTTTGGAAATCTCTTTTTATGTTATTTTACTTTGTAATGCCATTTTTCATTGTTTTCCATGTTATTAAAATTGTAATATTTTATTTCATGTGTCAGGAAATAAAATATTATTAAAAACGTGTTTATATCATACAGACACTTTTGAAATTGTTGAAATTTTTATTATTGTATTTTGTCATGTATTTATTATTTGTTTTGATATTATTAAGATTATCAATTTTATTATCCGTGTGATAACTTAATATACGTAGGTACTTGACAATGCGATTGCAGATACTTTTAGCTGGTTTATATTTTAATACATACTATCTATTTTATATTATTATTTATTTATTTATTTAAGTCCTTGTACATAAATATAGGTATAGAAGTAATTCATAACATTTTTGTGCTAATAAATATTATCAAACAAACCTTCTGTTTTAACTATTTTTCACTCATTACCAATAACTAGGTAGCAGGTATCCTGGTGACTACCTGATAACCTGATGATTGAACAATGACCAGGTATATGAATTATGGGTCAGGTGGTCAGGTAGTAAGGCAAAGTAAAGTAGGTAATTGTTAACGTAATGAAGTAACTCCGGATTATTTTTAAACTAAATAGGTAGGTGTAGTAGTATAATTATTGAAACCGTATCTATTAGACAGGTATGATCAGTAGTGAGATATTTTGATAGACATTTTCGTTTTCATACATTAAAAACGTTCAAGTTCACTTGTTATGGTTTTTTAGTAGTAGAATAGGTTAACGCATTTAAATTATCCAGTTATAATTTAATTTCAATCATATTTGACAAAAAATAAATAAACTCGTCATATATTGCAATTTTTACTAACCGTATCTCTTGCAGGGGAAAGTAGGGGGTCAAGGTCAAAGGTCATATGGGATCACTTTAGCCCCAGTAATAATACTCAATAAGTTGTAGCTCAACAGCTCTTAACAGTATTGAGATATTTTGAAAGACGTTTTCGTTTTCATACATTGAACATTTTCACGTTCACTTTTTATGATTTTTTAATAGTGGAATAGGGTAAAACTATTAAATTATTCAGTTTTATGTCAATATCAATCATATTTGACACTTTACAGAAGCAAAAAATCTTAATTTTTACTCGTCAAATATTGCAATTTTACTAACCGTATATCTCTGACAGGGGGACGCGGGGGGTTAAGGTCAATATTTAATACATTATAGCTCAACAGCTCTTAACAGTAATGAGATATTTTGAAAAACATTTTCGTTTTCATACATTTAAAATGTTCAAGTTCACTTTTTATGGTCTTTGAGCAGTATAATAGGTTAAAACAATTAAATTATTCGGTTTTATGTCGATTTCAATCATATTTGACCCATTAATGAAGCAAAAATAAATATTTTAAAAAATAAAATCCTATGAAAGGGAAGCTCTCAAACCGTACCACTGTGCGCCAGTGCGATGTTATAAAGAATAGCGCGATGTCGTCGTCGTCGTCGCGTCGTCGTCTTCGCACGTCGTCGTCGGTCGTCGCGAGCCGTAGCTTGACGCGCTGCGTTTCGAGATGCCTCGCGTCTCGTCTCGGTGTGAGCTGACCTTAAGGGTGCCGAGGATATTTTTGGTGTGATTCGGGTTGTTTCAACCTCCCTCTGCGGATTTTTTGCGAACCGTGTTGCTCTACCTCTACGTTTCTTTTCTGACCAATACGACTGTAAAAACGGCATTATCACTTAATTAAATAAGGATACAAAAATTAAACAATGCAATCAAAATAGGTTTTAACTTTATTTTATTCTAGGGCATATACACAGTTTTACATTATGTTTGTATCATAACCAGTGATCGGAGTAGATAGAGCTATTTTATGTACTTGCCGTATGAAGAAGAATATGGATATTCCCCGAATCCACACACTTCACGAACTGCAAATAATGTCGGTGTATTACTTACTGCCACACTTTATCGTTTACCCGATCTCTGATCTTTTTATTTGATTTTAAGTTGAATAACTCTGTATTTTATTATTTATCCATGATGTATTGTATTGTACGAGTATAGTATGATCGGACTAGTATATGTACGTAAGGTAGGTTGGTTTGCACAGGGAGATTGATTCGTTGCTGTTTACAAAAATGTCTTCCTTTTACAATGAATAAAACTAGCAGTAAAGTAATTTTTCATGATAAATTATCACGGGCGCGGCGGCGCGGGCGGCACGGCGGCGCATAGTGTTGCCTTGCCTTAATAAAAACAACAACAAACTAAGATTTTCAGTAAGCGATAGCGGAAGTAAGCAAAAAGTATAGACGAATAAATATAAAACAAGAAAACCGAAAATAGGTACCTACCTACAACCTATCCACGTACGCCAAGGAGACCTAATACCAACTATTATGGGCGGTTCTAGATTTGATAATTACTTAGAAACCTGCGTTTTAGTGCAGCATTCGCTTCGAATGGTTTGCAGACTTTGCAGATAACATTTTATTATTCCTACTCAGACAACCGAAGAACCATAATAGAGTTAGAACCATAAATGTTGCAACAACTAACTGTAGAAAAGTGCTATGCTTAGGAAGGCCTAACAATGAACACTTATAAGCAAAATTTTAATTCTAAATATAAAGATCAAATTAAAATTAATAACGAGCATATAGAATACCGAAGGGAATACAATAACTATGGCAAATACCACTCGGAATGATTCAGTGAAAATTTGGTCAATTTCGAATCGAAATGTTATATTGTTCCGTGTTCGGATATTGTGAATCGCATAGTCCATAATCGAACTCGGAAACGATCCGCTACCGAGTGAAAACGTTACCCAGAGAGATCGTGAATAGTCCTCGATTGCCGTACTTTCAGAATCTAGCCACTATACTCTATTGTCTATGATTTCATTGACATTATTTATCGTCACATCACATAATTTTTTTGTTGGCAACCCAGTTACTATGAGTGGTCGTGTCAGACGGATGCTTCGGACAAGAATTTTTCGCGTAAATTAATTGATTTCTTCTAATTAAATTACAGTGAATCATTGTGTTTGCTATGCAAGTGTAATGTGACCCATGAGAATTGTTATTGTGCAAACATACAATCGTGAAACTTGTGTTTCAAGTGATGTGATTTAGAAATAAAAATGGCATCGGGAGATACTGATAATATCGAAATGATGGAATCTGCTGTGGTCATTAAATCGGATACAGGCGGCCCCTCTGAGCCCGACGATGACGGTAAGTAGCAGCAAATCTAATAATAACATTCCATTGTGGTAATCCGATTGTGTAAGTGGGCCTTTTGGAACTGTAACACCCCCCTTATTTTCACCCGTTTTCCTCTTTACAGATCGAGATAGGAGTTCAATTGCAGAGAAAAATGTACCATACGATGTGAGTAGAGCTTTAAATTTTCATTGTATGAACAGCCATTTATCATTCATAGAATAATAGAGAAAAGGGTATGGGTAGATAGGTACATTATGTACCTAATACATAGGTACCAACAATGTTTTCTATGCATAAATAATCTAAGAGGCTGGTATAGAATATGAATAAGAAATAGGAAATGTTTTGTTGCCCTTTAGGTGAAGACATGATTCTCTAAGAGGCATCTCAGTTGTTATTTAAGTTTTGTCTTCATTCTTTATTAAGTCTACAATGTCTGGAATAGCTATTTTATTTTTTATTGACGATCGATGTGGCGCATCGGGCGAACATCCACGTAGGGGGTTGCAGGTGCGAACCCCACCTTGGGACAAAGTTTTATACAATCTAAAATAACAAAACTCCGAATATTTATTAACGTATTCACTGCCCATCCTCTGCGAGCGGTGCCCGGTATGGCTCGCCGCAGATCCACGGATGACGTACATATGCGTCATCGGCCATGAAAGTGTTAAAATGCCTTTATTGTTGCTTCAGGTCCAGTCTAAATCGCTCTCAGTGATAGGCCACCCTTTACCCTTCCTCTATTCTAAGTATTTATTTCTGTATTATTTTCTGTTTTTTGTGGTATAGTAAAATGTTTTCTATATATCTATCTATCCTCCCATGTTTGGGGGAGGAAAATTCTGCAGTGGAGGTGTGGCGAATCGATAACCGATTGTCCCAACACTTTTCAGTGTCCCATCCCTACAGGATCTGGCCTTGGGGATTTCCTCTTGGTTGTTTCAATCCAATTAAAAACACCACATCTTATTTGTAAACTAATGTACCTAATTGAGGAATACAATCATCCCCAATAAACTGCAGTGATTTATCCTCTCTTTTATTTTACATGGGAAGAGTATACCCTGTAATGATGTATTGCTGATGAGTTATACCAGACCAGACATGATTCTTTTCCCATACAATACAATAATTCATAACTCATTTATATCATACCAAAAATATACTTTACATAAGGATTTCTAGTGAGACCCAAACTAAGCACAAGGCTTGTGTCTTGGTTGTCAGGAGAGCACTAGTTAAGACTAAACAATAGTTTTCATGGACGTAAGTAGGTATATTATTAATATTACTTATAGAAGTTAATATTAAATTAAAACAAAAAATTTTACTTGGATGCATAAAAAATAAATATTTTTAAAGTTACGTGATCTGAACACATAATTATAAGTATTAATACAACGGGTATTTATCGCGTTTATTTTTCCCGACGCTTCAACAGGTCGACGTTCCAATCACTGGATCGAATTACACAAACCACAAGTGATCTCTAATGAAAGGCATTACTACAAGAGAATGTTTCGGGAAGCGATTGAAATTAGGAAATAAAAAAAAATTTGCAAAAATTTATTAGCTTCTCTGTTGCTAGGATAATGTTACTTATTTTGTATGTATTTAAGCTGTAGGCTTTCCTTAAATTAAATTTAAAAAAAACTGTGTTTATTAATTCTCCGTAGCAACGAAACACATGAGTGTTTTCGCCACTAACTAATTAACCACAGCCATCTATTGATATGTATCATTCTCCTCATAGAATTAAAATCTAATTAAGATTAACATTTTGCATGAAAAGGGCGCTATGGCGCTCATAAGGGGAGGCTATGTCCAGCAGTGGACTAAAACAGGCTGATGATATCCATCTACTTATGTATTATGTGAGCAAAAGCCATAAGTAGTGTTTACCAAAACTTATTTATTGTCCCTAGAGGAAATAACTATGTATGGCATTAAAATGCTATGTCCTTTTATAATTTTATGGATAATTTCATGGGAACTAAGCCTTAGTACCTAGTACCTACTTAGGTACTTAACTTATTGAGGCATAGAATAACAAATAGTATACTTTAATAATGTTAAGTAGAGTAGCTAATGTAGCCAGACAGTATTATGTTATTAGATATTGGGCCTTGATATTATGGTGAATATTTATGCCCATTGAAGGATATACTTAGTAACAAAAACTAGTGCCAACTGTCATTTTTGACGATTGGACGAACTCTTTGTTGCGCTGGGCGAAGGTCAACCTGCGACACAGGAGGTTGTGGGTTCGATTCCCGCCTCGGGACAAATGTTTGTACGATCTGTAGATCTTTTTTCCGGAGGTTCTGTTCATTTATCTATGTACCTATCTATAATAAAAAATATAGCCATGTAATGTATTGTATTCGGTAGTTATCTATGTAATGTATTGTATTAGGTAGTACTTATCAGCCTTCTCTACCCATAATACAAGCTCTGCTTAGCTTGGGGCAGAATGCTGTGTGAATTGTCCAGCATTTTTTTATTATTTGAATCAGAAGCTCTGTAAATCTCGTTTATGGCTAAAAACGCAAGCAAGACGAAGCGTGTGGCCGGGCCCTAGGTCTCTTCATAAATCAGCTTTTTTTTCTGGACTTAAGAAAATCCTACGACGCGAATAGCCAGTGAAAATATATGTATCCTAGACAGTTTCACCATAAGAATTGGCGTCAGGCCAACACCATACCAATACCATAAGACTAAATGCTTGTTTACATTAGGCAAGCCTGGTACTTGAGTGGGCAGAGTAGGTAGAGCTAGACTGGTGTAAACGGTTTGAATAGTGTAAAAACTATGACAGTTGTAAGTTTTTTTTATATGAGTAAACCACTTGCTGTTGGCTGCAATATGATGATGAGATGATGACAGTAACTAAAAATCACCGCAATTATGTAATACTAGCGGACCGTCGTCCCAGCTTCGCACGGTTTTAGTACGGATCCCTATCCTTTTGAAAATATAATATAGCCTATGTTCACCGGGGATAGTGTAGCTTCCCAACGGTGAAATAAATTTTCAAATCGGTCTAGTAATTTCGGAGCCTATTCATTACAAACAAACAAACCTTTCCTCTTTATAATATTGGTATAAACTAGCTGTTTCTCATTTCTAAAATATTATATAGCCTATGTCACCCGGGGGTAGTGTAGATTCCCAACGGGGCGGCGAAATAATTTTTAAAATCGGTCCATTCGTTTCGGCGTCTATTTATATTTCATACAAACAAAGAAAATATCAAACTTTTCCTCCTTATAATATTAGTTACCCTAACCACCAAAAATTACCAAATTGTACCATATTTTTTGGATTGTTCCCGTAGCGCATCCATGAGAGAAGAGTTGATAGCGAAATGTAATATTATGTCCTTGATGTGGGTTCATTTCAGAGTGTACTGGCGGAACAAACTTCTGTTGCCGCTGTCACTCTATATGAGTCCACATATAAGATACTTGTAAATATTGATTAACTAGTTATAAGATATCCTATGGGACTGACTTAGTCACTGTTAGTCCCTAATTAAATTAGAATAAAAAAAATATTTTTTGTTTATTGTTTGCACAATTAAGTAGTGCAATAAAGAATTTTCTATAACTGCGCCATAGATTATAAAACATTTTTGATAAATTATAATTATTATTTTGATAAATAAAACTAGAAAATACAGCAAACCGCCATGACACGAGGAATTTTCTTTTTAATTTTTCGACTTTATTTATCTAAACGTATGTATTTGGGGACATAATAGTAATGTTTTGTAAGTTACCAAAAAAAAAGTGAATAGAACAATACATGGCCCATTTTTATTTAATCAAATAATATCTGAAAACCATGACGATACTTTTTGACGACCGATGTGTCGCGGTGGGCGAAGGTCCGCCTGCGACGCAGAAGGTTGCGGTTTCGATTCCCGCCTCGGGACAGTTGTGTGTACGATCTGCAGATATTTGTTCCGGGTATTCTGGTTGTTTTCTATGTATAATAAAAAAATATCTATCTTTGTAATATATTGTATTATGTATATCAGTTATCTAGTACCCATAACACAAGCTCTGCTTAGCTTGGGGCTAGATAATGCTGTGTGAATTGTCCAGCATTATTTATTTATTATCAACTTACACATACGCACTCCCAATGTAAACGAACCTTAAGACATTTCGCCATGGTGTCTACATTAAGTCTACATGTAAAACTTGGATATTTCCTGAACTGGCAGTATGCCATGACGGTAGCTAAGGGTGGGATTGAACCTATTTGGAATTCTGTTCGCGACTTGGCGAAAAAATCGTAGCAATGTGCGAGCTTGCGCGCTGAGTGTCTAATCAAAGAGGTCACATATTTAATAGTTGGGGTTAAGGGTTTTTGGGAAAACCTCCGATAATCATACTATAACTATATAATATACTAGCGGACCTTCCCGGTTTCGCACGGTTTTAGTACGAATCCCTTACTTTTTTGAAAATATAATATAGCCTATGTTCACCGGGGATAGTGTACCTTCCCAACGGTGAAATAATTTTTCAAATCAGTCCAGTAGTTTCCGAGCCTATTCATGACAAACAAACAAACAAAAAATCAAACCTTTCCTCTTTATAATAATAGTATAGAAATACTCGTAGTTTGTCGAATTTATTACAGATGTAGTAAGTGGGTTTACTACAAACCTCATTTGTGTTGCAAGACTCACCCCACACGTATTTATTTGAATTGTATTATTATTTGAACTTTTTATATTGTCCAAGTCTATAAATTCTAAAAGAACACGTCACAAACTTCGATGCGATGGTTCGTTTTTTGCTAGTTTGGGGCTAGATGATGCTGTGTGGTTGTCAAGCTTTATTAACACTTTGACTGCGGTTTTTTTTCGACGACTGCGGTCTTTTTTTTTACCTAAAAAATTCGTGCTGCCACTCTACACAGCGGTTGTGTTGCGCCGCAAATGCGTTTCATTTGAAAAATATTACAGCTCTGCTGAGTCACAAAGATCTGTATTTTCTCAGCCGCTGCGCTAGTGTGGATTTACGCATATTAGTCACTTGTAGAAAACTCATACCGTGCGTTTTCAGCACTCAAAGTGTTAATTAATTTATTAGCCCCTTTTCTGCCAGTGTAAAGTAAGAAAAAGTATTTATTTTGAACTTGCTCAAGTGCTAGTAACATAATGAAGCAATGCGACCTACAGAAGTAAAATACTGTGTCACAGGTCGCAACGCCCACCTCCGGGATTAATAAATAAATAAATAATGCTGGACAATTCACACAGCATTATCTAGCCTCAAGCTAAGCAGAGCTTGTATTATGGGTACTAGATGACTGATATACATAATACAATACATTACATAGATAGAAATTTTTATTATACATAGAAAACGACCAGAACACCCGGAACAAATATCTGCAGATCGTACACACAATTGTTCCGAGGCGGGAATCGAACCCGCAACCTCCTGCGTCGCAGGCGGACCTTCGCCCACCGCGCCACATCGGTCGTCGGGATTATAGGTTATAATGTGTTTCAGGTCAACAAAGTGAAGGTACATAACAGATTGATATAAACATACCTAAAACAACAAGTTAAAATTAAGTTTAAGTTATATATTAAAGTTATATAAATAAAAAAAGTAAAGTTTTAAAAATTCTATCGGTGTCCGGATCACGAAAATCTCAAAGTCATGGAATAGACGCGTTTACCAATAAAACATACTTGACTCTTAACAAAGACCTCCAACGATTTTCATGTTTGTCAAAATGCCATTCTAGACGAAGTCCCGCTGGCAACAGCCTTAATTTCGGCAATCCATCTTTTAAATTGCGTGCGCCAGGGCTTTAGGTTGATGACACCCACCCTCCCACTTTGTTTTATCGTGGATGAGTAGAATAGCACCCAAACGTCTGTTGTAATAGGTAAAATAAAAAAAATACTGGACAATCCACACAGCCTCATCTACCCCTAAGCTAAGCAAGCCCCAAGCTTGTGATATGGGTACTAGATGACCGATATACTGCAATGAGAAGGGAACAAACATCCATCAAACTAACGGACTTATAATGAAAGTTTCATGTCATGTGTCAGTTAGTCAGTACAAATATTTTTTCCCCACCAATGTTGCAAAGCGCTTATTGCAGCCTAAGGACGCCTACCTGCATTACACGCGTCTTGTCGACCCTTTAACACATTGACTGCGATCTTTTTTTTAACCTAAAAAATTCGTGCTGCCGCTCTACACAGCGGTTGTGTTGAGCCGCACATGCGTTTCAGATCTTTATTTTCTCAGCCGTTGCGCTAGTGTGGATTTACGCATATTAGTCACTTGTAGAAAACACATACCGTGTGATTTCAGCAATCAAAGTGTTAATAGGCTTAGAAGACCCTTTTTGAAGAACCCCATCTTGTATTCCAGGGGGGAAAACCTCAGCATCATTCCACAACAAGAGAACCAACGTTTTTCTTTATCTTCTCCCGCGATGAGTGTTCGCGGGAGAAGATAAAGAAAAACGTTGGTTCTCTTACCATAATATCCAGCCCATCACCACTTGTAGCCGCAAAACCATACATATAATTGGGTTAGGAGATCATTCAACTCCCATACAAGGTCGTCGGTCGGGCCAAAAGTTGTTAGTTTGGCAAAGCGATCGCGTCATGCTAATTAGGCTTGCAACGCAACCATAGCTCAATTAGATACTTGCTTTTGCTCGCAGCTTTCAACACATAAACAAGATTTACCCCATCACGGGCTCTTTAAACACTTTGAGTGCTGAAATCACACGGTATGTGTTTTCTACAAGTGACTAATATGCGTAAATCCACACTAGCGCAGCGGCTGAGAAAATACAGATCTTTGTGACTCAGCACAGCCGTAATATTTTTCGAACGAAACGCAACACAACCGCTGCGCTGTGTAGAGCGGCAGCACGAATTTTTTAGGTTAAAAAGAAGATCGCAGTCGTCGAAAAAAAATCGCAGTCAAAGTGTTAAGTAAGAAATGAATTCTGTAATTTTGGTTATGTTTAAATTAGGCACGATAATTGATATTATTTATTTTCATTTACCTTAATGTATTCAGTTATTATTCGCGTACTATAAGCGGAAACTGTTCTAGATCTATATGTTAATATTTTGAATTGTATTGTTTTTTAAGAAGTAACTATAAGCTTTTGTTTCCCAAATAAATAAAATTAAAAAAAAATCGCTTCACTCCCCTGTGAAGCGATTATTTGCACGGGTACGGTCAGAGAATTATACATTTTACAATTCTACGTGAGGCGCAGTAACTAAAAATCACCAAAATTATGTACGATTATACCTGAGACATAGGTTACAAAACAATTTAGCGAATTATACCTGAGACATAGGTTACAAAACACGTATTAAACTTTTTTGTTGTGGTCGAGGTTAATTATTATTATAATTATTAAAAAAAACTACATACCTGTTACAGCAATCCGGCATAGCACGTTGAACACCAATCAGTTTGTGACGTCATGCCTGATGGCATAATATATAGTGTAAATGCATAATATAATAACTATGGTAAAGATCTGATATTCTTCTCTTAAGACAATTCTGGTAATTCAAAATTCCAAAATTCTATACAGCACGTTAAAGACCAATTAGTGGGCTGTGTAATATTGATTTGTGACGTCATGCCTTCACAATATGTAATGTAAAGGCACAGAATAACTATGGTAAAGGTTAAGGACTGAATTTCTTCTCTTGACTATATTCTGGCCATTCTTTATCGTCAGATGTTCGTGCATCTGTGACGTCATAGACGCCCACTAGTATTGTAGAATTTTAGAGCGAAATTGAAATAGCATTTTCTGAGATCCCTGAGTGATTGACATGGCCTTTGTTTTACGAGGTGAGCTACACCGAAGGCAGAAGCTAGTTCCGTAAACTAACACTTTCATTGCCCATGACGTACGTGGATCTGTTCACGCTGTTCAGCTGCAGGGGCGGGCGAGCCCAAGTGACGTGCCGAGGCTGTGTGTTTAATAATACATGGTCAAGCATTATCTGCATGACAATTCCTCATTCAGTCGTCGCGTCGTCGTCGGTCAGATTTCCACAAATAAATCGGTCTTTCGTTAGTTATAGCATAAATTTAGCTCTTATAGCCAAAAGTGGTCGGTCACTGATTGGTAATACAAATTATGTGGCTTAATAAATAAATAATGCTGGACAATCCACACAGCATCTAGCCCTAAGCTAAGCAGAGCTTGTGTTATGGGTACTAGATGACTAATATACTTAATAAAATACATTACATAGATATTTTTCATTATACATAGATAACGACCAGAACAGGTTATGCGGCCTTTTAATCGTTTGAAATTAATTTGATCTCTAAATCCCATGAGTTGAAACGTTTCCATAGAAACAACGCGTGCGAACCTACAGTCCGAAATAATTTTGCTGCCATATATATTGATTTAAAAAATCATGAAATTTACTTTCAAACTAACTTTCAAGATTTTTCAAATAACATAAGCATGAATAATAAATGACGTTAACAATCTGTACTTACAGGTAATCAGTTTTTATTTTATTACATAACAAATTCCAAGATAACAAAAATATTTCGTAAAAGAGTTTTAAATCTTATAGATTTTACCTTATCATCAAAGTAGTACCTACTGAAGTCTCTTTGATTAAGTGTATTTATCTTGTGTTTACAAACAAAATCACTTACTCATTTTTTAGCGACGACGTCAGCAGGAAATTCTATGCTTGACTGTATGCATATTTTTATGTATTTTCGTCTATTTCTCCGTCAATTATAGACAGATTTTAAAAATTATTTCGCTATTGTATAGGTAATTAACTAGAATTGTTCCCATAAAAAATATTCCAGAGATATTAGTATTTATTCCGTAAAACTGAAAAAACAAGATAATTATTTTAAAAAAATTCGACTATAACAATTTTGGTGATATCTTCGCATATTATTAATAGAAATAAAATAAATAAAATTGATAATTCCTTGTAAAGGTTTCAGATAGTCACATAAAAGTTTGATCCTCGAGAAATTAATATGTGCGCCGTAAAACGTTTCTAAAGAATCATTTCATCACAATAATGATCATTTTCACATAACTCGTAGCACATGGTTTCCATGGCAACGGGCGTAAATAAGAGGTCGCTTCAATCTTTTATCCATGTGTTTTCTATCCATCACTCATCAAGTCATCAGTCATATCAAAATAAATAAGACACGAAAGTTAACTAGATGTCGCCACTTGAATCATTTGATCGGTGCTATCGAAGTGTTCCTGCCAAACCCATTTTCACTATATAAAATAAGCTTTATTTACTACCACAATAATTATTTACATTTATCACTATTAACTAAATTTATACTAGCTATGTGGAAGTAACACTTAGAGTGGTGAAAGCCTCCTCCAGGTTCCGGTCCTTCCATGCTTCTCTATCCAAAGCCAGTCCGCTCCAAGTAACCCCAGCTACTACTTTTCACTATTTAGGAATTTGAATTCGGTATGTGAAAGCTTCTTTAACCTTGAAATCTCGCAGCTTTGTGTAAGATTTTGACCTACATTTTAATATGTTCACACGATGTTTCGTTACATTCAGTGTCTTCTCAGTGTGTCGCATGTGAATGAAAGACTGCAAGTTAACACTTCGACTGCGATCTTTTTTCGACTGCGATCTTTTTTTTAACCTAAGCCATTCGTGCTGCCGCTCTACACAGCGGTTGTGTTGCGCCGCACATTCGTTTCGTTCGAAAAACATATTACGGCTGTGCTGAGTCACACAGATCTGTATTTTCTCAGCCGCTGCGCTAGTGTGGATTTACGCATATTAGTCACTTGTAGAAAACACATACGGTGTGATTTCGGCAATTGACGTGTTAAGGGGCCAGCGGAGAATGAATTGCCCATACAAAAGTAATACCAAAATTATAGATAGAAAATACTCTATTAGTTTTCGCGATTTGTTAACATATTAAAGACTAGCGACCGGTCCCGGATTCGCCAGGGGGCACATTTGTTTCATAATAATTTTGCGATGAAAGTAGAGTAAATGTACGTAGAGTATTTTATTATTTTATTTACTTTATGCACGAAAAAGTCTCATAATTTTTCTGGTTTATTATAGCCTGTACTGTAATAACGTGGCATTCTATTGGTAAACGAATTTTCAAAATCAGTTCAGTAGAACCCGAGATTACCTCTTACAACCTTACAAACTCACAATCTTTACCTCCATATAATACTAAAGTGCCTATAGATTATATATCGCGTAATTTTTGTTTTAGTTTTCCCCTACGTTTCCATCGCGTTACAGCGATCGTAGTCACGAGGCGGGAATCGAAACCGCAACCCCTTGCATTGCGATCGCACCTTCGCCTACCGCGCCACAGAGGTCTTCATAACATAACTCTATATAACACAAACGCAGTGTTAATTATAGAACTATATATAATTTGATATAAAATATCCTGTTAGGTCAGAATCCGAATTAAATTGATACGGTATCAAGCCAGTCTAAATAAGCGTGTGTTCGCAATTCGCATTAACAATGATAAACTCAATTTGCCTCGTTGATTCATAAAGGGCCGGACTTCACCAAAGCGGAGATGTAACGAACGTTTAAAACACATAATTATCTGCTATAATAAATAAATAAATAATAAATAATGCTGGACAATTCACACAGAATCATCTAGCCCCAAGCTAAGCAGAGCTTGTGTTATGGGTACTAGATGACTGATATACATAATACAATACATTACATAGATAGATATTTTTTATTATACATAGGAAACGACCAGAACACCCGGAACAAATATCTGCAGATCGTACACACAATTGTTCCGAGGCGGGAATCGAACCCGCAACCTCCTGCGTCGCAGGCGGACCTTCGCCCACCGCGCCACATCGGTCGTCATAATGGGTTTTAGACAACCAATACGAGTAGATTTTGATGCTGTTTTGTTTAATATATAGAGTGATTCAAGGGGAAGGTTTATAAACCATTTGACACATAGATTTCCACGCGGGCGCAGCTAGTACTATCATCATCATCAGCCTATAGCAGTCAATATATATTTTTTTCTATCCACAGCCTGCAGTCGGTCCTCTGGGAGCCATGGCGAAGGTGCACAAGTCAGACCGCAAGATCGGCCATCGGCGGGTGGGAGAAGGGGGGGAGATCACGTACAAGAAGATCCAGTCTTCGCAGATCATGGGGTCCATACAGCTTGGTGAGTGCAAGGCTCTGTTCATCATCTTATAAAGTAAAGTTTCTCTGAAGGATATGGTTCGTAACGAATACATCCGACAGAGAACAAAAGTTATCAACAAAGCTCTAAGAATTAGCAAGCGGAAGGGTCAGTGGGCCGGCCATATCTCACGCAGAACCTACAACCACTGGGGTAAACGTGTTCTTGAGAGAGTACGCGACTCGGCAAACGTAATGTAGGACGACCTGCGAAGGACTGCGGGCAGATGCTGGATGCGTCAAGCTGAAGACAGGGCGCTACGACGCTGATTGGAGGAGGCCTATGTCCAGCTGTGGACTAACATAGGCTGATAATGATGATGATAAAAGTAAAGTAATTTTAATATTTACTTCCTTATGTATAAGGAATATAAATAGCCGAAAAATAGTTTTTCATGAATAGTAAAACATTTTCTATGAAATTACTTTTTAGTGCTACTTTTGGAGCAATTAATAGTATAGGTAAGAGATTTATCAACAGTCAGTCTAGAGAACGGCTAAAAATACCCTCTATTATAACTTATTATCCAATATTTGGGATAAATATTACAATTTTATACAAAAAAAGGTTATGTTACTAAATGCAATTCTAAAGCTTGCATGTTCCTAAGAGCTAATCTCAACCTTATGTTTATATAAAAACTAAATTTACTTATTTTTAAGTAGTTATGATTTGTAACACGACGTGTAACATTTCCTAAGCAAGTTTCGATAAGCGCATCTTCTAAAACGTTTTTTATTTGTGTATGTTTGTGCATTCTAGGATTCAATTTACACTAGTATTCTACCAGACCAATGTTAACACTTTGACTGCGGTTTTTTTTCGACGATTGCGATCTTTTTTTTTGCCTAAAAAATTAGTGCTGCCGCTCTACACAGCCGTTGTGTTGCGCCGCACATGCGTTTCGTTCGAAAAATATTACAGCTCTGCTGAGTCACAAAGATCTGTATTTTCTCAGCCGCTGCGCTAGTGTGGATTTACGCATATTAGTCACTTGTAGAAAACTCATACCGTGCGTTTTCAGCACTCAAAGTGTAGGTTTCAATAAAGAATTTTTGAAATTGAATAAATTGACTAAGAGTCAAATTATTACCAGAATCTCCAATAATCATGCTTTATTGTAACATGGGTGCATAGAAAATGTTTCACTCGTCATGGGAAACGAATTTTTCGCTATTTATGTTCCTTCGAGAACGCACTTTTTTTAATGATATTTACGCGTATTGTGTTAGTTTCCATGTCGATGACTCGGTAATGGATTTTCTGAATAGTCCTAGCAGGGTATAAAGTCCGAATTAAGGTAACCAGTAACTTTAATCAAACGGAATAGGTATTATCTATCATCAGCCTATATCAGTCCACTGCTGGACATAGGCCTCCCCCAATGACCGACACAGCTATAATAATAGAATAGGTATAATATGTATCATCATCATCATCACCATCAGCCTGTATTAGTCCACTGCAGGACATAGGCCTCCCCCAATGAACGCCATAGCGCCCTGTCTTCAGCTTGGCGCATCCAGCATCTACCTGCAGTATTTCGCAGGTCGTCATCCCACCTGGTCGGAGGGCGTCCTACACTACGTTTACCGAGTCGTGGTCTCCACTCAAGAACACGTTTGCCCCAGCGGCCGTCGTATAATAGGTATAATTCCAACTAATTACAGCTTCCAACCAAACAAATCATAAAACTCGCGTATAAAATGCCTTTTTGCCAAGTTTTGCCAATTAAAACTTTGCAGCCATTTTTCCTTAACCTTGGGGGATTTCAATGTCGTAATCCTAATTCAAATCGTTAATTTTCCAGTGTGAAGTATTTTATTTTGTTAACACTTTGAGTGCTGAAAACGCACGGTATGAGTTTTCTACAAGTGACTAATATGCGTAAATCCACACTAGCGCAGCGGCTGAGAAAATACAGATCATTGTGACTCAGCACAGCCGTAATATTTTTCGAACGAAACGCATGTGCGGCGCAACACAACCGCTGTGTAGAGCGGCAGCACGAATTTTTTAGGTAAAAAAAAAGATCGCAGTCGTCGAAAAAAAACCGCAGTCGTAGTAAAGTGTTAACCTTGGGGGATTTCAATGTCGTAATCCTAATTCAAATCGTTAATTTTCCAGTGTGAAGTATTTTATTTTGTTAATGGTGGATGTTCTGTGTTGGCGCGAGTTTTTTTATAGTTTTTAATATTTTAATTATTTACGTTTTTAATATTTTCCGCGTTCTACAAGTAATTAAACTAACGAAAAACGTATTTGACGCAAATCGTAAACCTTAACCTATTTCTTACTAGCGGACCTTCCCGGCTTTGCACGTTTTTAGTACGGATACCTAACATTTTTGAAAATAATATAGCCTGTGTTCCTCTTTATAATATTATTATTTATTTCTTATAAATGTTGGGTATATCTTATTCTATTAACCCACACAAGCAGAAAAAAAACACACAAATACAACTTAATGGTGAATTGAGCTAACTACAGACCGTTGCAAACAATCTACAGGCAGCTCAACTGATCCTTATATCCTACTAATATTATAAACGCGAAAGTTGGTAAGTATGGATGGATGGATGGCTGATTGATACTCTTTCACGTAAAAACTACTGAATGGATTTTAATGAAACTTTACAATAATATAGCTTATACATCAGAGAAACACATAGGAATTAATGAATGAATGAACAAAATATACCATACCCAAAATAACACCTTATATCTAAATCTTACATAATAACAGTACAATAGGCGGCCTTATCGCTAAAATATCGCATAGGCTACAATTTATAAATATAATATGTATATTGTTTGTACATATATTATCCAAAATATATATCACCACGCGGTTGAAACCGCGGGGCGAAGAGAGTATTATATAATTTTCCTCACTTTTTTTTCACTTTTTTTTGAGCAGTTAAATCACCGTTCGGGCGAAAGTCTTTATAAATCAAAACCTACAAAAATATATTAATCGTTATATAAATCTCGCGTCAACACCAAACGATACACCTGAATGCGTTTAATGTAATCAAGCGAAACTAAATCTTATTCTTAATACTTAATTAGTAACGCATGTGTTAGTGATTAATCTGCTGAAAGACACAGTACCAACTCCGATTATCCTAATTAGAGGGATAGGTGCGTAACGTAATAAAACGTCCAACTCAGTACAAGATATTATTCATTCAAAAAATCAGAACGGACGCCATTCAAACCTGTGCGTTTTCGTCAGCGCGATCTAGCCGTCGCGCATCTTTACTAGCGACATCTAGTTATAAAATAACGCACTTCTTAACTTACGTCACACTGAACACTGCAGATAAATTAAAGTTATTAGAACCCAACCGTTCGAAACTAAATTACGTAAAAATATTATTAGTAATAATCTTTTATTTATTTTTAAAAAGCTGCGCCCACGGCTTTACCCGTGCGTGAGGAAATTTGAAAAATATAAGGGATATGAGAAAGAATAGGTTACGGTATATTCAGTATATCAGTTATCTCTCTCACCTGAGATACTGAATATACACACAAAATTAAATAAGAATCGACCAAGCCGTTTCGGAGGAGTTTTGTTACAAACACTGTGACAAGAAAATTATATATAAGTACTAGTAAATAGATCGAAAAAACGGCGCTGGTACCTAAATCTTCCCAAATCACCACGGTTCCCATAGAATAGAAAACCTTGGAACTTTTAAATGTTTCGATAGCCACAATGGGATGACGACCTTCGAAAGACTGCAGGTAGATGCTGGATGCGTCAAGCAAGGCAAGCAGAAGACAGGGCGCTATGGCGCTCATTGGGGGAGGCCTATGTCCAGCAGTGGACTAATATACGATAGCCACAATGGGCGCGAAGCCGCCGCCAGAAACTAACTAGTCTATAATTACAATAAAGAGTATAATGTTATCAAATTTGCCATTGAAATAGATGCAAAACAAGACTCAGCTGCCCACAAACCGGGTGGAAACAGATAACGGCTCTGTATTTAATAAACAAAGCCGAGGTATTTGTGCTTCCAATGGATATTATTAGCGTGTACGTTATATAGCGGTTGTTTTCTTGATAAATCTAATCAAATGGGATATCATTACTCATCCTGATTAGCACACGTTCGGTGATGAATGTCTCAGACTATATTAGTCGACAGCTCGATATAGGCCTCCCCTAATGAGCGCCATAGCGCCCTGTCTTCAGCTTTCAGCCTATATTAGTACCGCGGCAAATTTATTTTTTATATGACTTACACTGAACATAATAAACTTAAACTAAGAGGAAACGTGCGGTAAGCGTGTAAGTCTAGTAACAAAATGGCTTTGCCTCAGCATGAGTTGGATGACTAACATGCTAGCATCCAACGCTGGTCTTCCGGCAAATCAACTTGTTGGCGGGTTTAAGGTCTATCCCACGGGAACTGATTTATGTGATAAAAAGTATGTTATATTCCAGGCCTATAACTACATATATGCAAATTCAGCCGAATCAATTCAGTATGTAGTTGTATGGGTACTAGATTACTGATATACATAATACAATACTAGATAGACATTTTTTATTATACATAGAAAACGACCACCAAAGGGTGGAGCCCACCCAACGCTAAGAGGCGACGTGGAAGGCCCCAGGATAAGAGGGCGTGACGAGCTCGAGGCACATCTTCCATCATGGCTTGTTGCAGCGTTGGATCGCGAGGAGTGGAAGGAGAAAAGGGAGGCCTTTGCCCAGCAGTGGGACAATAATGGCTCAAAATAAATAATAAAAAACGACCCTTGGAACAAATATCTGAAGATCGTACAAACATTTATCCCGAGGCTCATCATCATCATCAGCCTATATCAGTCCACTGCTGGACATAGGCCTCCCCCGATGAGCGCCATTGCGCTCTGTCTTCAGCTTGCCGCATCCAGCATCTACCTGCAGTCTTTCGCAAGTCGTCATCCCACCTGGTCGGAGGGCGTCCTACACTACGTTTACCGAGTCGTGGTCTCCACTCAAGAACACGTTTGCCCCAGCGGCCGTCGGTTCTTCGCGAAATATGGCCGGCCCACTGCCACTTCAGCTTGCTAATTCTTTGAGCTATGTCGATAACCTTGGTTCTCTGTCGGATGTATTCGTTGCGAATCCTATCCTTCAGAGAAACTCCGAGCATAGCTCTTTCCATAGCTCGCTGAGCGACTTTGAACTGGTGGACCAGCCCTATCGTGAGTGTCCACGTCTCAGCTCCGTAGGTCATAACGGGTAGGACGCACTGGTTGAAAACTTTCGTTTTCAAGCATTGCGGTATGGATGACGAGAAGACTCGACGTAGTTTCCCAAATGCTGCCCAGCCCAGCTGGATCCTCCTTTTGGCCTCCTTCTCGAAACTGTTTTTACCCAACTGCAGAATCTGCCCAAGGTAAGTGTACTCGGAAACAGTTTCGAGAAGGTGACCATGTACGACCACCGGCCTTGGATCAATGTGGCCATTGATCATGACTTTGGTTTTATCCAAATTCATGCCAAGACCGATACATCGGGAGGCTGAAGCTAGGCCGTCCAGCATCCGGTTCAGTTCCTCAAGCGACTCCGCCATTAAGACTATGTCATCAGCGAATCGCAGGTGTGAGATGTACTCGCCGTTTATGTTGATGCCCTTTCCTTTCCAGTCCAGCAACCTAAACATATCCTCCAATGCGCAAGTGAACAGTTTCGGGGGTATGACATCCCCCTGCCTCACTCCTCTGCGCAATTGGAAAAACATTGTATTTCATCCCGAGGCTATGAATGTGTATTTGCGAAAGCACAATGAAACGTGCATGTAACATCTAAGCCCTTCTAAAACCGCCCTAAAGGCCAAGCTCTATTTCCATCATGTTTACAAGCTCTATAAAACCTATTAATAGTAGTCATTCACTCCAACTGAACCCGAACGAAGTGTACTGTTTTTGTTATTGTAATAGAAATTGTTGTTTTAACGTGGTCGCGATGCTATTTACTAAAGAGAAGCACTGTTTGACTACCACAGTATACAATACATATGTTATGTATTGTAGTATGTTTATCAGTCATCCTAGTTTCCATAACACACAAGCTACATACATATGTTAAGCCAGCATTATTTGTTTATTTTATTTACAGCATGAAAGGACATCGATGGCTCAGCGATTATTACATTCTAATTAAGATTTTTACATTTTATGAGAGATTTTCAGATTTTTTATCGCTCTTTTATTTTATTATTTATTTATAGCGTGAAGTATGAACCAATATTGAAATTCACGTCATATATTTGATTTTATGCATAACATATAGTTGATCTACCAGCGGCAAGCTGAAGACAGGGCGCTATGGCGCTCATTGGGGGAGGCCTATGTCCAGCAGAGGACTGCTATAGGCTGATGATGATGATGATAGTTGATCTTTGGTGTAGTGTAGGTAGTCTTAGTGGACACAATGCATAAAACCCTATCTCAGGGCGCAAAATGTTTAAATCCTTCTCACCTCATGCGAATCAATTTATGAAATACAATGTTTTTCCTAATTTATTTCAATGCAGCCAACGAGGACCCGAAAGGTCGGAGCGTATCTGTAATTTAATGGAAAACCATGAAAAAAAAAACAGAAATATTCTCGATTGTTTTTCGAGATTATAGCGATCACACAGACAGACGCGTCGTGAGACTTATAATATGTTGGCAACACAGTTTCTCAGCTATGTAATAAAGTTCTATAATTCGGGCTCGGCTTCAGGTAAACAAAAGTCGGCAAGCAAGGGCCAATCTGATGGGGCCCGAGGGAACCCGGGCCCCATCAGATTGGCCCTTGCTTCGCAACTACAAATTTATTAAAAGGCAGGTAGGACCTCACTAGAAATGGGTTTACAAATAACTTTTTTCACGACGAAAATATTGAGATTGAGCTGAAATTTTGCATAGGTGTACAAAACATGCCAGAAGTAATAAAAAAAAAAAAATCGTACCAATAAACATACAAAACAGCAGCAGTTAGTTTACATTTCGGAAAATATCAATATATTAAAAATAGCTGATTCAATTCCGATTTCAAAGCCACCAAACTAATTGCAATTGGTTCCACATACATTATATTTGAAAATCGTTGAGCCAAACCAGGGTTGGAAAAAAAACAGTTTTTTTTATATTTTATAAAACAAACAGTTCAAAATGTTTAAAACAAGTGTTTTTTTTTGTTTTTTTTTTTACTTATCAATTTCAAATCAATTATAGCGAATAATAAAATAATCCATTTCTAAACTATTTCCTAATTCACATTAGTAAAAATTAACAAAACGATAAATATTTACTTTTGTTGCATATCTCAGTACCTCTAATCTAATTATTAAAAATTATTATTATTATTAATCAATTCAAAACACTTTACATACACCTTGTATGTAGTGTTGTAGGTAGGTAGAGAACTAGAGAGAGAGCGGGGAATAGGTACCGTACCCACTAATCCAGTGAATTACTTTCTTTCGACGGCCGACATAGGGATTTTCCCTGCGGGACTTTACTGGCGGGGAGTTACCTATGCAGTGTATAAATACCACAGCCTGTCTGTGGTATTTATACAAATTCATTTGCAATTAAAGTTAGTTTTAAACCCTGTTTTTTTCTTAATATAAAACATAGTTTTATTTCAAACTGTTTTAAACACGTGTTTTAAAACAACTTGTTTTAATCATGCCAACCCTGAGCCAAACACCCCGTTACCCGTATAGGCAAACCGCGATTTTGAAAAAAAAAAGTCCAAAGTGGTTGTCACAACCTCGTTTGTGTTCATAACTCGTTGCAACTGCATTCAGACTTGCCCAGATAGAACATTACATCAACTGACGGTGGTGTAGTAAAAACAGACGTTTCAATTTGCAGCAACTACAGAGTTTCCTGTTGCGAGGAAGCTGATAAAATTCAAGGTTACCAATACGCTTGCTCAATGTCAATGGCATCACTTTTGCAATTTAGATTTAGCCTGTTATACACTGATAATCTAGTCTTAATTAGGACGGTTTTATTTGGATATCTTTATTACATTTATTACATTCTGTTTAAGGGTGTCATTGGACTACGCCGCGTAAATATGTATAAAAAAAATTTTGTTAATCCATGAAATAGTGAAGTAATTTTTCTCTATTCTTCCCTAGGCATCCTCGTGATTAAAAAAAAAAACAAACAAATTCCCCAATAAAATTGACACACTCAATTTCTATACCAAAAACTTGTAGAGATTTTAGGAAAGCAGCAGCGAGCAACTTTAGTTTTCGTAATATCTTACGAGGGCAATTAAATATTGGTCAAACTTAAGATTTCAACATCCCTTACATCATTTCTAATCACACATAAGCGACTAATTCATGTGGAAATAGTAGTAGTTTGAGTAGAATAAATAAATAATGCTGGACAGTTCATACAGCATCATGTAGCAACAACTTTAGCATATTTTGCGTTATTGGTAGCTATTAGATAACTGATATCATAAATAAATAAAATAAAAAACAATGCTGGACAATTCACACAGCATTATCTAGCCCCATGGTAAGCAGAGCTTGTGTTATGGGTACTAGATGACTGATATACATAATACAATAAAACATACATAGATATTTTTTTTATTAAAAAAAAACCCGGTACCCGGTAAATATCTGCATATCGTACAAACATTGTTCCGAGGCCGAAATCGAACCCGCAACCTCCTGCGTCACAGGCGAACCTTCGCTCGCTGCGCCACAAAGGTCGACATAATGCTGGAAGAAGAGCTTTGATCAAGAATTCTCCAAACTCTACCTAGCCCATGAATTGTATATTACGCAACAGGGCAAATGCTCAGCTGTTGCAACCATGTGAATTATTCATCGTAAACGTAAACCAATCTAAACTCTCTTACGGCGAAATGAGTTCGCTTTTTCTAGACAAGGACGAACAAACGCCGCGCGGGGAAGGCGAGAAAGTGAGGCAAGAGCGACGGAATGACCGGCCCGCGCGCAATTTCTTTTTTTTTTAATTTATCATTGCTCTAAAATATTACTGTTTCTCAAAAAAACTAAACAATAATTTTCTAAAGTATTTATTAGGGAACACGTAGAAGAAATTTCATTACAATAATATTAAATAACTAGCAAATAAAACTGGTTTTTCCGTAGAGATATCTCTGTAAAAATTAAGATTTAGAGGAAAGTTTGCAATTTTTTTCCATCGAGTAAAGTTTAGTCAATCGTGTTTCGGCTCCCATAACTTACTAACTAATATCCTAAACTTTTGATCCTCATCAAAATATATTCGAAAAATAGGTGTTTTGTTCCCTTAAAATTGATCTTCCGTTTAGTCAAAATGTGGGTTTTGGGACTCATTTTACCTTAACCAGCCACTCCCACGCCGACGTAACGTGTGCAAGAGTCCTGCGAGGTCTAAAAGAAGTAAAGCACTTTGATATTTGACATTTGACGATACGATAGAGCAGCGGTTCCATGTCTTCAGACCATTGATCAAGGTGTTCACCGCCATTCCAAGCTCCTGTCTCCCAATTCATAGCGTCAAAAGCTATCCATGCATATGTAAGTACAGGCGTGGCGCAGTTAATCATGGCTTCAAACACCACATATCGTCAGTTGTCCCGGTCCCTTGCCGTTTCGGTCCAGTCGACTTCACGAAGTTCTTGTAGGTTTTTCTTAACTAGACAAAAAAAGAATAAAGAAGAAAATTATTTATTAGACACAACACACAAACAAACTTAGTTACACGAATATAAGATATTTAGTACTATAAAACTTTTGAAAGTATCATGGTTATTAACACAAACGTCATTTATAACGGGATACCTTACTCGCAGTGCCTTAACACTTTGACTGCGATTTTTTTTTCGACGACTGCGATCTTTTTTTTTACCTAAAAAATTCGTGCTGCCGCTCTACACAGGTCGGTTGTGTTGCCCCGCACATGCGTTTCGTTCGAAAAATATTACGGCTGTGCTGAGTCACAAAGATCTGTATTTTCTCAGCCGCTGCGCTAGTGTGGATTTACGCATATTAGTCACTTGTAGAAAAAACATACCGTGTGATTTCAGCAATCAAAGTAAGTTATTCTGTGATCATGGCTCATTAAACTGTACCGAAATATAAGAAAACTCAAAAATCAAATCATAGTTAATATCCCGTTATAAATGAATTTTGAACTTAGATAACACGTCATACAGACAACAAAAACTGCAGGTATTATAACACAAGCAGGTACCTAAGCATTGGGTTGTTACTAAGTAGCCCTCAGCAAGCAGACGAGCGCGCGTGTGTAGGTCTAACAGGTCCTCACCCAGCTTGTTGCTCTAACATAATAACCTAAGGTCATCTGTGAAGAGCGCTGTTGGCTGGAACTACCAAAAATGTTCTTCGTTCTATCACAGGTTCTATATTCAACACTGTTGCTCCGTTTGTACGCTCTCTAGGGCAAACGCTCAGCGGTTCCAACCATGTTAATTATTCATTATAAACGCAAACGAGTCTTGGGGCTTCTGTTATAACGCGGGGAGGTCAGTTAATGATAATGTCAACACAAGGAAATTGAGTGATTAATATACATATGTGTTGTGGGTACATGACATAACGCATGTGCTGTTTATAAACCGAGGAAAAACAAAAGTGGAGGCGGTTCTATGTTCATGTTTGTATTTTTTGTATGTTCGTCGATTTCTCCGTCAATTATGGACCATAGAAATTTATTCCGTATATAGAGGGATTAAGTATTTATCCCGAAAATCGAATTACCATCGACTATCTACTTAATAACATACATACTTTAACAATACCTATAATTACTTCACAATATTTTATAAAGAACTCATTATTTAACTAAAGCTATGTTATTGAATTATATTTTTCTGCTGAAATTTAAAAAGAGACTTTTCTAGAAACACGGCTCACTTCCACTCTCAGTACGTATTGCCACACCCTGCTTGGATACCATTGCGTCTCTTATATATTACCTAGATACTAAGACCTACAAATGTACACAATGATGCAATAAAAGAAATATGAACTTGAAGTCGGTTTTTAGGGTTCCGTAATCAAAGGTTGTAAACACGGGATTCTTTTACTAAGCCTCCGCTGTCTGGTCGTCCGTCAGCGGACTGTATGTCTTTTCATAGCTCTCTGAGCGACCTTAATTAAACTGGTGGTTACCACTTTAAACCACACGGCTTATCACAAAACAAACTAACAAATAAATTAATTTATTTACAGGTATCCAACACGCAATCGGCGGGCTAGCATCCAAGCCGGAGCGCGATCTCCTGATGCAGGACTTCATGACGGTGGAAACTACGAACTTCCCGCACGAGGGCTCGAACCACACTCCCGCGCACCACTACTCCGAGTTCAAGTTTAAGACGTACGCGCCGATCGCGTTCCGTTACTTTCGAGACCTCTTCGGCATACAGCCGGATGATTTCTTGGTAAGTGTTTAAATGACGTGGTCAGGGGTGATCAACACTCGTCGGTTAAAAAGCCTGAAACTTAAAACAGGGCGTCGTGTTTAGGGGCCTTGTGATCGACGCTCGTCGTTTAAAAGGCCTGAAACTGGAAACAGGGTGTCATCCTCTCCTCCGTAGACCGAGACACGTTCTTGGTGACCCCGTTGACCCACTCACTGACGCTAACCCGGAAGTGACGGCAACAACTCAGCTTCCGCACACTACACACCCGACCAATAACCGACCCCGCCGGACGCGGGGTCGAAGAATTCCCCGTTTCCGCCCTCAGGTGCACTCGTGCACCTAGGCGTTACCTCCCTACCCTCTTGTAGCATCTGGCAACAGCCCAAGCCGAGGTTCGCACCTAAGTGGTGGCCCTTGTGCGTGTTGCCTCAACCTAATTTTTACCGGCGAGGCGCCCTCTGCGCCCGCCAAAAGTCCGGTAACGCTGTCATGGCCATCTGAGGTCAACAGCATAATAGTCCATTCGAAAAAAAAAAAAACAGGGTGTCATCATAACTTTTGTGTAGTTCGAATGAATATGTAGAGGATATAGCTATCCAACTATGTAGCACATATAGCTATAAGGAGGGGATACTAAATTTCGCATGATCATAATATAGACTTCGTGACGGTAGAAACTTCATTTATTAAATTTTTAACAAAGATATTGATCGCTGAAAGAGATTTCAAGAAAAGGGTTCCAGTTGGCCGTCTACTCGACTTAGCAGGTCACAACCCTGGCCCCTCATAGACAGTTGTTTAACACTTTGATTGCTGAAAACGCACAGTATGAGTTTTCTACAAGTGAATAATATCCGTAAATCCACACTAGCGCAGCGGCTGAGAAAATACAGATCTTTGTGACTCAGCAGAGCTGTAATATTTTTCGAACGAAACGCATGTGCGGCGCAACACAACCGCTGTGTAGAGCGGCAGGACGAATTTTTTAGGTAAAAAAAAAGATCGCAGTCGTCGAAAAAAACCGCAGTCAAAGTGTTAAATCTGTGTAATGTTTGCACGATAATAATAATAACTTATGACGTCAGTATATTATATACCAGCATTATATACGCCGGAAATGTAGCACTCACGTCTGACCATACAAAGAATGCCGTAAGATAAAATAATAATAAGAATTCCATTAATATAATGATTCAAGATGCATTCTTAAACTACTTGTAGAGGAAAATGTCGTGAGAAAACTGTGTAAGTTCTTAGCAAGACTGCGAAACCAAATAGTGCATAATTATCATTAGAATTATGAATGAAAACTGAATTTGTTTCTACTCACATTAGAAATAGTAAAGTTTGTACCTAGTTTTTAGCTATCCTACCTATATGTTTTAAAAACGTTCCTAATTGTGTCGTGTCAAATAAATTATTTCATTTCAAATACAAATCTTACGGGTGTTTGGAAGCTGGGTGCAAAGCCTTAAGGGGGTGTTAGTACAGACCATCTAGAACATTTTGAGCCACATTTGTCCTAACCAAAGTCTGATTGTTTTTTTTTAGGGATTTTTTTACGATTTTTAACCAAAATCCCAAATGTTTCCAATAAAGTGCTAATAACGCATAGTTTAAGTGGAAATGTCAATTTTTTTTAATGTACTTTATTAGCCTAATGTGTGTTTAATGATATCAAATCATTTTAAAGCACCATTTTTAAGAAAAAATAACTCTCAGACTAATTATGCTTTACAGAAAAAAAAATAGGAGAAGAAAAAATGATTTTTATTGACATTTAAAAAAAATAATAAAATAGCTACAGGTGTTCAGATAATTTTAAAAACATGCTGAGTTATTGTTCTTTCGTTTAAGGTATCATTTACCTAGATATGTTTACAATTTTTGAAGTTAGGGTGCCTGAACCAGTTAAGGTCCGTAATATCGATTTTTAAGGAGATAAAAAAAAATACAGTTTTTGATGATTTTTTTTAATGCTGATGCTCAAAATGGCTTCCGCCATTGCGTATACACTTACGATAACGATTTCTCACTTCTGTCGTCGTGATTTTCAGCTGCATTTCCTGTTTCATAGTTGCGAAAGCTGTTTCAATCCTTTGAAGTAATTCTTCCCTAGTGGATATTTCGGTAGTGTATACGAGCTCCTTTGCCCGTCCCCACACAAAAAAATCTACCGGGGTCAGGTCAGGCGATCGTGCGGGCCAAGGGATGGGCCCATCTCTGCCTATCCAGCTGTCTGGAAAACAGTTGTTGAGATGTTCCCTGACACTTAACGTCCAATGTGCTGGACATCCATCTTGTTGAAAGATGATTGGCCTGTCCGTATTTAGTATAGGTACTTCGGCTTCATACAGGAGTTCCGGTAAATGAAATTGCAGAAAATGCAGATAATTATCACCGTTTAAATTATCAGGTAAAATGTGTGGCCCAATCAATGTTCGTCCGCTTATTCCAGCCCATACATTTATTGCAAATTTTGCTTGGAAAGACACCTAAAACAAAAATGCATTCTAATTAAAATATTCTGTTAAAGATGTGTTGAACGTCTAGAATTAAAAGAATAAACATTTATTTGTACCTGTTTTTTCCAATGCGGATTGCTGTCCTTGTCAGCCCATTCATGCAAATTATGAAAATTCGTGATACCCTCTCTTGAAAATTTGGACTCATCAGTCCACAGGATCGATTTTAGGAACCATCCGTCATCAATATCACTGTTGAGCATAAATCGGCAGAACTGCATCCTTCTCCCAAGATCGGTTTCTAATAAGCCTTGTACGCCTCTACCGTGAAACGGATACTTTTTTTCCCGGTGCATGGTACTCCAAACTTTCCATATCGAAAGGTTCAAGTCTCTCGCTACAACTCTGACGCTAGTTGTAGGATCCGCTTCAAAGGCTGCAATTATTTCCTCTTCATCGGCGGGGATATGTCTTCCCGGATTTACTCCAGGTTCTGCGTGATGGATGCCAGATTCAGAAAGCCTACGAAACGTGTTGTAGAAAACACGGACATTAGGTACCCTGAAATTAATGAAATTATTTATTGGCGACGTCTATTACAAATCAAAATGGCAATTAATTAAAATAATTTTAGAATCGAAAGTTACTTTACCTGCGGTTTGGGTAACGTTCTTGGTACAAACGTCGTGCCAAAGCTCCGTTACCATCAGCTCTGCCATACATAAAAACGATATCCGCTTGTTCTTGGTTTGTAAATGCCGCCATGGCAGTAAGTACACAATTAAAATGTCAATCAGTTCAATAGTCCAAAATCAACACGTGCAGGAGCGTAAAGCTGCAACTGAACACGGTGAATCACAAACACAACACAGCACAGATCACAATTCAATCAAACACGTCTTCTCGCAACTTTTAGATATCAGTTTTAAGTTATTAGAGCAAAAATTAAGTTTTTTTTGATTTTCTTGAAATTTTTAATTTCTTACCCTTAAATGGTTCAGGCACCCTAACTTCAAAAATTGTAAACATATCTAGGTAAATGATACCTTAAACGAAAGAACAATAACTCAGCATGTTTTTAAAATTGTCTGAACACCTGTAGCTATTTTATTATTATTTTTAAATGTCAATAAAAAATAATTTTTTCTTCTTCTATTTTTTTTTCTGTAAAGCTTAATTAGTCTGAGAGTTATTTTTTCTTAAAAATGGTGCTTTAAAATGATTTGATATCATTAAACACACATTAGGCTAATAAAGTACATTTAAAAAAAATTGACATTTCCACTTAAACTATGCGTTATTAGCACTTTATTGGAAACATTTGGAATTCTGGTTAAAAATCGTAAAAAATCCCTAAAAAAAAAACAATCAGACTTTGGTTAGGACAAATGTGGCTCAAAATGTTCTAGATGGTCTGTACTAACACCCCCTTAAGGCTTTGCACCCAGCTTCCAAACACCCTGTATATGCTTATACTACTTATATACATAGGGACTCAGTTGTGCATTAGTGACAGCAGGACAAATAGTGCTCCTTTAACATAGTTTTAAAGGTTGGTAGCGACTTAGCACGCCTCACCACGTATAACGTATTGAAATCGGAATCGTCCGCAGCTTACGCGGTAGGGTTTACTCCCAGGAATTCCTGGTTCTCGAGAATTTCCGGGCTATTCCAAAGTTTTTGGAATTTGAGAATAATAATAAAGAAGTGAAAAAGAACTTGTACTTAACGAATCCCATTTATCTTCAGATGTCAATGTGCAGCGCACCTCTCCGTGAGCTGTCAAACCCTGGCGCATCCGGAAGCATATTCTACTTGACAAACGACGACGAGTTCATCATCAAGACGGTGATGCATAAGGAGGGGGAGTTTCTGCAGAAACTGCTCCCAGGATATTACTTAAACCTCGATCAGGTAAGGTTAACACTAGTCAGGTCTTTGTTAGGCTGTCAATTATTGTGCGGTAATTCACTTTACATGAAAATAATGTTTACTGTAAATAAAGTTTTGCTCCGGGAGCTAGCTACAAATTTGGTCAATTATTTCCTCCCGAGCGGAAATTCGTAAAACACTGCCACTGCCCAACCCATCCACAGAATCACAGCTGACGGTCACGAGTATTCATAATATTAATCCCTAATGCATATCGACGACCGATGTGGCGCGGTGGGCGAAGGTCCGCCTGCGACGCATGAGGTTGCGGGTTCGATTCCCGCCTCGGAACAAATGTGTGTACGATCTGCAGATATTTGTTTCGGGTGTTCTGATCGTTTTCTATGTATAATAAAAAATATCTATCTATGTAATGTATTGTATTATGTATATCAGTTATCTAGTACTCATAACACAAGCTATGCTTACCATGGGGCTAGATAATGCTGTGTGAATTGTCCAGCATTATTTATATTTATTTATTTATATTACGAAGTTTTGCTTGGGTGGGACTTGGTCATAAAAATCTCACCATTAGGCAGAATTCGAATAAAGAGTTTGGTGGCCAACAAGAGCAACTTCGTATCTCTAACTAAACTTAAAAAAATCAAACTATTACAGAGGCATTAAAAAAGCTTATAACAAGTAACACAAAGTGCCCAATGACATTTTTGAAATTTCCTTTGTTCAACGTAGTAATGTAGTAATAAGATAAAGTAGGTGGCGGCGCTAGTGTGCCTCGGGGTACCACCACCTTAACTGCGTTTGTACACGAAGAACACCAACGTTTTATCCCTTACGAATATAAAGTCCAAAATCGCTTGTATTTCCAGAACCCACGCACACTACTGCCGAAATTCTTCGGTCTCTACTGCTACCAATGCAACAGTAAGAACGTGCGTCTAGTCGCCATGAACAACATCCTGCCGTCAGCTGTGCGACTGCATCAGAAGTATGATCTCAAGGGGTCCACTTATAAGAGAAAGGTAAGTGTTATGTACTCTAAGGTTATCGACATAGCTCAAAGAATTAGCAAGCTGAAGTGGCAGTGGGCCGGCCATATCTCGCGAAAAATCGACGGCCGCTTGGGCAAACGTGTTCTTGAGTGGAGACCGCGACTCGGTAAACGTAGTGTAGGACGCCCTCCGACCAGGTGGGATGACGACCTGCGAAAGACTGCAGACAGATGCTGGATGCGGCAAGCTGAAGACAGGGCGCTATGGCGCTCATTGGGGGAGGCCTATGTCCAGCTGTGGACTGATATAGACTGATGATGATGATGATGTACTCTAAGCCATTGTTAAATGATATCCGTTGCTCACCAAAAACACAAAACACTCGAGATCTAAGTCAGGCTCTAGGCTTCATTATATTATAATGTGTGTGTTTATGAAATTTGGAACACATAATGTATCTTGTAAGTCTCAATATATGAGCAAAATTTTACATGAAAAGTTTATCGGGGGGGTCAAAAGTGTCTTCAAATGGTTCGTGTATTACACACGGTGCTGCTTGCCAGTTATTTTAGCTTGAACTTGTCTTGACACGCTACCACGTGTCTTGATAAGTTTTCTTGACTTTTATTTTTATTTTTTTCTATGTTAATTGTTCCTGTTTTATGTATATTTGTGCTCTATTTTTATATATGTACGTTCTTAATATAAATATTAACTATTTTATATATTATATAATTATCCTAAATAATTACGCCACCGTCAGCTTTAATACGTACCGATCCTATCCATCCAAACGTTGCCTGGAAGAGATCGCTTTTAGCGATAAGGCCGCCGATTGTGCTACTAGATTTAGTTAGTATTAAGATCCTATTTTCTTTATATTTGAATTTTTAATTGGTGCAATAAAGGTATATTGTATTGTATTGTACAGATAAATAGTTTGTTGTTTCACTCCACTTATAACTACTTATCTGTTCCAGGCGAACAAATCCGAGCGGCAGAAAGGCTCTCCTACATACAAGGATCTAGACTTCATGGAGCATCACACTGAGGGTATATTTCTAGAGGCGGACACGTACACTGCGCTCATCAAGACGATGCAGCGAGACTGTCGCGTGCTGGAGAGCTTTAAGGTGAGAGGCATAAGTTTCTGAATGGTTAACCCCTTTGAGTGATATACTACCGTTTTTGTAAATGTCACGATAAGCTAATGAGAGGACAAAGGAACGCCACATTGAGATATTCCTTAAAACCAAAACGTACACTGCGCTCTTCAAGATGATGCAGAAAAACTGTCGCGTGCTGGAGAGCTTTAAGGTGAGAGACATAAGGTTTTGAATGGTTTACCTGCGTGATTATAGGCCCAGCATAGTCTACTCCCGTTTTTGTAAGTGTCACGATAAGGACAAAGGAACGCCACATTGAGTGGATATTCCTTATAGCCGATACGTACTCTGCGCTCATCTAGACGGTCGCGTGCTGGAGAGCTTAAGGTGAGAGGCATAAGGTTCTGAATGGTTTACCCCCTTTGAGTCCATTGTCTAATCCCGTTTTTGTAAGTGTCACGATAAGAACAAAGGAACGCCACATTGAGTGGATATTCCTTATAGCCGATACGTACTCTGCGCTCATCTAGACGGTTGCGTGCTGGAGAGCTTTAAGGTGAGAGGCATAAGGTTCTGAATGGTTTACCCCCTGTGAGTCCATTGTCTACTCCCGTTTTTTGTAAATATCACGATAAGTTAATTAGAGGACAAAGGAACGCAACATTGAGGTGATTTTCCTAGAGGCGGACACGTACACTGCGCTCATCAAGACGATGCAGCGAGACTGTCGCGTGCTGGAGAGCTTTAAGGTGAGAGACATAAGGTTCTGAATAGTTTTCCCCTGTTGAGTAATTATAGCATAATCTTCTCCTGTTTTTGTAAATTTCACGATAAGTTAATCAGAGGACAAAGGAACAGCACACTGAGGGTACATTCCTCGAGGCGGACACGTACACTGCGCTCATCAAGACACAATACAGACAACAGACCTACCCCCTAAAGTATTTATTTAATTCCAAGAAATAAAAAACACATACAAAATACAAAAAAATATACAACATTATTTATTAGCCATTTAACTTAGGAGATATGAATTATGTACACATTACTGGCGTCCCCGCACGAGGCAAGCCTGTGTCGCGGAACGCCTGTTTACAAGGGTAACTTTATCTTTATTATCTAATATATTATTTCTTTAATTCCAGATCATGGACTACTCTCTGCTAGTCGGCATCCACAACCTGGACGAGGCGCAGCGAGAGAAGAGCACGGCTCGAACCCGCACCGACTCCGCTAACTCCGAGGACGATCCGGAAGCTGAGCCTAAAAAAGGACTTAACAGAACTAGGTAAGAACGTTCAAAGTATTACGTAACGCAATATTTGGAGATTTTTGACCCCCCATGTAAAGCGACGTAACGTTTTTGACCCCCCATGTAAAGCGACGTAACGTTTTTGACCCCCCCATGTAAAGCGACGTAACGTTTTTGACCCCCCATGTAAAGCGACGTAACGTTTTTGACCCCCCATGTAAAGCGACGTAACGTTTTTCTGTACCCCCCGCCCCCTAAGTAAAAGGTGACGTAACCCCAAAGTGACCATTTTTACCTAAAAGTCACAATTATGTGGCGTAAAATACCGTTCTTTTTAATAATTAAAAAAACAATGTTACGTAACTCGTAGTTCAAACGCCCCTGTAACGCATCGTACCGTTTTACAACACCCTTACACCTTATTACAATCAAATAATATAAACAAATTAGAACTAAACTCCGATTCGAAAATCAAGATTGTTTTTTAATTGGGATAATGGTGGAAATGATTTAACGACTTTGGAATCATCGGAGTAAGGCTCCGCGCAAACGGGCCACCGACCACAGCCACCGGTGGCTGTCGCGCGCTACCACCACATTTGTACTACCATCTCGTTTGCGCGGAGCCTTAAGTACAGAAGCCACAAACATTAATTGGATTGATCCCTCGTTTGTTTTCGAATTGAAATTGAAACATTTTTCGCTCCACATGTGACATTATGCATTGTTGAAGTTACCGTTTTAAATTATAGTGATTACCTTGTTGTTTTATGTTATTATTATCAGTTATTGTTTAGTTATTATTCTTAACACGTCGATTGCTGAAATCACACGGTATGTGTTTTCTACAAGTGACTAATATGCGTAAATCCACACTAGTTTAGCGGCTGAGAAAATACAGATCTGTGTGACTCAGCACAGCCGTAATATGTTTTTCGAACAACACGCTTGTGCGGCGCAACACAACCGCTGTGTAGAGCGGCAGCACGAATGGCTTAGGTTAAAAAAAAGATCGCAGTCAAAAAAAGATCGCCGCAGTCGAAGTGTGCCTTTGTTAACTTAAAATATCCTGGATTCTAAATCGGAGTATATTTACTAATAGCAACAAATGATCCCATAGGCCAATTCATGAAATTTGTTTAATGGATATTTGTTTACAGATAAAAATTTAATTATATATAGAATTAAACATCAAATTGGTACCAAATGGTTCCTATATGGACACATTTTGTCCAACGTGTGGCTCCAGCGTGTGGATACGACACATGATTTAGCTTTAATTATTATTTATTTTATTGTGAAACGAATTTAATTTTAATCATAATCTCATTTATATTTTTATTATTATTTTTAATCGAATGCCATTTACATTTATTTTATTGTAATAATGCTTTAATATTTAGTTTATTTTGATGTAACTACTATGGATTTTATTATCCGACATAAATAAATACAAATACAAATGGTATTTAAATAAGTTCATGGTCTGAATTTCCTTTAAGCAGGTTAACGAAATATATATATGTATATATTTCGTCAACCTTAAAAGAGTTTATTTTAAAAGATTTATTATAATATGTGTTAATTTTATTTATTTTAAAAAGTTCTTATTCTAAGGTGAAGGTAATATTTCAGATCTGGTGCCAAGGAGGATTTCAATGCACAAGTCAAACGCACACAGTACGAATAATTTATATGTTGTCTCTGTCTAACACATTGAATGTTATAGCTTTCTCTCTCTAACAGGCCTTGACACTTGAATGTAAGCGGCGTTGGTCGTGCCTTGAATGTTATAGATGACTCTTTAATAAAACGTTGAACGTCATATCCTAAATGCCTTGTCTATAACGCTGTCTCTTTCTAACACGCCGTTGTTCTAGTTGTATTTCTGTAGAATGAATCACAACTTCACAATTTAATGTCAATTATCTTGTTCGTACTTTACTTACCTTGTATGACTTGAATGTTACAGCTGTCTCGCGTCATTGTCTAATATGCCTTGAATCACATTTGAATGTACTGTCTGTCTCTATCTAACACACCTCCACTGACACTTAAATGTTATAGTTCTGTCTCTTTCACATTTAGCAATTAAAGTGAATTAATTTGACTCCTAAAAGTTGCCACTGTCTCTGTCTAACACGCCTTCACTGACACTTGAATGTTATTATAGATCTCTCTTTCTAATTTAGAAGTTAGAGTTAATTTATATCGGACTGCAAAATGAATATGAATAACCCTAGAATAGAATTATTTCGTTTTAGTTAAACTGTATTTCCGTGACTTGGTCTCGTACTAACTTCAATTTAGTAGGTAGTTTTTTGTAATGAGTCCGAATCCTTAAAAGGTATTGCATGACCACAGATTAAAATAACTGGTTTGTTGGAATTCGGTTGCTGGACAATATCAATGCATGATAACAATATCACCATTAGAAAATGTTGGATAGTACTTATAGTTTGACCGCAACCGCTGTACCACTCCTTAAGAAAGTGCGGCGAGGTGGGGGCCGAGGAAAAAAGAGCAAGGGTAAACATGAGATCGATATTGTCAGATATATCTTACGATATCGTAAACGATACATGTTTATTTTATAAAACGATATGTTTATTTTTTTTACTGGCTTTCGCCCGCATGGTACCGCGATAAAAAGTAGCCTATATGTTATTCCAGTACACATACTATGTATGTATGTTCCAAGTTTCATCAAGATCCGTTCACTAGTTTTTACGTGAAAGAGTAACAAACAACCATCCATACTTACAAACTTAAAAAATGAAGAAAAAAAACGACGGGGTTGATATCACGAGACAGCGCTCGATCCATCTATGGATATTTATCTCATGTGCGTCTAACATAGACCGTCCGGTAAAAAAGCTACCTACCGCCATGAGCGTTGACGGCAGACTGATGGATCGGAGCTGCCGATACTTCCCCCCCGTCTCGCCGCTCGCATACCTCAGGCGCGGTACAGCGGTTTCGGTCAAACTATAACAAAATCTCCAAATGAAGACTGGAGTTCGTGTTTGATTTGTAGAAATAGAACATACATAAAAATACGCCTAAGCATAGAATAGACAATCCAATTTTCTAAATCTATTTAGGTGAGCGTTTCTCTATTATTGGCATTTGAAAAATGTTTTTGGGAGTGAAGCTGTGATGTATTGCATTGATTGTATGGTACGGGATTTGGTTGGAAGGTTTCGCTTTTTATATTACCATAACATCATGATTTAAATGTCTCTTTGAAAAATAACCTATCGTTTATAATAATAATAACCTGAAGGTTCTAAATAATAAAGCTTAAATACGTACTAAACAGTTCTAATTAGAACTAGTATTCATAATACAAACAGTTGGGCTGACGACAGACTGTTGCAAACAAATATACAGGGCGCTATGGCGCTCATTAGGGGAGGCCTATGTCCAGCTGTGGACTACTATAGGCTGATGATTATGATGATGATGAATCGGTGAACATCATAAAATATAATAGAAGAAACTTCTGCATTTATACAGCTATATATATAAACATATGCAGTCTACGAATTGTGAGGTATTCTCAACACATGGTCTATCTATTGTGCGCGCTAAGAGGTTCTGCTTTGGTCTTCCAGGTCTATCAACCGGCAGCGATTGGTTGCTCATTCCACCGCAATGGAGAGCATCCAGGCTGAAAGCGAACCTATTGATGAAGAAGAGGATGTGCCGTAAGTAATAGTTTATGGATAGTACATAATTTTGATAGAAATTAAAACGTATTTTTAATATAAATTATGGTAGATTGTATTTAGAACTTCTTTTGTAAGAAAAAAGTCTTTAACTAAGTTAATGTCAAATCACAGTTAAATATTATCCCTAAATTCATTTAAAACAGATATTTACCATTATTTGAGTATTGAGTGTTCCTATACAACGGCATTTTTTTTTAATTTAATTAGAAGGAAAATTGTCTTGTAAAATTGATAGTACTACCTACTGATACAGCCCTACCATAGATAATGTAATTTTATTCCTTATTATTATAATTAATCAAATATCGGGACTAACGAGAGCTTTGATATTCATCGAGCCGAATTTTATGTATATATATTGTATAAAAAAGTATTTTTGAATTGTATTATACTATATATATATATATACTATATCTTACTTACTATATATCTCCACAGACCTGGCGGTATTCCCGCTAGGAATGCGCGCGGCGAACGCCTCCTCCTATTCCTGGGCATCATCGATATCCTCCAGTCCTACCGCTTCCGGAAGAAACTCGAGCATACGTGGAAGAGCATGATACATGACGGGGTCAGTACTGGATCATTTTGTTACTGGACTTACACGTTTCCTGATTCATTCGTTCATTGCGTACATTTCATTCATTCATCAGCCTAAATTTGTCCACTGTTGGACGGCGGAAGGGCCCAGTGCGTTATGGGGTTGGAGAAAGACTCAACAGCACCCTGTCTTCAGTTGCATGCAGCATTCAGAAGCATCATTAATAACATGTTTACCCCGGTAGTAGGTTCTTCAGGCGATGTGGCGGGCCAAATGCTACTTCAGCGTGCTAATTCTATGGCGACTTTGGTGCTCTGTCGGATATATTCGTTACGGACACTGTCCTTCAGAGAAACCCCTAGATTCCCTAGAACATTTTTTTTTATAGCTCTTCGAGCGACATCAAACTGATATACCATGATATCGTCGACTCATCTATGCATGCATAGATTGGGCATGGCTGGGGTATCTCTTGCCGAGTCTAGAAATTACCATAGTGATTTTAGTGCATGGACGATATTTCCGTCTATATCGCTTTTGAAATGTTCTCATTCGCACACATCCCACTGATGCAGTTACACAATATTATCAAATCCTAAAGTTTGATGATGGATGGATGTTGTTGTGTGAACGGAACGGGCTGACATTTTTAATAGCTCTAGACCTGGACTTGAAATAACACAGGCAACCTTTTATAATAAATCAGTTCCGGTGGGATAGAAATAACACTTGAACGTTACTGAATAAACTTCGCGTGCGAAGTCGCGGGCAGAAACTAGTTCCTACGTTTCCATAGAAAAAATATACATTAGAAAACAATGAGACAATAGCCGGTCCTATCCCTAGCGATGCTGATGATAAAACGGTACATTTCAGGACACTGTATCGGTCCACCGGCCAAGTTTCTACGCGCAACGCTTCCTGGACTTCATGGCTAAAACGGTCTTCAAGAAGATACCTTCGTGTAAGTGTTACTCTTTTCTAGCTCTTAGGTCTAAGGTATTTATGTTTATATTACTGTGGTGCTGTTCAAACGGATTTGACAAGATATATTGCAGTGGCAAATAATGGGATACTCAACAACATTTGAAATAACCTCGGTCGACTTTTACTTATAGGAACATTATATGGTACATTTATTGTAATAATTTACATACCGCTATAACTCTAGATGTCAAAGTAAAGATGGCAGCAAACAAAGTTTATTTATTTGAGATTGAGATATTAACATCATTACAGGTTAAAGTTAAATTAACTTATTTATTTATTTTGAGCCATTATTGACCCACTTCTGGGCAAAGGCCTCCATTTTCTCCTTCCACTCCTCGCGATCCAACGCTGCAACAGACCATGAGGGAAGATGTGCCTCGAGCTCATTAAATTAAATTATTAAAAAAAAATGATCCATCACACTAGACAAATAAATAATGTTGGAGAATCGACATAGCATCATCTAATAAGAAAAGCTGGTGTTATACACATTTGTCGTACTGTACGGATATAATTTCTCTGGTACCTCAGGAGAGATATCATCAAGGTTTTATAAAATTTAGATTCAAAAAGATTATTTAAAAAAAAACTTTGTTGGCTGTCGAATCCGTTTGAACACAAAATAATGTTATTCCTGGATTCAAGTAAAGCTAAAATCATTCAGCTAATTCCAGAAAGTCCTGAGTATTACAAATTGATTCCTATGTTAGTAATTATAAATGTCAAATTCCCATAGTAAGCTAATCTCATTGTCTTATTATTGTGTCTCCTTTTTCCAATGGATGAGTAAGTTGCTTTGGACTCCAAAATTTAAGGTCAATGACCTTAGTTACATAATACATACAAAAACATTAGATTTTGTTCTGAAAATTTTGGAGTCTGTTTTTATATTAAATGTGTAGTAAGTAATATAAATTTGAGCGTATATTTTTGTGGGTTTTAAATTGTAGGCGTTTTTCAAGCAATTCAAGAGCAGTAGTAACCTGTAACATAGCTTCTTGTTCACTAAAAACAGGCAACAGTCTCTCACAATGTTTTTATATTTATTACTACTCCCACTCATTCTAGCAACTAAGGAGAAGAGTGTGGGAGAAAATGAATATATTTTAATTTAAAGTAATGAGGCCAAGTTTTCATACCTTTTGCTCGTAGATTCTTACATTTCATGGTTTGAATTCTGTGATTGTACGAGCAACATAGAACAGAAAAGCAAGACTACAGAAATCTATAAATAAATTTATATTTTCTTGCCAAAATTAAATTTGCTTGCTACATTTTATTTTATAGATCAAGATTCACCCGCAAGAATATACGTTACCTTTACAACACTCGGTGTGATTTCAAAGCGAAATTCCAAATTTCTTTGAGCATCAAACCGAACCAAGCTAAATCTAAATTAACCCTTAAAACTTGTCCCTTCAGTGGATCTCCCCGAGATCAAAGGAAACCACCGCAAGTTTAGGACCCTTGTGACCAGTTACATAGGTACTGTAGGGCATTTTGTGTTAGAGATATTATGCTGTAGCTTTGTGGATTGTTTGCGCAAATTTTTAAAGGGAAACTACTTAATATTTTTGAAGTTTTAAGATATTTTTATGAATATTATGTTACTGTGTTAATTTCGAGATTTACCCAAGTTTTCGTAAGGCATATTTGAAAATCATAACAATGATCATGGTTTGTTACAATACATGTTTAATTAGAAATTTCTTTCTGTTAACAAGATAAAGCAAAATATCTGTGGGAGTAACTAAAATTATTGAATGATTATAAGTAGCGAACATTCCATGGGTATTTTTTTGTTATTTTAACAGAGTGATTTGCGCAAACATTGTAAATAATAAAGTGATAGCATAATAATAGCCACTACACGCGAAATCCATGAAATGCTTTTGCCTTTTTGGTCATTTTTTGCACTAAAAGTTTGGTGAGTTTTCCAAGATTAAACTGTTGTTACTGATTTTAAAAAGGTTAGAAATACAATTCAACGCCAAAATGTTATTCTTCACTCTTAAATCCCTGATAAGACCGACTGGCAAAAATATTTTTGATTCATAAATTTGTTGATTGATTTGACCTTCTATGGTTTTAATCCTGTTTAAATTATGGAAATTTGATATTAATAAATAATGCTGGGCAATCCACACAGCATCATCTAGCCCTATGCTAAGCAGAACTGCTTAAAACAGAAGGCTTTTAGTAGATATCAGTGTAAAGACCAAAAAGCAAGCATTTCATCTGCGTTTACAACGACCGCGTTCTGGCATATGGCGTCAGTATGCAAACAGCATAGATTTCTTATTATTTTGAAACTTTGGTTTTGTTGCGTCACGTGTGTGTTTTGTAGATTTGAAGGTGTTGGTATTACATTGCAATTAGGACCTTCGTTATATTACAATAAGCTTCTTTGTATAGATCAAGAAGCATTAGAAATGGGTGACCATGAAATTTATGAGTCATTTTTCATTCGAGAAACCAAGAAAGGTTTTCTTTTGCCTCAACTAGATGACCATTCAATGTTGAGTTTAGAAGGCATTTTGCATAGTCTTATGCTATGATTATTACATACATACATATAAAAGTAGCTGAGAAGTTAAAGAGCTTGGCATTGAATTCTGCCTGTTTTTTTTAACGAAAAATAGTTATCTAGACCCGAGCTGTACATAATAAGCTTTTCTGTTGTTATCATTTTGTATTTTTTTTTTGTTTAATAGATTTATAGGATACGCCAACACCTTCGTTTAAGGTTTTAGTGAAAAATAACGCAACTAATTGTGTTTTAGGCATGAATTTTTTTTCAAATTGGATGCTTTTTTTTCTTTTGATTAGCATGACGGTTTAACGAACACGCACGAACTGTTTTGTCTCCGGTCTGGATGTTACGTCCTTGGCCCTTGTTGGTGTTTTTCAGAAATAATATCTTGTTTTTTTTTCTCTTTTTCCAACTTTTTGTCCGTTATCGGATACTCGCTCGCGTCCGTGGAGGTCTAAGTAAGTCCCGTTTGGGATGTTTAGCATGTCTTGATCCTGTTTGATCGTTGTACCCTGTTTGATCATATTTGAAACTGTTTTGATGGTTGTGATTCTCATGTAAAGTGACTTTTGAGGATGTGAAATTGTTGTAAATATTTTTATTAGAATGTGATCTAGAATAGACTCGAAATTAATTCAATTTAGCATATTGGTTTTTGGTAGTGCCATAAAGCGAAACGAAGTAACAAGAGTTTCTTATCTCAATTTTAAACACAAAAACTGCAAAAAAAACTCTGTAAACTAGTTAGTTTACTTTTGAGTTTTTATTTTTTGCAATTGCGCGGTTTCAAATTTACGAAAGCTCAATATGATAGACATTTTCAAAAAACTTCAGTGTTTGCTACAATTTCACATCTAAATCTCTCCCTACCCCGTACATAGTACCATTGTGTGGATCAACCACTTCATATGCATAGGACACCCTTGTCGTAGTTAGACCCTAACTGACATTCGTGTGACTTGACTGAGCACGTTATTTTACATAGATATTTATTTTTATTACGTTATCTTCTATGTGAGAAGATTAGATGCATTCATATTTTTAGACTATTTCATACAAAAATAATTTTTTTTTATCGATACAAAGATTACAGCAAATTTTCAATGGTCGATTGTAAATTTGCCGTAAAATGTTGTAACATTTAAACAATACGGCACTTACAGTGCCTTATATTGTTCTACAAATATGGATACTTAGTGGTTTTTTTTTCAGTTAACGTTTATTTACAATTTATCATTTGCAATGCTGTTGATATTTTTAATTTGCAGCATCGCTTTTTAGATTTACACATTGTATTGTTTGATCTATTTGTTGGAGTGTTATTGTGATTGTAAAATCTTCTCATATACTGATAAACTTTTGAACAACCAAGTCTTTTAAATTTAGTATTTGAAAAAAGTTATGTCATCTTATAATCGTACATTTTAGATATTGATTTTTTTATTTAAAGACACGCCTAGAGTCTCTAGAAGTCGTCCTTGGAAATCTAGGCTTCTGTACCTACCATAGCAGACTTTCTTCTAAGTATAAAATCGAGTCCATAGAAAAACGATTACCTACAATCACAATAACACTCCCCCCTGCATACCCTCTCTAACCTCCCCCCTACTCTTCACAGCACTCAAACACTCTCCGTCAAAGAGAAAGAGCATCGCGAAGGGACGACCCTCGGACGACATGGAAACGCCAGGTATGTTTGTTTGTGTTTTTAAAAAGGTTTTGGTATTCGGAACTTTTATTATAAAATATCTAAGCGTTTTGAGTGACGTAACGTGGAAGTGGATTGCGACGCGGACAAATGTCCCGCCGCGTACAAACTTTTCAAGTATTTTTTTAATCTAAAACAACCATGTCTGCCTTCCACTTGGTTGTTAACGCCCAATAGGGTTCACATTGTGATACTTACCAATACTTAATCACCTACCTATTAAGCCAATGTGATTACAACAATAAATATATTGATAATTGAACAACAATAATTTATTGATTACAACAATAAATTATTGTTGTTCAGGACGCGTAAGAAATCAGATTGACGCTCTGTTCCGAATATCGAAAGCTTTGAAGCTAAAGAAGGGTGAATTTTAAATGAACTAAACAACGTTTAAATGACTGCAAAAGTAGGTACTTCATTTTTTATTCATATGTTAGTAACATATGAATTTTCATTTCAACAAAATGTTTGTAAAAATTTACTAAGTAACAATAAATAATACTTAAAAATGTAATTCGTTTATACAAAAAAAAAAAAAAAACTGTTCTGCAGCCATAAACGTTGTTTATTTCATGTTATCTTCGCGCAAGTAGTGTTGCTAATAATATTTAGTTGGTTTAACATTTTATTTTAAAGTAGTTATAACCCAATCCTAACAGAATGCGAGTTATTTTAGAACCTAATACCTATTTATTATACATTTCAGTTTATTTTCACCCCCAACCCCCAACCCTTCCTATCCGTTGAATGACCACGTACTGTCCTTTTTGTTTTTGTTATCTAAAAGTAGTTTGCTCCGAAATTTGAATTTTACTATTAAGTTTTACGCGAAATTCGCTCGTTTTAACAGATCTCTGTTCAAAATTGACCGTTTTTGGTTTAAATTGTCTTGTGATTTTGTGCTAACGGTGTTGGTGTTAAAGTCCGTGATAACGGCATGACGTCATCAGGAGTGTGATCAAATAAACTGAAATGTATGACAAAAGGGATTAGAACTCATAAGAAGTATCAGGCCTAACATCTGACTTATCAAGACCACAGACAAACAATTCACAATGCTCATAAATGCACATCAGGCTTTTGTACAGAAAATTTGAAGACCCTAAACTAGGGTCCGATTTGGAAGGTCAGGCTCATATCAAAATATATCAGCCTCATCAATAAAATATCAGATATTGACACGGAAATTCTTCCAGGGCGCATGTACATCGGAAGGCCGATTACAGATTACAACCCCGACATGCTAAGACAGTCGAGACTCTCACCTAGATCGTCTATTCGATCTAGCATGAGCGATTTCACCGACACAACCATGTCTACATGGAACCAAAGACATCCTCCGCTCCCCACAGAGTATCCATCAGTATTATCAGACCGTTTGAACATAGACAGACGACCTTTCCAAAGAAGAATAGAGTTCGATACTTCAAATATAGCTAATCCAGGAACGTCATACGCTGATAATACAGTTTATAGGACGACTATAGCTGAAAGAACGGAATCTCTATCAGACCAGCTTACGAAAGTATTAAGCACAGGCGCCGGTAGCTCACATATAAACGGCAGTTTAGCAGATAGCGGCATACAAACTGATAATACTAGTACAAGCGTACCGCAGATTTACATAGCAGAAACGTCTGTAGTCAAAATACTCAAAGATGCGGCTGTTGACACGAGAAACGAAAACAACCTTCAAGATTTACCGTACCTACCTTATATAGACGACGACGAAGAGGTACAAAAACGATCGAACATTGACAAGCATAAAAGTTTGTCAAATATCCCCGTAAGAATAGATAACGACCTTCATGAACCGACCGAGAGACTTACGAACAGTCTGAACAGAGCAAAATCGCCAACATTCGTTGAGAAATTCAAGAAATTCTTTGCAGATATTGGTATTGCTAGATCGGATAGTGCGCCAGCTACAGACGGGAACGAAATCGCTAATACGTTACCCAAAAGCCTAAACTCTAGCCTTAGAACTCGTAGCACAAGTCCCGCGGAAACAAGAGACGCCTCCACACTCCCTAAAGACATGCGATTCAGAAAAGTAAGATCAACACAGACAGTGTACATAAAATCAGAAACACCGTCAACAAGGGACCAAGAGATCCAAACTAGAGGAGAACCTTTACTCACTAGAAAAGACGCGCATGTATCTGTAGTAAAACTTAATGGTAGTGACAATTTAAGAGATTCTGAAGAATCCGAAATTTTTATAAAGGAGACTGTTTATGTAAGAACTGTAGATAAAACGGAAGTTTATCCTACGCATAATAGCGGTAGTACTATTATCGTTATACCTCCGTCGGACTGAAGAGACTATGAAGAGGATAGGACCTAGGATCGTTCCCTGTGGGAGACTAGACGTGTTTTGTATTGCGTAAAGTATTGTAGTCTATTTGTTCGCCTGATGTACTCGCATCAGAATCTTGTTCGATCAATAGAAATATGTAAATTGCTCGGGCAATTGTTACCTTTTCAATCTTGATGCAAATGCTTCCTTGATATTGTTTTAACAGTTGTTAACTGTTGGTCGAAAGCATTGTTTTCTACAAATAGGATCTTTAATAAATTCTGGATAATTCTTTGTAAATTCTCAACAACCATTTTTGAACTATAAATCCACTGTTCGAAAGAATATAAGTTACCAAACGAATAAGCATTATTGATGCATTATAATACCAAAAATACAGATCTATTTTGATAATCAAAAGGGCTGTATTTATACATAATATCGAATGACACTGATTTGGGGTAAATTAATAATCAATTTGGCAAAGATTTAAAATGATATTGTTTATTGGCAGCTGCCTATGTATCTATAAGCAATATAAAATAAAAATATGCCTTTTGCAGTATGTGTTCAAAATTGGTTCTTTTTGAGGCTCGTAAGCAAATCCTAGGGACAAATTTCTGTTAAGCTTGAGCATTAAGGTTGTTGTCTTGTATAACTAAAGACTTAACAAAAGCATTGATTAAAAATGTTTGTGATGAATCGTTTGGTGCTATTCTGAAGTCCAGGGTAAAACGAATTATTTACTCTTGGCATGATCAGATTTTCATATCGTTTTAAAATTCAAACGATTGTTTGAAATCTCTTAAAATATTCAAATTGCTATTGTTATGCAAGATTACTTTTGTCCGGGTGTTTCTATTTCCTTTTTATATTTAAAATCACAAATTTTATCAAAGAAACAGACGGACAATACCTAAATGTAAGAGCTATAGGTATGTGATATAATTACCTATTGAAATATTTGTGGGTAATGTTTATTTGTATCTAAGAAACATTTTTTTTTGTATGTATTACCGTCGAAATTATGATATTCGTTTATAAGTTTTTTAAATGTCTGAAAAGTTGCACTTTTTTTTTTAATTCTGAGGCAGATGTTTTTAGGAATTTGTAAGAGAATGTATTTTTATTATGATGTATAAATTAGTAATTATGTAAGAATGTATTTATGTAAAGGTACGGTCACACTGCAGAATGGTAGATGAGATAACAAAAGTATGAAATTGTTTGATCGGCCACACTCACTACGAGTGTGTGTGTGTGTGTATCTATAGTTTGACCGAAACCGCAGTACCGCTCCTTAGGAAAGTGCGGCGAGGTGGGGGGCAAGGAAAAACGAGCAAGAGTACACGTTGACGGCAGACTGATGGATCGGAGCGGGCGATATTTCCCCCCCGTCTCGTCGCTCGCATACCTTAGGCGCGGTACAGCGGTTTCGGTCAAACTATAGTCGCTTTGATATAGCGAGACGTTGTCTCTGTCGGATTTCGAACTGTTAAGGTTACCTGCGCACTGACAGGAGGCTTGCTTAGCGTTTAGAGCCTCAAAAATCGTAAATAATTTATTTTTGCAAGAATGTCGGTACAATTGATCTTCTTAATAATAAGATTCCAATTTATTCTGCATCGGGCGTGCAAAATTATGACAACTTAAGTATTTGTTAGGCTATGGCGCTCATTGGGGGAGGCCTATGTCCAGCAGTGGACTGATATAGGCTGATGATGATGATGATGATAAATAATGTCAGAAAATTAATAATAATAAAAACAGATAACTAAAATGTAAAAAAAAATTAACAGTGTTATAAAAGACCTGTAATTTAAATATTCTTTCTTATCATATATAAACATTTATCAATTAACAATTTTCTAAGCTAAATTTAAATAAATTAGCTTGCATAGATTTCAATTCATCGGGTAATATTATAAATTCTTATTGCTTGATGATACACATTCTTATTTGCCTGTCTTTATGTCTTGTCCGTCTCTCCATCCTAGCTAGGCTCTATGCGTGCACCAAGTAGCTTAGTATATCGAACGTTATAGAATGTTTGCAAGCGGCTGCCGCATTCGCTAGTCGCCAAACGGTCGTAACCAGAAGTCACTGCTGCATAGTGAATCAAGGTGCAATTCCAAGAAGGACCGCAGGCCGCAAACTGCAGCTGCAGGCTGCAAGCGACACTATTTATTTGCGGCCGCGGCGCGAAGCGACCGATAACTGTAGCGCCAGTTGTGTCACAAATTGTGCTTGAAATAGCAAACGCAACCGCAGGCAGCACTGCGGTCAACCGCAGCCGCTAGCCGTAATGTCGCCTGTAGTTGCAGTCTGCAGCCCATCTCGGACTTGTGCCTTTAATATCTGGTTCTAGAGTCTAGACGCTAAGCAAGACGCATGTCAGTGCGGCCGTAGCCTAAACTAGCAAATTCGAAGTTATTTGAAAGAAAGAAAGAAGAAAGAAAATAATTTTATTTGGCCAAAAAAAAACAGGTTTAACAAAACAACACATTAAAACAGTAAAACACAGCAAACATAAAATTAAATTAAATAAACCTACAGAGAAACAATAATAATAATACACGTAACCTGCTGACCAAAAAGGGTCAAACTCAGCTATGTGCTGAACCACGCATGGCGCGGAACAACGCTGATTTTCAGTTTGTACCTTTTTTATTTATTTTTTATTTGCTAATCTAGCCACCTGCCTACCATTCTACAGTGGGGCCGTAACCTAAGGTATTATCCCACTTGGGGGCCTCTATGGTTTCGGTTCGGATTGGGATATTTTTTGTGATTATAGGATGGTTTAAGTCTGTTATATATCCGTTACTTTAACTTAACTTGGCTTAAAGTTGGTGGTGTTTAAAGTGTACTGGCTTATAGATGGTTATTTATTGATTTAATTTTAGCTTATTATTAAACAACGTAAAATTATTGAGCGACTGATTGGTGAGATAAAGCTGTAGATTTGTTTTGTGTGTTTGCATATCCCGAGAAAATAATATTATAATTTAATTCTAATTATAGAAAAACAATACAATGGGAACAAAACCCCGTAGTTTATTCACCATAATTTTATTAGGTATACTCTATTAACACTTCGACTGCGATCTTTTTTTTAACCTAAGCCATTCGTACTGCCGCTCTACACAGCGGTTGTGTTGCGCCGCACATGCGTTTCGTTCAAAAACATTACGGCTGTGCTGAGTCACACAGATCTGTATTTTCTCAGCCGCTGCGCTAGTGTGGATTTACGCATATTAGTCACTTGTAGAAAACACATACGGTGTGATTTCAGCAATCGAAGTGTCAACATTTTAATATGAAAGCGCAAGATATCTCATATAATAATCTTTATAATAATATTTTTAATGATGGTCGGTCATCCTATTTCATCTTGTTCTGTCTTTGTGTTGCAAAAACATTCCTTTAGTATTTTCAACGTCACAATTAACATAATTCTAATATTTTACTTAATTATTTATTTAGAAATGCTCAAATTGAATAATCGAATTGAGTTGTGGAAAGATAACTTAAAATATGTCTCGAAAATTTCTTAAATGGCAATTACCATGCAATTTCGTCATTATAATTATATTACATTTCTGAAGTAAAATTTATAATGATGTGGATTATATTAATTATGTAGGTACCTAATTTTATTAACGTCTAGCGGACCTTCCCGGCTTCGCACGGTTTTAGTACGGATCCCTAGCTTTTTTGAAAATATAATATAGCCTATGTTCACTGGGGATAGTGTAGCTTCCCAACGGTGAAAGAATTTTTCAAATCGGTCCAGTAGTTTCGGAGCCCCATTACAAACAAAAAATCAAACCTTTCGTCTTTATAATATTGGTATAGAAATACACATGCATCAGGTGGCAATGACATAAATGGCTGAACAATGCCTATTTTCAATAACTGGTATACGCTGGCTGGAGCGTAAAGACGGTTTTATCTTCTTCAGTGTTTTTGCTGTTCATTTTATCTATTTACAGTGCAAAGGCTTAACAATATTATCGAAGAAACAGGAGTCAAGAGTGTCAAATAACGCAAGTTATAAAGTCGGCTTTGAATGTAATTTTTTTTTCAAATTGCAGTCATTTCGCCTTTGCACTGTAGTAGTACTAGTTAAATAATGACTCTGTATTAGTTTCATTATAAAATATTAAAGACGTAACTGTACTAAATTTAAAGGAATACAGACGTAATTAAGAACCTGCCTAAGTATTTATTGGTTACCTTAGATTTAAATTGTAAATATTTCGCAAATTTCGGTCTCAATTTTAAAGGCAGGAGTGTTTTTATTGATATATTTTAGTAATGTTAAATATTTTCGACGTCCGCACAAAGAATTCTTATTATGAGACTAAATTTTTCGTATTTTCTGTCAAAAATAAGACTTTCTAGCTTAGTATATGGATTCTCAATGCTAAAGCAGGACCTACGTTTAGCAGATACTAGTAAATGTTTGTGCTATGTAATAGAAATGAAATAATAATGAATTATAATTTTATTAAACTCCTCAATGTAAATATCAATAATTTATCACTATACCACAATGTTTTAATTGAAGGAATAATTATGTAAATTCCACTGTCCAGTGATAAATCATGTGAAAAGTTTACCTGTCATTAAAAAAAGTTATTGAGCCAAGCGCTGTATTAATAAACTACCTTCTATCTAAATAAATCTTTTCAAAATATCATGGTTAAAACGGGATATTTACCATCATTTGATTTTTGAGTTATCCAATATTTCGGCACAGTTTCATGCGCCATGATGTTGAGATGATGAGTTATTCCGTGATCATGGCGCATGAAACTGCCGAAATATTAGAAAACTCAAAAATCAAATCATAGTAAATATCCCGTTTTAAATGACTTTAGTACCTTCAACCTACTTTTAGCTGATATTAGTATATGTTTGTGCTATGTAACAGAATTGAAATAATGAATTATATCTATGGAACTTCTCAATGTAAATCAATTTATCACAATACAATAATTTAGTTGATGGAATCTTTATGTAAATTCCACTGTCCAGATAGATAATGTAAAAAGGAAAATTTACCTCATTATAAAAAAGTTTGTTGTGCTCTCTAGCAAGAGCGGTGTGGTGGTAAACTACCTTGAGTTGTATGTTGTGTTTTGCATACTTGTATATGACCAAATATATTTATGTACATAACATTGAATATATGTATTAATGAAATTCCTTCCTATATCTTGTTTTATTTCGCATTTTCTCAGATAATGTAAGACGACTTGTGATCTTCCTGATTTCGTATTCGGCTTAGATATACATAGTTACAGTGGTTTGACCAATCGAGATGATCTTAATCGATTATTGCATGAGTTCTCTCTCTTATTTGAAGGAACTGCTGAGACATTTTCGTCTTTGTTCTATAAGTTCTTTAATGTGAGCATTTTTACGTACTCTCCACTGAACAAATTATAATAATTTATGGTCCGGGAGCCAGTGTCAGATTTTTATGACAAGTCCCTGCCAAGCACCACTTCGTAATATGCATTATTAATATTATGAATACTCGTGACCGTTAGCTGCGACTCCGTGGGTGGGTTGGGTAGTGGCAGCGATGACGACATTATTCCCATAAAATAAGGTTCAAGTCTTAGATGTAAGCTGCCTGTCCCCAAAGCAAAATACTACAGGGTGGGGCATAAGTAATCACCCTATTGGAACACGCTATAACTTTTGCAAATGACGCCAAATGTCAATTCGGTTTTGACATTTGTGAAGTAAACAAACGTAAAATACAAATCGACAAGCCATGAATCGGTTTACTCCGCAAGAACGCGGAATAATTGTATCCATTTTTTTTGAGAACGCCGCGGGCCCCACGGCGACTGTGGACGGTGTGCGCTACAGAGCCATGATTACCGAATTTTTTCTTCCTCAATTGGATGAATTGGGACTGGAGAACATGTGGTTTCAACAGGACGGTGCAACGGCGCACACTGCTCAAGCCACAAACGATATTCTGAAGGAAGCATTTCCGGGTCGCTTAATCTCTCGTTTTGGTGATTTGCACTGGCCGGCCAGATCACCCGATTTAAACGCTCCAGACTTCTTTTTATGAGGATTTTTAAAGTCGCGGGCTTACGTCAGCAAGCCTGAGACTCGAAGCACTTAAATTTAAGAAGATGCACTTAGATTAAGGAGAATATTCGCCAGGAATGCGAGAACCTGTCGCCCGAAGTTCTGGCAAGAGTGATGAAAAATGCCATAAAAAGGGCCCGTATAGTCATCAACTCTGGCGGCGGCCACTTGACCGATATCATTTTCTCAACTTAATGGAATAAATTCTAATGAATTAAGTTAACAAATTTTACAAGCAGAACCAAAGTTTTTTCATTCAAAAAAAATTACAGCAAAAGAACATCGGATGATTACTTTTGCCCCACCCTGTATAAGACAATACTATAGAAGTAACTGAAATAAACCTAGCTGTATCTTCATTGAAAAAATATCTAATTGTTCCAAATGCATAGGCTGCTGAACTATGTAAGTCTGCCTGCGAGATCTATTTGCGGCCTCAATTGAAGAAAGGGATTTATGAGGAATAATAAATATGTAATCCTAACAGTAGAGTCTCTGTTTATACGAGTATACGGGCCAAGGATTCGTATATTTCGTATGATATATTATTGGTTCGATATGTGTATTTTTTATGATACATTCAAACTAGGCGTAACAGCGGAGATCGTTTGTATACAGGTCGTTCGAACTGACTAGACACGTACCGTGGCAGGTCTAATTTGACCGTATAGACGCGACCGATTATACGCTTGACGCATTTTCCGTCAGATACAACCGACCTTTAATCCACATCCTATTCTTCAGTCGTTATTTTAATTTATCATCTAAAGTTACAATATTTGCACGCTGCTATGGATAGGCGCTGCGAGCACCAGTGGTATCAGCGTGAAGGCAGGTGAGAATTTATAGCTGTAAACACTGCTCACGGTTCTTCTCTGCGTAAGTAATACTCGAATAACAAAGTGCTGTAGGTATTTCATTTTGACCTAGCAGGACTCTTAGACATGTCACATAATTCAAATAACATAAGTATAACTAGGAAGTAAATTTAATTCAATCTTTTTAAGGTAAAGAAGCGAACAATAAACCAAAAAAAAAAAATCTTGTTAGGTTGTTATTTTTCGAGTTGTAGCAAAACTTATGCCAAGCTTTACTACCTATATATAAAGTAAGGGATATTATAATTATCAATTTTTCAACTCTATCTTAATGTTAATTTTCAAGTAGTGTAGTCATTAATTCGTTTAGAAATTTCGAATATGAATAACTTGAATATGAAATAAATAGTCGGAATGGAATTGAAACACTAATCAGCGATTTATGACACAATAAATGTCCAGCGAATGTTGTTACGTGTAAAGTAAAAAATAGTTTGTTCTTTTTTTTGAAGTTCAGTTAATTATGCAGAGAAGTACCGTTCAGGTTATATAAAATAAATTAATGTCCAGCTACTTGCGTTGCTGACTGTACATAATTGGCTTCAGCAAGTAAATAATTAAAAGGTTCGAAATTATTATTTGCTGCTGCAGTGTTTACGCTTTATACTCATAACATTCCAAAAAAGGAATGTTCCAAAAAAATAACCAATAGGTAATATATCATTTTGAATGGCAACACCACGTACAAAGGTGAAAAACCAAAATATATCAACAAGTTGATTAATTTTGTTCGCAAAGAAAAGCAAGAGATGGCGGCGCTGAGATCACGAAACAATATGGCCGCTCTTGGAGTTCTGTGGTGCCATGATTTAGTTGAAATTCTACTATTTTCTAATGAATATAGTATTACCCTCGTAAAAAACATATTAACAAGCTTATTTTCATGTGTTCCTATTTTCCACGCTGCTGACCTGTTGGATCTTTTCTATTGGGTATACCACTTTATTTATGCATGCTTTATTTTCAAAATCTCTTATTAAACCAATAAAAAACGATGCTTTGAACGGTCAAGCTCCACATAAAAAATATAAATACAAACACGCCATTCTTGACATCTAAACGCTTCCAAATCTAACGCACAAATTGTAACTTACGTGCCAAACTCTGTATACATTTTAAACTAATAAACTTTTTCTCTATCTCTGTCTTTTTCTATATCAGTTTCCTTGTCTGACGTGACAGCGCATATAACACCGACATCAGTTACGTCACCAGTTTCGACTTCAGCTAAAGTAACTACGTCATCAATGAAAACAACGATGGCAATTTCCGAGCCAGACGTAGCTTTCCCCGCTGTTTTGAAGGGATCGAAACAGAGGGTCCCCCCACCTGTCCCACCCCGCGGATCCCCGAAAACGAAACGCGGAGGAGGCAACTCCCAATCTTCCAATCTAGACAACAAAGGTGATTATGCTTTGAACATATCCGTGAATGATATACCACCGCAAACGCCTATCACCAGTAGCGATGATGATTTTTGCTTCTACGGGCATGATTTTAAGTTTAAAGAGCCTGCCGCATGTCACGTAGCACCATCAGTGTCTGAACACTCTGTGAAACTCACGAAACTAGTAGCTTCTAACTCATTCTTAGATTTTGCTGAAGACGGTGATAGTATCACTGAAAGATCACATCCAGGGAAAGATCTTATTGCTCAAACTAACATGATGGCTAAATTCAACATCAATAAAGTAGTTCTTGAACATCTAGACTCAGAAGACTATGACGATTCGACGCTTACTGAATCGAGCAGTGAAGAAAGGATTGTTATCGAAGTAAATGAAGTGATAGACGTTGAGGAAGTCAGGGAAAGACGAACTATTAGCCCATCTCAGTTCATCAAAGGTGTGGTTACACAAATCGGTGAAAAAATTACTAATAAAAAGACAAATCTTGAGGTCCCAGGCGAAAGAGTCAGTGTTCACAACGTTAAATCGTCAGATTTAATATTCGCTGCAAAAACCTTAAAAAAAACTGGAAAATCTGATATTATTAAAGATAAGGTGGAAACAAAGGCCGTTGAAAATAAAAATGGAACAAAACCTGGTATTATATCAGGAATAACAAAGAAACTCAACTTCAATCAGTCCAAACGAGATCGTAATCGCACACAAGAAATCAAAAGAGAAAAATCTACACCCAAAGTAGAAATTAGAACATACATCGAAGGCAAGTCTAAAGGAGGAATGACTAAAGATGAAGTAATATGCCATAAAAAAGCTAAAACCAAAATCGATATGTTTCAAAAACATATTTGGAGAGTCCAATCTGATTCTGAAGATAGCTCCAGAAGAAGTTCACTGTCTTCTTCTCAAGATAGCAAGAAATCAGTTCCAATCGAAAGAAAGCAAAGAGTTGTGAAAGAAACTAAAAAGATATTTGAACCTATTGAATATACGCATGGCAGCATAAGCACTGTTGATAGAAAACATTACTGTTTAAAAACCACAGCGGTCAATCCAGTTGTTTCTAAAACGATCTCCGGCAACGTTCATGATAAAATAAAAAAGTTTTCAGAAGGCACTGATTCTGATACTAAAGAACCGGTTAAAATTCCAAGACAAAAGAAGAAGGGAAGCTTCAAAAAAAGGTCTGAGAAGAGAAAGATTTTCAAAATGAGAAAAGATATTGAAGAAGTTTTATAGGTTGTAGAGGTCACATTAAATTGTACAACTAAAAGAAAGAATGAAAAATATGAAAAAGCGTTAACACTTAAAATGTGTATAAAAGGCATTATTTTAGAAACGATATAATAAATAACTTATCAAATAAAAGTGTAGAATTTGCAGTTGTATGTTTGTAGTTTTAGAAATCATTGTTCCTGTTGCATGAATTAAAATGATTGTTGTATTATTAGATTGTGCTGTGATTTAACTGCCATTATTGTATTTTTATTAATTGTTGTGTTTTACAAACTGCTCGGTCGTCAGTTTATATATTTAATAAATATTAAGTAGTTTTGATATTTCATCCCTATTATTATTAATGTCTAGTTATTTGATCCTAAACCCAATACATAAGATCAAATCGCGCTAGTTTTCATTGCTGAGCTATAATTTTTATTTTTTAGCAGTTTATCTCGTTTGGTACCTAATTATTTTGGTTGTTGCTTGCATATGCCTTAAAATTTGTCTTAATTGTATACCTTCTTTCATATTATATTTTTCTAATTAACGTTAAAACTCACTTCCAAGTTCACTAAAAGCATAATTCTTTGATCAGTTCCTGTAACATTAAAGGTACCTTATTCTGTAACATAATAATAGCATATATTCCTTTATCAACTGTTTCTGAAAACTGTAAACCCCCGTCTCCTGCAAATCATCATTGATTTTCAAATACGTTCCCCATATATTTGCTCGTAGTATCTTTACACTATCAGTATAGTTACTATTTAGTTCTAGTATAGTTCATAAATCGCTATTCACTTTACGCCTTCGGAAAAGTCCAAATCCTTCTTTCTTCACCCCACCTTATACCACCACTTTTCTTTAAATGTCTCTCCTCTTACATTTTCCATACGTATACCGCCCAACGCAAATATTTAATCTCCTTTATATACTTAGTCCGGATGTCTATACCTACTATCTAGTTTCTAAAAACCTTAGATGAGATGAAATCTATACTGTTGTATCCTTTTTTATCCTATTCTTCCTCTCTCACCTTCGAATCTATTTTCATTATGTGTTAGTCTATGTTTATAGAGTATATACCTTAGTCTTCCTTCATCCCAATATCTTATCTTTAGTCTTTACCTTAGTATTTCTTTACCCTAGTCATATAAACCTACCGTAGTACTATCTAGTGCTAGTAGTAACGCTAGTCTTGCCCCAGCCGGCGTGGCCTCATGCTGTTCTACACCGCCGCCGCCGTTCGAAGACACCCATCCTCCAAGAACCAGTCGAACCAACTCTTCATCCACGACGTCGTCATCAGCGTCAGGAAGACGCAGGGGTGCGTCCAGTGCGTCGGTTATGACGACGTCTAGTGCGTCGTCGCTTGCGTTGACGCCGGCTGCGTTAAGCAGTGCTAGAAGCAATGATGCTAGGTAAGAATAACTTTTTTCTATTTGGTGTTTCTATATGTTTTGAGGTGTGCGGTATTTTGGAAAATAATCCCTCCAACCTTGCGGTTACACGAACCGAAACTATTAGAAAAGAGTCACGGGTGACTCCAGACTACAAATCCTACGCACGTTGTCCCGAACACTCCCCCTTCTGGGACATGCCACACGATGTTTTAAAAAGTAAGAAATAAGTTTTGTACACTTAGTGCTACATGCGAGGACACATAAATGGTTATAAGTTATTATTTAAGTTATCTGTTAAGTGTGTAAAACTGTCTTCCAAATAAAGCAAAATAAAATAAACCAAATAGCGTAACACAGTATGAATTTATAAGACAGGACATTTTTTGCAGCATGAGGACCTCTGTGGCACCTTCGATGAAGGTTTGCCTGCGACGCTTGAGGTTGTGGGTTCGATTCCTGCCTCGGGACAGTTGTGTGCACGATCTGCAGATATTTGTTCCGGGTGTTCTCGTCGTTATCTATGTATAATGAAAACGATCTATCTATGTAATGTATTATATTAAGTATATCAGTGATCTAGTACCCATAACACAAGCTCTGCTTAGCTTGGGTCTAGATGATGCTGTGTGGATTGTCCAGCATTATTTATTTATTATTTTATTAACCAATTTCAGTGTCTGTTGGACCCCTCCAGCGTCAGTGGAAGGCTCGACGCCCACGTGGACAGAGGGCACTCCTAGCTTCACAGAGTCCAGTTGTAGTGAACAAGGTAATTATTACTCCCTTTAGTTTTAACCGTCGAAGAAAACAAAAGAGTTACGCACAATTATATATAACTTTTGAATACTCAAACGTCACTCAGATTTGAACCGGTTCATTTTTTTAATGGCAATTGTGTCTAGTTGGACAATTTTCTGCCAGTGTCAAGTAATGGAAAATAATTGTAAAATTAATGAGTTATCAAATTATGAAGATTGTTTGATATTTTCACCAGAGCCTAGTTCGTTATCTAGCAGGGTGTACCACATGCAGGTTAGGTTGCCAAGCCAACCCAAAAATCTCATTTTGCACATTTTTATGCGAAAATGGACAAGTTTTCTTGCTATTTGTTTCGTATTAAAAACATCAATATCTTACGTTTTATTTATGTAGGAACATAGCTTATATTGTCTTGTTACAGAATAACAATACTTTGTGAAGAATACAAAAAGTTTTCTGTCATAATTTTTGGTATTACGGAACAAACCAAATTTTGAACGGCTAATATTGCTATCGCGCATGCATGTGGTGCGGCGCAAGGGTTAAACAGGAACAGCGATATTCGGAGTGATTTTTGCAAGCGAGGGTCGCCGGACCCTTAAGTCCCGCCGAAATCGATTATTTAAATTCTTACAGATTACCCCGAGTGCGAGGGCTTACGCACTATAAATAACAAAAACCTGAAGTCATTTAAAACGGGATATTTACCATGATTTGATTAAAACTGGAACCCTCTTGTAAGAATGTGCAAAAACCGAAGAAGTGATTTACCAACCGCGTCGCGTTCTGATACCGTCAGTGTTGTGTGTCGTGATCGAGCTGCGTTCGATAATAATGAAACCGGTGGTAGTGGTAACGTTCGTAGCAAAAGACAAAAAATTTGGGTAGATCGATATGCCCATAAAAACTTACTCGCAGTTGCAGTGCCTTCAGTTATTCCGAGATCATGGTAAATATCCTTAAGTGTTGATAACCATGATAGTTTCAAAAGTTTGATTAACCTGTGTTGATGTTTTCAGGCTACCCGATGACTCCGGTCCGCGGCGCGACCCCGTCCGATGGCCGGCGCTCCCCCAGGCCTCCGCCACCACCGCGTAACGTCAACGCCATCAACTGTCTCACCAGCGAAGTGGTGAGTACTTTACCATCGTCTCTTAGCCACTCAGCTCTTATACAAGTACGGTGGAGGTTACATTATCGATTACAGATATATACAAAATATTCAACGGGATCTTTAATATTAGATTTTAAATATAAAATAATATTAATTGGGCTTCTGTGCTGTGCTGTTGGCTTCGGTCCCACGCCCAAGCCCACCAAAGGACCGGTTCACTTTATGGCCCGAGATCAAGGAAATACATATAATACCTATTCAAAAAATTATATATTTAAGATCCCTTTGAGTATTCGGGCATAAGACTTTTTGATAAAACTTTGGAAACTATCATGGATTAACACAAAAGTATTTTTTTCTTTTTAAGACCATTTGATTTTCGCCATTTTGGCGCTGAGCGTTTGCGTGAGCGTTTTCGGAACTAATATTACGATTGTCGTGTTGTTTTGGTACATCTCAAAAACTGTTTTTTTTTTATACCAGAGACGGTCAAGAGCAAAGCGCCCCGCTTTGAAACGGCACATTAAACAACTGTTAGTCATTTAGTATAGAATATTTACTCCGGCGTACTTTTATTATCGAGCTCAGTCCTCTTAGCTTATTGCTTGTTTATCTAATTTTAGTGTTACCAACAATTTATAACTATGGCTGAATCTCGCAACTAATCGTATGCATTTTTTCTTGGACGCTGCTTAAATGGTGGGTTGGTAGATGCATTTAAAACAACAAGTAGAGAGAGATTACAAATGATTAACAAATAAATATATAACCTCAAATATTATATCGGAGGAATAATACTAAAGAGCGAAAGTTAGAAGCAAATATTTATGTTTTCAAACAAGTACATAGCAATTAAATTTAATAAAGCAAAAACTAGAAACCATTTTTTGTTTTTTGCTTTACTTTTTCTTGGTTTAAATTATTATCTTATCTTCATGACAAGAGTACTGGATCTTAGACCATTTTATATTTGATATTTCGCCATTTAGTATTGCTCCCCCATAAGAGCGCTTTGCCCATTTTCGTATAACCGAGCTAGCTTGGTTACCCTAACCTGGCAATTTCGACACAAATTGGTGCTTCCATTTTGAGGATTGCCACAATCATGGCAACTCAAAGTAGATGTATGAACCTATTATACGAACTGAGAGAGACGTATCTGCTTACGCCTGTAAAACACCGCTATCGCTAGGTGTGAATAATCTAACACCACAATTGTTTGAAATAGCAATAATTTGACTCGATTTTTAGGGATTTATTTGTATGTTGCCAGTGTTGCCACTATCGTGTACGTAAAATGCCAAAAACATGGACCCTTCATATTCTCTTGTTTTAGGAACTTTGGCATTCATATTTTTAAATAAAATGGTGGAGTTTAAAATTCTTTCATCGGGATCATATCGGGATCAATAGATTGCTCAAGATTATATCAGTTATTTCACATTTATTAAACAAAAATCAGAATAAAGACGCTGCCAAAGGCTCTAAAGCAGGAGGACGGTTATTGTAGTTTACCTACCACTAGGTTTTTAATAGCATTGTGTTCTATCGATAAATTTTTGAAGACTTATTTCTTTAATAGATTCGGAAATGTAGTATTATTTCAAATAATAGAATTTTATAACTATATCATAGACTACTTGTAAATTGGCAACAGTTACAGAATGACGAGATTGCATTCTTCAATAAAATGATCTAAGTCTTCAAAAACATTGACTGAATTGATTTGAATAAAATATCATAATTGTTCATCGACTGATTTAGATGTATACAGGGTGTGTGAGTGTGCACGATCATCATTATACACTATCATGAGCACCCTGTGAATAGTTCAAAACTCGAGACAATTAGAGAATCATTTTTGATGGTCGTTTAGTTAGGAGTGCGTCCAAAAATTGAGTCATATCATATAATTTTGCATAGTACAAATTCTTATTAAGTGTTGGTATTGTCATCATCATATATATTACTAGCATTAGAAACTGTTATCTGCGTCATCAGGTCGAAACGCCCCAATAATACACGTAAATCTACACTTTGCCAGATAAGTAATTATCTAAATATCTTACAAAATTCCTATTACCTATTCTGAACTGTTAAAGTATACTGATATTTGAAATCTAGCCAAAAATCTGGTAGAAGTTGGCAACAACTCCCAAAATACTACCAGTGTTGCCAAGTTAGATCGGCCATATCCATCGATTTACTATCCTTATAAACGCTAATATAAAAGGTTGTCTTTTAACGAAAAGCAATATTATTCGCTTGAAATACATAAATATAACCAGCTTTCATGTGAGTGTTATTTATATTATATCATTCTTATAAGAAATCTGCGGGCATTTTTACTTAAAAATAAATATTATCAGAAACGCATAACTACCTAATAAAAGCAAATGTTCATGATCTGATTATTGATACTCTATATTTAATAAATCTTGATGTTTAGGTTAAATTAAACTTAAAAAATAATATCGTTGAATGTAACAAACGTAAAAATAAAATATTAACAGAAATGTATAAATGCTTGCAGATTGAATTGTCTATTTTCTTGTGAGTGGTGACCAGACTTGTATTTTTAAGTGAGAACAAATTTTGCATTTGTTTTTCATTCGTTTTTTCATTCAGTATGTATGTAGGTAGTCAGTTTTTTTTACCGTCATTTAAAAGGCGTTATTCTGTTTATTTTCTGAGCGTACCATCGCTCACGAACATTCAAAAGAAACCTAAATTTACAAACATGTAATGTAAACTAATTCTTTCATCAAATTTTAGAGTACATTATTTCTTTTCTTATTTAAAAACTAATTTTTAGCTGTGAAATCTTCCAGAAATATTTTTTCGTACTGGTCACCCTTCCAAGAACACTTTTGTCGGGTGTGTAAACTGTTACTACATGTCGTTGTTACTATTATATCAATTTGTATATTTTGTTGTTGTTGACTATTTAAGACGACCGATGTAGAATAAACATTTAAAAAAAAAAAGTTTTTTGCTTATTTTAACATTTAAAGCTACATACCGCTTGTAAGGGGTCGTCCATTAATCACTTGAGGCTCGAAATCTAGATCTCTAAATGCACATAACCATAACTATGATCCAGTAGTAGGAGGTTGCGGGTTCGATTCCCGCCTCGAAACAATTGTGTGTACGATCTGCAGATAATTGTTCCGGGTGTGCTGGTCGTTTTCTATGTATAATAAAAAATATCTATCTATGTAATGTATTGTATTATGTATATCAGTTATCTAGTACCCATAACACAAGCTCTGCTTACCATGGGGCTAGATAATGTTGCGTGAATTGTCCAGCATTATTTATTATTATTATTATTAGTAGTAGGCAGCATTTGGGAAACTACGTCAAGTCTTCACGTCATCCATACCGCAATGCTTGAAAACGAAAGTTTTCAACCAGTGCGTCCTACCCGTTATGACCTACGGAGCTGAGACGTGGATACTCACGATAGGGCTGGTCCACCAGTTCAAAGTCGCTCAGCGAGCTATGGAGAGAGCTATGCTCGTAGTTTCTCTGAAGGATAGGATTCGTAACGAATACACTTATTTTTCGATTGCGCGACTACTAAACCTCTCAGACAGTATTTTTTTATCATAACGTTTATGTTCCAGAATAAAATAACTAGATCATAGTTATAGTTATATGCATATAAAAGAAATTGTAGCATACACAAGAGAGGTGGTGCCAAAAATTTCGACAACTTAGTGTCAATTTCGTATTCATATACGTGCACTTGTGTGTGTGTCAAATCACTGAAGTTATATGAATGTCAAGTTGTCATATCTAAAGTTTTTTGTTACTTTATTTCCTGTATCTACAAAAGTTTGATGACAGACTCGTGGTCACACCGTTTTGCTACACCAGTGTGACTACGAGTAATTAATTTTACTCGTGGTCACAGTGTGCGGGGTGATCAACAGTAATTAGTGAAATCTAAAAGCTGTCGCTAAATAACGCCACAATAAAATACAATACAATACAGATACGCTTTATTGCACATCAAACACAGAAAAAACAGTAAAGAACAAACAAACAAAGATACAGATGCACAATCGTCGGCCTTATCGCTAAGAGCGATTTCTTCCAGGCAACTTTTGGATGGACACGTAGATATATAGGTATAGGTAGTGGTATAGGTATAGACGGTGGCGTATTATAGTCTAATGTAAATAGAAATTATATTCAATAAAAACATACAAATACATAAATATATGTATAAACGTTAATGGAAATAAATACTGATTATTATAGACACTATTATACAAAAATATTAACTATTTGAGGTCGAAGAAAGAAAGTGTTCATAGACCATATGTTTAAATATACGCCACGTGATGAAACGACGACCCCTAAGGCGCCCTATATCATAACCCTTATGGCCTAATAATTTTTCTTCAACATCTTTTGTCAGCAAAACATCAGATGATAATGGAGAATCAATTTTCTAACGACTTCGGGTGTCCAAGCGTATTTTAATATGGTTGGGATATTATTTAATTTCTAACAACTTCGGGTATCCAAGGGTCTTTTAATATGGTTGGGATATTATTTAATTTCTAACGACTTCGGGTGTCCAAGGGTCTTTTAATATGGTTGGGATATTATTTAATTTCTAACGACTTCGGGTGTCCAAGGGTCTTTTAATATGGTTGGGATATTATTGAATTTCTAACGACTTCGGGTGTCCAAGGGTCTTTAAATATGGTTGGGATATTATTTAATTTCTAACGACTTCGGGTGTCCAAGGGTCTTTTAATATGGTTGGGATATTATTTAATTTCTAACGACTTCGGGTGTCCAAGGGTCTTTTAATATGGTTGGGATATTATTTAATTTCTAACGACTTCGGGTGTCCAACGGTCTTTAAATATGGTTGGGATATTATTTAATTTCTAACGACTTCGGGTGTCCAAGGGTTTTTTAATATGGTTGGGATATTATTTAATTTCTAACGACTTCGGGTGTCCAAGGGTCTTTTAATATGGTTGGGATTTTATTGAATTTCTAACGACTTCGGGTGTCCAAGGGTCTTTAAATATGGTTGGGATATTATTTAATTTCTAACGGCTTCGGGTGTCCAAGGGTCTTTTAATATGGTTGGGATATTATTTAATTTCTAACGACTTCGGGTGTCCAAGGGTCTTTTAATATGGTTGGGATATTATTTAATTTCTAACGACTTCGGGTGTCCAAGGGTCTTTTAATATGGTTGGGATATTATTTAATTTATATTTTGCTATTGTATCCGGAATAATCCCGAGGTCCTCCCATAAACATTTGTTTCGCGAAATAATTTTTTGTTTTTATTTGGGTAAGTATAAGTACCTATTAACAAAAACTGTAAATACTTAAGAATCTGAAGTCGGCTTTAATATTTTTCAAAACAATAAAATTATCCTCGGTATTATTAATTAACATGGTGCTTAATTTAAATTTGCTTGAAGAAGTTTTAATTCTAAATCCTTTAGGTACACATAAAACTATTAACTATCGTTGTATGCTTAATCCTTTATATATAACTCTTAATTACATACATAGCTTAATTCATAACATTGCATTTTGCTTTTACAACGCTGCCTGGCTTAAGGTAAGAAACATTTTGATTATTTATGTACTTCGTGCTTATATATATAGACTTTTATACTATTATATAATAAAGACTATTATTATTATTTATTTTGAGCCATTATTGTCCCACTGTTGGGTAAAGGCCTCCTTTTTCTTCTTCCACTCCTCGCGATCCAACGCTGCAACCGGCCATGATGGAAGATGTGCCTCGAGCTCAAAAAAAAAATTACACGGAAATAGATAAGACATACGACATATGACGACCGATGTGGCGCGGTGGGCGAAGGTCCGCCTGCGACGCAGGAGGTTGCGGTTTCGATTCCCGCCTCGGAACAATTGTGTGTACGATCTGCAGATATTTGTTCCGGGTGTTCTGGTTGTTTTCTATGTATAATAAAAAATATCTATGTATGTTATGTATTGTATTATGTGTATCAGTTATCTAGTACCCATAACACAAGCTCTGCTTACCATGGGGCTAGATAACGCTGTATGAATTGTCCAGCATTATTATATTGTATCGTTTAAGCATCTCATCCTCCTCCATCATCTCCTCCAAATACCCGGATGTCTTAAGTTATAGTTCTGTTGTGTATTAATATTTTTGTTGAAACAGGTAGAAATAACGCATCTGGCATCCGAAACATTTCGCATAACCGAGACGACGTACCAAGTGAACAGATGTGGATCAGACGAAGATAGTACCTAAAGTGCATTTTGTTAGACGGAAAAATGTAAATATTAAAACAAAATGGTGTCAAAATATCTATGTATGTGATGTATTGTATTATATATATCAATCATAAAGTACCCATAACACAAGTCCTGCTTAGCTTGAGGCTAGATAATGCTGTGTGAATTGTCCAGCATTATTTATTATTTTAATTATTCAGATGTTGCCAGAAGTAAATTCAAATAATTTGACCAGACAAAAAATTCTACCATGCCTTTCATAATAATGGGAATTAAAAAGATGGCATATATTTAGTGGTGTCTAATTAATTTAGTTTATTTAACTATCAAAACTATTTTGGTCGAATTCATTACGGATGTCAGCGGGTTAACTGTGAACCTTATTTGTTTGAAGAACACCAAGTCGCCAACGTTTGGTTCGTTAGGTTCGTAGTAAACCCGCTTGCATCCGTAATGAATTAGTTTTGGCAACTTAAAAATTGATATCACTATTACTGTAAAATTTTGAAAATGTTATTTAAATCAGTTATTTGCTTAATAAATGTATGGTTTATAATCAATAAAACTTTTGAAACTCATGGTTATTAACACTAAAGTCATTTAAAACGGGATATTTACCATGATTTGATCATGGCGCATGAAACTGTGCCGAAATATTGGATAACTCGAAAATCAAATCATGGTAAATATCCCGTTTTAAATGACTTTGGTTAATCACTCTAATATTGTAAAGGCGAAAGAAAGTATGGATGTTTGTCACGAAAAGTATTAGACGGAAATCATTTTTTGCATTATATAAAGTATCTGAATTGAGCGACTTCTAAATATGATTTTCGGTCGACGTATATACATAAAAAATCATACATGCAAATGTATGTTTTTTATGTATGTTCGTCGATTTCTCCGTTTAGTATTAAAGTAAAGTAAAAAATCATTTATTTCTTTAGGCTTACAAAATAAGCACTTAGACAAGTCATATTTTATATATAAATTATAATCAAATAAAATTATTTTACGGTTCACTTCAATTTTTTGTCCACTAGTGGAAGAAGTGAAAAGAAACCACTAGCATGTTCATTTCTTATATGTCTAATACATGGTTATTTGCCTATTTTAAGTCTAAATATAATATGATTCTATACATGTCAATATTTAAGTAAAGCTATGCACAACAACAAATTACTTACTACATACTATTGTCGGTGCGAAACTGAGCGACATCTGGCCAAGCATTAACATCATTGAGATTGATCATTGATTATTTATCCGCGTAACAGTAACAACCATTATTGTAAAACTCGCTACTTCAATTCAGGCTTGTTTCCACTAAGAATAAATCGGATGGCTTAGAGTTTCTAATGATTAACCATGAGAATTAGTAAACAAAAAAATAACTTTTTATTAAAATATTAAAGGATTTATAATATTTTTGGAAAATAAAATCGACAAAATGAGGCGTTTAATCACATCACATTACACAACAATCAGAGAAGCGCATGGTAGCGTGACGTCACACCTCGCGAAACGCCATGTTGTAGCTGTCATTTTCGTATAAAGTGAACGAGAGTCGCGAGGTGTGACGTCATTCAAGACGCCATGACAGTGTTGGCATTTTTCGCGGTATATTTCAAGTTTATTTCTAAAAATTTAAAATACTATAAGTAAAAGACCTATTTTTCTTAAAATAATATATTTTTGGGGTGAAATAGATGCTAAGCTATACTTTTAATCTAATTTCCAAACTTTGTCAACCTAGCCTTCGTTGCTTGTAATTTATCATGTTGACTACACTAGTGTAGGATGTCAGATCGTTCGTTAACTTACAGTACCTAAATTATCCATTTATTTTCAAATTAAGTGAGAACTATAGTGCTAAGACAAACCTAACATAGGCTTTAAGGCACTATTAACTTAATGGTGTAACCTATTTGTATGAATAAATAATCTATCTAGGTAATAACTGTAAAAATAGTTGTTATGCTTTAAACAAATAAATAAATGATTCTATGTATTCATAATAAGATAAAATTACGTAGAAATAAATAAATAAATAATTCTCTTTTGTTGGTCGCCTGTTAAACATACATTTTTGTAGAAACTCGGAGAAGCATGATCTGTTAATGTTTTGTATATATATGTACCTACATAATAAAAGATTTCGTCCATAGATACCTAGATATATTTTAAGCTCAACGATCACTCGTTATTAAATCTGTATTTTTTTTAAATTTAACATACAGTATTGATTATTTTTACAAGCTTTTGTTTTTATATTTTTTTTATTCATATTTTTGACAACCTTTAAAGCCACACACAGAAACCGTGGCCGGGCCGGAGGCGATGGCGATGCGTGCTGGTTGTATCATATGAAAGACTACACATATACCGCCGGGCGGTGGCGGCATAGCTCTAAGAATTAGCAAGCTGAAGTGGCAGTGGGCCGGCCATATGTCGCGAAGGCCGATGGCCGCTAGGGCAAACGTGTTCTAGAGTGGAAACCACGACTCGGTAAACGTAGTATAGGGCGCCCTCCGGCCAGGTGGGATGACGACCTGTGAAAGACTGCAGGTAGATGCTTGATGCGGCAAGTTGAAGACAGGGCGCTATGGCGCTCTGGCGCTATGGCGCTAGTGGACTGCTATAGGCTGATGATGATGGTGGCGGCGGCCACGGTTTCTGTGTGTGGCTTTAAATGTCCGTTGACTTAGCAACAGTAAGAAATCTTCAAATTAACAGAAAAAGCTTTTATTATACAAAAATTTGTCATGCTTATTTTGATACTCGTATGAAAAAGTTATATTAGATTATTTTTCATCTGTTAATCGGTATTTTACAAGTAAAATTTATATAAGATTTTTTTCGTCTGTTAATCGCTATTTTACAAGTAAAATGTATATTAGATTTTTTTGTCTGTTAATCTGTATTTTACTAGTAAAATTTATTTTAGGTTTTTACGTCTGTTAATCTGTATTTTACTAGTAAAATTTATATTAGATTATTTTTCATCTGTTAATCTGTATTTTACAAGTAAAATTTATATTAGATTTTTTTCGTCTGTTAGTCTGTATTTTACAAGTAAAATTTTTATGTATATTTTTTTCCATCTTTTAATCGGTATTTTACAAGTAAAATTTAAATTAGTTTTGTTTTTATTGGTTGGATTTTATATGTATATTATTTTAATGTATAGATATTTTATACCTATTGATTTTGAATGTATTTAAAGGATTAAGATTAAACGTCAGTACTTAAAAGTATTCTATCTTCAATAGCTTTGTAAATTCAGACATTACTAACATCAATCCGATTAAATAAATGATAAAATTATATGTATTAAGTATTTTAGTTATCTAGTACCCATAACACAAGCTCAGCTTACTTTGCTGCTAGGTGATTATGTGTGGATTGTCCAACATTTTTTTAAATAATCATTTAAATAATAATATTTGTTTCTAAAGATAAATTATTAAATTCTGTAATGATGTACATTGTATTTTTTTGTTATAATGATTATAATATTGAAATAATAACTATTTAAGATATTATCATTTATTTTTGTCTTAAATAAATGAATATGATCGGAATGATGTTAATAATAATTTATTTTTAATGTCTAAGCAGTTATTAATTCTGTTGTTATGTGTTCATTTAATCCCTATTTAGCTCGAATATCAGAGAAAAACTATTTGTACTTATCAATTTATATGTTAAGGCTGGAGTTCACCAAAAGATAATCGGACAATTAGCAGCTTCGTCGTAGCAACTTTTGCTCCTCGGTTTATGAACCTGTATATGAAAACTGCTCTCACACATGACCGCCATTATGTAGTATATCCTACTAATATTATAAACGCGAAAGTTTGTAAGTATGGATGGATGGATGGATGTTTGTAACTCTTTCACGTAAAAACTACTGAATGGATTTTAATGAAACTTTACAATAATATAGCTTATAAATCAGAATAACACATAGGCTACAATTTATAAAGATATATTGTATACATATTATCCAAAATATCTATCGCGGTTTCACCACGCGGGTTAAACCGCGGGGCGCAGCTTGTTTTTAATAAATATACAACGCAGCGGTTTATATTTTGACTCAATTTATTATTGTTTGTTGTAATGTTCCAATTAATTAAACCGTATTTGTCCGATTATCTGTACAATTCAAAGATGTTTATTTCTTATTAAAAAAAAAACATGTTACTACATAGGAAAGTTATGTATTATATTTTTGAAGATGATATATCTAAAGAAGTTGCAAGAGAAAAGGGAGACCTTTGCCCAGCTTTGGGATTGTCTTAGCTAAAAATAAAATAAATCATTTTATGTGGCAGCATAATTATGTTTTTTTTAAAGTGTGTCTGAGTTGTCTTCAGATTACGGGTTGAACTATGAACTGTTCGAAAATTACTTCACCATGGGTAACAAATCAACATCGAGCTATGCTGCGCTGTACTGCGCTGCGCTGTGCTGTGTTTCTTAAGCTACGTTTTTTTAACAATCAACATCAAGCTGTGCTGCGCTTTGCTTAGCTCAGTATTAAAAGTAATCAGCAGCTCGTGTAGTGTAGTCGTTTATCTCGTCAAAAATGACTTTATTTTCAAAAAAACGTAAACATTTCGACATAGTTGAATCCGATGAAGATGAAAGTGAAGAAGAAGCGGATATGGATATTTTATGTGTTATTTTGTCGTTAAAAGAGTCCAGTCACGGTAGCTTGTTACCACACACCATACGTGAAAAATACGGAGAATTTAATTTTCTAAAGAATATTGCCACTGAAGACGATATTTTTAAATATTTGCGAATGACTAAAAATCATTATAATTATTTACATTCGTTAATAAGTCCATGTATAAAAAACAAAATTGACTGTAAGAAAGCCATAAGCACAGAAGAGAAATTAGCAATCTGTTTGAGGTAAGTAAATTATTTGAAGTGTTCAGTTCGGCACAGCGCGGCTCAACACGGCCGGTAGCGCGCCTCGCTCGAGACTACTGCGTTTTTAAACAGAGCGTAGCCTCACACAGCACAGCACAGCATGTGTTTGTTTGTATCCTCATTAAAATATTAGACGAGCGAGTTGACCAAACATAGCACAGCGCAGTACAGCGCAGCATAGCTCGATGTTGATTTGTCACCCTAACAATGGTAACGTCTCATAATGTCATTTCGGCATTTTACCCTGAGATGATGATGATTAATAGTAACTGTGTCTTGTCGGACACTTTTCTGCCAATGTCAAGTAATAGAAAATAATTGTACAATTAATGTGTTATCAAATCATGCAGATCGTTTGATATTTTCACCAGAGCATAGTTCGTTATCTAGCAGAGTGTACCACGTGCAGGTTAGGTTGGCTTGGAGGACGAGATGTTGGAGTCCCACTTACACCCCTACTCTGAGATGAAGGAAACTAAGGAAATGGAGGGACGTGTGTTAAAAGTGCTCCGTGCAAATAGAATCTGTGCAAAAATAGAAGTCTCTTAGAAATTGAGGTTAGTTTACCGTTTCGCTTTCCGTTTCGCCACGAGACTTTTTGCACAGACTCTAGCACCGCACGCACTATCTAGAGTTTCTTTCATCTATGGACGATTCTGCGTCATAGTAAAGTTATTATTTAGCAGAATTCGACCTAGTATTTTAAGATTTATAATAATTGATTATCAAAGAATGTTTAAGATAAACAAAAAAGCTAGCTTTGAAAAAGTATTTATTACAGAACATTTACTAATTAAATCAGCTTGCGAATGAATAAACCGTAATGTTTAAATGGATGATTGTTTTATTTTAATATTCCCATTTATTTATTTAATAATATAAACCACTCATATAAACGTCCAATGTCGCTTCTAACCAGCCCATATATGGATATATTATATACTCAAAACAACAATACCAGAATTGCCCTGGGGTACTTAGTAGATATAAATAATTTAAGTGGGAAAATATAAACGAACAATTTGAAAATCACACATTATAATACAAAACTTCATCCAAAAACTCACAAGAATCTAATAAATTACAATTTGTGAACTAAAAAATCATTATAAATCTTATTAAATGTAAAATCTACTTACGAACATTTGGTAGCTAATTCTTCAACCACAATTTTGAAAGTTTCTTCGAGCACACGCTTTTGTAACAATTGGCGGATATTTCTTCAAGTTTTTTTGTAATCTTTCTTTCTTTTTCAATCAAAAACTTTGGTAATTTAGCTACTAAATGTTCGCCACTCTCAGATATTGTTTTTTCAGCATATATTTCTAAAACAGCTTTCTTGGCCGCATAACACTGGAGTACGTCTGATTTTTTTAGAAACTTTAAATTATTACTATTATGCTTTCCTTTTGATTTCGCTTTACCTATATTCTCTTTGGCAGTTTCTTCTGATAGGACAACTATTTTGTCATCGTCTGAAATACCCAGCATTGTTGTCCTATTCTTCGCCACTCTAGTCCCTCTTATGTCTGTGGATACAATCGTTTTTTGTATGTGTTTTTCAGTTCTATATGATTCTTTCATTATAATTGGTTCGTTCTTGTATCCCACGGTATAAGTCTCTATTTCATTTGATACAGTAATTTCCTTCCCATCTTCTTTTTGTTTGTTTATCTCTGCATCGATTTGTAATTGTTTTATTATAGTTGGCTTGGCGTTATATTCGACAGTATAACTATTGGTTTGTTTAAAAACCTGATTTTCCGGTACGATACAGCTATTCTCGACTGCTTCGTATGATCGGTCTTGATAAGACTCTCGTATTATGATTGGTTCTGTTCTATATTCAATGGTATAATCATCGGCATATTTGGATATTACAGTATTGATCTCCAAGATATCTCTACTCTTATGTGAATTCCTTATGTGAATCTCTCCAACGGGGTCGGTTTTATACTGAACTACGTCATTTGCTCTACTACCTGAAACCTGTATTTGGCTGGGTTCCTTTGAAATTTGTGTTTCAACGTTGTTTTCCTCTAACTCATTGTTTGATTGATCATTTAACAGATAACAACTAATATTTTCGTTTTTTTTGCTCTGTTTGCAGCAGCAACTGTTACCTATATTACAGTTAAGACTTTTCGCTAATACACTACACATACAACCTTGACATTCTGGTTTATACGAATCGCTGTAAACGCTGTTTTCATCAGCACTCTGTAAATTTGACGTTTCTTTAACGTCATCTATCGATTGCGAGCTACCTGTTCTATAGTAATTGATCATACTATCTGTGTTTTTGAAGTAATTTTGGTCCAGAGATTTATACGTAACATCTTTAACAAGCTCGCATGTAACCGTTCCTGCATCCTCGTTATCACTGCTATCAGTTAATATAATCTTTAGCATATCCCTTAATTGTCTTACATTTTCCTTATTTTTTGGCTTTTTATAAGTTTTCTCCAAAACTCTCTTGAATAATTCTTTTTGGGTTTCTTTCGCGGAGTATTTAAGGTCGCTGCATTCGTCGCTTGTGTTAAGATCCAATAGTTCTCGACTAGTATCCAACTCTTTCTCGTTTACAGTTGTATCTATGTATTCCAATTTATCATAGTTGTCAACTTGGTTTTTGGTTGATGTAGTTTTCTCGATGTCCGAGGCATCAGTCATTGAACTTGCATAGACATTCGATGATATAACGTCGCTAGGTTCTATCAATATTTTATCTTTTTCTGTCAAGTGCATGCTTTCTTTTATGAAAGTTTTGTTTGTCTCTTCCGAAGAATTAACGTCAACCGTCGTTCTGTGTATTGAAATTACTTTGTTATCGACCTCATTAATGGCCGTAGTACTGTATTCAGTTGAAACTGTGTTTAACTCATTGCAACCTGTTGAAATTGTGTTTAAATCATTGTAACCAGTTGAAACTGTATTAAACTTTTGTGATATCTTCTTTGAAAAGGTGTCTTTATTTTTTTTTATTTCTGTGTCTTTAACTGATAGAGTTTTGTAACTCTTAACGATAATCTTAATGTTAATATCATGTTTGGGGTTGATATCTTCAAAAGATTCGGTAGTTTCCTTAGTATCTTTCTTGACTAAAAATACGCCTGTTGGCACTTTCTCAATGTTATTTCTTGACTTATTTCGGTGATTATTATTTATCTCTTTGGGTGGCTCGACGCCGTCATTCCCTATATGTATTTCTGTTGTCTTATCACCTTTCGTGATCCGCAATTTGAATTGTATTTCTAATAAATTACCCATGCTCCCTTCGCTGTTATCCTGACCCATCACAATATCATTTTTTCCCTCAGTAGACATATTACATATCAAAGGTGTGGATATTCCATGCGTATCAGAATTTTTGTACAAAACCTCATTCAAAAGGGAAGACCTTCGTCCCTCATTGTCGATACCATAATCTTTTCTTTCATAAAGTGTGTTTCCATCACAGTCTCTTACTTTTATGTTCATCCCATCTCTGCTCACCTCTGTGCTTGATTTCTTCCTGATAATTGTCAGGTTTTCGCAGCTGTTTAGTTGTATGAATTCTTCTTCAGTTTGGCAAGTTTGGGGAAATTCGATATTCTTCTCATACGGTTCTTTCAGACATAGTCCGCAATTTGTGCCTTCTGGGCATTTGTTGAATCTCGGGTGCGATAAACTTTCTGTTTCAACAGTGTTGACCTTGCAGGGGGAGCTGCTAGGGCAGGTTGTGCAATCGCAAGATTCCATAGAGCATGTTGAGGGGTGTCCGCGGAACAGTATGGGGGGAGCGGAGCAGGCGGGGCGCGCGCAGATTTGTGAGGACCGGCAGCGGGGTGGTGAACATCTTGGCTTAGGACAAGGCGGTGGGGAACATCGGGGCGGGGATCGACAACGGGGCGGGGATCGACAACGGGGCGGGGATCGACATCGGGGTGTGGCACGGCATGGCGGCGGGGAACAAGGTGGTGGCGAACAGGCTGGTGGAGGACATGGTGGTGGAGAACAAGATCTCGGTCGACAAGGCGGCGGTGAGCAACGTGGTGGCGAGCAACGTGGTGGCGAACAACGTGGTGGAGAACAACGTGGTTTAGGACAAGGTGGTGGCGAGCAAGGCGGTGGGGAACATCTTGGCGGCGATCGACAACGTGGCGGTGATCGACAACGTGGCGGCGATCGACATCGTGGCGGCGATCGACAACATGGCGGCGATCGACATCGTGGCGGCGATCGACATCGTGGCGGCGATCGACACCGCGGCGGCGACGGGCACCTTGGCCGCGGGGCAGGACAGCACGGCGCAAGCGGCGGAGAACTAGAGCATTCAGACGCACAGTGGCATTTCTGCTTCGTCGCTGGGCACTTCCTAGGTTTCTTGAGGCAGCAACATTTCTTTTTAGGTTTCGGGGAGCACGGCAGCGATTTGGTGTATTTATACTGTTCGACGCACGACGCGCAGGGGGATGGCGGTCCGCAAAAACCTTTTTTCTTTGGTTTGCACTTTGGTCGAGAGCAAGGTGGTGGTGAGCAGGGCGGCGGGGAGCAGGATGGTTTCGATGGACATCTTGGTGGGGAACATGACTTCTTTGGCCGACACGGTGGTGGAGAACACCGTGGTGGCGAACATCTTGGTGGTGAACAAGATCTTATCGGTGGGCATGGGGGTGGCGAACACGACCTTATTGGTGGGCATGGTGGTGGTGAGCATGGTGGCGGAGAACAAGATCGTCTCCGACCACACTTTCGTCTTGGGGTGCATACTGGAGGGGGACAGGGTGGAGGGGAGCAAGGCGGGGGAGAACACCTTGGCTTAGGGCAAGGCGGTGGCGAACATCTTGGAGGAGAACATCGCTTTGGTAGACATCTAGGCGTAGAACAAGATCGTTTCTTACGACAAGGTGGTGGCGAGCAAGGCGGTGGGGAACATCGTGGCTTCGGGCAAGGTGGTGGTGAACATCTGGGCGGAGAACAAGATCGTTTCTTACGACAAGGTGGTGGGGAGCAAGGCGGTGGGGAACATCGTGGCTTCGGGCAAGGTGGTGGTGAACATCTGGGGGGAGAACAAGATCGTTTTGACGGACATCTTGGTGGAGAACAAGATCGTTTCTTACGACAAGGTGGTGGCGAGCAAGGCGGTGGGGAACATCGTGGCTTCGGGCAAGGTGGTGGTGAACAACTGGACGGAGAACAAGATCGTTTTGACGGACATCTTGGTGGAGAACAAGATCGCTTCGTTCGACACGGTGGAGGGGAACAAGGTGGTGGATCACATCTTGGAGGAGAACATGGTCGTTTCCTTGGACAAGGCGGTGGAGAACAAGGCGGCGGATCACACCTTGGCGGTGAACAAGACCGCTTTGGTCGACAAGGCGGTGGATCACATCTTGGTGGAGAACAGGATCGTTTTGGTCGACAAGGTGGAGGGGAACATGGTGGCGGATTACATTTTGGTGGCGAACAAGATCGTTTCCTTGGACAAGGTGGTGGGGAACAGCGCGGTGGTGAACAAGATCGTTTCCGAGGACAAGGTGGCGGGTGGCAAGGTGGCGGCGGACAAGGTGTCGGCGAACAAGACGGCTTCGGTCGGCAAGGCGGAGGCGAACAAGGCGGCGAGGAACATGGAAGCGGAGGTCTAGGCGTAGGCCTATACGGTGGACATAATTTAGGCATAGATTTACAACAATGTTTTGGCGGACACGGCGGTTTATAGCAAGGTTTAGGCGGACAAGGTGGTGGCGAACAAGGTGGTGGCGAACAAGGTGGTGGCGAACATGGTGGTGGCGAACAAGGTGGCGGCGGACAAGGTGGTGGTTTGCAGGGTGGAGGTAGACAAGGCGGCGGTGGACAAGGTGCACGATTACAAGGTGGCGGTTTACATGGTGGTGGTTTACAAGGTACTGGTTTACACGACGGTGGCGTGCAGGATCTAGGTTTGCAAGTCGGAGGCGTACAGGGCTTCCTACAAGTTGGAGGTGTACATGGCTTAGGCAGACAAGGAGCTTTTTTGCAAGACGGAGGTGAACTACAACGAGGCATCCGAGGTATAGCTTTAAAAGATAACTTCATCTCCTGACGGCAATCACATGGCGAGGGTCGAGATTGGGACTTCTTGAAGAACGAACGACTTTTTGATTTCTTTGAATTGTTCTTGCAAGAGCACGGGCTGTGAGTTTTTGTTGCGGAACATCCAGTCTCAATGGTTGGAGTTTTTTCTGGATTTGCTTTATATTTTATTTGCGAGGCAGATTGTCGCGGAGTACAGGTTTGTACTATGCATTGACGATCATGACATTCTTCGAATGAGAGGTCGGCTTCAGGTAGATCTTCCCGTTTTTGCGTAATGTCAGTGGTTGGTTTTTGATCACGATCTGGCGAGTGAGGTTGGTCGCTGAGATTGCGTTGGGGATCCTGATATTCAGTTCTCTGTTCTTCATATTCAGTTCTTTGTTTTTCATATTTAGTTCTCGATTCATATTCATATTCAGTTTGTGCTGAGTCAAGGTTGTCAGGTTTTGAAGGTTTGTATGAATCTTTAAAAGCAGTTTGTTTCTTTTCTTTGGTAGGTGCTGATGATCGATGTGTATCTTTAAATTCAGTTTGTTTCTGTTCGTTGTCATGGTGTTTTTTTGTTGAATTTTTAAACATCTTTGAGCTTTTGTTTTTGGATCGAAGGGGTTGACAAAATTCCGGTGTGCACTTTACGGGGTCGCATTCTGCCGCCCCGCACGGTTGTCCTGTCGCAATCGGAGAAGAATTTCTGCTTATCGACCTGCCCACAACAATGGTTGATATTTGGCTCCTTCGTTGCCTAGGTGAAATCTGCCTCAAGTCCAGCGAAGCCAAGGGTGGTACGTCCTTAAACGAAATCGAGGCAATTCCTTGAACATTCTTAGGCCGAAATGCTTTCAGAGATCTCTTTGTTTGGTTATTGTTTGACGTTGGCGTGCGTGGTCGTGGCTCAGATAAGCTCTGGGGCAATGGTCCACAGGGTGGCTGTATCTGCAGTGACTCATTCGGGCTTAAAGGCCGGGATGCTTGCCTAACATCCGACATTGTCACTAGTGACTCTGTATCGTGGGCATGTGAAGGAATCACTTGAATCGGTTGTTCTCTAAGTCGAGCATGCTTATCGTTTCTTTTACTTGACTTATAAAGATACCTGTCCATCTTTGAACAATTAGGGCACTCTATGAAAACACTGTTCTGTGCACCTTTATTTTCTAAACTTGGAACTGAAACAGGGTTGTCATCAGAGCAAGTCCAGGTGGATTTCAAACCAGCAGCGTAGATCTTTCTGCGCTTGAAGACTTCCAGGGAATCTTTTGGGAGTATCCGCTTACCAGAGCAAGTTACATCGGTATCTGTTTTAGCTTTAACTGGTTTTAAGATTTTATTAAGCAGCTTGTTAGAGAAGCTAGTTGGTTCATAGCATTGACTGCATGATGAGGTGTTACAAGAAGAGATGACAGCGGATGATTGGTAATCATCACATATATTCGGGCATGACTTGGAACCATCGCCTTGATTCAAGAAGCTGGCCAATGACCTGTCCGATCCAGATTTGAGTTGCGAGTCGCTAGCACACCAGCCAAACAAATCTACGCCAAGAGGTTGCAAATCACGGTAGTACTCCTGGAGATAGCTCTCTGCGAATTCACATTTCTTTTGGGGCGTGTGGTGAAATTCCTCCTCTGATTCGTTGTCTGTTATATCTTGGATCTTCAGTCTAAAAGAATAAAAAAAAACTCATTAATTAACTCAAGATATATTAATTTTATATTTTTAAATGTAATATATTTATATCCAGGGTGTTCGGCAGATCGTGTGCCATATACACTCGAGAGCATAGAAATCGCGCCCACCAACATTTTCATTTCGACCCTAATTAATAAAAAAGTTTTATTTTAAATATAACTTGAATTAAATTAAAGTACACACTGTTAGCTTCCTAAAAACCCATAATGTCTAGCCATGACCTTCGAAACCTTTACAGTAGCAACATAACAATAGAATGACCCTAGTTAGCTCGTTTCGGGTAAATCGGTTTGTGGGATTTTGAGCAGGTATAAAAGGTTAAAAAAACAATAAATTTGTCCATAAGTTTTTTTCGTCCCATAAGTGCTGAATAGGATTCAGATCTAAGCTTCGAGCAGGCCACGCCATAACTAGTACTTCAACCTCCTCTAAGTACTGGCGTACTATATAGCAGCGGTGTGTGGTCTTGCGTTGTCGTGCATAAAAACAAAATTTTCCCCGATAAATTCCGAAAAGGGCACCACTTGTTCTTCCAGGATCTCCTTGACGTAATGCCTGGAAGTCAATCCACTTGATTGACGGTCGGTATCGGGCCCTGTGATGAAGACAAGTTCGGTTTTCGCTTCCAGTGACATGCTTCCCCAGAACATGCACGATGCATGTCCTGGGGATGCACTGTGTTGTTGCATGTTTTCGGCCTGTTCCTGATAGGTACCAGGCGGGTATAGCCACCAGCGAACAGCATATCTGCTCAAATTTAACTGGCGACCCACATGACTTTAGTTCTGCCCAGCTTCAATTAGTGCAACCACTTGAGATGCTGCTTCCGGTGTGGTATCCATTTTTTTGCTTAGACTGATGACGTATTCGATAAAAGACCTTTCTGACTGCGAGTTGGTATGAAAATGATGATGTGTTCCCTTTATGTCGATTCCCGTTCCGTCGAGTCTGTTTTTGCATAAAATTAATTTCTTCGCGTTCACAGGTACAGGCAAACATAACAATTAAAAGCCAATATCTTTCAAATTTGGTTTACAAACTTGTTTTATTAATCAGTCTTTACTATCAGTGTAAATGCAAATAAGTAGTAAATAATTCTTTTTAAAAGTAACTTTCTTAATCCAGTATATAAATCACAGTCTAATCATCAAAAAGGACACTGGTTTGGTTAGGTAGTTTTGAGTTGGGACGCGCAACGCTGATAACAATAGATGTGTAAGAGCAGGGTTGGAAAACAAGCAGTTTTTTTTATATTTTATAAAACAAACAGTTCAAAATGTTTAAAACAAGTTTTTTTTTGTTTTTTTTTACTTTTCAATTTCAAAACAATTATAGCGAATAATAAAATAATCCATTTCTAAACTATTTCCTAATTCACATTAGTAAAAATTAACAAAACGATAAATATTTACTTTTGTTGCATATCTCAGTACCTCTTATCTAATTATTAAAAATTATTATTATTATTAATCAATACAAAACACTTTACATACACCTGTATGTAGTGTTGTAGGTAGGTAGAGAACTAGAGAGAGAGCGGGGAATAGGTACCGTACCCACTAATCCAGTAAATTACTTTCTTTCACCAGCATATAATTAATAGCATATAATTTTTGTTTTTCTATGTCCATTCTGCTTACTGTTTTTATTTTTATTTACTATTATTTTTTGTCTGTTTTGAGCTTCTCTCTTCCTTGCCCGTGATGTGAATTTTATATTAGTAACACCGACGCAATATATAAATACTGCTGTACTTATTTTATGTAAAATCGCCAATGTGCAATTGATTTTAGTATTTTTCAGTCTAATAGGTACTACTTTTTATTTAAACTTTAAAGGATGATCTATGAAACTTAGATTAACTTTATCGTATGTAACTTATTTTAAGTAAACACTGTTTGCATGAGAATAAAGTTCTTTAAACGTAAAAACACATGAACCTGACTGTACTTCAAAATATGATATTATTAAACTCGACATAAAGGTAATAGAAGCGGGGCAATGAAACTCGACGTTAAGGGAATAGAAGCGGGTCTGAATTCGTAAAGTCGACCTAGGGGCAATAAAAGCGAGATAAGGTTTTCGACTCGACAGAACGGGTATCGACGTAAAGGGAACACATCAAAATGATTTCATTTCAATCATCTCTTAACCTTTTATACCTGCTCAATGTCCTACAATCCGAGCTACCTGAAACGAGCTAATTAGGGTCATTTTATTGTTATGTTGCTAATGTAGAGGTTTCGAAGGTTAAGGCTAGACATTATGGGTTTTTAGGAAGCTAACACTGTACTTTAATTTAATTAAAGTTATATTTAAAATTAAACTTTAATTTAAAAATAAATTTAGTCGAAATGGAAATATAGGGGGTGTGCGAATTCCATGTGCGTTATATGTTGCATGCCCATTGCTGTTGTATTTACCTCAATCTCATGTATGTAATTTAATAGTACGAGCTACCATGCCAGATGTAATCAAATAATAAAATTATCACCCTTGTCGCCTTAAACAAAATTTACCCAGTTCAGGCTCTTCTATTTCGTTATATTTATTTAGTTATAAGTATCTATTTAGTTCTTAGTTTTTGATTATAAACTAATATCTTAAAAAATATATTTTTGAAAAACATCGAATAAACTTTAAGAAATTCTTATATGTAGTCAAGAGGCTTTTTACGATTAAAAAAGCTGCCAAGCTATTGCACTTGGATCCACCTACCCCAAGTTACCATAATATGGCAAACGGTCTGCCGAACACCCATTTAAAAATATAAACTACTCATCAAGTACTTTGTAATAAACTTTACTTACATTGGCTTTCGTATATCTCTTATATCTCGTCGAGTTATAATCCCCACACCAATAACATCACATCGTTTCGGTATTATTACATTACTACCCTGTATTACTACGTCTCTAAGCATAGGTGGCCGTTTTATAACTGTATCAATGCCTGTTACTATCTTTGTTTCTATATGTCGACTGTCTTGTAGGCTTACAACGATGTTGATATTATCCGCTGCGTGGTCACCCTTATCTAAATCTTGAGCGTTTAAATCTGATTCGTATTCTACTATTTTAAATACTTCCTCATCGCTTGTATTATTTTGTTTACTAGCATCACTAGTGGATATATCAAAGAAATCTTTCGGTATGTCTATCCTTAAATAATCTGAACTGACTCTGTTAGTTGTTCTATTATAGTTATTCGAATGTAAAACAACTTCAATTTTGTTTGCGAAAGCTCTAGATTTTTCGATGATCCATCTGGGATCAGATGACGTCAGGTTAATGCTTATCCCATCGCGTGATCTCATTTTCATGATTGTTTCTGTAGGTTTGTCAGGTATAAGTTTTGGTACCATCCACGCTTCTATTTTTTGTTCGAAGTTTACTTTGTTTTTGGGAGGACGTGAGTAATATGAAGAATCTGTAATTATATCGCTTCTGGATTTTAAAACCAAATCATTATTCTTGTATATTGTATCCATAAGTTCAAATACTGTACTACTACTTGCAGCGTACATACTGTTATTCCATCGTACATTGACGCTTCTTGTAGACTCTATTGTATTAGACAAAAATTTCTTTAGCCAAGTTCTACGTCTAATCTCATCACCTTCGTTAGAATCAGAATATACAACAGATGGCGGCATAACCAATAGTTCCGTAGGTTGCGAATGGCCTAGATTTAATGTCAATCCATCTGCGATCTCGCAGCGGCCGGCCGTAACGCCACTTGCTTGGTATAGTTCTCTTTCTCTTTCTTTCTCATCAGGCATCTCCGGTTTCTCTTTGGGTTTCTTTTTGAAGAAGAAAAATTTCTTTTTGTTTTTCTTATTTTCCTCTGCGATGTTTTTTTCTTTGTGCGGTTTGGTTCTTATGTCGATTGCGAGTGTATTTTTGTTAAGATTTTGACTATGTTTTGCTTTTTGTTCCTCATCGAAGTCAAACTTCTTGCCCCAGATCTTGAACATCCCTTTTACACCTTGACTTTCGCTGCTAGTCTCCTTTTGTGGCCATGCGGTTTCTTCTGTTGGTTCGTTGATAGTAAGGTTTGTGTTTTTTACAATGGATTGTGTTGGAGTGAACTTTTTGGTATCCGTAAAAGATCTGCCTTCTAAAGATGGCGGATCAGATGTTATAGATTCATCTTTCTGGCTCTGAACGCTGTCCTGGCTGGAGGGCGAAACCGACTTCTTTGCTTCATCTTTTTTCGTCAAACCACGTCTTAATGCTTCAAACCTGCGTTTTACAATGGATGCACTTTTCATTTCAGGCATAGGTTTATCAACGCTTGTCTTTGAAAATGATTCTTTGTTTTTATTGGAAAATAGCCTTCTGTACTCTCTTTCCAGTTTATTTTCCATTGGATCTACGGACGTCCTGCTTTGTTTTTCGAAACTCGGGTCGTCTAAATTATGAACATGTTCCACCAACGAGTCAGAAGAAACTGCGTCCTTTGTTCGTTTCTCCATTGATTTTTGTTTTTGTTCATTCGTTGTTTTCTTGACCTTTGGAGTCTGTTCAGAAACTTTGATTGGTACCTTTAAAGCTTGAACAGCTGTTTTTATTCCAACTTCCTTGTTGCTAGCGTTTTTAATACTATTATCGTCATGACTCTTAATACTAGGTCCTACTGATTTTTGGCTGCCTATTTCAAATTGTGTTCCAGTGGTCACCAAACTGCTACCTATTGTGTTACTGCCAATTTCTGTATGCGTTTGGTCGGTTATATTTGTGGTATTAGTAGTATTGGACTTTCTGTAGGAAATTGGTGACAATTTTTGGCTCAAAACGCTTCCCATTTTGTACTCGAAGATTCCACCGACGCACTTGGATGATGTCCTTTTGTAATCGTAGTAACTACCTATCTGTGTTTTGTTTTTACCTGAAATTTTATAATTATTGTCAGTAGCCATGCTCAGAAGTTGGTACCTAACTCGGATCGCTTCAATTGAGGCGGAGTAGGAAGGAAGTCGTTGGCCGGATTATTATGCCGGAGACCAACTTCAATTAGATACTATACGATCAATTAGATATATAGAATACTTACGAACGATAAACGACGTGAGATCAGAGCTCCCACAGCCCCGGTCGTCGGTTTCAGGCAGGTAAATCTTTCTCACCCTCCTCTTTTGCAAAGCCTTGACGCTTCCGACCCCTATATTAGTATAACTGCTGGACGCATGGTACACGCATTTCAGCCTAGGGCCTGAAAAACGTTGACCACCATAGACGTATCTCAATGGCTGCCGTTTCGGTATCTTGCATGTGCACATTGGGTGATCGTTCTTGCTGTCATATTGGCAAGCGAAGTTATTTCCCTTGTCGTATTTATAATCTCTGTTATGCTTCGCGTATAGTTGGTACACGAAATTCTGGTCCTCTCGTATTTTATGTCTCGTCACGTATACGGCCTTACTGTATTTCATTTCTTCTTGTCTTTTTCATTTTTGTACCAGATTGGTAGTAATTTTAGTTCCTTTGACGTTAAATCTAGAAAATAAAAATATTTTACAAAATTTTCCTTCGGCACTACATTTGCAGCAACTTAATAAAACTAACTTAAACAAAAATAAATCTGTAACTATGCTTATTCCTGTTACCCAAGTTATCCAAGAGTGAAATTCTGGAAATCAAATTTTTTGCAACAATTTACAATATTTTACAACAAATTTTTATTTTCTTTTATGATTAGGCATAATAAAACCAATTTTCATAGAAGTTTGACAGCATCAAACAGAAGAGTACAAATTGGCTTTATTATTTCAAGAAGTCTTCAAGACTATAGGTACTATCAAGGCTTTTTGGTTTTGATTTTAGGGTTCCGTGTCCAAAATCATTAATAATTGCTTGCTTATCAGACCAATGTACATCTGTTTGTCTGTCTGTCTTGACCGTTTGTGTTTATGCTTTTTTGTTTAAAAAAACGCGTTTCTATTGCTTTTGATAAGAAAAAAGAAAGAAAGAAAATATTTTTATTTACCTTAAAACTACCATACACAACAAACTTAAAACTACCCAAATTGTTACCATGATGATTACAAATTATTGTGCGTAGCAGTGTTCATGGCAAATATGGCCTTCACTCAGCATTGTGCTGGGTGCCCACTAATGTGTCCACCCAGCGCTGATTGTCAGTAGAAGACCAGAGGGATCGTGTCACGTCACGGTCGTCAGGTGCTTGATTTATACATCAAAATAGTAAACAAAATTGCATTATATTATTAGTTATACATTATACAATACTTATTTATAAATTCTATCTTTATTCATTCTAACCAAAATATAAGACCAGTGGCTGTGGCTTGCTTAGTCAGGCCGAACAAATTACACTGTATATACGAACCAAACACTGCGAATCAGTATGCGAATAACTCTGATTGATGGTGCGAATAGTTATGAACTTAGTTCGTTTTATATTGATTATATTATTGATTATTAGTGAAGGAATCGCGGCTAGCTTTTCCCGGGATGCTGATGTAATAATAGCCGAGTATAGGGACAATAGCTATATTGTATAAAACTACGACAAAAATGGATGTTAATGAGTGCGGTTTGAATGGCTGCTGGTGATGCACTGACCTCTGTAGGCACCCGGTCCGCGCTCGCGGCACGAGTAACCTACTTAGGTCGAACTGCTGATGCTGCTAAAATCCTCCGTGTTCGATGTATCGAACAATTAGTAAGTAGAAAACTTCACAAATTTCATAGTACTAAGAATATAGGATCTGTGTCCCTGAATAGGAATTTAAAGCACATTGCTATGATAGTTCAGATAACAGATCTATCGTTATCTTTAAGACTTTCATCCTCCATTCTGAGCCCTGAGGAGGAACTGTTTTAATTTCAATTTAAACGTATTTATATGTATCAGATCCTTGATGGACAGTGGTATATTATTCCAGCTTTTTGTTGCTACGTAACGAAAGCTACACCTGAAAGTAGCAGAAGAACCTTGTGGCGGTGCTAGAATAGGGCAACATTTTCTCCAATCAATAGATTTCTTTCCGGCCCTGGTGGGGGCACAGAGAGGGGCCTCGAGGCTTCGCCTCATTACCCCGGCGTCAACTCGAGGGGTGACGACCCCTCGGTCCTTGGGTTTTGTGGGAATCTTTTCTTTCCCTTATTCTCAATGTGTTTTTGGCATCATTCCGTTTATAATCTGTTTTTTAAAATAAACCCAAGGACTCTATGCATTTATAACATTTTCTCCTCGTTCCGTCTTTTTTGAACCAAGTATGAGTCGTTATGACGACAAAAATTTTTATTATTCCAAAAATAAACAAAATCATAAAATATCCTGCTCGCGCAAAACTAAAACATTGGTAAGAATTATAAAGTTGCAAGACTGCGGGTAGATGCTGGATGCGGCAAGCTGAAGACAGGGCGCTATGGCGCTCATTGAGGGAGGCCTATGTCTAGCAGTGGACTGCTATAGGCTGATGATGATGATGATAAAAGTTAGTAGGAAGGAAGATTTTAACATATACACCCATACTGCCGATTAGTTAGAAAAACACGCTGTGTATATCACGGAAATAGTCGACCAATTAATTTTTTTCCTAAAAACCAGTTCAAAGATACTAAGCAGGTTGACAAAAGTTTTTAGAAAAGAACTGCTTAGTGATTTGCTTTCCCTGTATTTTTTAATCTTTTATCGGATAGATATCCTTTGTGTTTTGATTAAAATAAATAATATTTTTACTTTTTTACTCATAATGTACCTATCTATGCAGTTAAACTTCTATAATATATTAACAACATTATTGGAGTTATTTTGTAAAACTAGAAAGATGAAAATGTGGGTCAAACACTATACACGGATATACTACCTACTTGAATGAATGAATTGAAACTCTTTATTGCACTGAAAACTATAAAATAACACCTTATATCTAAACATTACATATTAAAAGTACAATGCGCGGCCTTATCGCTGACAGCGATTTCTCCCAGGCAACCTTGAACGTAGGACCGAACCTTTGGTGCGCGAGTGTAATTCAAACTTGGCCATTTTACGACGTACCTATTTAGTTTTATTTTTAACTCAATCTATTAAATTGGTTCGTTTCTACACTCTTTGGTATTATGACTTTTGCCAAAGATTTGTTTATATCCTTGCTACCACTTACTTATTTTAGAAATCTTACCTTTTATGATAATTTTACCGTTAGAAAGTATAATTTTACAACATTTGTTGTAGCCTAGTTATTGCATTTTTCAATTCCCGGTATTGATGGTTCTCCCAAGAACATAATCTGGTGTTGGATTCCTTCGTGATCAACATGTTTGTTTAATAGTTTCGCTGTGGTGATTAGTGAGTAATATAATAAATCATTTCATCAATCCAGCATAATTTACATAAAATTCAATGAAATCATTTTTTTTTTAATACTATACCCAGCGACGGGACTACCGCGTCCCTAACTTTATTCTTTACGTAAACAAGCCAACATTTTTGCAGATTGAAAATAAATGAACAGAGGTTCTTTTTGTATAAAAAATCTTCCATTTCCTAACTATTTGATGGAAATGGATGCGGGTTACAAAAAAAGGAAGAGCGAAATTGATGAGGATTACAGAAGAAACAAGTTCGACGAATGCGAAAAGTTCATATGTTCCATCTGTCTCAATCCGAAAACTATGGATAAAAGCCATAATAAAACCAACACAAACTGTCCAATTTGTCAAAATAATTGCAAGTTTTGCGACGACAAGATTAAAATTGAGCAAATTCCCCTCAAAAGAGATTTGAGAGATGCTGAAGTGATAGAAACACAAAAGAACAAAGCTCGAGAAGCTGGGAGAGGCAGAGTTATAAAAACTAAAACTAAATCGGTCCAGACAGTGGAAGCTCATAGCAAGAAAAGTCTAACGCTACTCAATGAAGTTTTATCGGTATTTCAAACCAAAAAATCAGAACGATTAATAACCAAAGATTTAAAAGATGCTTGCGTCTGTACTGAAAAGCAAACTCGAAAACTTACTCAAAGCAAAACCGTTCAAATCTCGATAGACCATAACACAAAATGTGAAAACGGAAAGTACTTGATAATCAGCTCTAAAACTGTCGACAGTAGATCTAAAATCGATGTGATAAAACACAAATGGCTAAAACACAAATCGTCTTCAATACCACAAATGAAAATAGAAGAACTGAAACACAGTTTAAGGGAAAAAGCTAAATCTAGAGATGTTATTGAGGAAGTCCACAGAATGTTCGCAACAGTCAAAAAAGAGCATAGAACAGACAACAGTAACAGGCCATCGTTGCGAAGTGGTCCAAGAATTCTTCCTGTTGTTAAAAAGAAGCTTAACCAAGAGGAAACGTTACGAACGAACACTCTTTACACCTGCAAATGCTGTCATTTCAGCAACTGTATGTCCAGTGGAGATTCACTAAAGTGTAATCATAGAGAACAGGACAAAACTCAGTGCTGCTGTCGAGAAGAAGTTAGTAGAGGAATTTGTAAGTGCTGCTATTGTACGAAATGTCCAGGACAACTGATGGTTTGTGACACGTGGCGGGTTTTAAAAGAATATGAATGAGATTGTTCTGATCGTAGCTTCAGAGTTGATCCTAAATAATTACTGTCAATATCATTCAGAGTTGATCCTGAATAATGATTGTCATCGACATAGCTCTAAGAATTAGCAAGCTGAAGTGGCAGCGGGCCGGCCATATCTCGCGAAGAACCGACGGCCGCTGGGGCAAACGTGTTCTTGAGTGGAGACCACGACTCAGTAGGACGCCCTGCGACCAGGTGGGATGACGACCTGCGAAAGACTGCAGGTAGATGCTGGATGCGGGAAGCTGAAGACTGTATGTCCACTGATGACTGGGCGCTCATTGGGGGAGGCCTATGTCCAGCAGTGGACTGCTATAGGCTGATGATGATGAATTATTGGCATTATACGTTTCAGAGTTACTGAATAATAATTATTTTTATATCAGCCTGTATAAGTTAACTTCTGAATAGAGACCTCACCAAATCTACTTCTTATACTACATACTAAACTATGTAATCTAGTAGGGAGGCAATACAGATCTGGCCTGTGAAAGTAGCATTTATATATAAATACAAACTTCGCCCGCGTGGAAAACTATGTGTCAGTTTACAAACTTTGCTCTTGAATCACTCTATCTATTGCTGAAAACTGCATTAAAATCCGTTGAGTAGTTTAAAAGATCTAAGAGAACAGACAGCGGAAGAGACTTCATTTTATACCATGTAAAGATTGTACAGTTGTAGGTATTTTTTTACAGTTATACTTCTTTATAATTTTTGATCTTATTTATTTAAATAAAAAAAGATGATAAACTGAATGAACTTTATTTGTAAAATATGTTTAAAACAACTTATAAAAATAACTAGCGGGTTTTTATTGAAATAAAACAGATGATGAATTGAATGAACTTTATTTGTAAAATATGTTTAAAACTACTTATAAAAATAACTAGCGGGTTTTTTAATGTAAACAATTAAGAATAAATATTTATTTTAAAAATAAAAGCTATTCGCAGACATTTTGTCCTTGTCACCTCTGAAATAAAAAGAAAAAAAATTATACGAAATGTTAATGGACGACCTCTGCGGCTCGGTGGGCGAACGTCCGCCTACGACGCAGGAGGTCGCGAGTTCGATTCCCGCGTCGGGACAATAGTGTGTTCGATCTACACATATTTGTTACGGGTGTTTTCTAAGTAAGTATAATGATAAAGGAAGATTCACGCTACACCGTGTCGCGACCGGGCCGTGCCCCATCCGGGCCGGGGCACGGTCAAACATTATGGTATACTTTTTGTATGAAGTGATTCATTGAAATGTCGATGGGTATTGTTCTCCGGCCCCGACACGTTGTAACATGAACTTCAACTTCTTATTTTTATCTCGCTGTGTCTGTGTTGCCACAACTCTGCCAGTGTCCGTGTGAAGAGTCATAAATTTTAGTAGAGAAAAACAGAATGACATTTTATTAATGATAACTAAGCGTAAACAGTTTTATCTTTTTGAGTTGTAACATGAACATATGCGCCCGGGCGGCGCCCGCAGTTCAGTCAACGTCAAATCTTAGTGATATAGATAGATATATGTATGGTACACCCAAACAGCCCAGTGTAACATGAATGACCGGCCCGGCCGGCGCACGGTGGACCGGGGCACGGCCCGGTCGCGACACGGTGTAGCGTGAATCATCCTTAAAATATCTATGCAATGTATTGTATTATGTATTCGACGACCGATGTGGCGCGGTGGGCGAAGGTCCGCCTGCGACGCAGTAGGTTGCGGGACAATTGTGTGTACGATCTGCAGATATTTGTTCCGGGTGTTCTGGTCGTTTTCTATGTATAATAAAAAATATCAATATATGTAATGAATATTATGTATATCAGTTATCTAGTACCCATAACACTAGCTCTGCTTACCATGGAGCTAGATAATGCTGTGTGAATTGTCCAGCATTATTTATTTATGTATATCAGTTATCTAGTACCCATAACACAAGCTTAGCTTGGGGCTAGAAAATGTTGTGTGAGTTGTCTATTTTTTATTGCATTATTTATTCCGGACGGAGTATTAGTAATAGGGTTTTACCTTTTGGGTACGGAACCCTAAAAAGGCTGAATAATGTTTGGATATTGATAGAAAATTCATTATTGCACTTTAAATAGAAAACTATACAAAAAAACAAAAGCTAAGGTGATCCAGGGGATCTGTGTGCCTGTAGGTTATGAGATACGATAAATAAAATACTTACATAGAAATATACTACATACATATATTAAAATATATATACATACTACTTATATACATAGGGACTCAGGTATGCGTTAGTGACAGCAGGACAAATAGTGCTCCTTTAACAGTGTTACTTACCTGCTACTCTCGCTGAATTGTCTGTTTCTGTCCATTTTGTCGCTGTGAGGGCTCCCTAGATCCCAGTCTCTTGGTGATACTCGGCTGTAAAAATAAAATCCGTCAAGTGCTAGTGTAACTCGCGGCCCGAGGGTGTCAAACATTCGTCAATACTGTACAAATACTCGTATGTACCAGTCAGAGACTTCGCTAATAATACACACATTGAAAAATATTTTGTGCCATTGTTTTCACGTTATAAGTAAGTTATTTTAATTGAAAATGTAATACTTTGTTTTTTTGTACTGCAGCAGCAAATAACACCAATAAAGCCAGAACGCCTACACTGTAAAACATCTACGCTGTAGAACGAATACGCTGCAGAACATCTACGCTGTAGAACGAATACGCTGTAGAACATCTACGCTGTAGAACGTCTACGCTGTAGAACATCTACGCTGTAGAACATCTACGCTGTAGAACGTCTACGCTGTAGAACGAATACGCTGTAGAACGTCTACGCTGTGGAACGAATACGCTGTAGCGGGCGTAGGTGTTATGACGAGTCTAGGTGGTAGACGTTGTTGTAGCGTGTCTACGAAGTCTTATGATATGATCATTTCCCCTTTTATCATTTATAGATCAGGGATCAAGATAGATAATGGTAGGCAAATACAGTCGGCTTCACTATCCTTTGACATTGGTTGCACTAAGACATGGACAGGATAATTCGTATCCTGCATACCTATAGACATGTAGGATCTACGTGTACGATTTGGTCTTTGCGCTACCAACTGTAGAAATTTTAGTCAAACTTACTCTCCCAATCCCAATGAGAACATTGGCTCCGTCCCACTCAAATGTTCATCTGTCATATCCAATTCCTGATTCAAAACCTTCTTCAGAGTATTAGACGAGTCCACAAACTTGCACATGTATTGATTCAGGGCGGCCATTTTGGACATGAGATTTCCGCCATCTTGTTCTCCATTTTGCCCGCCATCTTGTTTCGCTTTGAAAATCTGCTCAATGTCACTGGCTAGTGTGCTCAGATTGCTGGGGTTATCTGTGTTAGTTGAGGAGTGCTTGAGGATTTTTATTTTTGGTGCGACAGTTTCTATGATGAATTCTCCCTCTTCCATCATTTCATCTTGTGGTTTGTAATATGGCTGTCGGATGCCGAAGACTGGTGGTCGGTCGTCAGTCAGTCCATCTTTTGTTTTCGCCATTACCAGCTTGAGGAGGTTTTCCAATCCTATTTTATGGTGGTTGAGAAGATGCCGGTCTAAGACTGTTATTCTGGGGATACCAACATATTTGGTTACCATAATTAAATAAGTACTTTTTCGTCTTGACAATAGTCAAGTTTTTATTATTGACAATCCACAGAGTAGCATCTAGTCCCCAAGATGACCAGAGCTTGTGTTATGGGTACTAGATGACTACTATCGTTTAAAATATTTATAAGTTTCTAATATAAGTAATGAAACAAATCACAAAATTCAACATACTTTTGAAATATCTATTTGAATCCTCATTCTGTGTAGTTCGGCAGTGGGGTTAGACGTGAGCGACATCCTATAACACCCGAGTTACTCTTTCCACATTGTCCCGTTTGGTTCGTATAAACGCAAGGTTGGCCGCCATGGGAAGGTTTGAGGGATTATCCAAACATGTCCAGTCAGCGTTATGATATGAGCGTCGTAGTAGGTAAGGCAAAAAAGGTAGATTCAAACTCTTTTGAGTGATACTTGATATGTCATAGATACTTGAAACAGATAACTTTGAGAGCTTTGTTTGCTAAGATAATTTTGAACACTCTGACTGCTCATATCAATATGAAACAATGATTAATAAGATATTTTGAACACATTGGGTGCTCACAACAATAATGATGATTCAAAGTCAAAAATCATTTATTTCTTTAGGCTTACAAAATAAGCACTTAGAAAAGTAATATTTTATACATTAAATTATAATAAAAAAAAAAATATTACTGTTCACTTAAATTTTTTTGTCCACTAGTGGAAGAAGATTCAAACTGCGTATATAAAATTGCTTTTATGTTTTTCAGATCATTTTGCCTACTCTAGACGCTCATATCAATTTGACGCTGTCTGTCCAACTGCATCAGCGTCAGGCAGCGGAGTGTCCCTGAGGGTCGCAACGCTGGTAAAGTAAAAGATTGACCTACCTGTCCGCTTCGAAATTGCACAGGTGGCAAGGAAACGTGTTCGCATCACCGTCTTCAAGGCACGTAGACAGCGTGGTATCATGTGACATTACCGAGGTAGATTTCAGATCTTTCGAGGTGCAGTCGCTGGGGCTTGTAGGCCTATTGTCGATGCGGCTTTGAGCCTGAAAGGTTCAATTGAGAGCACTTAAGGTAATAACCAAAGTTATCGACATAGCTCTAAGAATTAGCAAGCTGAAGTGGCAGTGGGTCGGCCATATCTCGCGAAGAACCGACGATGACGGCCGCTGGGGCAAACGTGTTCTTGAGTGGAGACCACTAATCGTAGGACGCCCTCCGACCAGGTAGGATGACGACCTGCGAAAGACTGCAGGTAGATGCTGGATGCGGCAAGCTGAAGACAGGGCGCTGTGGCGCTCATTGGGGGAGGCCTATGTCCAGCTGTGGACTAAGATGGGCTGATGATGATGAAAGTAATAAATACTAAGCTGTGTTATAAATATTACAAAGCTGACAATTTACAAATGCTTGCGTGGAAATCTATGTGTCAAATGTTTTACGAACATTCCTCTTGAATCACTATCTATTCAAAAAAACCGCATCAAAATCCGTTCCGATCTAAGCATACATAGGACAGGCGTGATTGATGTTTTTTTTTGTAATAGATTCATGAGTAAGGTTTATGTCTATACGCCGCTATAAGGTATATATCTAAACTAGTTTCTGCCCGCGGCTTCGCACGCGTTGTTTCTATGGAAACGTTTAAGATTATTTCTATCCTATGGAAACTGATTTATGGGATAATAAGGAGCCTATGTTTTATTCTGGGCCCAGAACTACCTGTATACAATATTTCAGCCCGATCCGTTCAGTAGTTTTTGCGTGAAAGAGTAACAAACATCCATCCATACATACAAACTTTAACGTTTATAATATTAGTAGGATGCATGCATTAGCACCCGTGCAAAGCCGGGGCTGATCGCTAGTAGGTAATATGATACTGACGTTGACATCGACAGAGCTCTCCGGCTCCTCGCTATGAGAGAACAGCATCCGGCTGCGACAGATCTTAGTCTTCAGGTTGCTGAAGAGACGCGTGGCTGATGAACTCCGCCCAACTGTGGAAACAGAGTTAGATAGATAGAAAATGCAGAGCAGCACCCAGCTGCATCACCAAGACTAACTAAACACCTAATGTGCCTGACGAGATCGGACCTACGCGTCCTAGTGGGGACACTGCCCACTAAAGAAACACCTCTTCACCATCGGAGTAACAGACAGCCCTCTCTGCAGAGGATGCCTGAGCGACGAAGAATCAGCTGCCCACGTAGTCCTGGAATGCGAGGGAGTAACAGCGCAACGACCAGAAATCCTCGACCACCCGAGGTCACCTCGCGAAGCCTGAGAAGATCCCAGGGGTATTCTGCGCTTCTGGACAGAGTTCTGGTTAAACTAGTAAACACATCACGCACCAAGGACCAATCGGAGTCTAAGTGCGGAAATAGGAGAACACTTACCATACCATAGATATTCTTTATTGCACTTTAGATAGAAAACTATGTACAGTAATTAATAACTTAAAAATAAATTACAATTGGCGGTCTTATCGCTCAAGATCTCCACCAGACAACCATGGATGGATAGGATCGTGGACAGTACGAGAGGGTCTGTATGCCTGTAGGTGTAGGCTTTTTGGATATCATTAAATTACATGTGATTTTTTACAATTCGGCGGGTTCGATTCCTGGTTCGGAGAGGCGATTATTCAAAAATCTTTGAATGCAGTTTAGTTTTCGAAAACAAAATGAAGTCTTCTTTCAGTAAAATCTAGAATATTAAAGGTACTTTCCCCCCATGTCGCATGGCTGTGGGACGCCCTGTATATCACCAATCGTGCTGATTATGGCAAACCCTTGAGGTAAGACATGTTCTTCAGTGGAAGATGTGTGTAAGCATAATACACTCATCTTCCTCATCAGACATTGAGGATATCCACGTACGTCTGAAACCTTTGCCTTTGTTCAGGAAAGAGGGCGCCGTGGCGTGTGAAGGCAGAGTAGCGGACTTTTCCTGAAACAATTCAGTAGTTAACACTTTGACTGCGATTTTTTTTCGACGACTGCGATCTTTTTTTAAACCTAAAAAATTCGTGCTGCCGCTCTACACAGCGGTTGTGTTGCGCCGCACATGCGTTTCGCGTTCGCATATGCTGTTATTATTTTCATATAAATCGAGGGCATAACTCTTTTGATGGACTTCGATGAAAAAACCACCCTGTAGGTATATATAGTAGCATAGACTCACCGCCGGCACATGTGAGTGATCATCGAAAGCTGAAAGTCTCTCTATGTGTGAAGACTCGTGGTGGAGCTGGTGATGCATGATGAGGGCGCTCTCGAACTGGGCTGTGAAGTTGCATTGCGAACAGCTGCAAGGGAACTTGAAGTTAGGTACAAAATGTCCGGGACTTCACCAATAAGTATTTGATTTTATTTGATTCTTTCGATGGAGCCGTTTTTTTATTATAAGTTATCATAAATGTAACAGAAAAACCAGAATTAACACAAAGAACCCTTTCTTTGTGTTAATTCTGTTTTTTTACTAAGTATTTTCTTTGTCTGTCTTTTTGTATTTTTTAATTTTTATTATGTGCATTATGTAACGACTTAGCTTTAAATTGCTGTAATGTTTATGATAACTTATAATAAACAAACGGCTCCATCGAAAGAATCAAATAAAATCAAATACTTATTGGTGAAGTCCTCCAGATCCATCGGAAGACCAGCGCTGCAGAGTTGATACATATTCTTTCTTTTGAATATCTCGTTTTCAAAACAAAGTTGGTATAAATACGTGATTTCTCCCTACACCGACGGTGATATTTCGTGATTTTTCCGAACATTGGGATCGGATAAATCACGAATTCACGATCCCCTAACGTGAAAAAATTAAGTGAACAGTAAAATAATCTTGTATATAGAATGACTTGCCTAAGTGCTTATTTTGTAAGCCTAAAGAAAATAAAATATTTTGAATTTTTTTGAATTCATTGATGACCCTTAACACTTTGACTGCGATTTTTTTTCGACGACTGCGATCTTTTTTTTAACCTAAAAAATTCGTGCTGCCGCTCTACACAGCGGTTGTGTTGCGCCACACATGCGTTTCGTTCGAAAAATATTACGGCTGTGCTGAGTCACACAGGTCTGTATTTTCTCAGCCGTTGCGCTAGTGTGGATTTACGCATATTAGTCACTTGTAGAAAACACATACCATGTGATTTCAGCAGTCAAAGTGTTAACGATCTGAGATGACCAATATTTATGTATGGTCTGATATGACCAATATAGGTACGAAAGGCTGCTGGCTGGTGCGGAAAAGACTTAGCTCTATGGCGCTCTCCTTCAGTTCACCAAATCTACTACGGATATCTTTGAAAGACAAAGTAGGTATTCACATAGATTTTATGAGGTTTTCTACTTCATAAAACCTTGAGAAATGGGCACAAATTATTTACTACAGTGATTTAACTGTTGCGAGTACCTATTTATTTAATTATTAAGTCAACATACACAACAAACAACTATATTTAAAACTAAGGAATTACATTTTGAAAAAATATAGTTTACTACGTTGTAGTTACTCATCGCTACAGGAGTAATTTTACAGCACTTTTAAATTTATACAGCACTTACCAAAAACTCATTAGGAACTCTGAATAAAGAATTAAAATATGTATAGAGAAGCAATTTCAGAGGAAATGTACGAGATTTTGTAAATATTTCAGTTTTTTGACAGATTATTCGCTTTTCGAGGTCCAAGGAGTTCGAAATCTTCGGACAGAAACTCTCAAACCATAGAGGAAGGAAAGAATAGGTAACCTTAATAGGTAATCTATGAGAAGCAATTATTCATCAGAAAGTTATTTATTGAGCATTGTTTTTATTCGGTTGAAGATTACCTTAATTTTAAGTTTTGACCAAAAGAGTTTTATTTAAACTGACAATTTATATATATCAATTTATATATCTTACCATGGGGCTAGATAATGCTGTGTGAATTGTCCAGCATTATTTAATTTTTAATTAAATTTTTTTATTTGCGTTTTTACCGTTTATTTGATTAAATTAATGACATCTAATTTTATTTTATTTATTTTTATATTCACGTGCCTGTATTCGGGCCAGATATGCAGCTCTACTGTGTTATTCCACCAATGTGATTAATTACATAATTACTAATTGCTGAAGTAAGAAAATATGTTTTATATGTTACAAATTTTCTGTTATAAAAATGCAAGTCTACCGTTTGTTATTTACATAACACCATCTCCCTATTAGCAGTAGGTTAAAGAATTAGCAAGCTGAAGCGGCAATGGGCCGGCCATATATCGCGAAGAACCGACAGACTCCCTCTGGCCAGGTGGAATGACGATTTGCGAAAGACTGCAAGGAAATGTTGGATGCGTCAAGCTGACAGAAGATAGAAGAGGCCGGAGACATTAGGAGGACTTTATCCAGCAGTGGACTGACATATGCTGATGATGATGATGACTTATCTTAGGTATCTATATTTTATTAGTTTCAGAGAATTCTTTAAAACGGTGAGGGCAGAATCGGAAAGATTTCCATCGAGTCCCTTTAAACAACACACGGAATAAACACCTTCTAAATTTACCTTAGCAACCCCCCTCATAACTCGATACTGCGAATTCATCGCATGACAGGCTTCGCCGCTTTCCTTCCAAGGGAAAACATTTTAAAACGACTTTCTTCATTCATACCGTAACATTACACGCATTATCCGATACCTGTAGAACAACTCAAATACAGGCGTAACTATGTAAAATCTCATTGGGCGTAACTCTGCACGTTGGAACGTAAAAATTACTGATATTAGAATGCAAATTCGCAAACGAGAAGCAACTAACGACCAGGTGTTTTTGTTTACTTTTATCGTGTAAAGCGGACGCAAGTAGGTGGGAATTAGATGTAGATACCTACTAAGCCATCAATTTGAAACAATAAAATAGAAAAACAGCAATTATGTTGCAAACGTGAGAAAAAATCGTACCTACGAATCTTTAAGGCGCGTTAGATATAAAAAGGTCTTAGTGGTTCCGTAAGTTTTGAAAGCGAGCCGTAAGTTTGTAGAAATAAGGTTGTATGCTTTCTGCTGTGCTCAGGAAAGGAGGTTTTTTATAGACTCCGCCATGTTAAAGTTGACTAAACCAGTCAGTTAGGTGCGGGGACCCGGCGCGAACGCACGACCGGTTGCTTTCCACAGAATCTTTCGAAAAACAAACGTACACCAAAACAGAATTTCTTTACAATAGAACTTTCTAATCCGGAAGTATCAAAACGACTGCAATCCGCGAACCAGTTGGTTATAAGTTAGCAGAGTAGACAGTTATATAGATAACGTTCTTTTGTGCTAAAGCGCAGTTTTGTTAGTGTTGTCAAAGGTTTTTTTTTGTTTTCTGACAGTGAAATCGAGTGCAGTGCGAGGTGAGTTTTATCTTTTTGTGAATTGCTATTACTTTCTCTTAGGGTTGAATGCATTGGTTGCTAAGTTGTATTTAGGTTGTTCATAGGCCAAGTAGGCTATGTTATCTGGTTTACACAGTACCTAGGTTCATAACGAGGCTCACTTACGAGTTAGTTAATAGCTGGTAGGTCCTTTATGAGGCTTAGTTGGGTGATACTTGCACAGATCGGAAAACAATTGTTATCTTACTTTACTCATGGATTACGAAACAAAACCGTGTTTTTAAACAATTGTTTAAACATGTGAATGTAATTTATATGTGTTTTTTCTAGTTAAACTAACTTTATATTCAAGCTGCACTAAGAGGTAAACACCTCAATGCACAGCCTCAAAGAGTGCTTTAGGTTATGTAGGTATGATCATTTCGACACTATCATGGTTATTAACACAAAAGGATATTTACCATGATTACAAAAATAAAATCATGGTAAATATCCTGTTTTAAATGACTTTTGTGTTACCTAATAATGTATGTATGATTCATCTGACGTTGGTATAATTAATTGACAGTAAGATGTTTTTTTGTTAATAGTGCTGTTTTTTTGTTAATAAATCCTAAATTAGTTTTAACTAGACACTACTGTTCTTTAACACTTTGACTGCGGACTTTTTTCGACGACCGCGATCTTTTTTTTAACCTAAGCCATTCGTGCTGCCGCTCTACACAGCGGTTATGTTGCGCCGCACATGCGTTTCGTTCGAAAAACATTACAGCTGTGCTGTGTCACTCAGATCTGTATTTTCTCAGCCGCTGCGCTAGTGTGGATTTACGCATATTAGTCACTTGTAGAAAACACATACGGTGTGATTTTAGCACTCGAAGTGTTAAAAATAGCAATAAATATAGGTAATTAGTAAACATGGCAGGCAGTTATGCACATAAACACAACACTGTCATCATCTTATTGAATTGTTCATAAATACCTTAGCAACGTGTAAGTATTACGGCCACGAGGAAGGCCTAGGCGGAGATGGCGGGATGAGCTCGACCTATACAATAAGGAGTGGGTTCTCCTCGCTGAGGACCGAGATGAGTGGAAGAAGGGGTGTCCCACCCGGGGTGGAGGAAATAACGGGCACTCGCACGAGAGCCGAAAAACATCGATTTTCATGTTTCTCCATACAAATTTTAGATCGAAAAATCTTTACTGCGTCCTAATCACCAGAGGTGCATAAATATGATATATTTTGGGCTCCTAATAAGTTCCTGTGTTGGTTTCCACAAAAAAAAGCATAATTACAACAAAAAAAATCCTATATCTATGGGAGGGCATTTTCGATCCACTGTGCGACGCAGGAGGTTGTGGGTTCGATTCCCGCCTCGGAAAGTAAAAAGTAAAAAATCATTTATTTCTTTAGGCTTACAAAATAAGCACTTAGACAAGTCATATTTTATATATAAATTATTATCAAATAAAAATATTTTACTGTTCACTTCAATTTTTTGTCCACTAGTGGAAGAAGTGAAAAGAAACCACTAGCATGTGATGAACATGCTAGTGGTTTCTTTTCACTTCTATATCTCTTCTTATATGTCTAATACATGGTTATTTGCCTATTTAAGTCTAAATATAATATGATTCGATACATGTCAATATTTAAGTAAAGCTATGCACAACAACAAATTACTTACTACATACTATTGTCGGTGCGAAACTGAGCGACATCTGGCCAAGCATTAACATCATTGAGATAATCATTTATGGAGTAGAAAGCCTTCTTGATGAGATTTAGTTTTATGTAATTTCCATTGCCCATTGACATACCTACTACCTAATTATTTATATTCATAGCCATTAGGTATCTTAGTCCAGCTGTGGACTGATATAGGCTGATGACGATGATGATGAGGTATCTTAGTACCTAGTTAGTTTTCTAGAATAGTAGGTTCCTATTTATGGAACAAAAATATTTATTTATTTTAAGGCTTGGGGCCAGATGATGCTGTGGATAATAGTTTAAATAAACAAACAATTAGAAGTTATGATCTATGGATGTTGAGGGGCCGTTTATTTATGTTTTTTACTAAACAATTCGATATAATGTGACAAAAACGTCGCTAGCTCCCAGACTAATTCACTTCCGAGTATTGTTTGCAACTCAAAAAACATGCTTTCTAATATTTGAAAACAATTTTTTAAATTAATTATTGTATCAAAAACTCCGTAAAAACTTCGTTTTCTCAAAAAACTTCAAAGCAAGCTGTCACAAACAACCATACAAAAGCTCCCGGACATAAATTCATGTCTCGTCTGGCAGCTATCTCTTTCACTCCTGCAGTCATCTGCCGCTGCTTCCGTCTCGCTCGTGTAATTCGCAGAGGTATAACTCAGGTCTTACCGTTATCTACTTTGGTTGGGTGTTGTGTCGACTTGTAATGGTAACTAGGTAAATGGTACTATACACTAGCCAAAGTCGATGTAGAATAATATTAATAATATCTCATCATAACTTACAAGCACACAGATCCCCTGGTACATGTCCACGATCCTATCCATCCATGGTTGTCTGGTAGAGATCGCTCTTGAGCTATAAGACCGCCAATTGTAATTTTTACATTTCTACTGTACATGGTTTATAGTTAAAGTGCAATAAAGAATTTTCTATTCTATAATATAATATATAAAATTGGATAACTCAAAAAATCAAATCATGGTAAATATCCCGTTTTAAATGACTTTAGTGTTAATAAACATGATAGTTTCAAAAGTTTTATCGATGTAGAATGTTTGTAAACAAACCACGTTCCCCGGTGAACATAAGCTATATTTTCAAAAAAGTTTGGGATCCGTACTAAAACAGCGCGGGAAGGTCCGCTAGTTTATTATAAAACATTCAACCTTTCTCAACCGATGATGCGTTACTGCGTCGAGCGTACAGCGTCTGTTACGTTTCCGTCAGCGGATAGTCGGTCGACGTAACGAGTCGCGACGCGTGTAATTTGATTTTTGTATGATGCATTCAGACTAGGCGTAACATCGGGGGAGATCGTTTGTGTACAATCCGCTCGAAGTGACTAGACACGTAACGTAGCAGGTCTAACAACATATAGTCTATTTAGAAACCCATATTAATAATCAAAGCCTTATACGCTAGAATGCCAAAAGAAAGGTGGGCCACTTTAGTCACCTCATGGAAAGGTCGGGCAAAAGAAGAATTGGTAGACCCCTAACAAGATGGTCAGATGAAATAAAAAAATATTTAAAAACACAAAATTGGACAAGCGTCGCAGAAGACCGCAAACAACTTACAGAACTGGAGGAGGCCTTTACCGGAGAGGGGTTCTAAATACTTATTAAATATTCAATCGAAATAAATCAAATACATTATTAAATAAAGAAATAAACATTAATCATGAAATCTACATACTGACATTTTCTATAATATTTGACATACTTACATTAGATTTAACAAATTTTTCATAAGCATGATTGATCAATGTTATTTAAGGTTAAGGAATAAAAGGCTATTTATTTTATTTTTTTATTTTATTACAGCTTTCTTCTTTACGGTTTCCAGACTGGTCCGGTGGTAGCATAGTACCATTTGCCTACCACGCTTGGTCCGGTGGTAGCATAGTACCATTTGCCTACCACGCTTGGTCCGGTGGTAGCATAGTACCATTTGCCTACCACGCTTGGTCCGGTGGTAGCATAGTACCATTTGCCTACCACGCTTGGTCCGGTGGTAGCATAGTACCATTTGCCTACCACGCTTGGTCCGGTGGTAGCATAGTACCATTTGCCTGCCACGCTTGGTCCGGTGGTAGCATAGTACCATTTGCCTACCACTCTTGGCAAGCAAAAGGCAATCGCAGTTGAGGTGTTAAAAATACACAGAAGAAAGCTGATGTTTTTTCGGCTTCCTTTGTAGTTAATTCATTTTTAGGGTCCCTTATCCTTACCGTAAAACGGTTCATAACATACCGCCTGGTGACAGACGAACAGCGGAATCTTTGTAATAGGGTCCTGCTATTACTAAGGCTCAACTCGCAACAAAAGAGCGTCGAAGCGGAGCGCAGTTTCAGTGTCATATGAATTTTAACTTTATTATCATTACAATAAAACTTATTATCGCATGAGAACGAGTCGCGCGGATGCCCGCGGCGCCGCGGGAATTCCGGCGAATTCGCTTCGCTGCGCTTCGACGATCTTTTGGTGTGAGTTGAGCCTAATAGCTTGATCACACGTACCGAGCAAACCGGCGAGACAGTGCTCTCGGTCGAGTACTCGGTACGTATAAACATAGCGCCGAGTGCACGGCGGCCGAGCGCTCGGCCGAACAAAGTGGCGAGACAACAGCTCGGCTGCCGTTCTACCTACTAGACCGAGTTACCACCCTCCCGCTTCCCCGCACTGTCTCGCTCACTCACTCGGCAGGTTTGAACGTGCACTGTCTCGCCGCTCGCCACTCGGCCACATGATTGTCGCGTCGCCGCACATGGTTTTTTTGAGTGCAGTTGTTTAAAACAAGCCTTTTCCAGCAAAAGGTAACTCGGTCTAGTAGGTAGAACGGCAGCCGAGCTGTTGTCTCGCCACTTTGTTCGGCCGAGCGCTCGGCCGTGCACTCGACGCTATGTTTATACGTACCGAGTACTCGACCGAGAGCACTGTCTCGCCGGTTTGCTCGGTACGTGTGATCAAGCTATAAGACTCCGCCGCCGCGCTGTCCGTCTGTCACCAAGCTGTATCTCATGAACCGTAATACATGGTTAGACAGTTGATTCACAGATAATGTATTTCTATTGCCACTACAACAAATATCTACTAAACGGAATAACATAAATATTTAAGGGGGGCTTCAATATAACAGATGTTAAATTTTGCTCGATATTGATAACGGCTACAGGTAGACGCTTGAAATATTAACTTTATTACTTACTAGCTGCTCCCCGCGGCTTCGCCCCCGTGGAAATCTATGTGTCAAATTGTTTAAATGATAAAAAGCTCCCGGACATAAAAAGATATCCTATGTTAGACTCCTGGTTCTAAGCTACCTCTCCACCAATTTTCAGCTAAATCGGTCCAGCCGTTCTCGAGTTATAAGTGTTGTAACAAACACGACTTTCTTTTATATATATAGATTAAATTATAATAAAACAAGTATTTAAGGGCTCCCATATAACAAACGTGATTTTTTTGCTCGTTTTTATAGAAAATGGTACGAATTCGTGCGCGAATCCAACTCACCCTTGGCCGGTTTTATTTACAATCTGAAGGGATGCAACCTCCGCGACGGCCTTTAGATCAAGGCTACGTAAGTGCTCATCGAAAACTTATTCTACTGTAGGTATAAAAGAGTTTTACGAACTACCAATTCGTTAACACTTCGACTGCTGAAAACGCACGGTATGAGTTTTCTACAAGTGACTAATATGCGTAAATCCACACTAGCGCAGCGGCTGAGAAAATACAGATCTTTGTGACTCAGCAGAGCTGTAATATTTTCCGAACGAAACACGGCGCAACACAACCGCTGTGTAGAGCGGCAGCACGAATTTTTTAGGTAAAAAAAAAGATCGCAGTCGTCGAAAAAAAACCGCAGTCAAAGTGTTAAGTTAGTAATTTATATTTGCAACTAGCTAACAACCCCGGCTTCGCACAGGTGCATATGCATGTACCTACTATATTATGTATACTTATAAAACTTCCTCTTTAAACTCTATCTATTAAAAAACCAGATCAAAATCCGTTTTTATGTCGATTCAGTTTTAAGCATACACAGGGACAGACAGACAGCGGGAAGCGACTTTGTTTTATACTATGTAGTGATAGATAGATAGGAAGATAGATAATTCTTTATTGCACACTAAGTATAAAATGACAAAGTAAAATAAAAACTTAAAAAAACTAGATACAATTGGCGGTCTTATCGCTCGCTCACCATGGATGGATAGGATCGTGGACAGTACCAGAGGATCTGTGTGCTTGCAGGTTATACATATGTATATTATAAAATAAAATAAAATACTTATATAGTGTATAGTGATATAATTTTAAAAGATTACGCTCGATTGGTTAGTCCTCAGACTAAAAACTAAAACAAAAGCGAAAGTCCCACACAATTAGAGAAAGCACTATCACCGCCAATTACAGAGCATTATATCAGTAAGCCAATCACGTGCTCTGAAAGTCGGTCCCGCCAATTTTGGTCACCGTTGATTGGCTGATTTAAATTCGAAATTGCAAGTGACATTCGAAAATGGCGCTTTGATTGTTATTGTTAGAAATTGCTCTTGTTAAGTAGTTGTATAAATTGTTTGGTGAAACTTTGTCAATGCCATGATCAATAATTTTGGTTTTTGAAAGCCATAAACCGAATGAAAATCCTTTAATACTTTTTACTTACTATGTTTTATTTAACACTTTGAGTGCTGAAAACGCACGGTATGAGTCTTCTACAAGTGACTAATATGCGTAAATCCACCCTAGCGCAGCGGCTGAGACAATACAGATCTTTGTGCCTCAGCAGAGCTGTAATATTTTTCAAACGAAACGCATTTGCGGCGCAACACAACCGCTGTGTAGAGTGGCAGCATGAATTTTTTAGGTAAAAAAAAAGACCGCAGTCGTCGAAAAAAAACCGCAGTGTGTTAAGCGCGGAAAACTTCTACCTATAGCTCTAATTATACAAGTGGCGACATCTAGTTAAAATTCGAGGTTAATTTATTCTGATGTTATGACTTATGATTACGAGTGATGGATGACACATGGATGAAAAGACAACTGAAAATGTCTCTTGTTTATGCCCGTTGCCATGGAAACCATTTGTTAGTGATTAGAAATTTATCATAATTTGATGATGTTTTAGAAACGATTTACAGCGCACATAATAATACCTCGAGAAACTTTTGAGTTCCTCCTAAAAGGCGCAAAATCAAGCAAAGATTATCTTATTTACACTAAAAATATGCATTTTCAAAAATCTCACGTGAATTTAAGCGGAATCTCACGATATCTCATCAAGGGGAGAGAGGGGGCTCGAAAAATCGCCAAAATTATCTCACGTAATTAATGGACGCCCCAACCTCCAGAGTCACACAAGCGGACTTTATCCCGCTGCGCCAAAGAGGTCGTTGAAAGTGGGAGGAAGGTTTAACCCATGACTAATAATTACATTATCTAAATATCGAAAACATTTCTGGTTAGCTACTATCGGTATATACCCATCGGTATTTTTGTAAACAGCATAGGGTATTACTGACCGTGGTTGACACCGCGTGGTACAAGATCCGTGACAGATGGAATCGTAGTGAGTATGGACGGTGTTATGCACGCGAGCCATTTCTTTACAATACATTATTCAAATTCAAAATTCAAATTCAAATTGTTTATTTTACATAAGACCATAACATTACAGATAACTCCAAATCGTTATGCCTAGTACATTTTATCATCTTAAAAACTACAAGATACAATGAAATAACACACTAGAAAATAGTAAAATAACATAACAATGTAGGTACATAAAGGTTAGAACTTAAAAATTCAAATAATAATATAAAATTGTATATACAATACATTCCTAAAAACAAATAATAATAAACGTGTAACGAAATAAAACATTTAAACGTGCTCACAAAACTCCAGGCACACTCTTTCAATCATCTTCCATGCATCCGCAAACACATCAAACTGAGGGTGGCTGGTAATGAGCGCGTTGAGATTGCGCTGCGCACGGGAGATGGGAGATTGCTGACGGTATTATATCTTTATTGCACCATCAATACAAAAAAAAATAATAAAGGATCTTAATACTAACTAAATCTAGTGGCACAATCGGCAGCCTTATCGCTAAAAGCGAAGAAACCAGGCAACCTTTGGATGGATAGGATCGGTACGTATTAAAGCTGACGGTGTTTTTTTTTTTATGGACATTCAACAATTTTCTTAATTTTTTAACCAAAAACTATAGATAATGTAGAATGAAAACACTTTATTAGACCACACAAAACAGAAAAAAATACAGGTATAAACCATAGAATAAAGGAAGTATAAAGTATGGGACTTGACAAGTAAATAACTTAATGCTTTGACATTTGACTCTGCTTTTAAATTCGTTTTAATTAAGGACGGAGGTTGACACACCGCCTTATGCATGATCGAGTAATTTCTTTTTTGGTTGCGAAAGTTTCTGTTGGATAGACGGCGCTTTAAGGTTAAAATGTCACTAGTTTTTACTTATAACATACAGTAAAACATCAAAAAGAAGATCTGTTTTTATTTGAGATAATTAAAAACAGAAGTTAAAGTACGGGAGAGTTACTTTTCAGAAGTAATAGTTTTATGTTTGATTTTTCAATTAAAAATGAAACTAAATTAAGAATACCTACTTAATAAATGTTCTTAGAGGAGATACGCAACAAAAATATTGATGAAATAAATGTTTCAAAAGTCTAGTTTATTCATAGTTAATTAATTTATTTGCGATACACAGGTATTACAGGGAATCAGACTTATAATTAAGTATACTATTATCTGCCGTTAGGCGTACAAATGTTATTTTGATAATAAAGAAAAAAAAATAGTGAAGCGTGTGACCTTGAAACCATCGACATATATTACATTTACCTCAATATGCTCAAATAAATAGAGAAACATCTGTGGAACACTATAATACAATTATTTAACGATTAATTTGAATAAATTAATTTAACAATTCAACCACGTCTTGCCCTCGTTCTTGTATCAACTGCTAAGTTAACAAACATTTATATGACGTAAGTAAATGCATAACAAAAATTTACATAATTATCACCTAGGTTCTAGGTATGTAATATATATTAAAGTGACGATTATATATATACAGACAGCTATAATTTTACGTAAAAATATTACATGACTTTGAGGATGCGTGGAAAGCTTCAATTTAGAAACTTGAAAATACGCGTTACATTGAAAATATATTAAGTATACCTACTATATAAATATTTAAAAATCTAAAGATTTTATATTTAAAAATTAAGATTTTTGAGGTTAGGATGTTTATATACAAAAATCTTAAAACAATCAATCCATTTTTCCTGTCACCAGATTTAATAATAAATCGTGAGCACATATCGCATGACCATCTCCAATTATCACTATAGCCAGCGTCCGCGCAGTCTGCGTCACATGTTATCTTCAACCCATCCACATCATCCGCGAAGCAGCCCGAACGACCAGCAAAGCCAGTCAGTGCATCGCGACGCGCCGACAAGCTCAGACGTGCCGCGCGAAAAAAAAACTAAACAAAAAAACGCGCGCTTCGGTTGTCTTTTGTTTGTTTTGTGCTTCCCAAATGAAAATGATGGCTGATGGTGACATGCCACTCGTAACAAGTTACGGGAATGAGTTGGAATTCAACACGAATGGAGCTAAAAGTGGTAAAACTACGAGGTCAGTACCGTAGGCAGTAATAGTGTCAAATCTGTGTTGGGAGTTGAGAACAAAGAAATGTGGACTTTGTTTTGCTTGTGGTTAGGTTGGGTGAGGAATGTCGCGATAGATTGTAAGAGGAAGCTGGTTGTTTCGTCAGTTGGTCTAAAGCAATTTTGACATGGTTCTCGGCAATTATTTAATTGCCAGCTGGGATGTTTACATTCATACGGAACGGAAGATTTTTATCAGTTTAGTAATAAAATTAATAACTAAATTTACTTAACTTACTACTTTTATGGACTTAATTATTTTAGTTTCCTGTTTTTGGTGTAGACGGAGATTTTAAAAGAAGTCGATACCGAACTCGTTTGTATTATTTAAAATAAAAACGACAAAATCGTAACGTTCGTTGAAAAAATATTTTTTAACTACCCGCTTTTCTATGTGTATGGTCCTATTTTACTTCTTCGGTAGTAATATATTTCTATACCTAGTATCGGATAATGTAATGATACCTAAGTAATAAAACCAATACGTATCGTTGTTTAAAATTAATAACGTAGGTACAAAGATTTAAATCGTAAGTTTTACCTACTAGGTTGATCAAAACCGTTTACCGTATGATAAAAAATAATCATTTAATTTGTTATACAGGAAAAAACCGAAAGAGGAAATTCTTAAATCATTTAAACTACTAGGTAAGGTAGATACCTACCTACCAATCCTACCCAATAAGTGTTGGGGGAAAACCTAACTTCTAGGTAGAACTTTTATTGATATTTGACCTATACGTAACTTACCTCCTTGGTAGCATTTACTTTTTTATATGTTACCAAGTGGCTATATAAACTTGCTATTATCCGAACGAAACTGAATTGAATACCGAATTTACTGTAGTAGTTATAATTGTTACGAATTCGACTCGAAATTCGACCTTAGTGCTCTACAATACGGGTGTTGGGTATCTTTTGTTACCTACCTACTGTTTTTTTTTTCAACGAGGTCTTGGTTATGCAAGCGTTAACAAAACTTAGCGGTCAAGAATTATATTGTTTCACAGTATAATGGATTTTAGGAATTTATTTATAAATTTTATAGTATACTGTGTCATTCTTGTTTTTCAAAATTCTCAGATTATTATTCTACATTCGCCCTTTGCAATAATATTTTAATCGCATTGGTATTATTATACCTAGCTACCTTACCTACCATAAAAACATTTGATTTATGCAATAAAATTTATTACCTTTAATGAGATTTTTAATTGTTAGATACCTACTATATAATTATGAATCCAAATGTCAAATGTCGCAAATTGTTTACATTCTATGTTCGATATTTTTGGGACGTAAAATGGATTTTCCATTACGAATTTGAAAAAAAAAGGTAGGGATCTACCAATTTTTTTTATCTCAATAACTTAAACATTTTTTAAGGAAATGTTTGTAAAACTTGGAACTCCGCATTGCATTTACACATTTATTCGTGAAAAATTGCGTGTGCGTACATTACATGATAGAGAACACGAAGGTTATGCAAAAATGAACATTGTCTTAATTGGCTGGCTGGATCACGTAATCTGTAGGATTTATGCAAGAAATCAATACGAACTCGATAATATCAGCATTTTTAGAAGCAAATCACTTTTAGAAGGTAACTGGTGAATGAATGAGTTGAAGAAGGGGAGGGAGGCCTTTGCTCTGCTGTGGGACACTCCAGGCTAATATAAAAAACTGGTGAATTATCGGGCCTGTAGGTAGGTAAAAAATATCGGATGATTAGGTACTACACTTATTACAAAAAAAAATATAAAAAAATATCCATAAAGACAAACCTTACCTTAATGCTAAAGTCATTTAAAACGGGATATTTACCATGATTTGATTTTTTTTCTTACCTTAATGGTTGTAGCATAAATTTAAAAAAAATACCTACTTGTCGACTCGAATGTATTCGTGGGTCACTTATCACAGTTATCACTTATTAAATTATTGCCGCTCATTGGTTTTGACCTGCAAATGGTTAGATTGGATTGTAGGTACTGAAGACAATAACAAACGGTCCAAAAATATCTTTAAACTAAAAATTACAAAATGTCAAAAAGTTATATATAATGTACTCGAAGAGCCTTGCTTTGAAATGTTGCTATACCTACAAAAAGTTTACTGAAAGCTGTTTTTCTGAGACAGGGCCCTACGTTAAAAGTTTTTTATACACTTATGTCTGTGTTACCTATACCATCGAGCTTTGTTTTTTATCATCACCCGGCTTCGCACGGTTTTAGTACGGATCCCTAACTTTTTTGAAAATATAATATAGCCTATGTTCAACGGGGATAGTGTATCTTCCCAACGGTTATTTTCAAATCGGTCCAGTAGTTTCGGAGCCTATTCATTACAAACAAACAAAAAAATCAAACCTTTCCTCTTTATAATATTAGTATAGATATAGAAAAACAAGGTACGTATAATATTACTTTGTTTTTTTTCATATTCAAGTACCTACACCTGTAGGTAACTTCATGAATAATTTATTAAGTTTTTGTTTACACTTGAACAGCTGTTTAGTTAGTTATATTTGAATATTTTACTGCCTTGGTTGGTTGAATGCAAAAACTTTGAAGTAATCATTGGTCATCGAATTATGAGTCATTGTTTTATAAACAAAAGTATACTGATTAGTATAATTATATATGTAAGTATCTATTTTAAAACATTTTCAGGTTGTTTTGATTTTACGATTTGGTTAACCCTTTGACTGCGGTTTTTTTTTCGACGACGGCGATCTTTTTTTTTACCTAAAAAATTCGTGCTGCCGAACACAGCGGTTGTGTTGCGCCGCACATGCGTTTAGTTCGAAAATATTACAGCTCTGCTGAGTCACAAAGATCTGTATTTTCTCAGCCGCTACGCTAGTGTGGATTTACGCATATTAGTCACTTGTAGAAAACTCATACCGTGCGTTTTCAGCACTCGAAAGTGTTAAGTATATATCTTGATAATTACCTATATAATATAACAAATACATAATAATATAGCATTTTTTAAAGTTCTTTTTTAATAGTATATTGTGTACGAGAATGAATTTTTTTTTTTTTGGGAAAAGCGGACCTGCAGGCGTTTCCAGGGTTTTTAAACATTCTGTTTCTGATTTTTCTATACTAATATTATAAAGAGGAAAGGTTTGATTTTTTGTTTGTTTTTATTGAATAGGCTCCGAAACTACCGGACCGATTAGAAAAATTATTTCACCGTTGGGATGACTATCCCCGGTGAACATAGGCTATATTATATTTTAGAAATGTGAAATTAGAATTTAACGCGGGTGAACCCCGGGAAACAGCTTGTCCGCTAACAAAAACGGAGAACATATAATAACAATGTAAAATAATACAATAATATTAAAGATAAAGTTATGAAAGAAGTTTTCAAGCATGAAGGTTAGAGTTAAAACAATAATACATCCGTCTGTACTCTCAAGTCTAACAAAATGCTAAGTCACAAGTAACTGGGAAGAAGGTCACTAGCGAAAGGATTGGCTGATGTAATCCAATTGTCTGGTATATACATATGTATGTATATACCCAAATATTTTGGTACAAGACTAGCGAACGAACGAAGTTTTAGTTTGATTAAAATTTGCTGTGTTGTTTATTAGGTTATTTATTATTAAAAGTTATTAACTGAACGAAGTTTTAGTTTAATTAAAATTTGCTTTCGCGCAAAATTTCGTATTAGTGATTTATATTAATTGATGGACATACACCCAATGAGCGCCACAGCGCCCTGTCTTCAGCTTGACGCATCCAGCATCTACCTGCAGTCACTGATTCTGTTATTGATTGCAAATTACAATCGAAGAATAGAAGCAAGTACCTACTGACTATGAAAAATATCAAACTCTCTGCCTCATTGGAATCCAGTGATCGCAAAGTGTAGTTGTCGTAATCCGGTCTCTCATTGTGGCGCGGACACTGTTAGTGTTGTGTGTCGTCCGAGTGTGCAGATGGACATTCCTACTATTGAAAATCAAATGAGGGTAGTTTCAAATAAACTAGCCCCCGTTTCGCTGAGGCGGTAACTCCGGTACTCCAGTCATCCCGTGACCACGACAGAGTGTAAACCTGTTGAAACGTCGGGAAAAAAGGTAATTAAACGCGATAAATACCCGTTGTATCGATACTTATAATTATATAAAAAATATCCATAGCAAAGACTATGAGATTTTTTTTTTAAATTATACAACAATAAAAATATTTTATTTCAGCAGCCAAAAGTCATAGTTTGTAGTCTATAGTTACTAATTATATATATTTATTTATCATTTACTATATATAAGAAATCCAAAAATGGGCTAACAATCAATAGAAGTTATCTCCGAACTTTATTCGATTGTATTGTTTTTACTTACTGTACATAAATATCTTTCTTGGACCTCTTACTTGTTTTTGGACTGGTTTCCGCAACTTGGCCGCCGGTGGGCCTTTTTTGCGTGTCGGGTGGGGTTGCTAGTCTAACCACCCGATGTCCCCCAGGAAGGCCAGCAGCTCGCTGATGCCGGTGCATGCCTCCCTAGGCGTCCTCGGTGTCCCAAGGTGATGCAGTCTTTGAGAAGCCACACATTTCTTGGACCTCTTGGGAAATGATAAACAATAGAATCATGGACCTTTGGTAATAATAATAAGCTATTATCCATCAATTAAATCTCCGATTAAGTTTAATCGCTATAACTATAGCGAATTTGTTTGATCAACTCTCAAGTAGTTATTAAAAATTTTACTAACATAACAATAGCAAGGAAGACGAACAAACAAAAAACATTTTTAATAACATCACGCATGCATATAATGCATGCCACATAACTTACATTCCAGAACCTAATACCAACAGTGGGCGTAAACCAAGCAATGTAATACAACACTGCTCCATGATTCCACGAATGATGACGCGTAGGATTCCTATTGCCATTTGTACTCACTTTATTTATAAATATCTTAGGTTTAAAGAACTTTATTTCTCATAAAAACATTACGGTTCACTTAAAATGAGATAAACTCAACAGTAAATGTGTACTATATATAAGTTAAGTAGGTAAATAGCTCCTGGGCTCTGAGGCTTAATCTAGATTATTACTCTAGATTAAGCCTCAGAGCCCAAAAATATTTTAATTTTTTAAATTCCAATATCTTAGTTCTGGATGCATATTTTTTATATGGGTACAACTTAGCAGAAGGTGAAAGAACTAGTTCTAACGATTTTCCTGAAAACGGTCAGTTTTTGTAATTAACTCCTGATGATCTTATCTAAATAAATAAATAACGTGGAGTAAACGTGTTGACATCGCGACTCGGCAAATGTAGTGTAGTACGTCCTCTGGCCAGGTTGGTTGACGACCTTCGAAGGACTGCAGGCAGATGCTGGATGCGACAAGATGAAGACAGGGCGCTATGGCGCTCATAAGGGGAGGCCTATGTCCAGCAATGGACTACTATATGTTGATGGTTATGATCTAATCTTGAAAAATTCCAAACATTATAAGTGAGCATTATAGTTTTGGCCAGTGGCTGCCAGAGTATATTACCGGTTTTAAGCATTATATTTTATAAAAAAGAAACAAAAACACAAATGAATTAAATTTGCGTATAAAATAAATTAAAAGTATTATAGTCTGGTTATTCCACAGTGAATTATCTAGCCCCAGATTGAAGCTTGTTCACAATAATGAATAGTACCTAGTTTCCGGGAATTCAATATTTACATAGATAACACACTGTTTGTTGTTTTGAAGTTGTAGATTTGTTATTAAACATTTGATAAAAAAGCCAGAGGTTGGGAAGTCAGCGTGTTTTTGTTAGTCGCTAACAGTGGGTACTACCCATGATTAATAAAAACATAGTACGACATAATTATCATGATTTCCCAGTAAAATATGTATGCAATCGTAACTTATTTGGTTTAAATTAAGGGCCTACATTACCTCAGCAGAAAATCAAATTTCGCCTCAGCTTGTTACGCCGCCGCGCCGCGGCGCACGGGCGGCGCCACGGGGCGGACGGCCGGTGGCAACGTACCTACTCGCCGCGCTATTACTTCGCGCGCAAAATTATATTGGGTTGGGTTCACGCTAGTTCAAAACAATCTTATTGAAGTTAGGTAGGTGCAATATTATTGTCTAAAAGGTAGGTAATTAATTATATATACGGTACCTACTAAGAAATGAAATTATCAAATACGTAGGTAATGCTTTTTAGTAACTTTATACCTTAGTATGTACCTATACCTACCTAATATTATGATAGTTGGATATTGGTAGCTACCTACCTACCTACTTACAATTACAAAACATTATTTTATTTTATTGTTTTTCAATGTAATTGCCAACATACCTACTACTGCTACTAGACCACCGCGCCCGAGACGTTATTTTCTACCCAAACACTAGACAGGTGCGAGTCGCTATAGCGCTGAAGGGTTCCGAACATTATTTTCTGTAGTAAGATAGTGTTCTGCGACATGTAAATTATACTTATGCCTACTACCAACCTAAAAATAGGTACGTAGTACTATTATTTATTCTTTGGTACTAGTAAATAGGATTTTTTATTATAACACCTTGTTTCCAGATTTAATATAAACGAAGATTGGTACTACTACCTATATAAGATAAAACTAACACAACAAAACCTATATAAGCAATGAAATAGAATACAAGTTTATGTCTAAGTATATTGAGTGAGGGTTCCGCATATTAGTTTTTTAAGTAAAATTGAATTTTGCCAAAAAAACATTGTGTGGAAATAGGATGTGTATGACAAGTAGTGTGCAGGTAAATATTGTAATAAATTAAAATATAGTCTAGATTATATTTGCACATACATAATATGTATAACTTTATTAACAATATATATTACTTTATATTAAATTTATTTCAATTCACTTATATCTCGTATTTTCATATTGCGAACATGCCAGGGATCGCATAACTCGGACAAAATATATGTTAAATTAAAAATTAAAAATTTTGGTTCCATTAGTTGTTCCCAAAATTCGTCATCCCTTTCGATGATCTCAACTTTCATCTGAAATGAAATGATATTTTATCACACTAATCTATATCTATTGTGTATATTATATATATAAAAGAAAGTCGTGTTAGTTACACTATTTATAACTCAAGAACGGCTGAACCGATTTGGCTGAAAATTGGTGGAGAGGTAGCTTAGAACCAGCAGAAGGATATAGGATACTTATCCCGCAGGGTAGGTTAGCGTAGGGTAGGGTAGGTTTGGGTAGGGTGGGGTAGTGACTTTGACTCTGGAGAGCTGTGTGTTTGTCTGAAAAAGGAAAAATAAAACACAATCTTATTACAATCTAGATACCAAATCATATTTCAGTAGATATGTAAGTATTTACTTACAATTCTACGTTCTGTAATTGATAAAGATTTGTCTTATGCGAATTTATGCCATTTGTCAAATCATTCGACGTTACTTCCATCCTGTAACAGTTACACATGCCAAGAAAGTAGGTAGGTAAGGTACCTAACATGTAAATATATGTGCCCACTCTAGTAATATGAATGAATCGTAATGAAGAATTAATAAGGACTCTCGTTCAAGCTATCAACCGTAAAAAGTCCATTATTACCCAATTTATAAATTTGAACCATGTGATATATTTTCACTTTCATGAACTAAAAGTAGAAAAGCTTGTGTTCGTTAGGTACGAATAGTTCTAGGTTAAATTATTGCAGAACCCTAAAATTTACAAACTATATATATATATATTTATATTTCAGTAGATATGTAAGTATTTACTTACAATTCTATGTTCTGTAATTGATAAAGATTTGTCTTGTCCGGATTTATGCCATTTGTCGAATCATACGACGTTACTTCCATCCTGTAACAGTCATACATGTCAAGAAAATAGGTACCTAACATGTAAATATAATATGCCCACTCTAGTAATATGAATGAATTATAATGAATAATTAATAAGGACTCTCGTTCAAGGTATAAACCGTATAAGTCCATTATTACCCATTTATATTTTGAACCATGTGATATATCTTCACTTTCATGAACTAAAAGTAGAAAAGCTTGTCGCGAGATATGGCCGGCCGGCCCGCTTGTGTTCGTAAGGTTGGAACCATGACTAAATTAATTATTGCAGAACCCTAAAATTTACAAACTCGTAAAAATGTTAGGAAAGTTAAATACATTATAGGTGTAGACAGTAGGTACTATAGTTAGTAACTATAGTAGGTACCTAACCTACTACTTACAATTCAATGTTTTGTAATTGGTAAAAAAAAATCTCGTACGGATCTTTTCTGATATCCAAAATGTCCAGATCATTCGATGTTACTTCCATCATGTATCAGTAACGATTCATATATTATGGAGATACAAATTAGGTGGGTATACCTAGGTGTAAATATTTTATAGTATTGATAGTCAAACGGAACCCTAATATATATTTCTACCTAGATAATGATGTGTTGTGAAAATACTACTTCTATCACATGGAGATACAAATTGAGGTGGGTATACCTTGTATTTACACCTAGGTAGGACCTAGGTATAGGTATTTACCTATAAGTATAAAAAATACGATTTTCACATACTTAGCGCCATCCAGTCCCATAAACAAGTAAGGTCTACTACCTTACTGGTAGGTAGGTAGGTGTTTGGTACACACGGATTTACCGGGACATTATTTTCTTTATCATTGTCGCCATCATCGCTTACAATAGATGCTGTACTTTCTAATCGACGTTTTCTAAAATAAAATAAAAAATAATTAGTTTGGCTGCGACATTTACTTACTCACAAATCACAATCCACATCCTCACCTCACCTCACCTCAACGTGTAGGGTAGGTAGGTACTTACTTTATAACGTCGTTCATGTGTTTTCCATCTTTTTTATGATTCCGTCGTCGCTTTCTACACTTATTATAAAGATTTCCCATATTTACAAATATACAAAGTCCGATGACACGAAGCGCGGAGCAGCGACACAGGCTCCCCGTCCGAAGGCCGAAGCTAGACTGAATTATGGCCCGGACGGAAGATAGCGCGTGAATGTTTAGGTATTATTTTTTTACGGTAAAAATAATAGTAATTTTGAAAATCTAAAACACACATCGTCTGCTTTATACTCTGATTGTTTACTGTATAAAGTATCAAGGCTTATTTTAACGTATCTATTGAATAGCGACGGTTTAAAGTACAGTTTAGAGTGAACTTTGGATTTTTTTTCTATCGAGAAAATTTCATGTAATCGTGTTTTCGAAACAGTAGTGGTCTAGCATCAATCCTGAACTATAACATATTAAAATCTCAAAGTAAATGCTTCAGAATTGTGGAAGATATGATCGTTGAAAATAACCGATTTCAGATAGTATCAACTCTTAAGCTTGGGTAGTTAGTTAATGGAAAATTATGATTAATTGATATTATGTGGACGAAACCGAGGCTCTACGGGTTTTAAAAAAAAATCTGAACTCCTGGTCGAAGCATGATCCGCGAGCTGGTGAGTATCTGGCGCAGCGCATCAGCATTGTCATACAGCGGGGCAATGCAGCCAGCGTCGCGGGGACGAGCGCCGACTGTTGTTGATATGGATCAGTTGACCTACCTGTAGATTGTTTGAAACAGTCTACAGTTAACTCAGTTGTATAGCAGTCCAAAGCTGGACATAGGCCTCCCCCAAAGAGCGCCATAGCGCCGTCTTCAGCTTGCCGCATCCAGCATCTACCTGCAGTCTTTCGCAGGTCGTCATCCCACCTGGTCGAAGGGCATCTACGTTTACCGTTTTCCGTTCTAATTTGTATTATTTGATTGTTAGTAATTATTTTGAGGATATAGATGTTATTTTAGTTAATATTTTAACTCTACGACAAAACAAAATGCAACGCAGAGTAAACGGTAAAAAGTATTGCGGTTTGAACGTAGGTAAATTAGTGAAAGCGGAATTATACCTATGAGACTATTAACTGGTACTTTTTTTTTACTTTATACTTTTTTTTTCGTAACGTAACTAAATTATCAGGTAGGTACATAACTATTTCTATAAAATAAGGTAGGTACATAAAATTGTATTATGTACATTTATGCGATAATCACACACACTTACAAAAAATACCGATACTCATTTTACGCAAAATTAGCAAACATTTGTTTACTGACAAAACATCACTTATTGCATCACACCATTCAAAATAGTGGTGTCTAATTACTATAGGTACTAATTGACATCATGGCGATTTTATTTCGATCTATATACAGGGTGCCACGAAACATGTGTACTAAGCCGAAAGCGGGTGATTGGTTAGCAGAATACGGCTTTAGTAGTCGGTAACCACTATTTCAAAATCTATATCACAGAATTCACAGACCTTGTACAAAACAAAGTCGCTTCCCGCTGTCTGTCTGTCCCTATGTATGCTTAGATCTTTAAAACTACGCATTTTGATGCGGATTTAGTAGATAGTGATTTCAGTTGACACATAGATTTCCACGCGGGCGAAGCCGCGGGGCGCAGCTAGTTTAAAATAAACCTGGCAAGGGCGTGTCGGTTCACATACAGTAAAGGGTTTCGTAGCAATTTATTTTAAATTATCTAACCATAAGTACCAAAGACATATTTTTGTGGATCTTCATTAATTTTAAATATATACGTGCAGCGAAAAATAAATAGATAGACAATAGACAGGAATAGGAAGTACTGTTTAACTATTGGTTTTAAACAACCTAGGCTAGTGTTTCCGCGTTTTTTTTCATTGTTTGTCTGCGATTACTGTTTGGTCAGACTTAATTTGATTGGTATATTTCTTATTTATTTATTTTTAGCCATTATTGTCCCACTGCTGGGCAAAGGCCTCCCTTTTCTCCTTCCACTCCTCGCGATCCAACGCTGCAACAGGCCATGATGGAAGATGTGCCTCGAGCTCGTCACACCATCTCATGCTGGGCCTTCCACGTCGACTCTTAGCGTTGTTATACTACTTATTAATAAGTATTTACATCTCATTGTTTGTCTTCGTCTACTGTTTGGACAGACTTTGATTGGTATACTTCTTTATAAGCCGTGTGGTGCTGTCATAGAATGTGCACCACCCCAACTCTTCCCGCGGGTGTCTAGAGAAGCGACTAAGGGATATCGACCGTGGGGCAGGCAGGCAGCGCAGAGTGCACAATTATTGTCGATCATTCAAGGACCTCTGCGACGCAGGAGGTTGCGGTTTCAATTCCCGCCTCGGGGCAATTGTGTGTACGATCTGCAGATATTTGTTCCGGGTGTTTTGGTGGTTTTCTATGTATAATAAAAAATATGTATCTATGTAATGTATTGAATTAAGTAACTGTACCCATAACACAAAGTCGGACTGCGTTAAATCAATATTTTTAAACTTAAGCGATCTGAACACATAATTATAATTATTAATACAGCGGGTATTTATCGCGTTTAATTACCTATTTTTCCCGACGTTTCAACAGGTTTACACACTGTCGTGGTCACGGGATGACTGCGAGTACTGGAGTTACCGCCTCTGAGAAGCGGTGGCTAGTTTATTTTCAACTACCCTCATTTGGTTTTCGATACTAGTAGACATGTAAATACCCGTTGTATTAATACTTATAATTATGCGTTAACTCATCTAGATTTTAGCGAGTTCAAAGTCGCTCAGCGAGCTATGGAAAGAGCTTGAGTTTCTCTGAAGGATAGGATTCGTAACGAATACATCCGACAGAGAACCAAAATTATCGACATAGCTCTAAGAATTAGCAAGCTGAAGTGGCAGTGGGCCGGCTATATTTCGCGAAGAACCGACGGCCGCTGGGGCAAACGTGTTCTTGAGTGGAGACCACGACTACCACCACGGTAAACGTAGTGTAGGACGCCCTCCACCAGGTGGGATAACGACCTGCGAAAGAATGCAGGTAGATGCGGCAAGCTGAAGACAGGGCGCTATGGCGCTCATTGGGGGAGGCCTATGTCCAGCAGTGGACTGCTATAGGCTGATGATGATGATTAGCGAGGGCCTCGGTTTATGAGCTAAGTAGGTATGTTATCGTATATAATTGAAGCGGACATGACAGTTCTCATGAAAACAATAGACGGGCGGGAGTCTTTCACTTTTAACCTCAAACTCAATCGGTGTAGAGTTAGGGACTGTGTCGCTGAATTAGTAAGATATAAATAATATCTATAAAAATTTTATATATGTTAATTTTTTTTTATATAATTTTGCTGGACTCTCACAGTATCATCTAGCCCCAAGCTAAGCAGAGCTTGTGTTATGGGTACTAGATGACTGATATTAAATAATGCTAGACAATCCACACAGCATTATCTAGTTTTGAGCTACCTGCGTTGATTGTCCAGCGTGTGAAATTTGAATTTAACGCGGGAGATACTGCGGGAAACAGGTAGTAAATAATAAATACATTTTGACTTTGACACCTTCTAGTTAAATCAAGGTGGCATAATACGAACATCATTGTTATTTCTTGACATCATTTATCAAGTGCTGTTCGTCATTTACTTGTTTAGCGTCTCATCGCCATAGTTAGAGCGACCTAGACACGGTTTCTGACAATGCAGCTCTGTACCTATCTAGTTATCTACATTATATATACTACATTATATATCTATATAGTACTAGCGGACCGTCCCGGCTTCGCACGGGTACTTATTGGAAAAAAAGTAAAGTAAAAATTCTTTATTTTGAAACATATGTACTTAGGTGCGAGAACAATATGCATAATGGAATTTATAAGGTTTTTTTTTACAGCTTGGGTTACAATATTAGAGTTTTAGTAAGGATCCCTTATTTAAAAAAAGTATAATATAACCTATGTTCACCGCGGATAGTGTAGCTTTCTAACGGTGAAAGAATTTTTCAAATCGGTCCAGTAGTTTCGGAGCCTATTCAATACATACAAACAAACAAAATCAAACTATTCCTTTATAATATTATAGAAGTACCTACTAGTCTAACATACACACACATTGTTAATTTTGAAGATTTTTAACTTATAATTAGACATTTCCTTGATGCCATGCATTCTATAGTATTAATTAATGAGATAAATAGATAGAAAACACATTATTATACCACACAAAACAGAAAACAATACAGAAATAAAAACTTAGAATAAAGTTATAAAGGCCTTATCGCTGAGAGCGATCTCTTCCAGGCAACTTTAGGATGGACTAGACATGAAGGAACAATATAGACGGTGGATTATTTGTAGCAATTTCATGAAAATCCCTGTTTTACAATAGGTATAATAAAATTAATGTAATTCGATTTTTTATTATTATGAAAGGAATAATATAATAATACATATCTAATCGTATTTATGGATGGCGGTGTTGAATGTTTTTTTCTTTCAATAAGGTTTGCTGGAACTCTTTTTAGGGTTAAGCCTTGGTAATAATTTACTAAAATAAGTTTTGTACGTATATAGTTTATCGTGCAAAAAGTATAAAATAAATAAATATTTATTTACATAACATAATTTTCATAGCGTTGTTTGATCTATTATCCTATCTAATAACAAAGCAAATTCTTCAATACTCGAAAGCATGCTTGTCATTCTATTATGTTTTTACGTTGGTATCTAACTAATGGCGGTCAATCTATTATTTTTTGCACAATACAGAGTTCGACCTTGAGGTATCCAATGCCCATACTGTGACTCTAATGGTCAATGTCGCTTTTGTAGGCTATATGTGATAAAATACCATACATTGTATGACATACTCGTAGCACTATGGTAATAACTTTTATTGAAAAATTAATAACGTTTTTTTCTGGAGATATACATTACATTTAGGTACATATATATCATTAATTCATTACCTGAAAATCAGCGCCGCTACTAACTTAGGCTTGTAGCGTCATAATGCTGAGACAGGGAACTTTTTGGCCCCTTATGTAACACGTATTTGTACCTATCTGTATGTTTTTATCTATCCTTATTATTATTATTTTCTTGTATGTATTCTTTCTTATTATGTAATGTGTCGTGTTTTGTGTTATGTTTGGTGTCAAATAAATGTATTTTCTTTTCTTTCTTTCTTTCTTTCTATCTTTACATTACATATATAGGTATATATATGTCCAGTGTAGATTTGCTATCGATTCGTGACCTAATTGGTTCATTTACCACTTTTTGTTTTTTAATCGTAGGGTTTATATTATTATTAACCGATATGTATATATATAATTATGTCCAATGTAGATTTGCTATCGATTCGTGACCTAATTGGTTCATTTACCACTTTTTGTTTTTTAATCGTAGGGTTTATATTATGATTAGCCGAAAATATGGTTATTTTATATAAAATATAGAATATATATTTAATATAAAATATAATATTTTATATACCTACACAATTATAACAACTGAATCGACCAGCAAGGGTTCGAAGTTCTCTTTGAAATATGTAAATACATGTGCTAAAACCTAGGTCTAGTAAAACTATGCAAAACCTACCATCCTTGATTCAAATGAAACCATTTGAAGGGCCTTCGTAATTAGCAATTGTATGGTGAAGGCCATTCTAGGCCATTCAAATGCCAATTTGGGATACCATACGATAATTTTTAATTTGGGAAACTACGTCAAGTCTTCATGTAGTTTTCAGTGCGTCCTACCCATTATGACCTACGGAGCTGAGACGTGGACACTCACGATAGGGCTAGTCCACCAGTTCAAAGTCGCTCAGCGAGCTATGGAAAGAGCTATGCTCAGAGTTTCTCTGAAGGATAGGATTCGTAACGAATACATCCGACAGAGAATCAAGGCTATCGACATAGCTCAAAGAATTAGCAAGCTGAAGTGGCAGTGGGCCGGCCATATCTCGCGAAGAACCGACGGCCGATGGGGCAAACGTGTTCTTGAGTGGATACCACGACTCGGTAAACGTAGTGTAGGACGCCCTCCGACCAGGTGGGATGACGACCTGCGAAAGACTGGAGGTAGATGATGGATGCGGCAAGCTGAAGACAGGGCGCTATGGCGCTCATTGGGGGAGGCCTATGGCCAGCAGTGGACTGCTACAGGCTGAATGATGATGATGATACGATAATAGCGTAGGTCCTTTATACATACGGGTTGCAACCTAGAAGTGTTTATTCTTTTGACATTGTTCATCAAAGTATGACATTGAAAAAGTTTTTTTGCCGACAAACGAATAAGTAGATTGTTCCAAGTTTAGACACTTACATCATCTATCATCTAATTTTTTACACAATGTACTTGAAATATCTTGAAAATGGTTGCTGTTGGTGCATTATTTCTGGTACCAAAAAAAGACTTAATAGGTATTTTACCGGGTAAATTCTTAAGATTTCGCTCTTAACGAATACATTTACAAACAACAAAAACGCATTTGCAAATAACAAAAAGTATTTTTAGTTTAGTTCTAAGAATATGTTTCAGGTTTTTGCATCTTTGCTTGGTACAAAGGTGTTTTCAAGTTTTTATACCATAGTTAAATGATTAAGTAAGAGTTTTTGCTTCGTCCGTGTTCAATTAAATGCTTTTCCCATTTTGTAATCGAATCAATCAACAGTCAATTATGTATGTAGGTAATTGTTTTTTTCTTTACAACCTGGGTCTATTTAAAACACAGTGAATAAGTGTCTTTTGATAGGTAGTACATCTAAACACTTTGACTGCGATTTTTTTTCGACGACTGCGATCTTTTTTTTACCCTATAAAATTCGTGCTGCCGTTCTACACAGCGGTTGTGTTGCGCCGCACATGCGTTACGTTCGAAAAATATTACGGCTGTGCTGAGTCACACAGATCTGTATTTTCTCAGCCGCTGCGCTAGTGTGGATTTACGCATATTAGTCACTTGTAGAAAACACATACCGTGTGATTTCAGCAGTCAAAGTGTTAAGATATAGGTACGTCAATCTATTGTTTTAAAAACTATATTACAAAGTTAAGGAATCATTTTATTTCATTAAGTTATAAAGTCTTATTTATTCCTGAGTACTCAAACACTCACAGGATCCAGCTAGGCTGGGCGGCATTTGGGAAACTACGTCAAGTCTTCTCGTCATCCATTACAGCAATGCTTGAAAACGAAAGTTTTCAACCAGTGCGTTATGTATGACCTACGGAGCTGGGACGTGGACACTCAGGATAGGGCTGGTCAACCAGTTCAAAGTCGCTCAGCGAGCTATGGAAATAGCTATACTCGGAGTTTCTCTGAAGGATAGGATTCGTAACGAATACATCCGACAGAGAACCAAAGTTATCGACATAGCTCTAAGAATTAGCAAGCTGAAGTGGCAGTTGACCTGCCATATCTCGCGAAGAACCGACGGCCGCTGGGGCAAACGTGTTCTTGAGTGGAGACCACTCGGTAAACATAGTGTAGGACGCCCTCCACCCAGGTGTGATGATGACCTGCGAAAGACTGCAGTTAGATGCTGGATGCGGCAAGCTGACTGCTATAGGCTGATGATGAATGTATCAAAAATTGGTTACTTGAGATAAGCATCTGAATTTCGTATGGGTGTTCAGGGAAAGCTTATTTTAAATGTTTTGCCATGTTAATCCAATTTTAATAATTGTTTTACATTGGACAATGACTTGGCTGACAATGGCTACTCTGGTCACTTAATATTAACACTTTGACTGCGGTTTTTTTTCGACGACTACGATCTTTTTTTTTACCTAAAAAATTCGTGCTGCCGCTCTACACAGCGGTTGTGTTGCGCCGCACATGCGTTTCGTTCGAAAAATATTACAGCTCTGCTGAGTCACACAGATCTGTATTTTCTCAGCCGCTGCGCTAGTGTGGATTTACGCAAATTAGTCACTTGTAGAAAACTCATACCGTGCGTTTTCAGCACAAAGTGTTAATAACTTGGCATTCTTGGCAAAGTCTTATCACATTCTTAGCAGCGGGAACTGAATAATTTGCTTTATTCTAATTAGGCATCACTACGAATAACTTTGATGTGATTATGCAAATGAGTCACTCATTTATTTCCCGACTTCGCACGGTTTTAGTACGGATCCCTCACTTTTTTGAAAATATAATATAGCCTATGTTCACCGGGGATAGTGTACCTGTAGCTTCCCAACGGTGAAATAATTTTTCAAATTGGTCTAGTAGTTTCGGAGCCTATTCGTTACAAACAAACAAAAAAAAACCTTTCCTCTTTATAATATTAGTATAGATTTCATTAAAAATAGGTAGCTTAGGTTATTTCGGTAGGTTAGAAGATAATGATAGATGGATAGATAGATGGGTCGACTTATTTTGTAACTCTAAACTGAAGGTGAGAATTTTATCAAAACCTAGTGCTGCGTCAGCTGTATTAACTCATACGGCGTGGGATTTTTCGAGTATTTCTTTTCTAATGGTTGGCAGACATTTAGTATTATCTAGCGACCCGCTGATGCCGCCCCGGCTTCGCACGGGTGCAATGTGTGTACACATAAACCTTCCTCTTGAATCAATACAATACAATAAAAAAATACTTTATGGTACACCAGATAGACAGATGATCTTCCACTAGTGGACAAAAAATTGAAGTGAACAGTAAAATAATTTTATTTGATAATAATTTATATATAAAATATGACTTGTCTAAGTGCTTATTTTGTAAGCCTAAAGAAATAAATGATTTTTTACTTTACTTTTTATACAGAACATTATGAAAGATATTACATGTGACAAGTACAATGGGCGGCCTTATCGCTTAGAAGCGATCTCTTCCAGGCAACCTTGGATGGAAAGAATTGTGTGAATTAAAGAAAGGCAGGGGTTGTACCAAGAATCACTTATATCTATTGCTTAAAACTGCATTTACTAGTAAATCCGCTGAGTAGTTTAAAAAGTCTAAGAGAACAGACAGCGGAAGCGACTTCATTTTATACTATTAAAAGATTAGAAATAGCATAGGGTGATGATGAGAGATTAAAACGGCTAATGCCAACTACACTAAATGATTTTATTTAACATCCAAACATAAAATGGCTAATACGAATTTAATATGATAATAATATTAAAAAATAAAATAAAAATAAATAATGCTAGACAATTCACACAGCATTATCTAGCCCCAAGCTAAGCAGAGCTTGTGTTATGGATACTAGATGACTGATATACATAATACAATACATTACACTGATAGATATTTTTTATTATACATAGAAAACGACCAGAACACCCGGAAAAAATATCTGCAGATCGTACACACAATTGTTCCGAGGCGGGAATCGAACCCGCAACCTCCTGCGTCGCAGGCGGACCTTCGCCCACCGCGCCACATCGGTCGTCATTAACTTGTGAATTCTATTCATTATCATACTATAATATTAAAAACGCGAAAGTTTGTAAGTATGGATGGATTGGATGGATGTTTGTTACGCTTTCACGCAAAAACATCGAATGGATTTTGATGAAACTTCACAATAATATAGCTTACATATCAGAATAACACATAGGCTACAATTCATAAACATATATTGTATATTATCCAAAATATCTATCACAACGCGGGTAAAACCGCGGGGCGCAGCTAGTGACAAATAAAATGTATATAACCTGAAATACAGGGTGAAAATTTTATGAAAACCTTAGTGGTGATTGAACTGTTTTTACCCGCTAGGACGATAATACCGATAGGAATATCTATATGTTTAATCAGGTTATTAGATCAGATTAGTTTTTCGAGTGCTTCTATGTGGTTGCCGGACACTCATCACTACATAATATAAAACAAAGTGGCTTCACGCTGTCTGCTGCATAGATATTTAATACTTTGAGTGCTGAAAACGCACGGTATGAGTTTTCTACAAGTGACTAATATGCGTAAATCCACACAAGCGCAGCGGCTGAGAAAATACAGATCTTTGTGACTCAGCAGAGCTGTAATATTTTTCGAACGAAACGCATGTGCGGCGCAACACAACCGCTGTGTAGAGCGGCAGCACGAATTTTTTAGGTAAAAAAAAAAGATCGCAGTCGTCGAAAAAAAACCGCAGTCAAAGTGTTAAAACTACGCAACAGATTTTGATGCGGTTTTTTTAATAGATAGTGATTCAAGAGGAAGGTTTTATAAACCATTTGACACGTAGATTTCCACGTGGGCGAAGCCGCGGTGCGCCGCTAGTTTTCAATAAATCACTAGTTTTCATGATATAACCTTTCTTTCCACTATCAAACTAATAAGAAAAAAAACTGGAGCGTCATAGTTTTTGAATGCAATGTGCACACTATTGTTCAAACAATACATTCAGCTCATGAGAATGCCTTATTTACTTCTTAATTGTTCGTAACCCACATTCTCAACTTGTTACATTATGTTTTAGGTCTCCTTTGAGACTAGGTCGACTATTATTTGAGTAGCTGAACAAATACTTTTATATATAAACAAAATAATATTTTTTAATAGGAAAATACGAGAAATTGTAACATCTAGTGTTGGTAACATCTGTTTTGATATTTATCTAGAAGATAGTTATTATATCATTATAACCGAATCTGCTAACTCGTGCCTTTCTTTTGCTTGCAATAGGCGACCAATCACGACACGACCGATGTGGCGCGGTGGGCGAAGGTCCGCCTGCGACGCAGGAGGTTGCGGGTTCGATTCCCGCCTCGGAACAATTGTGTGTACGATCTGCAGATATTTAGTCCGAGTGTTCTGGTCGTTTTCTATGTATAATAAAAAATATCTATCTATGGAATGTATTGTATTATGTATATCAGTTATCTAGTACTTACCCATAACACAAGCTCTGCTTACCATGGGGCTAGATAATGCTGTGTGAATTGTCCAGCATTATTTATTTATAGGTATAGGACCTTTTTTTACGATAATTTAACTAAAAAAGATCTTAAAAGAAAAAAAGTCTTTAAATTGATATTAAGATGTATTCGTGTTATTATTTAGTGTGCTACTTGTAATATTTATTTATTATTCTTAATGTTGTGTTCATATTTACCTTATCTTTGGTACAGCCCCTGCCTAACTTAAAGTCACATAATTCTTTTCATCCAAAGGTTGCTTGGAAGAGATCGCTTATGAGCGATAAGGCCACCGATTTTACTTGTATTTTGTATTTGTATTTATTCAAAGCATTACAACTATTTTCACAGGTATCACCTAATACAATAGTGTAGTCAACTTAATCGCTAGCATCGAATTTAATAAAACTAATAATCAAATATACACATGTCAATGAGCAAAAGTAATCCAATATACATGTCAATAAGCAAAATAAAATAAAATATAATCACAAATGTCCTCAATAAAAATAATTCAATACATCAATGTAAAATAGTTGTTACTTTTGTACCCTCTTTAAATAATTAAGTTGGCTTATTGCTATAAATCCTTCACTATAATTTATTTATTTAAAATGTAATGCTCAACTAAAGCTTGTATGTAGTCATATTAAGATAAAATGTTTTTATAAATGGTTCAATAACCAAAAGTATGTAATATACGTAATTCTTAACTCCCTAGTATAAAAGTTTGAAAAAGCGCATCGCTTGTAAACGATTGTAAATTTAAGTCAATATTATCTAGGAAAAATGTACACTGGATATGTATTACTATTATATTTTGTTATGTTTATAAATAAAGATATTTAAAAATTGATTGAATACATCAATGAGCAAAATAAATTCAAATTGACAGTAACATACACAAAAATATTATTATTTACCATAACATAAATCAAAGTTCAAAGTCGCTCAGCGAGCTATGGAAAGAGCTATGCTCGGAGTATCTCTGAAGGATAGGATTCGCAACGAATACATCCGACAGAGAACTAAAGTTATCGACATAGCTCTGAGAATTAGCAAGCTGAAGTGGCAGTGGGCCGGCCATATCTCGCGAAGAACCGACGGCCGCTGGGGCAAACGTGTTCTTGAGTGGAGACCACGACTCGGTAAACGTAGTGTAGGACGCCCTCCGACCAGGTGGGATGACGACCTGCGAAAGACTGCAGGTAGATGCTGGATGCGTCAAGCCGAAGACAGGGCGCTATGGCGCTCATTGGGGGAGGCCTATGTCCAGCAGTGGACTAATATAGGCTGATGATGATGATGATGATGATAACATAAATTGAATAGAGCCCTTGCGAACTCGCTCAGTGAACAGTGGAATACATCAATGGTTTCCGCTACCCGATTTAATAACTGTATGGTGCGCGTCGCATTGTCGCATGTATTCATGTAATGTAATGTCCTTTTTATGAAATGAATAAAGCATTTTTGTATTGTATTATATTGTATAAATAAATAAATAAATAATGCTGGACAATTCACACAGCATTATCTATAGCCCCATGGTAAGCAGAGCTTGTGTTATGGGTACTAGATAACTGATATACATAATACTATATATTACATAGATAGATATTTTTTATTATACATAGAAAACGACCAGAACACCCGGAACAAATATCTGCAGATCATACACACAATTGTTCCGAGACGGGAATCGAACCCGCAACCTCCTGCGTCGCAGGCGGACCTTCGCCCACCGCGCCACATCGGTCGTCAATGTAGCTTCCCAACGATGAAAGAATTTTTCAAATCGGTCCCGTAGTTTCGGAGCCTATTAATTACAAACAAAAAATCAAACCTTTCCTCTTAATAATATTAGTATAGATAAAAATTCAAAGAAAATGAATCATTAGGCGTCCAAAAAGTATGAGTGATACACACATAACTGTCTGATTTAACCAGGAGTTAACGTTTGACGTCACAGGCAGTAGCAAGTCTTCTATGACCTATATCTAGTAAGAACTCGTTCCTGTTTCGTAACCCAGAGGTCAGCCATTGTGAATGCCAACAATTGGTAACTGGTACGACGCGGTCCATGGATGTCCCTTGGGACCTTCCTTTGTAGATTATAAGGAGTGTTCCAGAATGTTTTTCGTTTTTTTATTTAAGTATTCTGCGCCAACCACAATTAGCAGGGGTGGGGAGTGGTCTCAATAGGTTGGCGAACTTTTTTAGATTGTTGGCCATGAAATGAGTGACTAATTTACTAATATTAAAAAGAGGAAAGGTTTGTTTGTTTGTAATGAATAGGCTCCGAAACTACTGGACCGATTTGAAAAATTATTTCACCGTTGTTGGGAAGCTATACTATCCCCGGTGAACATAAGCCATAGGCTATACATATTATAGTTTCAAAATAGTTAGGGATCCGTACTATAACCGTACGAAGCCGGGAAGGTCACATGGACATATAGCCTATGTTCACCGGGGATAGTGTTGCTTCCCAACGGTGAAAGAATTTTTCAAATCGGAGTTTCGGAGCCTATTCATTACAAACAAACAAAAAATCAAACTTTATAATATTGGTAAAGATTAGTAGGATATGTTTTAGTTATCTTTTATGATGTTGTCCCACTACTAGGCAAAGGCCTCGCCCTTAGGTACATTAAAAATATTTTTTTTGGGAATTCGAAAAAAATACTTGATTAAGGAAATCCTTTAACCAATTTTGTATTGCATTGCAAAAAGACAACGGCAAATTATTGCAGTTTAACAATACGCTATAAAAGGTTCCAAATAAATTTCACCGACATTTGTGCAGGAACTTCTATGAATACATTAAGTTATGATGAAACTGTGGATATTGGCACAAACTTCAAACTTGATGCATTGCATGAAACGGTTCAACCAGTTCAAAGTCGCTCAGCGAGCTATTGAAAGAGCTATGCTCGGAGGTTAGGATACGTAACGAATACATTCGACAGAGAACCAAAGTTATCGACATAGCTCTAAGAATTAGCAAGCTGAAGTGGCGGTGGGCCGGCCATATCTCGCGAAGAACCGACAACCGCTGGGGTAAAAGTGTTCTTGAGTGGAGAAAACGAATCGGTAAACGTAGTGTCGGACGCCCTCCGACCAGGTAGGCGCTATTGCGCTCAATATGGGTAGCCTATTTCGAGTGGACTAACATAGGCTATGATGATAATGATGGCTAACAAACGCATCAACATACTAAAGTTTGCCCTTAGGTCACTCGATATATATTTACTCAATGTTCTCTCCAAAAACTGCGCATTAATTTTACGAAAACCTGCCGAAAGCCATGAAAAAGGCACAAAATGTTATTGAAACAAAATTATAAATTATTTAGTATTGTGTGTATGTACAAAAATATGTAATTTTTAGTATAAGTAGTTATAACATCGCCTTAGGGCTTATTAAAAAAACCTGTAATGATGTTATTATCTCAATAAATAAATAAATCTAATCTAAGTAATTATAATAAATCGTGTAGTTATATGATTTGTTACATACGTAGTATTTTATTACGTATTTTAAAAACAATTCCACTATACATCGTGCAAATTAAAACGCAGTAAGGATGCGCGTGGCATAAGTTATCGATAAATAGATAACGACCTTTGCCCAGTTCTAGATAATGGCGTTCTGTTTTTAATTTTATCTGTCAAATTAGCGTCAAAGGTCGGATTGTACTCGGGCCGTTTGAAACCAGTTATCTTAGGTTTGGAATTAGGTTATCGTAGGTAATAATAGAATCAATAGTTTATTGTGTCTAGTGTTGAGTAAATGGTTAATTAATTACGTTAGAAATAATCATAATTACGACGATCTCAGTGGCGCGGTGGGCGATGGTCCAGTTGTGTCGGTTGCGGGTTCTATTCCCGTCTAGGAACAATTGTGTGTACAATCTGCAGATATTTGTTCCGGGTGTTTTGGTCGGTATATATGTATAGTAAAGAATATCTATCTATGTAATCAATTGTATTAAGTATATCAGGTACCCATAACACAAGCTCTGCTTAGCTTGGGAATTACTGTGCGGATTGTGGATAGAAGTGACACGATCCTTTGGAAGGCTTGCGTGGGGCCGAAGCCAACAGCACAGAGGCCCTTTGAGAAAGTTAATCTAAAGGCGATGGCTACACATAGCGGTTATCATCCTCGGGTGCACAATATGAAACACCCAAAGATAGTATCCGCGTGGTGTAGAGACTATTGCAAAGAAAAATGAAAGAAATAAAACCAGGCTATTGTGATGGATGGATGGACTGGGTAATCGGGCTATAGGGGAGATTGCGGACGTCTGCCATAAACAAGTCAATCATAGTGTTAAGAAGAGTGGCAGACGGTGGTTTGCCGAATGCTGGATGGGTTCCTTAAAAAGCCGGAGTAAATTACCGGAGAGGAACAACATCGGTGCAAACGACTGAGGGGTGTCGAGAGGTGCGGCCCCGATTTCACCATTACGAAGACTGCTCGTGAGCGGGTTTCCTCGCTATTACGCTATTAGACACTTCCACCCCCGAGTCTACATCCTAAGATGCATCTCTCGCGACTCCACTCAGACCGGCCAATGAAGGCAAGCAAGAGGTGGGGATCTGGTTCTCTTGGGATACCAAGCAAGCGGAAACAAGAACCAGGAACTTCCCCGGGAGCACTCGGTACCCGTGGTGTCGCTACTCACCAACAGCTCGCCACAAGCGCGCTGTTGTAAGCTGCGGGCTTATTATTATTATCCAACAGAATCCTTCTTTCCGACTACCTCTTTAGAAATAGATACTAATACTTGAATATTACAAAACTATAAACAAGTCATTAAGTAAAATTGCAAATGGAACCGCGAAGACATGTTACGCTTGCAAAACGTAATTGCAACTAGATTTTTCCATTCACATAAAATCAGCTTATAGCATAAAAGAAGCTGGTTATAAAAAAAACTAGTATTTATACATCGAGGCCAGTGTGATGAATTGATGATGCCTTTCTTCCAGTAGTGGACAAAAAATTTAAGTGAACATTAAAATTAAAATAATGTTATTTGATAATAATGAATAGTATAAAATATGACTTGTCTTAGTGCTTTTTTTTTGTAATCGTAAAGAAATAAATGCTATTGACTTTGACTTAACTTTCTCGTGTTATAATAATTTAATGTTGTTTTTACAAAATAATAAAGCTACCTCAAATTAATCGGAACTTTATTATTTTAAATTATTAATCTAAGTAATTATTAATCTAATCTAATTGGATATGGGACCGCGCCATGATTATTTTTAGAATTTTTTTTATTAAAATCTGCCCAGAATTTTGACGAAGAATTCGACGAATATTATGTACTACTAAACATAAAAACTCCTTTGAAGAGTTTCCTTTTGAGATTTTTCGAAGTCGCTTAACACTTTGAGTGCTGAAATCACACGGTATGTGTTTTCTACAAGTGACTAATATGCGTAAATCCACACTAGCGCAGCGGCTGAGAAAATACAGATCTTTGTGACTCAGCACAGCCGTAATATTTTTCGAACGAAACGCATGTGCGGCGCAACACAACCGCTGTGTAGAGCGGCAGCACGAATTTTTTAGGTTAAAAAAAAGATCGCAGTCGTCGAAAAAAAATTGCAGTCAAAGTGTTAAACATTTCTTAGGTTGGTATTAAATAGTATTAGATAGGTAAGTATCTATTTGTTATTTTATTTTAAGCCGTCTACTATACCCAGTCTGTTGCATTAAGGCCTCTTTAAAACGCTATATTTTTTGTCTCTTAACACTTTGACTGCGGTTTTTTTTTTGACGACTGCGATCTTTTCTTTAACCTAAAAAATTCGTGCTGCCGCTCTACACAGCGGTTGTGTTGCACATGCGTTTCGTTCGAAAAATATTACAGCTCTGCTGAGTCACAAAGATCTGTATTTTCTTAGCCGCTGCGCTAGTGTGGATTTTCGCAGATTAGTCACTTGTAGAAAACTCATACCGTGCGTTTTCAGCACTCAAAGTGTTAAGCAGAAATCTGCATATTATGTTAGGTAAGAGACATAGAGTTATTTCCTATAAGTACTTACGTATTTATAAATAGTCACATTGCCCTGCCCTACTTAAGCGACTGCAACTAAATAGTAACTGATCGTTAAAGTGGCGTAACTATTCAAGTTAACTTTATATAACCTAAGCGCTGGCAACATAAAAATTTATGGCCGCACCTCTCAACTTTTATTATGTAAAAGGGCACTTATAGGAATATTTATTTGTGATTTTCTTGTATTAGCTTGTTTATTATATATTTTATGCTAGATTCCTTGTTATTTTTTTTTTGAACAACGAACCTAAGATACACAATCACCAAGGCATCACCAGTCGTGACACTCCATTAATAAATAAATAATGCTGGACAATTCACACAGCATTATCTAGTCCCATGGTAAGCAGAGCTTGTGTTATGGGTACTAGATAACTGATATAAATAATAAAATACATTACATAGATAGATATTTTTTATTATACATAGAAAACCACCAGAACACCCGGAACAAATATCTGCAGATCGTACACACAATTGTTCCGAGGCGGGAATCGAACCCGCAACCTCCTGCGTCGCAAGCGAACCTTCGCCCACCGCGCCACATCGGTCTCATTTATTAATAAATGAGATTAAGTATTTTCTTTAATTAAAAAAGTTATAACATCCATAAAAATGTTACATCGCTATTTTAAGAACCAAAAGCGTCGCCATCTTTTTTATCTTGATGTATGATGCATAACAAAAACCGCTAAATCTGTTCCTTAAAACTAAATACATATTACACAATTTTTATAGGTATTACAAAATTACAAGAGAATAATTCAATTTGTTTTAGATAGTTATTAAACTACATATAATCTTAACCAACGATTTCTGATCTGCTCGTTCAATTTTAAGTTTCAGGAAATAAAGTATATTTTCCCTTAAATAAACAGTTCCTAAAATATCTTCATAACAGAAATTCCGTGATGGAAGCATGCCGCATAATGCAAGCATGACTCATTGTTCCACACCTTTATGTAGACTTTGTTTACTTACAATAGTCCTTATTGCATTTGCGCTTTGGTTCAATTTCCTTTGCGAGCTCAAATGTCACTCTCAATTTCAGCTACCTGCATTAAAATTGAGTCGTTCTTCTGTTAATATTTTGAGAAATAGTAAAGGACAATGCAATGTCGATAATTTAAATCAGGTAAACATTTTATTTACATACCATTAATATAACTAAGTATAAATAATTTATAGGTCTCTTTGTTTGTTTATTAATTAAGAATCCATTAGATACCTTATTACTTCTTATACTTCTCTAAGTAATAGGTACAAAGGTTTATTTACAGAACAAAATAAGAGGTTAAAATAGATTTTTTTCTTGTGCTGGCTGTGTATTGTGACCTCTTTAGTAAACCATGAAATAACCATAGATTCCAAAAAGACCTTAGGGATACACACAGGAAGTCTACTATATAAATAGAAAAACGAACGAAATTGACGGATGACGCGTCGGATTGCACAGAACGAAGGTCAGCCAATCCGTTCTTTCGGTGACCTTACTTGAAAATATTTCCGACATTTATTTCTTAGAGATCCGAACCGAAACTAAAGGTGTCAGTTAGTGTTAGTTACGCACCCGAAGCCATTTAATGGTAGGTAACGTTATTCGATCCTTGCGATCGACGCCATCCGTCAACTTCGTTCGTTCTTCAAAGAAGACCTCCAGGTTGGTCTAAAACTGTCAGTGTTGGGTTGTTATTTAGTAGTTTTCTATTCTCCCGGACCCACCACAACTATTGTCATGATGTTGCGATGTCTGTGAAGCCGCTTCTCCAAGTTTTGTGCTGTGTAATGTGAAAATAAGAATTCTTGTAATCTTACTGCTAAGAACACCTAAATCTGTGGCGGCAATCAACTTCTCCAACTCAACAACTCCTAGGATGTCGTAAACGTCTTGGATTGTTCAACAGAGGGCAATTAAAAGCTGTTGATATGAAACTTTATTATCATCATCAGCCTATGTTAGTTAATCCACTGCTAGACATAGGCCTCCCACAATGAGCGCCATAGCGCCCTGTCTTCAGCTTGACGCATCCAGCATCTACCTGCAGTCTTTCGCAGGTCATCATCCCACCTGGTCGGAGGGCGTCCTACACTACGTTTATCGAGTCGTGGTCTCCACTCAAGAACACGTTTACCCCAGCGGTTGTCAGTTCTTCGTGAGATATAGCCGACTGCCACTTCAGCTTGCTAATTATTAGAGCTATTTCGATAACCTTGGTTCTCTGTCGGATGTATTCGTTATGAATCCTATCCTTCAGAGAAACTCCGAGCATAGCTCTTTCCGTACCTACGTAACTTTACATCCAGACTGTTCCTTGCTTATCTCCCAGTTAACCAAGGATAGCAGTAAATAGTTTAAGTGGTGTGTAATCTGTGGCTGTGCCGCGTCCGCGTTATGCAAGCGACGCGTTCTTGCCGCTATGATATCGATGAATCAACAAAAATGTAGTTCATCAAAATACCAGCTGTTTCCTGCTGTTTCACCCGCCCTAAATTCGAATTTCACGTTTCTAAAACATATGTAATATAGCCTATGTTCACCGGGGATAGTGTAGGTTCCCAACGATCAAATCGGTCCAGTACTTTCGGAGCCTATACAAAACAAAAAATCAAACCTTTACTCCTTATAAATTTATAATATTAGTATAGATAATTGTGTTTAGAGACAGAAGAAACGAGAATGTTAATAAGCCATTAGCAGGAAAGGCCCCCCAATAAACTAATAACAAAAATAAATCTTCATGGATAATAAATAGTAGGTAGGTAGTTCTTTTGTTATGTTATAAAAAAGATTTGTTTCAGACAGATACACCCGTATCTGTCTTTCTCTCACAACTGTCTACGTCGGAAAGCGAACCCGCAACCTTTTGCGTCAAATTTACTCCCTCCCTTGCATACTACGCCACTGAATTTGTCTTTTACTATTTAGGTTTGAACTATTTGTAAACTGACGTTGCGCGTTGCATGAAAGGGCACAAGCGCAAACAATTTATTGATGAGTTTTTAATTGTTTTGACTATTCCGTATTATATACATATATCAATGTATGTACATATATCTACAAATACATATACCTACTAAGAAATTAAAAAGAATAAATGTCTTAAATCTTTATTGTAGGTACATCAATAAGTCTTTTTCTTTTTGTTATACGATGATCTTATAACAATAATGATTCATTAGTTTCACCGCAATCATTTATTTATACATTTATTTTATTTAGTAACAGCACTACTACTAATAAAAAAAAAATTGAATAACATGAACATGTTAATGATTAATCTATCGACTTATTTCCATCGACACTACCCCATCGCTAGCTCAGTGTGAATGAACGTTGCATCAGTGTGCGGGCCGTACCAACTACTACCTATACTGTGGCCGCGCGCCGTGTCAGCCCGTACGAAGCACGGCCATTACATACGTAACAGTTTGTACGGACCGGGTTAATGACGTCACAGCGACCTATACGACTCCGCTATTCATAGGAGTTTCAACCTTGGGTGTGTAAATTTAGGTCGCGATTTCGATGGATGGAATGGGGTTGGTAACCTTTTCCTTGTTTTGACGTTGATGGGAGTTTTTCGTCTTACACCTCAAACATGATTTTAATTGTATTGAAATTAAAATTAACTAAAGAACCTACTTCAAGGTACCTTCTACACCTTAACACTTTGACTGCAGTTTTTTTTCGACGACTGCGATCTTTTTTTTTACCTAAAAAATTCGTGCTGCCGCTCTACACAGCGGTTGTGTTGCGCCGCACATGCGTTTCGTTCGAAAAATATTACAGCTCTGCTGAGTCACAAAGATCTGTATTTTCTCAGCCGCTGCGCTAGTGTGGATTTACGCATATTAGTCACTTGTAGAAAACTCATACCGTGCGTTTTCAGCACTCAAAGTGTTAATACATCGTCGGCCACACCTTCACTTTCCATCAGGTCAGTTTGTGGTCGAACTGGGTGTTTTGAAAAACTAGTAAGTACCTACATATTTACAAATGAAACAATTGACCTAACTTCAAACTGTTGCAATCAATCTGCAGGTATCTCAACTGATCCATATAAATATGTAGATACGTCTGAAGCATCATCCCCAAGAAGCTGGCTGCATTATCCGCGCTAAGACAAAAAAAATACGTATTTTTATCTTGTGTAAAATTTGTTATAAAATTGTCGTAATGTACCTCATCATCATCAACACCAGCCTATAGCAGTCCACTGCTGGACAAAGGCCTCCTCCAATGAGCGCCATAGCGCCCTGTCTTCAGCTTGCCGCATCCAACATCTACCTGCAGTCGTAATGTACTTGACTATAACCAACGTCAAAAGTAAATTAACATTGATCAGCAGATCAAGGTGAACACTGTTTGTAAATAAACATTAGATGTCAACATAGATGCTAGTGATGCTAATAATGTACATTTGTAGAGTCAAGGTGAAGTGCTGACCTTTTTGGTCAAAAATGTTTGATTTTGTTGCCATACTCAGAAACGTACGTTTGAAATTACATACAACCTTACAAGGTTTAATTGTTTTATATGTGCCGTTCTAAGGTCTTCGATTATTAACTAAATAAATCATACGTAATAAAACAGTCGTCAAACAAAGGTTTGAATTAAAAAAAAACTGAAAATACACACTACATCGTCTAGTCCCAACTGCGATCACCAATATTTCTAGAGTCCCAAGATAAGGGCAGCTTGTGTTATGATTGGTACCTTACATGACCTATATCTATATATTATAAAGAGGTAAAGTTTGTGAGGTTGTAAAGGTTAACTAACGGAACCGATTTTGAAAATTCTTTGACCAATAGAAAGCCACGTTACGGCTGTCTTCGGATCCTTTAATTTTTAATTGTTTATAAGTTTTGTGGGGGAAATACTAATCCCTCGGAAATAACATTTTCGTGGGACCACCTCAGGAAGATTATCTATACAACTGCAAAATAATCATCCAAATCGGTCCTTAAATAACGGAGAAACCGACGAAAATCAAACTGAAACTCAAACTGAAAACCAGCGTTGTTCCGCGCCATGCGTTTTTTCATCACTAAGGCTCTAGCTAGAAAGATGGACCGCATTTCAACTGCAATCCAACCGCAAATTTGCAGTTTGAATGCAGTTGACACGACTGCAATAGACCTGCAAATCAACTGCGCAGTCCGATTGCAGTTCATTTGCATTTCTATTGCAGTCGGCGGCGTGCAGTTCTGAAATGCGGTCCGTTTGTCTAGAGCCTAAGCTGAGTTTGACCCTTTTTGGCCAGCAGGCTAGCACGATATATTGTTTCTCTGTAGGTTTATTTTGTTATTTATTTTTAAGTAGGTATAGTTAGTGTGTACCTACTATAATTATATATTATTTGTGTTATTGTACGAAACCTCTTTATGGCCAAGTAGATTTATCTATATCCATATCTTTATCATTAACTAGCTGTTTCCCGTAGTTTCACCCGCGTTATATTCAAATTTCACATTTCTACATTTTAATATGTTCACCGCGGATAGTGTAGCTTCCCAACAACGGTGAAAGAATTTTTCAAATCGGTCCAGTAGTTATGGAGCCTATTCGATACAAAAAAAAAAACAAAAAAAAATCAAACCTTTCCTCTTTATAATATTAGTACCTACTTATAGAAACATCTTCCGCTCTCAAGCAATACCCTTACTTCTACAGAGGTATTTTGTATTTATTTTCGTATATTTTTACCTACAATAAACACATTCTAGCGTGCTTTTAAGTATTTGCAGTGTCCTTCGAATATCGTGATAGATGTATCGATAAAACCTTACGGTATGTTACTAATAAATGTGGATAAACACAGTTTAACTATGATGATGTGATGATATGTATAAATTAACAATACATAATAATAATTTACAAGAAATCGAAGTAACTAATTGAGTTGTACCACTGGTTTTTTCTTTATTTCTTTATTGTACACACAGTAATACGTAAAAATAACTAGGCAAGCTTATCCCTGACAAAAAGTTTGGTTTTTATAAATCTCTCGCATTTATTTTTATTTATTTACAAAATTTTGGAGAAACTTACAGCTAGGTTTACAGATGAGGTACATACATATATAGAACATCCCTGAAAAGACCCAGTGCAGTTTTATATAGTAGGGGAGCGGGGCTTGTTGTAACGGGGGCAAGTATTAACAGCTTAATTACTCAGCAGGTATCGAATATTTTGTGTTGGAATTTGCGCTAATCAAGTCCTTATACGTTGGCCTACGACGTGAACACAGTCAGTCTCGTGCAGGAGTGCGCAGTGAGTGGTCGTGTGCAGGTGCTCCATTTTTGCCAGGTAACGTAAAAAACTTAAGTTCGTAAAGTTTGATTCTAGGTTACTGCATTGTTTTTTTGAAGTGAGTTTCCATTGATTTATGTAGTCAAAATATTAAGCTATCTTAAGTTAGTATTTTCTTTTGGATAAATAATATCATTTTTTTTCAATAAACAAAAATGTTCAAAATATTTCCATGAGGCAAGTTGTAACGACATCTCGGGGCACGTTGTAACATGTTACAACTTGCCCCTTCATGTTTTTAAACGTAAGTGTGTACCTATGCTTGTCGTTATTCACATTTAAAATAGTTTTTTAAATACCTAATTATACAATATCCCACAGCTGGGCAAAATCCCTACATATTGCAGTACTTTTTTTTCTGTGTTTTAGGATGAGAAATTACAAGCGAGTATCGGGAAGGGCTGCTAAGTCGAAAGAGGTTTACGAACAAGCTGCAAGGGAAGTTTCCGAAAATGGTACCAAAATTCGGCAAGCTGCAAAAATATTTGACCTTTGTCATGTGTCACTATATAGATACATTAAGAAAAAAGAAAAGGGCGAGCCTCTTTCTGTTGGATACACCAAACCAAGATTAGTATTTACACCAGAGGAAGAGGAGAAAAACTAATAGAAATTAAGCGAAAACCAAAATCTCTTAATATTAATAAAGAAACACTTGTTGCATCATTAGTTTGTAAGAAATTTCTTGTTATAATTAGTAAGCATCAAACATTATATTAATGTGTGTTAATGTGCGTAATTAAAATTATGTTTAATTCTGTTTACCAAACAATAAATGCCTGAAATTCTATAAATATGTTGTTTTAATTATGTTGTTACTATTTGCCCCACACCAGTTACAACTTGCCCCAAGAACGGGGTATGTTGTAACAAGCGACTATGTTTGCAAAATATTTTTTTTGAAGTAATCATTATGAAATCCAGCCCAATTATCATTCTTATGGATAAATGGATATTTTTCCTTTACTATAAAATAACTTCATTATTAGAATATTTGTTATCTTGACTTCCCCATCAAAAAAACTAAAAATTGTTACAACTAGCCCCCCGCTCCCCTACTAGATTCGCCCCGCACCTTCGCCCGCCTGGAAATCTGTGTATCAAACGGTTTATAAAACCTTCCTCTTGAATCACTCTATCTATAAAAAAACCGCATCAAAATCCGTTGCGTAGTTTTATAGATCTAAGCATACATAGGGAGAGGCAGACAGCAGATACGGCTTTGTTTGTAGTGATGTTAATTTAATTTCTTCGGTGCTTTCGGCGCATTCGTAGACCGGTTTGGCTCAAGGCAGTTCAAGTAATTCTAACTTAGCGAAAACTGTAACAAAAAAAGTCAGCTGGTCGATACAAAATTCAGATGTGCTTCGCCGCTAATTGATCCATTTTTAAATCTTCGGGGAAAACACGATATAAATCCACATATATACATATAACTCTTATATTCTCTATTAAGACGTTGCGAACCACTGACCCGTGGTGAATTATAAGACGAGTTTAAATGTTTTACTGATAACGTAAATAATGAACAATTAATGAGTCGATGGATATAATGGTCTGTGCATAAAGTCACGCTTGTTTGTTGGGTTCCGTAAACTGAACTTATATAATGGGTTCTTTACATATTTTTATAGTTTTTTTTTAATAGAAAATCTCGCATCTTGTTTTTTGCATATTGTGTACCTTATTTACACTATCTACAATGTTTTTTGTCCTTCCTGTAAGATCTCTGTGAGTGTGTGTTTTCCCAAATAAACTATTTACATAGTTTATACCACATCTGAATCGATTTATTATTATTTTTTGTCGTCTGTGACTTCAACTAGTAATAAGTTTCTTTGGCTGAAAAACAGCGCTGAATATAATAATGTTCAGCACACGCTGAGCCAACCCCTATTTCGGCGCAGGGTCATGGAGGTAGTCTTATTTTAGTCCTAATATCACCTATTTGTGTCTTTTACCCCCATGATAAACTTCTTTGTTTGTTTATTCTATGCCTGTATTTTGTACCTGTGTCTAAATAAATGTTTTTTTCTATTCTATGTAGCAGAGACTGAATCTACCTACATAATTAACAAAGACATAATACTCGTTGATTTTCTTTAACTACCAATTTAGTAAAATCTTTTTCTTTGTTACAGGATGTCAAACCTTATGTTTTGGGACAAAAAGAACAAAGCAAATGGCGCCCCCAATGGTCGAAACTGGATCCACGCGCCGGATGCACTAGTCAAAGGGCACGTCGCCTATCTCGTAAAGGTGAGTAGGGCACGTCATCATCATCAACCAATCCACTGCTGGACATAGGCCTCCCCAATGAGCGCCATATTGCCCTGTCTTCAGCTTGCCGCATTCAGCATCTGCCTGCAGTCTTTCGCAAGTCGTCATTTCACCTGGCCGGAGGGTATCGACACTATACATATTTGCCGAGTCGCGGTCTCCATTCAACAGCGTTTACCCCAGCGGTTGTCGGTTCTTCGTGATATATGGCCGGCCACTGCCACTTCAGCTTACTTATTCTTTGAGCTATGTCGTAGCTGTATTGGCCGACCACTCGATGGACCGACGAAATCGTAGCGGTCGCAGAGAGTCGATGGATGGAGGCGTCTAGCTATTTGTCGTTTGAGAGGCCTATGTTCAACAGTGGACGTATGCGAGCTGATAATGATGATAAATTACTGTGTAGTCATCATCATGTTATGAACATGTTATCTGCTGGCGCTCCAGACTGTTGGAATTCTATCCTCTTAGAGATATACCTCTTTGCTTCAATTGTTTGAAATTGCAATTTATTTATAGACTTGGTATTATAATCTAACACGTGTTCATCTGGCATTATGTACAAATGCAGATTACGTATCAGTTAGCTATTGTGGGGGGCGTAGCACTACAATTATAGTGAATTAAAAAAAACATTGTAGAAATATATTTTCCATTGGCAGAGATATGGAAAATAACACAATAAGCTTACTATAAATAAATACTACTAAAAATAAATACTTTAACTCATCTAAGGCTTTACTTTTTTTTTTTAAATAAGTAAGTAATAATACGTGGAAGGCCCAGGATGAGATGACGCGACGAGCTCGAGGTACATCTTCCATCATTGCCTGTTGCAGCGTTGGATCGCGAGGAGTCGAAGGAGAAAAGGGAGGCCTTTGCCAAGCAGTGGGACAATAATGGCTTAAAATAAATGAAAAGTAATAATGATAAAATGTAATAACTATGTTATAGACAGTTACGTATATTATGTACGTATACATTATTATAATAATAGAGCTCAGACCAAACCCAAAGTTATAGAGGATATTATATAGTCAAAACTCCTTTTTATTTGTTTATATGGCACACAAAAAAGAATACAATCAAATATTATACAAATAGAAGGTCACATTATTTAAAACTAGACTTTATACCTAAACTAGCTCCGCCCCAACTAGATTTCACCCGCGTGGTGATAGATATTTTGGATAATATACTATATATCTTTATGAATTGTATCCTATGTGTTATTCTGATATGTAAGCTATATTATTGTGAAGTTTCATTAAAATCCATTCAGTAGTTTTTACGTGAAAGAGTAACAAACATCCATCCATCCATACTTACAATCTTTAACGTTTATAATATTAGTAGGATATATGGAATTGTGGACACAGCATGTTCAAAGAGAAGTTCTATGTATGCAAATACTACGAAATGAATCAAAAAGTAAATAATTGTTAAATATGTACCTAAACATGCATTTTTTTATAACTAATGCCATAAAAAATCTTGACATTTTTGGGTATAACAAAGCGACATGCAAGAGATGTTTACTAAAACATCAAAATAGATAATTATCTATTGATTATAATCATTAGATAGGTTAGGTAGAGTTTATAAACAAAGTCGCTTCCCGCTGTCTATCTGTCTCTATGTACGTATGCTTTAAAGCTACGCATCGGATTTTGATGCGGTTTTTTAATAGATAGGGTGAATCAAGAAGAAGGTTTATAAACCATTTGACACATAATTTTCCACGCAGGCGAAGCCGCGGGACGCAGCTAGTAGATAATAAACAAATAAAAATTCACTAATTAATCAATGTAATTCAATACAGGAATTCAAACGCCCCCTACAGACATTTACTTTCAGATAAACGTATTGTATTGATTGATAGTGTCTAATTATAAACATTGACACTTGGTGACTGACTGATGTGATGCTGATGGCGCATGGCGAATGTCATTGGCCCATCGGTACTTGAAATATGTCCCTCATCAATCCAGACGCAGAGCCATCTAGCAAGAAGTTGAAGTTGAATATGCTACGGGTGTAAGGGGGACTCCAACATCTCGTCTCCCAAGCCAAGCTAACCTGCACGTAGTACACCCAGCTAGATAACGAACTAGGCTCCAGACGCAGAGGCATCTAGCAAGAAGTTGAAGTTGAATATGGGAACTAGGGGACTCCAACATTTCGTCTCACAAGCCAACCTAACCTGCATGTAGTACACCCAGCTAGATAACGGACTAGGCTCCAGACGCAGAGCCATCTAGCAAGAAGTTGGAGTTGAATGAAATGGGAACTAGGGGTGTATGGGGACTCCAATATCTCGTCTCCCAAGCCAACCTAACATGCACGTGGTACACCCTGCTAGATAACGAACTAGGCTCTTGTGAAAACATCATACCTTCTTAATTTGATAACTCAGATAATTTTACAACAATTTTCCATTACTTGACTGGCAGAAAAGCCTGCTATTAAAATCATTATAATCACCTTTGGAACTTGGGTATATGTAATGTACCTCCATCTATTCCCAAGTGATGGACTAACGATTGATATATTATGTTTTTGTAGTTGTCTCAGGGAGTCGATGGATGGAGGCGGCTCAGGACTGCTATTCTTGGCGTCGTTTCGGGAAGGCCTTTATCAGTTATCAGTGGGCAGTTGTGACTAGCTAGCCCATTACATAATTAAGGGACAGAGAAAAGTGGAATAATCAATGATGTTTTACTAAAGATGACGTATATTCATACTGCGCGGTGCTCCGATTTAGTTCCTTTACGACATATACATACTTACCTCTGGCGTATCCATAGGTTACAACAATAAATGCGACAGATAATACGGTACAAATGATATAGAAAAGGAAAACTATCTGTTTGGACATGCGCTTGAAATACGCGAGCACAACATAGATTAGGAGAAATATTGTTACAGAAGGGACATTTATTATATAATATCATTTATTATATAATATCATTGGGAATAATAAATAACCGTTTCCTGCAGAGAGACAATGTGAGCTAACACAACAAATATATAATTATAGGTAGGTAATATAAATGCTGCTACAATAAAATCTACAAAGGAAGGAACCTAAAGCAATAAAACATTATAAATAATGTCGTTTTCTCTATTTATATGAATGGAAAATATTAAACAATGTTTATCTTTGTAAAATATTTATATTTCTGAAAGTTAAAGAAGATTAGGCACGTGTTGCTTATAATCATTTGGTGTTTATTACCAGGTATTTGTTATTTTAGTTATGTGGCAGAGGTGACATTTGACAGATTAGATAGGTAATTAATTATTTTTAACAAAAATTAAAGTGATCACTTTATTTCCTAGTATTTTCCTTTATTTACTTATGTAATTTGTATATTCTGACGTATCCAAGAGTCTTATAATGTCTAAAGGAAATGAATGAATTTTGATATTGCTATATTTGATAACAATTTTGATTCGAATATGACATGTTAGAGTTCAGATATTCTTCAACACTTTGACTGCGATTTTTTTTCGACGCGACTGCGATCTTTTTTTTAACCTAACCCATTTGTGCTGCCGCTCTACACAGCGGTTGTGTTGCGCCGCACATGCGTTTCCTTTTTAAAAAATATTACGGCTGTGCTGAGTCACACAGATCTGTATTTTCTCAGCCGCTGCGCTAGTGTGGATTTACGCATATTACTCACTTGTAGAAAGCACATACCGTGTGATTTCAACAATCAAAGTGTTAAGAGTTGATACTATCTGAAATCGGTTATTTTCAACGATCATATCTTCCACAATTCTGAAGCATTTACTTTGAGATTTTAATATGTTATAGTTCAGGATTGATGCTAGACCACTAGTGTTTCGAAAACACGATTACATGAAATTTTCTCGATAGAAAAAAAATCCAAAGTTCACTCTAAACTGTACTTTAAACCGTCGCTATTAAATAGATACGTTAAAATAAGCCTTGATACTTTATACAGTAAACAATCAGAGTATAAAGCAGACGATGTGTGTTTTAGATTTTCAATATTACTATTATTTTTACCGTAAAAAAATAATACCTAAACATTCACGCGCTATCTTCCGTCCGGGCCATAATTCAGTCTAGCTTCGGCCTTCGGACGGGGAGCCTGTGTCGCTGCTCCGCGCTTCGTGTCATCGGACTTTGTATATTTGTAAATATGGGAAATCTTTATAATAAGTGTAGAAAGCGACGACGGAATCATAAAAAAGATGGAAAACACATGAACGACGTTATAAAGTAAGTACCTACCTACCCTACACGTTGAGGTGAGGTGAGGTGAGGATGTGGATTGTGATTTGTGAGTAAGTAAATGTCGCAGCCAAACTAATTATTTTTTATTTTATTTTAGAAAACGTCGATTAGAAAGTACAGCTCCTATTGTAAGCGATGATGGCGACAATGATAAAGAAAATAATGTCCCGGTAAATCCGTGTGTACCAAACACCTACCTACCTACCAGTAAGGTAGTAGACCTTACTTGTTTATGGGACTGGATGGCGCTAAGTATGTGAAAATCGTATTTTTTATACTTATAGGTAAATACCTATACCTAGGTCCTACCTAGGTGTAAATACAAGGTATACCCACCTCAATTTGTATCTCCATGTGATAGAAGTAGTATTTTCACAACACATCATTATCTAGGTAGAAATATATATTAGGGTTCCGTTTGACTATCAATACTATAAAATATTTACACCTAGGTATACCCACCTAATTTGTATCTCCATAATATATGAATCGTTACTGATACATGATGGAAGTAACATCGAATGATCTGGACATTTTGGATATCAGAAAAGATCCGTACGAGATTTTTTTTTACCAATTACAAAACATTGAATTGTAAGTAGTAGGTTAGGTACCTACTATAGTTACTAACTATAGTACCTACTGTCTACACCTATAATGTATTATAACTTTCCTAACATTTTTACGAGTTTGTAAATTTTAGGGTTCTGCAATAATTAATTTAGTCATGGTTCCAACCTTACGAACACAAGCTTTTCTACTTTTAGTTCATGAAAGTGAAGATATATCACATGGTTCAAAATATAAATGGGTAATAATGGACTTATACGGTTTATACCTTGAACGAGAGTCCTTATTAATTATTAATTATAATTCATTCATATTACTAGAGTGGGCATATTATATTTACATGTTAGGTACCTATTTTCTTGACATGTATGACTGTTACAGGATGGAAGTAACGTCGTATGATTCGACAAATGGCATAAATCCGGACAAGACAAATCTTTATCAATTACAGAACATAGAATTGTAAGTAAATACTTACATATCTACTGAAATATAAATATACCTAGTGTATATTCTTTCCTAACGTTTTCACGAGTTTGTAAATTTTAGGGTTCTGCAATAATTTAACCTAGAACTATTCGTACCTAACGAACACAAGCTTTTCTACTTTTAGTTCATGAAAGTGAAAATATATCACATGGTTCAAATTTATAAATTGGGTAATAATGGACTTTTTACGGTTGATAGCTTGAACGAGAGTCCTTATTAATTCTTCATTACGATTCATTCATATTACTAGACACATATATTTACATGTTAGGTACCTTACCTACCTACTTTCTTGGCATGTGTAACTGTTACAGGATGGAAGTAACGTCGAATGATTTGACAAATGGCATAAATTCGGATAAGACAAATCTTTATCAATTACAGAACGTAGAATTGTAAATACTTACATATCTACTGAAATATGATTTGGTATCTAGATTATAATAAGATTGTGTTTTATTTTTCCTTTTTCAGACAAACACACACCTCTCCAGAGTCAAAGTCACTACCCCACCCTACCCAAACCTACCCTACCCTACGCTAACCTACCCTGCGGGATAAAAAGTATCCTATATCCTTCTGCTGGTTCTAAGCTAGCTCTCCACCAATTTTCAGCCAAATCGGTTCAGCCGTTCTTGAGTTATAAATAGTGTAACTAACACGACTTTCTTTGATATATATAATATACACAATAGATATAGATTAGTGTGATAAAATATCATTTCATTTCAGATGAAAGTTGAGATCATCGAAAGGGATGACGAATTTTGGGAACAACTAATGGAACCAAATTTTATTATTTTTTATTTAACATATATTTTGTCCGAGTTATGCGATCCCTGGCATGTTCGCATTCGCAATATGAAAATACGAGATATAAGTGAATTGAAATAAATTTAATATAAAGTAATATATATTGTTAATAAAGTAACATATTATGTATGTGCAAATATAATCTAGACTATATTTTAATTTATTACAATATTTACCTGCACACTACTTGTCATACACATCCTATATCCACACAATGTTTTTTTGGCAAAATTCAATTTTACTTAAAAAACTAATATGCGGAACCCTCACTCAATATACTTAGACATAAACTTGTATTCTACTTCATTGCTTATATAGGTTTTGTTGTGTTAGTTTTACCTTATATAGGTAGTAGTACCAATCTTCGTTTATATTAAATCTGTAAACAAGGTGTTATAATAAAAAATCCTATTTACTAGTACCAAAGAATAAATAATAGTACTACGTACCTATTTTTAGGTTGGTAGTAGGCATAAGTATAATTTACCTTTCGCAGAACACTATCTTACTACAGAAAAGAATGTTCGGAACCCTTCAGCGCTATAGCGACTCGCACCTGTCTAGTGTTTGGGTAGAAAATAACGTCTCGGGCGCGGTGGTCTAGTAGCAGTAGTAGGTATGTTGGCAACTACATTGAAAAACAATAAAATAAAATAATGTTTTGTAATTGTAAGTAGGTAGGTAGGTACCTACCAATATCCAACTATCATAATATTAGGTAGGTATAGGTACATACTAAGGTATAAAGTTACTAAAAAGCATTACCTACGTATTTGATAATTTCATTTCTTAGTAGGTACCGTATATATAATTAATTACCTACCTTTTAGACAATAATATTGCACGTACCTAACTACAATAAGATTGTTTTGAACTAGCGTGAACCCAACCCAATATAATTTTGCGCGCGAAGTAATAGCGCGGCGAGTAGGTACGTTGCCACCGGCCGTCCGCCCCGTGGCGCCGCCCGTGCGCCGCGGCGCGGCGGCGTAACAAGCTGAGGCGAAATTTGATTTTCTGCTGAGGTAATGTAGGCCCTTAAGGCGAAATGAGTTCGCTTTTTCGAGACAAGGCCGAACGAACGCCGCGCGGGGAAGGCGAAGGGAGGCAAGAGCGGTAGAATTAGCGGCCCGCGCGCAATTTCACAGTTTTTTATTTTTAAATTTGTTATTGCTCTAAAATAATACTGTTTCTCAAAAAACTAAGACCATAATTTTCTAAAGTATTTATTAGGGAACACGTAAAAGAAATTCCATTACAATAATATTAAATAACTAGCAATAAAACTGGTTTTTCCATAGAGATATCTATAATATATATATATCTGTAAAACTGAAGATTTAGAGGAGACTTTGCCATTTCTTTCTATCGAGTCAAGTTTAGTAAATCGTGTTTCGACTCCCATAACATACTAATACCTAAACTTTTGATCCTCATCAAAATATATTCAAAAAATAGGTGCTTTGTTCCCTTAAAATTGATTTTCCGTTTAGTCAAAATGTGGGTTTTGGGACTCATTTCACCTTAAACTGTAATACTATTTTATAGATAGGGTCTCACTTGTAAAAATGGGGTCACAAACTTGCTCTGATGATGATGATTCTTTGTTAATGGCAATCGTGTCTGGTGGACACTTTTCTGTCAGTGTTTTAAGTACGTAATGGAAAATACCTTATTGTAAATTTACTGACTTGACTGAGTTATCATATCAAGATTGTATGATATTATTTACCAGAGCCTAGTTCGTTATCTAGCAGGGTGTACCACGTGCAGGTTAGGTTGGCATAGGAGACGAGATGTTAGAGTCCCCCTTACTTACTACTCCAACCTTGCGCAAAGTGTTTTCCTTTGAACTCAAAAGATGAGGTTTTTTTATGTCACTGTCATTATTACTACTATTCAAAGGAGAAAGTAGACTACTAATATTTCCAAATAAAATAAATAATAAATAATGCTGGACAACAATTCACACAGAATTATCTAGCCCCATGGTAAGCAGAGCTTGTGTTATGGGTACTAGATAACTGATATACATAATACAATACATTACATAATATAGATATTTTTTTTATTATACATACAAAAATTTATTTTCTATTTATAATAAAAAAAAAAGAAGTCAAGAAGGCTCCCAAAATCTTGGTCCAAAAGTTATTTGGTTTTTTTATAGTATTAACCATAGAAAAATTCTCAGAATTTATATTATTGGGATATTAATTATAAATTGTTAGAACTAATCATTAATATCCCAATAAGTAGTTCTAACAAATACTAATAGATATAGGTAACTATCCAAAGCCAACCATTTCTTTGATGACTAAACTTCTTTGTTATTTTCTTGTATTTCTTTGATGATAAATCTATGTTCTAATGACTTCATTTCATTTCATTCTAGGTATTTTTATTGAGACAATGTTTTGTTTTCTATTCTTTCGTCAAACTATTTATGAAATAAACATGTTTTTTTTACCTATGATCAGCGTAGGTACTACCCACATGTGAGTAATATAATGTATTACAAATCAAATTAATGTTATACTAAAACTTTTGAAACTATCATGGTTATTAATACTAAAGTCATTTAAAAACGGGATATTTACCATGATTTGATTTTATTTTTTTTATTTTTGAGTTATCCAATATTTCGGCACAGTTGCATGCGCCATGATCCATGATGAATGTTATACTGTCAAATAATCAATACAAAAAAAAAATACAAAAATCTTTATAAGTTTTTTTTAAGAGACTTATAGTACCTATAGGGTACAGTTCTGGGCTGACTACCGCAAAAGTTAAAGAACTGTGTAGCGGAGTCAGCACCTGACGACCGATGTGGCGCGGTGGGCGAAAGTCCGCCTGCGACGCAGGAGGTTGCAGGTTCGATTCCCGCCTCGGAAAAATTGTGTGTACGATCTGCAGATATTTGTTCCGGGTGTTCTGGTCGTTTTCTATGTAGGTATAATAAAAAATATCTATCTATGTAATATATTGTATTTTGTATATCAGTTATCTAGTACCCATAACACAAGCTCCGCTTACCATGGGGCTAGATAATGCTGTGTGAATTGTCCAGCATTATTATTATTACCTATTATTTTTTTACCTTCCTCCGCAAACAAAATAAATAGGTATGTTTCTTAAAAGAAATAAAAAATAGAAATAAGTGTGTAGTGTGTGTGTGTGGCGTGTGGTGTGTTGTGTGTGTGTGTGGTGTGAGTAGATATGTGAGAGTGTGGTGCTCCTGAGGACACCGGTCTCATGAGAGTCCGGGCAACAGGAGTTACCGCTGTGAGTGTGGGTGTGTGAGTGTAAAAGAGAAGGGGTATATGTAGGAACACACTAAGTCATTTTTGATATTTTAAAATAAATAATAAAGCTTAGTTAAATTATCATAACAAATATTATATTATTATTTTTGAACTTACGCGATCAGAAGAACACTTAATTACAAGTACTATTTTAACGGCTATTTATCGCGTTTATTTACCTATTTTTCCCGACGTTTCAACAGGTTTACACACTGTCGTGGTCACGGTCAAATATTCATTTTTTTTTCTATTACCCTGATTCGTCCCACTGCTGGGCAAAGACCCCAAATATACTAATATAGATTCATATTATTAAAGAAGATAAGGTTGTTTAAAAATATATGTATATATTATCCAAGTAAAACACACATAAACTGGCAATATCAAGAACGACCGACGCAATTACATAATAGTAAATATTGAGTTAAATGATTACCATGCAAAACTTCACCTGAATACAAAAATATTCAAGAATCACGCATTACGTGTTTCTAACACGCTAGCCCCCTTGACCCTTTTTGTTTGAGATAATATACAATAGCAATTATATTTTTAATTACCTATTGTGTTGGGCATTTATCTTGAATTGAAAGTGTATTGTAAGGTAGTGTTGGTGAAATGGTTGACTGAAAACGGAATCGTCTGCATTTAGTGAGTTCTTACTCGTTTACCAATTTTTTATAACTGATGTAATCAATAAATAGCGTCACAAAATTTTTCTTTTAATGTTACTCAATCAGAACACATCATTTTTGTATTTGTATTTATTTATTTTTAAAGAATATACATGATTTCTTATATTTAACACTCTAAACCCGTAGGTTTGACCCGAATGTTACGTTCCTCAGGTTTCAATCTTATGATAAAGACGTACATATTTATGTAACTTTTTATGTAGGTACAAGCGAAATAGTTTTCATAAATGTGCCATACCCATCTTTAGATCATAATATGACACAAATGTAAGTGTGGTACTCTGTCACATTACAAGTACTTTTTAAACGGGTAAAACCCTGTCAGGGCACAACAATTCTTGGGTTCTTTCTTGTTAGGTGTTAGCTAAAATCTAAACAATCATATTTATAAAATTAATTATTATAGGAATGTCATTTTGAAATAAGTAGTTAAATTAAATAGTAATTTTATTGGATAAGAATAAGTTTTTAATCTAATAAAACAATCGCAAATTAATGTCAGATCACAATTAGTGAGAATATTCTATGTCAATTACAGAGTCGTAGCGAAAAGCAAGCGGCGCCAAAACAAAAAAGAAGTTGAAGTTGCTATGTCAATTATTTTATCTATGTCTAGGTAGGTCATGCTAAAGCTTTGTCATACATTTATCGTGTCTATATAAACAATATAATGTTGTATATGATGTGATATAAACAATATAATGTTTTTTTTTTCAGTTCCTCGGTTGTACACAAGTGGACCAACCCAAAGGCATCGAAGTAGTCAAAGATGCGATCAAAAAGCTGCAGTTCTCACAACAATTGAAGAAGTCGGAGACGAAAGATGGCGCTAAATGCAAGAAGGTGGAAATCACTGTGTCAGTGGACGGTGTTGCCATACAGGTGAGAAAAAACCTAAAATGCTGATAAGTTGGGGTCGTTTGAGACCCCATGAGCGGTTTTGATAGCCTTGGTTATGTTATGAAGTTACTAATATAACAAAAATACTTATAATCTGATGCTAGAGAGAAAATACTAAAGACTTGGTGTTCAGACCCCATGATCGGTTTTGATAGCCTTGGTTATATTATGACGTCGTAATAAGTAAAATTGTTGTAATCTGTTGCTTTCTTAAAAAAAAAACTTATTCTTCGTATAAAATGAAGTCGCATTGGATGTCTGTTTCCTTAGTTAGATCATCCATGAATGCCACGGCTTCGGGGCTGAAACGTAAAAGTGGCGATCACAATAGGCCTATCATGGCCGCCGTGATACAAAAGCCACCTCAAGCTAATAATATATATATATATATATCATCCTTCAAGAGGAAGGTTCATATATATATATATATATCTAAATTAATGTAAATAGCATGTCCTACATCCGGCCCTGTGGTAGTCCGCAATCCTTTCCGCTTTTACATCTCTTGTCTATGATATAATAGATCTATTAGCTATGGATCTCACGCGCGCGGTTTCTATTTATGATTTCACTTTTACTGGGACAAAGGAGTTTTGTTAACTTTGTTTAGGTACTTACTAACTACATAATAATTAACATTTAGGTGGTTATTTAACGTAGAAAAATACGAGTACGTGCTTTTTTTAAGTAACTACGTATACATAAGACATTGATTTTGTGATACAATATATAAATAATACGAATCTGACGACTGTGGCAGTTGGCAAAGGCCCGCATACAACAAAAGAGGTTGCGCTCTATACAATGTGTCTGGTTTTGCGTCGAAGCACGGGTGCTTGTACTGATTAAGCTATAGCTAGCCATGTAGTGGTCCTAGGAAGACGATAAGTTAAATAAATGAGATAAGAATAAAAAATAAGTTTCGAGTAAGTAATAAGTAGATAATAGTAATCATCATCATCAGCCTATATCAGTCCACTGCTGCGCCATAGCGCCCTGTTCCTTCAGCTTGCCGCATCCAACATCTACCAGCAGTCTTTCGCAAGATTCGAAGATTAGATTTCGGATAATAGTAATAAGTAATCGTAATAAGTAATAGTAATAATCCTCTAGTAGATAGTGATTTGTCGATAAAATTTACCGTATTTCACCCCCCCCCCCTCCAAAGTCTCCGACACATGTAACTAGGCACATTGTATAATAAAGTATGTACGTATATATAAAAAATTAAATGTTCCCTTATTATATATAAAACACTAGCGACCGCCCTGGCTTCGCACGGCCGGAAATGCATGTATTATAGAGGTATACATATAAACCTTCCTCTTGAATCAACAAAATTTCTACGAAGTATTAGAAAACATAAAAAAAAAGATTAATGAAAGCCGTTCTTATGACTCATCTCGTGACCAGAAGAAATAGGGGTTAATTTTAAACTATTACCAACCACCGCCAAAGAGGTCGTCAAAAGAATGCAGTAAATAAACTAGAAACCAACACAAAAAACTGCAATAAGCAAAAACCGCGCTAATCTTAGGGCGTTTCCACACAATAACAACACATGACAGGAAGTGTTTACCGGTGAATTAGATGACATTTGCGGACTGTCATCGGAATTTACCATTTTTGTTAATACCTAACGCTGCTGTTATTAACCTATGCATTACACATCATTTTGTAGGAACGCAGAAGATTCTGTATTTTATTCTATGAATATAATAGATAGGTAACTAGATTCTGCCCGCAGCTTCGCATGCGTTGTTTCTACGTTTTAAGGTTATAAAGGCTAAAAACAAAGTAATTTAGGCCCGAATTATAAAAGTTTCCTCAGTTGTACATCTATGCTTGAGTAACGCTTATCTTTGGCATAAAGGTCACTCAAGTCAGTGAGTTTTACTCGTCCCTGACTCAAGCATATACTAATATGACTGAGCAAGCTTTCATAATACGGGCTATAGACGCCTCAGTAGGTACTTAGATTTAAAAAAATTAGAGCAAAATAACCAAAACCGATTACAACTTCACGACGCCACTTCATAAGCAGAATAAAATAAAATAAAATAAAAACAGCTTTATTCCATATCCCAATAGTATGTACAATTTGAAAACAACAATAATAGTAAAATAAAGAATTAATAGTCGTGTAGGTACATTATAATTTTAGAATTGAATTGAATTTAGACTTAATTATGTCAGATTTTTGTTGTGTCCTGGACTGGTATATGGACCACCTTTGGCGGTGTATGCCTCCTCCAAGGATTTCCAGAGGTTTCTGTCTCTGGCTTTTTGTGGCCACATTTTTCCAGCTACTTGTGTGATGTCATCATTCCATCTTTTGAATGGTCTCCCTTTTTCCCTTTTTTGGTCAAGTGGTATCCAGTTTGTGACTATATATGGCCATCTGTTTGGTTTTAATCTTTGAATGTGCCCTGCCCATTTCCATTTTAAGCCCAGTATTCTTTTTGTTCTGGTTTTTCTTCTTATTTCTTGGTTTCTCACTCTCTCTCTGAGTTTGATTCCTAAGAAACTTCTTTCTATGCCTCTCTGGCATACTCTAAGTCTTTCTAGCATTTTCATAAGCAGAACCAATTGTAAAAAAATCGAATCCAAAAAGCATTATAAGATTGAGACTTGGGAAATAAGTAGGTATTTAATGATCAAACGAACTTACCCTTACGTCAAGTTCGCTCATAATTATGTGAACAGCTCCATTCGATGCGATTGAGCGATTGCGATTATTAGTTGAGCTATCAAAAAGAAAATAAATGCTTGGATGCAGTAAGTATAAAAACTATGATACTCGTACTTCGTTGCTACCAACCAAAATGCTGGTCTGCGCTTGCGCAAGGTCACAGACGACGATGTCACGCGCCACTGGCTTCGCTGCTATTACGCTTTCTGGAACGGACACTTCCTTTCACAATAGATAGATAGAACATTCTTCATTGCAAAGAAGTACGTAAGTACGTACATTAACAAAAAAAAAATAAGTAAAAATTGGCAGTCGTATCGCTCAAGAGCAATCTCTACCAGACAACCATGGATGGATAGGATCGTGGACAGTAGCCCGGGGGATTTGTGTGTTGGTTTTATAATATAAAAATAAAATACTTATATAGAAATATACAACATACATATCATAAGATATATAATTAAACTACATAGTATAAAACAAAGTCGTTTCCCGCTGTCTATCTGTCCCTCTGTATGCTTAGATCTTTAAAACTACGCAACGGATTTTGATGCGTTTTTTTTAATAGACAGAGTGATTCAAGAGGAAGTTTTATGATGTATATAATACATGCATTTGCACCCGTGTGAACCCGAGGCGGGTCGCTAGTATATACCTTTCGATAGTGAATCCCTGCCAGTAAAATGCGCTTTCCCATCGGCGCAAGGTCACCACGCCTCAACGACTGCTCTCTACGTTCACTCGAACGTGGACACTTCCTTTCTTTCACTAAGTGAAGTATCTACCTGGGTAGATAGTAGATACAGCCTTTTGAAAATGGATCTTATATTAAAGCCTTAAAGGTCATCTTGTTAAAATATCTGATGAGTGAAGTAAGGTCTCGTATATTGTGGGTGAGCAGTTTTAAAATTTGTTGCGCCATCTAGTCTGTACTCAAGAACTGTTTTTGGTTTATTTGTATAAAATAAATAATGCTGGACAATCTACACAACATCATCTACATAACATCACGCTCACTGGAACGTGGACACTTCCTTTCTTTCACTAGTTAGATGTCTACCTGGGTAGATACGGCCTTTTGAAAGTGGATCTTATGTATAAAGCCTTAAAGGTTATCTTTCACAAATATCTGATCGAGTGAAGTGAGGCCTCTTAATACAAAAACAAAATACAAAAATCTTAATTTAAAACAAAAACTTATTGTACCTATAGGGTTACAGTTAGTGGGATGTCTACCGCAAAAGTTAAAAAACTGTAGCGGAGTGAGCGCCCTCCAACAAAATAAATAAACTAATTAATGTAGAGTTATTTTAACATCAGTAGCGCCATCTTGTTACTGTACTCGAGAGCTGTTGTTGGTTTATTTACATAAAATAAATAAATAATGCTGGACAATCCACAGAACAACATCTAGTCCCATGCTAAGCAGAGCTTGTGTTATGTACTACTGGTACTAGATGATATACTTAATGCAATACTTTACATAGATAGATATTTTTCAATTTGTATAATATACAAAACACCCAGATAGATCGGACCAAATATCTGAAGATCGTACAAATAGTTGTCTCGATTGACAGCGAGATTCGAACCCGCAACCTCCTGTGTTGCAAGCGGACCATCGCCCGCCCACTGCGCCACAGTCCCATAGAAGTCGTTCTTATGCTAGGAGAGTGTCGTGTTTTGATAATATGAGCATAGATATTATACTAATGTTCTTGAGATATGCTTAGAGTTTTCCTTGTTATTTTCCAGGAACCAAGATCGAACAACATCATGTACCAGTTCCCTCTGCACCGGATATCCTACTGCGCGGACGATAAAGGCGCGAAAAAGTACTTCTCTTTCATCGCGAAAGGTGGCAGCACTGTCAACGGAGTTAACGGCCACGACGCCATTTTGGAAAAACACGAATGTTTCGTGTTCATTTCTACTAAATTAGCGTCGGAAATTACGCTGACGATCGGGCAGGCGTTTGATTTGGCTTACAGGTTGGTAATTTTTGCATAGCTAGCTCCTGCCTGTGCTTGTGTTGTGTGCCTGGCTTTGCACGCGTTTTACCATGGTATAAGTAACCTGTCTAGAACTACATCTATGCAATATTTTATGATTATTTCTGACCGTTCCGTTCAGTAGTTTTGGCGTAAAGAGGTTAGTAGTATCCAAATATTCATAGTACATCCAAAGTAACTTCGCATGTAAAACACCAATGTGAAAAACCTCCATAGCAACTTTTGACCCGACCCGGGATTTGAACCCAGAACCATTTTAACAAGCATATCATTATCAGCATTTTAGCAAGCTGCCCGCTTGACCAACGAGGCGGTCAGTTGTATACCTACCTACATAGAATTAAAAAAAAACTCATCGGTCCAACTCTACTGCCATGCGTGCCGTAGGATATTCAAGACCAAGTTCGATCTAGCGAGCCATATTAGAGCTCATGCATGATAGAAAAAATCCGTGATTACTTAGGGTCGCCGTCATCGAAATCGATGAGGAGGCCTATATAATATAATATATATATATTCATAGAATCAGATTCTGTTTATTATTTATCTAAACGTAGGTAGTCATTTAGTACCTATGTTTGTTAAGTGACTAACCTATGTCGTCGTCTTGGTAAATAAATAATTGTATATGTCGAGTTCAACAGCGTCATGGTAAATAAATAATTGTATATGTCGAGTTCAACAGCGTCTTGGTAAATAAATAATTGTATATGTCGAGTTCAACAGCGTCTTTCTTGGGTCAGTAAACAGCTATTCATCATTTCCATTTCAAAACAAATACACGAGAAAGAATATACATTCTATAATTACACATAACACATAACTCGACACATTATATAAATAGTTAAGTATATAAACAAGACAAATTTATACGAAGGAAATAGATAAAACCTACAGAGGTACAAATAGTGTGTTACATATGGGGCCTAAAATAATAAATAAATAAATAAAGCTGGACAATTCACACAGCATTATCTAGCCCCATAGTAAGCAGAGCTTGTGTTATGGGTACTAGATAACTGATATACATAATATATATAGATAGATATTTTTTATTATACATAGAAAACGACCAGAACACCCGGAACTAATATCTGCAGATCGTACACACAATTGTTCCGAGGCGGGAATCGAACCCGCAACCTCCTGCGTTGCAGTCGGACCTTCGCCCACCGCGCCACATCGGGTTCAGCTTTATGCCGCTACAAGCCGAAGTTAGTAGCGGTGCTGATTTTCAAAAACATAAAGGACAGTACAGACAGTACCGAAAGAAAACACATTCTAGGGTTCACTGCTACACCCAGATAATTTGCAATTATTTTCCATTACTAGACACTGGTAGAAAAGTATACTACAATCACTGTGAGTTTAAAACTAAATTTAAGAAATTTTAAATTGTCAAATGTTATTATGTACATATAAGATTGACGACTTTCTGAATGATAAATTAACTTTTTAATGAAAATATATTATAGAACAAGCGGCCCGTCCTGGCTTCGTCCAGGTGGTCATTTGTTTCAGGCAATTTTTATTTTTTTTCTCTTTTTTTTCTCTCCGTAAGAACCGTCCTCGTACTTCAAGGAATATTTAAAAAAAGAATTAGCGAAATCGGTTCAGCTGCTTTCGAGATTTGCGCTAAGCAACACATTCAGCGATTCATTTATAGATTATTGCATTTACTTGTTTAGTGTAAAGAAGGATTTTTGATATTTTTTTGACATTACTTGTATTAATTTTTTTCTATAAAACAATTATTATTATAGTAACAGATACTTTGCATGCCATATCTCTCAATTTGTACACCGTAATCGGTAAAACATATTTGATACCTACCTGTTTGTAACATCCTTATAAAGTAAAGTAAAGTAAAGTAAAGTAAAGTAAAGTAAAGTAAAGTAAAGTAAAGTAAAGTAAAGTAAAGTAAAGTAAAGTAAAGTAAAGTAAAGTAAAGTAAAGTAAAGTAAAGTAAAGTAAAGTAAAGTAAAGTAAAGTAAAGTAAAAATTGTATTTATTGACAAAATAGACAGTGAAGCAGGCAATATGGGTCCATAGGCCCCTGAACTAGTAAAAAACTGTGTTTCAGGCTCAAGAACACAATATGTTTATGCAAACAAATGATCTTTGTCTTTATCAATACATTTTTCCATTAGCAAAGACTCACATCATCAATATTACAGTAAAAGTAAAGTAAAGTAAAAGTAAAAAATCATTTATTTCTTTAGGCTTACAAAATAAGCACTTAGACGATTAGACATATTAACGACCTCTATGATACAGTGGTAATACGCCAGATTTCAATTGGAATGATATATTTAATCAGCTATATATATTATTATTTTGTATTGAACTAAATGTATTTATTAGGTTTATTGAACTTTTTTATTTATTTATGTATGTATATTAAAATCTCATTCCGTATTGTATTAATAGTCTAATTTGTCTCTTGTACACTTCCTCTATCTATTCCATCGCCACTCCTGTAAACCTAAGGTTTGCTGGAAGAAAACTCTAGCTCAGGGTTAAGCTCGCCTATGTACATATCTTTTTATATAAGTTATTTTTAAGTTTTTTATGTGTACAATAAAGAATTAAAGAATATAGTATGAAGGAATAATCTCACGACAAATAGGAATAAAAATAAGACAAGAAAATACAATTCCATTAGCACTTTGACAGCGGTGTTTTTTCGACGACAGCGATCTTTTTTTTTTACCTAAAAAATTCGTACTACCGCTCTACACAGCGGTTGTGTTGCGCCGCACATGCGTTTCGTTCGAAAAATATTACAGCTCTGCTGAGTCACAAAGATCTGGATTTTCTTAGCCGCTGCGCTAGTGTGGATTTTCGCAGATTAGTCACTTGTAGAAAACTCATACCGTGCGTTTTCAGCACTCAAAGTGTTAAGCTCAAAACTAGTTCTATAAAATCAGTGACAGATGCAATTAAATGTTGTGACCTGTTAGACAGAATATTATATCTATGCAAATGGCTTTGCTTGGAAATTGGAATAAACACAGATACCTTGCATGGTTTGTTGTGATTGTGAGAACTTTCATCATCATCATCATCAACCTATGTTAGTCCACTGTCCACTCCACATAGGCCTTCCCGAATGAGCGCCATAGCGCCCATAGCAGCATCTACCTGCAGTTTTTCGCAGGTCGTCATCCCACCTGGTCGGAGGGCGTCGTCCTACACGTTAACCGAGTCGTGGTATCCACTCAAGAACACGCTTACCACCGGTGGTCGGTTCTTCGCGAGATATGGCCGGCCCACTGCCACTTCAGCTTGCAAATTCTTAGAGCTATGTCGATAACTTTGGTTCTCTGTCGGATGTATTCGTTAGAGAAACTCCGAGCATAGCTCTTTCCATAGCTCGCTGAGCGACTTTGAACTGGTGGACCAGCCCTATCGTGGGTGTCCACGTCTCATCTCCGTAGGTCATAAGGGGTAGGACGCACTGGGTGAAAACTTAAGTTTTCAAGCATTGCGGTATGGATGAAGATATAATACGTAGGGAACCAATACTACGCCTCTAATACTTGCCTGAATTTAATGATGTTTTTTGTAAAAACTGAAACAAGACTAAAATGTTTTACGGGAGAAATAGTAATCCGTCGCGAATTAAACTTTTACGGGCCACCTACTAATGACTCTCTTTCTAAACAAAAGCGAAAGAATCAACTGCAATCCAACCGCAAAGCAGTTCATTTGCAGTTTGAATGCAGTTGACACGACTGCAATAGAACAGCAAACCAACTGCGCAGTCGGATTGCAGTTCTATTGCAGTCGGCGCGGCGTGCAGTTCTGAAATGCGGTCCGTCTGTCTAGAGCGCAGTCTAGAGCACAGATATCAGGAATTCATTGTGTTAAGCGCATTTTGACACACTTTGCTTGTAGGACATTATACATGGAGACCGTATCGCAATATATTTTGCGACGCGGGCTAAGAAAAAACCTTAAGAGTTAGGTTAGGTTAGACGTCTAGAGCCTTATAACGCAAAAGTTTGTATGTATGTATTTTTGTTACCTACTCTTTCACACAGAAAGTACTGAACGGATCAAGATAAAATTTCGTATAAGTAGGTACTGGTAGTTCCAGGCCCGGAATGAAACATAGGTAGTACTTTTATCTCATATATCGGTTTCCATGGAATAGAAATAACCTTAAAATATCTCCATCGAAACAACCCGTGCAAAGCCGCGGGCAGAAACTAGTTAAACATTATTGTAGAATACGAACAACCGAGTATAACATTAAAAACCGTTTTTGAAGTCTGTTGATAATCAAAATACCTACCCAGCTTCGATTAAAGCAGGTAGCTGAGCTTGAACAATCAAAGCAAGCAAATTGAAGACCTCGATTTGCTCGATCAATTTCGATTATAATCAAACTATAAAACCGGTTGACGTTGACACAAATATTATGGTAGGTATTTTTACGTTTTTTTAATACGGGTTCAAGAAACTCGTGTTTAAAATAACATGGGTATATACTTCAAAGTAGTTTGTATTCATGTCAAGTTTAAGTTTGCAGAAAATTTTCCTTTTGCGCAGTATTTTGTTGTTTGTTTTGTTTTTAATAGGTTTTGAGAAAATTTACCTGCTTGTGTTTTGTTAGATTTGACTACGTACTTCGTAGAATACGTATAAATAATTTTAGGTGCGGGTAAGATGACCAGAAAAATGGAGCCAGATTCTATATTTAATATTATTTTCGCCGTTCGAAGTGGCTCAAAAAAAGTTAGACGACTTTGAAAAAAACTCAGCACGGTACTTTGGAAAATCTAATTTTTGTAACGATTCGTATAGATATAATTATTTGTAGAATAGAGAGATATATAATAATAATTTGAAGTTGATGGCAGTGAAATGTTTTCCGTTCGCAGTAGCTCAAAAAAAATGTTAGGCAACTTTGAAAAAACTTGGTATATACCCGACTCTTGACATAAAACTTACATTGGGGCTAGACTGCGATTACTAATACATTAGATATACATAATATTATAGACTACCGGACCTTCCCGGCTTCGCACGGTTTTAGTACGGGTCCCTAACTTATTTGAAAATATAATATAGCCTATGTTCACCGGGGATAGTTTAGCTTCCCAACGGTGAAAGAATTTTTCAAATCGGTCCAGTAGTTTCGGAGCCTATTTAATACAAACAAACAAAAAATCAAATATCTCCTCTTTAGAATATTATATTATTAGTATAAATATATACCTAGATGAGTCAGATATACATATATATGATACAATAGATGTGTTGGTGAACGCACGGGCTAGACGACGCTCTCTTTGTTGCAATATTTTTTATTTATTATGTATACTTATATGTTTTTAATATTTACACATTTTTTTATTCCAGGCGCTTCCTGAACGACAACGGCAAATACATTGAGCTGCAGAAGATATCTCTACAGAACAAGAAGTTGGAGCTCCAGGTCAACGCGTACAAGAACCGCTTGCTGGTACGTATGCGGGAATCGAACCAGCACTTAGGCTCCGCGCAAACGAGCCACCGACCACATCCACTGGTGGCCAGCGACAGCCACTTAACATACTTTTTCATATATTTTGTATAGACGCGCCGCATACGTGTAGCCGGTGGCGGCCACTCGTTTCTGACACTGTTACAAATGTGGTGGTAGCGCGCGACAGCCACCAGTGGCTGTGGTCGGTGGCCCATTTGCGCGGAACCTTATACTTAAATTACCATTTACGACCAGAGGCACTTATTCACTGCACTCTCGGTACTCTAAGTAACACGAGTGGTCCGTGCCAATGATTACCTACTATCAAAAATATAAACATATATATTATATTAACAAAATATTAAATTATATTAAAATTTGACGACCGATGTGGCGCGGTGGGCGAAGGTCCGCCTGCGACGCAGGAGGTTGCGGGTTCGATTCCCGCCTCGGAACAATTGTGTGTACGATCTGCAGATATTTGTTCCGGGTGTTCTGGTCGTTTTCTATATATAATAAAAAATATCTATCTATGTAATGTATTGTATTATGTATATCAGTTATCTAGTACCCATAACACAAGCTCTGCTTACCATGGGGCTAGATAATGCTGTGTGAATTGTCCAGCATTATTTATTTTTTATTTATTAACACAAAAGTCATTTACAACGAGATATTTACCATGTTCGATAAAATGAAACTGAACGGTTACGCTCGTTGCAAAAGACAAAAACCGGCCAAGTGCGAGTCGACTCGCACACGAAGGGTTCCGTAATTATTTATTTTTGAACTGAATATATAACTAGATATCCTGTGAATATTTAAAGCTTCTACCGGTTGCCGTTATCAATATTGAGAACGCACCATTACCCGAAAACCCGACGTTGTTTTATAATAATAGGTATAGAAATACAAAATATTAGGGTACTTACTAATTTTGATAAGGTGGGATGACGACCTGCGAAAGACTGCAGGTAGATGCTGGATGCGGCAAGCTGAAGACAGGGCGCTATGGCGCTCATTGAGAGAGGCCTATGTCCAGCTGTGGACTGCTATAGGCTGATGATGATGATGATGACTGATTTTGAGATAAAACTGCTAAGCATTGTATCAGAATATTATTGTACCTTGTACCGGAAATGAACCCACGTTTCCGCCCCTACGGAAGTCGCGGTCCGCCCGGCGCCGTGCAGTAAACCGCAGTTAATATTTAACCGCGGAATAACATGGGAATAACCCATTAGTCATCTTTTTATAACCAGGAAGCACAGATATCAGAAACAAAGCCAGGAAGTGTGGAGAGTCTATAACCTAAACCTACAATCTGTGATATTTTTTTATTTAGAATCTCAATTTTGACAATACCTTTTTACAACTTTGACGACCGATGTGGCGCGGTGGGCGAAGGTCCGCTTGCGACGCAGGAGGTTGCGGGTTCGATTCCCGCCTCGGAACAATTGTGTGTACGATCTGCAGATATTTGGTCCGGGTGTTCTGATCGTTTTCTATAAAAAATATCTATCTATGTAATGTATTGTATTATTTATATCAGTTATCTAGTACCCATAACACAAGCTCTGCTTACCATGGGGCTAGATAATGCTGTGTGAATTGTCCAGCATTATTTATTTATTTACAACTGATAGTAGGGGAGCACAAGAAGGGATTTCGGGATGTACTAAAGCGCGGCAGAATAATATACAGGGGGATACCTGGTACCCGGTTCGGTTAAGTACCTACACCAAATATGAGCCCCATATATAAAAAAGGTATACATTAAATAAATTCTTTTTTTCTATGCTTTGCAATCCAATAGGTCTCTATGACGCTGGAGTAAAACCCCATTTAGCATCGTGGGCTCCCCTACTATGATTGACGCTAGAAGATGCGTGCTCGATTTCCGCCTCGGGAGAATTTTTTATAAGATTTGTTCAGGGTGTTCTGGTCGGTTCTATGTAGGTATAACAAAAAAAACTATCTTTAGAATGTATACCAGTCATCTAGTATCCATAACACAAGCTCGGGCGAGATGATGATGTGTGGATTGTGCAGCATTATTTATTTTCATACAAATAAACAACAGTTCAGTTAAGTCCCCCATAATTATACCAAAAATGGACCAGTTTATTAATAAAATTGACGACCGATGTGGCGCGGTGGGCGAAGGTCCGCCTGCGACGCTGAAGGTTGCGGGTTCGATTCCCGCCTCGGAACAATTATGTGTACGATCTGCAGATATTTGTTCCGGGTGCTCTGGTCGTTTTCTATGTATAATAAAAAAAAAAAAAAAAACTATTTCTGTAATGTATTGTATTATGTATATCAGTTATCTAGTACCCATAACACAAGCTCTGCTTACCATGGGGCTAGATAATCCTGTGTGAATTGTCCAGCATTATTTATTTTATTTATTTTAAAAAAAATTTTTTTTTGGTAACATTTAGGTTACTTCTTGTTGACCTATCACAAAATTTGGCAAGGAAACAAGCTCGTGTAATAAATGCGGAAATCTCGGTAAACCTTCACACGCACTTGCAGTTATACGAGACCTACTCGATGAGATATTTTAACAAGATGACTAAAAACATTATTTATTTCTTGCAGGAGCTCTCAAAGATCACCTACAAAGACGACCTATCAGCCTACCTAGCCCGGCATAAACTCGCCGACATCGCCGAGTTCAAGCCACCCGCCGAACTCGCCAAACAACTCGCCTCGCTGTCCTTGCACAATGGAGACAGCGGGCATTCGCAGAGTGAACATGGTGAGAACTAATGTGTAGATGTCGGTAGTAGGTATAATTTTAGAGAATGTATAAAAACGTAGTGGACGTAGAGTCTTAGGACGCCCTCGGGCCAGGTGGGATGGCGACCTGCGAAGGACTGCAGGTAGATGCTGGATGCGGCAAGCTGAAGACAGGGCGCTATGGCGCTCATTAGTGCAGGCCTATGTCCTGCAGTGGACTACTATTCATATTCATATTCATATTTATTTTATTGCATCATTGTGTACATTTATAGGTCTTAGTATCTAGGTAATGTATAAGAAACACAATGGTACCCAAGCAGGGTGTGGCAATATGTACTGTGAATGGAAGTGAGCTGGGTTTCTAAAAAGCTTAGTTTAATAGATAAGAGAGAAAGAGAGAGCGGAAAATTTAAAATCAATCACATAGTTTTATTTGAGTCGCTAATATAAGTATTATTATTATTATTTTTTTTATATGTATTTTAATAATTGTCATTTGTCATTAAAAAATTCATTTAAGTCATAATAGCATTTATTTATAAGATATTGTTTCAATTTTATTTGAAATGTTTTATCCTTTTCCTCGTCTTTTAGTTTATCGGGTATTTTATTATATATTTTTGATGCCATTGCGTTTGGCCCACAACTTCGCATTTTTAGTTTTGAGTCAGGAAGTGTGATTTTGTGTTTGTATCTAATCGGATAACGTCGCGGTAGGTCAGCACTTTTTTGGAAATATTGGGGGTATTTACGGGTGAATTTGCAACATTCAAATATGTAGATGCTTGAAAGTGTTAGGATTTTAAGTTGGCGGAAGTGTTCTATGCAGCTCTCGGGGCACTTTATATTGACTATAATTCGTATACACGACTTTTGGAGAATGAAAAGGTTTTGGATATCAGTACTATTTCCCCAAAGTAGGATTCCGTACGATATCCAGGCAAATGCGTAGGCGTAATATGCTGAGATGGCAGTTTTCTGATCAGTTGCCTTTCTTAGTTCCCTCAGAGCGTAAGTGAAACTAGAGAGCTTTGTCTTTATTTTTTGTATATGTTCTTTCCAATTTACATGTGTGTCAATATTTATTCCTAGTAGCGAAAATGAATTTACACATTCCAATTTGATGTCGTGGTATAAGAAGTTTATGTCAAGAGGGGTTTTTTGAAACGGTCTAAATTGCATAATTTTTGTCTTTGTATAATTAATGTCAAGGTTGTGGTCGTTCATCCATTGTTCTACGGAGGTAAGTATGTCAGTTAGTTTATTTTTAAAATTGATGTCATTATTAATGGTAGATGTCAAAATTGAAATATCGTCGGCGAAAAGAATAGATGGTTCATTAATTATTTTAGGAAGATCATTGATGTATAATAAAAATAATATACATCCTAATACGCTTCCTTGGGGAATGGAAGCCTTTACTATTATGGGAGCTGATTTTATTTTGCTTAGGGTGCCGGTTTTACAGTCAAAATGTTCAATTTCTACATACTGAATGCGATTTGTTAAGTATGATTTAAACCAGTCATGCGTTATTCCTCGTATACCAATACCATTTAATTTGTCTAGTAATATATTGTACTGAACTTTATCATATGCTTTAGTCATGTCAAGGAGTATACCTATAGCGTACTTTTTGAGATTAATAGTTTTTAATATTTCTTCAATATATTTATAAACAGCGAGTGTGGTTGAGCGATTTTTCCTAAATCCGTTTTGTGCATCATCGTATATGCCATATTTTTCACAAAAGGAATTTAGTTTTCGTTGCATAATTTGTTCAAAAATTTTTGATGCGGTAGGTAGCAGCGCTATTGGTCTGTAGTTGTTAGGGTCATTTTTTGACGCTTTTTTGTGTATCGGTTTTATTAGCGATTTTTTAAGTAGGTCGGGGAATATTCCATCCTGGAAGGATTGATTGATTAGGAGAAAATAGGGAAGGGTCAGCTCGGTTGCACATTGTTTTAATAAAATGGGTGGTATTTCGTCGATGCCGCAGCTGTATTTACTTTTGAGGTTGCGTATAGTTAGGTATACTTCGCGCGGTTCAACGGGGCTCAAGTACATTGTATTTTCAATAGGCCGGAGCACTGGTCGGCCCGGAGACGTACCTACTTTTATCGTACCTACTTCTGCAAAGAATGAATTAAAAGCGGTTGCTACTTGGGTAGGATCCGTAATAAATTTGTTGTGGATTTTAAGTTCTATATTACTTCGCGATTTTATAGTAGTTTTATTTGTTTGTGTTTTTATAATCTGCCACATTGTTTTCATTTTGTTAGTGGATTTTTTCATTTCGCGGATATAACTTATTTTTTTGGATCGGTTAATTGATTTTTTCAATAATTTAGCGTAGGTTTTATAATGGTTTGTAAGTATTGGGTCACGAAGGTAAGTAGCTAATGTTTTGAGGATTCTTTTATGGCGGCAGGAGGTTTTTATACCACGGGTGAGCCAAAAGTGTTTTTTACTTTTCTTTAAAACTATTGTCTGCTTAGGTATACAAATATCAAGAATTTTAGTAAGTTGGTTGCTGAAAACATTGTAGTTTTCATTGATTGATTTTGTTGAGTTAATAATCGCCTTCCAATCTGTATTTGAAAGACAATCTTTAAATTTTAATATGTTTTGTTGATTAAATATTCTTTTTTCCACTTGAGTTTTTTTATTACAAGTTTTAGTTATGTTCGTGGCTTTTAAAGTTAAAATTATACTATTGTGATCAGAGAATCCATAGTTATCAACATATGTTGTAAAATGGGTTTTTTCAAAATTTGTAAATACTAAATCAATGCAAGTTGAGGCAGATTTTGTAATACGGGTCGGTTCATGTATGTGTTGTTGAAAGTTATGTTCGAGCATGAAGTTTAGTAGTTTATTTGATTTAGAATTACTTTTTATAACATTTATATTAAAATCTCCGCCTATTATTGTGTTCATTGAATTAAACTTTCCGCAAACTAAATTTAAAAGCTTAGTTAGTTGTCTATAGAATATCTCAGTCTCTTTTCCGTTCCAGTATAAGACAATTAACAATATTTTCAACGATGTTATAGCTACGGCGCAAAATTCTATAATAGCTTCAACTGATAAGGTCGCAATTTCGTCTATCTCCTTGTAGCCGGTCTTGAAGTAATATGCATACCCCTCCGCCAGTGCAGTGTCGCCGGGAGTATGCAGCCGCGAGGTTGTATCCGGAGAATTGAATTAACGCAGATTTTTCGGGTGATAGCCATGTCTCTGATATACCTAGTGCACATAGGTTTCGTGGTGCGTTAAGAAATTCTTCCAATAAGTGCCTTTTGTTGTACATACTTTGCATATTTTGAAATACAAAGTTGAATTCATTAGCGTGAGTTCGTTGAGTGACGAAAATTGTGTTGTGGATGTATTTCTGTCGTGCTGGTGTAATGAGTTTCGTTTGTAGTGAAAACATGATCTGCGACAATTGAGCTATCTTGTGCAGTGTTTATGGATGAAGGTCGCTGGTGGGGCTGTGAGATCTGTGATGGTGGTTGTACTGCTACCACTTGTTGTTCATGGTAAGAGATAGTCAGTTTTCCATCTATATATAGTCTATTGTTACGTATCATTGCGTGCCGTCCGTTTTGACGGGCACATCGTGCTTGTTCTTGCAGACGTTTTCGTAATCCTAAGGCTTCCTCATTTAGGTATTTTGTTATTGCTAGGCCGGTACTTTTGAAGCAATGTGCGTTTTCAAGTAGGTATTTTGTCAAATTTTTACTTAGTATCTCAATCACTATGGGGCGCTGGGGGCTTTTTTTGCCTATTCTCATTTTGTCCTCGATATAACCTGTAAGATCAACATTAAGGATGTTTTGGAAAACGTTTATAATTCGCTGATGTAGGTGGTATTCATTTTCTTCGCTGTATTCTCTTAATCCGTACAGTACTATTTTCCTTGCATTGTCCTCTTTGAATTGGAGGGAATTGTTTTGTTGTTTGTTTACTATATTTTGTATTTGGTTGATTTCTTCTTTTAATGTTTTATTCTGATCTTCTAATTGTTTAATAGTGGTTGTTAGTGAGCTAATGTTCGTATTTATAGTTGTTTGTTCAGCTTGTAAGGTCTTTGTGCTTTGGATCATGTCTTCCTTTAATTTTTGGATAGCATAATGAACTTCTTTTTTTATTGTAGTCTGTAGAGTGTGCGTTATTTCACGGATCGTTGTTTGTTTGTGCTCTTCTAATTTTTTATCCAGTGTTGTGTTTAATATCTGGCGGAAGTTTTCTAGTGTAATAGTCTCTTGGTTAGTGATTGGTGTGTGGTCGTTAGCTTGTATGTCGTCTATTGACATATTTGTTTCGTCAAAGTTAGTATGTTCATTCGGTCTTCTTACCGGAGTATTTCTGTTTCGCCTATTTGTTATATTTTCGCAACTTGGGCAGCACCATGTCTTTTGTAATTCGTGTTTTCTGTTTTTATAATGTGTAGAAGTGATTCGCAAGCATGAACAATGATGGATCTCAGAGCAGATTATACAGCTCAAGAACTCTTCTCCGTGGGCGATGGGCTTATTACAAGTCATGCAATCCATGTTTTGTTTCGAATGTATTGTGTAGTTCTTGATAATATATATGATAGGTACTTGCTGGTTTTATTGTCCGTTGTTGTACATCTCTAGGTTCTGGATCTTGTCGGCGCGCCGTTCGTCACGCTTTCGATGACGCGACGGGGCGCGTCCGAAATCCGGCGGTTGGCAACTTCAAGTTCTTGTATAATCACGAAATTAATGAGTTTTTCCTGATTATTGTTTGTGCTTTAGGCTGCGAATTGCTTCTATTTTAAAATAAGATCACTTGCAGCGTTAAATTGACACTTTTAGTAGGTTTTTCGAAATTATTAGATGGAGCGACACGGAAACGATGTTTACTCTCTCTGCGCTACCCGCCATCTATCTCTGCGCTACCCGCCATCTATCTATAGGCTAATGATGATGATGAAGCTTTATTAATTATAATTTAACCAACTTCATCATCATCATTAGCCTATAGTAGTCCACTGCTGGACATAGGCCTCCCCCAAAGAGTGCCATCTTCAGCTTGACGCATCCAGCATCTACCTGCAGTCCTTCACAGGTCGCCATCTCACCTGGCCGGAGGGCGTCTCCTACAACACTACGTTTTATGTTTCATTATTTAGGAATTTGAAGTCGTAGTTTTTTTTTAACATGGCAAATATTTTTTTGACAGGTGCAGATGCGATGTCAAACAACTCGAATGACACTTTCAACTCTAGCAACGATAACAACCTTTTGCTGGCAACACCGCCATCCGTTCATAACGGAAAGATCAACTTCAATTCCGCGTAAGTAACAACTCACTCAACAATCCCTTAAAATAGCGATATACATAATTAAAATAATACATAAGTATAAACTTCTTCCACTGGTGGACAATAAATTGAAGTGAACATCAATATAATAATAATGAATAGTATAAAATATGACTTGTCTAAGTGCTTATTTGTAAGCCTAAAGAAATAAACATTCATTTCATTTCATTTCATTTCACTCGCTGTACCCACAACTAGGCTACACAAGATAGGTGTATCTTTTAAAAGGCAATGTATACGCTTCTACAACAAAACTCTAAGTGAGTTGCAAAAATTACCAATAAATAAATTCAAACAAATTGTCAAATCCTTTGTAAAAAGGCTTATTACAAAATATCAGATTACCTAAACGATAAATTATTAATTGTGTTTATAATAATTGTGCGGCAGCCATGCAGCGGACAGCGAAGTCACTGTGCTTGTTGTGGGACTGCCTACCGCGCTAATTACTTTAATTTTAATTTTTAACCTTTTTGTTTAGAGAACTCTAGTGTCTAGATAAATCTATGTTAGGATTTAAGATACTATCAACAAAATGTAACAAATTTGTATCAATAAATAAATATATCTATCTATCTATCTAAAAATGCTTCGGAGGAGTTTTGCTCCAATTCAAAAAAGAACAATCTAACAAGGTAAAGGTTTCTTGTTCGCTTCTTTACTTTACCTTAAAACATTGAAGTGAACAAAAAATCAAAGTGATCACTTTATGTCCTAGTTTAACTTGTGTAATTTGAAATATGTGACGTGTCCTAGAGTCCTGCGAGGTCTGAAGGTAATAAAGCGATTTGATGTTTGATGTTCAACAAGGTCCACAAGGCTACCACGCGTTATTCACGCTAAGATTAGCGTAATAACGCTGTTAACGTGCGTTACGTTAACCGCGTTATTCACGCTAAAATTAGCGTTATAACGCTGTTAACGAGCGTTACGTTATATGCGTTATTCACGCTAAAATTAGCGTAATAACGCTGTTAACGTGGGTTACGTAAACCGCGTTATTCACGCTAAAATTAGCGTTATAACGCTGTTAACGTGCGTTACGTTAACCGCGTTATTCACGCTAAAATTAGCGTTATAACGCTGTTAACGTGCGTTATGTTAACCGCGCTATACACGCTAAAATTAGCGTAATAACGCTGTTAACACGTTACGTTATGTGCTAAATAGCGTGATAGATACTAATAGATAAAATGAAAACACTACAATATTATAGTGCATATGCGCAAAAAATATGTATTACTAGTTTCTGCCGGCGACTTCGCACGCGTTGTTTCTATGGAAACGCTTAAGGTTTATTTATTATTTCTATCCTATGGAAACTGATTTATGGGATAAAAAGGAGCCTATGTTTTATTCTGGGCCCAAAACTACCTGTATGCAAAATTTCAGCCCGATCCGTTTAGTCGTTTTTGCGTGAAAGAGTAACAAACATCCATCCATACATACAAATAAATAAATAATGCTGGACAATTCACACAGCATTATCTAGCCCCATTGTAAGCAGAGCTTGTGTTATGGGTACTAGATAACTGATATACATAATACAATACATTACATAGATAGATATTTTTTATTATACATAGAAAACGACCAGAACACCCGAAACAAATATCTGCAGATCGTACACACAATTGTTCCGAGGCGGGAATCGAACCCGCAACCTCTTGCACCGCAGGTGGACCTTCGCCCACCGCGCCACATCGGTCGTCAAAATACAAACTTTCACGTTTATAATATTAGTAGGATTTGTACAATCAATTAATTTTTTTGAGTTTTCTATATGAATAGAGAACTCATCAAATTGATTAAATTGATAAGAAGTGATTATACACTTTAAATAAAACGTCATTGAAAGAATACAAACTTCATCTACGTATTTTAAAGCCATAATATTAATTAATTACCATTTTTTTTAAATTTGTATATTGATTGTTTACAGAATAAACGATTTGCCGCCAAACAAGAACCCAGTCGTAGGAACAAGGCTCGAAAACACGTCCCTTTTCCCGTCAGACGATGAAAGTGGTAAGTGAAATGTATTTTATTTTATTTTTATTATAAACAGTAGATACCTACATAAAATTAATGTTACAATTTTAAATTATGAGCTAATAATTAGTACCCTCACTTATGTAGAGGTAGTAATTCAAGTAGAAGAGCTTATAATTGAAAAGGAATTATTTATATCATTAGGTCTAAACTGAGAAAACTTTTAAAGCGTTTCATTTCTTTAAAATAATCCAAATGTGTGCTAAATGTGATAAACAATTTATTATAGACTAGCGGCCCGTCCCGGCTTCGCCGACATTTGTTTCCTGTGTGAGGCTTACGCAATATGTTGGTATAAACGTTTCTTATTCTTTTGTAGATTTCGATCCTCGTGCATTTGAAGCGGACCCCACTCCGTACTCGATGGCTAAGGTCTCGCCCAGCATGCCGAGCGTACGATGTAAGTACAGAGGTCATAAATCATTTAATTGCAGGAATGTCGGCTAGTGGCAATTGTGGCACACCCCCAGCATTGATCTTTGGGGAGGCCTGGCAGTGGAGATCTATTGGCTTTGATTAAGATTCGCTGTAAATGCATTAAAAACAGCCATTTCTTTAAGTAAACGTCCTTACCTGAAATGTGAGCCCCTATTTTTTATGTTTCCAGTGCAGCCACCCCCGAAAGGCCAAAAACGCCAAACAACCCCAGTGCAAGCGGTGCAGCCTCTCCCCCAAACTAACCAACCGCAGCTGGCATCCCCGGCTCCAGTCAACGGTGGCGACCTCTTTGGCTCAGCACCATTCCCCGCCACCACCCATCTACAGACCTTCTCAACGCCGAACAGGCCAAACTATGACATTCAGCCCGTCGATTTCAATCTGTCAACGTCAGTTTTCAATTCAAGCACGAACTCCTTCACCAATGGCTTGAGCGGATACGACCCTTTTGACACGCAAAAAGGCGGGAACATCTTCGGGAATGGATATGGGAACTTCAATGGATTTGGAAATCTAAGCGAGAAGCAAACTGTGGAGCTGGATAAGAATTTCAATGGGTTTTTGGATAAAACTATTTCGGAGATGAAGGTAAGTTATTTGTGAAATTAATTTTAAAATAGCATTTTATCAAAATAACTAGCTGTCCCACACGCTTTTTTTTCTTCTTTTATGTAAAAGTAGCCTACTACTCTTTGAGATGGGGAGCTCAGAAGGTTTAGACCTACCTGACCTTTCCTAGTTTTAAATAAAAATTAAATGGAATTGCTTGAAACTGTAAACTGGATGATGATGATGATTCTTTGTTAATGGCAACTTTGTTGGACACTTTTCTGCTAATGTCTAAATGTAAGTAATGGATTTTTTTTGTAAAACCGATACAATCTTCATCTTTAAACTAGAATTTATTGGGGTACAGTTATTGTTATTACCGAGTTACATGACGTTACTGAGGCTGAACAATAAAACGTATTAACAATATTTTCGTTGGTTGACAACAGAGAGAAACCCCCAAAAGCAAGATGATTGTCTTCTCTTGTCGACTGATAGCCTAGTGACCCCATGAATAGGGTTGTGATAATCGATTCGCCACATAGGTATGTCTAGTCTATAGTCTGTCTCGTATAACGGTGCCAAAAACCATAACATGGGATACCAGTAAAAAAAAATCTCCTTTGTAACTAGGACGTGGCTACGTTTTGTCATTATTATTATATACTACTAGCGGACCGTTCCGGCTTCGCATGGGTATTGGAATTCTTAAGGTAATTTTTTTACACCTTGGGTTATTATTGGAGTTTTAGTAAGGATCCCTAATTATATTAAAAATATTTAATGCACCGCGGGTGTAACTTTCCAACGGTGAAAGAATTTTTCAAATCGGTCTAGTAGTTTCGGAGCCTATTAAATACAAACAAAAAATCAAACCTTTCTTCTTTATAATATTAATATAGAGTAACTATAATATTGAAACTTTAGCTAAATTATATTTTTCTTTGTCGACAGGATGGCTTCAGCAGGGGTATCGCCTTTGGAAACGATGATTTTTCAATAGACAACCTTGATCCTCTGAAGAAGAACTAAAATTCGTAGTAGCGTAAAAAAAAACAAATACATAGATAATTATTTTTGGTAAATAGCTAATTGGTTCCATTCATACAACCTAATATTATGGATACAAAAATATAAAAAATCGTTGTGTGGATTGAATCAATGTATAAAGATAATGTTGCCATGTTATTGGTTAGTAAAAATGTTTTATTTCAGTGATATGATAATAGATGAATTAGGTAATCATTTAAAAACTTTATTTTCTAGAATCTCGAAATTTATAACCAGTAATGTGACAACATTCTATGTTTTATTAGATAACTAAGATTTGGTGATAACTTTCTAGGCTTATATGTACGCTCAATGTCATTCCTTGTGCCTTATAAGACAATACAATTTATTATAACTAATTCTACTTTTTAAAACTGATTTACGAACTAATATAAACAAAAATATTTTTAGCTCTTAATTCCGTCGCAAAAGGGAAAAATTTTTTATTAAATGAAGAAACAATGTATTTGAAGATCACCTCAAATTATTCTGTGATAATTTTTCTCATATTGGGGGACTTCAAATTTATATTTAATTATAGAAATGTTACTAATATAGAGTTAGTAATCTGGTAAGTATTTAAATGTAAATAAAAATGTGCATCTAATGTTATTTCTACATCAATATGGATGACATTGAAGCTTTTAACGGTCAACACATTCCATGTTATTTTATTAATTGATTATTATTTTATCCTATATCATAATTTTACTTTTAGAATTGTATTATAGTTCTTATAAATTAAACTGTTGTATCGCAATGTCTCATTAGTGGAATATTGTTTTAGAATTGTACACTAATGTTACTGTATAAGGCCAAAAGATATACATAATTGTGTATTTTCTATAATAAATTTATGTTTATAAGTTGCATTTTATTGTATTGCACCTATCTAACAAATAAAAAAAACTTTATAATAGAGGACGTAAATCAAACGTCGAACGACCAATGTAGGAGTTATACGTTAGGTATTAGGTACCTACCCAAGATAGGACTAAGAAAGACAGGATAGGACCTTGGTTATCTGGCTAGTATAGCTCGGAGGAAACTTTGTACACATATTACGAATATTTCTGTAATCTATGTTATTTAATGTTTAATGTTCTATTATTCGTTCACGGGTCTCCATTTGTCAAGCACCATATTTTCTATGAGCCAAGATAAAAATATCTATATATTTTTTTTTTTTTTTTTAAATATTGGTATATAAACCGTCCTCTTGAATTAACTATTATATTAAAAAAACCGCATCATAATCCGGTGCGTAGTTTTATGATCACAAAGCATACAAGACAGACAGCTGGAAGGGACTTTGTTTTTATACTGTGTAAATGCTGTGTACTGAAATAACAACAACAAACAATAAAAACCGATAGTTTCCGAAAAACACCAAAATTTCTCTTATCTATACCGCCAATCAGTCTGTCAAATGTCAATGTCAACTTTGTGAATTTTGTTGATGGCCTTGGTCTGGTATGGTATTGTGTATCACAAACAGTTATTTTGCTTTGCTGAATTTTGTTATTTTTCGTAGAACTATTGCTTATATTCAAAAACATGAAGTAAACGTGATCTCAATAGACCTTATTTGTAAACTCAATTCAGTATTAACCTTGGAATCTCAGTATTATTGACGAAAATGGTGGATCTCAGCGGTGGAACCGACGGACCTTTAGAGCTGGCGTTTTCTAACAATGTTTTCATCCTACCGGGCATTGTTGTGTTTGGATTATCTGGTAAGAAACTTTTACATATCCTATATACATAATTTTCTAGTTTTCAAAAATCTAATGTTAACCACGTTAGATTTTTGAAAACTAGAAAAGACTTCTTGGTAATAAATGTAATAATAGAAGAAACACAATTCAACTTCATTCAAGTGATTAATGAAAAATAAAGTGGTTCCTACCTGTTGCAAGTCTTTTATGAATATATTTAATTTCATATTATTTATTTATTTTGTCAGTTAAAAAGTATACTAGGAACATAATAACTAAGTCATTTAATTATCCGGGTTTTTATTTATAGTTATCTTTCAGATAAGGAAACTCATATAAGGCATTTTCGCAAACAATAATTGTGTATTATTATTGATCAATCATAAAATTAATGAGATTTATCAAATTATTTCTTTCTATTGTCATCTAGGTAAGGTTGGCTTTGAAGATCAGATGTTGGAGTCCCCCTTACGTCCCAAAGCATATGTTCTTAAAAAAGATAATCAGGCATTATAATTGACAGTTTTGACAGAAGTATCCATCAATGAACTTTAATATCAAAGCAGCTAACTGTCCAGTTATCTAATGGTGAATGCTAGCTTTAATGGCAAAACCAACTACATAAAATGATCCTACTAATATTATAAACTTGAAAGTTTGTAAGTATGGATGGATGTTTGTAACTCTTTCACGTTAAAACTACTGAATGGGTTTTAATGAAACTTTACAATAAAATAGCTTGTACATCAGAATAACACATAGGCTATAATTTATAAAAATATATTGTATATTATCCAAAATATCTATCACCATGCGGGTGAAACCGCGGGGCGCAGCTAGTATTGCAATATTCTTACACACTTTTTTCATAATATTTATTGAATACTATGATTGATTATTCATGCTGTAGGAATTGTTTTCTTTAATGACATATTACATAATTTCTGTGACTTTGCTGGCTTAAAAATATTTTAAGAGCAATATAACCAATATCATCTCCATTAGTGTAATGTCAGATTCAGGATGCCTCATCAATATGAAAAATGGAGCTCCTATGGAAAGAAAGAGAAAAAGAAAATATTTTATTTACCTTAACCCTTAATTACTCGCGTGGGGTGTTTAACACCCCAGCGTCTGTTTGATCGTCTCTAGTTATTGGAGTTTCGCATTTACAACGCTTATTTTTAAATCTTAATCATAAATAAAAGTCTAATTGTGTTTGTAAATCATAAATAAAAGTCTGATTTTGTATGTATTTGGTAGTTTATTCTACGCGAGTACTTATGTATGTTTTTATGCGCGAGTAACTAAGGGTTAAAACTACTATACCTACACAACAAACTTAAACTATGCTAATTAATACTACATATGTTACAAATTATTGTGCGTAGCAGTGTTCATGGCAAATATGGCCTTCACACAGTAGTGCGCTGGGTGCCCACTAATGTGTCCAGTCCACCCAACGCTGATTTCTATGGATTATTGTTTGTTTGATTATGTCTTTCCACCATAGGTACAAATGTTACACTTGATGTTGTAAAGTACTATAACTTCTTAATTGTTATACTGCAGAGACTCAATTAACGGGACTAATTGCTGTCGTAAGTCAGATAATTGAAAATCGGGATAATTGAATGTATGAAGAAAAGCGAAATATTAAAAAATAAGTCGTATTATCAATTCTCTGTTCACCTTAAAATGATTAAATGTAAAAGTGTGTTACGGAAATAATGTTGGAGCAAAAAAAAAAACATCTGAATAAATATCACTTTATATTGTCAAAACTATTTACACCAGTGAGTAGACGCAACCCAAGTTTACTACAAATACTTATTTCTATATTTATTTTATAGAATCCAGAAAATTTAATTTGACGACCGATGTGGCGCGGTGGGCGAAGGTCCGCTTGCGACGCAGGAGGTTGCGGGTTCGATTCCCGCCTCGGAACAATTGTGTGTACGATCTGCAGATATTTGTTCCGGGTGTTCTGGTCGTTTTCTATATAGTATAATAAAAAATATCTATCTATGTAATGCATATTGTATTATGTATATCAGTTATGTAGTACCCGTAACACAAGCTCTGCTTACCATGGGGCTAGATAATGTTGTGTGAATTGTCCAGCATTATATTATATAATATTATATTAATGCAAACGAACAATATTTCTTTGTTAGAAAGTATTTCAAGACACTCTTGCACCATCAGAGTGAATAGCAAATATTTATTTCGCCCGCGTTTAACGCGTTAAATTTTACCATATTTCTGTCCAATTTTACCATATTTTCTTACCGTTAAACCTGCCCTGGACTACGACAAATATTTCAAAACCAAAATCAGCTAAATCGGCCGAGCCGTTCTCGAGTTTTAGCGAGACTAACGAACAGCAATAGATTTTTATATATAAAGATATATAAAAAATCAATAGACAGCCAAACTTTCCGATTATCTATCAGTTGACATTATTATTAAATGACCATATAAGACACTTGTGTTATCAAAGTTTTTGGTGTATGGTTCAAGTTAATAGCGATTTTAGAGTACCCAATTATTACCGCCGAAAAGAATCTTAATGAAAGGCATGGTGGTAAATTGTATGGGACCCTGGGACGGCCATAGACTACTGGAAAAACGCGTGCGAACCGAATCTAGTACCTAACGAATATAAAAAAAACATGTGGGGTCGTCTTTGAGGACTGCCGATAGAAGTGAAAACTAAATAATTTTATATTTTATTTATATTGGGAAGCGTGCCAGTACGCTGCGGGTAATCGCCGCCAGTGACGTTGACGCGAGTTTCACGCTTTTTGTTCAACCAAAAAGTGCTCAACGCGCCTAAAGAACTTTTCACTTCAAAACTGTATCACCTCATGAGCAAGTATGAGCTTAATACATGTCGCCGACGGATCGCAAAATCAGCCCGTTTGTAGAATGGCGAAGTCGTTTACAAAACATCGTAATAATTAAATCTCGGCTAATGTAACAAGGAAGAGCGAAACCTCCTAGTACAAGTATTCTATACTTAAAAGCAGACTTCAAGTAAGATAAACATGGACTTTGTAAACGAAATAAAAACATTTGTATTGTAATTGTATATAATATTCAATGCCTTGAAGCCTGTAAAAAATGAAATTCCTATAACTCTATTAACTTAGACCAAACACAAAACCCCTACGTGGCGTCCACGTTTCATATCAACAACAGTAACATATTAACTTCTTACGCACTAACTTAAAACACGCTCGACGTCTTTATTAAAAACACCTAAAAATCACATAAATTCGTTAAAAATTCAAAATGGAGGATATGGACAGTTTACAGAAACTAGAAGAGCTGCTAGCGAGTAGTGGTAGCAAAGAGAATCCGTCCCGTAAAGACGTGCTCGAGTTGATCGAAACGGCTGAATTCTCTGATGAAGTGAAGGAAAGTTTGAAGGCTATGTTAAGAGGCGATGTGCCGCAGGTGTTTGGGAGCTATGGGAGTGGGGCGTTGCTGGCTGTTCTGTTTGTGGTGGTGATTTTCAGCATTATATGTGAGTATGAAGTGATATCCTTATGGAAATGTGTTTGTTTCTCGTAGGTCCAAACATCCATCCATCCATCCATCCATCTATACCTACTTACAAACTTTCGCGTTTATAATATTAGTAGGATATAAAAGGGCTCTGTTGAAATAATGGTTCCTTAATCATATTAACCGGCGTCAAAAATTAAAAAAAATTATGTAAAACATCATCATCATTTAAGATCTTGTATGTGTGATTGGTTGTGGTTAAAAATAAAATATATTTCTTTCTTTCTTTCTTTCATCACATTGCGAATGATAATTTTCGCAATCACTAGGTCAAATACTGGTTTCTATGGCAGCGGGCCTAAACAAGAAGTCTACTTTGAAAAACAAATAACACACTTGACGAATTGCAGACTGCATAAATTATAGGACAATCCGTTCTTTCGTAGACCTTTCTTTGTCATTTTTTTTCTTGGAGCACGTTTGAGCTTATAAAACAGTAGATAAAGTTTCGAAAATGAAAATGAAAAGTTTTTATTTCTTTAAGCTTACAAATAAGCACTTAGACAGGTCATATTTTAAAGTTCACTTCAATTTTTTGTCCACCAGTGGAAGAAGTGAGAAGAAACCACTAGTATATTCATAACTTATGTGTCTAGTACATTTCGTGCGGTCCGTCAATCGAAACTTCTTATTTCGTGTTTCAAAGGTGGCCTCCGTTCATTCGTCGTTTCATCTTTGTGTCATCCATCATCAGTCATCACTCATTACATCAAAATAAATTTTACTCGAGTTTTAACTACCTAGATATCGCCATTTGAAAAATATGATCGCGTCATCGACATTTCTGTAGCGCGATTCCTGGTTATTGTTCCTTGTTCCTAGTCATTAATCAGGAATTTGAAGTCTAGTTAGATATATATATGATAGTTTTTTTAAACACGCCAAATTACCTATCCTACAATAAAGTATTTAACCCTAGATCACTAAACATTAGTCTCACAGGCGACACGGTTCCCGTGCATTCGCTGTTTAGGTATGTTCCCGACACTACCCCACCCCGCCACGCTCAGTACCTTCCTAATTTAGTGTTTTAGCACCCTGTGCGTACGCATTACGTACGTCAAGTAAAATATTGGCGTTTTATTTTGTTAGTCAGAACGACTAATGTTTAGTGACTGAGTAACTCGAAAATATGTTTAGTGAGCTAGGGTTAATTATATGTAACTTTTCATTGATGAGAAATTAAACGCTCTTAGCCTTAGAGAAAGTATTCTCTAAGCTCTTAGCACCAAAAATTCCCTCCTTAGATCATTTATAAAGGTCCTATAGCTAATAAATAAATAAATAAAACAGCTTTTATTTCTCACACTTAACTTAAATACTAATCTATATATTATATCTATCTATACATATGTGAGTACCGCTTTCAGCGGTGAAAGCCTCCTCCAGCTCCTTCCATCTTCCTCGATCTCTAGCTACTCTACTCCATGTCTTCCCTGCTATTTTTACGATGTCATCGTCCCATCGTTTTACAGGTCTTCCTTTTCTTCGTTTCTTGTTTATTGGGTACCAATTCATTATAGCTTTGGACCATTTCTCGTTTTGCATTCTCTGGATGTCCTATAGCTACTAGATCATAATCTAAGTACTAATCGTCAGAGCAACAATGTACTGTCTGTTTATATTGTTTACATGGAACGGGGTCAGCTATCGCAGAGTTATCAATGAAATTACCTACAGCTAGATAAAGGCGAAAGATATGTATGGACACGTATGTAAGGTAGATAATCGACTATTATGTAACGTACTATATATATACATATTATGTATATACTAGCTGCATCCCCACGGCCGCGTGGAAATCTATGTGTAAAATAGTTGATAAACCTTCCTCTTGAATCACTCTATCTATTAAAAAAAACCGCATCGAAATAGCGTAGTTTTAAAAATCTAAGCATACATAGGGACAGTCAGACAGCGGGAAGCGATTTTGTTTTATAATCTAAAATTTCCTTATGAATCTAAAATATATCAATTGTTATTGTTACATTTAATAATATCCCAAAAATTTTAGATTTATGAAGATTGTTTGATATTTTCACCAGAGCCTAGTTCGTTATCTAGCAGGGTGTACCACGTGCAGGTTAGGTTGGCTTCGGAGAGGAGATGTTGGAGTCCCCCTTACAATCAAAAATCAAATGTGGGGTTCATTTGATGACTTGATTCCACGGACGTTGGCAGAATTGGGAAGGAGTTAGTTCAAAGCAAACACAGAGCCTTGAAGTTCACGCTCTGTGTTTGCTTTGGGCTCGTACGCTACGGAATAGAACCCACAACTTCTTGTCAGCCAGCGCTGCGTTCACTACGCCAGAAAGTCGTTAGTTATACGTACATTACATTAAAGATATTATTATTCTTATCAATACTGTACACGTATTGTGACGAACCTTAATCATCTTAAAGTTCCTACTAGGAATAGTCGATTTTGGACTATCATCAAATATTATTTTTTTATATTAGCCTGATTCGTCCCACTGCTGGGCAAAGGCCTCCCCCAAATCTTTCCACTCAGTGCGGTCACGCGCGATCTCCCACCAATGACTGAGGAAGGCGTTAAGGTCGTCTCGCCAGCGCTTTCTTAGCCGACCTCGCCCGCGACTAAAAAAATATTTTAACGTCTCGAAAAAACTAAAAACATACTTAGAATCCCTTATTACCCAAATATTTTTCTATTAATTAATTATTTTTGTATGATTATACTAAGGACAAAATTGTACGACCAGAACACCCGAAACAAATATCTACAGAACATCTGTACCGAGGCGTGAATCGAACCTGCAACCTTATGCTTCGCAGGCGGACCTTCGCCCTCTGAGCCACAAAGGTCGACAAAAGAAATCGCCTTCTACTAAGTATTTAGCGGATATTTCAAACTTCCACGAGAAATCCCTATCCGATACTTAAAAGTATGTACTATGTACATACCACGTATAATATCCAGCACATCAGAAAGCCGGGTAAAATATGTAAACTCAACCAGTTTATAAAGGTTGCCTGAAAGAGATCGCTTCGAAGTGATAAAGCCGCACTTGTAATTGTCTCATGTATGTAATATTATTTTTCAAATTCAAACATATTTATTGAGTCATGATTGAGTCAAACAAGGTATTATATAAAGGTGGTTTAAGTCTAAATAATGCACTCATGTCTCACTATTAGCATAAAATAATTATGACTAATTAGATTTAAATTAAAAAGGTATCTAACATAAAAAGGTATCATTTACTGTGATTCAGCCATCTAAACAATGAATTCTAAAATTATGTATTTCTATGTAGGTAATATAGCTTGAAGTGCAAAATAATATTCCAAAAATCAAATTTACGGCAAAGGCGACCTTCCAATTTTAATGATATTTAATTTAATTATGATCAAGCATAGCTATTTGCCCGTTCACTACCCAGGCTCTGCAAGCTGTTCTTTCACACATATCATAAAACTGAAGAAATTCTACATACTACTACCTAATAGATTTTTTTTTATTTTTCAATTTGATTTTACTATTATAATGTACTATTATAATGTTTGATTTTATTGTTTATACTGTACTAACTTTAAAATTAATTATACAAATTTATTATTAAGAATTTTCTCATTTGTTTATTTTTGTCTTTTTAGCCGTAAATTTTCTGTAAATATGTAATCAAATGTTCAAAATTTTCGTACTCTAATGATTTCTTCGATACAGGCTAAGCCTAATGAAGAAATCAACAAACAAATGTAACTAACTAGGTAACAATAGCTGTCTGCAAAAAACATAATTAGTTGCTGCTTATTTTATTTTTGTGTGTAATTTGTAATGTATATAACTAACATAATAATATGTAAATAAGAATGCGTACTTTTGTCTATTGTAATTTCCTATGTCTTTTGCTGTAATAAATACTTTTTTACTTTTTTTACACACATGCGTCATTGGCCCTGATAGTGTTATGAAACTCGATTGCGAGTTTTATCCGAATATACTAACGTGGTAGGAGACACGTACTATTTCAAAAGATAAACACTAGTATATCTGTAATCGTCGAACTGAACAGCGGTGAGTTTGTCACTATCTTGTTAATAACATAAATAAAAGACAATGAATATTTATTATTATATAATGTAAACGGGTAAACAACAACCCAAGTTTGTGTTAGAAGAATACCAACGTTACACACGCTTGCATTCATTTGAATTAGTGAAAATGCGAAAGGTTTTAATTTTATATCTGCCTGATTATTTATTAAAGGAAGATAAATTATTATCGAAATTATTTTGACGACCGATGTGGCGCGGTGGGCGAAGGTCCGCTTGCGACGCAGGAGGTTGCGGGTTCGATTCCCGCCTCGGAACAATTGTGTGTACGATCTGCAGATATTTGTTCCGGGTGTTCTGGTCGTTTTCTATATAGTATAATAAAAAATATCTATCTATGTAATGCATTGTATTATGTATATCAGTTATCTAGTACCCATAACACAAGCTCTGCTTACCATGGGGCTAGATAATGCTGTGTGAATTGTCCAGCATTATATTATATTGACTAGATTTTGTTTGCTTGAAATTGTTTGGTTATTATTTAGTTTTTTTTTTGTGTTGACAAACGTAAATAGACTCCTTTTTAATATATTTAACGCGCGAAATAAAAAAACAAAAGAGCCGGTTTGGCTGTATTTTTATGTATGCTCGATTTCTTCGTCAATTATGGAACGATTTGGAAAATTATTTCTTTATTTTATGGAGAATAATCCAGAGGTAATACAAAAGTTATTCTCAAGGGAAAAGTATTTGTCCCGAAAATTAAAAAAGTTTGTAATAAGGAATTAGAAGTCGTTTTTTTAATATCCTTTTAAAGAGACACGATCCGTCTACTAATAAAGGTTAAAAAAAACACTCAATAACTCCGATTAGGTTTTCAAGTTGCTTAAAAAGGTTTATTAAATAAAATAATACTTGACAATTCTCACTATTTAAATTGGTTTTCTATTTCTATAACATATAACATAGCTATTTATTAGTTAATTTAAATAAATACAAAACAAAGATTTTCTATCTACCGGCGCCAAAACTCCTTACATTGTAATTGTAGGAATATAGTGCCACCAAAATATCTGTGAACTGAAGAGGTCGTCTCTAAATCCGTACTAATATTATAAATTCAACCAGTGCGTCCTACCCGTTATGACCTTCGGAGCTGAGACGTGGACACTCACGGTGGATAGGGCTGGTCCACCAGTTCAAGGTCGCTCAGCGAGCTATAGAAAGAGCTATGCTCGAAGTTTCTCTAAAGGATAGGATTCGTAACGAATATATCCGACAGAGAACCAAAGTTATCGATATAGCTCTAAGAACTAGCAAGCTAAAGTGTCAGTGAGCCGGCCATATCTTGCGAAGAACCGAAGGCCGCTGGGGCAAACGTGTTCTTGAGTGGAGACCACGAATCGGTTAACGTAGTGTAGACGACGCCCTCTGACCAGGTGGGAATTAATTTTAATTCGAATTTATAATCATCATTATCATCCAGCATCTACCTGCAGTCTTTCGCAGTGACGACCTGCGAAAGACTGCAGGTAGATGCTGGATGCGTCAAGCTGAAGACAGAGCGCTCATTGGGGGAGGCCTATGTCCAGCAGTGAACTATCATAGGATGATGATAATGATGTTTATAAATTCGAAATAACACTGTCTGTTACCATTTCAAACCTAAACGGCTGAACGGTTCTTCGGCCGCTTAGATCAGATCGAATGATTTGGCAGGCAGGTAAATGGTACGTACGCCTTCCCTTAAACGGTAATGGGCTTATTTAAAAACTATTGCGAAGTACGGGCAGAAACTAGTCTAACATCAATATAAAAAAAATTCAATTCATATTACCTTTTTTTTCTGTAGGCTTACAAAATTAGTAAATTATCAGTCAAATTGTATACCTACTATAAATTATGATAAAACCTTTGCAAATATAATATTTACATTCGAAATGCGTGTGAAATGTAATCGAAGGTATGAAACGGTATGAAGTGTGTCCAATGTGAATATAACAACAACCATCTCAAGGTTTGTAATGTTTATTTTATTTTAAGCCATTACTGTCCCACTGCTGGGCAAAGGCCTCCCTTTTCTTCTTCCACTCCTCCCGATCCAACGCTGCAACAGGCCATGATGGAAGATGTACCTCGAGCTCGTCGCGCCATCTCATCCTGGGCCTTCCACGTCGCCTCTTAGCGTTGGGTGGGCTCCACTCTGTGGTGGTCTTTGCCCACAAGTCGCTGGACATACGGCAGACGTGTCCGGCCCAGTTCCACTTCAGGCTTCCGGCTGTTTGACCAACGTCAACTATGCGTGTTTTGGAGCGTAGTATGCTGTCCCGCAAGCGGTCTGACAGCTTGACTCCTAAGATGCTACGCTCCATGGATCGTTGGCAGACCCCAAGGGCGGACTTTTGACGATCGGTTAGAGACCAAGTTTGAGCGCCATAGGTGAGGATGGGAAGAATGCGTACGTCCATGAGTTTCTTTTTAAGGGATAGAGGTAGTTTGCCCTTCATAAGTTCTTTCATTGACCAATAGCATCTCCAGGCGTTTTCTGTGCGTCTTTCGATCTCTTGGACTTGTCTCGCCTGGAGAGAGACTATTTGGCCAAGATAAAGGTACTCTTGGACGTACTCAATCCCCACACCGCCGACATCTATTTGGCGCTCAGTACTGTTCGTCATTATCTTGGTCTTTGTCATGTTCATGTGCAGTCCGACGTCGAGGCTTGTGATGTTTAACTTTGTAATGTTACAACAAATAAAATACTTACCTATTCATGTATAAAGAAAGTAATAGGTTCATCCCTATTCTATAGACGACCTCGGTGGCGCGGTCGGAGGTTGCGGGTTCGAGCAAATAAAAGTGGAGTGTAGTTCCATTTCCGGCAAGTTCACAGATACCTTGGTCGGACTATGCTGTCTTGGCTGCTAGCCAAATCAAAGGGCATCTCTAAAATTATCTACCACAGGGGTTTCCCTGTATCTACAGTTCTACCGCGTTGCTGTTATTTGAAAAACGTATGCCAGTGTACAGTTTAAATCTTTTAAGTGTTCACCAATAACCTGCCAGTCTAGCGCGACAGTTTAACCGAGTTTAGGATGATCATAGCTTTTATGACTTTGTTGTTAACGGGTCCTGAGTATAAACAAATAATAAAACATTTCAAGCAAACGAAACCGTAACAGTTAAATTCTGAAATATAAAAACTCGTCGCCAATAACGATTTTCCCGCCCAAACCAGCAAAATGGCGGACGAAGATGCAGCACCATCTCCCGGTCTCAACCTCGGCAGCGCAATCAGCGAGAAACTCACAGAGACGATCAAAAACATGGACGTCATGTCAGTTCTACAGAAAATGATCGCTACATCACCGGAAGACGAAGATTCAGAAGAAATCAGACAGAAACTACAAGGCGTTCTCGCTCAATTCAACAGCATGAGTGACTCTGACAAAGAAGCGTTCGCAGCTAAAATAAAGGAAGGACTGGCTAGTAAAATTAGCGCTAGATTATCAGAACCTAATACTATGAACTTGAGCGGTTTGGAAGAAGCTATCGGCGAGGCAGTTATGAACCAACTGTATTTTATTGGAGCTGTCATTGTAGTTATCGTTTTTCTTGTTGGTATGTAAATTGTAAAGATTGTGTTAGATTTGATTCACCAGAATCGAGCTAGGTCTCTTCGTGTCTTCAAAATTATCCCTAGAGACACGCATACAGATTTTTTATTGTATTTAACACTTAAGGCGCACTGTTTCTAATCGTTGAACCAAACGCCGTCACGCTATGGTCGGTTACGCTGAATCAGATAAACATGGGCTCCATCGGCAACTTTGAAAATATAAAGGTTTCCTTCTATCGTGTGATCATAAAGACACATCCCCGTATTTAGGGTTTAAAGAAATATGTGGAACCTACGCCTGCCTTAGCTACTACTTCAGCCTACACACTTTTGACCGTTGCAAAGTTGAACACCCTTATTTATATTTGGAAGAGAAATGTTCAATTTTGCAAGAGTCAAAAGTGTCACGTTTGTCATGTCTGTTTTAGTTTTTTTTTTTCAATTACGCTCTTGGTGGGTTGTAAAGGGAACCCCAACATCTCGTCTCCCAAGCCAACCTAACCTGCATGTGGTACATCCTGCTAGATAACGAACTAGGCTGTCGTGAAAATAGCAAAGAATCGTCATAAATACGCTCGTGAAGGTTGTCCATTAGCGCTATAACCAAAGATAAACTTAATCAAAACGTTTGATAGCGAAATTATCAGGTGGCTCGTTTGTCCAGATTTTTATGATATCAACAATTTCGTAAACATAATTAATCTACACTCCTAAATAATTAACAGATTAGTAGCGGGATCAATGAATTTGCCACTAAAAGAAAGATATAAATTTATACCTATCTACTTTTCTAGAAAGAGTGCTTTTCACGAAAGAAGTGCCCTAGATGTAGTTATTGCGACCTAAATAATTTAGCGTTGAAATTTTCCATGAATTGCTGCAGATTTTTTTCTTGAAAAGTTATACGCTATACTTAATCTTTACACCTAGCCACGTTTTCTGTAAAATTTAAAACAGTAAATTTATTGGGTGAGTAAGGCTCTAGACAGACGGACCGCATTTCAACTGCAATCCAACCGCAAATTTGCAGTTCTGTTGCAGTCTGCGTGCAGTTCACGTGAACTACACGCCGATTTCAAACCAACTGCAAATTTGCGGTTGGATTGCAGTTGAAATGTTGAAATTAACCTAACAAGAATGAAAGAAATACCTATATTTTATTTTAGTATATTTCTTTCACTCATCCTTATCTGATATTTTAAACAGTTTTTCATCTATTTTTTGCATGCATTGTAGATACAACAAGGTTAAACTTTTATCAAATTTTTAAGATAAAAGAGTCACCGGTGCACACAAGTAAATCTGACCTCTAAAATAATCCATATTTTTCTCTTACTTTTCAGTGTTCTTCGGCTACAAACTGTACAAGTCCATAAAAGACAAAGAGTTGAAGAAGGAAGAAAAGAAGAAAGCCAAACTAATGAAAAAGAAGAAGTGAATTTGACAGTCATCATCATCAGCCTATATTAGTCCATAGCTGGACATAGGCCTCCCCAAATGAGCGCGTTAGCGCCATGAATTTGACAATGGAAATCTTGAAAATGACAACGGCCTAGGATAAGCTGTCAAGAAATTATGTATTTTGAGGTGATAGGTTATATTGTATAGTTTGGGAAAGTCGCATTTAAGTCTAATATTGGTCCGACCGATGTAGTGCAACTAATAAAATTAACCAAAATGTTGATCGGAAAATTCAATTTCATTGTTACTTCTCGAGAAATCATCATGATCAGCCTATCTACTGTTGGACATTAGTACCTGCAATCTTTCGCAGGTCGTCATCCCACCTGGTCGGAGGGTGTCCTACACCTCGTTCTCATACTTCTAGAGAAATAATTTGTTATAAATTAACTCCCATATTAGAAGAGCTTACGTAACAATTACATTTTCTTTACTAGCCAGGTTATTAAAAATATTACTATAAGTAATATTAGTCGGCCTGCACACCAAAATACATAATATTATGACATTATTTATTTAAACGACTGATTTCAAAGAAAATATTATAAGATGAATACATTATATTTCGTTGTCTCTTACATTTTTATTAGAAAAAAAAATATTATGGAATTGTATTGTACATATTATCATCAATGCTATTGAAATATTTGGGCTTTAACTTAATGTATGACCCGCAACGTGTAAATTCTATTAATCAGTTTTAATTATTAAGGGTATACTTAAATTATTAAAAACTAAAATACTTAATTTTACAGAATCGTCTGTAAAATTAAGTAAATACAAAATTATATCATTATCCTAACTTTTAACACAAACTCTGTTTTTACTTGTTTACTTTTATAAATATTTACTAAAAATGTCATCATCATCATCAACCTATATCAGTCCACTGCTGGACATAGGCCTCCCCCAATGATCGCCATAGCGCCCTGTCTTCAGCTTGCCGCATCCAGCATCTACCTGCAGTCTTTCACAGGTCGTCATCCTACCTGGTCGGAGGGCGTCCTACAATACGTTTACCGAGTCGTGGTCTCCACACAAGAACACGTTTGCCCCAGCAGCGGCCGTCGGTTCTTCGCGAGATATGGCCGGCCCGCTGCCACTAAAAATTTATTTGTTCATGAAATAGTGCTTACATGACATACCTCCTACCTATTTTATAAAGCTACAAAATGGAAAAATATTTTTAAAACGTTTTGCTTCGAGTTTAACTTAATATAAAAAATGTTTTTATAATAGGTACATATGACATTCCTGTAATCTAGGCGTATTTTAGTGTTTAATAAATTGATGTTGTTATTCATACTAGTGTTTCATTTCCTTTGTTCTGTTTAGGACAGATTGTGTTGATGATGATTCTTTGTTACTGGCAACTCTGTCTGGTTGGACACTTTTCTGCCAGTGTCAAGTACCTAATGGAAAGTCATCATTCGCTTTAGGATGGGCTGTAAGGGTACTCCAACATCTCGCCTCCGCGAATCGATTTATCGATCGGTTGATGTACCGATCGATAAATCGATTCGCTATTGAGTGTCCCCTCCCTACAGGACCTGCCATTGGGATGATTTGCATTTCCCCATTATTATTTGATATTTTCCAATGTCCATGCAATCACGTTGTTTTATTTGTAATAGAAGAATACAACCATCTCTAAATAAACTGCAGTGATTATCCGCTCTTTTATTTACATGGGAAGAGTATCCCCCATAAACCTAACCTGCACGTGGTAGTACACCCTGCTAGGTAAGATAACAAACTCTGGTGAAAAACTCAATTCATCTTCATAATTTTGGTTTAATGCTCTAAGGATAACTCATTAATTTTACAATTATTTTCCATCACTTTACTGACACTGGCAGAGACGTGTCCAACCAGACACAGATGCCATTAACAAAGAATTATCATCATCAGTGGCAGTGCCGAATTTAGAGGTGTGGAGGCCTTGGGGCAACAAACGAGTGGAGGCCCCTGGCCCCAAATTATTTTCCAATTACGATGGTAAATTTTTACAGTCGAGTTTTCCAGTAAATCTATGTACATATATAAATACTTAAGAAGAATGAGAATCGATACTTGGTTTCACAATAATTTTACCTAACTAATATGTTGCTCAAAATAGTTTCCATTGACTCCAATGCACAAGTTTAGTATAGGTGATTAAAAAATAACATAACAAAAACCATCTTTTATATATTTTCTTAAACCATACAACCGATCCCAAGTATACTTACATACGTTTTAAAAAGCTGAAAGAATGTACATGTTTAAAAAAAAAACTCTGCCATCAAGTGTTATGTTTTTTATTGACATTATTTTGGACCTCATTAGAAAAAATCATGAAAATTCTAGACATTTTCGTCTAGTATTTCTTAATAGGGACTTTTGTAGTTTTTGTGTTGAAGAATGCTTGTTATGTTCTTCAAATAAAACATAAATAAAAGTTTGATTATAACCAACAGTTTTTTTTAAATAATGTTTTAAGCCCTTGATCTCGATACATTATAAAGAACTTTTGTTTTATGAAATGGTTAATTTTTGCATACTGAGATTATGTTCGCATTCAACGCAAATAACCTCCTAGTAGGAATAGATCGAATAACCAGTAACCCTGTATAAATGAATGAACAAAAATAAAGAGTCGAGACACGGAGTCGAATACGCAACCTCCGAGGCTGCGTGATAGTACCACCCTACTCAGCCATTGGGCTAGTCCCTCAAGATGGGGAGTAAATTCCAAGTGCCTATCAAGGCCATTTGAGATTTTGATCTCTTAGTGATTGCCTGATTGGAGTGAACAAATATAGATCGATGATTTCTGTTAATATTGAATATAATCATGTATGTAAAAGTACCTTCTGTAGGTAAAGTTAGACGCGAAAAAAAAATCAAAGGGAAAGTGGTTTAGGTACTATGTAGTTCCGAAGTTGTATTTGGGGCACTAGACCTAAACCACGATTTCAAGGTGGGGGATAAATGAGAACACGTGTATGCCGACATCAAGACATTTATTGAAAATCTATTGAATAATAAAAACTCAGTTTTTTGTCGTAGTTCAACTGATATACAATATAAAAAAATAATGCTGGACAATTCACACTGCATTACCTAGCCCCATGGTAAGCAGAGCTTGTGTTATGGGTACTAGATAACTTATATACACAATACATTACATAGGTAAGTAGATATTTTTTATTATACATAGAAAACGACCAGAACACCCGGAACAAATATCTGCAGATCGTACACACAATTGTTCCGAGGGGGGAATCGAATCCGCAACCTCCTGCGTCGCAGGCGGACCTTCGCCCACCGCGCCACATCGGTCGTCTTAATATATAGGTATATATACAATACCAGTCGGAAGCGTCCCCAATACGTTTGCTGCTTTGCCCCGACATATAACATGTTCAGTTTAGCCAGCAAGTATATATCCAATGACTAAGATTATGAGATGATTCCAAGATTACAAAATTGGTAATTAATATACAAATCTTTGGTAATCTAAGATAAAGTAGGTAGTCTAGGGTTAATAATACAGTGAGTAGTGCCTAAAATAGGTAGCTACGATAACCTACGATCTTAAACAATACCTATTGAGATCTGGCTATTTGAACAATACCTAGTTATCTAAAGCGTCCTGTACACGTTCGGCCAATGCGCCAACGTGTGAACAATGTTTGCGGAGCGCGCCAAGATCCTTTGATGTGTGCACGAAAAACCGACACTAGTCGGTTTGCGAGCCAACATTGACCGCCAACTTCCAACATGCGCCAAGTAGATCTCTACGCATTGGTCCAACGTGTACAAGACGATTAAAAATTCTGTGGGTATTCTAATGCTACGGCCACACTAAGAGACGAAGATTTGATGATTTCGCGTTCTCGCAATTATATAGTCTATTGTGTACAGTAGTTTTAAGGTAAAGGTAAATACAAATATTTTCTTTTAACACATTGACTGCGGTTTTTTTTCGACGACTGCGATCTTTTTTTTTACCTAAAAAATTCGTGCTACCGCTCTACACAGCGGTTGTGTTGCGCCGCACATGCGTTTCGTTCGAAATATATTACAGCTCTGCTGAGTCACAAAGATCTGTAATTTCTCAGCCGCTGCGCTAGTGTGGATTTACGCATATTAGTCACTTGTAGAAAACTCATACCGTGCGTTTTCAGCACTCAAAGTGTGAGTAATTTTAAAATCAATTTATAATCTTACGAATAAATGAAAGCTGCAATCTAACTTATAACTACTTTAAGGCTATCATATAGTATTTTTTCTTCTGTTGTGCCATGTTAAACTTAGGAAAGCGCTGCCGATAATTATCGGCAGCGCTTTTCTAGTTAGCCTTGATATGTTTGACCGAAACCGCTGTACCGCGCCTGAGGTATGCGAGCGGCGAGACGGGGGGGAGGGGGGGGGATATCGCTCCGCTCCGATCCATCAGTCTGCCGTCAACGCGTACTCTTGCTTTTTTTTCCTCGCCCCCCACCTCGCCGCACTTTCCTAAGGAGCGGTACAGCGGTTTCGGTCAAACTATAGTATCGAGGCTAGCTCGATACAAGATAACTAATAATTATAACTATTAAAACAGGTAAGTAAACGCGATAAATACCCGCTATATACTTATAATGACGTGTTCAGATCGCGTAAGTTTATATATGTATATATATATATATATATATAGGCCTCCTCATCGATTTCGATGACGGCGACCCTAAGTAATCACGGATTTTTTTCTATCATGAGCTCTAATATGGCTCGCTAGACCGAACTTGGTCTTGAATATCCTACGGCACGCATGGCAGTAGATATAGATATATATAAATAAATAAATAAATAATGCTGGACAATTCACACAGCATTATCTAGCCCCATAGTAAGCAGAGCTTGTGTTATGGGTACTAGATAACTGATATACATAATACAATACATTACATAGTTATATAGTTTATATATAACTGATATACTTAATACGTTGATCGTTCGCTATACTGTCTTTATAACATATCACATCACAAAGTTTCCTTAATTTCTTTAACGTCAGCCTTATGGCTTATGTCTATATCACAGCACTGCTAAATGTGTCAAAAAACCCTTCACCGCTAGATATAGCAATGAACTGGTCTATATCTATCTGGTGTCAGGGATCCGTATGCTCGGCTGCGTCGAGCTGAGGCGCCTCGATGGGGATTGCCTCGCGCGGTAGATGAGTCGCCTCGCGCGGTAGATGAGTCACTTCTTCGTCTGTTAGCTGCGCGAATGATGTTTGGGAATCTGTCTCGCTGTCCGTGTCGTCTTTCTGTAAATGAATAGAATGGTTTATGTTCAAGATCACATCATCATCGACCGATGTGGCGCGGTGGGCGAAGGTCCGCTGCGACGCAGGAGGTTGCGGATTCGATTCCCGCCTCGGGATAATTGTGTGTACGATCTACAGATATTTGTTCCGGGTGTTCTGGTCGTTTTCTATGTATAATAAAAAATATCTATCTATGTAATGTATTGTATTATGTATATCAGTTATCTAGTACCCATAACACAAGTTCTGCTTACCATGGGGCTAGATAATGCTGTGTGGATTGTCCAGCATTATTTATTTATTTATTTTATTTATCATCATCATCATCGTATAGCAGTCCACTGCATAGGCCTGCATAGGCATAGGCATGGACATAGGCCTCCCCCAATGAGCAATACATCATATAGCCCTGAAGTAATTCCGTCCACACCGGGGGCTTTTCCATTTTTAAGCTGTCTTAATTCTCAGTTCAAAGTCGTTCAGCGAGCTATGGAGAGAGCTATGCTCGGAGTTTCTCTGAAGGATAGGATTCGTAACGAATACATCCGACAGAGAACCGAAGTTATCGATATAGTTCTGAGAATAAGCAAGCTGAAGTGGCAGTGGGCCGGCCATATCTCGCGAAGAATCGACGACGGCCGCTGGGGCAAACGTGTTCTGAGTGGAGACCACGACTCGGTAAACGTAGTGTAGGACGCCCTCCGACCAGGTGGGATGACGACCTGCGAAAGACTGCAGGTAGAAGCTGGATGCGTCAAGCTGAAGACAGGGCGCTATGGCGCTCATTGGGGGAGGCCTATGTCCAGCAGTGGACTGCTATAGGCTTATGATGATGAAGAGATAAGGTCTATTTGATTTCCTGTAATTTTTTTGTCTCCTAGTGGAACAGAACGGTGTAGTTATAAATAAATATATATATATATATAGCGGCAGAGCGAGATTCCCCTAACACAGGTAAAATACTTTACTTAAAAGGGGATCTCAAACACTGTTATATAATGTACTAGCTGCTCCCCGCGGCTTCGCCCCCGTGGAAATCTATGTGTCAAATTGTTTAAATGATAAAAAGTATCCTATGTTAGACTCCTGGTTCTAAGCTAAGAAACAACTTCAGTAGTAGGGATTTAAACTTTACATAATGTAAAAGAAAAAGAAAGAAAATACATTTATTGATTCACAAGTAGGTACAGCTTGTTACGAAATAATCTATATATATAAAAGAAAGTCGTGTTTGTTACAACACTTATAACTCGAGAACGGCTGGCGATTTAGCTGAAAATTGGTGGAGAGGTAGCTTAGAACCAGGAGTCTAACATAGGATTTTTTATCATTTAAACAATTTGACACAAAGATTTCCACGGGGGCGAAGCCGCGGGGAGCAGCTAGTAATAATCTATAAGTAAACAAGAACATAAAGAAATAAATAAAATTAACTACGTATGTATTATATACAAGCAACAAGCGACTCCACAAAGCGAACCAATAGGTCCTGTAATGTAATGTGTAAATCTCACGTGCTCGGGTCATCATAGGGTCACGACAAATCTCACGAATTTTATATTAAATAAATAAAAAATAAAAATAAAAAAAAATCTTTTATTTCGGACTACTATAGATCCATAATTTGTTAGTCTTATAATAAATGTTAGTAATTGTTATGAACTAAAATTAAATTAAATTGAAATGAAAATTAAAATGAATAGTAATAAATTAGAAAAAATTAAAACAAATCAAATTATATCATCAATAAAAATTCAAATTAATCAAATTACATTTCTTATTAATTTCCGCCATATTGGCGAATCAATCCTGCCCGCTAATGTTTGTAGGATGCTGTTGGGGCTGTCCCGCACTCTGCGCATCAGGGACGCCGTCTTTTTCCGAAGGATGGCGGTAAAGCCATCCGTCTGATACTCGGCAAACATCCCCGATGCACTGCAGAAACGAGGCAGTCCCAACATCATCCTAAAGATGTTATTATATTGCACTCGCAGGGTCTCCAGCGGTCGTTTGGTATGGCTGACCCATAGGTTCCCGGTGTAGAAACTTTGACAGTATGCTTTAAAGAGCGTTATTAAATATTATATTGGAATTCGTGAGAATGGAATGGAATTTTAGTAGTTTCTATTTAATTTAGGTATTTTATAATTAAATTTTTTATGTGATTCTTAAATAAACAAAATTACGGGCGAGTTTTTTAAATATATATCAAGAGAAGTCTCGCGGCGAAACGGTGAACTAACATACCACTCGTGCCACGGGAAATCATATTTCCCGTGAAACTACTGGCTACAGTGTAGTGTCACTGGAAATGAACTTTTACCCGTAGCACTACTAGTAGTGTCACGGGAAAGTAAAATTTCCCTTGACTCTACTAGTAGTGCCTAAGAAAAGAAAGGATAGTAACGCAACAAAGTAAAGTAAAGTAAAGTAAATATTTATTGCATCAAATACATGTAAATAGGGTACATAGGTGGTGTATGTTTAAATAAGACACAATGTATTTCTACCTTTGTGGCGTGCAAAATCTGGTTACAATAATTGTCACTTAATTTAAATTAAATTTGCACATACTTAGTAAATAAATCGAATATAATAATTAATAAATTTAAATAAAACTGTTAAATAATGAAAAGCTAGAGATGTCATTTGCTTAAATCTAAAAAATGTTTGTCACAACAAAAGTTGTACATTGGCACCCGCGCGCCCTCTATTAATATTTGTTTTCCTGGATTCAAATAAGTAAATAAACTTACCTTCAAAGTGAAAACAGTGTAAGTAGGCGGATCGGTGTGGTATCTGCAAGCATCAGACGGCAGGGGCAGCTTAGCCACGGGCTCTTTGCAGCCGTCCACGCCGCGGATGTCCGAGCACGCCGTGAATAACACCTGGAAAGATTTATTTATTTATTTTAAGGAAGGCCTACAGCTTAAACACATACAAAATAAGTAACATTAACCTAGCAACAGAGGAGCTACTTCACGGCTAAATGACAGTGTGAATATTAACACTTTGACTGCGGTTTTTTTTCGACGACTGCGATCTTTTTTTTTACCTAAAAAATTCGTGCTGCCGCTCTACACAGCGGTTGTGTTGCGCCGCACATGCGTGTCGTCCGAAAAATATTACAGCTCTGCTGAGTCACAAAGATCTGTATTTTCTCAGCCGCTGCGCTAGTGTGGATAGATTAGTCACTTGTAGAAAACTCATACCGTGCGTTTTCAGCACTCAAAGTGTTAAATACGCTATGCAATTAGATTAGAAGAAAAAACATTTTGTACAAGATTCAAATGAAATAATAATAATGCTGGACAATCCACACAGCATCTAGCTCCCCATGATAAGCAAAGCTTGTGTTATGGGTACTAGATAACTGATATACATAATACAATACATTACATAGATAGATATTTTTTATTATACATAGAAAACGACCAGAACACCCGGAACAAATATCTGCAGATCGTACACACAATTGTTCCGAGGCGGGAATCGAACCCGCAACCTCCTGCGTCGCAGGCGGACCACCGCCCAACGCGCCACATCGGTCGTCTTAAAAAAATAAAGAAATAAAGGTAACTAAACCAAATTTTCGAAACAAACTTCGACAATTTTTTTTAGTTTAATGACCTTATTAAATTAAATGTAAAGTACCTAATATTAATATAAAATAAAAATTAATAATCCTTCCCACGTATAAACCTCTCTCAACACTTTTTCCACTTTATATATTGAGTGAGATAAAAGCCCTAATATAAACACTTTCATACATAATAAGATAACACTTTCATATATAATAAGAGAACACTTTCATCATATAATTTAATTCCTCTAGCCATGTTTTAGTTTTAGTAGGTATACTTTTCTTATTTATGTATATGAATTTTAGAAGTAGTAATTTAAAAGGCATAAGCATATTTTTTTTATTTAGCCTGATTCGTCCCACTGCTGGGCATAGACCTCCCCGTATGAGCGCCATAGCACAGTATTTAGCTTGATGCATCCAGCATCTACCTGCAGTCTTTGGCATGTCGTCATCCCACCTAAATTACAGATACAAATTTGGTCAATTATTTCCTCCCGAGCGAAATTAAAATTAGCATATTCCAGATTTCTGATTTGAACCCTATTCCATGGGAGTAGTGTTGTAATAAATAATGTAATGTTTGATTTGATTGATTACGAAGTTTTGCTTGGGAGGTCTTGAAAGTCGGGTCACTGGCTCCCGGACCATAACATAGGGTGATGATGATGATGTAAACTGAAGGTATACCTGGTTCCTGTCGTGCAGGATGTGCTTGGCGCAGTGCTTGGAGGCCGGGATGGTCTGGTTGGTGCAGCGCGCCGTCTCCTCCACGTACGTACAACGCGCCAGCGACGGGATCGGACGGTTCGCGTTGTTTTCATTCACCTGGAATATACATATAAAATATCATTGATGAGAGCTTTACACAACATTGCATGTGGCGAAGTATATACCTAGCTACATGGCGTTCCTTAGTCCTCTACTAAGTAAGAGTATGTATGTAGCTACATGGCGTACCTTAGCCCTCTTCTTGAGCAGTTTCCTGTGCAGCATGGCCTCGCCGCCGTGCCTGCGGTGGTAGCCGGCGTAGGCCTTCAGTTTGCGGAGCTGTCTGCGCTCGCTACTATACTGGTGGTGAAGTATGTACCTAGCTATATAGCGTTCCTTAGTCCTCTACTAAGTAAGAGTATGTATGTAGCTACATGGCGTACCTTAGCCCTCTTCTTGAGCAGTTTCCTGTGCAGCATGGCCTCGCCGCCGTGCCTGCGGTGGTAGCCGGCGTAGGCCTTCAGTTTGCGGAGCTGTCTGCGCTCGCTACTATACTGGTGGTGAAGTATGTACCTAGCTATATAGCGTTCCTTAGTCCTCTACTAAGTAAGAGTATGTATGTAGCTACATGGCGTACCTTAGCCCTCTTCTTGAGCAGTTTCCTGTGCAGCATGGCCTCGCCGCCATGCCTGCGGTGGTAGCCGGCGTAGGCCTTCAGTTTGCGGAGCTGTCTGCGCTCGCTACTATACTGGTGGTGAAGTATGTACCTAGCTATATAGCGTTCCTTAGTCCTCTACTAAGTAAGACTATGTATGTAGCTACATGGCGTACCTTAGCCCTCTTCTTGAGCAGTTTCCTGTGCAGCATGGCCTCGCCGCCATGCCTGCGGTGGTAGCCGGCGTAGGCCTTCAGTTTGCGGAGCTGTCTGCGCTCGCTACTATACTGGTGGTGAAGTATGTACCTAGCTATATAGCGTTCCTTAGTCCTCTACTAAGTAAGACTATGTATGTAGCTACATGGCGTACCTTAGCCCTCTTCTTGAGCAGTTTCCTGTGCAGCATGGCCTCGCCGCCGTGCCTGCGGTGGTAGCCGGCGTAGGCCTTCAGTTTGCGGAGCTGTCTACGCTCGCGCACGTTCAGCGGCCCGCTGCGGGCTTGAGAATTGATGCTGCCTGGAAAGATAAATATTTTGATATACACTGAGATTAACTACAGCCTTTATGGAATGGTAGATCAGAGACGCTTAAAGGCAGAAGCAGGCCGCGCCGAATAGTAATTTTTTTTTTAATTTGATTCAAAAAACTTATTGAATACAATAAGACAATTGTCCCCTATGGGGTACAATTGTTGGCTGAAACCAGACAGAATGGGGTAATGAGAGGAGGCCTATACCCAGCAGTACGCGCTCGCGTATTGTGTAGACAAGTACTTATAGGATGGTAGGTACTCTTTTAAAATAGAAGTTAAAAGAACAATGGTTGTAGTGTTATGCGATGGTTTACATTTTATGGAATTTTCGATGTAGCGCGACGGGCAGCTGCGGGTTCGATTCCCACCTTGGGACAAGGTTTAGCTAGTATGCACCTCCGCACAGCTTCAATCAAGACACCCTAGCTGAACGATGTCCACTTTGAACAGCAAATAAATTATTAAAAGCACTAATACAACGGGTATTTATCGCATTTATTTACTTATAATTATGACGACCGATGTGGCGCGGTGGGCGAAGGTCCGACGCAGGAGGTGGCGGGTTCGATTCCCGCCTCTGAACAATTGTGTGTACGTACTGCAGATATTTGTTCCGGGTGTTCTGGTCGTTTTCTATGTATAATAAAAAATATATATCTATGTAATGTATTGTATTATGTATATCAGTTATCTAGTACCCGTAACTCAAGCTCTGCTTACCATGGGGCTAGATAATGCTGTGTGAATTGTCCAGCATTATTTATATTTATTTATATTTAATTATGTGTTCAGATCGCGTATGTTTAAGAGCAAATATATGGTTAACTTACAGTACTGTTCCTTCTCCAGCTTCAATTCTCGCAAGTAGTTGAGTCGCGCGCTGTGCAGCAAATGCTTGAGGCGGTCTATTTGCTGTACGTAAGCTGTCTGCAGCTTGCGCAGCACGCCGTGCGTCTCTGTAACTGCTTCTTCCGCAGTGAATACTCCGGCACGCCTGGAATAAACATACATATACATTTAGACATGTTTGTTGAGCACGTCTGCTTCTAAGCGATAAGGCCGCCCATTGTACTTGTCGCATGTACTGTCTTTTATAATGAACTGTATCTGGTGCACAATAAAGTATTGTTTTGTATTGTCTTTATAAAACCAGAATGTAACGCGCGCTGTTTTATTGTTTTTATATGTTTTGAGATAATAAAATATATAGTATAGAATAACATTGAAATTAAATAAAAATGTGATTAAAATTAAATTATAAATAGATTACATTAAGGGTCCGGCGACCCTCGCTTGCAAAAATCGCTCCGAATATAGCTATCCCTGTTTAACCCTTGCGCCGCGCCCCATGCGTGCGCGATAGCAATATTAGCCGTTCAAAATTTGGTTTGTTCCGTAATACCAAAAATTTTGACTCAAAACTTTTTGTATTCTTCACAAAGTATTTGTGGAGTCTGACTAAGTCGCTGGTTGGTAAAAAAAATATATCGAAGGACCTTAGATGAAATCTGATTAATGCTGTACGACGAGTAGATACCTAACCACAGTAATAAGGGAATTTATAGATCTTTGCTCGTTACACAGGGTAGATAAAATAGCTAGACCACTGACCTGAATTCCCGAAACCATGTGAGGATCCAACTTCCAGAACAGCCACAGCACTACACTCGCGAGTGTTTAATAAAGTTTTTAAAGTTATTGCACGGCAATACACAGTATTCGAAGAAATGGAAGAAATGTTCAGATTTATAAGATTTTTGCGTAAATATGTCCACCTCGTACGACGGTTATGCTTGAACAGGATGGGGCAAAGTCTATTTCCTTCACTCGTTCGTTGGCAGGTCGTTATTTTCCAAACAGAGGGTATCAAAAGTCGGTTGACAGCCTAACTAAATTAAACTACCCTATGTTTTTCTTTGAGCAAAGATCGAACATACCCCCCACAGAAATTATCATGATAATTTCCCTTGACGTAATGACGTAAATGACCTAACCGTGAATAGGTACAGCATTATAAGGTGGAAGAAATGTTGCCAATAGGGCAGAAATAATAAATTTAAACAAGTTTTGTAAATATAACTTAAAGCCTTAATTATTAAGAACCTACTCAAATGAATTTTAAGCAGGTTTATGATTTGTTCGTTAAGTTTAATTTAAATAAGGAAGAGGACACAGTTTATTAACCGGTCTTTTTATAAGTCCCTTTTGCGTCCTTAGAGTGACAACTCTAACCATTTTGTCTGGACCTTCGTGAATTTGTTCTACCTTAGCACGAGCCCAGTTTAACGGACGAGATAATTCGGATTTGATAAGAACTAAATCACCGATTTTCAAATTGGGAGGAGACGTGAACCACTTTGTTCTTTGTTGCAAAGTATGCAAATAGTCGTCAGACCATTTCTTCCAAAACGTTTGGGAGATTTTTTGCAAACACTGCCAACGTGACAGTCGGTTCATATCTACATCGTTAAAATCGTATTCAGGCACGGCAAGAAGACTTTGTCCTATCAAAAAATGAGCCGGTGTTAAAACATCAAACTCATTAGGATTATCAGATAAGCAGCAAAGGGGCCGCGAATTCATGACCGCTTCAATTTTACAAAAAATAGTAGTGAGCTCTTCAAAGGTTAGTGCCCTTTCGCCTACTGCACGGAGTAGGTGATGCTTAGCCGATTTAATGCCCGCTTCCCATAATCCGCCCATTGAGGCTGCCGTTGGCGGAATATTTTTCCACTCAATAGAGCGGTTGGAGCAGCCTTCAGCAATTGCATTGTTATTTAAATTGAAAAAATTGCAAACTTCTTTTAGGTGTTTCGCAGCGGCGACAAAATTTGTACCATTATCCGAATGTAGGCAAGAACATAAGCCGCGTCGCGCCACGAACCTGTCAAGCGAGGCGAGAAAACAATCAGCTGATAGGTCGCTAAGAACTTCAATGTGAACAGCCTTTGTGGAAAAACACACAAAAAGGCACATGTAACATTTTATAATTTTTGCATTACGATTTAAACTGGCCTTTATGTGCAACGGACCTCCTAGATCGCAGCCAACATCATTGAATACTTTGTTAACTTTTAATCGTTCACTGGGTAACGTACCCATTATTGGCTGTATTGACGTAGGGCGGCATTTAAAGCAAGTGATGCATTTAGACAACACACTTCGAATCATACTGCGTGCAGATAAGATCCAATATCGCATGCACAAAATTCCTTGTAGGGAACGAGGTCCTACATGTAGGTACATTTTGTGATAATGTTCAATTAATAAAATTGTCAAATGACATTTTTTAGGCAACAGGAAGGGATGCTTTCTGTTGTAGGGTAGGTCAGCTTCACTGATCCTACCCCCCACCCTGAGGATATCATGTGCATCCACGAAGGGTGAAAGTTTCCTTAGAGAAGGAACAAATTTATTATTTTTAATATTATTCAGTTCGCTAGGAAAATAATGTTGTTGTGTTGTTTTTATTAAAATGTCATGAGAAGCTTTCAACTCATGAGTTGATAACGGACCGAACGAACGTTGCGATGCTTTGCAATTTTTTATAAACCGCAAACACCAAGCAATGACGCGTTGTAATTTATTAAACGAAGAAAATTTTTCAATCATCACGACTAAATTTTCATTTTTTATCTTTTGAGAAGTAAAATTGAATGCATCAGTATTGGTTTTAAGTTCTAAAATTTCTGTTTTTTCATTTATGTAAAATGTACTGATCGGCCACAGATGAACGTCATCCTTGAGCCACGAAGGGCCGCTTGACCAGCGCTCATACTCAGCTACGATCTGAGTAGGTAACGCGCCGCGTGAGCATAAGTCAGCGGCATTGTTTTCACTTCGTACATGAAACCAGCAGTTCGACGGAACTACCTCCACTACTTGTGCGACACGACTTGATACAAATGTTTTTAGCTTGTAGGGAGGTGTTTGCAACCAGGCTAGCGCTACACTTGAATCCGTCAAGGCAGTAATTTTAAATGAAATGTTTTGAATGTTTTGTTTGACAAATAAAACCAGCTTAGAAAGCAACACCGCAGACATCAATTCGCCCCTTGGGATCGAAAGCGGCTTTATCGGCGAGACCTTGCTTTTACTGATAAGCAAACGGGTCTTCACCTCATTGTCTTGATTAACACTGCGTAAATAAATTACTGAAGCATAACCACGGGTCGATGCGTCGCAAAATGCAACTAAGTGCACATCACAAAATTTTGGTATAAGCATGTGTCGCTCAATCTTAAGTGATGAGAGGCAAGACAATGAAGTGATGAATGCAGACCACTTATCGCGTAAATCAGAAGGTAGCGGATCATCCCAACCAAGGCTTAACTTCCACAAGTCTTGCATTATGCATTTTGCTAAAAATGTACATGGGGATAAAAATCCTACAGGATCAAAAATGCTAGCAAGCAATTTTAGTACGGACCGCTTAGTATAGGTATTATCCGTCATATTGTAATCGAATGAAAAACAATCATCGATAGGTAGCCATTTGAGGCCCAATACCTTTAGTGACGAGCACACGGTGTCATCACTAAAGTTTATAGCTACTGCTTGATCTGCGTCAATCCTTGCAAGCAATTCAGGGTTATTGCTTGCCCATTTACGAAGGTCAAAACCACCAAGCTTTAACAGAGCTACGAGCTCGTCCTGTAACGTACAGGCTTCGTTAAGGTCTTGCGTAGACCATAGCAGGTCGTCTACAAAAAAACCATTCATAAGTATTTCAGCCGCGCGAGGATAGCGTGCACCTTCATCGGCAGCTAGTTGCTGTAGGGAACGTACAGCTACATACCCAGACGAGCGCAAGCCGTAGGTATTCGTCACAAGCTCAAATGTCTTTATTTTATCAGTTGGCCTTTCCCGCCAGAGAATATGCTGATAACAGCGTTCAGTAGGGTTGATATGAACCATCCTGTAGAATTTGGCTATGTCAGCAGTGAAACAAATGGGATATAAACGGAAATTAAATATTATTTTCAAAATATCATGGTGAAGTTTTTTGCCTGTAAGTAGGTTATCATTTAATGACACGCCGTTAGATGTTCCTGCTGAGCCATCAAATACTACTCGCACGGGAGTAGTTGTACTAGAACTCTTTACCACACAGTGGTGTGGTATAACGTACCTACTTGGCTCTGTACCGGTATATAGCTGCATGTGCCCCATCTGCTCGTATTCGCGCATAAATTCTATGTAGGGCTCACGCAACTCGGGTGAACGAGTAAATCGTCGCTCCAAGTGATGTAACCGACGCACGGCGTGGTTATAAGATTCGCCTAGAGGAGTTTGATTAGGGTTTAGTAAGATAGGTGAGACGTACCTACCGGTCTCGTCCCTATAGTGAGACTCTGAATAAATCTCGTCAGCTAGTTTATCAAGTGGGTTTATAGGGATGTCGCACGGCGCCTCCTCTATTTCCCAAAATGATTTTAATTGGTTGTTGATGGTGTCGCTGTCATTAGTGTACGACACTAAATTGCAAGACGTTGCAATATTAGCGACATCATCAGAAGTACACGGTACTTCAATTTTGCCACACAATACGTACCCAAAGATGCTACTTAGCGCAGTGGGCAATGTGGAACTTATTGTTATTTTATTTCCATCATAAATGTGAGGAAATACATCACCTGCGAGTATGATGTCCACAGGTGACCTTTTATGGAAGTAAGGATCCGCTAACAATAGATTTTTATATTGTTGGGATATTTCTTCAGAAATTTCTACCGTAGGCAAGTCCGAGGTTATTTTTTGTAAAATTATTGCATCTATTTTTAAAGTAGGCTTATTACAATACCGCGGTGTAATTGTGCATGACGTCATGCCGAAATTCTTTACTGCGTTTCCGCCTAGACCTACAATATTGAACGGACATCTTTGACGTGACAACCCTAGCCGCTCTAAGCAATTCAAGGTTATGAAGTTTGACTGGGCGCCTGAGTCGATAAGAACGCGGCAAGCATGCGAGTTCCCGAATGAGTCACTTACATTAACTATGGCGGTACCTAATAACACCGTATGACTTTTGTTTACGCTGCTGGAGTTAGTGTCATGCGCTGTGCAAGCATTTATCGGTTCAACACTGCCACTGTTGGCGGGCACGGCTCGCGAAGTAGCAGGTTTGATTTCCGAGTCAATGTGCAGTAATGCATGATGACGTTGATTGCATGTAAAACATTTGTATTCACTTCGGCAGTTAGAAGTCGAATGATTTTGCTTGAGGCAGTTGTGACAAAGTTTCAATTCATCAGCACGGCTGATTCTTTGCGCAGGAGACAATTCACGGAATTGCATACAGCGAAAAATCATATGATTTTTATCACAATGACAACAAGTGAGTTTATTGTCATTCGATTGTGTTTGCGAAGCAAATACTTTCCTATTGTTGTTATCACTTGGTTTCCGGTTTTGATTCGTTGGCGTAGAAATTTTATTTTGCGAGATAGTGGGACTAGGATAAGCCTGTGAATGCTCTAAGATTTTTATTTGATTATGTACATGGGACATCAGCTGTTCATAGGTAGGTATCGTCGTTTGATCAAGAGATTGTTCAAATGTTTTTCTTGTACTTGGATCTAACCCTCTCAAAGCTATGTGGCACAGTACATAGCTAGATAAGTGCTCAATATTAAGAGCATTAATAGCTCGGTACGAGTGATCAAAAGTTTCGATAAAATTGTTTAAGTTTGTAGGAGACTCTGATTTTAGCGCGGGAAAGTTAAGCATCTTATCTAGGTATTTACCCACGAGCATTCTATTATCTTGATATTTATCTAACAAGGATTGCCAGACTACCTCATAGTTACTAGCAGTTATAGGTACACTTTTTACGATGCTAAGCGCGGAACCTTTTGTGCACGACAACAGGTAATGAAATTTGTCTATGTTTGAAATTCCAGTATGATTGTGCACCAAAGAACAAAATGTTTCATAAAATGTAGTGAAACTCTCAATATTGCCATCGAACGTGAATAACTCGAGTTTGGGCAAACGCGGACGAATTTCACCGTTATGATTTTTATTAGAGGCACTTGGTGACACGTCAGCCATCTTGTATTGGCCGGCACACAATTTTACGTGAAAGAATAAGTCATCAAAGCTTTTTAAGTCGTTCTCAGAGAATTCTGTTTCGGGATTTAATATTAATTGCAGTTCATATACATCTAAGCAAATGGCTTCAAATGATTCCCGCAATGATTGTACCTCTGAGGCACGCAATAGAAACATATCTTTTATGTTAGGTTGAGTATCAAGTTTTTTCGACAAATCATAAACCTGCTGCATTTGCGAAAACAAACGTTGTTTTTTAGCTATTGACTTGTTTAAATTTCTAACAGCTTCTAGCTCTTTCCTTGATGGAGCCTTTTCTGTTTCGGTAGACATATTATGGAAGCGTAAAGACTAATAGGGGGAAGTGCCTAGGTATTCAATTAGAATTAAGTTTGTAATAAAACAAGCACGGCTTGTGAATTTGACAAAGCTTTGTGCACACGGTACGCAAAGACTTTGTCGCTGTTCAAAATGGCGTTTTACAAAGAAAATTACCAACGTGGTAATTATGCGTAGTGTGACAAATTTACGCAAGAATAAGGAATGAAATGGATGATTTTACGAAAATCTATCTATTTTAATCGTTATAGCCGGCTCGAATGACCAAAATGTGGAGTCTGACTAAGTCGCTGGTTGGTAAAAAAAATATATCGAAGGACCTTAGATGAAATCTGATTAATGCTGTACGACGAGTAGATACCTAACCACAGTAATAAGGGAATTTATAGATCTTTGCTCGTTACACAGGGTAGATAAAATAGCTAGACCACTGACCTGAATTCCCGAAACCATGTGAGGATCCAACTTCCAGAACAGCCACAGCACTACACTCGCGAGTGTTTAATAAAGTTTTTAAAGTTATTGCACGGCAATACACAGTATTCGAAGAAATGGAAGAAATGTTCAGATTTATAAGATTTTTGCGTAAATATGTCCACCTCGTACGACGGTTATGCTTGAACAGGATGGGGCAAAGTCTATTTCCTTCACTCGTTCGTTGGCAGGTCGTTATTTTCCAAACAGAGGGTATCAAAAGTCGGTTGACAGCCTAACTAAATTAAACTACCCTATGTTTTTCTTTGAGCAAAGATCGAACAGTATTGTTATTCTGTAACTAGACAATATAAGCTATGTTCCTTAATAAATAAAACGTAAGATATTTATGTTTTTAATACGAAACAAATAGCAAGAAAACTTGTCCATTTTCGCATAAAAATATGCAAAATGAGATTGGCTTTCATTTCATTTTAGGTAAGTATTTCGAAAAAAAAAACTATTTGGGAACCAAGATAAATACTATTTTAACACAAATAATGCAATATTATAGTGGAAATATGCTTGAATTAGAAATTATTTTGGTATTACGTTTGTATGAAGAATTCGTCCCTCCGGAGGCCGGAGGATTGTTTAGTGATAAAGTATGTTTTTTTAAGTTTTTGGGGGCTGTGGATTTTGTTTTTAAATAAATAAATAAAACAAATAAGATAACAATAGAATAAATAATCATTAAGTCTAAATCAAATGCTGTGTCCACACACTGGAGCAACACGTTGGACAAAGTGTGTCCACATTGGGGACACACGCCCTGCCACAGTTTGTAGGATGCTGTTGTGACTCGCCCTCGTCCTGCTCATCAGGGATGCTGTTTTCTTCCGAATGACAGCGTGAAAACCGCCAGTTCGATTCTGAGCAAACATCTCTGAGGCACTACAATAATGGGGAAGGCTATGAAGTGAGTGAGTGCACTTTGAGTGCTGAAATCACACGTTATGTGTTTTCTACAAGTGACTAATATGCGTAAATCCACACTAGCGCAGCGGCTGAGAAAATACAGATCTGTGTGACTCAGCACAGCTGTAATATTTTTCGAACGAAACGCATGTGCGGCGCAACACAACCGCTGTGTAGAGCGGCAGCACGAATGGCTTAGGTTAAAAAAAGATCGCAGTCGAAGTGTTACGCTCGAGAAGACTTACGCTCTTAGCAGTTAAGAACAGAGCAACGAGTCTATAACCAACCGACCAGAGAGGATTATGCTCTCTCCTACACAGTCTATAACTAACTGACCAGAGCGGCGAGTCCTCAGCGTGTCCGCGCTCCTCGGTGTCCGAGTGGCACTGCATCATGCGACACGACCCGCCGCGCCCGAGGGTTATGCTCTCTCCCTCGCTGTCGCTGCAAGATGCGCATTCGAGGATCGACGCGGAGTGGGCGGCGTTGATGGCAGTTGCGTCCATTTGTTCTGGAAAGGAATGGAGTAAATTAGTAGAAATGGGAAGAAGTAATAAGTGAGTTATTAGGGCGCCATCTTAGTTCACCGTTTAGCAGATACAGAATCTGCAGAGGAATACTCGACAAGTATGATTTATTTGACCAACTAGTAAGCACTATAAGGACAATCCCTCCAACCTTCCCATGGTCCTGCCAACCTTGCGGTTATACGGACCGAAACTGTGAGAAAAGTGGCACTCGGGTGACTCCAGACTCTACAAATCCTACGCACTTTGTCCCGAACACTCTCCCCTTCTGGGGCATGCCACATCACATTACAGACTTCATTGCCGGGCTGCTCCACCCCAGCTCGGTGCTGCTCTGTGCCCCCCCCCATCCCTGTTCGAAATCGTGTACTCCTCAACGCGCCTGCTTTTGTGCCAGATTTTGGCGAACCTTTTGAACTTTCCAAAATTGGCCGCACTACTAACAAGATCCGAGTGGTAAATCGGTCCCTCATGTCCCCCCTCCCTAACTATCCCCCGCAATAGCGCGTCCCTTTCCACCGCATACAAAGGACAGTCCCACAGAATGTGATCCCTCGTCTCTCTCATCTCCCCACGCACGCAGCTGTGTCGCTCAGTCTCATGTCGCACAGACGCCCCCTGAAGCACCCGTGGCCCGTCAGGAGCTGCGACACCTTGTGATCAGGTTCCACCCAGTGCGCTCTCATGCGCTCTCCCACATCTGGGAAGAACCTGTACAAGTCACGGCACTATAAGGACAGTCTACGTATCCATCCAATCACAAACCGCTTGAGTGACGTATTGCGTTGTTTGTATTTTTGTATTTATTCAAAGCATTACAACTATTTTCACAGGTATCACCTAATACAATAGTGTAGTCAACTTAATTAATCGCTAGCATCGAATTTAATAAAACTAATAATCAAATATACACATGTCAATGAGCAAAAGTAATCCAATATAAATGTCAATAAGCAAAATAAAATAAAATATAATCACAAATGTCCTCAATAAAAATAGTTCAATACCTCAATGAGCAAAATAAATTCAAATTGACAGTAACATACACTAAAATATTATTATTTACCATAACATAAATTGAATAGTATAGCCCTTGCGAACTCGCTCAGTGAACAGTGGAATACATCAGTGGTTTCTGCTACCCGATTTAATAACTGTATGGTTGTTACGCTGGCCACACACTGACACACGGTGAGCCAACCGCGAACAGGCAGCTAAGTACAGTATAATGATATGGATTATATTTAACCCTTAATTACACGCGTAGGGGTTTAACACCCCAGCGAATTTTTTGATCGTCTCTAGTTACTGGAGTTTCGAATTTACAACGCTAATTTTTAAATCTTAATCATAAGTAATAGTCTGATTTTGCATGTATTTGTATGATTTGGATGGAAAGCACGCCACGCGAGTACTTATGTATGTTTTTATGCGCGAGTAACTAGAGCTACTTACTGAAGGGATCCACGGCAATAGGCGAGATTTGTTCCGGCTCTGATGGGTCGCTGACCACGGACACCGATGAAGCACATGACGTGGTCCGGGGGCGTTCTGGCCTGGAAAGTTGGGGAAGGCTTCAGTCCCGTCGAAATCGAAACATTTTGGGGATATTATAAATTTATATATCTAATTAAATTTCTTTTTCTTTTTGCCTTCTGCAACTACGAGATGCATATCATCAAGCAATAAGAATTTATAATAAGTTACCCAATGAATTTAAATCTATGCAATATAATTTATTTAAAATTAAGCTTAGAAAGTGGTTAATTGATAGATGTTTCTATGACATGAAAGAATATTTAAATTATAGGACATTTTGATAAAGTTGTAAAATTTTCTTTCTGACATTTTAGTTATCTACATTTTATGATTATATAATTTTTTTGACATAATTTATAAAGCCTAAGAATATTGTATTGTAGCTATTAAATTTGTAACAATTTTGCATGCCCCGACGAGGCAGAATGTATAGGAACCTTATTATTAAGAAGATCTATTGATCTATTGTACCGACATTCCTGCAAAAATAAATGATTTATGATTTATGAGTACATAGCAGCTGGCGGCTTAGTACGTTTTATTGCACTTCTCCTTCGTCCAGTACTTTACGCATTGTCTTCGCCCAAATTTCCGATGACAAAAGCTTTTGCCTTTACAATATAATTAGAAAGTAAGCCTTTCTATTTTTGACGACCTTTGTGGCGCGGTGAGCGAAGGTCCGCCTGCAACGCAGGAGGTTGTGGTTTTGATTCTCGCCTAGGGACAAATGTTTTTACGATATGTAAATATTTACCCATAATATGTACCCATAACACAAGCTCCACGTAGCAGCACGTAGTGTAGGACGCCCTCCGACCAGGTAGGATGACGACTTGCGAAAGACTGCAGGCAGATGCTGGATGCGGCAAGCTGAAGACAGGGCGCTATGGCGCTCATTGGGGGAGGCCTATGTCCAGCAGTGGACTGCTATAGGCTGATGATGATGATGATGAACACAAGCTCCGCTAGCTTGAAGCTAGATAATGCTGTCTGAATGGTCCAGCATTATTTATTTATAATGATATACTTACTTGACATAATGCTGTAGCTGGTTCAGCAGTGTCTCCGTACTAATGACGGGCGGCGGCGGCGCGGCGGCGCGCTGGCGGGACAAGAGCGCGTTGCGGGCGTGCTCGAAACATAGCCTGGAACAATACATTGTCATTATTTACTCATTATCCTGGATCTGGGGTAGAATAGGCATTTATTTTGACACAAGGAGTCGGATAATCATTTTATTGGTAATGAAATTAGTCGATAAATTATGAATGAAGGTACATAATAACAATTAATAATATAATGTACTGTAAAATTATAATAATAACCAATACTATTGGATTGTATGACGACCGATGTGGCGCGGTGGGCGAAGGTCCGCCTGCGACGCAGGAGGTTGCCGGTTCGATTCCCGCCTCGGAACAATTGTGTGTACTATCTGCAAATATTTGTTCCGGGTGTTCTTGTCGTTTTCTATGTATAATAAAAAATATCTATCTATGTAATGTATTGTATTATATATATCAGTTATCTATTACCCATAACACAAGCTTTGCTTACCATGGGATTAGATAATTCTGTGTGGATTGTCCAGCATTATTATTTATTATTATTTGTATTTACTAATAAAATAATTAACAATAATTAAAGTCACAATTTTCTCTACAGAAAATCCTCGTCAAAAAAGTCCCGAATGCTATTGTTCACGCCGAACCGTTTCCGAACGCGTCGACGCGTCAGTGGTTTCTGAACGAACGAGAGAAGAGAGGGTCCATACATCACGTTATATTTGAACCCGCCTATAGAGAGCCGCAGCCATGACGCGACAGAGAGCACCAATCACAAGGGCTATAAATCACGTCATATCTATAATTCGCTCTGAACGATTTTTTTTTTTTTTTTATGAAATGATATGAATTTATTTGTTATAAGACTTACACAGAACATAATAAACTTAATCTAAGAGGAAACGTGCGGTAAGTGTGTAAGTCTAGTAACAAAATGTCTTTGCCTCAGCATGAGTTGAATGACTAGCATGCTAGCATCCATCGCTGGTCTTCCGGCAAAGCAACTTGTTGGCGTTACGGACTGACTACTCACTACCGCTCATTTTACCATTAGAAAGCGATGTTATTTGTGAGTCTTTGCTTTGCATCAAGGCTAGAATTTGAAAAACGATCCGATCATTTTAGATAAGGGAGATTTGACGTGGCGTAGGGGAGCTGAGCCCCCCATTAATTGGGTCCTTGACGGGGATTCTCTATCTACGCTAGACGGCCACTGGGGTACTCACGGAGCATCCCTCTGGTCGTGGCTGGGCGCGGGCATGGGACAGCGGTCCCCGTTGGCGTAGGAGTGCGCGCACTGCACGTAGGGCGCTGTAGCGTCCTGCAGAATGTGCGCGGCGCAGTACTGCCGCCCTGACACCACGGTGCCCCAGCATTCGTAGCCGGGGTAGCCGCATGTCCGGCTGCGGGTTGCAATCTCCTTCTTCACCTGGAACAAAGATTTTTGTATTTAAATATAAGTGATATAAAGCTGCGCTGTCACAATTTCTGCGTGATTTTACCATATTTTCTAATCGTTTAAACCTTCCCTGGACTACGACAAACATTTGAAAACCAAAATCTCCTAAATCGGCCCAGCCGTTCTCGAGTTTTAGCGAGACTAACGAACAGCAATTGATTTTTATATATAATAAAGATGAGTGAATAAGGAGGTAGGAAACACCACATTTGTACTACAAAAACAGACATTACTTAGTAGCTTACCTAGCTACTAAATGTGTCTGTTTATGACATTGAATTGAAGGTCATTCTGCTTGCTCTCATTAGATCTGTTCTCTAGACTCTTTAGCAAAATATTACGCTGAGCAAAGGCCTTTTTGACATGATGCAGCACCTGACATAAATGATTTGTTTATATATTATACGGAGATGGCAGAATGAGCTCGACCTGTTCAATAAAGAGTGGGCCCTCCTTGCTGAGGACCGAGATGAGTGGAAGAAGCGGAGGGAGGACTTTGCCCTGCAGTGGGACACTCCGGGCTAAAATAATATAATATATACACCCGAGGATTATACCCGCTATGTGTAGCCCTCGCCTTTAGACTAACTCTCATAAAAAGCCTCTGTGCTGATCGGCTTTGGCCCCACGCAAGCCTTCCAAAGGACCGGGTCACTTTATGGCCCGAGAACATGGACATGAGAAACACATAATAATGATCTAATACCGACCTCCAACTCCTCCGACTCCTCTTCTGGTTCCTCATTCTTCATATTATTCTTGAGGTTCGGTAGCATGTAAGAAAATACACAGCAAAGAGTATATAATAAATACTGTGTATAGTAAGTATGTATGTTACTGTATAAGACTTGTTATAACCAACCTCCTGCTTCAATTTCTCAGCTTCTTGTTTCATCAACATCTTAAGTTGCATGTAAAAAATACATAGCATGATAAAATATTATATAATAAATAATACGTACGTTAACAAAAGTAGAATCTTTTTTTTTAAATTAAGTTAGAACTAAATACACAGAAACAAAAACACATAATTACAAATACAGGTATTTTTATATACCTATCTGTTCTCATTACACTGCACAGTCATTCATTCGATTGTATCCAAATATTATGCAATCACACATCATAATCATGTCAGTTTATCGTTCTTCTGGTCGCCCCAAAGGGTAATACTGAAAATCAGTGTTTTTCTCTTTTTTTTTTTTTTTTTTTTTTTTATTCAGATTTTACAACCTTTTAACAATGTTTATGTCGGTTGACTTAGTAACAGTGAAGAAACTTAAATTAACAAAACAACCACTTCTGGAATTAACAAAACAAAAATAACACTTAATTAAAACAAACACTTAATTAGAACTATATTACTTAATTAGTTACATATTTTAATCATTACTTAACTTACTACCTATGTACCTACGTTTTGCTACTTATGAAGCTAAGTTGCCACTTGAGCCAGCACAGTTCGCTAGGTCAAATAGCAATCTAGCCTCTCTGGAGTTGGGATAAGCTAGTATTTGTTGGAAAGCTCCAACATCAACAACATTGATGTTGAGTTCCTGGAGTACTAGCTGGCGCTCGGCCTGGTTCCGGACGCACTCCACCAGCACGTGGTACACGTCCTCCGGCTTGTCGCACGTCTCACAGTTGGGTGATGTTACTTTGCCCATTAAATACGCAAATTTCTTAAGTGGCATGTGTCCGGAACGAAGCCTGTGCGCCGCTACCACATCTCCTCTGCTAATGTCGCCCATGAACCACGGCGAACTAGGAGGCTGACTTTGTATAATTTTATACCAAATTCCTTTTGTTTTAGACCGTTCGTCGAAGTATTCTCGCCAAAATGTATTACATAAACTTCTGTATTTAGCTGTAAGTTCTGAATGCGATTCTAAAATGTAAGTTTCCGTGCCATCTGAGCTAGCTGCCCTCGCTAGTCGGTCAGCCTCCTCGTTCCCCGACAGGCCTATATGCGACGGGATCCACTGTAAGACAACTGTAATATTGCTTTCAGAAAAATCCTCTAATTTTCTGAGCACATCATACGCAATCCTAGTGCCTCGATTACCTTGAACACAACTGGTTATATGTTGTAAGGCACTTTTGCTATCGCTGTAAATGACAATTTCCAAGTGAGAGTCTACGTTGTATTTAAGATACGTCAGGGCTTCCGATATAGCAAATAGTTCCAAAGACATGATGGACACATTAGACGTGTTTCTATAACATTCCCCGCGCTTATAATATGAGTCATAGAAAGCCGCGCCAGACGCGCCAGTGCTCTTTGAACCGTCAGTGAAGATTTTGAACCAGTTCCTATATTTCTGGTCCAATTCGCATAAAATGTCGTTTTTTAATAAATTTTGATCATAATCTTTTTTCGCCAATTGAACACAGTCTAAACTATCTCTTACTATATATTTTATGTTAATCTTCGATATCCATGATTTTAGCAAAAACATTTCAAGTGGGTTAGAAGATGTAATTTTTTCTTTGTCTATTAGGTTAAATGTACTAATTAATAACGGTTTCCTTTTATTCGACCAATATATATTTTCACCAAGAGCACTGAGCGATTTCAAGCTGTTTGTTGTGGTGCCGTTCGTCCAAGATTTCGCTTTAAGACAAAACTTAAAAGCCAGATATTGCCTTCTTACTGCTAGTGGAGGAATACATATCTCGCTTTCCATCACGTGTATTGGTGTTGTTTTTATAAAACCACCTATGATTCTAAGAGCCTGATTTTGTATTTTATCTATTTTATAAGTATGACATTTAGCGCTATTGTCGTATAAGTAGCTTCCAAAATCGATACGACTTCTTATAAGGTTGATGTAAAGTCTCCTTAAGTGTTTGGGATGGATCCCCCACCCAGAACCGGCTAGAACTTTCAAAATATTTAAGAACTTTTGTGTCTTTTCACTTACTTCGTTAATATGCCTACCCCATCGAAGCGATCGATCCAGCCAAATACCTAAATATCTAATGTTCGCTTCGCACGATAACGGTGAATTATTTAAATTTAATTCTATTTGATGTTTTCTGTGACCCCTACTGTACAAACAAAATTTGGATTTATGAGCCGAAATATCTAAACCGATTGCAATAAGGATTTGAGCAATAATATCTAGTGAATTTTGAATGCTTGATATACAATTTTCTACTTTCTTGTCACTTGTAAAAATAACGAAATCGTCTGCATATTGTGCAATTTGTGATGAAACACTGCTATTAATCTCATGAGTTATTATATTAAATAACAATGGAGACATCGGGTCCCCTTGGGCTAAGCCCTTGGAGGTCCATCTCACCAAAATCGAGTCATCCGTATCGTCAAACACATCTATAATTTTCAAATGCCGTTCACTCAAATATTCCCATAGGTAATTACATATTGTCGCGCCAACATTCATGCTATCTAACGTCATTACAAGCCTATCAACAAGTACATTGTTATAGGCGTTCTCAAGGTCAAGATAACATGCAAGGGTAGGTATGTTTTTAGTAAAACCTGCTTGTATTGTTGATACCAATCGAGTAACTGAATCGAGACAGGACTGAGCTTTTCTAAAACCGGTCGTATACGGCGATAAAATTTTATTTCGTTCAATGAACCATTCTAATCTCTTTGCTAACATCAAATGAAAGATTTTACATAAACAAGATATCAAGGAAATGGGTCGTAGTTTGACCTCCAAAGGGTCAGAACTACCTACTTTTGGAATAGGAACGATTTTAATGTCTCTCCATTGTTGTGGTATTAATCCCGAAATAAAAATATCATTATACAAAGTCATCAAAATATTTCTTCCTATCAAAGGTAAATTATAGATCATAGAATATGTTATGTCATCTTCCCCGGGGGCTGAGTCCTTTTTTTTTAAACATATCTCTAACTCCTGTAGAGAAAAAATATGTTCCAATAAATGATTACTAGATGTGAAGCTAGGTTTACTAATTTTAACAAAGTCGGGCGCTAGATTACATAACAACTCGTGTTTCTTATCAGCCGGCGCTTCAAACCGGTTTTTACGATATCCCTTTATCCAACGCATTCTCCGCCACATATCTGACAATGAAGTTGACTCATTTGTGGAATTACAGAACTCTCGCCAATTATTTGATTTTGCCTTAGATAATTCGGTTTTCACTATTTTATTCCTATTTTCTAAAACTAATAAATTATTAGGCGTTGGATTACGACGAAATGTGCTTAATGCGAAACGACGTTGAGCTACGAGCTTAGATAATTCTGCATTCCAATATGGTTTAGGAGTAAACTTGGTTTGAGGATCAGTGTTTATTTTTAACCAAGGAATGCTGCTATCGGCCGCTTGTTTAATTATACCTACAAATGTGTCATACTTTTTTTGTACGGTGTATTCGCTACTATGTGGATAGCTGCAATTAATCGAGTCTTCTACACAATTGGCATATAAAGTCCAGTCCGCTTTTTTATAATTTCGTTTTTTAATAAAATGAGATCTATCCTGAAAATGGGTACATATTTTGAGTATAAAGTGATCACTACTTAAATTTTCATTCAAAACAGTCCAAGAAAAATGTATTACGATGTCTGCAGATGCAAACGTTATATCGGGCGAAGATTTTTGTAATAAGTTATTTACATATTCAGTTCGCGTTATACTACCATCATTCATGTAAATATATCCATGTTCCAAAGACGAATCTAAAAGCTGAAAACCTCGTGTGTCATTTTTATACGACCAATTTCTATGATGCCCGTTAAAATCACCTGCTATTAATGTTTTACTACTAAATTTAGAAAAAAGTTCGTCCCAGTCCGCCTGGGAAGTATAGACTGATGATGGACAATACACACATACGACTTGTGAAATAAATTGGCAATTTAAGACTTTTACGGCTATAACTTCAATACCTGAATTCGTTAAATCAAGAGGACATACCTGTACTCTAATAGATCTGTGTACGAGTATACCTACTCCACCATACGAGTCGTCGCGATCTTTTCTGTACCAATTGTAGTCTCTAATATTAATGTTTATATCCTCATTCAGCCACGTCTCACTAATGATAGCTATATGCACTTTATGCTGAAACAGCATACACTCAAGTTCAGTCTGTTTTGGCTTGATGCTCCGAGCATTCCACTGGACTATATTGATAAAACGTTGACTAAAACAACTGCTATCCATTTGAAAAAATGGACAGGATTTTATCAAGATAATCCCCCAACTTGAAAAACTCGGCTACATACGAGTAGCATTCCTCGAACAATACAAACAAACATTTATTTATTTTTTCTTCCAGTGATTTCTCTGACCTAAATATTTCCCTTAATTTATTATACAGTCTCACAAAACTAAATTTCTTCTTCTTGGATTTTTCTTGGGTTTCTTTTACTATGTTTATAGTACTTTCTGTTTCTATTTCATCTTCACTCTGATTTTGACTATTTTTCCTATTCGCTTTCTTCTTCTTTTTCTTCTTCAGAGGCGGCCACTCAGGTTCCGCTCCAGATCCTTCCCCCGCAGAGCAATTTCCCTCATCCCTTCTCACGCCATCCATCTGTGACACTGGTTTCGATAGCAAAGCGTCTCTGTACTTTCTAGATTCTAATTGTGACGCAGTTTGTTCAGTCACCTCCATCGATTCTAAATCTATAACGTAGTAATCTTTTTCATCCTGTTTCGACTTTTCTTCGTATATCTGCCAAGCTTTCTTGTACGAGTGATTTCCGTCACGCATGATTATTCTTATGTCTTTCTCTTTGCGAAATACCGGACATTTAGACTTCTCGAGCGACATATGATCGCCTTTACAGTTAACACATTTAAATTGCTCAGTTTCACAGTTTGCATGGTTACGACCACACTTAGGGCAAAAGATTTTGTTCAGTGGACAATACTTAATTCTGTGCCCAAATCTCCAGCAGCCAGAACATTGCGACACCGGGAATATGTACGGTTCCACTTCAAACCTGCAACCATATGCTTCGACATATGGAGGAATAGTGGCACCTTTGAAACAGAAGCGAACTGTTTCGCTATCTACCCATTTGCCGTCTAAGGTTTGCCGTTTCAAACGATTAATCGATATGATTTCGTATTCACAAACAAATGTTTTTTTTAACTCTTCATCATCGATCTCTAAGTCTACTCTCCTGACTATTCCATAGCGACTATCCATGTCATCCATCCCTTGGCATTTGAATCCTTTTGCCTGAAAGTCCTGGTTCTTCATTAATAATTCCGCCTTCTCTTTGTTTTCGAACGAAATTACGACCTTATAGGCACTCTTGTATTTAATTTTAATGATATCCCTTATCTCGAGAACTCTCAATAATTTGGCCAAAGCCATCTGTTTCGGCAATGGATCCGTCGATGACACATTCACGTCGTACGACTCATAAGCAGGGGCAGGTGACCGCACTCGCGCCCGGACTCCTATTGTCTTCTTATCAGTCGTACCGGTAGGCCTCGACATATCAATCCGTTCTACACCGTTCTTGTTGTTTCGCCGTGATTTATATTTCTTCACTGGGCTGAATTCCTGGTTATCGTCTGTCTCAATTTCCCCGTCGTCGTAAGAGTGTGGCAGATCACTCAGCCGTTTCAGTCGTTGCAGAGAACTATCCGACAAGATGTTCTCCGGCGAACGTATGTAGTCTCTCTCATCGATCTCAATATCTACCACCTCTTCCGCCATCGTGGCAAAAACAGCGCGCGCGCGCGCGCGCGTATTTTACAACACAAAATAATAGGCGATATGCGTGCACACTCCGTAGCGATCGGCGCGCGACTGGTTTTTCTCTTAGAGCAAAGCTTTTCGCTGAGCTATTACCTTTTTGACAGGCTGCAGTACGCACACAATTTTTAAATCTCCACTTTTTAATTATTATTTTTTTTATAATAGGTATTTCTTATTGTTTACTATTACTTCTACTATTGTTACCTTTATATCATGTGCTGCAGTGTCGAATAAATGCTTTATCTATCTATCTAACCAAGTGCTTTGAGAAACTCACCATAGGCTATTAAATAATTATAATAATAAATAATAATAATGATGCTGGACAATTCACACAGCATTATCTAGCCCCATGGTAAGCAGAGCTTGTGTTATGGGTACTAGATAACTGATATACATAATACAATACATTACATAGATAGATATTTTTTATTATACTTAGAAAACGACCAGAACACCCGGAACAATTATCTGCAGATCGTACACACAATTGTTCCGAGGCGGGAATCGAACCCGCAACCTCCTGCGTCGCAGGCGGACCTTCGCCCACCGCGCCACGTCAGTCGTCAAGCTTTTATTATTACTTATTATATTAGCCTACCTCCACTCTCAACCTCATTTCTTCTTGCTTCTTCAACGTCTGAGTTTGATAGCATGTAAGAAATAACATAGCACAAGATATTATTAAATAATACTTCTCTACAAGACTTATTGTGGCCATTTGGATTATATTACCTATCACTTATTAAGAACATAAGGCGCTTATTAATGTACATAAAATTCATATAATTAGTGACTGTCGAAATATCAAACGTAGAAAACGTAAACGACGTACTCGGTAAAAGTAGTGTAGGACGCCCTCCGACCAGGTGGGATGACGACCTGCGAAAAACTGCAGGCAGATGCTGTATGCGGCAAGCTGAAGACAGGGCGCTATGGCGCTCTTTGGGGGAGGCCTATGTCCAGCAGTGGACTGCTATAGGCTGATGATGATGATGATGAAATATCAAAAATTCCATTGGGGATTTTGTGATACCAGTTATAAGTATTTTTTATGTATTTGTACTTATTAGTTTTATTTTATATTGTTTACGCAGAGATACGAAGTTGCCCTTGGTGGCCACCAAACTCTATTTTTGAAAGAAAGAAAGAAAGAAAATATTTTTATTCACCTTAAAACTTACTATACACAACAAACTTAAACTACGCAAATTATTACTACCTATATTACAAATTATTGTGCGTAGCAGTGCTCATGGCAAATATGGCCTTCACTCAGCATTGTGCTGGGTGGGCACCCGTGAGTGAAGGCCACGAGTCGCGCGGATGCCCGCGGCGCCGCGGGAATTCCGGCGAGCCTAATATGTCCACCCAGCGCTGATTGTCAGTGAAGACCAGAGGGATCGTGTCACGTCACGGTCGTCAGGAGCGTGATGTCTGCATCTCTAGTTCTCTTCCGAAACCTTACTCAATAAAACTATTCAGAGGCATATATAAAAAGCTTACAATATGTATCACAAAATCCCTAATGGAATTTTTGATATTTCCTTTGTTCACTTAATAATAAGATAAAATAGGTGGCGGCGCTAGTGTGCCTCGCGGTACCGCCTCAAAAGGAAGTGTACATATCTAACTTTGCACGTACATAGACATACATATACTCCGATTTAGAATCCAAGATATTTTATGTCAGCATAGACATTTTTGAATGAAAACTTAACAATAACAGAAAACAACGAGGTAACAGCAAGGTTATCTTTAAAAACTAAAAAACAAACTTCGACAATGCATAATCTCACATGTGGAGTAAAAAAATGAATTCCAAAACTAAAGATTATATAACTTATATTAAACGATGAATGAAATCTTTCAAAAACAAAAATGGTTTCGAGCTTCTATGCTTAGCTTCGATGACACCAATCAGTGGCGTAGCTAGGTGGACAAGGGCCCCGGTGCATAGAAAAGGAATCAGGCCCTCACCGCCCCTCTTTACAGTTTCCACGTAGCAATGAACATCATACATTAGAATAGATGCAAAGTAAGAGCGAATGAAAAATTAACTAAAAAGTTGACGGGTGGAATAGTCGAATTGATCTCACGACCGTCAAGGGCGTCAAGCACGGGAGCTTATCGCTGATACAGTGTGCTACGGACGTACTCAACCAAACTACCAAATAACAATAACAAAAAAATAGAGAATTCTGTGATTGTTGATGTTCATTTAAAATCATTAAAAAAACACTTGTGAGCAGGCTTGAAGCCTAGCTTCGGAAGCTGGCTGACCCTATGGCTCAACTCACACCAAAAGAGCGTCGAAGCGCAGCGCAGTTTCAGTGTCATATGAATTTTAACTTTATTTTCATTACAATAAAACTTATTATCGAACGAGTCGCGCGGATGCCCGCGGCGCCGCGGGAATTCCAGCGAATTCGACTCGTTTCGAGTTTCTCATGCGATAATAAGTTTTATTGTAATGTAAATTGTAATTAAAATTCATATGACACTGAAACTGCGCTGCGCTTCGACGCTCTTTTGGTGTAAGTTGAGCCTATCTTTTCAAAGCCTAGATTAGAGGGCCCCCTGAGCTCCAGGGCCCTGGTGCACTGCACCGCCCAGCCCTACGTTAGCTACGCCACTGATACCGGTTCTGTAATCCCTTTGTATACAAAAAATATCCAGGTTTAAATCACTAACCTCTTCTTTCGATTGTTTCGACTCCTTTTTTTTCGTCTTCTTAGGATTTGATGGCTTGAAATAAATGCGCATGATATACATAATTATCATCTTAAACCCGTACCTATATGTCCACCGCTGAACAGAGGCCTGATCCAAACGACGTTCGATCGACTTCCTGCCATATAAAGTAATACGATTCACGATTTAAAACTGGGGATTATTTTGACAAGATTCTTTGAGCAAAGTCGGTTTCGGGCGTACCCGAAAAGGCGCCAGCAATTTCATTACTAGGTCGTGTTTGGCGGCCGTCAATTTCTATTTGCTGCAAAACATGACAGTAATGATATTAATAAAATATTTTTTTAATATATTTTATACATCTTGTTGCCCAGCTACTAAAAAAATTACAACTTGAAACTTACTATTTTAAGGAATGAAATATAATATGAATATTATAAATAAATAATGCTGGACAATTCACACAGCATTATCTAGCCCCATGGTAAGTAGAGCTTGTGTTATGGGTACTAGATAACTGATATACATAATACAATACATTACATAGATAGATTTTTTTTATTATACATAGAAAACGACCAGAACACCCGGAACAAATATCTGCAGATCGTACACACAATTGTTCCGAGGCGGGAATCGAACCCGCAACATCCTGCGTTGCAGGCGGACCATCGCCCACCGCGCCACATCGGTCGTGATGTGAATAATGAATAGAATTGTTTTCCCTTTTTCTAGTGGCCAAGATGTATAATGTATTATAAGTTATATTTACAGGTACAAATTCTTACTATATCTTTTGAACTAAGCAGGTTTTATTTATTTAATTTAAGTAACTTGTATATTCGAGTAAAGCACAATACAAGCCTTGGTCCGCACATACTGCCCTGCTGACAACGCTATATATATTATATATATAGCCTCAAGCTAAGCTTGCTTAGTGGTTAGCTTATTTAGTAATTACTAACTATCTAACTCACCTTCATTGACGACGTACCAGCTTCCTGATTTTCCAGAATTTGTGATAGCATGTAATAATACATAGCTTGAGGTATAATATAATACTTCCTATATACCTATACACTAGCCAAATTTGATGTAGAATATGTATACTTAACATAAAAATCACTTTGTTACTAGGTTGCCTGGGGGAAATCGCTGTCTGCGATAAGGCCGCCTATTGTACTTTTAATATGTAATGTTTAGATACAATGTGTTATTATATCTTAAGTACAATAAAGAGTTCATTCATTCATTCATTCATTTTTTGTTGAGAGTGTATAGTGTAGTGTATAGTATTTGGCCTAAACTCATACCCAGCAAGTGGGCATCCATAAATTTGACGCAATAGTCCACTGTTGGGCAAAGGCCTCCCCCTGATCCCTACATACATCACGGTTCTGAGCCAGTTGGACCCACATTTTATTCTATCGAAGGTGTCTAGTTTCGTCTCACCATTGTTTCTTCTGATCTACCGTGTTGCTTTACACTGTTGGGACTCTACTGAATGGTGATTTTAGCCCACAGGTCTAAGAAAGTTAAGCAGTGTTAAACAAGGTATTTTAAACCTAAATACCTATATGTAATAGGAATAAGTTTATTGAATGTTGTGTGTGTCCACCTTTTAAAAGTATATACATATATTAGAACTTTTCTCATGCTAACATTTAATATATAAGCACAATATGTATACTCTTGGTAAATAAATAAATAAGAAAACCTACCTCAGCCCTCAATTTCTCCGCTTCAGTCCTAGATTTCTCAGCCTCCTGCTTCTTAGCCGTCTCAGGGTTGGGAGGCATGATGGACCGGACATTGGTGATGCGAAGGCCAGAGGCCCTGCCTCCTCGGGACAGCATCCTCACCTTTGGCAAGTGCAGCACTGTACGCGGCTTCAGCGGTTGTGACATGCTTGTTGATTTCTTAACTGGAAATAAGAAGAATAAACATCATTACCTATATATTTAAATTGCTGCGCTTTTACAGGGTACATGTAACCACCTCCAAGCTAATAAACACCTAAGCTAAAATGATGTGACAATGTATGTGTACGCAATAAATGAATAACTCAATTATTTGTCTATAATGTAATGTGTAATGGTATAATGAATAAGTATCTATTTTGTTTTAAAAGAGCAGTTTTACGTTGATGATAAATAATTGTTTTTCTTGTAAAAATACTCAAGACTCACGTTGGGCTATTCTAATGTTAAAAGCCGAAAGCTGGCTGCTGGTTCCAAGTTTCAGGGGAAGCATATTTATTTATTGTTTTACTGAATTCTCTCAGGTTTTGAAAGCAATAAACAATGTTTGCGATGGATATTTCGTTGTTGTTACTTTTGTGTTTTTTTCTTTTCCTTGCAAAGGAATATTGTATTTTATTTTGGAAAATTTTCGTAAAGACAAATAAAATCCACGTAGCCGCGCAAAATTTCACTTTATCGAACGCCGGTCATTTCTTTACCTTATTTATTTAGAGGCAAACACTCACCAGGTTTTTTAAAGTTTTGTTGTTACAGTGTGATTCATAATAATAATAAATAAATTATGGCATCATTAGCGGACATTTAAGTCATAATTTAATTAATTTCAACGTAACAAAAAGTAACGTAATTGTAAATAGTGGTGGTCGGCCATTTGCACGGTGTGACACTGTCCATAGGTCCGTAATTTTAATTTGCTTCTATTTTGATGAAAAGTGGATGAATCAACACAAAAATATGCACAAAATGAAGATTATCGTCTATACTACATCAATAAACATAGTGATAAAGTGAAACTTACTTGTGCTTGTTGCAGAACATCATTGTGTCACCGGAGACCTCACTACGTTATCCTCAAACTTTTGCAATGGCGTCTCATTGAAAAAATACCTATCAAAAATTTAGATTGTGAAATCTTTTTTATCTAAGTTCTTCGATGTTCTGTTGTTCATAGAATATTTTCTTGTAATTTAAGTTTATTTTAGCAATTAACAACGGTCAATTTGCCGTAAAATGTTGGACTAATTTGTTAAAAATCCCTCAAATGTTAACTTTGTCTACATCCGTTAGTCGCTGTCATAGCGCTGTCCCTTTCCCACTCAGGCACGTAGACGGAGCATTGCTTTCCGTCGTGCTTTCTCGCGCGCAGTCAGAACATCCGTTCAATGGCTGGAGGGCAAGAAAAATGGTATTTTACAAAAGAACAACTCCAGAATTCAGCAAGCAGAAAATGCGGTTTAGATGCAGATAAGGAACTAGCATATCGGCAGCAAGCCGCCAATCTCATACAGGATATGGGACAGAGGCTTCAAGTGTATCCTTTTCCAGAAAGTGGTGATCCCAGTGCAATGTTTTTGTCGAGTCATGTGTGTGAAACGCGTATTACACGCTCTCATATCGTGTTTTATTTATGAAATGATGATCTAAAGTGTTTAAGACAAGTGTATCAAGCTATAAATCGTGTTGTGACAGTGTGCATTGGCGTGGAGATGACGAAATTTCATAATTATTACGGCGTCACTCAAGCCCCACTTTCGCTTGGATCTCTGGGATTTCCCGCTCGGTGTGAGTACCGCGCTGCATTCTATATGTAAGAGCTTGCTATTCATGAGCAAATCATAGTTTTGGGGTTATTGTTTAGATATAGGTTAGGGTCGGATCACGCGTGGTCTTTTCGAGGTCACAACATGACAGCTGTGCCGTTGAACGCTTGCGCGGGTGACGTAGGGCATAGCTGATCATCGACCTGTCTGCCCGCTCTAAAATTACTCCCTTCAACCGCCGTCCCCGTTCGTGGGCGCGAAACGTGCGTTCTTGGAAAAACAAACGACTCTTGCCTTATCATGTTTTCCTGGTACTCACGTCTATAAACAATGATGATAGTGAAGTAATTTCAGCTATTATCATTCCGCTGTTTAGCGTCAAAAGTCATGTACTTGATGAAAACACATGATTGTACTGATAACCCATCAATTTTGAAATAACATTCAAAAGATTCTGATTTGGATACCTACCTTGTTATCACCATATTGTCAATATAATGTTAGCAACAGCATCATATGATGACAGTTCATTGATCCTTATCTTCCAAGATTTGACCCTTAAAATTGACATTGTAGAGGTTTTCAAACTGTCTGACCTCATTTGACCCTATGTCTGGAAGGCTATGACCTTAACAGACCCCTATTGCTTTTACAGACCCTTATTCACTGTCTGAGTATTCTTAAAAACATTTGCATGATGAAACTGTAGCAGGAAAAACATGTTTACAATATCATAAATTATTTTTATATAACCTTTTATTGGGTTTTCTGAGAGAACTATTGTATAATAACTTTATTTATTGTAGGTATTTGGGTTTTCCCCAAGACTGTTTACTGTGTCAGTTACCTAATAATAATAAATTATCCTCATTCACGGACAAATAATAAATTGATCAAAGTTTTTAATAAGATGAGATCTTTAAAAGGCTTGCTATTTTATAACGGACGGCAGGACATGATGTTCAAGTTGAAATAGATAGAGTTAAGAACTAAATTATGTATGAGTTTGTATATTCCATGCAAATAATGTTGATCTATTAGCCTTCTCACACTCTTTCCAAGTCAAGCATTTAGCATGAATCACTTAATTCGTAACTAACTATAAATATTATTAAAAGCTCATTCAAATCTCAAGTTTTAAGATAAAAGAGGGGAATGAGCCAAAAAGCAGGAAATTAGTCACACAAAATGCAAAACAGCTAAGGTTAAAACGCAGTAAACATGGAATTCCAAGAATTTGCAATCATGTTGTTTATGGCTATGAGTCAGAAGTCACAGTTAAAGCATGTATGAGTCAATTAGGAACACTTGTACCTATAACTGTTGTTTAAACATTGTACCATGACCTCCTTAAAGCCATTTAATTGTGTGAGACTATTTTTGTCTATTTAATTTATATAGCTTATTCTGTCTGAGACAGAATTTGCGCAGCTAAATTTAGGTTCTCAGTACTTTTGGCAGATTGGTTGTATTTATGATAGGGGTCCTGATGAATGGCTGCTCGTGCAATACACCAATGTCAGCCATGGTGGATGTTCCGTTCCCTATTGCTTGTATTATGGGAGGAGTCCGCCATGGTGCAATGTATTAGGGAAATAAGTAAATTTAGGTACATATATAAAAATCTATGATAAGGTAAACTAAAATTCCATCATGGCATCCATTTCAAATTGATCCAAGCGAAGGTTTTTTTGTTTGTTTTGTTGATAGTATAAAACTGACGCAATCCAACAATGAAATGTTGGGAAAATAGGTAAATAAACACAATAAATACCTATCAAATAGTACTTATAGTTATAATTATGTGTTTTGTTGACTCTAGACAATTTTTTTAATAGGTTTTTTTGGTTGAGCTGTACAGACATGGTAATATAATAATACTTATGTTATCTGTTTGTGTAATACAAACCTACTACACTAGCCAAGTAATACTCAAAGTGGTACCTGTGGGGTAACAATAGGTAATAATAAGTACTTTTACACACTAATTGTTGTTTTGGGGTGAATTCCTTCAATGCACATTGTCACAACTTGCTTTGAAAAACCTTCTAACTTTTTGTAAAGAATCTACCTGTGATTGTACCATTTTGCAAAGATATTGTTTGGTTTTTGCCTTTTAACTGAATTGAAGAAAATTATGCAGGTGAATAGAAAAGAATAGAGACTTCTTGTTATTATTGGAATGTATTTGAAGGCATTTGTGGAGGCTGGCATTAGCGCCCAGCGGCAAGCAGGTTTGATTACTGCTTGGGGATAAATGTTTTTACTTCAACAGATATTTCTTCCTATGTTCTGGGTGTTTTCTATGTATTATAAAAAAATATCTATCTATGTAGGAAATATATTGTATTAAGTATATCAGTCATCTAGTATGTATAACACAAGGTCCGCTTAGCTTGGGGCTAGATAATCCTGTGTAGCTTCATTTATAATGGGATATTTACCATGATTAGATTTTTAAGTTTTCCAATATTTCTTATTATTTGACCAGGATAGTTTCAAAAGTTATTCTGTGTAGATTGTCCAGCATTAAATATATTTTATTTATTATACCATCAATAAGTCCTTAACTCAGTGTACCACAGGTCGCAACTATGTATAAACACGGCAATAGTGTACATGCACCGGTTCTACGCGTTTCACTCCTTCACACAGTTCCACAGGAATGCAATAGCTGCTGCAGCTTTATTCCTCGCTGCGAAGGTAACTATTCTTCATTTAATCCAAGACACTACTTACAGTAGTCTTCTAATTCTATGTGGGACCTGCACTATCAACTCAACTTCTTCCTAGATGGCCTGCAGTCTTTCGCAGGTCGCCATCCCACCTGGCACTACACCAGTCTTAATAATAAACGTTTGTGTACCCAGGTGGAAGAGCAGCCGCGGAAGTTAGAATATGTTATAAAAGTCGCCCACGTTTGCCTCCATCGAGGTGAGGGCGTGAGCGCGCTGACCCCGGAACAGTATCAAGAACAGGTGAGTTACTTTTCCTATTCTACCCTCTTCAGAAACAAAATATTATACGTATGAAAATCAGGTCCATATAGATATCGGGAATAGATAGATATACATATTTATTTATTTTTACAACTTTATTACAGTTTACCGTTGACAGCGTCTTAAATCCTAACATAGGTTTATCTGACACTAGGGTTTTATTTTATAACAATACCCAAATAAAATCTATGTTAGCATCGGAAATTAGAGCGGTAGGCAGTCACGCACACAAACACTTATGGGATAATTGATCTTTAGGGACTGGAATAGAACTACCATTCTTCTCATCAGTACCTATAGAAAAAATATCTAGACTTATCATCTGGTCGAAGCGACGACGCGTGACCCGAGAGCTGGTAAGTATCTGGCGCAGCGCATCAGCCTTGTCATACAGCGGGGCAATGCAGCCAGCGTCGCGGGGACGCGCGCCGACTGGTTATAATATTGATATGGATCAGTTGAGCTGCCTGTAGATTGTTTGCAGTTTGTTCCAAGTGTTATAATGAGTTAACCCCTAGACGTAGCTTGTTTTGAACCTTGAACTGCAATCTTCATACAATTGCACCATATTTAGAAAGTCGCAAATATCAAGTAGTGACGCATCGACGCATCATAGGGCATAGGGTTATTTAGGTCATCTACCTTTTTTATCTTTACGAAAACATGATTATAAATTTATAATATTTATTAATTGATTGAATTAATTGATTCCAAGTACTATACTCTATAATATAATGCATGTAACTAGATAAATAATTCATTATCATCCTATAGCAGTCCTATGCTGGACATAGGCCTCCCCTAATGAGCGCCATAGCGCCCTGTCTTCAGCTTGCCGCATCCAGCATCTACCTGCAGTCTTTCGCAAGCCGTCATCCTACCTGGTCGGAGGGCGTCCTACACTACGTTTACCGAGTCACAATTTGGTTTAACTAGAGATTGTCCCTAATTAGTTGACCACGACTGTATGTACAATCATTTTCATATTCATATTTATTTTATTGCATCATTGTGTACATTTATAGGTCTTAGTATCTAGGTTATGTATAAGAAACACAATGGTACCCAAGCAGGGTGTGGCAATATGTACTGTTAATGGAAGTGATCCGGGTTTCTAAAAAGCTTAGTTAAATAGATAAGAGAGAATTTCCGAAGGAAGAAAAAATTTCCACTTGTAATTGCAATAAATATATTTTGACTTTGATAACAGATGATTATCGCTACATAGTATAAACAAAGTCGCTTTCCGCTGTCTGTCTGTCCCTATGTATGCTTAGATCTTTAAAACTACGCGACGGATTTTGATGCGGTTTTTTAATCATAGTGATTCAAGAGGAAGGTTTAAACTATTTGACACATAGATTTCCACGCGGGCGAAGCCGCGGGGCGCAGATAGTATAATTATAACGATCGATCGATTTCACGGGATTCGATTTCATGTTAGTTCGCTAAATCTAATACCTACTTAGATTATACATACGTACATATATGCTAAACAATTCAATATTATTTTCTTCTATCCTTTGTAATTGTATGATAAAACTTTAGGTAAACCTACCAATTGCTAGTAACTATGAAAACATTAAAACTGGGTAGACTAAAGCTACTATCGTAACAATGAAAAAAATCTGATTTAAATCAAATAAATCCGATTTGACTCAAATTAATCGTATATTTTGTTATATTTAAAACTAGCTGCGTCCCGCGGCTTCGCCCGCGTGGAAATCTGTATTATGTCAAATGATTTAAAAAATCTTCCTCTCGAATCAGTCTATCTATTAAAAAACCGCCTCAGAATCAGTTGGATAGTTTTAAAGATAGTATTCTTAAGGACAGACGGACAGCGGGAAGCGACTATGTTTTATAATATGTAGTGATAATCATGATTTGTATCATGTCTCGTAGTCACAGATAATCGTTGTGCTCTTCCAGGTCTAGGCCATTTTATCTCATAATTCCCGTTGGATAGAAATAACCTTTCCATAGAAACAGGCGGGCAGAAACTTTTTCCATAAATTTTGCTAACCTATTTTACCATGAAGGTAAAAACGTTAGCGGTAAATTATAAAAAAAAATCCATTGTTACACATGCATGACCCACATTTCGTCTTACCGCTTAGGATTTAGGCATAGGCGTTTCGCATGGCAACGAAAAGTGAAAGTGGGCCAGTCAAATGATTCGCGCTATGTTCTCGCTGAAAGCTTTCTTATTTCGGACGGTGTGATTGGTTAGTGTTTATTAGGACCAATGCGGAAATAAGATTTATGGATCGTTAGAGCAATGTTTCTTTTAATGACTGGCTTCTGCCCGTGTCTTCAGTCGGGTGATATCTGGAGAGTCGATTAAGATATACGGCGTAGTAGCTTAAGCAAGATTTTAAGAATGCGACAAATTCATTTATAATTTTTAATAACTCACCGATGACCTTTGTCCAGCGCTGGACTAGTTTTATCCGATGATTATGATGACCTCTGTGTTGGTGGAGGTCTGATTGGTGAGGTTGCGAGTTCGATTCCCGCCTCGGTACCAATCCTTGTGCAATATGCAGTTGTTTGTTGGTACAAACTTGCAGTTTTCACAACCATACCATAAAAAACACCTGGGTGTTCTACTTCTGTTTTCTATGCATAGTAAAAATAATATATTCTACAAGCTCTGCTTAGCTTGGAGCTAGATGGTGCTGTGTGAATTATCCAGCATTATTTATTCAAATCAAATCACATTGAGTGCAGACACATTGCAAAGTTAACATAAACAACACAGAAACAAAAACACAGAAAAAACAAAAAATATGAATTGGATATTTATTGCTTTATTTGTTCCTGGTTTGGGAGTTTTCTACATACATATGTAGATGTATTTACTTATAAACTAGATGATGCTCTTTGAAAATTTCTATATATTAATACAATTTAAACATTTTCATCCATCATCATCATCAGCCTATAGCAGTCCACTGATGGACACAGGCACCCCCCAATGAGCGCCATAGCGCCCTGTCTTCAGCTTGCCGCATTCAGCATCTGCCTGCAGTCTTTCGCAGGTCGTCATCCCACCTGGTCGGAGGGCGTCCTACACTACGTTTACCAAGTCGTACAATATAATCCAATCAATATTAATTCTATTTATTTTGTTTGCAGGCCACAGACCTGGTCTTCAACGAGAACGTACTTCTCCAAACGCTCGGTTTCGACGTCGCGATAGACCACCCCCACACGCACGTCGTACGCACCTGTCACCTTGTCAAAGGTGAGGCGATAGCGGGTGTTGTCGCGAGACATTATGTCGCGAGACGTTATGTCGCTGGTCGCCAGAGCTGGTGTCGGAAACGGTGGTTTAATTCGCCGTATACTAATATTTATAAGGATAGATAGATGATAGATCATTCGTTCAAACGGTATACCTAAATCAGTTTGTTCATGTGGCCGGGGGATTTAAACGCAAGATTAAAATAGATTTCCCTAGATCATTCTTTATTCAAAACGTTATACCTAAATCAGTTGGTTCAAGAAGAAGGAATAAGTCCGGGGGATTGAAATAAAACGCAAGAAAAAAGATTTCCCACTTAAAATGTCGTGTTTTGGTCTGAAACTAAGCTCTAAGTCAAGAACCGTATATCAACCTGATGTATGTCGTTCAGGGATTAAACGTTAGTGGGAATTTATCTTTTAAAATAGTATTTAACGACATCAAGTGTAACATTGTGTACCTACGGTGGAAATAAATAAACTAAAGTGTTCTTCAAACACCAATTAAACGAGAAACTAAGCATTTGAATTGCAAGACAAAATTATCTGCATGTTAAACGGAGTTTTGAGCCGTCCTATCTATGTATCAGAAGTCTAAAGTAATTCTAAGTATTGTTAAGATCTGTTTCTCTGCTACATCCTTGGTCGTAAATGAATGTGCGCGTCAGAATTCTTACCAATCTAATAATGAAAATTAAATTCCTGATTCGATTACTAAGCCGACTCAGAAGGTCCTTTTAACTCGTGCATGCCTTGCTTTGATTTAAACAGTTATAAAACCCGACAGTTTTGGAACTAAAGACTACCTTCAAAGCATTCTTATTGAATTAATTTTAATTTCTTAAATACATTTCAAAAGTAGCTACTTCTGAAATGTATTATTATATCAATATCCGTAAACATTGAACAGAATATCCATTTTACCGAAATAAATTGCGGCCGTAACGAAATCTACGCCTACTCTATCCAAATCAAACGAAATTCGAACACACGGTAGAAAACCACCCGTTTTCGATAACCGCTCAACACCGCCATGCGAATAAAAAAACGAGCCCCAACCATCAGGCAATGTATGAAACCCTCTCGACGATAAGGTATGTGCAATATATTATATACCTCGCTGTGTGTCACCCTATCACTCGAACCTTCACTTGTATGTTCCCAGCTCACAACTCCTCTGACTTACGTTACTGGTCTACTCTATACGAACGAAGTTGACGGATAACGTCGGATCGTAAAAAACGAAATGCCGATCCGTACTTTCGGTGGCCTTGCTTTAAAATAAATAAAATAAAGTTTCTTTATTCAGGCATATTGTCCACACACAAAAAATAAAAATATTAAATAAAAGAACCAAGCATAAAACATAAGCTTTGAAAATGATTCTGACGTTTATTTCTTAGAGATCCGAAAAGAGGTGTCAGTTAGTGACGCGCCCGAAGCCACTTGTTGGTGAGGTCTTTCGATTCGTGCGAAGGACGTCATCCGTGAACTTCGTTAGTTTTTCATAGTAGACCTCCTGACATCTAGACAGCATCCTATAGCACGTTTTAGTATATCATGACGCTAGTTAAAATAAACCGGTTTGTTGCTATTTCCGCTTGCTACAAGTTATTTCGTTAGCGGATAACCGTTTTGTCACCATTTTAAGCCATTTTACTAATTGCAATTCAATTTATTTAATTAGAACGTTCATACAAATATCACTTACACTAACTAAAAATGAAGTACTGATAAAAAAAGTTAGTAATGTAATTTTATTGAATTACTTTAGGTATCCATATTTGAATTTTGCAAATGTTTATCTATAATATAAAAATGAATCGCTGAATGTGCACAAATCTCGAGAGCAGCTAAACCGATTTCGCTAATTCTTTTTTTAGAATATTCCTTGAAGTACGATGATGGTTCTTACGGAAAAAAAAATTTTTTTTTTTTTAAATGGCTGAAACAAATGACCGCCCTGGCGAAGCCGGGACGTGCCGCTAGTTGTTAATAAAAATTTAAATGTCGCTAGCAACAAAATATGGATTAAGTTATGCCATACAATTTCATTACTTTAAATTTTCTTTTAATGAAATTAAAAAAAAAAAGACTCGTAATATAGACAAACTTCAAATCAATTGTAGTTTTTCTATTGACATAAGGACATTTATTACTAAAACATTGGACTCCTTGAACAACTTAACATTTTCTTCCACTTACCCCAAACAAGTTTTGCTTGAGGCTCTCATTTATTTGGAACCTGGATAAGACTAAGCCTTATGGATGATCGTTTGTTTGGCGCGAGATACAATACTTGTCTTTAATTTGTTCTGCGTTCTACTAGGAATTAAACTTAACGAAATATTAATTGCCATATCCTATATGCCTCCATTGAATTAAATACTCAATGGTTTATTGCTTATATGTGTACAAATAGGTCTTAAAAAATATATACAAGTCCAACATGCATCCTGCCAGGGCATTATCAGTGAAATCCCATCAAATTTACAAGCTTAAACTTGCTATAAAATAATAATGCATTTAATATTCCTACTATCCGACAATGTTCCTGACTATTGTGTATACCATTCCAGCGCCGAAAGACTTGGCCCAGACGTCGTACTTCATGGCGAGCAACAGCCTGCATTTGACCACGATGTGCCTGCAGTACCGGCCGACGGTGGTCGCTTGCTTCTGCATACATCTCGCATCCAAATGGAGCAACTGGGCGGTGAGTTAACAGATAAAAAAAAACAGTAAAGAACAAAAAAAACAAAGATGCAGATGCACAATGGGCGGCCTTATCGCTAAGAGCGGATGGACGTAGCTTTTGTATAGGTTACTTAAGATGTAGAAGTTACCTCATAAGTTACTTGATGACCTCTGTGGTGGCTGCGACGCAATGTATTCCCGCCTCAGGACAATTGTGTGTACGATATGCAGATATTTGTATGTATAATAAAAAATATCTATCTATATATGTAATCTATTGTATTAAGTGTATCAGTCATCTAGTACCCATAACACAAGCTCGGTAGGTGATGCCGTGTGGATTGTCCAGCATTATTTATTTATTTAAGCTTAGGTTATACCACCACTGTTACTCATTAAATTATTTGTATTTATATACTAGGTATCGAAGTAAAATCAATTTTAATATTTTATTTATATAATTAAGCTCAAATGTGGACACATTTCGTTTAATATTCATTTATTCTCAAAAAGAAAATTTTAAGTCACATGAGAACAGGGTTCTTAGGTTAAGGTTATACATAGGTTGTGGTCATTCAATAGCTGGCTCATTTAACGTGTTCACTTAATAAGAAGTGACTTATCATTTATTTTTATCTTTTACTGTTTCTTTGTCTACTATAAATTTATGTCTGAAATAAACGTTTTGAATTAAGTTATACCACCAATTAACTTACACCACTCCTGTAGGTTTTATAAGGTGTTTATTTTACATCTAAATTAAATACATAGGCCTATGCCCAGCAGTGGGGTACCATAAACCATTGATGATGAACTAACAACCCCTATCTATACTCAGCATGTCCTACAGATCCCGCAGTCCAACGAGGGCAGGCACTGGTTCTCGTACGTGGACCGGTCGGTGAGCACGGAGCTGCTTGAACGACTGACTTCGGAGTTCCTGCTCATCTTCGAGAAGTGTCCGTCCAGGCTGAAGAGGAAAATGATGAACCAGCAGCGAGCTGGTATGTATACATGTCCACCATTTGTTTAATGGTCGGTACGTATGCGACGGAAAATGCGTCGCGTATTTTCGGTCGAGTTACGCCAGACAGGCAAATCCTACTAATATTATAAACGTGAAAGTTTGTAAGGATGGATGGATGTTTGTTACTCTTTCACGTAAAAACTACTGAATGGATTTTAATGAAACTTTACAATAATATAGCTTATACAGCAGTATTACACATAGGCTACAATTTATAAAGATATATTGTATATTATCCAAAATATCTGTCACCACGCGGGTGAAACTGCGGGGCGCAGCTAGTATATAATAAAACATTCAACCGATGATGCATTAGTGTTTCGAGCGTACAGCGCAGCGTCTGTTACGTTTCCGTCGACGCATAGTCGGTCGACGTAACGTGTCGCGATACGTGTATTTTGTATGATGTATTTAAGTAAAAAGTTTATAGATTTTTATATTGCCAGAACAGAGACGAATAGTATACATAAAAAAATACCATAAATGAACAAAGTAACGGACGAAATCGGTCTCCACTCAGCATGTACTATGGTAGAGCAGATCATACCATAGCGCTGGTCTACTTTGGAGATCGAATTAGGGTACTGATTTTAGTATAATATGTCAACAACATTGTATTGTTTGTGTATTTTCAGACACAGGATCCCCTCACTCCAACGCGGCGCACCCGACCTCGTCACAAGCGGCGGTGCCTGGTGCCTCCTCCGCCAAACACGCGCCGCCACCTAGCGATGACTTCGACAAGGCATTTGATAAAGGTAAACAAACCATATTTTCCCCATTATTCAACTAATCAAATTAGGCATCATGACCCCCCCCCCCCCCCCCCTTTAGGATGCAAAAAATCTCCAGAAGTAGAGATTTTTTGTCGGGAATAGTCCTTCGTTCGACCACATTAATGCATATTTGCCTCATTATTAAATTAGGCACCATGCCCGCCCGTCCTAGAGCCCTTTAGTGCGCTAAAAATCTCCAGGTGTTGATTTAAGTGTTCTGTTGTTTTTTACACTTGAGATACAAGTTTCTATTATTTTTACTACCAGTTGAACTTACGTTTTAATTTATAATTCAAGCAGACGAGTGAATTTACTTGGTTTTTTGTAGTAGTACTAGAGACACAAAGATAAGGCATGCCTTTTCTAAACTTCCTTCGCAAAGGCTAGTTTTACCCCAAAAATAACTATTTTAGGAACCTTCTTGTGAGAAGCCTGTGTCGAAACGAAACGTAGGTTGGGTTTAGTTAGCTACACAATTTACATATTTATCCCGTGAACATTCTTCAACTTCTTGCTAGATCGCTATCCGCCTGGATTGACGCAATTCTGCCAATGTCCGTATCATGGTAGCTTGGCAAGCTTGACCGACCTCGAAAAACCATCATCCCTCCAACCTTCCCATGGTCCTGCCAACCTTACGTTTAGACGGTCAGAAACTGTGAGAAAAGACTCACTCGGGTGACTCCAGACTACAAATCCTCCGCACTTTGTCTCGAAAAACCATTAGTAAAACATTGCCTATTATTTTTTTCTTTCTAGAATACGAGCGCGAGCGTCGTCGGCAAGCGGCCCCAATGCCAGGCGGCTACGTGCCCGCCACCGTGCCCGCGCCGCCGGCGCCGCCTCAGCCACAGAAGATAGACTACAACCTGTACAGAGAGAAACGAGAGAGAGAGGAGAGGGAACGGAGGGAGGAGAGAGAGAGACGGACTCAGGTTTGTGTTAAGTTATTTTCGTTTAATTATGTTTCACAGTAAGTTTTTTTAACTTTGAACGCATTCTTGACCTCTGTGGCGTGGTTGGCAAAGGTCCGCCTACGACGCAGGAGGTTGCGGGTTCGATTCCCGCCTCGGGACAATTGTGTGCAGACATTTGTGCTGGGTGTTCTAGTCGTTATCTATAATAAAAAATGTAATGTATTGTATTAAGTACATATCAGTCGTCTTGTACCCATAACACATAAGTATATATTTGATCTAGAAGATATAACATTTAATAAATCGCTAATGCGGCGCTGTGACTTTAAATATTTTTGCAAACTAACAATTGCATATATCTTCCTCAGGCAATGCAACGGCCCGGCGCACCAGTCAGACCGCGAACGGACGCGCGACCAGAAAACCCGCGACCCGAGACTTCCGGCGCGCGACCAGAAGGTGTCCGCACCGATGTCCGACCAGAAGCACGCCCTGAAGCGCGACCAGACGCGAGTATACGACCAGAAAGCGCGACAGTCCCGCCGCACCACCAACGGCCGTCACAGCATCATCATAAACCGCACCACCCCTGGCCGCCCGGTCACCACAAACACCATCCGAAGCCGCCGCATGACCACCGCCACCACCGACCGCCGAGTCAATCCCAAACCAACCCTAACCACCCAGCACAACCAACACAACCTCAACAACCAACACCCGAAGTGGTGCCGCAAAGAACTCGACCTCCGTCGCTGTTCTCGCCGGAAAACGCCACTACGCCGACAGCGGCCGCCGCCGCCGCTCCACGGAGACCTCCGCAACCCAGGCCTAAAGAAGCCATCCGTCCACCACAGCCAACCCCCGAACCAAAACCTCCAAGCCCGAAAAAAAGGCCAGACGCCACCGCTGCAGTCAGAGAAATGCAACCCCCAGCTATTCTCTCACCATTCTCCTCCCCACCGGCTAAAGAACCACCCAAGCAAAGACAGAGGCAGCAGTCTAACTCAGAACCCGAGCTGCAAGTCGTGGTTAAGAAGCTCGATGAAACTCCAGGGTACGAGAATGTTATACGGGAATCTCAGAGAGGCAATTCGACTAAAGTCAAACTGGAGAAAAAGGAACCGGTTAGATCTTTGAATGGCATAGAAACGGATCCTACGCTTGTTTCTAATTTGCTCAAGGAGAGTCTGGTTAAACCTGTGCCTATAACCGTTCCTACAGAGAAGAAATCGCCCATAATAGAAATTAAGAAAGAGGTTGAACCACCTCCGGCTCAACCCGAGGTTCAAATCCAAACTCAAGCGGAAGAGCCTGAACACAAGCACAAGAAAGAAAAGAAGAAAAAAGAGAAACACAAACATAAAGACCGCGACAAATCTAAAGAGGAACGGAAGAAACATAAAAAAGACAAAGAGAGGGAGAAGAAGAAAGAGGAACAGCAACAGCAAGCTCCACCACCGGAAGTGCCGGCGATCCAAGATGGTGGGCTCAGGATAACGATACCCAGGGATAAACTATCGGCAACCAGCCCTGGTCTCAAGATCAAGATACCTAAAGAGCGGCTAGCGGCACCGCCCCCGCCGCCGCAAAACTCCGGACTGAAGATTAAGATATCTAAAGAAGTGCTCGAGACATCAAGAAAGCGATCCGGCGCCCCCGAGATAGGACCTCCACCGAAGCAGCAGCGGCAAAACGGACACCCCAAGGTAGGTTGGCAACCCCATACAGCACCATACAGACCCCCCTTACCTTACTACATGATACAGCCCCCGCCAATGAATATGTATTACAACTACGCTATGGACGGGTATAACGCTCAGTATATGTACCAACAAATGTATCAACACCCTCCGCCAAGTCATCCTATGAACCATCATCATCGGCCGAGGCCTCCACCGCCGCGGGGGCCACCGCCGGCGATGCCACCGCAGCCTCCGCTGCCCGCAATGCCACCGCCGCCAGTACCGCCGCCTCCGCCGGAGTAAACTTAAAGCCTTTTATGCATACGAGGCCTATTTTAATTCTCCAAAATACATAATCGCGTTTTTCGTTTCGTATATTTTTGTGCAAATTGGTACTCTAACTATATAATACACTCAGTATTAGAGTTGCATTAAGCCGATAAAGAACACACAAGTGCGTCTTTGGAGAATTAAATAAGACCACAAGTAGGGCATATGATGCGCGCCGTCGCAAAATGTTTTCATACATTTGTTTTATATCGGACGAAAAAGAGCGAGACAACACAGTCGACAAATTAGCCACCAAGATCTCGCTTAGATATCTGTAAAACAGAGGAAAGTAGAATTAAATTCGACTCTGGTGCTCGAGTTTTCCCACTTTGGGGACGTCCATCACGACAGGTTATAAAACATTCACAATGTCTTCAGTTACAGATATCTTGGTGGATATGCATGAATTCCATCCTTTCCATAAGAGATAGATCTCAATTATAAAGCTAAATGCGTCAAACGCAATCAACAAAATCGTATGATAGCTAAACAATCTTGTAAAGTTGCGCACATTCTGTTGTTTAGTTGTTGCATAAATGACACTGCCAAGTGCCTCAAGACATCTCTGGTAGAAGGCGTTTCAAACGACCATCACTAAATCTTCTCTCGTAGTTAAGCTTGACAAAGTTGTTGTGCTCTATGGTGTAAAGCCAGCCAAGCTTAACTAGCTTGTGCCCCCCGAGTCCATTTGACGATAGTATGTAGATCGTGATATCTAATTTTTTCGTAGATATTTGTAAAGCGCCTTTATCGTGCGGATAGGGAACAACGCAAATCCCATATAAATATGTGACGTCATGAATACGTCGCGATATTATCGTCAAATGTACTACGGACTATAACATCTGCTGGGTTATTCTTAGTCTTCGATTTAGAGCAGTCTCACAGAAACTAGCCACATACACAGGACATAGTATAGTGCACAAGTGTGCGATTGCCTTCATGGGTCGTCAACCTTTAAATAAAAGTCAATTAAATACCCTATTACTAAACAATAAAAAAAAACTTATTCTATTCAAATTCGAGACCGTTAGAGTAGCCCTGCCTCGTCTTTTGAGTTCTAATAATGATCTCAATGGATTGCTGTTATTTTATATAATTGATGCTTCCAAGTTAATGTAGCTATATGTTCTTTGTAAATATCATATAAAATTATATTTGTAGAGGTAAATAAAAAATTTAAGTCACCAAATAAGCCTTTGCGTTTAATAGTGACGTAAAACATATTCGTATGTCATACGAAAAATTTGTTAATTGGTGCTTCGTTGACTAAATAAACAGTCGATAACTTACCAATGCAGCGTATGAACCTCTCCAAATATAATTTTATTTAGTCCTTCAAATATGTAGTTATTGAAATATAATATTAGATATGAAAAGTTATCGAAAATTTATTTGGTGTTAGATTTTATATAACATATTTAACAAAAGGGTGCTTTTGCCCTTTTGAATTTAAAAAGTATTGCTTGTTGTCTAAAATTGTATAAATTGACGATAGTTAAGGTCGATTCACACATATCAGTGAAGCCACAGTTCCGTCAACGTGTTCGCTCAGTTCGATATCAGTGCTACAGTGTTGCGTCAGTGATTCAATTCACACATGTCAGTACTCAGTTCACGGAGCTTCAGTGAAAACGTGTCCGTCGTCAAGTATCGTGATTGATGCTATGGCTCTGTTCAATTGGTTTATCCACAAATTGGTTTTGTATTTCGAATCCATGTACTTTGCATGAGACAAATCATACAAAACCCTATTTTCACAAACCAATTCTATCAATCGCTCGTCCTCCATTTTGTTTCCGATGCCGCGGCGTTCGTGATCCGACAAAAAATATCGTCGTCAACGAATACGTCCGTGATTGCCGGTGTCGTCACTGACACTGACAAGCGGGGATGCGTTCATAGAGAATGTATGAAAGAATAATTCGCACTGTGCCGGTACTGTGTCGGAACTGTGACTTCACTGATGTGTGAATCGACCTATAATCGCTAGAAAAGTATATTGATTATAAATTTATGTCATGTAAAGTACGCATAAAAGACAAAAAAAACATTGCATCATTATATATCACAGAGCTTATATTCAATGTTATACGATTATACGTTTTATATCATATATAACCTATAATTATACAATGTAGTCATTATTATGAACATATTTTTCTATACAATGTTGTAATTTGTGGTACAAATTTTATTCTTAGAGCTTATTGTGTCTTCAAAGTACTGCGTCATCTGAATAATGTTTCATTATAATCTGTTTTAAATTTTTATATTTTATATTATTTAAAAAGCAAGTTCAATATAACATTTATTAGGCGGCTGCTGTGGCTGTATATGATATGACTTTTCTTGATAAGTAATCATAACAAAATACCTATTTACTGAAATGTTGATATTATAGCTTTAGCTAAAAGTTTTATCTACGCTTATACATTCAATGTATATTAATAAATATATACCTTATACATCACTTTGAAAAAAATAATATGTACATATATTTTATGATGACATAACATTCCAGCAAAAACTTTATTATATTAATTATTTATTGCTAGTTGTTAACTTAAATATTCAAATATGCCTATTCATATTTACGTATATAAAAAATTGTTGTTATTTTTTTAAATAAACGCTTTGCTCAATCAAAATAATGATCAAAATTGTAAACTAAAATCTAACCTACACCAAGTTCCTTTTCATGGACGCGAGTTCATAGCCAAATTACTATATATTAACAAATTTTTGTGAAATACAAATACTTTCGATGTTGTAAAAAAATCGCGTCGAACACTGTTTTTTTTTATTTAAGTAACTGGAATTGATTATTTTTATATAGTTTCAAGTCTATTTTAAGTTTTTTTTTTAAATATCATCATAAATGGTGCCATTGCTGTTACCATTTTACCTAGATAAAAATAGTTATTTTTTGACATGTTTTCAGAGTGTACTTAATTTTTATTAGTAAAGTAGTTTTTCAAATCAAATGATTAAAAAAATCTTAGGAAGTAAGTTTATTAGAATTAATGCACTGTTGTTAATTAGTAAAAGTCTAGTTATTTTTTATAGATGTAATCGTTATTAAATACTTGGCACTTTTTAAATTATAGTTTGACCGAAACCGCTGTACCGCTCCTTAGGAAAGTGCGGCGAGGTGGGGGGCGAGGAAAAAGAGCAAGAGTACGCGTTGACGGCAGACTGATGGATCGGAGCGGCCGATATTTCCCCCCCGTCTCGCCGCTCGCATACCTCAGGCGCGGTACAGCGGTTTCGGTCAAACTATAGCTAATGTGCCACTATGGAACAATATTATGCAATTTTATTGCGTCAATTGTGAAATCAACATCTTAGGTTTTAAATGTAATTATATTAAAACAAGAATATGTTTTTCACATAATTATTATAATAAGTGCCAAGCTGTAAAAATGAGATTACCATCACGAATTTCAATTAATGGTAAAGTTATGTTTTTCCTATTTAATTCTATATTATAGTACGGTTAACGTCGAATTTATTGTAAATGTAAGTTTTTTTTTAATCAGCTGATCATTAATATATGATTTTAAATGTGAATTTCATTTTTTATTTTAATTTTTAAGTCGTCTTATTGTTTATTTCACTTTGTTGATGTTATTAGTTACAAAGTACAAATTTATACCTAATTTAGACTATATCATTGTTATTATAACATCAACAAAGTAGATTTTTATATTTTTACATTTGATTTAGCACACACCTACATTGTATATCGCAGGACATTATTCTAAATCCAAGCCTTAATTTCAAATCAAGCTAAAATGAACAAATTTAAGATAAAAAAAACTGTTATTTTACATTATTAACCTTTATAATACATTATTGGTTATTATTGGTTTTTAGAATAGAGTTCTATATTTTGATCATAAGTTTGCATGTTTTTGCTTTCGTACACAATCATTCCTTTCACTCGCTCTGTGAACTTTTATCAACTATTATTTAGCTGTTATATTGTTAGCTTTCTGTGTTTTGATTTTAAATACAATGTAAGATTATTTTGATTATTTCTCGTGGCTTTGAAATGTGTATAATTTTTTTTTAGAGATTATGCCTTATGTTTTTTTGTGTATTATTATTTTTTTATATCATCAGTAACTTCGAAATGGTTACTGAAATTTATAGCCGTTTTGTGTCACACGGTTTATTATAATAATAGATTTTTAATAAAAGTATTACATAAAATAAAAATAAAAAAATATTATAAAATAATATTACATTGATCTAGTTAAAAATATTTTAGATGCTAAATGTAATATTATTTTATGAAATTTTAACACCCAAGTCTAATTATTGCCATGTGTGACTTTCAAAATGGTTCCTTTTCAATTTTTACATCTCAATGTTGATTTTTACCATGTAACAGCTAAATGGTAGCTTACGCGCGGCTGTGTTACGTACCTTGTGGGGCTCGAACTGTTCCAAATATATAACCAATAACTAATTTGGAATGGTAGGGTTGCGACACAACGCTGGGTATACTTTGCTTGATTAAAAACACCCTGGTGGCGGGATAGAAGGCACGTCACTACTCGGAAATGTAAATAAATAATTAAAAGTAAAAAAACAATCCTAGTTGTGAACGTGTAACGCGCGGCGGTGGTTCTAAATATGTACATAAATTAATAATGGCTACGAAAAAATAATAAATTAAATGCGAGTGCTTAGAATCGTATTTGCATATATAAATTTTCCGCGGGCTTTTTTATTTTTTGTTTCGACATACAATACGTAAACGCTCTGTTAAAACGTATACGCGTAATGATATTTTTTTCGTTTCGGATACTAATCGTCAATATCTGTATGAATTCAGACAAAATCGAAACAGAAACACGTTAAGTTTCAAATTCCTTCTGTAAATTAGGCGCGACTTTTTGTAAAGTTTTTGTTGATTAGAGATATTACATACTAACGCGATTTTTTGTCTTACGTCAGTGCCATTGCGTTTCCCTATATTTACTCTACTCGAAATCGGCTTAAAGCGGCAAGAAATATATTAACGGGTCTACAAAGTAAAAAAGTTGCGTCATTTCGTATTGTCTGATCGAACCGCTTCGACGTCGTCTAACCCTGTCTAGTTTATCTCAGGAACAAAATATTTTTGTCTAGCGACCTATTCAACCAATACGACACATAGACCATTCAAAAGATAGACCTCGGAATTAGATTAAAAATTTCGGTATTCTCAATCGAACTTCCCAAAATCGTTGATAAAATAGCGAATCATTTGGGTGTCAATTCAGTAAATATCGAGTCAATAATCGAGATACCCATAGCCACCGCCCAGCGTTGGACCGAGCCTCATTAGGAACGCCGACACATAGCGCGAGAGCTCACCTGTGCAATCAATAACACTTATTTGTGTACATAACCGAAACTAATCCAACGCTAAAATCAAACCATTAGTCTTCACGCCATCTCTTGCTCTAAAAAGAGAATGGCATTATGTCACGAACGACAAACTCAGGCCGTGACAAGAGACGACGACATGTCACGTCGAGAAAAACTCGCCGTAACATATGTCGATTCTTTTTTCCATCGAAGATAGCAATATCTCACGAAGTACAAACACAAGCCGTAACAAAAGACAACATATTTCACGTCGAGAAAAACTCGCCGTGACATTATGTTGATTCTTTTTTCCGTCGAAGATGGCAATATGTCACGAACGACAAACTCAGGCCGTGACAAGAGACTAAATGTCACGTCGAGAAAAACTCGCCGTGACATGTCGATTCTTTTTAAAAAACCATGGCAGGCATGTTTAGCGTTGGTTTGTCTCAGATTATGTATAAAGACAAGTGTGATTGAAGTCCTGAACACCTGTTCGCAGGTCGAGCAACTGGGAAATGGACACAAGTGACATCGCGATACGGTGAGGGACGCCCAGTGCGTGTGTCGACGTTCTCAACTTACGGACCTCAGTAGTGTAGTCTACGGTTTATATTTTAGTTTTGATAATAAAACTGGTTAACAGTCTTGCTTGTAGACATAATACGTCTACAGATGTCATATTGTCAACTCTTAGCAATAGCTAAGCATTGCTTTCTTCTGTAGGCAAGTCAAAAAAGCAATGCTTAGCCAATGCTTAAAGTTGAGAGAAAAGGTTTATCACCATGAAAAACCACTCGACTAATAATGGTAATAACCCGTTGGAAGTGAAATGATTTTCGTTTTGTTTGGTATGTTTTTGGCGATGCTGGCTTTGTTTCTGTACATTACTTTTGAATACTTGGTAAATATTAAAAACGTTCTTATTGTGTTAGACTGGTGAACAGATGTTATCATAACGCATTGGTTGAGATAACATCTCTTAAACCAAAGTTTGACTGTAAGTCAAATTATTCTACTTGCAGTTATATCATTGCGAGTATGTCTCTTGATTATGATTATCAAGATTAATAAAGCTAGGATATCTAGAAACCAAGCCAGGTTTTGTCACATTTAAGGGAACCAAGTGGTCAGTTGTAATTTATACTAAGTCTAACTAAAACATGCTTTCGATGGGACTTAAAACGGCCTGATTATTATAATCCTAATTCTTCACTTTGGTATTGGCAATATGTGTCTGGTGTTCCCCATTTTTCTGCCAGTGTCCATTTAATGAAATTTTAGTTAAAATTGCAACTGTAATTTATGACGTTCAAAAGTTTTGTTTTTAAATTTTTACGGTTGGCGCACACTGCAGCGTAAATATGTGTAAATAAATCACCTTTAATTTCTGTCATGTGGGTTTTGGTATTTTGTTTTTTTTTAATAAAGGCATGCAGTGCGCGTTGAACCTTTTTTCTATGAACATTGGGACGGTTTTGGCTCGATGTTTCAATATTCAGCTTACGGATAATTCGTTTAAATTGTAAATAAATGTGTATAGAACTAGAAATAATTTAATTCTTAGTTTTTATTGAATTAGAGACAAAACTTATAGATTAAAGATGGCGCCTACTTTAATTCAGCCAATCAGAGATAGATAACGAATAGGTATATAGTTTTCTAGTATATAAAATATATTTCGTGCCTTCCTCCAACTTTGAGAGAGATTGCCCAGTGTTATAATTAAAATAGACTGACTTTTTGGAGCCAAAATCGGACCGGACGTTGAAAATAACGCATTTTGGGGATTGTCTCCGATAAATACAGTTATTGGACACTGAACCGAACAACTGTGTAATTTTAAGCGTAACTAATTAATAAAGCGATTGCGGTTTAGTTAGGTACTGAAAGTGAAGCTGTTTGTATTGGAAACGATCTACCATATGGTGTGTTGCGTGGTTTGTATTGTTTATATCAGGAGAGGGATTGTGGTTATAGAAATTTATACCAGAAATATGAAAATTAAGTGCATCTTTTTTTTTGACACGTTGTTACAAAAACACCGTTAAATATACTATATGTAGGTGGCCGTGTCATAAACCTATCTGTACACAATAGCTTAAAGTCGTTTAAAAACACAGCAGCTGTTTTATGGTAAAATTGCTATGAATAAGGGGTTATAGTTTCACGACGACCGATGTGGCGCGGTGGGCAAAGGTCCGCCTGCGACGCAGGAGGTTGCAGGTTCGTTTCCCGCCTCGGAACAATTGTGTGTACGATCTGCAGATATTTGTTCCGGGTGTTCTGGTTGTTTTCTATGTATAATAAAAAATATCTATCTATGTAATGTATTATGTATATCAGTTATCTAGTACCCATAACACAAGCTCTGCTTATCATGGGGCTAGACAATGCTGTGTGGATTGTCCAGCATTATTTATTTATTATTTGTTTCATAGTTGCACAAAAAAAACCAAACAGTCGACCAATTTAGTTATCCGTTTGAAGCAGCGCGCTGTACCATTCCTCTTGTGATATAAAATCTTGGGTAGACAACTATCTCTCAGATTTCAATAACTTTATTTCTCTGTAAATGATTACCAAATATGAGATACGGTATATAAATAATAATACGGAATACATTTCTTGTCCACTTGTGGAAGAACTACTTTCGATTATTTCTGGTATAATCATCTAAAATCGGTGAGCAATTCGAAAAGACGAAAAAAAATTTTAAATAGTAAAAAGCGTACATTTTATTTTTTGTCGATTGACTGCTGTTTAGTATGGTGAGATTTTGGTTATTGATATTAAGTGTATATAGTAGTATAAATGTAGTGATAGGGCCGCCTGATTGCTATTATTTTAAATCCGGCCGGCCCAAGTTGCGCATGGGCATAAATTTTTTACAAAATCATATGTCTCATACCTAGTTGTCTTAAATATATGACAATGGGCAAAATTTTCGTCATCTCTTTTCGGGGTGTTTCGCAAATTTCAAACTTTATTTTGGTTGACAGTAAATGACTTGCTGACTTATTGACAGTGTGAACAAGTTAACTGTTGGTCTGAGGTTTTTGTTAATTTAGGTCGTTTATCCTGTGCGCAAAACAATTGGAGCTTCTTAGCTTCCCAAGTGACTATTCTTATGAGTATTTTGTAAAGGTAGATAGTTGTTAAATTATTATAAAAATATAAAAAAAATCGAAGCGTGGGTGAATGAACAAAATCATTAAAATGTAAAAAAATTCAATGAATATTACATAAATTATGTATGTATAGTTTTGGATTGTTGCGTAGTGCAAATTGGTAAGTAGATTATTATATGAACTTATTCTTTAAATGTAAGACTTTTTATGTTTTCTTTGAAATTTGAAAAGATTATCTCTTCGATAAAGATTATTTATAAATAAGTAATTTTTCGTGGTTTTTTTTATTATACGAGGTCAAAAATTTAAAAATGTAAAATAATTTTATTACTAGAAGACGTGAAAACACAGTAAAGTTATTAAATTCTTTAAAAAAATCGTTTATCACGCAAAAACATATATTTTTTTAATTTCGAATCCGTTTTATGATACTACCAAATAATTTTCTTTTTCATATTATTTTAATTGTAACCAACATGACACGAATGCCCGATACACTTTTAAAATTGATTTAAATTAAACTTTATAGTTTCTATTAATATTGATTTGGTCGAAGTCTGTTTCTTTAATTCGTTAGTATAAGTGTAAATACTTTAGGATACGAGATAGATATGTCGTTAGTAGCTTTCTGCACCTATCGATGACTTCAATGGTTTCTTGAAAATCATCGAAAACAGGTCTGTTTACGTCCGCACTTTGAACAAATTAGTAAAATATCGTTTCTATGGCCACGTTCTTAAATATGAATAAATATGTGATATAATGTTTCGAATCAGGTGTAACGGTTGTATATTATGATGTGTATATATACGTTTTGACTTAGAGCGTTATATATATATCGGGTTACTTTTGGATCAGTCTTTTCTATCGAGTACGATCATTGACATAATCTATCGATCGTAGATAAAATATTCACGAAAAAGTCGACAAAATCGTTAATATCAATCGATAAGTTCAACTAGCGGACCTTCCCGGCTTCGCAAGGTTTTAGTACGGATCACTAACTTTTATGAAAATATAATATAGCTTATGTTCACCGGGGATAGTGTAGCTTCCCAACGGTGAAATAATTTTTCAAATCGGTCCAGTAGTTTCGGAGGCTATTCATTACAAACAAAAAAATTACATTTAACTTTATATCACTGAATATTTATATTGATTGATTTGATTGATTGACGGTTTAACTGTTAATTTTTCTGGTATTTTTTTCTATAAAATCCTTAGGTAACCTGATTCGCTTAAACTCGTTCTAAGCTTTTAAATATATACCCCTTGCGCGCTTTGCTATTATCACAAAACCTTTAAAAAAAATTCTTACATGACGTATTTGTTTTAACTATTTCCTTATTTTTAACCGTCTTTGAAAAAAAGGAGGTTCTATGTTCGGCTATATTGTATATTCGTCGAATTTTCCGTCAATTAGGTATGGATCGGTTTTTAATTATTTTTTCACTATTATATAGATAATGTTCAGGAGACGAAAAATGTTAATTCTGAGGGATTATTTTCTGTCCGGAAAAACTGCTTGTTTGATAGATTCGAAGTCGGTTTTCTTTTTTTAAAAACTTTTTTTTTTTTTTTAATTATATGGACCGATAAAATATGGTTTCAATCTAAGAATCTTACTGCTACAAAGGTCAATAAACTTAGGTACTTTTGTAAAAAAAAATCTTCACGTATTCCTTGACCTATTTCATTTTCATATCCTGTATTTTTTTATGATTAACGAGGGAATTACCTGTTTAGTGTTTCTAAAATAATTTGAATCAAAATTTATATAACAAAATGTTGTGTTAGAAATCCCTAAAATAAGAGTAAATTTTTTACCAGGCCAGTCTTATGGATCGTTACTATCTTTGTACAAAACTTTTTCCAAATAACTACCCACCCATTCAGCCCCCACTATACCGAAGATCCTTAAATTCAATCCCTTAGTGTATTAGGAACCCATGATGTGTTTTAAAAAATTGCATTTAAAATAGCACCTTGACGAAAATGTTTAACGTTTTTATCAATTTCTCTAACGTTCCAGTGTATATTTTAGGGGAAAGCTTCGGTTCATTCACCATGAAAAAGTTGAAAATTCATATCATGCATGAAAGATTGTGTCATTGGGCCGAACCAATCTAAAAATAACCTTAGTTGATTCGATTTTTGTGAGCAATCACAATTTGAGTAAAAAGATTTTCCCCAAAATATCCGACTCTGGAATGAACTAGGAGATAGTATATCATACATATTAATTACTTAGTCCAATTTATGTTAGGTTCTTAACAAATTTAGTTTTAGATGTCTAGTGCATACGAGTAAAGTTAGGACTTGAATGTAGGTACAACAGTTTTATTTAAACTTATTACTTTAGCCTCGTCGGCCAGTTAGTACGCGTATCGAAGCTCAGAGTTCATACATTGGTATGGAGAGTCTAGTTTTGTAGATATTTATTCTAAATCGACGAAGTGTGACATACTTTTCTTTGCGAATTGTATATTGAAAACCTATGAAAAAGTCTACTGTAGTTCCCACAACACAGGAAGGGTGAAAATTTTTCTAGAGTTTTTTCTTGTTTATTGTCTATGAAAATGATTATATCCACACGATGGACCTTATCTACTAAGTTATTGTCGCAAGGCCCGTATTATGAAACCATGGTGAGTCGTCAATCTATGCTTGAGTAAAGCTTTAGCCGTAGATAATCATTACTCAAGCATGAGCTGAACAAGCTTTTATAATACGGGCCGTAGATCCTTAAAATGGCGACGGAAAAGCTAATTCGCTCCAAGACCATTCATCTAATATGTCAGCGGCAGAGCTTTCGAAAACTAGGAGACGGCGATGAAACCGAAATAATTGAATTATTATAGCGTATCGATCGTTTGGCGTAAAATAATTAGTAGGTAAGTTGCTTAATCTACCTTTTCACTATGCTTGAGTGCATATATATGCGTGAGGATGTCCTAACTAATTTTGTGCGTAGTAAATGTAGCAATAATAATATGACCTAAGCGTCATATTTGAAATCTAAACCAACATTAAATTCTATACGTTTTTCCAAAGATGTATGTTCTGAATTTATTTTTTTAGAAAACGTCGAAACGGATGCTTCCTGTAATGTAAATATAGTTCTAATTGGAAAATAAAGCATTCTTTCTGGGAACTTCTTTGTTTTATTCATGAATTAGGAACCTACCCTTATTTATAGTTTTCTTGTCTACATGCTAGAGAAAGAAACAAAGGTAATTTTATATTTAATTAATAACGGCGGAAGTTTGTGCCGTTGTTGTGAAATTGGCCGAAGATAACACCAAAAGAAAGGTTGGCTTGGGTTGAGAGATGAGATGTCAATTCGAGATTACAACCCATCCTAAGGCTCAACTCACACCAAAAGAGCGTCGAAGCGGAGCGCAGTTTCAGTGTCATATGAATTTTAACTTTATTTTCATTACAATAAAACTTATTATCGCATGAGAAACTCGAACGAGTCGCGCGGATGCCCGCGGCGCCGCGGGAATTCCGGCGAATTCTATAAACGGAGCCGTGCGACTGCGCGAGAAGTCGCGGGAAGTCTCGAGAATGCTCGAGCAGTCGCGAGCGGCCGCTGGCAATATCCCGCCCCTCGCCATTAGATCCTTGCACTGGCAGAAAAGTGTCCAACCAGACAGTTGCCATTAACAAAGAATCATCATCGGGCTACCTACCATGCTATTTAACAACGTAACGCGCATTATCAGCGTTATTACGCAAATTTTAGTGTGGTTAAGGCGCAATTTCACAAGTTATTCGCGTTCAAATGCACCTTAACACGCGTTACGTTATGTGTCAAATAGCATGGTAGCTACACAGTATTTGTAGTCGACTTAATAATTTTAGTGTAGCGGCACACAACTGCACGCATCCGGTCGTAGTTTCACCGTTTTATTTATTATAGTAAAATATAAAAAAGTAGGTACCTGCGTAGGTGTATCCTGGACATGATGGGATTCACCCCGGGACTTCGCAGATTTTTTACGCGACCGCAGTCAGTGAGGCTTGGCTGCTACGACTGATCACACACGCTCTGGCGTCAGCCAAGGTTCTTCGCTGGGCCCTTTACTATTTACCATCATGATTAATGATCTCACTGACTGCCTAAATAACAGGACATGTTTTCTTTACGCTGATGTGATGGCCTAAAGATCATAAAAGCCATAGTCACCTATTGACTGTGTCAAATTACAACAAGATCTTGACTTGGTAAAGGACTGATATCCGAAGAACTAATTTATTGTTCTTGAATATCTCAAAATGCCAGGTAATGAGTTACACGCAAGCCCTCCAAATAATAGACAGGCTCTAGATGCGAGTTAGTAAAAGATCTTCTATTTGACCTTAAATTGACGTTTCATGAACATAATAGGTACGTAAGCTCACAAAGGACTGATACGATTAGGTTTTGTTACCAAGGAATTGTAAGGATTTTACAGCAGCCAATAGGTACCATCCGCACTTGTGCGATCGAGATTAGATAGTGCATCATCTGCATGGAGCCCACATGAGACGACCTATGCTCTGATGCTGGAAAAGATTCCTTCACTTCTTGTACCACAAAAGTCGATCCGTACATGTATCCCACAAAATACCTTCAAGGAGACCTCGGGTTTAACTCATTGAATCAATCAATCTTAGCAAGAAACAATGATTAGTAAGATATTTTTAATACCTTGGGTGCTTACAACAATGTGATGGTTCGAACTGCTTATCAAATTGCTTTCACGTTTTTCAGATCATTATGACTTCTCTATACGCTCATATAAATTTGACGCAGACTGTACATTGATGCCATCCATCATTGACCCTTTCTCTCACGCTCTCTGAAAGCAAAATTTTTACAGCTGCGTACTCCACCTACGTGGTTATAAGTAGTAAGTAGGCACCATGTGTTTAATTAGGTAGATGAGTATCGAGTTACCTACCTACGATTTTTGGCATGCCTTGTTCTAGGGGTGCGATGTTGCGTAAAGTTATGAAATAAAACAATAAATGAAACAGAATTGTCGCTTTATTCAGCAATATCCAGTTGAAAAAAAAATTATCAACAAAAACTACACTGAAATTCTGAACATGACTAATTTACAAACAATTTACAGCGATTTATTATATCTAGCGAAGTTTTCGAACGTCCCGTACCGAGCGAAGCGTGAACACGAAACTAAAATAGAAAATAATATGTACAGGGTAAATACGACGCTCTGGTATAAGCTAAATTAGGCTAAGAAATACATTGCGTTTAAATTATTGATGCATAACGTCGAAACGAATACCAGCTAACTATTATTTTTTAACAACAAAGCCTGTTGGGGAAATTCTGAAGGCCTACTCTCCATTTCCTCTCAAAAAATCTTATAAATCTAATACTAGAACGGAAAAAAAATTAAGTTTCTCTTAATCTGCTTCTGTAAGTCTCTTTCAATATGATACAATAGATGCTGGTGATCGTTACAACATTAAACATTTCTCGAGACAATCCAAAAACTTCGCGGCGCCTAGTTTACATTCAAGAACTTACGAGGTAAGACATCCTAATCACTTTACTAAGCGTATGATAACGGCCCTAAATGAGGCCAATTTTTTTTTACATTTTTTCCCAAATTGCAGCCTTTTGTACAGTATATGATACTTACTAATATTATATGTATAGACATAGTTAAAACCGTTTAATTTTTTTTTTGTCGCAAATTATTTTTTGTACCATTTTTTAATGAATAATGATACAAGGAATAGCTCGCTTATTTTTAAAGATTAAAAGGTGATTTATCAGGACACTGCGTAACACGAAATGATATAATATTATCGCATAGCTATTATTAAACTCCGACGAGTTACAAATTACATATTCACGATATTTTAAAACATTTTTTTTTGTATTTTTTCTGAAAAGAATGCTTCGAATGGACAAATGTGTTTAAACGCAAAATACAACACTTCACAATACACTGATGAAAATAATAAGTCTTCGAATAGCCAAAGGACCAACGCGTTATATTAAAGTATACCAAGTTAATTCATTTATTCATACATTACAGAATTAGGTCAATATTTAATTTTAAAAACACGTCAGCAACAACGGCAAAGAGTAACTCCAGTCCATTTTCGATAAGATTTTTTTATTATTTTATTTTTTCATATTCTATCTAAACGTGTCATCTACTTTAATTCCTAGTAATTTTAATGGACACACCCTAACCACTACAGATTATTATTATTACCAATGATTTCACAAACAAGGCGATGTTCTTTCATTAAAAACATCAAATTAAATGTAACAACTCTCGACTTGAGACTCATTAGAGCACAACACGAGGATAGGTGAATTTCGTTACAGATTGTTTCTTTATTTCTATCTATGCACATTTTACATAAAATATGAGACAATAATTTTATACGGAAAGAGATTACATTCAAAAACCTATTTTGGTTATATATCCAATTAATAACATTGTATTTTAAGGTTATATTATAATATATTTGTCTATAATGCTGTAAGCTGGGATAAATCAATGAAAATGTTTCTAAAAATACACAGTATATTATTAATTTTTGAAATCTCACTTCGTGTCATTTGTCAACAATTTTTACACTAACTTCATTATTAAAAGAGCAACACTAACTTTTCTTCCAGCTTTGTAACTTGCAAGAGGTCCGTTTTATTGAAATCAGCGCCATTTTCAACATTCCCAAAAATAGAAGAAAAGATCAGCATTGAAATAACACATGAATTTCTAATATCTATGAATATTTTCTTTTACCAAGATTAATTTGTAGATACTTTCTTCAAGATACTCAGAAAAGAAAGTTAAATCAATAAAATAGACAATGAACGCGAAATTTCTTTGAAGTAAGAAAGTTTTACATGGGCAAACAGAATATCAAGATATCGAAAAAAAAAAAGTAATTGAAAACATTATGATAACCTATGACGAATTAGGTTTTATATATAAAATTTAGCTTTAATTAATGTTAGGTATTGGTTAAAACGAGTTTTCCGAATTTATATTAAATATGTTGAAAGTAGGAATCCTTATGTTTAGTTATTTGACACGAGTAGGCAAAATATTAATGTATGCATGTAAATTGAAATAAGAATAATTTTAAGTCTACAAGTATATATAATAATGACCATGTAACATACAAATCTTAAAATCTGGTCCTGCCAGCCGCATCTAAATTATATCCATTAAATATACACATACAACTATATAATACACATACTCGGTTAATATACACAAGTAGATACATTTTTTTACTCACATTTTTTCTTCTTAGTACATTGCATACCTACGAAGTGAATGTTTTTTTTTTGTTGCTATTAAAAACTATGACAACAAACTATGTGCATATGCCAGTTTAATTTTATGTAATAAAAAGCGCTGTACCGACATCATTCTTTCATTAATACCATCAGGGGAATTCAATTTAAAATTTAACCATGTCTTAAATAGAACCAAAAAGCAATCTGATAATATCTCAAATTGAACTTGAGCATTTACCCCCTTTTCCACATAAATCTTTACTTTAAAACAGTTGTTAAGAGTTATTTCTCACTTAATTTTGTTTAGTTAAGGAGTCGGACATATACTTTTTGGGGCCTGAGCAACCTTAACTCATGCCCCATCATGTTAAGGTTTCCAATTGTTCTTTGAATAGTACATAATTGAATTTAACGCTTTCAAACCCTGTGGTGCGAGCCCAAATGGCTACTGAGAGTAAAGCTGAGTGTGCTTTATGGAAAGTCTTAATCAACAGATGTTAACCACTTGTTTGTTTTAATAGGATACTGACATATGCATAAATTAAACTCAGTGTAATATTCTATTTCACAGCCACGTAACAAAAACTTTAGATGAAGCTTGTATGTTAAACTAAAATAAACATTATTATGGGCTTTGAGACATATCAAGTCCGGGTTTCAAGTACAGTGCACCCCGTTTATCTGTACAAAGGGCCACAGCCGTGTTAAGCTCTGCGCACATTAATCCAGTACCGCTACCAACACAAAAATGTGCATTCAAATATGGACCTAAGCTCATCTTTAGGTACATTTTACTTTCACTGTCAAAGTTGTCATCTGATGCCGTCAATATAAAATATATCTAAACTTTTCAAGCTAAAGCACATATTTGAATACACATTTTTGTGCCGTGCTGCGGTGCTTTTCATGTGTGCGTCAAGCTTAAGGCCGATATGATGTTATAGACAGGTACATAGCACTGCATTCGCCAATACGAATGACATTAGTCGAATCTAGACATTTATAGAATAAGACATGACCTGAGTCCACCAATCGACTGATTAAGTTAATCAATATTTGCAGAATACATGGTGAACACTGGCCTTTAACGTTACCGTTGATTAATATTTTGTATTATTTACTCATGGTTTTTATACGTTGTTTAATCTACGTTAAGTCATAAATCGCGTTTAGCGATTGTCATACAATAATGAACCTCTGTTCAATACAATAGGGTACATACAATCTCTCCAATGAGAGCGGCAGAATCAGCTAACTTAAGAAGTACTTAAAATAATTCCTTGTATTTCTTTTTTAAGCCCGAATTTAATGGCTGTATAGCTAATGAAATTATACTAAATGGAAATTTCCCGCGAAACGAAACCGCCATATTGAATTTCATAAGTGTTCAAAGTGGCGGCAAAACAAGAAAATGAAATAAAATGAAAACTAAAGCCAGTAGGTGTTCCATTACTTTAATATCACACATTTTACTACAAAAATGAATAATACAATATATACAGAATGCCTACTTAAAAATAAACAAATCAAATAAACAAAATGGCGGTTTCACATCGCAGAAAACCGAAAGGTATTACTAAAACCCGGCCGAATAAAAAGTTAATTTGGTTATTTTACAATAAAAAATGTTACCATTCGGTTTATAAAACCAAAACCGGCAAGTCAGGCTTTGTATTGGAATCATCATCGATCGGTGGGAATATCTTCCGTATTTTCACTATTTTCCGTTAAATCTATTGTTTTCAAATCATAAATAGGAATATATTCAAATCGAATCTTACTACCATCATCAAGATTTATTTCTTTCTTTTTGATTTACTTAATTTCAAATCAGTATTTTTATTCTTTAAATTTTTATTCAGATTTATTTTCTACAGCAATATTTTTAAATTTCCTTTTGGTTTTATGTGGCGAAGCAGTTTCTTGATAAGAATCACTGTATTTTCTTTTTCTTTCCTTTTTCGCAGCGCTTGTATTATTTTGCGGAACTAAATCTACAAAATCAGTAGATTTTGGATAATTATGATCTAGACATTCTAGACTATTAGGATCAAGTAAATTTGCGGTTAGACTCTCATTTGGATTGGTACAATAGTTATCATTATCATCAGTTACAGTATCCCGAACTAAATTTTCGTACAAGCTTCCTATAGATGCAGTTTTAATTTTCTTTTGTACCTCATCAACAGTTATTTTAGCTTTTTCTTTAGTAAAATGTTTAAGAGGGATGTATAATTGTACATTATTGGGAGGGAAAGTACTCTCTTTTGTTAATAATGAAACAAGTGAAGTTTTTAATAAAGAATTTGTATTACGGAAAATTATATTTTTCTCTGTATCACTATCTTTACTTATTTCAGTTGCTTTTTCGCTGAATTTCCTAACGACAAGGAATTCCGAAAGATCATTTTTTAGTTTAAGTTCTTTTTTACTCTCTTTAGGTTTTTCAATTACATTTTGTTTTAAAATACTCTTAGTTTTGTTTTTGTTCTTACTATCTGGTTTCATTTTGAGCTTATCATCCGATTTAATTTTGCATTTTATTTGATCATCTATTATTTTCTTATCAATAGCAGGGTCTATTACTTTTAAAATGGGGACACTACTCTTTTTATTTTTCTTACGATCCAAAAACAATTTCATGATATTCATCCTCATTTTAGCTTCTTTTGTGTTGCCTACACAGTCTGAACCACCAGTTTTCAGACACTTCAGGTATGGTTTAATCTGCTTGGCAGTACTACCAACATTGCCAATTTTGGTTTTGCCACCTTCGCTAGGTATGTCATTGAAAATGTTACAATCGCCGTTAGGTTTTGGATATTCCTTTTTAGAGTCTATTCTGTCCGGCACGTTAGTACCTGCCTTGTTATCCTTGTTATTTTTGAGACCATCAATATCAATTGCATGTTTATTGTCACTGACAACCTTACTATTTACACCGTCTATTATCTTTGCCACACAACCAGTGTCTTTAGTTATTAGATCCTTGTCCTGATTTTTGAGAGTACAAACATCTTTATTAACACTGAGGACTTTAATACTTATCCCACTATTACTGTCAATATTTTTGGGCAAATTACCAGTACCGTTTGCTATACCTTTTTTAGCTTTAAGACTGCCAATTGTATCTTTATAACTGTCACTGACCTTGCGACTATTTGTCCCATTAACACTGTCTCCAGTGCGGTTATCCTCGTTACATTTGAGACCATCAATAGTATCTTTATCACCACTGATTTTGCTATCATTCTCTTTACTACCGCTGTCCATTACCACGTTTCTATTATTAACACTATCACTAGACGCGACTCTCGCATTCCCGTTGCCGCTGAGTTGCGCAGTGTTGCCACTGCGTGCCGCGGCGCTGGCGTCGGTCGGTTGTCACGTGACCTCCATGGGTAGGTTGTCAGCGGTTCTGCGGCGGACGGTGCCGTTGGTTTCCGTTTCCTCAGTGGTTTCTTGGTTGTGTGGTTGCTGGGATGAGGTAGCGACTGGTGTCGTTGACGCGTCTACGATTTCCCTGTAATTAAATAATTATAAATTAAATTAATTATAAATAAATAATGCTGGACAACAATTCACACAGCATTATCTAGCCCCATGGTAAGCAAAGCTTTATTATTAATTAAATATAGCTATTAGAATTTCTTTATGTTTTCAAAGTTTTCGTGAAGTAAGAAGTACGAAACCACTACTATATTCAGAGATATTAGAATCCATCAAACAAGTCCAACAATGATATTTATGAATGAAAACGTAACACAAAATAAGAACAAAAAACAACAAGGTAACAGAAAGGTAATTTTGACAGTTCTTTATGCGTAGTGTTATTTTTTGGAATGTTGCATAGGTAAGCTCCAGATGTAGAATAAAACAACAATAAAATATATATAGAATAAAAGTATTAAATACTCACGCAACAGGCGCCGGCCGCGGCTGCGTGATGAGCCTTGTCTGCCGCGCCTTCAGCTGGGCCGTGGTGAACGCGATGGCCTGCACGTTGGCAGACAAGGCCTGCCCGCCCGGACCGGAGATTGCTATCTTTTGGGCGCCTGAAAAAAGACAATAATATTTTAATATTGAGATACAAACACATTTAAAATATAAATAAATATTTTATGCGCAAGTTTAGATTTAGAGATCTGGAGGCGACAAACAATGATATAAATATTTGCAGGTTGTACCCGAATACTCAAACCTAACTCAGTTTTAGCCACATTTCAAGTCGAAATGTTTTTAAAGTTTCATTTGAGTTTCATTTCGTGCAAATGCTCTATGTTAGTGACATAATATGAGAAACGAATCAGAAATATCGATTTTTGTTTTCCGTGTAGACTGCTTAAATCTGATAATGAATACTCGACTCTGATAATGAAACACAAAGATTCAAAGATTCAAATATATTTATTGCGTCAAACATGGTATAAAGGTCTTAAGTTCTAAGTAATGCACTCATGTCTCACTATATTCTAGCATGCAATAATTATGATGACTAATAAAATTAGGTAAGTATTATTATTTATTATCGAACATTTAAAAACTCATTGATGTCATAAAAAATCATGTCATTCAGCCACCTACGCAATTTGATTTTATATAAATAATTATTTAATAATTTGATTTCATTTGGTAATTTGTTGTATATTTTTACGCATAGAGTCAAACAACAAATGTTACGTCATGACTTTTGGCCGAATGTTGCACCCAATTCACTTTAATTATAACATAAACAACGAATCAATAAACAGAACCATCACCATCACCAGACTTGGGTGTCACATTCGACCGAAAGCTCACATTCCATGACCATATCCGTTCCTTGGCCAAGGAGTCGTTCAGGCGTCTTGGGTTCGTCCTCAGAAATGCCCGTGACTTCGAGAGCGATCATGTTGTTCGCCTTCTTTTTTCGGCACTTGTTAGGAGCAAGTTGGAGAGCGGCGCTTGTGTGTGGAACCCGCATGAGGTTACCTATACCCTCATGCTTGAGAAGGTGCAGAAAAAATTCTTGCGGTTCCTCTACATGCGATGCTTTGGCTACTACCCTTATCTTTATCCCATCAAGTTCTTGTTGGGATGCTTAGGCTATAACTCGTTAGAGGTACGACGTGCCTATGACCAAATGGCCACAATCTGCAAGATCCTCCACGGAAAAATTGACGCTCCGAATTTGAGTGACGAGCTCTGTCGACTCTACGTTCCGAATAATTACTGCCGGGGTCGGAAACATAGGTTACTGGCCGTGCCGCAGTCCCGTACCGCAGCGCGGTCCATGTCGCTCATCCCTCGAGTACTCAGCGAACTCGACGCTCTCCTGGACGACAGCCCCGATGTTGACTTGTTCGCTGATAGGTGGACTAAATTATTGAGAGTGTGTTTTTTATTTTGTAAACGTCATAATTAATTAAAATTTTCTATGTGTTTATGAATTAATATGTAATGATAACTATTGTACTATGTAATATAAAATGTAATTTTGTTTTCTATTAATTAATGTAATTGGTTTATATAACCGTTTTAATTAATTAAATAAATAAATAAAATAAAACTTTTAGAAAACTTGGCTGAACGCGGGGTATCTTTTATAATAAGTCTATTTGGGTCTCTACACAGTCTAGGGTGTTTGTCACATGCTTTTATAAATAAGTTTAAATTATTTCTAACAAAATTTGATTTTTTTCATAAATATAAAGCGACGGTAGAGGTAATAAACCAAGTTCCTTAAACAAGGGTTTGCATGACTCATCAGGGGGGAGTCACAACGTTTGAGTATTCGAGTTAATTAAGAAAGTTAACCTATACAAATGCATACTGTAAATAGTAGGTTATCATATCACAGACTGAGTCAGTAGCTCGACAAAATGATAGTAAGACGGCGAGCGAGCCACGAAGTGTATTGAACTTTTTCCACCATATCAGTCTTCACAGTACTTTGCTCAATTTCAGCTCTAGCTGACTAGCTCTCCTGTGCTAGTGCTAAATAGCTCACCTTTAGGTATCTGCACGTTCTTGTTGAGCAGGTTGGCCACCAGGTCGGAGCTGAGCCGGGGCGGCGGCGCGGCCGGCGGCGCGCCCCCCAGCCCGCGCCCCTTCAGCTGTATCTGGTGGCGGAGCGGCGCGCGCACCACGTGCCGCCCCTCGAGGCTCACGGACACGCGGTGGGCGCGCGTGCTGCCGGGGATGTTGCCCTGGGGAGATAATACAATAATGAGGACATATTTTGATGATAATTCACTTCTTATTAAGTGAACATGTTAAATGAGTCAGCTATTGAACGAACACAACCTATGTCATCATCAGCCTATAGCAGTCCACTGCTGGACATAGGCCTCCCCAAATGAGTGCCATAGCGCCCTGTCGTCAGCTCAGCTGACGCATCCAGCATCTACCTGCAGTCTTTCACAGGTCGTCATAGACTGTCACAGACTGACTAACATATGCTGATGATTAGAGACCTATGTATCTATCTATAATTAACCTAAGAAACCTGTTCTCGTGTAAGTGACTTTATATAATTTGTCTTTTTGAAAAGAAAATAATATTAAACTTATATTTTCAAGCCCGGTGTTACTTCAGCGTGCCGCATCCAGCATCTATTTGTAGTCTTTCGCAGGTCGTCCACACACCTGTGTGAACCACCGGTTGTAGGTTCTTCGCGAAATATGGCCGGTCTCTTCATCGCTCACTTGTTAATTCTTATGATAAGTATACTAAGTAGAAATATACCAGTAGAAACTTGTGATTAAAGCTTACCTTGAGCGTCCCGTCAAAAACAAGCTGTCTCTTCTTATCATTCAGATCCAGTCTCGCTATAGTCGCCTTCCCCGGCTGCGGTTGCCTCACAACATTCACCAGATGCGGTCCCTTGCCCAACTGCCCACTCTTGATCTCGAATAGCTGGGCCACGGAACCCGGTGCCGCTTTGAACAGCGCTGTGGATTTAGGGTCCGAGAGTGTGGCGAGAGAAACGACGGCTGGCAGTTGGGTTATGCCGCGGTTTTGCGCTAGGAGCTGTGTTCTGGAAAAGAAAGGCACATATTAGTGGCAGATTCCAAGTCATGGGTGTAGATTTCTTACTTCAGATCTTTCTGTTTTTATTGGTCTGTGTTGTTACTGTTTTTAAACGACTTCAAAAAGAGGAGGAGGTTCTCAATTTGACTGTTTTTTTACCTCAGAACTTTCGACTGGGTGAACCGATTATGATGATTTTTTTTCAATTTGAAAGCTGGTACTGGATCAAACTCAATACTCGTTGGATCCATAATTTGGTCCAGTTCTGACAATGACATCCATGAGAAAACCATATTTATGTATTTGCGTGAGAAATGGACAAATAACTCAATATCACGATAACCGATTTCAATGAAAGAATCATTGATTTTTTAGAGCTAAATTTCAAAACCCCATTTTCATTATTATTTATGATTTTGAAGTCCGTTCAAAGTTTTTTAAAACACTCCAAATTATGCGGCTTACAACATTTCGTAATTCAGATATTTCACGTCTTACTGGTCTGTGTTGTTACTATTTATCCCAGTATGTATACTAGCCTTAAGCTGAAGACAGGGCGCTATGGCGTTCATTAGGGGAGGCCTATGTCCAGCAGTGGACTATTAAAGGTTGATGATGATGATACTAACCTCTGCGTATGTGTGAGTGGAGTGGCGTGTAACACCTTCAGTTTGCTGGGGTGTAGATGCGAGTGCGTGACGACTAGCGGCGCGCCCGACGTGGCGCCGACCGCGCCGGCGGCACGCTGCCGACCCGCCGCGCTCCCAGCACTGCTTATTGATGTTACTACTGCTACGTCTGTGGAAGATGATGTGGTTATGTCAGGGTTATTGACTTCAAAGGGCATAATCGCCTAGGAGCTCGATTTTTGACGTCCGATGAATCGAACCCGCAACCTTCTGCATTGCAGGCGGACTTTCACCCACTGCGCCACACAGGTCGTCAATAAAAAAAGGTTTGTAATTAGAACTGTTTTCAAGTGTAAGTTCAGTACTAACAATACATGCAATTACCATGCTATCTGTTTTTCGTCAAATTTCCTGTAAGGTTTTGGGGAGGCCTATGTCCAGCAGTGGACTAACATGGGCTGATGATGATGATGATAAGGTTTCAGAATATATTATTGTACTCACTTTCTCTGCTCTGCACCGGCAGTGACACAACTTGTGGGAACGGTCCGTTTTGTACGAGCACACCGCCTTGACCCGACAGCAGGTGGTTTTGAAGGCGCACCTAGAAAAGTCACAACAAATTGGTTAGTGATCGTTCTTGTGTTTATTAATATTAGGAGAAGCATTGGTAAACGGTGTGTTTATTTATTGATTACTCGGCAGTACATTAGTCGATTCCAACGGGAGTGGTAACGGTTGACTCAGCTCAAATTTTATACCAGTCAGCGCGGCGAGCAAAGCAAGCCTCACACAGCGCACTGCTGAATGCGCACGCGGTGAGCACCCGACGTTATTATATGTTTCTTCAGAGGAGAGTGTTTTGATGACAGACTGACAGACGCTATGCAACATACCTTCAAGCTGTCAGACACAGCCTGCGAGAGGATCTGCTGCTGCGGCGCGCTGCTGACTGCGACCGGCTCGCTGCGCACGCGGTGAGCACCTGACGTTATTATATGTTTCTTCAGAGGAGAGTGTTTTGTTTGAACTGTCTTCAGCTGGACGCCGTGGGCAAGTTGGACCTGGATGAAAAGGTAAACGTTATTTATGTGGTAATCCAACAGCGGTGAGTACATTTTGCATTTATTATTTTACTTATTTATTTTGCCTAAGGTTTTATACGATTTTAGTATAAAACTTACGGTAAAGAAAGGCAAAAAACAGGACATGGAGAAATTATATATTTAAGTGAAACTAATAAAGAAAAAGCCAATTTTATTTAATAATAAAAAAATATTATGAAATCACATAGGCTTTTTCTTTTGTAGTACAAAAAATAACAGAAGAGAGAAGTTGATTTCAGTGGCTTTTAGATATGTTTCTACAATTCCTCCCAACTTTTATCATCTCTCATCTAGTTGTTGAGATCGCTACCACTACACTATACCTCCCTTTATCAGCTCCTGATAAAGGGAGGTAAGTGTCAATGACCTCTGTAAATGATGCCGTGGAGATATCCAGTATTATTAACATACCTCTTCAATAGTATCTTCTTTCTTTCTCTTATCGACTCTGATCTGGTTGACCAGCACAGGCTGGATCGGCTGCGGCGCTGGTGGCGGCACTGCCGGCTGCGGCGGGTCGATGACCTCTGCGGGGCGAGGCGCGGGGGCGGGCGCGGGGGGCGGGGCCGCGCGCGCTGGGGCTGCGGGCCGAGCTTCCACCACCTGGGAATGATAGGTTGGAGATGAGTTTCACATTTATTGTCAGTTTTAAAATCAATCTCATGAACCATGATAGTTAGACAGTTTAATTCACAGATTATGTATTTCTGTTGCCGCTACAACAAATACTAAAAAACAGCATAAAATTTATATTAAAGGGGGCTCCCATACAACGTGATTTTTACCGCGATATTGATAAATGATAACGGCAACAGGTAGACGCTTGAAATATTCACAGAATATTTAGTATATATACTTTAAAAATAAATAATTGACACCACAAACCCAGACATGATTTTTTTGCCGTTTTTATAGATAATGGTACGGAACCCTTCGTGCGCAGTCAGACTCGCACTTGGCCGGCTTTTATCTAAAATACATATTATTCAGTAGAAGTCTAAAATATTTCCGAGTAGTTTCTGAAAATCAGTCATCATGGCTATTGTAGGTGTTGAGAATGCTTTGTTTGCTGTATAGATGCGGAAGTTTCTTTTATTATTTTTTGTGATTATCACCGATACATTTCGGATGAATGTTTTATGGTGCTTGCTGAAGTTAATGGCGGGTCGGCCTGCCCTGAGTGAGTGAATGAAATTGAATAAGTGTGGAATGAAGAGTAAAGCAAGGCAAACTGAAGTGGCAGTGGGCCGGCCATAGCGCGCGAAGAACCGACAACCGTTGGGTAAACGTGTTCTAGAGTGGAGACCACGACTCGGCAAACGTAGTGTAGGATGCCCTCCGACCAGGTGGGATGACGACCTGCGAAGGACTGCAGGCAGATACGGCAAGCTGAAGACGCTATGGCGCTCATAAGGGGAGGCCTACGTCCAGCAGTGCGCTGCTATACGCTGATGATGATGATGAAGGCAAGAGTGAATGGCGATTGATCGGTCACTGACTAAGCTGTTTGCTCGTGTCTTTTTTTTTTTTTTTTTTTTTTTCCAGATTTTACAACCTTTTAACAATGTTTATGTCGATTAACTTAGTAACAGTGAAGAAACTTAAATTAACAAAACAACCACTTCTGGAATTAACAAAACAAAAATAACACTTAGTTAAAACAAACACTTAATTAGAACTATATTACTTAATTAGTTACATATTTGAATCATTACTTAACTTACTACCTATGTACCTACGCTTTGCTACTTATGCTCGTGTCTTTGGTATTGTATGTTTTCTTAAACAGTAAGTTGTTACCTTCTTGTGTTGCGTTGGTTTGGTGGGCGCTGGGGCGGGCGGCGGCGCGGGCGCGGCGCAGTAGATGTGGTCGCGCTCAGCCGCCGCCACGCGCACGTGAGACGACCCGAATGAATCCGTCTGTAAATATAATCAAGAATATAATCATTTATTTGCAGTCAACGGGTTATAAGTTTCTGTGCTTATTCTAAGACGTCCCATGCGATGACTTAACGAAACAGCTGGTAAGGATAATACTGTAAGTAACATACTTAATTGAAACATTACGGTCAAAACGACGACCGATGTGGCGCGGTGGGCGAAGGTCCGCCTGCGACGCAGGAGGTTGCGGGTTCGATTCCCGCCTCGGAACAATTGTGTGTACGATCTGCAGATATTTGTTCCGGGTGTTCTGGTCGTTTTCTATGTATAATAAAAACTATTTATCTATGTAATGTATTGTATTATGCTGTATTATGTATATCAGTTATCTAGTACCCATAACACAAGCTTTGCTTACCATGGGGCTAGATAATGCTGTGTGGATTGTCCAGTATTATTTATTTATTTATTATTTATTAAAAACCAATCGCAATTTGCAGCATTGTAAGCTTCAACATTGCTATGAATCTTCTCTGGTCGTGGAGTCTATTGACACTATATTGAGTTTAGAAAAAAAAACCTCTTACTATAAAAAGCGAACCTAACAGGTTTGGTTATTGGAATCTGTCTGTAGCGATAATACTCGGTACACATTGAAATATTAAGGTTGGTCACGCGATCAAAAACGAATCGGGATTTTACAATTTTCTAGGTTTTCAAGCAGAAGTGTTGGACACATTGTAAGTATGCATGTAAATTACAATGGACTCCAAATGATGCTTTTAATTATCCCTGAGCCAAAGTCAGCAATAAGTAGGACACTTATTGCTTACCTTAGTGGACCTTAGTCCTATAAATACTTAACACTTTGACTGCGATTTTTTTTCGACGACTGCGATCTTTTTTTTAACCTAAAAAATTCGTGCTGCCGCTCTACACAGCGGTTGTGTTGCGCCGCACATGCGTTTCGTTCGAAAAATATTACGGCTGTGCTGAGTCACACAGATCTGTATTTTCTCAGCCGCTGCGCTAGTGTGGATTTACGCATATTAGTCACTTGTAGAAAACACATACCGTGTGATTTCAGCACTCAAAGTGTTAAAAGTAAAAAAAAAAGTAGTTTTAGAGTCCAGTGATATATATTATATATTTACACAAGTCTTGCGTAGTTGTACCTTTGTGTGTCGGCCAGAGTAGGTGAGCGCGCGGGCACCCTGGCCGTGCAATAAAAAAGGATCCTTTCCATCCACGAGGTCCAGTACATCCGGTCGCGCCACTTCCGTCAGATCCGCGCTGGAGAGTATGCTGTCCATCTGCTCTTCCGTTAGACCTGGAAACGAGAAACACACCTGTTAATACTCTGTGAGGAATGGGTACATAAGAATAATAACAATCTGGTGGATCTAATATTTTACATAGTTACATGTAAATGAAGTATAGAGACGTGGTTGGTTTTTTAAATTGGCAAACGCAACGTTATCTCCTGGTACAGCTCGACCAGCGTGTAGTTATTGACCCAGAAAAACTTGCTAGAAGCTATAATAAAAGACTCACCTGTAAAATTCTCCGGCAACAAATCATCCCCGGATATATCCAGACTGGCTCCGCTACTATCCGCCTCAGTTATCTCCGGGTAGAGCTCGCCCAGCGTGAACTCCGACGTGGTGAACGTGCCGAGTCCCAGGGACGGCAGGCCGCCCACCTCCACGGATATCGCCGTGTCCAGGGCGAGCGGGATCTCGTCCGGGCAGTCTGGTGGTGGGGGGGAAGGGATCGGTGTTTTTGGCCGGAAGTGTAACCTGGAATAATTATTGATGCTTTAGTTTTAATAGATTTTAAATTATACACACGTGTTCTATTTCTTAGGGGATGACTGTCCACTGGAGGAAGCGAGGCGGAGTTTTCCCACATTAGTTTATGATCTAAGAGTAAAACCTAGGTAGATAGATAGAATATACTTTATTGCACAAAAAGTAGTAAATAGGCGAGCATAATGCTAGATAGCATTCTCTACCTGCTAACCTTTGGGTAGTGTGGACAACAGTTTGGTAGGTAGTGCTATATAATAGAGATAATCAAATATACTACTCATAGGTAGTACCTAGGTTACCCCCATCGTTGACCATCGTCCATGGCAAAATACATCGAGTTGGCCTTTGTTTTCATTGGTACCCAAGTAGATTATTCTATACATCCCTCCACTCCTCTTAAGAGAAAACCTAGCGTAACATAGTGATAAATAGATTTATCACTATGTTACGCTAGTGATAAATAGATTTATCACTATGTAACGCAAGTGATAAATAGATTTATCACTATGTAACGCTAGTGATAAATAGATTTATCACTGTTTTTATATAGTATTAGTAAGATAGATCGCGAATCCACGAAGAATTCAAATAACCTGTCCAAACATCTATAATAAGCAAATGACATAAAAAGCTTTACAGTTTACATGGATTTAGCGATTCTTAAACGCGGTATGAGTTCCACATATTTTGCATTTCTCTTAATAAATTTGTAGATGCGAAATGACGGTGAAGACTTCTAGAGTGCAATTAGGTGCATATAATAGAAGAACAATACAACTCACCATTTCTGATTAACCTCGTCAATAAACCGCTCAAACTCTTGCTCCACAGGCTGCAAGCTCTGATCTGAATCATAGCTGGTATCGCTACAGTCACTATACGACCGCTTCCTTCCCCCCTCCATAGTCCTAACACTAGTATCACTTTTGCACACTTTACTTTCACTGTCGACGCACATTTCACTATCGACTTTACACTTTTCACTGTCTTGCACGATGTCGGGCAGGGAGTCGACTGACGGCTCGAGCTTGACGTCGAACTTGAAGTCGAGGTCTGGCTTGACGTCCGCAACGTCAGGCTTGACGTCGGTCCATAGGTGGGGATTTCTGGAGAGGTGCCGTCGGAAGGCGTGCCTCCACGGGTATTTTCCGCTTGTGTGGTAGTCCGTTGTGATTTCTTTTGGGTTGCGGTGACGTTGGTTCTCGATTTCGCGCTGTGGACAAACATACAATTAGAATATTGTGAACCTTGGCTTTGATTTACAGAACTTAGATATTTCGTCATCCTCCGTTCATCGTTATAAATAAATAATGCTGAAAGGCTAGATAGTTATGGTAAGTAAGTGTACTCCTGTTTCCGCACTTAGACTCCGATTGGTCCTTTGTGCGGCTAGATAGTTAATACATTACACAGGTCGATGTTTTTTCCAACCTCCTGCGTCGCAGTTTTTTTATTCTAATTTAATAAAGGACTTCTGAGTTTAACAATGAGTCAGTCGTATAGTATGTCTTAAGATAATCAATATTTACTAATATCTTACAAATGGACTCATACAAATGGAGTCTTACAAATGGACGCATACAAAGTGACAGCGGCAACCGAAGTTAGCTCCGTCAGTACACTCTGAAATGAGCCCACCTCAAGGACATTAATATTAAAAATTTTATTTTGTTAATTGCTATTAACTCTTCTCTCATGGATGCGCTACGGGAACACTCCACCAAAAAGTGATAGGTGTCTTCCACTACGCCACATAATTCACACATCTGTCTATTATTTTCATAAGAAACGTAAAACTATTCAGTGTCATGTGCTTGTGTGCAACAATAATAAAAATCCTGCCAAACTGTCGTCGTTTGGGGGAAACCTATGTCCATAAGTAAACGTAAATAGGCTGCTATGACAACGTGTCTACCTTCTCCTCGTCGAGATCTCGTTGATGGAAGGGCAGCGTGGGCCAGAGATCGTCGAGCGGCGTCGCCACCCGGTCCAGCACGATCCTGCCGCCGCGGCCGACGCGGCGTCGCGCGAACCCCACGCACGTCGGATACGGGTGTCTAATTGATGTGAGGGTATACCTGGAAATTAATTCAGACTTTATATCATACAGTTTTAGCAGATTTCTTCAGTAAGCTTTCAGCTATGCACGAAAGTGTTTAGCTGAGACCAACAAATAATCCCACTAATATTACAAATGCGAAACTATAACGGACTAAAATTATTGAACAGATCGGGCAAAATTTTTGCCCGATCTGTTCAGGTAAATCTAAAACATTGGCTACTTTTTATCTCATAAATCACTTTCACGCGTTACTCACGCTAAAATGCGCCTAATTAACTTAATAACGCGTGTTTTAAATAGCGTTGTAGTTGTTTGCAGGTTAAGTAGTCGATGGTATAGCTGACACTGATTTATCATCATCAGCCTATGTTAGTCCACAGCTGAACATAGGCCTCCCCTAATGAGCGCCACAGCGCCCTGTCCTTAGCTTGACGCATCCAGCATCTACCTGCAGTTTTTCGCAGGTCGCCATAACACCTGGTCCGAGGGCGTCCTACGTTTACCAAGTCGTGACACTGAATAAAACCATAAATCACAGATGAGTAACTGACCTATGCCTTGGATCGAGTTCGTGCTGGTACAGTCCTTCTTTCGAAGGGCTCTCCGGGTCCACAGGGTCTCCGCATAACGTTGACGTCGGCTGGAACAAACAGACTGGGTTTAAGACAATAGAAACACATGCTCTGATAAACGAAGCTATTTTTTCAGGTGGCTTTCGTAGTGATTTAAAGAAATGTCGTAGGATATGGCTGTATCAGTGAAATATTTACAAATATGCGGAATATTCTTCTGGATTTTAGGCACTTCCCGCATCAGCGTAGACGAGATTTTTCAAATTATATTAAGGTACTGCACACCAAATTACGTTAAAAATATGCGGATGCAGAAAGATTGTTTGCGGAAGCTTTCCGCATTAGCAGATCATTTTCATCATTCGACGACCGATGTGGCGCGGTGGGCGAAGGTCCGCCTGCGACGCAGGAGGTTGCGGGCTCGATTCCCGCCTCGGAACAATTGTGTGTACGATCTGCAGATATTTGTTCCGGGTGTTCTGGTTGTTTTATTTTATTATTTATTTTTTATTTTTCATTTATTAAGGCACAAACAGTTTGCAATATTTTTAAAATTAACAGTAATATAGTTTTGTATTTTAGGCCTATGTCCAGCAGTGGACTAGTATAGGCTGATGATGATGATGATGATGATGATGATAGTTTTGTATAAACCAATCAAGATGCCACTAATAGAAACATTATATTAATTTTCTTGTATAATAAAAAAATATCTATCTGTGTAATGTATTGTATTATGTATATCAGTTATCTAGTACCCATAACACAAGCTCTGCTTACCATGGGGCTAGATAATGCGAATTGTCCAGCATTATTTATATTTATTTATTATTTTATTGCATGCCTAAACCTGATATTTTGCTTCATACCACTTATTATAAGCGCGTAAGAGCATATCATGTTAAAAGCTTGCTTTTGGGCAGAAATAGATCACAAGTGACTAGAATCATACATATTAGGCCACCTTAAATCATATGTACTAGACACATAAGTTATGAACATACTAGTGGTTTCTTCTCACTTCTTCCACTGGTGGACAAAAAATTGAAGTGAACATCAATATAATAATGAATAGTATAAAATATGAATTGTCTAAGTGCTTATTAGTAAGCCTAAATAAATAAACATTCATTTCATTTTTACCCACCACGGTCTCCACGGAAGACCAGCGCTATGGTACGATCTGCTCTACCATAGCACATGCTGAGTGGAGACCGATTTTGTCCGTTTCTCTGTTAATTTATACGAGTATGTATGTATATACTATCGTCTCTGATCTGGCATAATAATTTCGTTTACTTTTAAATTAACCAATAAACTCACCATTTCATAGTAACAGCCGGGCTTCCTGCGAAAGGCGAAGGGACCGTCGTCGGGCGGTGAACTCGGCTCCACGCGGACGCTCTCCTCCTCAGACGATGTGTACACACCGGAGTCTGGAAGAATTGGGAAGTGATGCGTGAGCGTGCGTATTGGTTTCACACATGTACGCTACTTTGGTATATATTACTACTAAATTGTAGCCTATGTGTTATTCGGACGACCGATGTAACGCGGTGGGCGAAGGTCCGCCTGCGACGCAGTAGGTTGCGGGTTCGATTCCCACCTCAGAACAAATGTGTGTACGATCTGCAGATATTTGTTCCGGGTGTTCTGGTCGTTTTCTATGTATAATAAAAAATATATTCTATCTATTTAATGTATTGTATTATATATATCAGTTATTTAGTACCCATAACACAAGCTCTGCTTACCATGGGGCTAGATAATGCTGTGTGAATTGTCCAGCATTATTATCATTATTGTGATATGTAAGCTATATTATTGTGAAGTTTCATCAAAATCCATTCAATAATTTTTGCGTGAAAGTAAAATAAATAATAATACATCGGATAGGATGGACCGTAGAATAAGTTAAATAAGATCTTTTACTTTTCTATGGTCTGAAAGAAATCATTTATTGTATATGTTTTTTTGAGCTTGAGAGCTAACTGTAAAAACTATCGTTGTTTGAAGAATTTGTTATGAATCTAGCCCCTAAATACTTCAGCGCATCTTGCACGGGGATTGTTTTCTAGGGTAGAATAGATGTAATAGATATATGTTGCGAGTATTCGGGGTTAAGCGGGTTAATCCATACTTATCCTGAAGAAGTCCCTCGTTAAGGGATAAAACGTTGATATTCTTTCAACGCAAACTATACTCCGATTAAAAAACCTGGATATTTCTTGTTACAAACCCCAAGGAGATTTAGTGGAAACTATTTAACGACATTGGTATCATCGAAGCACAGCCCAGCTCGAATTATTTTTGGTTTTAAATTTAAAAGCTTTCATTTATCATTTAATTGATCTCTCGATTGTGCGTTGTAGTAATTTGTATTTTGTTTTTAGTGATAACCTTGCTGTTACGTTGTTGTTTTCTATTATTGTCATCAGATTTTGTTACATTTTCATTTTACTATTTTCTCAATCTTTGTTCACATAAAATATCTTGGATTCTTAATCGGAGTATAGGTTTGTAGTTAACCCGCTTACATTCACAATGAGCTTTTGCGTATTTATTAGTTGCAGTAATATAGAGTTTATAGTATAATAAAAGGATTCAGGGGATAATGGACAAAATAATAAAGTTGGTTATTAAGTAGCGGAAATAGTTCAGATCAGGGTGATTGCTCATAAAAATCGTTTTAATTCTATATTTTTCGTCAGTTTGTTTACCTTGCCTACCGATATGATAAATAACCTTAATACTTTGACTGCGATTTTTTTTAGACGACAGCGATCTTTTTTTTAACCTAAAAAATTCGTGCTGCCGCTCTACACAGCGGTTGTGTTGCGCCGCACATGCGTTACGTTCGAAAAATATTACGGCTGTGCTGAGTCACAAAGATCTGTATTTTCTCAGCCGCTGCGCTAGTGTGGATTTACGCATATTAGTCACTTGTAGAAAACACATACCGTGTGATTTCAGCACTCAAAGTGTTAAATGCTTTCTATTACATAAATTCTATAGACTTGCTGATGCGAAAATATTTAATGCGGAAGCTTTCCACATATTACCATAAGATACCGCATATTAAGATTTTTTGTTTAGGATTTTTTTGGATCTAAAATGGAACTGTTTTTAGAGCAAACACCCAGGTCAAATACTGAACAGCTGTCAATATCTTTCCAAAATATCACCAACCAAACCGCTGGATCCGTTTACATACTCGATACTAATATACTGGTAAATCTGGTAAATGGCCTGTAAAGATGATTTTATGGAAAGTGTACATCTAATAGCTATAAGATAGGCGTTATCATCAACCATCCTAAATATTATAATTACCTGTCACTGGTTACTTGCCGGAATGATTCCCTATGACGATCCCATGCGATTTTAGCATAGATCGTGAAAAAGGCATTTGATACGATATTCCTGATTTTCTCCCGGCTTGAACTGCATAGCATACAAGATCCAAAGGAATGCTAACAATAAGATGCAAATCTAGTGTGTCAGGCACTTTGTTTTTAATTCAGTGGCAAGGCCAGAAGAAATGCGTAAAGCGATAGACGTTTAATTTAAATTTTTGTTCTGGTGCAAAAACTGATACCGACTCTACAGTTTTTTTAAATATTAAATTCATTTTGTTCTAAAACTCATTATTTTTTAATCTGCCAGATCTTTTCAGAAGAAAAAGAAAGCAATTTTTGATCAGCAAGCCTGCCATAGAGAGTTGTGGGTGCTCTGGGCTGAATGTAACAGACAAAAGGTCTCTAAAGCGGCCTCAAAGCCGGCTGTTCCCTCTAAAGCTTAATTTACTTAAAGTAAATCCTGTATTGGCCTTCTGATTAGTGATTAAGTATGTCAATTTTAGTTCTTAAGGGATTTTGTTTTATAAATATGTAAATAAAGCGGCCTCATAGCCTGCAGTTCCTTTTAAAGCGGCCTCAAATCCAGCATTTCCCTGTAAAGCGGCCTCAAAGCCAGCATTTCCCTCTAAAGCGGCCTCAAATCCAGCATTTCGCTCTAAAGTGGCCTCAAAGCCAGCAATTCCCTCGGATCTGTAATGCCACACCGTCCAAGTGATAAATAAGGCACTCACCTCTGAGGCCGGGGGCGGCGCCGGCGTGCGCGTGCCTGTGTTTCCGTCTCTTGTACGGACGCTTCTCGCGCTGTAAGCCAAATCACCACCGTCATATACACGCACACATCTCTAGGGGTCTGACTGTAGTTATCTACAGGGAATCGGCTTAACCATATAGCTACTTCTAAGGTATATATAGATTAAGTTCTATACTCGTTAAATCTGTAAGTTTTCTATAGTAATGAATAATTTAATCCGTGCATACAATTTTACAATAGGGCTCTTTTTATCGCGGTGGGGTCCGAATAAATTCGTATTAATATATGAAGCTATTTCAGAACTTCCATTTTACACTATTAACCAAACTAATTCTCAGATGAGCTCCGGTTTAGTCACACGACCACCTCGTTCAGAGACAAAGATCGTATTGTGACTCAAGAAATTTGCTTTACGCATGTTCACTAATTAATGTTGCCAAAGTCAATACTTTTACATTAATTATTATAAAAATTGAGACAAAATATTCTAAATGGATTTAAGAGATATAATTTCATTTTTCAAGCACATGATTATTGTGCGTTCGGGTATGATCAGACAAGGATTAAGACCGTATAACATTAATTGTAGCTGATTTAATATTTTCTAATGCTTTCTCTATTTTCTTAGACGTCATTTAATAGCGATGGCGTATAATGATGTCAGCCTTGGAAAATGCTGCTTAATTCGTCTAAAATTAATATTATACGGTCTTTATCCGCGTCCGATCATACCGAAACTGAACCATATGAACCATTTAATTTAAATATTTTTAAACTTACGTCATCTGAACACATAATTATATGTATTGATACAACGGGTATTTATCGCGTAAATTCCCGTTAAAATAAGTAAATAAACGCGATAAATACCCGTTATATTAATATTTTTAATTATTTAATTTAAATTGGTAAGAAAGATAACAACAGACGTAATTTCCACCCTATCATCGTAGATTTAAAGCTTATTTTGACCGGCTGAAGCCGATTCCGTGTAAATAAATGTGGTAAGACCCTTACGCTACGAGTAGTGTATGCGTTAAAACATATTGGCTGCTGAAGGTATTGGCTCGGCGTGAGAGTGAACTGATGATTGTAAAGCGCTACGTCCAACCTAATCAAGCTGAGGGCGACCCATATGGCCCTATCTTAAAACTATTCCCTCTGTTTCAGTGTAAATTATGATAATTTTCAAGCGAATTGACCAAGATTTGGTGACAGACATAAAATAATGTGTCTTCAATTGTAACTAATCAGAAACATACTGCGTTCGTAACACAAAACTTGGTCATCAGGCTTAAAATGAGTCTATTACTTTTCTGGAAAACATTTTTCATACCCATACAAAGAGTTTTCAGGTATTCGAAACGCCTTTTAAATCAAAAGTGAAATGTAACGTCCCTAACACACTTCAAAACAAAACTATAAGTACGATCCCATGATAAATTTGCCCTATTTTAATTTCGCACAATGTATTTTATATTCCCGTTAGTGATTAAAAATAATTTAAAAAGAAAAAAAATATCGATAAAAAAATCCCTATTCCTAAGAAATTAAATAATACCCCAAAAATTCTAAATAATTCCCAATTCCTCTCCTATCTAATGAAGTTTGACATTGAAATTTGACTTGTCTAAGTGCTTATTTTGTAAGCCTAAGAGAAATTAAATTTAGAATTTTCTATTCGATCTATTTTTGCTACCCTTGGCCAGCACTAAACCGCGAGGAGAATGTAAAAACAAACAAATCCTCACTGCGCTTTAGTGACAAACCAGTATAGTGTGTGTGTCAAAAGAGTTTAGTGTATGTTACATAGTACAATATATCAGTAACTCACCTGTCTAGGCGCATCGACGGGGGTGGGTTGAGGTCTCGGCACGTAGTGCGGTACTGAATACTTCTCTGGGCGAAACGCGTTCAGTGGCACCGTGTATGCTGGTCTGTGGACGGAGGCGTGAGTTTAGTTTAGTGTATCATACAGAGGTTTTTATCAGATCTATTGGAAATAACATAAACATAGGCCTTTGATCAGTAGTGAGCAACGAATTCTATTCGAAACCAAATTTTTCAGATTTCGGCTCCGGCGACAGGACAGCTATTTCAACTTAGTGGTGTCGGTACAAAAGCTTTGTCAACCGAATCGAGACCAGTACCTACTGCAACAAAACTCAGTCAGTCATCTGCATTTCGGTATAACTACGTTGAAGTTATGATAGTATCTTTGGTCATGACATGGTCATGACAATAGTCAGTTTGTATTATATGATAAAATTTCTGCGATAGCTTTGGCGTAGCCCAGTCCCTGAAGCTTCTCGTATTGAGCCGAAGTATACGTGAAGTATTTTGGCTACATACATACATAACGATAACGAGAAGATTCGGTGCAGCCTAGAAGTGGCCGCTATGGGTCAGGTAACAGCTGATTGGCTACGTCTTTGGCCGATTCGCCCGCTCGCGTCTCGCGACCAGCTCTAGATTGTATCTACATCTACCATCTCGCTAACAGTCTCATACCTGGGTGGTGGGTCAGGTAACAGGTGATTGGCGAAGTCTCCGGCCGAGTACCGTCGCTCCGCCAACAATGCAGTCAGTTTGACCAGCTCGCGCTTTGCCCGCTCGCGTCTGGCGACCAGCTCTAGAAGGCTCAGCGCCCGCGCGAGGTCCCGACGGAGTTTCAGCATCTTCTCGTACGAGCTTTCGTCGTTTTTTCTGGAATTATAAGGGTTGCGTGGTACTGGGAGAGCAAAATAACAAATATGTATAATAGACTATAATGTTCTGTGTTAGAAAGAGCGTAGTGGAAAAAGAATACCGAGAAACCGATTGGACTTAATTTTCACTTTCTGAAATGACAATATTTATTAAAGGGAAAAGGTCTCCTAGGCCGAGCCTAGGTTTACATAAATGTATTTTCAAAATATGGCCCAAGAAGTAGCTAGGAATCAGTTTCAGACAGGCGCCACACACGGCATCGTACACCTTATTACTCCTAGCATGAAATTGTATGCCTTATTACTATTATACTATTTACTATTATATACTTAACGTAGTTTAAGTAACAATCATCCATCATAGTGTGATACTTTCATTCGAGGAGATAGCCCATTGACACTTTCACGTCTCACGTAAACAAAGAAACTCAGCACGACGTTTCGACATTCCTATCAATAAATCTCCACTCAGACCTGGAACCCCCAAACCTTACACCCCCTGGTAGACGTCATCCTCACCTGTTCTTTCTTGTCTGCATCTTCTCCGTGCGCCGTCTGAAGGCCAGGTACGGGTTGTTGGACGACTGCCCGGGCCGGTTCTCCGTCCGCACTGAGAGGATCAGCGGGTGTTGCTGTGACGAAGATGATACGATCAAGCAGTTGATACAGAGAACTTTTACGGACAGACTTGAACTGACGAGCAACGCAATAATAAGTTATTAAAAGAACTTAACAAGTGAAGTTCAATCTCTATAATAGGAATAAGTTCCATTAGTAGAAGATAGATGTGTAAAATTATCTTCTACTAATGTAACTATGAAATATTATTACTGCGACAGATCATTTCTAGTCTTATTATTTATTTTTATTTATTTTAAGCCATTACTGTCCCACTGCTGGGCAAAGGCCTCCCTTTTCTCCTTCCACTCCTCGCGATCCAACGCTGCAACAGGCCATGATGGAAGATATACCTCGAGCTCGTCGCGCCATCTCATCCTGGGCCTTCCACGTCGCCTCTTAGCGTTGGGTGGGCTCCACTCTGTGGTGGTCTTTGCCCACAAGTCGCTGGACATACGGCAGACGTGTCCAGCCCAGTTCCACTTCAGGCTTCCGGCTGTCTGACCAACGTCAACGATGTGTGTTTTGGAGCGTAGTATGCTGTTCCGCACGCGGTCTGACAGCTTGACTCCTAAGATGCTACGCTCCATGGATCGTTGGCAGACCCCAATTTCTAGTCTTAGTTTATTTTTATTTTCTGATGCTACCTTTCCTATCCCGACCTTTTCCGCTAACGTAAGATGTCTTTGTGAAAGGGCTGGTAAATTCCCTCCGAGGCATTATTTTCTTTTTCAGGACATCGTCGGTAATAATTAGTAATATGCAGATTTTAGAACACTTATTACACCGAAGTGTAGTGTAGCGTGAAGAAATAATGTACACAAATAATGTACAAAATAATTAACACTTTGACTGCGGTTTTTTTCGACGACTGCGATCTTTTTTTTGCCTAAAAAATTCGTGCTGCCGCTCTACACAGCGGTTGTGTTGCGCCGCACATGCGTTTCGTTCGAAAAATATTACAGCTCTGCTGAGTCACAAAGATCTGTATTTTCTCAGCCGCTGCGCTAGTGTGGATTTACGCATATTAGTCACTTGTAGAAAACTCATACCGTGCGTTTTCAGCACTCAAAGTGTTAATAAAATGTGAATCTGTTATCATGTAGTAAAATGAGAGCAAGGCCTACATTAAGTTGGGCGGTGGTAGCTTCCTTCTGCGTACTCACGGTGGTAAGTCGCTTGTTGAGCCAGTAGTCGTAGACAGCGATCACGAGGTCGTCCTGCCGCTCCAGCAGCAGTTTGGCCTCGTGAAGCGTCACCACCGTCTGTCCAGAGCTTTTCTCGAGCTTGTCCATCATTTGTTCGAACTTTAGCTCTGGAATGGAAAGAGAGAGGAGAATTTGTTGTATTATAAAATAAATAAATAAAATAAAAAGAGCTTTACTCCATATCACAAAGTTATAAGTAGGTACAATTTTAGACAGAAATAATAATAAAAGGCTTACACCGCTGAAGGCGGTGTATCAGGAAGTAACGGACATGACAAAAAAATAATGACATAATTCTCTATTCAATTAAAAAATTATAAAGAATTTATGATATTAAAATGTAATTTATGATGCATTATAATGTGATGTACATATGTATGTAGGTTTTTACATATTGCATAAAATATGTGACCTGTAACCAAAAGTTATCAATAAATGAACTATGATAGAAAAACTATGCGTTAAGTTTCCGAAATCGTATCTATCTAATACTCAAAACACAAGCTCTGCTAAGCCTGGGGCTAGATGATGCTGTGTGGATTGTCCAGCTTTATTTAAGTAATTTATTCATTAGGGGAGGTCTATGTCCAGCACTGGACTATTATATTTTGATGATGATAATGTATTTTAATATACTGCACACAGATCCCCATGTACAATCCAACGATCCTATCCAGCCACGGTTGTCTGGTAGAGATCGCTCTTGAGCGATAAGACCGCCAAATTGTCACATATGTTGTATTTTATTCTGTCTTGTTTGTTTTATTTTTAAGTGTGCAATAAAAGAATTCTCTATCTATCTATTAGTGAGAGGTACCTGTGAGCTCTGGATGCCGTTGTTGTTTCAGCCACCGCTCGTCCTCCGAGTCCATGTCGTACTCTGGCGCCTCCTGTTCCTCCCATAGCGCTGCAACCAAGAGAAATTAACGTAAGTTTTTCAGTCGAACTTAGCTTCTAGTTTAATAAATAAATAAATAATGCCGGACCATTCTCACAGCATTATCTAGCCCCATGGTAAGCAGAGTTTGTATTATGGGTACTAGATAATTGATATACATGATACAATACATTACATAGTTTTTTTTATTATATATAGAAAACGACCAGAACACCCGGAACAAATATCCCGCTACTGTATGTAATTGGTGAGTCACCACGGCGGAGACAGGGTGTGTAAGGGGGACTCCAACATCTCGTCTCCCAAGCCAACCTAACCTGCACGTGGTACACCCCTGCTAAGAGTATACTCGTAAAACGAACTAGGCTCTGGTGGAATAATCAAACCATATTCATAATTAGATAAAAAAAAAGAGAAAATTGCGCAGAAATTTCCATTAAAGTCTAATTTTATTTACGTGCATATCTCTTAAAACTAAGGCTAATAAGTTTGACGTTTGACTATGGTTACAATTGGTCATAATAATAGTTAATTAATATATTAAATAATAATAAATATATGAAACTATACAGTCGCTAGCTTGAAGCAGTCGACACTGACGACAGATTCAAGCTGCCACTAGGTCCTAGTGTCTCCTAGGTCCTTCGTGCAGATTTAGATTACCTATGCCACCGCTCAGGCATAATAAACCTTAACTATTTGCAACTTCTAATGTAACAATGTTATGCGTATAGCTAAGCCAATAAGAAAGAGTATCGCCAATTCAAATCAGCTTCAATAAACATCGTAAAGCGTACATTCTGTTGGAGTAAAGGAGGGAAGCAACACGTCTTCTGTCGTCGGACGTCAGGGGCGCTGTGAGCTCTCAGCTCGCTACGGCCGCCGCCGCCGTACGTAATCGAATAGCGAGACGATAAGGCAAGGTAAAGTAAGTATGTGTAAGAGGTTCAAATATTATGAGATATGGTTGAGGATATGTCTTAAGATATTAACGTTGCTTGCTTTCTTGTAATCGAATTCGACAGATGACGAAAAATGAAGGCGCGGAAGAGGTGAAATATCTGGTGCAGATATACATATTTAGGGCTTTTTAATTTTAGTATTTAGAAACATTGCAATGATATCGAAAAGTGAGCCGGGCAATACTCGTATTGCCCGGATTATATATATGAGGATTTTTTAAACCCTCTAAAAGATCAAGATAGTCCGGCCACCGGCTGTAGGTATTTTCTTGCCCTAGCAAGAAAATACCTACAGCCGGTGGCCGGACTTATAGTCACTTGCATAGTAGTAAAATCCGTAAAATTATAAATACTCTAGTCATCAGAAAATTATAAATTTACGTGTTTGAATGCGTAACATTGTAAGTGTCCTGTTTATTGATTATTTACCGGATAATTTATGGGTCTTATACTATCTATCGGTGACATAGTAGGTTTAGAAGGGACCAAGAAGAGTTTGAGATAATAATGTTAACGTACCTAACTTAAATTCCAGCGAGCTCGGGCACTTATCGCCACTCAAATTCTTAGAATACGTCTCACCATATGCATCCACCCACACATCTAAACGCCTTCATTCACACCAACACGCAATCAATTCCACGCTACGCTTTGAATACAAACTAATGCATAACAAATCGTGATTGACCGAGTAGGTTGCAGAAGTAGTAAACGTGAAAAATCAATGATATCCCATTATGGTGATTCAACAATGTCCCATTAGGAAACGCTGAGGTGATGATGGTAAAAGATATAGCATTTATTTCAGCCGGTCCCGGACATATCGACAACAAAATCCTATCTCAGGATACGTCTCACCCTGTGCCCTCACACACACATTCAATCGCCCTTACTCACACCACCAGGAATGAATGCCACGCTACGCTGTGAATACAAACTCATGACAAATCGTATCGCTACGTTCAGTCAGAGGCTGTGAGTAATTATTCTGTCTGCTGTTAGACCGATCGTAACTGATTTTAAAAGGAATGGAAAAGCGGTAAGATTTATTTGTGTGGAAATTACTTTAGTTCTTTGTCGAATACCTACATTGTTTAGTTGTTCATAACAACATTGACCGACCAATACCGGTTTCTAATTCTAAATCTTTTTCAGGCACAAGGTAGATTTACATTAAAATCTATCGTTCTTTTTAACATAACCTTTCATCTTTCGTATAACATCGCATCCATCTGGACATTTGTCTTGTAAGAAATCAGGCTGACAAGACCACCACAGATTGGAGCCCACCCAACGGTAAGAGACGACGTGAAAGGCCCAGGATGAGATGGCGTGACGAGGTCGAGACATATCTTCCATCATGGCCTGTTGCAGCGTTGGATCGCGAGGAGTGGAAGGAGTAAAGGGAGGCCTTTGCCCAGCAGCGGGACAACAAAGGATAGCCATTGTTGTCCCGCTGCTGGGCAAAGGCCTCACGAGACCTAACGAGATGGTTTATAAAATGCTTCAAAGGGGTTAAGATTTGCGTCAACACATTTTATTTATTTAATTTCTATAAATTAAATAAATTAACTGTGTTGACGCAAATCTTAACCCCTTTGAAGCATTTTCTTGCATCTTAGCCCCTTTTAAGATTTGCGTCAAACAACACATTTTATTTATTTAATTTCTATAAATTAAATAAATTAAATGTGTTGTTTGACGCAAATCTTAACCCCTTTGAAGCATATTATAAACCATCTCGTTAATAAGTATATATGTAGTACAAACCATTCAAAACAACATTATTAAAGCCTCAATTGGTGTAATAAAACCATATATATTATTCGTCACAGCTAAAACTACGCAGTGACTCACAAACTTTATAGGTTTTTCCCCGTAAGCATTCCTAATCTGACAAGGACGTTAGTACAAGTAGATAGAGATAACGAATAAAGTAAACACAAATTGTTACACCTTTTCATTGTACACCTTTTGAAGCGATGCGGCATATAGATAAAATTGGTAGTAAAGCCTATACCTTTTGAAGCGATGCGGCATATAGATAAAATTGGTAGTAAAGCCTATACCTTTTGAAGCGATGCGGCATATAGATAAAATTGGTAGTAAAGCCTATACCTTTTGAAGCGATGCGGCATATAGATAAAATTGGTAGTAAAGCCTATACCTTTTGAAGCGATGCGGCATATAGATAAAATTGGTAGTAAAGCCTATACCTTTTGAAGCGATGCGGCATATAGATAAAATTGGTAGTAAAGCCTATACCTTTTGAAGCGATGCGGCATATAGATAAAATTGGTAGTAAAGCCTATACCTTTTGAAGCGATGCGGCATATAGATAAAATTGGTAGTAAAGCCTATACCTATTGAAGCGATGCGGCATATAGATAAAATTGGTAGTAAAGCCAATGTAGTCACCATTATGTAGCGAAATTGGGAAGACATAAAAGTCTCATAGAGGCATCAAACCCGTCTCTACACCCATAGAAAAACTGGAACGAGGCCAATCAATCGCCAAAAGTCCTGCCCCGGTACTAGAAGCAGCTGGGAGACTATTGAGTATATCTTTTCAAAATATATTTATTTCAAGTTTTTTATACCTAAACATGTAGGAATGGGTTTTATTTTAGAGTTTTCTAGTAGTTTCCCTTCCACGTTTGTATGGAAAGATGAGCGACCCGTTTAACCTTAAAGTAGTTTCTAGAAAGACAGCTGAAGTAGAAATATAACACTGGTTTCTGTAATATAGTTTTCATAAACTTCAGTGAACTTACACTGAGCTACTTTGTTTGTGTATTTTATTGAAGAATAAACTATTTTGTATTTGTATTTTACATCACCTATCTAGCTCACACGACAAAGTAGTATTGGCCTTCGCAACTGATTGCGTACATACAGAGTTGCATCTCTGTGATGAAAACACTAATTATTATAAATGCGAAAGTTAGAATGTTTACATGAATGGATGTTTGTTAGTCCTTCACGCGACAGCTACTGAACGAATCAGGCTGAATTTGCAAAGAGGTAGCTCTAAGCCTGGAATCAAACATAGGCTACTTTTTATCCCATAACTAGCTGCGCCCCGCGGCTTCGCCCGCGTGGAATTATTTTTATATTTTCTCACCTATTAAACCTTCCCTGGACTAAGACAAACATTTCGAAACCAAAATCAGCAAAATCGGCCCAGCCGTTCTCGAGTTTAGCGTGACTAACGAACAGCTAAAGATTTTTATATATAAAGATAAAACAGTTCAAATGAGATAGAAATAACTTTCAAACGGTTCCATAGACGCAACTCTTGCGAAGCCGCGGGCAGAAACTAGTTTACCAATAACAAAAGAGAAGTCGCAAGGAAAAATACGATGCGACAATCGGTTACGTTACAATACAACGGCAAACCGTGTGAGAAGTTGACTTGCTCTGGAGATCTTTTCATCCTGTGTCCTTAAGCAAGGGCCCTAATAAAATGACGAGAAATATTTTTAATAAAATACCTGATGACTTAAAAGATACATACAACATTAATTTTAAAACTTTTGAAAATATCATGGTTATTGACACTAAAGTAATTTAAAACGGGATATTTACCATGATTTCGATTCCGTGATCATGGCGTTGGCGCATGAAACTGTGCCGAAATATTGGCTAACTCAAAAATCAAATCATGGTAAATATCCCGTTTTAAATGACTTTAACATTAATTTTAATAAATTATTACAGGACATGCTTATTATTACACATTGTATTATACGCTTCATTATTTTTTAGACGATAAGATTTAGGTATACATATTTGTCTTTGTTTATTCTTCATTGAGTCTGCTAAAACACAACAAACCTTATCTGGTTTAAAGTGTCGTAGAAATAAGATTAGAATAAGTTTTTATTAATAAAGAAATACAATACAAAGTCAAAGTGAATATTTTTTGAAGAAAAAGTCTCAAATTGACACGTAATTCGCACGCGTCTTTATATACGTAATTTATAATTACGTATATAAAGACGCGCCAACAGAGTAAATTTTAGGTTAAGTATGGGTGGTTTGTTTACAAACATTCTATATCAAGTTTGGTTTGTGTATCGAGTGTTTTTTGGATACTCGATAGCGAAAACAGTAAAAAACCCTACACACTCAATAGAGTTCACCATGCTAATAAAGTAACAAGATACAAAGCAAAACAGCTCGCCTCTAGTGAAGTAATTAAAACCGAAATTAAAATAAAAAAACCCCAGCTTTCAAAAGCGCTAGTCATTTAATTAAAAAAACATAATTTTCACATTCTGCCACCCTCTTTGCGAACTCAACAGAGCAAATTACTTACAGAGAGATAGCTTTTGCAGAGAGAAAACGCGGATGTATTTTCGCTATCATACATTTATCTGCTATCAAAATGACTTGTAGAACCTAAATATTTAAGAAAAAAAAAACTAATTTTTCACGCCTGCATCTGCTTGTACCGTCAATTAACAGTAAAAAATATTCACTGTTTGTAAAAAAAAAAATTAAGTTCTATAATTTACTTTTTTTTTTACAACTTTCTTTAATTGCGAGCTAAATTATCTTATAGCGTAGTGTTCTCGAAAGAATTTGATAATCAGCAATTCCAACGTTAAACTTTTTTGGTTGTATTTTGTATGAAAACTTCGGAGATAAACTTCAATTAAAAAGTCCGTATCTTATAAATGAATAACTAAGACCACATTTCATGCAAGTTTTAACCATGAACCGTCCCTTCTGTCCCTACCACTATTGTGCCAAAAAATAATAACTCGAGGGGTTCGGGTCGCTCATAGAAAATGTTACCTTACTCCGATAGTAATAAAGTTAATTTTTGATACACAGTCCAATGAAAGATAAACTAGATGGTCGATATTTTAATACTTTACACGTGCTTCGTATATTGATTCGGGTTTCAAAGTGGGGGTTCCGGTTTCGCGCGGCTCGCTCGCTCTATGTTTAAAACATTGTTGAAACTTTTATACATAATCAGGTTCAAACTGAAAACCAGCGTTGATCCGCGCTACGACTAAGTTCAGGACTAAGCTGAGTTTGACCCTTTTTGGCTAGCAGGCTAGCACGCTAGTAGCTGTGTATTGTTTCATTGTAGGTTAATTTTATTTATTTTTAAGTGTGCTGTGTGGTTAGTGTGTACTTTTATTATTTGTGAACGAAACCTGTTTATGGCCAAATAAATGTATCTTATCTTTACCTTAGCATTTAGCTTTTTTCGATTATTCTAGTTGATTCGATATTGTAGTAGATGGATTTTAGAACGGGTTTGATCAATGACTTTAGAATTCAACTTAATGCCTCTGGAATTCTCTTTGTTCAGGATAACATTTTATTTGATTTCGATAAAATGACAAACTAGACGCGCAGATGCAAGATTGGTGATCGTAGAAGCGGAAAATCGGGCACTTGGAAAGATGTCCTTTGCCCAGCACTGGGATAAAAAAGGGATATCAAACAAGCTTACAGCTGCCGATTTGATCCCAATGTATCGTAATAGGGTTCTATAACAGTGGTTTACGAGTGTTAATGGTGATGATATCGTTACACTAGCTAAATTCGGTGTGGAATGTTTGTAAACAAGCCACAGATAAAAAGTAAAAATCACTTGCGTCACCGCACGGAGACGAATTTCCGATATAATTAATATTAAGCAATATTGATTGAAACACCAACCGACAAATCCATCGATGCTCCTGCGACGATACCATTGCCATATTAAAGCGATTTGTTAGCATAATTCGGGCCACGAGTTATGTTTATAACTGACCATATATCGCTCGTATTTGCGAAAACGGCGAAGTAATCAACTTTTAAATTGGACACGATGCTCACAAATTTGCAAATTTCACATTTCTATTTTCCACAGTCACGACGCGCCCTGAATATTCATGAATCACGAAATAGTCAAAATAACAACTTTGTTAACGATTATACAGCGGACAGACGTATCTGCGATGATATTTTATTTTATTACATACGTACAGTCAGCGACAATCTGCGATGTTGGAAATATTGCACAGTCTTAAATATATAAAATATGCTGGACAATCCACACAGCATCATCTAGTCTCAAGCTAAGCAGAGCTTGTGGTATGGGTACTGTACTAAATGACAATTAGATAGAGTAACTTTCGCATTTAAAATAAACTGTCATTAGCATGGCTGGATGGATGTATGTTTAAACGGGTAAGAGTCAGCGATATAATATTTACATATTTACCGGTGATTGAAACAATATCTATACATATAAAAGAAAGTCGTGTTTGTTACAACACTTATAACTCGAGAACGGCTGAACCGATTTAGCTGATAATTGGTGGAGAGGTAGCTTAGAACCAGGAGTCTAACATAGGATACTTTTTATCATTTAAACAATTTGACACATAGATTTCCACGGGGGCGAAGCCGCGGGGAGCAGCTAGTTTAAAATAAAAATAACGAAGCTATAATAACAAAGTCTTACTACATAATATCAGATTATCTAGCTAAAGCTTTTAAGCTCAGGACGAGCTTTCTCCACTTCGAAAACGAAAAGTTCCCTCGAAAAGGTTTCTATACCTAGTTCGCTAACTTTACCCTAAAAGAGATTTATATGAACAAAAAATCTAAGTTCTTGTAATTTCCGCAACAAGGATTCTTCCCTTGATAAATACTACTATGTGCTTCGTGCATAGAAATCCAGTTATACCATACCTCAAACAGTCGAATCTATTCAGGGAAGGCAAAGGGAAAGGGCACAAGCCATCGGTTAATCCGCCCACGAAACCAACTGCATTTTTAATGATTGAGTCATCGCTAGTTTTGTATGAAAGAATTTTATATACTGGTTTGGTTGGTAAAGTTTATGTACTTTATGATTAATACCTACAGCACAGTCACGTCCGAAAATGCTACCATGCGGTCACCCGTCTTAATGATGAACACATCCTAGTCTGATTTTTAGGGTTCCGTATCCGAGGGATGCAAACGGGACCCTATTACTAAGCCTCCGCGCGCCGCCGTCTGTCAGTGAGATGTATCTCAATCTCAAGAACCGTAGGAGGTAGACAGTTGAAATGTTCACAGAGTCTGTATTTATTTTGCCGCTATAACAAATAATGAAATTAAAATATTGTGAATAAAAGTAAAATTTTAACAATAAAGTCAACGTCCATCCATACCACGTTGAGTACCGATCGCAGAAGTTAAGCAACGTTGGGCGCGGTCAGTATGCATGGACATGTGCGCGTCATGTTGACTTTTTGTTTCTTTCGATACATCAAAAATCAGTTTTTAGGGTTTCTTTTGCAAAATAGTTTTGTACGATGGTAGATAGGTACAGAACCCTCCGATTACGCGTCGACTCGCACTTGGCCGGTTTTTGTTTGGGTTCATTTACTTGCTTCCTGTGTTCCCGTGCCGTATTGTTAGCTAAGTAGAAAGAGGCGATTTTATTTGCAAGTTTTACTTCTATAAATTTTGACAGCACATTACAAAAACTCCGGTACATCCCACTGTTTGGTAATGGCCTCCCCTGATTCCTCTATCTATACGCCACAATCTTGAGCCTTGAGAAATTTTAAAAGCATTTGCAATACAGTCGCAAGTCGCGTCCAACTTGTAGCGATTGGATAACCGTCGGCATTAAATTCGTAAATTTCTCCCAAGCGAAATTGCTATAAAATTTTTCGCTTCCAGTCCCCGTCAGTCTGCCGAGCTCGTAGCAGCGATGTTAGCGTCAATCACAGACTCTTAGAGCTTGGTAGTAACTTATGGTTGTCGCGCACAAACAAAATCAAATGTAAATTTAAGCCTATATTATAAAAGCTTGCCGAGTCATCGATCTATGCTTTTCTATAGGATAAACGGCACTTAAGCATTGATCTGAATTTACGTTTTTAAACAAAATCTAATCTGAGAATGTTACGTTCTACACTATTTGCATTGGTTTAATCGTTTGATTTTAGAAAATGTGCAAAACAATTTTTGTAAAGTCATGTTCACCATTTTCGGACATAACATGAGCACGATTTATTAAAATAAATTTTATTGACTGTGAATGTTAGTATTATCGACCGTATAAGAATTTGTCTGATGTTATTCGTCTTATACTTGCTGGTCGTTATCTATGTATAATCAAAAAAAAACTATCTATGTCATATATTGTATTTAGTACCAGAAGTCTGCTTAACTTGGGGGTAATTGATGCTATGTGAATTGTCCAGCAATATTTTGTTATTTATATTTATCTGTTTACCCAAACTCAGGAAAACTTAGCAAATAAACCCAGATTGCTAATACATACTCCTAAAACATCCATCAACACATCGATCATACTCCAGAGCTTTACGAGGTTGTAAATCAGTATCAACGCGTCCAAAATAGAACCTGTCCCAAGTAGCAGCTGTGTGGTACCCGATGCGGTAGCGTGGCCCTGCGGTCACTGCCCGTCCCTTGACCACCACTGCGTGACTGAGTTGCTCCAACTATAGCCGTTCCGTCAGGCAAGTTCTTATCCCGGTATTACCGAGAGTTAGGTGAGCGGAAATCATTATCTGCTGTCGTTACTTTCAGAAAAAATTACAAATACTGCGGGAGGCTGTACCTAAACAGTGTTCGGGGATTCCAATCTGCTTCACTAAAGGACCCCGTAAGTGTTTATGTCACCGTTAGATAGTACCCGTAATATTAAAAAAATCTCGTCTTTTTATAATTTTTCGGAAAATAGTTAATAAGTCTGTAGCACTTACACATTCAAACATCACAAATCATAAATTTCCATGTAGGCATTAAGCGTTAGATTGTGAGTGCTAACGACCCGTTGATTATTTTTCGGAAAATTATAAATGAAATGGTGACACAGAATTTCCCCATTCGATGGAAATATATTATTTTCCTATAAATTCACTACAGTCTGACAAACTATACTTCACTATTCGTATCCCGATATTATTGTAAAAACCATTGCCGCCTAGAAGACGTGAGATTCGACAACCCTAGCGTTTCTTGCCAACGAATTGGTGTCAAATAGGGGGTCTTCTCGCTCAAGCCAAATCAATCTATCCTTGTACAAAGTCCTCAATACTCGTAACTTCTGCTGATTCAACAATTCACTAAGCCAGCCCAAGTTCTTTGGAGCTAGTTAAGCTGAGGGAATATTGTATTGTAACTGGTTGATAAGGGTTTTACCGGATAAATTGTAGTCTGTATTTTCTGTGGAAACCCTGATCTTGGCATTTGAGAACATTGGCAAAGTCACACATAACGATATTGTGAGTCAAGCCAGATATGAAATTAAATGCTTTATTAAAAAGGACAACATGTTTACAAATATAAGTACCTAGTCGTTGAAACGAGATCGATTTCTTGTCAATTACTTAGGTTTAGATGAGTTAATGAATACATTGTCACAGAAGACCCAGTGTAACGCATCACATTCAAGTTTCGTCTCAATGTGATTTTGGAATTGAGACGTGACGATGAACTGATGAACCAGCCCTACCGTGAGTGTCCACGTTAGCACTGGTCCACCAGTTCAAAGTCACACAGCGAGCTATGGAAAGAAACCACACAGAGATATTTCTCTGAAGGATAGGATTCGTAACGAATTCATCCTACAGAGAACCAAAGTCATCGACATAGCTCTAAGAATTAGCAAGCTGAAGTAGCAGTGTGCCGGCCACCGCGACAATGTTGACCGACCATCTGGCAGGTGGTCAACAGAAAATGCATGGGCAAAATGTTTACCCAGTCAAACATGTCACCATATCCGAAATCGTCAGACATTATCAGAACTCCGTTGGTATGATCCATTTCGTTAGATGATTGTGATTTTTTCGCAAACGAAAGTCACGCTCAAACAAAGTCTTTAACCATGTCATGAGGACGCCGTCTAATCTACGCGGCCCAATTCATTACAGCCCACCCCCGTTGAAACGTCGGATGTGCCCTAATAGGGCCGAGCGTTTATCTAAATTACTTTATCCATCAAACTTGGTCAAGCTTTTGGGGTTTCAGAGAATTACAGGAAACTTTCTGTCTAGTTGTTTCTGACTTTCTGTTTTCTTCTAAGCTAATAAAGTTGGAATTGCAAACTGGGATACACGTGGACGATATTTTATTTATTGGCTTACAAATGGAATGAAGAAACGCAATGATACAGTCAAAGGCGAAAAATTCTAAATAAAACATTCAACACCACATTCATTCAAAACATATTGTTAGCCGAGCATTTTCATGTGTATGCATACTTTCCGTACGAATCCGATTTTTAACTGACTTAGAAAATGTATGTTTTTTTTGTATTTCCATCGATTACTCCGTCATTTACGGACCGGTTTGAATGATTCTCTTGTAGTTGTTTAGATAATGATTCCAAAGTGGTCCCAGACTACCACGCCAGGGGCACAAACTTCTGAACGCTTACACCTAGCACTATAGTGTGGTTTCAGTGGCTACAGCTCTCAAACAAACCGAACCTTCAGTAAGAATGAGATGAAGAAGAAGATACCCAGCGGTGGGGAAAATCTGGAAAAAATCTGACGATGATGAACGTAGGATCGATTAGCGGCCTCATCTCATAGCATCTGTAAATATCGTCGTGTGAAGGCGTAAACTGCTGTCAAACACCTCAAACCGTTCTAGACATCACAAACACGCCTAATTCACCACGAAATCAGCGGAGCATTGAACCCGCGTCAATCGCCATGGGAATGGCGAAACGTTCGCGCCGCGAGGTTAGCTGCTAAATTATTTATGACCATGATACACAGGTACCATGGGGGGACTTGTAGGTGGCGAAGTACTTTGCCGTAAATCGGTACAAAAGCGGGCTTTGGTAGTGAAACGTTTGTATAAATAAGATATTATCAAGTCATCGTGGGCATTTCCATTGGCTAGTTATCTTTCCTCAGTTTACGACGCCAACATTACTAAACGAACGTGCTGACATTTTAGCAGAAGATACCTTGTAAAAAGTATAGGTTAGATTCTTTTTGCAAGCTTTTTATGAACTTGAAGTACGTACATATGTATCTATTTTATCGTCGATATACCTTGGTTTGACCACAATCTCACCTGAAAGCAAGGTTGGCATGATTAAAACAAGTTGTTTTAAAACACGTGTTTAAAACAGTTTGAAATAAAACTATGTTTTATATTAAGAAAAAAACAGGGTTTAAAACTACCTTTAATTGCAAATGAATGTGTATAAATACCACAGACAGGCTGTGGTATTTATACACTGCATAGGTAACTCCCCGCCAGTAAAGTCCCGCAGGGAAAGTCCCTATGTCGGCCGTCGAAAGAAAGTAATTCACTGGATTATTGGGTACGGTACCTATTCCCCGCTCTCTCTCTAGTTCTATACCTACCTACAACACTACATACAAGGTAAAGTGTCAGATATGCAACAAAAGAAAATATTTATCGTTTTGTTAATTTTTACTAATGTGAATTAGGAAATAGTTTAGAAATGGATTATTTTATTATTCGCTATAATTGATTTGAAATTGATAAGTAAAAAAAAACAAAAAAAAAACACTTGTTTTAAACATTTGGAACTGTTTGTTTTACAAAATATAAAAAAACTGTTTTTTTTTCCAACCCTGCTTGAAAGTGGCGATGTGTGTATTTTTCTATTATTTTATGTAGGTTTTGGTTAAATCTTGGACACGATATACCTAATCTACGACTGTCTCTCAACTTAGTACTTTGAAATTTAGCATACTTTTTCAGTTCTGAATTGATAATACGTTCAGGAAAGCGGTAAAATCATTCACACCCAAATATACTGATTAGATCAAGGTCTTTAGAAGCTATGCCATTGACCAGACACGTTATTTTTAATTTTTATAGACGAGCGTAATATAGATTTGATAGTTTTTCGTGTAAAATCTCTAAAATTAACTTGTGGCGCGGTGGGCGAAGGAACGCCGGCGACGCAGGATATTGCGAGTTCGATTCCTACCTCGTGACAAATGATTGTACGATCTGCAAATATGTATTTCGGGAGATCTGGGTAATTTATATGTATATTTAAAAAGTTTACATCAATGTAAATGTATTGTACGCGTATTAAGTATATCAGTCGAAACAAGCTCTGCTTAAGCTCATTTAAAACGGGATATTTACCATGATTTGATTTTTTAGTTATCCAATATTTCGACACAGTTTCATGCGCGCCATGATCACGGAATAACTGAAGGCACTGCGACTGCGAGTTCTCGGTTGAATCTCTGCTTAGCTTAGAGCTAGATGCCGTGTGGATTGTCCAGCATTATTTATGTATTATTAACTGCAAAGATCTACTAACTGTACATATAGCTATTGCGCATAAAAATAACTAACTGCTAAAGGCATGCATACGTCAATACCATTAATTATGTCTGACCATGTATCGAATATCGATTTTTAGATTCAACCCCATTCGACCAAACCTAACAATGCTCGAATGTTATTGTCATTCATTTCGTATAGCGATATATTATTTATCCCGCATTTCTACTGAAGCGGACCAGTAAATAACTATCGGGAAATGTAAATAGGGCTAATGTGATCGATGATAGTGAATTACAGACACAAAGTGGAGCACTGAATTAATTTGAAATGAGCTCTGAATTAATCCTTTCATTATTTTGAATCAAATTTTCCAAGAATTGTTGTTAAGGGACGAACCTAACCGGTTTTGTTGCCAAACTAGGCCTAGATACACGGTATACACGCGGTTCCCTTGGCTAAATACTAGTACATATTACATAAAATTCTAAATTTTGTTTTTCTTTGGATGCATGCGGTCTTTTAAAATGCACGCGATTCCCTTGGCAAAAAACTAGTTATAAATAAAATTCTAATTTTTTTTCTTTGATTGCATGCGGTCTATTAAAATGAATTATGTTTTAATTCGTAGGTAATTAATGGATCGGGCTGAAATTGTGCACAGAGAGATCTGGACAAGGAATAACATTTATGCTACTTTTGAACCCAAAAAAGCGAGCAAGCACACGGGCAGAAGCTTGTAGAGAAACAACGACAAGCGCGACTAAGAGCGATGGTGAAATGTAATTAATATTCTGATAGTCAAGCCTGACCAATAACGGAGCAAAAACTAAACGACACTGGTATTTTTGTGGTCAGCGGGTCCGAGTCGAGCTTGACAGATACAAATGGGTATTAGCGTGGTTTTTGCATGTTTCTACTTTCTTTTCTAGATAATCGAAGATTAATCTAGTCGAAAAAGATTTTTAGAAACCTAGTTTGGGTAATAAATCCTACTTATATTATAAACGCGAAAGTTTGTAAGTATGGATGGATGGATGGATGGATGGATGTTTGTTACGAATGAAACATATTACAATAATATAGCTTATACATCAGAATAACACATAGGCTACAATTTATAAAGATATATTGTATATTATCCAAAATATCTATCACCACGCGGGTGAAACCGCGGGGCGCAGCTAGTTAATAATAAATCTGCTTGGACGTGTTGGAAGTTATCTAATCTAGGCCGTTCCTCTCTTTCATGTAAGTATAAAAAAAATACATAAATTAACATACATCAGAAAAATGCAATACAATGCTGAAATTATTATAAAAGTAGAAAAAAATTGTTTAAAATATCTATTCTGCCAAAGACAAAACGCCGCCGTCTCGGATTATCATGGCTCGCATTATTTTGGCATCTCCTAGGTCTAAGGGTAACAAATCAACATCGAGCTATGCTGCGCTGTACTGCGCTGCGCTGTGCTGTGTTTCTTAAGCTACGTTTTTTTTAACAATCAACATCAAGCTGTGCTGCGCTTTGCTTAGCTCATTATTAAAAGTAATCAGCAGCTCGTGTAGTGTAGTCGTTTATCTCGTCAAAAATGACTTTATTTAAAAAAAAACGTAAACATTAAGACATAGTTGAATCCGATGAAGATGAAAGTGAAGAAGAAGCGGATATGGATATTTTATGTGTTATTTTGTCGTTAAAAGAGTCCAGACACGGTAGCTTGTTACCACACACCATACGTGAAAAATACGGAGAATTTAATTTTCTGAATTGAATATTGCCACTGAAGACGATTTTTTTAAATATTTGCGAATGACTAAAAATCATTATAATTATTTACATTCGTTAATAAGTCCATATATAAAAAACAAAATTGACTGTAAGAAAGCCATAAGCACAGAAGAGAAATTAGCAATCGGTTTGAGGTAAGTAAATTATTTGAAGTGTTCAGTTCGGCACAGCGCGGCTCAGCACGGCGCGGCGGGTAGTGCGCCTCGCTCGAGACTACTGCGTTTTTAAACAGAGCGTAGCCTCACACAGCACAGCACAGCATGGTTTGTTTGTATCCTCATTAAAATATTAGACGAGCGAGTTGACCAAACATAGCACAGCGCAGTACAGCGCAGCATAGCTCGATGTTGATTTGTCACCCTAAGACGAGAGTTCACCATCAGATGCATACATTTTAATTTAAACGGGTGTTTTGACGTTTTTGACACAAGTTTTCTTACGTCATAGTTATCCGACGAAGCTGCTTAATTGTCCGATACATGGTGAACACCAGCGTATTAGATTAAACGCCGTAAGTCCCGGTTAACAGACTACAGACAAGTTTAATACCCGGTTATAGCAACTGTGCAATGAAATAGGCACTCAGCACTAGGAAATCTTTAGCCTTTCACAGGCAGAATTGCTATTCCAATCGTTGCCATGCATTATCATTGAAACCCGAACGTTTTACTAACTGCTCAACGGTACGGTAAAAGAAACCCAACGTAACCTTTGGCGACGGCCGCACTGGTAGATGGTAGGCGTCTAGTATAGCTGTTTTTTTTTATATAGACTAAACCTTCGTTTGGACATCTCACCTTTACGCCCTTCAAAATAAAGGGAATACCAAATTAATTTCATTAGATGGCTAAGTGACGTTCAACCATATTATTGAAAGTTCAACAATCGTCACAAGCAATTAACTGAATCGCACCGTTTTGCAATCGGTCTCCTCATTCTACCAAAGCGTAGATCGTAGATTTGGCCTGTTGCATGAGATAGGCGAATTCTACGAATGCGGCGCGGCGGCGACAAAGACATCGCATCACTACTCTATCCAGGCGATTAGCTCAAGTAGTCACAGAAGTCACTAGGACTTTAGCTGGTCATCTAAGTTTTCACACGTTTTTTCTCATCTACCATCTTGCAGTGCGGCCGTAGCCCGATTGTTTACTGTTACAAGCGGTTTCCTAGTATTGCAGACAGATGTTGTAAGGCATATGGTCTGGGTATATCCTGTTCAGTGTTCATTCTTTGCAGGGCTTGGAATTAATAAAGGTTCTTTGAGGACCGATGTGGCGCGGTGGGCGAAGGTCCGCCTGCGACGCAGGAGGTTGCGGGTTCGATTCCCGCCTCGGAACAAATGTGTGTACGATCTGCAGATATTTGTTTCGGGTGTTCTGGTCGTTTTCTATGTATAATAAAAAATATCTATCTATGTAATTTATTGTATTATGTATATCAGTTATCTAGTACCCATAACACAAGCTCTGCTTACCATGGGGCTAGATAATGCTGTGTGAATTGTCCAGCATTATTTATTTATCTTTCATTACTTTAGTTGGGCTGATTGTATAGTTTCGGATACAAATCGAGAAGGGTGTAAGAGTACGTTCACACAACGGTTCCTTATCTACTGGAAACAGGATCCGGAATACTGTCGGATGTGTGAACTCGCTCTCTAGTTTTAGCATACGCCATTACGGAAAAAAACGGATCCTGTTAAAGGGATTCGGGGTGAATGCGCCCTAAGGTTGCTATTGGCTACAGGCTCTAGCCCTGACAGCAATAGCAACCTTAGGGCGCATTAATACAGTCAGAGTATACTACGCAAACAGTGCGGCGTTAATACAGTTTACATTAATTATACCGTGCAAATCACGCGTCAAAAGCCGATCACACCTGTTGTAGTAGGTAATGTACGAGTATGTATATTCGGACATAGATGTAGGTAGATAAATTAAGTAATATATAAATGTGTAAAGTCTATTCTTTGTCCACACACAGAAAATCAAACAATGCAACAAAGGTCGTTGGCTGAAAAACAGCGCTGAATATAATAATGTTCAGCACACGCTGAGCCAACCCCTATTTCGGCGCAGGGTCATGGAGGTAGTCTTATTTTAGTCTTAATATCACCTATTTGTGTCGTTTACCCCCATGATAAACTTCTTTGTTTGTTTATTCTATGCCTGTATTTTGTACCTGTGTCTAAATAAATGTTTTTTCTATTCTATTCTATTCAACATAAGGGAAATTAAACGTTGTCGACCCTTTTAACACTTTGACTGCTGAAATCACACGGTATGTGTTTTCTACAATTGACTAATATGCGTAAATCCACACTAGCGCAGCGGCTGAGAAATACAGATCATTGTGACTCAGCACAGCCGTAATATTTTTCGAACGAAACGCATGTGCGGCGCAACACAACCGCTGTGTAGAGCGGCAGCACGAATTTTTTAGGTTAAAAAAAAGATCGCAGTCGTCGAAAAAAAACCGCAGTCAAAGTGTTAATGTCTAAAAAGATTATTTTTCGTTGCTTTATGCTATTCTATAAACCAGGTACAACGAGCACAGCAGCAGGCAGAAGCTAGTTTGGTTACTAAAAGCAAGAACCTCGGTAACAGCATTTTACAACTTCCAATGCGAGATTTTACAACCAGAACGTTTTACAATGTTACTAGGTACTCTTAGCAAAACTCTTCTACGTTGAGAGCATAAAGTAAAACATACCCGGTGACTCCGCTCCATGTCGCTCAATAAATCGATATATTTACAAACTACAGTGGAGGGTTTAGACCAATCGCAACCAATCGCTTTGGTATATGAATAGCTATGGTAAAATAGTAAAATATTTAGATAGTATAACACCTATATTTTTTGGTAGTTCGACTGACAAATAAATAGTCATATTCAAATGCTTTACCAATTCCATTTTTTATGACATTTCTTTTGTTTATGAAGAAGTCCGATTTTGTTATAATTGCTCAACATTTTAAAGATTCGGGCGCGTTTGACTTAATTTTTGGAATCAGAATGTCAGATAATTCAATAGAATAAAACTGTATTATTTCGTCCATTGGTTTGCTGATTGGAGCGCAGCGAACATGTATGGCCACTCGAAAGAAAATCTCGCTTACTGTGTTATACACCCACATAATGCTAATTGGGAAAGCTTTCAACTTTCTACTCCGCAGTAATTGGCTTCAAATAAACGGTGAAAAAATGCTTTTAATTTTTTTCCTGTTATGATGATAAGAATATAAGATATTTTCGCGTCTTCCGTGAACCGTTTTTCGTGGAATTTTTAAGTTCGTTAGGGTAATAATGAGAATATTTTTATATACACACCATTCTTTGCTGTAAGTCAAAGAATATATTTCTTACGGATTAATTTTGCTCTGCTGTCTTGGGATTATTCATTACATTTTAATTTTATTATGATTTTTTTTTTATAGTATATTTTAGTATTATATTTATTGTTTTATAATAAATATAATATAAATAACGCTGGACAATTCACACAGCATTATCTAGAGCCCCATGGTAAGCAGAGCTTGTGTAATGGGTACTAGATACCTGATATACATAATACAATACATTACATAGATAGATATTTTTTATTATACATACAGAAAACGACCAGAACACCCGGAACAAATATCTGCAGATCGTACACACAATTGTTCCGAGGCGGGAATCGAACCCGCAACCTCCTGCGTCGCAGGCGGACCTTCGCCCACCGCGCCACATCGGTCGTCAAGGTCGGGATGAATGAATAAAGGGCATACAAGTATGTGAGATGTCAATAAACGGCTGCTGATGATGATGATGATGATGTCTCAGGATGATAGCATCATCATCTCAGACTATCGACGTCTACTGTTGGATATAGGCCACCCCTAAAGATCTCCAAAAGTTACCAATTATAAAAAAAATATTATTTTAAACTTACGCGATCTGAACACATTACATTACTGAATTATATGGTACTAAGTTAACGGGTACTTAGTAACATTTTGTAAGCGACGGGAAAAATATGTAAAGAAACGCGATAAATACCCTTTAATTTGGCACCTATTTATATTAAAACATATTTCGATAACGGTTCCGGAAATCGAAAATGTTTTTAGGTGATGGAACGATCCGATATCCCCACACCACGGGATGGAGTAGGCGAGGAAATAAATATGATCCCCAATTTCAATCCAGTTTAAAATTATCTTTTTTAAAAACCAACCTGACAATCCTTAATCCCAAAAACCATCCCGTAACAGATCCCTAAAACCATACATCACAAACTATAGGCAAGTTACATAACATGGTATCAATCAATGTTAGTGATCAAATACGAAACCGTATCACCAATATGCAATGCCTCGTTTACACACATCTAGAAATTGGTTCAAAACAAAACTCACTTACCAATACCAACCAATATATTTATTGGTAACAAAGACGAAGAAGTATGAAAACTTAACAGATTCTGATATAGACCTCCTCATCGATTTTGATGACGGCGACCCTAGACATTACGAATTCTTCTATAATGAGCCCTAATATAGCTCGCTAGACCGCACTCGGTCTTGAATACTCTACGGCACGTATGGCAGTAGAGTTGGCCCGATGAGTTATACATATGTATACGTGTAGGAGGGCTTAGGTTTCTGTTTTCGTATCTGGCATCTTGCGTCCATTGTCTCGAGGCGTTTCTCCTCAAATTCTTTAATGCTGGTATATATTATAGTAGATCGCCAAGATGACCTAAAAGAAGCAAGCGCCTCCCAACACCCCGGGTCAATATCACAAGCGGTGAGTGGTCGCAAGCGTTCAAAACAAAAAATAATAATCTGTGATTTGCTGACGATGATACCAGTGTCCTATAATATTTTGCATCAATTTTTGTTAGAATATTATTATCCACTTGTTTACAATAAATATCTATGATTCTAGAACCGAGTATAGCTCGATAATAGCAAGTTAAAAATAGGCCTAGAACACGTGGGCGTTGACGTAAACGCTCGTTATAAGCAAGCAAACCTTTCGTAGGCATAAACACTAATAAAACCGGCCATGTGCAAGTCAAATCCAAGAAGGAACTTACGGAACCCATAGCATCGTATACAATTTTTCCGCAAAATAAAAAAAAGCTGATGTTTATGATGACCGAAAATAAGGAAAAATCCATCATGACGCGATCCATGGGATCTTAAAGAGTTGCATCATGTTTGCAATAAAAATATTAAGTATTGAATAAATTGAACGAGGGCCATGAAGGGGTCCATAAATCCCAGAGATTACATTATCCAGGTGGTAATCATTCTGTATCCACGTGCTCTTTGTTACGAAACACCTATTGTGTTGTTATCGTTAGCCCTCGTAAAATTTAGGGGGATATGGACCCCTCAAAACGTGTAAGGGGACGTTTTATTTACAAATAAAATCTTAAAAGGCACTTCCAGCCTGGGTTTATTTAGAATAACACGCTTTATGATGTCTGGAATTCTAAAGTATCTAAATAAATAATGCTGGACAGTCTACCCAAAATCATCTAGCCCCAAACTAAGCAGAGGCTGTATTAACACTTTGACTGCGGTTTTTTTTCGACGACTGCGATCATTTTTTTTACCTAAAAAATTCGCGCTGCCGCTCTACACAGCGGTTGTGTTGCGCCGCACATGCGTTTCGTTCGAAAAATATTACAGCTCTGCTGAGTCAAAAAGATCTGTATTTTCTCAGCCGCTGCACTAGTGTAGATTTACGCATATTAGTCACTTGTAGAAAACTCATACTGTGCGTTTTCAGCACTCAAAGTGGTAAGGTTACTAAAATACTTCATAGAATATATTACATACTCGTCGATTTTTATTATACATAGAAAATACCCAGAGAACACCTAGCACTATTTGCAGATCGTACAAACATTCAGCAACCTTCTGAATCGCAGGCGGACCTTCGCCCACCGCACCACATGGGTCGTCTAAATGCAAAGATAAATTGGATACCGGGGAAGGACAGCAGTATTATATGGGAAAAGGAAAGCGCGTGCGAAGTCGGGGGCTTAAGTTGTTAACTGTAAACTAACTTACCACAACTCACTGTTAAATACTAAAGTCATTTAAAACGGGATATTTACCATGATTTGATTTTTGAGTTATCCAATGTTGCATGCAACTGTGCCGAAATATTGGATAACTCAAAAATCAAATCACTGTTAAATGTTCAAAATTAGATTAACTACCCAAAATTACGTTAACCGAAGGCAAGTAGCATGAACTTTTTGATCTAGGAACCGAAGAAACTACATGTATTATTATATTACATATTCATTCGATAAGACCGCCAATTGTATCTAGTTGTCTAAGTTTTTATTTTACATTGTTATTTTATACTAAGTTTGCAATAAAGAATTATCTCATTCTACATTGTATTTTTACCAGTTAAAAAGTTATTTGCATTCCAAAATTAAGACTTTTACTAAAATAAAAGTAGCTAACACTTTGAGTGCTGAAAACGCACGGTATGAGTTTTCTACAAGTGACTAATATGCGTAAATCCACACTAGCGCAGCGGCTGAGAAAATACAGATCTTTGTGACTCAGCAGAGCTGTAATATTTTTCGAACGAAACGCATGTGCGGCGCAACACAACCGCTGTGTAGAGCGGCAGCACGAATTTTTTAAGTAAAAAAAAAGATCGCAGTCGTCGAAAAAAAACCGCAGTCAAAGTGCTAAGCAAGTAAGTCCTTTAAAAAATAATAAATTATTTGGGGTAGGTAATAATGCCTCATTTGACCCCAAAAGACAAGAACTGTCAGCTTTATTCGCAGAATACATACAACGAGCAGTAGTCAGCGGACCAGAAAATGCAGGAACCGAAAATTTCATCAGCCAATTTAAATGTGATTCAGCATCACAGAAGTCACCGTACCACACTGTAACAGCGCCATACTAGTGACTCATACTGTCAAAGATCACAATGACGTCACCTCGGTGTTTACTACATTAAAAACATAGTACCAAGGGTCGAATAGGCATGATGGGTGATTTTGAGAAACTATTGCGACATATTTTAGACATCTACTTAAAACAAAAAAGAATTTTGGAGGGAAAGCTGCGACGCAAATAAGTTCATTTCAGTTTGTACCTCTCCGTCAGATACCAAACCGGTTAACACTTTGAGTGCTGAAAACGCACGGTATGAGTTTTCTACAAGTGACTAATATGCGTAAATCCACACTAGCGCAGCGGCTGAGAAAATACAGATCTTTGTGACTCAGCAGAGCTGTAATATTTTTCGAACGAAACGCATGTGCGGCGCAACACAACCGCTGTGTAGAGTGGCAGCACGAATATTTAAGGTAAAAAAAAGACCGCAGTCGTCGAAAAAAACCGCAGTCAAAGTGTTAACAGCTGTCTTTCTGCGTCGAACTCGAAACTAAAAAATCGTAAAGAGCTATAGGAGGCTTTCTATAGTGTGCAGACTGATCAAGACTTAGGGCCCGTATTATGAAAGCTTGCTCATCTATGCTTTAGTGACGTTTATCCCATAGAAAAGCACTACTCAAGCATTATAGATGATTGAGCAAGCTTTGATAATACGGGCCTAATACCCAGTAAGCATGCTGACGTGGTAACCGGTGTTAAACCACTATGAGTTGTGCATACATTATGTGATAACATTATTTTATGGTCAGCCTTCATAGGCACCATGGGCGTGAAGTTATTGCGTATGTGTTAGGAAATGTTAGATGCCCGCGGTCATAGAGGAAAAACACGCTTTCACAGCAGACATTCAACAATTATCTTGATTTTGTAACCAACATCTAGTTCAGTGCTTTACAAGACACAAAGTGAACGTATACGATGGAGACTAACTTGGCATTAAACATATTTAAAACCAAATAAAAAAACTGGTTATTAGAAAACTGTTTTTATGATGTCAAAGAATATTTGAATTTTAAAACTAATTGACATATGTACTTGTTTGACTAATTTATTAATTTTATTACTATACTATTTTTTCTTTCTATTTAAATCTGTATAATTTTTCATTTGATATCGGTTAAGATTTTGTATGATTTTTTTATTGACATTAGAGACATTAACGATTTTGCACACCTGAGTAGGTAGTTTGTATCTGGACATATTTAGAATTAAGACCTTTTATACATACATTCATGCAAATAAAGATTATGATTATGATTGGAGTTTCCTTGTTACTCATTTTGTTCCACGAGCGGGCATAGTATTTTCATTCCTAAGTAAAATAAATACTTGCATGCCCATGTTAGGTAGAATATAACTACGCGAATTTTAAATTTAAGACCTACAACTACATTGTTACATATATTCTGGCAAATAAACATATTTAATCATGAATTATATGACCTGTAAATGAATTAATAAATGAACTAAGACTCACGCTGCATGTGTATGTGCTGTTTGGGCATTTTGTAGTCGGACGGGTAACATCTCTCGTAGAAATCGATGTCGCATACTTGGCTTACTTCCGGTGTTGGAATTATCAGCCCCGTGCCAGAAATTGCCCTCTGGAGATGGTGTTCCTGTTGACAAGAGGTGATTGATAAGGAAATTGCAACACTTAAATAGCAGTATAATAATCTTACTTAATAATGCTGGACAATTCCCACAGCATTATCTAGCCCCATGGTAAGCAAAGCTTGTGTTATGGGTACTAGATAACTGATATACATAATACAATGCATTACATAGATAGATATTTTTTATTATACATATAAAAGGACCAGAACACCCGGTACAAATATCTGCAGATCGTACACACAATTGTTCCGAGGCGGGAATCGAACCCGCAACCTCTTGCGTCGCAAGCGGACCTTCGCCCACCGCGCCACATCGGTGATTCATATCATATATATCATATCATATCAAATGTATTTATTCATACAAATAAAACAAACAATGTATTATTTTATGTTTACGGTATTATTATAATGTTAACCATGCGAAGCCGGGTGGGTTGCTAGGTTACATAACTCAATAAATAATGCTGGATAATCAATACAGCATTATCTAGCCCCACGCTAAGCTGAGCTTGTGCTATGGGTTGACGATATGGACTTTATCGACCTTTATTGTATCGGCGACAAAAATAGAATAAGTCGTTTAATCGTCGATCGATAAGAAGGAACGTTTCTCGCATAGCATTTAATCTAGGTTTTTGAGAGTAAGCTACGGAAAATTCTCACAGAATCACGCAAATGTATTCTAGGAAATGTAATGAACGAACCTTTAACGTACACTGAATAACATGATAATTATGTTTTAAGAAATAAGTGGGCGGCCAGATCACAAATCTATTAATATCTGTTTAGTTAATTGATTCTGTTTTAACTGTTATTATTTAATTACTTGTATCTCTCACTCATTTTATTTTACTGCTGTGTATATATGTATACTATTTTTTGTAGTTTTAGTACATTTTAGTTTACTCAGCTTGTTCAAATGTTTTATATCACTATTATTATGTCTCTCATTTACCATGATCTCGGGCCATTAAGTGACCCGTATGGTGATTATGTAACTCGCGACCGGTTTGCGACAGGCGTAAATTAAGCAATCAGTGCTGTCAAACGCCAATTTTGACGTTGTAGCTGGAGTCAAACTAATACAAAATTGACGTTTGACAGCACTTTGATTGCTTAATTTACGCCTGTCGCAAACCGGTCGCGAGTTACATAATCACCCGGCCGGTCCTTTGGAAGGCTTGCGTGGGGCCGAAGCCAACAGCACAGAGGCCCTTTGAGAAAGTTAATCTAAAGGCGATGATGGCTACACATAGCGGTTATCACCCTCGGGAGCACAATATGATACACCCAAAGATGGTATCCGCCAGGTGTAGACTATTGCAAAGAAAAATGAAAGAAATAAAACCAGGCCATTGTGATGGATGGATGGACTGGATAATCGGGCTATAGGGGAGATTGCGGACGTCTGCCATAAACAAGTCAATCATAATGTTAAGAAGAGTGGCAGACTACTATTATTATTATATTTTTAACCGTGAAAACATTTAAATAGCCTTCTGCTTTGACGTATATAATTTGTATACAATTATGTGCTGCTGTTTTTCCTTGTAATAAATAAATAAATATCGCTAAAAGCTGTTTCTGTCATGCAATCCGAGTATGATGGAGATAATGATAATGACAGACTCTAACTGATAGCGAGATCACATTATTATTATTATAGATACGATAGTTTGGATGCATGGATGGATGGATGTTCGTAACCTCTTCACGTCAAAAGTACTAAACAGATTGTGCTGAATTTTACATAGATATAGGTCAAACCTGGAATCAAATACATACGTTTTATCCCCAAAAACCATGTCATAGAATAGTCGGTATTTGCCATATCTAGCCAAGCCTACATCCGCATTGCTACGTCACTACTCACTATCAGTTATAGAATTTATCAGGCTCGTGACGTCATCGATCTAATATTTCATCGCCGTAGGATAAGATTGATAAGCTGATAAAAGATTTACTGAAGTACGTAGTAAGAAAATAATTTAATTACGTACATAAGGCGTGCGTAGAGATTAAGCTTTCGCAGAAAAGCCTTAAGGCCTGTTCACACCTACGCGATATTCGCTACTCTATTTAGGATTTCCGTTTGAGAGACTTCGGCACGGAATCTGTCGCAGATTCGCGCGAAATGTGAAATATTTTTGTGGTATTTAATATTTTATGCGTTCTGCAAGGAGTAAAACTCCCAGCAAAGTAGTTTCCACAAATAGTAAACTATTTTCTATGAACGAATGTAACAATAAAGTATGATTTAATGAGCTTTTGATAAATGTATTTTTAGTAGTAAATTTCGTATGTACCTAATTCTTGTAATTGTTCCACAAGTAGCATTAAATCGAAATTGATTAGAACATAGGTTCTCTAGGGAAATCCCATTCGTTATTTATATTACTTGTAGAACGCAGAAAATATCAAAAACAGTATATTTATTTTAATTTCGCATATGTGTCAGATTCCGTCCGTCCGTAAAACATTCGGAAACAAAATTTCTGAATGCCGCTACTGGCAGCCGTAAATTTCGCTCGTATTCGCGCGGCATCCCATCATGTACCTATTTAGGTATAAGGATTACCGCATACCGACGAGTTTTCAATGCTGCTCATAGTAGCTAATACCGCGCAAGTCTGAACAGGCCTTTACACAGATAGTTGAGAATGAGATGTCGCGAGAAGTCTTATGGTGGTAACAACTTTTTTTTTTTTTGTATATTAGATACCCTTACGCACTTTGCGGTTGACCGGAACTTGGTAAGCCATCCGGTTGCCCCGAAGTACACCAAGGAAATTTACGAAAACACGAAAACAGCAGCGTCTTGAGTACTCGATCATCATTAGGGGTCGTGCCATATTACTTGGCATACAATTTGAATACGGTATGGTATAAGAAAATTGGAATACAGACAGAGTGTATACGTAGAGTGTGGTACTTACTGCCATTATTAAAGCTTATTTTACCATAATCAATACAGAGTTAAACGGCTGTAGAGAAAACATATCTAAGAGAAGCTATATGCAGTTCAATTAATTCTCTTTTGTACCAGCTTTTGTTCCAATCACTTATTTCATGAAAACTTTTATGCAGATATTCCATTATTTTCAAAGGATGTGGTACACCACGAACAGAAAAATTTACGGAGAGCTTTTTATTTATAAGTGACTTACAAAGGATAGTAAAATATTAACTTTTACTGAAAAGCGAGCGCGGTTAGCTTTAGTATCAGAACTTCCGCTGTAGAAAACATAAACGGCCACCGGGGTAGCACAGTACACATATAGAAGGGGTAGTTTGTTACGTTTCTGGAACATAATGAAACTGACGAAACGACCATGATGCATGGCATGTATTTTATTTCAATTTTATTACATTTTTGCTTGATTTGGTTTGTTGCGTGCGCTTACGTGATTTATCCAGTTAGTATCTCTTTTCTGTCTAATTTAAACTGCTCAATGTGTTTTGAACGCTTCTTCAAGAAACAATTCACAATTACCTACTTCGACAACTGTTAAAAATGAAAATGAAGTCTTACTAAGAAAACCGACATTCAGTATTCTGCTTTATAAGGAACGAAGCAACAGCACAGAACAATATGACCTGGAAAGGTTTCTCTCAAATCGTCACGGTTCTATTTTCCCACTCTCCTCTATCAACTTTTTACCTAGTTTTCAGTGCCGGTCGCCGGTCGTCAGTTGTTCGTAAATCTGCTCATGATATTTACTTATTTATACATCTTTCTCTAAAAACGCTTTTTCACTATTCAGTATTAAAGTGTACACCAGAGTAAATACATAGCTCTAAAATTAACTAGATCTACCCAGCTTTAAAAACAACGCAGCAATTCAATTCCTCTCAAAAAGTCACGGTTCGCTTCCTCCACCATTTAGCTCCCACTCTCCTCTATTCACTTTTATTTTACTTATTTCAGATGGACGGACGGATCCATCAATTCCACATCACGTTTTAATATGATCCCCTACAATGGCAGAGCCTTTTTTTATAAGAGAGGGTTTGAGACTTGTTTCCGAGTTGCGGCTGTATTTTTTCTCGGAACAAAAAATTGATCAATGATGGGACATTATCACCTTACAGAAGACTTTTTATGAATCATTTTCATCGTAGTTAACATGGATATATAAATATTTGTAATTTTTATTTATATATTTGCAATTACGTAATATTTGAACGGCCCCTTTTACAAAAGTTAAGCTAATTACAATCGATCGGTAGATTACTAACGCCCGTATAATGAAAGCCTACTCAGTCATACTACGCTTAAGTTTACGCAAAAAAAAGCGTTACTCAAGCATAGATCGATGACTGAGCAAGCTTGAATAAATAATACGGGCCTTGGATTTTGTTCAGACTTACGTACAATATTAATCATTATAATTACAGTATTTATAATTGTCTAGGATTATCTTCGAGTTGTTAGGACAACCGAGGCTTATTTCTTGCTAAAACAATTGTGATAAGCCCTGCGACCTGTTTAACTTCGTTCTAATTAGAAAATAATCTTAGACAGTATTAGTTAAGTTTGAACAAATTCTATGTATTCAATAGATATCGTTTTATTTCGTGATCGAATCCTCCAAATACGTTTTCACACTATCACATTGACGCTTTTCGCATCCTTATGAAGAAACCACGTTTTTGCAGCGCGTCAAGCATGTTCGCTGATGCACGGGTTCCGGATTTCTTCGCTATTATCAGATCTCGTGTTGCGTCATTTTGGGCCGATATTAGAAGATCTAAAAATGGCATCCTCAGTTGTATGGCTAACAACATCTGTAGCCCTATGTACAGGTTCTGGCTCTCTGTGCACCAGAGTGGGAACCGTAAGTAGGTCTACTTCTATTTTAATGTTTACTTTAATTTATTTAGAAATAACCTATGGGTTTCTTTTTATGACCTGAAATAAATGACTATTATTATACACTCATTTATTTAAATTCTCGTATAAAATACATTTTTTACTATAGAAAATACAATAAAATATTATAAAACTATTCTACAGTAAAAAATATATCAAAACGGTAGATCACCGACCGCGAAGCTAGGCTCAAGCGGCCGGTGACTAGGGCTGCAGAGAAAGGAACTTCCTGACGATACGTGCCGAGTCCAAGAGTACCGCCTTCTGGATCTGGCCCTTGATCCAACTTCCTAGCGAGAGTCTCTTCAGGTGTTGATCGAGGCTCTTCGCTATTACGCCGTTAACCGAAACGACTATCGGGACTATGGTTATTATTATTAATATTATAAATGCGAAGGGTTCAATGTTTATAACCTCTTCACGCCAATACTACTGAATAGAACGGCCTGAAATTTGAATACAGGTAGGTCCTGTAATAATGCATAGGCCGCTACTACCATAAATCAGTTCCCATGGCATAGAAATAACCTAAATACTTTCCCATAGATACAACTAGTTTCTACTGCGAGCAAAAACTAGTATGGTGTATCTTATAAAAAAACGATTCATTATGTCCGCAAACATTTACGAAATGAAAATGTTTCCAATCTAAAGCAGGGCCTAACCTAATTGGTTTACCTAACAGAATCCGCTGTCTGGCCTAGGTCGTGGAGGGCGGGCGTCTCAAGGACTAGTTGTTGTTCCTACCTGCTTGAGATTCAAATCGATGTTACATAGTCTATATTTGCGAATCTATTTGAGAAGCTGTCTCGTTGTTCACGTTGAATTTCTAATATTATTTATTTATTTATTCAATAAAGTTACCTATAAATCTTGTTAAATGCAACAATCAGACTATGGGTGTAAGAGTGTCGTCGGTTAAGGTCGGTAGTTATATATATGAAAATCTCCGTCAAAAACTAACTGTAACGAACTGTAAGTCACTGTATCTGAGCAACAAATAAAGATTTTATGGACAACAACAATAACTGTCCAATTATATTTTCTAAGAACATAGCCGGCTTCAATATCCCTCACTCGTTATTTTTTGCGTAGAGGTTAAAATCCTACGCAAAATTGCCTATTTTTTTTATACAGATCTTAACATTAAATAAAACTTACCTACGACCTACAAGTAAAATATAAACTATAGAGAGCTTATGTCAAACAAGAGCATAACATGAATAAGCCTCTTTGCGCAGTCGGCTAAAAAGAGTTTTTATTTTCCATTCCTAAACAATTGCTTTAGAAATTCGCTCTAAACATTTCAAAACACATCTCAAACACGAAGGAAAGCTAGCAAATACTTCCTCAACTTTATATTTATTCAAAGACTTTGAAAGTCCGAATAGAGTTCAGAAAAGTTTACAAAGATTGTAACCCGTGAGATAAATTAAAATGCTTGAGAGTTGAGATAGGGGAGGTTTTGGATATTTAAATAGGCCTTTTCCAAGCGTCGTCACCCATCACTACATAATATAAAACAGGTCGCTAGTGATTAAAGTGGAAGGTTTAGAAACCATTTGACATATAGATTTCCATGCGGGCCAAGCCGCGGGGCGCAGCTAGTTTTGTATAATTCAATATTCATGGACATAAATATCGATACAAATCCAGAACTTTCGCTTTAACGTATTTACTGCCATCCCCGGTGCAAGCCGCAGCTCGAGATGGTTGAACGCGGCCATATGCGTCTTTGGCATTAAAAGTTTAAGTTTAAAGAGAATAAGAAATATCCTATATAATATCATTCTACTTAAAAATAAGTCACCAAATTGCTCTGCCTCTACGATCACAAGAAAACTTGGTAAATGCAACCGTACCCTTTCGAGAAGTTGAGAGTAGGTGGACCGTAAAGTTATGCCAGATTCAGGGTCGATTGGAACCGCTTCGAAATTACATACTAATCTAGGGATGTTTGTTAAAGTTTTGAACTCAAATGGTCTCTGTAATGAGTCTATTTGAAATGTACAGCACTCAGTTCGCAGCAGCGAGTTTGGAACTTACTATATCGCATTAATGATTTATTCATTGATACAAAAAATTAAAAACAGACTTCAAAATCCTTAATTTCACACTGTTTTTTTTTTACTTTTCCGGATCAGATACTAATCCCTCGGCAATACAATTTATATAGGACCATCTTTGGATACACAATTTTTTTCGAACTCTGTTCAAAAATTAAGAAAAATTGAACTTTTGCTCAATTTTAACTCTACTTTGCGATTTCGTCACATGACTATGGTTTCATGCACAAATCTAAGTGTTGCCATCATAGGATTTTACTCTATGGGTGCATCATGCGTTAAGTTCGAAAGCAATATCCAACCCACTCTATTCTTGCACGTGACTGCGTCCGCGTGAGACACGTTTTTATTTTATTTCATTCCTTAATGGTGAGACGGTAACTCTTTGTGAAGGAAACCTTAAAAAGTTGATGGAATTTGAAACCGCATCTCTACCTACATAAAGTTATACAGCATACTACGCTAGCGGCGTCGTAAAAGTTTGTAGACTTGAATAAAGAGCCCTGCAATTGAAATGGGTTTGAAATGAAGGTAGTTCATAACCGTCATTTTGGATCGTCATTTTCTGTCTGGTTTACCAAGCATATTGAGATGATCTCTATGGCGCAGGGGGCGAAGGCCCACTTGACACTTGCATGTTCGACTCTCACCACGCGACAATAGTTTCCATGATCTACAGATACTTGTTCCGGGTGTTTCGGTGTTCAGCATTTTATTTTTTTGTTAGCATTTCCATAGTGTGGTTAAAAAAAAAAACAGGTGTTTCAGTATATATCAATACTTCCAAAGCCACCCTCCCCTATAATTTACACGTGACTCCATCTGCGTAGGACTAGTTTTTATTTCATATTTCCCTTTAAAAACTGTTTCTAAAGGAAACCTTATAAAGTTGATGGAATTTTCTACAAAGAGAAGGAAATATAAGTATGCTACGTAGCAATTTAGTTTCTTTGAAATCTAATCATAAAGAACACGTGCCTAGGGTTGTTTGCTCGGGAGCGCAATTGCCCCGACGCGGTTTAACTAATTAGTTAAAATATTGTTTAACTAGCTAATTAATTTAAAAGGTTATTGTTACGATTCCTTCATAGACTCTCGCCCGTGGAATCTGTCAAACTCCCTAACGCCATATCGCCGCGCCGATACAAACTACTAATAAAAACCTTAAAATAAGAAGAAAATAATTGTTATACGCATATACCTACCATTTTTTCTTTTACTCGAGCGATCAAGTGCGACATGCTAAAGTCATACTGACCTGTGGTAAGGGCCGTAATGTACCATTTGCAGCGAGCATGATATATGTATGTTACGCCATGTGCTAAAATCCGTCTCGTTGCTCGTTGCGAGCGCGTTCTTTCCCCGAACCGACTGCACGAATTACACTCCGTAACGCCAGTACCTACTACCTACCCACTTTAATTCTTGTAAGGCCCTCGCATAAGTTACCAGCTTGCGGAAGGTCAAGGGTATAAGTGACAACGTTAAAAAACATAAAACAATAAACAACGTCACGACTGCCACACGAATTAATCATTAACATTCTCAGGTGCTTTAATTTAGGACGACGCATAACAATTGTTTTATATCTAGCTTCTGTCCCCCACTTCGCATGCAATTTTTTTGGAAATTTATAATATACTTCAGTTCGTAGATAATGATTTCAAAGTTAGTGCTGACATAAGACAAAATTTGAAGTTCGTTCGACTATCCCGGATTACCTTCGCTTTAGGTCAAAATTACGATACTATTATAAATGCGAAAGTTTGGATGTTTAGATAGATGGATGATGGTTACTTCGTCGCGCCCAAACTTCTGAACGGACTGGACTGTTGGTTGAAAACAATACAAACGGTCCCCAATACTCTGGCTGCTTTGCCCCCGCCATAAGGCATTGAAAAAGTTGATAGTCATTGTATCTGATAACAAGATTTGACCCAACAACCAAACAAACAAGCACACAAGTCAAAAGCTTCTCATAATAACCCACATAACCTCAAATCTATGCTAATGCACACATTGTACAAGAAATTATGTTAAATTAGCGAGATACAAAACAAAGGGTGGCCATATTCGCGCATGCAAATTTCCATTTTCCTGTAACAGTTTATAACTAACAGGAGAACATCTAAAAAGCCATCCCAAAGGACGATGTATGTAATCGTAATACGGGGTGTATTACGATCAGGGTTGGAAAAAAACAGTTTTTTTATATTTTATAAAACAAACAGTTCAAAATGTTTAAAACAAGTGTTTTTTTTTACTTATCAATTTAAAATCAATTATAGCGAATAATAAAATAATCCATTTCTAAACTATTGCCTAATTCACATTAGCAGGGTTGGAAAAAAACAGTTTTTTTATATTTTATAAAACAAACAGTTCAAAATGTTTAAAACAAGTGTTTTTTTTTACTTATCAATTTCAAATAAATTATAGCGAATAATAAAATAATCCATTTCTAAACTATTTCCTAATTAACATTAGTAAAAATTAACAAAACAATAAATATTTACTTTTGTTGCATATCTCAGTACCTCTAATCTAATTATTAAAAATTATTATTATTATTAATCAATACAAAACTCTTTACATACACCTTGTATGTAGTGTTGTAGGTAGGTAGAGAACTAGAGAGAGAGCGGGGAATAGGTACCGTACCCACTAATCCAGTGAATTACTTTCTTTCGACGGCCGACATAGGGACTTTCCCTGCGGGACTTTACTGGCGGGGAGTTACCTATGTAGTGTGTAAATACCACAGCCTGTCTGTGGTATTTATACACATTCATTTGCAATTAAAGGTCGTTTTAAACCCTGTTTTTTTTTTCTTAATATAAAACATAGTTTTATTTCAAACTGTTTTAAACACTGTTTTAAACACGTGTTTTAAAACAAGTTGTTTTAATCATGCCAACCCTGAATCGTAATACGGGGTGTATTACGATTCATAGGGATGACTTTTTAGAAGCTTTGTGCTAAATTGTGCTTGTAAAATTCTGCTTATAAATAGAGGGGTTCCGATTAGATTCCAAACAGGAATCATGTCACTCTGCCATATCTACCTGTCTGTCCGATTTTATGACTAAAACATTTCACTAGTGGACAAATAATTGAAGTGAATAGAAAACACCTTATTACTTATTTGATAATAATTTTTAGTGTAAAATTTGACTTATCTAAGTGCTTTTTTAACGAATAGTGCTTTATTTTAACTACATAAAAAAAGTTTATTTCCAAAAGCTTCAAAAAATTACATAGGGTTACGACTTGTGTGACTGAATAGTGGGTTTATGATTTGGTTACATTTCAATTTAAGCTGTTTCGCGGGAGATCAAAAATATAATCTAATGAGAAAAAAGGTTATATAAATATCACGCCCACCCTACGCTTTTCGCAGATTGTTCAACTGAACATAGCAACACTGAATTCAATGTTGCTATGTTAGCCTAGCTTGTGGATATAACATCGCATTTTATGTTAGCGAATGATACCGGGTGGAATACCGTCCCTCTCTTTCTTGCAAACGGTGTTTTTATGCGTTAGAACGGGACAGAACTTCTGGGTTATGATTAACTACGGTCCCAAATGGATAGTTGAGGTCAAGTAATAGCCAGAAAAGGTTGAATCTAAGTTGCGCAGCCACACCAAAGTCAGCATTGCCTTTGGCACGATAAGCAAGGTCGTCTGCCTACATTACTCTATGCGCTAACCATTTGGCTTTATTTTGCCATGCTGAGGTTCTAGAATCCAATATTTTTATGTCAACAAAGGCATTTATGAATGAAAACGTCACAAGAACTGATATCAATAACAGAAAACAAAAAGGTAGTCACTAAAAACAAAAACATTGAGCATTATTGCACAAGTGCAGCGAAAATAGTTCCTATTAGAGTTCGAAAAAGGACGACAGACAAATGAAAATGTTCAATAACAAAAACTGTTCCGAACTTCTGCGATTCGCTGCCATGATACAGTCTCATATAACTTTTCCACTAATGTTTTTATGACATTCCATCCCCTAGTTTACAAAAAATATCAATGATTCTAGAACCGAGTGTAGAAGGCCTTATTGTCCTATTAAATAAAATCTTATGGCCACTGATATTGAGCTTGGAGTCGAGTGGCCTAATCTTAAATTCTTTTTGAGAATTAAATCTCCATATAAAATAAACACTCCCTTGAGATTTAAAATTCTAGGTATTGATGATGGAAAGCGGCGATAGTGATCTATCAATGAATATTATTACTCAGCCTTTCTTAACGTTATCCAGACTGATATTATAAAATCGAAAGTAACTTTGTTACCTATTCACACCTGAACGGATGTTAACGAAATTTGGAAGAAAGATAGATGGTATCCCAGAGACAGACATAGGCAATTTTTTATCCCGGTAAAGTGCGTGGGCAGCCGTAGGCAGCAGCTAGTGTTCTATAAATGTCTCACAACTTTCCAGCATTGCAAGAGTTCCAGGTCTTAAAGCATTAAAATTTACAAGGTTCAACAAACTTAAAGCTGTTTCTGACATCAAAGTACAGTTTTCAGCTTACAAGGAGAAAGTTCGTCGTCCTTTTTAGCTATGTATAAAATGTATATAGCTTCGCACTCGAAAATCAAGTAAATAAAACTGTTATTGCTATTATGGGCTGTTTAAAAGCTAATGATCTGGTTTTTTATAGAATTCGAGATTGAAAATAAGCAAACCGGCTTTGTGATAAGTTATAAAAAAAATTGCCTTAAATTCTAAATAATAACATAAGCCTAATGAAGATGGATGGTGTCTGTCAAACAGAGTAGCATGGAAGTTGAAAACATGTGCTGACTAGTGACGAGGGCCTAACACTTATCGGGTAAGGTTGCAAAATTTGTTCAATTACGCTGAAGAATACCGTCGTCGCCATAATTTTCCATATTTAATGCGGATTAAACTAGACTTATCTGACTTCACCCGCTTTATAAATCCATTTTGTTTCATTCATATGGGATTGATTGAATCCTATTTCTTTTCAGAAGTTTTTATTATACTTGCCCAGTTAGTTTGTGTGGGAAAAATCTTGCAATTCGATTTATACCTGTTATCCTCAACTAATTCAGCTGAAATTTGGTATACGTAGGTACAGAATGTAAGTTCGGTGACAATGCAATGTCACAATACCATCGAGCTGCCTTGGAGCTGCCCTAGTGATGGATACAGAAGGTGGCCATAGGAACTCGTAAACGAAACGACTTAACCTCGTCGAGTATGGGTTCGTTGGATTTGTCTTTCCAAGCACTTTGGATGATTATAAAAGTTTATAAAAAGCCTTATACGCCAGTGAATTCTCGTTCAAAATCGGTCCAGTCGTTTCGTAGATTAGCCGAACCAAAAAGACAAACAGACCGATCGTTTTTTTATATAATTTCTTATTATTATCTCATTTAATTTAATATGCATTTAGTATAAAACTGTTATTTTGAGATTACAAACAGGCACTTCATTAAATATTATCTATTTCTTTGTCTGTTATAGATAAGATTTTAAAGGGAAACCATATCTGAAAAACAACCCAAGTTTCCACTCCATAAAGAATCACAGAAGCCTATTACATATAACTATCAAGTGTAATAAAACATCCTGGCCCTCAAATCCTTAAATTTAGTGAGTTACGTAAACCTGGGGGTCAATGACCGCAGGCCCGGCCGGCCTCGAACCGGGCCGACGAAAGAATCGTGTGGATAGGTAGCTTTTTTGCACGATTTTGTTACCGCTTGGTCTAAGATCGTGTTGGTGGGATATAGTTATGAAAGATGGTAGGGTGTGGGTGGCATTGTCTGTGCCTACTTCCTTTACAAGAGAACTTTTGCAAAGTGATATCATAGAATAATTAAAAAAATGCTATTGCTGGACCGAAACACTAATATTATAAATGCGAAAGTTTAGATGGATGGATGAATGTTTGTTACTTCTTCACGCCATAAAAATTAAACAGATCGCGTTGAAATTACACGAATTTGCGTACAGGTAGTTAGGCTAGAAACAGAACAAAGGGTTAATCCCATAGATCAATTCCCATGAGAAATAAATTATCTTAAAAACGTTTTCATGAATCATTATTATCAAGATTCATCAACGCGGGTGGCTGCCCGCCTTGTGAAAGTAAAACGAACTACTAGTAGAGATTTAATTCCTAGTCTTATCCAGCAAGGCTACCGCTATTTAGCACATAACGTAACGCTTTAAAATTAGCGAAATAACGCTGATAACGCGCGTTATTTCTGTGCTAAATAGCGTAGCGCAGGCTTGCAGGTCATGCTGCAACATTAAAATAATTGCTTTCTAATTAAATGTATTCGACGCGTGCAAATAAATAATATTTTATGAGGTGCTGGCCCGTCTTCGCTATTCCACACTAAACCATCATCAGAATATAAACCAACTCAAGAGATCGTTCGACTGTAGCTTTTTGATCGAATTCGCAAGACTATGACGAGCACGTTTTATTGCCTCATCCAACTTTCAAGGTATTTGCAGAGTTAATATCCTTAGGGACTTAATTTTGGCTCCATTATCGTATTACTTGTTCCCTGTTAAGGAAGCTGCGTTAATAAAGCTTTATTCTCCTTGGACAAAAAAAAAATTATTACATGGTAAACGGCATTTGCCTCGACATGTCTGTTTTATCTATCAGTTTACGCACTGAAAATAATATTAACACAACGTAAAATTACTACCTACTAGTACTACATCTTCTAGCAAATGAGCAAAATAATAGGCCATTTAATATCATTTAATCGCCAAGTAATTTCACGCATTGTAATATTACGGAGCTTTATTAGGACAAAGAAAATTACAATAAAATAATAGAAAAAATTTGATCTAGTATTTACAATTGAGGTCATTGCAAACAATCTACAGGTAGTTCATCTGATCCATATCAATACCAGTCGGAAGCGTCCCCAAGACGCTGCTGGCTGCATTGCACAAAACGGTCATTGGGGAAGGCTTTATAACCAGCAGTGGAAGTCGTTCGGCTATTATGATGATGATGAAGCAGGCTCTGTATAATAAATTTCCTTTCTAACAAATTATTCGGTGAGCGAAATAAACCAACAACGTTATAATTTGTACAATCGGCGTAATATAATATATACACATACAGGCTCAGAACATGCTGTATCAATTCCCTCTTGACAGAAACCAGGTCAGACGGCAAAGCGTGAGGGTACGGCCGCACTGTCAGCGTCTATGGTCTATCTATTTGCTGCCAAAACTAAGTTCAAATTGATCGAGTTCATATTCGTACTACCTATTATATTTCGTAGTTACATTAGTAGATAATTTTACACAGGTAGTTACTTCATCCATTCGGTAGCACGCACTCTACTAATGGAATCTATTCATATAATAGAGATTGAACTTCACTTGTTAAGTTCTTTTTAACCTAGTTTGTATCATGCATGACGGCACTTGAAATCGGTTTATCGCTTGAATCGGGTCAACTTTATGTCGGTGAAACGCGCTAAGCCCGTCAACCTAGTCGCCTGCCTAGGCACTTGCAGTGCGGCAGTGGCCTGAGGGCTTAACACATCGTGCGTTGCGTATTCGTACAACTACATGTTGCAAGTGTGACGTTGTTGGGTAGAAATGTACGGGCGACACACGTTCACGGCACGGGTCGCCGAAAGTCTTAGCTCATACATTACTACTTTACAAGGTACGGCGACGACCGTGCCCTGACCGTATGATGTGAAAAGGGCCTTAGGGTCTTATTGCCAAAGAAATAAGAAACGCGTCTAGATTCTGACGGCTAAGACGAGGGTGAACAGAACAAATTAATTATGATAGTGTTCGGTTACCCAGACAGCGGCGTTAAGAATATTGATAATAATGAAGCCATTTTCATAACATTGTTTTCGGATAACACAAGCAACAAATGAAAGCCAGGCTCTATAGAGAAAGTAAAGTTGTTGTCGCTGGGCTATATGACAATGAGAATATTTTATTAGTTACTCATCAAATATAAACACGCTGAGACAGAGACGTCTCAGTGTTAGTTGTTAACACGTTACAATCAACGCTAGTCTTCGGACAGAGGAGTTTGTCGACGTCATATATACAAAACAATCAAAAGCTCAACAATAAAAAACAATCTACGGTATTAATCATTGACTATACGAGACTGACTATACACTATCCGATTTTCAAGTGGAGCGACTGAAACGTTCGCGCGGCAAACTCAATATTGTTTTGTATTTTCTTCGATCAAAAAGTAAAATATCTATCTAGAAAAAAAACCAGGAAATGTTTGAGTGTCACGCGAGACCAGTATTGTACTGCCCTAATTAAAGTCACTTGTCCTAATTTTATTGTTTAGTACAAACTAAAAACCGGCTTAAAATTCCTTGGAGAGCGGTCAACGTAACGCAATTTTTAGACACACACACAGTTTTCATAAGTTATTCGGGACAGAGTTAACCCTCGGGAATAAATGCAAATGGGACCACCATAAGGATAATTTTCTAAATAGCTAAATAATATTGGTCCATAATTGACGGATAAATCGACGAACTTACAGCCGAACATAGAACCTCATCTTTTGTTTTTCGTTTCGTCGTCGGTTTAAAATATTTAGGGCTGCGAACCTCCACGTATCGCACCGCACCGTATTTATGTCGGTCGGCCCTTCGTTACATAATATAGCAAAAGATACAACATAATATATCACTAGGGTTAGCACGCTCGTTCACGCAGATTCGTTAAAGGGTGTGCTCGCTTTGAAAAACCACATAAATTTAAACTCGTGTGACGTGAGAGATAGCAGATAATTTTTGCGAATGTTGTTTTGACCTGGCTTAGCTGTGACACAAGGATAAAAAATACCCGAGTGGATTATTTCAGAAGCATTTTTTTAAAATGTTTTTACTTTATCTTGTTATCTGGTCATTATTTTGACAATGTTGACCTTTCCGGACTTACCCGCCCGTAAGGTGCCGGCAATTTTCATTACTGTCGTGTTTTGCCGGCCGCTAAATATCAAGTTTTGTTTCAGGTGCAAATTCTTACCATAATTTATGAACTGGTATTATTTTTTTAGTTAAATTACTCGCATAGTTTGAGTAAACCACTATACACGCCTTGGTCCACAATGACTGCCCTGCTGGCCACGCTAGGATGACCTCAAGTTAAGCTTGGTTTTCATTTCAGGTTGTCCATCAAGGGCTGCAATGCTGGTCACGCTGTGATAGCCTAGACCTGCGTTTTCAGCCATCATCATCGCGGCTAGCAACCTACCCATTACTGACGTCGTCGTCAGTAATAATGTACTACATATTAACTAATATGCACGTATGCAACGTAGTTTAGTCATTAACAGATGTAGATAATAAGAAAATTCCATCTTACGTTAATATACTCTTAGTTGTAAACCCTTGACTTTACATAACCTGTTCTGTATCGTATTGTGCCGGGCTAGGTTCTCAAGCACAATTGATTTCAAGGCGCTAGTAATCAATTACACTAATTGGCCACACGTGACCTTGTTGCATCCATTATTTTGCGAATCGATGAGAAACAATCCTGTTGAATTCATCACATGACAATTCGCTTCGCAGCGTTTTAGTCGTAGTCATGGTTATTAGTAATGGGACCAAATTCTGCTAATCAATTGCTTTACTATAACAGTGGTCGTCACAGAATCGTCCACAGATGAAAGTCTAGATAGTGCGTGCATATTATATCGAGATATTGATAAAATAGTTTCAACCTTGACACCTTTGACACGGGTCCCTCCATCTATCTGTAGTATATCTCATAATACTCGTAGGTCAAAGGTTAAATGCCATAATGTGTAATTCTGAGATGATACCATTCATATGATCATACGATTGATTTAGTAGAATGAGGGCCTTGGACGACAACAAATATTGATTTGAGCGTTTTCAATTTAAATACCTGCTTTTACCCTTGACTTTGAGCGTTTTTCTTATATAAAAAGTAGGTTAACACTTTGACTGCGGTTTTTTTTCGACGAATGCGATCTTTTTTTTTACATAATAAATTCGTGCTGCCGCTCTACACAGCGGTTGTGTTGCGCTGCACATGCGTTTCGTTCGAAAAATATTACAGCTCTGCTGAGTCACAAAGATCTGTATTTTCTCAGCCGCTGCGCTAGTGTGGATTTACGCATATTAGTCACTTGTAGAAAACTCATACCGTGTGATTTCAGCAGTCAAAGTGTTAAGATTAATAGGGTTTAGGACTATCGAATAATGATTTATGCCATAACAGACAGTTATTTAGCGAAATCGGTATCTGACGCATATTCAAAATATGTATATCGTGAGGTATTCCGTTTTCCACCATCGAACTTCAGATCAGAAACCGTTTTCGGAAGAGACTTCGAAACAGACCGTCTAAATACCAACTAGGTCACACCAATTCCATACCTGACTTGCCTTCAGTCTAATCTGGTAAGTCCAATCAATATTAGTTTATCCCAAATAGGATTTTGGCACGAATGCGTCAGTTTATGAAGGGACCACGTCAGGGGGAGCTTCATTAGCCAGCTATTCAACGTGGGCGAGGTGGGAACTCGGGTTTTCTTTAAAGTTTTAGAAGCTAATCATAATTCTTACTCAATACGTGACAAATGCGACCAAGAGGAAGGTATTTTATTTCTGTAGTGTCTGTTTTTTTTATGTTGGAAGTATTGTTATCTAGTGGCTGCTGTATGCAGTTCTACTGACTCTACAGTCTACATATGCATACCAATATGTTCAAATGCGAGAAATACGTTGACTTTTGATATAGTATAATGTATTATGTTAGCATATCAGTATATATTCAGAACACAAGCTACGCTAAGCTTCTGATCGTGCAGTATTATTTATTGTGTTTTTAATCAAGATAGTTTCAATAACTTTGATAAATAGATTTAGTAGTAGTTTATTTTCAAATGTATTTAGGTTCTAATTGAAATTCGGAAAACCTGTTGTTTAGTAACGTTTTTTTTAATAAAAATTTACATATTTGTAAAGACTTATGTAAATTACCATGCTAGTCTTATTATTGACGACCGATGTGGCGCGGTGGGCGAAGGTCCGCCTGCGACGCAGGAGGTTGCGGGTTCGATTCCCGCCTCGGAACAATTGTGTGTACGATCTGCAGATATTTGTTCCGGGTGTTCTGGTCGTTTTCTATGTATAATAAAAAATATCTATGTAATAATATATTGTATTATGTATATCAGTTATCTAGTACCCATAACACAACTCACTCATTACTTTCTAAAGATATTATAAACATAAAGCTTAACAAACTAATCAGAACTTGTTTCATCATCATCATCAACCTATAATAGTCCACAGCTGGACATAGGCCTCCCCTAATGAGCGCCAATAACATTCGCCAGAACTTTTTTATTAAAGAACAATACCAAACAAGTTTATCCACTATTGAAATAAGACTAATATGAATCGTATCCCAGCATCGGATAAACCTATAAATACATGTCTAACATGCTTATCACTATGACAGTCGAAAACATTATTACACAATAATTATTATAATAAACTACATTTCAGGCTCAGACCTCTTTTTAACCCTGGCGGATGGCCAAAAGTAGATATCTGGGATGTCACAATCACTATTCCCAACCCAAACTTACTGCAAACTTGTTAGTATTTTGTATATGTATATGGAAATTGAACAACTTTGAGTCAACAATTTCTACAACTACTGATGATCACATATGCTGAAACGCAACTGAACGCACCAAAGGTTTATCCTATCACTTAAATTAGACATTTTTCGATTTTATTTTTTATTCTACCATAGACATCCATATTTAAATTGGTCATGCTAAGCCTGCTAACCAGTTCTTAGGACTGAGGCTATAAGCCTATCCAAAATGATAATCCTAAACCTGCTTATCAGAGAGTGTAGAACTTTTGATGCTTATCAGTTGCGTTTCAGCATCCCTAGGTAGGTATTGTTGATTAATAACCATGGCCCAAATCCACTAACCAATCGATTTACTAATACAATGCTATTGTCACAGAATGACACATGCCTGGTTAGGGAGAGTTATAATGCACAATTCACTCAATGCGCGAAGGCCGTGTTAGTTCCCTAACTTAGAATTGAAATTACGGAAGACCCAAATAAATGGCTCTCCAGAGTACAGAAAACTCGTTCACTAACACATCTTCTTTAACATCAATATTTTGTTCGTAAGCTTCATATCATTCCGCTCTCCCCAAAGGCAACCTTACACTGTTGTGTTAAATAACACTTTCCTGTTGACAAACGCGTTCTTTCCCTCCAATAAAAGCTGTATTTTTAAAGCTGTATTTCCTTGGTGGGTCCCGTGGAGGCGTTTCGGGGGACGATTTATGTCAAGTGAGGGTAGTAAGAAGTTTTTGGCAATGAAATTATTACCCTGATTTCTTTTGTGTTAGTAGCTGTTGGGTATCCGGTCCTATTACGGCTACACCACGTAAAGGGATGAATTATGCTCGACCATGATGGGCGCGAGCCGTGATTCCTTCTAGGCACAGGTTTCAAACTTCAAGATCATTTTATTCATGATTAAGTTTATGCTAGCATCATTCATCCTTAAATCGCTAGCAGAACCGAAGACGGCAGGATGGGCTGTCGAGCGGCGACCACAAGTAGCCACTCGAGAACCAAAAACCGAGGCCTTCCTACACGAGGTGGACCGACGACCAAGTGTAAAGCCTCAGGAAACCACTGGGTGCTGGTAGCATAGGACCAGTAATTGTGATGATCTGTGGGGGGAAGCCCTATATCTAGCAGTGAACGTTTTTCGACTGAAACGTGACGAATAAAGCACTTTGATATTTGATGATAAACTGAATCTCAAGTAATTTAATCATCACTTTATAACTCTTCATCCGTGAGTGGCTTCTATTATCTGTACGCATGTAAGCAATAAACCATTGAGTATTAGGATATTTTGTGTAGGTATTTAACAAAATTTTATTATTCAAGTTATGGATACAAAACTTTATATCACGCAATAACGTATGTCTGCAAATACATTAAAAACGTAACAAAGTTCAACATCGTGCATTCACCTCATAACTGCTTTAGTATCATTTAAATTCGTACTCGCAAGGATAAGCATAAATCATCCACTTAAAAATATGCAGAGGTTTCATAATAAAAATGCATAAACACAGAACTTTGAACTTTAGTCTTATTAATATAAAGCTGAGCCAGCACGTTTTATCAAGTCTACTTTGCGACGCACCCATGTTTGTTTCTAGATGAATACACTATCATAATGATTTCCTAATGGAGACATGATAATGCATAGTTATACGAGTACAAACACAAACAGGCTAATTCCATTCCACGTCTCAGACTGACACATTTTGGCATTTTACCTTAGATGAAAGAAACTACAGATGCATGTCAAAAATGACAGTTGTTGAATCCAATCTATCAACCTCTCCCTGAATATAGCACACGCACGCACTGTCTAGGGTTTCTTTTATATCTATGGACGATTCTGCGACGATAAGTATCATAGTAAAGCGATTGGTTAGCAGAATTCGGCTGCACAAACAACACATATAAGTAATCTACTGAACACCTGTCAGATTTCTTCTTAAAAGCCACAAAGACTTCGACGAAAAACTGGGCATATAGTATGTCTTTCTTTACCTTAAACCACTGCTTTAAACTGAAAGCCAGTTGACTTTGCTCAAAACTTATTAAAACTTGGTTTAAAAATGAATCGTTAAATTTAAACTAAATTGTAAATAGGTACTCTCTCACGACTGAGATCTATACACTAGCCAAAGTCGATGCAGAATGTTTGTAAACAAACTGCCCATAGTTAACCTAAAATTTACTCTGTTGCTGCGTCGTTTATACGCAATTTCCATTACTAGTCGATTTCAGATACTTCCTTCTATAAATATTGCTTACATTTTAAGTAAAAATCGACGTCTAGCAAGCTAATTTCATGTATTTGATTCGTGGTTTGCTTACAAACATTCTACATCGAGTTTGGCTAGTGTATAGATAGCTCAGTCTTTTTAAGAAAAACTTGGCGTATATCTTTAATCAATGTGATATGTTTAGCTAATGTTATTTGGGATTTATAGACTTTACGTGCTAAGGAGCGGAGCACAGGCTTTGTTTTATTTAGATGTTATTATGATTATAATAATTTATGATTCAATTAATCATTACAAAGCTTTATGATTCTGCTCATTTTCACCACAGCATCTCTCTGTACCTATATGTATCTATATAACACGTATATATATTTGTATGTATATATAGCCACAAAACAAGCAGCGCTTGTGTCATGCCGTTTTCGTAATCACCCTCCGTTTGCCCGGTGGGATAGTAGGAATTTGCCCTAGTAAGAGGAACATCTGAATGGTAGTCAAATTAATCCAGCTTGACTATACTGGCTGACCGCATGACGTAACCGACCCCCCTTGACTATACTGGCTGACCGCATAACGTAACCGACCCCCTGCCGTTATTAATTTCCCCTTTTCCCTGTGTAGAATAAAACCCTTACAAACGATATTAAATTCAATTTCGTGATCTCTCACCCCTTAGCAGATCATCAACCAACTAAATTGGTTCGAGCAACGAAATGCGCGAATTTTGCCCCAGTTCAGTTTACGAGCGATACTGTATCATAATTCGTATGCGATAAGAAACAATATCCCGTCACGCAAATTGATACAGATAATATTGGATGATTCAACAGAATAAATCTAACGTTTGTTTAAATTACATGATACCGTGCTGTATTTAGCTTTAGAGCTAATTAGAATATCTGGCCACAGGAAACTACATATGTGGTCAATACCAATTAAATGTTGTTTCCAATAAATAAATATATATAAATATTGCTGGACTATTCACACAGCATTATCTAGCAGCCCAAAGCTAAGCAGAGCTTATGTTATGTGTGTTAATTTAACTGATATACATAATACATATTTTTTATTATAAATCTTAAAAACGTCCAGAACACCCAGAACAAATATCTGCACATCGTACAAACATTCGTCCCGAGGCGGGAATTGAATCTCGAACGAATAATCGAACTAGATAATTATTTTCTCCTGTATATTATTTGTTTACCTTTTCGCTATTCTTATAATTCAAACTTTCCAGTTCAAAAACGCGGTAAAACCCCTGCTACCCCTGCTTTTAACAAATGGACGGACCGAGGGTAAAAACCTCTACCTGGAAAAACCAATTATCCCCGGGCCAGGGGTAAGCATTCGACGGCTACTTGTAATAACGAGAGGAATTATCAATACATTATGTTCACAGTAAAATATCTTTGGCACTTATTGGCAAGTAGCCAATTTTTTGAGTATAAGGTTTTAGTGGTTTTGGGTCTAGCCTTCAAAAGTTTACGATCGAAGCTAATAGTTTCCTATAGATATTCAGAAGATGTATAAAAAACGCACAGAAGCTCGAAACAATTTTTGGGTTTGAAAGCTTTCATCATTTAACTGTGCTCTCGTTCGTTTTCGAAAACAAATTACTTATATGGATTCATGTAGTTATTGCATATTCACCTGTGTCAAATTAATATTTTTTACTTACTTAAAATTTAAACACTTTCCGTCCACAATGTGATTATGCGTCGTTGAAGTTTCTGTTTTAGTTTTTAGCGATAACCTTGTTGTTTTCTGTTATTGTTATCAGTTTTTTGTTAATTTTCATTCATAAATGTAGTGACTATAAATATAGCTAATAAACATTCTAAATCGAAGTATAGAACTCTAGATTAATATTATCATGTCTAGTGAAGGACCCAGCCATCAATATGTAACAATTTCAAGTAGACACCTATTGAAAGGGCAGAAGTGAACTTGAAACTACCAACTGAAACTTCGGAAGCAATATTAGATTGGAATAGTTTATTTTTAATGACTTTGTATAAATTGTCTATTTGAGAATAAATTAATATAAAACATATTTATTGAAGGAAAGATCTCAAATCGACAAAAAATTTAAATAAAAAATAAAGATAAGATATAGATCTTTAAAATGTGAAAGTAGGCGATTCGTCTACCGATCGGCGAGAATCGAGGTTGCTTTCTTTGATTTCATGCTATGATGATTCAAGACGTATTGATTGGTAATTTTTCCGGGTTTACACCGCGAACGGAGCGAACCCATTCAAAACAAACTTTAACTTGAACTGTATACTTTTTACACCAACAAATAATCGGATAGGACTGAGCAACCACTATAATCGAGGGGAAAGGACTGAACGAGCAGAAAGATTGGAAAATAACTCCGCTCACTCATCTCTCATTACCCTTTCGCGGTGGAAACCCGGTTTTATACATATATGGGTGATATGGCTGACTAGACTACCTAACTAAATAAATAAATAAATAAACACTAATATTGGCAACTATAAATGCGAATGATAGACTGTTTAGATATTATTTACCTCTTCACGCTTGAATAACTGAACGGTCGGGCTGAAGTTTTGCATAATTTAATTATAGAAAAGGAATAATATTGCTATTTATACCAAAAAAACGCGTGTAAAGCCGCGGGCAGAAGGTAGTTATAAATTTAAACTAAAATGAACAACAAGGAGTTTTTGCCATAATCACCACACTTCGTAGTTCGTAGGCGTGTATGGTGTTCGCAGTAGAGATGTTAAATAAATTATTTCTATAAATTAATTGGCTTTTGTTGTTTTTATAGTAATGGCATTTATATACCCATTTAGCCTATACAATTATCTTGTAGAGCAGGTTTCTTGGCCGTTTCAAGGTCATTATTACCTTTTTAAGAATATCCTAGCTATACTCCGGCGATTCTCAATTTACAATGATTGTAAACAACTCTCAACAGAAAAATGCAAAATTATCTTCTTGCCGTGGTGTTAAGTTAAACTTTGTTAGGTATATGCATTGTGAATGAGCTCAAATTGGCAATTAGTGCAAATTCTGTCCTCGAAATCAACAAGAAGTGATTTTGAGAACAAAAGCTTGTTGGCTATTATTCTACTTCCCTTTTACTTTGTGTGGGACAAATCTTGCAACTGCATTTTAGACCAGTTACCCCTAACCGATTGAGCTGAAATTTGGCATACTTATGTAATTCGGTGCCAATGTCATGTTATCATCGAGCTACTAAAAATATCGGTGTCAATTCAGATGTCTTATATTGTCAATAAAAATTGTGCTATCCCAATTAGGTGACAAATGTCATAGTACCATCGAGCTGGTCTGATGATGGAGACAGAAGGCGGCCATCCTAAACGAAACGGATTAACCCCGTCAGTTTGGATTCGTTGGATTTGTCTTCTCAAGCACTTTGGTTCTAGATGATTAAAAAAGTTTGTTTTTAAAGGTTTTTTTATTATATTAATAAGTGTGTGACTAATGTTTACAAACATGGTGCCTTCAGTTTGGCCAGAGTTTAGATTTATTTATATATTTTTATTAACTGATACGATACTCAACTTATTTCATATTATTGTGCAAGAGTAGGAAAGAGGTGACCACATTAGTCGCTGTTGTGTGATAGTATAATGCGACTAATTTACGTGGCTCACAATTAAAAACAAAATAGGCACCTTTCGCCTTAGCCTTATGTACTTCCTTATTTTAAATTAAATTAATTAACAGGGACACGTTCAATAATGCTACTGACACGCACAAGCAAACGCCGGCTAATTGCATTAAGTCTGCCGGATAAATTCGTGAATACAGTCATTTTCAATTAAAATAGCTAATTGGATTATTTGCTGATGACGGGAGCGATCGACATTAACGATGTTTCGTATATCTTATTTACGTAATCTTGATATATTTCTCATTTAAATAAAGAGGCTCATATCGCCTCTTTATTATAATAGCATTATCATCTTATGATAGCCAATAAGGCGCGCTTCAAAATAACATTTGTTGGGATGACAGAAACTACAGAAGGACGGACGCGTGCGTGGCAAAAGTTTCAAGTTACCATTGTAATCAAACTCTCCGTGCAAACAGCACCACACGCACTATCAAAAGTTTCTTTCACCTATGGAAGATTCTGTGACGATACAACTGTCATAGTAAAGTGATTTTTGAAGTGAAAACTTCTTTAGGCGCATTGAGCACTTTTTGGGTGAACATAAATAAAATATAAAATTACTTAGTTTCCACTTCTATCGGCTGTCCCCAAAGACGGCCCCGCATGTTTTGTTTTGTGCAGAATTCGGCCCCTGTTTTCAATATAGGATGATACGATCAAAGATTCGTAAGTTCTAGTCAGACAAACCAAGAACCCCGAATAATCCTATTAGTTATCAATGAAAGATAGCAAGTTACCCAGAAGGGTTATTTACCGTAGATTTAAACCCCAAGGGTTGAAATCTCAATTCGTGACAGTGAGTAAGCCATTCCTTCGGACAGTCGCGCGATTAGCAGTTCGGGTTGGGTCGACCACCGTTTTTCATTACCATAGCCCGTCCCTTGGATCTCTGCCATTTATTGTGATTTGGGCTGTGTTTTGTAGCGGTTGTGGCTAATGCTACGTTTATATTATATTGAAAGTATGCTACCGATATAAAATACAACGTTTCATTTCAAAAATATGTTTAACTAATAGGGTTGGAACTCACCGCAACCTTGGGATGGACTGGACATGAAGGAAATATAGACTGCGGGAATTTAATAAATAAATAATTGGTAAAAAAAAGAAAAGAAAACAAATACTGTGAGTATTTGTTTTCTTCTTCGTCTTTCTTCATACCTACATTATAAATTATAATAAATTTACATAGACATTAGATAAGGCTATCAACCTTTTTATATGGATAAATAATGCAGTACAAAAAATAATACAGTATGGGAGGGAGCTCAGCGCCACAATGCCAAGTAAACATAGTAGTGAAATCATAAAAAAGGTAATATTTTAATCCTTTGTTCAGTCCAGATGTTGGTTCAAAAGCCAGATCCAAATTAGTGAAGAAAGTTATTTTCAACGGAAATAGAGCCTACGTAGAATAACATTTATTTCGAAACAAGCGGACGGACTGACGCTAATCAATTGGCTATGCGCCACAATGCCAGACGCCGCACGAGCTAAGCCGGGAACTAATTCTTGTGTAAATCATTAATCATGAATAAAAATTCTTGCACTCATGCGAAAAGAGCAATTTAAAAAAATCGTGAGACATGACTCTGAGACAGGCAAATTCTCGGCAGATTTTCAATGACAAATTTTTTACTTAAACCCCAATAAGCACTCAAAATATCGGTGTCAATTCAGATGTCTAATATTGTCAATAAAAATGGTGCTATCCCATTTATTTTAATCGTTATGGAAGGGAGGCCACTTTTCGCAGTTTCGATAAGTTTAGTTTTGGCGATATCCAAGTTTACTCCATCGTGTAGATGTGTAACTAAAATTATCATTATGTAGGTATTATAATTTGAGTTCTAAAAAAACTGTGACTTCGAATGCCCAAATTGTATATAATCTGTTTTTGCGGGACAAATGCTAATCCCTCGAGAATACAACTTTTATGGACCCTCGGGGTCTTTTTTTATACAATTGCGAAATTATTTTCAAAATCGGTGATTGACAGAGAATATGAAGATCATACGTTTAAAAAAATACATACAGACGAGTCAGTACAATTTGGTGTCAGTTGTACCATCAATGTTACAATTGTGGCAAATCGGTGCCAATTGTACCATCAATGGTACTGCCTATTGGTACAAGTGGTTCGACGGCAAAATAGAACTGCCTTTTATCGACGTCGTTTAAATATGGAAATCCACTCATCACCACTTCATTTAAGCCAGCTTCAGTGACTGATAATGATAACAGAAAAAGAAATCACTTGACTAAATACAAATTAATATCATTATCTAAGTTTAGACAACAAAAGCCTTCCCCGTTTCCTCGCGCTCTACTAAATCAGAGGATCTATTAGTTTCAAAGCTGAACCAATTACGGAGTGTTTCCATCATGACGTCAGCGATTAGCAGCCACACGAACGTTGCGAGAGCTCGCGTATCCAGTAAGCATGTGGCGTGATGCAAGCGAAACTAATACAGATAGAGCAATAATTAAGAGTGCTTCTTGAATGGAGAGGGAACGTTTAATTTCCACGGGGAAGGAAACTAGGATTTCGTTATAAGTATTGCATCTTCTATTTAAAGATATCTTTGTATTTATTGTTAAACTAGTTTCTGCGTTGTTTCTATGGATACGTTTTAAGGTTATTTCTAGACTAATATATTGATTTGTGGGATAAAATAGCCTTTGTTTTATTCCGAGCCTGGAACTACCTGTATGCAAAATTGTTTTGAGGCGAGAATCAAAACCGCAACCTCAGAGTCGCAAGCGGACCTTCTTCGCCCGCTAAAAGGCAAGTTCAGAGTAAGTAGGTGTAGCTATAGTTGTACCTTGCATACTCTGTGAAACGACCTATATCGAAAACTATAAGCAGAGTATGGGGGGATGTAACGGTTTTGGATCAGATTTTATGCAAATCGGTGTATCTTGATACATTAAGGTTCGGCCCACGCTCACATATGGGAATATTGCTCGCTGGGCAAACTTTGATACAGAGACACATTTCATAGGGATATATTCCAACCCACCCACGTATATTTTTGCTTAGCTATCCATACTTATATTAGAAAATCAAAAGTCATTATGTCTGTCTGTTACCTTTTCACGCCTAAACGGCTGAACAAATCTTATTGAAATTTTGCATTGAGGTACCGGGGGGCAAACATAGGCTACTTTTTATCCCGGAGTGCGTGCCGCGGGCAAAAGCTAGTTCTGTTTTATTTTGCAGTATGTATTAAATGGAATCATCCATTTATCGATCATAGCAAGAAATGAATTAAATTTCAAAAGGGCAAAGATAGGCTGACAGATATTATAATTATAAACGGAGTGACAGTTACACATAGTAGTACCTATTATAAATTTATACAGATGTAATAATCGGCGCAATATAAACATAATTTTTTGTATTACCCGACTACAAAAACGGAGGAAGTATTATGAGGTTGACACCCTATTTCCATTTGGAATCAAAGTTTTGGCACCAACTTTCAGTTCCCCTATCATAAAATACGAGTAAGTTTGTATGAAAAATGCTACTTTCCTTAAAACTGTTGAGTTAAAGAATACCATTAGAGATTCGAACCGACAACTTCTATCACGAGCGGGGTCAATGCGATCAACTGCATACGATGACGTAACCTCGATGGCTAGGTTCTGCTTACTGCACTTGGTATCTGATAGCATTTTCTACTGCTAGTATTTGATGCTACTCAAATATCTGCGAATTGTGCCACAAGCTAGTGGCGTTCTGCGAAATATTCGCGGAAATGTTACTATGTATGTATGTATTATATCAGTTATCTAGTACCTATAACACAAGCTTTGCTTACTTTGCGGTTAGATTATGCTGTGTGGATGGTCAATTTTTATATTAAATAAAATTATATTTTGAATCGTCGCGTCGCCTGTCAGTGTGGGCTGTCCCTAAGGCAAAAGACACCAACGGAGTTGCTCTCGCAATTATAATTTTGTTAGTAAAAACAAATTTCCAAGGACACAGTATAAAGTAGATAATAAACAGTACGTAAGCACAGTACCAACTGATGATTGGATAGCTGATCTCATCTCAGTACACTTGAGAAACTCTTGAGCGCCTGATGGAATTGGAGTGTGTCACTCTAATTTAGTTGAGTGTGCGTTTTGGAGAAGTGATAAAACTTCACGAACATATCCATTTGATAAGGAATACAGTAAGATAGAAGAATATATTTTATGCAATGTTTAGAGTACGTATTGACTGGACCAAGGATTTCTAGATTCGTGGGGAAATTTATCGCTATTCTGTCGCTTGCCATACAAACCTAAAGCGGTACCAGTGTGCTAGAGTATTTTTGTACAAGCGTACTAGGAAGAAAAAGAGAAACACAATCCAAATCAGGAATAATTCCTGATTTTTTACGGTTTCACTGAATTCACGTATTTTATTGTTCTAAAATACCAGGATAATTTTAAACCGGTGATATTTTAATTAATTATTAAGAATAAACCGAGTTACAGGCATACTAAAAACTGTCCGAAAATTGAGTAATCTAATGTTTTATTTAAGTTAAAGCTGCCAATGCACAAAAGTCGGGTCGTCTGGTCGGCGACTTATTTATTTTAAGAATTCGCTCGGGAAACGAGACAGAAAGATGTAAGATGTTACGTGACGAAATGTTAATAGCAAAGTCGTGTTTGGAGGAATTCAATTGTCGTTTTTTATGTGTTCGAACAGACTGCTAATTTTTCCTTGAAAGGCGTATGTTAACTTTAAGGCGCTTTTTCATCGCGAGCCGCAAGCATGTGTATGTAATGAAACACTAGGTTCGAGCATAAATCTAATGAAGGAGGAAATTCGAGCATGAGGTATTATCATCGAGCGCAGCTTGAGGGTAACGGTCGTTTTTGTCGAATTTTATCGATACCAAAAACAAATCAGTGCTTATCGATTCTAGAAGTCCGTGCTCCTTTAACGATAGCTTTGTCTGGCATTGTAAAAACTGAATCGACTACAGCCGAATACTCGTAACTCGATTTTTTTCTGATTCTTATAATAATAACAGGCGAATGCTTTTCAGTCTTGGCAAACTTGCTTAAACTTAAATAAATATGCAACAAAAGCATTACAATAGGCGAATGCTCTTCAGCCAGGGAGACTAAAGAGTATTCGTCTAATGTAACGTAATGCTCGCAAACAAATCTTGGAATGTTACATTACATTACATACGAATGCTGAGAGGCGCCTTTACGTTGCTCAGTTTTGACATAAGTCCCTTGCTTTGTGCCCACACATATCAAGGCAAAATCACGTTTCTAAACTCTGCTCAGGCCAAGGTTCACGGGCATATTTTAACGGCCAGTTTAGCTAATCGACGAATTTCGACAGTTTCCATACAGTAAACGCTACTTTTACTTTTGCCCACTAGGTTATCTTATTTGAGTTTGGACACAGAATAATGGAGCGTTTACTGCCAAGCTTCAGCGATGCGACCCAAAGAGGCGCGCGTCGTCGCTGTGCAACGAGCTATCATACAACACCAACAGCGTGTGCGTCAGTGGCAGTCAAAGTGTTAACTACATGCAATTAAGTTGAGTTATTTGCTATAAATAGAAGTTATTTTTAACTGACGAAAAACAAAAAAGGAGGAGTTTCTATGTTCGACTATATGTATTTTTTTATGTACGTTCGTTGATTTTTCCGTCAAATATATGTATATTCCTGGACTATCCGTCCCCGTGTTTATTTTCTTTGTCTGAATAAAACTATGCAATATTTCATAGAAATTCTTTCTAAATGAAAAAAACTAGTGATCGAAAATTATCAGGATTCTTTATCCTGATATTATTCGGACATCGATGTTTAAAATATCGCAATACGTCAAAGGAGTTTATCATATCATTTTATTGTGATTCTCTGCATACAGTTTTATGCTAGCAACATAAATAGTTTACACATAAAAGTTTCAGAATAGGCTGGGGATAAAAAAAAAACTAAAGGGTAATTTTCACTGTCACTGTTTCTGCTCTGTTGCGGTAAGAGGCTGGCTGCTAGCCAAAATTTCAGTTATAACATATTACAACTTCCGTTTATTCATTAACATATTACACACTCGTTTATTGCTGTAGTCAGATGTTATTAACGTTTGGTACGAGTATATTTCGAGGTCTCCTAATATGGCATAATTATGCCTTGCTATCGAATGTTAACGACTGGAAATATTTTGTAACTTTTTAAATGGCTCTATATTTAAATGACAACAGGAATTCTACAAACAAATTTATCGATGACTAGCTGTTCCCCGCGGTTTCACCCGCGTTAAACTCGATTTTCACTTTATTATGTGATTTTTTTACACCTTGGGTTTACACTATGGGAGTTTTCGTAAGGATCTCTAACTTTTTAGAAAATATAATATAGCCAATGTTCACCGGGGATAGTGCAGCTTCTCAACGGTGAAATAATTTTTCAAACCGAAACAAATGGACCGATTGGTCCAGTTGTGTCGGTTTGAAAAATTATTTATGAGCCAATACAAACAAACAAACAAAAAATCAAACCTTTCCTCTTTACAATATTAGTATAGATATGGTTGTGTGGTGATCTCGTGTAACCTTTTTAAGAGTCCGTGATAAGTTATAATAATAAAAACTGTCTTTTTTTATCTAATTTCAGACTACATCGTAACAACGCGCTTTTTCAGTAACATCTCACAGTAGCCACTAGACAACTCTAAATAGCATGTTATCTGCTAGTATCACTTTAGTCGAATATCGTTAACTAGGGTTAAAACTAGGTGGCGATTAGTAGAATAAGTAGGTACTAAACGAGAAAGAAAACCAGGTGGGATGACGACCTGCGAAAGACTGCAGGTAGATGCTGGATGCGGCAAGCTGAAGACAGGGCGCTATGGCGCTCATTGGGGGAGGCCTATGTCCAGCAGTGGACTGCTATAGGCTGATGATGATGAAACGAGAAAGCATAAAGGATATAATATATACCTTTATTATTAGTATTGGTTTTCTGGGCGGAACAACAGTTTTTGGCGGCAATTGAGCGATGACGTAGAGTTTTGTATTTTGGAATGCACCCCGCCCAAGGCAAGCTGCTCTAGAAAGATATTTTCAGATCTCGTATAATAAAAATATCTATGTCATTACATAGATAGATATTGTATTACGTATATCAGTCGTCTAGAACCCATAACACATGCAGCTTGGGGCTAGATGATGCTGTCTGGATTGTCCAGAAAAAAATATTTATTTAGTTTATTATTTAGAGTTATTAAACTGACAATAGCAATCTATAGCCGCTCCCCCCACCAATGAAAGGTATACATTATATATCATTTTTTCTTCTTATCATATAAGCTTTGCAACCCAATAGGTCTCTATGACGCTCGAGTGAATCCCCATTTAGCATCGTGGGCTCCCCTACTACAACTACTGAATATTTTTCGTATTTATCTTTCTTAAACCGTGCCATAAAGGTTTTCAGCCACAGTATACGAAGAAGTTTTTATAATAAACAGCTAGTTGCGAGTTGCCAGTTGCCGCAATAGTTTTGCTCTGTCTGCATAGTGTCTTAATGCGTAAATGTTCACAAAATACACGGAAACGTAAAGCGAAGTATTGCGAATCCGTAACCAACAATTCTCATGCTCTATACTCCGACGTGGAATCCAAGATATTTTATGTCAACCAATACATACATATAATGACAACTTATAACGGAAAAGGTATCACTTAAAACTAATACACAAACTTCAAGAATTCATAATCTCAAATGTGCATCGAAAAATGATTAAATTAGAATTCGAAAACGAACGTGAGATAAACTACCTAAATGATGAATAAAAGCTTTCAAACCACCAACTGTTTCGAACTTCTGTGCTTTGCGTCAATGATACCAATACCGTTAAGTATTTTCCACCAATATTCCTTGAGTTTTGTAACCACTTTGTATACATTAAAAAACCAGGTTTTTTAATCGGAGTGTACTTGCTTCCTCAGTGAGACTCATTGTTTGACTATCTCATGAGACGACACTAAGTGTTATAAAACGTGAAAACAATACGTGGTTCAAACTAAAACAAACCAGAATGAACCAGAGTTAGTATCGTGGTGTAACGATGTTATTTCTTGTTGTTTTTCCTCACGAACAAGGCCACCTGGGGCAAGTTGATCTAATGGGGAAGACTGGTGGTATGGCAGGTGGTAGGCATCTGATAGTGATTTTTTCATATAGGTACGAGTGATGGAAACAGGAAACGTAGGCCTTGGCGTCAGATTCTACATGCTCATAGTAGTAATAATAAAATACATCTAGAATTATTACCCTTTTTTCGACGTAAAAAGTAATTAGAATACAATTGTAGGTATTTTATTTTACCAGGAAAAGAACATACGAACATATACTACAGTTTAAAAGAGATCTTTGATGACGAATTAGTTGACACCGATATCGTAGATAGACGCTTATATGGTAAAATTACCAAGGAAAATTATTTCCGTACTTAGTTCTTACATTATTTTGTATACTTATAAATAAGCAACTGAACTCAATATACTAAGAAACATTACATAAGATATCAATACCTACAGTGAGCGGCCCTATCGCTTTAGAACGATCTCTGCTCCAGGCTTAAATTTATCCATGCAAAATTTCAGCCCGACTAATTAATTAATTATGGCGCTCATTGCTCACAAACCATTTTCACGAACTTTTCGCCTTTACAATATTATACCGAGGAATGTTTTGATTTCCTACATAAAGCAGCACACACACGGTAAAGGATAAAATCTCCTAACCTGTTCTCCGTTGGGCCAAAAGCTTGCAATTTTCATCAACAATACGAGCGCTTTTCAAGCACCTACCCAGTACCTCCCACTCGAGAGCAGACAATAAGCCATTTTGAATAGGAGGCAACCCTATACATACAGTACTAACAATTGAATCTTACTATCCGTCGATATAAGAATTTTCTAGAAAAACCTCCCAAAGAAATTATAGTTTTGTTCATTTTCCTTTGGATCTGGAGGACTCTTTTTAGGATTAAGCTCGTTAACTCGTACTTTTCCTAGCATCAAGTTTTTAGAATATAATAGAATATTTTTATTTGCAATCCATACAAAAACAAAACACGTAAAACTAACTATTTCATTAACACTTTGACTGCGGTTTTTTTTCGACGACTGCGATCTTTTTTTTTTACCTAAAAAATTCGTGTTGCCGCTCTACACAGCGGTTGTGTTGCGCTGCACATGCGTTTCGTTCGAAAAATATTACAGCTCTGCTGAGTCACAAAGATCGGTATTTTCTCAGCCGCTGCGCTAGTGTGGATTTACGCATATTAGTCACTTGTAGAAAACTCATACGGTGCGTTTTCAGCACTCAAAGTGTTAAAGATTTATTTTCAAAACGGAATAATAGAAGAGTATATTGTGCCGTTATGTCCAATAAAGAACAAAGAATAATGCACAGAATTCGTCACAATGCATTCAACCAATTTGATTTCTCCGAAATCCAGATTCACTACAAAGTAGGCAAATAGATTTTCACATAATACAAAGTCTCACCACAATATTATTATGCGACTCACTGAGAACAACCTAAAAGTTCGTTGGTTAATACGAGTTGATCTTGTACTTGTAGGATGTTATGACTTTTTGTAATAATCTGCTTATGGTGTACAATAAACCACATTGTATTGTATATTGTTTTAAGTTATTTCCGTACAAGACAAAGATCCCTGTCGAACAATAAAGTAAATTATACCAGATAAAACGCATAGACTCCGAAATGTTGTAGTATTCAGAGTGCTTTTGCACTTTTCAACATTCGAATGTCAATTTCAAAACGTAACTCGATTTTGTTGGCTTGGCACTCTTGAGTATAGCATCGCAATCCAGAGTGCCAAATTCTAGAATCACGCGATTTAGTTTTGAATTGCACAGAATTTATGCAAGTAACTATTGTCATATGTACTTACTTACGTAATAGGGTTTATTTTGATCGAGATTAATTATTATTTTGATAAAATCAAAATACAAAATACGCATCCGCCGCAGCAATCCGCCATGACACGTTGAACACCAATAGTAGAATACTGATCCGTGACGTCATGTCAACACAATATGACATCGTTTTTCAAAACTGTTTTTTGTTCCATGTCATGTACCAATAAACGATTATTATTATTATAATATGTAATGCAAATGACACAGAAGAACCGCAACAATAACTAGTAAGGTCTGAATTTCTTCAATCAATAGCATTATTTGTTTCTTGGCCATTAGTAAATATATTGAATAACTCTTGTGGTCATTCTGTATCATCATCGTGCATCGGTGACGTCATAGACAGACGACACTAGTATTGTAGCGTTATAGAGCGAAATTGAATATGCATCAGGCCATTTTTTGAAGGAGTATGATCTTAGTAGATATCTAATAACATTTCGGAGTAGTGTCTCAAAACCAGTCATGATGCCTATTACGATCCCACCCATAATGGAATTTCACCAAATGTTTTTTAACTTGTATTGTATTTAAAACTAGCTAGATGATACTGTGAGATCTAGCAACATAAAATGTATTTTTCAAGAGTAACCCCAGCTCAAAAAGAGCTCAAGGAAGGAAGCGTTAAATCAAGTAAACTGACGCATTGTTTGTCAGGAATGGAAAAACAAAAGGAACTTTATTTGTGTGCCTTGTTTTTCGTTCGGCAAGTATTGATCAGGTCTATTTTTGTTTGCGAGACTTATTTAATTGGAAGGTAGATGTGGCGCTTACTTTATTCAAAAACATCGCATTCTACCGATACACCAACGTGGTATAATGACAGAACTTTGTTTAATTAAATAAATATAATAATAATAATAAACTTAACTTAACTTCTCAAAGGGCCTCTGTGCTGTTGGCTTCGGCCCCACGCAAGCCTTCCAAAGGACCGGGTCACTTTATGGCCCGAGATCATGGTAAATGAGAGACATAATAATAATAATTTATTTGATCAAAAATACATACATACATAGAAACACAATCAGATCAACTTAAGATTATTCATATTTTGCTAATATACTAGGACTAAATATTATAGTGATCTCACTTTGATCTCTACACTAGGATACCCTGTGCCGTAGAGACCAAAAAGGAGTTTGGTTCTAATTTAGAGTGACAAAGTTAATACTAAAGTATTGTTCGGAACATATTTGAATGACTTTGACTTGTTACTTCAGTTCCGTTACGTGCTACTATACAAATAAAATATAATAAAAATTAACAATTGCCATACCTATTTTCTATATCTATTTATTTACCTACAATATGATAAGATGGCCTCCGTCTCATCATAGTCCATATCAAATAATATGTCTGTATGCATGCAGACACGGCACTTTTTAACTGACCCCAATGTAAGCAGAGCTTGTGTTATGCTCAAGCATAACTGCATAAACATAACATAAGCATGCATAACGGATACTAGATACTCATATCTGATCGGTATACTTAATACATTAAATATATGGTTATTTACTATAGACGGATAACACTAAAAAAAATATGTACAGATCGTAAAAAAATATCCCCGAGGCAGGAATCAAAATCTGCAAAACTTTTTTCCTCGCAGGTGTTGGCTGCGTACATACGCTAAACCTAGCAAGAAATAACTACATGAATTATGTTTTAAATATCTTATTCTTCGTGGCAGACGAAATTCTCAGTACTTTTTTAATGAAACGTGTTTTACAATCAATTAAGTATCTTGAATCCCAAAGTTCAAAGGACTTAAAAAACATCGATTAGCCCGGCAAAATCCCAGATTAAAACGATAACCTCCCAACTCAGACCGTTCTACGCAATAATCTTTGTTCGTCGGAAACACTACTACCCACATCACAGAATAGATAGTAGTACTGCCCACGTGACCACTACGAGTTATCTGCTATACGTACCAGGCGGTAGGTATTCTGTGGCCCCTGAGTCATCGCCCGGCATTCATTCAGAGATAATGCCAGTGTCAGCTGTCTTCGACGTGGTCCGTTTTGAATGCAGTACGATGTTTTGCAAGAAAATCGTGCTTAATCATGCGGATTTCAAGCAAAACAGGATAAATGCGCATTTTTCGCAGCAGCGTGCCAAGTTATTTATCGGTTTTATTTATGGCCGAGGCGGAATCGACTAATTTATATGTCAGAATGAGAGTGCTCATCGACAGTAGATACGAAACAAAAAAATCTAGTCATATGAGCTTCTGCTCGCATCTTTGCACTGGCTATTTTAGGATAAAAAGCATTTTTCCCAGTCTAGAGCAGTTTTAATATTGACTGCCTTAAAAACTTCGACGAAAAGCGGTAACCAACATCCGTCCATCTATTCAAATAAAACACTATATACTAATCACCACATAATATAAAACCAAGTCATTTCCCGCTGTCTGTGTGTCCCTCCCTATGCATGCTTAGATCTTTAAAACTACGGAACGGATTCTGATGCGGTTTTTTTAAATAGATATATTTGACACATAGATAACCAACTTGTACACAATAAAGATTTATGTATTTTTACATGTGATTTTGTAGCATTTCGAAACTGTCGTTACAAGTAATAAAATGATGAGGTAAAGTGAAAGATTTCTTTCACATAAAATATTTCAACTTCAGCTATCTATTGTACTTCAGTTGATCTATAACAACTAACCGAAATAATACCCAAATACAAAGCACGAATGTACAATTCACATCGAAAGGGATAACAACCAGCTCGAATGTACGTTTCGTAGGAGACTTACAAAAAACGCATTACCTTGGCTGTGCAGCTGTCGATTTAATCAGCAGATGTCGCTTCAAGTCACTGGCAAATTTGTAAATTGAAGACTTACAATGTAAGTGTCATGGTGGTTCGCCAAAAACACTTCTATAACTATTTTTATAACGCATTGATGAATCACACTAATATTATAAAAGCGAAAGTTTGAATGTTTATATGGATGTATGTTTGTTACTTATTCACGCCGAACGGATCGGGATAAAATTTTGCATTCAGGCAGAGTTACAGACCGAATGGCTCAGGCTTGGAATGCATACAGGTAATTCTAGATCGGGAATAAAAAATAAGCTACTTTTTATTCCATAAATCAGTTCCCATGGGATATAAATAACCTGTTAACTAATAAATAAATTCACACTGCAAACATCTAGCCCCAAGCTAACAGAGGTTGTATTTTCGGTACTTGATCCTATCTGAAATACACTTAATACAATACTTAAATTGATATTTTTTATCATACATTGAAAATACCCAGGAAACTGCAGATTTTACAATACAAACTTCGTTCCCGAGACGGGAATCGGACCCGCTGCCTCCTGCGTCGCTGGCACTGCGCCACAGTGGTCGTCATTGATGATGTCACCTGCCGCCGCCCCGCCGCCGCCGCCGCCGTATGGGGAAAACCCAGTAGGGGAGAATAGGCTTGTTTTGATAATTAATTCTATAGGCTAAACATTCTATTATTGGAATGGGGTTTTGTTTTACACAAGGAAATTGTATTTAAATCCTCAGTAAGACTAGCCCTGAACCAAAGATAGGAAGTGGCTCAAAAACATGAGAAGCATGATAATTATGTGCAGCAGTGGGTAAAGTCAGGCTGTATGATAATGTGAGTCTAGATCCTGTCTAGATATGTTAACGTTTACCGCATATTTGAGATATTACGACAAACAATCCATGTTTTTACAGTATTTAATTATTGTTTATTTTTACTCAGTGCTACAGCGATTATGTTAACCAAGAACGTAGTGTAAGTGCCCGTAATTTGTACTATATTTCAGATCTCGCCGAGTCGCTAGTTTTATAAGCAAAACTATGGATCTGGCGAGCTAACAAAAGTAATATCATTTTAAAAACGAGATAAGTTTTTGTTTTTTACAATAAAAGTATAAACCTTTTGCTAAACTTTAATTCGGTTGTTTTTGTGACACAAATATTTGTCGCAGGTATTGGGGGTATTTTCTATGTATAAAAAATATTTATCTATGTATTGTATTATGTATATCAGTAATCTAGTACTCATAATATAAGCTCTGCTCAGCTTGGGATTATATGATGCTGCGTGGATGATTGTTCAGCTTTATTAATTTGTATCAAAAATACTTGTAGCGAAAATTGTTTGGAAAATGCACCTTTTTGGCAAATATCGAGTGCCGGAAATTACTTAAACACGCAAAATAGCAGGATCATCAGCTTTATTAGCAAAGTTTGTCGGTTCCCGCCACTGGCCTTCATTATGTCATCGGTGTCATCGACCTACCGCTGTCGTCGTGACGAACCGGACTTGCCACGTCCAAAATTACTGCAAACATTATTTGGCCGATTTTATACAGATATAGTTGGAAATGATAACCTTCTGAGAAATTCAGACGCTCGTAGAAGCAAATGGATTAAGTCTTTCGAGTTTATGTTAGCTTTCACACTAATATTAAAGGCGAATGTTTGTATGTTTGTTACTCCTTCATGCTCCAATGGATTGGGATGAAATTTGATACTAGGATAGCTGATATCCTGGATTAAAATATTGTGAGCGATAACCATAAAATTACGTACACTTTGATTTTTTATTAAAAAGTAATTAAAATATGTCGGTAGTACACTGTCGTATTTAATGTAACATAGTGCGAACCCGCGTATTAGTTGCATAAAATATTAATAGAATAGAAAGATTTTCCGAAAATTATAAAGCTTTTTATTAATAAAAAAATCTAAAAGATGAAGTTCTTCCTTTCCTTTAGTTGCTATCGCAATCTTTTTCTAATTGTGTTATCAGAAACAAACCAAACAGATGACCGATAAGAGCCTAGCTTATCTACGATTTCGAAACACCGAATTAGAGCACAGAGTTCCAATTAAACAGAATATTTGCTGGTTGGTAGAAACCCCTTTCTATACTAAGTTATGTCGTACTAAATGATATTTGTATGCGTTTCGCATGTACGTCGTCGTTATAAAGAGTCTTTTAAAAAAAATTTAATCAAGTCTTCCAGTCCTGTTATCACAAAAAAAAAACAATAAAGTATGACTATAAGTAATGTAAAAAAAATCTAAATCAAATCGTTCTTTCCATTTTTCACAAAAAAAAACCTAACCAATGTCAGTCTGAATGCTATAAGGTTTCTAACTATTACATCCATATCTGGCATGAAAGTTATGGATGTAATTGCGTGTACATTTAAATACAAATAGAATAAGCTCTTTATCATAACAATTCTATATTTTACAAATGTATTTTTCCTGGATAAAGATAAATAAAATTAAAGCATCATACAATACATTACATGGGTGATATTTTTTAATTATAAAATACCCATAACACCCGGAACAAATATTTGCAGAACAAAAACAACCAAATTAAAGTTTAACAAAGGGTATAATTAAGTTTATCTCGTTTTAAAAACGATATTACTTTTGTACATACTCTTTAAAGGCAGTTATGTTAAGGAGAAGGCATTATATACCGAGCAATGGGTGATCCAGGCCTAGAATGACGCTTATGGAGGGTACTCAGTACATAAACTTGATTGTTAGATGCATTGCGAAGGCGACTGATACAAAGGTTGTGCGTGCATTATTGATATCCGAGCCACTTCCCGCTATGGTGCAGTGTGCATCATTAGCTATTTATTAGTACGGACTGGCAGCTAAAGGTGAACGATTCTTTACTTCTCGGAAACTTTACTTATTTGGACAGAAACGGTAGTTCTAGTTAGAACAACGAGGCTTTGTTTATGCGATGAAGGTGTCTTTATATGGCATGAGATCAGAACACACCAAAATTATGAACTATTGAATTATGGAAAAAAAGAATGGGCTAGATCAGTAAGATGAAAATATTAGGTAGGTATGTAGGTTACTTTAATAATTATTATGAATTTACGATACGACTTAGAAGTTATCACAATATCCACACTAGCATTATAAACGCGAAAATTTGGATGGATGTCTTTTTTTTTTTCTTTTGTTGCAAACTAGTAGGACTCATCAGACCACTGGATCTGTAAGTACGCTAGTTTGAAGTTACTCTTAAAATCAATAAAAAACTGTTGCTATGAATGCAACATCATTTTTGACATCATACAAAGAATTTTACTAGTAACTGGTATTATTACTTTCAATAATCATTAATCACACACACTCACACACTATATGGATGGATGTTTGTAACTTCACGCCAAACAAAAGTAATGAAAACGGGCCTACATTTCGCATAGATTTAGGTCTAGACTGGAATAAAACAGAGGCTAACCTTTGAAAGTTTCAATGGACACAACACGTGCGTAGCCGCGGGCAGAAACTAGTGTCATAATAATCTTCTTCAATAGCCAACGTTATTATGACCATTCTCTGATATTATATCTACCTATGGATAATAAACACATTTTCAAGGCTTTTTGACCAAATTTTGCTAAAAAATAGAGTTAACAGAACAGCAAAATAAATCGATCGACGGGTAAAATGAACGCGCTATCTGTAAATTGTTTACAACAGACTGCAGTTACCGAAATCAATTGTTTCTAATTTGTTTATATTACTTGGTTTAACATTCCCTGATAGTAATGAATAACTGGTAAAATACAATACAAATACTTATATTAAAATAAGATATCCCTTTACCTGCTTTATTGAAGGAAAATAAGATATGCCTTTGCTCCGTTTTATCCCCAAGGTTTATCCCGCATGGTTTATCCCCATTTTCCCGGATGTGTGCTCCGGTAGATATCTGACTGGTTCCAATTAATATGAGTAAAGTCATTCTTCGACCTTTTCGTTAGTTAGTTCGACTTATACTCTGGCCCAGATAAATGAAATCTGCAGACAAAGACCTAAAGAACAAAGGTTAATTTATAAAAGAAAAGAACCATTGAGTTGGAACGGTAGAGAACAGCACAACGACCTTTTAACACTTTGATTGCTGAAATCACACGGTATGTGTTTTCTACAAGTGACTAATATGCGTAAATCCACACTAGCGCAGCGGCTGAGAAAATACAGATCTGTGTGACTCAGCACAGCCGTAATATTTTTCGAACGAAACGCATGTGCGTGCGGCGCAACACAACCGCTGTGTAGAGCGGCAGCACGAATTTTTTAGTTTAAAAAAGATCGCAGTCGAAGTGTTAAGAAATTTAAACTGAAATCTTGTGTTGCGTGCGTGCTTAGACCCATTTTCTTATCTAGATATTTTTTAACAGCTGTTTAGTCATGCTATATAAGAGGGGCATGCATAGCTCAAAGAATTAGCAAGCTGAAGTGGCAGTGGGCCGGCCATATCTCGCGAAGAACCGACGGCCGCTGGGGCAAACGTGTTCTTGAGTGGAGACCACCACTCGGTAAACGTAGTGTAGGACGCCCTCCGACCAGGTGGGATGACGACCTGCGAAAGACTGCAGGTAGATGCTGGATGGATGCGGCAAGCTGAAGACAGGTCGCTATGGCGCTCATTGGGGGAGGCTTATGTCCAGCAGTGGACTGCTATAGGCTGATGATGATGATATAATATTTATATGACGGTGTGTGGTCGCTACAATATTAACATAGAAATAGAATATGCCTTCTCTGTATTTCAGTTGCAATTTTTCCATCTCTATCGATCGACCACGTGTGGTCCCTAGTTGTTCCTTATCGAATTACAAGGGGGAATTTTATTGTTCAATGGCTTTAATTATAAAACTCATTTGAAGTATGACTCATACATAATTATGACAAAGCATTACTTTAATATATGAAAGTAGTAAATATTCGCTTATCTACAAGCTAATCTAAACGTTATTCCTACCAAGATACGATCCGAAATCCTATAAAAATCGCAGTTAGAAACTTTGTTCACCAACACTGTATTGACCAAGTATAAAGCAAACAAACAAATAGGCTATTTCCTTCCCTTATTTAACGTCACGATTTTACTACCCCCAAACTCCCTAAAAGGAACATTATACCGAAGCAAAGAATTTTAAAAAGGTCTTTTTCCGCTGGGGCTCTTTTAACAGCCTCGCAGGAACCAGAATAATTAGATCTATCTGTGTAAAGTCCAATCAATATTGTTTTTTCATAAAACTCGTGTTCTTCCGCGTTGCGAAAGAGTTTGCCTTTGTAATTTTATTTTGAGAGCATTTCTTTTCTTGCTTTATTTAAGAGTACTTTAGGTGTTTTAGTGAGAATGATGGGACATTTTATACGACATGACAGCTTCATAAGTAACATGATAGAAGGAAAGCGAGAAATGGGAGGACGAAGCATTTACTATTATAAGTTTGATCAAGGAGAACGCCGTTGTAATATCGTATAAAATGCCAAAGTTTAATAAAAATAATACACTCATTTGTAAGAAGTTAAAATTATGACTATTTTGATTACGAATTTGCTAAGGCAAACTCAAATGTCAATAAATAAAAAATAATGAAATAAATAATGCTGGACAATTCACACAGCATTATCTAGCCCCAAGGTAAGCAGAGCTTGTGTTATGGGTACTAGATAACTGATATACATAATACAATACATTACATAGATAGATATTTTTTATTATACATAGAAAACGACCAGAACACCCGGAACATACACACAATTGTTCCGAGGCGGGAATCGAACCCGCAACCTCCTGCGTCGCAGGCGGACCTTCGCCCACCGCGCCACATCATCGGTCGTCAAATAACTAACCATTCCGACTTCTAAATTCAATTTAAGTAATTAAAATTATATTTCCATACATTTATTTTATTGCATAAATTTGTTAAAATTATAAAAGTATTAAACATAACACACGAGTATTTCTTGAGAAATTACTATAGTGAATGATGTATGTCTGGCCTTTTTACCCGACTTACTAACCACTAACGGAGGATGATATCAGATTTGATGGTTACGAAGGTATAAGTTTAATAATAATTGGCTAAATAAAATGTAACAGGATAAATATATTAGGCGGCCGAGGATAAAATATTTACTTTATCCTGTTACTCTGTACCTAATTAAAGAACATAACGTCGAATATCAAAACTCTACAAGAGTACGCATATAATATGAAATAAAATATATTAATAATTTATTCATAAATTACTCAAGACAAACAAGATGACGAGATTTGAGATGACTTAGCTGTCATCGGAGAGTGGAAAAATGTGTTAGCCGACACCTATAATGCATAAGGTTAAGGGTTCGAAGCAGATTATGAATACATGTGTAATGTGTTTGTCACGAGGCGATCGAACCCGCATCCTCTAGCGGGACTTTCGCACACTGTGCCACAGAGGTCGTCAATATAAATAATCATACTACCACTAGATGACTGATATACATAATACAATAAAATACCCATATTTATATAATACCCAGAACACCCGAAAGAAAATTGGTGGTTATGACGTCATTTCTTTTTGTCTAGCTCCAAGCTCAGAGCTTTTGTTATGGGCTATAACAAAATCTCTGCTCAGCTTGGGGCTAGATGATGCTGTGTGAATCGTACAATATTATTTTATGAATATTTAAGAAATGTATGCTATTGGCTCCGTTCCACGCCCTGATGAAAACTGTAAACCCTATAGCCTCCACTCTGGCCAGACTTGCCAACTCTTACCTAACCTGTGTAGGCAAGCCAGACATCGACGGAAACGTACAAAATAATATAATGTAACTTATGGTATTTCTATCCGGCTGAGCGCAGAACGTCGCTTATTGAATACAAATTGAAATATTTCGATGATACCTTGACGTAAGGAGGTATAGAGGTATACAATACCTCAAACGCGATCGTTATTTTTAGGCGCTACGTGTATTTTTACCCTACTGCGCAAGATGGAGGGTTATTTGATAAATGTATTTCAAATGATCTTTGTTTGAACACAATCTCGGCTGACGGCAGAGGAATATTTTTATCCCACCAAAAACATAAATGTAAAATAGGAGAGCCAAGTTCAATGCAAAAATTATGATTGGCTGTGGGCTTCGCGGCAAAAAGAATTGATATCTGAATGAGTGCCAAGTCAAATCTATGTAGGTTAGATTTGACTTGGCCAGTTTTTATCAGAACATTACACTCGGCGCGTTCCTTTGCTTGAACTTGGCTTGGTCACGCTGCCGCGTGCCCTGATTTGGAAGTAGCTTATACTCGCGTCTTCACACGCCTTTTCAAGTTTGGATGTTTGTTACTTATTCACGCCAAAACTGCTAAACGTTTCGACTCAGCTTAATTAGTGTTAAGTTGTTTTTTGTCTTTTTACTTTTCTTTCGTGGCTTAGAGTACAAAATCCATAAACAAATGTACCTACATCAACTCGCTACATCCAGGCGACTTGTTTAGCTAGACGACTTTCTGTTATTTTATTAGTCAGTAATACATATATCTGATATGTCTGTTTTCGGATTTTGAACTCTAAGCCACGCTCTTACCTGCCACAAATTGAATTAAATTCATTAAACTAAAGAAACAACACATTAAAGAAACCCGCCAACCTAGCTGCCTTCCATCCCGCCAATGTGACCGTAGCCTTATTAGGGTAAGTATTATGTTTGCAAAATACCTGCCTTTCAGGAATCCCAAAGGCCCTCCTGTGCCTTGTTTTAACGAGAATTCCTTTGACTATATTGATCCTTTGCCTGTCGGTCTGTCCATGTTTAGAGTTTATGTAATACTAGAATACATACATATGTATAGCGAATGTAAACGTAAGGGGTTTACTACGAACCTAGTAGGTACGGGTACAGTTTCGAGAAGGAGGCCAAAAGGATTATCCAGCTAGGCTGGGCAGCATTTGGAAAACTACGTCAAATCTTCACGTCATCCATACCGCAATGCTTGAAAACGAAAGTTTTCAATTAGTGCGTCTACCCGTTACGACCTACGGAGCTGAGACGTGGACACTCACGATAGGGCTGGTCCACCAGTTCAAAGTCGCTCAGCGAGCTATGGAAAGAGCTATGCTTGGAGTTTCTCTGAAGTATAGGATTCGTAACGAATACATCCGACAGAGAACCAAGGTTATCGACATAGCTCAAAGAATTAGCAAGCTGAAGTGGCAGTGGGCCGGCCATATCTCGCGAAGAACCGACGGCCTCTGGGGCAAACGTGTTCTTGAGTGGAGACCACGACTCGGTAAACGTAGTGTAGGACGCCCTCCGACCAGGTGGGATGACGACCTGCGAAAGACTGCAGGTAGATGCTGGATGCGGCAAGCTGAAGACAGGGCGCTATGGCGCTCATTGGGGGAGGCCTATGTCCAGCAGTGGACTGATATAGGCTGATGATGATGATGAGTCATTATTTCTTTATAGACATTAGTCATTATTACTTTAAAGACATTAGATTAGACCTTTTTTTGACCACAATCTCATTTGATGATAATTGACGATGTGGCCAACAATATATCACGAAGGTCTAGAAGATACCTATTTACTCTTTAAAATACCCCGTTTGAACCAGCACCTAACAAACGCGGTTAAAAACAGAAGCTAGTGGTTTATTCATTTTAACTCCCATGACTATAATAGAAAGCACAGCCCGCCCACTCAACTCCAGATAGAATATTAAACGCTTTAGCCGTCAGATACATTTGGAGTGCTTTAAGCTTCTATTCTAACAGATAAATAAAAAAGGAAAACGTGCTCTAAAAACATGTTGCAGGCAGTGTACTACCATAAAAAGTGGCTGACACTGGATAATTTAACTGTAGGACCTTGGCTCACACGAATCTGTATACGATATTTCTTTATACATACTTTTAAAATAAGTACATAGACAGATTTTAAACTGTTAATTAGTATCTTATAAGAAATCATGTGTTTTGATTGATTTCCTCTTCACTTCTTTTTCGATAGATATATAGTATAAGCCGTGTACATAAATAATGGAATTGAAAATATCATCCAGTCCCGCTTTGGTCTCATGATCATTGCGCAGTACTCTGCGCCCTGTCACGTCGACTGTCTGTGCGGAGAAGCGGTCATAGGTCCGTTTATATCTACAGACATTAAGCGTGCCAGACACTTGCCTTGACAGACAAAAAATATATTACTGTACAGTGCGTTTAAACGTATTTCTATCTACAGTGCATACGCTGACAGACACCGGTCGTGCTGGCAGAATGAATACTTAGTCTACGAGCGGGTCTGACACGCACTTTGCCGGTACATGTAATCGGACCTTTATTCTGTCATCTGTGTTATCAGTATCACGCTGCGGTGTGAAATTCAAAGTCCGCTTCTCCGCAGACAGTTGGCGTGACAGTACGTAGTAATGATCAAGGGACCAAGGCTTCGTCATATTTTCTCAAGTTAGATCTGAGCGGACAGCATGACGCCGTCATGCGTCATTTCAATCACAATCTTTATCTACTCAACTTATATGGAAGATTAAGAATACGATGCCATATTGTTGGTAGGACTCAATTCGTTCATTGACCTCGCAATGTGTCACGAATGCGCAAAGAATTCGTGTCGCAAAATGGACATGAGTTGCCTATAGCTCGGACAGTCGGACAGTCACTCAGCATTATAATAGGTTCCTACCCCACTGTCACGGAACGAAGCGGATTACACCAATCAGGAACCAGTGAGATGAGGAGCTGGTTATTTGAACCAATGCGATTAGTCAATTCCGCTTAGAGCCAGTGGGAACGCAGCCTAAAACGGTTCGGTAATGCCTATACTCCGATTCAAAAACCTGGTGGATATTTTTTGTATACAAAAGTTACAAAACACAAGAAATATTGGTGGTAAATATTTAACGACATTAGTATAATCGGAGCAAAGCACTAGCTCGAAAAATTTCTTAATTTTGCTTTCATTCATCATTCGTTTTCGAATTCAAATTGGAACATTTTTCTTATGAGATTATGCGGTTTTGAATTTTGTGTTATAGTTATATAATAACCTTGCTGTTACCTTGTTGTTTTTTTTAATTGTTATCAGTTTTTGTAAAGTGTGCATTAATTAATGCATTTGTTGACATATCTTAGATTCTAAATCCGAGTATAGAACACGTAAAGGCGTAAGTACTAGCACCTTTCCTATTAGCTCAGCTAGCCTTAAAATGAATTAAACATATACAAGCATCGTATTCTACAGAGATTCCATATTCTTGGGTGATCAACGAACTGAAAGCACACGAGGGAAATCTTCAGAGATATATCTGTAGAAGTTATTAGATTCACGTCGTGAATACCCTATTCAAAAAGTGGTTAGGTTTGGTGTATGTTTTATACTAATGCGCTAGAAGTTCGACACAAAAATCAAATCCAAAAGTTTAGTTACTATATGGAAGGAAAACGAAGAGTTAGAGTTCGATTATTGTGCTATCTGCTACTGCATTTTTGCGTAGCATTCATAAGCGAATATCTCATATCTAATCTACTTGTAATTAGGTCCTAGGTTACTACCTACATCAAGTTAATTATTGACTACTAATAATAACCCTATCTGTGCCTATTTAGTGATAATTATCATAATACTGACACAATACTTATTATGTGAGTGGTACATACCTAAAAACTGTGTGATTTATGTTAAAATAAATAAATAATAAATAATGCTGGACAATTCACACAGCATTATCTAGCCCCATGGTAAGCAGAGCTTGTGTTATGGGTACTAGATAACTGATATACATAATACAATAAATTACATATATAGATATTTTTTATTATACATAGAAAACGACCAGAACACCCGGAACAAATATCTGCAGATCGTACACACAATTGTTCCGAGGCGGGAATCGAACCGCCACCTCCTGCGTCGCAGGCGGACCTTCGCCCACCGCGCCACATCGGTCGTCAAATAAAAATATCCTTATTTAAGAGGCGAAATAGCAACACCAAATATCAGGATTCCTAGAAGGCCTCCCGTCAAGGATAAAAAAATATATAATATTCCCGAACAACAACTATCAGGATTCCTAGAAGGATTAGGTAAGGATTAAGTCTCAGCTATTTCATTCCCTTTCAAAAACAATTCTCGAAACTCGTGCCCGCTCTACTTTTTCCAACTTTAGTAGGCATACAATCTTAAAAGAAAACTGGAAGATACCAAGGTCATTTTCATTATCACTACGTTTAAAATCTTATAGCATAATAGCTCGGAGACTGGAAATACTTCACAACACAATTCTATGTAGATGGGATGGATGTTTGTTACTTCTTCACGCCTACAAAAACGGAAGAGATACTGATACTGAAATTTTGACTAATTCGTTGCTAAACTAGCTATCAAATATAATAAATAAAATAAAAATAAATAAATAATAAATAATGCTGGACAATTCACACAGCATTATCTAGCCCCATGGTAAGCAGAGCTTGTGTTATGGGTACTAGATAACTGATATACATAATACAATATATTACATAGATAGATATTTTTTATTATACATAGAAAACGACCAGAACACCCGGAACAAATATCTGCAGATCGTACACACAATTGTTCCGAGGCGGGAATCGAACCCGCAACCTCCTGCGTCGCAGGCAGACCTTCGCCCACCGCGCCACATCGGTCGTCAAATAGGCTACCCTTATCCCATAAATAAATCAGTTCCCATGGGATAGAAATAACCTTTAACTGAGACAGGACCTATTAGTTCACTGCGTAGTCACTTGTATTTAGCTATTTTTATAGACAGGTAATTTTTATTTGGTAAAGTCTCATTTATATTTTAATAATAGTTGCAATTTGAACCTACATACTATATAATATAGTGTACCAATAAACAAATTTTCTTTCTTTCTTCCGATTGAAACAACGAGCGCGAAGCCGCGGGCAGAAACTAGCAGGTACGTAATACGAGATGGTCCAACCCTAAAGCGTGGAGAATTAATTCACCTCGCTCCACGCAATGGCGGAGGCTCAAAGTACCATCAGTGGGAATATTACGGACAGATTATAGTGTAATCCCGTTGTTTTATCCAGTAAATGTTCTATACAAGCTTCTGGACGCGGCTTTGCTCAAGTGGTACTTGGATAAAACGTAGAGAAGTCCTCAGAGATAATGTAGCTTAATTATTGTGACATATAATACTGGACAATCCACACAACATCATCTAGCTTTAAGTTAAGCAGAGCATGTGTTATGGTTACTAGATAACTGATTTATGTACAAAAAACAATACACAGTTTTATATTTATTATACATAGAAAATACCCAGAACACGAGAAAACAAATATTTGCAGATGGTAAAAAGATTTGTCCGAAGGCGTGGTGGGCGTAGGCCCACCACGCCACAGAGGTCGTCGATTCCCGAGTGAGAAGCGACCTTTCCAACTGTCGTGGATGTCGTAAGAGTCGACAAAGCCAACCTACTAGAGGAAAGGCAGCGGCTCCCTACTGCTTAATATTTTAACAACTCAACTGCGATCATGAACACGCCAGCCAAGCGTGGTGGTTATGACAAAGCCCGCCTCCGTTTAGTGGAGGCACGTTCAGCAGTGGACATAATAAATAAATAATGCTGGACAATCCACACTTTTCCAAAATTTCCACAATAAATTAAAGATAAAAATTTCACCACTTAACGCAAAATTGCACCATCCACATACAATTTGTCTAGACCAACTCATTAATAATATGTAATTAATAACGTAAGGTAAACAGAACACCAATTTTAATATAATTATAGCATCATATCATTGTATCACAAATGAAGTACTGAATCATTAGAATGGTGACGACCTCTGTGGCGCGTTGAGTGAACCTCTGCGACGCAGGAGGTTGTGAGCTCGATTTCCGCCTCAGGACAAACATTTGTACGATCTGCAGAAATTTGTGCAGGGTGTTTATTCTCAGGGTATTTACTGTGTATAATAAAAACTATTGATGTTAGTTAGTTATCTGGTACCCATAACACAAGTTCTGCTTAGGTTGTTAGATAATGCTGTGTGAATTGTCCAGCATTATTTATTTTATGGTGTGGAGCGGCAGAATGAACTGTTAATTTTGGGATCAGCTGTAATTAACTAATTATGTACTTGAGTGAACTCATTGTCACAAGTGTGATCATCATTGCAATAATCAGCACATACGAAGCTGGCTTTCTTTGGGACACAATGCACTGAAATTTTGACAGGAGATAAAGTTATTACTAATTTGACTTCTAGTATATTATGCACTATCTTAAGCTCCCGTCTTCTAATTCTCAGTTGAGGAACTACAGACTACTATTCATATTACTCTCTATTATCCCCCTGGGTGCTTATCAGCCCACTTACATCCAGTGATTATCATGTCAAAACCAGGAGGATTCTGCGGTATTCATAACTATACCTCTGCCTAGCCAAGCCCTATCCAAACTCAATGCCCTAAACTCTATTTTATTTATTTTTATTGTTTAAACAAAATCAACAGCCTTTAAAACAGTTCAAACCTGAGTAGTCTAACTTACGGCCAATAAGAGATTTAGACTTTATAAAAGAAACTTCAAGTCACTACTTTACTACTCGGCTAAGATCTTTTGCTGTTGCACACTTTAACCAGCTATGTATATTGTGTAGGGCAAGGACAGGTTTGGTGCAGAATGCTGCTAACCAATCAGGTTCAGGTGGGGGTACTCTATTTTCCGCATTTGGACTCCAGTGGGTACTTTATGCGTAGTAGTTTGCTAGCATAGCCAGCCTAGCTACGTCCATAAGCGCAGAATCTTCCTGGGAACTTCCTGCTAACCAATCACTTTACTATGACTGTAGTATTGTAAATGAATTGTTCATAGATAGTGAGGTGCTATTTGCATGGAAAGATTGATAGCGGTTGCAACCTAGACACTTCTGACATGCGTCCCTCCATCTGTAGTTCAAAATGCTAAAATGTGTTATTTTGACTTTACCATAGTTATGTGAGATCAATTTAATAGTATATGGGCCCTGGGAGCATGTTCATCTAAATTTGAGGCCTCAGTCCAAAAAACACGCAGACAGATGTCCAGCCAGAAGATTTACTTTAAGTTACTCTAGCCTACTCTTAATAAAAGGCCTATATAATAATAAATAATTATTATTATTACACTGCTTTAGACCACATCAACCGTTAAAATTTCAGTGAAAATCACATCAGTATATTATCTTAATCTTGATATATCAGTAGGTGAAGCAATCATAAAAGTACTAAATTTTGATAATGTCTATTTTGAACAGTAGGTACTTATTTGAAAATAAGATAGGTATATCCCAGTCTAAATATCAGTGAAATAGTTGCAGAATCAAGCAAAATTATTTCCTATTCCAGGAATCTCACAGTAGAAAAAATTGAGTAAAAGTTAAGAATTAAAAAAAAAATGAAATCTATTAAAAAATATGCACTAGATTTAATTCGTACTGATAATCTCATGTTATTTTAGTTAATATAATCGTATAAAATAATAATATAATGTGACCGGCATGTTTTTGTTTGTAAACAAATAACAGATGTTCGGCCTGCCGGCGAATTTTTGTTTTCATACTATGTTTTCTACATAAATTGGTCTTGATTATACAGAAAAAACCAGTTCTCCAAGACTCAAAATGAAGCAGCACTTGAATATTGAAACAAAAGATCGTGTAGAACAGTAGCAAAGAACTTCGAAAAACACCATGTGGAATAGCGCGCCAAAATTTACATTTGTTGTGGGGTAACCAATTATGTTGATATTCATTGGATCTTGTGTGTTTCTAATTGTAAACGTATTAAATAATATTATTTTCCCTTTGAACCAGGAAAACTCAGTTCAGGCACAGATTTGCGAAGAAATTAATAATTTACGGAAAATAATTACGCCCCTAGCGGTGGAAACAAGAAACCAAAAGGAAATGGCCGCCATACTCTGGTTTCGATGACTTAACACCTAAATGCGCAAATTACTTACGCTTTCCTCCTCTTTTTCCATTCCAGAGGGCATTTGAGGTACTGCACGGTTTATCGCCGAGTAGTCCGGAAGATCCGGGAGCTCCTCGGCGAGGTATATGGGCATTGGTTTCGACGCATCCAGGGCCCTCGCCCTAAACGAGAGCTTCGACATTTTGTTGACAGAACAAAACACGCTAGCGTCGACACAAAAATGCACTTTTATAACACTTTATAGCTCCTCCAGGAAGTCCCAAAGGACCTTAAACTGAACTTTGCACACTCTAGTTCGTTCCCATGTTTAATTTTTGCACGCACTCAGTCACAATTAACGAAAAACATTAACGAAACTTTACATATTGAACGAATTTACAGAAAGCCATCATGGCGGCTTTCCGTTTGGCGGACGACCATGACCAACTTCCACCTTGTGCGACGTGCGCGGGAAGGAAACACGCGGGAATGATTTGACTAATTTTATTTAGTACTTCGAGAAATTAAATGTATAAATTATTTTTGATATTTCATTGATAGTCAATAAATATAAAACGAATTTTATCATTTATTTGATTAAATAAAAAAATATCTTTAATAATTTTATATTTAAAAGTACTAAAATGATGGAAGTTATAGCTTTTCCTCCATAGACAAGCAGTCGACGTTTCGTTTCACGCATAAAACAAAACAAAGTTTTAGTGTTTTATATAGCACTTATAATAAATGTGGAAATTAAAATAAGTAAAGCTTGTTATTTCTACAAATTTTTTAGGGTATTAAAACTGGTTTTCTAATATCTTCATAAATCAATAATATTACGTTCACGGCTTGATGACGTGGAGATAGACAATGTTTTTACTTTTGGTGGAAAGTTTGCTGCTCGTACATTCTACCCTATAAGTGCACTACGGTCACTGTCAAGTTATGCATGACTCTTGGGCAAATAAAAATATCTTTTTGGAAGAGTTTGCTCCCGGGGAAGCGCATATTGTATTCATTTATTTCAGATGATAAAATCCATAGCATAGCAATAAGAATAAAATCTTAAATTAAACTAACAAAAAATTATAAATACCTAGATCAGATTACGAAACAAGTTAAAAAGCTCCGCCCCGGCGGCCGTCCGCCGCCAAAATAAAAATAATATAAATACCTACTCAGTCCTCTAATTATAAGTATTGATACCAACAACGGGTATTAATAAAATGTATAACGTCAGGAAGAATAGGATTTTTTTTGACAAATTAAAATCATCGCAGTTTAGAACGGGGCGGGGCGGGGCGCGGCGCGGCGCGGCGGCAAGACGGTTAAACATATTATATTGAAAATGCTATTTGTACAGCGATAAGGAAAAAAAACGTAGCAAATGAGAGCGAGATATCGTCGCCGTAGTGTAAAACTCGGATATAAAATTTTGACCAATTTAGTTTTTCGAAATTCGAACCATATTCGAACTTACCTCGTATGTACTTCTTCTTATTCGCCGAGCTATGCTTTAGCTTTAGCACGCCTAACGCCATCTATCTACTGTCGATGCGAACCTCGTTGTTTAATCGCGACGCAAGTCAAATATATGCGGAGCTGAATAGGTACTTTACCAAACTAGCTCACCACCTACATTTTCCTATAAGTATTTGAAAAGTCCATTATACAGAATGGAATACCGATCTAAATTTTTTTAATGTAATAGTTTTTTTTTTGTTTACTTAGGGCAGAGGATGTGATATTGTTTTTGTTGGCTACCAACTCTGTTTTCGCACTTATGGGGCGAACCTAACGGGTTTAGTTCTCAAACTAGGGCTAGATCTCAGTAATCACTAGGTTGAGCCAAGACTGGCTCAACCTCAACAAAATAGGGAAATAATCATCCGATTCGTTCCATAATCAAACAAAAATCATTGTATGAGTACAACCAATAGCGCTGAACAGAAGAACAAACACATAAAATATAGAACTTCATCCTTTTCCAAGTCGGTTAAAACTAAAATAGCATGTCAAATAAATAGACCACAAGCATTAATAATAAAACATTTAATACATTAAATATTAAATATAACTACCACACTAGTTTCCTTAAATTATATTAAATTTAAGAGTTTTATTTTGCCAGAATAGAGACAAATAACATACATATAAATAAACCTAAAATTAACAGAAAAACTGTCAAAATCGGTCACCACTTAGCATGTGCTCCACTCAGCGCTATGGTATGATCTGCTCTACCATAGAGCAGATCATACCATAGCGCTGATTTTCCGTGATTACCTACTATTAGATAGAATTAGCTTAGCTAGATAATAATTATCATTTGAAATGCCTGATTACAATTTCAGTATAGTAGAGTATTGAAGTTGAGGAACTCCATTACATTTACAACTTACATCAATCTACTATCAAATCTATTAGTCACCCATCCCGTGACCACGACACTGCAAACCTGTTGAAACGTCGGCAAAAATATGTAATAAACGCGATAAATACCCGTTGTATCAATACTTATAATTAAATCTACAAGGGTCTAATCTTATTCTAAACTCCCTAAGGATATACAATAAACGCGATAAATACCCGTTGTATCAATACTTATAATTAAATCTACAAGGGTCTAATCTTATTCTAAACTCCCTAAGGATATACTCATATATTATACTAAACACATTCATGGTAATGATTCTGCCATACAAGCCCTATATATCCTACGAGCTTTTTAAGCATTTGGTACAAACAAAGCCATACATATTAAAAGCGCGAGTACGTGTTATATGATCAATAAGTCCGTTGTATTAACATAATTACTAATAAAAAAGAGCAAACCAGAACATTATTCCCAGTTTATTTTGTTTTAGATCCAGCCTTCTGTTCCTCTAGTGTTTTTAAGCTAACTGCCTTGGCAATAGCTTCCTTCATCTCTCTCACACGATCGGCATCTGTGGCGTAAACGCAGGCCGTCCCTGTCGCACCCAGCTTAAATGCGTGCTCAGGCATCTTTACAGCACTCTTGCATGAGCTATGAACAATTGTAGAGCCTAAGTTTATAAATTTATGTACATTTTCACTGGTAACTCCTCCCCCGGGCATTATAACCATTAAGTCAGGTTCACGTTTATACCTGTTTGTTAAGTAAGCTAAGTTTTCTATAGCGCCATCTACAGTCACACTAGCGCGGTGTCCAGAGGTCAAAATTCTGTGGAAGCCCAAACCGAGGATTATTCCTGCAGATCTTTTACATTCCCATGTGTATTCGAATGCGCGGCTGAAGGTAACTCTGTTGGGCCTAGCGGCGTTGAGGAACTTAATGCAAGTGCTTTCGTCAACTTGGTCTTCTGGTGTGAGAGCTCCGAAAACGAATCCGTCTACACCCATCTTCTTGAAGGTTCTCAAATCACAGAGCATCTGGTCCATGTCAGAATCAGAGTAGACGAAGTCATCATCAGCGCAGCAGCGAATCATCGCGTTCAGTTTAGGCCGGCTGGCTGCAGGTAGCTTTTTCACCTGAAATGAAGGCAGATTTCGGAATTAATAACATTAATACTTAATCAAAAACCGCAATCACGCCATTTTGTGGCGGCGGCCATCTTGGACCGATTTTTATCATAAATAAAGTTCCAAAGTCAAACTTTTCTTTTAGTCAATGACTGGAGTATTATAATTTTTTTGATATAAAGAAAATTCAAATTAAAATAAGTAGTGTTTGGTCCATACCAGTTCTAGAACTTCATAGACAAGCCCCTGAGAAGGTGTCAGTCCCCCAGCTGGCAGGGCGCTACAAATCTCTATCTCATCAGCGCCTCCAATTATGGCACTGTTGGCAGATTCCAAACTGTCTATGCAAACCTCCAGCATTTTCTGTAAATAAAGACATTTCTTTAGTCTATCTATAGTATAGATAATTATTCATCATTGGCAAAATTACCTAAGAAAATTATTCCTGTATCAAGATTTTGAACTACATATTTTATATTTAATTATGTTATTTCGTTATGTTTTTTTTACATTATTATATTATGTTTGACATAGACATGCTTATTAATAAATAACTGAACGCAACAGAGGATGCTGACAATAATACCAAGGATTCAGATACTATAATGAATTAACCACCGTCTATTTTGTTCCTTTATGTCCAGTCCATCCTAAGGTTGCCTGGAAGAGATCGCTCTCAGCGATAAGGCTGCTTTTTATTCTATTGTTTATTTCTGTATTGTTTTCTGTTTTGTGTGGTATATATAGTGTTTTCTATCTAGATCTCAATAATATTAAGATTTAATAAAGCCACTATGTATTATTAAATTATATTTTGTGCCTAAAATAAGTTAGATTATAAGTAATTAGCCATCTCGCAAAATATATCAATGTCCTAGCAGGGTGCATGTTTGAAACCTGACACAAACCTGAACACATGTATTTGTGATCGCAGTTTGAAATATTTTATGTTTAAGATCCCCTGAACAACATGTTTGCAATAAAAAATATTGTCAGTATGGAGTTATTAGTACGAAATAACAATTGCATTTTAAAATCACAGAAGCACATTATAGTAGGTAGGTACTCACCACAGATCTAGTAAACAGAAGATTAGCTTTTACGTCCCAGTTTGAAGAGGTGCCTATGGACTTTATTGATCTCTCTTATTGTGGCAGATAAGTTAGGTCTTATTCTAGGTCATCCACTGACCCAAACACCAAACAAAAACTAGAACAAAGATACAGCACTGCACTGATTCCACGCACACTCACAAATTGGAAACAATACACAAACAGGAACCAAATAATTTTTCAAAAACAGTGGGTGGAGTAGGTAGCTGCGTTTTGTTTTGATCGACCGATCGATGCATGCATGCATGTACCACAAAACCCAGTGTTGCCAGATCCTTAGGTAAGGATAAGAATATCCCAGATTTACTGCAAAATTATCGTACGTATTTATTATATAGCATCTTTATATTTTTAGGTATAACGCAACGCTACGCTGCTGTATCCAACATTAAGAATCAACGGGGCGGCCGTGTCGTCAGTTTCTATTTTCTTTTTTTGTATAGGTTTGTTTTGGTTAATCAAAAACTACGTTCCGAGTCTTCACACACGTGTCGACACGGATACGGTACTTTATAATTAATCTATGCGGACACGGAATCTGTCTGACACATATTCGCGCATAATTCAAATATGTTGATGGTTTTAAGTTTTATTTTTACAGCGCATTTTAACCGTAGATTTATTATTACCGTCGCTGTTGTGGCTATATCGCTGCTGATGTAGTTTCGTTCATCTTCGTTTTGAAAGAACAAGTAGATAACACTAGTTTTAAAGCCTCGAGAATTCGTCACAAAAATATCGTCGAACTGGAAATATATTATCGAATTACGATGAATTATCGTGCGATACGTAGGTAACTATTTTTTTTTATTGCATGACACGAAAAAAAAACTCGTTTGGGATCAATCACGATTGATCACGATCTGTCATAATTATCGCACGTCTGGCAACACTGCTACAATCTCTATTGATAAAAAATTACGTGTGAATGTGAAGCGCCAATTTTAGTATAAGTGGTTTGGTATTGGCTCAGTCTATATGTGTACTGTGGTATTGGTATGTTAGTTAATGTGCAAGTGTAAGAAAAAGTACCTAAGGACCAAGCTTTCGGTCTTGATATTCCCTTGCTTTTGATATCATTAGAATTAGGAAGTCGTTAGTTTGAATAGGCTGAGTAGATTTTTGGTTAATGCATAGGCACGATCGATAGCCGAATCATTAGGCCATCGATTCTTCTTATTTTATAAACCCCTATTTTTTATTTATACATAAGTACCATACCTACATATAAATATAATACACAATAATACCATGATTAAACACCCAGATTCGAAACAAATAGGTAGGTCAGCTCTAACGACGGGAATCGAACTCTCACCATCCTGCGTCGCAGGAGACCTTCGCCCGCTACGCCACTGAGATCGCCAATTTGGATATGTACCTCAACCAACACAATCTTGAACGAAAATCGAGAAAAAGGGACATTTGCTTCCGGTGTGACCAAGGATCTAATCTACTTATACTCTGGCCAAACTGGATATACAATGTTTGTAAACATTGGCCCCATACTTAACCTAAAAATCTCTTCTTGTTATCGATTTTAGGACAGAATTTTCACTACTTATCAATTTGAGCTTTTCCTAGAATGCATAACAAATATTTTTTTTGAACACAACCATGATAAAGACATTTTGGATTTTTGTTGAGAATTGTTTACAAGCATTGTACATTGAGAACGGCTGGAGCATAGTGAAATTAGGTAATTAATAAGAAAAAGAAGAAAAGGTACCAATGACATGATTTTATTAAAAACATTACAATTACAGCTGATTTACATTCCACTAGAAGCTAGTGATACAACTTTTACAAATGCCTAAAGGAACTAGAAATTATTTTGTGATAACAAGAAATTATTTGTGTCGTACGAACCAACACAAGTATTCATAAGAGAACTTGGTCGTATTTATTGTATCGTGATTTATATAGTTTTTTTATTCATATTATAGTGCGTAGGCCCTCACACTCTGGGTAATCCTTAAGAAATTAAATAATATCCCAAAAACTTTCGATTTCGCCGGCACTTGAACTAGCGACTTTCCATTATCAGTACGGGAATGCTCTAACTGAGCTACGAAATCAAATAACCACAGAGTAGAAAAATTCTGGGACTTTTACTGACTCTACCGCCGCTAGCGCCACCTACAGGAAAAATATTGAAGTTTATCCAATCCTGTTCAAAGTTCGTTTGACGAGGTGTTGCAAAATTTTAAGGTTTATTAATATTTATTTTATTGAAGTGCGTAATCCTTTTATGTTTATGTAACATTGGTGAAATAAAGAATATAAGCGCAATTCACACCAGCGGAATGGCAGTTACAAACGAGTGTCAAGTAATTCTATACTTTATACACAATTATGAACAGTAGGCCAAACATAGGGATTTTCTTATTTACGCATTCGATGACAAAGTGACGTAATTTTGCTTTATTTATTTAGGTAGAAATATGATATAAGATAATATAAGATACAGGAAAATTACGTCACGCGGCAATTGCACGTTTGGTTTACTCTTTAATTTATTTCTATACAGATCAGTGCATACCTAGATTTGGTTTATTATATGGTTCCAATAAATAGCGTTGTCAAGTATATTTCTATATAACAACTGCATAGGTACTTTGCAAAAGTCACTTAAAATTTAATAAATTCGCTTATATATAATAAAGGTATTTAGTTATATATTTAGAGCGCGTAATAGACATTATATTACGCGTTATAAATTGCTTGATAGTTACAGATAGAGCGAATTTATCAATAAAACATTCTTTCAAACGTAACAAACTTTCTTTTGTAACATTATTATCATTTTTATATGATTTTATTAATAAAATACCGTTTCGGGGCAGTGGTCCAACTGTTCTGTCCAATTAGTTGGACTACGGGCCTTTACTAGGGGCCGAGGTCCAATAACTATCTTTGCAGTTGGACCACGGCACCATAGTAGAGTTCCCAGGTCCAATTAAAACTATTTCAAATTGTACAACTGCAATTATTATTTTGTTGTTCCAGTTTTTTTTTAAGTGAAAAGGATATTACTATAAGTTCTGTATCAAAAACGTTGTAATTATTTAATTAAACCTGGGAACTCTACTATGGTGCCGTGGTCCAACTGCAAAGATAGTTGGACCACGGCCCTAGTAAAGGCCCGTAGTCCAACTAATTGGACAGAGCAGTTGGACCACTGCCCCGAAACGTAAAATTCAACGTCAGTTTAATTATGTGTATAAGTATAAAGAACTGAAATATTTAGGCCTTTTTAAGTTACATCATAAGTGAAATCTACAACTAATAAACGATTTAGTTCTGTTAAAATCAAAATTAAAAGAAAATAATTCCATTTTAAACCGAATTTATTATTATTAAATCAAAAAGTTAAATAAGTTTGTATATCATAACGCGATCTGAGTATCATAATTCCATAATCAATTTAAACGAAACACATTTTTACATAAAAATACACTAAATTACAAAATATCACGACGTAAACAGTTATCGGGCAAAATTATTTATTTAGCTAACAGATGATAAATAGGCCTATAATATTTTTAAGTGATTTATTTCATTGTTACTGAAATTACTAATGATATATAATTAATTATAATGATATATAATTGGAAATAAAATATAGCTAGCTAGATTTCGAATTTATACCACATTTTATTATTTAATTCATTCGTTTTTTTTTTTATTTATAGTTCATTCAAAGTATTTGTTTGCTTCCTTTTTGTGTGAAAAAAAAATAGCTAGGCTTAAAAAGTAAAAAAAATACATTGAATGTGTAATATACAAATCTTTTGAAATTATTTTTTTCGGCATAGTTAACACATACATTTCAGTTAAGCCACCTGTAGATTATTTGCAACAGTCTGCAGTTAGTTCAATTGTAAATACAAGTTCTTATTTATTTCTACTTTTCTGAAAGAGTATTTAAAAGCATTCTATATAATTTTTATCTAGACGGAAACTTGTCCAGAATGTTTCATGATTTCTTTCTATTTTACTCAGGTAGAATCTTGTCTAGAATATCCAATAATTTATTTCTATTTTCCCAAAGACAGAATCTTGTCTTGAATGTTCTATAATTTCTTTCTATCCCAGATGGAATCTTGTCTAGATTGTTCTGTTCACCCCGTGCTGGCCTATGTTAGCTAAATACATATTTTTGCTCCACGTTACAACAAAATCAGCTTTGTTCAAATGAGTCTTCCGAACGCGCGCCGCTCATGCAGTCTCCTTTCGGCGCGACCTTTGTTGGCTTCGCTGTCTTTCCGACGAAGATTTCTACTTCCTGTTGACAAAAAAATATTTATTAATAAATAAAATAAAAATTGTTTATTTCGAGCACAGGACTCATACAAAAGATAACATAAAAATTTACATACTAATCAATGACATAAAATAAAATAAAAATATGCGGACGCGAGAGACCATCAGTGACCGGGGCACCGCCCCTTAAAAAGGGTTGCGTGTAAATTTATCCAGTGCCCCGTAAAAGGAGAGTCCCACCTGTCCGCCAATGTGCTTAGAATGGTGTTGGGGCTGGCACGCAGGCGCTTCAAGAGCGAATTAATAAATGTAATAAAAAAGTATTATACTCCGATTTAGAATCCAAGATGTTTTATGTCAACAGAGATATTATGAATGAAAACTTAACGATAACTAATAATACAAAAATGAACAAGGTTAACACTGAAAATTAACAACGTATAATCTCAAATGTACAGCGAAAAATGTTTCAATTCGAAAACGAAAGCGAACGAGAGATCAATTAAATGATGAAGCTTTCAAAACCAAAAATAATTTTAACTACTGTGCTTTGATAATAACTATGTCATCAAAATATACAGAGTGTGTCAAGAAAACTACCGAAAACAAAAGGGGGGTGTGCAGCACACCAAAACAAAACCAATAAAAAAACCGTTGTTCGAAAAAAGTTCTAGCCGGAGATAATGAATTTTTAAACATTTTTATTTGTTTTGCTACAAATAAAAATGTTTACGTAAGTTTGCAAATGCCGTAAGTTAGTTATAGGTAGGTTATGAGTACATACCTATGTATGTACTCAGCCAGACTACCTATTCTCTAGGCAGGACGATGACCTCTGAAAATAAACGCGGATCAGCTGTTCTTTTAACAAAAGTAGGTACTTATTTTAGACATTAAAATGTATTTAAAATTTTGATGTTTTTAATCAATTATTGGTATGATTTCAAGATTGTGGCCGCGAATTAAAACGTTGGGTGCCTGTACCTACCTACAAATTATTTATTGAAAAGATAATTTCGTAGGGAGTGTCTCGTGTCGGCGGCAGCGGCAGGGCACTGACCGCGGGCGGCCGCGCCGATATTAGCTGTGCACAGCGATGTGGGGCGGTTAGTGCTTTAGAATACATTGCTGTTTTTATATATATTTTTTTTTGCTTAATTAAATTACATAATTAGGTAGATGGTCTTATAGTGTTATGCTATATGTTCTTTTAATTTTTTTTCTAGGTACACATACCCGTACCTAGAAAAAAAATTAAAAGAACATTGATGCGTCAACATATTTTTCGCGTTTTTTTTTCGCTAAATATTTTCAAAATCATTGTCTGTTTGCACCCCCCCAGTTTTCGGTATTAGTCTTGACACATCCTGTATAATTTTCCACCAATATTCCTTGGTCTTGTAACCTCTTTGTATATAAAAAATATCCAAGTTTTATAATTACAGTATATAGTTATGTTTACACACAGTCGGTAATGTTGCTGGCCATTTGAACGCGCGACTATTATCTTTTTGGTGGTAAGTCAGATCTTACGACATCCACAGGCGTGGTTGGAGGCGGTCGATTCTGACGCTGCGACCGCCAGTCAACATAACATACAGTGAGTTGTACATGGTGATGACGTGATTAAGGGTCGGTACATATCTGACGGAAAATGCGTCGATCATATCATCGGTCCCGTCTATTCGGTCAAATCAGATCTACCACATTACGCTTCGGTCGGTACACTAACGATCTCCGCCGATATTACGCCTAGTCTGACTGTATCATACAAAATACACATGAAGCGATACGTTACGTCGACCGACTATGCGTTGACGGAAACGGAACAAACGCTGTATGCTCGACGCACTAACGCATCCTCGGTTGAGTGTGAGAGGTTGAATGTTTCCTTATATATTTGCCTGTTCTGGTGTTACGCGACGTGTTTTTTGTCAAATATGTAACGACCCAATTTAACTTGATGTACTCAATTACCTGGCTGCCCTCGATGCCCATATCCTGGTCGTGCTCACGGCTGGTGCCGGGGGCGGATGCGCGCACGACCAGTTGGCGCTCGCGAGCCACGCGTCTGGAACAAATAATAAATAGATAAATAATGCTGGACAGTTCATACAGCATCATGTAGCAACAACTTTAGCATATTTTGTGTTATTGGTAGCTAATAGATAACTGATATCATAAATAAATAAAATGAAAAAAACATTGCTGGACAATTCACACAGCATTATCTAGCCCCATGGTAAGCAGAGCTTGTGTTATGGGTACTAGATAACTGATATACATAATACAATACATTACATAGATAGATATTTTTTATTATACCTACATAAATAACAACCAGTGATTAGTGGTAACGTTCGTAGAAAAAGACAAAAAATTAGAGTAGATTGGTATGTCTGCTCATAAAAACTAACGCAGTGCCTTCAGTTATTCCGTGATCATGGCGCATGAAACTGTGCGGAAATATTGGAAACTCAAAAATCAAATCATGGTAAATATCCCGTTTTAAATGACCATACCTTCTATGTTCCAACATGGCCTTGCGATCAGCTTCTCGCTTCTCCGCAGCTCGCTTCGCTTTCTCATTGGTCGGCGGCGGGGCGGCGCGCGTGCGGGCGCGCGGCGAGGCTACCGACACTGTCTTTTGTTGCGGCTGCGTTAGCTGGAAGAGATAAAATGTTAGATTAATAATCTGGCGTGATTAACAAAACTATACTAACTATCATCATCAGCCTATATTAGTCCACTGCGGGACATAGGCCTCCCCCAATGAGCGCCATAGCGCCCTGTCTTCAGCTTGACGCATCCAGCATCTACCTGCAGTCTTTCGCAGGTCGTCCTGGTCGGTGGATATAAATAAAAAAGGTTATATATTAAAATGGGTTTATAACTTAGTTTTAAAAAAGAATAATCGAGATCGGTTGGCGTGATATTGAATTATTCGTCCATTTGTATCGCACATACTCAATGCATAATATTAATTTGTACGATCTGCAGATTTCAGTCATCTAGTACCCATAACAAGCTCTGCTTAGCTTTGGGCTAGATGATGCTGTGTGAATTTTCCAGCCATTTTTTATTTAATTAGGTATCTACCGGGTAAACCCAAGTAGTCCTGGAATGCGAGGGAGTAACAGCGCAGCGCAACGAACAGAAATCCTCGACTTGCCGAGGTCGCTCCGCGAAAGCTGTAAGGACCCCAGGAAGATTCTGCGGTTCTGGACGGAGCTTGGCTGGCTATGCTAGCAAACACCACGCATAATGGACCGAATCGAGTCCAAACAGCGGACATAGGAGAACATATACCTACCGGGCAGAATCTAGTATATACTAAAATTGGGCAGCAGTCAGTATGTGGGATATATCAACACATACACAAACATACACTGGTCTACTCAGGCATGTTCTATATCTGCATCTTAATATTTGTAAACCTAGCTTTAAGTTTATTCAAAATTCTGTAATTAAATAAATCCCCATTTGCAGACACATGCCCCAAAACCCTTGGAGGTCCCCTCCACTGTGGTTGGGAACGGCTCTATACAATGCCACGTGAGTCAAGTCACGGGCAATAGCTAGTACGTGTTATATCTGGTCTCTGGCGCAGCGGGCGAACGTCCGTCTGTGACGCATGAGGCTGTGAGTTCGATTCCCGCTTTTGGGACATATATTTGTACGATCTGCAAATATCAGTCATCTAGCACCCATAACCTTGTGTCATGGGTCTCTGCTTAGTTTGGTGCTAGATGAAGCTGTGTGAATTTTTCAGCCATTTATTATTTAAGCTAGCTGGGCAGGTTCTAGTATGTACTAAGCAGTAATTGGGCAGTAGTCAGTATGTGGATATATCTCACCTCTTGCCAGTTGTTGGCCTTCAGCTCCGCCATCTGCTGGTACAGCGCGTCCACATTCCTCACTTGCAGACACACCATGTCCCAGAACCCTTGGAGGTCCTCCACTGTGGTCGGGAAGGGTTCATCTTGCCGCTCGTTTATGTGGTTGTAGCATAGGCCTGGAAGGTAGAGAAAAGTTATAATTATTTAACAGAAAAAACAATATATATTCTGCCCGCTTTGCCTGGATTATTTAGATTATTTATCGGGTATCTTCAATTTTAGTAAACGAATAAAATAACTTCCGAAATTCTCTTTATGGTGTTATGTTTGAGAATTAATTGTCAGTTTTATTCACTGTAGGAAAGCGGTTGTGTGAAAACTTGTAGCATTATTTATTTCCCTACGACATTAATTGCCAATATCTCACCGTCATTACTGGAGGCCCATGTCCAGCAGTGGCCTAATATGAGCTGATGATAGATGTCAACATACCTTCGAACTGTTGCATCTTCTGTGTGGCCAGAAGTCTCGCCTTGCCGGCCGCGGAGCGAAGGAAACCCAGTACCTCCTCGCTCACTTCTTTATCCTGGAAACACATTTATTGTATGATTGAGCTGAAATTTTACAAACTTATGTAAAACTTTTGAAACTATCATGGTTATTGACACTCAAGTCATTTAAAACGGGATATTTACCATGATTTGATTTTTGAGTTATCCAATATTTCGGCACAGTTTCATGCGCCATGATCACGGAATAACTGAAGGCACTGCGACTGCGAGTAAGTTTTTATGGGCAGACATACCGATCTACCCTCATTTTTTGTCTTTTGCTACGAACGTTACCACTACCACCGGTTTCATTATTATCGAACGCAGCTCGATCACGACACACAACACTGACGGTATCAGCGCGACGCGGTTGGTACATCACTTCTTCGGTTTTTCCACATATCCCGTTTTAAATGACTTTAGTACTTATGTAAAGACTAAAGTCATTTAAAATGGGACATCGACCATGATCCGATTTTTGAGTTTTCCAATATTTATCATGGTGGATATCCCGTTTTAAATGACTTTAGTTTTAATAACCATGATAATTTCAAAAGTTTTATAATTATGTAAATAATTGGTGACAATGCAATGTTATAGAACTAACGAGCTGGTCTGATGATAATAAGAATTAATAATGCTGGACAGTCCAGACAGCAAATATTTTTAAACTTATGCGATCTGCACACATAATTATAAGTACCTATTGATACAACGGGTATTTATCGCGTTAATTAAGCTATTTTTCCCGCGACCACGACAGAGTGTAAACCTGTTGAAACGTCGGGAAAAATAGGTAAATAAACACGATAAATACCCGTTGTATCAATACTTTATAATCCACAAGCTAAGCAGATCTTGTGTTATGGGTACTAGACTATATGACTTATATAATTAATGCATATAGATATTTTTATTACACTTAGATAACAACCAGAACAAATATCTGCAGATCGTACAAACAATTGTCCCGAGGCGGGAATCGAACCCGCAACCTACTGCGTCGCAGTCGGACCTTCACTCACCGCGCCACAGAGGTCGATAGTAAACTACTATCGCCGACCTCTGTGGCGAGTTGGATAGTAGGAAAAAAATCGGGAATACGATAGTCCCATTCTGAAAACACTAATAGGTATTATGCTATGATGATTACATAGTCGATGTTGCCAACAAAAGCTAGAAATAAAAATTTATTACCTGTAAGCTCTCCAACTCCTTCTCAGCCATCACAGACATGGCCAGCAGCCGTTCAGTCTCCTTCTTCTCAATCATAATGAAATAATGTGCATCCTTTACAATCTCACAATTCACTATCTCACCATTCTCTTTACCATTCACCTCACTACCATTAACTTCACTACCACTAACTGCCGTCTCTGTTATCACTTCAGTCTTTTCTGGAATGTCGTCTTTCGAAGGTGACATCTCATCGCTTTTGTTAAAGCTTTTCTTCGGGGATAAGATAGGTAGTTGAGCTCTGAATTCTGGTCGTAAATGCCTGAGGACAGGTAACGCCACATTCGAAACCTCGCTGTCTTCGAAACTTTCTTCGGACTCTCTTGAGGTTAGTCTATCGGGGGTATTAGGGCATTTCTCTTGTAGGGGTTTTGGGTCATCGTCTTCGCTACCACTTTTGACTTTGTGCCGTTTTTGGTTGAAGAAGCCCTGGGCTAACGCCCCTGGTCCGTACAGCCTTTCCACTCTCTGCTGTATAAAGCTTTTCATAGGACTGGTAAGTTTTTCTCCGTTCTCTTTCGTGATTTCTACTCGTTTAGACATTCCATTTGACGATATGGTGTAGGACTCCGAGCTTAACCTTGTCTCTTTTCCATTTGTGACAGTCTTTCTAAAGTTAGTCTCCGAATAACTGGACTTGAAGATTTCCTTCGCGTTGTCCACTTCATCTTTCTGGTGCAACATGGACGCAGCAAAGTTCTTGCTTTCCGTAGAGATGTAGGATCGCGTGGTTGTCATGCTGGGTCCTAGAAAATCGTTCTTCAACTGCTTGTTTTCAGCCGCCATGAAAACGTGCAAGGGTGACGTTGCTAGGAACGGGTCCGTGTGCGCCTTAGTAGGCGCTTTCGCTGTCAAATCTGTTCTAGTATCATGGGGACCGAAGGTAGGAACCAGCAGTTTGTTGGCACTGACTGGAACGGGCACCAGGAGCGAGTTATTCTCACTGCGGTACTGATATGTGTGTGTTATAGGCCTGATTGGAGAAGCTTCTCTGCTCTTATTGATGTCTTGTCTTAATTTAGAGTCGTAGGTGGTTAAGTTTGTGTATCCGTTCACGGAGCAGGCTAGGTTGAGATAACTTGGCTTCTTATGCGGTGGGTCGTCGCATTTCTTTTGATGGCTTCTTGAACGATGGCTACCAGAGTCAACATGAATCTTCACAGGGGGTTTTAGAAGATTGTCTGATTTTCTGGGGGTCGGAGTGGTGTCCTCAGGTCTGGTGGGCGTTGGTACGGGGGTGATGAGGTTGGAGCCAGCTCTCTCCTGGATCCGGGATGTGAAGTCTCGGATTCTGCTGTTGGTGGATGATGGAGTCAGGAGGTTAAGGCTGCCTGAGGTGGTATCTGGAATGGAGAGAAAATCATTGATTAAGGTTGATTTGAACGCAACTGCTATCCAATGGTTTTGACAGTGGTTTCTTCACCTCACAGGATCAGTGGGGCTCATGCATAATAACAAGTAAGGATGAACAATCCACACAGCATCATCTAGCGCCAAGTTAAGCAGCACTTCTGTTATGGGTACTAGATGACTGGTATACTCACATAAAAAACTATTTTGCATCCAAATGAGAAAGAAGTACTGCTTGAGATCAGCCAAGGTCATTTACCATGATTTAAGTTCTGAGCTTCCCAATATATTTATTCATGCATGTAACTGCCGAATATTGGAAAGCTAAAAACTTTTTGTTGTAATTGTAATGACTTTAGTGTTAATAAAACCAGAATAGATTTAAAAGTTTTGTCAGTCTAACTAAACAGACAACATCAAGATGAAACTAACAATACATAAAAGGAATATGTTTACCATGCTTGTCTCTAAAATATAGTAGCTTGTTATTATTCTAAAAACAACAAAATATTGCAGCAAAATAGGCAACAAAGGTTGCCTGGAAGAGATCGCTTAAAAGCGATACGGCCGCCCATTGTACTTGTCGCATATAATGTATTTTTTTAATGATTGATTTGATTATACAATATAGAATTTTTGTATTGTATTGTATTGTATATTGCCTGAGAATTTCTTAAACTAAACTATTTTCTAGGACCTAGAATAACTCAGAACACAGATTGCAAACTAATTCATACCTACATTTGGAGACGCAGGTAGTTGCATCAAAACACAATATATTGAGAAAGCAAACAAATTTGTTTATCATAAAGACATCTTTGCATACACAATTTCACTTCTAAGCATAACATTAACTATAAAGTATATAGTATATGTTATGATATAATGCAATGCCACTACATATTTATAGCAAACATTCACCTTTTAAATATTCAATAGATTGACATAGGAATAAGAGTAAAATCATGCGTTTTTTCGGGAATAAAAGTAGCCTACATTTGAAGCCAGGTTTACAACTACATGTACCTAGCTTTTCAGACCAATGTATTCAGTAGTTTTGGCACAAAAAGTTCACAAACTTACATCCAAACTTCCTCTTTTATAATTATTATTATATATTTTTATATTACTATATTATATTTTTATATTATATATTTTTATATTACTGGCTGCGCTCCGCGGTTTCCCCGCGTGGTGATAGATATTTTGGATAATATACAATATATCTTTATGAATTGTAGCCTATGTGTTATTCTGATATGTAAGCTATATTATTGTGAAGTTTCATCAAAATCCATTCAGTAGTTTTTACGTGAAAGAGAAACATACATCCATACTTACAAACGTTCGCGTTTATAATATAAGTAGGAAGTATGTTGTAAAGCAACAGCTAGGTTAATTTCAGATTTCACTACACCTGTGTTTTAATTACTTCTTCCATAATATTCGACATCACATTATAAGCGAAACTGTGACTAAAGGATTTATCCCGCTATGACACCCAAAGAAGTCATTACACAACTTAAAATCAATAGACTATTATACTCAAGGTTCATGAATAAATTATTTAATCCCAAGGTCCATATTGAAATAACCTTGAATTTCCTTTGTTTTCAATACTAGGCCATCTTGAATTCTTACATTTTTGCATAACATGTTATGTATTTAGTATTATTTTGCCAGGGATTTTCTCTAGGACATATAGTTATAGGTACTTAACATCACCATCTCAGTCAATAGATAATATCTACTGCTGGAAATAGACCTCCCATAAAGATTGCCAGAATTATTCGACACCATCATCATGATCATCTAAAGCTGAGCATAGGCCTCCCCGGCAATATCACAAATAGCAATCCTGAGCTGCCTCTATCCATAGACTTGCGTGTATGAATATTGTTGGTCCATCAAGTAGATCCCTTTTCCCTACACCACAATGGTTATTAAACAAAACTTATACTCAAACATAACTTATGTACACACATTATGTAATAAACATATCTTGAGATTATAGTAAGTGATGTCATATTTTTGTTAGATGATAGTGCGCTATTACTAAAGTCTGTAGCAATGAATTTATTGTAGATCATATTAACATGTCTTATCATCTAGATTCAAAAGGGTAATGATGTTGTAATGATTAAAGTGAGTATTTCAATGTCCACATAAATAACTAAATGAAGGGAAATACCTGTTTTATTATGTCACCATTTTATTGAGAATAACTTAGCTTCGATTATGAACTGAGAAGGAAATTGTGGGAATACTGAATGGGTTTTGAGTAAGAAAATTTGATGTAGCCGAAGGACGCAAAGTTATGCAGTATTTCGTTACAAAACAAATTGTGGAAATAAGTTGACCTTAGTTTTGTCTTGTGTTTTCTACGCGGCTTTTACAGCTTACTTACACCTATATCGACAAAGAAAATCAAAGCAAAAGATCACAGAATGATAATCATTCGGTTTTTTATTGGTATTATGCGTAAGAATCCTATAAATGCCGATAAATATATATATTCGAAGGTAGTCCGCAACATTGACGCAAACAATTTAATGTAAGTATTTACCAATGAAATAACTCACCGAAACAGTAATATCACAAAAGAACGAGTGCACAATTAATAAAATGAGATGATTTACAAGTTTTTCAAACTTTGCGACGAGTTTGGGACACCAAGATTTTGAAAAACACGAAAGCAAGAATTTGTGACATCACATCAATCACTCACAATGAAACGAAATGTCAAAACATTTTCCTTCACAAACTTGCAATGTCAAAATCGGAACGCTTTCGGCCAGTTACGTTCCGTTTCACAGTCTCTGGGACCTAAGCACAAAGAAAAAATATACAGACGCGGGATAAGTTTGGTTTTGTAGTCTTTTGTTTGGTTAACGCATACAGCAAACAAGGTATAGGTAGGGTAAGTTCGCTGTATGCAAATAAAATTAAAAATTATAGTAAGGAACCCGATTCATACGTTTACCACACGTGATTAAACGACAATGACTGACCGAAAAGCTAGTGCAATCCAAGTAAGAGCGTAGGCAGTAGGCAGAGAAACAAGGTCGCTACGTCACTTCTATGTTAGGATAAAGCTCGCACTTATTTTTTCTGTAGGTACTTATGCATTTTGCAATATGCATTGTTTGCAGTTACTCGCGAGCGACCCAGTTAACAAGTTATGTAAAATTAAGGATAATTTACTCATAAAATGTTAGTTGGTTAGATAAATAAACTTCTTAATGGTTACTTATTTAGAAATGACTCATGATAATGATGAAAAGATTACCAAATACCTAATAAATTATATTTTATTGGCCATAGTAGGTAGGTACTAAGTAAAATAACAATGCTTAAACACGGAAGCATACCTAAAGCAGATTTTCTGATATCTGTAGGTACAGCAATTTTATCAACCGAAAGACAAACTACTTTGACTAAACTTTACGATACGTTTCAAAGCACGGAGCTCATTATCTCGCGTTGATTTGAAAATGGGCTTCCAACAACACCATCAGCCTTTATCTAAAAATACTGTTACTGTAGATTTACGAGCGAAAGGCGTACAAATGTCTCGATTTATACGGAAAGCAATCAAAAACTGGTGAGAGGCAACGTGCTGTAACGTGAGAACAGATAAATAAACACTAGAAATAAAAAGTTTATGTCAGAGGCTACGTTCAATGTAGGAAGCCGTTTACTTTTATGGTTGTCTTTATTTTTCAATAACAGTAGGCAGTCTGATAGTTGATGACCACGAGAAATAAGCTTTTATACTATTGAATAGACGAGAACAATTTTTCATTGATAATATAATTCTTAACAATGTCCTAAGACATGTAGCAGATTTAATACAATAAATACAAGCTGAAGGGCTTACGTAGCTACTTTAACGCAGATTTCATTTCTGAAATAATTACAAAGAAAAGATATGAGATATATAACTATATAACATAGCGAAAATAGTTTTATAATCTAATTAATATAAGGTGAAATTAAAAAAAACTATGCAAGCAACGATCACAAAGGAATCGAAAAGAAAACACAGATAAATGAATATAATGAATAATTTATTGAAGAAAATGATAAATGATAAGAAAATACTACTTTAAAATTGATAATATAACAAACGCATATCACAAATTTGAAGCCATATTAAAGAATCTAATGCTTAAGATAATAATTCACACAGACATAACATAAGTGGTACAATACATGATAGATAGATAAAAAACGCATGCCAACAATCAAACACACTACACAAAAACCTGTTTACCTGAAAAATCTGTGCTGGCGTCGACATCGAGCGAACAACTACCGATGGAATCGACGGACTTATCCATAACTTTAACAGTCAAATTCTTCGTAACCTTCAACAAATCAGATTCCTTCACCTCAATTTCATAAGCCCCTATACTATCTAAGTCCCTTTCATCAGATTTTGGGCTAACTGTTGAACTAGGAAGTCTAATATCAGTCTCTTCAGTGTTAATAGTTAGCAGCGAATCTAGCTTTTCAGAGTTATTTTTATCCAGTATCAAAGTGCTCTGGCTAGTGAAGTTGCTCCGTATAGGTTCTATATATTCTACGTCATCATCGTCTGTGTAAACGTTATTGGTGTGGCCGCTTGGTCCTTGTACGTCAGTAGCGTCTTTAGGGACCGCATCGATCACTTGAGACTTGACTAGGCTTCTGTAGTAATGGTTTTCTAGCTTTTCCAACTGTCGGCGAGCGTCTGAATGCTTTTTTCGCACAGAATCTATGATAACAGGTAGATTGAGCAGGTCCGGAGTTTTCTCTCTTTGCTGATCTCTCCTGAAAAGAGGGGAGTCGTCGCTTTCTAGTTCAAATCTTTTATACTTTGAAGAGCAGTAGTCGTCTATTGAGGACGTATCCGATTTTTTATCAAAGAATGTGTCAAGAGAGAAGAACGATTTTCTTTTCTTTTTGGGCTGGTTGGCTTTGCTAAAATTTGGTTGAAGGAATGGTTCAGGTCTTAGTGGCTGCACGCAGATATTGCTCGTGCCAACTAGGGATTTAGGGCGTTTTTCCTGCGGCAGAGTTAGAGGGACACGATTTGATTCAATTTTCCTAGAGTCTAAGCTCAGAGTCTTCCGAAATCTCTCGTTCAAGTTTGACAGCAAGAAGTGCCGTCTCTCTGTAGACTTTGGAGTGACATTATAGCTCTGTTTGCTGCTAGAGGGCTGAGAATCTGGAATGTGTTCTGTGTATTTAAACTCTATGTCATTTTCTGAAAAGTCCTTAGTGTCTCTCTTGTACGTTTCTTTGCGGAAAGATTGGTTATCAGGTCTGTGGAATGAAAAGGAGCCTCTGTTTGAGCTTTTCTTTCTGTCACAGATGCAGCTTCCAACGCAGTTTAGCAAGCATTTTCTATCTTCTGGTTCTACTGAGATATCATGTGCGTCGTATATGTATCTGTCTGGCTTGCTTTTATGAACTAGGAGATCTTTTCTTATTTTCTCAAGTCTCTCGTCTCCATGGAGACCCCTGGTGTACTTTGATTTTGGTGGGCGAAAGAATCTGATTGACCCTGATGAGTGAGGTTCGACAGACCTGCGTCTGACGAATGGAGAGTCGATCTTGCTGACCCCTAAGAGCAGGACGGGTGACTTCTTGTCCTCTTCATCCGGAAGATCACTGGAAAATACATTTACACATAAACAACTGATAACAAGTGTCGTAAAAATAAAATCAGTTATTAATTAATAGAAAAATGAGGTAGTTACAAACAAAACCGAATAGGTGAGTATAGTAAGCAACAGAAAAAAACACAAACAAGCAGAAAATAAAACACCAAAGTATACTCACAACACAACGAAAAACACACAAATGAAAAGGTGCAGCTTAAATAGATTCGGAAAACGCAAAATTGAAATAATTTTGACATGAAAAATTATAACCTAAACTTAAAATTATTATAAAACTAAATGGGACCTAATGGATACTTAGTAAATAAATCATAAAGCTAAATGGATCACGTGTGTAGTTTAATTTTATTTTAGCTAACGGCCGATTTATGCCAAACCTAATAAATCAGAAACTGTCATAATGTCGAGCAAAAATGTCGCGCTGTGTACTAACTGGCACACCCTATTTCTGAAATCGAATATTATCCTTTTATTACAATCATCATGCGATTGCATTCTTTTCTTTTAGAAACTAAATAATACATCTGGTGTCACCAGGGTTAGAAAATATACTTTTCTCTCTATGACACCGAATTTCATCACAGTTTACTAGAGCTATCACTTCCTAATGACCTTAGGTTTAAGATTTGTAAAGCGTAAACGGCCACGGGCATAAGCTTGTTCTTTATTTGAATAAATACCAGAAAGTTTTGGCTGGACGTTTAAAATGATACGAAACGGAACGTAGTTAGTGTTGCAATTGTAACACTCGAGCCGATAAATGTATCGATTTTTTGATAAAAAGATTAGCGACAACGCAACCGTTCCTATTATAAATACCTATTCTACATAAAGTTTACAAACAAACTATCGTTAGGTTTTAAATTATTTTATTTCTAAATTTGTATGTTTTAGGTTGAAGAAATCTGGAGGAGCTTCATTACAATGCTGAAGTAGAATGCATAGCAAATTTTTGCGCATTGTTGCTGAAGAAAGTTGCATTAAAAGAATAGAATAAAGCTTGAAAAATGAATAGTATAGAGTCATAAGTAAAATACCAACTCAATAATAGTTGTTTTTCATGATTGTTTTTAAAAATATGCATGTAAGTATATAGTAAAAACAATAATAGAGAATGATTGAGTTACTTGGGATTTAGTTTGTACCCTACTTTCTACTGGAAGCATAATCATACGATGATGGTCTCTCGGCTTAATAAATCGATAACTATTAATCGATTGACCAATAAGCGCAACGGAATTCCGTTAGATTAAGCCCCTTCCGACAATAAGCCACGGTCCACAAACTCGCGGTTAGAAAATACAGGATGTTTTGTTTGTTTCAAGTTTCAATACACAAAAGTATTTTTTTTGCACATTATTTACAGTTTTACTTACAGGGACACATAAAACTAAAAAGGTTTAATTAAAATCAAGCGGTGTGGTGTTACGATTACTACAGTTGACACCTTATATTTTAGTAAATAAGAGTAGTACCTTGAACAATCGAGCAGTGGCCAGATATAGGCTGTTGATGATGATAAGTATTCTCGATATATCATAGGTAATTATTTGATTCTTATTAATTTATTCGTTACTTTCTTACACAGATCAACACAACAACAGCTACTAATAAAATAAGCTTCGGAATATAAAGTGGCAGTAGTCTTTGTAGACTTTATTGTTTATTTAGACATTTGTACAAACAAATTTATATATAAACAATACATTACTCTATATACCGTATTTATCTACATTAATCATCTCACTTTCTGTCGAGATATTCAAAACGCGACAGCAGCCGCGACGACGCATGATTTAAACATAATCCAAATGCTAGTGGATTAGTCGCTTATAGTGTCACTCTTCGAGGGCTATCCACCTGTGGCCATTAATTTCGACAGACGCCGAAGGAACATTGACGTGCCCAACTGCATGAGAGCGTTTGGGCACAGATTAGATAATATTAGGTTTGGGTAATTTTATATAAAACCATCAGCTGGTCTTTTCAGAGATTTATTCGTAATTGTATCTCGCACACTATCTTCGCCGCGCATTGGATCATCAAAATGCAACGAATAGGCAGCGAAAATAGTATTAAAGAAAGAGTATAATATACCAATACTTCTAAATAGATCAGCTGTTGTTACTTTTCTTTCACTAAACGGCTGAACGGATTTGACCTCATATAATAGATTTTCTTTGAAGCCCCTTGTTCCAAGGAATAGATTGCATCCTAGGGATCCCCTTTATTCGAAAAAAAAACGCCTTCTATTAAGCCACGAGCAGAAAGAAGCGCAGCTTTTATACAAAATTTGGATCATCCTGTACCACAATACCGACACACGGCGCGAGTACAGTAAGCTCGGTGGTGCGTTGCGTGATTCGTGCGATTGGTCGATTGATGACAGCGATAGGGATGTATTACAATACATCGATATCAATTAAATGAATTTATTTTTTATAATGGATCTCTCACTTCTGCATTATTATGTATGGATGAACATAAGGAAAGAAAAGTAGTCCTTCTCGATTAAAAATAGTTTTATGAATAATCCGCGTTGATTGCTTTCATTCATTGTAAATTACAAAGTTGGCACTTGTAGTAAAAAGGTTGATGACCACCGTGCGTGAAGTTAGTCATCACATATTCAGTCTGTGCTCAGTAGAATAGGTATGTAATTAGGAATGTTGCGTCATACCATACGAGATATATGATACGTCATAGTCAGGAGTTTATGATGGTTCAAGGAAAAACGTGTGACGCATGGAACGTACGTGGTCGTGGGTACTACTACCTAACCTACTAACCAACGACCACGTACGTTCCGAGTTCCGACTAAGAAACTCCCAGACACAAGTTTACCTAGTTACATCATAAAAAGTTGTCATCATACATCGATATACTTTCAATTGCACTTTTAAAAAAAAAAAAAATTCTCTTAATTTATTTACTACTTACATTAGCATTCATAAAAAAATCCATTCGCAAAGATTTGTTGATTAAGCAAAAGCAGCGTAAACTGGTCGTCAAAAAATTGACCGAATGATTTGAGGCCAATGGGTCGATTATTTTGATCGACAGAGAATAAATTAAAATCGATATTTATATTAATATTTAATCGATAACTTTCCCTACACTACCCAGCCCGTTGGGTAGACGATGCGCAAATTGCTCCAACGCAAGCTAAAGTAGATTAGTATACAAACGGGCCAAGCCGCCAGACAGCTACTTATGCATTGAAGATGTATGTCCTTGTGAGGTGCAATAGGGAATGTTATAGGGGCCACCTATATACTCCTACTACTAAAACTTGTTTCTCGTGTTTTAAGGTATATATTACTATGGACCGTAGAATAAGTTAAATATTTATTGCTAGTATTACGTTACATAATATATTGCCCCTATAAGTTTTAACCTAAAAATCTCAAACTTTTCATTAAATTGTAGATAGAATTAGCACTACTTGTCGATTTTACCTCTTTCGTAAATTATGTGAAGCTGAAAGAAATAAATTGAATTGAATTATTTATGCAGTTCATTATGTAATTAAATTAAAAAGTTGCATGTCCACAAATTAAAAGAAAGCAATACCGATTTAACGGTCAATAACAATATCGATTATGGAATGCAATGAGGAATCGATTCTCTTATATCGATTGCATAAACCGGTAACTTCCGGCTGCGTGACTAGTGATGTGACGTGACTCGATATTATCGATACGGTAAAGATTAATGAGTTTTGAACAGACAACTGATTTTGATCTAACTGCTTTTGTACGAAATATTTGAAAAGAAAGAGTTTTTACCTGTCAGGAGGTACCTGTACCTACCTACCTACTGATTACATAGGTACCACTTTTTCCTGAGTTTGAAAAATACCTGGTTCTGAAGTACCTATGCAGGAAGGTAAAATAAATATATCTGAAGAATATAAACAAGAAAAGTAGGTAAGAATTTTAAGTTTTTCTGTCATAATCATCACAACACGCACACATTCAACACTGAGTCTTTGGTGTAAGTAACGTTAAAAATATGGTCTTGTATTTATCATCATATACCATGATCTCGGGCCATAAAGTGACCCGGTCCTTTGGAAGGCTTGCGTGGGGCCGAAGCCAACAGCACAGAGGCCCTTTGAGAAAGTTAAGCTAAAGGCGTTGGCTACACATAGCGGGTATCATCCTCGGGTGCACAATATGATACACCTAAAGATGGTATCCGCCAGGTGTAGAGACTATTGCAAACAAAAATGAAAGAAATAAAACCAGGCTATTCTGATGGATGGATGGACTGGGTAATCGGGCTATAGGGGAGATTACGGACGTCTGCTATAAACAAGTCAATCATAATGTTAAGAGTTGCAGACGGTGGCTTGCGGAATGCTGGATGGGTTCCTTGTAAAGCCGGCGTAAATACCGGAGAGGAACAACATCGGCGCAAACGACTGAGGGGGTGTCGAGAGGTGCATTTCACCATCACGAAGACTTTCCGTGAGCGGGTTTCTATTACGCTATTAGACACTTCCACCCCCGAGTCTACATCCTAAGATGCATCTCTCGCGACTCCACTCAGACCGGCCAATGAAGACAAGCAAGAGGTGGGGATCTGGTTCTCATCATATTATTATTATCTCTCATCCATTACATAATAATGAAAGATAATATAATAGATTGGTTGTATGGCTTATCAAACGATAACACACACCTAAAAAATATTACGATGTACCTTTACGTACCATATAGCTAGCTGATTTAATATCAATTTATGTAAGACTGTTATAGCTAGATTTCAATTTTAATGTTTGTGTTCGTTCTTTTATAGCCAACTAGCTGTGCTCCGCGGCTTCGCCCGCGTGGAAATCTATGCGTCGAATGGTTTATAAACCTTCCTCTTAAATCACTCTATTTGAAAAAACCGCCTCAAAATCCGTTGCGTATTTTTAAAGATCTAAGCATACATAGGAACAGACAGACAGAGGGAAGCGACTTCGTTTTATACTACCTATGTAGTGATAGACCTTCGTTTGACCACAATCTCAGCAAAAAAGAAGTCAACTTCCAAATAAAGCAAAATACCTATTTAGTTTAAAATACATTAAAAACAGCACAACATCCAAGAGCTCTCATGGTCTGGGAGCCAGTGACAGATTTTCATTACCAAGTCCTTCCCAAGAAAAACTTCGTAATATGCATTAGGGATTAATATTATGAATACTCGTACTCAGCTGTGACTCCGTGGGTTGGTTGGGCAGCGGCATGACGACATTATTCCCATGGAATAAGGTTCAAATCGGAATTCTGGAATACCTATGCTAATTTTAATTTCTGATTTGAACCTTATTCCACGGGAATAATGTCGTCATCGCTGCCACAGCCCAAACCACCCACGGAATCGCAGCTGACGGTCACGAATATTCATAATATTAATCCCTAATACATTTTAGGAATTTTCGCTCGGGAGAAAATAATTGACCAAATTTGTACCTGGCTCCCGGACCATCAAGCTTAATGATAAACTTTCTCCACCTGCTACCTTAATTCCCATAGAAATAACACAAACCGCGAAGAAGTCTAACTATCTAATAGACGTCAGGTTCTTTGACCTGTGGTTCTGTTACCTCGGTAATTATTTCGTAAGCATTGTTTCGGATAATTTGACGGTTTTTTCTCGTATATGCACGTTAGAGTTCCGGCCTCGGAATAAAATCATAGTTGTTGAATGATGAAACTGCGTAAGAAGCTTTATATAAAAAACATTGATAACGAACGAATTTATGGTACATATTATGTGGGGATGAATGGGGAAATAAATAGGGGTTGTGTCCCTTCTCTGAGGTTTACGTGATAAACATAAAAGTCCCCTCAAAAGTAAAGACAGCTAAGAAATACTTTTGATATACAGGGCGTCCAACAGCCATGCCACATGGAGGGTGTATCTTTTAAATATTTATAATCTACTTAATAAACTTTAGGAATTTATTCAATGACACCATTTAAATGCAAGAAATCACTCACTGAATGGCTGTTGACAAAAAACTATGATGAAATAGAAACCATTGTACAAAGGATGAGGCTTTAATGCCTAAAAACTCAAAACTCACACGCACACACATAGGTAAATAAACGGATTTTCTACTCTGGTACCCGACTCTTATGAGGCCGGTGATATTGGAGAAGAACTACCTAACTCATTTATACTAAACACACTTTACATAGGTACATTATACACACAAATTTCTGTTGATTGTTTGATTTTTGATTTAGCTAATCATTTATTTTAAATTTTCTTACATTATTTTATATAGTTTTGATTTGTTTCTTTTCATAAAAATATTATTTGTACACCAACTTATAAAATGTTAATCATTAATCTGGCAAGAGTGGTTTCCTCTAATACAAGCAAATTTTGCTTAAAGGGGGACTCCAATACATGTATGTTTAATTTATAAGTTACCGAAATAAAACTTTTTTTTTTTTTTTTTTAAAGGGGAATGTATTCGCTTCTACAACAAAACTACAAGTGAGTTGCAAAAATTATCAATAAAAAAAAATTTAAAATTGTGAAACATATTCTTTGTAAAAAAGCTTATTACAAAATATCAGATTATCTAGAAGATAAAAAAGCTTGGAACGAGTTTTGCTCCAACTCAAAATCTAACAACTTACAGATAAGCAAATCATATGTACTAGACACATAAGTTATGAACATACTAGTGATTTCTTCTCACTTCCACTGGTGGACAAAAAATTTAAGTGAACATCAAAATAATGTTATTATAATAATGATAGCATAAAATATGACCTGTCTAAGTGCTTATTTGTAAGCCTCAAGAAATAAACTTTCATTTCATTTCATTTCAGGGAAAGTACCTACCTACCTTAAATATTGTAAATAGTAGATGTTAAATTTCATGGTCTTCCTTTTATTTAATATGCTATGTTACTTGGAAAAAATAATACTTTCGGTATCGTTAACTGAGGTGTGATTTTTTTTATAATTAGGCGGGTTCGATTCCCGGTTCAGACAGACGATTATTCAAAAATCTTTGAATGCAGTTTAAATTGTTTTTAAAATCAAAATGAAGTCTTCTTTCAGTAAAATGTTCTATCTACAATATTTAAGGTATTTTCCCTCCATGTGCCATTGCTGTGGGACGCCCTGTATTAGACCTACTTTAGATTTTTGTTGCATGTTTTTGTATAGTATCTCTTTTCGATTTTAGAAAAAAAGTATATATTTTTATAAACAAAACATGTTTATAATATCGGTTTACCATTTTACAAACATCACATGATTGCAGTTGTTTTTCAAATAGAAATAGATCGGAAATAATTGATTGTTTATTATTTACCCAAGACATGCATATTGTTATCAAAATAAAAATCAATCGCTGTTATTGAAAACGGATGCCATCTCTTTTCCATTATGAAATATGAGTCAAATTCAAGTCTTCAATCGATTATTTTTTCCGTTTGCTCATTCTGCCAGCCAAAAAACAAAAAACATGAAGAACAATATAAACTGCCACATAATTTCTTTAACTTTCTGGATACATGTCCTTGTTTGCACTGACCTTCACTTACTGGCAAGATGAATTGTTTTATTGTTGTCCTTCGGCCTAGGTGCAAAATAGAGCGAAATAGAGCTAGAAAATAAATATACAGGGAGAGTGCAACCTTGCTATGCATCTCTTTCGTCATGTTGCTGTGCCGTTGCCGCGCCTCGATAAAAACTGTTTTTTAACTGACTGTACAATTTACCTATTTTTAATGGTGTCCGAAAAGACAGTAGCAAAAATAATAAAATCAACAAGTGATATATGGGACAGTGCGTCCCAAATTCTTCTGTCCCAAAAAGCAGCAAGTCGTTCTTATTGCGTGAATTCAAGTCTGTTTTTTTTATTGCCCTTTCGGCCAGTGACCATCAAGTCACTGTCGTTCCAGATTTAAAAGTTGCACACAGAAAAAGCGATCACACTGATCCAGTATTTTTATTGCCGTTGTTGGTTTCTGGGAAACTGGAATGGAAAGCTTGTCTATGGCACAGCATAAATTGTCTGTGGTCCGGCTCCGTTAGACACTCGTAAAATACAACTATGAAATTGGAGCGAAATCCGCAATTTGTTTTACCGTTTTATAACATTATTTGTGAGCTATAAAATTGGGATTACAAAGCGTATTTTATGATCGAAGTACGAAGCGTAGTATGATTTTACATAATGCCTTTCATCTTTGCTAGTTAGTTGGAACCTTGTAAGATACAGCATAGAAGAGCGAGATTGACTTCGAAGTTCATAACCTACCACCTACATTTGTGACTTAGCATATTAGATTGCATAATGAGGATTCATAATGACTGAAATGACGAATTATGAAATATCTCTTGGGTAAGTACCTCATTCATCTCAAAATGCATGAGATTTTTGAGCTGCATTTAAATTACTCAATTATGTTTTAATATAGGTACGATCTAAACTACAATCTAGAGATAAACAAAAGAAAAGAACTAGTACCAATTTTTTTTTTTTTTAATTTATTAACCTTTGCATAACCTCGGAGATTAACACCTAAACTCTGAAATCTTACCTATTATATGAATGTTTGAGAATGTACCTACAAAGACTCTAATAAGCAAAAACAGATGTGTAAAAAGGTCAATCGTGCTACTATGATGAAAGAAGATGACAAATCCAAAAGGTCAGAGGATTAGGCGGTTGCGAAATTTAAGGACATGACAACATTCGGGTAGAGTTCAATGACATAGTTTCTTATGTGGGAGCTTGTAAGCCGAACCCAGTTTAAAAAGGGCTTGACACAATTTTTACAAAGAATATTCGAATGGACAACGATTTTGTCGAAAGATAAGCCGTATAATTAATCTAAAAGTTCAATAAAGTTTTCTTCACAAGCTTTCTTTCGCTACATACAGATTGATCGAATAAATTGATTCATGATTATCTAAGATATTTAAGAACTCTGTCCTCATGGTCCAGATACCCGATACCAGCGGTTTTAGAATGTTTTTAGATTTATTTATTTACCAGCAAACGTAACCGATAGCATTGTAATATGAGACACAGCAAAAACCTTTCCAAATTCAATTCTGAGATCATTTTTATTGAATTTGGACTTGCTGGGTGAATTGTCCGCAATTTTTTATTAATTTATGTATTCTGGACAAGAATGAAAGATCTCCCAAGATAAAATACCCAAAGGCGGGAAAAGGGATTTGAAATTAAAGTTTTTTTCTTCGACTTTCCAAGCGATGTATCAGAAAAAGAAAAACTGCAAGTTCCGGTTCAAGAAGAAAGCGAGGGAAAGTGAAATACTTTGGTTCACACGTCAAGGGCGTGTAGTAGGTAATACAATACCATTTAGTAGGGTGTCTCTGATAGTAAATCTTTTACGACAGATTTAAAAGCACTGTTTTCCTTAGGTAGGTGTGGAATAGGATTACTTATCATTTCATATCTTGTCACTTTTTCGTCTGCGAGCATCAAAAATCATGAACCACAATGGCTACACCGGCATGGTTTTGCACAAAAAAAAGTATCGCCCATTATGTCAAACTAGGTAGTCTAATGATTAGACGATTCGTTTATAATAGACTCGATTATAATAGATGTAAGAGATTCGGATCCCACTCCAGGCAAAGTCCTGACTTTCCATCTTAAGTCTAGAGATAGAGAAGACATACAATTAGTGGGATTTGCTGTCTAAATCAACTCTGATCCTCTTAAGATTATATGAAATCATTTTTTCACATTTAGTGTTTTTTTTAAACACGGTCGTTAAATTTCTTAATGTCGTAACAAATGTTAAAGCACGATAAGGAACAACGTTATCTATGCACAAATCCGCAGGTCAGGCGGAAGCATTTCAAATATTTTATCAGTGCTGTGTAGCGAGACAAGATTTCTAATCCTACTAATATTATAAACGTGAAAGTTTGTGAGGACGTTTGTTGCTCTTTCACGCAAAAAATACCGAATGTATTTTGATGAAACTTCACAATAATATAGCTTGCATATCAGAATAACACATAGGATATAATTCATAAAGATATATCCAAAAAATCTATCTCGGGTGAACCGCGGGGCGCAGCTAGTACTTTCATATTTGTTACCAGCTTACTTCTTTATTTTAAGCAAGGGATATTTTGATTAGAAGCTCAGGAGTAATCTAATATGAACACTCAATATTCATATCATTTATTGTTATTTCATGCATGCAGGTATATTTTTCTTAGGTGTAGTATCATTAAAACCCTGTCAGGGCACACCAATGTTTGGGTTCGTTCTTGATAGATTGTTAACTTAATTATATACTTCAATAATTGTTTGTGTGAAAATTACACGAAAATAAAATATCCCAAGCAACAGCCATTTAATTATTTTGCTAAGATTTTTGGCAATTTGTCTACTTGAAGTTGAGATTTTGGTAACAGAGTATGCAGTCAAAACGTCATGATTATTATTTATTATAGTTGTCTTACGATAAAATATTTTTATTTTGATTGATTTCTTTACTTGAGCGCAAAAAATAGTTATATTATGTATTTTTTATAAACTTATAATTATATAAATGTATCTTGGATTGAAAGTTTTAAAATGGCTTTTAAATTTTCAATGGACCACATCGTTACATAGAAAACAAACCAAATAAGCAATAAAACATCGAAGTTTCACCATTAACTCTCAATGATTCACCGTTCACACATTCATATGAAATACCACCTTCTTTGTATAAAAATAAAGCATACTTTGCATAAACACTATCCTACTTAGACATATTATAAACAAATACCGAAGACAATGCACAACGCTGATTGAAAATACTTACACATCTCATGCATTTTTCATCTGATCATTGATGCATTGTGGGATGCTCACAGAAAAACATGGGAATCGGTTTCACTATTGAAAGTGCATAAATTAAATTAGATTTCACTACACACTGTCACAGTAAATCAAGATACACCATTACTTTTTACAGAAATGATAAATAAAATTGAGCCCAATAAAATCCCTTAGTCGACACCTAATAATTTATCCGGTTAGCCTTATTACGTGTGGCGCACGTCCACCTTTTCGTGGGCGGTCTGACTGTATAACGTGTACTAGCGAAATCAAGCAACAGAGCCGCGCCGACCCCTCACTTAAAAACCGTTAGCAGCGATGACTACTCAGTCCAATGCCTCTTGAAAGTCTGAATATCGTTTCCCTCTGGGAATTCAACGTGCAATGGTTGCGTTGCGATCGTTCGGACTGATTTTTCTAATTGGATGTGCGTGATGTAGTAATGGGTATCGGAATGGAGGGACTTGTTTATGTTCCATGGTGTAGCACGCGCCTTGTACCGTATGTGTTGATTACACCTGAACAGGTGTTTATCCTTTACGTTATTTATGCTTCACTTTTTTAGATCTATTGAGATTGAGACCTGGCTTGGTTGAAGATCTATTTAGATTGCTTCAACGAACAAGTCAAAGACCTCTACGAAGATGATTACAGATTAGATTCAATTAAAGATTCTAATCTCTACTATTCTGGTGTGGGGTTTAAGCATAATTTATCTCTTATCTTTATAGGAGTTCATGGCTTTATAAATGAAATAATTGCTGCCAATAAATAAAATCAATTAAGGAAATGGCTATTAGATTGTCGGATAACTTTGGCAGTAAAACAATAATTAAACTGATTGCTAGAGTCTGATAAGTCAAGGTCATTGAAATCTTTATAGAATAGAGATACTTGTACCCGCGGCTACGGATACTTTTTTCCTAGATATCAATTTATAGGTGCTCCTGAATTAATCTATCCAAACATTATCCGCTCAGACACGTAAAAATGTAATAGACAGACAGAGTAGCAATCTAGCTTCTAGTATTAGTATCGAAAAGAAAGAATGGATTAGCGACCGAAATGTTTTAACAGTACCTAAGTAAAAAAATATCTAGAGCGCAAAATTCATCAATACAATGTCAAAACAGACTTCGTCTCGAATGCTAATTATTCGCCTGAGTAACCAATTGTGACATCACGCATTGTCTCCTAATGACAATAATGCATCAACTAGTTTAAATTTTGCTGCTACTTTGCCTGTGTTTAATTATAATAAACTACATTCAACTTACAAGCTTTGTAACTTCAACTCTTTCTATGAACATCTAAGATTATTCTGCAAGAAATGTGGAAGAGAGAGTAGAGCTAGATATACTCGTAGGGAGACAAGCATCCCAAATACGCAAGCACCTATTCAATTTCTGCTACAAATATCACAATAGGCCCTCCAAATATATAAATATTCCTCTCCAAAAGTTGTCATATCTGTCATGAGTTGTGGCGGTGCCGTCACGGCAGTCAGTCAGCCATACTCAGACAAGAAGTTTATGTAAACATAAGTACTTTTTAAATCAAGATAAATGATTCAGATTATGTCATAGAATGCATTGTCTATGGTTACTGCCATTTTTAAAAGCGGAATGTAGAACAAATTACTGTTTTGAATGCATTGTGTCATCGAGTAATGCGATGTCGTGGCACTATCCTACTGATATAATATCTCGGCAGAGTGTATAGGTACATATATCGGGATAGGTATATTATTTGTTTCACTTATGGGCATATTGGGGTAATGTGGTAATGTTAATGAATCTTTATACTTATGTATATAAAAATCTATTGCTGTTCGTTAGTCTCGTTAAAACTCGAGAACGGCTGGGCCGATTTAGCTGATTTTGGTTTTGAAATGTTTGTCGTCGTCTAGGGAAGGTTTAAACGGTGAGAAAACATGGTAAATTGCGCAGAAATTTCCACGCGGGTGAAGCCGGGGGGCGCAGCTAGTATATAACTAAATATTCTGTGAAAATTGCGAGCAAAAAATTTTGTTTGTTGTATCGGTGCCCCCAAAAATATTTATATTCTGTTTTTTAGTATTTGTTGAAAAAGCGGCCATAGAAATAAATCATCTGTGAAAATATCTACTGTCTAACAACTACGCACGGTTCATGAGATACAGCGGCCTGATGACAGACACGGACGGACGGATAGACATCGGAGTCACAGTTGTCTTAGTTATAGGGGGGGGTCCCGTTTACCCTTTGTAAAAAAGTGTGATTAGTGAGAACTGGGGCTGTTAGTGCACGACGCTCTACAATTCACAAATTCATATCTTGATGGAACAACAAATATTTCATGCAAGCATGCATGACGGAATATTTGCATGAATAAACAAATAGATATCGATCTTTGCGTTCCAGTTTTGGGACGTATAATATTAAAGAGGTTTAACACTTTGAGTGCTGAAATCACACGGTATGTGTTTTCTACAAGTGACTACTATGCGTAAATCCACACTAGCGTAGCGGCTGAGAAAATACAGATCTTTGTGACTCAGCACAGCCGTAATATATTTCGAACGGAAACGCATGTGCGGCGCAACACAACCGCTGTGTAGAGCGGCAGCATGAATTTTTTAGGTCAAAAAAAAGATCGCAGTCGTCGAAAAAAAATCGCAGTCAAAGTGTTAACATTCCTGAGCGTTGGGCTGTCGGAGTTTTTATGACAGATTTCAGACGCATACAAAAGACTTACGAAAACGGAAAACATTTGTGTTTCCATTTTTATCCCAATCAAAAAAAAAAAAAAAACACTACATAGTATAAAAAAGTAGCTTCTCGCTGTCTGTTTGGCCCTATGTATGCTTAGATCTTTAAAACTAGGCAACGGATTTTAATGCGGTTTTTACCATGCTTTTATTAGCTTCACCTGTATGTATCATGAAAATCAGTGTTTTTGCTTTTAGCAAAAAATATCGCTGAGCCATGGCCTATTTGTTGTACTGCGGCACACACAGGTTTACCTACAGTAAGTACTTTAGTAGCCATTTTAATTGCTCGTTTTATTAATTGTTTTATGGTAATTTAGTTTAATATTGTATCTTTCTCTTTGTTATTTGTATGTGTGTGTTATTTGTACCAAATAAACGTTTTATCTATCTATCTATCTATGTATGTTTGTTTGTAACCGATTCCTTTGGACTCGATTTTGACCCACTTTGAACGGTCAGATTTCATTTAAACTTATTAATAACCGATAACAATACAATAATTTGATAAGATTAAACTAAAAAATAGAATATAAATAATAGTCATCTAATTAGTGACGAAAATGAATGGATTAACTAGATTTCACTGTCCTTCTCTACTATCTAGCGAAACCACAGCCTACAACATAAGATTAAATTCATCATCATCATCATCATCAGCCTATATCAGTCCACTGCTGGACATAGGCCTCCCCCAAAAATTAAAAAAGAAAAAAGATTAAATTAAAAAATAGAAAATAAATAATAGTTAAATAACTAGATACTGATAGGAGTAGCGACATTGAAGAAATATTTTCAGAAAGCACCCCACGCTTTTTTACCTTAAAATAATTTTATATTTATCACTCTTATTCATAATTTGAATTATTATAAAAATATTTTCTACTTTTTAGTTCGGTTTATTTATAAAAGCGTGTTTTTTTTAAACTATTATTTATTTAATATAGAGTGATTCAAGAGGAATGTTTATAAACCATTTAACACATAGATTTCCACGCGAGCGAAGCCGCGGGGCTCATCTAGTAAATAAATAATGGGCTTAAGTTTTGCGGAAATTAATCGTGAATCCGACACAACACCGAGAGAAACGCAAGTAAAGCCAGTAGCAACAACAGATAGCTACTTAATCAAGAACAAGAAAAGGAGTCATTATACACGCTAGGTACGCTATTGTTTGGTAGTCGATGCGTTAAATTGGCGCTTAGGAGCCAAAGGATTTGCTCTACTTAACTGAAATTGACGTGACACACACTACGGAAGACTAGGTACTTATACGCACTCGGTTCTAGAATACAAGATATTTTTTGTAAACAAAGGACTTAACAATACCAAAAAAATATAACGGAGTCACCCGAGTGACTCCGTAAAAGGAGCAAAAAGTTATTTTGGGAGTGATTTGCATAGAAGTTGATATCAAACTAGCTGAGCTATACTCGGAGTTTCTTTGTAGGATAGGATTCGTAACCAATGATGTTTATCTAAAATCTCATTGTTCGTAACGAATACATCCGATAGAGAACCAAAGTTATCGACATAGCTCTAAGCAAGCTGAAATGGCAGTGGGCCGGCCATGTCTCGCGAAGAACCGACGGCCGCTGGGGACGTGTTCTTGAGTAGAGACCACGACTCGGTAAACGTAGTGTAGGACGTTCTCCGACCAGGTGGGATGACGACCTGCGAAAGACTGCAGGTAGATGCTGGATGCGGCAAGCTGAAGACAGGGCGCTATGGCGCTCATTGGGGAGGCCTCTGTCCTGCAGTGGACTAGTGTTGATGATTTCAAACTAATATACCCACTAAATGCCATTTCCATAAAGGCCAACACCCTCCAGCAAGCCCAGTATTGTATGAACATGACGGCATACCGTGTAGGCGCCAGCAGTGGGCCAACTTGCGAAACTGATACACTTTTTACAACCCACACAGGTTATTAAAGCTTGCACGGACTTTGTAGCTTTATAAGCTCGTTACTTGCGGGAAGTGAGAGTATTTGGGTATTTGTGCGAGACATAAATAATACATGATTTTTTTACTTATAGGTTTGTATGGAAAGCGGCAGAATAGCGATAAATGTCAATGCATTTTGCGATTTCGTGGAGGAGTTAAACCTCTTTTGCTTGCCACCTTATTTGACACTCATTATAGCACAACCTACAACAACATAGGCTGATGATAGTACAACCTTAGGATGGTATAGGATAACCAACCTACCTCTTTATTCACGGGTGTGACTTAACTTCACTCAAACCTTAAGTTTAAATCAACAGCACACCTTTTCAAATATTACAGATAGACGAAGCAATAGTTTCGCAATTAGTTTCACAATCAGACATTCACCTATCGATGACGCTTATTGTATTTCACACGTTTGTAATGCCTACTTTCAATTCCAAGAACATTACCTATTATGCCTAAGAAAAATACGTCCTGCGTCGGTTTTACCGGCAGAGTACTATCTCAAAGTCTTCAAATCCCGAGTGAATAATTCACTTCTGGGAAAGTGTGCTCTGTCATAATAGGCCACATCTTCACTTCACTACATACATATTATGTAGTATGCAACAAAGTCGCTTCCCGCTGTCTATCTGTCCCTATGTATGCTTAGATCTTTAAAACTACGCAACAGATTTTAATGCGTTTTTTTAAAATAGATAGAGTGATTCAAAAGGAAGTTTTATAAATTATTTGACACAAAGATTTCAACGCGGACGAAACCGCGGGCCGCACCTGCAGCAATAATAAGTGAGACAGTGGTCAAACATTTTTAATTTTAAAAAAAGTACCTCAGTGGTTTTAGGTTATTTTTATTTGACTTTCACAAACATGATAGGTTCAAATGTTTTCACTGTAATTTTGTACTCCAATAGCCTTTATTAATCTATAATTGATCAGCATTACATCACCAAACAATGGCAGCTTTGTATTAAACAGGTAGACCGCGACCAAAACCCTATCTTTTAATAATGACACGATCTGAAATTAATGCTTTGGCAGGATGGGAATGGCTCAATTTGGACGCAGGAAATAGCAAACAACGGATGGATAAGCACTTAAGCACTGATATGAACACGGAATGGATACAAACACGGACTGGATATTCAAATAGCTAGTGGCCAGGAGGATATGCAATAGACTGCCGATGGTGGATGCGACTGAAGTATTATAAAACCCTATCTTTTAATAATGACACGATCTGAAATTAATGCTTTGGCAGGATGGAAATGGCTCAATTTGGACGCAGGAAATAGCAAACAACGGATGGATAAGCACTTAAGCACTGATATGAACACGGAATGGATACAAACACGGACTGGATATTCAAATAGCTAGTGGCCAGGAGGGTATGCAATAGACTGCCGATGGTGGATGCGACTTAAGTATTATAAAACCCTATCTTTTGACAAGATTCTGACAAGTTCTGAAATTAATGCTTTGGCAGGATGGGAATGGCTCAATTTGTTGGACGCAGGAAATAGCAAACAACGGATGGACAAGCACTGGATGAGAACGCGGAATGGATACCAACACGGACTGGAAAGCGTAAGGCTACGACACCGTACAATACAACAGACAGGCGCTATGACGCTCATTATACGAGTAAATAATAAATAAACTAGTTATTGTTCCAAAGAGTTGCTTATAGCTAAAACATTCATTTAACGCTAAACTTAACGTTAACTTACTACAATCTAAAATCATACTAAAACATTGGTGAAATGGTTGTCTTGCTTAATTATAAGTACAGTGATTTATCCTTTTTAGACATTTGTTCAAAATCGCAATACAAGCTTAGATTTTAATAAGTATTAGGTAGTTTACATTTTGCAAAAGAGATGCATAGCTTGCTAGTGACTTCTACCCCCCGTATTGGGGAGGCCTATGTCCAGCAGTGGACTTATATAGGCTGATGATGATATACAATACAAACTGGGATGGCGAGAATCATCTTAATTCAATTAAATCTTTGAGGAAATATTTATACAATTGTATTGTCGAACCTTGATCAAACGAGATTTGCTAATACACGAAGAAACGAAGAAAAAACCAGATGAAGTAGTTTTCATTAAATCGGCTTTGTTTTTGAGATGGTAACATATAATTTTTGATGAACAAAAAATATAAGTATAATTATTTTTTAATATGACATATAACTTTTTAACCACTAACTTTTATAAACATCTAGGGCCCAAGTGCTTGAGAAGAAAAATCAGCTCGATGGTACCATGACATTGCATTGTCACCAAACTTGCATACTCGCAAGTACGCTCAATTTCAGCAAAATCGGTTGAGGTTAACTGCTCGAAAATTCCGTTGCAAAATGTATCCCACACATACTAATACAGGGCCAATAGAAGCTTGTAAAAATACATCAGATTCCTTCAACCACCGTTTATTACTCAGCCATAATCCACAAACACAAACAAAGTTACACAAACGCGTTAGATATTATTAGATTAGAAACTCTACATGCGTTTTAAACATTGTTTTAGTTACGTTTTAAACCACTCATTTAACACAAAATTACCTTCTTATCCAACGGAAAAAACGGTTACCCCCTTTCTTTCCGCTATTTTTCTTCTTCTTCCCCATTATTACGTTCTAAACATACAACACTGGCACTTTCGTCATATAAACACAACACTGTCTATGGTCACAATTCAAAAATAGAACGTACTGTACGATGGCACTCACAGCACTGGCCACTTATCAATAGAAAGTTTTGATTCTTTATTTGAACGATGACTTATTTATATTTAGAACGGACTGTCTCTGGCATGTACAGGACTCTAATACTTGGGCTCTACAAATTAAAAACTGTTAGCATTAATCTAACTCTGGAAGGAGTCGGATTCCAAATTCTAGCATAGTGAAATGTTAACCACAAAGAAAACAAGGAGAGGAAAAGCGAAAACAATATTTACAGGTAGAAACGCAGCCTAATATTTACCAAAAAGTCCGCAAGTAACTCAGAAAATTAGGAAAAACTCATTTGGAAATATTTGAATCTCGAATGAGGTGCACGATGGGGTGCGCGCGCGCCGGTACTGGCGCGTGGCCACGTTCAAATTTAGAAGCTAAAAAAAAGCAAAACACGCTTGCTGGATGCATATTGCGAGAAATGCATGTGTCTGCTTATTTTTGTAACTGCTAGAGATCAATACGATAGGAAATGATACGTTTTCATACGTAATATACAGAGAAAGATCACAGATAGACATTATGTCGATATTAGAGAAGGCAGCGAAGAGATACGTACTAATTCTACTTTAGTAATGAAAGACTGGAAAATTATAGAGCACGTGGTTGATGATTTTCCTAAGAGACCAACGAACTACGAGAAATATATAAACAGTTTCTATCTAGTTTGGTTCACGTGGCTTATTTTATAGTTAAGTAACTCAAAGAAACAAACAATAAGTACCTACGTGATAACTATTTTAATGAACACCTGACATGTAAAATGATTTTACCAATAAATTGATTTCTGTAATTTGGTAATTTTATAGCTGAAAGCGATATACCAATATACAACGTTTCCAAGTAAATAAATAACGTACGACAATAAATCTTTATGTAATAAATAACATACAATACATACAGACAGTTGTTAGACAGAAAGGATGACAATAGTGAATGCTGAAGCCAGTAGAAATTATGTCCTAACTCAATGACAAAGAGACCACAAAACTGCTAAATCTCAACACAGAAACTAGTTATATCCTCAGCATAACGATGGTTGCTTTCACATTTGACATGGCCATTAACACAAGTGTAAAAAGAACAAAACAAGCAGACAAGACAGACGGGATCAAATCAATGCAGAGTCCAACAAAGATAGCTGTGAACAAAATGAGAACTAAGCATCGCTCGCCGGTTGAATTCGAAGATAGCACTTCTTATCGAACCTACATCATTATCAGGGGGTTTGATTCAGTTAGTGATCTATTTACTTACCTAATTCCAATTTATTATCCTATTGCCTGAAATTGAATAACTTTATTGTCAAACTTATTAAATTTTATTCAGCTGACTCTCAGCTAATAACACATCTATACAAACCTTTGTGGTTTCCTTCGTGTTATTTTTAAGCTTTTTTATGTAACAATATCTTTAAATTGGTAAATAAATTAAAAAATTATAATTCATTACTTATAGCGGAAGACATGACAGCAAAGAAACTAATGAACCGTTTAAAGCTAAAAAAATCTATCGACCTCTCGATGGCTTTTAATGAATCAAAATGTCGTTATGACGAGCAATAACCAAAGAAAACTGATAATTCCTTACATATAAAACTTAATTTAAATGAAACAAAACACGAAAGTACTGGAAATAATGGGATCTAGAAGTGGTGTAATGGATGAAGTACTGAGTTTCTGGCCCGTGTATAAAATATGATATTTAAAATATAAAATATGAGATTTAGGCTTCAATACCACCAATTTTACTTTATTTAACCTATTCGTGACATCTTTTGTATTATTTGATAATTTTGTATTTTTTATAATGTAGAATAGAATCTTTATTTGTAGTATTAACAAATTTACTCATTACTATTTAATTTCTTTATGTATAATATTGATTTGATTTTTAAAATGTGTGATTTTAGTTTAGTAGAATATTGGGTAATTTCACAGATATCTTGACAAAACTACACTGAATCACTGGTCTAAATCTGCCTGGTGTGGGGACAAGGGATTAAACAAACTTATACGTATGGGTGCATGTGTTTTATATCAGTGTGGAAGGGTGCTACGAGTATGTTCTTCGTCTTTTAGGACATAACGTAGTTTAAAAGTGTTGAGAAAGATCGAAGATAAAAGAGAATCGTTTGATTAGACCTGTGGAAATTACGGAGCATATATATTTTATAAACTGACTAGTTTCTTTTTCCTTGATAAGTTAGTAAGTAAAAAGATTTTAGTTAGATTTTAAAGAAGTGAAGATTATATCGCTATGATCTTTGAAATCTCGAAAGAAAACTCTACGACACAAAGGACATAAAGTTGTTTAAAAGTTTTAAGTTTAGAAAGATCTAAGATAAAGAGAGTTTGAGAATGATTTGAATCTGTGAAAATGACGGATATTTTTTAAACTAGAGTCTTCCTTTTCCTGGATTAAAAACCGTTGCCTTTTTAGCCACCTATAAGATAGAATGAATGGATTAAAAGAAATAATAAAAAATATGGCAAGAAAGAAAAGAGTTGCTCTCAACAGAAATAGAATAAATATAAATTCAGATTAACTTTGTCAAAGTAAACATAACGTAGTGGGAATAGGTATTTGCGAGATTTCAAAGATCTAAAAGATTAGAGAAAACTAAACATAACATTAGGAACGCAAGGCAAGCCCAAACAAAATGATGTAACTAATTCTTGGGCACATGCCAAAACCACCTGACCTAAAGTTTGAACACGGAAATGACCAATGGAAATAAAATTTAGCGATGAGAAATTTTCAGCCTCTTCATCCATGTCATGATGTGAATCATCATATACTTACTAATATTATGTAAGGAGGTGGCACTTGTAAGTTTTGTTGTAATGGATGAAGTACTAAATTACTGGCCCGTGTATAAAATATGTTAGTAATCTAGCTATATGGCTTCGATAGGGGATTTGTTGGTGCTAATAAGCAACGATGAGAAAATAGGTGAAGATATAATTTTTAGGCGTACTTACGAGTACGTAAGCTAGGAACAGTTTCTTATGAATTATGGTATACATGGAAAAAGCTAATAATTTGAACGATCTATGAAATGTAAACCAACGTTAACAAAACATGGAATGAGAAACATGACTAAGACAAATACTCGAGGCAAGAAAATTAATAGTTTGCACGATCCAACCAAACTTTACAGATTCTAAAAACAGTCTTCATTTAATACTCAAGTATGCAGAAATCACAACAAAGTCTCTAAAGGGTCATAAAAACCAATTTAAGGAGAACTCTACATCCAATATAAAGTTAAGCGGAAGAAATACTACGCAAGAGAGAGCCTAAAGAGATCTTATGTTACTAACAACAAGACACTTTCGCGGGTCGACGAAAACGAAATGACATGTGCCGCTCCATTTAAAACACTTCCTGTTCTGTTATCAAACTTTTGAATCACTGGCAGCTTACAAATCATAAGACAGACATCTGTCAAAGTCAAACAAAAGAGGCGCGCTTTCCCAAAAGCAATTGAGTTTTTTTTTAATTAAATGTCACCGTAAATATGCCGAGCGCTGACAATGAGTCCTGTAGCGTCAGATCATAGCAAATTCAACGCGTCAACTGACCGAAATACATTTTTGTATGAATTCACACGAAAATACGAGCAATTCGGGAAGTCTTTTCCAATTATAGATCAAGATGAAACTGCGACAGTATAAGCAAGATCCGCGTATAAAACGCGACGTTACGAAATGGGAAAGTCGCGACGGATTTCTGGGTTTCATCATGGATAATGTTTCAAAGCTACTAATAAACGGTAGTTTGGTTAATTAATCTGCATATTTATAGTCTGTCTGGACAGAGCTGAGTAGGTCTGGCGACTCATTTAAAATTACGATTTAATTCGAAAATTATTCCTTTCATGCCAAATCCAATTCCATACTACTCAAGACTCTTCTACTGTCTCTAGACTCTTTGAATTTTATAGTTTAGTGATTGGTTGATTACTCCAGAACAAAGTTCGGATCCTCTACATTCACACATTAAAATTATTTATTTATTTATACTTTTTGCACGAAAAACATAACACAAAACTTATTCTTGAAAATTTAAACAAAGGCGAACTTAACCCTAAAAAGAATTCTCTTCCAGCAAACCTTATTGGGAGAGAGAGACAAAGTGAAGAGAGAAGTGGGTACATTTAAAGTAAATATTGATCCATTATTTTTACGGAAAGCACCACAATGCATGTATTTTTTTTTATATTAAGCCAATTAAAGAAACAGTAATCATTTGGTCTATTCAGCTTACAGCTGGCGACGACAGCTCAAAACCGAAATGCTCGGAGTAGTCGAAGGTGACCAGTGACCAGGGTCCACTTTGGGTCGCTGATTCACAGATGTAACTAAAACCTGTTCTCTTTTGGGACTTAGTACCAAATCATGCATGTCTAATCCCCTGGTAAAATGACTCAATAGTTCCCAAACCTAAACCGGCAAAGTACAGAATCACCTTGGCAAACGACTTTGCGAAATCTCAAGGTATATCGTAAATTACCTTGCGCCGGCGCAGCTGACTAAACTCAACGCCCCGTCTTCAGGGTCGTCTGGAGACGTAGGTAATTTTTGTGAATTTATTTATTTAACACTAGCCTCTATCTACGGCTTATTTCGAACATTAAATTACTATGTATAAACCTACGATTATGTATATCAGCTATCTAATATCTATAACACAAGGCCTTTTAATGTTAATGGAATTATTACTAATTCCATTTAATCGATTAACCATAATATAACAATTGTATCGTCTCAGAATTACTTAGAATTTTACTTCTGACTAGCGGACCTTCCCGGCTTCGCACGGTTTTAGTACGGATCCCTAACTTTTTTGAAAATATAATATAGCCTATGTTTACCGGGGATAGTGTAGCTTCCCAACGGTGATTGTTTCAAACCGCCCAGTAGTTTCGGAGCCTATTCATTACAAACTAAAAAACAAACAAAAAAACAAACCTAGTATAGTATAGATGAAAGAAACTACTTATAGGAAGCGCGTCAAAAGCATCAATGTCAAAAAAAATCTATCAATCTCTCCCGTGGAAATAGCACCGCAAGCACCTATCTTTATTCTAGATTCTAGAGGTTATTTTATGCTGGGCTATTCTATGACGCTACCATTGTCATAGTAAATCGATTGGTTAGTAGAATTCGACCCGAGGTTTGGCTTGGCTTGGAGCAACATAAAGAAGAGTCAGAGCAATCAGCGGTTTAAAAAAAAACCAGTTATATTTTCTAATCTATTAATCAAGGCCTAAGCCAGTGCCCATTTTTGAACGAAAATATCCTCCACCCACATATTTTACGACCTACGCATGATTATCATCGTTAAAGGATAACTCAAGTTTATTGCCGTGTAAAAAATGATATGTTGGTCTAGTTCTGTTGTCTCTAATATCTCAAACAAAAAAATATGTAAAATTATACATTTAATGCTTGCTAGACCAGACACAGAATCATCTATCCCCGAGCTTAGCAGAGCTTGTGTTATGGGCAGTAAACATATTATAATCATCAGCCTATAGCAGTCCACTGCTGGACATAGGCCTCCCCCAATGAGCGCCATAGCGCCCTGTCTTCAGCTTGACGCATCCAGCATCAGTAAATATATACATAAAACTGATTATTTATTTCTTCTTTACTAATTATTATAAAGAGGAAAGGTTTGATTTTTTGTTTGTTTGTTTGTAACGAATAGGCTCGGAAACTACTGGACCGATTTGAAAAGTTATTTCACCAATTGGAAGCTACACTATCCCCGGTGAACATAGTTGAGGCTATATTATATTTTCAAAAAGTTAGGGATCCGTACTAAAAGAGCCGTACTGCGAAGCCGGGAAGGTCCGCTAGTTAATTAAAAAAATAAATGAAAATAGCGATTTTAAACCCTCAGCTAATCGTTTCTTATATTTAAGCTTAGGAAGATATTTTTAGCTTAGTATGCATATTGGCATATATACAGACAGACAAACAATAGTTTCCACAGCTTTCTATATCGTGAAAAACTTTAAATTCGCTTCATCCTTAATCATGTATATACGACGCAACTCTAGTTCTAAAAAACCCAAAGAAAAAACGACAATCAGGAGTGAGTTCTGAATATTAAAAAACATTCAAAATCCAAGAATTAATCAACACTGAAACAGAAAGAATAAAAAACTTGGCGTTGTCTATGGTAGATAATTCGACAGTTAGTTATCTTATCAAATGTTAGCCTTTGACAGGATTTGAGATGATTTTTTAGTGGTATATAATATCTCACTCAACTTACGAGTAATAAATCTCTTACAATAAAATCCTAGGAACTTCTAAATCCTACAGAATAACAGACATTAAGGAGCTCAGTAGATTTATTATTGCCATTCGAAAACCAAAAATAAATCGCTGACGAAATAAAACAAATAAAAAAATGACGCATTGTCTATGACTAGGCTGCAGCTATCATGCCAGTGCAGTTTTGGCGGCGCTCCAATTTCAAACTTAGCGGGATCGTCGACCTATGATATTTCTTTCTTTTATAACGTCTGCGAGTGGAATAGTTTAAACACTGTTTATTTACTACCTTTGATGGGAGATTATGAGATATCTTATTTATAGACATTATATGAGATATTAAGAATGATGTACCTGTCAGTATAAATAACATAGCCTAACAGGCTTTAATTCCATAACTAGGGTTATTTCTAATCACCATAAAACATTAATAGCCGCGTGTATTTTTATCGTTGGTCGATGACGACTTAAGACTTTACCTACTTAGGAATCTAGCATGGTGTGTTAATCTAGCAACACTTTTATCCACACTCACAGAAGAACACGAAAACCACTAGTGACATATTCACATGACCGAGACCACAATAATGCCTTAATGCTATGATGATCCTTCCTAACGAACTTAGAATCGAACTTAGATTGCAAAATACAAGGTATAATCACTACCATAGTTCAAATTTTCCCGCTTTATCTTCACGAAAAATAAAACAAATACATTGTCTATGTAACAGCCAGAGATAGACAATCCAATAAAATAAGCCCGATTTTAAATTACAAAATTCGAACGCGAATCGCGCGTGCTTATTTCGCGCCAATCGATAACTGCATCAAAAATCCTGATTCTACAGGACTATGGTGGCATGGCGTTGAAATTATAAAAGGTAATGTATTATTTATAGATTAAATTATGATTCAAGTTGTGTCTATCGTCCAAATTTGTATTTGTGGAACGTGCGGTACGGTATTATCGAGGTCGATCTAAAAATTGATTTATCGATTAGGTAGATTTATAGAGAGATCCCGTTATATTCAGCCTACCTATTTATCCAACAATTGACATAATGTGTAGAGGTAAACCATACCATCATACTTAGTAAGGATATATCGTGCATATAATTAAGGATACATCCACAAACACCATCCACTGTTTAATTTTCATGGTAATTTTTATGAGTTAAATACTTTTTTTTTTTAAACGAAATCCTCTGTCCCATTACTTAGTTATTGTCACTTATTATACTTTCTCAGATATTACCAATTTATTTAACCTATTTAATAACGAGTGGGTCTTCCTTGCTGAGGACCGAAATGAGTGGAAGGAAGCCTTTACCATTACCCTGCAGTGGGACCCTCCGGGCTAATACGACGCAGGTGGTTGTGGATTTGATTTTAGATAATGCTGTATTGATTGTCCAGCAGTATTAATTTAATCATAAAAATATTTTCTGCATTCTACAATGAATAAAACTTTCCTACACCTCATTTTTTATTTATTTAAGGGCTTTATCATTTAGCGATAACATCGCCCATGGAAACCGTCAAAAATATACTTAATTCTTATATACTACAGTGACACAATGAAAATCAAACATATTGCTAAAGTAAACCTAACTCGAATAATTAAATTAAAGACACAATATCTAAAAGGGTCCTTCCATCATGCAGTAACAATAAATATTCAAGGGCACATGCAATTGACCGGCACAATATGTGCAGGCTGTCTTACTCATTAGGCCTAAAGACATTGATGCATCCTGTCTCTATTGTTTTTATACGATCATGGCGCGTGCTAACTTCCTGCGATGGATTATTTTCTTTATAGGCACTAAAATGTGTATTGTTCTATATACTCGTAGAAATACGAAAGATATAGTAATTAACATGGCGTGAAGTCACAAACATTCATACATCCATAACACTTTTGAAACTATCATGGTTATTAACACAAAAGTCACTTATAACTAGATATTTACCATGATCTGATTTTTGAGTTTTTCAATATTTTAGAAACATTGGAAAACTCAAAAATGTTTTTTTTTTTATAAGTTAATTTTTATTTGTTACTAGCTGCTCCCCGCGGCTTCGCCCCCGTGGAAATCTATGTGTCAAATTGTTTAAATGATAAAAAGACTCCTGGTTCTAAGCTACCTCTCCACCAATTTTCAGCTAAATCGGTCCAGCCGTTCTCGAGTTATAAGTGTTGTAACAAACACGACTTTCTTTTATATGTATATATAGATATTATAAGTGACTTTTGTATTCATACATCCATCCATCTAAAATTCTAAACTAAACATCTAAACTTTCGGATATTAGTGTGGAGTAAGAGCGTAAAAAAACTTGTTTTTGAATCAAGATACTCACGGCGAAGTTTAGCGAGGTACGACATTGCAGGGGCTGGACAGTGAATGCATGCACTTGAATCATTTTCAAATACGATAAAATGACGTCACAGGGTCATACCAAAGAAGGAAAATAGACTAAGCCTGAATCAGGAAAACTATAGTCTCATTTTCAGGGTCAATAACAAAGTAAATTACAATTTAATATATTTTTATTTATCAAGCTGGTTACTAAGGTGTTTATGAAAAATTTTCAAATTTATTATTCCCAATACCCGTACCGCATGCCCAGCGTAGGGATTATAGGCCCCCTTGCATATAAAAACAACAAAAAAAATATTAGCTACTTAATTTAAATAAAATAAATGCATGGATTGAGTCCATTGCAGTTATTTCTGGGCTTTTTACAGATAATAGATGTAAAATAATAATAATAATAAATATTGCTGGACAATTCACACAGCATTAAAATGATTATGCACATAATCAGTGCACTGCATATAAAATAAATATAGCTGAAGCATAATCATGATATAGTTCTGTGGATAATAGCACCTACATTATCTCTATATAAGGCAGACAAACATACAAAACTAGTTTCCCGTTCTTGTTTTGCTTATTATGTATTTTAATAACTTAAGAACTTGGCATGTGCGTTAATAAGCTTGTAGCATCACATATATCTACATTGCAGGTCATTGCCAACATAAATTAATGTTATCAAAAACCAAAAGAGGTTACCCAAGGGGATCAAATAGGTGTACTACCTTAATCATATCTAAAGCCAATATAATGGCGACTATGGATCTTGGGGTTCAGAATCACCATATATATAATCAACACATTATGTGGCATCCTGTACACATACTAAATGTTTATTTCAATGTTACTGAATAGGTACTATATCATATTTTGCAAAGTATATAAAATTAATGTTTCCTTGACTCCAATTTTGGTCAAACAAGTAGGTTTTATATAATAAGATATAACGCGGATTCACTTCATAATGTAAGCTAGCAATTTAAATTAAATATTTTTTTACTTATAATAATTCTAAGTTAGGAATATTTTACTTCGTCTGATCTTTTGAGTCAGAAATATGGATATAAAATCTATAAAATCACTATAGCGATTTATTGATTTGTAAACAATAGGTAGGTACTCACGTTACGGGAACCACTACTTTAGGAGGCTTTTTGCGTCGAAATAAATCCACGCTGAGTTTTTACCACTACAATAAATTACAATGTCTAAAAAGCTACACTTGGCTGGAAAATTTTACTTAGTTTTTTTTATGTAAAATTACCGAAATACAATGAATTTTTCAACAATCACCGCACACAAACACGATTCGTTCGTTCTCAAGATTTTTGTCGATTTGTTTGACCAAGATTTGACAAATTATAAGAACTGACTTGACTTTGCTGTCGTTGTACCCGATTTTGATTGATTGGTTTTGAAGACAGACAGAACCATTTTAGGAAGAAGTTGAATTTGAAAGTTCAACTTCTTCCTAGATGGCTCTGCATCTGGATTGACGCAATTCTGCCAGTGTCCGTCTCATGATAGCATCGCAAGCTTTCTTTAAGGGTAGCTCACTTGTATAGTTAAAAATATAGAAATAATATTTACAATAAAGAAAAACATTAACTGTGAATCAACAAAACGTACCACAAAACTACAAACAAGAAACTAAGAAAAAACAGTGCAATTAGCATGCAGTTTTCAGTTATTTTATAACTGAAAACTGCATGCTAATTACATTTACTATTATATAAAAGCATTAAGGCAAAAGATAGGTATACTAATTACAATTTTATAACATGTTTATATACAAATTTACATAAGGCATAGTTAATTTTAGGGGAGAAGCAAAGAGGTAAATATTAATATTAATAGAACATTAATCCGTTTTTTTTAAATGTATCAAATCCATATCATAAAAAAAACTAGTCAGGGGAGCCCCCTGACTAGTTTGTTCGCTCAATTCTATAGAATAAACGCTCACGCTGTTATGTTTAATAAGACCTTGATTTCGTTGTCCATACTAAAATTATCATGTCAGTCTATGCCTTTAGAGGTTCAGTACCATGCTATTTAACATATCACACGCGTTACAACGCGTGTTAAGGCGCAATTTAACGCGAATAAGGCCTTTTAACGAGTTATTTGCATTAAAATGCGGCTTATCCGCGCTAAAATTACCGTAATACCGCTGATAACGCGCGCTACGTTATGTGTTAAATAGCATGGTAGCCCCACTGAACCTCTAAAGGCATAGACTGACATGATAATTTTTGTATGGACAACGAAATCAAGGTCTAATTAAACATAACAGCGTGTGCGTTTATTATATAGAATTGAGCGAATGCACTATCTATTCTGAAATAATAAGAATATCTTCTGATAGATGAATTATAATATTTCAAAAATAAATAAGAAAATATATATATTTGTTAAATATAAAAATTGCGACAAACTTTTTTTCTGTAATTTACAATTTATTTGAGAATTACTCATGAGCTAGATTTTCAATGTAACTGCTAGGGGCGGCGATATCATTCGTCCGATGTTCGATCCGATTGATATTGATATGTAGGCAAATTTTATTATATTTTACACTCCTTACCGACACTGACAAAATTTTTGCAAAAAAGCAAGCGGCGCCATTAATAAAGATTTAAGAAGTTGGAGAAATTTAATTCTCTTTTCGTTTCCGATTTTTTGTACAATAGGTAGGTTCTTTCCTTTCCTTTGGTTCTTTCTTATTCTTTTTTCTCTTTTCTTTGTCGGTCGTTGTCTTCATTGCTGAAATGAAAGTCGTGCGTGCCCATCCTGAATAGCTTTCTGAGGCTTTCACGGTGACGGTGACGCTGATAAACCGCTTCCATTCCACACCACTCAGTCTTCGGCCGGCGCGGCGTAGGTAAGTTGAAAACGTTATAAAATGTAAAGGTAATTGATACTCTTTGCTTCCATTCTTTGTTTACTTATGGAAAAAGTGAATACCATAACTTTACTCTCATCTAGTGTTGCCTGTTGTTGGGTTTTTTGTGGTTTTGGTTAAGGGAGTTGTTATTGATATCACTAATCATTGGACCCACAGTATTCGAGGGACTGAAAAAAATATGGTAGATAATCAAACTAGAAGCAATATGGGTGCTTTGTGAAATTTATTCGTCCCGGACCATGAACAAATAATAATTAATTTTTTTTTAAATTACTTTTGTTGAACAGAAAAACAGTTTAATGATAACACTTTATTTCTTACGAGCTGACCTGGCAAATGTCGTTACTTAGAATCAGAGATGGCGTTGTATACGAAAAATGTAAGAGAAAACAAACTTTCTTGATATTTAATCAGTTATTACTAGGTATTTGGGTTGGAGATAAAAATTCTTTCCATCCAAAGGTTGCCTGGAAGAGATCGCTTCCAAGCGATAAGGCCGCCCATTGTACTTGTGTCATGTGATGTCTTTTTAATGATCTGTAACTGGTGTACAATAAAGTATTTTTTGACGACCGATGTGGCGCGGTGGGCGAAGGTCCGCCTGCGACGCAGGAGGTTGCCGGTTCGATTCCGGCCTCGGAACAATTTGTGTACGATCTGCAGATATTTGTTCCGGGTGTTCTGGTCGTTTTCTATGTATAATAATAAAAAAATATCCATCTATGTAATATATTGTATTATGTATATCAGTTATCTAGTACCCATAACACAAGCTCTGCTTACCATGGGTCTAGATAATGAAGTGTGAATTGTCTAGCATTATTTATTTATTTTTATATTGTATAAAACCAACAAATCAAATATACAAATTCAGTGCGAACAGCTGAACTTAATTTTTATATTTGATTTGTTAGTTTTTTGAGATAAAATATAGGTAATAACGATTTGATGATATTTTATAGTTATGTAACTTGTCTTGTGAGAGTTTATTAAAAAAAAAAGGTTAATAATCCACACAGCATCATCTAGCCCCAAGCTAAACAGAGCTTGTGTTATGGGTGACTGATATATTTATAAAAATACATTTAATATTTTTTATAATGCAGAGAATAACCAGATAATATATATCTGCAAGCAGATAGTACAAACATTTGTCCCATGGCCGGAATTGAACCCGCTACCTCCTGCCTCGCATGCGGTCCTTCGCCCGCCGCGCCACAGCGGTCATCTGTCATGTTTCTAACCTTAAAGAAATTAAATTTATCGAAATCTGAAAAAAAATGGCTAATGAAGGTTGAACTTATTTACCACCTTTTTAACTTAAAGGGTTTTAGAATTATGAAATCAAACCAATATCTGCTTTGTAAAATTTTTCATTTTTTTTTTCAGTTGCTTTAGCACAACTGCAAGGACGTCAGAAATAAGCAGTGTGAAATGCAAGGGAAAATAGCGAAAGCCATAACAAGGGCTAAGAATACACCTAAGAGGAAGAAATACCAAAAAAAATCTGTTGCTCTAAATTTGGCTGATGTTCTAGGCAACACAGAACTAGGGGATGATCAAGGTTCGTAAACAATCTGTTTGTATACTAGAGATTCACACTTATATTTTATCATCATAAATGTTTATGTCCATTATTTTCTATTCCAGTTTGCATGAATATTGCAGCAACACTACCTACAAAACCAAGGGTACCTACAAAACCAAGGGGAAGGCCTAAAAATTTAGACAAAGAACCCGGGAAAACACTTCCCAAAAGTAAAAATTTCACTACAAAAGAAATACAAGCTGCAGCCTCGATGTTGGAATACGCTTTGGGCATTTCGTCACAACCTAACAGCTGCTCTAGCTCCGTTGTCAGTACCAGATCAAATTTATCATGGACCAGAGACATATCTTCTTCTGAATCTAGCTTTTTATCCTACCCTGGTTTGACCTATATGACTGGAACAATATCCAACGACATCGTAATGTTCAATAATAAACTGCCTCAAATACATTTGGAAAAGTGTGCGCTACCAAAGGTGAAAGTCACTTCTGCACCCTCAAGTAAAATGACAAGGGTAAATACCTCTAGTGTTACACAAGCTTGCCTGCCGCCAAGTGTCCTGTTAAATGATGAAAGCTCTTCATCTGACTCTGAGTCTAGCTCATCATCATCCTCATCTTCAGACTCGAAGCTTAACCTTAGCACTTCCTCCTTAACATCTCGCGTACCAATATCTGACTTCAATATAGGCCAACATCTATCAATGTTGACGAAAAAGATGAAAAACTTTATACAAAAATTTGTTGACAACGTCGATGACGACTTCTGCAGCTTATCTGATATACATGAATGCATTTCTCCAGTGCAAAATACCAATCTGCCAGATACTTACTACTGCAACGATGATGTGCCGTTCGATCTGACAACAACGACGACGACGATGCTCTGTCGCTATACGCTGGGAGCATTAGCGGATTGGAGTCTTGCAGGACGTGTACGTCCCCAAATACTCGCCAACCACATGCAAGCATGCAAGAGAAGTATGTCTACAAACCAACTAAAATCTGAGAAGTTATATATTAGTTATTAGCTATTTAGTAGTATATAAGTTGATATGTTAAGTTACGATATACGAGTTATGTTTAGATACGAGCACGGGGCATAGATATTATAGTATACAAGTGTGTGAGCGAACACAGGCGCACGCATTATACCGGCACTATATTTTTTCTTTTATATTACTAGCTGAGAGTTTTGAATTCTTTAAGAGCTGAGACGGCAAACTTGGTGTCACCTCAGAATCAGAAATAAGGAGGAGTTCATAGACTAATTAATAATTCCTTCGTTCATGGAGGAGTTGCATACAAAAAATGTACTTGCGAGAAAACGAATATTCTTCGTTATTTCATTAGTTTTTCTGTTATTTGGGACGGAGATAAATTGATTAAATTAAAGATCATAAATGTATGTTAGCAATTTCGATGTTGAAAAAAAACCTTAAAAGTTTCAAATATTATCGACATCTAGCGGTGATTAGTGAAACTAAAAGATTTTCTTTCATTTTGCTAGATGTCACTATAGTGCCAAAACTGAACATTTTAAGTGGATAGGATAGGTATTCATGAATATTTTCCGTGGCTCATTAGTTATTAATAAAAATGTTGAATAAAAATAAATTGATATTTTTATTATACATAGAAAATACCTAGAACACCCAAGACAAATATTTACAGATCGTACAAATATTTGTCCCATGGCGGGAATGGAACCCGCACCGCGCCACATCGGGCGTCGGAGAATTATCAGATCTTAATGGCCGCCAAACACAGTAACCGTGGCAGGGCCGGAGGCGAAGGCGTGCGGGTTGTATCATACGAATTTATATGTAAGACTACACATAGGTACACCGCCTGGCGGCAGCGGTGCGGTGGCGGCGCGGCGCGGCGGCGGCGGCGGCGCGGGGCGGCGCGATGCACGTAAATTTGTATGAAACAACCCGCACTCCTTCGCGCTTCGCCTCCGCCCCGGCCACGGTTTCTGTGTGTAGCGGCCTTTATTAAAAAATAAATAGAAATCCCCGTACTCTTAAACCTACAATATTGTCCCTGCGTAAGCGTCATTATGAATAACATGATATAGCTCTGCCAATATTAATCCAACTCCGCTATCGCACAGCACAAAAATCAGCATCGAAATATAGGCTTAAACTTTAAACGCCCCTCTATCTGCTAGGTGAGTGTGGAGCACTGATGCACAAACGCAGCATCCATCTGGGCAAGCACCTCCATAGCCCAGACATCACCCCGAAGAAAATCCTACAGTTCCTAGCAGCTGCAAGGGTTAGTGGCGAACTATGAACGCTACGGCGCGGCGGCGGCGGGTCGGCGCGGCGCGGCGGCTTCAGAGCTGAACGTATCAGTGGCGATCACAATAGGCCTATCATGGTCGCTGTGATACCCAAGCCACCCAAATATAATAAAAAAATGCTATCTATGCGCTCATTATGTTGCTGGAGATACTGTGCAAAATGATACAGATCCATTTTCCGAGAAGTTTTATATGAAATTAAAGTTGAATTTCCTTTTTCAAGAAGTTGCAAACGTTCAATTTGAGAATTTCATAGACTTATCCAGTATTGCCGGTTGAGATCATTTTGGTCCTTATCGGATTTTTTTCTACCTCTGCGGGTCTTTTGCGGACCGTGAGTCCTGGCACCGTTTTCTGAACAGTATGACGAAACAGAATATTAAAGACATTATACATTTTGTATTTGATTATTTTGTGGTGTGTACGCTCTATCTAGACAAATTAATTAGGTAAGTAATGAACCTAATTTGAAAGTTTTTTTGCTCTCAGAAAGTTGTTATTGATAAATATATCAATAATTATAGTTGTGTTGTGTGTGTCAGAGGTGATTTATCTTTCTAATTTCTGGCATATATTGTTTAATATTATACAAACTGATCTTTTTATCATATTTCGGGTCACATTTGAGTTCGGTTCGGAGCTTTTTCACATTGAGTAACGGCAACACTTCATTATTATATTATTTCAATCTGTCTGAGCATATATTATAATCTACGTCGACCTTTTTTTATTGTTGCTTGCTTTACTTTGTTCGTTTCTTTAAAGCAAAGTTCAAATCAACATAACAATCGAAGAGAAAAATTATGCATTAATTTTGTGATGCGATTATTGCTCAAAACTAATTGTGGTTCCTTTTGCGGTTTGATGTCGGCTATGTTACGAACGTTGCGAGTGCCCGCCGCCCGGCTTGTAATTCTGTGGTATTGCCTGGGACATCATTAGTTTCTCATTCTCACTTCGTGGATTTTACATTGATGAATAATGTCTCCTAGTTCTGTGTGTAGAGTTTGTCTGGAAGGCAATGTGAAATTAACTGCCATAGCAAGTATCCGGCTACTGAATATTTATGAAAGAATAACAAATACCCAGGTACAGTTGAGAGGGGTGATTGGAAAGCTCAAAAGCCAAAAATTTATAAGGAACAAATTTTAATTTAAAATTATTTCTATGAACATATGCATTTATTTATATATGATGCAACATTTACAAGATGTTAGTTTGTCAGCTATCTAGTCTAGCTAGTCAGGTTCCAAATTTAAACTTCATGCTTTAGACTCTAAAGCATGAAGTTTAACCTTGAAACTTGACTTGGTTGTTGTGTAGAGATTTTATCATCTCTCATGTAGTACAAAAAACTGATGCAGTGTTTATGATGTCAGCAAACTAAAAAATGGGTCATTTTTGTCCTAATTATATGCACAGTTTTTCTTACTCTTGGGACTCTACTACACGCTACATTATGTTAAAGTTTAAATCCCTACGACTTATGTTCTGTATTTTTGTGTGTTTTCCTTTATTTGTAACTCTGTATAACATTGTGTGTGTAATAAAAAATAATGTGTAAATAATGTAATAAATGTGTGCGGCTATCAATAAATGATTGTTTTTTATTCATAGTGAAAGGAATAAGCTTAATATTTTGATTTCCCTTCATTTTCAGTTTAACACCAATGAAAGACCAAGTGCTTTTTGTCCGTTCTGCTATCAGAAGCTGCTGAAATGCTACATCTTTTTTACCATGGCTTGGAAGGCTGAAAATGTGTTTGATCAACTGGTCTTACAAGGTGTTAAAGAGGTACCTATAATTTTTTTTTATACTTCTACTTTTCTACCTGATGCTCATTAGGGGCGGCCTATGTCCAGCAGTGGACTGCTATAGGCTGATGATAAATAAATAAATAAATAAATAATGCTGGACAATTCACACAGCATTATCTAGCCCCATGGTAAGCAGAGCTTGTATTATGGGTACTAGATAACTGATATACATAATACAATACAAAGATATATATTTTTACTAGCTGCGCTCCGCGGTTTCACCTGCCTGGTGATCTATCACCAGGCAGGTGAAACCGCGGAGCGCGTGTTGCGTTTTGAATAATATACAATATATCTTTATGAATTGTAGTCTATATGTTGTTATATTCTGATATGTAGCTATATTATTGTGAAGTTTCATCAAAATCCATTCAGTAGTTTTTGCGTGAAAGAGCAACAAACATACTCACAAACTTTCGCGTTTAATAATTAGTAGGATTATTATTATTATACATAGAAAACGACTAGAACACCCGGAACAAATATCTGCAGATCACACAATTGTTCCGAGGCGGGAATCGAACCCGCAACCTCCTGCGTTGCAGGCGGACCATCGCCCAACGCGCCACATCGGTCGTCAATGTTATTCCGTCTCTTCATTTTTAAGCTGCCTCAGCTAACATAATATATTAAATTCCATGATAATTAAATCATACCAATGTACATAATAAATTACTGCTGTTTGTTTTAGTTCGTCACTAAGCTTGAACTTGGAGTGACACAACACATGAAAGTGGCTCCAATGCAGTCCGTAACCATAGATAGCTCAACAGCATACAAAACCCTGAAGGAAACCATCAAAGAAGAACCACAAACCATAGATAGCTCGACAGCATACAAAACCCAGAAGGAAACCATCAAAGAAGAACCACAAACCATAGATAGCTCGACAGCATACAAAACCCAGAAGGAAACCATCAAAGAAGAACCACAAACCATAGATAGCTCAACAGCATACAAAACCCAGAAGGAAACCATCAAAGAAGAACCACAAACCATAGATAGCTCAACAGCATACAAAACCCAGAAGAAAACCATCATAGAAGAACCAAAACCAGTTGATGAAGAAGAGAGTGGAATAATAGTGAAGTCTGCGGCAGTGTGTCGAATTTGCCTTGCGGGCAATATGATGCTTAAATCTATGGAAAGCATAAAACTTCTAGATATTTACCAAAAGTTGACAAATATCCAGGTAAATATCATACCTATCCAGTTATCACTACATAGTATAACACAAAGTCGCTTCCCGCTGTCTGTCTGTCCAAAAACTGTCTGTTAAAACCACGCCAAGGGCAACTTCTTATCACAAACTGCCATTTTTTTAAAATTTCCTTTGTTCAACTTAATGATTAAGGTAAAATAGGTGGCGGCGCTAGTGTGACTTGGGGTCATAACATAACTTTCCGATAATTTTCACAAATTTATTTCAAACATCCAAGTTATAAATGCAAGATCTTTGATTACTTATAATAATGAATAAGTAAATAATTTTATAAATATGCAGTATATGTATAATTAGAACGAATACATCCGACAGAGAACCAAAGTTATCGACATAGCTCAAAGAATTAGCAAGCTGTAGTGGCAGTGGGCCGGCCATATCTCGCGAAGAACCGACGGCCGCTGGGGCAAACGTGTTCTTGAGTGGAGACCACGACTCGGTAAACGTAGTGTAGGACGCACTCCGACCAGGTGGGATGACGACCTGCGAAAGACTGCAGGTAGATGCTGGATGCGGCAAGCTGAAGATAGGGCGCTATGGCGCTCATTGGGGGAGGCCTATGTCTAACAGTGGACTGCTATAGGCTGATGATGATAATTAAGTTAACATCTAATAAGAACGAACCCAAAAATGGTTGTGCCCTGACAGGGTTTTTATGCATTGTGTACCTACTAAAAGCCGTGTCCGGGCCCGAGGCGAAGGCGTGCGGGTTGTATCATACGAATTTATATGAAAGACTACATATACACCGCCGGGTGGTGGCGGCGCGGTGCACGGGAATTTGTATGAAACGACCCGCACGCCTTCGCCTCTGGCCGGCCACGGTTTCGGTGTGTGGCAGCTTTAAGATACTATACCTAAGAACTAACTACGTATGCATAAAATCGCAATAAATGATATGAAAATGAATACTTTTCAGTTCAACTCTGAAGATGGAAGACCAAGAGCTGTGTGTCCCTTCTGCTACCAGAAGTTGCTGAAATGCTACATCTTCTCTAAGATTGCTTGCCGGTCGGAAAAGCTCTTCGATCAACTGCTACTTTGCGGTTATAAAGAGGTACAAATTTGTTTTCTTTCTTTTTCTTTCTAAAAATCAATTGCTGTTCGCTAGTCTCGTTAAAACTTGAGAACGGCTGGGCCGATTTAGCTGCTTTTTGTTTTGAAATGTTTGTAGTAACGTAGTCCTGAGAAGGTTTAAACGGTGAGAAAACATGGTAAAATTGCGCACAAATTTCCACGCGGGTGAACCCGCGGGGCGCAGCAAGTAATATATAAAATCGCTTCCCGCTGTCTGTCTGTCCCTATGTATGCTTACATCTTTAAAACTACGCAACGGATTTTGATGCGGTTTTTTTATAGATAGTGATTCAAGAGGAATGTTCATAAACAATTTGACACATAGATTTCCGCGCGGGCGAAGCCGCGAGGCACGGCTTTAGTATTATAACAAATATTAAAAAAATAAGCTGGATAATTCACACAGCATCATCTAGCCCCAAGCTAAGCATAGCTTGTGTTATGGGTACAAGATAACTGATATACATAATACAATACATTACATTTATTTGGAAACTGAAGTGAGAAAGTGGAAACTTCTTTAGGCGCGTTGAGCACTTATTGTGTGAACAAACATCATGGAACTCGCGTCATCGTTACCAAACGCTTTCCAAACTAACGGTGAATACCACTGATGTATACTCTGTGTGTACTTTTTGGGTGAATAAAAAGCGTGAAACTCGCGTCATCGTCCCCGCACGCTTCCCAGTTTAAATAAAATATAAAATTACTTAGTTTTCACTTCTAACGGCAGTCCCCAAGGACTGCATATTTTTTTATTACGGGCTGTCCCTTAGGTGACGTTTTCGCTCAGCGACCAAAACCTATTATTTATTTATTTAAAAACTTTATTGCACTACAAAGGGTGGGCTTAATGCCGAGGCTTTTTCTACCTGCCGACCAGGAAATACATGTTTAATATAAGAGAGATAGAATAGAATAGAATAGAATAAGTTTATTTGTAACTCAATACACAAAAATATAAAACAAACATGATTATAAAATAATAAAGGACAAAACAAATTTTTGTACATGAGTCACAAAACGGACTCTATCTCAGCATGAGTTAATTGTAAGCATGTTACAACCAACGCTGGTCTTCCGATAGAGCCGTTTGGTGACGTCACGGAAGATAACACAAGACAGATATATAACAAAAAATAAAAGACAAGACTATAACAATAAAATATAAACTATGACAACGGATAGCGGTTATTTCTACGCATGCATGATGGACGAGACAAACTTGCTGCCCACAACCTTCAGGATGGTGTTGGTACTGCTCCATGTTCTGCGCAGCAGCGAGGCGGTTTTCTTGGGGAAGATGGTGTCCAATTTTTAGCTTCATGCTAATTTATGTAAGCCTGGTCTATCTTCAACGGACTAGGTAATTAAAAATATGTAGATAATTTAATGAGAAATTTTGAACAAATACTTGACGGGGAAGGGTCCCGAGGCCTGCCGTACGGAGCGTCCGACATGCCTCGAAGTTCACAATAAAGAAATGCAACGTATGTGTAGTCCAGATGTTTATTGGTGGATCACTTCGCTACGTACAATACCGCTAATAGTGAAACGCGGCAAGTTCAAGACAGAGGCCAGACGGCACCAGTGCTCTGCTCGGAAGTCGCCAACAAAGTGCCACACCTCACCGTCCATCCTAACCTCACTGACCCTCTGTCTTGACCATGCCCAAGTGACAATGGCAGTTGTCTACTTGACGTTTCCTACTACTATCACCAAGTGACAATGGCATTTGTCGACTTGACGTTTCTTACGAACTACACACTCCTCAATGCGCTAACAGATGGCGTTGGAGAACGGACTGGACCACAAATGAATCATCGCGGCAGGTTGATCTCCGACATACTAATATGTACCTCGGTAGTCGGGAAAACAATTTTATTGAAATTGATTCAATCAATCTTTTGAAATTCAATTGAATTATAATTGTATTTGTAATTTAAATACAAAACCAATTATAATTACTCGACAGGCTCAACGCCTTTAAAAGTTTTTTGATAAAAATACTGTTTATAATAACTAACACTTCTTAAATAATTTATTACTAAAATTATACAAATTTTAAACAAAAGTTACATAAAATAATTACGTCGTATTAGCACTTTGTAAAGTGCGCATTTTTATAGTTAAATGTATTTAGTATGTAAATATATTTAGTATTAAAAAAGATATATATATTTAAAGAAATGTTACATACATTATTATACATTCAAGAAAATAAAGATTATGATTGCCAGCGGAGGAGACAAGCAGTCTCGTACTCGCCTGTGATATGTGTCTAAAAATATATCAAACAGTTTTATACTGTTTCAGATAACTGATGAGCTTGTCACTAAGCTGACACTCCGGGTGAAGCAACCCATGGCAGTGACTCACTTGCAATCCATAACCATAGAACCAACAACATATTATGTACCTCTTATGATAACCGTTAAAGAAGAACCAATACCAGTCCAAGAATACACCGAAGGGAATCAATCAGACAACTCTGGGGCCTTACTAGAATGTATAAAAAGGGGATTCATTAAACCAAAGCTTCCTGCAAATTTTCCCTGCACTGTATGTGGTAAAACATATAAATTTGAGACAGGTCTGAATAAGCATATGAAAATACATTATTCGCAAGTATTTTCATATCGAGAAAAATATGTCTGCGATATTTGCAACAAAGAACTACAGCATAAACAGAGTTTGGCAATGCATATGAAATGTCATTCTGGTATTAAGGAATTTGCCTGTATTGTGTGTAATAAACAGTTTAGACATATACATCATCTACTCCCACATATGAGGACTCACACTGGTGAAAAACCATTTCCATGCACCGTATGTAAGAAAAGATTCAATGAAAAGACACACTTAAAGAGACACATGGTCGTACACACAGGGAGGGAGCATAAAGAAAGGCGTTTTTCTTGCAATGAATGCAACAAAAAATTTAGTATCAAGCCCAATTTAATTAGGCATATGTTAGTTCATACCGAGGAAAGGCCGTTCCCCTGCTCTATATGTGACAAACGCTTTAAAAATAAATATAATTTGGACGTACATGTAAAAACGATTCACGATAAAGTTTTGCCGCAATTTGCCTGCCATTTATGTGATAAACGGTATTATTCTAGATCAGCTTTTCGTGTACACTTGAGAACTCACAATAATGAGATAAAGACTAATAATAGAGAGTCAAAGACATTTCAGTGCACTGTATGTAACGAACGCTGTACTCGAAAGAAACATTTAATAACACATATGCGTTTACTTCACCCCGGACAAAGGTTATATGCGTGTAATGATTGTGACAAACAGTATGATAAAAGGTCTTATTTAATTCGGCATATGAGTACACACCAGGGGAAACAATATACCTGCGATTTATGTTATAGGAAATTTGTTCATAAATATAATCTTGAAGAACATATGAAAAGCCATTCTGGAGAAAGGCCATTTGCTTGCACTTTGTGTAAGAATAAATATTATCTAAAATATATGTTGAATAAACATATAAAAAAGAAACACAGGGGAAAGTCAGCATCTAAGAAACACAAGGTTAAGTCAGAATCACAATAAATATCTTTGTTGTATATATGTTTGTAATATCTCCGTAAATTGTTCGCCATGGCCGAAATGCGGCTATCTACTCTATAAAACCAAGAAAACCTACTCTAGAACATCAGCAAAGCAGGTGGCCTATTCCATATAGGTAAATATTACGTATGATAGTTAAGTAATTTAAAAATCCTTGTGCAATTACCTATAATTTGGTACCACGTTTGGTACGGTTGCTTTGTTTTTACTTAGTTATAAGTTTTTTATTTCAAAATGTAAATGGATAAAATAAACCTAATTATATATATATAATAAATATCTTTGTTGTAAAAATCTCCGTTAATTGTTAGTTATTATTTTAATGTTTTAGTTATCAGCTGAAATAACGTTTATAAATCTTGTCTAAAATTATACTAGGGTTAGTAATTGGCTCCAAATTCAACCTTAGTCTTATGATTATGACAGATTATGTGTATTTTATACTGTTAATGTTGCTGTGGATTGTTTGTTTGCAACTGTCTGCATATAGCTAAATTGTTTTAATTGTAAATACTAAGATATTTTGTTTCTATTAGGTATCTTAATAATAGGTATATGAATCTTCGTTGCATAAATATCTCCCGTTAACCTGGCCGCCATGGCCAAAATTCGGCTAGCCTACAAGGGACATCAATTGATATTCTAAATATTGATTAAAGAATGTTTTATTTTTGAAAAAAAAAACCACCTATAACATATATTTGCTTGTACATGTAAGATTGCGTAAGTATGTTAATTTGTTATGGTTGATAGATCTTTTAATATAAATTGGTAAAGGTTACATACAAACATAATTTTTTATGTTTTACGTTAAATTCCTAAAAAGGACCTATCTAAAATTAATTTAGGTAAATGTTAACATAACACCAAACCATTTAGGTTGATAAGGTACTTATTGTTTTAAATGAAACCTACGGCTTATATTTTTAGGAAATACCTAGATGTAAATACTACTTGTAATTGTTTTATTCTGTTACTGTAATTTTCTTAGTGGTTTTCTTTACCTATTTGTCAATATTTTTTATCCTTCCGTCACTATATAAAGTACATATGTTAGTTGTTAAAGCTCCGATATGGTTGTATGTATTGTACCTAACTCGTTAAGACGCACTCTGACATATTTTACTTTTAAATCAAAGCATCTCGATGAGTTTCTTTTAAGTACCTATTAATATTGTTTTTTGTTCATTGTATCTGTAGTGACACAGATTAGCATAAAGTACGCGGCGCAAACGCGTTTTGTTAATTCAGCTTTTTCATAGCTAGGCGGAGCCTTGCCAGTCACTCTTCAAACCTCAGCCGTGATTAGACATATCCTAATAAGGATCAAATAAATAATATAATTGTAATTTCCTGTAACGTGTAATTGAATAGACTCAGTATAGTGCAATAAACTCTTTTATTCCAACCAACCCACATACATAATCACTAAAGACATATAAATACAAAATATCCTTGGTGGCGTAGATCGGCTTGTCTTATTGCCCATTGGCTGCACCAATGTCAACTGTCATTCAATTCGGTATTTTATTTATTTTGCGGTATTGTGCATTGGACGGGTTATTGTTTATGATAGATGTTTTCTAGAATAAACTGTCTTTATTAAAAGAAATGTCTGGCTTTTTTTTAAGTTCGTCTCGAAAAATAAATCATAGCTCTGAATTCAGGTTTACGATACCTACTATCGACAAGTGTAAAAATGTTCTAAGAGATATGGTACATCATCGCATCTCGCGTGCGGACATGGAACAATTACTTACGCTTATCCCATAAAAAATAAAAACGATTGCCCCGCAACACTATCGATAAACCAAACTCACAGATGAATTGGTTGAGTAAAGCCCAAATAGGTACCTACTCAAATGCAAGTCACAGGTAAGTTCGTTTCAAATCGCTTAACTTTGTCATTTTGCAATAAAAATCTGTCAAAATATCGTCATTTGAAACCGGATTTGCATTTAAGTATTCGGGTTTAGTCGCGCTTGATCAAAGATTTTTAAATGTCTAATCAACTAAGCCCAGCAACACTCCGTTCTTACCTGCGAGTATATCTGCAATTACCTGCGAGTATATCTGCAATTACCTGCGAGTAATCCAGTTAATGCAGGTAGGAGCGTGGATGTGGCCGGCAAGACGGCAGCTCGCGCAGGCCCGGAAGTTCATTTATTCATTTGTAATCAATAATTTGTGATACAGGTGGCGTATCACAAATGAATAGCGAATTAAAGGGATATTCACACATAAGATTAAAAACACTGTTATTAGCTATTAGACGATATAATTATGTTTGATTTTTGACGTCCAACATAATTAAATAATGATTAGCATTAAATATTTAAGATTGACGTATTTGTATAGTACTAGCTGCGCCCCGCGGCTTCGCCCGCGTTGAAACCTATGTGTCAAATGGTTAATAAACCTTCTTCTATCTATAAAAAAAAACCGCTTCAAAATCCGTTGCGTAGTTTTAACGATCTAAGCATACTTAGGGACAGACAGACAGCGGGAAGCCACTTTGTTTTATACTATGTAGTGATTACAACTGCACATTTTAATTTTATTTGATAATAATTTAATATATAAAATATGACTTGTCTAAGTGCTTATTTTGTAAGCCTAAAGAATAAATGATTTTTGACTTGACATTGGGTATGCGATCCAGGAGAGTGTTATCGAACATGGCGCCATATGCCTTCTGTGCTACTCTTATCTGGTGCATGAATAAAATTCCTTTATGAGCGGCCAACACACATAGCGAGGCTTAGAGACAAAAGATGGACATACAGCACCACCATATGGAGAGGACCTCAAGGAAAAAGAAAGAGAGGAAGGCCCTCAACACGCTGGGAGGACGAAATAAAAAAAGTCGCTGGTCCAAAGTTGTGGCAAACAGCTCAAGATAGAGAGAAGTGGACATCGTTGGAGGAGGCCTTTACCCAACCTGGGGACCCTGCCATCAACCAAATGTAGTGTTAAAATAATGCACTAACAGTACCTAAATCAATGTAGCAGGATCAAATAAAGGCTTTTTTATTTTTTTTATTTTTATTTATTTATTTATGAGCGGCCAAAGTATCTATTTTAAAAGACGTCAGTCATTCTGCGTTGAGAGACCTTCTACAGTTTATGTACCAGGGCGAAGTAAACGTGAAACAAGAGGAGTTAGCATCGTTTATAAGTACAGCGGAACAACTTCAAGTGAAAGGTTTAACCGGAAATCAAAATGAAGAAAGTTCCACACCTTCAAAACCAAAGCCGACATCAAGGCCAGGCCCGAGGTCGTCGCAACAAAGGCAATCCATTATGACTAAGCTAGAGACTGATTTAGATAGTAAGCCCTCTTCAACTCCAGTAGCAGTTAAACGACCAAATAGGCCATCAATAGCATCAAATAATTCGTCATCTTCACAAAGTGGACCTGCAAAGCGGAAATGTGTCGACCCATTGGAAGCTGGACCATCTGGTTCTGCTAAAGAAGAATTTGTCACTATTCCGGACGAAGATGAAAACAACGCTGTTGCCCCCAAAATGGAACCTGAATTTGTCAACGAAAGTATGTGGGATGACGAGGAAGATGGCACGAACAATGATGAAACAAATTTTGGCGAAGATGACTCTAATATGGAAATGACTGGCTTTGATGGTTCAACGACTGGCGATGGTAATTTAACTGGCGGCGAGGGTGGAGCTGTAGGCGACGCACAAGAGGCTGTATTCTCGACGTCACGTACAGGCAAGCCGGTGGTGGTATTCCAGAACTATAGATACCTACAGCACTCTGCAATCGGGCCGAAGCGAGTTTGGAGATGTTGGCGATGGCGGGACGGCCATTGCCGGGCCAGCATTACAACCGTACAAGATATTATTGTTAGGATCGGCGTTAGGCCTCATAATCATGATATAAATATTACAGATTTCTACCGTTTTTCAAAGTGTAGATAGATTTAAATTTATTTGCTTACTTTTGCAACACACAGTACATGAAGTACGTGTAAGTGTAATCATTTGACTTAAAATACATATATCACTGAGGCTGTGTGGTGTCGGCCGTGATAGAATAGCACCACCCCAACTCTTCCCGTGGGTGTCGTAGAAGGCGACTAAGGGACATACACCGGGGGGCGGGCAGCAGCGTCCCTTGCAGCACACTCCCTATACTGCGATCCCCAACCCGCATGCCCAGCGTGGGGATTATGGGCATCAACCCCCCCATGGATAGACACGCCAAAAGAATGTGGCCCCCAGTTCCCGGCCGCCTCGCTATTCCTGGCCATGGTAGCGGCCACGGTAACGGCGGGGCAGGGGGTGCTAGGAATCCCCGGGCTACATCAGGCTACCAAACTCTACCTAAACTGACCCTGGCTACGTTTAACGGACGCACTCTGAGGCTTGACCATCATCTAGCGCAGTTGGAAGTGGAGTTAGAGAACATCAAATGGCATGTTCTGGGGTTATGTGAAGTCCGTAGAGAGGGGGAGGACACCGTAACCCTAGACTCGGGCCATCTTCTCTACTTTCGCGAGGGTGATAAAACATCCCAGGGTGGCGTAGGCTTCCTCGTCAATAAGGCCCTCTCTAGCAACGTCCAAGAAATCTCCAGTGTGTCGACCAGGGTAGCGTACCTGATCCTTCGGCTGTCCAAGCGGTACAGCATGAAGGTCATCCAGGTCTATGCACCGACCTCGGCACACTTGGATGATGAAGTGGAGGATATGTATGAAGACATATCCAAAGCCTTACATAACACCACTAAGGCCCACTTCAACGTTGTTATGGGGGACTTTAACGGCAAGGTGGGAACCCAGACTGGCAACGAATCCCGAATAGGCCCGCATGGTTATGGGGTCAGAAATCACAGGGGGCAAATGCTTGTCAACTTCCTTGAGAAGGAGGGGCTGTTCTTGATGAACTCTTTCTTTAAGAAACAGCCTCAAAGGAAGTGGACATGGCAAAGCCCCGACACTGTGACTAAAATGAGATCGACTTCATCATGACGGATAGCAAGCACATATTCAGAGATGTCTCAGTGATCAACAGGTTCAATACCGGATCTGATCACCGACTCCTCCGAGGCTCTCTGAATATCAACTTGAAGCTTGAAAGAAACCGTCTGATGAAGTCCACGCTCCGACCTGACCCAATCCAAATCATGGCGGGCACCGAGAAGTTTCAGCAGCTTCTCGGGAATAGATTTGTTGCCTTGGAACCCACTGATGACGCTGACGAGACCCTACACAATCTGGTTGAAACGTTGAGGGATGAGGGCATCAAATTCTGTCGAAAGCAGCGTACTGGCAAGAAGTCCAAACTCTCGGATGAGACTCTTGGGCTGATGACAAAAAGACGGGAGACCACCCAAGCGACTTTGTCAGAGAGGTCAGACCTGAACAAGCGGATTGCGAAGATGGTACGGCACGACCTTCGGAGCTTCAACACGCGCCTCATTCAAGAGGCGATAGAGCGAAACCGAGGGTCCAAAGTATTCACTCAGCAGCTTGGCAGGAGCCACCTGACAAAGCTTAAAACGCACGACGGGAGGACCGTATTGTCAAAGCCGGAGATATCCGCCGAGATAGAGGATTTCTATGGCCGATTATACGCTGCACATGCCCCTCGTTACCGACGAGATAACCAAGATTCCAGAGCCACCCTGACACGCCACTATACCGACGAACTGCCTGAAATCAGTCAAGACGAGATCGTGTTAGCTCTAAGGCAGCTTAAAAATGGAAAAGCCCCCGGCGAGGACGGTATTACTTCAGAGCTTCTTAAAGCCGGAGGAGCCCCTGTAATACAGGAGCTACGGAACCTCTTTAATACCGTCCTTGACAGTGGGAGAACTCCAAAGGCGTGGAGCGGGAGTTTGGTGGTGCTCTTTTTTAAGAAGGGAGATAAAACCCTTCTTAAGAATTACAGACCCATCTCACTCTTGAGCCACGTCTATAAGCTGTTCTCACGAGTGGTCACGAACCGTCTCGCCAGGAGACTCGACGAGTTCCAGCCACCGGAACAGGCTGGGTTCCGCGGAGGATATGGCACCATAGACCACATACACACAGTGAGGCAGATTATACAGAAGTCCGAAGAGTATAATCAGCCCCTGTGTCTGGCTTTTGTGGACTATGAGAAGGCATTTGACTCCGTCGAAACCTGGGCTGTTCTGGATTCCTTACAGCGATGCCAAGTAGACTATCGTTATATCCAGGTGCTGAGTTGTCTCTACGAGGCCGCCACCATGAGTGTCCAAGTACAGGGTCAGCAGTCTAAACCCATCCAATTGCGCAGAGGAGTGAGGCAGGGGGATGTCATATCCCCGAAACTGTTCACGTGCGCATTGGAAGATATGTTTAGGTTGCTGGACTGGAAAGGAAAGGGCATTAATATAAACGGCGAGTACATCTCACACCTGCGATTCGCTGATGACATAGTCTTAATGGCGGAGTCGCTTGAGGAACTGAACCAGATGCTGGACGGCCTAGCTTCAGCCTCCCGATGTATCGGTCTTGGCATGAATTTGGATAAAACCAAAGTCATGATCAATGGTCACATTGATCCAAGGCCGGTGGTCGTACATGGTCACCTTCTCGAAACTGTTTCCGAGTACACTTACCTTGGGCAGATTCTGCAGTTGGGTAAAAACAGTTTCGAGAAGGAGGCCAAAAGGAGGATCCAGCTGGGCTGGGCAGCATTTGGGAAACTACGTCAAGTCTTCGCGTCATCCATACCGCAATGCTTGAAAACGAAAGTTTTCAATCAGTGCGTCCTACCCGTTATGACCTACGGAGCTGAGACGTGGACACTCACGATAGGGCTGGTCCACCAGTTCAAAGTCGCTCAGCGAGCTATGGAAAGAGCTATGCTCGGAGTTTCTCTGAAGGATAGGATTCGTAACGAATACATCCGACAGAGAACCAAGGTTATCGACATAGCTCAAAGAATTAGCAAGCTGAAGTGGCAATGGGCCGGCCATATCTCGCGAAGAACCGACGGCCGATGGGGCAAACGTGTTCTTGAGTGGAGACCACGACTCGGTAAACGTAGTGTAGGACGCCCTCCGACCAGGTGGGATGACGACCTGCGAAAGACTGCAGGTAGATGCTGGATGCGGCAAGCTGAAGACAGGGCGCTATGGCGCTCATTGGGGGAGGCCTATGTCCAGCAGTGGACTGCTATAGGCTGATGATGTGATGTGATGTGATGTGAAAGTATCTATTTTACCCCTGTGGCTCGGCGACTCAAAAGTTTTTTTGGTGTTTGTTTCAGTTAACTAAAGAGCTTGTCACTAAGCTCACACTCGGAGTGAAGCAACCCTTGGCAGTGAGTCACATGCAGTCGATAACCATAGACTCAACAACATTACCTCTTATGATAACCGTTAAAGAGGAACCAATACCAGTCCAAGATAATGAAGCAGGGAACTCTGGGGACTTCACTCTTGAAGAATGTATAAAAAGGACATTAATTAAACAAAAGCCAAAGCCTCCTGCTAAATTTCACTGTACTGAATGTGGCAAACAATATGACACAGAGGTATCAGTGAAAAGACACATGTTATTACATAGGGATAAAAAAGAAAAATACGTCTGCAAGATTTGCAACAAAGAACTACAGCATAAACAGAGTTTGGCATTGCATATGAGATGTCATTCTGGTATTAAGGAATTTGCCTGTACTGTGTGTAATAAACAGTTTAGACATATACATCATCTACTCCCACATATGAGGACTCACACTGGTGAAAAGCCTTTTCCATGCACCGTATGTAAGAAAAGATTCAATGAAAAGTCACACTTAAACAGACACATGGTCTTACATTCCGGAGAGCATAAAGAAAGGCGTTTTACATGCAAGGAATGTAACAAAAAATTTCAAACCATACAAAATTTTACAAAGCATATGTTAGTTCATACCGAGGAAAGGCCGTTCCCCTGCTCTATATGTGACAAACGCTTTAAAAGTAAATATAATTTGGACGTACATGTAAAAACGATTCACGATAAAGTTTTGCCGCAATATGCTTGCCATTTATGTGATAAACGGTATCATTATAGATCACCTTTTCTTGTACACTTGAGAACTCACAATAGTGAGATAAAGACTAATAATAGAGAGTCAAAGACATTTCAGTGCACTGTATGTAACGAACGCTGTACTCGAAAGAAACATTTAATAACACATATGCGTTTACTTCACCCCGGACAAAGGTTATATGCGTGTAATGATTGTGACAAACAGTATGATAAAAGGTCTTATTTAATTCGGCATATGAGTACACACCAGGGGAAACAATATACCTGCGATTTATGTGATAGGAAATTTGTTCATAAATATAATCTTGAAGAACATATGAAAAGCCATTCTGGAGAAAGGCCATTTGCTTGCACTTTGTGTAAGAATAAATATTATCTAAAATATTTGTTGAATAAACACATAAAAAAGAAACACGGGTAAGTCAGAATCTTAGAAACACAAGGTTAAGTCAGAATCATAATAAATATCTTTGTTGTATATAAATGTTTGTAATATCTCCGTAAATTGTTCGCTATGACCGAAATGCGACTACCTACTCCAGAAAACCAAGAAAACCTACTCTAGAACATCAGCAAAGCAGATGGCCTATTCCATATAGGTAAATATTACGTATGACAGTTAAGTTATTTAAAAATCCTTGTGCAATTACCTAATTTGGTACGTTTGCTTTGTTTTTACTTAGTTATTAGTTTTTTATTTCAAAATGTAAATGGATAAAATAAACCTAATTATTTATGTTTTAAGATGAGTATTATTATAGTTTTATGGTGTTCGTTTTTTTTAAATGTTTTAGTTATCAGCTGAAATAATGTATATAATTAATTATTATAAAATAATATATGTATATATCTTGTCTAAAATTATACTAGGGTTAGTAACTCTCGTATTTGGCTCCAAATTCAACCTTAGTCTTATGACAAATTATGTGTATTTTATACTGTTAATTTTGATGTGGATTGTTTGTCTGCAGATAGATAAATTGTTTTAATTGTAAATACTAAGATTTGTTTCTATTAGGTATCTGATTGTTTCGCGGTCGGCAACTCAGTTGGGAGGTCACGAAAAGAATATTTTGTTTGTACTTTATGAAATCTTTAATTCCAAGTTTAAAATCACTGTTTAAAATTACTGTAAAGGCAATATGGAAGTAGACAACAAATATTTTACAAAGCCGGCCGTAAAACTCAACGAACCATTACTCGTGAAAAAGGCAACTCGCGCCCCCGCTAAGGAAAAGCGGCCGGGCGACGCAACATACTAGGGTTCGTTCAGAAACCGTGCCGGCAGACGGCCCCGTGTGGATCGCTGGGGTCTAAGGGCTATGTCACACGCTATACCCTCCCCCTCGAGTTCTTGAGAGCAACCTCGCTCAAGGACTCGCTGACTGTCGGAATTAGGACGCTGCTCCTCTGAGCTATTAGAACGTTCGCGGTGACGAGGACGACCTCTATTACGTTTAGGATTCACCGGTTCATGAGAAGAACCATCCCTAACATGAAAACGATTAAGCTCTGAAACATGGAACTTACCCAGAACATTCTCAGGATTCTGCAACTGCGAGACTAAATAAGTAGTCGGACTGACACGCTTGACTACCAGATAAGGGCCATCACGTTTCGGAACAAACTTAGCCGAAATATTTTTGGCAGTGTTACTCAAAACATGTGACTTCAATAGAACTTGGTCACCGACGTTGAATTCCTCATGTTTCCGATCCTTATCAGCGCAATCTTTTCTCCTATCTTGTTGAACCGCTACTCGGTCTCTCACTGAAACAAGATTATCAAGGAATTTCTTCAAGTAGGGCGTTATCTGAGGGACGAAATTATCCTTGCTTAGAACTGCTCGAATGTCATACTCAGCGTTAACTGGCGAGCGGAGTTCCCTTGCGAAGGTAAGAAACGCTGGTGAAACGCCAGTTGTTTGACACACCGCTGAATTCATGGCAAACCTGACGGAACTCAGAAATTCCGGCCACAAATTGTGCTGTGTGTTGACCAACTGCGCAAGCTGTACTTTGAGATCCCTATTCTTTCTTTCAGCTGGGTTACCCTCAGGATGGTAATATGGCAACAACTCTTGTTTAATCCCTAAGATGAACATGCACTGTTGCATAACCGCTGAAACAAACTGGACACCGTTATCTGAAACAACGCGACGAGGTAGTCCGTAACGCAGGAAATACTCCTCAATCAAGATTCGAGCACAATTCTCAGAGCTAGCTTCTTTTAGCGCATAGAGCTCAACCCAACGAGTCGCCGTGTCTTCCACCAACAGTATCCACTTCTCTCCATTTTTCCCCGCTGGAAGAGGACCAAACAAATCTATGGCCAGTACTTCACCTCGCTGGTGCAATACCGGCGTCTGCAATAAACCATGTGTCTTTTCGTTAGACGCTTTATAGCGTTGGCAGGTAACGCAGGTTTTAACGTACTCTTTGACAGCTCGACGCATTCCTGGGAAACAGAAACAATGCGCCAGTCTTTGAAACGTCCTGTCAACGCCATGATGACCAGCAACGGCGGAATCGTGACACTCTTTTAAAATCTCGAGACGAAGACTAACAGGAACGACTAACTGCGGCTCCTCATTATCGACGTCGGGATTGTACCTATACAGAACCCCTTGTTGCATAAAATAACCTCTTTCGGACCAACGTTTCGCTTCGATGGAAAAAGGGTCAGAGGAAAATTCCAGTTCATTGACAATTTTTTTCAACTCTGGGTCGTCAAGCTGCGCAACCCGTAACTCCGAGGGACTTCTAGAAGGTAAGTCAACAGTAACTGTGCAGATTCCACATTGTTCCTTCTCCTCTTCCTTGCAAGGTGGGCGGCTGAGAGTATCTGCAACAACGTTAGTTTTTCCTGGGGTATACTCAAATTGTATGTTGAACGACTGTAACTTGAGAGCCCAACGGACCAGCCTACCCGACGGTGATTTCAAGGTGAGAAGCCATTTTAAGGGCTGGTGATCACTAGCGACTACGACTGGTTGTCCCTCAATGTAACCTCTGAAACGTTCCACAGCCCACACGACGGCGAGTGCCTCGCGCTCTGTTGTGCTATAATTTCGCTCGGCTGGATTGAGGAGACGGCTAGCGTACTCAATTGGGCGCTCGTCTTTTCCTTCACCTTGTAGCAAAACAGCGCCGAGCGCATAACTACTGGCATCCGTTCTGAGGACAAAAGGTTTGTTGAAATCAGCCTGCGTTAGAATAGGCGTTGAGGTAAGGCGATTTTTCAGTTCCATAAACGCGCCTTCTTGCTCCGCATTCCATGTCCATGGTTGGTTTTTCTTCAGTAAGCGAGTAAGTGGCTCAGCGACTGAGGAAAAACTGGGAATAAACTTCCTAAACCAAGAACAAGTCTGGAGAAAAGTTCGCAAGTGACGCAGGGTTCTTGGTGCTACCATGTCAACGACTGCTCGGACTTTATCGGCATCAGGGGAAATTCCATCCTGGGAAATGATATGACCGAGATATTTTACTTGTTGGCGAGCAAACACGCACTTTTCTCGATTAGCACGTAAGTTAAACGTGCGCAACCTGTCAAAAACAGCGCGAAGATCAGCGACGTGACTTTCGAAAGTGTCACTTATTACAAGTAGATCATCCTGGTATGCAAGAAGGGTCATATCCTTTAACGAAGGGTCGGAGCGCAGCCTGTCGATGAGACGTTGGAACGTCGAAGGCGAGTTTTTTAAGCCGAAAGGCATGCGCTTAAAGCGGTAAGCACCGCACGGCGACGAAAAAGCTGTCTTGTCACGATCAGACTCGCGGACCGCAACCTGCCAGAATCCACTTCGCATATCTAAGGTTCTCATGATGCAACCTTTCCTAGTAGACTGTAACAATTCATCAATGAGTGGCATGGGATACACGTCGGTCTTTGTCACTGCATTGAGCCTACGATAATCAACGCAGAAACGTACTTTGCCATTTTTCTTAGGAACCAGGAGTGCAGGAGACGCCCAGGCTGACTCGCACTCCTCTATGATATCATCTGCCAGCATCTTGTCAATTTCAGCCTGCATGATTTCCCTCTTAACCGGATTTACCCGATAGGGAGGAATAGCAATAGGAGGATGGTCACCTGTATCAATCCGGTGCTCAGCGAACGGCGTTGGAGCTCCCCCTGGCTGAAAGATATCATCGTTATCTAATAAAAGGCGGGAAAGTTTTTCGCGCTGACAGTCCGTGATAGAGGTCGCCTCATCAGACCTTAAAACATTTGCAACAGCAGCACAAGACATTTTATTTAAATTTTTTTTTGTTTCATATTTTAAAACAAACTTTTCATTTGAGTTTTCAGCAAAGTTCCAAAAAGATTCACCAAAGTTTATCGATATTTTAAACTTTTGCAAGAAATCTATACCGAGTAATGTTTCATTACTAATTGAATCCGGAAAAATTAAAAATTTTACCAACTCCGTCTTGTGTCTCACCGTGACCTGAACTTCAGTGGTCAAAAGATCCATTTTCCTACTAATTCCGTCAGCCAGCTTAACAACTTGTGTGATTGGGTGAAAGGGATGTCGCTTTCTTTGTAACAAATTATACAGGGTATGACCAGCAACACAGCCCTTAGCCGCAGAGTCAACTAAAGCAATTCCGTTTTCATTGACAATTGAAACGTTGAGAATTGGTCGTTGAGATACGCACACATTTTGGGACAGGTGAGATAAACTTTGACAACCACTGGTTTCATCGGACACTACATTTGTTTTACTACTACTGTTCTGACTTAACATTTTAGGTTGAGAAACGCTGGGCCCATATTGTTGAGAACCATTGGGATTTTGGGACAGTTGAGAAAAACTTTGGCATTCATTGTTCTCATCAAACATCAAAAAACTTTTACAATCATTGGCCTGATCTACAATTTCAGGTTGAGAACCATTGGGATATGAGGACAGTAGAGAAAAACCTGGACATTCACTGTTCCCATCAAGCATCACAAAATTTTTACAGTTACTGGTTCGACTTAAAATTTGAGGTTGAGAACCACTGGGATATGAGGGCAGTTGAGAAAAACCTGGACATTCACTGTTCCCATCAATCATCACAAAATTTTTACAGTTACTGGTTCGACTTAAAACTTGAGGTTGAGAACCACTGAACTTTTTTGGTTGACAACCACTGGATTCAATTGGTGAATGGAAGGTCTGACCAATACTTTCCTCAGATGGAGGTAAAGATACACAAGCCTTGGAATCAGTTAACATGGTCAAACATTTGTGACCAGCCTCAATATCTGGAAAGGGCAAAGTGTAGTCAGATCTTGCATTGACATAAACACAAGTTTGAAATTTGCAAGCATCACATGCAACGACATTCAAATAATTTAGTTTGATCTTACCAGTCTCTAGTGAGTAGAACGCTTGCCCTTGGTTATCTGAAGGCTTACACTTGGTGCACTTTGACTTAATCACATTAGGGGTACCGCACCCATAACACTTCACAGGCTCACTTTTATTGTTATTACGTGCTTTTAACTTTTCACATTCATCTCGAACATGACCAAGCCGTTTACAGTACACACAGTATGGACGTTTAGATTCACTTGATGACGATGGCTCGGAGACACAAGGAAGCTTAACGCTGCCGCTGGCAGTGTCCGCAACGATGGGGGCGGGAAGTTTCAACGACGCGACGACGGTGGCAGCTCCAGAAGAGTTTGATCGAAGAACCGTTGGAGTGCGTATGTTGGTAAACTCTCTTCCCTTTTTATCTATGATTCGCTGTGAGTCTTCAATGCTCCTTGCTTTTGTGAGTAGCTCATCAAAAGTCCTAACCTGATCTCTGTCCAACCGTTTCCTGATGCGATGGTCAAGTAGTCCAAACACTAAATCAAGTTCTACTTTTTCAGTAAGATCTCCTCTTGGTATTTTTCCTAAAAGTGCTCTCACTTTGGAAATAAACAAATCTGTTACCTCGTCTCCTTGGGACAGAGCAAAGAGGTCCTGATAAATTCGGAATGGTGGTCGACGTTCCCCAAAAGCACTTCTCAACTTTAACAGAGCCTCATTCCATGTATTGGTGGAGACTTTTATTCCTTGCCACCATACTGCAGCCTTATCATTGAGAAGCATGCTGATTCCTCTGAGGGCATTGTCATCTGTTATGCTCAGGCAAGACTTGTAAGCCTCAACTGCATCTATGAAATTTTCTAAAGACTCTGTGGGACCTCCACTAAATCTTGATAAACATCCGGAGAAATTGGCAGGTGTAGTCGTCACAATAGAAGCGCTAGTGGTAGACATGACTGGAGTCGAAGACCTCACTTCCCGCAAAACTTCTTGGTAAAACTGATGTTGAGACTGTTGCAGCGTAGCAAGCAACGACGTCAGATCTTGGCTAGACATTGTAACATTCCCTCCTGTAGGTTCATGTTGATGTCCGCTCGGATTCTGTGTTTCATCAACATCATCATCATTGCCACCGGCATCCTGGTGCGATCGAGTCTTCGGCATGTTTGAGTACCGACCACGTAGGTACGAAACGAACTATGAAGAAATCTGCACCATTCAGAACCAGCTTCGAAGAGTAAACTTCCGAGTCCAGCCAGTTTGTAAATATCCGCGAGCATCCGAAAAATCACAAAGCACAAAACCACGTGGGCGCCATTTTCGCGGTCGGCAACTCAGTTGGGAGGTCACGAAAAGAATATTTTGTTTGTACTTTATGAAATCTTTAATTCCAAGTTTAAAATCACTGTTTAAAATTACTGTAAAGGCAATATGGAAGTAGACAACAAATATTTTACAAAGCCGGCCGGAAAACTCAACGAACCATTACTCGTGAAAAAGGCAACTCGCGCCCCCGCTAAGGAAAAGCGGCCGGGCGACGCAACATACTAGGGTTCGTTCCGAAACCGTGCCGGCAGACGGCCCCGTGTGGATCGCTGGGGTCTAAGGGCTATTTCACACGCTATAATTGTTATTTTCTTTGTTAATAAAGATCATAATTATAAAAAATTTAACGTAGATATTAAATTAGTATTTTAATTATTAGTTGTAGGTATGGCTTAAACTACATTATACATAGATATTATAGTGCAAGCTAATAGTATCTATTTCTATATTAACACTTTGAGTGCTGAAAACGCACGGTATGAGTTTTCTACAAGTGACTAATCTGCGAAAATCCACACTAGCGCAGCGGCTAAGAAAATACAGATCTTTGTGACTCAGCAGAGCTGTAATATTTTTCGAACGAAACGCATGTGCGGCGCAACACAACCGCTGTGTAGAGCGGCAGCACGAATTTTTTAGGTAAAAAAAAAAGATCGCAGAACCGCAGTCAAAGTGTTAACACTAACACTACGCCCTACAAGGTGCAGAAAAATTGAAACCATATTTTAATATTTATAAGTCGTTTATTAATTTGTTAAGTATAAGTAATAAACTACAGAAATCAATAAAACTATGTTTGAATAAATAACTCAGTAGGTGCATACTTTTAAAAACATAAAATTTTACTAGTTAAAAAGTAAAACCGAAAAAATCTATATTAAACGAGATTTTTTAGAATAATAATTACATATATTGGTGTCGTAATAGTGAAAAATCGAATTAGCATTTCCTATAATAGTTACATAGTAATCTAAAATTTTAAGGTACTTTATGGAAGAATGATAATATCTTAAATCTATTTTAACTTTCAAACTACATAATTTATATTGTCATCAAACTTCTCACATAAGTACAGTACGGACAATTTATCTTGGCAGGTCTGAACATAGGCTCTGCAAACTTTTGCGCACGCATACTCGTAAAGAAAACTTTTATTGCCAGATAAACAAATGTACGTTCAGAAAATATCTAATGCAGTGAGAAAGTACAAATAAAATAAATTACCAACAAAACACAAACGCAGGTATTATTTACGTTATTTAGCCAAACTATAAGTAAACAAAAAACGTAAACCAATAATAGCAATCAACAGAGGAACGAACGAAGACTTTTGTAACCGACTGTCAAGACAGATATAAAACAAAAAAGTTTCTATTCGATTTATAATAAGGTTTTAAAAGTTCTCAAACATTTGTTACTCAAGAAGTATCTGGCAATAACAGTTTTCTTCACTAGTGTACATGAGAAAAAGTTTGCAGAGCCTATGTTCAGATCTGCCAAGATAAATTGCCCGTACTGTATTCAAATTTAAAGTGAGATTTATTGGTAATAAATCTTCTTAGTAAATGCGAAAGTTTGTGGAGATGTACGGGCGCATTCACACAGGTTTCGTTATTCTGGATTATAACAGACTCTTAGGCACAACCTACACGGGCGATAATCAAGCGGAAAGTTCAAAATAATATTCCATCGCCTGCGATGAACGCCCATGAAGATTAAAACAACTTTTTCATCACATCTCAAAATAAATAGACCACAATACATTTAGTTGGTCACATGAGATGTAAATCGCACATCCCAATTAGAATTATCATTTCATTTACATTATCTACACTCTGTGTTTCGATCCCACGCAATTATCTACCCCTTGTCATTTACTAAATCATATCTGTATAACACATATCATTTCTACACGTTATATTTAGAATCCATGTCATTATCTACATCAAATGTAGATCCCATAACATTATCTGAATCATAATTGTAGATTTCTCTTTCGTATCTCCATCTTATATTTAGATCCCGCATTATTATTACCATCACACGATATAATCTACATCAATGCAGATCCCAATTCATATCTGCAGATCTTACGTCGTTATCTACATGATAATATTATAAAACTTTTGAAACGACCGTGGTTTTTAAAACGGGTTATTTACCATGATTTATTTTTTTAGTTTTCCAGTATTGTTAAACTGTGCCGAAATATTGTATGTTAAATAACCCGTTTTAAATGACTTTAATGATAATATCATGGTTAAATCCCCCATGTGATCTTCATAACTGTAGTTCCCACATCATTCTTTTTTTTCATTCATCACAATAGGCCTATCATGGCCGCCGTGAAACGAAAGCCACCCCAAAGCAAATAAAAAAAATCATTATCTTACTGTCACATCATTATCTGAATCCCATATTATCTTACTCCCACATCATTATTTCACTCGCACATCATTATCTTACTCCCACATCATTACCAAACTCTACATCATGTTTATGTTCAGTAAATGCTGTAGGGCTCTAGTGCCGCCCTCGCTGGCCCAGTGGACAGTCCCGTAAGTCCCATTGAGCGCCCAAACGTAGGGGGTGAAGAAATCTTCCGGTCGATCTTCTTCTACGTAACGGAATTTTAGGTCAGGGAATTTCTGAAAAGAAACGTTTAAGTGGTTAGATTAATCAATATCACTACATAGTATAAATCAAATTCGCTTCCCGCTATCTGTTAGTGACTCCCTATGTATGCTTTTTTTAATAGATAGCGATTGTTTATATGTATATAATAATTATATCGAAGAATATAATTATGTGCGAAGCCGGGGCGGATTTATAATGGATTTTGGAGACTATCTCAATAACATTTATGACGACCTACTAACGACTAAGCATACCGAACTCGAGTATGTTTTGAAGGAATCCTCGACAGGCACTGCAGACGAGCTTGAGTGAAGGATTCTTTGAAGAATTATCTAGACATGACGTGGGGGTTACTAACAGAGTTTCTGAATAGCCCTGCATCAGTGGACTTGGTGCAGGCTCATACCTTCAGCCTGTCGGTGCTCCACTGCTCAGCCCCTTTCTTGATCGTCTGCAGAACTTCAGTGACGCCCAGCTCGCTGCCAGCGCCCTCTTGAACTCTTTGCAGACGTGATGAGAAGTAGCCTATGACCTGGTGAATGGAATACAGATTACTAGCTGTCACAGGGGACTTCGTATTTATGCATCATCATGATCAAAGCCGCCAAACTTAACTATCTATAACTATAACTATCACGGTTCATGAGATATAGCCTGGTGACAGACGGACGGACGGACGGCGCAGTCTTAGTAATAATCCCCATGCAACAAAACCTTTCTTTTCTTCTCTTCCGGGAGCCAGTGACAGATTTTCATGACCAAGTCCCTCCCAAGCAAAACTTCGCAGGTAATATGCATTAGGGATTAATATTATGAATACTCGTGACCGTCAGCTGTGACTCCGTGGGTGGGTTGGGCAGTGGCAGCGATGACGACATTATTCCCATGGAATACGGTTCAAAACAGAATTCTGGAATATGCTAATTTTAATTTCTGATTTGACCTTATTCCATGGGAATAATGTCGTCATCGCTGCCACTGCCCAACCCACCCACGGAGTCGCAGCTGACGGTCACGAGTATTCATAATATTAATCCCCAATGTACTTTACGAGTTTTCGCTCGTGAGGAAATAATTAGCCAAATTTGTACCTGGCTCCCGGACCACACTCAGTGCGGCATGTGTATCCAGGCAAGTAGCCACTAGCCAGGTGCTTAGCAAGCTGCCTGTGCCAACATAGCATAAGAGTTTAACATACCATCTCGATATTCTGCGCTATCGGCAGATTCCTGTGCTCGTGGAAGAGTTGTCTCTTATGGAGTAGCGCGTACACCACGTTAAGGTTGTTCGAGAGTTGGTGCGTGAGGCAAGAGTTGATTATTTCGAGCAGCATTCTTAGTACTTCGTCTAAAACTGCTATGTGGTCCATCTGTGGGCAAAAAAATGTAAACTTCTTTACAGACTGTTTATTTATTCGTCGGGTCACGATCCGAGGGTGGCTCATCGAGTATAGAGATGACTAGCTGCGCCCCGCGGTTTCACCCGCGTGGTGATAGATTTTTTGGATAATATACAATATATCTTTATTAATTGTAGCATATGTGTTGATCTGATAAGCTATATTATTGTAAAGTTTCATTAAAATCCATTCAGTAGTTTTTTACGTGAAAGAGCAACAAACATACTTACATACATCCTCACAAACTTTCGCGTTTATAATATTAGTAGGATGATTCTTTGTCAACTGTGTCTGGTTTGGCAACTGTGTCTGGTTGGCCACTTTTCTGCCAGTGTCAAGTAATGGAAAATAATTGTAAAATGAATAAGAAATCATATTATGAAGATTGTTTGATATTTTCACCAGAGCCTAGTTCGTTATCTAGCAGGGTGTACCACGTGCAGGTTAGGTTGGCTTGGGAGACGAGATGTTGGAGTCCCCCTTACACCTCATCGAGTATATAGGCTTGTGTCAAATTGTATTTGACACTGACAGCTTAGAAACTAAGACCATAGATTATACACAGACTAACCTAAGTATAAAGCTATGTGCACATTAATGTAATATACAGGGTGTCCGGAAGGTCGATGCAAAGCTGTGAGGGGGGGGGGCAGGTCACCTCGTTACGCATCTATTCAGGCTAGATTACCTTAGTCCAATGTCGACGAATTCCGAGTTATCATAATATCCATGATTTTTGAAAAATTTACCAAAATCATATGCTTATTCGTTCATAGTGTTCAAACAGACAGTTACTAGTGCCTAACAATTTGTTTGCGTCCTAGCATAAAGTGTATTCAATCGATAAACACCATAACAATCATCTGTATCCATATAACTGACTAAATGGGAGGTGTTTAATAATTAAACATCATCATCATCAGCCTATAGCAGTCCACTGCTGGACATAGGCCTCCGCCAATGAGCGCCATAGCGCCCTGTCTCCAGCTTGCCGCATCCAGCATCTACCTGCAGTCTTTCGCAGGTCGTCATCCCACCTGGTCGGAGGGCGTCCTACACTACGTTTACCGAGTCGTGGTCTCCACTCAAGAACACGTCGGCCAAGTGCCCGATCGGCCGTCGGTTCTTCGCGAGATATGGCCGGCCCACTGCCACTTCAGCTTGCTAATTCTTTGAGCTATGTCGATAACCTTGGTTCTCTGTCGGATGTATTCGTTACGAATCCTATCCTTCAGAGAAACTCCGAGCATAGCTCTTTCCATAGCTCGCTGAGCGACTTTGAACTGGTGGACCAGCCCTATCGTGAGTGAAGAAGAGAAGACTAAAACATTCAAACATTTTTAAAAACATCCAGTATTATATTGCCCTTTCGATTGGTGTATCATACATGTATATAATTGTGCATTCAAATATGGGTATAAACTCGTTATATTTTTTATCTACGCGAATTATACAATATAGCAGAGATTGTATCGAAAATTATGGTCGCTTTTTTGCTCCATATGCGTTATTTTACGTGTATAATTATTATTGATTTGAAACTTCAAACGTAAAAAAAAAGAAATTTGATAATATGTACTTACAATTTCTTCGGTTTTTTCCTCAGCATGATGCGGTAATTCTATATTATTTATATCTCCTCCTAAAAAAACGAAAACATAATTACAGACGATAAGAAATAAATTGACAACTAGAAAACTAACTTTTTAATTTGTTTTTAGTAGATCGCACCACTGAAGCACAACACAAAACGTGCTTTCATATTATAGGCTCCTAATATTAACACTTTGATTGCTGAAAACGAACGGTATGAGTTTTCTACAAGTGACTAATATGCGTAAATCCACACTAGCGCAGCGGCTGAGAAAATACAGATCTTTGTGACTCAGCAGAGCTGTAATATTTTTCGAACGAAACGCATGTGCGGCTTAACACAACCGCTGTGTAGAGCGGCAGCACGAATTTTTTAAGTAAAAAAAAAAGATCGCAGTCGTCGAAAAAAAACCGCAGTCAAAGTGTTAAGATGAGATGATGCCCCGAGAGGTGGGCTAATGCTGCAACACCCTGGGTTCCGGACGGAAGCCGCGGGCGAGGTCGGCCAAGAAAGTGCTGGCGAGACGACCTTAACGCCTTCCTCGGAGATTGGTGGGAGATCGCACGTGACCGCACTGAGTGGAAAGATTTGGGGGAGGCCTTTGCCCAGCAGTGGGATGAAACAGGCTAAATTAAAAAAAATATATTAAGATGCTTTTTATACTGATGGCATCAGATAAATGACATCGCGCAGGCCACGCTTGAAGCTTGTGGTTACTATTACGATTTTATGCCCATATTTGAATGCACGTTTTGTGCTGTGGTAGCGGTGCTGGATGTATGAGTCATGTCTTTTATAGTGTCAGGGTCGACGCGACGCTGCTCGCACTTCATTTTTCATTTTCAATTTCATTCAAAATATAACTCTACTATGCAATAAGAAACAAATTCGTATTATGTCATTAAAATTTGCATCTTTTTGCGTAGTAAATAAAGTAATATTTTATCGCGATCGCGCCTTGGTGTTTTTTTTTAATGTACTATAATGCTGTTGACCTCAGATGGCCATGACAGCGTAACCGGACTTTTAGCGCTCAGAAAGCGCCTCGCCGGTAAGATTATGTTGGAGCAACACGCACAAGGGCCACCACTTTAGGTACGAGCCTCGGCTTGGGCTGTTGCCATGTGCTTTGAGGGTAGGGAGGTTTCGTCTAGCTGCACGGATGCGCCTAAGGGCGGAAGCGGGGAATTCTTCGACCCCTCATACGGTGCGGTAGGTTTTTGGTGGGATGATTAGTGTGCGGAAACGAAATTGTTGCCGTCACCGTCGGGTTAGCGCCGGTGATTGGGTCAACACTTAACGTAACTCGCATTATCAGCGTTATTACACTAATTTTAGCGTGATTAACGCGTATTATGACGTAATTTAACGCGAATAACGCCTTTTTACGAGATATTCGAGTTAAAATGTACCCTTTGTACGCGTTATCCGCAGTAAAATTTGCGTATTAACGTTGATAACGCGCTTCACGTTAAGTGTTAAATAGCGTACGGGCGTTACGTTAAGTGTTAAATAGCGTGGTGCTACGCCAATTTTAGCGCGATTAACGCGAACAACGGATTTTTACGAGTTATTCGCGTTAAAATGCACCTTAACACGCGTTATCTGCGCTAAAATTTGCGTAAGAACGCTGATAACGCGCTTTATGCGTGCTAGCATGGTAGCCCCACTGGGTCACCGAGAACGTGTCACGGTCTATTAGTGTCTGCTGACAGAGCATTTTTTTTACCTTCAATCTGTGAAAGCAGCCTTGTTCTCCGCTTGGTCAGCGTTTCGAATAACGACACGAGGCGCTGCGCGACGTACGGGTGTAGATTTCTAAACTCGCCTGAAACAAAAATTATTAGATAGATAGATAGACAATACTTTATTATACCACACAAAACAAAACAATACAGGAATAAAGGAAGTATAAAGGGCGGCCTTATCGCTGAGAGAGATCTCCTCCAGGCAACCTTAGGATGGACTGGACATGAAGGAACAAAATAGACGGTGGTACTTAGTAAATATAAAGATAGAAAAAAGAAAACAAATACCGGTCCCACAGGCCCCAGCAGAAAACCAGCGCAGGTGTTTTACTAACACCTGTATATGCTGAGTTGGGACCATTTTGTAATTTAAACTAAATTTAATAATATTATATTTTCGCTATATGTAGTATTTTCTTTAAGTGGTAGGTAACGATTTTTTCTTTTTGTATGTTTTTTATTTATGTTTAACTACAAATAAACGATTTGATTTGATACATAAATTTCAAAACGCGCGAAGCCGCGGTGCGCAGCTAGACTTACGATAGAAGATTCCATGAGGTTTATAAACCTTCCTCTTGAATCACTCTATCTATTTAAGATCTAAGCATACATAGAGACAGACAGACAGCGGGAAGCGACTTTGTTTTATACTACGACTATGTAGTGATGGTAACACTTACAGCTCATGTTGGCGATGGCGGCCGCGCAGTTGGTGTGTAGTAATACTTGTCCCTGAGCCAGGCCATGTTGTGTTGTAGCACCCTCACTATGACTAGAACCATGAGACCGCCGAGAGAGATCTCAGAGATTGTGCGTTCTCTGTACCATTGCAGGTGTATATGGTAACACTTACAGCTCATGTTGGCGATGGCGGCCGCGCAGTTGGTGTGTAGATACTTGTCCCTGAGCCAGGCCATGTTGTGTTGTAGCACCCTCACTATGACTAGAACCATGAGACCGCCGAGAGAGATCTCAGAGATTGTGCGTTCTCTGTACCATTGCAGGTGTATATGGTAACACTTACAGCTCATGTTGGCGATGGCGGCCGCGCAGTTGGTGTATAGATACTTGTCCCGGAGCCAGGCCATGTTGTGTTGTAGCACCCTCACTATGACCAGAACCATGAGACCGCCGAGAGATATCTCAGAGATTGTGCGTTCTCTGTACCATTGCAGGTGTATATGGTACCACTTACAGCTCATGTTGGCGATGGCGGCCGCGCAGTTGGTGTGTAGATACTTGTCCCTGAGCCAGGCCATGTTGTGTTGTAGCACCCTCACTATGACTAGAACCATGAGACCGCCGAGAGATATCTCAGAGATTGTGCGTTCTCTGTACCATTGCAGGTGTATATGATAACACTTACAGCTCATGTTGGCGATGGCGGCCGCGCAGTTGGTGTGTAGATACTTGTCCCGGAGCCAGGCCATGTCGTGTTGTAGCACCCTCACTATGACTAGAACCATGAGACCGCCGAGAGATATCTCAGAGATTATGCGTTCTCTGTACCATTGCAGGTGTATATAGTAACACTTACAGCTCATGTTGGCGATGGCGGCCGCGCAGTTGGTGTGTAGATACTTGTCCCTGAGCCAGGCCATGTTGTGTTGTAGCACCCTCACTATGACTAGAACCATGAGACCGCCGAGAGATATCTCAGAGATTGTGCGTTCTCTGTACCATTGCAGGTGTATATGGTAACACTTACAGCTCATGTTGGCGATGGCGGCCGCGCAGTTGGTGTGTAGATACTTGTCCCTGAGCCAGGCCATGTTGTGTTGTAGCACCCTCACTATGACTAGAACCATGAGACCGCCGAGAGAGATCTCAGAGATTGTGCGTTCTCTGTACCATTGCAGGTGTATATGGTAACACTTACAGCTCATGTTGGCGATGGCGGCCGCGCAGTTGGTGTGTAGATACTTGTCCCTGAGCCAGGCCATGTTGTGTTGTAGCACCCTCACTATGACTAGAACCATGAGACCGCCGAGAGATATCTCAGAGATTGTGCGTTCCGTGTACCATTGCAGGTTTTTTAACATCTGTAAGTGAAATTATAAATCTGTGAGACATAATAATATTAAATATCAATAGGAATAGCGAACTTTATTTGCGCACCAAGTTACACAGTTTGGCACAACCGATACAACAGTAATGTAATTTTAGATATGGAAATAAATAAATACAATACAAATACAATTCTATTATTGTGAATGAATAAAGGTTTTTTTTTATTTAGCCTGTTTCGTCCCACTGCTGGGCAAAGGCCAAATCTTTCCACTCAGTGCGGTCACGTGCGATCTCCCACCAATCTCCGAGGAAGGCGTTAAGGTCGTCTCGTTTTAATCGTGAATGAATAAAGATTATTAATTGAAATTTAAATGAAAAATATGTTTATTATTACTACATCTGAAACAGACAAAATTGAAGTTAGTACAGAATTAGTATAGTTTAAGTAGAAAGTATAGTTGGTATAATTTAAAAGAATTAATTCATATAAGTGCTAATGATTCCCACGCTAGGCTGGGCCTGTATTGTGGGAACCAATATGATTAACAGTTAGAGTGAAAAAGACCAATATTATTAACAGTTAGAAAGAAAAAGACCAATATGATTAACAGTTAGAGTGAAAACAGCCTCAATTTAATGTAAAATCTTCGAAAATTATGGACCGAGTTGTCTAAATCAATAAAATAATTTAATTTCAATACACTTAAGATGAAGACAGGGCGCAATGGCGCCCATTGGGGGAGGCCTATGTCCAGCAGTGGACTGCTATAGGCTGATGATGATGATACTTGCCACCGTCAGCTTTAATACGTACCGATCCTATCCATCCAAAGGTTGCCTGGAAGAGATCGCTTTTAGCGATAAGGCCGCCGATTGTGCCACTAGATTTAGTTAGTATTAAGATCCTATTTTTATATTTGATGGTGCAATAAAGGTATATTGTATTGTATTGTATACTTGAGATGGCGGGATGAGCTCGACCTGTACAATAAAGAGTGGGTTCTCCTTGGTGAGGACCGAGATGAGTGGAAGAAGGGGAGGGAGGCCTTAGCTCTGCAGTGGGACACTCCGGGCTAATATAATAATAAATAAATACTTGATACGTGTGTTTGTTAGTGGGACGAAACAGGCTAAATAAAAAATAAATAAATAAAACGTGTGTTTACTTACAATAGTGTGAACATTCTTGATAAGCGCCTCGTCTTCAGTGAGTATTAACAGCACTATCAGAGACATGTAGATCTGGTGCGAGTTGTTTAAGTTGGCGTCGTAGAGAACTTGCAGGATTGGTACTATCTGTGGAAAAATTTATAATGTTAGAAACTGATTTGAAGATCAAATATCAAAGAGTTTTATTCTTAACATCAACATGCAATTCAATGCGTTTATATATTCAGTAGGATCATAAGATTGTTATAGTTTGACCGAAACCGCTGTACCGCTCCTTAGGAAAGTGCGGCGAGGTGGGGGGCGAGGAAAAAAGAGCAAGAGTACGCGTTGACGGCAGACTGATGGATCGGAGCGGCCGATATTCCCCACCCCCCACCCTCCCGTCTCGCCGCTCGCATGCCTCAGGCGCGGTACAGCGGTTTCGGTCAAACTATAATAAGAATTTTTATAATATTGTTATAGACATTTACATGACGCATTTAATTTATTTTTGCAATATTTGTTGAATGTAACAACAAAGTATATAGCTAGGTTTACTAACAAATATGGTAAACAACCGTAATAAATAATTTGAATTTGATTTGAATTTATTTCCTTTAATTTTTTTGAATTTTATTGGACACGTCACGAAATTCAAATTCCGTTAGTTAAACTAGGAAACAAAGTGACCACTTTGATATAAACAGATAGCGTGTGAAGTCGCGGGTAGAAACTAGTTAGTAATACTGTAGGGGATCGAAATAAAAATACTGTTTTAAACGACAGACGACAGAAATTGGTTTGCAGGCAGAATTGGACATTTATGTATGTGCTTCTTGTCAATTTGTTTTGTGAGTGATTTATACTGCGGCGCGGCGCCACCTCCACCCGTCAGAGCGAAAACTACCCTCTAATGAGGTAAAAAAATTCATTATTTAAATTTTGCGTGCACCCACAATCTCGTCGTATTTATTTATACTTTCAAAAGATGCCAACAGATGGCGTAACGTGTTTAGATATTAGTAAAATCTTATATCTAACATACCTTATTATTTAAAAACGTGTGTCGTCTACAAATACAATATAAATTTCGAGGCCATTTACAGCATTCGCTGATAGTTACATCCATTGTATAATCAAGGTCAAATAAGGTCAGTGAACTCACCAGGTTCTCAATATTAGGCACAGTGCTGACATACTTCTTATAAGTCTTGCAGGAATGCAGCATTAGATATAGAAGTAGCGTCGAGTGTTCGCAGCCGGCGGTCGCGCAGAGGAACTTGTGTAACTAGAAACAAATAAATCATAATAACTATAATCATTTCGGTTAAGGGTCCCTCGCTTGCAAAAATCGCTCCGAATATCGCTGTCCCTGTTTAACCCTTGCGCCGCGCCCCATGCGTGCGCGATAACAATATTAGCCGTTCAAAATTTGGAAATTTGTTCCGTAATACCAAAAATTATGACTGAAAACTTTTTGTATTCTTCACAAAGTATTGTTATTCTGTAACTAGACAATATAAGCTATGTTCCTTAATAAATAAAACGTAAGATATTGATGTTTTTAATACGAAACAAATAGCAAGAAAACTTGTCCATTTTCGTATAAAAATGTGCAAAATGAGATTGGCTTTCATTTTATTTTAGGTAAGTATTTCGAAAAAAAAAAACTATTTGGGAACCTAGATAAATACTATTTTAATACAAATAATGCAATATTATAGTGGAAATATGCTTGAATTAGAAATAATTTTGGTATTACGTTTGTATGAAGAATTCGTCCCTCCGGAGGCCCCTTAACGGCGCAATAGCGAAGATCCTCGATCAACATCTGAAGAGACTCTGGAACTTGAATCAAGGCCCAGATCCAAAAGGCAGTACTCCTTGACTCGGCACGCATCGTCAGGAAGTTCCTCTCTCTGCAGCCCTAGTCACCGGCCGCTTGAGCCTAGCTTCGCGGTCGGTGATCTACCGTTTTGACATATTTTTTACCGTAGAAAAGTTGCATAATATTTTATTGTATTTTCTAAAGCAAAATGTATTTTATAGCGAGAATTTAAATATATGAAAATAAGTATTAATCCATCACCATAGCCTGGTTTTTTATAACTTTTTTTGCCTTTGCAATAGTCTCTATACCTGGCGTATATCATCTTCGGATGTATCATATTCCGCACCCAAAGATGATACTTGCTACGTGTAGCCCTCACTTTTAGAATAACTCTCTCTGTAACTTGCAGGGAATTAAAGCGAGCCCAACAGAAAATATTTATTAAATCAAATGTATTTGACGTTTGTGTATACAAGATGGATTCGCTGAGAAAGAGGGCAGGCCATTTTTTTTTTTCGAATGGACATAAATGCTTATGACCTCAGATGGCCATGACAGCGTTACCGGACTTTTGGCGGGCGCAGAGGGCGCCTCGCCGGTAAAGATTAGGTTGGGGCAACACGCACAAGGGCCACCACTTAGGTGCGAGCCTCGGCTTGGGCTGTTGCCAGATGCTATAAGAGGGTAGGGAGGTAACGCCTTAGGTGCACGAGTGCACCTGAGGGCGGAAACGGGGAATTCTTCGACCCCGCATCCGGCGGGGTCGGTTATTGGTCGGGTGAGTAGTGTGCGGAAGCTGAGTTGTTGCCGTCACTTCCGGGTTAGGTAGCGTCAGTGAGTGGGTCAACGAGGTCATCAAGAACGTCTCTGGGTCTACGGAGGAGAGGAGAGGGCAGCCCGACCGTCCATGCCACCTTATATAGTCTGTGACAACAGCGCCGCCTCGGCGGTTGTCCGAACTACATAAGGAGCGATCGATCTAAGCAAGATGGAGTACGTAGTGCCACATAAGTGTCTTAGATGGCGCTGTGTTTAAGACTCTCAAAGGGCCCTTGTGCTGTTGAATGCGCCCCAAGACTACCATAAAGCGTTTCTTTTGAATTCAAAATAATTCTAGTTCTAAAATGAAATTGTTTTAGGAGAAAACTGTATTAGGATTGCAAAATAAATACTTGAAATAAATTAGAGCCGATGTTTCCTAAGACAGTGAACATGTAGCTCCTCTGATTAGGGTGTGAATTATTCGAGATTTGATCAAATCAAATAATCAAATCATTTATTTGCTGTAATATAGGTACAAAAGTTCTTAATTAAAAATGGTATTTCCAATACATAACTACCTCATCGAGGCGTGCAAAATTAAGATAGCATGCAAATGTCACAGTAGAGTTTAGTAATGTTCTAACCTAGGTATATTGTAGATAATTTTATGTAATGTCAAAAATCTTAAAGTAATAATAGTAATAGTAAGAGGCGAAATAGTAAAAAAGGTAATGTCAAAATTTATCTGTCATAAAATCGTTAATATTATAATAGCATTTGGTAATGAATAATTGTTTCAATTTAGTCCTAAATATATTGTCGTCAATGATACAGTGTTTTTTTATTGTGTTTGTCATTATGGGGGCTATACTGCCCTACTTAATACTCACGGATACACAAGACACACTGTACACAATTTCGAATAATACAATACGGTAGTTTTAAGAAGCTATTTTCAATACCTAATTAATTTTGACACATCAATCTTTTCTTGTTTTTGTGTGCTGCCATCTAGTGTTAGTGATATAAACTTACAGCTGCCATTTCTATTCTCGGCGGCGTGATCTGTACTCCCTCGCACTCAGAGTCTTTAGATGGAGTTGTGGACGAGTTATCTGCAACAAGGAGATCAGTAATTCTCAGTCTAATACGATGATGAAGATGATGATGATGATTCCTTGTTAATGGCAACTGTGTCTGGTTGGATACATTTCTGTCAGTGTCAAGTAATGTAAAATCATTGTAAATTATCAGTTCTCAAACGTGTGGACAATAATCATGTCTAAATAAAGAAACTTTGTATGATAAATGATATATACTGTACTGTTCTTATGTGCGCAGCCACTTGGAATATTGTTCGCAGGTATGGAACCCTAGGTATAATATGTATATCTCTCGCTTGGAGGGCATACAGAAAAGGTTCCTACGATATATACAGTTTAGGGCAAAAATATTTTTGCCTGATTATTACACAAGATGTCGCAAATTCCATTTCTTGCCCCTCCAGGAACGAAGAGCCATAGCAGATCTAAGTTATCTTTCTGGCATCATCAATAGCAAAGTAGACTGCGCGGAGCTGCTGCAACAGCTAGGATTTAACACAAACTTTAAAACTAGATACACTAAAACTTTCCATCTTCCAACGTGTAAAACCAACTACAGGCAGAACACATTTTTGATAAGGTCATGCGGATGTTTTAACATTCTATCCAGAGAGCTTGATATGGATATTTTCATTGATCCTCCCACTAAGCTAAAAAGAATAGTGAGTGGTCGATTTTTTGGTACATCTTGATTATTTTCTTAAGTCGTAGAGGTATAATAAACCAAAATTGGTAGAAATTTATATGTGTACAAACTTTTAGATTAAGTATAATAATTTTATATAATAATTTTACCATCAGTAGTCGTCCTGTAACTTTGTTTAGCATTAATTTAAGTAACTTTTTGTGGAAATTTTTAATTAGCCTTCAGTATTAAGTCAGATACCTACTCATTAAGTTAGCTGTTAATTTCCTGAATACTGTTAAAATAAAATAAATAATAATAAATGAATACCTGCGGAGTCTCTCACGGACAGCAGCGCAGCCCTATAAAGGTTGTCGCTCCGGATGCAATGGTTGGCGAGCGCCAGCAGCAGCAGACAGGACTGGTTGGCCGCTGGATGTTCGCTCTTGAGGCGCTCCAGTAAGGATTCCCGGTCCGTTGGCGGTTGGCTGTAGATGGTGCGGTGGACCGGTGATGTGAAGGTTAGCATGTTCCAGAAACCAGCTGAAAATATGTGAAATACAAATGAAGACACTACATATAATATTTATATAAATATACTATTTTCTTTCGCAAGAATAATTCGGTACGTAATTATAATTATATATTAATTATTAATATAGGTATATATATTACTGTTTACTTAGTATCATTATGAGTAGTATATTTGATTATCTCTATTATATAGCACTACCTACCAAACTGTTGTCCACACTACCCAAAGGTTAGCAGGTAGAGAATGCTATCTAGCATTATGCTCGCCTATGTACTACTTTTTGTGCAATAAAGTATATTATATCTATCTATCTATAAATAGAATGATAATGCTGGACAAACCTCACAGCATCACCTAGCTCCAAGCTAAGCAGAGCTTATGTTATGGGTACTAGATGACTGATATACATAATACAATACATTACACATAATATCTAGCTAAGGTATCTTATTCAAATAGCTTAAATTTATTGCTAGAATTTCGATATGGCTTCGCTTACAAGTGTCTGCGAGTCTTCTCGTCATCCATACCGCAATGCTTGAAAACGAAAATTTTCAACCAGTGCGTCCTACCCGTTATGACCTACGGAGCTGAGACGTGGACACTCACGATAGGGCTGGTCCACCAGTTCAAAGTCGCTCAGCGAGCTATGGAAAGAGCTACGAGCACAACTCGGCAAACGTAGTGTAAGACACCCTCCAGCCAGGTGGGATGACGACCTGCGAAGGACTGCAGGTAGATGCTGGATGCGTCAAGAAGACAGGGCGCTATGGCACTCATTAGGGGAGGTATATGACCAGCAGTGAACTAACATAGGCTGATGATGACTTACAAGCTAGATCGATGAGTATGCTGCCCCCCTCAGTCCTAGCGCCGAACATAGTGGGGGGTACGGGCAGCATCGTGCACAGGTTGTTCACGAGTGTCTTCACCAGGAGGGGGGCGTGCATGCTGTAGCGACCTTGGAACAGGGTTCTGGAATATAAATGTGAGATTGTAAATAAAGATATTTATTCACAGAGATGGATTTACGTAGGAGGAACTTATAATATATTTCATATTAGGTGTAGTAAGGCTAGTTTCCTCTTTTATTATGTACTAGCAGACCTTCCCGGCTTCGCACTGTTTTAGTATGGATCCCTAACTTTTTTGTAAAATATAATATAGCCTATGTTCACCACGGATAGTGCGGCATCCCAACGGTGAAAGAATTTTTCAATTCCGTTGTAATAAGCGATGAGATATATATAAGATATTTTTTTAAAAGCATTTGAACTCCTCGATCGCTATTAGTTTTTTTTTAAAAATGATGTAAAGATGACATTCTTAACTCAGTTTTTTATTTTTTTTAACTTTGAGAGCGTATAACTAATTATTTACTGGTTTTATTTTAATGAATAATGCCTTCAATAGATGAAGGATACATCTAGGACCAAAACCAAATAAAAAGAACAATCGAAATCATGTTCCAAAAAAAATTGTAGGGGAAAAGAGTTAAAATTTCGGAAAATTATCTAAAAATACAAAAAACAGGATTAAAAAAAATTTAAAAGAGTTAGTCTCTTCTACTTCAATTTGTATTTTACAAATAGGTCCACCTACACACCCACCGAGTTTGTCTAACCCTCCACCAAACACCCTGTATAGACAGTTGAAATTTTCACAGATGATGTATTTCTGTTGCCGCTATAACAATAAATACTAAAAAACAGAACAAATGTAAAGGGTCTCCCATACAACAAACGTGATATTTTTGCCGTTTTTTTAGATATTGGTACGGAAACCTTCGTGCACGAGTTCGACTCGCACTTCGCCGGTTTTATAATAACTAACTTACCTATAAATAAGCGAGTTCTCAACCAGCCTGGACTGCTCGTGCATGCCAGCGAACATGTAGACAGACATCAGAACTAGTATCGTGTTGATGCATTCCAAATGAAGGTAGTACGTGTTTTCTCTGCAAAAGATATAGATCATAATATTAGAAAATAACAGTCCTCATTCATCATCAGCCTATAGCAGTCCACTGCTGGACAAAGGCCTCCCCCAATGAGCGCCTTAGCGCCCTGTCTTCAGCTTGCCGCATCCAGCATCTACCTGCAGTCTTTCGCAGGTCGTCATCCCACCTGGTCGGAGGGCGTCCTACACTACGTTTACCGAGTCGTGGTCTCCACTCAAGAAAACGTTTGCCCCAGCGGTTGACGGTTCTTTGCGAGATATGGCCGGCCCACTGCCACTTCAGCTTGCTAATTCTCAGAGCTATATCGATAACTTTGGTTCTCTGTCGGATGTATTCGTTACGAATCCTATCCTTCAGAGAAACTCCGAGCATAGCTCTTTCCATAGCTCGCAGAGCGACTTTGAACTGGTGGACGAGCCCTATCGTAAGTGTCCACGTCTCAGCTCCGTAGGTCATAACGGGTAGGACTGATACTGATACAGGGCAAACAAACAAAAATAATAAGAATATAAATCGAATTAATTTTATAATTATATAGACAAAATCTGCAAAATTGAGACACTCACTGATTACGTATGCGGAGAGCGGAGCTACTGGCTTGAGGGCAAGGAGAAAGGGGGAGGGGGAAGAAGAGGAAAAGAGGAGTTTGGATTATTATATTATTTTACTTACATAATGGAGCCAATGGAATAAGACTATATTAATCTTTACATTTACTTTAAGATACTTAAGAGGTCTTCAGTGGTATCGTAAGTAGCCATCGTCTAATATTTTCCGTTACGCCATATAGCGAGCTAGACAGATTGCAATGCTTTATGACCCGGCGGTAGATGAAAGGGAAGGCAAACTTACGGAAACGCTTAGTGGTGCGAATGGTACACCATGCGTATATTGACGCCGCGGTCCCCTCAGCGAGGAGGGGTGCTAATTCGTTTGCAGAAACTATACCATCTAAAAACTGTGGGATGACCTTGGACAATTAACCCCCGACAGATACTTTGGGAAGGCTTACCTGTCTGGGCGTCTGCGAACCAGCTCCTGTCAATTCACGGCTGTAAGTCCATGGTCACACTTCACGCACAAAGTTTATAGGTTAGGTACAATAAATAAATAAATAATGCTGGACAATTCACACAGCATTATCTAGCCCCATGGTAAGCAGAGCTTGTGTTATGGGTACTAGATAACTGATATACATAATACAATACATTACATAGATAGATATTTTTTATTATACATAGAAAACAACCAGAACACCCGGAACAAATATCTGCAGATCGTTCACACAATTGTTCCGAGGCGGGAATCGAACCCGCAAACTCCCGCGTCGCAGGCGGACCTTCGCCCACCGCGCCACATTGGTCGTCCAATCAACAATCAGGTACAATGTTCATTTCTTGATTGATGGATCACTCAGTCGCGACCCGCGGGTTTATGTATATATAGCGAATGAATTCTCTCGACAACAATATTTTAGTTGGAGAGGCGATATATATGGAATCAAAATACAGCGCGACGATTACTTTTTGAAACGACCGTTCCGGCTGGCGTCGGAAACGAACCTATGGCCATGCGGCGACTGCATCGAACTTCGGATCGGTGCAATATCAGTCGCACGCGCCTGGATTGAGTAGCAGAGCGAACTTCAAGGGTGACTGCATGACGATTTCAGGAAGAGTAAACCAACCCTTTAAGTACCTAGATAGGTAATAACCATCCAATGTCACCCACAGTTATATATGTATGTGGCGTACCTACGCACCACTCGACATCGATCCGAAATATGCGTTTCAAATTAAATCAAAAACATTTGCATTTTTATAATTTTATTATTAGCGTTTTCACTTACGCTCAATTCTTCGAGCTTGGGCCAAACCCCAAGTGAACGCATACTTCGAACCGGTCTCGACGCGTCACTCGCGCGCAGGCATTCATTCGCTCGGTCATTCCGCGCCTGTCAGAGGAGCTAGCTTGACGCGACCTTTGTTTTACTTGCTTTATATTCTATTCGTACTTTATTTCTATCTGTAAATCTATCTAGTCATTTCCTTCATTAAATTCACTCATTCTATAATAATAATAACTATTCATTTCGTCCATCTATCGCTATCTATCCACCACCATCAAACATTCCAACCTCTCCGGAGTGCCAAGGATTTATAACAAAGGTATGGGTTTAGGAACACCTGAACTACAAGCCCATGCCTATATGTATATAAATTAACGCAAACGCATTATTAGCGTAACCACTTACCAAAGGCACTTTTAATGACGATGTTTACCCAAATGTTGATACTTACGTAACAGGTACGTCTATGATAAGACTGATGAGCGCATCTATGACCATCTCGACTCTGCTTTCTGGTAGCATCTTGGGGGATGCCTCGGCCTCCGTGGCGGGCGACGGCGGGGACTCTGTAGTGGCCTCGTTGCCTTCTTGTGGCTGCAAAAATAAATAAATTATGTAATCTAGCCCGAAAGTAAGCAGAGCGTGATGTGATATAGATACAATTGATTTATTTTGAGCTATTATTGTCCCACTGCTGGGCAAAGGCCTCCCTTTTCTCCTTCCACTCCTCGCCATCCAACGCTGCAACAAACCATAATGGAAGATGTGCCTCGAGCTCATCACGCCATCTCATCCTGGGCCTCATGGATACAATACAGACAAGTACAATGGGCGGCCTTATCGCTTAGAAGCGATCTCGTAGAGGCAACCTTTGATACTAGAGAATTAATAAATCACTACTTGCATCTTTAAAACAACACAACGGATTTTAATGCGTTTTTTTTAATAGATAAAGGGATTCAAGAGGCCTTCGTCTTGAATTTATAAACCATTTGACACTTAGATGTACACGCAAGCGGGGCGGGAAATAAAGGCAGTTGATGGATGTACGCAGCTCAAGACGGCTATTTGAGGCGCGCTACGGGAGGATCCAGTAGTCGACGTATATCATCATCATCAGCCTATGTCAGTCCACTGCTGGACATAGGCCTCCCCCAATGAGCGCCATAGCGCCCTGTCTTCAGCTTGCCGCATCCAGCATCTACCTGCAGTCTTTCGCAAGTCGTCAGCCCACCTGGTCGGAGGGCGTCCTACACTACGTTTGCCGAGTCGCGGTCTCCACTCAAGAACACGTTTGCCCCAGCGGCCGTCGGTTCTTCGCGAAATATGGCCCACTGCCACTTCAGCTTGCTAATTCTTTGAGCTATGTCGATAACCTTGGTTCTCTGTCGGATGTATTCGTTACGAATCCTATCCTTCAGAGAAACTCCGAGCATAGCTCACGTATATGGGCTGGTGATAACTTACAGTAACAGGGGCCTCCTCGGGCGCCCGCCTCGCCCTCCCCAGCGGCTGCTCATCCAGGTGTCGGCACAGCTCGTGCTCCGCCACCATCTCCACTAAATACTTGCTGACAGCGCGGACCACGAATAGAGCGTTGTAGGTCTGCCACGCTAGCATTACACTGTGGAGGACACATATACATTTGAGAATTCATAGTAGATATTGGGTTGAATGAAGGCTGAGCTAGAAAATATTGAAAAAATGTTGACAAATGCAGGGGTTCATTGTTATAACTATGCAAATAAGGAATAAGGCAAATGTAGTTATCTCTTGCTGACAGCGCGGACCACGAATAGAGCGTTGCAGGTCTGCTACGCTAGCATTACACTGTGGAGGACACATATACGTTTGAGAATTCATAGTAGATATTGGGTTGAATGAAGGCTGAGCTAGAAAATATTGAAAAAATGTTGACAAATGCAGGGGTTCATTGTTATAACTATGCAAATAAGGAATAAGGCAAATGTAGTTATCTCTTGCTGACAGCGCGGACCACGAATAGAGCGTTGCAGGTCTGCTACGCTAGCATTACACTGTGGAGGACACATATACGTTTGAGAATTCATAGTAGATATTGGGTTGAATGAAGGCTGAGCTAGAAAATATTGAAAAAATGTTGACAAATGCAGGGGTTCATTGTTATAACTATGCAAATAAGGAATAAGGCAAATGTAGTTAACTCTTGCTGACAGCGCGGACCACGAATAGAGCGTTGCAGGTCTGCCACGCTAGCATTACATTGTGGAGGAAATATACATTATGAGGTGTATGCATTTGAAAATTCATAGTATATATTTTGTTGAATGAAGGCCGAGTCCCATTTTGGGTCAGGACTTCAGGAGATCTGATTAAAAACGAACTTCGTACGAACAGTTCGGGCGCGTCATTAATCGACACCTTTCGTTTCGGATCTCTACGACAGAAATGCCAGGATCATTTTTAGAGTAAGGTCAAACAAAAACTTTAAATAGTTAATGGACACGACTGTCCAGAAGAGCCCATCAATTTTCGCAATTCTTAAATTGCGTTCCGCACATCTTTGTCACGTGGTTCGCCAGAGACATAGGCCTCGACCAATAATCGCCATAGCGCCCTGTCTGCAGCTTGCAGCATCCAGCATCTGCCTACAGTCTTTCACAATCGTTACTGCCACTTCAATTTGTTAATTTTTTTAGCTATGTTGATAACTTTGGTTATCTGTGAGTATTTGTTATGAATCTTTTTGTTCATACTTTCTTTATATACCCGATAAATTATCATTAATTAAAATACTGTATAAGTTTTATTACTTGTCACTATTAGGCGAGGCTAACAGTATAGAAGCTCTGGTGATGAAGACTTGGAGCAGAGACCCTAGGTTCCCTGTCTGCAGATTGTTCTGCAGAAACTTGTTCAGGAGTGGTTCGGTGCTGGCATCAAAGATCAGCTGTTCTTGACTGTAAATAAAATAGTAAGTTATATTAGAAAATCATAAGAAGATTCAAGACATCCTTAAACCATTATTAGGATTTAAGACTAGTACTTAATTAGTCTCTCATTTACCATGATCTCGGGCCATAAAGTGACCCGGTCCTTTGGAAGGCTTGCGTGGGGCCGAAGCCAACAGCACAGAGGCCCTTTGAGAAGTTAATCTAAAGGCGATGGCTACACATAGCTAATTAGTCTTATTATTATTTATTTTTATTGACATTAAAATAAATCAAAAAAGGCTTTATTTCTGGATTAATGTTTGATTTAGTTTTTCCTATATCGTAATAAAAAAAATCCTTTATTCCAGCTTATCCATGTGCTCAGTTAATCTTTTAAAAACCCAGAGAGCTTCGGAACCCCGCAGATCTAAGGTCTCAGCTAAAAATATAGACAAACATTTGTGAACCTGTGAGTGATACATGATATAATGTATACCAAAGTTTGTGCTATAACACCTATTTCCTGTCCACATAGCACCTTTGAAACTGGCTGTTGTGAACAAAAGTTGGCTAGAAGGACTACTTATATATTGCAAATGCCGCTGCCAACTTTGGGTGACTCACTGATCATGTATGGAAGTCCCATGATCTCAAGATGTAGACCAAAGTAAGTGTCAGTAAGGGCTACTTACGCAGTAGAAGGTGGATTGATATTGAATGACAGCATCTGATTCCAGAACGGGTCATTGGGTGAGATGATCTCTGCAGAACAGAACTTCATCAGGAGCTCATTGGAGGCCAGCTCCGAGTAACGGCTTATTGCTACACCCATGGTCTGGAAAGACAAATGAAATAATTGACTTGACTTCTTTGATTTGGCAATGTATCTGGTTTGCCAATTGCAATTGTAGTATATGACAAACAATGTGGTGCGATAGGCGATGGCCCGTCTGCAACGCAGGCGATTGCGGGTTCGATTTAATTAATGATAGGTGGCAAATTTAATATGATGTGTTTATCTTAAGGCCACATCAGCTTGGAAAATTGTATGGTAATGTGTGATGTCACTTGCAAACTAATAAATTGGCGAGGTTATTCGTTTCAGGCGTAGCTTAGACACATTCCAGGCGTAATTGACGACGGTCGTTAGCATTAGAGCCTTTAACACGCACTCAATTGTGAGAATTAGATCCAATACGATCAATTTACGTGTATGAAACGCAGAGATAAACAAACCAAATTTGTTGTTAAAATTTGTTTATTGACCACTTCACTGCAATTAATGTGCATAATTAACGAACCTGTTATTGTAAGAATGATTAGAAAAAAGATTGAGACGCAATTAAGTGATAGTTTTTCCAAAAAAACATAAAGCTCGCCACGAAATCACCATCGCCGAAAATTTGACAACATTGATTGATTGACAATGAATGAATGATTTTTGATTGGTTGTTAATTGATTTGAAGATTGAATGATGGTTAAAATCAGCGTTCGCAATTTTAATTTTACGGATAATACCGGTTATTCTTTGTAGGTTGAATTCGATTTGCAGGCGCCCCTACACGAAGTTGGCCCAAGTTAATTTTTTTTCTGCTTTCTATGGAATATAACTAGCGAATAAACCATTTTGTGTGCACAGTATGTACAGGTCAAGATACTATAGAGTACTAAACAAAATGATTTAGTCTTTTTATACGTTTATACCTTGAATGGAGGATTAATTAAGGAATTATATCGTTATTTGTAGAACATTGAGTATTAAGTTGGACACAATACCAAACACTAGATCATTGAACCACATTGAACCTTGAATATGCTTGAATAAGTAGATTGAATGAAAGTTTACGCTTGTTTCAAACCTTAATTCAAAATATGTTGGCAAGACAATCCAACCCATATCCAACCAAGGAATGTACATAAAGGTAGGGAACGTACCTCCTTTTTCTTACATTCATTCATTCAATTCTTTACTCTTTGTCTCTTTCCTTTCTTATCTTTGGCCTTGTGTGCGTGCGTGCGGCAAAGAAAAGTGATGAATACAATACAATAACAACTGCCTTACATACCGGCGCGGTCGTATAGAAAATAAAGAGTTTATAAGTAGAAGAGTAACGTAGTAGAAAAAATAGAAAAGTACTTTGACTGTGGCGAGTGCATTGCTTTGCAAGCAATTTTTATTCATTAGAGAAATCTCACCCTAATCAAATCAAAGAGTATACAAAACCTTCGTAAGAAAGAACCCTCATCTGGATTGGTTTGGGCCAAAACTTATTAGTATCATAAATAATGTTGTATCGTATCTAAAATGGACGACGACTCGATACGAGTGCTTCATTTTCAAAACCCTCACTTGATATGGGTTGAAGTCCAAAGACAAGATAAATGTTCGCTCCGACAAGTGGGTTTGTTTGGAGTAGTGCCTCGGCAGGCTTCGATGGTAGATGGCGAGAGACTCTGTAGCAAGTGTGACCGCTGGGATCCCCGGGCCAACGAGATTCTCGAAGAGTTTTTTGAAACGAAGCACCAACTTACTTTCAAGTCTGTTTATCGGCTTGACGATGATGATGACCGGTATGTTATTTTTGAATTACTTATTTTTATCTGAGTAGTTATTAGTAAATATCAAAATTGAACTGAAGGAAGACACCAGCCTTTGCCTTGTAGTGGGCCCAGTAGGCTGTACAGATAGGTTGTAATAGAACAGGTGATTTTTCTGGTTTACAGACACAGTTTGTAGTTGGAAGATACTATACTAGAGAAAATATCCATCTCTATCTTAATTCCTACCTCCACATGAAAAACACACAGAGCAAGGCTCTATGTGTTTAAAAAATAGTCACTATTGTCTTATCATATTTATTATTTTACAGCCTATTTTTGTCCCTCATATTATTATTATTATTTTTTGCTATGGAAAGAGCTATGCTTGGAGTTTCTCTGAAGGATAGGATTTGCAACAAATACATCCGACAGAGAACCAAAGTTATTGACATAGCTCTGAGAATTAGCAAGCTGAAGTGGCAGTGGGCCGGCCATATCTCGCGAAGAACCGATGGCCGCTGGGGCAAACATGTTCTTGACTGGAGACCATTTTTTTTATTAAGCCTGTTTCGTCCCACTGCTGGGCAAACAATCAAACCTTTGAAAGTAATTTTTTTTTATTTTTCCTTTCAAAGGCACTACTAGTATTAACTAAGCTAGTATCATTTACTTATTTTTTTTAATATCTCGTAATCGCAGGGTCCTGTGATGGTTCTTATTCTGGTCTAGGCAGAATAACAGCACCTTCTGTTCATAACAGTTGGCATTATGCTGAGCCTGGACCCATTTGCTACTGCACATTGCTCACTTACTTACTTGTTTTTGTTATTTAATTTCTTTCAATGTATTATTTATTGTGTTATTAATATTCAGTATTATGTTCATAATTTAAAATGTTTATTTTTATTGTGTGTATATGTAGTGGCAAATAAATGATATGTCTATGTCATTGGAGTGTGTATTGATAACCAATGAAACTGGAGGAAATATCAATCTCTATCTTAGTTCTTACATCCACATGAAAAACACAACGAAAAAAACCTTGCGTGTTTAAAAAATTTTTTTTTTTTGCTATTTCAAGTAAATAAATAATAAAAACATCTTATTTCGGATAAGTGGGATCCAAAATTTATTAGTAAATATATAGAGAGCTTATTACTAGGGCTAGTTATAACTGGGTTAGGTATACCTAATACTAAAAATTTAGACTAAATAAAGTCCCAATATTGATTTAATTTAGTTTTAATTTTTATTATGGAGAATGTTCCCAAGGTGCCTTAAATAAATTATTCCTGGCTCCCCCCGAGGGATAAGTATTTTAAATAAATAATATCCCAAAAAACTTGTATAAGTCTTTGTCTTGAGAAACATAGAAAACTAAACAAATAAACAAAAATAACATATTTTTTATTATACATAGAAATCTCCCAGAATACAAATATCAAACTGTGTAAATAAATACTAAGGAAATAGAAAGTTGAGTTTTAGTTTTTTCAAAATTATTTAAATACTAATTACATTTCAGATCTTCTATCTTCCTTGACCAACCTCACATCTACGGAGAAATCTCACTGAGAAAGCAAGATGGCACTAAAAAGCTACTTTCAACGTGCCTGCACAACTCGGTTTACGCATACAAAAGCAAAAACGAGTTTTGGCAGATGCTGACAGCGGGGAAAATACAGACAGTACTCAAAAATGATGAACAAATTGAGGTGATTCAGAAGATCATACAGAATTATAAAAACACTGGTATGTATTTCTACTGTCCTTAATACAATAATATAACCTCACCTTAGGTGCCATCCATAAATTACGTCACACGAATTTCATGATTTTTGACCCCCTAACACACAAATGTGACCACCTGTGACAAGGAGCCTCCTCCTTGTCACAGGTGGTCACATTTGTGAGGCCCCCCTCCTCCCTATTGTAACGTTAGATTTTTTACAGTGTTCAATTTAGAAATAATTATGGAATTAAAACAGCAGTACGTAGGTACTGACATTTGGTTTATATCAATTTATATGATTTTTTAATATAACTAATATCAAACATTCATTTCAAGCAAATAACGATTAATTTTATCACGCTGACACAGAAGAGCGAGTGGCCGACAATGTTTTTGACTTTTTGGTCAATAGTTCAAAGTTCGTCTTTTCTTAACACTAAGATTTTGAAATGTGACGTCACAACATTTAGGACCCCCTCCCACCCCCTTGTCACACAATGTCACACTTCCTCGACCCCCTCCCTCCCCCTTAACGTGTGACGTAATTTATGGATGGCCCCTTACCTTAACAGCCTTTATAGATCCATTAAACATAAGTTATGAATATACTAGTGGTTTCTTCTCACTTCTTCCACTGGTGGACAAAAAATTTTAGTGAACTATAAAATATGACCTGTCTAAGTGCTTATTTGTAAGCTTAAAGAAATAAATAAACTTTTCATTTTCATTTTAATTTTTCATTTTCATTGCTGGGCGCAGGCCTCCCCTCACAAGCGCATTATTGGCTTTTATCTCATGGGCACACATGCACATAATCCCCATGCTAGGCATGCAGGTTGGGGATCACAGTTCGGCGCTGCTGCTCGCCCCCCGGCGGATATCCCTTAGTCACCTCTAGACACGTAGACACCCGCGGGAAGAGTTGCGGTGCAAGTTCTAAGCCGGCGCACGTTTTTCATAATCCAATATTATTAAATGATATATGTAAATAGTGGAACTAATCGGCGCTTGAGTCCGAAAGGAGTCCCAGAGTTTTTCAACATCTACGTCACTTACTCGTACTGTCTCGTACTGATTGAGGGTTGCGGGTTCAAGTCCCGTCGAAGTTGGAAAATGTTTTGGACATTATGCGAAAAAAAAATCAAAATTAATTAATTTAAATTTTAGATGTATGGATGTTTTTTATCTATTCAAATCAAAACTGCTGAACGAATTGGGCTGAAATTTTGCATACAGGTAGTTCTAGGCCTGAAATAAGACATAGGCTTTTTATCACATAAGACAGTTCACATGAGATAGAAATAACCTTAAAACGTTTCCATTGAAACAACGCGTATTATAAATGCGAAAGTTTGGATGTTAAGATGGATGGATATCCATCCATTAGATGGAGCAGAAACCAGTATAAAATACCTCCATATCAAACAGCTAAGCTATTTGCAGACTATTGCAAATAATAGGGTGCATCTTGGACTTCTGTTATATTATTTTAAGACCTATTTGTACACATGAAAGCAACTAAAACTGGGTCTATAGTTTGACCGAAACCGCTGTACCACTCCTTAGGAAATTGCGGCGAGGTGGGGGGCGAGGAAAAAAACCAAGAGTACGCGTTGACGGCAGACTGATGGATCGGAGCGGCCGGTATTTCCCCCCCGTCTCGCCGCTCGCATACCTCAGGCGTGGTACAGCGGTTTCGGTCAAACTATAATAACATTTTGTTCTATCAGGGAAATGGGATCAGATGAAAGAAACACTCCAACTCTGCCTCTCACCAGCTCAAATATCAAAAATCAAAGAGAACAGAACAGCAAAACTAACAGTGGAAAATCTAGAAAAGCACTTGCTCTTGACAAAACAGGACACATCAAAACAGACTTATATCATTACGAAACCACAGATAAAACAATACCAAGACTTCAAGGATTCTCCGAAACCAGAAATGGCTCCTGTCGAGTTCGTTGAAAATATGCTCAAGAAGTTGACAGTGGTTAAAAGTGAGAAAATGGTTCCTGTTGTGGAAAATATCAGCAAGCCATTAAAAAGCGATGGGCTATTAAAAAAGGCAAAAGTTTTGACTAAGCTCAGAAATAAAGAACGTGACAGGAATGTGTATAATGAAATAGGTGATTTAAAACAGGATATTGTTCGAACTGACCCTACATCAGTCAAAACAAAGCTCAGAAATAAAGAACATGACAGGAATGTGTATAATGAAATAGGTGATTTAAAACAGGATATTGTTCGAACTGACCCTACATCAGTCAAAACAAAGCTCAGAAATAAAGAACATGACAGGAATGTTTATAATGAAATAAGTGATTTGAAACAGGATATTGTTCGAACTGATTCATCACCAGTCAAAACAGTTTATGATGAAGAGTTAAATGATGATAAAGGTAAGAAATATTCTGAATTTATTTAATTTTAGACCGAAAAAACCTCTTCTTCTCTTCTTGACAAAAAATATATTTTTCTATCTAATCAAAAACTCTAGTTATCATATCAATCATAACGACAACCTCTGTGGCGCGGGGGACAAAGGTCCGCGACGCAGGAGGTTGCGGGTTCGATTCCCACCTAGAAACAAATGTTTATACGATCTGCAGATATTTGTTCCGGTTGTGCTTTTTGTTTTCTATGTATACGAGTATATATAAAATATATCTTTGTAATGTATTGTATTATGTATATCGGTTATCTAGCACCCATAACACATGCTCTGCTTAGCATGGGGCTAGATAATGCAGTGTGGACTGTCCAGCTTTATTTATTTATCTTAATGAATTAACCCTAGGAAATGCTGTCTTCATCTAGTCTCATACCTTCCAGGTGGAACCTTCAGAGGTCGGACCAGCAATCGTGATAAGAAGACAGAGGAGTGTTCAGTCAACGACCCTGGTGAGTTTAATATATACACTGCCTAGTCAATGCGGGTCACTGCTGCTTGAAGGTACAAGTCCGGATGGGCTGCAGACTGCAACCGCAGGCGATATTGCGGCTGCGGTTGACCGCAGTGCTGCCTGCGGTCGAGGTTGCTTCTATTTCCAAGCACGGTTCATAACACCACTGGCGCTGTAGTCTGCGGTCGCTACGCGCCGCGGCCGCAGTGTTGCCGCGCTAACAAGTAGTGTCGCTTGCAGCCTGCAGCTGCAGTTTCCGGCCTGCGGTCCATCTTGGAATTGCACCTTTACCCAATTGTATTGGCCAAGCCAATACAAATCGAGCGCCCAGCCAAAGCGAGACGAGTCCGCAGCGAGCTCGCCGTTATGACACAATAGAATCATTGTGTCTTCTGGTCTATCAGTTTTTTTACACTTTTACACACTTTGATTATGTTGCCGTTTTAAAGATAATAAATAGTACGGAATCCTTCGTGCGCGAGCCCGTTTTTTCGGCATGTTTATCTGAGTCTAGAACACATATTATGCAAAAATTCAGTGCGACCCGTATGAATTGTTTTGGTGTAGATACTCGTATGTAACAAACATACAACACCTTCGCATTTATAATATTAAAGAGTGTGTTATACGGGTTGCTTTAACACATCTCTCTCGTTTTAGGCTCTTTTCTCGTTTGAGACATCTTGCTTAAGCTGAATAGTTTTTTAATTGAAGACAAGACTTATTGACGACCTCTATGCGCGGTGGGCGAAGGTCCACCTGCGACCCAGGAGGTTGCGGGTTCGATTCCCGCCTCGGAACAATTGTGTGTACGATCTGCAGATATTTGTTGCGGGTGTTCTGGTCGTTTTCTATGTGTATTAAAAAATATCTGTCTATATAGTATATTGTATTATGTATATCAGTTATCTGGTACCCATAACACGCTCTGCTTAGCTTGGGGCTAGACAATGCTGTGTGAATTGTCCAGCTATATTTATTATAATTATTTCTTTTTTTAGTTGGGCCGGAATACAACATCGTAGCGTACGGTCCACCAATTTGCGAGCTCAATAAACTGGTGAGAAAGAAGGTTCTTCGGACGAAGTTTGAAGAAACATTAAAAGCAGCGACTGTCAACTCGGAAGATGAAGCAGGTACCAACTCTTCAGAAAATGTTAAACGTATTGACAATGTACGCAAATATGGCTATTATGTTAACGAATCTGATTCCGATGATTATAAAGGTACAGAGAATCAAAATAATAGTAAAAATATAGCTAATTCTAGCATTAGCACTAATGACATGAAAAATAGGGAATATGTAGATTTGAATAAAGCTGAATGTTACAAAGATTTCATTCGAACTAAGCAAGATGGGAAAGGGTTCAAAGAAAATCTTAATTCGTGCCGTGTTGACGGTGGCGACATAAAAAAACAAGACCCTATGGTCAATGAAAGTAAAGATAAAATATCTATAGAAAAGAAAAACTCCCGACACAAGCTTTTGGATATTATGCGTAAGCGAAAGGAAAAGGCTCAGGTAAATAGTTCTTCGTCATCAAACGGAAATACTGAAAACAAAGTAACTCATTTCGTCAAACACGAAAACCGCGTAATTGTAGACGATTCTAAATTTGATGATACCGATCCATCGCGCAACGATTCATCATCTATCGTTTCCAAAGACGATTTTGAAGAACTTGAACAGATAGATAAAAAACTAAACTCTGAACACAACCCACTCATAGTCGAAATGAAATCACACATAGTATTAGACATAGACACAGAAAAAACTAAAGCTAACGTCAACCCGTACAAAAACTTAGAAGGCAGCAAATCTGTTTTCGTAGACAATTTGGTACAACCTTTGATTCTTGCTCACAGTAAAAACGACAACAGGGTTCTGCCCCACAGCAGTCTGAGGGATATTCCTTTCAAAACTGAAATTCAAAACACGCTTCGTAACAAGCAGGTCAAGGAACCAAACCGGTTGCAGTCAGTCTCTTGGCCATACATACTGAGAGGTCATAGCATGTTTATGATAAGCGCAGCGAACAGCGGAAAAACACTAGGCTACATCCCTGCTGTATGCAATCTTGTTATGGATTACAATTACCAATTTGCGGGCTTAGGACCCATTTGTATCATCGTATGCGCCACAGCTTTGTCGGTATCAGACGTAATGGAGCAATGTAGAATGTACCTGAATCAACAGAGGGTGGTCGCTAGCTATCCCGGTGTAGACCACAAGAAATTGGTTACGAATCTCGTAAACGGATGTGACATACTCGTCTCAACGCCGTCAATGCTATACGGGTTGTTGACGGCCGAAATAGGAGTTGACCTGCGGAGATTAACCACGTTAGTCCTCGAAGATTGCGAACGTTTAGGCAGCGTATACGGGCTAGAACTTAAAGCTATACAATTACACGTGAAACAGATGTTGAAGTCAAGGACAGATAGACAGGTGAAGGTCCAATACGTTCTTGCTTCGAGACAGTGGTGCGATTTCATGACACCGCTTGCAAAAAAGGCCCCAGACACAATAGTTACTTTTGCAGCGTTTCAAGAGTGTGTGTTGTACTCTAAAACGAATACCTCAGTGAGTTTCGTCAAGAGCGAAAAGAAAGTCGATAATGTGGTCGAGTTTTTGAAAGAAAATAACGATGCTGATAAGCTGACGGTCATTGTGTGCAGAACAGATGATGAAGTGGAATTACTGCAGACGACGCTGACCAAGTTAAAATATACCGTTGTCGCTTGCAATAATAAGATGGACATAAATGAACTGTACAAACTGAGGACACAGGTCTTAAGCTCAATCCTCATCTGTTGCGATTCAAACTTGAGCTATCTGAACGTGACCTATGCCAACTTTTTGGTACACTACTCAATGCCGCCAGTGTATTCTAGATTCTGTCGCCGTTTCGCTGTTCTAAATGATAACTACCCATCGATTTTCGGGCCTTCTAATACAAATGTGAAAATAAAAATCTTGCTAGAAGATAGTAACGTGGAACAGTTGCCTAAAATCTTGCATTTCATTAGACGATGCTTAAGCACAGTCCCTGACGTTTTGGACAAAGTTGCTAGCAAGGTTCTGGAGCAGAAGGACTTGGTAAAAGCGAAGTCACTAGTCCCAATTTGTGACAGTTTGATGTCGATTGGCGAGTGCGTGGACTCGCTGACATGCCGAGAGAGACACGGTATCCTAGGAGCCTTCGATGAGCCCAAACCGTGGATGCCCCTAAGCGGTATCATCACATTCAAAATAATACACTACCACTCTGCCATAGCCTACTCAGCAAGACTGCTGACCTATACATCAGGCGGCCATCAACAAAAGTACCAAGATGCATACGGAACACTTAGTGTGAAGCTCGGTATGTTCTTCAGCAAAGAACAAAACCAAAGACTACACGGAGAACCGAGTGTAGGAGATATTTGCGGCGTATATATAAGGAAAAGTTTGATTTCCAGATGTCAAGTTTTAAAAATCATAGACTATGAAAAGAAGAAGGCTAAAAATGTCGTGATAAACCTCATTGACGAAGAACAAATTAGTGTGATTAGAGCAGTGGAGCTTTTCTATTTGCCTGAACAATTTAAGGATATAGAGACTCATGTTATAAAAGTGAGACTGGCTGGAGTTAGACCAAAGGATAAGGATGTGACGTTCTCTGAACTCGCTACTAACACCCTGCAAGGTATAACTGACGAAGATGAAAAACTATATCTGAGGGGTCGAGTGGTCATGACCGTTGGTAAAACCATATTTGTTGAAACGCTAGAAGCGTGCGCTGATCTGTCAGCATTGGCCCAAACTGTCGTCAAATGTGACTTAAAAGAGTTATTGTTGGAAAGACACGCTATACCCAACCCTGATCACTTAACAAAACTAACAAAGCTATGCGAAGTCGGAAATTTGAAAGTTAATATTGAACCGGGAGCCGTGATTAAGAAACTAGTGAAGAAGGTAACTGAACATCGTTGGGCACATTTAGATGAAAACAATTGGTCGGAAGTTATATTCTCTAACACGATAAATGCAGGGAAATTCTTTGTCCGACTGCATAAGTTCGACAAATGCGTCGGTCTTCTCAAATCTGATATAAAAAATTACGTTAAAAATAACCCTACGCCAATAGACAAAGACGAGGTTTGCGTAAAAGATATCGTTCTTGCGGAGTTCCCTGATGATTCTATGTACGAGCGTGCTATCATCGATGAAATAAGAGACAGATCTAAAGTAAAATGCTTCTTTGTCGACAGAGCCGTCTGGAGAGACGTAGCTATAAATAAACTAATGACAGCCCCAGAAACACTCATTAAACAAATACCGTTTCAGTCTATAGAATGTAGACTTTATGGAATCCAGCCACCACGCGAAAACTGGTCTGAATTCAGCACTAATTGGCTTCACGATAATTGTCTAGTAAATAAAGATGGGATACCAACGCGCATATATGTTAAATATATCGTCAAAGACAAAGCTGAGGTCACAGGAGGACATAAATATGGAGTTATTCTCATCGATACATCATTAGAATTTGATTTAGTTATCAATAGTAAGATGTTGGAACTGAATCTAGCTTCAGCAAAAGATGATGAGACTGGACTTCTACAGAAGCCTCTCGATTTCGTACGAGAAAATCCTGATGAAGAAGATTTTACGGAATTACTTGATACAAAAATATCAAAGCAATCGATTGCTGAAGAATCCACTCCTACTCTCCTCAAATTTGCATCAAACAGTGATTCTGAAGAATCCATACACATTCCTGTCAAATTAACATCAAATAATGATTCTGAAAAATCAATTGCTATTCCTGCCACATTGTCACAAAACAGTGATGGTTCTGATTGTGATTGGGAACACATAAACGAGGAGATGGCGACAGCTAGCAATAACACGTCAGACGCAACTAAAGACAATGAACGTAAATATCCACCACTACCACAAGAGATCGCTTCTCTAGATCTTGAAGATATGGACCGATGGAGTGCCACAGAATTTTTGCCCGAGCAAACCGAAGATATCGTAGAGGACTTGACAAAATCATTTAGTAAAATATTCTACGAAAACGATGTCACTAAGACGAAAGAGATAAGGGAGGGCAATACTAGCACACCAAGCAAACCAAAATTAATCGCCATAAATGATTCGACGGAAAACGATACAAATACCGGACTGAAAATAACAAAACACCATTTTGCAGAAGCTGGCGTTATGGTAAAAAGAAGCACAATAACAAATAATAAAGGAATTCAAAGAATGAAAATTGATGTCGTGGATAATAATGTACCTTTTGATTCGGATGATACTTCGTCATTTGGAACCGGAGTCCAAAAAGTAAATGCAAACAATAATGAACTTTCTCTACTAGATTCTGATGACACACAATCAATATTAACGGAGAATGATAATGATATCACAACGGAAGCTAAGAAACAGAAAAAAAAATTAGCTTTTAACAATTTAAATGAGAATTCGTTAACACCAGTTAAAACCCCTCTCATTATTGAATTAGACACCGTTTCAAATGCTGTAGATAAAAATGAAATCATACACAAAAATTTAGAAAATGAAGAAATCAGTAAAGTTAAATCAATGAGAGCACTAAAAACCATACCTATTAAATATATAAATAAAAATGAAACAGCTTCGACTGAACATATAACCGTAACCGAATCACCCGAAACAATTAAACGCCCTTCCCTTGTCTGGCGGCAAGTAAATGACAAAATAACAATAAAAATAAAGCTAATAGTCGACGAATACGAACTAGAATACAGCAACAGCACGCTAAAGTTCTCCGCTTACCAAAACGAAGTGAAATACGCGTTTGATATAGAACTTTACGGGGTTATCAAACAAGAAAAGACAACACATTGTAATAAAGGACAGTATATTTTGATCCATCTATTCGTATTGATGAAAAAGGCGACCTGGCTCAAACTGGCCACGGGACCGGCTAGAAACTGGATTGTATACGACGTAGATTTCCTAAAAACCTCTTCTGGTGAAGAAGATGAACCTACTTGCTTTGAAGACCAGAGGATGTCTTTGGTTGAGAAAGCTTTTGTTGAAAAAGAAGAACACAAAATAGCAGATGATGAGGAAGAAATGAAAAATCCGGACGATGTAGATGAAAATCCTTACGATAAGTATAATTATTAAATACGGACTTTTTTGAGGTGTCTGTGTATATCGTCTAGGCACTCTCAATTAAGGCAATAACATCTAAGTAACAAAACGGCTTCATTGATTTTGATATAGAGTTTAAGCATAAAGACGTATTTATAGGTAGGTTACTTAAATAGGTAGGTAATTTGCAAATGTTATGAGTTATTATGAATAATAAATTCATTATTTTTAGAATTCTGAACACCATGATGCTTATTTTTTAGATCGATATATAGATATATTGTCTATTTGGTTCAGAAACATAGACAGCATACAAGAAAATCAAACATAGACTTAAAGTAGGTAGGGAATCGGTGAGAATACACAAACAGACGACAAAAAAGACATTACAAAAGTACACTAACGAATGCAAACTAAAGTTTAAAGGAGCAAGTACACATACCTAGGTAATTATTTGAAGTTAGGGTAGCTAGGTACTCAGATAGATACCTACCTACCTACCCACTCGTGGACAAATATTTAGGTATATTATATGTTAGTGCTGCCTAGGTGTGCCAAAACGGACAAGACTGCTTTATACTGTTTTTCACTGGGGTATACCCCAGCATATAGGTATAAACCAGTGCTGTTTTTCACTGGGGTATACCCCAGCATATAGGTATAAACCAGCGCTGTTTTTCACTGGGGTATACCCCAGCATATAGGTATAAACCAGCGCTGTTTTTCACTGGGGTATACCCCAGCATATAGGTATAAAACAGCGCTGGTTTTCACTGGGTATACCCCAGCATATTCTAGGTATAAAACAGCGATGGTTTTCACTGGGGTATACCCCAGCATATATAGGTATAAAACAGCGCTGGTTTTCACTGGGTATACCCCAGCATATTCTAGGTATAAAACAGCGCTGGTTTTCACTGGGGTATACCCCAGCATATATAGGTATAAAACAGCGCTGGTTTTCACTGGGGTATACCCCAGCATATAGGTATAAAACAGCGCTGGTTTTGAGACTGACCCAGTCTTTGAGACAGTCTTGGCTGAGTTTGCTGATTTTTGTAGACATATTCAGATTTAGAATATCTTTTATCTGGATCAGTCAATGGAGTAAACATTTTTGTATGTAGTGATACACGACACGCAATAGTTCAACGAATTTAAATGTCATTAAAAAAATATTTAAGAATAGAATAGAATAGAATAGAAAACTTTTATTAGCACACACAAAAAAGACAAACGTACATTAAAAAAAAAACACATTAAGCTAAATAAGATATACCTAACACTAAGACTAAAAACTAAAATAGAAAATAATTATAAAACTAAAAGATAAACAATATAAAATAAGTAAAAATAATGTACCTAGCCTGTCCTCAGTGCGCGCTAATTAGGTCCAGCCTCAGCTTAATGTCGCTACTGTTTAAATAGTTATATGATTAGTAAATTTTTACCACAGTCCCCTAAGGATGTTTTGTATTTGTACTAATCAGCAGGAGGTTGCGGCTTCGATTCCCGCCTCAGGGCAAATGTTTGTACGACAGGTATTTGTTCTGGACGTTCAGGGTGTTTCGCGTATTTTAATTGTGATTTAATTTTACGAGTTCAAAATTCTGGATCTGTTCCATTTTCCTTTAAATATTGTCATGAGATGGAATCTCATTTGAAAGTTATAATATGTTCTAGTAGATTTTAGTTAGTACGTACATAGTTTTAAGTACTATATACTTATTAAAGTATTAATAAAATTAATATTAAGATATAAGATGTTTTATATGATTTGAGGCTGCATTTTGTATGTCAGCGGTGGAGGGCGCAGATTCCAGCAACTATTAAAAGAGCGCCGCGAATAATTGCCCAAATCTGTTGGTGAGAGAATTATGAAACTAATCATAAAATATAGACTGATATCATATCGATATATGAACAATAAGGTTGAATTTAAAAAAAAAGCAAATCAATGCATACACGTCACCCGAAAACCTTTACTGCCCAGCAGTTATCAGTTCTGCGAGCTATATTCAGTTCAATTTATTTATTTCAGCTTCACAAAGTACATTTTATATAGTTAGAAGAAGGAACTTACGAGTACAATAAATAAATCATTGTAAGCGGAAGGGACACACCCTGAGTTTACAGCCGCATGACTTATCCGTGTGCGTCCAGTGCTTCATGAAAGCGCAGTCCGTGTCCAGTCTTCCAGCTATAAGGTTCAGATAGCTACTGGTGCCGCCCCTCACCCGGTGCATCAGGGATGGTGTTCTGTTGCGGATGATTGCGTCATCAACGCGTCAGAGCTATATCAGTGACATGACATTGGTTCTTCTTCGGATTTCCGTTTTTCGGATTCTATCACGTAGAGAAACTCCAAGCATAGCTCTCTCCATAGCCTGCAGATCGATTTTGAACTTATGAATGGTCTCCCAACACTCCGTATACATATAAGAACAAACTCTGAGCCTGGAAGAGATCGCTCTCAGCGAAAAGGCCGCCCTTTATACCATTATTCCAAGATTTTATTTTTGTATTGTTTTCTGTTTTGTGTGCTATAATAAATCAATATCTATCCGTTTTGCATTGCACCGGTTATCAGTTCTGCGAGCTATATGATCTGCCCACCGCCTGTGAATTTGGTTCTTCTACGGATTTACGTTTTCCGCATTCTATAACGTAGAGAAACTCCAAGCATAGCTTTTTCCATAGCCCGCTGAGCGACTCTGAGTTAATAAGCTCAGAGTGCATTAAACAAACAAACACACATTGAATGAAGACGAGAAGTCTTGAGGCTCTGCTATATCTGTGAAGATGTGGCGAAGCTAATTATTTTATTTTTATATACATATTTAGGAAACAAAAAGCTTATGCTACAATTAACAGTACACTTACTTGTTACTTGTTTCTGGACTGGTTTCCGCAACTTGGCCGCCGGTGGGCCCTTTTTGTGTATTGGGTGGGTGGGGGGGTTGCTAGTCTTACCACCCGATGTCTTCCAGGAAGGCCAGCAGCTCGCTGATGCCGGTGCATGCCTCCCTAGGCGTCCTCGGTGTCCCGGTGTCCAATTAACAGTACAATTAAAATATGAACAAATAAAGCTAACAAAATTTCCGCTTATAGTACGCAAATAATATAACTGATATATAATATATAACTAAAACTAATAACGTTAGGCACGTTATTCGTTTTTTTTTTATTTCAACATCACTAAAATTTAAGAATAATTAATTACTTAATAGAAAGAGATAATATGCCTGTCGTCAGTACCCGAATATATAAATAAATAACCTAAAGGACATAACATAGGAAGGTGTACATATGTATATGTAAACATTATTTAGTATTTCAAGTACATTCCAATGTAAACATGTTTGAAACTTTTGACACTATCATGGTGTCAATCAATAACACTAAAGTCATTAATAACAGGATATTTACCATGATTTTGTTATTTCGCGAACATGGCGTGATCATGCAACCGTGCTGAAATATTGGAAAACTTAAAATAACAATTCATGGTACATATACCGTTATTGATGATGTTTATTTATAGTTACAAATGTGTTACAGTTTACTGTTGATAGCGTCTTAAATCCTAACATAGGTTTATCTAGACAGAAAATACTAGGAATTATTGCTAGCATCAGAAATTATAGCTATTATTAAAACATAATTTAATGCAAGCCAAAAATAATGGTTTTTAAGCTACGAGTTTTATGAACAAAGACTGCGATTTTTTTTCGACGACTGCGATCTTTTTTTTAACCTAAAAAATTCGTGCTGCCGCTCTACACAGCGGTTGTGTTGCGCCGCACATGCATTTCGTTCGAAAAATATTACGGCTGTGCTGAGTCACAAAGATCTGTATTTCCTCAGCCGCTGCGCTAGTATGGATTTACGCATATTAGTCACTTGTAGAAAACACATACCGTGTGATTTCAGCACTCAAAGTGTTAACGGAACGTTTTTCGTGCGAATGATGCATATCTCTTGTGTCTTAAGAGCACGCTGCACGTTTTCCCAGAAGGAACTTATTAATTCTGGATTTGTAGACTCTGAGATTGTTCTCTAATAAGAAAGTCAGACGCAAGAAGCTTTTCACATTTCTTTGCATTCCACATTCTCTCGTTTGTATTATTTTGAAGTGTGCAATAAAAGTGTAGTCTACTACCCACTTCTATTTTTTCTGCACAACGTTTATAAATAGGTATGTGTGTATGTCTGTCCCATCGTAATTCCAACCATGAGGTTGTGTATTGCTACAGCTACTAAGAAATAATTATCGATAATTTCATTAATTATAGTCAGAACAAAAAAAGACTGCAGGTAGATGCTGGATGCGTCAAGCTGAAGGCAGGGCGCTATGCCACTCATTGGGGGAGGCCTATGTCCAGCTGTGGACTAACATAGGTTGATTGATCATGATGATGAGAGCAAACAGAAAGCCCACCTGTAAGCTAAGCCCTTGTATTCTGTACAACATTCATTTTTAAGTATTTGTTACTAAAAAAAAATTTTTTTTTTGCTAATTATCTTATTTACGGAAAATATTAGAATGATCTAACAAAAAGCGATTATTTTATTTACAAAATTTTGGAGAAACTTACAGCTAGGTTTACAATTATTTAGATACATATATAGAACACTAGCTGCGCCCCGCGGTTTCACCCGCGTGGTGATAGCTATTTTGGATAATATACTATAAATATTTTTATGAATTGTAGCCTATGTGTTATTCTGATATGGAAGCTATATTATTGTGAAGTTTCATTAAAATCCCTTCAGTAGTTTTTACGTGAAAGAGTAACAAACATCCATCCATACTTACAAACTTTGGCGTTTATAATATTTCCAAAATATCTATCACGCGGTTGAAACCGCGGGGCACAGCTAGTGAGACATAAGTAAAGTAAAAAGATTTTTATTTTGTCATAACAGAGACTCTTATAAATTAAACTTAGATTAACAGAGAAACTGACAAAATCGGTCTCCACCCAGCGTGTGCTATGTTAGAGCAGATCGTACCATAGCGCTGGTCTTGCGTGGAGACCGTGGTGTGCAAGGTGGCCTAATACAACAAGGAACAAATCTAAAATGTAAATTAATTAACACTATGTAAACAATATTATTCATTTACCATGATCTCGGGCCATAAAGTGACCCGGTCCTTTGGAAGGCTTGCGTGGGGCCGAAGCCAACAGCACAGAGGCCCTTTGAGAAGTTAATTTAAAGGCGATATTATTATGTCTCTCATTTACCATGATCTCGGGCCATAAAGTGACCCGGTCCTTTGGAAGGCTTGCGTGGGGCCGAAGCCAACAGCACAGAGGCCCTTTGAGAAGTTAATTTAAAGGCGATATTATTATGTCTCTCATTTACCATGATCTCGGGCCATAAAGTGACCCGGTCCTTTGGAAGGCTTGCGTGGGGCCGAAGCCAACAGCACAGAGGCCCTTTGAGAAGTTAATTTAAAGGCGATATTATTATGTCTCTCATTTACCATGATCTCGGGCCATAAAGTGACCCGGTCCTTTGGAAGGCTTGCGTGGGGCCGAAGCCAACAGCACAGAGGCCCTTTGAGAAGTTAATTTAAAGGCGATATTATTATGTCTCTCATTTACCATGATCTCGGGCCATAAAGTGACCCGGTCCTTTGGAAGGCTTGCGTGGGGCCGAAGCCAACAGCACAGAGGCCCTTTCGGAAGTTAATCTAAAGGCGATGGCTACACATAGCGGGTATCATACTCGGGTGCACAATATGATACACCTAAAGATGGTATCCGCCAGGTGTAGACTATTGCAAAGAAAAAATAATATGTTAATAATTATTCTTATTATTACTTAACATTTATAAAGAGAATGCATTCTGTTGGATCATATCAGAGAAGTTTTTACGCGAAATAGTTCCTAAAAAGTGTAATTCTAATATATTGCAATTATAATGAAGGACTGATTCTATTGTTTGTCTTGGGTACGCTTCTGATTGGTCGATATGGATCAGTTGAGCTTACCTCTAGATTGTTTGCATAAGTATCTACGTAACTAGTACTTATTATAATTAGGAATGTCTCAATTGTTAATAAACACTAGTTCTAATTTGTTTCTATCCTTAATTTGTAATTTTCTTTGTTTAATATTAAAGACACAAAAAAATTGTGTAGTGTACTCTAATAACGTAAGATGGAAATAAATAAGTTTTGATTCGAAATTGAATTTTATTTTTACAGGTAAGAAAACCCTTCTTCGTTTAAAATCGAAATCTAATTAGGTCAGATTCTGCATACGACAGATTCGCATTAGGACAGAAGTATGTACAGTGAAAGGAAAATGTAAATAAATGTATCTATGAACATGGTTCGGTTTTGGTCCGATTCTGCTTAGGACAAACTATATAAAACTTATTGGGGTAACATAAACGTGAAAGGAGTAGATATGGTTTTTTATTTTCAATATTGATGAGTGCTTTAGTTCTATATCTCAAATGTTGGTGCTATGTGTGGTTCTATATATAATAAAATCCCTAATGACATAAAAAAAAATCCTTTAAACAATATTTATAAAAAAGTTAAAATTGTGGCGTATTGGAAAAGCTTTCTATAGTGTCAAAGAACTCATTGACCTAAATTTGAGAATTAAGTAGCACATTATTGACATGTTCATAGTTTATAACTTATTAATTAAAATCATTTTAAAATGACTGTAGGAACCTAGTTTTAGAAATGTTTTCATGCCATGTGTTTTGGTGAAGTAGGTATGTGCCGCTACCAATTTTAATGTTTAAGTCCTTGTATTATGACCATATTTCTTGCAATAAATGAATTGAAAAAATGATCTTATGCTCCTAGTACTTTTTAAAGTAGGCGGTAGGTAGGTACTTGATTGAAACATGTAGGTTACCGTACCTGTTGTACACAGCGCCATCTATGCTTCAACGGCTGTACTGCACATCCAGGTAAGAAAGACACTTATGTATCTTGTTAAGTAGTTCTCACAGCCGCCACTAGGGGCGCTGTTCAGATCTATAAACCTAGAAAGATCAATACTCAATGGTCTCATGATTTATGGGTATGCTAGAGATGGGTTTATGCCGGGCATTTATCGGGCGTATTGAGTAAATGCCCAATAAATGTCTTTTTATGCCCTTTAAATGTCCAATCACAGGGCAGATATTATAATTGTGTTATCCATCTTATTGCTTTTATTAACTTACATAAAAAATGTCCGCCCCGCGGTTACACCCGCGTGGTGATAGATATTTTGGATAATATACTTATATATCTTTATGAATTGTAGCCTATGTGTTATTCTGATATGTAAGCTATATTATTGTAAAGTTTCATTAAAATCCATTCCGTAGTTTTTACGTAAAAGAGTAACAAACATCCATTTATAATATTAGTAGGATTTTTGATGTCAGTTTCTTCGTGATATGGAACTCCTTCAGGGGTGCCACAGTGACAAAATGTGATATGACTTGAGAAATAAAACAAAAATCAACATTAATTTAACTTTATTTCCAATAAATAACTTACTTACTACGTATCAACATTTATAATTCAATGAATATATTTTAGATTGCAATAGATTCAACATACGAATAACATAATATTTTCAAAACGTTCGGAATGGTAGTAGATTCTTATATCAACAATTGTATGCTTATTGTAGCGATAAGGCCGCCGATTGGGCCACTAGATTTAGTTAGTATTAAGATCCTTTATATTTATTATTTTCTTTGTATTTGATGGTGCAATAAAGTTATATTGTATTGTATGGAAAAAAACTCGCTCGAAAAAAAAGGCGCTACATTACGAATCTCACAAGCAAATCTATTTAATTTTAACATGAATATTTGAGTTTTATTTGGACAGTAAGACATTTTCAAACATTATCTACACTCAAAGAGTTTACGTGTGATTATTAGTTTTTTTTTTATTATTACAGTTTACTGTTGACAGCGTCTTAAATCCTAACATAGGTTTATCTGACACTAGGGTTCTATTATAGTTTGACCGAAACCGCTATACCGCTCCTTAAGAAAGTGCGGCGAGGTGGGGGGCGAGGAAAAACGAGCAAGAGTACGCGTTGACGGCAGACTGATGGATCGGAGCGGCCGGTACTTCCCCCCGTCTAGCCGCTCGCATACCTCAGGCGCGGTACAGCGGTTTCGGTCAAACTATAACAATACTTAAATACAATCTACGCACTCGTGCTAGCATCGGGAATTTGTGCGGTAAGTATTTGGACAGTAAGAAGTTTTCATAATAACACTCTAGAGTAGTTTTAGTAAGGTGAATATAATTAAACAGAACAACTATTATTCTGATTTACAATCTTAACATATTTTATATCATCAAAGACACGAAAGAAAACTTAATAAGAACTGATAACAATAACAGAATGCAACAAGGTAACAACAAGGTTATTATCATTAAAAACATTTATTATAATTTTAGATATAACCACTAAGTTACAAGTCAATAGAAGATACATAATAGGTTTATTAAATGTTAGATAACATTATACACTAGCCAAACCCGATGTAGAATGTTTGTAACAAATAACTTAAACTCACTTGTGTTGCGTCGAGTTTCAGATATGTCTATTTATTATATCTCTTATTAGTCTATTTATTATAGTAAGAAAGTAACTATTTTTAAGACCTAGCTGTAAGTTTTCCCAAAATTTTGAAAATAAAAATAAATAAAATATCTGTAAGCTTTGAAGGAAGGTTCTCATAACAAAACTACGTAAAAAGACACGACACCGAAGTGAATTTTAGGTTAAGTATGGGTTTCTATATGGTTTCTTTACAAACAATACGTCAAGTTTGGCTAGTGTATAAGTACAATATTTTAGGCGAAAACTAATACTTGTATTATACACTAGCTGCGCCCCGCGGATTCACCCGCGTGGTGATAGATATTTTGGATAATATACTATATATCTTTATATACTGTAGCCCATGTGTTATTCTGATGTATAAGCTATATTATTGTGAAGTTTCATCAAAATCCATTCAGTAGTTTTAACGTGAAAGAGTAACAAACATCCATCCATACTTACAAACTTTCGCGTTTATTATATTATATTAATAGGATAGTAGGATAAGATGGCGATTAATGCATTGGTTACCCCTATAATAATAAATAATGCTGGACAATTCACACAGCATTATCTAGCCCCATGGTAAGCAGAGCTTGTGTTATGGGTACTAGATAACTGATATACATAATACAATGCATTACATTATATAGATATTTTTTATTATACATAGAAAACGACCAGAACACCCGGAACAAATATCTGCAGATCGTACACACAATTGTTCCGAGGCGGGAATCGAACCCGCAACCTCCTGCGTCGCAGGCGGACCTTCGCCCACCGCGCCACATCGGTAAGTTTTTGTGTATTGAGTTACAAATAAACTATATACTATTGTTTGACAAGCACAAAGAAATATTTCATATTACTAAAGTCATTTAAAACAGGATATTTACCATGATTTGATTTTTGAGTTATCCAATATTTCGGCACAGTTGCATGCGCCATGATCACGGAGTAACTGAATATTGGATAACTCAAAAATCAAATCATGGTAAATATCCCGTTTTAAATGACTTTAGTATTAATAACCATGATAGTTTCAAAAGTTTTATTATTTCATATTCTATTCTAACTAGATAGGTACCTACAGATATTATATTTTACGAAGAAGATTTCGCGGACGACTTTTCTGCGTTTAGTTGTCTAGTGCTGAAATTTGCGTGGACCCAGAAACACTAGTGTCTCGGACCGTGAGATAAAAGCCACTATGGCACTTATCAGGAAGGCAACAACGCTATTTAGCACATAACGTAAAGCACGTTATCGGCGTTATTATACGCTAATTTTAGGTGAATAACGCGTGAAAAGGCGTTATTCTCATCTCTCTCGAAGAAAATTACACCTTTTTGGGTTATTCACGCTAAATAAAGCTGATAACGTGCGTTCCGTTATACGCTTATAGCGTGGTAACCCGTGAAAAGACGTTATTCTCCTCTCTCTCAGACAAATAACACATTTTCACGCGTTATTGGCGCTAACATTAGCGTAATTACGCTGATAACGTGAATACGATAGCGTGGTAGCAGTGGACCTATATAGGCTGTTGACGTGTGATATAGGTAAGAATGACAGCATCACTTAGACCTAAACATCGACAAAGCTCTAAGAATTAGCAAGTTATTTCAGCTTGCTAATTCTGAGGCAGTGGGCCGGTCGTATCTCGCGAAGAACCGACGGCCGCTGGGGCAAACGTGTTCTTGGGTGGAGACCACGGAGTCAACTTCGCGGCCTCTGTAAACGTAGTGTAGGACGCCCTCCGACCAGGTGGGATGACGACCTGCGAAATACTGCAGGCAGATGCTGGATGCGTCAAGCTGAAGACAGGGCGCTATGGCGCTCATTAGGGGAGGCCTATGTGCAGTAGACTAACATAGGCTGATGATGATACACCTAAACATTGAACCTAGTCTTTGAGCCATCAGCCAGCATGAGCGTGACAGTCCGACAGTTGGTCCGCACTATCCGCGCTAGCATGGGAGCTGTGCTGTTGCATTTGACTGAAGAATAACGCGTGAAATGGCGTTATTATATCCTCTCACAAGAAAATAACGGCTTTTCACGCGTTATTCACGTTATTTAGCATAATAAAGTGCGTTACGTTATAGGTATGCTAAATAGCGTAGTAGCCTTGCTGCGCCTATCTGCGTCCAGTAGTAGACCAATATAGGCTGTTGACGTGAGCTATAGGTAAGAATGACAGCATAACGTTCACTAAACATTGAACCTAGTCTCTGAGCCATCCGCCAGCATGAGCGTGACGGTCCGACAGTTGGTCCACACCAGCCGCGCTAGCCTCGCCGGGTTCAGGCGCGCCACGTCCGCCATGGGAGCTGTGCTGTAGCATTTCACGCAGCGGGTCTGTGCTGCGCCTAGGCCGAACATACCTGTAACACACAAATCATAAGAAATAAATAACCACTCCTTTGGTATTAATATTGACGACCGCTGTGGTGCGGTGGGCGGAGGTCCACCTGCCAGGAGATTGCGGGATTGATTCTTCTCTGGACATATGTATAATAAAGAATATCTACAGCGAATACTTCTGCTTGGAAGATAGAGGCGTCATTGCCTAGGTTAGTGCTTTTGCCAAGCCTAGGTCGCTCTGTGCCATCCGCCATCCGTGTTCAAGATTAGGCATCCGTCTTTGCGGAGAAGCAAGTGTATATATGTAATGTATATTATTTTGTTTAAGTCATCTAGTACCCATAACAAAAGCTCTGCTTAGCTTGGACATTATAAGCCTATGTTAGTCCACAGCTGGACATAGACCCCCGCTAATCAGCGCCATAACGTCTTTAACTTGACGTAGCATCTGCCAGCAGTCTTTCGCAGATCGTCATCACACATGGCCGGAAGGCGTTCTACACTACGATTACAGAGTCGTGGTCTCCACTCTCCAACTTTATTGCACTTAAAACATAACAAAATTCAAACCTTATATCTAAATTTGGATATACAATAGGATGCTTGACGCTCGACATCCATTTTCGTCAATTAGCACTAAGTTCTCACTTAAGAGAATTATTGTAGTTTCTTAAATCACATAGGTGGCCTTATTGCTGACAGCGATTTCTCCCAGGCAACCTATGCTATAACTTACCAGCGGTACTCTGCCAGAAGGAGAGCCTGTTGTCGGCCGTGGCGTAGGACACCAGATACCGTCCGTCGGGGCTGAACGCGCAGGCAGTGACCGGCCCCTGATGCGCGGCCAGCGACTGGCAGCGACCGGCGCGCAGCTCGTACATCGCTAGCTGGCCGGTGTGGCTACCCACTAAAAACTCTGTACTTAAATCTCGAACTATTTTGTACTTTTCTTGTTTTTGTAATGTATTTTCTTTGTTTGCTATGTATTATTTATGTTTGACTTATAAGAATATTTCTTATTAATAAAGAACTGAACTGAACTGAACTGAACTGGAAGGAGAGAATAAATAATGCTGGACAGCAGAAAAACACAGCAAAAAAATTTAATAATTTGGGAGTGTTTTAAAAATCTACAATAATTCTAGTGGTGTAAATAAGTGGAAATGTATGTGTAATTGGTGATTGTGTCGTTCTAATGAAATTAAATAAATAAATGTTTCAAATGGTTTATTACATTATTCTTGAATCAATCTCTCTATTAAAAAGCATACATAGGGACAGCCAGACAGCAGACTAAGTTGCCGAAGCGACTTTGTTTTATACTATGCCTATGTAGTGAAGAGTATAATTGTAAATAGTGCCACCTGTCGTTGTAATAAGGCAACTCGGGGAGGCTATTTCCAGCAGAGTATTAAGGGTCCGGCGACCCTCGTTTGCAAAAATCGCTCCGAATATCGCTGTCCCTGTTTAACCCTTGCACCGCGCCACATGCGTGCGCGATAGCAATTAGCCGTTCAAAATTTGGTTTGTTCCGTAATTCCAAAAATTATGATTGTAAAGTTTTTGTATTCTTCACAAAGTATTGTTATTCTGTAACTAGACAATATAAGCTATGTTCCTTTATAAATAAAACGTAAGATATTTATGTTTTTAATACGAAACAAATAGCAAGAAAACTTGTCCATTTTCGCATAAAAATGTGCAAAATGAGATTGGCTTTCATTTCATTTTAGGTAAGTATTTTGAAAAAAAAACTATTTGGGAACCTAGATAAATACTATTTTATTACAAATAATGCAATATTATAGTGGAAATGGGCTTGAATTAGAAATAATTTTGGTATTACGTTTGTATGAAGAATTCGTCCCTCCGGAGGCCCCTTAACACCGATAGATGGCGCTAAACACAACATACTGTACCGGCGCCGTTAAAGGTGCCTTATTACACCGATAGGTGGCACTATTAACAATTAAACTCTTACACCTACCTATAAATAGCGCTTTGCAAAACTATAAAAACCGATAAAACTGTTGAAACTATACTGGTTATTAACGCAAAAGTCACTTTGACGCCATGGTCGCATAAAACTGCGAAATATTGGAAAACTCAAAAATCGAATCATAGTAAACATCCATAAATAACTTTTGTATAAAAAGTACCTGCGATCCGTCTGGTGGCGGGGCAGTGCGACACCTGGTTGTAGCGACAGATCGCTGGGAACACCTCGTTGAGGCCCTTGCTCTTCAGGTGGGATTGGTCCACGCAGTGTAGGATTATGTCCATCACCTGAGGATAACGTGATGGTTGGATGATAAAATAATTATTATTACGCATATATCACAACAGAATAAATAAATAAATAAATAATGCTGGACAATTCGCAATATCTAGCCCCATGGTAAGCAGAGCTTGTATTATGGGTACTAGATAACTGATATACATAATACAATACATTACGTAGATCGTTTTTTTTTTATTATACATAGAAAACAACCAGAACACTCGGAACAAATATCTGCAGATCGTACACACAATTGTTCCGAGACGGGAATCGAACCCGCAACCTCCTGCGTCGCAGGCGGACCTTCGCGGACACCGCGCCACATCGGTCGTCAACAGAAAACGCAATAGCTCAATACTGCAAACGTTTCATATGTTTAGGGAAAGTTACAATAAAACTATAATAGAGGCTTTAAAAAAACTTATATATAGGTATCACAAAATCCCGGAACGGGTCATTTTTGTATAGTGTTTCCTTCCTTTATGATTGAATTGTCCAGCATTATTAATAAAAAATAGGTAAGTATTTTTCGGCAGTTACAGATATAATAGTTTTTCAGTGAATTGAGGTAGGTACGAGTATATGCATTTGCGAAGGGTGTCACGATTAGTCATCTAATAGGTACATGCATGACTTAAAACTAATCAGTCATAGAGTCATAATTTCGACCAATAAGCTCATGACTTAACACTTTGAGTGCTGAAAACGCACGGTATGAGTTTTTTACAAGTGACTAATATCCGTAAATCCACACTAGCGCAGCGGCTGAGAAAATACAGATCTGTGTGACTCAGCAGAGCTGTAATATTTTTCGAACGAAACGCATGTGCGGCGCAACACAACCGCTGTGTAGAGTGGCAGCACGAATTTTTTAGGTAAAAAAAAAGATCGCAGTCGTCGAAAAAAAACCGCAGTCAAAGTGTTAAGGCGGGGATGGGTCATGTAGTCATACCTCGACCAATAGCTCAGCCAGTTCCGCATGCATCCTGTCTATGAGCAGCTCTATGCCGCGCAGCACCTCCGCCCTGCCGCGCTGCAGCGCTAGGTAGGCGGGCGGCGGCGCTGCGCCGTGGGACAGGGCTGCGCAGCGGGCCACCTCGCGCGCCATTGTGGTTATGAATGCTGCTGGTCTGGGGAAGAATTTCTTTTTAAATAATAGGTTACGAATGTTTGAAGAGTTGGACAAATAATCATTTAATACATGACATTTATCAGGTTACCACTTGTCTTGTGCGTCCTACCCATTATGACCTACGGAGCTGAGACGTGGACACTCACGATAGGGCTGGTCCACCAGTTCAAAGTCGCTCAGCGAGCTATGGAAAGAGCTATGCTCGGAGTTTCTCTGAAGGATAGGATTCGTAACGAATACATCCGACAGAGAACCAAGGTCGACATAGCTCAAAGAATTAGCAAGCTGAAGTGGCAGTGGGCCGGCCATATCTCGCGAAGAACCGACGGCCGATGGGGCAAACGTGTTCTTGAGTGGAGACCACGACTCGGTAAACGTAGTGTAGGACGCCCTCCGACCAGGTGGGATGACGACCTGCGAAAGACTGCAGGTAGATGCTGGATGCGGCAAGCTGAAGACAGGGCGCTATGGCGCTCATTGGGGGAGGCCTATGTCCAGCAGTGGACTGCTATAGGCTGATGATGATGATGACCACTTGTCTAGTTAACTTGTAAACTTTGAGACCTGAGCTTAACTAGATGGCGCTGCTAGTTATTGTGACCGAGCGCTAGATCGCGCTAACGAAGCGTTTCTGGTTCAGATATGGGTAAAATTTATGGTTCTTGAATAAATTGGTTGTATACCATTTACAATTACTATTTAATATTTATTCAAGGCAGTACGCCTTCAGTGTCTGTAACCACCAGCTCTATACCTTTACTCCCATCACAATTCACAATTTACGTTTTATTTTTTGAACCTTATACCTTGAATCTAATTATTGTCTCTAACTTAGTGTTTACAATATCATTTTTCGGCGTCATATCATCCATCTATATCATTCACACACGCTGCTAGATAACGAACTATGCTCTGGTGAAAGTATCAAAGAATCTTCATAATTTGATAACTCAGATAATTTACAATTACTTTCCATTACACTGTCAGAAAAGTCTCCTAACAGAAACATATTGCCAATCAACGTCGTCGATATCATTCACCGATATCATTGGTCGATATCATCCATCGATATCATTAATCGACATGATTCGTCGTATTAGTAAACGCAGTGCACCCTCCGAGGTGCTTGTCAGTTCGACTCACCTAGCAGTAGCAATAAGTGTAAGCGCGTGTCGGGCCGTGCGGCACGAGTCAGCCTGCGGGGTGAGCGGCAGGCCGTACGACATTGAAGGGACCAGCTTATCGGCATCAGAACACATCTCTAGGAGACCTGAAATTCAGATAAATAAATAAATATTGCTGGACAATCCACACAGCATCACGTGTTATGGGTACTAGATGATTGATATACTTAATACAATAGATTACATAGATAGCTCTGGAATCCAGAACACGTGTCAGTGTCCAGCGCTGAATTCCCGTGTACTGAAGTAATAATAAAATATAATAAATAGGGTGTTTGTAACATTCGAGGATGATGCGTTCAAAGCAGTCGCGTTGCTCGTTGCGACTAGTTGGGAGCGCTCTCGACGGCCCTTAATGACGAACACTCGTTGTGTTACACGTTACATTACGCCCCGTAAAGCCTCGGTTTGAGACGGCCTAGGTTGTAGCTAGCCCTTACCTAGCAGCACGTGGCTCTGGTCCAGATAGGGCTCCCAGACGGTGAAGCCCCGCCCCAGTAGGTCGACGGCGGCGCGCCGCAGTGGCGTGTGCGCGGGGAGGCGGGCACTCGGCGGCGCCAGCAGTAAGTGCGTTAGTGCTAGCGCCGTTAGACGCCCTAGGTTGTTGCTAGCGCTCAGTGTGAAGCCTAGAATAACATACATACAAGTTTATGTAAATAAATACTAATTATAGACACTATTATACATAAATTCATATTATTTGAATAGTGATAATATGAAATGATCGCCTACCTTCAACCACTGAACTCTTCCTGCTGTCTCCGTCTTTGCGCCTCTTATTGTTAGCTGCACCTGAAAACAAAGTAATTATTTAGATATAAGTTAATCAAAATTTGTAAATATGCCTAAAGGCGCCTGTAAACGGGCTACAAAAGTTGCACCTTGCCGGCAATTTTGTTGATCAATATAGCGCAGTAAATTTGCAAATATACCCTTGCTGCAATTACTTAGTGCAATTAATTGCAGAGTGTAGTCCAGCAAGATTTTGCAACTGGATTGCTGAGGAATTTTGCATATATACGCCGAGCTATAGCAGCTAGATCTCAGTAATAAATGTTAATAGCGAAGGGACGAGGCGGCGAGAGGCGAGCGAGGGAAAAGAGATGCACATATACGTCAGAGCAGAGACGATATACGGCGATATTGCACTAAATTCAAAGGATAAATTGCACAATGAATTGCATTGTGCAATTCTAGCCAGCGTTTCAAGACATTTTATTTATTTATTTTATACTTTTTGCACGATAAACTATATATAAAAACCTATTCTAGAAAATTAATACAAAGGTGAACTTAACCCTAAAAAGAGTTCTCTTCCAGCAAACCTTCTTGGGAGAGAGAGATAAAGTAAAGAGAGAAGTGGGTATATGTGCATAAATAAAATTATAAATAGACAGAAGATTAAATTTTAACTTACTTATTCAATATACTACTAAATACTATATATACTGCTAAATTCTATACATACTACTAAATACTATAATAAAATACTAAACAAAAATACTATTTAACCTAAATTCTATACTTACATATAATACATATACTTAATAGATACATATACTAAATACATAAAATACAACAGAATCATGAAGATAGATAATGCTCTTTGACTTTACGCTTGAAAATGGAGAGTGAGGGGCTAGCACGAATATTGTGTGGGAGAGAATTCCACATTCTTTTCATCAGACAGACATTTCAAGATCTTGAAATGTCTTGGCTACATCGCCGGGCTACGCAGCAAGTATTGCACTGTATTGAGCGATATAATCAGCAACTTGTCGGTTATACAATTGCAGCAAGAAATTGCCCAAAATATAGCCCTTTACAGGCACCTAGATCTCCTAGAACCCGATTTCGCCAAACAAAGCGCCATAAGTATTAACTAATTGGTTAATCAAGATTTACAGTAAAATTAAACCATACTTTCTGTTTGGTGAGATCGGCCTTAACCTTATCCTGAGTTTGAGCGCTGGGAGGTGCGACACAGTTTTATACTTATGCGCTTTCCAGTGTTCCGTTGTATCTTAGAGATAATTCTTTGTTCATTTTAATAAATAAATTGAAATTGAAAAATAAATAAAACCTACACTAAAACCACTTACATCCACAACACACACTACAACACACTTACACTTAAATCCTATTGGGTATAAAAAGCTATTCACCAAAACGGGGAAAACAGTGGCGCCATAACGCCCTGTCTTCAGCTTAACAATATTTGTATTGTATTGTATTGTATTTCTTTATTAATAAAAACTTATTCTAATCTTATTTCTACGACACTTTAAACCAGATAAGGTTTGTCTAGTGTCGACAGTTACAGCGTGTTGCCATGCCACACATTAACTCACGTACATAAAATATAAATATCAGCACTTGGATTCATAAGTTAGGTTCAATAGCTAGTTAGTGGTGTTAGTGGTTAGTGGTTCAATAGTTAGTTGGTAGTGTTAGGTTTAATAGAATTAAGGAAGTATAAAGGGTGCGATAGTAAAATAGAAAACGCTTTAATATACCACACAAAACCGAAAACAATACATAAATAAACAATAGAATTAAGGAATTATCGCTGAGAGCGATCTCTTCCAGGCATAGCCTTAGGATCATAATCATCATCATCAGCCTATAGCAGTCCACTGCTGGACATAGACCTCCTCCAATGTGCGCCATAACGCCCTGTCTTCAGCTTAACAATGGAATTAAGGAACTATAAAGGGTGCAATAGTAAAATAGAAAACGCTTTAATATACCACACAAAACCGAAAACAATACATAAATAAACAATAGAATTTAGGAATTATCGCTGAGAGCGATCTCTTCCAGGCAACCTTAGGATCATCATCATCATCATCAGCCTATAGCAGTCCACTGCTGGACATAGGCCTCCCCCAATGAGCGCCATAGCGCCCTGTCTTCAGCTTGCCGCATCCAGCATCTACCTGCAGTCTTTCGCAGGTCGTCATCCCACCTGGCCGGAGGGAGTCCTACACTACGTTTACCGAGTCGTGGACTCCACTAATTTCCAATGTATCCACTCTTAAATTTAAACATTACTTTTAAGTTTTTTACAGTTGGCAGAAAATATAAGGTAAGTAGGTAGATAGATAGATAGGTACTAGTAATATTTACATTAAGAAAAAAAATTTTTTTTGGCCATAACCTTAGTTTTAGCTTTTTTGATACCTTGTATTTCACGTGAAATAAATTATTTACTTATTTTTTTCCGTGTTTTCCCAGTTTTTTTTCTTTTTATGCTGTATACACATACATATATGAGAAATCACTTAAAATTATATACCATTTGAATCTCTATACATTACTGTATATCTGTACCAAATTTCATCACGGTATGATTAAAATTCATGAAGTTACAGATTTTTGATCCGAAACTGACCTATATATTCCATAGTGCGTCGGTTCTTCGCGAGATATGGCCGGCCCACTGCCACTCCAGCTTGCTAATTCTTAGAGCTATGTCGATAACCTTGGTTCTCTGTCGGATGTATTCGTTACGAATCATATCCTTCAGAAAGACCCCGAGCATAGCTCTTTCCAAAGCTTATGGTGTCTATGGACATAAATTGACAATTTATCAGAAAAAGCTGCCCTTAGACTGTTTGCATATTCATCACTTTTCATTACAAAACCCTTCCAGACCTTCAACCAGAAGCACCTCCTCGTGGGTCGGCGACGAAGAAAGGGAGGAGCAGCTAGCAGCACAACAAGCCCATAGGATGGCTTGTATTGAACGTACCTTCGCTAGTGATATCCTGCCCGAACTCCGCCCCGATGACTCCCAATAGCACCACGGCCGTCGTTTGTTTCCGTTTCAGCTCCGCTATAGAAGAGGGCTTGCGGATTATCTCTTCCTCTTCCTCTTCGAACTCCTCTTCTTGCTGTTGGATTAACTATTATTCATTTATTAGAAGTTACCCGCGACTTTGCTCGCAGTTTTCTTGTGTATTCATCTTGACACATACGAGTTTTTGTCGTGAAACAAAAAGAAAAACAAACAGAGTGACTTTCTTATAAGTAAGTAAAAGGTATTTATTTTGTGTCACAAATTTACAAGTCAAGTATATAAAGTAAATAAAATAAAAATAAATAAATAATGCTGGACAATTCACACAGCATTATCTAGCCCCATGGTAAGCAGAGCTTGTGTTATGGGTACTAGATGACTGATATACATAATACAATACATTACATAGATATTTTTTATGATACATAGAAAACGATATGATACAAGAGAGATGGCGCTAGTCGTCTATGCAACATAAGCTCTGTGTTGAGAAATAACCCCCACCTGTTTCCGCGCATGTCAGACGAAACGCCAAGAAACAGACGTGAGGATAGGCTTGTTTTATTTCAATGCAAAACTGCATTACTACATAAGAGCATAGTATCAATGGCACCAAAAATCTATAACAAAATCCCTAAGAGTTACCAACACCTTAATAACTGTGAATTTAAAACTAAATTTAAGAAATTTTTTATTGACAAATGTTATTATAAGATTGACGACTTTTTAAATGATAAATTCTAACTTTTTAATGAAAATATATTATATTATAGAACTATTGCATGTTGTAATTACGGATTTTTTAAATATTTTATGACATTATTTCTATTGATTGATTTTCTTAACTTAATAACAGAGACTGCATGCCATATCTCTCAATTTGTACACCGTAATCGGTAAAACATATTTGATACCTACCTGTTTGTAACATCTCAATAACACAATATGTTTATGCAAATAAATGATCTTTATATTTAACGACCAGAACACCCGGAACAAATATCTGCAGATCGTGCACACAATTGTTCCGAGGCGGGAATCGATCCCGCAACCTCCTGCGTCGCAGACGGACCACCGCACCACATCGGTCGTCAAATATATGTATAGTATTTTTCTTAGAGTATTTGAGTATTTAAGTTTTAGATATAAGGTATATTCAGTGACCTGGCCGAGTAAAACTAGATGGAGCTAGTCAATGGGGTAGTCTTCTGGCGTCTTGCCTTAAATAACTAGATGGCGCTGATAAAAATACAATGTTACCTTTTCGACAGGTTCTTTGGGTGTCGCATGTGGGTTAATACTTTCAGTGTGCGTGTACAGAGGGAGGTATTGTGCCCAGTTATCTACTAGCGTCTTTCTTCCTTTGGGGCCCAGTCTGAAAAAGAAGATAGGTATGTTGTTATTAAACACCTGACCTTATTATGGGCATTGAAAGTGTCGAAGATATCATTATCATCAGCCCATCTACGCCCGTCACGTTTTGTGACCTCAAGCGCTGAACACATGTTTGTCAAAAATTTTCAAAAAATCGCGATATACCGCGATTTATTTTAAATATTGCTCAAAGTATTAAAGTTGGGCCGATGAATTTTGAAAGGCTTTATCTCTGAAACGATTGGGTCTACAGAGACGATTCTATTGCCTTATTTTAGCAGAGATGATATTGCATACATTTAATATAATACATTACATAGATAGATAGATACTTTTATGATATATAGAAAATGCCCGTAAAAAAAGTATTGTATGTTAGTCATCTAGTACCCATAAAATAAATAAATAAATAATGCTGGACAATTCATACAGCATTATCTAGCCCCATGGTAAGCAGAGCTTGTGTTATGGGTACTAGATAACTGATATACATAATACTATATATTACATAGATAGATATTTTTTATTATACATAGGTAACGACCAGAACATCCCGGAACAAATATCTGCAGATCGTACACACAATTGTTCCGAGGCGGGAATCGAACCCGCAACCTCCTGCGTCGCAGGCGGACCTTCGTCCACCGCGCCACATCGGTCGTCAAAACACACAAGCTCTGCTTAGCTCGGAGCTAGATAATGCTGTGTGGTTTGTCCAGCATTATTTATTTATTTAGTTTTGGAACAACGCCTCTAGCGTGTGTAAATCTACGCATATCACATACAAATGAGGTGTCACGAATTCACGATGATGTCTCGAGACGTCAAACCAAAATCAGCCCGGCTACCACACTATTTAGCACTTAACGAAACGCATGTATTCAGCGTTATTGCGCTAATTTCAGCATGAATAACGTGCGATTTTATTGTGAATAACGTTAATTTTCACGCGTTATTCACGCTAAAATTAGCGCACTAACGCTATCAGCGTAAATTTTAACGTGCGTTATAGTACGTGCTTAATAGCGTAGCAGCCTTGCCGGGCTCAGAACATGAAATTAGAATCTCACCGTCCAAGCTCAGCCAGCAGTAAAGCTTGAGAAGCGTCCCTCACTTCAAGGCAGTGGTGCTGCCATCTACGCGCCAGCATCTCTACTTGAGGGCGTTTGAAGCTCTTCGCACCTACAACAGATCAAAACATATATTTAAGAAAGATTGTTCTAGGATATATTGTATCCATAGCGGTACAAAGAACAAAAAAGTAATTAATTATGTTCATAGTCACCATATGCGATGGAAGGAGCTAGCTTGGGGTATCTCTAAAGGGTTCGTTCTAATGTATATTAATTATTTAATAATAATAATAAAATCATTTATTTCAGACCATAGAAAAGTAACAGATCTTATTTAACTTATTCTACGGTCCATTGTAATATATACCTTAAAACTAGCATACATAAAATACTAAATTAATAACACGCTTATTATGATAACGCCGACAGCAGCGTGTAGATGTCGGAATCAGGGTGTCAGCTGACGTCGGTGCAAGGAGCGGGAACGAGCAACAAAAAAAAAAATTGTAAACATGGGTCTCAAATATGGAAGAATAGAATGGGTAAGCAATGGTACCTATTCTATTCTTCTTTTGCGCCTTAGTTATGATTCTTTTTTTATTTTAAAGCTGGTGTTTCCCGCGGTCCCATTTCAATTTGGTCCATTTCTGACAATTGCATCCATGAGAAAACCATATAAGGCTTAAATTTGCATTAAGTATGTGCGTGACAAACGGACGAATAACCGATTTCGATGATTCTTTTCTAAAACGAAGTTTTGAACCCATTTTCATTATTTAGAAATTTAAAGTCGGTTTATAGTTTTTAGGGAGTGATTTAGAAATTAACATAGACATCTCTAGCTTTTCATTATTCATCAGTTTTATTTAAATTTATTAATTATTATATTCGATTTATTTACTAAGTATGTGCAAATTTAAATTAAGTGACAATTGTTGTAACCAGATTTTGCACGCCACAAAGGTAGAAATACATTGTGTCTTATTTAAACATACACCAACTATGTACCCTATTTACATGTATTTGATGCAATAAATATTTACTTTACTTTACTACATTTTATTTTCTAAGGGTTTTCCCAAAATAGAAGTGTTGCCAACCTGCAGCTAAGACCTTGTCGGGCAGCAGTACCGCGTGCAGTGTTGCCAGCAGCGACCAGCCTTGCTTGATGTGGGCTTGTTGTGCTGCAAGCTGCTCCTCCCTTTCTTCGTCGCCGACCCACGAGGAGGTGCTTCTGGTTGAGGGTCTGGAATGGTTTTGTAATGAAAAGTCATGAATATGCAAACAGTCTAAGAGCAGCTTTTTCTGATAAATTGTCAATTTATGTCCATAGACACCATAAGCTTTGGAAAGAGCTATGCTCGGGGTCTTTCTGAAGGATATGATTCGTAACGAAATCATCCGACAGAGAACCAAAGCTATCGGCTTAGCTCATTGAATTAGCAAGCTGAAGTGGCAGTAGGCTGCCCATATATCACGAAGAACCGACAATCGCTGGGGAAACGTGTTGTTGAGTGGAGACCGCGACTTGGCAAACGTAGTAGTATAGAAAGCCTTCTGACCAGGTGGGATGCGGCAAGCTGAAGACATGGCGCTTATTACGGGAGGCTTAGGTCTAGCAGTGGACTATTATAGGTTGATGATGATGATGATAGACAAACATTATACATGCAACCATCCATCCATCTAAACATCCTAACTTTTGCATTTACAATATAGTGTGATGACTAAACAGGAAGAACAAGACGATTCTTGTGATTTTGAGCAATTTGTTGTCTTGGTTTTTTTTTTTTTTTTTTTTAATAATAAGTATTTATTTCAAGCAGTACAGCTCATATTAGAAATTACACAAAACCTTAAAAACTAATAGGACTGTGGAAAGGTGGCGTTCACAGCAGTGCCTGGTGTACCTACGGGCAGTCCACCCTCCCAATATCCAATCCCATTTTGATGTCAACATAAGTTCAAACATAAAAATGGTCAAGATAATGTAGATCTGATTGGTTCAGGTATATTTAAAAACCGAAGCCTTATCATAATCAGTGTTTGTCATCATCATCATGTCATGTGCAATTTGATTGCACTCTGCTGGTACAGGCTTTTGGCTTTTGCGGGTAATGAAAACTTTTGCAATATGTTGTTTTACCTATGCATCCTCCTAACGACCTCTTTTATCTATGCATCCTCCTAGCGACCTCTTTTACCTATGCATCCTCCTAGCAACCTCTTTTACCTATGCATCCTCCTAGCGACCTCTTGCTCCGGCACGAAGCTCGCATTGCTCATCGACATTAGCGTGTTGGCGAGCGCCACGATTGACAGCAAGTGGTTGGTTGTCAGGGTGGTTGACAGCTCCCAGTGCAGCTTTGACGTGAATACTCTGTAACAGAAAGGATATGGTTATTTTTTGATGTTTAGAGGTTTTTATACCGAAGTCTATGTATAATTGATGATTTCATTTATTTACAACTCCAGTGCACTCGCCCGCGTGGTAATCTATGTGTTAAATGGTTTATAAACCTTCCTCTTGAATTATCTATTAAAAAAAACTACATTAAAAACCGTTGCGTAGTTTTTAAGATCGCAAGGTGCAAGGTGTGTTGAAGATCTAAGTATAAATACAGCGGTAAGCGACTTTGTTTTATACTATGTAGTGATTAAATAAGATTTGTCAAAATTAGAGTTAACTGCCATCACTGCCACTGCTGTGGCGCAATTAAAGTATTAAAGCTTGGTCAGTTTTATTGTTAAAGGGCTGGAAAATTATATACATACAGTCTATATCTTGGTGCTTCATATTCATGCACTCCCTGAGTTTGAAAGGGTTCTACAAAATCACCATGCACATGAACCACCTCGCACCTCGTAATGTGTGATCAGATCACCTTGTAAGAGTCTCCTGTCTCAGCAGAAATAATTTAAATACAGTTTATTCATTGGTGCTTCCTATACATGCACTCCTTGAGTTTGAAGGGGTTCTACAAAATGGTAATTTTGTAAAACACATCTTACGAGGTCATCGTAAGGTGTGCTCACCTTGTAAGAGTCTCCTGTCTCAGCAGTTCTGGAGGCAGACCAGACGTGGTGAGGATCGGGTCTAGGGGGATAGACGCGCAGGCCTGTTCCCATCCGCCCAGCCAGGTGGGCAGTTGGACCGACATGTGGCCGTGACGGGATACCACGCCGAAGCAGATTGGAACCTGGGGAAAAGGTTTGTGTGTAACACATACAATATAGCTACCACAAGAGATAGATGAAATAAACTTCAAAAAAATTTATGTGATCATAATTAGGTATTGGGTCAATATTTGGGGAGCTTTTGGCAATTAACCTGTGTTAAAAAAAACCATGATAGTTTCAAAAGAAGATGAAAGTGAAAGTAATTATTTCTTGATCGGCGTCACACATTGGTCTATAAGAGTTTGAATTTGTACATTGGTATGACAGATCGCCAGACAGACTCGTCAGCCCAAGGTTATAAGGAGGTCGCCGGTAAAACCGTCCTATACCTTGTGTGTCCACCAATGTTCAACTGGTTGAGAATTGATACGTCCTTTTGGCAGTCCAGGGTATCCGAAGACACATCACCGGACTTATAAAGACTTACCATGGGTCTAAGCAGGCCGAGTTTGCTCTCACAGACTCTATCCAGGTCAGGGTCCAGCCCCCAAGCGTGGAGCAGAGATATGAGGATCTGTGCAATCTCCATGGTGTGGGGTGTCTCTGCCAGGGAGACGTCCCGGGGGCGGCTCCTCTTGGTCGCTGGGTCATCTGTGGAAGAAATATAATGTTAATAAAATAATTAATAATTCAATTTATTTATTCCGATAATAATTAATCAATCCATTGTGTTAGTTTGCTTATAGCTAAGAGGTTAGTACATAAAATTAATAACAGATTTTGTCCTCTAGACTATATTGTAATTTAAGCAATCGCGGTTAGGATGCTGTTGCTGCTCCCGCGGATTCTGCTGAGTTGTGAGGCTGAGTTCTTCCGCTAGATGGCATCGAAGGTGTCGGTGCGTGCCTGGGCGAACATGGCCGAGGCACTGCAGAATCGCGGTAGTCGCAACAGCATCCTAAACGCGTTGTTATATTGGAGCCGCAAAGCATTGTAAGTCTTTTGGGTATAGTTGACCCACAGACTCGCTGAGTAGAACGAAGTAAAGTATGCTCTGAAGAAAGTTAAGTAATAAAGTAGTAGTTCTGTCAGAAAACCAGCGTTGCTCTACTTCTTGTGGAGAAGTAGAGCAACATTATGCTGAGACAGGACCAATTGGTTCGCTTTTTAGAGTCGCTTGTTCTTTATAGTTAAGTAGTTATTTTTTTATTTTATTACAATTATTTTATAAGTACTATGTAGTAACAAGTTTTACCTACAGTGAATTAATAAATATATTTTCCTTCTTTCTTTAATAAAAAAGTATTTGTAATTTTTATTAATAAAATTATTCATTATACATGTAGGTGTATTTTTATATGCGTATCTAATGCAAGAGTACCTATTCCTAACATATGTATTAGTATGATCAGGCGACCTCCTCAATATAGCGGGGAATGAATGGATGTGAGTGGCATAAAACCGGACAGATTGGCGCAATGGAGAGGAGGCCTAATACCTAGCAGTGGGCAATCATGATCTGACTAGATCCGTAAGTAAAAGTTATTTATAACGGGATATTAACCATCATTTGGTTTTTGAGTTTCCTTTAGTGTTAATAACCATGATAGTTTCACAGGTTTTATTATGGATATCAACAAATAAGGCTGATATTTTCTTGTTAGCACGTTATAAATAATTGAAGTGGAACTGGCACGTCTGCCGTATGTCCAGCGACTTGTGGGCAAAGACCACCACAGAGTGGAGCCCACCCAACGCTAAGAGGCGACGTGGAAGGCCCAGGATGAGATGGCGCGACGAGCTCGAGGCACATCTTCCATCATGGCCTGTTGCAGCGTTGGATCGCGAGGAGTGGAAGGAGAAAAGGGAGGCCTTTGCCCAGCAGTGGGGCAATAATGGCTTAAAATAAAATAAATAATCGTTATAATTCTCAGGCCCGCCAATGACACCCATTAGGCAAAATAGAAAAGGTAGACTTCAATCAATGGTTCAATGGTTTTTTCGGGGTCGCATTTTATTGACATTTTATAAAGCTATTTTAATGCAAAATGTTACATTCTAGTTTCATTAATGAAACTGCAAAATTCAACCCTGAAAGCATGTCTAAATGATAGATAAGCTATGTGGGCTACTAATATAGTGGAAGCTCATCCAATTTCTTTTTTCGGGGTCCCGTTTTTACTGATATTTTATAACTGCAAAATTCTAGCGTAAAAGCATGTCTAAATGATAGATAAGCTACGTGGGCTACTAATATAGTGGAAGCTCATCCAATTTCTTTTTTAGGGGTCGCGTTTTTACTGATATTTATAACTGCAAAATTGGAGCCTAAATAGCATGTCTAAATGATAGATATCAGGGCACTCGGTAACTCGTGTCCTAGCCCCGACCGTTCACGTTGTGTTTCGACATAGAGGAATCACGCTCGAGACAAAGCCAACTGTGTTGTGATTGTGACATACAAACAGACTGAATCATTAATATCTCCTATTTTATTTGCGCGACTCTTTCACACTATTTTATCTATATGTTCATTATGTTCTTACCGATACCCACCTACCTACTTTAAGTCTTTGTTTGAAATTCTTACGTGCTGTCTATTTATTTATATTATATATATATATATATATATATATATAATGCTGGACAATTCACACAGCATTATCTAGCCCCATGGTAAGCAGAGCTTGTGTTATGGGTACTAGATAACTGATATACATAATACAATACATTACATAGATAGATATTTTTTTATTATATATAGAAAACGACTAGAACACCCGGAACAAATATCTGCAGATCATACAAATAATTGTTCCGAGGCGGGAATCGAACCCGCAACCTCCTGCGTCGCAAGCGGACCTTCGCCCACCGCGCCACATCGGTCGTCAAAATATTATATATATTTTCATGACTAGTCATTACAATTAATTACAATTTTATGTCCTTTTGCTACTTTCGGGAAGCCTTCATTTCCCCCCACAAACTTCGTTTAATTGACAAATAAATCTATATTTAGGATATTGATATATTTAGGTAAATACTTAGTGGTATAATAAAAAAAAAAAAAAACGCTGAAAAACACTGGGCTATGTTGTCAGAAAAAAAGAATAGCCACACGTAAGATTGACTGTACATATTTTTAATTTGACATTAATACAGGGAGGATCATTTGACTAGTTTGACCACAAGGAAACATAATTCCTCGTGGTCAAAGCAGTTGGACTAAATAGTTTGACTACGTTGAAGTACCGGTAAATTTAGACCGCATGCTAAAATGCTCCAGTTAAGAGCGTTTATTCCTAAAATGCGCAGAAACAGTACTTTTCAAACCCGTTTATATCATGAACCACTTATCTTATAGTATATGTTATTTACTAATAATTTTAGGAAATTTTAGTGTCCAAATAGTTTGACTATAAAATATTTCGATTAATATAGTATGTACGCGTTCTATCAAGATAACTTGTGAGAGGTTTTCATAATTTCCCTTTCAGCATCAGTTTCGATAGTTCAATATTAAATCGCCTCAAACAATTCAACGAGGATATGTTGTAACAGTCCTAATAAGATCTAGAACTACCTAAGTAGGCGGGCCCAGCCTTGGACAGAACTGGGTAGATTGGACTTAGGTAGGCTATAGTGTAACTTAGCGAGTGTATTGTCTAAGATTGGATTAAGTTATGCAATAAAGTTGCACGGAGCTTAAGGAACGTTACCAACAGATATAATATTATAATGCGTAAGTTTGATTGATGTTAAGATAGATGGATGGATGTTTTTTACCTACTACTTTACGCCATACTGAATGGATCAGGCTGAAATTTTCTCAGATGTAGCTCCAAGCTTGGAATCAAATATAGGCATTTTATAAAAAAAAAAAATCATTTATTTCGGACAATGACAAATCATAATTAAAATTAAATTTAGGTCCATATCATTTTAGTAGCAAATATTACTTAATTCTATGTTAGTTATTGCCAATTAATGTAAATTATTACAAACAGTGCAATAAAATAATGATGATGATTTATCTATAGTGCACATGGGATAGAAATTACCTTCAAACGATTCCATAGAAACAATGCGTACGAAGCGGGGGGCAGAAACTAGTATACCTATAATAAATACAAAAGTAATGCTAGAAAATCTACGGAGCATCATGTAGCCCCGCGCTAGTTGTGTTACGGGTACTTGTAACCAAGGTAAGTTATAGAGGACTGTAAGGAGTTTTCCATAAAATAGAAAAACCCTATTAACCGTAAAGTTAAGTATAGCACGGGTCTTTAGCGCAATAACCTAGGTGACTTAGGGGAACCGGGAGAAGGACCTTTTTTTTGAATATATTTATTTTGTTGCTGACGTTTTTTTTTAATTACCACCAGAACCGAAAACGCCACAATAGGGGCACGGCGGGGTAAGGAATCTCCGCTCATGGGGTGAAGAGTTCACAGTCTATACGTAAATATAATTCGATATAGTCTGGCTGGTGACTAGGGCAAGGCGAGTCGGTGACACGGCGGCGGTGACAAGTCGAATGACAGGTTGTTAGGTTACTCGCAGTTAGCCGTGCGTGGACGCTAGTGACGGGGCTTCTATCGATGAAGTTGAAATAATCGTGTAATCTACGATGACTTGTATATTAGCGAATTAATACAACTGTAAACGCTATATTCCTATTTATGATTTTATTTGATTACATTTGATTTATTTTTTATTTGTAATTTTAATAAAACTTTGTAGGTATTATTTACGAAAATTTGAGTTTTAAATTGGTTTTATGAATAAATTGTTTTTCTGTCTACATATTAGTATCTATCACAAGTCTCAAAACAAGCTAAGGCTCATTGTTAGGTACAGAGTCAACAATCTTAAAGCATTGTATAGTAATTCTAGAGCTGTGACTAGGGCAAGGCGAGTCGGTGACACAGAGGTGACAAGTCGAATCAGGTTGTTAGGTTACTCGCAGTTAGCCGTGCGTGGACATTAGTGAGGGGATCGCTATCGACGTATTATCATCATCATCATCATCATCAGCCTATAGCAGTCCACTGCTGGACATAGGCCTCCCCTTATGAGCGCCATAGCGCCCTGTCTTCAGCTTGCCGCATCCAGCATCTACCTGCAGTCTTTCGCAGGTCGTCATCCCACCTGGTCGGAGGGCGTCCTACACTACGTTTACCGAGTCGTGGTCTCCACTCAAGAACACGTTTACCCCATCGGCCGTCGGTTCTTCGCGAGATATAGCCGGCCCACTGCCACTTCAGCTTGCTAAATCTTTGAGCTATATCGATAACCTTGGTTCTCTGTCGGATGTATTCGTTACGAATCCTATCCTTCAGAGAAACTCCGAGCATAGCTCTTTCCATAGCTCGCTGAGCGACTTACTATGGTATCGATTAATTTGGTACCCTTAATGTTTCACCATAATAAATCCCTGTAGAATATATTTTTATTTCTATTTGCAGTATGTGTTTCCTTATACAGTCATTTTGCGTAAAGTAAAACTTATTTCAGCAAATATGAACAAATTGAATTAACCTAAAACACATGACAAGGGTAATTTAGCAATTTGCTAAGGTAATTTTAATTCTGATTTCGTCGTATATATATTTCATCGCTAACGAAAAATCCTCTAAATTACAGTCGAGTACGCTTTAAAAAGATTATTATTCTGATTTCATTAGGTTGCCTAGGTTGCCTGGAAAAATCATAATCATCAAATATTCAGATATAAGGTGTTATAATGTTATGTTTAAAGTGTAATAAAGTCATTTAAAACTGGATATTTACCATGATTTGATTTTTAAGTTATCCACTATTTATTACATTAGTTATTCCGTGATCATGGCGCATGAAACTGTGCCAAAATATTGGATAACTCAAAAATCAAATCATGGTAAATATCCCGTTTTAAATGACTTTAGTGTTAATAACTATGATAGTTTCAAAAGTTTTATTGTAATAAAGTGTTCATTCATTCATTCATTATGCATTTCATCGATAACGAAAAATCACATCTCTAAATAACCGGCGCGTACGCATATCCTTGCCCTTTAGGAAAGTTGTCTACATACCTGCTCCAATTAACCCGGATTTCGTACTAAATATACTCAGTTACTAGCCGTGGTATTTAAATGTCCCCAAGGTTACTTAGACCTTACATTCATATATCTAATCTAGATAATTTATAGGACACCTCCAATTCGAATTATTTGACATGTATCATTATTAAATTGTAACTTTTATTCGAATTGTAATTCTTTTACCAATTTGTATTTGATAGTACCTAGGTTAGATACCTATATTTATATGTATTGTTACTAACATAGTATATAGGTAGGTGTACTAACAAATATGGTGAACAACCGAAATAAATGGAAAGAGATTTAATAATAATAATTAATTTTAGTTTATATGGACAATGCCCATATCACAGCTGCATTATTATGACATTCTTGACATGTATTCTATAATTATTATTAGTATTTTTGACATTATTATTAATTCTAGGCCTCTGTACAGCCAATCATTTGTAAATTTGTATGTGCTAAAATAGGAGTCACAGTTTTATCCCTAGAGAAGTAGAGAAAGTAAGTAGTAGTAAATTTCTTAAGTTATAAATAGTAATATGTATAATAGTAAAGTATGTTGATTAAACGACATCAAGACAAGTGTATGAAGATGTAACTACGATGGAAGAAATGAATTGAATTGAATATCATCATTAGCCCGTGTTACGGTGGAATAAATGAATTGAATTGAATATCCTCATTAGCCCGTGTATTTCTACTGCTGAACATAGGCCTCCGCCAAACGACGCTCGAAGCCACAACAGCGGTCCTCGACTCCCTGCGACTGCTTTAATGTCGTCGGTCCATCGAGTTGATGTCTTTCCAGTGGGAGCTCTGTAAGTATTTTCTTTCTTTATTTCATACTAGTTTCTGCCCGCGGCTTCGCACGCGTTGTTTCTATGGAAACGTTTTAAGGTTATTTATATCCCATTGGAACTGATTTATATGTATATTAAAAGTAGCCTATGTTTTATTCCGGGCTTGGAACTACCTGTATGCAAAATTTCAGCCCGATCCGTTCAGTAGTTTTTGCGTGAAAGAGTAACAAACAACCATCCCATACAAACTTTCGCGTTTATAATATTAGTAGGAAGTGCAGGTAGTGTTATCTAATGAGCTTTTTTGAGTTAAATAGTTTAAGATTCCCGCATCAAATCAGCAACCTTTCAGATTTTCTTATCTGGCTATTCGCCCAATGCGCCACGGAGGTCATCACCAGTTTTGTGGTCAAGGTTGCCATTGTTCTGATGTGATACCACTCGGCATTCACGCAAGGTCCGTTACATAATGTTAAATGTAATTATTTTCGGACTCGCGGCCTTAGTGCTGCCTTGCTGGAATGTGTCTAGGTAATCGAGAGGCACCTTAGTATTAAATCGTATAAACGTGTTCTTGAGTGGAGAACGCGACTCGGAAAATGTAGTGTAGGACGCCCTCCGGCTAGGTGGGTTGACGACCCGCGAAGGACTGAAGGCAGATGGATGGATGCGTCAAGATGAAGACATGGCGCTATGGCGCTCATTGGGGAAGGCCTATATCCAGCAGTAGACTAACATAGGCTGATGATGCTGAATCTATCTAATCAGCCGGTAACACCCACTGCTGAGTACAGGCCTCTTCCTTATCTCGCCACCCTTGGCGGTCTTGTGCCAGTCGGATCCCCTGTTTCCCTACAGCCCCCAGTCGTCTGACCATCGGGCAGGTGGTCTGCCTCGACGCCGCCGCATGTCCCTAGGCCACCATTCAGTGACTGCTTTGTTCCATCGGTAATCCTATATCCTTGCCAGGTGTCCTGCCAATCTCCACTTTAGCCTCGCAATCCGAATGCCTACATCCTCGGCCTTAGTTCTTCGTTGCATTTCATCGTTTGGTATTCGGTCTACGAGGTGGATACCTTAGACAATATTTAATCACGCTACGTTTACGTTGTTTCTCTTTTTCAGTATTAAATTTAACAGTACAATGTACTGAACATTGTACTTTTTTCGTAAAGGAAGGTAATATTTCCTTTATTTCTATTTAGACTTTTTCTTATCTAATTATAAATAACATTAACATGTGCTACCTTAAATCTACATTAAGATTTCCATCACAATGTAAATTCTTTGATAAAATAAATGAAACGAAATGTAGAAGTCGTGTTTGCAATGCGAACACTTCCTAGGGCTACACACCTCTACCTAACCTGTATGTAATTAAAGGTTTAACCAATTATAACATTACATGAATCATGCGTGCGCGCATGTCATACAAATAACACCGGTTTAACATGCACAGGTGGCAGTACACACTCGCCGAGACTTGCCGAGTACGAGTGTCCACACACTCGTACTACGTAGCGCTCTCGTCTCGGGGTCCCTCGTAGGCTCTCGTCTTGTCTCAACAACGGCCGGCAACAGCCCAAAGTGAGACAACGAGTATAGAATAGAATAGAAAATATTTATTTTTTCCATTCATTCCATTTCAAAATATCGAACGAATACTGTGAGAACACAAAAAGGCTACCGGCTCAGAATCAAATGCTCCATTGACACGGGTGTCAATTCAGCGCTGGTTTTCATTATAAATTTATTGGTTCTCAAACAATAAACTAATTGTCGGAATGATACGTTCATAAAATAAAAAGTAATATATTGTGAACTAAATAGACAAAACAAGTTAAAATACTGCAAATATTTGTAATAAGTTACGATGTATGGATGTTTGGATATTTGTTTTGTTGCCTGACCGGGCTGAAATTTTGCATAAAGGTAGTTCTAGGCCTGGATTGACACATAGGCTAACGCAGGCTTTGTATCCCAAAAGAATACGTACGAAGCTAGTAACGGTACCTATTGTACCTGACCAGAACGGACCTACGCGTCCTAGTAGGGATACTCACAATACACTGCCCACTAAACAAACATCTCTTCACCATCGGAGCAACAGACAGCCCTCTCTGCAGAGGATGTCTCAGCAACGAATCAGCTGCCCACGTAGTGCTGGAATGCGAGGGAGTAACGAAATCCTCGACCAGCAGAGGTCACGCCGCGCAGTCTGTGAAGATCCCAGGTAGGAGTCAGGCTGGAGAGAGTTAGGCTGGTATAGCAGAACAAACCACGCACAATGGACCAATCCGAGTCTAAGTGCGTTCAGAGAAGAGAACACACACCAGAACCTAAACCATATAAGGGTATAAGGTGCCACTCATTGAGAGGACCCGAGACATTCGACGAGGCCTCTCGGCGAGTGTGTACTGCCGCCATTCCAGCTAATGCCAAGGTGAGGTCTCGTATGATAGCTCTTTCTTCCTGTATGGGGAATTTGAGCGGGTTTCAGGTCATTAATTTGAGGTTACAATAACGTGGATTTTATTGGCCTTACAATGTTGTTGGGTTTTTAATGTAGATTTTAACGCTTTGCTAAACCCACTTTAAGTAGAGATTTTTTTAGCCTACAAACAAAAACTGATGTTGTCCATATATGAAAGAATCTCTAGATATATACGTTTATACGTGCGCGGTTGTCCAAATAGCACTTATATGGTCAGCCACATTTTTTGTATGTTAATTGTTTTTCAACGTAGGTATACATGTTTTATTTATTTATTTAATTAATTAACACGGTTATATAAACCAATTACATTTATTAATAGAAAACAAAATTACTTTTTATATTACATAGTACAATAGTTATCATTACATGTTAATTCATAAACACATAGAAAATTTTAATTAATTATGACGTTCACAAAATAAAAAAACACGCTCTCAATAATTTAGTCCACCTATCAGCGAACAAGTCAACATCGGGGCTGTCGTCCAGGAGAGCGTTGAGTTCGCTGAGTACTCGAGGGATGGGCGACATGGACCGCGCTGCGGTACGGGACTGCGGCACGGCCAGTAACCTTTGTTTCCGACCCCGGCAGTAATTATTCGGAACGTAGAGTCGACAGAGTTTATCACTCATGTTACACTTGATATCGTTAAACTTCTTAATTGTTATATCATACACTAACTTTTGATATAGGAAACAACACCATAGGGAATTGATAGAATTACTTCAACCTGGACACTTTTGACACGCGTCCATCCATCTGTGGTTTCTTTCCTCAATATAAAATTCCAAATGTGTAATTCTGAGGCGATGCAATTGTTATGTAGAAGCGAATAATTTAGTAGAATTAGGGGCACTGACTACGCATTGGTCAATAGCCTGAGATGACCAAATCATCTGCCAGTCAATTTTATATTTTGTAAATAAATAAGATGTACCTACGCAACGCAATTTAGAAAATCCCAAGAGATAACCCGCAAGCTTTATAATACACGATGAATACACGCCATGTGAAGTGTCACACGACCTGTTCGCGAACTTTGAGTCGGTTATTGGTGTAGGCAATATTTTAACTAAATTCGAACACAAAATTATAATTTTCCTAAATACTCCTCCTCAACAGCCGATACTTATCTATACTAATGTTATAAAGAGGAAAGGAAAGGAAAGGTTTGATTTTTTGTTTGTTTGTTTGTAATGAATAAGCTCCGAAACTACCGGACCGATTTGAAAAATTCTTTCACCGTTGGGAAGGTACACTAACCCCGGTGAACATAGGCTATATTATATTTTCAAAAAAGTTAGGAACCGTACTAAAATCGAGCTAAGCCGGGAAGGTCCGCTAGTATCTCATAACAGTCATGACATGAGGGATAATGTCCGTAATCCCCACGCTGATTAAGCAGGTTAGGTATTGGAAAGAGCTATGCTCGGAGTTTCTCTGAAGGATAGGATTCGTAACGAATACATCCGACAGAGAACCAAGGTTATCGACATAGCTCAAAGAATTAGCAAGCTGAAGTGGCAGCCATATCTCGCGCAGTTCAGTGGTAAATTGTTCTGCAGGAGGCGCTGCTTTGCTGCCCGCCCCTAGGAGGATATCCCTTAGTCGCCTTTTGCTTTATTTTATTTTTGTGTTGATCATTTAAAACCATGAAATAGGTAAATACTAATACCGTGTGGTGCAGGCTTAGAATTTGCACTACCCCACTCTTCTCGCGAGTGTTGTAAAGGCGACTTAGGGATATCCACCCACATGCCCAGCGTGCGGATTATGGACATTACGCCCCATGAGATAAAAGCCAATCAGGCGCTTAATAGGAGGAGGCCTGCGTCCAGCAGTGGACCATTTAAGGCTGTTATTTATTTAAGAAGATAGGAGTTTACAGTATACATCAATGCACTCACTATCCTATATATATTGACAGATTTCTTATAATAGCCCTCTAGCCCTCCTCAGGCTAGAGACAAAGCGCAACAGCATTTTACCAAAGTAAAAAAAAAAAAGTTTTAAACTTAAATATATTGACAGATTTCTTATAATAACATTGAGCTTGTCGTGAAATATATCGACATGCTGGAACTCGTGAGGTGAGGTTGGAGGAACTGTTGAGGTGAGGTTGAGGTTGCAGCGAATTAAAAGCGCTAAAATGCACAACAATAGGTACCTATAGTGATGTATCTTAATCGATAAATCGCAAAGGTATCTATTGTCAACGAGATTTTACAATAGAGACGTCATACTCATTGTAAAGAAATAAAAACATTGCGATATTTTATTAAAGCTACATACCTACCTAGCGTCGTCGTTCGAACATATGTACAACGCCGCATGGCATTATCTCTGTCACTCATAAACGTAACGCATTGCCTGTCTCGTTCGTGTTCTCGTTGTTGGAAAAGCGGCAACAGCGCGGCAGTGATTTTTAATATTTTTCGAACGAAACGCATGTGCGGCGCAACACAACCGCTGTGTAGAGCGGCAGCACGAATTTTTTAGGTAAAATAAAAGATCGCAGTCGTCGAAAAAAAACCGCAGTCAAAGTGTTAACTCTGTTACTCATAAACGCAACACATACATTACTTGTCTCGTTCGTGTAGGTAGCAAAGCGGCAACCGCGCGGCACTGATTTTTGAGTAAAATTAAATTGATTTTATGATTTTTCCATTTTAAACAGTACAAAACAAACAGAAGAAATAAAAAGACACATCCTTGCTTTTATCAACCATCCCATAGTAAGTATTGCACTTTCTAAAAACACAACATGGCATTTTAATATTTTTCATACTCCAAAATCCCGCTTCAACGTACGTCCGCGTCGCGGCCAGGAGCAAGCCGGACTGAGTTCAATTCAGGCACGTACCTGATTTTCGTCTTGTCAGGCAGACCTCGGTACAACGTATCTACGTATATATAACATCATTGTCTATTGTATTAAGAATCCTCGGTTGCGAATTAAAAGCAGTAACTATCTCCGATAAAGATTAACGATAACAACAATACCTACAGTGATGTACCTTGATCGATAAAACTTAAAGGTTACCATTCGTCTCACGATATTAGATTGCATGGGAACGGACGAAGCTTGTTATTAAGCTAAGTACCTACTAGTGGTTTGATTGTCTTTAATTTAATATGCTAAAGATAAAGATTTGTTTAAATTTTTTTAGTAAAATTTTGCATGACTCTTAAAGGGGCAAACCTAAATGGTTTGGTTGTCAAACTAGGCCGAGATCTCAGTAATTACGGGATGCCCATGGAAAAAAAAACACATTACCTACATAAAATTCTATATTTTTTCTTTGGTTCCTCAAAAGTGAAAAGTAAACAGAAAAAAATTGCACTGCTTCGAACACAATTTTACGTCACCTTGCCGGAGAGCGTCCTTTCTTTTTGCGTCCTTCGAGTTTTTGAGGGGAGACTGCGACTCGGCAAACGTAGTGTGTTTGCCGAGTCGCAGTCTCCCCTCAAAAACTAGTTTACCCCAGCGGTAATCGGATCTTTGCGAGATATGGCCGGCCCACTGCCAATTCAGCTTGTTAATTCTGAAAGCTATGTCGATAACTTTCGTTGGGAAGCTACACTATTCCCGGTGAACATAGGCTATATTATATTTTAAAAAAAGTTAGGGATCCGTACTAAAACCGTGCGAAGCCGGGAAGGTCCGCTAGTATAACATGCTTATAATGATAGGTGAGCCAACCCTAATACAAATTAGGCAAGAGAGCCAAGGCCCCATATTTCTGTCGTGTCGACAAAAAGACGTAAAGATTAAGATCGGCGGCCGTATTAGCGTTAAGAACTGCTTATTTGGTATTGTAACTGTATCGCGAGAATTTAAAAGTTTATTTTTTGACTATATTCTGCACGCGGTTGCGCTCACATGGTATGTGTATCGCGAGAATTTAAAAGTTGATTGTTTGACTATATTCTGCACGCGGTTGCGCTCACATGGTATGTGGATGAAACTTACCCACCCCACTAATCCTTAACTTACTAACCTAGATCTAGTCTAGACTAGGTATTTAGAAAATAAGACCTAGGTATTTGCTGTGTTTAAATATTATTGTATGTCCGACGGGATAAAATTTTTGATACTATAATAATTCGATGACTTTTACATATTTTATTTATTTATTTATTTATATATGTAAGATTTACAAAATTTTTTACAATTAAATATTTTTATTCTTACCTATATTATAAACTAGTGTGTATGTATGTTTGTAACACGCAATAACTACCAATCGGCTTGGGCTGAAATTTTGCTATTGAAACGACTTCGGAACTAGTAAATCAATCTAAATATCTATGCCCTAAATATAGCCCAAATTAATATAAATCTAATTCCACCGTTTAGTAAATTCCCTTCATTATAATTCAAGTCGTTTCCTGGTTCTGGCTGGAGGGGTCAGCGAGTCAGCGTTGCTACATATTGTAGAGCAGGAGACAGCATTGAATTGGATATCTCATTGGGCTGCAAGGTCGTATCTCGTGGTCGCGAAGTCAAAAGGTTTTCTGGCTAGTGGCTGACTAGTAGCTATATAAAATAGGTAGGGCGACTTTTAGTTGTTATGTGACTTAGTTATAACAGAAGTTTTTGGTTAGATTGTTAAAAATAAATTCATACAAAATAAATACGGCTACAAAATGTGTGTATTTAGCCGAAAGGTGGTAATTTCCCGGTGTTTGTTTTTGGCATTCTTGTATTGCTGATTGGTATAGTGATCTGATAATACTCGTACTGGTTTATATAATATTATAATTACAGTATACACTCTGATCGCAAATTTCTGAACACTGTGACGAATTTATTCTTGTATTTATGTTTTTTTAACAAGATTTAAATACTAATTTGACCTGCAAGGACAGAGCCGGCCGCTGTTCATACTATCAACACTATGAACTTTATAGAGGTGTCGAACATACATGTTTATGGACATTGAACAAGTGCGTTTTTGGGCACTCTTATGTGTTTTATCGTAAGTATCTAGCCACCATCTCCTGCTCTACATGAACCGGTTTTACGCAACAGCTGTTTATCTCGCGTTAGGGCTTTGTTACAAGTGCATACTGCGGTAACGCAATGCATTTGCTCTCGATAGGCGAATTGGCGGTATAGGCTGGGGTGATGGTGAAATATTTCTATGGTATTTTCTTGGACTATCTAGTCCAACCTCGAAAAACTAGTGGTAATGGGCAAGATAGAGGGGAAAAGACCAAGAGGACGGTCACCAACCCGCTGGTCTGATCAAATTAAGGCTATAACGGGACTCACTTTGCCTGCAGCCCTGAGACAGGCCGAAGGCAGAGTGGTGTGGAAGCGGTTCATCAGCGACACCGTGACAGATTTCCAGGACGGGCACGACCTTCAGCAATGAAGACAACGACAAAGAAGAAGAAGAAGATCTAAAAATATCTAATTTTAAACTTACGCGATCTGAACACATATTTATAAGTATTAATACAACGGGTATTTATCGCGTTTATTTACCTATTTTTCCCGACGTTTCAACAGGTTTACACACTGTCGTGGTCACCTGTTAAAAAAAACCTGTAAACCGGTAAACCTGTTGAAACGTCGGGAAAAATAGGTAAATAAACGCGATAAATACCCGTTGTATTAATACTTATAAATAAAAATATCTAATCTATCTCAAAAACTATCCCTAAACAAAAAAATTAAAGTTATTATTATATTATTATTATTACTTATTTAAATGGATTGAACGCTCCAAAACACGCATCGTTGACGTTGGTCAAACAGCCGGAAGCCTGAAGTGGAACTGGGCCGGACACGTCTGCCGTATGTCCAGCGACTTGTGGGCAAAGACCACCACAGAGTGGAGCCCACCCAACGCTAAGAGGCGACGTGGAAGGCCCAGGATGAGATGGCGCGACGAGCTCGAGGTACATCTTCCATCATGGCCTGTTGCAGCGTTGGATCGCGGGAGTGGAAGAAGAAAAGGGAGGCCTTTGCCCAGCAGTGGGACAGTAATGGCTTAAAATAAAAATAAATAAATAATAAATGGATAGAAACAAGACAACTTAAAAATTAAGTGACAAGCGGTGTTATCGTTCAAGAGCGACCTTAGCGTTAGTAAAGAAAATTTTGATTTCACTTTAATAAATCGAAACAATATAACAAGACAACTTGAATATGAAGTGACGAGTGGCGGTCTTATCGTTCAAGAGTGATCTCTACCAGACAACCTTGAATTGATAGGAATTAACTAAAATGTAGGTACTGTTACTACCTTCATGTCCAGTCCATCCCAAGGTTGCCTGGAAGAGATCGCTCTCAGCGATAAGGCCGTCCTTTATTCCTATTGTTTATTTCTGTATTGTTTTCTGTTTTGTGTGGTATAATAAAGTGTTTTCTATCTATCTATCTACTATTAGGATTACCAAAGTTACGCGACGGGCGAAGGTGCGCCTGCGACGACTCAGGAATGAATGAATGAATGAACACTTTATTGTACCCAAAATAACAAAATAACACCTTATATCTCGACGACCGATGTGGCGCGGTGGGCGAAGGTCCGCCTGCGACGCTGAAGGTTGCGGGTTCGATACCCGCCTCGGAACAATTGTGTGTACGATCTGCAGATATTTGTTCCGGGTGCTCTGGTCGTTTTCTATGTATAATAAAAAATATCTATCTATGTAATGTATTGTATTATGTATATCAGTTATCTAGTACCCATAACACAAGCTCTGCTTACCATGGGGCTAGATAATGCTGTGTGAATTGTCCAGCATTATTTATTTTCTAAAAATACAATATATAAAATAATAATTATTGTAAAATATTGTAATTAATATTATACTTGCTTATGGATCAGTTGAGGTACGTGTAGACTTCTAACAGTCTGCAGTTAGCTCAATTGTTTTGATACACACTAGTTCTAATTTGTTTCTATTATTGAATTGTAACTTGCTTTATTTATAAAGACTAAGGTATTAAAAACTGTAGTTACTATTATGAAAGTTGGCCCTGACTTAGAGATTATTAACCAAACTATTATTTCAAAAGTATCGTCGAGACAAAAAGTGTAATGTATCATTATTGTGCAATGTAATACCGACCTTCAGATAATGAGAACTCTACCTACTCTACTGAGTACTCTACCTCTATGTTTAATGGTTTTATTTATAATTAGCTGCGCCCTGCGGCTTCGTCCGCGTGTAAATCTCGTTTCACGTATTGCACGTACGGCATTGCTGAGTTAAAACTGTCGGAAGTGAACTAGCTCTCGCACTTACCTTCGCCCTATTTACATTGTAATTTTTTTTTTTTTTTTTTTGCTTGTCAATTCACACAGCATTATCTAGCCCCATGGTAAGCAGAGCTTGTGGTATGGGTACTAGATAACTGATATACATAATACAATACATTACATAGATAGATATTTTTTATTATACATAGAAAACGACCAGAACACCCGGAACAAATATCTGCAGATCGTACACACAATTGTTCCGAGGCGGGAATCGAACCCGCAACCTCCTGCGTCGCAGGCGGACCTTCGCCCACCGCGCCACATCGGTCGTCAATAAGCCTCTATTGCTGGTAACAGAGTTTAGAAAATTTTATAAACTTAAACAACTATTTATGTTTTATTATATATTTATATAATATAATATATATAATAAGCATTTATTGCTGGTAAAAGAATTAAGAAAATTTCATAAAAATTTAAACAACTATTGATGTTTTATTATTAATTTATATAATATAATAAGCCTCTATTACTGGTAAAAGAGTTAAGAAAATTTCATAAAAGGCTAGTGAATTGTCCAGCATTTAAAAAAAAAATATATAAATAAATAATAAAACGTATGAGACGAGTGACCTGACAAAATCATGCTCTGAATTTTATACTACCGTTTATAAATACTTGTGTATATAAAGTAGGGATATTTTTCAATGAAATTAATCTTTCGTCGTCATTGAAAAAACCGGATACATAAACTTCCTATTCCAACCTTATTACTTTCAATTTAAAGTTCAATTCAACGCGCATTTCCTTCTTCAACATAAACTCCTTACGCTCTCACATTTAGAGTTCAAATTAGTTACAGCAAAATACAGTAGTAGGTATTGAAAGAAAAACCAAGCGCACTTGATACTTGAAAACCTTTACGTAATTATATCCCTTATAAGTAAAGAGTTAAGGTCGATAATGCGTGAAAGGTGAGTTATTGGTTGTTTGGAGAATAAGTTGGTAATAAGTTGTCGAGGTCGTACTAAATTATATCATTGGGTTGTAAGGAATGCGGGGTGAAAGGTGGGGCGGTTTGTGGTAAGAGGTAGCGATAGCGATTCGACGACGATTTAAAAAAAATAGGTTTTGGTTTTACATACATATATATCTATTTCTTGTTTTTTTTATAGTAAACTAGCTGCGCCCCGCGGCTTCGCCAGCGTGGAAATCTTTGTGTCAAATGGTTAATAAACCGTTCTCTTGAATAACTCTTTCTATTAAAACCGCAGCAAGCGGTAAGAATGATTAAGGTGGCGGAAAACCTCTTAGTGCGAGTGCACATTATATCGATTTGATGCCTTATTCCACTAATCCCCGTTGAAGTTCCCCGTCAACGGGGATTAATGAAATTTTGTTCACTATTCCCCGTTGACGCCGATGTGAGCTTGTAACGGGGATTAGTGAACTAAAAAGTTCATTAATCCCCGTTGCGTCAAAAATATAATACTAATAACTTTAAGAACCATGTTTTTATTTATTTATAAGGTAAAGATCACTTATTGATTATTTTTATAATCATATTAAATTGCCTAGCTAAACATTAAACTTTTAAAAAAAATCCGATGTTTCCTGTTTTTTTTTTATGTTTCTGCAATAAAATCACAGAGCTATAAAAAAACATAAGTATTATAAAATCTAATACAGATATGATCTTATGTATGATCTTATGTCTAACTTCGGGAAAATAATTAGACTGATATGTACACACGCAAGTTTATAGCTATCAATAAAACTTTTGAAACTATCATGGTTGTTAAAACTAAAGTCATTTAAAACAGGATATTTCATCATCAGCCTATATCTGTCCACTGCTGGACATAGGCATCCCCCAATAAGCGCCATAGCGCCCTGTCTTCAGCTTGCCGCATCCAGCATCTACCTGCAGTTTTTCGCAGGTCGTCATCCCACCTGGTCGGCGGAGGGCGTCCTACAGACACGTTTGCCCCAGCGGCCGTCGGTTCTTCGCGAGATATATTTTTGAGTTTTCCAATACTTCGGCACAGTTTCATGCGCCATGATCACGGAATAACTGAAAACACTGCGATTAATGGCAGATATAAGTACCGATCTACCCGAAGAAGTGATGAACCAGCCGAGTTGCGTTCGATAATAATGAATGTGGTAGTGGTAAAATTCGTAAGAAGAGACGAAAAATAAGGGTAGATCGGTATGTCTGCCAATAAAAAACTTACTTGCAGTTCCTTCATCGCTATCTCCTTTCACAATAGTGTCGCCTTATTATAACAGAGTGAGCGGTATGACGCAGGCCGCCGACCAATCCCGCATCTAGATCTGATAGATTTAATATAGATAGCCATAGATTAAGTTCCTAATGCAAATCCTTTGAGCAGTTGCTCTTTAGATAGATTTCGCAAACGCCTCGTTTCTTTTTTAGATCTTATCTAATGTTCTTACGGTGGTCTAGAAACAATGCTGCGCTATATAATAGATGCTAAAGTGGCAGTGGGCCGGCCATATCTCGCGAAGAACCGACGGCCGCTGGGGCAAACGTGTTCGTGAGTGGAGACCACGACTCGGTAAACGTAGTGTAGGACGCCCTCCGGCCAGGTGGGATGACGACCTGCGAAAGACTGCAGGTAGATGCTGGATGCGTCAAGCTGAAGACAGGGCGCTGTGGCGCTCATTGGGGGAGACCTATGTCCAGCAGTCGATTATCATAGGCTGATGATGATGATGATGATGAATACTAGATGCACCCCGCAGCTTCGCCCGCGTGGAAATCTGTGTCAGATGGAGAAAAATACGAATATCGACTGGCAAGATGTAAATAAAAAAAACGTGATTCATTATTTATTTAATAGTTTATAAACCTTCCTCTTAAATCACTCTATCTATTGCTAAAAACTACATCAAAATCCGTTGAGTAGTTTAAAAGATTTAAGAGAACAGACAGCAACTTACATTTTATACTATGTAATGAAGTATGATAACATTATCATTACATAGTACAAAACTAAGTCGCTTCCCGCTGCCTGTCTGTCTCTATATTGTATGCTTCATTATCATCATCATCAGCCTGTAGCAGTCCACAGCTGGACATAGGCCTCCCCCAATGAGCGCCATAGCGCCCTGTCTTCAGCTTATGTATGCTTAGATCTTTAAAAGTACGCAACGGATTTTGATGCGGTTTTTTTTAAATAGAGAGTGATTCAAATGGAAGGTTCATAAACCATTTGACACATAGATGTACACGCTAGCGAAGCCGCGGAGCGCAGCTAGTGGTGAATAAATGAAACTGAAACACAATGTATAACGTGAGTGAAGCCGCGCGAAGGAGCTAGATCTGTACAAAATAGAATACTCGTACAGTCAATATGGCTAGGCCATTATTACTTCAACGGCCCGCAATTGCCTGTAGATAACTGGTAGCACCACAAAATAACCATAGGATATTTGTATAGTTCAATACTCAAAGGTTATAGCTAACCTATTGGTTTTTGTAGACAACTGGTGTTGATTAAAGTTAGCGACGCACGATAACGCTCAGGCAGAAAGGAAGTGAGTAAAGGTTCAAATAGGAGTAGATTTTGGATCATAATGCTTTTACAGTTTTGACACGAGAACATAATTATTAGAGAAATATTTTTTATCGGACAATTGATTTTTTAACTCTGTATTATTCTCTGTTAATAAATAAGTATAGATCTCTTATTCGTAGCTCTTATACTATTGTTTTTTTTGTGTTTTTTTCTTAGTCATTCTGTAAAGCATTTTGTATATTATCTTATATTTATAGCTATAAATTAGGCAGTTAATTGACCTTGCTTTACTTTACTGTTAATTTACCTACTCATTGTTTTAGTTTTATCATTATAACACCCGCGGAGTGGGGGCACTGGTGACTTGTAATACAGGTTTTTTTTAACCTACCTCAAGCACCAGCCCCTCACAAAACAGGTCAATGTGATCATAAAATGTATATTATATACGAAAATTTTTGTAAGACCTTATTGTGAGTGGAAAATAAATGTATTTATTATATTATATTATTATTATTTTATAGAGCACACAAAAAACTTTGTCATTTACAACGCGAAGCTGATAGATACGTGTTGGAGAAGTCTCAGTTTTTAATGACAAAATATTCACACAAGTGACGTTTGGGAGCGTAACAAAAACGGGAATAGGATATTTTACGTTACAATACAATACAATAATTCTTTATTGCACACCATAAAAACAGATACACTGGACAGGAAAAAGACAAATAAAGAATGTGTTGTACAATGGGCGGCCTTATCGCTTAAAGCGATCTCTGCCAGGCAACCTTTGGATGGACATGAAAAGTTAGAACAAGTATAGACGGTGGCGTGTTATATATAGAATAATATTTACATAATTTTGTTTCCAAATTATTCAAATAACCTCTTTTACAGCTCAGCGTAACAATAACAATCATATTCTACAGCTCGTGGATTATATAAATCAATAAATAATAATGCTGAACAAAACATCAACATCATCAGTAGTCGTCCTGTAACTTTGTGTAGCATTAATTTAAGTAGCTTTTTGTGGAAATTTTTAATTAGCCTTCAGTATTAAGCCAGATACCTACTCATTAAGTTAGCTGTTAATTTCCTGAATACTGTTAAAATAAATAAAGAAAACACACAACATTATCAAGCCTCTAGCTAGCGTATTCTTAGCAAAATTCATAACGCTAACCATCACACCGAGCACTTGTCTACCAGCCCGTTGCAGCTAACCTATCATTGCGTCTAGAGTCTAGGCACTATTATCTTTACTAGTTGAACATATACAGTGACTATATCTAGCCTATATTATTCTAGATGAACAAGTCTGGGATCTAAGGTGGCCCTGGGGCCGGGCGGCCTTTCGTAATGTTGGTATTTGTGCTTTAACACTTTGACTGCTCAAATCACACGGTATGTGTTTTCTACAAGTGACTAATATGTGTAAATCCACACTAGCGCAGCGGCTGAGAAAATACAGATCTTTGTGACTCAGCACAGCCGTAATATTTTCGAACGAAACGCATGTGCGGCGTAACACAACCGCTGTGTAGAGCGGCAGCACGAAATTTTTAGGTTAAAAAAAAGATCGCAGTCGTCGAAAAAAAATCACAGTCAAAGTGCTAATGTAGTGTCCTTGTTGATTGAAGTTTTTATTGTCGTATTTGTATGAGAATATTAGTAAATATAACCGAAATAAATAATGCTGGACAATTCACACAGCAAATACTACTAATAGCACCTACTATTTTAGCTTCTTGGTCAAGAAGGGCATCTAGGGTTATCAAGATGACAAGTGCCCTAGCTAGACGCAAATAAAGCGGTCAATTGCGTTTTGGATCACGCAGTGTAGGATTCCGTGAAGGCATCCTAAACAAAATATCTGTATATTACCAAATCGTAATATTTATACTAAACTGATTTACAAAGAAATTTGTACGAAATTTGCCTTTTATAAAGAATCTATCTTCCCAATTTCATCGTTAAATATTTTGTAACTCCGTTTTGAAAAGCTTATTTTAGTTTTTTTAACAAATTTTTGTTAGTTAGATTTTTTGCTTTTTAATAAATATATTTTGGAACCACCAATAAAATGAAAAGTTTTTATTTCTTAAGGCTTACAAATTAGCACTTAGACAGGTCATATTTTATACTATTAATTATTATCAAGTAACATTATTTTATGTTCACTTACATTTTTTGTCCACCAGTGGAAGAAGTGAAAAAGAAACCACTATTGTATGTTCATAACTTATGTGTCTAGAACATTTGACCTGCTTACCAAGTTGTAATACGTACCTAAGCATACGATTCTTCAAATAAAAATTGTTTTTGTATATCTGTACATTTTTATGAAAAACAGCGCTGAATATAATAATGTTCAGCACACGCTGAGCCAACCCCTATTTCGGCGCAGGGTCACGGTAGTAGTCTTTTTTATTCTTAATATCACCTATTTGTGTCTTTTACCCCCATGATAAACTTCTTTGTTTGTTTATTCTATGCCTGTATTTTGTACCTGTGTCTAAATAAATGTTTTTTCTATTCTAAAGAATAGAATATATTCTTTTATCCCATTAAATCTAAATGTTAGTGCAATAAATTCATTTTTTTTGCGGTTGAATTAAAAGGTCTAAACTTGGGCGGTTCCTAAGTGTTCAATCGCGTTTTTTTTACATATTGGCTATTTATCTTTGCGGAAATCGTAAACGTCTAAATACGAAGTTATTTATAATTGCTCACCTAAATAGGTATGTTGGGTACGTGTAACCTAAACTTGTTATACGGGTTACGTTTTGGCATTTAGGTAATTCAATTTCCTGGTTATTACTTAGATAATGTTTTTAACACTTTGACTGTTGAAATCACACGGTATGTGTTTTCTACAAGTGACTAATAATGTAAATCGTAAATCCACACTAGCGCAGCGGCTGAGAAAATACAGATCTCTGTGACTCAGCACAGCCGTAATATTTTTCGAACGAAACGCATGTGCGGCGCAACACAACCGCTGTGTAGAGCGGCAGCACGAATTTTTTAGGTTAAAAAAAAGATCGCAGTCGTCGAAGAAAAATCGCAGTCAAAGTGTTAAGGCAAATTGCCCAAAAATAGTAGAGTATTTATTTATACTTCTTGCAGGAAAACCATAACACAAAACTTATTCTAGAAAATTTAGGGCGAACTGAACCCTAAAAAGAGAGTATTTTAATTTTGATTGAATAATTTTGACGCGACGATTGATGATTGTTATTTTTTTAACTTTCTTCTTAATAAATTTATGTCAAAGACCAAACAAATTATGCTAATATTATAAAGAGGAAAGAATTGTAAGTTTGCAACGAATACTCTCAATAACTACTGGTCCGATTTCAAATTCTTTCACCATTAGAATGCTACATTATCCCCGAGTAAAATAGACTATATTAATTACCAAAAAAAAATAATGATATACGTTCATCGCAAAATGTTTATGTTACAAATATCCACCAGGGCGAAGCCGAGGCCTCTATTATAAATAATTGGCTTTATTCTTTTATTTTAGTAGAAAACTATCGTAGTTTGATTATTTCATAATGAATGCAAGCGGGTTAACTATGAACCTAACTTCTGTTGGAAGAAAACCAACGCGTAATGTAACCAAACGCCTATTGAGTTACTTCTTCAGGGTAGGCTTATATCAGAAGATGTAATTTTATTGTTTATTTATTTTAAGGAAGGCCTACAGCTTAAATAATACAAAATAGGTAACATTAACCTAGCAACAGAAACAGAAATGAAAGTTAATGAAAGTTAAAAAAAAAATGCGGGAGAATATACACATCATCTTCATCACAGCTTGTGTTATGGGTACTAGATGACTATGAATGATAACAAAAAAAAACATAAAATAGGTATATGGCTTGAGATTTTCCGTAGTAGTTTAGTTACCTACTTTTTTATTATGCAGATAACTTATTTTGTGTGGGTAATAATTTGTTAATTTTAATAAACAGAGCATCAAACTTTCACACACCAGTTAAGTTCAAGAACGCACCTATTGTTTTTGTGTGATGCAAAATTGCTAAATACATATATGCAAAGTTATTCCTCATTATATACAAAACTATAAAATACATATAAAACAAATTACCTGACTGACTGACGATCTACACAAATTGAAGCAACACTGACCACCATTGAAGGAATACTAAAATGCTTATGTCGAATTTGAATTTGAATTCGTCAAGATATATCAAAACTGATAAATAAAAAAAAATACGCCTTTTAGAAAAAGCAACAATAGCAACTAAATCTCGGCAACCGGAAAATAAAACAATATAAAGTAATCAAAACTGATAAATTCATATCAAATAATACAACCCACTTTACGGATGTAAGGTATACAGGGTGCCACAAAAATTATGCTCTAAGCCGAAAGGGGTGATTCCGGACCCCTGAAATATTTTTTTAATTTAATTTGACATAAGTAGGTATCTACTTATACCATTATCAATAAAATCACTAGCGAGTTATAATCATAGGAAATAAACTAGTAGGCTTCGACGCAGTAGTATTAACGCTATTAAAATGCTAATAAAATCTTCACCGTAATGACCGCAGAATCATCTCTGAATGATAATGAAGTGATAAATGCTATTCTTATTGAGATGAGTATTATGTTATGACTTATGAGTCAGATTCTGTCTGTTGTCTGTCTAACTGGCGCTCATCTGTAATAGCATAATATAGAATTAGTTACGCGTATGGATCTTGTATTATGCATTAGGAGTATAATATTGTATTGCTGCTTGCTGCTTTTTTTTGAAAAGCTACTGAAGTAGTGGGACAGCTAAATCTCACTAGTTATTAATGCACAGAACTAAGCTAATTTTTAAAGTCTGCTAGGGATGGTATCTAGCCTGGAAGAGATCGCTTCTAAGCGATAAGGCCGCCCATTGTACTTGTCGCATGTAATGTATTTTTTGTATCTGTATATGGTGTAAAATAAATTATTTTTGTATTGTATTTTAGGTATATCATAAAATTTTTGAAACTATCATGATTATTGAGTTTTTTAATATCTCAGCACAGTTTCATACGCCAAAACTAAAAAGCTAAAAATTCTTACCATGGTAAATATACCGTTATAAATGAATTTTATGGTATCTCATGTTTTGAGGTGTAAGGTTTCATGAAACGAGTATTCTAAACCGAAAGGGGAGATTTGGGACCCCGGGATTATCTATTTTTTTTAAATATTTTAATTACTTGTTTTCCACTTCCGTATTATTTGTGTCGGAATTTGGTTTTTCCATACTATGAAAATAGAAAAACTAGTTTTTCATTCACGTGTTATTTTGTAGTCGGAAATGATCATTATAATTTAAATAGGTGGTTTAATTATTAACAGCTGTTTGAACTATCGGAAGTCATAAAAATATATGGGCGAAGATAATCGCAAAGGCATGGCCAAAACTTGGTGATTTTGAATTTTCAACGACAAGGTAGCTGTACCAATGTTTATTTTTAGGTAGTCTTAAAAGTACTCTTAGTCACTGAATCAAATAGATATTAATAAAACACTAGCTTTAGCTCGCGTTTTGACTCACGTCGGTCCTATATAAAACCGTATTTACTTTCAGGGATTTGATTTAAATGTTTTTTTTTTTATATACAGGGTGTCCCATAAAGAGTGAGTAATCCTGCACGGGGCGGCAAGGAAAAAAATACAACATTGGGAAGCGAATGTAAAATATTCGCATCTATTTTGATATAATTTTTTGGATTGGACCAGTATCTCCGAAGATTATGTACTACCTACTCAACACAAATTTTACGTATTTATAACTGTAGTAGAACGCCGTTAGGCTTAGGCCTCAGTCCTATGAAATACAACTTCCGATGGCGATTGCAAGGATTGCAAATATCAAAACTTGTTTATGGAATTTACGTAAATTTACAATTATGTTTAGGTGTTTTATTGATTACTTAGTACTGAACCAGCATTTAGGTGTCTTACTCACCTAGACCTACAAACCACCTAGGATGGTACACCTAGGAATACTCGTTACAGAGCGTTTAACATATTAGATAGATAGACAATACTTTTATTGCACATATAAAAATAAAAAAAAAACAAGGTAAAAAATTATAATACAAGATATGTGACAATTTTGCGGTCTTATCGCTCAAGAGCGATCTATATATTCTTCCGTTTTATTTTGAGTTATTAGTGGTAAAAATTAACATTTATACTTAACAATCACTTTTATTTTGCTAACTGTAAAGTCGATAAACAAATCGATATAAACCTATATTTTCCGTTACCTGCAAATAAATGATTTGTATTTGTTCAACCGTAATCTTTTTCTAACGCAATGCAACTAAATGCAAACGCATTCCACCAACGCTTCGGCTATTCCAACAATAATCTAGCAAGTCCGGCAACGCCCATTGCCCGCCAAAAACAAACGTCAAACTCTGAGCTGTCAAAAATTGGCGGGCTTCCTGCCACCCTTCCCGCCCTTGAAAATATCCGCTTACTTTTTTCACGCGCGTTCGCAGCAAACGACTATAAAAACGGACCGCAGCAAAATGAGAGCACACAGTAGCCTTCGAGCAGTCTAACAGAAGTGCAAGATGAGATTTCTGGTTAGTTAACTATTAAATTAAACTAACCATTCGAAATAATAAAATAAACGAAAATAATGTGATTAAGTGTTGAGTGAGCTTACAATTTGTGGAAGTGGAACGCATTCGAAACCTGTTTTTGGATTTTGAAATTTTCTCGCTTCCGTGATTTGTTTTACGCAACAATGGGAATAGTTTTGTGCAGTGAAGTTTATCAAATCCATAGACAATGGCGAAAAAATCTGGAGCATGAGGCTTAATTTACTAAAAACAATTGTCAATGTCAAATGATGGCACTTGATCAAGTGTCAAAGTTCGGAAAAGCTCGGATACATGAAGCTATTTTCGTCTCATAACAGAATAGTGTTGTGAAAAGTAACTCTGTTCCCCAGATTGTCGCCACCGCCGTCCTCGCCTGCGCCGCAGCCGTACCATCCGGCTTGCTGGCAGCACCCTACCACGCCGGCTATGGCGCCCCGCTGGTCCATGGAGCCCCGCTGGTCCATGCCGCCGCGGCCCTGCCCACCATCTCCCCCGGAGACCTGGCTGCCGCCTCCATCGACGCTCACGTTGAGCAGTCCGACCATGTCCGCGCCGCTGTAGACGCCCACCGTGAATTGCACGACCAGGTATTTACAAACATCAAAGTGCTTTATTTCCTTTAGACTTTACAGGACTCTTGGACACAGATACAGCCTTTGTTACTTTGTACTTTAGACTCATTGCTGTTCGTAGTACTATCAAAAATTCATAAGATTTATCTGAATCTGTTCCTAGAAATCCAATAGTAGACCATTTACTGATCATGTGTTTCCCTCTAGGCTTCCGAGCTCCAGGGACAGGCCATCAACGCCGCCGAAGACCACTCATGGCAGGCAGTAGACGCCGCCAAGACCGCCCAGGCTCAGCTCGACGGCGCCGCCGCCGGTGTTGCCCCCGTGCTCGCTAAGCAACTCGTCGGACACAGTGCCTACGCCGCACCCGCCATCCACGGTGCCTACGCCGCACCCGCCATCCACGGTGCCTACGCCGCACCCGCCATCCACGGTGCCTACGCCGCTCCCGCCATCCACGGTGCCTACGCCGCTCCCGCCATCCATGGAGCTTACGCTGCCCCCGCCATCCACGGAGCTTACGCCGCCCCCGCCATCCACGGAGCTTACGCCGCCCCCGCCATCCACGGTGCCAGCAAGACCGTCGTCTCCCAATCCTTGAGCCAGAGCCATCCCAGCGCTCTGATCCACTCCGCTCCCCTGGTTCACGCCGCACCCGCGTACGCCGGTTACGGACACGCTTGGTAAACTGTGATACTCGATATAACTAGGTAAAACAAAGTCAATACTCATTTCGGAATTTTTGTAAATAATAAATTATAAAAAAAAAATTGTATACAGGCAGTAAACGAGGATGTGTGTGAATAAATGAAAATAGTAATTTATACATGGACGTTGGTTATTTCAATCCCTTTTTGCCTTTTTGGAGCCAATATAAAATTTCTAATTAGAACCTAATCAAGACAGAGACCAAGCTCCAGCATTTTCCGTCTGACATTGACATTTGCAAAATCACAACTTGGCAGTAAGGTTCCAATTTAACACCTAGATTCATAATAACCGCCAAAAAAATTTTTCTTCTTAATTTACAGTAGTTATAACAATTTCCGTGAGCAAAGCAAATGGCAGTAACTTAGGAATACATTCCTAAAGTCCAAGCTAACTGGGTCAATCCGAATCGTGCGGTAACTTAGAATTAAATGTTCCTTGGAACACGACTAGGTTGAATATTCAGAATTATTTATAGCTATCATTAGCAGTTTGTCATCGCAACGTCAAACAAAAGATATGAATATGCCTACTAGACAAAGAAATGCAATTAGAAACAGTATTAGGTAGAAGGTGACTCAAAACGCACCTTTTTTTTAAGTCAAGGATCACTTGCACTCATTTAACGTGCTAGCTAATTTTAGTAACTGTAAAAAGGTTAAGAATTTGTAAGCGAGTTCATTAACGAATTTCCAGTTCTTAATACAAAGCAAGAAAGCGCTGGCGAGACGACCTTAACGCCTTCCTCGGAGATTGGTGGGAGATCGCACGTGACCGCACTGAGTGGAAAGATTTGGGGAAGGCCTTTGCCCAGCAGTGGGACGAAACAGGCTAAATAAAAAAAATTTAAATACAAAGCTACTACCAATTATTGAATGGCTATAGGAGTAGTGCTTTAAAATAAAATCGTGCAATCAAGGGTTTTTCAATCAAAAGCAATCAATTATTGTCTGTTAAATTTGACGTATCATGTATGAAAACTTATATATGTTACTGTCATAATTATTTAATTAGTTATTGATATAATAAAAACTTTACCGTCCCATTATCATAAGAATATAAAAAAACATTTCCGAGATATTTAAAACCTACTAAAACAGACAGAGACTACCTACATCCGACAGAGAACCAAGGTTATCGATATAGCTCAAAGTTTTAGCAAGCTGAAGTGGCAGTGGGCCGGCCATATCTCGCGAAGAACCGACGGCCGATGGGGCAAACGTGTTCTTGAGTGGAGACCGCGACTCGGTAAACGTAGTGTAGGACGCCCTCCGACCAGGTGGGATGACGACCTGCGAAAGACTGCAGGTAGATGCTGGATGCGGCAAGCTGAAGACAGGGCGCTATGGCGCTCATTGGGGGAGGCCTATGTCCAGCAGTGGACTGCTATAGGCTGATGATGATGATGATGACTAAAACAGATAAAGTATTTATCTAAAAAGGTATACGCAGTCGTACAAAGGGTTATAACACGCAAATCGATTAATCATAGAAAAAACCGGAACCTATCGACTTAGGCCTTGAATACTTGTTTGGCTACTTATAAAATAGTAAGTATTTATTATTAGCTGGGCGTGGTGTGTTAGTAAAAAACATGTACAATGATACTTGTATTGTTAGTACCGCAAGTAATGTTGGAGAATTTATAAGAATAAATTCGACAACAACGAAATAATAATGGTGTCACTTTGGGTGCTGAAAACGCACGGTATGAGTTTTCTACAAGTGACTAATCTGCGAAAATCCACACTAGCGCAGCGGCTAAGAAAATACAGATCTTTGTGACTCAGCAGAGCTGTAATATTTTTCGAACGAAACGCATGTGCGGCGCAACACAACCGCTGTGTAGAGCGGCAGCACGAATTTTTTAGGTAAAAAAAAAGATCGCAGTCGTCGAAAAAAAACCGCAGTCAAAGTGTTAATACGGTTTTAGAAATTTATTTTTCTCAAAAGAATATACATTCACTTATAGAGAAATATAAGATTATCTTAAGTAAATATATATTAATCGCACTGATATTATAAATGCGAGTGGATGTTAAGATGGATGGGTGGATGTTTGTTACTTCTTCAGGACAAAAATACCAAACGGATCGGGCTGAAAATTTGCATACAGGTAGCTCTAGGCCTGGAATAAAATAAAGGCTACTTTTTGCTCAGTAAATCAGTTCCCATGTGATAGGGTAAAACCTTTAAAAAAAACCATTGTTTAAACGCGTGCGAAGCCTCATGCAGAAACTATTTGTTTCTAAACGCGAGGTGATCATTAGGTTATGTCAATTAAATACCACTAGAAAATACCTAGGACTATGTATGATAATTTTCTGATAATAATCATGGTATGATAACACAAAAATAAAATAAGAAAGGAAATGAAATTAAAAAAAACTGTTTGTTAAAAATGACGCACTCTAAATGAGAACATGACTCGGTAAACGTAGTGTAGGACGCCCTCCGAACACGTGGGATGACGACTTACGAAAGACTACAGGGAGATGCTGGATGCGTCAAGCTGCGGCGCTATGGCGCTCATTAGGGGAGGCCTATGTATGTGTGTCCAGCATTGGACTAACATAGGCTGATGATGATGAAGTGCGAACTCATTGCATGAACAATGAACATGCAAGGTTATATTATTACTACACCGTGGGAACTATGATACACGTCCTAGTTAATTACAAAATTAAACATGAAGCCAAATTATGAACGCATAAGTATAAACGGGATATTTACCATGATTTGATTTTTGAGTTTTCCAATATTTCGGCACAGTTTCAGGCTTCAGTTACTCCGTGATCATGGCGTATGAAACTGTGCCGAAATATTGGAAAGCTCAAAAATCAAAGAATAGTAAATATTCCGTTATAAATTACTTTTGTGTTAACCCATGATAGTTTGAAAAGATTTATCAGCATCGCAAGATATGAAAACTGCAAATTAGAGGTATAATAAGACAGGCCATATATAATGACCTGTAACACAGGTTTTTTACAAACCTAACACATTTTATACGTACTATTCTAGTTTTAAACCTAAGCTCATTGTGTGTAGAGAATAAAAGATTTTATTATTATTATTTATTTATTTAATAACAACAATTCACACAGCATCATCTAGCCCCAAGCTAAGCAGAGCTTGTGTTATGGGTACTAGATGACTGATATACATAATACAATCAGGGTTGGCATGATTAAAACAAGTTGTTTTAAAACACGTGTTTAAAACAGTGTTTAAAACAGTTTGAAATAAAACTATGTTTTATATTAAGAAAAAAACAGGGTTTAACACTACCTTTAATTGCAAATGAATGTGTATAAATAACACAGACAGGCTGTGGTATTTACACACTACATAGGTAACTCCCCGCCAGTAAAGTCCCGCAGGGAAAGTCCCTATGTCGGCCGTCGAAAGAAAGTAATTCACTGGATTAGTGGGTACGGTACCTATTCCCCGCTCTCTCTCTAGTTCTCTACCTACCTACAACACTACATACAAGGTGTATGTAAAGAGTTTTGTATTGATTAATAATAATAATAATTTTTAATAATTAGATTAGAGGTACTGAGATATGCAACAAAAGTAAATATTTATTGTTTTGTTAATTTTTTCGCGCCACATCGGTCGTCAAAAAATTGCAAGTCGACTTGCACTTGGATGGTTCCGTATCGATCGTACATAACTATTTCGCAAAAAGAACCCTAAAAAACAGATAAACCATCTAATTAGTGACCGCGCCCGAAGTTGCTTAACTTCATGTAATCGATACTCAACTTGGTATGGACATTGGACGCCTTAACACTTTGACTGCGGTTTTTTTTCGACGACCGCGATCTTTTTTTTTTACCTAAAAAATTCGTGCTGCCGCTCTACACAGCGGTTGTGTTGCGCCGCACATGCGTTTCGTTTGAAAAATATTTCAGCTCTGCTGAGTCACAAAGATCTGTATTTTCTCAGCCGCTGCGCTAGTCTAGATTTACGCATGTTAGTCACTTGTAGAAAACTCATACCGTGCGTTTTCAGCACTCAAAGTGTTAATTCATTAATTATTTTGTTTTTATTATTCGTTATTATAGCGACAATAGTAATATACGTTATGTCCAAGTTTCAACATTGTCTAGCTATTCAACAAAACTAGAGAAAAAATGGCAAAAAAATAATATTTTGGTACAGGGGCTCCCATTTCTTTATCCCAGTATTTCTTTTGGCAATATAACAACAAATAATAATAATAAAATTATTATGTCTCTCATTTACCATGAGCTCAGGCCATAAAGTGACCCGGTCCTTTGGAAGGCTTGCGTGGGGCTGAAGCCAACAGCACAGAGGCCCTTTGAGAAGTTAATCTAAAGGCGATGGCTACACATAGCGGGTATCATCCTCAGGTGCACAATATGATACACCCAAAGATGGTATCCGCCAGGTGTAGAGACTATTGTAAAAAAAATGAAAGAAATAAAACCAGGCTATTGTGATGGATGGATGGACTGGGTAATCGGGCTATAGGAGAGATTGCGGACTTCTGTCATAAACAAGTCAATCATAATGTTAAGAAGAGTGGCAGACGGTGGCTTGCCGAATGCTGGATGGGTTCCTATTAACTAGCATAGATAAATAAATAACTGTACCGTTTACGATTCATGTACCTTGACGATACCTTCTGAGGGCCGTCCCTTAGAAGGTTAGGAATTCCTTCCTAACTGGAAGCAGAGCCCCCCATCCTCACACCCCCAAAAACATAGCCCTCCTTCGCAGTCATTAAAAAAAAACAAATACGAAAATCTTTGATGATTGCGTGAACAAAGACTACCAAGGTCAGATTAGTTAGAAGCCGTGGGAACAAGCCGGCCCGCTTGCAACACTGCCCGCCATGGCATTTCATGAGAACGTAGGGAAATCATAGCTTAACACTTTGAGTGCTGAAAACGCACGGTATGAGTTTTCTACAAGTGACTAATATGCGTAAATCCACACTAGCGCAGCGGCTGAGAAAATACAGATCTTTGTGACTCAGCAGAGCTGTAATATTTTTCGAACGAAACGCATGTGCGGCGCAACACAACCGCTGTGTAGAGCGGCAGCACGAATTTTTTAGGTAAAAAAAAGATCGCAGTCGTCGAAAAAAAACCGCAGTCAAAGTGTTAAACACCTCATTTGAGTATATTCTTAAGAATATACAAATTACTTTTTTTAATTTTTATTGTCTAGTCTTAGTCGCCTCCTGCGACACCCACGGGAACAGTTGGGGTGGTGCAAGCACCAGTTCAGTTCAGTTCTTTATTAATAAGAAATATTCTTATATGTAAAACATAAATAATACATAGGAAACAAAGAAAATACATTACGAAAACAAGAAAAATACAAAATAGTTCGAGATTTAAGTACAGTTTTTAGGGCTGACGACCGATGTGGCGCGGTGGGCGAAGGTCCGCCTGCGATGCAGGAGGTTGTGGGTTCGATTCCCGCCTCGGAACAAATGTGTGTACGATCTGCAGATATTTGTTTCGGGTGTTCTGGTCGTTTACTATGTATAATAAAAACAAATATATATATCTATGTAATATATTGTATTATGTATATCAGTTATCTAGTACCCATAACACAAGCTCTGCTTACCATGGGGCTAGATAATGCTGTGTGAATTGTCCAGCATTATTTATTTATTTATTTTATAATAAATAATTCTATAATTTTTTTGGTAATTTTACCAATAGTGACTTATTCAAATCAAAGTTATAATAAATATTATAAGTGTGGATCAGCGACATTGGCGTCATCCAATTTATCATTTAGAAACTCTTCTAAACTGTAGTATGCCCTGTCCACTAGGATTCTCTTCAGTTTGTTAATGTATATTGCGGTTGACGCGTACCACGCAGTAATACCGCGTGTATGAACTACGTAGCGTAGGTATATGGGACTAAAGTGCTATCTTAGTGCTTATTCTAAGAGATTATTTTGTAAGCCTAAAGAAATAAATAAATAATGCTGGACAATTCACACAACATTATCTGGCCCATGGTAAGCAGAGCTTGTGGTACTAGATAACTGATATACATAATACAATACGATACATAGATAGATATTTTTCATTATATATAGAAAACGACCAGAACACCCGAAACAAATATCTGCAGATCGTACACACAATTGTTCCGAGGCGGGTATCGAACCCGCAACCTCTTGCGTCGCAGGCGGACCTTCGCCCACCGCGCCACATCGGTCGTCATTCTAGGCTGTTTCATAAAATGCTATTGACTTTGGGCCCAGATCTCAATCTATACAAAACCAAAAGAATCATCAAAATCGGTCCAAAATTGACTGAAAGAGAGAAAACACACGGCGATAAACATACATACATGCCGAACATTCCCTATTCCTCTATTTTTTAAGTCAGTTAAATTTACGGCCGCATTGAGAGAATTTGAAGTCGGTAAAAAGGCAAATTTTTACTATAAAATAAAGTAGCTACTGCTGTCTGTTTGCTTAGATCTTATCTTATTAACTACGAGTATATTTTTTTTAATGCTGGTCAATTCACACAGCATCATCTAGCCCCAAGCTAAGCAGAGCTTGTGTTATGGGTACTAGATGACTGATATACATAATACAATACATTACATAGATAGATATTTTTTATTATACATATAAAACGACCAGAACACCCGGAAAAAATATCTGCAGATCGTACACACAATTGTTCCGAGGCGGGAATCGAACCCGCAACCTTTTGCGCCGCAGGCTGACCTTCCCCCACAGCGCCACATCGGTCGTCTAATAATGCACCCGTGCAAAGCCGGGGCGGGTCGCTATTGAATCATAAAAGGCTAAGAACAAGAACCCATTATGCCTTCTCTAGGCTACAGCGCCTTCCGCTTTTCAATATCAATAATTGTCGTTTACTATGATTATTCCTAAGGAGCAATATGTGTATTTAATATCGAAGAATAGATATGAAATGAAAGTTTATTTTTTGAGGAAAAATAAGCACTTAGACAAGTCATATAATATACTAGCGGACCTTCCCGGCTTCGCACGGTTTTAGTACGGATCCCTAACTTTTTTGCAAATATAATATAGCCTATGTTTATTGGGGATAGTGTAGCTTCCCAACGGTGAAAGAATTTTTCAAATCGGTCCAGCAGTTTTGGAGCCTATTCATTACAAACAAACAATCAAAAAATTAAACCTTTCCTCTTTATACAATACAATACAATATAGCTTTATTACACCATCAAATATAAAGAAAATATAATAAAATAAAATATTATAATATTAGTATAGACAAATGATACTAATTAGAATTAGTATTTACAACTGAAACAACGAGTGGCCCGCGAGTTGTATGTTCTATCTAATTTTTATTTCAATTAATTTATTTGGCATTGATTGCAAACCATTAAAATTTTAATGCTATTATTTCTGTATTGATGTATTTTATGAAATGTTCTCTACAATAATTTTAACATGCACAAGGTATGATGTTTTTAATCTTAATCATCTAGTGTAATTAGTTTGTAAAAATCGTGTTAGTTACAAGGTCTAGGGTAGAGTTGGCGACATGCCTCGCCCTCTCAAGGGGGGACAACAAGAAGGATCCGTCCCAGACGGATGATCAACGACAGGGTAGCGGTCGAATCCGTCCGGGATCCCGCAGCCCTGTCAAGTGCCAGCGCGCCGTCAAACCAATCGTCTGGTGACGAGTGGTTTGATGACGCTCTGGCACGAAGGTGAGAGAGGAAGTATCGATGGGTTTTTAGTTTATATGTCACTACCTGCTAACACTCTGTTAGTAGCTTAGTAGCCCAACATACCCCTCTATCCCTCCCTGGTTGCCTGGAAGAAATCGCTTTAAGCGATAAGGCCGCCTATTGTACTTTTATTATGTAAGATTTAAATATAAGGTGTTATTTTGGGTACAATAAAGTGTTCATTCATTCATTCATTCGTTCAGGCTAGAGGCAATACGCAAACAGCATTTACCCATCGTAAAAAAACTAGGGTAGAGTCGAGTATAATAACGTAAATTTTTGATAGAATGCGTAAATTATATGAAATTCATTCTTTAAACTTCAATAATACACGCAATATATGAGGATGCGATGTAACTATTGTCTATTGAATAGATAATAGCACGCCAAGCACGTGGATTGTTCTCTACCGTTAGAATAGACTCTATTCTAACGGTAGAGAACAATCCACGTGCTTGGCGTACGGAGGAGGTCTACTACGAGTATGAAAAACGAACGAACGACGGATGACGTTGGATCACGCAAAACGAAGGACGGCAGCATTGTTCTTTCGTAGCCTTTCTTTAAAAAATGATTCTGACATTTATTCCTTAAAGATCCGAAACGAGACGTGTCTGTTAGTGACGCACCCAAAGTCACTTGATGTTAAGGTTGTTTGATCCGCGCGGTCGATGACGTCATCCGATAACTTCATTCGTTTTTAATCGATTGAAAAAAAGGAGGAGGTTCTCAATTCGATTGTTTGTTTATGCTTGTTACTACCTCAGAACTTCCGACTGGATGATTTGGATGATTATTTTTATTTGATAGCTAGTACTTCCCGTGTGGCCCCATTTCAATTTGGTACAATTCTGACAATGGCATCCATGAGAAAACCATACGTATGTATAAGTCTTCCATTTGCGTTAAGTATGTGCGCGACAAATGGACAAATAACTCAACCGATTTCGATCCTTTTTTTTAAACTAAGTTTTAAACTCATTTTTATTATTTAGGTTTTTTTTTTTTTTTTAGTCGGTTTATAGTTGACCTCTAGATCTGCGACAACCTTAACACTTTCATGACCAATGACTATCAGGTGGTCCTGTAGAAGGCTTGACAGTGAATTCAATATGCCTTCAGGATTAACACTTTGAGTGCTGAAAACGCACGGTATGAGTTTTCTACAAGTGACTAATCTGCGAAAACCAACACTAGCGCAGCGGCTGAGAAAATACAGATCTGTGTGACTCAGCACAGCCGTAATATTTTTCGAACGAAACGCATGTGCGGCGCAACACAACCGCTGTGTAGAGCGGCAGCACGAATTTTTTAGGTAAAAAAAAAGATCGCAGTCGTCGAAAAAAAACCGCAGTCAAAGTGTTAAGTCAGATACCTACTCATTAAGTTAGCTGTTAATTTCCTGAATATTGTTAAAATAAATAAATAAATAAAATAAATATAACACCACCAGATAATGGGCCACCGGATAATGTGCGTCGTGCGTGGGCCATCCACGCACGACGCACATTATCCGGTGGCCCTGCAGGCGCGTAGGCGCAGGCTAGGTAGTTAATGCGTTAACACTTTGAGTGCTGAAAACGCACGGTATGAGTTTTCTACAAGTGACTAATCTGCGAAAATCCACACTTGCGCAGCGGCTGAGAAAATACAGATCTGTGTGACTCAGCAGAGCCGTAATATTTTTCGAACGAAACGCATGTGCGGCGCAACACAACCGCTGTGTAGAGCGGCAGCACGAATTTTTTAGGTAAAAAAAAAGATCGCAGTCGTCGAAAAAAAACCGCAGTCAAAGTGTTAAGTCAGATACCTACTCATTAAGTTAGCTGTTAATTTCCTGAATATTGTTAAAATAAATAAAATAAATATAACACCACCAGATAATGGGCCACCGGATAATGTGCGTCGTGCGTGGGCCATCCACGCACGACGCACATTATCCGGTGGCCCATTATCTGGTGGTGTTATATTTATTTTAACAATTTACATTATCCGGTGGCCCTGCAGGCGCGTAGGCGCAGGCTAGGTAGTTAATGCGTTAAGAATCTCGTACCAAACCTGACATTTCGTGAATCTATAACAATTGCGGATAAAAACTCGCCAACACTTGACATTTACCGATTTATGTGCGCAGGTTAACGAAACCTGTACTTGTTTTAATATTCGATATAAACTAGGATAATAAGGCTGTTTGTAAGGTCGCTTTTTACTTGTAATCAAGTACAAGTAAAAAAGTTCATAGCTTTTTGACGACCGATGTGGCGCTGTAGCTCTGAGAATTAGCAAGCTGAAGTGGCAGTGGGCCGGCCATATCTCGCGAAGAACCGACGGCCGCTGGGGCAAACGTGTTCTTGAGTGGAGACCACGACTCGGTAAACGTAGTGTAGGACGCCCTCCGACCAGGTGGGATGACGACCTGCGAAAGACTGCAGGTAGATGCTGGATGTGTCAAGCCGAAGACAGGGCGCTATGGCGCTCATTGGGGGAGGCCTATGTCCAGCAGTGGACTAATATAGGCTGATGATGATGATGATGATGATGATGATGTGGCGCTGTGGGTGATGGTCCGCCTGCGACGCAGGAGGTTGCGGGTTCGATTCCCGCCTCGGAACAATTGCGTGTACGATCTGCAGATACTTGTTCCGGGTGTTCTGGTCGTTTTCTATGTATGATAAAAAATATCTATCTATGTTATGTATTGTATTATGTATATCAGTTATCTAGTACCCATAACACAAGCTCTGCTTACCTTGGGGCTAGATAATGCTGTGTGAATTGTCCAGTATTTTTTTTATTTTGCCAAAATAGAGAAGAATAAAATACATATACCTACATAAACATTAAATTATAACAGAAAAATTGACAAAATCGGTCTGCACTCAGCCAGCATGTGCTATGGTAGACCTGATCCATAGCGCTGGTCTCCGTGGAGACTGTGGGGCATAACATGGTCTTGTAAAGTCAGAGTAAATACCTAATTTCCATTTCGAAAAGTGTCACCTAAGATCACATCTACACCTAAGGGCGCAATGCGCGCCATTTTGTGAAAATTTTACTATTGAGTTAGTGGACTTTGCTTCTAATATTGGCCTAATGCTGATCGCATTCAGCCAGGCCGTAACAGAAAGAAAGAAAATACATTTATTGATTCACAAGTAGGTACAGCTTGCTACTAAATAATAATAATATATAAGTAAACAAGAACATAAAGAAATAAATAAAATTAACTACGTATGTATTATATACAAGCAACAAGCGACTCCACAAAGCGAACCAATAGGTCCTGTCTCAGCATAATGTTGCTCTACTTCTCCTCAAGAAGTAGAGCAACGCTGGTTTTCTGACAGAACCATTGACGCGCGCGTGTCCACACGGGTGGCAGACACAGATAAGACAAAAATATATATACACATTAAATTGACAACAACCTAATTAACAGCAACCATTGTTACCTATCTTGTTAGAGGTCTACCAGAAATGTGTCTCTTTACCCTGCCCACTAGTTCTGCAGCGTGAGCAAGTAATTCTATAAGCAGATATTTTGTAAAGAAATCGGTAAGTACGGTCTATCCTTGTCGTATTTTAACGACACTAGAAACATAATCGGTGTTTATCGATCCCTATCGTAGTTAGTCTCGTCTTGCCTCGACGTCTCGTTTAAATACAGGGCTCCTAACACTATCATCGCCCATGACTCATATGTCCTTCTCCGGATCCTGTAGGCAGCGGCGCGGGCGATACGACCAGCGAGGCTGGGCAGTGAACACGATTTAAATATCTTTAATACTAGCTGCGGACCGCGCCTTCGTCCACGTGGAAATCTATGTTTCAAATAGTTTTAAAACCTTCCTCTTGAATCAATCCATATATTTAAAAAAACAGCGTCAAATCCGTTGCGTAGTTTTAAAGATCAACATAGAGACAGACAGACATTCCCGCTGTCTGTCTGTCTCTATATTGATCTTTGTTTTATACTATCACTAGTTTATTTATTTATTTATTCATTTATTTAGATTTGACTTACAGTTATTTAAATACCAAAACGTCAAACATTATATTTTATAAACTAAAATAGGTAGTTAAGTAAATTTTTAACATTAAACAATCAAATTAAAGTCATTAACGCAATACACTACAATAACAATCAATTGGTAGATTCTAAATATATCTAATAAAATTCATACCATATAGTTAACACTTTATGGTTTCCCATAAAGTACACACATAATTAGCTTATTTAGATTATATCAGTGAATACCTATTATTAGCTCTCTGTTGTCATTTTTAAGTCTATAGACATTGCTGTAGCTGATGGTGTTCCGTAATAAATAAATACATAAAATACTAGCTATGTAGTGAAGAACGGTCATACAAATACCTACTAACTTATTAAAATTAAGTAATACAATAAATATGAACGTCGTATACAAAAAAGCAATAAAATCTGTATTAAGTTATTCAATAAATTACTAAATTGAAATAAACATGAACAACACAATAACGTTTCAAATAATACATTTAACAATTTAAATAAATGAAACAGTAAAATTTTAGTTCAAAATGTCATAATGTAGTATGATCGATAAATACTAATCAAAACACAGTAAAGTTTAATAGGCTTTGAGCTGACTGCTCATCAACGGCAAAATAAGTAACGGTGATCAATTAACTGTAACGGAATCACATTCATCATCCATCATCAAACTGACAGACATCAACGGATATAAAATCAAAATAAACAAAGCCAAAAAACATACGTATACCAATGATGCAATGCATAATCGAATATTACCATCTTGCAATCAAACATGGCGCCCAGCAGCTGTCAAAAAAAAGCGCTTCCTGCATTCTTCCCGCCTATTTCTTTTTTTTACGATCATCTCTCTCATCCAGCCAGTTATTTTATCTGGTCTATATGCCAAACTGGGTGAGTGCCGAGGTATAAATACGGATTCAGAGGAGATGCGACAATCAGTAGCCATCGGGACCATTGAGGTAGCAAGATGAGATTTCTGGTCAGTTACTTGTTTTTATTGCAAAAACTTTCTGTGATTTCGTATTTTACTAATATTTTTCGAAATGTCAACATTATGACAGTAAAAAGACAACAACATTCACCAGTAAATTTTGGAATTTCTAAAGCATTAACTGTGATTGAAAATAAATTTTGAATTTTATATGTATTCGGTGTTTTAAACTTAAATCTAGTAAATGCAAAATGCATTAAAAACTTACGTCTTTAAACTTAAACAAACCTTGTGTCATCATCACATGACGATTCGACCTGAGATTCTGAGTTTAAAAGATCCAAAAAGACCTTAACCTTTGTAAACTCAACAGTGTCATTTTCTGCGTGTATTGCCAACATAAAATAACGAGATCATAAAGTTACATGGCAATAATATTTATTTCAGCCACTGCCATCCACCGTTGTGCAGACACTGAGTAAACCAGCGAAACTTGATCTATTTAATCAAAGATTAAAGTATGCAACAATGTCGTACTGAGTACATAATTTACCTTTAATCAAGTTATTGAACAGATACAAAAAGTTTTTGTTCAAGAACTTAATGGCTAGCATGTCAAAATAAATGTCTGTATTTGCATATTTTTTTTAATCCAGTGCATTTGGATTAAATGCACTGAAAAGATTTAGGATAAGTTAACAGGTAGATCGATATTGTAGAACCATTAATTTTGTATTCATGGGTTAGTTACGAATCTTGTGTTGGACAACACAGTAAAATTACTATTGTAATTTAAAATCGAAAGACATAACATTGTATTGAATCTATGCACGACCAGATCCCTATTGCTCGCACAGTAGGATATCAAACATTTAACTTCTATAGATTTATGCTACACCGTGCTTGAATCTAAGTTTTTACTTTTATACATTGCTATTAATAAAGAAGTCAATCTTTAGTGTCTTTGAGGTCTATCTATCTATCTTTGGGTTCCTGATTTTGTGGTTGTGCATAAAAATAACAGTGTTTATTATATATTTCAGATATTTTCCGCCTTCCTGGCCTGCGCCGCCGCAGCCCCCTCAGGGGTGCTTGCCCCTGTAGCGGTCGCCCCAGCCATCCCCGTGGCAGCCCCCTTAATTCATGTCGCATACTCCGCCCTCATCCCCACAATCTCTCCCGGAGACATCCAGGCAGCGGCCATCAACGCCCAAGTCAAAGCCCAGAAGACCGCCATCGCAGCCGTCGACAAAGCAAGAGAGCTATCAGACTTAGCAGCCGAACACGTGAACGAAAAAGTCGTGACCAACAACGATCAGATTAAAGAAAGGGCGGAACAGCAATTCTGGTCTATCGAAGACAAGAAATGGCAGGCGATAGATGCTTTGAAGACCGCCGAGGCGCAGATTGACGGGTCTATTGCTAACAACGCCGCTGCTCTCGCCAAATCAGTAATTACACCATACGTTGCTGTAGCACCAGCGGTTGGTCTTCAACCTGTATACTACAACCCTGGTATTGTCGCTCCAGTCTTAAAAACCGAGCTCAAGGAAGTCAAAGAGAAGGTTGCTGAAGTCAAGATCGCAGAAACGAGTGACTCCGTCGCTGTTGAGGCCGAGAAGACGGAACAAAAACCTCTGCTAAAGAACACGGTAGAGAAGACCGTAATCGCGTCAGCCGTCGCACCTCTGCCTTTGGTTGAACCCATCGTCGCGCCTGGCGTTATCCCCCCCGTTCTAAAGTACGGAGCTGTGCCGTACGTACAGAGCGTCGGCCTGGCCCCCCAGCCTATCTGGGCACCCCAAATCGGCCTAGCCTCCCAGATCGGCCTAGCCTCCCAAATCGGCCTGGCCCCATCTGTTTACAAAAACTGGTAATTTGAGAATGTGAGATTAGTCATTGAAGAAAGATTTGGAGATTGCAATAAATTGGAAAATCCCTAAGTTTTTTTGATTTCTTTGTCATCTGATACTTAATTGACTCTATACTGGCGCCGCTCTGTCAACTGGTCAGATAAGTTTGTAGCACTTACGTCTCAAGGTCACAAATAATTGAAATTGTTACGCACAAGCGAACCAATATAAATTACTAGTAATACAGGTAATTAGGATCACAAAAAAATACTTAAAATGCCGACATGTAAATAATGATCAAATTGAATAACAAGACACGTAGGAGTAATTAACATTGGTAATTTCTAGGGTAATTAATGTTCTTGTGAGTAAGCTTGTCCAGAAATGTAGCTACCTATAACCGACAGGCTTATTTCTGCCGGACACAAGCAGGACTTCATTATAATGACTGGAATTAATAAAACTTTGATTCCTTCCAAACTTGTGTAGGTATGAAGATAAAATTTAAGGCGGTAGTGTGCCCCGAGGCACACCAGCGCCGCCACCTATTTTCCTTATTATTACGGTGAACAAAGGAATTTTTAGGAATTTTAACTGGTCAGTTTGTGATACCTATTTTATTGATGATTCTTTGTTAATGGCAATTGTGTGGTTGGACAACTTTCATCCAGTGTTAAGTAATTGAAAATAATTGCAAAATTAATGAGTTATCAAGTTGTGAAGATTGTTACATATTTTTACAGGAGCCTAGTTCGTTATCTAGAAGGGTACTACGTGCAGGTTAGGTTGGCTTCAGAGACGAAATGTTGGAGTCCCCCTTACACCCCTATCTATTATAAGCTGCTTCTGGCGCCCTAATACTCAACTTATTGATTGTCAAGTGTAATATTACAGCTTTCAGAAAATGCTAAACTAATCAATAGAAGACTCACCCCCCATACTCAAACGCATCTCACATTTAAGCACGTCGAGCTCTACCTCCGCTGCTGTTCCTCTTACTCTCTCTCTCTCTTGCTATGGCATGATGAGTCTTTTTTAAATTTACTGCTTTTATTTTTTATTAATTTGTTCTTTTTATTTATTATTTAATGTATTTATTGTGCCTAGGTAATTGAATAGCAAAAGTGCTCTGTAGGTATAATTCAGCGAACTCGACGCTCTCCTGGACGACAGCCCCGATGTTGACTTGTTCGCTGATAGGTGGACTAAATTATTGAGAGCGTGTTTTTTATTTTGAGAACGTCATAATTAATTAAAATTTTCTATGTGTTTATGAATTAATATGTAATGATAACTATTGTACTATAAACTGTAATTTTGTTCTCTATTAATTAATGTAATTGGTTTATATAACCGTGTTAATTAATTAAATAAATAAATAAATAATTGTTTTCTTTATTTTGTGCTTTAGTATTATTTAATGTATTGTGTTAGTCTACGTGACGTGACGCGTGGGTTTGGTTCCGACGGAAGATCAGCGTTGTGATAGCTATGCACAATTTGCACAATGGTCATCACAACACAATGCTGAGTCGGACGCCATTTTGTAGCATTTAATTTTTTTTTCCAATTATTTAGTATTTATGTAGTCTTTATGGTGTTGGGTAGTCAAGGAATTCGTTTTGTAAATTTGTTAACTACATAGTTGTTTGCTACAAATAAAGATATTTCTATTCTCTTCTATTAAAAAAATGGTTATTCAATGAAAATCTGACAGAAAATCGTCAGTTGAGACGGGCATAAATCTGAGTTGCGTTTGAGTATTTTGGGGGTGAGCCTTCTATTGATTAGTTCAGCATTTTCTGAAAGCTCTAATGTTACACTTGACAATCAATAAGTTTGCACTGTGACGTACAGAGCGGTCGACCTCAGGCGACAAGTAATGCGCATTCCTGAGTATAATGACAGCTGTGCTACAGGGTGATGTTTATTTAGGAAATAAATCCTACTACTTATATTATAATCGCGAAAGTTTGTGAGGATGTATGTAGGTATGTTTGTTGCTCTTTCACGCAATAACTACTGAATGGATTTTGATGACACTTCACAATGATATAGCTTACATATCAGAATAACACATAAGCTACAATTCATAAAGATATACATATATTGTATATTAACCAAAATATCTATCACCACGCGGGTGAAACTGCGGGACGCAGCTAGTAGTACATAATACTTAAAGTTACGAAACTTAAGATTTACATAAAACCTTCATTATGGACTCATTACGGTGTCTGAAATAAAATATTTGATTATGTTCCTAACACATGTATTTAGAGCTTAAATGAACAGAGCACGAGCAAATTTGACTTATTTAAGTACTTATTTTGTAAGCCTAAAGAATTAAGGTTTTTTTTTTGTCTAAAAACAAACAAAATACATTAACAATACATACAATCAAAAATCAAAATCAAATCATTTATTTGCTGTAATGTAAAAGTTCTTAATTAAAAATGGTATTTCCAATACATTACTACCTCATCGAGGCGTGCAAAATTAAATGTCACAGTAGAGTTTAGAGTTAGAGTTTAGGTTTAGAGTTATATTATAACTAACTAACAACACAAATTTTTTTCTTGCCTTTTTATGTTGAGTCTTAAGTTTTCTTAACACTTTGAGTGCTGAAATCACACGGTATGTGTTTTCTACAAGTGACTAATATGCGTAAATCCACACTAGCGAAGCGGTTGAGAAAATACAGATCTGTGTGACTCAGCACAGCCGTAATATTTTTCGAACGAAACATGTGCATGTGCGGCGCAACACAACCGCTGTGTAGAGCGGCAGCACGAATTTTTTAGGTTAAAAAAAAGATCGCAGTCAAAGTGTTAAAATAAATTCTACCCTAGGAACAGTCCCTGTGCTTGGCCTACGAAGCTATAAATACGTGGAAAGTATAGTTGGTCTGTCTAATATTGGTGGTACTATTACTCAAGGCTTGAGTCATATCTACTAATAATATCAGAGTCGTTTATAATAATAGGCATGGTTTCCATAACTATTTCGATTTCTCAGTGGTCTGTGTTGGGAAATATAGGATTTATTTTTTGTTCTTATTTTATTTACAATTAATTCAGTATACACAATTAGTATTACTAATCACAGTATTATATTAGTATATTACATCCCACCAAAAACATAAATGTAAAAAAGGAGAGCCAAGTTCAATACAAAAATTGTGATTGGCTGTGGGCTTCGCGGCAAAAAGAATGGAGATCTAAATGATGTAGGTTAGATTTGACTTGGCCAGTTTTCATTACATCAGTCATTTTATAAAGTTATTCAACGTTTTAATTCTGATAAAAACTGGCCAAGTCAAATCTAACCTACATAGATTTGACTTGGCACTCATTTAGATCTCCATTCTTTTTGCCTTGTATGTGCCCTAATATTATATTAATCACAGTATATACAAATATTACAAGTAAGGCTCTAGACAGACGGACTGCATTGAAACTGCAAATTGCAGTTCAGTTGCAGTTGACACGACTGCAGTAGAACTGCAAACCAACCACGCAGTCCGATTGCAGTTCAATTTCAGTCGGCGTGCAGTCGTGTGAACGTCTGCACGCCGACTGCAACTGAACTGCAATTTGCAGTTGAAATGCAGTCCGTCTGTCTAGAGCCTAAGGTGTATACTGAATTACTGAAGCAGTGTTAATTCGAACCTCAAAGAATTTGGCGTGTATTAAAAAACTATAAACAAACCGACATCAAATTACTAAATAATTCGTCCGTTTGTCGCGCACATACTTAATGCAAGTTTAAGGCTTATATGGTTTTCTCATTGATCAATCATCAAAATCGGTTCAACTCTAAGTTCTAAGGTTCTGAGGTAACAAACATTTAAAAAAAATACAGTCGAATCGAGAACCTCCTCCTTTTAGATATTTGTTCCGGGTGTTCTGGTCGTTTTCTATATATAATAAAAATATCTATCTATGTAAGTATTGTATTATGTATATCAGTTATCTAGTACCCATAACACATGCTCTGCTTACCATGGGCCTAGATAATGCTGTGTGAATTGTCCAGCAATATTTATATTATTATTATTATTTATTTTTTGAAGTCGGTTCAAGAACGGACGAAGTCGCGAGAAACAGCCGGTGCTTTAATGATACAATGTAAAGGATAACATGGTGTTATCGCAGACAATTATATCAATTCTTGTCGTACTTGAAATTTGATTGGTAAGACCACGCCTCTATACAGGGTGCTTCTTGTCCTATGGGTTCGTAACTTTGTTTGGCGATGACGAAGAATAGTTTAGGTAGAATAGGATAGGTAGTAGGTACTTAGTAGTTTGTAAGCCGCACATTGTTATCCACATTCCTTATGGAGGTGGCCATGCAATGTCATGTGGCAAACGTTATTGTTGTTTCTTTTTTGTTAAGTGTACATATTTTGCCATGTTTGTAATATAAAGAATTGATCTCATATGGGAGTGACATAGTCACTTTGTGACAAAACTCCATCAATAAATAAAGATATAAAAAAAAATTGTTTACGTTAATTTATACCTATACAAATACAAATGTTTTTTTATTTCGTTAACAAAACATGTATAGGTTACAAATTTTTGAAGCCTCCTTTTAAGTATAGAATACTTGTACTAGGAGGTTTCGCTCTTCCTTGTTACATTAGCCGAGATTTAACAATGACTTTTTATGTATTATAATATAACATTATGGTAACAGAAAATATAAAAATAATAATTAAAAATTAAAAGTTGACGGTAGACAAAATTGTTGTGTGGTCCAAGTTAAAAACTCAAAGGATTTAATGAAAAATTAAATGTTGTAGTTTAATTGGTATAAAATCAATTAATTATGTAATTAATTAATTAGCCTGCTATCCTTATGTACTGTATAGTGTGTCTGAAATATGTGTTTGAGTGTGTATATGTGTGTTTGTGGGTGTATGCATGTGTGTGGTACTCCTGAGGACACCGGTATCTGAGAGTCCGGGCAGCCGGAGTTACCAGAGTGTGTGTTGTGTTTTTGTGTGTGAGTGCGTGGTGCTCTATCTCTATCTATCAGCTCTACCTATCACGACTCCAAGAGCTTACGGACCTGATCTTTATGCATTTGACTTTAATTTAAAGTCGAACGCGTTCCTGTGAAAAGAGGCTGGACAGACGGACAGAAAGAAAGAGACTAAAGTCATTTAAAACGGGATATTTACCATGATTTGAACATATGTACATACATCTAAATCAAATTCAATATACTTTAAACATTAAATCTAACATGAATTTCTATTATATTTGACATACGTACATTTAATGAATACAAACTATTTTTTATATTAATGATTAATCAATGTTATTTAAGGTTTTGGAATAAAAGGCGTTTTCTTTAAAATCAATTTAGGCAGGCCATAAAGGGCTGAAATGGGTAAGCCACTGAATACATTTGCCTAAATTAGGTAGACAGGGCATTATTACAATAATTTAACGACCGATGTGGCGCGGTGGGCGAAGGTCCGCCTGCGACGCTGAAGGTTGCGGGTTCGATTCCCGCCTCGGAACAATTGTGTGTACGATCTGCAGATATTTGTTCTGGGTGCTCTGGTCGTTTTCTATGTATAATAAAAATATCTATCTATGTAATATATTGTATTATGTATATCAGTTATCTAGTACCCATAACACAAGCTGATAATCATAAATGATAGATAATGATGTGTGAAGTGTCCAGCATTATTTATCTAATATACCGTAGAGATCGCTCTTGATCGATAAGACCGCAAATTGTACTTAATATTTAAGTTTTTACTGTACATAGTTAATAGTTAAAGTGCTATAAAGGATTTTCTATCGATCTGTTTTATTATGTCTCAGTTGGGAGGCCTTATGTCCAGCTGTGGACTAAAATAGGCTGATGATGATGATGAGGTAGAGTAGCAGTTGCGTAATGGAGAAAAAATAACCTTTATCCTGACATAGATGAAAAGACCCTGATATTAGTGTTTTTTTCATAGATTTCGTACCGAATGCTTAGTTTCCAATTGATAATTTGTGGTAGCAATCAGAAGGTTCTCAAATTGTTTAATAATAGTAAAATAACTGATTATTAGCCAGTTCTGGTTAGGCGCGTTATTCATGTTGTGCCCCAGATTAAATGGGCTGTTCCAGTTGGCTCCGCATTTTGCAACCTTCAGATATATATTTCATTGACCAATTGTCAATGAAATATTTCTCTGAAGTTCAGAATTATACGAAAATCTCCAGTTCCTAAAATAAGTTTTGGGTAAACTTTTTTCCACAGTACCTAACATTCATCATCAGCCTATATCAGTCCACTGCTGGACATAGGCCTCCCCCAATGAGCGCCATAGCGCCCTGTCTTCAGCTTGCCGCATCCAGCATCTACCTGCAGTCTTTCGCAAGTCGTCATCCCACCTGGTCGGAGGGCGTCCTACACTACGTTTGCCGAGTCGCGGTCTCCACTCAAGAACACGTTTGCCCCAGCGGCCGTCGGTTCTTCGCGAAATATGGCCGGCCCACTGCCACTTCAGCTTGCTAATTCTTTGAGCTATGTCGATAACCTAACATTAAATAGTGCAAATTAAATTATGCGTGGATTTCCATCTTTACTTTAGAAAGCAAGTTCGATATGAAACAGAGATGCTTAAGTATTTTTTATTTAACGCAGCGACAGTAATTTGCGATATTCAACAAATTCCGACCATCAAAAAATTAGTTTCTAAATGTTATCTCATTGATAATCAACATAATGCTGAGTCGGACGCCATTTTGTAGCATTAAGTTTTTAAAAATTAGTTAGTAGCTATGTAGTCTTTATGGTGTTGGTTAATTAAGGAATTATTATTATGTCTCTCATATACCACGATCTCGGGCCATAAAGTGACCCGGTCCTTTGGAAGGCTTGCGTGGGGCCGAAGCCAACAGCACAGAGGCCCTTTGAGAAGATAATCTAAAGGCGATGGCTACACATAGCGGGTATCATCCTCGGGTGCACAATATGATACATCCAAAGATGGTATCCACCAGGAAATTATTATTTTAAGCCATTACTGTCCCACTGCTGGGCAAAGGCCTCCCTTTTCTCCTTCCACTCCTCGCGATCCAACGCTGCAACAGGCCATGATGGAAGATATACCTCGAGCTCGTCGCAATTAAATTAAGGAATTAGTTTAGTAAATTTGTTTAATGCTGCAACTAAAGTTTTTCTATTCTTTTCTATATATTCTATAATAAACTTTGATCTACAAAGCTTCTGTATCACTTATGTAAAAGATATTAAGATTTCTTAACACCTTCCTAAATGTTTGGTAGGAAATCGCACAAGATCGCATGGAGTAGATAGATTTGAGGAACTTTACGGCTTTGACGCAGCAGTAGGACGGTATAGGCTGAGAACAAAATATATTTCTCAGGTGGGTAATCAAAACGGCGCAAATAGGAAAACACCCTGCGTTTGCGCATGGCCGCGCAGTACCTGTATAGGTAAACCTAAAGTGCTAAGTTACGTGTCAACAGAATGTACTACAATCAGTTCTGTGACAGTTAAAGTCACTGTCAAAGAATGCGAATAACATTAATAACATTATGACGACCGATGTGGCGCGGTGGGCGAAGGTCCGCCTGCGACGCAGGAGGTTGCGAGTTCGATTCCCGCCTCGGAACAAATGTGTGTACGATCTGCAGATATTTGTTTCGGGTGTTCTGGTCGTTTTCTATGTATAATGAAAAATATCTATCTATGTAATTTATTGTATTATGTATATCAGTTATCTAGTACCCATAACACAAGCTCTGCTTACCATGGGGCTAGATAATGCTGTGTGAATTGTCCAGCATTATTTATTATTATTATTTATTATTATCTATACAGTTATCAGATTTTATCGAAATTTTATTTCTGTGGTACCTTCTTATAGTATTCAGTTATTCTTATTTGTATTTTTTCTTTTAGGTTAGTTTTGTTTTGCATGCAATGTATTAAGTTTGTTTTCTTTGTACTTCTCTTTTACTGTTTTGTTTGTGCTCTACCAACTCTTTGTATAACATATCTTTTTCTCCATCCCTGGTTGCCTGGAAGAAATTTTTACGCTTTAAGCGATAAGGCCGCCTATTGTACTGTTGTTATGTAAGATTTAGATGTAAGGTGTTATTTTGGGTAAAATAAAGTGTTCATTCATTCATTATCTGTGACAACTAAGTCGCGAATTCACCCTTTGACCGACGCATATTTACGCGTTCGCGTATTTTTATGCACACTCCCAACGTTGTATTGAATTGTAGTTTTAATAATCAAAAACTTACAACTTTTAAATCTATTGCGATTTGTTAACATATCTATATATATATATAAAAGAAAGTCGTGTTTGTTACAACACTTATAACTCGAGAACGGCTGGACCGATTTAGCTGAAAATTGGTGGAGAGGTACTTTTTATCATTTAAACAATTTGACACATAGATTTCCACGGGGGCGAAGCCGCGGGGAGCAGCTAGTTAAAGATAAATTTATCGGCTAAACCTACCTCTTGAACCACTCTATCTATTAAAAAAACCGCATCAAAATCCGTTGCGTAGTTTTAAAGATCTAAGCAGACATAGGGACAGACAGCGGGAAGGGACTTTGTATTATAATAGGTATGTTGTAGTGATTTATCGCGTGCCTTTTGTCTTATTTTACGAAGAACCGACAACCGCTGGGGCAAACGTGTTCTTAACACTTTGAGTGCTGAAAACGCACGGTATGAGTTTTCTACAAGTGACTAATATGCGTAAATCCACACTAGCGCAGCGGCTGAGAAAATATAGACCTTTGTGACTCAGCAGAGCTGTAATATTTTTCGAACGAACCGCATGTGCGGCGCAACACAACCGCTGTGTAGAGCGGCAGCACGAATTTTTTAGGTAAAAAAAAAGATCGCAGTCGTCGAAAAAAAACCGCAGTCAAAGTGTTAAGTGGAAAACACGACTCGTTAAACGTAGTGTAGGACGCCCTCCGACCAGTGGGATGACGATCTGCGAAAGACTGCAGGTAGATACTAGATGCGTCAAGGTGAAGACGGGCGCTATGGCGCTCATTAGTCGAGGCCTATGTACAGCAGTGGACTGCTATACGCTGATGATAATTTATTTTTATTTTATTTTATTTTTCATTTGACGACCGATGTGGCGCGGTGGGCGAAGGTCCGCCTGCGACGCAGGAGGTTGCGGGTTCGATTCCCGCCTCGGAACAATTGTGTGTACGATCTGCAGATATTTGTTCTGGGTGTTCTGGTCGTTTTCTATGTATAATAAAAAATATCCATCTATGTAATATATTGTATTATATATATCAGTTATCTAGTACCCATAACACAAGCTCTGCTTACCATGGGGCTAGATAATTCTGTGTGAATTGTCCAGCATTATTTATTATTTTTATTATTATTTATTAAGGCACAAACAGTTTACAATATTCTTAAAATTAACAGTAATACAGTTTTATATATATTTTGATTTTTATTATACATTATATAATGATGAAATAGTGTTAATAGAAGCACAAGTAAAGGCCTTATAAAATTACCACATCCTGTACAAACGCGCTAGCAACGCCTTTCAAAGTAATAGCATTATTAATTGAAGTAAACTTGAAACTATTAAATTAATTCTAACTTCCTAGCGCCTAGCGCTAGCCCGAGTGAATGTGTTCTTGTGCGCTTGAGCAAGTTCCAGGCATTCTTTTTGACACCGCTTGAAGTTTTAATATTTTACTTACTTAAAGTCGGTAGACTGATTTAGATAGATAGATAATTATTTTATTGCACACTTAACACTTTGAGTGCTGAAAACGCACGGTATGAGTTTTCTACAAGTGACTAATATGCGTAAATCCACACTAGCGCAGCGGCTGAGAAAATACAGATCTTTGTGACTCAGCAGAGCTGTAATATTTTTCAAACGAAACGTATTTGCGGCTCAACACAACCGCTGTGTAGAGTGGCAGCACGAATTTTTTAGGTAAAAAAAAAGACCGCAGTCGTCGAAAAAAAACCGCAGTCAAAGTGTTAAGAATACAACATCATCATCAGCCTATATTAGTCCACTGCTGGAGATAGGCCTCCCTCAATGAGCGCCATAGCGCCCTGTCTTCAGCTTGCCGCATCCAGCAACTACCTGCAGTCTTTCGCAGGTCGTCATCCCACCTGGTCGGAGGGCGTCCTGCACTACGTTTATCGAGTCGTGGTCTCCACTCAAGAACACGTTTGCCCCAGCGGCCGTCGGTTCTTCGCGAGATATGGCCGGCCCACTGCCACTTCAGCTTGCTAATTCCCAGAGTTATGTCGATAACTTTGGTTCTCTGTCGGATGTATTCGTTGCGAATCCTATCCTTCAGAGAAACTCCAAGCATAGCTCTTTCCATAGCTCGCTGAGCGACTTTGAACTGGTGGATCAGCACTATCGTGAGTGTCCACGTCTCAGCTCCGTAGACGTAAACAAAAATACAACAAACAAGATAAAAAAATACTAAAGTCATTTAAAACGGGATATTAACCATGATTTGATAAAAAATTACAAAATATGGGAAAATTTGTGTTTCTTTTTAATATACAATGTCAAAAAACTTTTTACATTCGAGTTATGTATTTATCTTATTTTGCGCGAAAAACCCTCAATCAGTGTCTTAGTAACCAACAGCCCTATTTTCAGTGTACCCATTCAGGACTCCGTTTATCCTTTTGACGACCGATGTGGCGCGGTGGGCGAAGGTCCGCCTGCGACGCTGAAGGTTACGGGTTCGATTCCCGCCTCGGAACAATTGTATGTACGATCTGCAGATATTTGTTCTGGGTGCTCTGGTCATTTTCTATGTATAATAAAAAATATCTATTAATGTATTGTATTATGTATATGAGTTATCTAGTACCCATAACACAAGCTCTGCTTACCATTGGGCTAGATGATGCTGTGTGAATTGTCCAGCATTATTTATTTATTATTATTATAACTCGTATAATATAAGATTAAAACGCATACTTGTATTTCTATCAACTAAACTAAACTATTGTTTAGTCGAAAGGACTGAGCGAGCAGAAAGATAGTCGGCGATTAACTCTGACTCATGTCTCATTTTTTTTTTTCTTTAGGCTTACAAATTAAGCACTTAGACAAGTCATATTTTATATATAAATTATTATCAAATAAAATTATTTTACTGTTCACTTCAATTTTTTGTCCACTCATTCATCATCAGCCTATATCTGTCAGCAGCTGGACATAGGCCTCCCCCAATGAGCGCCATAGCGCCCTGTCTTCAGCTTGCCGCATCCAGCATCTACATGCAGTCTTTCGCAAGTCGTCATCCTACACTAAGTTTACCGAGTCGCGGTCTCCACTCAAGAACACGTTTGCCCCAGCGGCCGGCCGTCTTCCACTCATTACCCTTTCAAAAAAAATCATAGTCCTTTATTTCTATAGGCTTACAAAATAAGCACTTAGACGAATCAAATTGAATACAATAAATGATTATCAAACAAGAAATAAGGTGTTTTTCTGTTTACTTAAATTTTTTGTCCACTTGTGGGAGAGGTGAAACAAATCCCACTAGTACATTCGCGGTGGAAGACTGTGTGAATTAACAGTCATGTACCAAATTCATTAGATTATTGGCTCATTGATAAAATAAATGTCGGTGATTGAGGCCAAACGCTTCTTCGTACTAAATATGCATACATAATCTTGGTCATTGTCTGTTTGTTATTCCACCGTCGGATGTAGGTGACCAGGACTCGCGTCATGGAAATTACGTTAGATGGATGAAAGTTTGACCTTCAGGTAGCAAATGGAGTTAGTCATTGCATACACACAGCAAGACGAGCAAAGCGAGCCGAGCTTTGTGACTGTTGACTGTACACCAACTAATATGGGTATCGTTTTCGATAAAGTGGACGGTGTAGATTCCGAAAAAGATGTCCATTTCCAAATTCAAGATGACTGACATTTATGAGTGAGTATCGTTTTCGATCAACTCTGAGACGTAATAACGATACGAATTTGTGAAACAGCAGGAGCAAAATACTTATCCTAGAAATCTCGTAAATTAGAGATATTCCGTCACATTATTATAATTGAGAAGTGTATCACTAGAATGTAATTGGATTCCGGTTGACGGTATTGTCGAAAACAGGGCGAGGTCTGTAAGGCCGGCCGGCGGCGCCTGGCTGACGAAACATTTGCTAGGATTGCTGGACGGTGGGCGAAGATATAGCTCTTTTTTATATGCTCTATAAATAAAATAAATAAATATATAATGCTGGACAATTCACACAGCATTATCTAGCCACATGGTAAGCAGAGCTTGTGTTATGGGTACTAGATAACTGATATACATAATACATTACATAGATAGATATTATTTATTATACATAGAAAACGACCAGAACACCCGGAACAAATATCTGCAGATCGTACACACAATTGTTCCGAGACGGGAATCGAACCCGCAACCTCCTGCGTCGCAGGCGGACCTTCGCCCACCGCGCCACATCGGTCTTCAAATAAATAAATATATAATCGTGGAATATTCACACATCATTATCTAGCTCCAAGCTAAGCAAATCTTGTGTGCACTTACGGCTGCTACTAGATAACTGGTATACATAAAACAATACATTACACAGATATTGTTAATTATATAGACGATTGAGATAAAACGACCAGAACACCCTGAACAAATATCTGCAGATCGTACAAACATTTGTCCCGAGGCTGGAATCGAACCCGCAACCTCCTGTATCGCAGGCGGACCTTCGCCCACCGCTCTACAGATGTTGTCTATAAGGCATTACAACTTATTATCCCATGAGAAACTCGAACGAGTCGAATTCGCTGGAATTCCCGCGGCGGCGCCGCGGGCATCCGCGCGACTCGTTCGATAATAAGTTTTATTGTAATGAAAATAAAGTTAAAATTCATAAGACACTGAAACTGCGCTGCGCTTCGACGTTCTTTTGGTGTGAGTTGAGCCTAATAGTCAGTTTCAGCATGATGTAGCGACTTCCTTGCTACTTGCGCATCGGGGATGTTTGCGAATACCAAACTGATGATTTTGACGCAGTTATCCGCAAAAAAACTGCCTCCCTGATCCGCAGAATACGGAACAGTCGCAACAGCATCCTGAGGACGTTACCAGATTGGTGTTCCTCATCGCTCTGGGTAAACCTTATCCGGAAGGCGATCTAGAGAGGATACCTATGTATCTATACTAATATTATAAAGAGGAAAGGTTTGATTTTTTGTTTGTTTGTTTGTTTGTAATTAATAGGATCCGAAACTACTGGACCGATTTGAAAAATTATTTCACCGTTGGGAAGCTACCCTATCCCCGGTGAACATAGGCTATATTATATTTAAAAAAAATTAGGGATCCGTACTAAATCCGTGCGGAGCCGGGAAGGTCCGCTAATATTTAATACTTTAGCTTGGTTAACTTAGTTTTTAGTTAGTGTATTTTATATTTAAGTTTTTTTTTGTATTTCTTTGTCGCTTTGGTGTGAAACTGTAAAGGCATTGTAAATATTTTATCAAATAAATAAAATAAAACTTTACTTGTTTTTGTGGTTCTTGCTAACACTCTTCTATGGATAAGAAATTGTTCGTTTGACAACATCTCACTTGGTGAAAAATGAAGATGTAGCCGACGATGTATCAAGAAGGTCTAGAAGGTACCTATTCACTCTTGTCTTGCAGAGACCCAGGTTGTAACTGACCGGGAATTCAGGGGTTAGCGAGTTCTGATCATCTAATCCTCGGTACGAATGACGAAGGTGGAAGAAAATCACTTAGTACGAATGGACCGTGTACCGATAACACAAACTCTGCTTATCTTAGGGCTAGATAATGCTAATCAAATCTTGTGTTTTTTAAATCAAGGTAATCATGATTTTTCTATACTAAAAATATATGTCAGATATGGGTCATGGAAGACTGCAGGTAGATGCTGGATGCGGCAAGCTGAAGACAGGGCGCTCATTGGAGGATGTAGTGAAAGAAAGAAAGAAAATACATTTATTTGACACCATACATAACACGACACATTACATAGTAAGAAAATAATAATCTATGTATCCATGTTCGGATTTGTGAGAATGGTAGGGGAAGGAACGGAGCTGGGCCTTGTGTAGGCGTTTCCGAGCCTTTCCGTGCCAATTCATCTGCAGCGTCATTGCCTAATGATCCGCTGTGTCCTTTGATCCACTGGAGGGTAATCCTGTTTCTACTGGAAATGATAGTAGTGATGTGGAAGTATCATAAAGAAACAAGACCTAGATCCTGCTCTAGATAATACAAAGGCCTGTAACAATTAACGAGAACTAATAGTTGATAACTAATTAAATCATTTTTATAAGGCGTGACACAAATAAAGAATCACACTAATATAATAAATGCGTAAGTTTAGATGAATGTGTGATTGTGCCGTTCTAATTTAATATTTAATAATGCTGGACAATTCACACAGCATCATCTAGCCCCATGGTAAGCAGAGCTTGTATTATGGGTACTAGATAACTGATATACATAAAACAATATATTACATAGATAGATATTTTTTATTGTACATAGAAAACGACCAGATCACCCGGAACAAATATCTGCAGATCGTACACACAATTGTTTCGAGGCGGGAATCGAACCCGCAACCTCCTGCGTCGCAGGCGGACCTTCGCCCACCGCGCCACATCGGTCGTCAGTATAATAATTAAATAAAAATATATTTCTTCACGCGTATTTCTGATATATTTAAAATACGAGTATTTCTTCACGCCAGACCTACCGAATGGATCAAGATGAAATTGCATAGACGTATATTAGCGTTATATTAGCTAGTTATTATAGTTAGCTATTGTATACGCCTGGAACTCAAACATCAAATAACGACTACTTTTTATGCCACAAATCAATTCCCATGGGATATAAACAACCTTAAAATACCTCCAAAGAAACAACGCGTGCGCAGTCGCGTGCGGAAACTAGTAAGTTATAAATGAAACATAAAACATTATTTATATGATAAAAGTGCCATAAATAGTACAAAGCATATAAAAACACTAAATGTTGTTTCGCTCCCTTATCGGGCTGACTGTCACACCGCACCAATGTTATTGGTTATTGTTACAATTTTATGTAGTACTAGCGGACCTTCCCGGCTTCGCACGGTTTTAATACGGATTCCTAACTTTTTTGAAAATATTATATAGCCTATTTTCACCGGGGATAGTGAAGCTTCCCGCCGGTGTAAGAATTTTTGAAATCGGTCCAGTAGTTTCGGCGCCTATTCATTACAAACAAACAAACAAAAAATCAAACCTCTTTATAATATTAGTATAGATGATATCTAAGTATTACCAAGTCCTGTTCGCAAGGCCATGGCCGCTCCAGCGTTAGAATCGACCCCTCCAACACAACCCGCGGATGTCGTAAGAGCCGAATAAGGTTTAACAAGTCAACGGCGAGAACGTCCGGGAGCTAGGTACAAATTTGGTCAATTATTTGCTTCGTAAAATGCATTAGGGATTAATATTATGAATACTCGTGACCGTCAGCTGCGACTCCGTGGGAGGGTTGGGCAGTGGTGATGACATTATTCCTATGGAATAAGGTTCAAATCAGAAATAAAAATTTGCGTATTCCAGAATATAATATTGATCGGCCCCCTGATTATGTAACTGCGACCGGTTTGCGACAGGCGTAAATTAAGCAATCAGTGCTGTCAAAAGCCAATTTTGTTTTAGATGACACCAGGTACTACGTCACCCACACTAGGTTTCCCTCTGCCGGACAATCGGTGAACTAAAAATTGCTTGCTAAAATTTCGGTCGCGGTCGCGTCGCTGTTGCTGTTGCTTTTACATAATCAGCCTGCGGATTATTTTTTTATCGCGTACCTTTTGTTTTATTGTCCTCTACGTCTCTATTTCTAATCTTTAAAACTGAAATGAAATCTTTATCGGTGCCGCCTCTACTATAATGTGATGTCTATGTACAGCCCAGCTCTAAACCTTCCAAGCTCTACATGATCGACCGGGCGTAGCAGGAAGCGTCTTTAGATCGAAGCAAAAAAACTGTCACAAAGCGAGCACTGACATTTAAGGTGCCCTATAGTTGTTCTTACAACGAAGGCAAATGGCAGGGCGTCTTAAAAAAGACATAATAAATAAATTAAATAAAAATATATACATAATTATTAATGGACTGTCTTCAGCTCGATCAATTTAATTTCAATAAGGACTTAATCTTCCCGATATGAATAATGACAGACTTTAATTAAGAGGTTTTGGTTATTTTATTATAGGCTGTAAGCCCTCACACGATCCTCCAGGAAGGCCATCTGGCCATCAGCGAGCTGCTGGAGGACATCGGGTGGTGAGACTAGCAGCCTCTCCCCCCTCCCGACATGCAAAAAGGGCCATCCTGTGGCCATGTTGCGGAAACTTTTCGAGTAATTTTTTGGTATTATTAAACTGTCCGCGGCTTCGCACGCGTTGTTTCATGTCATTTCTATCCCATGGGAACTGATTTGTGGGACAAAAAGTAGCCTTTATTGTATTCCAACCAAAGAACTACTTTTATGCACAATTTCAGCCCGATCCGTTGTGTAGTTTTGGCGTGAAACGTGAGGTTAAACATCCAAACTTTCGCATTTATATCATTAGTGTGATAAAATTACAATAAAATATTAAAAAATAAATAAGAAACAAATTAGACCTAGCACTTACAATTGAAACAATTGAGCTGTTACCGACTGTTGCAAATAATCTAGAGGTAGCTTACAGTGATTTCCTCAGAAGATATAGATTCTGGACCAGAATCATTATTTAGAGTTAAACCTCTAACAAAAAAGGGCAGCAGTGCAGGTCAAGAGCATCTACTAGTATTTATTAAGGACTAGTTTCCGCCTGCGGCTTCGCACGCCTATTTTCTATGAAAACGTATGATTTATATTACTATCACAGGGAAACTGATTTTATGGGATAAATAGTAGGTACTAAATATATATATATATATATATATAATAATATATCTTTCCTTTACAAATACTTATCCCTCGGGAATACAATTTTATGGGCCCATCCCGGGATCATTATCTATACAATAGCGTAAGAATTGATCACTCTATATACAATTAACACAACAAATCTTGCGTTAGAATTTTACAAATCGATCCTTAATAGGGCAGTGTCCTGAGTAAATAAAATATATTTCATTATACACATATTAAATATATTCTATTTAGTCCGTCAGTTAGATAATCAGAAGATATTGGACACGTATTTTTTTCTTTTGTCAATTAAACAAATACTTACAAAATAAATCGCGTCAAAGTTTAGGAGTCCACAACCTGCTAAAAAGTGTAGCAAGACGTGACGTCACGCGGAACTTTAACTGGCTATATCTCCATATTTTTTTGTTCAATTGACAAAAGAAAAAACACGGGTCCAATATCTTCTAAGAATCTAACTGACGGATTAAGTAGATTTTTTAAGACACTAGCCTATTGACGGAGAAAATAACGAACATACAAAAAAAGTCCTACAGCAGAACATAGAAACTCTTTTTAGGCGCTTTCCAAACTCTATTCTTCTTAGACCTCAACAGATGGCACGGATCTTCGCAGAATAATAAAGGTTGTGGAAATATGTCATGTCTAGTCTACTTACCTTAGTACCTACATATTTGTATTTACCAAAAACAACCTCGGTCTGCCTTCTACTTGTTGTTCACGCCCTATAGGGTTCACATTGTGATACTAACCTATAGTACATAATCAAATCACCTACTAATTAAGCCAATGTGATGACAACAATAAATAAATATATTGAGTATTAAGTACTTATGCAGGGTCTATTTCATATCATTTCAATCAAAAGAGAAGAGAAAGAGATATTTTCAGCCTATCCGAACTATTCTAACATTACGAAACTCAAAAGTCACTTATAACGGGATATTTACCATGATTTGATTTTTTAGTTTTCCAATATCCCTTTAAAATTTAAAGGGATATTGGAAAACTAAAAAATTCGTAATGTTAGAATAGTTCGGCTAGACTGAAAATATTAAATGCCTTTTGTGTTAATAACCATGACAGTTTCAAAAAGTTTTATTACGAACCTCATTACAATTTAACGATGCGTAGAAGAGGTCCTTCAAAAAGAAGTCTACATTTGACAATTTCCTTATCCATCCATCCCCAAATAGTTCTATACTTTCATAAGTCTACAATTTCAAAACCGCACCCCTATCACCGTGTCATAAGGCTCAAATTACTACAAGGATCTGAGTACTTTCAATGCTGGCCAGTACAAGTTGGCAACTAAGGGGTGTGTATAAAAGAGCACGGCAGCCAGATGACAGTATTCAGTAGCTATCGAGCAGTCAACCTGAAGTGCACGATGAGATTCCTGGTACGATTTTTTTATTATAATCAGTTATTAATAACAGTGGTAAAATAGGTTAAGTGATGGATAAAAGGTGCGAAGTAAAAAAGTTTCGATATTTCCCGCCGAAAAGTGAAGGAATAAAAGTCGCCAGAAAGTGACAGCCGGAAAAAGGAAGTGTTTTTTTAATGCCTAATCAAATCTAATTGGATTGATTATACTAGTAGTTTTTTCTATTTTGTATTGGTACCAAATCATAGCAACAATAAGTTTTCTCAAAGTCACTAAACAATTTTATTTTTTTGCAAAAAAAATTCCCCTAACTGCAAGAAAAAGAGCCCACAAAAAGACCCAACCAAGCAAATTTTCGTCATACCCTGCGTTTATATCTGTCATGACCAAATAAGCATCTAAAAATTACTTCGCACTCAGCCCAACAAGCTTCATTTTTCAAAAACCTTGCATACAGTAAAAGTAAATCTAATAACTCAAATTATAAAAAAACTAATTGAAAACGACAAGGCTGCTAACTCGTTGAATATTTAGCTAATACGTTATTTAAAACCATGTTAGTAATTTGATAGACAAACTTAATTCAAGCTCTACTTAGTTGTAATAAGAGCTATTTGGAATGCATTATTTCTTTGACATACATTACACGCATGTCAGACTATGTTTTATATTTCTTTTTAGCGTGGGTAAAAATATTTATTTAACTTAAATCATTATTTACAGTGAAATTTAGAAGTTCAAAAGCTGCAAGAGCTTATCTTGTTTTTACGCAGAGGGTTACATTTATATTTTTCGAGTGATATTATGTGTTTATCTGATACTCTTTATTACCTACAAGCATCCAAACGGCTGAACGGATTTTCATAAATGAGTTATCAAAATAATCGTCTGGACTTCTATTTCCGTCTGGACTTTTTGTCTTTGCCCCCTACAATTCGCGAAAAATTAAGCTGCGGCAGGGTCAGGCTTTTTTTATAACTTTCATTTAATTAGGGACCTACTTTTTATGAGATCACTACCTAAATAGATAAATTAGGTCAAAATTTGTCTCAATGTATAAAAATATCTGCTATTCGAATATTTAAAACAATATCAGCATCATCTAGCTCCAAAGTAAACAAAGCTTATAATAAAACAATACTAATCACATAATTAGCTCCAGCACTTTTCACATGCTAATTCAAACAAATGATAAATAACCAAATAACGGTTGCAATAACAATAACGCATAATTAGCTGTTACGCAACCGAAGGTTACCATACCTCGTACGGTCATACATTACTCGGTCAAGCGTGATGTGCATACGATCCTATTATGGTAAAGTCAAGTACATCTCTATTGTCTGTCTGTTTGTTTTTAATATATTCTCTATAGTAGTGTTTTGAATAGGCTATTAGACTTGAGACTCAGTAAGCCCCAAACTAATTATAAATTGGCTAAAAGACAGAAACCAAAACATAAACTTATGGCTTAACATTAATTTTGAATGATTTATGCCAGCAACTTAGATTCAAGACACAAGCATGGGTTTTTGGTATTCAATGGGTAGGCACTTGGTAGTCATGGAAACCAAAGGGAGTTAATTTGATAAAATCTTGAAACTTGTTCATAAGTATAGAAAAGTCAAATGTTATTGTATATTCTAAAATTCAGAAACTCGGATGTAATTTGCCATAGGACTATAGCGAATGATGTTTTCACATAATTCGCTTTGGTCCTAGAACATTGGCACCCAGTTAGATGAGATGGATGGATGGATGAGCAAAGCGTAGGAACTGATAGTTTAAATGACAGATATTTGCTGTGTTTAGGAACATAAAGGCTCTAGGCAGGTAAATTAGCAACGCGTGATCGTATCAAATCGATTTCCCGTATCGATACCAAGGTCAAGTTTATTCTGTTATGTCACGGCACTCATTACAGAAGTTATTGCCCACACGTATGCAAAAACTGCGTACCTACAGAGATTTACAAGTCATGTCGTAAAAAATTAATCGATCAATGATAATATCTAAAAAGTTGTAGCGTAGCGGAACTGACTGTCAATTTACGGACCATTATAATTACATTCATTATGAACAGCGGGGCAACCAGCCAGTTTTTCGGGGACTTTTCCGACTGGTATTGATATGGATCAGTTGAGCTACCTGTAGATTGTTTGTAACAGTCTACAGTTGCATTCAAAATTACAATCAAATAGTTCTATCAAGTAGAATGTATTCACAATTGAAACAATTGAGCTAACTGCAGACCGTTGCAAACAATCTACAGGTAGCTCAACTGATCCATATCAATACATATTTACAATGAAAAATTATTCGATGTAACATGCTAATATGAAACATCCGTTGATTAACGAAAAGTAACGATTGCCTAATAAGTCACGCGATAGCTAAAACGCTAATATCGTCATCGTTACGAAAATAATTGCTAGAATAATTAAGTTTTAACATTGTGTGTGAATTTTGGAATGCCTTATTTGTTTAATTTCACGGTGGGTTGAGCAATGTGTAAAATAGACGTAGGTGTGCCTACGATTATATTATCTAGATCTACTGACAAGCTCTATTAAGTCTTGCAAGTATTAAATAATTTTATTAGCCTATTCGGTTTCTTACAAATACTAATATACTCTATTGTACACCAGAGCAATAACATTCCTAAAACACATTAAATGCGACAAGTACAATTCTTTATGTTTGATCAAAGTTGTTTTAATGAGTAAACTCCGGCTCTGCTAGCCCGAAACCAGAACTTCTTTCACCCCTAAGAAGTCCCATTTTCTAACTTAGACCAGATTTTACTAAAAAAAACCACGTACGGAACGTAGTATCTAAAATGACAATGAATTAGCTTCAACCAATCTTGTAGTAATTAATAGATTATTCTTGGAGTAGTAGTGTACATTTCTATTGATCGATCATAATCATATAGTACTCTGCATAAGCAGAGGCCAAATTTAAACATACAATCGGATGTTTCGCACAAAATTTAAGAACGCTGTCAGGCCTTCTTTCGTCTAATTTCTTCAACCGGATGTTACATGCAATGAGAATCGGGGCCCGAATCCAATTTATGCATAGGAAGCACTGCAATTATCCAGTTGATAAATAATTCATGCAAGTATGCAAGGCGTTGGATTAATCATACATCCATAACCATATTAGGAAGAAGGTTAATTTGTAACCCTAAGTAGCTGAAGGTTGTTGAACTTACGTTTGCATTGTAATAGAAACGATTAAGGACCAAGTTATTGAGACTAAGTAACGTAGAAGTGCATACGTAGGCCTTATCGGTCATGTATAAGAGTTGAATTTGACCGCGGCCTTGCACAAGGTGAAATAATTAATTGACTCGTATGTAGACGCGAATTACATTTATTTATTAGGTTATATGAAATACCTGTTTATATTTTGAGGGTCATAAGTATCTTGATTGAATGATTGTAAGTCTGTTTCATTGATAATGTGTTTTAGTATTTTTTATCTCAGGGGAATTAATGATAGCTACAATAAGTATGCCATAATGTGAGAGAATAACCAACAATTAATAAAATTAACATAAAACTGTTTCACGCAATACGTCACGCCTACGTCGAAATAAGGATGTATCTAAATAGCTGTTTTCTAATAACCGTTATTATTTTCAGATCGCTTTCGCCGCCGTTCTCGGCTATGCCTCCGCTGGGCTTATCTCCCCCCTAGTGCTGGGAATCAACCACGGAGACGCACAGGTATACACTACTTACTTTATTTCAGTTTCAAAGCCTTTACCAGAATATCATAATAACGTACAACCTAAGTGGCCAGGTAACGTTGTCAAAAACCGCTATTGTTTACCGTTATCTCTTTTTTCTTATGTTATCTTAATCTGAAACATAATCTAGGCTAGCTAAGACAGTGATTGATCATTAGATATCCAGCACAGCTTTGATCTACGAATAAGCTGATATCTTTACTAATAATATATTGTCTCCAGGCTGCCGCCATCGACACAGCCGTTGCCATCCAGGACAACACCCGCGCTGTCGTCGAAGGCCAGGCCCGTGCTAACGAAGCCGCCATCCAATACAACACTGAAGCCGTCAGACAGGTACAATTTTTATCAATATTATATGTCATTGATTCAGTGAAAAGTCTAGTGCCTGTATGGAATAGCTGGCGAATGATGCATAATGTTCAGATTCTATTCGAATGCTAACATTTAGTCTTTTTTGTCTAATGGCTGTCATTTTAATAACTTATACGTACATGTACCAGTAAACGTTCTGCTCAATGTATCCAAGACTCAATGACGATGACATAAAGTCAATTTTTTGGTTGACATGACTGACTGACATTTTAATTTGTTATTACCCAGGTTGCCGAAACCAACCGCGACCTCCACCAAAACGCGTACTGGAACTCAGTCGCCGCTGGCCAGAACTACGTCGCCGCCGCCCAGTCCCAAGCCGCTGCCATCGACGGCGTCGCCGCCGCCACCCGCGCCGCTCACCTCGGAGCACCCATCATTGGCTCTCCCTACGGAGTTTCCCCCTACGGTTTGGGTCTGCCCGTCGGTCTTGGAGTTCCCGGATACGGCATCCACGGTCTCGGTCTCCGCGCTTGGTAAACCCGATAAACTGATCAGTTTCATATAACGTTAACTATAACCAGTTATGGTTAGCGTTATCTGAAATATCAGTTTTTTCGATAACGTTTCTAATGAATAACATTTCATTGGAAACGATATCGATCGGTCTTGTCTGTCAACGGTAACGTTGGCAGATAACGTCAATCTTTAGTCAACGGATAAATGCTCAATCAAATACAAACGGTCTCAATGTTGTAACTCTCTTTGTAAATAAAGTAATGCCATCACTGCCAAAGTGTAAATAAACACATACAAAACTTTTTCTATGTTTCATTCCATCCTTTCGCTACATTATTCGAATACTTACAAAGACTAACAGCTATCGTTCACAGTTGGTTATCGAGAACGTGAAGAAAACGTAGTATAACAATAAATAGCCATTTACGAAACGGTTATCTAGAAACGTTTAACACTTTGACTGCGGTTTTTTTTCGACGACTGTGGTCTTTTTTTTACCTAAAAAATTCGTACTGCCGCTCTACACAGCGGTTGTGTTGCGCCGCACATGCGTTTCGTTTGAAAAATATTACAGCTGTGCTGAGTCACACAGATCTGTATTTTCTCAGCCGCTGCGCTAGTGTGGATTTACGCATATTAGTCACTTGTAGAAAACTCATACCGTGCGTTTTCAGCACTCAAAGTGTTAAGGACATCCAGGACTAACAATAATTATTTCATTATTCGTTTTTCATATAATGTTTCAATTTCAAGCAATACAATTTCTTAAAGCAATAGATAAATTGTATTTCTTAAAACCTTATATGAAAAACACCCAAGTGAAAAGCTACCCTGAAGATCCTATATCATGAGAAATTTTCCTCATCTTCACTACAAGCATGGGCGAACTGCAAGTAAAAGAATTAGTCAGAAACTAAAGTGTCGAAATAAATAAAACATTAACAATTAATATACCTACTACAATTTAGAATCAAAGAAATGTTATGTCGACAAAGACACTAATGAAAACTTAACAATAACAGAAAACAACAAGGTTATCACTAACAACTAAAACACAAACTTCAACGTTTTAACACGTGGAGATTTTTTTTAATTTGTATTATAAAACGAAACAGAGATTAATTACATGACGAAAATGGCGGTTTTGTAATAACCCCTTTACTAAAAATATTTTCAGTAATCGTTTTTATACTAAATAATGATTACTATTCGCTTTTACGAGAAAAAGCTCTTCTAATATTTAGAAAATCGGTTTTTCGACAAATTATTTTTTATTAATCAACAATGACGAAATAGCCTTTGTCTAGCAATGGGTTGACTGACGGGCTGATTCATTTGCTGGATTACAGTAAGAGCTTACTAAAATTGTAGGCATTTGTTCAAATTTAGCGAGCAACAAAGAATTAGCAAGCTGAAGTGGCACTGGACGGGCCATATCTCGAGAAGAACCGATGATGATGATGATGAGATCTAAAAGCAAAGCAGAGCTTGTGTGACTGGTAGATAACAGACTGATCGATTACCAGTCTCCATTCAACAGGCACTTAGTCAAGTAGATAAGCTGTCTAGACAGCTTATCTACTCGACTAAGGTCTAGTCACATTAACAATAAAAGCCCTACCCAAACTCATAATTTCCCTACCACTGACATTTCGAACAAAGAAACAGGCTATGGGCATAACTAATCACCTGACATAAATACAATCAAAATACAACTGTATTACAACAGTGCAATTTCCGCAAGCATAGTTCTGGATTGATTGTGGTATGAAAAGGTGTAGTAATAATGAAGTTCACACATTGAGGTTACTCTTGAAATAAGGTTCAATATCAATTTGAATTCTCAGCTTAATAGAATTTGTCAGTTTTTAATTCTTATATTTTACGCATTGGCATGTAGGTAAATCAGGTGGTTTCTTGATGTCAAAAAATAGTTCGACCAGACTGAAGTTCCATTATTTTCTGATGCCACGATAGATATATAGATATATTTATTTATTGTTACAAATTTGTTATTGTTTACTGTTGATAGGGTCTTCCTATCACAATAGTATTATAAAAGCGTTGGTGGTTGCTGATTCACGTCAAAATTATTTAACGGATAGGGCTCCAATTATGCATACATGTACATAGTTCTAGGCCTGGAATAAAATATAGGCTACTTTATATCCCATCAATCAGTTCCCATGGGATAGAAATAACCTTAAAAAGTTTCCATAGAAACAAAGGATCTACAATATGTTAACAAATCTCGAAAGTTTAAAAAGTTTCAGCATTTTTTTTTATTGCAGTCATACAATCCGATCTTATTACTCCTTATCATCTTCTGTATAGCTCGTGCCGGTTTGAAACACATGAAACAGGTACCACGCATATCCGACAAAATACGCGATATCCATGAGTGGGTCGCTCACGGATATCAATTAGATTTACAGAAATCGATGTCGAGTAGACAAGGACGGATGTAGTAGATATAGCAGACAAACAAACAGATAATGAAAAAAAAGTTATTTTTTTCTACTTACCTACCTGTCATTACACTTACTGTATTCCATACAAAAAAAAAATAACCACATACTCGCCAAAAAGTACAAATAGCAACCAAATTTTTGCTTGCTTTTTGTAATTTTTGGCGAGTATGTGGTTATTTCTTTTTTGTATCGAATACAGTAAGTGTAATGACTTTATTTAAATCCATCTAGATAATGATAGAATATCGGAAACCTATCCTAAAGAAGAAAATAATATAAAAACATTATAGGTATTACGAAGGTTTTTATTCAAGAAGATTTCAGTATTACTACACTTTTACACCCAACACCCGACACGTAGCGACACAAAACCCAGCCCTTTATAAATATTAAAATAATTTTGACCTTACCGAATGGTAATACAGTCCAATTACGATTGAATGCTGGTTACTGTACTACTGGTTAGTTGATATCTGGTCTGCCTTGGGGAGGGCGTAGGCTTTGGGGACATACGGAGGTTAAGTTCGATGAGCATGTTCGTCGCGAGCAAGTTCGTTGTTATTCGACGGGGAGGTTCAATGTGTAGAGTATGTTCAATGTCATTAGAGCGGTTAAATATCATTTAAATTAAAACAATCTATTATATACGATCTTCCATCATGGCCTGTTGCAGCGTTGGATCGCGAGGAGTGGAAGAAGAAAAGGGAGTCCTTTGCCCAGCAGTGGGACAGTAATGGCTTAAAATAAAATAAAATAAAATAATTATATACGAAATAATGGGAAAATTCATGCTCAAAGTAAAACTTAATTGATTTTGCATGTATACGAGACATCAATATACATATTATGGGGACTTTATGAAGGTTTAGTTTGTAGAACAGGTTTGTTTAAACCTAGAAATGCGAATTATGGAAAAAACTTCATTTGATTTGGTCCGTGCGTTTTCCGATAATTTTTGTAAGTATACTATTTATTTACTAGGTAATGTTTTTCTTGGTAATTAACAGCCAGTGATACCTAACTGATAACAACTTACAAAAAATGATCGGCAAATCACAGTTAACTTATAAGTACCTTATGCAAGAAATACAGCTAATTCCGCGCACCTACGAGTACATACTTGATTCAGTGTTGCTGTGATAACTTAGGCTGGCATAGTTTAAGTTACCGGCGGCCTGACTAGGTTTATAAGTGGCTCTTAGCCTGCGACACCAGAGACCGCCAATTGCACCGGTTTGCCGTTTCAGTCCAATCAACGTAAAACTTTAAAAATCTTCGCTAGCAAGCTCGCCATCCGCAACCCCCGTGTGTCATTGCAAAGGTATCCAGCTCCGTACCGAAATAATTTATGAATGTAGATCACCTTGGACGGGCTAATGTAATTACTTTGTTTATTATTTAGCATATTGTATTATACTTGCATTTCCTTGGTGGTGGGTGCCAGGTGGGTTTGATTAGTGGGTGGTGGTACTTCGCAAAGTATACTAATAATGGTGTAATCGCGTTGCCTTCCGTTGTTTTTAATATTTTTATTAAGTTCCGTTGTAATTCACTGGGAACTTCGTCAATGGGGCAACGGAAATTAATAATAATATTTACAATTTATCCCCGTTGTTTTTTTATATACAATATTGGCGGTGATCATGGGGTACCTACTGGGTGACGACACTTAAAACGATTTAAGGCCGGACTACACTAAGCACACTAAGTGAGACGAGCGGACAAGATATGTATTTTAAACAACTAATTGAACGTCGTTATTCCCACATTTCGTCTCCGCTCAGTTTTAGTAGAGACCACCAAGCGGAGATGTATAATATTATTTTGTTTGCGAAGAAACAAAGAAAGTTCGAAGCCGAGATTTGAGGTGTGCCTCGTAAGCTGGTGACGTCACGCAGCGGAGACGAGAAGAGATGAGAGCGGCGTGCAGTAGGCGGTGCCACTAGTGCATTCATCTCAACAAACATCCGCTCAATGCATGCAGGTCGGTTCTGCTCTAATCAGCACACTTCTCCGCTCCAGTATAGCCAGTACACATCTCACAGCTTCAGAACAATACATTTCTTTCCGGCCCCGGTGGGGGCACAGCGAGGGGCCTCGAGGCTTGGCCTCATTACCCCGGCGTCAACTCTAGGGGTGACGACCCCTCGGTCCTTGGGTTTTGTGGGAATATCACACAGCTTCGGTGGAGACACCCTAGCTAAAAATGTCACCTTTCATCTCCGCTACGGACCTCTTCGGACATCTCCGCTTTAGTTGAATCTAGGCCTTAGGCCCTAATAGACCAACGTGGCAGTTGGTAATCATCCAATTAGTAAATTAATAGTTTAGTTAATATAGCAAATAAAGTGTTATTGTCGCATGCATTTTAGATTTTCACATGGTTCTTTTTTTGAAGAAATGTTTGACCTACTACGTAAATAAAATACCGGGTGATAAATTAAAATAATAACACGATAGCAATTGATTTCCATACACTTTTTTCCCCAGCTAAACGTGTGAGAAATTAAAATCCACAGTTTTCCGTCCTGCATTTTAGTACGAAACAATAACAAAAACCAGTTGAGCAGGAAATTCACCGTTTTCGAGCAGGACTGGTGAAAAGGTAATTGCCGCCTTATGTAAACCACTTACCTTACCTTCTTGGATCAGTAAGACGGACTCTGCCTAATGCTATTTACATTTCTGCAGGCGTTACTTACCTTGGGACGACCTGCGAAGGACTGCAGACAGATGCTGGATGCGTCAAGCCGAAGACAGGGCGCCATGGCGCATATTAGGGGAGGCCTATGTCCAGGAGTGGACTTACATAGGCTGATGATGAAGGTAAAATGTGTCAATTTGAGACGATGCCATTATTATAGTGAAGCGTTTTATTTAGTGACATTCAGCCTTTGAACAGAAGGTAGTTTCAAAGCCCCCTATAAATTTCAAACAAAAGTCGATGCTTTTAAATCTGAGTTGGTTCAAAGAGGTTTCTTCAAGTGTCTAAAAATCCCATAAATAATGTATACAGGGCGTCCCACAGACATGCCACATAGAAGGAAGTACAGTAAAAAAACTTTGAATGCCGTTTTAATTGTTTAATCAAAATTACGTCTTCTTTCAGTAAAATTTTGTATCTATACTAATATTACAAAGAGGAAAGGTTTGATTTTTTGTTTTTGTTTGTATGTTTGTTTGTTTGTTTGTAACGAATAGGCTCCGAAACTACTGGACCGATTTGAAAAATTCTATCACCGTTAGTAAGCCTAAATTTCCGTGGTGAACATAGGCTATATTATATTTTCAAAAAAGTAAGGGATCCTTACTAAAACTCCAATAATGTAGCCAAAGGTTTCAATACCCGTGCGAAGCCGGGACGGTCCGCTAGTCTACAATATTTAAGGTACTTTCCCTATGAATGGCTATGGGAAGCCTTTTAATTGTTTTTACAATCAGAATGAAGTCTTCTTTTAGAAAAAAATTATATCTCCAATCTTTAAGGTACTTTCCCTTCATGTGGAATGTCAATGGGATGCCCTGTATAGAATTTACTTTACCATAAAATGTACAACTAATCACCGTGGAACTATGGCCGAAACCGATGACATCTTGATAGACGATTCTCGACCTTCCCCCACTTACCTTTAGGCTCTAAATTGCCTTTCAGCTGCTCGGCTTTAGCCTGTAACTTTGTCTGCATGTTTTCAGCGCCCTCTTTCATTTTGGCTAGTATACCTGTTAAAGGAAAAGAAAACATTAAATTATGTACATAATAACTGCTCATGTTGAGAGGATTATCCAGCATAATTTTAATTTAATTATATCAGGAATATTTTTATTTGTCTCTTCATAATTAGGTAGATTTGCAACGTACTTGCTCAGCTATTTCCGTTGTTAATAAAAAAATGGCCAATTCACACAGCATTATCTCGCCTCAAAGTAAACTTGTGTTATATGTACTAGATAACTGATATACATAATACTTTACTAGATAGATAGACATTTTAAAGTATACATAGAAAACATTTTTCTGGATGTTTTCGGAACAAATATCTGACGATATCAGAAATATTTTGTCCCAAAGCGGGAAAAGAACCCGCAATCTCCTGCGTCCCAGGCAGACCTTTGTTCGCCGCGCTAAATCAGCCATCAATTGTTTCTGTCGTTGTCTATTAAGATTTTTAATTGATTTTAAAACGACTTCGAAACAAGAAAAATATATTTATTTATTTATTTGTTCGGCTGAATATGTGTATTTTGTTGAGTTTCTCCGTTATTTATGAAAGAAGAACAAAATGCTGGAATTGTTAACACAAAGTTAACTTACTGTTCTTATTTATTTAAAACGTTTAGTTTAGATGTAAGTTTTTTCACAATTTATAATACAACACGTATTGTTTTAATAAGTAAGAGCCACATAATAGCAATGTGACTAAGCTCGACAAATAAAGATAATAAAAAATATCTTAGGTCGTAATATACCCACCATGTTTATCCTTCTCTTTCAGTATACGTTCCATATCTCCGGCCTTGTCTTTCACACGGCCAAAGAAATCTATCCAATGCAGGCGTGTAATGATACAAATTCATAAAAACACAGATTTCCTAGCAATTTTCCCTTTATATATTATTTTGGACTTACTAAAGCTCTGGGCTCGTACAAACAATTAGCTCAGTATTAGTTCACCTGATATCCGCTTGGTGGCGTCCGGACTCGCCGACTGCGTCAGTGCTGCCACCTTCATGTATTCACTGGTAATCAGGCCCGCCGCCTGCAAACATTCAAACATATGTTTTTGTTTGTCAAAGTTCTTTATTTAACAAATTTTTTTTTACAATCGTAAATTTACTAAATACACTGTTTAGAACCCAACTAAGTACAAAACCAATTAATTAATAACTCAACATGCGGAACGCCTTTAAAAGTTTTTTGATAAAAATTAAAACATATTGTTTCTGATTATTTTTGTTATTAAGTTCTCTTTTCAGTAGACCTTCGTCTTCTCACGATTCAACGTAGTATCAGCTGTGTAGTGATGATAAAAAACCTTTCAGTTTAATGTAATAAAACAGAATGTAAAACAATAAGAATACGATTTTTTTTTCTTCGTAGCAAAAATGCAGTACATCCGTTCAGCCGTCTAGGTGTACCGGTAACAGGTAATAATTAATTTTGAATTAATAACATTAGTAGAGATGTAATTTGTCTTAATTATTAATTTTATTTTAAGCCGTTATTGTCCCACTGCTGGGCAAAGGCCTCCCTTTTCTCCTTCCACTCCTCATTAGTTACTCTTATTATTAATGTTTAATAATAGGCATAAATAGCCAAAACGAACAATAGATTGGATCATCAAAAATGACCCTAAACCGCAGCGATCAACAAAATGGCGTCGTAGCGAGCTATACATTTCTAGATTTCCCAGCTGTGGGAGATTGTGGTTGATTGTTTACTCACCTCCAAGCTAGCTGGACTCATGGCGGAGTACTCCTCGCTGAGCAATTCCACGATCAGACCCTCGATGTCGAAGAACAGGATATGGCTCTCGGGGTCTGGAAGAAGAGTGTCATAAACAAAATAAATATTGCTGCACAATTGACGACCGATGTGGCGCGGTGGGCGAATGTCCGCCTGCGACGCAGGTGGGTTCGATTCCCGCCTTGGAACAATTGTGTGTACGATCTGCAGATATTTGTTCCGGGTGTTCTGGTCGTTTTCTATGTATTATAAAAAATGTCTATCTATGTAATGCATTGTATTATGTATATCAGTTATCTAGTACCCATAACACAAGCTCTGCTTACCATGGGGCTAGATAATGCTCTGTGAATTGTCCAGCATTATTTATTATTATTAATTCACACAGCATTATGTAGATCCAAGCTAATTATGGGTACTAGATAACTGCTATAGTAGTATATAATTAAGATAACATCTAACAAGAACTAACCCAAAAATTGGTGTTCCCTGACAGGATTTTTATGCATTGTGTACCTACTAAGATACGACACCTAAGAACTATTACCATTGCATGAAATCACAATCAATATAAATATAAACAATGAGCATGTTAAAAACTCGTTAATACTATAAAGTGGGTTACATACTAAAACATTATTTATTTTTGCTTTAAATTCCTAAAAAGGAAGTAAGACTTAAGGCTAAGAGTGTGTACCTGCAGGGTTGGATCTGAAGCCTTGGACGGTGAGCGGAGCCCTGCGGCTGCGCGCGGGCTCCGCTAGCGGCCCGAGATTGGAGGACCCGTGTGCGCCTCCCAATGCGGCCAGGCCTCGCGCAGTGGCCGCTCGCATCGCGTTTATGTTTCTATGGCGAAGGCCTCTGAAAGAGAAATACGAAAATTCAAAGGGAAAATACTTTACTTCCAGAAAATAAACGTATATATTGTATATACTGGCACTCATTACAGTATATTGTATTGTATTTATTTAACTCAGATAATAAAATCCATAGTAGGTATACATTCAATTAAATATTAAAACATTAATACATTGAATAAGATAAAATAGTATTAAATTAAAAATGAGTATAAATAAGAATGAGATTAAAATTAAATGAGATTAAAATTAAATTAGATTAGTTTCACAAATAAAATTACACCAAATTAAGTTCCAAAGTATACAAATTATCTTACAAAAAACTAAATAATAATTAAGACTAAATCACGTGCCGCTGTATCCACACGCTGGAGCAACACGTTGGACAAAATGTGTCCATATAGGGGACATACGCCCGGCCACAGTTTGTAGGATGCTGTTGTGACTCGCCCTCGTCCTGCTCATCAGGGATGCTGTTTTCTTCCGAATGACGGCTTGAAAGCCGTCAGTTCGATTCTGAGCAAACATCCCTGAGGCACTACAAAAACGGGGGAGTCTCAACAGCATCCTAGTATAACAAACCTAAAGAAATGCACCGCTGGGTTGGCCAGCCCTTGCAGGTCGCTGCCCGCCGTCACAGAGCCTCCCAGATCATCGGTGGAGGTTTCATCACACGCTGACAACACTTCCTCCGCAATCATACCTGGAATAAATATATATTAACCTTAGTTTAATATGTTCACTTTTTTTATTATATCAATTCAATTCATTTATTGCAAGAAATATGGTCATACATAATACAAGGTCTTAAACATTAGAATAGGTAGTGGCACATACTTCACCAAAACACATTGGCATGCAAACAATTTCTAAAACTAGGTTCCTACAATGTAATTTTAAAATGATTTAAATTAATAAGTTATATAATATTAACACGTCAATAATGTGCTATTTAATTTTTTAATTTAGGTCCATGAGTTCTTTGACACTATAGAAAGCTTTTCCAATGAGCCATAATTTTAACTTTTTTATAAATAATGTTAAAGGTAAATATCTAAGAATGAATATCTAAGTTTAATATGTAGTTGGCGTAAGGCACTGCAATCGCACTCTGCACGACGCATTCGAGGCAAATCCTGAAGGTAGATTTACCTGAAGGTGACGTAATTTCAAGAAAATTCAAGATTTTGGTGACTTCTGCTTTTAAAAGTTAATGAGCTAGCAGTTGCAAGCTATTTGCTATGAACCATAAAAACAATTACAAATAACTTGTCGTTTTGGATATACTAACATAGGATAAAAAAAATACTAACATGCTACAAAACTAAATTTAATATTTATGCCGTCTGAAATAAATTATTTTTAGTATTCTTTACCATGTAACCACCTTCCGTCTAATGGCCGCCATTTTATGGACAAGATGGCGCGAGGCTAGGGTCACGCATTACCACCATCATGGCTGACGTCATTAGTCTTCCTTACCGTGTAATACTCTGTCCAGATGTCCAGTCTCCATCTGCCACACATGCACTGTGCCGTCGCTACAGCCCACCACAATGAAGTCGTCTGCCGGCCGCCATTTTATGGACAAGATGGCGCGAGGCTAGGGTCACGCATTACCACCATCATGGCTGACGTCATTAGTCTTCTTTACCGTGTAACACTCTGTCCAGATGTCCAGTCTCCATCTGCCACACATGCACTGTGCCGTCGCTACAGCCCACCACAATGAAGTCGTCTGCCGGCCGCCATTTTATGGACAAGATGGCGCGAGGCTAGGGTCACGCATTACCACCATCATGGCTGACGTCATTAGTCTTCTTTACCGTGTAACACTCTGTCCAGATGTCCAGTCTCCATCTGCCACACATGCACTGTGCCGTCGCTACAGCCCACCACCATGAAGTCGTCTGCCGGCCGCCATTTTATGGACAAGATGGCGCGAGGCTAGGGTCACGCATTACCACCATCATGGCTGACGTCATTAGTCTTCCTTACCGTGTAACACTCTGTACAGATGTCCAGTCTCCATCTGCCACACATGTACTGTGCCGTCGCTACAGCCCACCACCATGAAGTCGTCTGCCGGCCGCCATTTTATGGACACCACGGGGAAAAGATGGCGCGAGGCTAGAGTCACGCATTACCACCATCATGGCTGACGTCATTAGTCTTCCTTACCGTGTAACACTCTGTCCAGATGTCCAGTCTCCGTCTGCCACACATGCACTGTGCCGTCGCTAAAGCCCACCACCATGAAGTCGTCTGCCGGCCGCCATTTTATGGACAAGATGGCGCGAGGCTAGGGTCACGCATTACCACCATCATGGTTGACGTCATTAGTCTTCCTTACCGTGTAACACTCTGTCCAGATGTCCAGTCTCCATCTGCCACACATGCACTGTGCCGTCGCTACAGCCCACCACCATGAAGTCGTCTGCCGGCCGCCATTTTATGGACACCACGGGGAAAAGATGGCGCGAGGCTAGAGTCACGCATTACCACCATCATGGCTGACGTCATTAGTCTTCCTTACCGTGTAACACTCTGTCCAGATGTCCAGTCTCCGTCTGCCACACATGCACTGTGCCGTCGCTAAAGCCCACCACCATGAAGTCGTCTGCCGGCCGCCATTTTATGGACAAGATGGCGCGAGGCTAGGGTCACGCATTACCACCATCATGGCTGACGTCATTAGTCTTCTTTACCGTGTAACACTCTGTCCAGATGTCCAGTCTCCATCTGCCACACATGCACTGTGCCGTCGCTACAGCCCACCACCATGAAGTCGTCTGCCGGCCGCCATTTTATGGACACCACGGGGAAAAGATGGCGCGAGGCTAGAGTCACGCATTACCACCATCATGGCTGACGTCATTAGTCTTCCTTACCGTGTAACACTCTGTCCAGATGTCCAGTCTCCGTCTGCCACACATGCACTGTGCCGTCGCTAAAGCCCACCACCATGAAGTCGTCTGCCGGCCGCCATTTTATGGACAAGATGGCGCGAGGCTAGGGTCACGCATTACCACCATCATGGCTGACGTCATTAGTCTTCCTTACCGTGTAACACTCTGTCCAGATGTCCAGTCTCCATCTGCCACACATGCACTGTGCCGTCGCTACAGCCCACCACAATGAAGTCGTCTGCCGGCCGCCATTTTATGGACAAGATGGCGCGAGGCTAGGGTCACGCATTACCACCATCATGGCTGACGTCATTAGTCTTCTTTACCGTGTAACACTCTGTCCAGATGTCCAGTCTCCATCTGCCACACATGCACTGTGCCGTCGCTACAGCCCACCACCATGAAGTCGTCTGCCGGCCGCCATTTTATGGACAAGATGGCGCGAGGCTAGGGTCACGCATTACCACCATCATGGCTGACGTCATTAGTCTTCCTTACCGTGTAACACTCTGTACAGATGTCCAGTCTCCATCTGCCACACATGTACTGTGCCGTCGCTACAGCCCACCACCATGAAGTCGTCTGCCGGCCGCCATTTTATGGACACCACGGGGAAAAGATGGCGCGAGGCTAGAGTCACGCATTACCACCATCATGGCTGACGTCATTAGTCTTCCTTACCGTGTAACACTCTGTCCAGATGTCCAGTCTCCATCTGCCACACATGCACTGTGCCGTCGCTAAAGCCCACCACCATGAAGTCGTCTGCCGGCCGCCATTTTATGGACAAGATGGCGCGAGGCTAGGGTCACGCATTACCACCATCATGGTTGACGTCATTAGTCTTCCTTACCGTGTAACACTCTGTCCAGATGTCCAGTCTCCATCTGCCACACATGCACTGTGCCGTCGCTACAGCCCACCACCATGAAGTCGTCTGCCGGCCGCCATTTTATGGACACCACGGGGAAAAGATGGCGCGAGGCTAGAGTCACGCATTACCACCATCATGGCTGACGTCATTAGTCTTCCTTACCGTGTAACACTCTGTCCAGATGTCCAGTCTCCGTCTGCCACACATGCACTGTGCCGTCGCTAAAGCCCACCACCATGAAGTCGTCTGCCGGCCGCCATTTTATGGACAAGATGGCGCGAGGCTAGGGTCACGCATTACCACCATCATGGCTGACGTCATTAGTCTTCTTTACCGTGTAACACTCTGTCCAGATGTCCAGTCTCCATCTGCCACACATGCACTGTGCCGTCGCTACAGCCCACCACCATGAAGTCGTCTGCCGGCCGCCATTTTATGGACACCACGGGGAAAAGATGGCGCGAGGCTAGAGTCACGCATTACCACCATCATGGCTGACGTCATTAGTCTTCCTTACCGTGTAACACTCTGTCCAGATGTCCAGTCTCCGTCTGCCACACATGCACTGTGCCGTCGCTAAAGCCCACCACCATGAAGTCGTCTGCCGGCCGCCATTTTATGGACAAGATGGCGCGAGGCTAGGGTCACGCATTACCACCATCATGGCTGACGTCATTAGTCTTCCTTACCGTGTAACACTCTGTCCAGATGTCCAGTCTCCATCTGCCACACATGCACTGTGCCGTCGCTACAGCCCACCACCATGAAGTCGTCTGCCGGCCGCCATTTTATGGACACCACGGGGAAAAGATGGCGCGAGGCTAGAGTCACGCATTACCACCATCATGGCTGACGTCATTAGTCTTCCTTACCGTGTAACACTCTGTCCAGATGTCCAGTCTCCATCTGCCACACATGCACTGTGCCGTCGCTACAGCCCACCACCATGAAGTCGTCTGCCGGCCGCCATTTTATGGACACCACGGGGAAAAGATGGCGCGAGGCTAGGGTCACGCATTTACGCTCTGTCAGGCCTGGAAATATAAACAAAAGTATAAGTACTCTGTAAGGCAAGCTAAATAAATAAAAGAACACGAAAGCACATAATAAAGTTATGGTTAGTCATGTCTTGATGATGATTTTAGGTGAATTTTAAGTAGTCATGGTAACTTTATTTCTGGGCTGGTTTGGTTATGAAGGTATCCCCACCCCGAATGTCTTGGGTGGGGAATAATACCCACGCTGGACTTGCTTAAACTCGTTGTGCCCACAACTAGGCTACACAAGGTAAATGTATCTTTTAAAGTGCAATGTACATACGCTTCTACAACCAAACTCCAAGCGAGTTGCAAAACTTATCAATAAATAATTTCAAACAAATCCTTTGTTAAAAGGCTTACTACACAATATCAGATTATCTAGAATTCTAGACGATAAAAAAGCTTGGGAGGAGTTTTGCCCTAACTCGAAAACTAACAATCTAACAAGACGACCGATGTGGCGCGGTGGGCGAAGGTCCGCCTGCGACGCAGGAGGTTGCGAGGTTCCGATTCCCGCCTCGGAACAATTGTGTGTACGGTTTGCAGATATTTGTTCCGGGTGTTCTGGTCGTTTTCTATGTATGATAAAAAAATATCTCTCTATGTAATGTATTGTATTATGTATATCAGTTATCTGGTACCCATAACACAAGCTCTGCTTTACTTGGGACTAGATAATGATGTGGGAATTGTCCAGCATTATTTATTTATTTAAGGTAAAGGTTTGTTGCGAATAAAAATCTTCAAGTAAATAAAAAAAATTAAAGTTTATTCTTTTTTTCTATTTTTACTTATTTAATTAGAATTTTGAGATGTGTCCAAGGGTCATGTAAGGTCTAAAGCAAATAAAGAACTGATGTTACTATATTTATTTTTAAAAATAATGCTGGACAATACACACAGCATTATCTAGCCCCATGATAAGCAGAGCTTGTGTTATGGGTACTAGATAACTGATATACATAATACAATTACATAGATAGATATTTTTTATTATACATAGAAAACGACCAGAACACCCGGAACAAATATCTGCAGATGATACACACAATTGTTCCGAGGCGGGAATCGAACCCGCAACCTCCTGCGTCGCAGGCGGACCTTCGTCCACTGCGCTACATCGGTCCTCGATGTTTGATTTATCATGCAGGGGGTAATGCCATAAGGCAATGACCTACGCCCAAAGATGTATATTTAGTTGCCAGCCATTTTGAATTCAAGCTTGGTCATTCAACTATTGTTTTGTGAAACATAAGCCCTTGTAAGCGCGCTTTATTTTTTATTTATTTATTTACCAATTTAAAGATATTGTTACATAAAAAAGCTTAAAAATAACACGATGGAAACCACAAAGGTTTGTATAGTCTAGTAGGTTTGTATATCTATCCTTGGTACACCCCCTGCCTTTCTTTAATTCACACAATTCTTTCCATCCAAAGGTTGCCTGGAAGAGATCGCTTCTAAGCGATAAGGCCGCCCATTGTACTTGTCACATGTAATATCTTTCATAATGTTCTGTATCTGGTGTACAATAAAGTATTTTTGTATTGTATTGTATTGTATTGTATTGTATAGATGTGTTATTAGTTGAGAGTCAGCTGAATAAAATCTCTTAGATTTAACAATAAAATTATTTATTAGGGGCGTTTATTAATAACATAAGGCGTTTAGGGGTAGATAGGGGATCAACCCAAACCTCACACAATCTCACGTGGGGGAGAGGGTGGTCTGGACAAATCTCACGTAATTTATTTGTAACGTATATTAGTAGTTCTTATTTAACAGTGCTGAAATCACACGGTATGTGTTTTCTACAAGTGACTAATATGCGTAAATCCACACTAGCGCAGCGGCTGAGAAAATACAGATCTGTGTGACTCAGCACAGCCGTAATATTATTCGAACGAAACGCATGTGCGGCGCAACACAACCGCTGTGTAGAGCGGCAGCACGAATCTTTTAGGTCAAAAAAAGATCGCAGTCGTCGAAAAAAAATCGCAGTCAAAGTGTTAAGTATTTAATTGTTCAATTTTTGTGTGATTCTATACTGTTCTTAATCATCTTTAATACTAATCCTAACAATTCTTAAATAAACAAAATTACGAGCGAATTGTTTTTTAAATACATTATACCCAACGCAATCAAGCACAGATTAACATGAAATGTACCTAAGGAAAGAGCAAGCTAGCCTTATCTACACCAAATATGTAATACAATGTAAGTTCCTTATTACTAATTAAATAATATAAATAAATATCTCTGAGAATCATCATCATCATCAGCCTATATTAGTCCACTGCTTGACGCCCTGGTTTCAGCTTGACGCATCCAGCTTCTACCTGCAGTCTTTCGCAGGTCGTCATCCCACCTGGTGGGAGGACGTCCTACACTACGTTTACCGAGTCGTGGTCTCCACTCAAGAACACGTTTGCCCCATCGGCCGTCGGTTCTTCGTGAGATATGGCCGGCCCACTGCCACTTCAGCTTGCTAATTCTCAGAGCTGTGTCGATAACTTTGGTTCTCTGTCGGATGTATTCGTTGCGAATCCTATCCTTCAGAGAAACTCCGAGAATAGCTCTTGAAAAAAAACATATTTGCTTAAAAAATTAGCGTTTTCAGGGAGGGGTCGAGCGAAATGTCACGAGATCTCACCGAGGGGAGAGGGGGGTCGAAAAGGCGCTACAATTACCAAACGTAATTGGTGGATGCTTTATGCGTTAACTGAATACGAAAACTGTTCTTCTACTCGTATATTATTGAAACTTACTTAGCAGTGTAACACTGTGGTCCGAAGCGACGGAGCAAATGCACTTCTGGATTCGGGGCTGTAACAAGAATTCTCATCAAAGACTAGGTATATGGTGTTGTACCACTCGCCTGTCCAGTGCCCTGATTCCTGGTTCTGGTTGTTCCCTTGAGATTCCCCAGCTTCAGTTAGGATCAGCTTATTTCAAAAATTAAACAAGGATTCAATCACATTTAGAGATTTATTGATTCCAAGTTAGCTTCTATTACAATATTTTATGTATAGTAGCCGCCTTAGTTACTAAGTTTCTTGGATGATGACTTAGATAAACAAAAAATGGTTCTGATAGTGGTTCAGAGCCGTGCGTTCTCGTTAGCGCGTTCTAGCGCTCGTCCACTTTTACTAACGACATCTAGTTATGTTTTTGTGAAACTTGTAGTTCCACATTTCGCCGTTAGACATATGGTCTCCAGGTATATAGTATACTATGGGGCTTCGTACACGTTTCTATGGAAATATTCAAAGTTATTTCTATTCATGGGAAATGACTTTTTAAGTCATATTGTACCCATAACACTCATAACGCTCTGCTTAGCTTAAATGATATCAGTCACCCATAACACAAGCTATACTTAGCTTGGGGCTAGATAATGCTGTGAGGATTGTCCAGCATTATTTATTTTATTTATAAGATACCAAGAATGTATCTTGTGTCAGAGGTCACAAGGTCCTCTTTGCATCGCACAGTCAGTACTCACACTACAGTTGCTCGGCGGCACGATCAGCTGAGTGATCTCCCCGGCGTGCACGCAGAACCGGTGCAGCAGCACTCCTGAGAACAGGTCCCAGAGGCACACTGCGAAGTCTATGCCACCTGATACTAGATGTGCTTTGTCGTATCTGTTGAACAAACCAAATGAAAGTAGATATATATTGATGCTGATTATGATCTTCTTTAGCCGAATTACGACTACGGTAGCCGTCTCCACGGAGCGGAGGCTTTAAGCAAGGGATAGGATCAGCCATACAGCCAACGGCATAAATTGATTTCAAACACCCGCAAAAAACATAGCTCTAGTCTAGAAGGTGCGACCATTGAGTGAACCAATTACTTAAGGGTCCGGCGACCCTCGCTTGCAAAAATCGCTCTGAATATCGCTGTCCCTGTTTAACCCTTGCGCCGCGCCCCGTACGTGCGGGATAGCAATATTAGCCGTTTAAAATTTGGTTTGTTCCGTAATACCAAAAATTATGACTGAAAACTTTTTGTATTCTTCACAAAGTATTGTTATTCTGTAACTAGACAATATAAGCTATGTTCCTTAATAAATGAAACCAAAGATATTGATGTTTTTAATATGAAACAAATAGCAAGAAAACTTGTCAATTTTCGCATAAAAATGTGCAAAATGCGATTGGCGTTTATTTAATTTTAGGTAAGTATTTTGAAAAAAATAAAACTATTTAGGAACCTAGATAAATACTATTCAAATACAAATAATATAATATTATACTGGAAATATGCTTGAATTGGAAATAATTTTGGTATTACGTTTGTATGAAGAATTCGTCCCTCCGGAGGCCTCTTAAGATTTATTTATTTATTGATAAAATATTTACAATGCCTTTACAGTTGGACACCAAAGCGACAAAGATATAAAAAAAAACTTAAACATAAAATACACTAACTAAAAACAAAAATTCATAAGATGCGCCAACACGCTACTAACTACCACTTAATATTAAACTTAAAATAAACCTATTTACATATTTCTATGTGTCTATCCAAAAATTTTACATCCGCATCCCTAAAGATAATAAGGGTCATGAAATGATTTCTTAATAACTTCTTAATGGGGGATAGATCCACGACCAATTTGCCCGCTGTACACATTGGGTCACGGTGTGGGGTCAACGTGTTGGGCCAAAATATTAAATTCCAAAGATCACTGTTTACACATTGGCGTAGTTATTGATGGACGGAGCGCGCCAATATCCTTTGATCTGTGCACAAAAACCGACACTATTTGTTTGGCGGGCCAGTGTCGTTCGCCAATTACCAACATAAGCTAAGTAGATCTCAAGACCAGACTCTATGACGAGACGACATTGTACACACATTGACCAAATACCTTGGCTTAAGGGTCCGGCGACCCTCGCTTGCAAAAATCGCTCTGAATATCGCTGTCCCTGTTTAACCCTTGCGCCGCGCCCCGTGCGTGCGCGATAGCAATATTAGCCGTTCAAAATATGGTTTGTTCCGTAATACCAAAAATTATGACTGTAAACTTTTTGTATTCTTCACAAAGTATTGTTATTCTGTAACTAGACAATATAAGCTATGTTCCTTAATAAATAAAACGTAAGATATTGATGTTTTTAATACGAAACAAATAGCAAGAAAACTTGTCCATTTTCGCATAAAAATGTGCAAAATGAGATTGGCTTTCATTTCATTTTAGGTAAGTATTTCGAAAAAAAACTATTTGGGAACGTAGATAAATACTATTTAAATACGAATAATGCAATATTATAGTGGAAATATGCTTGAATTAGAAATAATTTTGGTATTACGTTTGAATAAAGAATTCGTCCCTCCGGAGGCCTTAACGCACCTTGGGCCACCACTGTGTACATCCTTTAGCTGAGTCGATCGACTTACACTTTAGCCAATACAACAAAGATCGCTACAAACAAAGTAATATCATTACCTTGGATGGACATGATGAGGGTAGATCAGACAGTTGACTCTTCCATTGTGACCCATGAGTAGCTGGTGTGGCGGCCAGTCTAGAACAAAAAGAAGATTGAATTGACATGCCCGTTCTAAGGAACAATTTATAAATTTAAAACACGACGCCTGGAAGGGTTGGGGGCTTACTTTGAAACACGCAATGTGACGTTTCGGACGGATCGCACGAAATGTGGGTGCGGTATAAAAGATCCTTTTTTCAGACACGATGTGTACAAAACAAATCAATAAAATTATACATTATCATCATCAGGCTATAGCAGTCATAGACCTGCCCCAATGAGCGCCATAGCGCCCTGTCTTCAGCTTGCCGCATCCAGCATCTACCTGCAGTCTTTCATAGGTCGTCATCCCACCTGGTCGGAGGGCGTCGTACACTACGTTTACCGAGTCGTGGTCTCCACTCAAGAACACATTTGCCCCAACGGCCGTTGGACTGAATATTTATGGCTATGAAATAAAGCATTAGGAACCTATCTATCTAATATCATAAGCCATTTTAAAAATTCAAATATTAATAAAATATAAATAATAATCAAATATTAATAATTTAATATTAGTACATTTTTGTACTGTGTAACTTTAAGGAACTTAAAAACATTTGCATTTCATTCTACGCGAAGACCTTGACGCTACCTAATCAAACACAAGATTTATCTTTTTTTGATTTATTTTTATGGCTTTTGTTATTACTTACATAAACTCGTGCATAAGCTCTCGCTCTCGGGGGCCGCTGGTTCAAGTCCCGCCGAAAACGAAAAATTATGGAAAAACTATTTATTTATTTATTTGTTGAGCTAGTACAGAAAATTTATACAATTGATAATACTTTCAATAACTGCTTAACTTGGGGCTTGATGACGCTGTATGGGCTGACCACACTTATCGTATCTATTTAACCAAATTTTGATTTCAAAAGAATTAATAAATCTTACATATTTTATTATAGTACTAGCTGCTCCCCGCGGCTTCGCCCCCGTGGAAATATATGTGTCAAATTGTTTAAATGATAAAAAGTCTAATCCTATGTTAGACTCCTGGTTCTAAGCTACCTCTCCACCAATTTTCAGCTAAATCGGTCCAGCCGTTCTCGAGTTATAAGTGTTGTAACAAACACGACTTTCTTTTATATATATAGAATATTGTTTGAATCTGTCAAACAATAATATAAAATATATGTAAGTAAGTAATATATCTGGAGAGGTAGCTTAGAACCAGGAGTCTAACATAGGATACTTTTTATCATTTAAACAATTTGACACATAGATTTCCACGGGGGCGAAGCCGCGGGGAGCAGCTAGTTTCAATTAAATGAAGCGTGCAATAATATAATAACTAATTGTTTTCACAATCCTACTAATATTATAAACGCGAAAGTTAATAAGTATGGATGGATGGATGTTTGTAACTCTTTAACGTAAAAACTACTGAATGGATTTTAATGAAACTTTACAAAAATATAGCTTATACATCAGAATAACACATAGGCTACACTTTATAAAGATATATTGTATATTATCCAAAATATCTATCACCACGCGGGTGAAACCGCGGGGCGCAGCTAGTAAAAAATAAACAGGTATGCTTGTGATCTATTGCTAATCGAACATATGTTTTTTTACAATAACAGGAAAACACAGTATTTTCCTTATACAATAGGCAAATTAATTTTCCTTCCTCAATCAATTCGCAAGCTGAGATTCCCGAGACCAGACCTGAGTTTTGTTCTTGATAGGTAACAAATTATATGTACTAGCATGACGAATCAAAACATTTTTTTTTCCTTCATCTATGGTACTCTCATCCTGAAAGTCCCTGCTCACTCTACCTCTTTCTATGACAAATCATTCACTGTACAAGCCACCCGTCTATGGAATGCTCTCCCTCTGGACATCAGATGTGCAAAATCACTCCCTATCTTCAAAAAACTGCTGCATCAGCATTATTTATCCATATGAAATATTGATAGCCTTATGTCTATGTAAGTTTATTATAATGTTTGTAATGTAGGTATTTAGTGTATTTGTTACCAATTATTTATTAAAGTGCCACCGTCTATATTGTTCGTTCATGTCCAGTCCATCCCAAGGTTGCCTGGAAGAGATCGCTCTCAGCGATAAGGCCGCCCTTTATACCTTTATTCTATGTTTTTATCTCTGTATTATTTTCTGTTTTGTGTGGTGTAATAAAGTGTTATCTATCTATCTATCTATCTACTAGTAATTCAGAAATTCTGCGAACAGAAAACTTCGCAAGCACATCCTCTGTGGCGCGGTGGGCGGTAGGTCCGCTTGCGACGAGGTTGCGGGTTAGATTCCCGCCTCGGGACAATTGTGTGTACGATCTGCAGATATTATAGATTTTTATTCAACTGTTTTATTATTGTTTGTTTTCCTGTGTAATGTATAATTGTTATATATTGTATGTGCGTGTGTGTCTGAATTTGCTAATAAAGAATTTATCTACCTATTCGACGACCGATGTGGCGCGGTGAGCAAAGATCAGCCTGCAACGCAAGAGGTTGCGGGTTCGATTCCCGCCTCGGAACAATTGTGTACGATCTGCAGATATTTGTTCCGGGTGTTCTGGTCGTTTTCTATGTATAATAAAAAATATCTATCTATGTAATGTATTGTATTATGTATATCAGTTATCTAGTACCCATAACACAAGCTCTGCTTACCATGGGGAGATAATGCTGTGTGGATTGTCCAGCATTATTAATATGAATAATTAATCTTCTTATTTCTTATCGTATTTAAGTTATATTTGAGGTCTGCATTTTACGTATATACAAACACCGGTTTTCCTTGTTTACGTGATTTATTGTCGGGACCCCATCTTATAAGAGAATCCTAATAAATATACAAGCAAAAGTGGCCATTGAACCGTTTGGTGTATCCAAATAAATTTTTATAATTTCTTTGCAAAGGTTGATGCTTATCAGCAACAGAATCCATTTTGGTTCAATAAACAGTGTATATTTATTTTAAATTCCGTTCATCATCATCGGAATATAGCAGTCCACAGCTGGACATAGGCCTCCCCCAGTGAGCGCCATAGCGCCCTGTCTTCAGCTTGCCGCATCCAGCATCTACCTCCAGTCTTTCGCAGGTCGTCATCCCACCTGGTCGGAGGGCGTGCTACGTCGTTTACCGAGTCGTGGTGTCCACTCAAGAACACGTTTGCCCCAGCGGCCGTCGGTTCTTCGCGAGATATGCCAAATTCGGTTCGATTTCCGTCAAAAGTAAAAAATATAAAAAAAAACTATACAATATATCATAAAACTAATTATGCAGGCAATTCTTTTATTCCTAGAGAAAGGTTGCACAACGAACAATTTTCTGAATGTGACATATTTTTGCTCTCCATGAATAACTTTAAAAAACAAGTTTCTCTCTTAGGTTAATTTGCTTTATATAATATGTATGTATATGTATATATTTGTATCATTCATGCATGATTTGTCTATTTTGATTTGTTGTTTTATTAGTTTTCCAAATTAGCGTCTGTAACGTTGTTGTGTTTTTTTTATATAATGTTTCTATTAGTGGCATCTTGATTGGTTTATACAAAAATATATTACTGTTAATATTAAGAATATTGTAAACTGTTTGTGCCTTAATAAATGAAAAATAAATAAATAAAATAAATATGCAGCTATTGTTTTCTTATAAATTAAGGGTATGGCTCGTTTCATGACTTTTCTCTAACTCTAATGGTTTCGGACTTGGCCATCACCGCCCTTCTCAAAAAACCCTGTACAATAGAAGGCAACATCATTGGAGCTATAGAAACCTAGATTATTCCTAAAAAAAAAAAAAACAAATTGCGGCATTTCACCTTGAATGAAAAAAAATTTACTATGAGTCACAATTTATAGCCCTATTGTACTTTTTTAATAGTTTTCAGTACAATAAAGTGTTAATTCATTAATGTAAATAAAGAAATAATGCTGGACAATTCACACAGCATTATCTAGCCCCATGGTAAGCAGAGCTTGTGTTATAGGTACTAGATAACTGATATACATAATACAATATATAACATAGATAGATATTTTTTATTATACATAGAAAACGACCAGAACACCCGGAACAAATATCTGCAGATCGTACACACAATTGTTCCGAGGCGGGAATCGAACCCGCAACCTCCTGCGTCGCAGGCGGACCTTCGCCCACCGCGCCACATCGGTCGATATAACACCTAAATTATGGCATACACAAGATTCCAATAACTGGTTGTCTCAGTATTCCGAGTTAGACCTTAATTTTTAGCAATAATGACTGGGCTATATTCATTCGTATAACGTTGGTAACATTACTCATAAGAAATCGCGCGCAAAGCTACGGCCAAAAGCTAGCATTAGTAAAGATTTATACATGGGGATGAAAACAAGAAAAACCACTAGCTGTAACGGTATGATAATATTATTCAATTCAATTTCAATTCAAATTCTTTCAGACAACAAAGGTCCATAAAAACACATACACAAAATTACAAAAGAAAAATACAATTACAACGAAGAATATAAAACCAAAATATCTAAATCTAGATTATGATGCCTATTATAACCACCTTACTTCATCATCATCATCATCATAAGCCTATGAGCTGGACACAGGCCTCCCTTTTGATTTTACAGATACCGATCAAAAGGCTCAATTGTTGATTGAGCCTTTTGATCGGTATGGTTAAATAAGCTGGATTTTTTTTTACAATCTGGCGGGCTCGATTCCTGGTTCAGACAGGCGATTATTCAAAAATCTTTGAACGCAGTTTAAATTGATTTTAAAATCAAAATGAAGTCTTCTTTCAGTAAAATGTTCTATCTACAATATTTAACCCTTAGTTACTCGCGCATAAAAATATACATAAGTACTCGCGTGGCGTGTTTTCCACCCCAATTATAGAATTAGAAAAAAACTACCAAATATATACAAAATCAGACTTTTATTTATGATGAAGATTTAAATATTAGCGTTGTCAACTCGAAACTCCAATAACTAGAGACGATCGAAAAGTCGCTGGGTTGTTAAATACCCCACGCGAGTAATTAAGGGCTAAGGTACTTTCCCTCCATGTGGCATGGCTGTGGGACGCCCTGTATATGGGTGACAAAGGAGTAGATAGTCTGGTTTTTCAAGTCGTAAGCCTTTATTCTTATACTAGCGGTCCGCCCCGGCTCCGGCCGAGTGGACATTTGTTTCATAAACATATTGCGAAAAACGTACAGTAAATGTATCTTTATTCACGAAAAGTCTTTTCAGTTTTCGGGTTAATATTTAGTTAATATTTTCATTTTCTGAAATGAAATCTTCCTAAGGCACTCACGAATAACGGTTTTCTATCAGTAAAATATTTTTTTTAATCACTAGATCCAGAGATCTCTACAACATCACAAACTTTACCTCTTTATAATATTAGTATACAGATATAAATTTTTCAAATGAATTTTCAAAAATCCATGCGAACACAAACAAACATTATCAGTATAACTTCCTAAGCTAAACCAATCTATAACATAAACATAACAAATCTTGGACCCATTTTCCTTATCCGTTCCTTTAAAAGCCACATACGAACCCAACGGGTCATCACAACACATTCAACTGTCTTAAAGAACCGACCTAACCTTCAAAAAACAAAATGGCCGCCTACAAAGCTTTCTTCATCATTCTGCTGGTTGCTGCAGCCATGGTGGTTGACGTCACCGAGGCTGCTTCCAGGGTTGGACCTTGCGATCAGGTGAGAAATCCATTTTATGGTTCAGAAGAGACTAACAGACATCACAGAATTTTGTCAAGTACTGGCCCTCACTTCCCTCCAATAGATCTACTTTACCCACCCCATTGAGTAGAGTCAAAATCGGAGCTCATAGAATTTGGTTCCGTTGTATCCTCACCTCCCAACAAAGGTTTTTACCTAGCCCATTGAGAGAATTAAGGTAACAGCTGATGCCATATAATTTGATTCTGTTCTGACTTCCAGCTTTTATATAGCTATTCTAGTTCTGAAGGTTCTCTGAAGGTTTTTGTACCTTGAGTAGAGGTAACGAGAGTCCCGTAGAATTGAGTTGACGACATTCAACACTTACACACTATAATTCTTTCACTCCTATAGAAAACCAGTAATCTGCCGACAACTATGAACCTAACACCCTTGCATTATAAATAAATAAATAATGCTGGACAATTCACACAGCATTATCTAGCCCCATGGTAAGCAGAGCTTGTGTTATGGGTACTATGATGAGGTACTTTGCTCAAAACTAACAAAAAAATAAGTTACTTGGAGCAGACTGGCTTTGGATAGAGAAGCATGGAAGGACCGGAACCTGGAGGCTTTCACCACTCTAAGTGGTCCTTCCACATAGTTGTAGTATTAATTTAGTGAATAGAGATGTAAATAATTTTTGTGGAAGTAAATATAGCTTACTAGCTGACCCCGCGAACTTCGTTCAGCCTTAGTGGCAATAAAAAATGGATAAAAAGTATCCTATGTCCGTCTCGTGGTTCTAAGCTACCTCCCGACCAATTTTCAGGCGTTCTTGAGTTATTGAGTTATTTTCTATACTAATATTATAAACAGGAAAGGTTTGGTTTTTTTGTTTGTTTGTTTGTATCGAATAGGCTCCGAAACTATAGGACCGATTTGAAAAATTCTTTCACCGCACCGTTGGGAAGCTACACTATCCGCGGTGAACATAGGCTATATTATATTTTCAAAAAAGTTAGGGATACGTACTAAAAAACCGTGCGAAGCCGGGAAGGTCTGCTAGTAACTAATAAATAATAATTAATTATTTTCAGGTCTGCTCCCGCATCAACCCCGAGAAGGACGAATGCTGCCGCGCCCATGGACACAGAGGACACTCCCACTGCTCTAGAGGACAGATGTACTGTCGCTAGTACACCACTTGACACCTTACTACCTGCACTCAAGGCTCTATTTCCAGTGGCAAAGGTTATATAGGCTATAGGTTGCTATGTGATATGGATAAAATTGATTAATGTTTTAACGATTCGGATATCTTCTAATAAACTTTTGAAAAATATACTTTGTTTTGTTTCGCCCCTATAGTAGGAAGGTAGTTAGAATCCCTAAAGTAGAAACGAAATACGATAGGATGACAGGTAATACACAAACCAGTAGGATCGCGAAAAAGAGATAGCTTAGTCTAATTTGTTTCTTTTTACACTTCCTGTATCTGTTCCATCGCCTCTCCATCATTTATTTCGGACAATTTCGATCTATAGTGTTAGTAGCACACACAAAAACCATACTATTTCATCTATACTAATATTATAAAGAGGAAATGTTAGATTTTTTGTTTGTTGGTTTGTATTGAATAAGCTCCGAAGCTACTGGACCGATTTGAAAAATTCTTTCACTGTTGGGAAGCTACACTATCCCCGGTGAACATAGGCTATATTATATTTTCAAAATAGTTAGGAATCCGTACTAAAACCGTGAAGACGAAAGAAGCCCCGAAGCCGGGAAGGTCCGCTGGTTTCTTCATATTTCTAAATATCTGTGATGACTACATGAGTGGATACAGATTCTAAATGGTCCTTACCTAATATTAAGGATCTAGGATCGTAAGTGTGTGTCTTTGTATATTGTTGTTTTTGCGTATTTGTGCGTGGGTGAAGTGGACCCAAGGACACCGGTTATAAAAGATCATAATATTAAAGAAAACAGTACGCTTGAGTCACAAAAGGGTCCCTGTGTTACCAGGATGTGAGTTCGTTGTACGGAAATACATTATGTACCTCTGAGCTCGTGCACGAATGTCGCTGAGCATTAGAGGATATAACAGAAAACAGAATGCTTGAGTCACAAAAGGGTCCCTGTGTTACCAGGATGTGAGTTCGTTGTACGCAAATACATTATGTACCTCTAAGCTCGTGCACGAATGTCGCCGAGCATTAGAGGATATAACAGAAAACAGAATGCTTGAGTCACAAAAGGGTCCCTGTGTTACCAGGATGTGAGTTCGTTGTACGGAAATACATTATGTACCTCTGAGCTCGTGCACGAATGTCGCTGAGCATTAGAGGATATAACAGAAAACAGAATGCTTGAGTCACAAAAGGGTCCCTGTGTTACCAGGATGTGAGTTCGTTGTACGCAAATACATTATGTACCTCTAAGCTCGTGCACGAATGTCGCCGAGCATTAGAGGATATAACAGAAAACAGAATGCTTGAGTCACAAAAGGGTCCCTGTGTTACCAGGATGTGAGTTCGTTGTACGGAAATACATTATGTACCTCTGAGCTCGTGCACGAATGTCGCTGAGCATTAGAGGATATAACAGAAAACAGAATGCTTGAGTCACAAAAGGGTCCCTGTGTTACCAGGATGTGAGTTCGTTGTACGCAAATACATTATGTACCTCTAAGCTCGTGCACGAATGTCGCTGAGCATTAGAGGATATAACAGAAAACAGAATGCTTGAGTCACAAAAGGGTCCCTGTGTTAGCAGAATGCGAGTTCGTTTTATGTAAATACACTATGTACAACTCTAAGCTCTCAGCTGCTAACGTAGACCTGGAATGCCCCTTGCATTCCAGGTCTACGTTACACCGTACGTAGTAACGTGACACGACTACTAAGGCACAACTCACACCAAAAGAGCGTCGAAGCGCAGCGAAGCGGAGCGCAGTTTCAGTGTCATATGAATTTTAACTTTATTTTCATTACAATAAAACTTATTACGAGTCGAATTCGCCGGAATATCCGCGCGACTCGTTCGAGTTTCTCATGCGATAATAAGTTTTATTGTAATGAAAATAAAGTTAAAATTCATATGACACTGAAACTGTGCTCCGCTTCGCTGCGCTTCGACGCTCTTTTGGTGTGAGTTGAGCCTAAAAGGACACTGAACAAACACGTATTCACCATCAGAGCGCCAGACAGCCCTTTCTTCAGACTATCGTGGGTCCTAACCCGCCTAATCGTAATAGCTGCACGTAGCCCTGTAATGCAAGGGAGTAACAAACAGAACGCATTTTTCATGAGAGATATATACATTTATTTTAGGATTACTGTCTAGCGGACCTTCCCGGCTTCGCACGGTTTTAGTACGAATCCCTAATTTTTTTTTAAATAAAATATAGCCTATGTTCACCGGGGATAGTGTAGCTTCCCAACGGTGACAGAATTTTTCAAATCGGTCAATTCGTTTCGGAGCCTATTCATTACAAACAAACAAAAAAATTAAACCTTTCCTCTTTATAATATTAGTATAGATATAGACAAAAATGTCATAAACATTCTACTTATATTTCTGAAACTACATAATGTAATGTTAGCACGCCAACCCGTTTATATAAAACATGTGTTTCCTGGTCGGCAGGTAGAAAATGCCTCGGCATTAAGCCCACTCTTTGTACCCTTTGTAGTGCAATAAAGTTTTTAAATTAAATAAATAAATGCAGGATAACGAACAGAAATCCTCAACTTGCCGAAGTCACTTCACGAAGCCTGTGAAGACCACAGGAAGCGCTCATCAAGAAGGCTTTCTACTCCATAAATGATTATCTCAATGATGTTAATGCTTGGCCAGATGTCGCTCAGTTTCGCACCGACAATAGTATGCAAGAAATTTGTTGTTGTGCATAGCTTTACCTAAATATTGACATGTATCGATTCATATTATATTTAGACTTAAATAGGCAAATAACCATGTATTAGACATATAAGAGACGAACATGCTAGTGGTTTCTTTTTCACTTCTTCCACTAGTGGACAAAAAAATTAAGTAAACAGTAAAATAAATTTATTTGATAATAATTTAATGTATAAAATATGACTTGTCTTAGTGCATATTTTGTAAGCCTAAATAAATAAATGATTTTTTACTTTGACTTTGGACTTTCGACTTTGCAGAAGATTCTGCGCTTCTGGATGGAGTTAGAAAAATAGAAAGAAATAGAATAGAAAACATTTGCGTTTCATATAGAATAATACAAATTAAGAACTAATAATAATAGGATGTAGACTCGGGGGTGGAAGTGTCTAATGGCGTAATAGCGAGGAAACCCGCTCACGAGCAGTCTTCGTGATGGTGAAATCGGGGCCGCACCTCTCGACACCCCTCAGTCGTTTGCGCTGATGTTGTTCCTCTCCGGTAATTTAATCCGGCTTTTAAAGGAACCCATCCAGCATTCGGCAAGCCACCGTCTGCCACTCTTCTTAACATTATGATTGACTTGTTTACGTCCGCAATTTCCCCTATAGCCCGATTACCCAGTCCATCCATCCATCACAATAGCCTGGTTTTATTTCTTTCATTTTTCTTTGCAATAGTCTCTACACCTGGCGGATACCATCTTCTATCATATTGTGCACCTGAGGATGATACCCGCTATGTATATCCATCGCCTTTAGATTAACTTCTCAAAGGGCCTCTGTGCTGTTGGCTTCGGCCCCACGCAAGCCCTTCAAAGGACCGGGTCACTTTATGGCCCGAGATCATGGTAAATAAAGATAAAAAATTAGGAACTAATAAAATTTAAATACGAGAACGCAGAAAGGCTATCGGCTCAGCATTAAATGCTACATTAGAATATATAGATAGATATACTTTATTGCACAAAAAGTTGTACATAGGCGAGCATAATGCTAGATAGCATTCTCTACCTGCTAACCTTTCTGTATTGTGGACAACAGTTTGGTAGGTAGTGCTATATAATAGAGATAATCAAATATACTACTCATAATGAATAGAATAGAATAGAAAAAACATTTATTTAGACACAGGTACAAAATACAGGCATAGAATAAACAAACAAAGAAGTTTATCATGGGGGTAAACGACACAAATAGGTGATATTAAGACTAAAATAAGACTACCTCCATGACCCTGCGCCGATACTAAGTAACTTAAATTATACTTAAACAGTCATATATATACCTATATAAATAATTAATATATAATTATAATTACGTACCGAATTATTCTTGCGAAAGAAAATAGTTATAGACTCTAGATCTGAAGACATTTATCGAGGATGTCTCGCGATATTCAATGGGCAGACTGTTCCATAGCCGAGTGGCCTTTACAGCGAAGGTTCTATGATAACCTACTGCTGACATGCCTACTGCACTACATTGACATAAGTGCCAATGCAGCGCTGGTTTTCAGCGTTTCTGGTAGGCTATGCTAGCAAAAACAACGCTCGTTCGTTACCCTTAACACTTTGACTGCTGAAATCACACGGTATGTGTTTTCTACAAGTGACTAATATGCGTAAATCCACACTAGCGCAGCGGCTGAGAAAATACAGATCTGTGTGACTCAGCACAGCCGTAATACTTTTCGAACGAAACGCATGTGCGGCGCAACACAACCGCTGTGTAGAGCGGCAGCACGAATTTTTTAGGTTAAAAAAAAGATCGCAGTCGTCGATAAAAAACCGCAGTCAAAGTGAAGAGATACGAATTTTATTTTAATTATGTACCTGACAACAATTCAACGATATTTGTAGCGACGTGTGAAGTCGTAATATATGTAAATAAGTTTACCTATCATACCTAGTCGATAAACATCACTACATAGTATAAAACAAAGTCGCTTCCCGCTGTCTGTCTGTCCCTATGTATGCTTAGATCTTTAAAACTACGGAACCAACTTTAATGTATTTTTTTAAATAGATAGAGTGATTGAAGATGAAGATTTATATGTATATACTAGCTGCGCCCCGCGGTTTCACCCGCGTGGTGATAGATATTTTGTATAATATACAATATATCTTTATAAATTGTAGCCAATGTGTTATTTTAATGTATGAGCTATATCATTGTTAAGTTTCATTAAAATCCATTCAGTAGTTTTTACGTGAAAGAGTAACAAACATCCATCCATCATATTGGTGGATCGCCTGTGTGCGGCTGCCAAGCCATGCAGCGGATAGCGAAGTCACTGTGCTTGTTGCGGGACTGCCTACCGCGGTAATTACTTTAATTTTTATTTTTATTGTTAAGAGAACTCTAGTGTTATGTTAGGATTTAAGATGCTATAAACAAAATGTAACAAATTTGTATCAATAAATAAATATATCAATCTATATATCTATCCATCCATCCATACTTACAAACTTTCGCGTTTATAATATTAGTAGGATAAACCATCCTCTTAATTAAATCCGTATAATTAAATCTTACATAGAAAATCATAATACAAGTCCAGTCTTCCATTACAACACCATAAATGGGTACATACTGTGATAATGACTATCAACTCACCTAGCCACTAGACCCGATTGTATGAATAGAATAATTAAGAAAATAAATTAAAACCTGCCAAGTGCGAGTCAGACACGCGCGCGCACGAATGGTTTCGTACCATTATCTATAAAAACGGCCAAAAAATCATGTCTGATGTTTAGGATAAAAAATTGTTCTTTTTTAATTAAATTATTTATTTTTGAAGTAATTATATAACTTAACACTTTGACTGCGGTTTTTTTTCGACGACTGCAATCTTTTTTTTTTACCTAAAAAATTCGTGCTGCCGCTCTACACAGCGGTTGTGTTGCGCCGCACATGCGTTTCGTTCGAAAAATATTACAGCTCTGCTGAGTCACAAAGATCTGTATTTTCTCAGCCGCTGCGCTAGTGTGGATTTACGCATATTAGTCACTTGTAGAAAACTCATACCGTGCGTTTTTAGCACTCAAAGTGTTAACGGCCAGTAGACACGCACACATGCCCAGCGTGCTTGGTAGTAGTGAAGCCGATTCGCATGGTTGTATGAAGGTTTAACTTGGAAATATTTAACTTCGTGACTAATTTTTCGCAACCAAACCTATACCATTGTGTTCATAATGAAATAATCTTTATTTTCACGTAATTTTCATTCAATAAGCAGACCGGTGCAAAATGCTCTATCGATTGACCTGTTTAGAGCTGGCAACCCGAGACTTGTGACTGGAAAAGAATAGGGAAACTAACGTTTCCATATTCTATGGGCTTCGTACTTTCGATTGGTATAGAATTTACCTAATAAGCAAACCGGTGAAGGTGGTCCAAATTTTTATTCATTTAATTTTTAATTAATTATATCCTGGACTGAAATTTGTTAACACTTTGAGTGCTGAAAACGCACGGTATGAGTTTTCTACAAGTGACTAATATGCGTAAATCCACACTAGCGCAGCGGCTGAGAAAATACAGATCTTTCTGACTCAGCAGAGCTGTAATATTTTTCGAACGAAACGCATGTGCGGCGCAACACAACCGCTGTGTAGAGCGGCAGCACGAATTTTTTAGGTAAAAAAAAAGATCGCAGTCGTCGAAAAAAAACCGCAGTCAAAGTGTTAACCCAAAATGGCGATAAATCACGGTATTACCCAAGCCCTATTGACCCCAGATATTATATTCATATCAGGTTATAATTATTATTTATATATCGCCCGCATTTTACGACCACTTCTAGACAAGCATTTTCCTTGTTTACGTTATTGATTGTTGGGATGGATTCCCCATCTTACGAGACTATCATCACTACAAAGTACAATCTTACGAGATAATCATCACTACATAGTAACAAACGCTTCCCGCTGTCTGTTTGTCCCCATGCAACTGAATTTTTGAAAGTTGGTAGGGTTCTCTAAGACGGTTGAGTTAAGGGGGCAGAGCAAAAACGAGCAAAAATATCACGATTTTTTGTTTGATCGTTTTTGCTCTGCCCCCTTAAGCCAGCTACCAAATCCTACGGTAAAGTCTACGAGATGGGAAAATCGTTCCCATTTAGTAGCCAGCTACAAGATGGGAAAGCACATTTCCCATTTCGTAGCTAGCTACCAAATCTGGCTACGAGATGGGACTAAAGGAAATATTCATCATTAAATTACATCACTACATAGTATAAAACAAAGTAGTTTGTCTGTCCCTATGTACTTATACTTGGATAATTATAATAAATATAAAAGATAAATTGGTGATGTTTGTTACACCTAAAGATTGTTGGCCAGAATATGTATATGTTACAATGTTGGTCTTAAATTTATAATACGTCCAGTTGTATTCTCCCTAACATAGGCATGCAAATATTAATTTTACAATTGATTACATATCACTACATAGTCTAGTCTAGATACTACAAAGTCGCTTCCCGCTGTCTGTCTGTCCCCATATATGCTTGGATCTTTAAAACTACGCAAGTGATTTTGATGTGGTTTTTTTTTATAGATAGAGTGATTTATTATGTCAGTTAATTAGTTTAATGTGTTTTCATTTGTTTTTTTGTTATACTTTCCTTCAGTCTTTTGTGTGTGCTAAATAAATCTTAGTCTATTCGATTCTACCTGTCTCTCTGTCCCTATTCGACGAACGGCTGAACGAAATCCAACGTAATTTGGCAATGGAATAGCTTATACCACGGCGAAGGACATTGATACTTTTATTCCGGAAATACGCGTAAAAAGCTATAGTTTGACCGAAACCGCTGTACCGCGCCTGAGGTATGTGAGCGGCGAGACGGGGGGGAAGTATCGGCCGCTCCGATCCCTCAGTTTGCCGTCAACGCTCACGGCGGTAGGTAGCTTTTCTACCGGACGGTCTATGTCAGACGCACAAGAGATAAATATCCAAAGATGGATCGAGCCCTATCTCGTGATGTCAACCCCGTCTTTTTTATTTTTTAAGTTTGTAAGTATGGTTGGATGGATGGGTATTTGTTACTCTTTTACGTAAAAACTACTAAACGGATCTTGATGAAACTTGGAACATACATAGTATGTGTACTGGAATGACATACAGCCTACTTTTTATCGTGGTACCACGCGAGCGAAGCCGCGGGCGAAAGCTAGTAAAAAATATAAACATATCGTTTTATAAAATAAACATTTATCGTTTACGATATCGTCAGATATATCCGACAGTATCGATCTCATGTGTACTCTTGCTCTTTTTTCCTCGGCCCCCGTCTCGCCGCACTTTCTTAAGGAGTGGTACAGCGGTTGCGGTCAAACTATAATTTATAAAATTTTATTGTTCATGAATTAAAACTTCCCCATCGCAAGGTCGCAAAGTCATCGCAAATCAATCTCTAAGAATGTAAACAAATAGGTAGGTACTTATTCAAAAGATAACAAACTAAAACCTATCTATAACATAAACATAACAAATCTTGTACCCATTTTCCTTATCCGTTCCTTTAAAAGCCACATACGAACCCAATGGGTCATCACAACACATTCAACTGTCTTAGAGAAACCAACCGTCAAAAAACAAAATGGCCGCCTACAAAGCTTTCTTTATCATCCTGCTGGTCGCTGCCGCCATGGTGGTTGACATCACCGAGGCTGCTTCCAGGGTCGGACCTTGCGATCAGGTAAGAAATCAATTTTATGGTCTACTATAGAAGACAGTAACAGATATCATAGAATTTTTTCTTGTTCTGGCCCTCGCTTCCTAGAGAACGTTTTTTTATTCACCCCGTTGAGTAGAGACAAAAACGGAGCTCATACAATTTTGTTCTATTTCGACTCCCACATAAAATAGCGAGCTTTTTAAGTGGTGGTACAAATGGCACCTTAGAATTATGTGCTATTTTGACCACCATTGGAAAGTTTTTTACCAAATCCATTCACAAACGGTAATATGGTTCTATCTATACTAATATTATAAAAAGGAAAGGTTTGATTTTTTGTTTGTTTGTTTGTATGTTTGTTTGTAACGAATAGGCTCCGAAACTACTGGACCGATTTGAAAAATTCTATCACCGTTAGGAAGCCTAAATATCCGTGGTGAACATAGGCTATATTATATTTTCAAAAAAGTAAGGGATCCTTACTAAACCTCCAATAATGTAGCAAAATAAAAGGCCTTGCATAATGAAGTTTTATAAACCATTTGACGCATAGATTTCCACGCGGGCGAAGCCATCTGGCGCATCTGTTCATTTGTTTGTATTGAATAGGCTCTGACCGATTTGAAAAATTCTTTCACCGTTGGGAAGCTACACTATCTCCGGGGAACATATGCTATAATAAATACCCGTGCGAAGCCCGGAAGGGCTAGTTATAAATAAATGTCTTTCTACTCTATCAACCTATTGAGCCTGTTGGTACAGACCAACGCTATTGCCAGTCAACTTTAAACCTTACACCATTCACTCAAAGCCTGAATTCCCTCAGGTCTGCTCCCGCATCAACCCCGAGAAGGACGAATGCTGCCGCGCCCACGGACACAGAGGACACTCCCACTGCTCTAGAGGACAGATGTACTGTCGCTAGTACACCACTTGACTCTCAAGGCACTTGCACTCAAGGCTCTATTTCCAGTGTCAGAGGTTATATAGGCTATAGCTTGCTATGTGATATTGATAAAATTGACAAATGTATTAACGATTGGCTATGTTAAAATAAATTGTTCACAAACATACCTTGTTTTGTTTTGATGTCCTAGTTAATTAAGCAAGTATTTTTCTGAACCTTAGTACGGTTTTACAACCAGACAGGTGTGTAAAATAAAGTCATCATGAACCTATATTTTGACGACCGATGTGGCGCGGTGGGCGAAGGCCCGCCTGCGACGCAGGAGGTTGCGGGTTCGATTCCCGCCTCGGAAAACACATGTACAAATGTGTGTACGATCTGCAGATATTTGTTTCGGGTGTTCTGGTCGTTTTCTATGTATAATAAAAATATATATCTATGTCATGTATTGTACGTATTATATTATTATATACGTGTATTGTATCTATATACTGATATACATAAATATCAGTTATCTAGTACCCATAACACAAGCTCTGCTTACCATGGGGCTAGATAATGCTGTGTGAATTGTCCAGCATTATTTAATTTTAATTTAATTTAATATTAGTCCACTGTTGGATAGGCCTCCCCAATGAGCGCCATAGCGCCCTGTCTACAGCTTGCCGCATCCAGCCTCTGCCTGCAATCTTTCGCAAGAAAATTGTAAAGCGAGCTTTCCAATGTTTTTTTTTGGGCACGATGAAGGAAGATCCGCCTATAAAATATAGCTAAGAACATTCCCGATTTTTTTTGAGGTTTTCTTTTCTATCTACTAATAAAATGAAACACGTTACTGCGCTCCAAAACGCAAATAGCCGACGCTGCCCAAAAAGCCGCCAAGCTCAAGTGGGACTGGGCTGGACATGTGTGGCGTATGTCAGACCAGCAGTGGGCGAAGATCGCCACTGACTGGGTCCCGGACGGACAACGGCCACGTGGAAGGCCTAGGCGGAGATGGCGGGATGAGCTCGACCTATACAATAAGGAGTGGGTTCTCCTTGCTGAGGACCGAGATGAGTGGAAGAAGGGGAGGGAGGCCTTTGCCCTGCAGTGGGACACCCCGGACTAATATAATAATAAAAAATACAATGCTGGATCGGCTCTCAAACGAGTGTCAAAGCGTCCTACATTCACCATCTGCCAGCAGTCTACATCAGGTCGTCATTCCACCTGAACACAGGACGTCCTACACTACGTCCGCCGAGCCCGTACAGCATGAGACTTACCGTCCAGCTGCTGGTGCGTGCCGTGCAGCAGTTGCAGCTGCACCGTGTGTGCTGCGTTCACGATCACTATGGTGCCGTCCTCTCGGCCCACCACCAACCGGTTGCAGCATAGCAGGTAGATTGATGATGTTAGCTTTATTTCTGTAATAAGTTAAATAAAGCATCATAATTAAGTAGTTTTTTGTATATTGTATACTAACGATCGTCCCGGCTTCGCACGGATGTTATGCATGTATTATATATATAAAAACTTTCCTCTCGAATCACTCTATCTGCATCAAAATCCAAAATCCGTTGCGTAGTTTAAAAGATTAGCATACATAGGGACAGACAGACAGCAGGTAGCGGCTTTGTCGCCGCACGGTCGTCGACTTTTTTGGCACGATGAAGGAAGATCCGCCTATAAAATATAGCTAAGAACATTCCCGACCTCTGTAGCGCGGCGAGCAAAGGTCCGCCTGCAACGCAGGAGGTTGCGGGTTTGAATCCCGCCTAGGGATAAATGTTTGTACGATCTACAGATATTTGTTTCGGGTGTTTGGTCGTTTTCTATGTACAATAGAAAAACTATCTATGTGATGTATTGTATTATGTATTTCAGTTCTCTAGTACCCATAACACAAGCTCTGCTTAGCTTGCAACAGCTTGCAAGCTGCTGCGTCGCACATTGGTCATCATACAATAACGAATCAGAAAAATCGATACACGATTTACGGAGAAATAGACGAACATAGAACCTCCTCCTCTTCTTGAAGTCGATTAAAAATGGACGTCCTAATACTTAGATATCTTACCCGGTTCTTCAGGATGGCTCAGCTGGTCCAGTATCCCTACTGGACTTGGGTTCATCTCCGCCCACGCCATGTCCAGGCTTGTCAGCACTATTGGTGCGTGAGCTGCAATAAAACGGTCAAAATAATAAAAACATTGGCATGGTATATCTTAGATTTATTAAATCAATATCTGAGGCAACCCAAGGCTGATCTTACTCGCCGTCAGATTATTTTCAGAGGGATTCAATCACTAGGAGATTTTTATTTATATATTGAGGCTTGGAGAAGTCTCAATAAATAGCCAATTTAATACATTTAAAATAGAGATCTATCTATCATAATTTAAAAAGAAATCGAATTCACTCATATTTATTGATACATTTACATTCCATAGCGTCAAACATCTAGACACGCGGTAGCGTGTTAACACTTTGACTGCAATTTTTTTTCGACGACTGCGATCTTTTTTTTAACCATAAAATTCGTGCTGCCGCTCTGCACAGCGGTTGTGTTGCGCCGCACATGCGTTTCGTTCGAAAAATATTACGGCTGAGTCACATAGATCTGTATTTTCGCAGCCGCTGCGCTAGTGTGGATTTACGCATATTAGTCACTTGTAGAAAACACATACCGTGTGATTTCAGCAATCAAAGTGTTAAGCCAAGTTCAAGCTAATTTACTCGTATGTACATATGTTAAGTTGTTATAAAATATTTTATGTTGTTATAAATAATTTCAGGACTGACCTTGAACTTGGCACCCGTTTAGATTTTACTTTTTTTGCCGTTGAAGTCCAACCAAGACATATATCGTAAATAATATTAAACTGGGCTCTCATTTCACGTAAAGTTTTTGATGGGATTACTATTTATAACCTAACTCGGCTCGCGTCGTTGCTTCTCTGTATAGGTAGGCATGTAGAGCAGACACGACGCCAGCCGAGCCTCCCCGAAACAAGAGACAGCGCTGCTTGCCTCCTACTGAACGTCACTATTGGGATCTCGATGTGTTACTATGGGGGGTCTTGACACTAGTACTCACTCGGCATCTGGTTAAGTATGGGCGCGGCGCATGCGTCCACGTTCCATAGAGACACGACACCAGCCGAGTCTCCCCTAAGCAACAGGCGGCGCTGCTTGCCGCCTGCTGACGTCACTGACATGCGCATTGACGGTGGGCAGGATAGGATCTGTAAAGATGGAGGTTTTTAGTGGCGCCATCTAGTTTTCAACGTAGTAACTTTTATAGAAAGATATGGTGATGGGTAACAAGTCTCATCATTGCATTCGTTTTGGTATTAAATATAGTTTTTACGCGATAAATTCACGTTAACTACTAACGTACTGATAATAATATTTTTGGTTTTATTATATTCAGTTTATTGTTTTTATATACATAACAGTTCGTCGAAATATACCAGTTATAAAATATTTATGTGTCATTAAAATATAGCAAATAGGGTTAACAATCGATGAAACTCACTGCACCTATAGAGTTGGTAAGGACTATACACCGTCCACGAATCGACGACCGATGTGGCGCGGTGGACGAAGGTCCGCCTGCGACGCAGGTTGCGGGTTCGATTCCCGCCTTGGAACATAGACATAGACATAGACATTCATTTATTTGCTGCTGAAGTACAAAACATAAACAAAGTAGGTATGACATTTTGAATAAAAAATAACTTAATTAACTTATAACGAGAAAAAAAAAAACAATTGCAAAAACAAAATATCAAAAAACAAAAGAGACAATTGAAGAACAATTGTGTGCACGATCTGCAGATATTTGTTCCGGGTGTTCTGGTCGTTTTCTATGTATAATAAAAAATATCTATCTATGTAATGTATTGTATTATGTATATCAGTTATCTAGTACCCATAACACAAGCTCTGCTTACCATGGGTCTAGATAATGCTGTGTGAATTGTCCAGCATTATTTATTTATTTTCTATTTGGTATATGCACGACTATGAAGTTCCCTTATTGTTGACAGGTGGGTTACTTCTGTCAAGGAGTATAAACACTATTGTGTCAAATGTTTTATAAAGTTTTCGCTTGAATCACTCTAAATATTTTAAAAAACCGCATCAAAATCCAATGCGTACTTTTAAAGATCTAAGCATACATAAGGACAGGCAGACAGCGGGAAACGACTTTGTTTTATACTATGTAGTGATTGCGTGTACAATAAAGAATTGTTATTGCCGTTCGGAAAAAAATATGAGAAGCCGCGGGCTAGTCTATATATATACTTATATTATAAAGAGGAAAGGTTTAATTTTTTGTTTGTTTGTTTGTAACGAATAGGCTCCGAAACTACTGGACCGTTTTGAAAAATTCTATCACCGTTAGGAAGCCTAAATATCCGTGGTGAACATAGGCTATATTATATTTTCAAAAAAGTAAGGGATTCTTACTAAAACTCCAATAATATAACGTGGTAACCAAGGTGTAAAAATTCACCTAATAAAGTGAAATTCGAGTTTAACGCGGGTGAAACCGCGGGGAACAGCTAGTAACATATACAACTCACCTTATTATCAGGATGTGCGAGTATACCGAACAGCACAGGAGAGTCCGTGTCCACTGTGGGACCGTGGAACCCCTTGTGATCTGGTACGGAACTGTAACGAACTTGTATATTAAGAGAACCCTTAAAAATACAAAGATATGTAAATAAAATAACATTCGTAATAAAATAGCGAATTTAAGAATCCTGGCAATACTATGAAGGCAAAGATTTTTGGAAATTATTGTTTTCTACCTGTGTAAATACCTGTACTCAATGTAGGTAAATTAAATGTATGTAACTCAAATTTAAGCGCGTCTTAACACTTTGACTGCGATTTTTTTTCCGACGACTGCGATTTTTTTTTATCCTAAAAAATTCGTGAGAAAATACAGATCTTTGTGACTCAGCAGAGCTGTAATATTTTTCGACCGAAACGCATGTGCGGCGCAACTCAACCGCTGTGTAGAGCGGCAGCACGAATTTTTTAGGTAAAAAAAAAGATCGCAGTCGTCGAAAAAAAACCGCAGTCAAAGTGTTAAGTCGTTTTTTCACGTTCATTTGCACGAAATTTGTTATTATGATACAAATAATAATACACTATAGCACGTTACGATACAAATATATAAAATTCAAGTTAATAGTTGCGGTAGTTGTGGTCCGGGAGCCGGTGACAGATTTTCATGACCGGGACTTGGTCATGAAAATCTGTCACCGGCTCCCGGACCAAGCAAAACTTCGTAATATGCATTAGGGATTAATATTATGAATACTCGTGACCGTCAGCTGCGATTTCGTGGGTGGGTTGGGCAGTGGCAGCGATGACGACATAATTCCTATGGAATAAGTTTCATCAGAATTCTGGAATATGCAAATTTTACTTTATGATTTGGGCCGTGGCAGCGATGACGACATTATTCCATGGGAATAATGTCGTCATCGCTGCCACTGCCCAACCCACCTATGGAGTCGCAGCTGATGTCACGAGTATTCATAATATTAATCCCTAATGCATTTTACGAATTTTCGCTTGGGAGGAAATAATTGACCAAATTTGTACCTGGCTCCCAGACCATTGCGGACATATTATAAAAAAAATATAATTAACTAAATAAATCACGAGACGATAGAAAAATAATTCGTGCTCAAATTGGAAGCTTTCGGCCAGTTGATATTCGAGATCATTTAGTTAACACTTTGACTGCGGTTTTTTTTCGACGACTGCGATCTTTTTTTTTACTGCCGCTCTACACAGCGGTTGTGTTGCGCCGCACATGCGTTTCGTTTGAAAAATATTACAGCTCTGCTGAGTCACAAAGATCTGTATTTTCTTAGCCGCTGCGCTAGTGTGGATTTTCGCAGATTAGTCACTTGTAGAAAACTCATACCGTGCGTTTTCAGCACTCAAATTTAAATTTGAACACGAATATAAAAAACACTGATGAGAAAATGAAAGTGCTATGCAACTTATTACATTTAAAGTAAACACATTGGATAGGGGACTTTTAGTTTTCTTAAAAAGACACCACATTATACTAACTAAAATTTAAAACAAAATACCTTAAAAATTTTAAAAATATATCGACAATAAATAATTGATTGGTAAGTAACACAAAATGGAATTGTATAAAAAAACTGCTTTCTAAAACCAAATACAAATACCAATCTTATAACTTACGCACTAAAAGAATGGGATTGAGAATGAGGTCGTCTCTCATGCTGCTCAGTTCAATACAATTAAATAAATAATGCTGGACAATTCACTTAGCATTATCTAGTACCAAGCTTAACAGAGCTTGCTTATGTGTACCAGATAACTGATATACATAATACGATACATTACATAGATATTTTTTTATTATAAATAGTAAACGACCAGAACACCCGGAAAAAATATCTACACACAATTGTTCCGAGGCGGGAATCGAACCCGCAACCTCCTGCGTCGCAGGCTGACCTCCGCCCACCGCGCCACATGGGTCGTCATAAGGATAGATACTTGTTCCCGGTTGTTCTGGTTGTTTTTCTATGTATAATAAAAAAATATCTATCTATGTATGTAATATATTGTATTATGTATATCAGCTATCTAGTGCCCATAACACAAGCTCTGCTTACCATGGGGCTAGGTAATGCTGTGTGAATTGTCCAGCATTATTTATTTATTTATTTATGAATACATTGATAGCTCTATTTTATATCTATGTAAATTTATTATAATATTTGTATGTAGGTATGTAGTGTAAGCATTTGTTTTCTTTATTAAAGTGCCACCGTCTATACTGTTCCTTCATGTCCAGTCCATCCTAAGGTTGCCTGGAAGAGATCGCTCTCAGCGAGAAGGCCGCTCTTAATCTTAAGATTTTTATTTCTGTATTGTTTTCTGTGTTGTATAATAAAGTGTTTTCTATCTATCTTAAAATTTGTTCGAATACGGTCTTACGATGACGTCATTCTCAACCCCATTCTATAAGTACGCCGGTCGGTTCGACAACTAAAAACCGGTAGCTAAAAAATCTACAAAGCATCTGGACATTAGTGCAAGCAAAATAATGAACCCTGTACTGTTTACTAGAGAGTTCGCTACGTCTATTGTCTTTGTTTTTTGACCTTTTTTTCTGACAGCCTTGATTAAGTTACATTTAAATTATATTTAACACTTTGACTGCGATTTTTTTTCGACGACTGCGATCTTTTTTTAACCTAAAAAATTCGTGCTGCCGCTCTACACAGCGGTTGTGTTGCGCCGCAAATGCGTTTCGTTCGAAAAATATTACGGCTGTGCTGAGTCACACAGATCTGTATTTTCTCAGCCGCTGCGCTAGTGTGGATTTACGCATATTAGTCACTTGTAGAAAACACATACCGTGTGATTTCAGCAGTCAAAGTGTTAATGCTGCGCCCCGCGGCTTCGCCCGCGTGTAATTATCGGCGCAATTTTACCGTTTAAACCTTCCCTGGAATACGACAAACATTTCAAAACCAAAATCAGCTAATACGGCCCAGCCGTTCTCGAGTTTTAGCGAGACTAACGAACAGCAGTTGATTTTTATATATAACTAGCTGCGCCCCGCGGTTTCACCCGCGTGGTGATAGATATTTTGGATAATATACTATATATCATTATGAATTGTAGCCTATGTGTTATTCTGATATTTAAGTAAGTCTGCTATATTATTGTGAAGTTTAATTAAATTCCATTCAGTAGTTTTTACGTGAAAGAGTAACAAACATCCATCCATACTTACAAACTTTGACGTTTATAACATTAGTAGGATATTTGTCGAGAATAATAATTAGGTCAACAATTTTTAAACGACTTGAAAAAAGGAGGAGGTTTGCAATTCCCCTGTATTTTTTTTATGATTGTTACCTCAGTACTTTCGACTGGGTGAACCGATTTTATTTATTCTTTTTTATTTGAAAGCTCGTGCTTCCAGTTTGGTCCCATTACAATTTGGTCCAGTTGTAACAATAACTACGGCATTTTTTAGGCTTATTAATTACTATCCATATCCATGGCCATATCTCGCGAAGAACCGACGGCCGCTGGGGCAAACGTGTTCTTGAGTGGAGACCACGACTCGGTAAACGTAGTGTAGGACGCCCTCCGACCAGGTGGGATGACGACCTGCGAAAGACTGCAGGTAGATGCTGGATGCGTCAAGCCGAAGACAGGGCGCTATGGCGCTCATTGGGGGAGGCCTATGTCCAGCAGTGGACTAATATAGGCTGATGATGATGATGATGAATTAATAGCGGACCTTCCCGGCTTCGCACGGTTTTAGTACGGATCCCTAACTATTCATTACAAACATAAAGCAAACCTTTCCTTTTTATAATAATATTGGTATTATAGAAGTGGTCTAGCTAGATTTTACTGTAGGTTATTAACACTTTGACTGCGGCTTTTTTTCGACGACTGCGATCTTTTTTTTTACCTAAAAAATTCGTGCTGCCGCTCTACACAGCGGTTGTGTTGCGCCGCACATGCGTTTCGTTCGAAAAATATTACAGCTCTGCTGAGTCACAAAGATCTGTATTTTCTTAGCCGCTGCGCTAGTGTGGATTTTCGCAGATTAGTCTCTTGTAGAAACCGTGCGTTTTCAGCACTCAAAGTGTTAAGTCAAGTAGAGTAACGTTTTCTAGTAAACAGTACATCGACTAGCTAGTATTGAATAAGACATCTGTGCTGACCTACTGATAGCCCGTCCACGCAGTTTGCTATAAAGAAGAAATGATCCATTATTTAAGTTATTTAGCTGTTCTATCCATAAACGATGTCATAATAATTGTCTATGAGTGGAAACTGTCGTTGGCTTCATTTGCTCTAAGGGGCATATTACACTATCATTTATCTCGGATCATTTAAATGATCATATATTTGATCCAAGATAATTGACTATTTCAGTTATATCTGTGTATTACACTATAAAAGTTGTTTGATCCTATTTTACGTCATAAGTGGTTGCAATGACAGTGACAGATGTCAGGTATTGACGTCAGGGTTACCAGATCTCAGAGAATTCGATTTGCCAAAAGACATCGTAATTTCTAGTATGGCTTGTTTTTTGTTCTTTCAGCAAGATTATGCAAGTATATAATTAGAAAAAGAACTACATTACATTATTTGAAACATATTAACGAACAAGAAATTGAAAACTCTTTTTTTTATATTTGCTTTTAAATACCTAGTAGAAAAAAATTTAAAATAACTGGCAACACCTGTTTCTATGACCGTCTTGGATCCAATCTCTCAGCAAATGTCAAAAATCTATGATCAAGGAGAAAATGAATCATAGTCCTATATTACATGATCCAATATCATTGTCTCATAGATCTATGATCCGAGATAAATGATAGTGTAATATGCCCCTAAGTCTGTGAATCTATTGTTAACTAAATACAAGCTTTTTGTTTCACAAATAAATAAGAATAAAATAATATTTTTGTTAGCAAATAATTGATACAGTCTTGATATTTTTAACTCTTATTGAGATTTCATTGCACTTAGTTTCGATGAAAATGTTAAATTATGACAGCTTGAGTTTGTCGCTGATCTGGACCGCAACACTGCCGCAGTGCACAAAAATGTGCTTTTCAAATATGGGTTTTAACTCGTTATATTTATATGCATTTTATATTGATGGCATCAAATAACAGACTGCTCGCGGCCACTCGTTTAAATTCTGTTAGGATTTTGTCTCTGCAAAATGTATGTATGTATGTAGATTACATGCAAAATTAAGCATTCAAATATGGGCTTCAAGTCCATATTTGGATGCTTAATCCTGTGGTGTGGTGTAGCAGTGCTGGATTTATTTGCTGTTCGAGGCAACCGCAGAACAAATGTTTGTATAATTGAGAATTTGTTTCGAGACTGGGTATTTTCAATATATGTGAATATAATTCTGAAACCCAAATTCTGTTTACTTAAAAATGTCTACCACATTGTTACCAAACTTGTTCTTCAAACATTAATCAAAACGAAACTATTTGCAACTTTTTTATTGATTTCGTACCATCACAGCGCTCTATTGTTAAATTGACAAATATAATTTGACAGATTCTGTAAAGAACATACCTGACATAGTTTATGGATAAAATTTGACAAAAAAATAACTATAAACACATTAGCAAGATGTGCTCATGAGAATCTAATGAATTTTGAATGAACACATGCCAATTTAATCCCTATTCTAGTCCTGTAAGAACTTTATTGAAAACAGCAGCTACTGGGTCAAAAGTTCTTTGTTAGATTAAATTAATTTAGAAAGTCAAATAAGGACTTTAAAAGACAAAGAGATACGTTAAAATAGAAACTACCATAATAGTTATCCCCTGAAAGGATTAAAAACTCAAACACTACAAATTCTGATAAACATGTCGATAAAAGAGATTTCAGCTTTAAAGAAAGACATTAAGAAATTTTGACCCAACATATTAATGCAGTGTTAAATTAGTTTTAAATCCTAAGCTAGCATGTGAATGTGCTCCGATACTTTCCCATAAACCATTGAGGCCAGATAAGTTCGTATCGTTGAATAAGTCACCTCCGTTGCCCATAGCTCAAAATAGTAATAAATCCCCCCTTGATTATCTAAAGTCCAGTTCATTATAAGTAATGAAGTGGGGGTTTAGAAACCCCACTTCACTACCTAAATTCTGCCTCATATTCTAAATTTTCACTCATCACCTTTTCCCCCTCAATAGGGGTTATCCATAAACTACGTCACAAGATTGGATTTTTTTTCAAAGTTCGTGTTTTACTTACATTAAAATAGATTTTGAAATTTGACGTCACGAAATTTAGGACCCCTCCCACTCCCTTAGTCACACAATATCACACATGGTCGACCCCCTCCCTCCCCTTAACGTGTGACGTAATATATGGATGAACCCTTATGTAATGTCCCATTCATTATTTTAAGTCCGCTACATGATATAAGGCCACTTACTTAGCAGGCAGCTTGTACAAATATCCCTTGCCTTCGGTGGAACACACCAGCACCCGATCTGGAGCCAGGAAGTCGCCTGACATCCATCTCTCGCCGGTCGGCGCTTGGATAGAGCAGAGGACCGAGAAATCACCTGAATACGGGGAATAGAAGAGAAGTATAGAGAAATGGTTAAATCTTTAAGGAGAGCTCGTTACCTAAACTAGGGATTTAAATGAAAACTCACCAGTATCGTAAATCAGATGCGTTGCGACAACATATTTAGTTTGACTCGTTCTCGTAGGTCGTTTGTAGACGGTCAACTAATAAACTAATCCATTTGATTAACCCATAAACCTCCACAAGGATCCAAATTGGGAGTTACTGCCATTTTTTATCTAACTAAAGTCTTTGTACGATACATAAATCATGGAGGTATATTAGCAGCATCAGCATTTTACCTAAGTCGGTTACTCGTGCCACAAGCGCGGACCGGGCGCCTGGAGGTCAGTACATCACCAGCAGCTATTCAAACCGCACTCATTACCTTCATATTAGTCGTAGTTTTATATACATTATAGCTATTGTTTCTATACTCGCCTTTTTTACATCAGCATCCCGGGAAGAGCTAGCCGCGATTCCTACAGTCTTCTTCATTATCTTGAGACCGCTTTATTATCCTAAGTCCGCTTCATTATCTAAAGTCTTCTTACTTAGCTAAAGATCTACTCACCAGCATCGTAAATCTGGCTGTACTTAGCGCACACAATCAGCACGGTTCGTTGGTTGAATGCGCAACAGTTGAGTGATAGTGCATTGAGACAGCGTATCTGCTTCGATTCGTTCTCGTAGATCGGTTCTGATTGTTTATTCTCGTGGCCTAGCAGAGACCAAACCTGGAATGAATGGTTTATATTTTTTAATAATGTTTAATATTTTTTGAATAATTGATGAAATTACCTAATGTTATGAAGTTAAGAAAGAACGTAAAGTCTAAAGTATTTATTGCAGCATAGGTTTGGCACATTGGGTGCACATACTTAAGTAAATATGTTTGTTTTCTACATAGGTATCTTAGGAAGAAAGACAACGCGGCTTCGCCCGCCAGGAAATCTATATGTCTAATGGTTTATAAGCCTTCCTCGTGGACCACTAGCTATTAAAAAAAAACCGCATCAAAATCCGTAGCGCAGTTTTAACAAGTGTGTTTTCTACAAGTGACTATATGCGTAAATCCACACTAGCGCAGCGGCTGAGAAAATACAGATCTGTGTGACTCAGCACAGCCGTAATATTTTTCGAACGAAACGCATGTGCGGCGCAACACAACCGCTGTGTAGAGCGGCAGCACGAATTTTTTAGGTTAAAAAAAAGATCGCAGTCGTCGAAAAAAAATTGCAGTCAAAGTGTTAAAGATCTAAGCATACATAGGGACAGACAAACAGCGGGAAGCGACTTTATTTTATACTATGTAGTGATTGTGATTCTTAACTTACTTTGACTGTGCCAGTGATGGAAATGGCCAGCACAACATCATCTTTTCTCGATGACGGGCGCAGGACCTGAAACCATAGAAATTTACAATTCAGTGAATGAATGAATGTTCGCTTTATTGCACTAAAAAAATAACAAAATAAAAACCTTAAATCGAAATATTAACAAACAGTACAATAGGCGGCCTTATCGCTGATAGCGATTTCTCCCAGGCAGTACTTCAGTTTTCGAAAAAACACAAATAGTAATGATGGCTTTGCACATAATTCAATAGATATATGTTAGTATGTCCCAGTAAAATATTATTATATATAACACGCCACCGTCTATACTTGTTCTAACTCTTCATGTCCATCCAAAGGTTGCCTGGCAGAGATCGCTTTAAGCGATAAGGCCTCCCATTGTACAACACATTCTTTATTTGTCTTTTTCCTGTCCAGTGTATCTGTTTTATGGTGTGCAATAAAGAATAATTGTATTGTATTGTATAATTATACAATTGTATATTGACGCAGGAGGTTGCGGGTTCGATTCCCGCCTCGGCCACAAATGTGTGTACGATCTGCAGATATTTGTTTCGGGTGTTCTGGTCGTTTTCTATGTATAATAACAAATATCTATCTATGTAATGTATTGTATTATGTATATCAGTTATCTAGTACCCATAACACAAGCTCTGCTTACCATGGGGCTAGATAATGCTGTGTGAATTGTCCAGCATTATTTATTTATTAATTATGGCTATCACAACATAATGCTGAGTCGAACGCCATTTTATAAAGTTCTAAAGTTAGTATTTATATAGTCTTTATGGTGTTGGGTATTTAAAGAACTAGTTTCGCAAATTTATTCATTCTATGAATAATGATTATCTTATTCTAAATTGTCCTTACAAAATAGGAAAGTCATAAAATTCTATATTTTTTCTTTGGTTCCTCGAATGTGAAAAGACGATTAATAAAGACGATTAAAAACCATGAAAGTGCACTGTTTCGCTCATAATTTGGTCTGCGTTCTATTTAATATTTATATTTATTTAAAGGAAAACCAGAAGCTTATATATAACACAATAAAAAGTTCATAAATACTAGAAAGCTTATTGAAATGACTTATGTTTTGATTCGTAAGTTATTTATTACTTATTGTTTTAAATTGGTTCCGTGAACCAGTTTCTTCATAAGTTGTATAATGAGTTTTCTTGTAAATAAGCAAAAACATGAATGATTTTTGCGTTCCAAAAACATATGCTCTGTCCCGCTCATATGTTCATGAAATACTATGCCAATCCTTTTCACCAAATGGCGCGCACTGTGCTCTTTGAAAAGTTTAGGATTCTTGTTATAGTTTGACCGAAACCGCTGTGCCGCTCCTTAGAAAGTGCGGCGAGGTGGGGGGCGAAGAAAAAAGAGCAAGAGTACGTGTTGGCGGCAGACTGATGGATCGGAGCGGCCGAAATTTCCCCCCCGTCTCGCCGCTCGCATACGTCAGGCGCGGTACAGCGGTTTCGGTCAAACTATAGTAAGTTATGTTATGATTTATGAGAGTCGAAACACGATTGACAAAACTTGACTCGATTAAAAAAAAAAACTTCTGATCTTTATTTTAGATACTTCTACGGAAACAGCAGGTTTATTTTCTGATTATCACACTAATATTATGAAAGTTAAAAGAAAGTTATGAAAGTTAATTTCAATACCATATGATGAAAAATCTGAGATTTTGAACGTTACTTTGGAGTAGAATATAAAAAATCATACTCAATTCACAATTTTAATTTAGCTTTGATGAAGGAACAAATAATTATATGTAGTGTATGTGTGATTTAAATACAGATTACTCCAGAAAATATGTAAATAATTAATTCCAAAGAATCTATTTTGTTACTTATAGTTAAAAACTCTACCTTTAATGTACATGATGTAGGTAATCAATCCAACGTCCAATACACATTTCTTTCTTTTGTCTTTTATACTAGGTACCTAAACTAATTATAAGGTGCCAGCCCTAGTAAGACAGGATCCACCTACATATTAGGCTAGTGTAACCTGCCCCACTAAACCGAATTAAATAAATCATACATAAAAATCTTACACATATACAACACTTTAAAAATATAAATTAATAGATATGTATATACATATATATAACTAAGAGAGAAAGTGGCTTGTTAGATCTATTTGATGATTGCAGATCCTAAACTAAGTCTAAATTAGTCGGAGAGGTCCGTATATATAATGGGTCCCTCAGTCTACAACAGGCTGCCGGATACTATTAAAAAGAATGCATCTTCCATCATGGTATTTAAAAGTAAATTAAAAAAATGGCTCTTAGAGAGCTCTTTCTACTCCGTAGACGAGTTCTACAATTTGCCTATTATATAAATTTTATTATTAATTAATTTCATATACAATTTTTCAATTATATTTTGTTAATGACATACCTACATACATAAATTAGTTAAGGACAATATTTTATTTCCATATTGCTTACCTTATTAATATTTCTACGTTTGACTTGTAACTTGGCGTTATAAATAAAGAATTGTATTGTATTGTATTGTATTGTAGTGGGGCAGAGTACACAGCAATTGAACCCAATCCACTTTGCCACACCAGGGTGTCGGAACAAAGTGAAATAATTTTAATTATTATTATTTATGATGATGATCTGTATACAACTTACATGCAAAGCGGATATCCAGTCAGGATTCATCTTAGAGCTCAGAGAGAACATAATCTCGAGTGAGAACGGGTCCATTATCAGAATCTCTGCATAGTACCCATTGCAGAACAAACGCAGGTCTTCACTGTTGCACATGTGATAGGCCTAAAAACAAACAAGTTTTGATGGATACATAGAAATTATTGCACACTTAGTATATAAGAAACTATGTACACTAAAAACTTAAAAATAGTGTTCCAATTGGCGGTGTTATCAATTCAATTTCAATTAATCTATTTCAGCTTTACAATAATGTAGGTACATGTTACAGCCATAGTTTAAAAGAACTTACATAATGTAATTTTTTAATATAATACAAATACAGCCATCTAGCATACGAAGATAGCTGTAATTCATCAGTTTATTTATTTTCCCCGTAGGTACACATGTTACACTTGATGTCGTTAAATACTATAAATTTTAAAAGATAAATTACATTTTTATTCTTTCACACACTAACTTTTGACAAAGGAAACACCATAGGGCATTGTACAGGGCATTGTGCACCAATTGGTCCAAGGGACAAAATCTGTAGTTAATTATAAGTACTAACATCTAGTTATAAGCAAACTAACACCATGGATTATTATTATCTGAATAAATGAATTTAATTATTATTATGTCTCTCATTTACCATGATCTCGGGCCATAAAGTGACCCGGTCCTTTGGAAGGCTTGCGTGGGGCCGAAGCCAACAGCACAGAGGCCCTTTGAGAAGTTAATCTAAAGGCGATTATTATTATTATATACTCATTTATTAAAATTCTCGTATAAAATACATTTTTTACTATAGAAAATACAATACAATTTTATAAAACTATTCTACAGTAAAAAATATATCAAAACGGTTGATCACCGACCGCGAAGCTAGGCTCAAGCGGCCGGTGACTAGGGCTGCAGAGAAAAGAACTTCCTGACGATACGTGCCGAGTCCAAGAGTACCGCCTTCTGGATCTGGCCCTTGATCCAACTTCCTAGCGAGAGTCTCTTCAGGTGTTGATCGAGGCTCTTCGCTATTACGCCGTTAACCGAAACGACTATCGGGACTATGGTCGCTGAATCTACATCCCACATGCTGACAACCTCGTTAGCCAAGTCAAGATATTTGCTAAGTTTATCTTTCTCAGCTCTAACGAGGTTAGCATCATGCGGTATGGTGACATCAGCGAGCACCGCCCTCCGTTCTAACCGATCTATCAGTACAATATCAGGCTTATTCGCAAGAATAGTCCTGTCCGTAATGATAGATCGGTCCCAATAGAGCGTGGCACGGCCATTTTCAAGAACTGGCGCCGGTGTGTACTTATAGTACGGCACTTCAGGACTAGTAAGGCCATATCGGAGAGCAAGTTGCTGGTGTATAATTTTGACTACTTGGTTGTGTCTGTGCAAGTACTGAGAGTTAGCAAGGTGCGAACAACCCGAATGTATATGACGGAGGGTCTCCCCAGGAAGATGACACGCTCGACAAATATCGATCGTGCCGTCTTTCATAATATACTTTCTATAATTGTTCGTCTTTACCACCTCGTCCATTAATTATTATTATTATTATTGTGCAAAGAAAAGCAGACAGAAATGCCTTCTTAAAAAATTAAAATAAATTAATTTATAATAATTTGTCACAATAAAACAGATAATAAATTCGTTAAAAGGAATAATAAATTAGATAAAATGTCAAAGTATTCTGCTGTATAAGGGCATTGTCAAACTATACTAAAAATATTACACAAAATTAAATAATATACAAAGAAAATATAATGAAATAATGTCAGAAAGAAGATTAATTTCATCATATACATTATTTCATTAATAATCTATTATGTATATACTTAAATAAAAAATAAAAAAAATCTATCTATGTTATGTATTGTATTATGTATATCAGTTATCTAGTACCTACTACAGGCTAGATAATAAAATAAATAGAATTGTCCAGCATTATTTATTTTTTATCCATTTATTTATTGTTAATAGACGAGCAGCTTCTAGCTGATGTGTCTATATCACACAGTGTTGAATTCATTTATTGTGTTACTTTATTTAGTTTGTTATTTTTGTCGACCAGTTGTCGAGTTTATTCTTGAAGGCGTTTATTGATATGGCTGATATAATATCTTCTGGTAATAGGTTCCTATTGTGCACCACTCTATTGCTAATAAAATGGTATGCGGGATTTACCTTAATGTAAATTTTACCTGAATATTAGTATGAACTTGGGTAAGTTTGACACTCTCCCTGCATTTCCCATCTACCAGATCCCATGTGCACATTTCTCCTGCTTCCGAAGAACTAACTATGTAGTTATTGTCCTGAAACATCATTCAGAAAATTAACTTTATGATCAAACAATCTGAAGTGGCAGTGGGCCGGCCATATCTCGCGAAGAACTGACGCCTGCTGGGGCAAACGTGTTCACGAATGGAGATCACGACTCGGTAAACGTAGTGTAGGACCACCTCCGACCAGGTGGGATGACGACCTGTGAAAGACTGCAGGTAGATGCTGGATGCGGTAAGCTGAAGACAGGGCGCTATGGCGCTCATTGTGGGAGGCCTATGTCCAGCAATGGACTGCTATAGGCTGATGATGATAATCATACATGCTGCGCCAGGCTTCGCCCGCGTGGAAATCTATGAGTCAAATGGTTTATAAACCTTCCTCTTAAATTACTGTACCTATTTTAAAAAACTGCATCAAAGCCCTTTGATGAGATCTGTGTTATAATAAACTATGAAGTGATGTATAACATCTTTGCTGTCAGATTAAAATCAAACTATTCAATTTCACTTTTTCCCAGTAGAATATTTTCACAATGTGGTATTATTTGAGTTCTTTACACACTTATGTGAATATTGAGTATCTTGATTCTACTAAATAGGTTACAGGCATGATAATATTGAGCAATCATTTTTGCACAGACAGCTTACATAACAAACAATCATTTTTGCACAGACAGCTTACATAACAAAAAACAGACGGAACCAAGTTCTCTCTTAGGATGTGCAATATAACTAATAAATATTATAGGTATTTCCTACCTGTATTATAGAAGCTCTCGACAAGCAAGTCACAGGGGCGGTATGCCCAACCAGCAGACATCTTGGAGTCATCTTCAAACTCTCCGGCTCCACTTGCCATATACATATCTGACCATCATAGCAGCCAGTGACAAGGGTCTTCTGGTCTCGAGAGAGGTATATTGAGGATATACAGTGCGTTGGGGCATGCTTGCCCCATAGCACCACAGGGACTATGAGGTTTGTGCCCGGCATTGTTGCCTGAAAGGAGGATTTGAGGCCATGATATAGATGGATAGACCTTAGTATGCAAATATTTTTTTCAGTACAGTTGTTTAAATTATTTTAAAAAACAATTTACGTGATATAACTACATTTCAACAATGACGATATGAAATTGTAATTTCTTGCAAACTAGAGCATGTTTCAAGGGTCTCAGCTAATAGAATAGAGGTCTCAGTGAATAGATAGGTAATAGTAGTAGTGAAAAACATTTAAGTAGCCGTGAAGATGTTTTGTTTGTATTATTTCCTGATAAGACGTGATTTTCTCAGTTAAGAGGCACAAGGTCGAATCACTTTATAACTTACCTAATCCAATTAGACGAATAAAAAACACTTTCTCAGAAGGCCACTAAGATAAGCAATAAATAATACACGTAATTAAAGCAACATTATACGGGACACAGAAAAATAAACGAGAAATGCATTAAAATAATATGTGCTGCGATAAAATTAATCGAAACAACTTCACCATCTGTTATCGGTCTGACTGACACTGACATTGACGTCAAGAAAATAACTGACATAATTTTTGCTCGAAATGTTGCTGTAATTGTTGCAGACGCAGTGTTGGTAACACTAACAGCTAAGAAAATAAAATCGCAATCATAGACTAAGTAATTCCAGACGGAATCCTACGGAATCACAAGTCAAGAACAGCATTGGTGGACTTGTCATAAGTGAGAGATGCCAAATGATGAAAAAAAATGCAAATATGATTTAGATGAAAATAAAATTTTCTACAAATCACAGATCACATATCAAGTAGGTAGATGGCTATTATTTTTTAAAAATTAGCGTAATGCTTTAGTCACATAAATGTTATAGTTTTTATAAGACCTACCAACTACGTAACATACCAACCTATGATTATAATTATTTTCCTTTCGAACGACTGGCTGGTTTTTCTACTCGAAAGAAACCATATATACGGGTGTTCTGAGGGAGTAAATGTCAAAAAGTTGGAATTTTTCTTAGTTCACCTCAACCCCCTCTATACGATTCCGTAAAAAAAAACATACCTCCATCAAGGAAAACAATTATGTCAATCAGTAAGTCAAGTCAGTCTGTGTTAATTTAGCTTTTTATAATAGAATAATGCTTAAGTAATATCTAGTTAAATTCTTATTTATGTTAGGTAGGCTACCTACCTAATTCCAATTTTAAGAATTATAATCAGAAATCGGATATTCGGATGCATATTTACCTAAAGTTGAGATGTTGGCTATTATGGAAAGGACTTTTTATATCGAAAAATCCCGGATCGCGGGAAATTCAAATTTAAGTGTACAGGGGCTCTATAACATATACGTATACCTGTAGGCATTATACTTCGTCAATCCCTAAAAATCGGACTGATTAATTTTATTTCGTTTCAAAGCACAGTATGTCGTAGTCTACAAACCAAAGTAGACCATGAAATTGGACTAGCTGGTGTTGTCTGTCTAAAATTAAAATTCAATTGTCTACATCCGGTAATTTCAACGAGTGCGTGCTTTTGCTACGATTTGAAATACCTATACATAAAAAATGTTTTTGTGTTTTTTGCTGTAATTTTTGAAAAATGGACCGGTATGTATATCAACTTTATTATTTTTAACAATAAATCCACCATTAATTAATTTGTGTTTTTTTGTGATTGTTACACATCGTCCGTTAATAAATCGAAAAATCCAAAAATACTTGTCTTTAATTTTATCAACCTGAATACAAAAAATTAAAACAATCTAAGTTCTTGAGTGATAGAGGGTTAATGTAAATAGTCTTATCCTTGAAACCAGAGGTTTGGTATGAGTTCAAAACCGATGAAAAAAAAATTATGTACTTACTTATTTTTGAAAAAAAAAATCCTCATTAATCATTAACGCATTTCACCCCACGTACACGCATAGGTACCGGCGATCAAGATCAAAGTCAAATACCACGCCAGAAATTCAAAAACAGGTAGCAAAACAATCGAGGGATCCGCGAAATACCTACGAAAGTTACGCCAAACGAGAGGTGGTGGGACGCGCGGGGTCTGAAATGTGAGATTGCATTTTGTTAGCAACATACCTACACGCATACTCGAATGGGGAAGTAAAATTATTATACATCTGATTACTTATGCAATCCCGGAATCCCCGAGAATTAGGTAAATATCATCCGATTATCCGATCTCTAATTATAATGTACAAAGATTCAAACATTTTTAATAAACTCCCACATTATTCGGAAATTTAGAAGTTTACGTGCTGGTAACACCGGCAAAACTTGTGTTTTTGTTGTGATTTTTCTGTTGATAGTTATTTGCCTTCAATCGAAGAAATAAGTGGATGTAATTAGAAATTTACGTGTGAAATGTGATTCTGTGTTTATTATTTACTCAATTAGTGTGATTTCGGAAACATCTGACCACACAAGACTTTTTTCATTTTTCGATTTAAGTTACAATAGAGTCACTCTGTTGGTGTATAAAGAGGTAATGGCGGACGAGCGGTCTATAAATTGACAATGTCAAAATCGGTACATCAGTGAGTACTTCGTTTTTCGGTTGACTAAGACTCGGTCCGGAGCATTTTTTCGTTCATGGTCGCAATATCAAAAAAGTCAAGTCAAGAGAATACAATAACCATCCATACAATAACGTAGAATGCTTTCATCAAAGCCGGATGTTCGAAAATGACCGGTTTATGTCACTCGTTGATAGAATTAATAAACAAGCAACGAAATACCAATAGAAAACTTGGACAAGATCGTAGACAATAAAGCACAGAAGAGATTTATATCTCCATATCTCCATTATAAAAGATACTCTATGATTTATATGTCACACGTGCATGCGGAATGCTAACAAACCGAACAATATTCAAATTTGAAAATTTTATTGTCATTTTACAAAATAAAAACACGTTATTTTTTATCTGACGCTTTAAGATCTATTTAAAATGGATAGTGGTCAGAAAAATAGGCCGTCTTCGACTGTTACTACAACTTTAAAAACAAGCAAAGATTCAAAAACAACATCCAAAAATACGGCAAAGGACTTGACTGAGCTTTCTGTAAAAATAGATGAGACAGATGAAATGAAACTCAAAATGCTTGCAGCCCTTGATAAGCCCGAGCCTGATGATCACCTGTATCCTGCTGAGCTTAATGCCCATCTTATAGATCAACTAAAGGTTACAATATTTTCAATAGATAACTATACCTAGGTAGATGATAATAATAATGATGGATGATAATAAGCCGCTATGTGTAGTTTTGTCCTTAGATTAACTCTCATAAAGGGCATCTGTGTTGTTGGCTTCGACCCCACGCAATCCCTCCAGATGGCCGGGTCACTTTATGGCCCGAGATCATGGAAATGAGAAGAGAAACACATAATAATAATATAAGTAGGGACACACCACCGGCGCCAATTCCTGAAAACGGCCGCGGTAACGGCCACGCTCTATTGGGACCGATATATCATTACAGACAGGACTATTCTTGCAAATAAGCCTGATATCGTACCAATATATCGGTTAAAACGGAGGGCATTGCTCATGTTCACTGACGTCACTATACCGCATGATGCAAACCTTCTTAGAGCTGAGAAATAATACACTTAGCAAATATCTTGACTTGGCTAACGAGGTTCTCAGCATGTGGGATGTAGATTCAGCGACCATCATCGTCCCGCCCGATAGACTTTTCGGTTAACGGCATAATAGCGAAGAGCCCCGATCAACATCTGAAGAGAGAGACTCTTGCTAGGAAGTTGGATCAAAGGCCAGATCCAAAAGGCGATACTCCTGGACTCGACACGCATAGTCAGGAAGCTCCACTCTCTCAGTCTTAGTCACCAGCCGCAAGAGCATAGCTTCACAGTTGGTGATCTACCATTTGGATAATTGTTACTTTAGAATTATATAGTTATGGATAATAGTTATGTAGAAGTTTTCTAACTTTTGACAGTAACAATTTAAATTATTAATTTATTATACATAGAAAACGACCAAAAAAAACCCGGAACAAATATCCGCAGATCATACAATACAACGGAAGACCAGCGTTGGTTCTAAAATTCTTACAATTAACTCATGCTGAGATAGAGTCCGTTTTGTGACTCAATTAAAAAAATCTGTTTGATCCTTTATTTTTTTTAATCATGTTTGTTTTATGTTTTTGTGTATTGAGTTACAAATAAACTTATTCTATTCTTTACAAACATTCGTTCCGAGGCGGGAATCAAACCCGCAACTCCTTGTGGCATTAAAAAATATTTACTATTGTACATTTTTTCTTTGTTTGAAAATAAAACTAGCAGTAAAGTACCTACCTATACAAAATTATAATTTGCACATCATTAAACTGCACACGCCTTTTCTCATTAAATGATCCAAATTAAATCCGACCAGATTTCAGGCAAATAGAGTATCTACCTATTTAGCAGCAGCATAAATATAAATGCATAAATGACCTTGACCTGACCTGATTACGCCATCTGCACGCTGTCACCTTAATCAAAAAGAAGCGTGTTATTAATTTAGCCTTTTTCATATTTTATGTATGCTAGTTTTAAAGTTGGTGTATGTGTGTCTATGGACCCTAGAATAAATTAAATAAGATCTGTTACTTTTCTATAGTCTGAAATAAATTACTTATTATTATAACTTAATTTTCGTTGTATATTGCTACGCTAAGTATCGAGTCCCACATACCCAAACATATGTCTTTTCTGGTACGCTTACATAACATGCGGTTTAGCTCAGATCCCTTTTATTCCACAGGTGATGACTTGCGAAAACAATGAACTTCGAAAATGCGTATTCACAAAAGAACAAGACGTAAAAGAGCTGAACAAAACAGTCAATGATCTTAACACCCGTATCAGAGATATGATATCGGGTTCAGGTCCCGCTATATCTTCAAAATCAGCGGGAATCATCAGCGCCAAACTAACAGAGCTCTGCAAACAAAATCGACACTTAGTTGCGGAAGTTGAAGGATTCAAAACAAAGAACGCTGCATTGCAGCGGAAAATAATGCAAATGGAAATCATGGAGAAAGAACATGTTAAAGATGAAACGTGTCATTGCAAAGATGAGCCTTATGACCCACGTCCTGAAGAGCTAAAAGAATTAAACAAACAACTATCCGTAGTTAATAAACGGCTTTACGAGAGTAAAAACAGAAACCTTGAACTGAAGAGTGATATTCTTCTAGCTACGAGGATATTACAACAAGAAATGGGTGAGAAGTTCACTAGTCTAAAGGAACTGCAGAATGATTTAGCTGGATGGAAGGGCAGAGCTGAGCAAATAATCAAGCTTAAAGCTAGGATCAGTGAGTTGGAAGAAAAGTTAGCTGGTGGAAAACCAGAGTACAGGGGCAAGCCAACCGTGAAGCCACAATCTGAGGTAAGTATTTGTAAAGTAGGCAAACAGATAAGGTATATTTGTTGCTAAATTAAGCACATACCTATTTATTTTTTACAATTTGAGTTGAATTTTAATCGTCACCACTTCCATGAATTTATTTAAATGCGAGTTAACAATATTACACCAACTTGGAAAAATCACCTAAAAACTTGGAAAAATCATTGGAAAAATTACTTTTTTATTCGGTCTATCAACAGATTATACGAGAATTGGAGGCAAAAAGGAAGAAAGAAGTAGATTTGGCCATGAAAGAGCTAAGTGCCCTGCGAGAAGAGAATCACGAGCTCAAGAAGAAATTAGATGGAGCGAAATGTAGGGTCAGGAACCTAGAGTGTGATTCGATAAATATTCGGCAGAAAATGCAGACTTTTGCTGAGAAAAGCAACGCTGATGACATGCTAGTTAACGAGCAACGTGTAAGTTATTCGGCACTTACTAAATAATGTTTATAGCTGTAAGAGGATTTTATCTGGATGATTTATAGGGTTTTTGATATATAGATTTGAGAATTCATTTGCTACAAAGCACTTTAGATAGGTACCTACATACCTAGTAACATAATGTTTATAAAATCCAAGAGTTTGTAACTAATGATTCCTTATTTCTAGGCACAATTAAAGACATTAGAACTGTATTACCAAGAAATCCTTAAAGAAAATACGGCAACGATGGCTAAAATGACCAGCGAAATAGCGGAATACCAAAAGTTAAACTCGAATACTGACGCAAAGATCGACGCTATGAGAAAACAATCAACAGAAAAAGCTGTAAAAATTGAGGAGCTAAGAGCACAACTCTTGAGATACGAAGAGTGCTCACTTCAGAGTGTTTTCTTCACTCCAATGAAAACAGCCACTGATAATGAAATCAAGAAACTGTCCGATTTAGTCGTTATCTTAAACGAAAGAATTGATATTGAGAGGCATAAATGGGATGAACTTGAAACCAATAATAAAAAATTAAGAGAAAAGAAGCGCCGTTTAGAACGGAAGGTAAACGTATTGGAAGATGAACTTAAAAATGTGAAGGAACCGAAAAGAGTTGTAAAATCTTCAAAGAGCTCTTTGACTAAAGAGAACACCTTCGATGGTCTCGGACAAACCGCTTCTAAAAGGTTTTCTTCTGTTACGACCGCCGCCGCAGCCGAAAGACCAACTGATTCGTCGTCGGAGTCGCAAACAGAATATGAACCGTTAGAAAAAGAAGAAGTCATGTTTAAATTGGAGCTAGCGGAGGAAAAACTCAAGATAATGGAGGACAAACTAAAAATGATTGAAGAGGAAAAACAATATGACTATAATCATCTTACAGATATGATACAAACGTCGAAGCAACTATTTAATGAAGCTCTCGCAGTGTTGCAAAGGGAGAAGTGTCTGTGTTTTTAGTTTTATTATAATTTAGTATTGTTTTACTTATGTAACGTTGTGTTTTTATTTTAATTATGTTGGTGCATTTAACTATGTAGTTGTATTTCAAAACGATGGGAGAGAGATAAGTGCTTGAACCATCTTGGCCTGCGTAGTACCCGTGCCGTACTCCGCAGAACGAATCACGGAAAGAGTCCTAATTTTCACATAAAGTAGGTAAAATAAATGTTTTACTAGCCGTACCATCAAATCTAAACAGTGAAGAATTAAACAAGGTGAACATAAATCCGTGCGGCCGTGTTCACAAGTTTAAAAAAAAAATAGCCTACCACCACCGTTGTTGCTAGCAACTAATTATACATTTTGGTAGAGTTTATTTTCGTATAGCTTGTAACCCCGACCGCCGCCATTTGTCATTTTATCTTTTGGCATGCGCGTACGGAGATGCAACAAAAATCGTGCTCCTGAGTGTTTTTAACAAAAGTAATTCCAAAACTTTGTTTGTGAATTGTGAAAGTTGTGTTTCTCAGTGAAATATCGGTACTGGTATTTTATTTTAGTGCGTTTGTGTGACAAGTCATTCATCATGAATAAAACTTGCGCAAGGTGTGAGAAAACAGTTTATCCGACAGAGGAATTGAAATGTTTGGACAAGGTAATTTTCACTTGCATTCCAGTAAAATAACTTTCTTAATCGTGTGTTCTTTACTACATCGTTATGTTTTCTGTACTTGTTATTTTAAACAACAAAACTTTGAAACATCTCTTTTCGAAATTCGAACAAAGTTTTTGTTACGGCCGGCAACTTTGACTCGTTATTAGACGAAAACCGGACGCATGACTCACTAAATTAAATAAATAGTTTATTTATGCGCTTTAAAGACCAATGTAGGTCAATAAAATACCACATCTGTTCTTACTACGGCCTTTTCCCTAATTAGATCCCTCTGAAGTAAATTTCGACCTTGTCGTGTTCAGTAACGATTGTATTCAAATGCAATCTATGCAGCTGTTATCTATGCCATTTACGATAATAGACGTTTACCATAATTACTGTAAAAGACATTTCTTCATTCAAGGTATTTTTTTTATCGCAACAGTCACAAATAAGTTGCATTGTACAACAACCAACCGGATCAGTTAGTGACAGCACCTAGTCTCTCTACATTTAAGCGGAGACTTAAATCGTTGCTCGTTGAAAAGGCATTCTACAGTGTAAACGATTACGATTGTGAATGTTAAAATTATAAAATAATGATTAATTATTTATATTTTAAATTATTATTTGATTTGCCCTATTTTGTTACCAATCTTGATTATACTGATTAAGATTTAACCAAGTTACCAAATTTGTAGTAACAAGTGACTAAGAGATATCTGCAGAGGCCAGGCAGCAGCAGCGTCTCTGAAAATTTTACAATCAATAGCTATCCTATGCAAGCCACATAAGAGTCGGTTTTGCACGACAACAGACTAGAAGCTTCGATTTAAGTTGTCTGATTACGCCCCTTGGATACCTCAGTATATGGAATTGTACTAAGTGGAAAAAATTATCAAAGGTTTCTATAGTGGCAATAGAGACAGTAAAACATATTTGCAATTAACTATGAAACAGCTCCCTATTTATAATGCTGGTGTAATGTTTACCTTTGTATTAGCATTGTCAACCAGATAAGATAATTATTTGGTTGATAACGGCAAAGTTATATCTATATTCATATCCATTATCAGTAGAAACTTTCTGTAATGCAAGAATATAAAATTGGAGACATATTAAAAGAAATTAAAGAATAATTAAATTGGGTAATGTTATTGTGGAGCAAGTCAAAAATCTTATAACCTATTTAGGAACTAGGTAGGTACTTTTTTCTTCTGTTCCGAGGTAGATGGAAGGTTACCTACAAATAAAATGCCAAACATGTGGTGCAGGTCCAAGAGAGTGTTCTTTGTTCTGCTTGTAGGATTCCATGTCAGCATCTGGTACTAGCAGTTGTACCTGGGATACAAAATGAGTTATTATTTGGGTAGGTCCCATATGTTCTATAGAACATGAGGTCATCGTACAGAATAAGTTTTTTTTTTTGTTATTTTATACTATGGAACATGCAATACTTTTATTTCTCAAATTGTTCTATAGGACAAGGTAAATAAGACCTCTTTAAGATTTAGCAAATAATATGAGTTTATTGCGGCACTTGTCATAGTGACTAATTTGATTGACTTGATTGACGCACTGAGAACTTTCTTCAAATATCCAATTTTTAGGTTTCCTTTGTAGGATTTTTACTCAGGCAGATGTTTGATCAATGGCATGACAGAATAATTGACATCAGTGTCAACTAGCTTCACATGGAAGATTTTAGGAAAATCTGATTCTCATTTTGTTCTATGGCATGAAACTCGGGTGAAAAGTTAGTATGTAGTTCCATGGAAAAAATGGGGAAGAAAATGTATCTTTTTGTTCGATGACGTCATGTTCCATAGAACAAATGGGAGCTACCCTATTATTTATTAAGATATTAGATTATTTTTGGTACATTGTGTTGTCACACCTGTAATCAAGCCATTCCTAAAACAAAACTCTGGAATTCTCAGTTCCATCAAAGAGGAGAGGAGAGAAATGTTATTTAAAACCTTCAGATCCAGATTTCATTAACATAACAGGACAGGAAATAAATAATGCTAAGTGCGTGAGTCCGACTCGTACTTGGCCGGTTTTTTAAATACCTATTTTCTTATCATTTAAAATTGCCATTACATGTTTCAACTAGCGTTTTCCTTCAGAGTCACAGCCAAAAATGCTTGAATAAGGACAAAATTCCAGATAGTGTATAAACCAGTGTATGAATATTGGTAACCAGTATTATAAGACATAGACAATAGACATATCATTTATTTGCCACTAACAATATTGAATCAAAAAAATACCTAAATATTAATTACACAAAAGAACAGGGTTGAATAAAAAACAGTTTTTTTTATATTTTATAAATCAAGATGTTCAAAATGTTTAAAACAAGTGTTTTTTTTTACTTTTTACCTTAAAGGTATCAATTTCTAATCAATTATAGCGAATAATAAAATAATCCATTACTAAACTATTTCCTAATTCACATTAGTAAAAATTAACACAACAATAAATATTTACTTTTGTTGCATATCTCATCTAATTACCTCTAATCTAATTATTAAAAATTATTATTATTATTAATCAATACAATACACATACACTTTGTATGTAGTGTTGTAGGTAGGTAGAGAACTAGAGAGAGAGCGGGGAATAGGTACCGTACCCACTAATCCAGTGAATTACTTTCTTTCGACGGCCGACATAGGGACTTTCCCTGCGGGACTTTACTGGCGGGGAGTTACCTATGCAGTGTATAAATACCACAGCCTGTCAAAACATTTTGAACTGTTTGTTTTATAAAATATAAAAAAAACTGTTTTTTTTTTCCAACCCTGCTCTCTTGTCAAAGTGAAGTGGCAGGGCCATATCTCGCGAAGAACCGACGGTCGCTGGGGCAAACGTGTTCTTGAGTGGAGACCACGACTCGGTAAACGTAGTGTATAGGACGCCCTCCGACCAGGATGACGACCTGCGAAACACTGCAGGTAGATTATGGATGCGTCAAGCTGAAGACAGGGGGCTATGGCGCTCATTGGGGGTGGCCTATGTCCAGCAGTGGACTGCTATAGGCTGATGATGATGAAGGCTAAAAGGTACTGGCAATTGCCGTCTGTAGCATGACCATGCTATTAAATATTATCCTCCAGTAATTTTACCTTGTTAGGTTATGAGGTCACCATCCTACGTACTTCATACTAATTGTCTGGCTTCTACAGAAAATATGAACAGCCTAGCTACAGCCCGCGGCTTTGCCCGCATTTTTAGAAAAACGCCTTATGTGTAAACTATCTGCGCCCCGCGGCTTCACCCGCGTGGGAATCTATGTGTCAAATGGGTTATAAACAATACAATACAATACAAAAATACTTTATTTTACACCAGGTACAGATCATTACAAAAGACTTTACATGCGACATGTACAATGGGCGGCCTTATCTTGGAGTCACTATCTATAAAAAAAACCGCATCAACTTCAACTTCTTCTTAGATGGCTCTGCGTCTGGATTGACGCAATTTTGCCAGTGTCCGTCTCATGATAGCATCGCAAGCTTTATAAATTATAAGGGAAGGTAACTTACATGTATAGTACAAAATAAAGAAATAATATTTACAATAAAGAAAAACTTTAACCGTGAATCAACAAAATGTACTATAAAACTACAAACAAGAAAACCGCATCAAAATCCATTGCGTAGATCAAAGATCTAAGCATACATAGGGACAGGACTGACAGACAGCGGAAAGCGACTCTGTTTTATACTATGTAGTGATAAGATATGTAGAGGAATGGACAGACATATTTCTTCATAAATTTCGTTTGAAACAATAGTTTTTCACACTCAATAGTTTTTCTTGTGCTTCTATAACGAGTAAGTGAAACAATGATATCCTTTTTTATTTTTCTATTCGTCTTTATGATGCCTTCAATGGCATTTGTTTCGTATTTAGTATCTGTCAACGTCATAAATCGGTCGAAGTTTTCATTATGATTGGTCGCAGGTACATCCATATTCCTAGACCTCTCTTCCCCCACCCCTTTCACTCACTGCACCTCTCAAAAAGTTATCACAAAACGACTCAGCCGCAATATTGCAAATAATTCAAAACCATCCAGAAATCAAAAGGTACACACCTTTTGATTTCTGGATGGTTTTGAATCCTAGTGTCCAGATATTCCAGCCCATCCACGTAAGTACCTGTGCACAACACAGCATTATTGGTTCGGAATTTGTCTTTGAAACAATTAATTCAATTCAAATTCTTTATTGTTAGACAACAAAGGTCCATAAGACATATACATAAACACAAAATTACAAAAAAGAAAATACAATTACAGCGAAGAAAATAAAACCAAAATAACTAATTCTAGAGTATAAGTAATTTCACCCAGTGGTGTCGTATTGGACAGTCATATAATGCTGTAAGTAATTTTCGTCAACTTTGAAGAAATACTCATTTCAAAATTGTCTAACAATTGCTATGTAAACACTATAAATACATAGGTAATAATTTTTTTATACGGTTTTTCTTTTCAATGGTGCAAACAAAACTAACCAGTTACGTCTGCACCATTAATAGGGCAAATGAATGGTGCAAACGTAACCGGGGAAGTGTTCATGGTGCATTTCACCCTATGGCGCTCTTTCGCACACTGGTGACATTTAGGCCTCGCCTACGGAAGAGTTCGCACTGTTGGTTGACTTATTTAACCTTAACAACCTTAACAAGGGACTTCTTCAGGGTAATTGCAGCTTTTGGTCGCGCGCGTTCCTCATAATGAATTCGTCAAACAACGATAGCTTTTATTTTACACGACTGCGCAAGAATGAGGATTATTTATAGTTAATTTTCTTCTTGACATTTTTACACAGCCACATCTGGCCCCAGAGCCGCAAAGTCGAATTCTGATAACTCAATGACTTTACGATGACAATGGTATCGTCGCAGAGCCGTCGTCGCTCGGACAACTGGCCCCGAACTATACTGACCGGCGACAAGTCAGTACAGTTCGGTGCCAGTTGTACTATCAATGGTACAATTGGCACTAATTGGTGCCAATTGTACCATCAATGGTACTGCCTAATGGTCCAAGTGATCCGACGGCGTCGCAGAATCGTCCATAGATGAAATAAAATCAAGCGAGATACAGCGCGCGCTGCAATTTGTACGAAGAGATTGTTATTAAAAGTGTCAAAGTTAAACCGAATAACACTTTTCTCTGCATCTGTATTTTCTTTCGTGGTAAAATACCAAAATGTGTGGTTTTGAAAACAATGGTAATGTCGTTTCACGATGACGCTACCATTGTTATGGTGCATTGATTAATTTAATGGAATTAGGGCTGGTACCAGATGGATGACTGAATTTAAATACTTATATACCCAGACCAGGAACATACATATAACTGCAGATTGTATGACTTAGTTAGCGGCCTTGAACTGTTTGGCGACCTCTGTTGCGCAGCGTGCGAAAGTCAGCCAGACCCGCAGAAGGTTACGGGTTCTATTCCAGGCAATCGAAGTCCATTAGAGCCGCGCTACGACGAAAGCAGTTAGGCCACGATAATTCCTCGTATCTTAACCATACCTAACCCGTTAGGCATTCTAGTTAGGACACGAGGAAACATCAAATTTTTGAACACTAGCAAAAAGTATTAGATAGAAGTTCTTGTGTAGGGTACCTACTGGCAATTTTTCTCAGAATCTAATTACCTACTACATATTTCGTAATCGATTCGCGTTTAATCTCTTGCTCGTAGCAGTGGAATCCTTCGTTATTATTATAAATAAGTGCCTAGCTATCTGTGCAATGTGGCCATTCATAATTACGTCACACGATTGTAAGACCCCCCCCCCCCCCTCCCGTGACGTCACATAATTAACAATTTTACATCTAGAAATATTTATTGAATTAAAACAGCAGTTCGAAATCTGTTTTATTTCGATTTACTTAAATGATTTTTTTATAAAATTAACATCAAATCAAACATTACACAAAACAAGAATAGCACGCGTAACACTAGTAGAGCAAGTGGCCGACAAAACAGTTTTGAAGCTTACGTTTCTACAGATAGAGTTGTAAATGTTTTTGAGTTTACGTTATTAGTTCAAAGTTCGTGTTTTACTTAATACTTTGAATAAAAAAATAGTTTGAAATGTGACGTCACGCACGAAATTTAGGACCCATCCACCCCCTTGTCACGTCAATGTCAAGCTTGCCAATGCTGAGCTGAGTGAGCGGAGGGAATGCTTTTTAACGGACTTCAAAAAAGGAGGAGGTTCTATATTTGACTGTATTTTTTATGTTTGTTACCTCAGAAATTTCGACAGGGTGAACCGATTTCAAAGTTTACCTATTTGAAATCTGGTGCTTCCCTTATGGCCTTTTCAATTTGGTCCAGTTCTGTCTGACAATGGCATCCATGAGAAAACTATGTCTTATATTTGCATTAAGTATGTGCGTGACAAATGGATCACGCCAATAGATTTTTTTTTAAATAAGTTTTAAACTCCGTTCAAGTCGATTTATAGTATTTTAAAACACCCCAAATTATTAAACAATAGAATTTCATCGCACTAGTTTAATGAGTTACGGAAAAGATACAAAGAAACAAATTACGGTAATGGTACAAAATACTAGGAAGCAATAGATATTATCTGAAGCCTTTATCGTAATAATAATATTTTCATGATGCATTTTATATTGACTATTTGTACTGGATTGAAAAACAAATCATTCCCTCTAAAAAGAGCAAAAAGATATGATTCCGGCCAGGATCGAACTGGCGGCCTTCTGCGTGTAAAGCAGATGTGATAACCACTACACCACGGAACCAGTTGGGCGAATGAGCGAAATTCCAAGACGCTACCGTCTACGATCGATAGGCGTGACGTAAGCGTGATTCTAGAGATTTGAGACCGCTTTATTGGCTAGGCAGTCAGTATCAGAGCGTAGGGTGTGGTATTTCACCAAATTTGAGCAGTATCAACTGTTCCGAAATATTAGAAAGCACAAATCATCGTAAGTAACCCGTTGTGAGTGATTTTTAGCACATATTACTTGATAAATTTAATTAGTTAAGCGGCGAAATGTTACTAAATAATACGCAACTCTGGTGGGATAAAGAAAACCCTCATTAATAGCTAACAGCGCGCGCCGAATCAGAAGGCAGTTAATGATAGCTCATATAATACATAATGTATATAATTATAAAATTAGAAAATCATTATACATTACAGAAAAAAAAACAAAAAAACATTACTATTATAAAACAAATGCCATAGATAAAGTAGAGGCAAAATATTATCTGACAGCGAATACCTTGATCAATGCTGAGTAATGATAACCTTTAAGGTTGACGCAGGTCTAGACCAAAACTTTTTTTATTTTTATAACTAAAAAAAAAACAAACCCTTAATCTAAACAGTTCAAACCTTAGTTATCTAACCAGTAAGATAATTTCATTTTATAAGAGCTGCAACACTGCCGCACAACACAAATAATTATGTTCGTGCATTCAAATACCTACTGAAATTCGTAACCGTATCATTTAGATACATTTACACTAACTAAATAATTTACTTAGAATTAATAATAATTAATAATTTACTTAATAATTACTTACTTTTTTTTTTAACTTAATTTGCGAAGAACCGACGGCCGATGGGGCAAACGTGTTCTTGAGTGGAGACCACGACTCGGTAAACGTAGTGTAGGACGCCCTCCGACCAGGTGGGATGACGACCTGCGAAAGACTGCAGGTAGATGCTGGATGCGTCAAGCTGAAGACAGGGCGCTATGGCGCTCATTGGGGGAGGCCTATGTCCAGCAGTGGACTAATATAGGCTGATGATGATGATGATGATGAATAATTTACTTTATATAATAAGAAGGGGAGGGAGGCCTTTGCCCTGCAGTGGGACACCCCGGGCTAATATAATATAATAATAATTTACTTTGAATTATTAGAATTATTCTAATGATTTATTATATTCCAAATTCCAATAACATAACGTAGACTCTGTCTAGTTAGATTCATTGTCTCACACTAGCATAACCAATAACAAGGCAAATTAGTCAGATGAGGATAGAATAGAAATATTAATAATAATACAGGAAAACCCTTGAAATTTACGGCATTACGAAATACTACTAATGTTGTATGTTTTACGAGAAAGTTTGTTAGTATGGATGGATGGATCTCTTTCACGTAAAAACTACTGAATGGATTTTAACACTTTGAGTGCTGAAAACGCACGGTATGAGTTTTCTTCAAGTGACTAATATGCGTAAATCCACACTAGCGCAGCGGCTGAGAAAATACAGATCTTTGTGACTCAGCAGAGCTGTAATATTTTTCGAACGAAACGCACGTGCGGCGCAACACAACCGCTGTGTAGACCGGCAGCACGAATTTTTTAGGTAAAAAAAAAGATCGCAGTCGGCGAAAAAAAACCGCAGTCAAAGTGTTAATGAAACTTTACAACAATATAGCTTATACATCAGAATAACAAATAGGCTACAATTCATAAAGATACATTGTATATTATCCAAAATATCTATCACCACGCGGGTGAAACTGCGGGGCGCAGCTAGTGAACTATAATTCGTTCTTATCCAATAGGTACATAATTATTATACATTTCCATATCATTTTTCCTTCGAAAAGCTATTTGAATCGTTTACGAATATAAGGTCAAGTTCATGGAAATTTCATAGTAATTTCCGTAGCAACGGATTCCATTTGCAAACGAATAATGACGTCCGAATATAGCATACGCCTGCGAAGCGTGTAGATTGGTTATTAACACTATGACTGCGATTTTTTTTCGACGACTGCGATCTTTTTTTTAACCTAAAAAATTCGTGCTGCCGCTCTACACAGCGGTTGTGGTGCGCCGCACATGCGTTTCGTTCGAAAAATATTACGGCTATAATAATATTATAGTCACAAAGATCTGTATTTTCTCAGCCGCTGCGCTAGTGTGGATTTACGCATATTAGTCACTTGTAGAAAACACATACCGTGTGATTTCAGCACTCAAAGTGACCCCCCTTTTTTGGGGAGATATGTCGCAACAGTGGACGTATGTGTCCTGAGTAGTACAGAGTCATGAGAGTTTCTAGTGAAGTTTATGTTTTACGCAAAAAGGTTATACGTTGTCGAGTTAGATAAAAAAGGAAGCAACATCAACATCGGACGGGAAATAAATGAGAGAGAAAGTTGTATAGCAGGGTATTATGGAGCATATACGGGTATTTTCACTTCCACTATTCCACCATTTAACGTTCCGTGCTCAACTAAAACTTAGTCGAGTTCATCATCATCATCAGCCTATGTTAGTCCACTGCTGGACATAGGCCTCCCCCAATGAGCGCCAGAGCGCCCTGTCTTCAGCTTGACGCATCTAGCATCTACCTTCTTACGCATCGCAGGTCGTCATCCCATCTGGTGGTAGTCGAGATAGTGTTCGAAAAAATGCGAAAAAACCGCCTTCCACAGAGAAATCGACGAACATATGTAAAAAATGCTTTAATTACAGCCGAATATATTCATTGTCATTAAGGTGACAATAATATATAAAAACGACACCAAAATTGGATTTTTTGTGTTGGGTTTTGTTTCAAAACATTGTTTCTTTAGAATGTCTCGAGTATAGGTGCGATAAGAGAGAATCACAGCAATATGCGAAAGTTTGGATGGATGATCGAGCTGAAATATTGCATACAGTCCCAGGCCTGGAATTGAACATAGGCTTCTTATCATCCCATACCGACCGATGTGGCGCGATGGGCGAAGGTCCGCCTGCAAGGCAGGAGGTTGCGAGTTCGATTCCCGCCTCGGAACAAATGTGTGTACGATCTGCAGATATTTGTTTCGGGTGTTCTGGTCGTTTTCTATGTATAATAAAAAATATCTATCTATGTAATGTATTATGTATATCAGTTCGAGTACCCATAACACAAGCTCTGCTTACCATGGGGCTAGATAATGCTGTGTGAATTATTGTCCAGCATTATTTATTTATTTTATTTAGTTCCCATAGGATAGAAATAACCTTGAAATGTTTCCATAGAAACAACGCGAAACCACGGACAGAAACTAGTCACTACATAATGTAAAACAAAGTTGCTTCCCGTTGTCTGTCTGACCTTATCTATGCTTAGATCTGTAAAGCTATACGCAACGGATTTTGATGCGGTTTGTTTTATAGATAGAGTGATTCAAGAGAAAGGTTTATATACTATTCGACACATAGATTTCCACGAAGCCGCGGGCGCAGCTAGGTGGTGCGTCGATTATCCGAACTAATTGGGGGACATGGGTGTTCGAAAAACCGGTATTTTCGGATAATCGAACTACCCATGCTAATGCCGTGGTACGATCCTTACTTATTTTAGGACTGCTAATTCACGACGTGAAGCAAGAGTTTTTCGTAGCTAAGCTTTCCAATTGGAGGGCCTGGACCCCCGCGTTACTACTGTTGGGATAAGCGGTCGTTCGGTTGAGCGACGTTCAGATAATCGACGCTCCACTGTATATAATGAAACTATAACAATAACCTGGCCCCTTAAGGGTCCGGCGACCCTCGCTTGCAAAAATCGCTCCGAATATCGCTGTCCCTGTTTAACTAATGCGCCGCGCCACATGCGTGCGTGAAAGCAATATTAGCCGTTCAAAATTTGGTTTGTTCCGTAATACCAAAAATTATGACTGAAAACTTTTTGTATTCTGTAACTAGACAATATAAACTATGTTCCTTAATAAATAAAACGTAAGATATTGATGTTTTTAATACGAAACAAATAGAAATAAAACTTGTCCATTTTCGCATAAAAATGTGCAAAATGAGATTGGCTTTCATTTCATTTTAGGTAAGTATTTTGAAAAAAAAAAAAACTATTTGGGAACCTAGATAAATACTATTTTAATACAAATAATGCAATATTATAGTGGAAATATGCTTGAATTAGAAATAATTTTGGTATTACGTTTGTATGAAGAATTCGTCCCTCCGGAGGCCCCTTAATTACTCTGATCTATTACGCAAACACTAACCCGTTAGGTGTAGAAATTAAGCCGCGCTGTGTGCTGTAAGTGTGAAAGTGCAAGTTAATGATAATTAAACCTTATTTGGGTTCCGTGGTTCAATTAGAAATCTTTCGGTAGGGTTTTGATTGGTTTGTCGCAGCGACTGCGCTGCGCAACTAATGGAGTGAATCGATTGGCTGGAAGAAAATGCCTCGGTATTAAGCCCACCCTTTGTAACTACATAAAAAATGCTGGACACAGCATCATCTAGCCCGAAGCTAAGCCAAAGCTTGTGTTTAGGTCCCAAACACAAGCTTTGGCTTAGCTTCGGGCTAGATGATGCTGTGTCCAGCATTGGGTACTATAAACGACTTGATATACATATACATTTGACTTGTAAATTATTATTTTACCAATAAAATGACTATCTGACTATCTGACTACATAATATAATACATAGATAGATATTTTTTATTATACATAGAAAACGACCAGAACACTCGGAACAAATATATGCAGATCGTACACACATTAGTCCCGACCGAGGCGGGAATCAAACCCGTAACCTCCAGCTTTACAAGCGGACCTTGGCCAGCCGCGCCAAATAGGTCGTCAAAAAAAATTATACTTATACCACGATAGCCAATCGCCACTACCAACAATAGCCAGATAGATTATTCTAACAAACCAACCTAATTGCAAAGATTTTGCCATCACACCACAACATAACAGAACTTTCGCACGGCAATGCAATAGTTACGGAACTCTATTGAGCCTTTTGACACGCTCTTAGCCAATTTATCGTTGTTAGATAACCACTATTGTTAGGCGTTTAGCCCATATTCACCTTTCGTGTTTGAATACGATCTAAGAGCTGCAACGTTGGTCTAGCGGTAATGAGGTCACGGGTTCAAATCCCGGGTCGGGCCAAAGTTGTTATTGGGATATTCCGCCATATGTACTGTCCGGAATCAGGAAGTTCGCGGGTACTTGATGACTGATATACTTAATAGAATAAATGTCATAATTTTTTTATTATACATAGAAAATACAAATCTTTGGTTATCGTACAAACAATTGTCCCAAGACGGGAATCGAACACGCAACCCCCTGCGTCGCGGTAGACCAATGCCCGCCGGGCCGCCATATCGGTTGTCAAACCCGACCCATAACACGAACTCTGCTTACTTTAGGGCTATCTAGATGATGCTGTGTGGATTGTCCAGCATTATTTATCTGCTTTCCATTCCACAAGCTTTCAATTCATCGGTCCCTGCCCGTGGTACACGTACATAGTACACCTGGCTGTACCAGGGGCATTTTTTTTCCGTGGTTCACCTCAAAATAACTGGGTGTTCCAGGGGGAAAAAAATATTTCCATGGTCCACCTTAGTTCACCTGGCTGTACCACTTCTTCCACTAGTGGACAAAAAATTGAAGTGAACAGTAAAATAATTTTATTTGATAATAATTTATATATAAAATATGACTTGTCTAAGTGCTTATTTTGTAAGCCTAAAGAAATAAATGATTTTTTACTTTACTTTTACCAGGGGCATTCATGAACTCTAAAACAAAACAAATGACACGTAGCCATTCTTTCATCTTGCTGGGCTATAATCTGGTGGACTTCCTTGCCCAGCGATGCGGCAAGAGTCATTGTGCTCCTATCCTCCGTGACGGTGGGTGGCCCCGGTTTAGTGTTTCTATAGGAAATTCATGAAAAGAACAAACACAATCATGTAGGTGACGAAAATATCTATGTATATCGTTTCGTTATGGTACCTAGTTCATAGCTGTACGCATCATTATCTATGTAACACAATATGATATTACATATATAGAATCTATAGATGATACTGTGTGACTTTTCCTCTTTTTAATTTTGTATTTATTTTATATGTAATATTATTTTATATCTACGTAACGAAAATATGTAATCAAGTAGGTACATATCGTTTCCTTAAATGATACATACAGCAGATATGACAGTAAGGCTTAACTCACACCATAAGAGCGTCGAAGCGGAGCGCAGTTTCAGTGTCATATGAATTTTAACTTTATTTTAATTACAATAAAACTTTTACTAAAACGAACGAGTCGAATTCGCCGGAATTCCCGCGGCGCCGCGGGCATCCGCGCGACTCGTTCGAGTTTCTGATGCGATAATAAGTTTTATTGTAATGAAAATAAAGTATTTATTGTAATGAAAATAAAGTATTTATTGTAATGAAAATAAAGTATTTATTGTAATGAAAATAAAGTATTTATTGTAATGAAAATAAAGTATTTATTGTAATGAAAATAAAGTATTTATTGTAATGAAAATAAAGTATTTATTGTAATGAAAATAAAGTATTTATTGTAATGAAAATAAAGTATTTATTGTAATGAAAATAAAGTATTTATTAAAGTGCCACCGTCTATATTGTTCGTTCATGTCCAGTCCATCCCAAGGTTGCCTGGAAGAGATCGCTCTCAGCGATAAGGCCGCCCTTTATACCTTTATTCTAAGTCTTTATCTCTGTATTATTTTCTATTTTGTGTGGTGTAATAAAGTGTTATCTATCTATCTGTGCAAATAATGAATTTAATGCCATCCCTATCGGCTATCTATGCCATCACCATATCGTGGCCTCTGACCATCTGGACCTCTTTGTAGCCATCACGTCTGGGCACGCACGTTCTGGTGACCAATTCACCATGCGTAGGTTATAAAAAAATACTTAATACTTATACCATAAATAAAACTATGCGATTGAATTTAAATTTTCCGCTCTCTCTTTCTCTCTTATCTATTAAACAGAGCTCTTTTTCTAAAAAGCTCCGGGTTTCTACCCGGATCACTTCCATTAACAGTACATATTGCCACACCCTGCTTGGGTACCATTGTGTTTCTTATACATTACCTTAGATACTAAGACCTACAAATGTACACAATGATGCAATAAAATAAATATGAATATCTCTAATATCCCTAAGTAACGTAAACTCATGGTCACCGTACACGCCCCTCCCTCCGATTGGTTTAATAATTCAATTCGGTGTCATTATGAATGACTGCGCTTGCGCATTTATAAATGCTTTATTGGTTGTAAACTGTTCCCGTTGCACAACGCTAACACGAATAGTCGATTGACTGCCGAATAAACATGACATCTCTAATTATTATAATTTTACTGGTTTCTGCCCACGGGTTTGCACGCGTTGTTTGTATGGAAACAATTTAAAGTTACTAAAAGAAGAAGCATCAAAAGAAGCCTTTGTTTTATTCCAGGCTTGAATATTTCAGCTCGATCAGTTTAGTAGTTTTGGCGTGAAGAAGTAACAAACATCCTTCCATCTAAACTTTCGCATTTTTATAGTATTCGTGTGATTGTTTGACTCGATTGTGCCCGCGTCTTCGCACTACCTATCTTTGCTAAACAGTAGCCTATGTTTTCCTTACTTGGATCATCTTTCTCTTTTTGAAATTAATTTAGTGAATATCATAACAAATTCATGTAGCCAGGCGTAAAAGATAACAGACAGTGACATAGGCATGGTATAGACATGGATCAATACCAGAACAATGAAGGTTATAATAAGGATCCAATTTCCACCAGTTCACCAGATTTATTGGTTTGTTTCTAAACTACGCGTATAGAAAGTGACCTGGTTAGTTCACAGATGGCGCCTAAGGTCACTGGGTTCGGCCTAATACGGTTAGCCATCTGGTTATGTAATCAATTAACACTTTGATTGCTGAAATCACACGGTATGTGTTTTCTACAAGTGACTAATATGCGTAAATCCACACTAGCACAGCGGTTGTGTAGAGCGGCAGCACGAATTTTTTAGGTTAAAAAAATGATAGCAGTCGTCGAAAAAAAATCGCAGTCAAAGTGTTAAAATAAATGGTATAAACTGATTCAGGTAAAATGGTTCGGTCCATATAATTTGCGTAACTTTTCAAGGGCATGTTCGATTGAACAAACCCTAAATAAGTACCTAAATAATTAAAAAAGAAAGTTGTTATAAAATATTTTATTTCATTTATTTATGTATTTTATTTTAACAATATTCAGGAAATTAACAGCTAACTTAAATAATAGTTATCTGACTAAATACTGAAGGCTAATTAAAAATTACCACAAAAAGCTACTGAAACACTTTGAGTGCTGAAAACGCACGGTATGAGTTTTCTACAAGTAACTAATATGCGTAAATCCACACTAGCGCAGCGGTTGAGAAAATACAGATCTTTGTGACTCAGCAGAGCTGTAATATTTTTCGAACGAAACGCATGTGCGGCGCAACACAACCGCTGTGTAGAGCGGCAGCACGAATTTTTTAGGTAAAAAAAGAGATCGCAGTCGTCGAAAAAAAACCGCAGTCAAAGTGTTAATGCTGTACAAAAACAATACTTTTACATTCATATAAACATGTTTCTTGTATATAACTTACTTTTATTGAATAGTGTCGTGTTATGTAAGGTTTGAAAATAAATACCTCACAAAAAAATACAAAAAGTTTACATAATAATAATCATAATAACTCACTTAACACTCTTCTTAACATTATGATTGACTTGTTTATGGCAGACGTCCGCAATCTCCCCTATAGCCCGATTACCCAGTCCATCCATCCATCACAATAGCCTGGTTTTATTTCTTTCATTTTTTTTTTGCAATAGTCTCTACACCTGGTGGATACCATATTTGGGTGTATCATATTGTGCACCCGAGGATGATACCCGCTATATGTAGCCATCGCCTTTAGATTAACTTCTCAAAGGGCCTCTGTGCTGTTGGCTTCGGCCCCACGCAAGCCTTCCAAAGGACCGGGTCACTTTATGGCCCGAGATCATGGTAAATGAGAATCATAATAATAAACAATAAACCATAAACAACATAAACAAGTCAATCATAATAATGATTGACTTGTTTATGGCAGAGGTCCGCAATCTCCCCAATAACCCGATTACCCAGCCCATCCATCCATCACAATAGCCCGGTTTTATTTCTTAATTTTTTTTTTAAATCTTATTTGTTTTTTAGGACTTTTACTTCGTAAAGTATGCCAGTCCTATCATAACCTAAACTTATAACTAACAAACAAAACCAAGAATACAGCAAAATAAAAACATATAAATTGTGGCTATTTTAAAAGGGAGTAACTGATGCACAAAAATTTTGAATAATGAGACAGCCGCTGCTGAATCTGGTTCCGCTAAAATGTTAATAAATGTACCTAAATCAAATCTATTTAAGTTCAATCATCAGTGCCTCCCTTCGATCTTTGAATTTGACGCAATCCATCAAGATGTGGTGCACATCATCCAGGACTCCCGCAAACATCACAGTTTGGGGAGTCCGTTTTTCTCATAAGGAACCCAAATTTCTCTTTGCAATAGTCTCTACACCTCGCGGATACCATCTTTGGGTGTATCATAGTGTGCAGTGCACCCGAGGATGATACCCGCTATGTGTAGCCATCGCCTTTAGATTAACTTCTCAAAGGGCCTCTGTGCTGTTGGCTTCGGCCCCACGCAAGCCTTCCAAAGGACCGGGTCACTTTATAGCCCGAGATCATGGTAAATGAGAGACTTAATAATCATTTATTTCAGACCATAGAAAAGTAACAGATCTTAATTAACTTATTCTATGGTCCATAGTAATATATACCTTAAAACTAGCATACATAAAATATAAAAGGACTAAATTAATAATAACACGCTTTTTTTGATTACGACAGCGTGTAGATGTCGTACTCAGGGTGTCAGCTGGCGTAAAACACCTTAACATGAACTGAACATAGGTCTTTGGTTTGGGTGGTTACTAGTTTAGGTATATAAAAAAATTACAATTACCCCCGCACTAGGCTTAAGCTTGTTTCGCGGGTTATCGAATACATATGTAGTCATCATCATTTTCTTTCTTTCCAATTGACCTAGAAAAAATCACAATTCAGTATAAAATTGTCCTTGGTCAATACCAAAATGGCGACACGCCGATAAAAACTTAAAGACGTGACAATGTTGGCTTCGATTGTGCAATACACAACAAAGGAAGTCTTATAGGTACGTTACAACACTTTGTGTTACAAAGAAGGATAACATATAAATTCTCAAAGGAATTCGCTTGTAAACGCGGTTTATAATGCCTTTATTGTATAGCAATAATACGGCGTCAGCGACTTTGTAGCCAGCGATATAGAGCCTTTACGAGTATATTTTATGATTAATTTCCGGTCCTAGCTCCAACTGTGAATTCCTGCTGCCTGCGCCCCGCGGCTTCGCCCTCGTGGAAATCTATGTATTTGTCAAAATAATTTAAAAACCTTCCTTTTGAATCACTCTATCTACTTAAGAAATCCGCATCAAAATCTGTTGCGTAGTTTTAAAGATCTAAGCATACATAGGGACAGTAGCAGTGTAGTAATTATTATTTTTTTGTTTCAGGTGTGGCACAAAGGTTGTTTCAAATGCCAAGAGTGTGGAATGACCCTCAACATGAGGACGTACAAAGGATACGGCAAGCTACCTTATTGCGAATCGTAAGTTTACTATTTCCAAAATACATAGTTTTATTTAACCATCCAAACTGAAAGACCGCGACGCTTGTACCGAGAGCTGGCGAGTTGTTGCTATAGCGGCAACAGAAATATCTTTCACACTGGTGTTAAGGCGGGGAATTTAATTTCCCTACATTAACACTGGTGTGAAGGCTCAGTGTGATGGGTCGCGAACGAAAATTTCTACTGTCTCACTATTACGGTTCATGAGATACCTACAGCCTGGGCCTGGTGGCAGTGGGCGGACGGACGGACAGCGGAGTCTTGGTAATAGGGTCAAGTTTTACCCTTTAGGTACGGAAACCTAAAAATATCAAAACAATATTTAAGAAAGAAAAACTACACGGGAAGAACAACAGTATTGAATTGTACTCCAGAAATAATTTATTAAGATAATTGAGTCACGCTGACGTACATACATATGAATGAACTCACTGTAATGTCAACATACCGTCACTGAGTCACTGGGTTGTTTCAACGGACAAACATAAAAGGTACAAGGTTATTGGTAACTAGCGGACCTTCCCGGCTTCGCAAGGTTTTAGTACGGATCCCTAACTTTTCGAAAATATAATATAGCCTATGTCAATCAATAGATTTCTTTCCGGCCCTGGTGGGGGCACAGAGAGGGGCCTCGAGGCTTCGCCTCATTACCCCGGCGTCAACTCGAGGAGTGACGACCCCTCGGTCCTTGGGTTTTGTGGGAATCTTTTCTTTCCCTTATTTTCAATGTTTTTTTTGGCATCATTTTGTTTCAATAATATATTAATCTATATAGCCTATGTTCACCGCGGATAGTGTAGCTTCCCAACGGTGAAAGAATTTTTCAAATCGGTCCAGTAGTTTCGGAGCCTATTCATTACAAACAAACAAAAAATCAAACATTTCCTCTTTATAATATTAGTATAGATTCACTGACACTACGGAACTGCAGGTTTTGCCCATCCTTACGAACACCCCTTATTTACCCCTTACACCCCAGTTTCATGTTGGCATCATGATACTGCGGTGTAAGGGCGACTCCAACATCTCGTCTCCCGAGCCAACCTAACCTGCACGTGGTACACCCTGCTAGATAACGAACTAGGCTCTGGTGAAAATATCAAACATCTTCATAATTTGATAACTCATTCATTTTACAATTATTTTCCATTACTTGACACTGGCAGAAAAGTGTCCAACCAGACACAGTTGCCAATAACAAAGAATCATTATCAATCATCATCATCACCATGTAACTCGTTCTGCTTGCTATCAATAGGTCTGGCTGAACATCAGGACGACCGATGTGGCGCGGTGGGCGAAGGTCCGCCTGCGACACAAGAGGTTGCTGGTTCGATTCCCGCCTCGGAACAATTGCGTGTACGATCTGCAGATATTTGTTCCGGGTGTTCTGGTCGTTTTCTATGCACAATAAAAAAATATCTATCTATGTAATATATTGTATTATGTATATCAGTTATCAATTATAGTCATTTATACCATTGGTTCCTGAAACACAGTTTTATACTAGTTCAGGAGCCTATGGACTCGTATTGCCTGATTCATTGTCTATGTATTTTGTCAATACATAACATTTTTACTTTATTATTATGATGATATTTGTATGTAAATTATTGGTTATGAATTTATGATTATTATAATCAATCCACTGTTCGCTGAAAATTGTGGGCTTTCCCTCATTATTTATTTTCCTCTTCCCATCATATGACCTTGCGGAAATCCCAATGATTTAGATTTGAATTATCTAAATTATTTAAGGCTCTAAAGACTAAACAGTTACCTCTAAAGACCAAATAGTACCTTCGTAAACATAAGTGAAATTAAATTATTATATCGCGCATCCGCGTTGACTCATTTATATTGATATTCGATAGTGATCTGAGACTATATTTTCATGCGATTTACTTATTTAAAAAATCTAAATGAGAATGGTGATTTTTTTTAAACTTGACCCATACCTGCGGCCTTTCCTGTCTACATTTTAACGACACGAGCATAACATAAAAAATACATTAAACAAACAAAACTACAAGAAAAACAACAATGTTATTATTTTGATATTATTCCCCTGTATAAGACCAACAGAAGACGGGGCGCTATGGCGCTCATTGGGGGAGGGCTATGTCCAGCTGTGGACTGCTATAGGCTGATGATGATGATAAGATCAAATAAAGTTTTCACTGTTCTTAACAAATCTACCCAAACAAACATAAATTCAGAACAAAGTGATACGCAAAACTCAACTCTAATACCCGTATATTAGATCCCACTGAGCATGTCAAATATATAGTTCTTTGCCGCGGTGTCACTTGCGTTATACTTTGGCTATACATAGATATGTACGAAATTAGAACTTTTTAAGCGAAACTGCGCCTACATGTCACAAAATGTATAATCATCAGGGGTCGGAATAGGTAGAGTTTTTAAGTACCTAATGACGAAAAATACCTAGGATAACATAACATGGATACGCCTTTTTAATCCCTGGATTGGGTATTGATTAAATGTTTTCTAAATTTCAGGGATTGATATTATTGTCTTCTAAAACATTCCTTTGTATGTTAAACACAAATTAAGTAGCGTAAAACACCTGGCCTTCCTCCAGTAGTTGGCCCCAAACTTTAATTATGTTAAATTAGTAAGATATTTTGGATAGGTAGATAAAAATTTTAATTTTAGATACGAGATAAGCACACTCGTGCTAAAATGTTAATTTTAAGTACTTAGTATAAGTAATATGTTTTGTTTTTCTCATTTAAGTAAACTGTTTCTGTTCTTTGAAAAATAAAGATTCTTTAAACCGAGATTAGACCAGGGCCGGGGGAGGTGGGGGGTTGTAGGTTTTGGTTAGGCGTTAAGCGTTTAGCTTTTTACACTAAGACTTATTCAGGAGATCTGTGCTCATAAAGAAAATTACAATCGAATTATAAATAGTACAGTGGATTTCACATATTACGAAATTTGTTGTAGCGACCGTTTAGCAATAGCGACGTTAAATCTAAGTCACTTGAATATAAAGCATACTGTAGTACAAAATTTATGTGGCCATAGCGACTTTGGAAGCCGAGTTCGGGTGTAGCGGCTGTTTTTAATGAATAATTTGTAACAAGTTCCTAGAAATCCTATACAGATATGGCGACCGGAGTCAACCGCCTAAAATACAAAGATTTATTTATTTCACAAACATTTCTTATCTTTTGTTTACATCCACACTTATGATTAGCAACTGTGGAGACCTTTTCCTTTTGTTTATAGGTATTAACTAAGTAGGTAGGTAAGCGTGTACGTTTCGGAGTAAAATTTATGGGTTAGTTTCAAAGTGATATTCTGAGAAGCAACAGATTAAGTAAACTTGCAATTTTTTTTAATAATAAATGAGAATGAACTATACACATCTAGATACGTGGCTTTATTTCTACTTTTGCTTGTAACAACATTCGGATATAACGACGAAATAAGAGTTATCCCTTCAACGTCGTTATACGCGAAATCCACTGTATTTACAATTCAAACAACCTACAAGTAGCTAAAACTGATACATATCAATACTAGTTGGGACTGTCCCCAAGCCGCTGACTGCATTGTACATTGTACCGCTGTTCAAAAAGAATAGAGACATAGATAAATGAAACGAAGTTTATTAATCAACTCAGTATCAACAAGACAATTAAATAAAATAACAAAAAATCAATCAGATTCTATTTCAACTATGTCAGAAATACTGGAGGAAGCTAAAGATTCATCGTCCACATCATTTACTAAATAATTAAAATATATTATCATAATTTTTTCAATATTTTCTACTTTTAATCGGTTTACTTTTAAGTGGGTGTTGCACCCATATGGGTGCAACACCCACTTAAAAGTTGAAAATGATCTTTCAACATCAACCGATGTGAGCGGAGCAAATAAACATAGCCAAAATGGTCAAGTTATGCAGGTTCAATCCAAAAAACGTAAGCCAAGGTCAAAAATATAAAAATCCAATACCAAAACTAAACGCACGCACACTCAACGCACCGAAGCAGACGAGTGAACAAAAATGTATATCCATCCTCTCTTCGAACCATCCCCTCATCCCGCACCCCGCAACGTCCACCCCGCACCCCACCTTGTAGCGGTAGGAATTTGGACAATAGAAATGGAAATAAATAAAATTTACGCCTTCTACACACTGTCTTGCGAAACAATAATTGCTTTCTGACTTACCGGGCAGGAATCAATTACTTTTATATTATTTTATAATATTAATATTCCTAAATATATTTTTTGAATGAAAGTAATGTTTCGAGTTCGAAGTACGTAAATAAGTTTTAGCAGATTATCGGGATTGATATACTATATCAATCCCGAGATTAAAAGGCATATCCATATTAAACTAGCATAGTAGCGTATATGACGTCATTTGGTACTTATAAACTCTACCTATTCCGACCCCTGATAATCATTTACCGAAAAATATTTTAGATCACAAAGGAATATTGTTTAATAAAGTCTTAAAAGAATGGCTCGTGTGACACAGCTTTTACACAATCCAGGAGTTTCTGACCTTTAAAGTTTAAATTATATTATTGACATTGAATCTAACTTTAATTTTGAATATTTGTATTGTATAGTATGGCTTGACATTTATTTAAATAAAACTTGACTTTTTTTATTAATTTGCATGAGAATTATTATTTGAAATATTTTGTTGTTTGTGAAACTTAACTGGAACTTTTTTATGTAACGTGGCGAGATATGAGGATCAATTTATTTGTAATACCACCTCTCTAATTTACCATGCCTGATATGAATAAACTATTTATATTTCTATGGCTTTTAGGGAAATAACAATTGAATTCATTTCCTCTTCATCATCCGAAGCCTGATTTCACTCACTGATGGTTAGTTTAGGCCTTCACCCATGTCTCATCATCAACATCTTAAATTTTGGAGATTTTTTTTTACATGTATTCATCCATCCATTCAAAATTTCGCTTTTGTAATATAAGTGTCCTGTTCTTCCATACTTAGCAATAAAGGCTTCATTGGTGTGGTTAATGCCAATAGGGCTGAAAATCAAATTGATTGATTTCATAGCAATCGCAGGGTCGTAGAATCAGCCGGTTTGGAGAATGGCTAAGCCGCTTACAAAACGAACGCTGACTTGTTAGGAAAACCTAATGCGAGTTCCCAATTTTATTTGGCTATGGATCCCTAATTGATCGTAATTTTTTTGGCGGAACCCTAGCTGGCTGTTTTGATAACTTAAGTGTTTATGTATTTTGAATATATTCACGCGACGAATGAAATTCATTAGGTCCTAATTAATTTCATTTGTCGCGATGGCTGAAAGTTTATTTTACAAATGGGCTGATTCTAGAATCCGGCGGCGGCGGCGACTGATACACTAAAATATCTGCATGTTTTCTCACGACACTCCGACATGAAGGACACACAAAGCCAAACAAATAACAGATTCGGTTCTAGAATCCTAGATATATTATGTAAACAAAGGGGTTACAAAAAAGAAATGTTCGTGTAAAATATTTTACGACATTATCATCGGAGCAAATGGCATTAGTTCGAAACAATATTATGGTTATGAATGTTTGAATTCCTTTTGTTAATTGTCTCTCGTCTGTTTTCGAACTCACATTTGAACATTTTCAGCGGCGCGTTGTGCAATTACGCGTAATGCCTGACTCTCTCTTCTGTCGTGTCGGTCTGCCGTCCTACCTGGTTATGAGAATGAGAGAGTGCACCGGTGTTTGCGTACGCACTATAATATGTCCTGTGCACCTGGCTAGTGTTGGGGCTCGGCTAGGTTGCATCATGCCATAATGAAGTTTGTGTTCCTGTTTTTAGTGATTTATATATTTATTTTAAAGAAGGCCTCAGCTTAACTAAATACATGCAAAATAAGTAACATTAACCTAGCAACAGAAAAGCTAATAAATTGCCTTCACGGCTACATGACAGCGTGAATATTAAATACGCTATGCAATCAGATTAGAAGATTGATTCGATAACCTTACCTTGTTGTTTTATGTTATTGTTATCAGTTTTTATTAAGTTTTCATTCTTAAACGTCTCTGTTTACATAAAATATCCTGTAATCTAAAACCGAGTGTACATGTTTACGATATCAACATCGCAATTTCTTGCTAATTGTCTTGTCGAAAATGCGGCAGAAAGTAAGTGAACTCGCAAAAAACTTTCGATTGACGCTGCATTTTCGCACGCAAGAGGCTACGCACCTTCTCTTTTGTTGTGGGTTGTTTGTATACAAATAATACAGCATGTTTTCATCATTGTGCACCTGTTCGAATGGAAAGAGGAATCCTACCAACCAGCAACACGGTGAAATACCTAGGCCTGCACCTAGATAGACGACTGACATAGGCAAACCAAATAAGGGCCAAAAGAACAGAAGCGAACATACAATTTAGGAACTTCTGGCTATTGGGCCGAAAATCAGGCAAACCAAATAAGGGCCAAAAGAACAGAAGCGAACATACAATTTAGGAACTTCTGGCTATTGGGCCGAAAATCACGACTCTCTCTTTACATCAAGCTTCTTGTCTACAAGGCTATAATAAAACCGATCTGGACATACGGTATAGAACTCTGGGGATCAGCAAGTAACTCCAACCTAGAGATTATCCGGCGATTCCAAAACATCGCTCTACGGACAGCTCCAGCGCACACTGGTTTGTGAGAAACTCAGAAATACATGAATACCTGGAAATGCCAACTTTAAGAGAGGAAGTCAACAACTACAGCGAAAAGTACAAAGAAAAACCGAATAACCATAGCAACACTGTAGCCAGAAGCCTACTACAGGAGAAAGACCACATAAAACGCCTTAAAAGATGGCAAATACTCAACCTTGACCAGAGGAACTAAAGTGTTCAAAGCGAAAGAAAGGTGCTTTTCGCTGGAATGGCACAGAAGATCCCAAACAAGACCATATCTAATTATGGCTGAACAGCCGATTGCATATAAATAAGGATCATAAAAAAAAAAAAATGTTTTCATCATTGCCAACTATTTTGTTGACCATGATGGACACAGTAGGCCAAGCACAGGTATTGTTCTCTAGGGTAGGTGAATTGTTTTTAACTTACGCGATCTGAACAGATAATTACTAATACCTACAACAATAAGCATTCATTAATGCAATGGGTATTTAACGCTTTAATTTACCTATATTTCCCGACGTAGACAAAAAATAGGTAAATATAACGCGATTGTTCGCAGGTATGGAACCCTAGGTATAATATGTATATCTCTCGCTTGGAGGGCATACAGAAAAGGTTCCTACGATATATACAGTTTAGGGCAAAAATATTTTTGCCTGATTATTATACAAGATGTCGCAAATTCCATTTCTTGCCCCTCCAGGAACGAAGAGCCATAGCAGATCTAAGTTATCTTTCTGGCATCATCAATAGCAAAGTAGACTGCGCGGAGCTGCTGCAACAGCTAGGATTTAACACAAACTTTAAAACTAGATACACTAAAACTTTCCATCTTCCAACGTGTAAAACCAACTACAGGCAGAACACATTTTTGATAAGGTCATGCGGATGTTTTAACATTCTATCCAGAGAGCTTGATATGGATATTTTCATTGATCCTCCCACTAAGCTAAAAAGAATAGTGAGTGGTAGATTTTTTGGTACATCCTCTTCTTGATTATTTTCTTAAGTCGTAGAGGTATAATAAACCAAAATTGGTTGAAATTTATATTTATATGTGTACAAACTTTTAGATTAAGTATAATAATTTTACCATCAGTAGTCGTCCTGTAACTTTGTTTAGCATTAATTTAAGTAGCTTTTTGTGGAAATTTTTAATTGGCCTTCAGTATTCAGAAGTAAGATACCTACTCATTAAGTTAGCTGTTAATTTCCTGAATATTGTTAAAATAAATAAATAAATAAATACCCGTTGTATTAGTGCTTATAATTAGGGTAGGTTACCCTACCCTACCTACCCTAGGCCTATTTGTACGCCAAGCAAAGGGATTGTTGTCTAGCGTAGGTACGTAGGGTAGCTACCCTAGACAACAATAACAATACCTGAATAGAGAAAATCTTATTTTTTATATATATTATGATAATGATTCTTTGTTAGTGGCAATTCTGTCTGGTTGGACACTTTTCTACCTGTGTCAAGTAATCTATAATATAAAAATGAATCGCTGAATGTGTTGGTAAGCGCAAATTTCGAGAGCAGCTGAACCGATTTCGCTAATTCTTTTTTTAGAATATTTCTTAAAGTACGAGGATGGTTCTTCCGGAGAGAAAAAAAGAGAAAAATTAAAAAAAATGCCTGAAACAAATGACCACCCGGGCGAAGCCGGGACGAGCCGCTAGTTGTAAATAATTATATCAGTTATCAAATTATGAAGATTGTTTGATATTTCCACCAGAGCCTAGTTCGTTATCTAGCAGGGTGTACCACGTGCAGGTTTGGTTGGCTTGGGAGACGAGATGTTGGAGTCCCCCTTACAGCTGAGAAAATGTTATATGCACATTCATGAACATTGCGTTAACACTTGCTTGATTAACACTGCTGAAATCACACGGTATGTGTTTTCTACAAGTGACTAATATGCGCAAATCGGCTGAGAAAATACAGATCTGTGTGACTCAGCACAGCCGTAATATTCTTCGAACGAAACGCATGTGCGGCGAAACACAACCGCTGTGTAGAGCGGCAGCACGATTTTTTTAGGTTAAAAAAAAAGATCGCAGTCGTCGAAAAAAACCGCAGTCAAAGTGTTAATTATTGAAGTTCAAATATTTTACGCATTCGCTATGTAATTTTCGTTTTGGGGCCAATCAACGTCCACACCACGTTCAGTACCGATTACCGCGCGGTCAGTACTTGGATGGATCATGACGAGGTCACTCGCACTTGCCGGTTTTATTTAGATATTTCTTGCTAGAAAAGGTACAGTAAAATGTAAGTAAACTAAACATAAACCCATTCTATTCCAGGCACGTGCCAAAAGCGAAACACACGACAATGGCTGAGACGCCGGAATTGAAACGCATCGCAGAGAACACGAAACTACAGAGCAACGTCAAGTACCACGCTGACTTCGAGAAGAGCAAGGGGAAATGCACACAGGTTAGTGGAAACTCCTTCAGGGTCACAAAGATCAAACTAAATCACATTTAATTTAGACAGTACAAGGTTAACATACACAGTCCATATCATCATCGTCATCATCGATATGATAGTCCACTGCTGGACATTGGCCTCCCCCAATGAGCGCCATAGCGCCCTGTCTTAAGCTTGCCGCATTCAGCATCTACATGCAGTCTTTAGCAGGTCGTCATCTCACCTGGTCGGAGGACGTCCTACCCTACGTTTACCGAGTCGTACTAGAGAACACGTTTGCCCCAGCGGCCGTCGGTTCTTTGCGAGATATGGCCGGCCCACTGCCACTTCAGCTTGCTAATTTTTCAGTCTATATAGCGAGACACATTTATTTAGACCATCAACTCACTACAAACTTATTTCTCAATTCTAGACTCTCATTCAAGTAATCTTCAATTCTCCTGACATGCCACTCTTAGTAATAATAAATAAATATAATTTACTTCTGTTCCAGGTGGCAGACGATCCTGAAACCCGTCGCATCACCGCCAACTCCCGCATAATATCCAACGCGAGCTACCACGGAGACCTCGAGAAGAAAGCGCAGATGGAGAAACAGCGGCAGATCAACGAGAACGGAGAAATCGTCGGTATGTTATTGACTTTGATTTGACTAAGTTATTCCATACGTTGTTTTCAATTGCAGCATTAGAAGACAAAAGGAGAATTATTCAGCAGGTTCAGATCGAGGTTTTATTAACCAATTGAACGTGACTGACGGGTGACTAAAGACGAATAAAAATGTAGCATTGAACGTCATGGCGACCAGAGTAGCCCAGCTCAGCTAGTAGACTTATGTCCAACTATGTTAAAGCTGCCTAAAATAATAATAAATAAAATAAAAATAAAAAGTATTTATTTCAAGCATTTACACTCATATTAGTAAATAGACAAGATAATCTTAAAAACTAAAAGGATTGCTGGGAAGGTGGCGCTCACAACAGTGCCTGGTACGGGCAGTCCACTCTCACTCTTCTCTCTAAGAACGTCATCTGTCAAACTCGGATGTTCAAGTGATTAACACTGTAATTGAAACGAAAATGAAATGAATTTATTTGTTATAAGACTTACACAGAACATAATAAACTTAATCTAAGAGGAAACGTGCGGTAAGCGTGTCAGTCCAGTAACAAAATGGCTTTGCCTCAGCATGAGTTGGATGACTAGCATGCTAGCAACTCTGGTCTTCCGGCAAAGCAACTTGTTGGCGGGTTAATTCACCGTTAGTGTATAGAAACATAGAATGGAAAATATTTATTTGCGTTTGAAAATATTAAAACATATTAGTCTACAGGGCCTTGGGGGTCCCATTGTATTGAAAAAGCTTCTCCGTTTGGCCTGGCAGAAGGGTTTGAAGTCAACACTAGATCGCGGTCACATGGTGTCCCCCATGGCCTGAACGGGGCATTCTAGTGTCGCCCAAATGGTGCCCCCCATGGCCCAAACAGAAAATCGCAGAATTTTCGGCGGCGTTCAACGTGTTAAATAATACAAACTAGGGACTTATAAAAATAAATTACCGCCGAGAACACTAATAGGCTAACGGCACAGCATTAAATGCTCCATTGACACGGGTGCCAATTCAGCGCTCAGCAGCGCCAGAGGTTTTCAGCGGTGTCATAGAAATAGAAGAAATAGAAAGACATTTATTCATAACAACTTAAATTAACATAAAAAAAAAGACACTTATAGAATAGGTACATTTAGAGAGTTGTTACAAAAGGGTCCAACTCAGCATAATGCTGGCTAAGCTCCGTGAGAGACTTAGCCAGCGCTGGTCTTCCGTTAGAGCCCGTACAGGTGACGTCACGAACAGGCCTACGCAATGAAATAAAAAAAAAATAATAATAATTGTAGTAATAAGAACACTTAAAAAGCCATTGACAAAAAAATAAAACATAATAATAGGCTCATACCTATATTATCACTTTAAGCCAACACCATGCGAATAAAAAGTAAATAAAAATAATAAAAAACCATGGTACGATACTATAAATATATATATACATAAAATGCAAACAAAAACTATAAACATTTTATTACATACTTCCCGCTATAAATTGTGCTTAGTTTACCGGTCAAGTAAAAAAAAAAATATATATATATATATATATATAAATCTGTTTAAGTAAAAAATACATTACACTATTCAATTGTAACTACATTTCATGGCGCACCCTGTATCACACATTCGTCTTATTGTCTCTGTGTTCACACACCGTGGGAATGGTGTCATCCAACGCCGAATGTGTTCATTGGTGTGGCCATATTATGTTTACATTGTTTCAAGTTGCAGTGAAACGAACGGGGCGCGATGTAATCTGATTTTAGGTCTAATTTAGAAAGAAAGAAAGAAAGAAAATAACTTTATTTGGCCAAAAAAAAAACAGGTTTAACAAAACAATTAAAACAACAACATTTAACAATTTAATATTGTCGCAGATCAGCTATAGTTGTAGCAGCAGATTGTTTTTTTTTGGATCATACGTTAACACTTTGACTGCGATTTTTTTCGACGACTGCGATCTTTTTTTAACCTAATATATTCGTGCTGCCGCTCTACACAGCGGTTGTGTTGCGCCGCACATGCGTTTCGTTCTTAAAATATTACGGCTGTGCTGAGTCACACAGATCTGTATTTTCTCAGCCGCTGCGCTAGTGTGGATTTACGCATATTAGTCACTTGTAGAAAACACATACCGTGTGATTTCAGCAATCAAAGTGTTAAAGGTCAAACAAGCCCAAAGTCAAAATCAAGACCCACATAAAGTCAAAACCCATAAAGTCAAACACGCATCAAATCAAAATATAAACCAACATGTCAAACACGCACATTTAAAGAAGAATTCAAAGCAGAGATGACTGAATCAAAACAAGATGGATAATATTGCATCATTTTACTTAAATAAAAAAAATCCTTCATCACTTATTTAATATTAATTCGAATTTAAACATTTTTCGCTGCACATTCATCATCATCATCAGCCTATAGCAGTCCACTGCTGGATATAGGCCTCCCCAAATGAACGCCATAGCACATTGCGTATTATATATTTTTCAAAATGTCTTCGTTGACATAAAATAATCTTAGATTCTAAATCGGAGTAAAGCTACACTACATTAAGGACATAGCACATTCCTACAACACGTTGATTGCGTCGCGCCCCGCCCTTTGTTAAGATGCAATAAAAGATATCGTTCACTCTATGTAGTCATCCTTATATTTAAACGTTACTTAGGTTTGAGCACTAGTCGAACTAGAGAAAAAGAGAATCAGTTTTTTATACTAGCCTGATTCGTCCCACTGCTGGGCAAAGGCCTCACCCAAAACTTTCTAATCAGTTAAAAAAAATCTAATAAACTGAGATCCCATTTATGGGTCAAAAGTGTGCTGCTCAAATCTAACGCCCGTATTAAGAAAGCTTACTTACTCATTGGTTTAAGTTTTGATTGAATAAAACAGATAACAAAAAAATCTATGCTTGAGTAAAAGGCATCAAATGTCACTCAAGCATAGATCTGTGAGTAAGGTTTCATAAAACAGGCCTAAGTAGCGTTTGAGTGTAAATTTCTTAGGGGCGTATTATGAAAGCATTAACGTCACTCAAGCATCGATGTACTATGCTTGAGCAGATAATTATAATAATAAATAAACCTTTATTTTTCCGGACAGTTGCTTATAGCTATAACACTATGATCTAAATTTATACTAAAAATAATCGTGAAATGCTCATCTTGCGTAATTAGAAGTACATATATAATGTACTATGCTTGAGCATAGATGTACTATGCTTGAGCATATATGTACTATGCTTGAGTAACGTTAATGCCATAGAAAAGCGATAGCTTGCTCTGTCATCACTCTGAGCATAGATTAATGACTAAGCAAGCTTTTATAATACGACCCATAATCATCCATCATATGTTCTAATCACCATTATCTCTCCATCAAGATGTCGCAACCGACTACAACCAGCAGATCGACAACTACGCGACAGAAATGCTACCACCGCCGCATCTACCGCCGAAGAGTCACTACCAGTCGCCCCAGACCTACTTCCAACCACCCAACCATCAAAACCATCAGCCCACTCACCAGTCCAACCATCAAACCAATCAGATGACTCATCAAACCAACCAGATGACTCATCCTACCAACCAAACGACTCATCCGGTCAATCACGCGACTCATCCCGCCAACCAGATGGCTCATCAAACGAACCAGATGACTCACAACGCGAATCTACCACAATCATCAACCAATAGATACCAAGACCCGTACTATAAAAAGGAAGAGTTCTATCAATACCAAGATTATCCGCAAGATTATCAGAAGATCGGTAAGATCCATGATTATGATCCGATGGAGGACGGGCCTAGGGCGCCGTTGAACACGCAGCGGGCTTCGTCCACGGTCGTTTATAGCTCCAATGCTAATGATAAGAGAGGTTTGTGGCATTTTCTTATGCATGGAGAGTAGATTCGAATAATTCTATCAAAGACGCATGAAATTCCATGCATGTAAGTAACTCATAGGTGTTTTTGTGCATGGAAAGTGGTTAGAATAATTCTACCCAAGACCCATAGAATTCTATGCATGTACGAGTAAGTAACTCATAGGTGTTTTTATGCATGGAAAGTGGATTAGAATAATTCTACCTAAGACCTATGACATTCCATGCATGTGTCTCATAGGTGTTTGAGTTGGACACAGATAACCTGCTTGCATTCATTATTAATGAAGACTTATTCTATTTGCCTTTGTACTAAATTTTTAAGCATGATAAAAATCATATGAATATAGCAAAAGTATAGGATATGCTGTAAATAGTATTTATAATGTAGGTAGTTATATATATATTATAATAAGCATGGAAATATGTATAGACGAAAACAGCGTCAATTTATTTTGCGTTTTACGTTTTTTTTGACATACTTAATTTCAAAATTAACCATAGTTTGCCTTTCCTTTAAACCTCTCAGCTAGATAAACAACAAGATATGTATTTATATATTTATTAAATAAGCCTAAACCAACTGTATACATAAAGTGCTTAAATAAAAAAAAAATACAAGTTATGCATTTAGCATGATGCATGGAATGCAAAAATAACTCTAAATTTAAGGCCTACAAAACTATTTTTGCATGAATGAAAACCCAAAACAACAATAACTACCCTCCTAAAACTCAACTTACCTTGCAGGATCCCACCACTCCAACGCCAACCAATCACAGCAGCGGCAGATCGGTCGCGTGACGGATTACGATCCGCTAGCCAATGAGGTGCCGCGCGCGTCCTCCAATAACCACCAACCGCCGCCGCCGGCGCCCGCTCCCGTGGCCAATCAGGTACGTGCTTTTAAAGACTTGTTCGCTGACAGGTGGACAGACGGTAGATATATTTATTTATTGTTACAAATTTGTTACAGTTTGTTGATAGCATCTTAAATCCTAACATAGGTTTATCTAGACACTAGAGTTCTCTTAACAATACTAGATGACAATACTAAAATAAAACTAAAATGAATGGTACCTCGGGGCACACTAGCGCCGCCACCAATTTTATTTTATTCTTACGCTCAAAGGAAATTTCAAAGATGTCATTGGGCATTTTGTGATACCTTTTATAGAAATAGAAATAGAAAGACATTTACTCATAACAACTTAAATTTACATAAAAAAAGACACACTTATAGAATAGGTACATGTAGAGAGTTGTTACAAAAGGGCTCTAACTCAGCATAATGCTGGCTCAGCTCCGTGAGAGACTTAGCCAGCGCTGGTGTTCAGTTAGAGCCCGTACAGGTGACGTCACGAAGAGGCCTACGCAATGAAATAAAATAATAATAATAATAAAAATTGTAGTAATAAGAACACTTAAAAAGCCATTGACAAAAAAAAACATAATAATAGGCTAATACCTATATTATCACTTGATTAACTTAATAATTTAATTTAAGCCAACACCATGCGAATAAAAAGTTAATAAAAAGAATAAAAAACCATGGTACGATACTATAAATATATATATATATATATACATAAAATGCAAACATAAAACATAAACTATAAACATCTCGTTTATAAGCTTTCTTAATACCTCTGTAATAGTTTTAATTTGTAAAGTTTAAGCAGAGATGCGAAGTTGCCCTTGGTGGCCACCAAACTCTATTTTCGCATATCTGCCTAGGGTTTACAAAATAAAACTATGGCCATAATTTCGGACATAGACGGTCGTAAGAAAGACGGACAATCCACACAATATTATCTAACCTCAAGCTCAGCAGAGATTGTGTAATTGGTACTAGATGACTGATATACTAAGTACAATAGAGTACATAGATAGATATTTTTTATTATATATAGATATGACCAGAAAACCCGAACAAATATGTGCAGGACGCTTCAAAATTGTTAGGAGGCGGGAATCGAACCCGCAACCTTCTGCATCGCAAGTGGACCTTCCACTGCGCAGTGGTCTACGATATTTTTATTAGCTCATAGTATTTTTATTATATATAGATATGACCAGAAAACCCGAACAAATATGTGCAGGACGCACACAAAATTGTTAGGAGGCGGGAATCGAACCCGCAACCTTCTGCATCGCAGGTTCCACCGCGCAATGGTCTACGATATTTTTATTATCTCATAGTATTTTTATTATATATAGATATGACCAGAAAACCCGGAACAAATATGTGCAGGACGTACACAAAATTGTTAGGAGGCGGGAATCGAACCCGCAACCTTCTGCATCGCAGGTGGACCTTCCACTAAAAGTAAAAAGTAAAAAATCATTTATTTCTTTAGGCTTACAAAATAAGCAGTTAGACAAGTCATATTTTATATGTACATTAAATTATTATCAAATAAAATTATTTTGCTGTTCACTTAAATTTTTTGTCCACTCGTGGAAGAAGTGAAAAGAAACCACTAGCATGTTCATCTCTCATATGTCTAATACATGGTTATTTGCCTATTTAAGTCTAAATATAATATGAAATTAAATTAAATTAAATGAAAGTTTATTTCTTTAGGCTTACAAATAAGCACTTAGACAAGTCATATTTTATACTATTCATTATTATCAATTAAAATTATTTTATAGTTCACTTCAATTTTTTGTCCACCAGTGGAAGAAGTGAGAAGAAACCACTAGTATGTTCATAACTTATGTGTCTAGTACATATGATTTGCTTATCTGTAATTTGTTAGATTTTGAGTTGGAGCAAAACTCGTTCCAAGCTTTTTTATCTTCTAGATAATCTGATATTTTGTAATAAGCCTTTTTACAAAGAATATGCTTCACAATTTTTTTAAATTTATTTATTGATAATTTTTGCAACTCACTTGGAGTTTTGTTGTAGAAGTAGCTTATGATTCTATGACACCGCCCAGTGGTCTACGGTATTTTTATTAGCTCATAGTATTAGTGTGATTATTAAAACTTTCTTGTTATTGTTTACAGAAAGTGTACATAGCGATGTACGACTACGAAGCAAACGATAACGACGAGGTGTCCTTCCGCGAGGGGGACCTGATCTCTAACGTGTCCAGCATCGACGAGGGCTGGATGACGGGACAGGTATTAAACTCTACCTATCAACACGCACGTCCACCGCTGGACATGTGCGTGCTGACCCATGTCTTCTCTCTGATCTCCCACTAATATTTATTTCATCATCATCAGCCTATAGCAGTCCACTGCTGGACATAGGCCCAATGAGCGCCATAGAGCCATGTCTTCAGCTTGTCGCATCCAGCATCTCATCATCATCACCTGCAGTCTTTCGCAAGTCGTCGTCCCTCCTGGCCGAAGAGCGTCCTACACTACGTTTACCGAGTCGTGGTCTCCATTCAAGAATACGTTTACCCCAGGTTGTCGGTTCTGCGTGAGATATGGCCGGCCCACTGTCACTTCAGCTTGCTAATTCTGAGAGCTATGTCGATAACTTTGGTTCTCTGTCGGATGTATTCGTTACGAATCCTATCCTTCAGATAAACTCCGAGCATAGCTCTTTCCATAGCTCGCTGAACGAATTTGAACTGGTGGACCAGCCCTATCGTGAGTGTCCACGTCTCGGCTCCGCAGGTCATAACGGGTAGCTCTATCATGTATTATATTTGTTGTTTTATTTATATACATACTAGTTTCTGCCGCGGCTTCGCACGCGTTGTTCCTATGGCAACGTTTTATATACAGCCGAATTGGAAACCTGTTTTATTTTTCGTCGGCTTAAAATTCACAGAATTATATCTCGATATATGTTCATCTCGGGTTATTTCTATCCATGGAAACTGATTATGGGATAAAAAGTAGCCTATGTTTTATTCCGGGCATTTTTTAAATAGATAAACCATTTCACACAAAGGTATCCACGCGGGCGAAGCCGCGGGGCGCAGCTAGATATTAATAAAATGTTATCTGTGAACTTAAATGTTTCCAGGTACTCCGCACGGGTCGCGCCGGCATGTTGCCAGCTAACTACGTCGCTGAGTGTCCGCCGCACGTGCAACACTACTAGGTAACTACAATACAATTTATCTTTAAAACCGCGCGCGTTCTGACCTCTGTAAGCGGTCGGTCCGCGCGCGTACTGACCTCTGTAAGCGGTCGGTCCGCGCGCGTTCTGACCTCTGTAAGCGGTCGGTCCGCGCGCGTACTGACCTCTGTAAGCGGTCGGTCCGCGCGCGTACTGACCTCTGTAAGCGGTCGGTCCGCGCGCGTTCTGACCTCTGTAAGCGGTCGGTCCGCGCGCGTACTGACCTCTGTAAGCGGTCGGTCCGCGCGCGTTCTGACCTCTGTAAGCGGTCGGTCCGCGCGCGTTCTGACCTCTGTAAGCGGTCGGTCCGCGCGCGTACTGACCTCTGTAATAGGTCGATCCGCGCGCTTACTGCCTTCTGTAAGCGGTCGGTCCGTGCGCGTACTGACCTCTGTAAGCGGTCGGTCCGCGCGCGTACTGACCTCTGTAAGCGGTCGGTCCGCGTGCGTACTGACCTCTGTAAGCGGTCGGTCCGCGCGCGTACTGACCTCTGTAAGCGGTCGGTCCGCGTGCGTACTGACCTCTGTAAGCGGTCGGTCCGCGCGCGTACTGACCTCTGTAAGCGGTCGGTCCGCGCGCGTACTGACCTCTGTAAGCGGTCGGTCCGCGTGCGTACTGACCTCTGTAAGCGGTCGGTCCGCGCGCGTACTGACCTCTGTAAGCGGTCGGTCCGCGCGCGTACTGACCTCTGTAAGCGGTCGGTCCGCGTGCGTACTGACCTCTGTAAGCGGTCGGTCCGCGTGCGTACTGACCTCTGTAAGCGGTCGGTCCGCGCGCGTACTGACCTCTGTAAGCGGTCGGTCCGCGTGCGTACTGACCTCTGTAAGCGGTCGGTCCGCGCGCGTACTGACCTCTGTAAGCGGTCGGTCCGCGCGCGTACTGACCTCTGTAAGCGGTCGGTCCGCGCGCGTACTGACCTCTGTAAGCGGTCGGTCCGCGTGCGTACTGACCTCTGTAAGCGGTCGGTCCGCGTGCGTACTGACCTCTGTAAGCGGTCGGTCCGCGCGCGTACTGACCTCTGTAAGCGGTCGGTCCGCGTGCGTACTGACCTCTGTAAGCGGTCGGTCCGCGTGCGTACTGACCTCTGTAAGCGGTCGGTCCGCGCGCGTACTGACCTCTGTAAGCGGTCGGTCCGCGTGCGTACTGACCTCTGTAAGCGGTCGGTCCGCGCGCGGCACGGGTAACCTTCTTAGGTCGAATTGGTGTCGATTCTGTTGTTTTAGAATTAGCTAAAATTAGGATTTAGGAATGTCAAATAGACGAAAGCTATTCTATGGTTGAAAAATTAGACTGACAGGTTTAAAATTAGGATGACAGCTCTAAAACAACTCATCCTGTCAAATTCTATTATTTCGGACCACTCGATGCAGTTCAATGAATTTGTAAATAAATTAATAAATAAATAATGCTGGACAATTCACACAGCATTATCTAGCCCCATGGTAAGCAGAGCTTGTGTTATGGGTACTAAGATAACTGATATACATAATACAATACATTACATAGATAGATATTTTTTATTATATATAGAAAACGACCAGAACACCCGAAACAAATATCTGCAGATTCCGAGGCGGGAATCGAACCCGCAACCTCATGCGTCGCAGGCGGACCTTCGCCCACCGCGCCATCGCGGTCGTCTGATTTGTGCTGACAAACTACATTACCTAGATGACCAATCTGTATAATTAGCTAAACATTTCGTTTAAATACATAATACGAGTTTTAACAGACCTTTTCCTTTCCAGGGACGCGACAAGGCCCTGACGCTGTGAATAGAGCAAGCTTCGACACCTCACTTAGGGCTCTTTTCTGTGACGCGGATTTCAACCCGCCTGCGAGACACCCGAAACACAAAATATCATATAAGTTTTCCTATATACTAGCAAACCTTCCCGGCTTCGCACGGTTTTAGTACGGATCCCTAACTTTTTCCTCTTTATAATATTAGTATAGATTTTTTCCTATATACATTCTCGTATATAATTCACAAATACAGGGTGGTTTTTTGAGAAGGGTGGTGATGGCCAAGTCTTAAACCACGAGAGTTGTAGTAAAGTCGTGAAAGGAAAGCCCTCGATTTATAAGAAAACAATAACTGCATATATAGTTCTTTTTAAATCTTTTACATGTTATCAAAAATTGGTTTCGGGTGGCCCGCACGCGGGCGGAAATCCGCATCCGGAATATATCCCTTAACGCGTCTCAAACATTTATTCCTAACAACAATCAAGATCAAACCTTCGTGAAATAGAATATCTGTTAACGCTATTACTTAGCGACTAGTTTGCGGAATTCGGTCCTGGGTCGTATTCCTCTAAATCAATCGCTTGACCATAACCATAGGTGATATCGTCTCAAAATAACGCACTCTGCTATTACAAACGGAGATACTGATGTTATTTCAAGCAAGCTTATTCATCTACCTACTTCATTGGTATCTCTCATCACATTAGATAGGTAGGAAAAGAACGCTGGAAGAAAGTGGAAGGGGTGTGTTCGCGCGTGGGTACACTCGCGCACCATAGTACTATGCCAATTTTGTTACTTTTCTATGTAAAACCATTTCGTAAACTTTTGTGCGCGATGGTATTTTGACAAGAAACTTGATGAACTATAGTTTGACCGAAAAATCGAAACTGATGTACTGCTCCTTAGGGAAGTGCGGCGAGGTGGGGGGCGAGGAAAAAAGAGCAAGAGTACGCGTTGACGGCAGACTGATGGATCGGAGCGGCCGGTACTTCCCCCCGGTCTCGCCGCTCGCATACCTCAGGCGCGGTACAGCGGTTTCGGTCAAACTATAATAGCGCACTTGGCGCGTGACCCGCCCGCCCCGCGCCCCACCGCATACCACCAAATAGACCTAATAAATAGCCTAGCCGCTAGCGTTCTTTTTACATGACGCGAACTATATAACACTTAAATTTTGGCATTTCACTGTTGATGAGAGAAACTACAAATAGAGGGACATGTCAAAAGTGTCAATGTTGATGTAAAATTGCAGAAAGCCAGCCAGCCATAACAGAAAGAAGTTTTATTCAGACGTTTGCGTATACAAGATTCGTTTGGTATGAGAAAGAGCACCACAGTTTGCACCTCCTTATATAGTCCGTGCAACAGCGCCGGCGGTTGTCCGAACCACATGAGTGATCGATCTAAGATGAGAACGTAGTGCCACATGAGCGTCCTAGATGGCGCTGTGTTTAACAGTTGAAAACAAATTCATTATTCATAATCTTTATTCAATCACAATAATAGAATTGTATCTGAAACTTGTACATGCACATGCGGACCTTATTGAATATAATATACAAAGTCATACATAAAAATAAAATACAATAATAATTCAACAAAATTAATTTAAAAAAGAAACAAAAGAAATTAACTATCCATCTCTCCGTGCAAATAGCACCGCACGCACTATCTAGAGTTTCTTTCGTCTATGGACGATTCTGCGACCATACTGTAGTCATAGACAAGCGATTCAAATATCAAATAGCTTTATTTCTTTTAGACCTTTACAGCACTTTTGGACACGTCACAAATTTCATAAATAAAACTAGGAACTAAAGTATAATAACATAGTAAGATTTAAACTTTTGAAATTATCATGGTTATTAACACTAAAGTCGTTTAAAACGGGATTTGCTTAGTTAGTGCCTTCAGTTATTCCGTGATCATGGCGCATGAAACTGTGCCGAAATATTGGATAACTCAAAAATCAAATCATGGTAAATATCCCGTTTTAAATGACTTTAGTTATAATAAAGATTGATTAGGAGGAATCGGCCCCAGTTTGATCGCGTTGTAGAAGTTGGTAAAAATGGGCCCATTAAGTTTGGCTTGAACTGTAAGTAAAACAAATTGCATTCTTATAAACATTGCCACTAGATGTAGCTATATTAACATTTAAAATTTAAGATTGTTTAACTTAAATCGACAATAATCTGCTTGAATTGTAAAAAAAAACATATCTTAACTAATTTTTATGACTATATTGACTTGTATTAAATTTTAATGTAGAAGTTATTAAACTATGCTCAGTTATCGATCTACACAAAAGTAATGCTACGTATATAGAAAATCATTACTCAAGCATACATTGATGACTGAACAGGCTTTAACACTTTGACTGATGAAATCACACGGTATGTGTTTTCTACAAGTGACTAATATGCGTAAATCCACACTAGCGCAGCGGCTGAGAAAATACAGATCTGTGTGACTCAGCAGAGCCGTAATATTTTTCGAACGAAACGCATGTGCGGCGCACCACTACCGCTGTGTAGAGCGGCAGCACTAATTTTTTAGGTTAAAAAAAAGATCGCAGTCGTCGAAAAAAAATCGCAGTCAAAGTGTTAATAATATGGGCCTTAGGTATTTTAGCTATAGTTAATTTCAATGACTTTTTGAAGTATTTTCAGTGTTGCATGTACATTATATTTGTACTATGTTTACTACCTAAATCCATTGGAAAATATAGGTAGTGATTTTCTTCTAGAATCATCCTTGTTGGATATTATCATTATCAGAGAGTGTTTTGCGCTGAATTGTTACTAAATATCTTTATATTTTGCAATGGATTTCCGCAAAGCAACGTCTAAATCTGATAATTTACTACTTAAAATGGGACTAAGGTACCTGCCATTATATCCTCTCTTAACTTTAAAGAATAGGTAAAGGTTGTCGCAGATCTGTGAGGCAAACGCAGCACAAAAATGTGCAATCAAAATATGGGCTTTATATCGTAATACTTAGATGCATTACATATTGACGACGGCATCAGATAAATAAATAAATGATGCTGGTCAATTCACACAGCAACCCATGATCAAACAGTCGGATGACAAACAGTTGGTTTGAAATTTGTGGGAAGCTAATTAGTCACTGTAAAATGTTTCTAATAATAACGAGTTTAAACTCATAAGTGAATGCCCTTTTTTGTGCTGTGTGGCAGTTGTACTGTGTGGTTGTTGGATTAATGGGCGCAGAGCTTAAGAGTTCTTGGTTTTTTTTCTGTTAACAGTCAGTTGCTTAAACTTGACTTCAATTTTTATGAATGTAGCATTCAAAAATAGTTTGAAGATAGGAAGATAAACAAAATAATCTCCAGTGTGAGTTCTCATATGATATTGTTTCTTTAACGGATTTAAAGAAAATAGAATCTACCTTTAAATTTATTGACAAATAAAATTACAATCAAATAGAAACAAATAAGAACTAGGATTTACAATTGAACTAAGTGCAGACTGTTGCAAATAATCTACAGATACCTCAACTGATGTATATGTGATTGTAGGCGCGCGTCCCCGCGACGCTGGCTGCATTGCCCCGCTGTATGGCAATGCTGATGCCCTGCGCCAGATACTCACCAGCTCGGGTCACGCGTCGCATAGACCAGACGCCCGGATAATAAAAAAAAACAGAAAATCTTTTTTAGGTAAATTCTTAATATATTCAGGAATCACCTAAATAGGCGACTATTTTATATTTTAAACAACTCTGAGCGTGTTCTCTATATATAATCGCGTTGGTATTGTATATTGTGAAACCGATGAGTTGAACTCTTATTGCACGCCTACGGTAGTGGTCCCTTAGCGCTTTGATAAATTGTGATTAATATACAATGAATATAATAATCGGACGTCTGAAAACGGCCTTGTTCGTGTTATTTAAGCTTATTACGGCATTTGCCAACTGTATATAAATAATTAAATACTTTGATATATCTATATATTTAAAAAACAAGTAAAATTATATTTTTATACAATTTTGCTAAGTATTTGTATTGAGATTACCTATAAGTTAACCTATACATGTTTTATAATAACATTTTATGTCTACTTAAGATTTTAAGAAACAAAAGTTGTGAATTCACAAATTCCAGTAACACATTCCTATTATAATATTTTAACGAACTATCCAAAACAATAGATGTTAGTTGCAGTCTTTGTCTGCATCTTACATGCGCCTCTTTTTTTTAACTCTGTTATTAATTCAAATATCAAAATGTAAACAAAGCTTAACACTTTGACAACCAAGCATTTTATTTATTTCCAATCTCTGACAGCCGATCACGTGCCCTGTCCGTGACAATTTTATAATAAAAAAAAAACAATAATTCATGTTTTTCTTATTTTATATAATAATATGAGATACCCTCAATACAATGAAAATAAAATCATGGCCGCAACTATTAGTCTTTTTTCTATAAAAGTCACAAAATGGTCAAAAAGTGCCGGCGCGCCCAGAATGGTACGCTAATTATGTATGCGGCTAACTAGGATAAAATAAGCGTCACGTGCGTAGTACGTGATTCGCTGTCAAAGTGTTAAAGGTGTTGTTTTTTCTTATTCATCATTCAGCCAATTTATATAATTTCAAGGAGTCGCATGTTTACAGCTTATTCATTTATTATATAAGTTAGAGCATAGTTCTATTTATTTTCTAACAAATAAATTGTTAATTCATCACAAGGTTTACGGAGGGATTCCGTTTTGTGCCTTTTTTAATGTTTAATAAATTTTATAAGCAATTTGGGTCTTTTCATTTCAAATAGAGAAAAAATATAACAAACCCCCGTCCAGGAATTTGTTTAATATTTGTTATAAGCAGGATTCCGTAAACGTAGTATAGGTAGGACGTCCTCCGATCAGGTGGGATGACGACTTGCGAAAGACTGTAGGCATAGTAGGCTAAGCAATATTCATGCTTTCCAAATTAATGTTTGAAGTACCAGGACATCATTATGTATTGCAGAGTAGATAGCAGAAGTATTTTCATTTAACCTAGTAGAAAAATACTCTGAACACATCCACACACATATTTTCATCCTCATCATCAAGCCTTTAGCAGTCCTCCACTGCTGGACATAGGCCTCCCCCAATGAGCGCCATAGCGCCCTGTCTTCAGCTTGCTGCATCCAGCACCTGCATCTTTCGCTGTTTTCGTTTATTTTCATCCTATCTCATTCAAATCCTTTTTGTTCTTTTGTGCTCAAAACCAATACATAAAAATAAGTCTGTGTGTGTGTGTGTGAAATGAAAGTTATTATGGGTTTTATATACATTTATTGACTACAATTTCATACAATAACACTATCTAGCGCATGCAATAATAAACTCTTAAATATTTCACTATTAAAATACTCCGTATTACATTGACTCCATAGGCACTTAAAAGGCACCGGTTTTCGGCATAAAATCATTCATCGTATTCGACTTGAGAGTATACATGAAGAATCAATCATCAAAAATTCAATGATTCGCTTTATCTTCCATATGTATGCCTATCAAGAGATTTGAAATAAATTTTCACTTTAATAAGAACGTCAGCCATTCGGCTAAACAACACAGATAAATAAATAAAAAATAATGCTGGACAACTCGCACAGCATTTTCTAACCCCAAAATAAACGGAGCTTGTGTTATAGGTACTAAATAACAGAAATGCATACTACAATACATTACATAGACAGACATGTATTTTTATTAAAACTACTTAGAAAAAGACCAGAACACCCATAAAGTATTTAGTAAGTGTAATAAAAAGCATAAAAACGTTTGCAAGTATTTTAAACGCACAGAAATAATTGTTTCTAACAATACTTTATGTAAGAAACTGATATACTTCTAACATGTCACAACACTCCTCATCACAAAAGTGTGGTTCTAGCTTTAGTATTAAAGGAATCTCTTAAATTCTCCCTTGATCTCTTGGCACACATAGGTACGGATGAACCTATATAACCTACCTGGTTTGCTGTAAGAAAACTCTTTGTTAGGGTTAAGCTCGCCTATGTACATATTTTAGTTAAGTTATTTTTAAATTTGTTTTTGTGTACAATAATGATTTACAGAATGATATTTATTAACATTTGTCATTAAATGTTAATGACTTGTAAAACTACCATCATAATAGGTCCCAAGTCGAATATTCATAGCTTAAAATAAGAAACAAATGTGTTTCCATCTATTTTAATTTCTTAAGATAAACGCTAGTTAAACCAGCCTATAGATTCAAGTTTATTGAAGTCTATTGGTTGTTTTACTTAGATTTATTAATAAACTTATGATTATTTACGTTATATAAGACACATGGTGATTTATACATTTCTAGTACAATAACAAAATATCAGTAGGTAATTTTAGTTTACACAGTAACAAAATATATGTTAAAGCTATGAAAGATCCCAAAATTTATTTGAAAAGAGTCGAAAGACATTTTATATACAATTTTATCTCTGAATACATCTAAAACAAACATTTCATGCTATAATTATAAATGTAGAAAAAGCTGCCCTTAGCAAAATAAAACTTCGAGTTTTAACTCTCCTAAATAAAACTAATTTCTAACACAAAAAACCAAATGATAACAATATCATTAGATATGTCTCATCTTTTGTACAACTTAATTGTAATAACGACATCAAACTCTACTAATTAAAATCAAACCTTAAATATACTAGGGTTCCCACCAAAATATCTTTGGTTTCCACCAACAAGAAATGTAAAAAAACCGCATTAAACGAACACTTTTATGGCCCACAACGCACTCGCTCTTTTAGGGTCGGTAAATATCTGACGGAAAATGCGTCGAGCGTATATTTTGTCAAATTAGACCTGCCACATTACGCGTCTAGTCAGTTCGAACGGCCTATGTACACAAACGATCTCCGCTGATGTTACGCCTAGTCTGAATGCATCATACAAAATACACGTGACGCGACACGTTACGACCGACTATGCGTTGACGGAAACTAACAGACGCTGTACGCTCGACGCACCAACGCATCATCGGTTGAATTTTTTGTTATATATTTGCCTGTTCTGGCGTAACGCGATCGAATATGCGACGCATGTTCCGTCAGATATGTACCGTTCCGACCCTTAGGCTGATTTTAGTGTCACGCTGACCATTGGCGCTGAGAGCTCGGCGCGTAGCAATCTGTATGGACGCTATAGAAACCTTTTAGAATAACGCCGACCGTTCAGCGCAGACCCGGTCAGCGCTGATAGTACGCGCCGCTCGTCAGCGTCGCTGAGCGGTCAGCGCCGACCAGCGCCCGCGCGCTTCTGTCTTCAGTGAGCGTTTTAGTGTCGCACTGATCGCACGCGCCGGTTGCGTACTATCATGTCGAAACGCGATATCTATATCCGCGGTGATCAGCAGAATACTAAAACGACCCACGCTGATCGTCGGCGCTGACGAGCTACGCGCCGACTTCTCAGCGCCGATGGACAGCGTGACACTAAAAACAGCCTTTGAGCGGTCGCACCGCTGAGGCTAGACAGTGCGTGCACATTTCTTGCCTTCTCCTCATTTGTGTATATTTTCATTCTAACCTATTTTTAACAAATAGTTTTGTTTTAGCCGAAAACAGCTTTTATATTGGTTACTAGTTTACATAAAGCTTTGCAAGATAACTAAAAAGGTTTTATAATACAATGTAGAATAATAATTTAATTTCTTTAAAAAATTGTTAATACATAGCAATGATGCTCATTTTAATTCTTGTTCAACAATAAAGTCCATGTTAAAAAAAGCTTGGCCGAAGGGTGTCAAGTTCCGAAGGTTCACTGGCCGCCTGCAACGGGACACCGCTGCACCGCCCGCGCCGTGCACCGACGCCAGCTGACACCCTGAGTACGACATCTACACGCTGTCAGCGTTATCATAATAAGCGTGTTATTAATTTAGTACTTTCTTTATATTTTATGTATGCTAGTCTTAAGGTATATATTACTATGGACCGTAGAATAAGTTAAATAACATCTGTTACTTTTCTATGGACTGAAATAAATGATTTCATTATTATTATTATAAAACATAAAATATAAGTTTTTCTTATGAATCAAGCGACTTACAGTTATCAAAAAATATTTTTAGATATTAAATGAAAAATGACTACTTAACTTACTATATAAGGCACCTCTTTAAAAACTTATTGAGGCCAGAAAAAATGCCTAAAATAGTTTTCTTTATGGCATAGATTAAGGTGATTTTCAAACATGGTGGGTAAGATAATGGATAATATTCAACCATTACGCACTGAATCGTCGGTCAGTCGTATTAATTGAGTAGTCTACTAGATGTTAGTGTAGCATAATAATAAATAAATAAATAATGCTGGACAATTAACACACAGCATTATCTAGCCCCATGGTAAGCAGAGCTTGTGTTATGGGTACTAGATGATTGATATACATAATACAATACATTACATAGATAGATATTTTTATTATACATAGAAAACGACCAGAACAAATATCTGCAGATCGTACACACAATTGTTCCGAGGCGGGGATCGAACCCGCAACCTCCTGCGTCGCAGGCGGACCTTCGCCCACCGCGCCACATCGGTCGTCAATGTAATTAAGGTGCTACACGTATAGCTGTTTTGGTACTAAACAATAATTTCTTGTTTGTACATATCAGATAGAAATACTAGGAAGTCTGTGCGCGTCAACAAACATCATTTCTTGAGAATGGCTCGAGTATAGCTAAATCGTAACGCTCAATATGGCTACATTGGATACCCTTTGATACCCTCAACACATCTTTATATATCTTTATATATATATCTCTAGTGTACAGCGACAAGATATGTAGTATCTTAAGCCGGGTACTGAGCTGTGTTACGAATAATAAATTATGTTGGACAATCCACACAGCATCATCTAGCCCCAAGCTAAGCAGAGCTTGTGCTATGGGTATTAGATGACTGATATACTTAAGAGCGTTTATTCCTAAAATGCGCAGAAACAGTACTTTTCAAACCCGTTTATATCATGAACCACTTATCTTATAGTATATGTTATTTACTAATAATTTTAGGAAATTTTAGTGTCCAAATAGTTTGACTATAAAATATTTCGATTAATATAGTATGTACGCGTTCTATCAAGATAACTTGTGAGAGGTTTTCATAATTTCCCTTTCAGCATCAGTTTCGAAGCTCAAAATAATAGAAAATACTGACATATCTAATTAAGAAAAAAATATAACCTACTGATGAGATCCTTGGCTAAAAATCTAAATAGAAAGATGTTTGGTTTTGGTATCCTACTATGAGAAATTAAAATAAAAAAATGTGAAATATTACGAATATTTCACATTTTTAAATGATGTTTTTACCGATATACCTTATTGAATTTAATATAATAATAGCCTACCAATAAAGTAAAGCATCTTTTTTAAAATCATACATTTAAAATTTTTATGATTTTGTTGCTATTATTTTTCTATAAATTGGGTGTTTGAAAAGTACTGTTTCTGCGCATTTTAGGAATAAACGCTCTTAATAAAATAGATATATATTTTTCATCATACATAGATAATGACCAGAACACCCGGGAAAAATATCGTCAGATCGTACACACAATTGTCCCGAGGCGGGAATCGAACCCGCAATCTCCTGCTTAGCAGGCGGACCTTCAGCCATTGCGCCACAGAGGTCGAATAGTACATTATACCCAGTACTACCGATCTGTACCCGACTTTAGACGTATCTATCATTACAAAGATTTAGTTGGTAGTAGCGCTCAGTAATAGAGCATTGGTGTCTTCAAGACGTTCTAGCTTGTACGTGGAGTTGTCCGGTAGATGGCGCACCAGGTCGTCTGTCAGACGGACGCGCGCGCCGTTCGGACCGGATACTAACACCGTCTCGCAGTCCTGGAATTAAAAATCTTGGGTTAATAAACAAGAATAGAATAGAAAAATATTTTTAATTCACATAGTTGTTTCCATCCAAAGGTTGCCATGAAGAGATCGCTTCTAAGCGATAGGCCGCCCATTGTACTTGTCGCACGTACCTAATGTATTTTTGTATTGTATTTATTGTTACTGCAGGTAGATGCTGGATGCGTCAAGCTGAGGAAAGGGAGCTATGGCGCTCATTGGGGGAGGCCTATGTCCAGCAGTGGACTACTATAGGCTGATGATGATTAATATCTCGTCATAAATAAAGATGGTATACCTTAGCGCAGTCGTTCAGCAATGCCTTCAGCTTGGCGAGCAGTTCCCGCGCACGGCACGCGTGCAGATAGAGGGCGCTGTAGATGTTCACTCCTTGCGCACACACGTACACTGTTAGACGAGGCTCGATGCGTCTGGAATAAATATACAGATAGTAGAAATCAGCAAAGAGTACTAAAGGGGAAGGCCCACTGCAACTTTGACGCAGTTTAATGAGTTTAACTATAGATAATTATTTTACTTAGTTATCGTTAGTTATTTTAGTTACTATCTAAATATAGTATAGAGACGTAGTTGATACTAGTTCTCAAATTGGTTTATTTAATTCCTAAAATTCCTTTTAATTTCATTTTGCTCTATAACCAAAATATGTAACATTTGTACGCCTAATGGCAATGGCCCTGTATTACCAGTGTATCACAAATAAATAAATGAGCTATGAATTTCAACTTGCTAATTCTCAGAGCTATGTCGAACATTTTGGTTCCCTGTCCTGTCCCTGGATGTATTGGTTACGAATCCTTCAGAGAAACTTCCGAGCATAGCTCGCTGAGCAACACTGAACTGATGCACCAGCCCTACCGTGAGTGTTCACGTCTCAGCTCCGTAGGTGATGAAGGGTTGACGACGACGGTCAGGACGCGTTCATTGAGAACGTTCGTTTTCATTCTCAAGCATTGCGGTATTGATAACGAAAAGACTTGGCGTAGTTTCCGAAACGTTCAGCTGGATCCTCTTTTTGGCTTTCTCGAAATATTATTTACCTAACTGCTATTTAATTTACTGCCTTTAAACTACAAGAGAAGATAATGTTTACAAGTAAGTGCTTAACAAATTAATCCCACGTTTTGAAGGGGGTCAAAATCATGGTAAAAGTTTCCGTTACATACATATATAATTAGATACATACGTATGAAACTAATAAAAGCGTGTTAAGGGTCCGGCGACCCTCGCTTGCAAAAATCGCTTCGAATATCGCTGTCCCTGTTTAACCCTTGCGCTGCGCCTCATGCGTGCGCGATAGCAATATTGGTCGTTCAAAATTTGGTTTGTTCCGTAATACCAAAAATTATGACTGAAAACTTTTTGAATTCTTCTCAAAGTATTGTTATTCTGTAACTAGACAATATAAGCTATGTTCCTTAATTAATGAAACGTAAGATATTGATGTTTTTAATACGAAACAAATAGCAAGAAAACTTGTCCATTTTCGCATAAAAATGTGCAAAATGCGATATGCTTTCATTTAATTTTAGGTAAATATTTTGAAAAAAAATCTATTTAGGAACCTAGATAAATACTATTCAAATACAAATAATACAATATTATAGTGGAAATATGCTAGAATTGGAAATCATTTTGGTATTACGTTTGTATGAAGAATTCGTCCCTCCGGAGGCCCCTTAAACAGAAGTATCAAACTTACTTGGCATGAAGAGCGTTGAATAGACGAATGCCGTCAGCCAGTCCACAGATCTGTATGATATCGTCACGGGACAACCTGGAACAACGCATTGAATGAGCTAAGGAAATATGAGATGCTTGCGCTCGGCAGTGAGGGTGTTAGTTCTTTCTCTTTCATTTCACATGCCTCTTTTAAGAGGCTGTAGTTAGTAGTGTTGCAGGTTAAGAAATTAATTAATATCCTGAAAATGATCAACTGCGACGGGATTTGAACCCGCGTCCTTGAACCCCACCCCGAGGGCGAGGGCTTGCGCAATATAATTGTTGAATATGCTAGTGGTTTCTTTTTCACTTCTCCCACTAGTGGACAAAAAATTTAAGTTAACAGTAAAATCATTTTATTTGATAATTATTTAATGTATAAAGAATTACTTGTCTAAGTGCTTATTTTGTAAGCCTAAATAATATAAATAGAAATAAATGCTATTGATTTTGACTTTGGTAATCACAAAAACCTTAGGCCGTAGTTTTTTATTCGGTTGTTATAACTAGTGATTTGTAGGTTAAGTATGAGAGTCCTTGTTTACAACATTTAATCATCATCAGCCTATGTTAGTCCACTGCTGGACATAGGCCTCCCCCTAATGAGAGCAATAGCGCCCCGTTCTCAGCTAACCGCATCCAGCATCTCTCTGCAGTCTTTCGCAAGTCGTCATCCCACCAGGCAGGAGGGCGTCCTACACTACGTTTGCTTTAAGTCCAGCAGTGGACGTCTAGATATATCCTCACCTCAGCAAGTCCGCCCCAGCAAAGTTGCTGAACGTGGCTGCGTGCTGCGAGAAGCGGTGACTAGTCAGCCATGCTTGAGTTTCGCTCGCACACGCTTCTTTCGACAGGCCGTAGTTCTGAAAAAGGATTCACTATTATAAAAATATATATATATATATATATGTATAACATGACAGTTATATGATGACTTTTGTGTTGTAACGGGCGAAGGTCCGCCGCGACGCAGGTAGTTGGGTTCTATACCCGCATCGAGACAAATTTTAATGTAGTTCTTCCCCTTTGGAATCTCGTGTCCTCTGATGTATCACACAACACATTGCATGGGCATTCCATTTAGGGCATCAAACTGTGAGAGTTATCGCAAAGTCGTGTTAGAAGTTACGTGCTCAATTTTGAAAATACAAAAAAGTTCAAATAATATCCCAAAAATTTTCGATTTCGACGGGACTTGAACTCGACCTTCCCTGTACATAGGGTTAAGGTAGCTTCTTTTTTCTATACTATAATAATAATAATAATATGTTTAGCCATCGCCTTTAGATTAACTTCTCAAAGGGCCTCTGTGCTGTTGGCTTCGGCCCCACGCAAGCCTTCCAAAGGACCGGGTCACTTTATGGCCCGAGATCATGGTAAATGAGAGACATAATAATATTATAAAGAGGAAATGTTTGTTTGTAATGAGTAGGCTCCGAAACTACTGGACCGATTTGAAAATTTCTTTCACCGTTGGGAAGCTACACAATCCGCGGGAACATAGGCTATATTATATTTTCAAAAAACTTAGGGTTCCGTACTAAAACCGTGCGAAGCCGGGAAGGTCCGCTAGTCTTTAATAAAATGATTGGTTAGTAGAATTCGTTCGCTGATGTACCTTATCTGGGTCTTCTGCAGGCTGAGGGAAGTCCGGTAGGATGGCGCCGGGCGAGTGGCACGGCGGGGAGTTCACTTTCATCTCATTACCACTGTCGGTGCAAAAACAAAGATTAAATAAATAAATAATGCTTTATTTATATATTTAATAAGTGTGATGTGATGTTATTCCTAAGAGCTATGCTCAGAGTTTCTCTGAAGGATAGGATTCGTAACGAATACATCCGACAGAGAACCAAGGTTAACGACATAGCTCTAAGAATTAGCAAGCTGAAGTGGCAGTGGGCCGGCCATATCTCGCGAAGAACCAACGGCCGCTGGGGCAAACGTGTTCTTGAGTAGAGACCGCGACTCGGTAAACGTAATGTAGGACGTCCTCCGACCAGGTGGGATGACGACCTGCGAAAGACTACAGGTAGATGCTGGATGCGACAAGCTGAAGACAGGGCGCTATGGCGCTCATTGGGGAGGCCTATGTCCAGCAGTGGACTGATATAGGCTGATGATCATGTTATTCCGCTTGTACTTACTCTTGGCAATATAGGGGTTTCATGGGTGTAGGTGATGCCAGGATAGCTGAAAAAAATAACATAAGTCTATTAATTAAAATTAAAATAAATAAATAATGCTGGACAATTCACACAGCATCATCTAGCCCTAAGCTAAGCAGAGCTTGTGTTATGGGTACTAGATAACTGAAATACATAATACAATACATTACATAGATAGATATATTTTATTATACATAGAAAACGACCAGAACACCCGGTACAAATATCTGCAGATCGTACACACAATTGTCCCGAGGCGAGAATCGAACCCGCAACCTCCTGCGTCGCAGGCGGGCCTTCGCCCACTGCGCCACATGGGTCGTTAATATGCCTTCTATTCAGATTGTTTACAATATAACTCATTATTTGTACTCTTTGTCTATGTACTGTCCGTCTGCCAAATAAATAAAAATAGCTACAAATATGCTATTCATTTATTTATGTATTTAACCCTTAGTTACTCGCGCATCAAAATATACATAAGTACTCGCGTGGCGTGCTTTCCACCCCAATTATAAATAAATAATAAATAAATAAAGAGAGCTCTACCAGACAATTACCTGGAGGCGACTTGGCGACCACCATCGGGCTAGCTGGTTTCTGGGCCACACTGTAACAAATATATAATGTTAAATTTACATTAGATAGATTTTTATTTTTAACTGACTTCAAAAAAGGAGGTTCTTAATTGGATAGTATTTTTTTTACATTACAATACAAAAATTCTTTATTGTACACCATAATCAAATCAATGATTACAAAAATACATTATATGCGACGTGTACAATGGGCGGCCTTATCTCTTAGAAGCGATCTCTTCCAGGCAACCTTTGGATGGAAAGAATTATATGAATTTAAGAAAAGGCAGGCTTTTTTGTATATTATTATTATTTTTATGTACTTACAAACCAATAAACAAGATAAAATACGTGACAATTTGGCGGTCTTATCGCTCAAGAGCTCTAACCAGACAATCATAATTTATATTCCAGAATATAAATTTTTATCAATCTCTATGGGAATTGGTATGTGTATGTGCATTTAAAGGTTGCCTGGAAGAGATCACTTTTAGTGATAAGGCTGTTGTACACCTGTTTCTGTAGTTATTTGTAGCAGGTCTGAACTGAACGTCCTATATAGGTCCACTGCTGGACACACGATGATGTAAAAGCCAATAAAGCACTTATTGCATATAAGAGAATATAAGCAGGGAGAGGCCCCCCCAATAAGTGCTTTATTCGTTTTTGCATCATGGGATGGAGGGGGTGTAATGCACTTAATCTCCAAGCAAGGGCTATTTACCACTAAACTGCATACAGTTTAGTGGTAAATATTAAAGTTAATAACTGATTAATTAAAGTCCCAAAATACACCATGATGGGACTCATCCCATACTGAGGGAGGGAAAAATTACCCCCAGTGAGAGGCTTATGCACTGTAGTGCCAAAACCTGTAAAAATTTGTTTATATTTATTGAATAATTCTTTCTGATATAGGTAGCAGTGGCGGTAGCTTCATACAAGCCCAAAAGCCGGGCTTGCCCTACCTCGAATTTCATACCGACCGAAAACATTTACTTCAATATTTCAATTTTCGCGGGCCAATACATTCATTTGTTTCTTTTTAATCTATGGCTAGATGACTATCTAGCTTTGCTATCTAGTAAGTATCCGAACGCGGCGCGGCCGCGCGCGGCCTCAGGTTGGCTCTCAGCCATGCATCTCTCTCACACTCATGGGCTTGCAACGGGGCTTTGCAGCCGCCTATATCTGTCCCGTTCTATCCTATGACAAAGTGCTACGTCTATAGATATAACTAGGTTAGTTTTCTATAGCGTTTAGTATGGAAAGTTAAGCCCGGCTTTCACTGTGAAGTGCGATACAAACTACGGTCAACTCACGTTCAGCCTTCACCTCAGTTCGTACAAGACAATTTTCGTATTCATTCATTCGAATCACTTTTGTTTGTTTTGTTTATTGAGTGAGCGACAATTAGCATATTTATTTATGTTCCTAACTTTCGAGATTTTTGTATGATTTCGAGTTTAAAATGAGTGTAACAGGTGATATTGTTACTTGTGAGGATTTGAAGTGTGTGAAAGTTTTAATAGGCGAGGAGAGGGTGAAATCTTTATCTTTCACGGAGAAAAAAGACCTGTGGCTTTCCGCAAAACCTACACTACACTGGTTTTGTGTATTTCGCAAACAAGTAAGTCTCATTATCATAAGACAATTTAATAGATCAGTGTACAAAACTCATTGGATTGTTGGTTGCTCCTATTCCAACAAATTGTATTGCTGGAGTTGCATATTTTCTAACGAGATAACGGTTTGGAATACGTCTGGTTTTGATGATATAAATTTTAAAAAAATTCACAAAAACACATGAATGTAATTTCATTTTGTAATTTCGATAACCAACGCATAGAGACATCATTATCTCGTCAATTATCTGAAGAAATTTCAAATCACAATACGCGTGTTGTACTTGCTCTCCAAATACGACCTTTTTTTAGAAAAAACATATGCAATAACAAGATAGCGGCAAACCGGTGCCTAGTTATTTAGCGAATCGTATCTCGGGCTTGCCCTGTTCTCAAGCCCTAGGCACGCCACTGATAGGTAGTGTGGGTTGGCATCAGGTAGCAATGTTCTCTTTCATAAGCAAAGTGTAGTTTCAAAATATTTTATTGGTGTGGTATATTAATATGAGGATGGTATCTATTCGAGCGAGCTGCTGGCCTTCCTGGAGAACATCGGGTGGTTAGACTAGCAGCCCCCCCCACCCGACACGCAAGAAGGGCCCACCGGTGGCCAAGTTGCGGAAACCAGTCCAGAAACAAGTAACAAGGTATCTATTCTATATCTATTGACGACCGATGTGGCGCGGTGGGCGAAGGTCCGCCTGCGACGCAGAAGGTTGCGGGTTCAATTCCCGCCTCGGAACAATTGTGTGTACGATCTGCAGATATTTGTTCCAGGTGTTCTGGTCGTTTTCTATGTATAATAAAAAATATCTGTCTATGTAATGTATTGTATTATGTATATCAGTTATCTAGTACCCATATCACAAGCTCTGCTTACCATGGGGCTAGATAATGCTGTGTGAATTGTCCAGCATTATTTATTTATTTTATTTAATCTAAACTATGATGCAGTAAGCTGGTGGGACCTTAAATAGTCAGTGCAAGTCACGGTAGTCTGGTAGAGATTGCTCTTGAGCGATAAGAATGTCAAATTGTGACATATCTTGTATTATTATTTTTTACCTTGTTTGTTTTATTTTTAACACTTTGAGTGCTGAAAACGCACGGTATGAGTTTTCTACAAGAGACTAATCTGCGAAAATCCACACTAGCGCAGCGGCTAAGAAAATACAGATCTTTGTGACTCAGCAGAGCTGTAATATTTTTCGAACGAAACGCATGTGCGGCGAAACACAACCGCTGTGTAGAGCGGCAGCACGTATTTTTTAGGTAAAAAAAAAGATCGCAGTCGTCGAAAAAAAACCGCAGTCAAAGTGTTAAGTGTGCAATAAAAGTATTTGTCTATCTATCTATCTATCAAGTGGTTGAGAATTCTGACTAGGGTTAATAAAGACGGACACCGCATGTACCCCTAAAAAAAGTACTTTGAAGGTACTATTTGCGTGAAGATACAAAGTATTTCACATGGTCTCAGTTTGCTGAATAAGCTAGGTAATGTGGCACAAAGTCAATTATTTTATTGTTTATTAGCAGTCAGAGACAAAAGTACTTACCATTAAATAGGTAGGTATACTAACATTGAATTATGATTATTTATTTCTCCAACTAGGTCGACATCATGGAATAATACTGCTCCAATAACATTTCTTTATACATAAGTACAAATAGGAATGGCAATCAATTTGTAAGTTCTTAGGGAAGTTTGCTGAACCTATTGCTTATAATAAACCAGCTGTTTAGAACAGAAACCAAAACAATATACCTATTATGTTCTAAAATAATACTAAAGTAGATAAGAAATGAATGAATGAAACCTAAAATCGTAAAGAATCTGTTCCCACCTAAGAAAGAACAGGTGTGAAGCAGAAAAAACTAGATATTTACGGTAACTTTGCTCGGCGGCAGTGAACGTTCGCGGCTCGAAACCTCCTTGCTAGCTCCGTGTATGTAATGAGGTCGGCATCGATTTCCACCTCCGCTTTCAGGAGGGAAAACTTCATACGCCAACCTCGGGCTTCCAACCCATGCACAAATCTAGCCTTCAGGGTAACTCCACGCCCCGAATGGCGGGCACTAAGTCTTTGCTCGAACACGAGCATTATATTGTTCTCGTCAGCTGTAGTCCTGCCTCGTCAGGTTGAAGAAGATAAACGCACCAGAACCGAGGCGATAAGAACGCCCGCTGTATACCACCATAGCTTCACCGCAGTACTCCTCAAAAACCATTTGTGATAGGAAAAGAACTGAACAGAAAACAAAGTCTGGATGCAGTCACTTATCCAACATTATTTTTCGCGAGCACACTGTATGGAACGCTGTGTTTCCAAACGATTTATCAATTATTTCGTGAATAAATCAAAAAGGGAGCACGTAAACGAAATTTAAGTCAACGCGTATTTATTTTTGTAAACAGAAAAACGAGTTCACGACGCACGGCGGAGAGCGAACGACTGGCGGCGGCACGCGCTGATTGGTCGGATTAATGGAGGCTAGTGAGGCGCGTTCCACGATTGGATCGCAACCGGTTCGAGTCGGTTTTCGGAGGCCGCGGCCGGCTACGATCGGTGCATGTCGTGCGGCACGTCACCGTCTAGTGATGTGACAAGGCGACGCGACATTGTTTATCGATAATTTGAAACACTGAACGCTTCGTAACATCGTAACTACTGAACCGAAATTTCATAACATCGACTAGTGATACAAATTAAGATTACACGTTAATGAATTGTCCTAGTACCTAAACATAAGCGGATATTACCTACTCGATCGGTATAAATCAGCAAAACCTAACCACTTCGTAGTATCATGCATGCTGTTTAGTCCAATTACATATCTTTCGCATGAGACGCTAGAATATTCTAATTCACGGTTTTCATTTCTCCCATCTACAGCGCGCATTGATAATTAACCCAGTTTTATGGTATCTAAAGGCATCTGTCCAAATGCTGGCTACTTTATTGGAATTATTTGAAACGTCTGAACTTGGAAAATCAATTTTTAAGGCAGTTCTTTTTTTTATTACAAATTACAAACTCAAAATACAATTCATATATTGCACATCACTAGAAATTTACAAACGCTGTAAAACTTGTACTGTAGACTACACTCGAGATAAAATGTTCCAGACCTTAGACAACATTGTATGTATTGTCAGAGCTACTTGATTCGTCATTGACTTCGACTCACCGTACCTTACCTACAAACGTCTACATGAAGCCATTTTATTTATTGAATAAGTAGTAGGTACCTACCTAAATAAAGAACGTCTAATGAAATAAAAATATCTAGCTTAGAAGTAACGGCAAATAGATAGGTACGGTATAGCAACGAAAATTACGCACAAAAACAGAGGACAAATTAATAGCGAGCTATGCAAAATTTCATAGTGATTGTAAGTAACACAATGTGATACCATCACGGACACAAGCCATCAAAGGGTTTCAAGAAATGCACCTGCGGTTGCAAAAAACGCGAGACTGGGATGAGATTTCTGTAATAATCGGTCGAAATATTCGGTGAGGTTATTTTTATAAATTTGGCAGACATCGCTGCAATTATCAACAAAATACTCCAAAATAACAATTTTATCAGCGGATTCCCGATGCATTTGGGTAACTTCCAATAAATATTTAATTCAATAGTCATCACTATAAAAGGAATGGTAGGTACCTACTACCTACAGACAAGTAACACCAAACCTCGTATAATTTTACTTCAATTAATTTCATGGTTGACGAAACGTGTAATCTTAACTAGCTAGGATACTATCGAGCAAGTTTACAACAAAAAGATTTGTTAAAACCTTCATAGGTCATCCACCTTGCATTCTAAATAGGTTACACTGCTAAGCGCGTAGATACGAATTAAGTACCTACATACATCTTCAAAGATGCACTGAAATTTAGTTTGTATTTTTCTAAACTTATCAAGAATGTCTAGCTTATTTAGGGAATTAAAAGAACTGTCAAAATATGTTCGAACTGAATGAGTTAACTATTTTTCATTAGCAATTTTTTTTTAATATAATGCATGGAATTAAAGTTGCAGGAACGTATTGAAAACATTTCGTAAGTAGGCAGGTTGTGGTCACTGGTGATTCTCTGTTTCACTTATCTACATTGCATTAGCTGGTCCGCTGACTCACCGTCTACCAATACATCATAATTATACTCAAGTACAGATAATAATAGATAAGTCTTTATTTGCAACTTCAGGCTCACACATAACGAAATACAAGTGGTACACTAGTAAAAACTAAGAATGATAAATAAAGTCGACAAATATAAAATTAAAATCTTGATAAAATGCCTGTTTGTGCTACAGTACCTAGTTCATCATCATCATCAGCCTATGATAGTCCACTGCTGGACATAGGCCTCCCCCAATGAGCGCCATAGCGCCCTGTCTTCAGCTTGACGCATCCAGCATCTACCTGCAGTCTTTCGCAGGTCGTCATCCCACCTGGTTTGAGGGCGTCCTACCGTGTATCTATGTAGTTACCTACGTAAAAAGCCTACGGCTTAGTCTTACGAGTATGAGTGAGAACTGTTTTTATTTACATCAAAAAATTGTAGCAGCCATTACAGAATGAGTCACCCTCGTCGTCAGGCGAATACTATCATACAGCTGCATCATGAAACAGGATAAACAGAACCGCCGCAAACAGGTTAGCAGTTAACATCGGAAACAGCAGTCCGAATCTAAATATAGCGACGAATTCGTTAACCGGTTCAACAGGATGAATCTATTCCGAATTGCTAACGATTTGGTGGGCGTATTGTTACATCATTGATGCAGAGATCAGGATGTTCTGTTAGTTCTTAAATTGAAGTGGAGGAAAACAGAGGCGGATATCAATTCAGCGGACACCCCTGTACGTTTTGAGAACGTATAATCTACTTATAAATTACTAGCTGCATCCCGCGGCTTCGCTCAGGTGGAAATCTATGTGTCAAAAGGTTTATGAAACTTCTTCTTGAATTACTCATCTATTAAAAAAAACGCATCCGTTGCGTAGTTTTCAAGATCTAAGCATACAAAGGGACAGACAGACAGCGGAAAGCGAATTGATTTATACTATGAATAATACTAGGACTATGATTATGACTACATTAAAAGGAACGCAATTAGTAGGTATGCAAACCCGCGAAAGCCTCTTAGCACAAACAAAATGATCAGTGTAATAATTTCTCAAACATCGTCTGTTTCACATTAATTTGAATTAATCAAGCGGCTACTAGCATGATAAATTGATAACAGACAACCGCTATGTAATTTACGAGGAGACATACAAAAACAACCACCTATCTATACTATAATATAATGTAGTTCTCTCTCTCTAGTATTATAAATCTTCGCAATGATGCGAAAATTAAATAATTTTATAAGAAATCGTAAATACGTAAATCGTAGTTAGTTTAACCGCCAGGCATAAAAGTAGGTTTAGCACAAACTAATCAGAACGTTCAATTTTCGTTTTCCAACTACGCGACGACACGACCACTCGACGCAGTAAAAGAAAAAAAATAGATGTAATATGCACGTACGTGAAAAAATATGATCAAAACAAACGATAAGTGCACTGCACGATACAAGTAGGTACTAAACGTGGACCTCGGATGCAGGAAACGTCTACACGACCAAATAGAACATAAATTGCTACCAAGAAGGGCTTAATAAGAAAATTGCCGCATTACAACATCTATAAATAGATCGTATCTCATTCCCATGACATGTCGCCAGACAGGACATGACATACGCAATAAACTCAGCACTCAGCACTCAAGGAACTGTTTTAAAATTTAAATATTGCTGGACAATCCACACAGCATCAAGCTAAGCAGAGTTTGTGTTATGGATACTAGATAACTGATATACATAACAAAATACATTACATAGATTTTCTATTATACATAGAAAACGACCAGAACACCATCAAATATATCATAAAAAAATATCTGTAGATCGTACACACAATTTTTCCGAGGCGGAAATCGAACCCACAACCTCCTGAGTCCTGCGTCACAGGCGGACAAAAAAATGAAAGTGAAATTCATCAATATCGATAGAAAGCTACAGCCAGCTCTAGCAACCTAACAAATTGAAATAGTACAGTTGTGGGTGTACTGTGGTTGTTGTACAGTCCAGAGACATCGAGCAATGGCATGCTTGTTGCTAATTGAGTCGATTAGAGCCCATTCACGATGACAATGTATCGAATGTACTGTTGTTGAGTGTTCTATTTTAGAACTGTTGTATCATTTAAATTATTATTGTGAGGGACCTTTACAGGATATCCACTCTTAGCTCTACCATAGAATAGAGAGAAATAATGACAGAAAATAATAATTTATTTGTAACGATACATAACACACACACACACATTATTAACACTTTGATTGCTGAAATCACACGGTATGTGTTTTCTACAAGTGACTAATATGCGTAAATCCACACTAGCGCAGCGGCTGAGAAAATACAGATCTGTGTGACTCAGCAAAGCCGTAATATTTTTCGAAAGAAACGCATGTGCGGCGCAACACAACCGCTGTGTAGAGCGGCAGCACGAATTTTTTAGGTTAAAAAAAAGATCGCAGTCGTCGAAAAAAAATCGCCGTCAAAGTGTTTACAGGGAAGTATAAGTACCTATACGAGAAAAACGCATGAAACTGTGCCGAAATAATGCAAAACTCAAAAATAAAATCATGGTAAATATCCCATTATACCTATGTGACTTTTGTTTGAAGTATATAAGAAACATATTTTATAAGGTGACGTAACTTTGGCTCTACTGCTTTTATATTTCGACTAGCCTTTGCCCGCGGTTTTGCGCACGTGCTACCCGTTTTAGATACAAAGATGTCATTCGAAAACGAACGAAAGATGAATTATAAATGAACAAAAACCTTCCAAAACCAAAATCTTAAAAATAATTGAGTCATTTAAAACAGGATATTTACCATGATTAGATTTTTGAGTTTTCCAATATTTCAGCACAGTTTCATGCGTCAATAAAAAAAAGCAGATTTTAAATTTGAATATACATACTATTCTGCGCCTAACGATACCATTATCATAGTAAAGCGATTCGTTAACAGAATTGGGTCTCAGGTCAGCCACGAATGCTAGTCGAGTCAGGCCGTACAAACGTAAAACTTGTCGATTGCCCCAGAGGTCGTGTCGGTTCACTGAGGTCAACATGGTTAGACTAATTGGATTATATAGCCACGAGAATTGTATTGAAGCCTATACCGGTACGTACGTTGTGCGGTACTTAAACAAAAGCTATATATAATAATAATAATTTTTATTTATTTATTTATTTTTATTTATTTATTTATAAACTATTTACAATGCCTTTACAGTTGGACACCAAAGCGACAAAGAAATATAACAAAAAAACTTAAACTTAAAACACAAACCAAAAAACTAACATTCTACACACTACTAACTACCACTTAATATTAAACTTAAAATAAACCTATTTACATATTCCTATGGGTCCTATCCAAAAATTTTAAAACCGCATCCCTGAATTTTGGTAAGGACATACAGAATATGTCAACATCCTCCTCTTCACATAAAGTATTAATAGCCCGAAGGGCCCGTGTGAACGGGGACTTGCTCAGGAGGTTAGTTCTTGCTTTCGGGATCGCAAGTAGTTTAGGTCTTCGGCGTGCGTATACATACTTATTAGGTACTACATAATAAATAAATAATAGGTAGGTACATAATAAATAAATAATGCTGGACAATTTATACAGCATCATCTAGCTCAAGCTAAGCAGAGCTTGTGTTATAGGTACTAGATGCCTGATATACATAATACGATACAATACATGATTAGATATTTTTCAATTTACATAGAAAACGACACAAATAAATATTTGCAGATATTACAAACATTTGACAAAGTAACTCCTGAATAACGCGTGAAATGAAAAATCAAAAGTTTTTTATTTCTTTAGGATTACAAATAAGCACTTAGACAGGTAATATTTAGGCTTATTCCACTAATCCCCGTCAACGGGGATTAATGAACTTTTTTTTATTAATTATTCCCCGTGGACGCCGCCCAATGCGAGCTCGTAATGGGGATTTGTGAACTAAAAAGTTCATTAATCCCCGTTGTGTCAAAATTAAAATATTAATAAATAAGAATCATGTTTTTATTATTTATTTATAAGGTTTCAAAAATAAAATATTAATAAATAAGAATCATGTTTTTATTGTTTATTTACAAGGTAAGGACTCGCTTATTGATTATTTTTATAATCATATTAAATTGCCTAGGCAACGATTCATCAAACTTTTGAATAAAATCCGATTTTCACTATTTCTTTTTTATGTTTCTTAAATAAAATCACAGAGCTATAAAAAAAAACTTAAAACAAAATACAGATGTGCACATGTATCGTCGAAAAAAACCGCAGTCAAAGTGTTAATACCTACCTACAATCACAGTTTAACAGTTAAATCAGTCTTCCCAGTGTCCGCCAGTGAAGTGAAAAATAAACCTCTAGTACCTATGTTCATAACGCGTGAGAAGGCGTTTTTCACGCTACTCTTTTCACGCGATAATTAGCGTTATAACGCTGTTAACGTGCTAAATAGCGTGAAAGCCTTACTGGCATTCTCTAATTATATTTATAAACCATAGACAATAATATCACGGTCCTTCTTCGAACTAGAAATCCGATGTAATAATAAATAATAATAATAATAATGATCTTTATTTCAGACTACATGGGTCCATATAAACTTAAAAGTACACAATAATAGTTAAAAAGTCACATAAATCTACAAAAATTAAAAATAAACATGATATGATTCAAGGGAAAAATAACAAAAACAAAAATAACAAAATAATCAAAACAAGAAATTAATATACAAAATTACAAAAATTATTTCACGATTTTGATCTTTACATCATTATTATTTGTAGGCGTTGGCGACGTAGGCGCATGTCTCTTGACAGCCAATTGCTAGTTTATTGGTCTAATTTTAGGGTGTGGCTAGGGGAAGTCACGTGATCTCTATTGAGATGGACGGGCCTTAGCAAGATGGTAGGGTCAATTGAGTACAACATACTAGGATATGGATATTTGACGACCGATGTGGCGCGGTGGGCGAAGGTCTGCCTGCGACGCAGGATGTTGTGGGTTACATAATAACATTGCAATCTAGCCATAGATTTGACTAACGGGTAATTTTGTCACTTTGACTGCGATTTTTTTTCGACGAATGAGATCTTTTTTTTAACTTAAAAAATTCGTGCTGCCGCTCTACACAGCGGTTGTGTTGCGCCGCACACGTGTTTCGTTCGAAAAATATTACGGCTGTGCTGAGCCACAAAGATCTGTATTTTCTCAGCCGCTGCGCTAGTGTGGATTTACGCATATTAGTCACTTGTAGAAAACACATACCGTGTGATTTCAGCACTCAAAGTGTTAAACCTAATTTTCTAAAATTATATTATATTTATGAGTTCTTTAAAATTAGCACTTAAACACTAAATAATGGCGCTTTTATAGGCCTGTAATATTAAAATGCAATTTGAAAATGTAAATTATTAAATGCATTTTTATGGCATTTATCTGCGATCACAAATACTATTTGAATACACATTGCGGCATTGTGGGGCATTGTCACACGTGTTTACGTTGGCTGTTTCAATCGAACTAAACTAAATAAGAGCTCACATTACACATTATTTCGTAAGAATTACTAACAATTATTATTAATTATTATATTTTATTTTATAATGTATGTATAACCTGCAAGCACACAGATCCCCTGGTACTGTCCACGATCCTATCCATCCATGGTTGTCTGGTAGAGATCGCTCTTGAGCGATAAGACCGCCAATTGTATATAGTTTTTTTAAGTTTTTATTTTACATTGTCATTTTAGTGTGCAATAAAGAATTATCTATCTATCTATCTATCTTATTAAATTGGGTTCGATTCCCGCCTCGGAACAAATGTGTGTACGATCTGCAGATATTTGTTTCGGGTGTTCTGGTCGTTTTCTATGTATAATAAAAAAATATCTATCTATGTAATGTATTGTATTATGTATATCAGTTATCTAGTACCCATAACACAAGCTCTGCTTACCATGGGGCTAGATAATGCTGTGTGAATTGTCCAGCATTATTTATTTTATTTATTATAAGATCATTACTAACAAATTATGGATCTGTAGTAGTCCGAAATAAAAGAATTTTATTTTTATTTATTAAAACTGCGCTCTTATTTACGGAGACGGATTTTTTGCGCCGACCCGACATCTAGATAGTACTTATTTGTGATAGCTGATTCAATATCTATAAGTGATAGCAGCACTTATAGATATTGAATAGAATTTTTGAATTTTTAGTGGTTTATTAACACTATATATAATATATAGGCCTCCTCATCGATTTCGATGACGGCGACTCTAGATAATCACGGATTTTTTTGATGAGCTCTAATATGGCTCGCTTGACCGAACTTGGTCTTGAATATCCTACTGCACGTATGGCAGTAGAGTTCGCCCGATGAGTTATATGTATACGTGTAGGAGGATTTAGGTCTCTGTTTATACACTATAGAATCTAATTGAGATACTTTTCATAAATAGGTGTAATACCCTGTTCTTGAGACGAAGAGAAGAGTCTAACCCCCATATCTTTAGTCATTACCACGACCTCGATTCAAACTCTACTCAACCTCCAAATGCGTTTCGGTATGCTTGATCGTAAAAAAATCCTTAACTCGAAACAGCCTTCGAGAATTTTCTCATACGAGTGGAATAACGAACTGTCAAGGTACGTCGCTACCTACCTTGAATGCTCCTCGAAATAGTTTGTTGTTATTTACAATGGATTTTGGAGACTATCTCAATTACATTTACGACGATGAAACCTACAACGGTAACGGTAACGGTGACGCACTGACTCGACTCAACCATGTTCGAGTGAGGTTGATATATAACCAAATTAACGATTAAGCATACCGAACTCGAGCCTGTTTTGGAGGAATGCTCGAAACGCCCTTGAACATGCTTAAGTGGAGAATTATTTGAGGTAATGACTAAAGATATGGGGGTAAGTCGTTTAAGGTCGTAAGTCTCAAGTAGTCTCAACTCATAGCGTATCGTCCTCGCTCTAGATATTAAATCTTCACACAGCACTTGTACGTTATATGCGTTCATTGTCTTATTTGCTTTTGTTCCAGAGGTGAACTAGAACGCGTTTACGATTTCATAAGCTTTGTTACCAATTTACCTTTATTATTAAAGTTACAATCAAAATAATAGGATTTCATAATGTATGAGTCGACAGCCGCTGGGGCAAACGTGTTCTTGAGTGGAGACCACGACTCCGTAAACTTAGTGTAGGACACCCTCCGACCAGGTGGGATGACGGTCTGCGAAAGACTACAGGCCTCCCCCAATGAGCGCCATAGCGCCCTGTCTTCAGCTTGCCGCATCCAGCATCTACCTGCAGTCTTTCGCAGGTCTTCATCCCACCTGGCCGGAGGGCGTCCTACACTACGTTTGCCGAGTCGCGGTCTCCACTCAAGAACACGTTTACCCCAGCGGCTGCCAGTTCTACGGCAAAGTAAACCGGCAGAATAGTACACTACGCTGCCCGCACCCACGATCTTGCGGGTTCGATTTCCGTTTTGGACAATAAGTTTAAACTTACCACATTTCCGGGGAGTATGGCGGTGAGGTGATGAGAGACGGCGGCGGCATCAGAGCATCATTAGACAACTGTTGACAAAGAACAATATAAATGTACATCGAATTATCATCATCATCAGTCTATATCAGTCCACTGCTGGACATAGGCCTCCCCCAATGACCGCCATAGCGCCCTGTCTTCGACTTGCCGCATCCAGCATCTACCTGCATCTAATTATACAGGGTGGTTTTTTGAGAACGGCGGTGATGGCCAAGTCTTAAACCAGCAGAGTTAAAGTCGTGAAAAGTCATGCCCTCGATTTATAAGAAAACCATAATTGCATATTTATTTATTTTAAGCCATTACTGTCCCACTGCTGGGCAAAGGCCTCCCTTTTCTCCTTCCACTCCTCGCGATCCAACGCTGCAACAGGCCATGATGGAAGATATACTTCGAGCTCGTCGCTCCATCTCATCCTGGGCCTTCCACGTCGCCTCTTAGCATATTTAGTAGTTATTAATTTTTTCATCTTTCAGAACAGAAAGGACGACCGATGTGGCACGGTGGGCGAAGGTCCGCCTGCGACGCAGGAGGTTGCGGGTTCGATTCCCGCCTCGGAACAATTGTGTGTACGATCTGCAGATATTTGTTCCGGGTGTTCTGGTCGTTTTCTATGTATAATAAAAAATATCTATCTATGTAATATACAGTATTTATGTATATCAGTTATCTAGTACCCATAACATAAGCTTTGCTTACCATGGGGCTAGATGCTGTGTGAATTGTCCAGCATTATTAATAATTAAAGGATATAATTTTTTTATTAGCGTTTCAAAATATAGGCTACCGGTTCAGCATTAAATGCTCCATTGACTTGTACGTATGAGTGCTGATAATTCATACAACCTGTTGCCCCGCACTTCGCTTTAACTGTACATTCGGTTTAAAGAATATTTATTTTCTCAAAAGAAATTACATTTCACTTATCTGAGAAAACATCTTAAGCTAAGTATTTTAAGTAAACTTCGAACAACCAAACAATTTTTAATACCTACCTACTTTAAGTATATCTACAGAATTATAGGTAATTAACAATCATGTATAATGAAGAATTTAGAGAGTTTTATAATTTTCCAGTAGGTAGCAATACGACAAATAACAAAAAATATTAGTAGTAGTAATTTAAGCTTATTGTTGCAGCGTTGGATCGCGAGGAGTGGAAGGAGAAAAGGGAGGCCTTTGCCCAGCAGTGGGACAATAATGGCTTAAAATAAATAAATAAATTTAAGCTTAACAATAATTGAATGTAGAAGTTGAGTTCACAATTTTGAAATAACAGTTACGTAATAATAAGACAAAACACAAAAAGTATTATTAGATTTAGTAGATAAGTTATCAAGAAAGTTTTTAACACTACCCGCAGATTCCTGCACATTACTTACTCCCCTTGAAATGTTTAATACAGAGTAGTTCGACCTAACATGTCACAGTGAAAACAAAAACCGTTAGCCAATTTGTTATTTGAGTAAAGATATGTCATTAACACTTTGACTGCGGTTTTTTTTCGACGACTGCGGTCTTTTTTTTTTTGCCTAAAAAATTCGTGCTGCCACTCTACACAGCGGTTGTGTTGCGCCGCAAATGCGTTTCGTTTGAAAAATATTACAGCTCTGCTGAGTCACAAAGATCTGTATTTTCTCAGCCGCTGCGCTAGTGTGGATTTACGCATATTAGTCACTTGTAGAAAACTCATACCGTGCGTTTTCAGCACTCAAAGTGTTAAGTATGTGTTTTTTAAGTTTGAAGTTACTATACGACTCCGCATACGTTAGGTTTGGCATTGCTTGTAAGATTATACAAGCCTTGATAAAGAAACTGAGGTTCAAGACGCCTTCTTACCGTGGTGAGCACGGTAGCTTCGCAGCCCAGCTGGTACTTGTCGATGTCAGAGCGAGGCCGACGCATCACCTTCTCTCTGTCTTGCTTGTGTTTGCGGTCAGCGCCTTTGAGTTTGAAGACCTGGTGAAAATAAACAATAGGTATTTATGGTTTATTTATTAGTTGGTAGAGATCGCTCTTGAGCGATAAGACCGCCAATTGTATCTACTTTTTTTAAGTTTTTATTTTACATTGTCATTTTAGTGTGCAATAAAGAATTATCTATCTATCTTATCTATTCTATAGTAGCTGCTGCCCGCGGCTTTGGATGCTCTTTTCTAGTATAAAAAGTAATTATATCCATCCTTGGGATACCGAATGCGACTTTAAATCGAATCGATTTACGCATTGGATTCGGTTAAAGCAAGAAAATAAACTGCAACTGTTATTATACTTTCATTGCTGACTGTACCTGTCCTCCCGTAAAAAAATCTTACCCTATATATTTATATACCTACACTAACACTTTTTTTATACTTAATAAAAAAAAATTACCATCACCATATCAGCCCACACACTTTTCTATGATCATTAGTTTCCATATCAGCCCACACACTTTTCTATGATCATTAGTGTCCATATCAGCCCACACACTTTTTATGATCATTAGTTTCCATATCAGCCCACACACTTTTCTATCATCATTAGTTTCCATATCAGCCCACACACTTTTCTATGATCATTAGTGTCCATATCAGCCCACACACTTTTTATGATCATTAGTTTCCATATCAGCCCACACACTTTTCTATGATCATTAGTTTCCATATCAGCCCACACACTTTTCTATGATCATTAGTTTCCATATCAGCCCACACACTTTTTCCGATCTTTGGAATAAAAGTAATAAGTAAAACACTCTTATAAATTAAACTTAAATTAAAGACAGAAACTGACAAAATCGGTCTCCACTCAGCATGTGCTATGGTAGAGCAGATCGTACCATAGCGCTGGTCTTCCGTGGAGACCGTGCTGCGCAAGATGGCCTAATACAAGCATAACAAGGAACAAAACTAAAATGTAACATAAAAACGTACACAAAAGAAATAACAGCGAGCGCAGCAAGCCGCGATTTCTCTAGTTACCTTGATCTGACAGGCGGCAGCGTGGAGGCGACACTGTTCGTCGCTCGCCAAGTAAGTCTCCACTTGTATGCGGAACGGCACTCCTTTCTCGCCGCCGTGCTTTTTAGCGGTAAATTCCGTGGAGATGCAGTTTACCTGGGGAAAATGATGGCATAATTAAGGTGAAATTAATCCCAAAAACCCACGTTTTGACTTAACCGAAAATTTTAAGGATACAAAACACCTCGCATATATTTTGTTGAGAATCAAAGTTTAAGATATTATATGGTATGTTATGGGACTCGAAACACGATTGACTAAACTTGATAGAAATAAATGGCAAATTTTGGATATCTCTACGGAAAAACCAGTTTTATTTGCTAGTTATTTAATATTATTGTTATAAAATTTCTTCTACGTGTTCCCTAATAAATACTTTAGACGATTATGGTTTTAGTTTTTTGAGAAACAGTATTATTTTACAAGTTTAAAAATAAAAACCAGTGAAATTGCGCGCGGGCTGGTCATTCTGCCGCTCCTACCTCCCTTTCTCGCCTTCCCCGCGAGGCGTTCGTTTGTCCTTGTCTCGAAAAAGCGAACTCATTTCGCCGTAATCAAATTGCGTAATATAATACAATACAATAACTCTTTATTACAAACCAAATAAAAACAGATACACAAGCCAGGAAAAAGACAAATACAGAATGTGTTGTACAATGGGCGGCCTTATCGCTATGAGCGATCTCTGCCAGGCAACCTTGATAATACAATTCGTAAATATAATAACATTTGTTAATAAGTACTTGTTCAGTTACATTTACAAGCTGCGAGTGGAAACTGCAGTTAGCTTTATTTGCTCTAAGAAGGGGGAAACCTTTAAGAGGTCAGTCACGCGAAATTAGTCGTTCAACGCGTGCGAAGCCGCGGGCAGAAACTAGCCTCTAATAATAACTCATTTATTTCATGCAACATTATAAATAATAAATAATGCTGGACACAATTCACACAGCATTATCTAGCCCCATGGTAAGCAGAGCTTGTGTTATGGGTACTAGATAACTGATATACATAATACAATACATTACATACATAGATATTTTTTATTATACATAGAAAACGATCAGAACACCCGGAACAAATATCTGCAGATCGTACACACAATTGTTCCGAGGCGGGAATCGAACCCGCAACCTCCTGCGTCGCAGGCGGACCATCGCCCACCGCGCCACATCGGTCGTCTAAACATTAGTCAAGTACAGGGTAAAAATACTTGAAAACTACGGCCCACTACACTTACCTTGATGTAAACGCCGACATCTTTAGTGGGGTCCCATAACACGTGGAGCGCGTTGAGGCAAGATGGCTGCTCCACGCGAATCACACCGTAGGAGAGGGGCACGTCCACCTGTCCAACGAAATAGGATTGTCATTCATCATCAGCCTATGTTAGTCCACAGCTGGAGATAGGCCTCCCCAAATGAGCGCCATAGCGCCCTGTCTTCAGCTTGCTGCATCCAGCATCTGCCTGTAGTCTTTCGCAGGTCGTCATTCCACCTGGCCGGAGGGCGTCCTACACTACGTTTACAGATTCGTGGTCTCCACTCAAGAACACGTTTACCCCAGCGGTTGGAAGTTCTTCGCGAGATATGGCCGGACCACTGCCACTTCAGCTTGCTAATTCTTTGAGCTATGTCGATAACCTTGGTTCTCTGTCGGATGTATTCGTTACGAATCCTATCCTTCAGAGAAACTCCGAGCATAGCTCTTTCCATAAGACCAGCTCTACCGTGAGTGTCCATGTCTCAGCTCTGTAGGTTCTCATTCAATTCCTACTAACTAATATAGGTATAACACAGATTTTCACATCACTACATAGTATAAAACAAAGTCGTCTCCCGCTGTCTGTCTGTCCCTATGTATGCTTAGATCTTTAACACTTTGACTGCGGTTTTTTTTCGACGACTGCGACCTTTTTTTAACCTAAAAAATTCGTGCTGCCTCTCTACACAGCGGTTGTGTTGCGCCGCACATGCGTTTCGTTCGAAAAATATTACGGCTGTGCTGAGTCACACAGATCTGTATTTTCTCAGCCGCTGCGCTAGTGTGGATTTACGCATATTAGTCACTTGTAGAAAACACATACCGTGTGATTTCAGCAGTCAAAGTGTTAAAAGTACGCAATGGATATTGATGCGGTTTTTTAAATAGATAGAGTGATTCAAGAGGAAGGTTTATAAACCATTTGAAACATAGATTTCCACGCTATATTATATTTACCTCTACGATGCGCTCCCCCGGCCGCTCCGCATGCCACTGCGATATTTGCTCCCGCTCCATGTACTGGAGGCGACGCTCGTGGAAGCATATCTTTATCACGCTCTGAAACAAACGCAGACCGTCTGACTACCTCCTAGTTTTATAACTACTGTTTTGAGGGGGGAAAACCACGTATCAAATACAATGGGGAAATAACCACGTATCAAATACAATGGGGAAATAACCAAGTATCAAATACAATGGGGAAATAACCAAGTATCAAATACAATGGGGAAATAACCAAGTATCAAATACAAAGGGGAAATAACCATGTATCAAATACAAAGGGGAAATAACCACGTATCAAATACAATAGGGAAATAACCACGTATCAAATACAATGGGGAAATATGGATGATTACACAAGGATACAGACAACATAATTGATTTATTTCTAGCTGCTATAATGTTGGTATTTGTAAATGTAATTAATGATTGATTGAGGTTCGATGTGGCGCGGTGGGCGAAGGTCCGCCTGCGACGCAGGAGGTTGCAGGAGCTTGTGTTATGGGTACTAGATAACTGATATACATAATACAATACATTACATAGATCGTTTTTTTTATATATAACGAACAGAACACCCGGGACAAATATCTGCAGATCGCACACACAATTGTTCCGAGGCGGGAATCGAACCCGCAACCTCCTGCATCGCAAGCGGACCTTCGCCCACCGCGCCACATCGGTCGTCCACATCGTCGTAAATACTGGTTCTCATATGTTTCTATTTCTATTTCTACATACCTTGGTCGGATAGTCGTAGAAGTTCTTACCTTCAATATCTTCCCCTTGTAATGCGACAGATCCCCAAGCTTCTTCAGCTTGACCTCGTACGGCTGACCCTGGTTGAGGTAAGTCAGGGTTTCTTCAGTTTGCTTGGTGGCTATTGAAGTGGCCGCTGCGAGGACGTATTGGAATCTGGAACGTGTGACAAGAGGGGTAAGGTTTCAAATGGTTTAACAGGTTTTGTATACGATCTTACATGTAAATAAAGAATTTCTCTCAGTAGTATAGGTACGTAAGGAAATCAGTTATCTATGTATGGTCCGTCCGCGATCTTATTTGCTGTTTAGTATTAAGTGCGACTATGAAGTTAGAGTTTTTGTTATTATAGTGTGTAAGACCTCGCACTCCGTGTAATTTCTAAGAAATGAAATAATAACTACTATCTCTTCAGCTTGCCGCATCCAGCATCTACCTGCAGTCTTTCGCAGGTCGTCATCCCACCTGGCCGGAGGGCAACACCTCTCATTAAACGAACTAAACGTAACTTTAGTCTTTGAACAGGACTGGATAAACTTCAATTTTCCCTGTAGGTGGAGCTAACGGCGCTAGAGTCGAAGGAAGTACAAAGATTTTTTTTTTTAATGAATTTGTTCTTTTATTTATTATTTAATGTATTTATTGTGTGTTGTGGTAATTGAATGGCAAAAGTGCTCTGTAGGTATAAGTGTTTTCTTTATTTTATGCTTTAGTATTATTTAATGTAGTGTGTTGGTATACGTGACGTGACGCGTGGGTTTCGTTCCGACGGAAGATCAGCGTTGTGATAGCTATGCGCAATGGCTATCACAACACAATGCTGAGTCGGACGCGATTTTAAATAAATAAATAAAATAAATAATGCTGGACAATTTACACAGCATTATCTAGCCCCATGGTAAGCAGAGCTTGTGTTATGGGTACTAGGTAACTGATATACATAATACAATACATTACATAGATATATATTTTTTATTATACATAGAAAACGACCAGAACACTCGGAATAAATATCTGCAGATCGTAGACACAATTGTTCCGAGGCGGGAATCGAACCCGCAACCTCATGCGTCGCAGGCGGACCTTCGCCCACCGCGCCACATCGGTCGTCAGTTTTAGATTTTGTAGCATTTAAGTTTTATTTTATTATTTTTCAATTAGTTAGTAGTTATGTATAATAGTATTTATGGTGTTGGGTAGTTAAGGAATTAGTTTAGTAAATTTGTTAACTACAAATCAAAGTTGTTTGCTACAAATAAAGATTATTCTATTCTGTTCTATTTTCGACTCGACGACGGTTACTTGATCTCGTGGCTAACTGGTGAGAGCGTCCCCGTCGAAAATGAAAGTAAATCAGTTGCTTATCAGGGCGAGGCCTGCGTCCAGCAGTGGACCAATATAGGCTGTTGAGGCGTGTACGACACATGAAGCACTACATGGCTTAGTCTCATTATAAATACCCTTTACAATAGTACTTGTAATTATGTGTTCTGATCGGTTCCTTGTTGCTGAATATATCTACTAATAGCTACCTGGTATCATCCTTGAAACTGGCTTCAGAGCGCTGGATGGGGGAATGCAGGAACCCGTCCAGTGAGTGTCCCGGGGAGCACATCAGGAGACCGGCATCTGTTGATTATATCAGGGTTTAGCTATAGTTTCCATAGAATTGATGAAAGGGGTGATTCCGAAGGTCAATAGTCAATCATTAAAATAAATAAATAATGCTGGACAATCTACACAGCATCACCTAGCACCAAGCTAAACAGAGCTTGTGTTACGGGCACTACATAGATGACCTACATATATACTAAACTTGAAAATAATCTAGGTTTTTCGAGCACCATGAAGTTAGCACATGTATTGCGAAGTTGCAAACTTGATTTTAAACTACTGGTACAGAACCGTGCAATTTTTTGTGACATACATACATTGTTGACGACCGATGTGGCGCGGTGGGCGAACGTCCGCCTGCGACGCAGAAGGTTGCGGGTTCGATTCCCGCCTCGGGACAATTGTGTGTACGATCTGCAGATATTTGTCCTGGGTGTTCTGGTTGTTTTCTATGTATAATAAAAAATATCTATCTATGTAATGTATTGTATTATGTACATCAGTTATCTAGTACCCATAACACAAACTCTGCTTACCATGGGGCTAGATAATGGTGTGTGAATTTGTCCAGCATTATTTATTTATTTTATTATCATATTTGTGTGCGAATACATGCGAATGCGTGTGTTTCCGTGCAGTTCTTACTTTTGTTCTCCTGTTCATTCGGCGAATGGTATCCATTCATTGCCATAATCCCGTTATGCGACATCACGGATTGGCACTGCATTTCGTGGCCCCCTATAATAAACATTACTTTGTACAACGCCATCTGTTGGTGATGATATGGAGTTGAATTGCTGAATGAGCTGCGCCATCTATGGGCAAGTTGAGTTGCAAGTTTGAAAATGGCCAAGAAGGTATATAGGGCTATCTTTTAAGTAATAATAATAGTAATAGGTAAGTAATCCTATGGGTAAGCCAGATTGTATGAGCAGTGTAGATGTTTGTTTTATAGATCGGCACGTATTTGTTCCATAGAGTGGCGCCATCTCTGGGCAAGTTGAGTTGCAAGTTTGAAAATGGTCAAGAAGGTTATAGGGTCATCTTTTAAGTAATAATAATAGTAATAGGTAAGTAATCCTATGGGTAAGCCAGATTGTATGAGCAGTGTAGATGTTTGTTTTATAGATCGGCATGTATTTGTTCCATAGAGTGGCGACATCTATGGGCAAGTTGAGTTGCAAGTTTGAAAATGGTCAAGAAGGTTATAGGGTCATCTTTTAAGTAATAATAATAGTAATAGGTAAGTAATCCTATGGGTAAGCCAGATTGTATGAGCAGTGTAGATGTTTGTTTTATAGATCGGCACGTATTTGTTCCATAGAGTAGCGCCATCTCTGGGCAAGTTGAGTTGCAAGTTTGAAAATGGTCAAGAAGGTTATAGGGTCATCTTTTAAGTAATAATAATAGGTAAGTAATGCTATTGGTAAGGAATTGGCGGATGAGTAAGTAATATTATGGGTAGCCAGAAAATTGTATGAGCAGTGTAGATGTTTGTTTTATAGATCGGCGCGTATTTGTTCCATAGAGTGGCGTCATCTATGGGCGAGTTGAGTTGCAAGTTTGAAAATGGTAATAGGTTATAGCGCCATCTTTTGGTAATGAATTGGTAGAAGGGTAAGTAATGCTATCTATGGGTAAGCCAGAAAATTTTATAAGCAGTGCAGACATTTGTATAGATTACGGAATAAAAATATTGTTATTTTATTATTAGAGTTTAATTGAGTTTGGCGAATTTTAGTATAATAGGGATGATGACAGTAAGTAAAAATAACCAAAATTATGTATGTACCGAATTATCCCTGAGACAGATTACAAAACACGTATATTTTTTTTTGTTTTGATCAAGATTATTTATAATTTATATATTAGGACAAATAATATGTCGCAATAAAGAAAATTTTAATTTTATTTTTATTTAGGGAAACACTAACCATGCTGGCCCATCATGGCGCCGTTGTGTGGAGGCGACTGGTCGCAGCCATCGTCCATGGAATCCCTGTTCTCGACCACCATACTTGTGATCTGAAACACAACGATATTGTTTTATTATTTATTTATTTACATACATGTACATCAATTTTAACGGGCACACCCAAAGCAACAGAGTACCTGTTATTAGGATTTGAAGTCAATGGCTTAATTATACTTCACTACTTAGTATAACATGCTGGATGCGGCAAGCTGAAGACAGGGCGCTATGGCGCTCATTGGGGGAGGCCTATGTCCAGCAGTGGACTTCTATAGGCTGATGATGATGATGATGATGATGACATAGTATAAAATAAAGTCGCTTCCCGCTGTCTGTCTGTCCCTATGTATGCTTAGTTCTTTCAACTACGCAACGGATTTTGATGTGGTTTTTTTAATAGATAGAGTGATTCGAGAGCAAGGTTTACCAACCAGATTTCCACGCGGGCCGCGGGGCGCAGCTAGTTACATTATATAACTTACAAACTGCTATCTTCTTTAATAATTAATCTATCTATGTAATGTATTGTATCATGATATTATTTTTTGTGAAAACGTTTCTCTAAATAACTAAATAATGCTGGACAATTCACACAGCATCATCTAGCCCCAAGCTAAGCAGAGCTTGCTTTATGGGTACTAGATGACTGATATACATAATACAATACATTACATAGATAGATATTTTTTATTATAAATAGAAAACGACCAGAACACCGGAACATATATCTGCAGATCGTACACACAATTGTTCCGAGGCGGGAATCGAACCCGCAACCTTCTGCGTCGCAGGCGGACCTTCCCCACCGCGCCACATCGGTCGTCAAATAATGTATAATTCTGTATATCAGTTATCTTATAACATAACACAAGCTCTGTTTAGTTTTGGGGCTAGATAATGCTGTGTGAATTGTCCAGCATCATATATAGTCTTACCGGTCTGTCGTCAGTGCGGCGGTGCGGCCAGACGCGTCGCGGCGGCGACAGAATAGCCCCCGTGGGCGACGGAGCTTCTTGTTTGAACCCTGTCAGAGATGGCAGCGACAATAGTGCCTCACTGGAACAATACAACATTAAGTTAATAACAATTATTAAACCCGGTTAACTTTCATCATCATCATCATCATCATCAGCCTATAGTAGTCCGCTGCTGGACATAGGCCTCCCCTATAGAGCTCGATAGCGCCCTGTCTTCAGCTTGCCGCATCCAGCATTTGCCTGCATTCCTTCGCAGGTCGTCATCCCACCTGGCCGGAGGGCGTCTTACTCTACCGTTTGTCGAGACGCGGTCTCCACTCAAGAACACGTTTACCCCAACGGTTGTCGGTTCTTCGAGAGATATACTTAGGTTTACTTTAATTTAAACGGTTTACGTCGAATTCACCTGAGGACACTATCGATGGTAATTAATCTTTACGGAAGGTACGATGCTTCGTAGTATCGTCGTTTAGAATAGACGCACAAATATCAGACACACTGAAAACAGTTAGATCATCATCATCATCAGCCTATAGCAGTCCACAGCTGGACATAGGCCTCCCCCAATGAGCGCCATAGCGCCCTGTCTTCAGCTTGCCGCATCCAGCATCTACCTGCAGTCTTTCGCAGGTCGTCGTCCCACCCCGTTTACCGCCCCAGCGGCCGTCGGAAAACAGCTAGATACACACGTAAATTTAAGTTTATTCTCCTTGCTTTTGTAGGGTATAATCTCAGAAGGATAAGAATTTACTGATATACCTCAATGATGTTAATGCTTGGCCAGATGTCGCTCAGTTTCGCACCGACAATAGTATGTAAGTAATTTGATGTTGTACATAGCTTTACTTAAATATTGACATGCATCGAATCATATTATATTTAGACTTAAATAGGCAAATAACCATGTATTGAGATATGAACGTACTAGTGGTTTCTTTTCCACTTCTTCCACTAGTGGACAAAAAATTTAAGTATACAGTAAAATAATCTTATTTAATAATAAAATTTATGGTACAAAGTATGACTTGTCTAAGTGCTTATTTTGTAAGCCTAAAGCAATAAAATATTTTGAGTTTGAGTTAACTTATTTATAAAAATAGAAGGCATTTCCCCGCGATGTTTTGACGATTGTGAATTAATTTTAAAGTCAACTATATATTGATTGTACCTATTTATTTATTTTCATTGATTAATTTAACGACCTTAAAACACGATTTAATATTTGCACACCTGCTTGCGGGTTGAATACATTTGACTCCACTCTAGTTATAAGACCTGACATGTCTGTGGGTGTTCTGGTCGTTTTCTATATATAATAAAAAATATCTATCTATGTAATATATTGTATTATGTATATCAGTTATCTAGTACCCATAACACAAGCTCTGCTTACCATGGGGCTAGATAATGCTGTGTGAATTGTCCAGCATTATTTATATATAAATATAAAATAAATTATAAATAAATAAATCAATGTACCTGAAATAATGTGTTCTGCAAATAAATGATTTGATTGATTGATTGCGACTGTATCATTAATTGGTAATTGTCGTTATTGGTACTTACTTCATAGACAGTTCTCCCGGAAGGTCCAAGTCGAGGTCGTTGACCTGCCAGCCTGGGGACATGTGGGAGGATGACGAGCTGGTTCCGCTGCCACCCATGTCACCCAACGCCGCTGTAATGTCCAACAACCATTAGAAACGCCACAGCAGCCCTGTACGGTGCAGCGTTAAAATAAAGTTAATAAGTAGGTACCTCCATACTTTCGTTTTCACTCTCAACTATTTCCGAAATTTCTTCACGTGAGTTTTTTTTACATTGCCTGAAGTAAAACCATCAACCAATAAGCACACACGTTGTTATTTGAAAGCAAGCATTATGCAGTAAATAAAAAAAAAATGTTTATGAAATACTAAGTAGGAAATTTAATAAGTAATTTAAAAAAAATTACAGAATTCAAGGCGTAGAAACACGCAGAAGCAAAAAAATTATGGATTCTTTCTAAAGTCGGAGCCAGCTCAGAATTATTAAAAATCCACCTTATAGATTTATAGAAATGGATACATAATGTAGGTACATAAAAACATAATTTATGAAAATTGTATAAGTGCTTATTTTGTAAGCCTAAAGAAATAGATGATTTTTTACTTTACTTTTACTTTACTAGCGCAACCGTGCATTTAGGTATAATTATTGTCAAATCATCGAAATATTTAAGTCATTGTATGTTACACGCCTTCCACTTAGCTTATTGCATCAGTTCACGTTTTCACCTTATCATTCATTTAATCTAATAATTATCAATCATTTTTTATAATATATCAATATAAGAGTTTTATCAATCTCTTTTCGTATCATTTATCAATTAAAGGTGTCCCGTACATCTTTTTGATTCTCTTATATCCCAAAAAAAACTGCCTCCCTGGTCCACAGAATACGGAACAGTCGGAACAGCATCCTGAGGACGTTACCAGATAGATGGTCCTCTGCTCTATGATCTCTCTGATCTGATGGTCTGCAGCTCTGGGTTAACCTTATCCGGAAGGCGATCTAGAGAATACCTCTACCTATATTTAATACTTTGTACTAACAGCTAGGTTAATTTAACATGTTTTTGTGTGTCCTACTAACAGTCCATGGATTTGAAATTGTCCTAAATTAACGAATTTTATTTATTATATACATATATATTGTCTTATCTTATATATAGCCTTGGAAAAAATACAAGTGGACTGCAAAAAGGCATTTTAACAGGTAAAATTATTACTTAATACAATAATTTTAAGCTTACACTACATAACCTTAAAATATTTCATAGTTTGAGAGAAATCCTGATGCTAAATCTATAACTAAGTTCAAAATCATAGAGACGAAGATTCGAAGTCAGAAAACTCCCGCGCATGTCGTAAACAGGCAACAGGCAAGTCATCAAGTAGTAATTATACAGATAAATATATCAGTCATGGTTTAATTGGTCGCCTAACGAGCTGATAGGGTGTTTACTCGTGCTACGACGGACATTGTTTAAAGTTAAACAACCAGATAAATTTTTTTTTTTTTTTGATAATTGTTTTTCTCATTATCATTGACATATACTTTCATATTTTTTGATCCTACCGGTAGATATAAGCTGCTGACTATTTAACGTAAAAAAAAACCAAAGAGTCGTTTTACTTTTAGCTGCCCTGGCTTCGCACGGGAGCAAATGCATGTATTATATATAGATAAACCTTCCTCTTGAATCACTCCAGCTATTTAAAACCGCATCTGAATCTTTTGCGTTGTTTAAAGTGTTTAAAGATCTAAGCATACATAGGGACAGACAGCGGGACGCGAAATAGTTTTATACTATGTAGCGATGAGGCTCTTTTACGTTCAGATCTTATTTAACAACTTCAGTGCCCATGAAGCACACCCAGATCCCTCTTGTAGCTGAGGCAAAACGCGTCGGGTCGCAACAAGGCTGGGCTGAAAGAATGATTCAAGAGGAAGGTTTATAAACCACACGTAGATTTCGAAGGGAAGCCGCGGGGTGTATCTTGTAAACCATGTTATGAACCTTACCATACGCATTGTAAGTGATGCTCGCGAACGCATGCGCATTGAACTCTGTGAAACGCCTCCCCTCCCGCGCTTCTCTAGCCGCAAACTGAAGTACAGCAGCTGCCGACACCCGCTCTGTCTGCGGCGATGTATCTTCCACCATCGCGCAACTGACGTCGGATTCGCACCACGCCAGTACGACGGTTTGTGGGGAGTTGCGGGGATGCGCCGTCCGATGGCGTTGTAAAGTTTCAGTTAAGAGCCGCGAGGTGGCGTTGCTTTGACACAATTAAAAGTATGTTAAAAGATGTTTGGATTTTTTTTTATTCCACTATTTTGTTATGTGTTGGTTATAAAGTCAATCCAATTTCAAGACTGGACTTTAAAAGAATCTTTCAATCGAGAACCAGTGGTCTACAATTTACTTTTCGGTCTCTTGATCTTGATCATTTTGTTATCTTTCATTTGTATCTTCTTTCTTCTCTTTCTTTCTGTCACTTCACTTCGAGCAACAAAAAATTATAATTCCAGGCCTTTCGATAGATGGCGTTCTTCTCAAGATTAAACCCGATCTTCTTCTATAACTTTCTATCTTACCATAAGTGCTTTTTACTTTCTCCGTCACTTTACAATCGTTTAGATTTTCTTCATAGATAAAGATTTTTTCGTTTCTGATTTCACTTACGGTTTTTCAACTTTAAAGTTTCAGGCTTCAAGTGCAACAGTCTTGTTCACAATGTACATTCACTGTCAGAAATACCAACACTTAAACGTCCAGATATGAGATTGTTTGCACACGAATTGGAGTAAACTTATAGATTTCAGTCTGTAGTAGTTTGCACTCATTTTATTGTGGGGTTTTTTAATATGATTCACTTCGTAGGGTTATGATGAACTGTTAAAGTGTATAAAAATTGTAGGTGTTGAAAAATTATCGCTCGCTTTCTACACACCTGTTCGAGTACACGCTAGTATAAACTTCTTTAAACAGAGAAGAATCTATAGTTAGGAATGCTATTATCTTACTAATATTATAAACGCGAAAGTTTGTAAGTATGGTTGGATGGATGTTTGTTACGCTTTCACGTAAAAACTACTGAACGGATCTTGATGAAACTTGGAACATACATAAAGGCTTTGAACATACAAATAACATATAGGCTTTTTATCCTGGTACCACGCGAGCGAAGCCGCGGGCGAAAGCTAGTATTGAATAGAATAGAGTATAATAAAAAAGTTTATTTGTAACTCAACACACAAAAAAATAAAACAAACATGATTGAAAAAAAAATTAAGGACAAAACATATTTGTGTAATTGAGTCACAAAACGGACTCTATTGCAAGCTAAAAATACCCTAAAGTCGTAGAGTAACTTTTATCACTATTACTTGTTATTGTTAAAAGAAGTTGAGTACTTTTTTGTGAGTGACTCTTAACACTTTGACTGCGGTTTTTTTTCGACGACTGCGATCTTTTTTTTTACCTAAAAAATTCGTGCTGCCGCTCTACACAGCGGTTGTGTTGCGCCGCACACGCGTTTCATTCGAAAAATATTACGGCTGTGCTGAGTCACAAAGATCTGTATTTTCTCAGCCGCTGCGCTAGTGTGGATTTACGCATATTAGTCACTTGTAGAAAACACATACCGTGTGATTTCAGCAGTCAAAGTGTAAACAACTGAACCTATTCAGATAATTCCGGCGAAATCAAGACATTGCGTGAATTTGCGTGACTTTTCGCAAGCATGGATCAAATCAAACTGAATGTAATCAAAGTGTTATCGTTCAAATTGTTCAGAGATAAGCTTATCTCGCTATTTTTAAACCAGTGTTATGAAATCTTACATGTCTGATGACGACACCTCCGTTGGGTAATATTTGGCAACATTCATATATTTTTTTTATTTGAAATCAGGATATTCCGTGACTTTTCGTAAGCATGGATAAAAATAAACTGAATACTAAAGTCCAATTATATCTAATATCCAATATTTCGGCACAGTTGCATGCGCCTCCGTGATCATGGCGCATGCAACTGTGCCGAAATATTGGATGACTCAAAAATCAAATCATGGTAATTATCCCGTTTTAAATGACTTTAATGTTAATAACCATGATAGTTTCAAAAGTTTTAACACTTTGAGTGCTGAAAACGCACGGTATGAGTTTTCTACAAGTGACTAATATGCGTAAATCCACACTAGCGCAGCGGCTCAGAAAATACAGATCTTTGTGACTCAGCAGAGCTGTAATATTTTTCAAACGAAACGCATTTGCGGCGCAACACAACCGCTGTGTAGAGTGGCAGCACGAATTTTTTAGGTAAAAAAAAAGACCGCAGTCGTCGAAAAAAAACCGCAGTCATAGTGTTAATAAACTGAATGTAAAAAATATAATATAAGTTAACGTTCAAATTGTTGAGAGATTAACTGATCTCGCAACTTTTAACTCAGTGCTATGAAATATTACATGCGGTTGGGTAATATTTTGGAACTAATTATATAGTAATTTTATTTAATTTGAAATCAGGATATTGCGTGAATTTTTGCAAGCAAGGATCAAAAGAAACTGAATGTTGTAATAGTGTTATTGTTCAAATTGTTGGGAGATTAACTGATCCCGCTATTTTTAACCCAATTTTATGATATGTGTTACCTGCGGATGGGTATTACTAATAATTTTATTTGCGAGAGCCTCGGTCCAACAGTGGAAGCAGCTGATTAAATTATGATGATGAAAACCTTATGTCTAGCAATAGATATTGATTCAAAATTTCAGCGCGATCTGTTCTGTAGTTTTGGTCTGAAGAGAAAACTGCGACTGCAGCCAACCAATTTTGATAAATCTCGATGGATATTTTCATTTATAAATCGACTACTTGCCTATGCAAGCACTCTTATAGCACCATATCGTACGTAGGTGCTATAAGAGTGCTTGCATAGCACTACGCTTGTATCGTACGTAGGTGCTATAAGTAGGTAATCAAACATGTGACGTCACTGATAATGTAATGGAGTACTAACATTTTGACATGATTATCACTTTTTGTAAGCATTAGCTCGAAATTACTGGCTCTACTCTTATGTTTTTTACTAAACTTGTTTCCTCTGTACCTACAATTAAGATTTAAATTAATTAGTTATAATCTAGGTTATGGTATGCTGGATGCGTCAAGCTGAAGACAGGGCGCTATGGCGCTCATTGGGGGAGGCATATGTGCAGCAGTGGACTAATATAGACTGATGTTTATAATCTAGGTTGCCTAGGAGAAATGTCGCTGTCAGTGATAAAACCGTCTGATAAATCCGTGTTCTGTTCATGTTCCAAATTTAGATATAAGGTTTTATTTTATTATGTTTTTAAGTGCAATAAAGTGCATTCATTTATTCATAACCGCTTTGATATAATTATCTGTAAATATTAGTTGAAGAAGCTACTGGTTCTTGAAACACAAGTTTTTAAACTAGTTCAGGAGCCTATGGACTCATATTGTCTGTTACACTAACACACTATTATGTCAATAAACAAAAAAGTACTTTAACTTGTTGTACTTGGACAAGCTTCGACCAATTGGGATGACGACCTGCGAAAGACTGCAGGCAGATGCTGGATGCGTCAAGCTGAATACAGGGCGCCACGGCGCTCATTATGGGAGGCCTATGTTTTTGTGGACTAACATAGGCTGATGAAGATGAACTCTTGTACGTGGCTTTGCTCGCGAGGCGATAATAAAACCGAGGTTTTCTTAACTATTTATTATCTTAATTTGCTAGTAATTATTAATTACATATTATTATCTAAATTGATATATTATGAATTAAATACGCAAAAGTATAAATATGATCACGAAATATACAACAACCAGACACGCTTGCTTTACATGATAGGATGATTGATTTTTTAAGTCTATTTTGGTGAAGTTATGATAAGAATGTTTATAAAAAAAATACGTTTATTAATAAACCGGGCGAGTGCGACGAGATATTTATTATTAGTTAGTCTATACTAATATTATAAAGAGGAAAGGTTTGATTTTCAGTTTGTATCGAATAGGCTCCGAAACTACTGGACCGATTTGAAAAATTATTTCACCATTGGGAAGCTACACTATCCGCGGTGAACATAGGCTATATTAAAATTTAGAACATAGGCTAAATTAAAATTTAGAAATGTGAAATTAGAATTTAACGAGGGTGTAACCGCGGGAAATCGTATTTTTTTTATATATTAGTATGTTATTATTGATGCGATCCATGCTTGATATATGTACTTCAGCGGAAACTTTTAATTAGCCATCAGCAAACATGCACTGGGTCTTTCCAGGCATGTTCTATATATGTACCTCATTTGTAAACCTAGCTGTAAGTTTCTCCAAAATTTTGTAAATAAATAAATAAAAGAAACAACAGAAAGAAGCTTTTAAAGGCTTCTTCTTATTCTTCTTGAAATCTTCTACAAACTGCCCTAATACGAAAAAGTGTGTAAGGTATTGCACCCAAAATATATAATCATGCCGTTAAATGTTTAAACAAAAATAATTCTGATAATTCAAATGTATTTAAAAATAGACTTAAGAATGTACTCATAGAGAAATATTATTATAGCGTTAATGATTTTCTACTTGACAAATTTTGATTTTATATACCCACCAATTAGAATGTATAATTAATTTTAAGTTTATCTGATAATTTTTAATATAACTGAATAGATACCTTATTTAGAAAAGACATATCAGACAAGACATATCACATTAGTGACAAACCTGCAGTGTGCCCTCTCCTATTTGCACGCCAGTAGTGGCAAAACATGTAGCTCATATATAATATTTTAACATAATTGCATGCTCACACCATGTTAATACTCATGTTTTAATCAAATAAATGATTCTTATTCTTCTTCTTATTTAGCCTGTTTCGTCGCTCTGCTGGGCAAAGTTATGTTATGGCTAGTTTTTATTTATTTATTTATTAAAAATCTTTATTGCAGTAGGTACTTAAGTTACAAAGGGAGGACTTAATGCTTAGTTTTTCAAGTAGTTGAAAAAGAAAAGTGAATATCAAATTTACTAACAACAGTAGCATTGGATTGATGGACGACCGATGTGGCGCGGTGGGCGAAGATCCGCCTGCGACGCATGAGGTTGCGGGTTCGATTCCCGCCTCGGAACAATTGTGTGTACGATCTGCAGATATTTGTTCCGGGTGGTCTGGTCGTTTTCTATGTATAATAAAAAATATCTATCTATGTATTATGTATTTCAGTTATCTAGTACCCATAACACAAGCTCTGCTTACCATGGGGCTAGATAATGCTGTGTGAATTGTCCAGCATTATTTATATTTATTTATTTATTGTTGTATCGTTGGCCGCAAAACACGTCAGTAATGAAAATTCGCGTCCCCTGTGGTAGTAGTAGGTAGTGGGTAGTGGTAGATAGTTGAGGATTTATTAGATCGTTCACTTATTTCTACCAGACAGTGTTATTATCTGAACTCTCAGAGGCAGGGCCTGTCTTTAACCTAATTTATTGACATAAGGGCACGTTTACACCAAAGCAGAGCGAATATTTTCGTGAATTGTCGACAGATTTTGGTGACACGTTAGTCGTTTGGAACGGGATATTTACCATGATTAGATCTTAGAGTTATTCGGTATTTCGGAACAGTTTCATGCGCCATGATCACGGATAAATTAAGGCACTGCGAGTTAGTTTTCATTAGCAGACATACCGATCTAGCTACTTTTTTTTCTTTTGCTACGAACGTTACCACTACCACGGGTTTCATTAGGGAGGGTTCATCTGTGGCCTACTTGCGGAAGCCAGTCCAGAAACCAACAATAAACAAGGTTATTTCTATCCAATGGGACATGGGACTGATTTACCAGATAAAAAGTTACCTACCCTATGTTAGATTCGTATTGGTTGATTGAATGTCAGCACGATTTGTTTAGTACTCGTAGTTTTGGCGTGGCGAGTTATCAAATATCCAAACTTTCGCATTTCTAATATTAGTGTGATGATTTGAACCCTCAGTAATTGACACGCATTTAGGCGGTGAATAACTCTCATACATATACTATGCCATACATTTATCCGCTGCGGTTGACACCAGCCTTTACCGGACATGTGCTAAATAATGAATTGATTATATTGGAAGAGGCCGTAAGAGACTGGGGATTCGTTGATAGGGAATGTATTTTCTTGCGCAAACTGGAGTTTGAGCAAGAAAATACATTCCCTATTATATATTTATTAACGCGATGTTACCGTTTACTGGCTTTTTTAACAGTAACTAACGTGTCTTGTCGTGATTTGACAGATTTTTAGTCAGTTCAGTTTCAAAATTCTTCATTAAAATAGAAGGTGTTAAAGTCATTTAAAACGGGATATTTACCATGATTTGATTTTTGAGTTATCCAATATTTTGACTTTAGTGTTGATAACCATGATGGTTTCAAAAGTTTTATAAAAATGTTTTTTTTCGAAACTTGATCGAAATTTGCGGATATTAGACTTTCTAGCTGATATGATATTACTTTGAAGAAAATACACTGTATCAAAAACGAACTTTTTTAATTTCAATTGAAAAAAATTACGCCTTGTTTTTTGGCATAGCTAATGTTTACGTAACGCTAACGACCGATGTGGCGCGGTGGGCGAAGGTCCGCCTGCGACGCAGAAGGTTGCGGGTTCGATTCCCGCCTCGGAACAATTGTGTGTACGATCTGCAGATATATGTTCCGGGTGTTCTGGTAGTTTTCTATGTATAATAAAAAATATCTATCTATGTAATGTATTGTATTATGTATATCAGTTATCTAGTACCCATAACACAAGCTTTGCTTATCATGAGGCTAGATAATGCTGTGTGGATTGTCCAGCATAAAAAAAAAAAGAAACTATGTATTCGTAGCCTAAACGCTAAAACCGTAGATCACCGACCGCAAAGCTAGGCTCAAACGGCCGGTATTTTATATATGTGTTTTGCAAAGTTCGGCGATGGCTACCAACATAAAACATGATAATAAAAATGTGTATTTTTTATGTTTCAATTCTTATGTCTTAAAAGAACCATCTTTAAATCTGTCAGTATCTTACCTCAATACACCAAATAACCACCTTTGAATCCTTGTATATTTTGGTACATTACACACAGAAATATAATATTGACCTAAATAACCCGGCTTGTGAGCAGAACTAGTGATAACCGAGTCCAACAGATATAACCGACCCTGGGGTCACGAATAACTGGACTTGCTATCTGTCTGCGAAAGGTGATTGTGTCTGCCTGTATGTCCAATTTCGTTTAGTGTCTGTCTCTACTTAACACTTTGACTGCGATCTTTTTTAACCTAAGCCACTCGTGCTGCCTCTCTACACAGCGGTTGTGTTGCGCCGCACATGCGTTTCGTTCGAAAAACATTACAGCTGTGCTGAGTCACACAGATCTGCATTTTCTCAGCCGCTGCGCTAGTGTGGATTTACGCATATTAGTCACTTGTAGAAAACACATACGGTGTGATTTCTGCACTCGAAGTGTTAACAGACTTAGAAAAAGGCTCTATGTTTATTTTTTCAACGATTTCTGCGTCAATTTTGTTATCTTAATATTGTTTTTTTTAGCCTGGTTCGTTCCACTGCTGGGCCTTCCCCAAATCGTTCCACTCAGTGCGGTCACGCTTATTCGGTATCTTAATATTTAAGATAGTAAAACTAAGTCGGGTTCGTTCGAACACTTTTGATCGATTTTCATGGTTTTTGGTTTGTTGTATTTATCGTTGCTAGTGCAGTTTTATTTTTTACTAGCAACCCGTCACAGCTTCGCCCAGGTGGTCATTTGTTTCAGGCAATTTTTAAAATTGTTCTCTGTTTTCTCTCCGTAAGAACTATCCTCGTACTTCAAGGAATATTCTAAAAAGAATTAGCGAAATCGGTTCAGCTGCTCTCGAGATTTGCGCTTAGCAACACATTCAGCGATGAATTTTTATATTATAGATTGAAATAAATAATGTTTGATTTGAGGAATGTCCATCAATAGCAGCAATGGACGAAAGTGCGCCTGAACTTTTACCCGCAGTGTCGATGAGAGGACGTGATTTCCGAGACACGTGGTTGTAACAACCACCAACCTCCTGACTCATCTTAAACCTATAGAATTTCCATACCATAACATCTACATCTTGCACGTTGAATTAACACGTCCAGTCGCGTATCATTGATTAACACGTAATGATCGCGTCTAGAGATGGCGGAAAAAATTTATCATCAAAACGATGCTGTTAACTTGACTCGCGTCTCTTTCTCCACTTCCTAAGAAATAATTTCATTACTTATTTATTCATTCTTCTTCCACGATAAAACATACACAAAACATTATTCCAGAAAAAACTATTATTACAAAGGCGAACTTTACCCTAAAAAGAGTTCTCTTCCATCCAGCAAACCTTATTGGGAGAGAGATACAAAGCGAATAGAGAAATCGGTACATGTGCATAAATCATTTGAAAAATATATTACTTACGGTAATTTTACATACTGAGTTCAAACCTATACCTACCTACTCCACAGGTGCTTAATTTTGATTCCAAGAATGCTAGCTGAGAAGGATGTCAAAATGCCAGAATGTGATTAAAAGAAAATGCAATTAAAGGTGTAAGAATCATCAAAATCGGTTCAACAGTTGTGAAAGGATATAGGGATCGCGTTGAAAGTATTAACACTTTGATTGCTGAAATCACACGGTATGCGTTTTCTACAAGTGACTAATATGCGTAAATTCACACTAGCGCAGCGGCTGAGAATACAGATCTGTGTGACTCAGCACAGCCGTAATATTTTTCGAACGAAACGCATGTGCGGCGCAACACAACCGCTGTGTAGAGCAGCAGCACGAATTTGTTAGGTTAAAAAAAAGATCGCAGTCGTCGAAAAAAAAACCGCAGTCAAAGTGTTAAATATAATACTAACGGCTGCCCGAGTTTTCGCTCGCGTTTATTTTGGAATAAAGAGTAGACTTTATAATCGAGATATATGTATAACTACATATATCTCACACTATACATGTATGCAAAGTTTCAGCCCGTTCTTTAAAGTAGTTTTTGCATAAAATAATAATTAACATCCAAACTACAGCATTCATAATTTTAGTGTATCACATAGTTTAGAGTTTATTTGGCAGATTTCAGAATAACTTCGATGTTGATTTTATTAAACAAATATCTATCTATGAGTTGTTTTATATATTATGTATGCTACCTAGTTATCTGGGCGTCTGGTCTATGCGACGCATGACCTGAGAGCTGGTGAGTATCTGACGCAGCGCATCAGCATTGTCATACAGCGGGGCAATGCAGCCAGCGTCGCGGGGACGCGCGCCGACTGGTATTGATATGGACCAGTTGAGCTAGCTATAGATTGTTTCCAATTAGTGATTGTCTCAGTTCATTTAGTTCAGTTCAGTTCATTTATTTATTCCTTTTTGATACAATCACGTACACTCGGAAAAGTCATAATATACAATAGTATGATTACAATATGATTACATATAAAATTCATCAGCAATAGCTTCGTCAATATTATAAAAAGATTTACATATTAAAAACTTCTGATTTTTTCACAAAAAATCTTAAAATTTAGTTTCCTTACATGTAAAGGTAATTTATTATAGAATTGTATGCCAAGGTAAATAAAGCTCCTGTTTAATTTTGCAAGTCTATGTTTCGGGATGACTACATTTTGTTTTTTGCGTGTATCGTAATTATGGATGGCACTTTGTAGGTCTAATTCTTCTGCGTGAATTTTAGCATAAATACAATTTTGAAATATACATATATTCTCCGGTGAATGTCATGGTATTTAATTGTCTAAACTTGTCCCTACAAGACTCTACTTTATGCATTTGCAGAATGAATCTACAGTTAGCTCAATTGTAAATACTATTGCTAATAAGTTTAAATTATTTAACTGTATTTTATTTGTTAATAAAGATTTATTTTATTTTACTACCTAGTACTTACGTCTCTTCATTAGTTTTTTTAAATTTGAAACTTTGATGCACTAAGGTACAAAAGTTGGGCTTAACGCCGAGTCATTTTCTACCTGCCGACCAAGCAGATATGCATATAAGGCAAAACGTAAATATTTAAATTTATACTTGAAAGTTATGAAGGTTATTTCAAATATTGTCTCACGATTGAAAAAATAAAGTATTTGTAATAATAGGAATTAAGTTAATTTACAAACCGGTTGGTACGAGTATCTTAATAGGTTATATTATGCAAGAAATTTGATAGATTATTTGAAGACCTACACGAAAATAAGTGGTATTTTTCGGTTATTTTATTACTGAGATATAAATTAAAGTGCCACCGTCTATATTGTTCGTTCAAGTCCAGTCCATCCCAAGGTTGCCTGGAAGAGATTGCTCTCAGCGATAAGGCCGCCCTTTATACCTTTATTCTAAGTTTTTATCTCTGTATTATTTTATATTTTGTGTGGTGTAATAAAGTGTTATCTATCTATCTATCTATACTTTTTGAAAATTTGCAGTCAAAACTACAGTCTTCCTTGTAACTAACGAAAATAATCTGATACATTCGATATTTTTATTGCGATTTTTTTCTATCAGTGAATACCTATATTAGCTATCTGTTGATGTTTTTGTTGTAGGTACTATCCTTCAGTCTTTTGTGTGCTAAATAAATCTTATTTTATTATATTATTCTCGCTGATGGTGTTCCGAAATAAATGAATATTTTTTAACCGCCGAAATGACCGATATAATTCTAAACACTGTTTCTTTGATTTATAATAACAAACTTCACTTTCAACAATCTGTAGTTATTTTGTCACTTAGCATAACACTGTCATAATCATAACACTCGAGACAAACACACATGCACCATTTAATTTAGATATATACACATAATGTATACCGATTTATATACTCTTTATATGCAATACGGCCGATATATATCGCGATTTTGATTCTACTGTCTAATAAAATTCATAATACTTTACTTAGTAGGACATTATCATACCGATGATGTATTGGCAAAGATGATGTAAGTCTAGTAGGTGATGCAGAAGTTATTATGTTTTTTTGCCTATTGTTGCTACGTCGTTTTGAGGAAAACTAAATTGATTATTATTTTTATATTCTCTTTGTAATTTTATGCGTAGTTTTATTAAATTGTCTAGGGTAAGTTTATTGGTAGGTAAACTTTTGTCATACGATAAAAAAAACTAGATTATTTGATTATTTAGATAAATATTTCATGTTTTACATTATTTTTTTCTATTCTACCTAACAAACAAGCAAATTATTGTGTATGTATATATATAAATAATATCTGTGCGTTTGTTTTCCTATCTAGGAAACAAAAATATACTACTCCATATTAATATGCTATGTTCTCTAAACTTTGTTACATACTAGCGTCCGTCCGCGGTTTTCCGTGCGGTTTTTGTAATAAAAGTAGCCTATATGTTATTCCAGGTTTAGATCTTTATGTGTTCAAAATTTCAGCGCGATCCATTCAGTAGTTTTGGCGTTGCCTTCGGCCAGACCATATCGTCGGTCCAATCGTCAACTCGCCAAAGTGGCAGTTTGGTGTTTTTCACATATTGATGGGCGTAATAATGGCATGGCCAAACGCACAATGTGGCAAAGTTTCATATCTTCACAACGGCGAAAACTTTCGCCTTTTAAATATAAGTAGGATATTATCATTATCTAGGTTGCCTGGGAGAAATCGCTGTCAGCGATAAGGCCGCCTATTGTACTTTTTATGTGTTATATTTAGATATAAGGTGTTATTTTATAGTTTTAAGTGCAATAAAGTGTTAATTCATTCATTGATTCATTCAATTCATTCATTCATTTTATCATTAAAAAAATAATACATAAACAATGCTGGACAATTACTGATTGGTAATAAAATTATTATGAGTCCACTTCGGGATTCAATACAATAGCGATAGATTTTTCAAAATCAAAGAACTTTCTACAAATAAATGTTTTTTCTATTCTTTTCTAAATGTATCTGTCCCTTGTCCCCAAAAAACTCTGCAAGTCAAAACTTCTCAAAGTAAAATTTCTTCCGACTGCCTCATCTACGCATCTCAAATCTATACACGTCTTAAACGCGATTGGTCGGCGTGTGTCAACAGTCGCTTCTGATCTAGTTTATTATCTTTGAACGTCCATTCTATTATGTTCATTAGCTACCATTAGCGCGGTACGTGGGCACCGCCGCCGTTCCATCGGAACATGAAAACATTAAATAAAACAACATCTTATCAAGAATGACTTGACGATGATTTGACGACCGATGTGGCACGGTGGGCGAAGGTCCCCCTGCGACGCAGGAGGTTGCGGGTTCGATTCCAGCCTCGGAACACTTTTACTTGCAGGGTGTAGCCTGCTTTTTAATTAGGTAAATACGAATACATATTTATTGAAATGTTTTAATTAATAGAGACTAATAAGCTTACAGACAAACGGGATAACCGTTTCAGTTAGCTTTTAGATTAAGATGTAATTATTGTAAAATATAAATAAAAAAAACAATTGTGTGTACGATCTGCAGATATTTGTTTCGGGTGTTCTGGTTGTTTTCTATGTATAATAAAAAATATCTATCTATGTAATGTATTGTATTATGTATATCAGTCATCTAGCACCCATAACACAAACTCTGCTTACCATGGGGCTAGATGATGCTGTGTGAATTGTCCAGCATTATTTATATTTTTAGATTTCAGGGTTGGAAAAAAAACTGTTTTTTTATATTTTATAAAACAAACAGTTCAAAATGTTTAAAACAAGTGTTTTTTTTTACTTATCAATTTCAAATCAATTATAGCGAATAATAAAATAATCCATTTCTAAACTATTTCCTAATTCACATTAGAAAAATTAACAAAACGATAAATATTTACTTTTGTTGCATATCTCAGTACCTCTAATCTAATTATTAAAAATTATTATTATTATTAATCAATACAAAACTCTTTACATACACCTTGTATGTAGTGTTGTAGGTAGGTAGAGAACTAGAGAGAGAGCGGGGAATAGGTACCGTACCCACTTACACAGTGAATTACTTTCTTTCGCCACTTCAGCTTGCTAATTCTTTGAGCTATGTCGATAACCTTGGTTCTCTGTCGGATGTATTCGTTACGAATCCAATGCAATGAATCGAATGCAGTGGGCCGGCCATATCTCGCGAAGAACCGACGGCCGATGGGGCAAACGTGTTCTTGAGTGGAGACCACGACTCGGTAAACGTAGTGTAGGACGCTCCGCCCTCCGACCAGGTGGGATGACGACCTGCGAAAGACTGCAGGTAGATGCTGGATGCGGCAGGGCGCTATGGCGCTCATTGGGGGAGGCCTATGTCCAGCAGTGGACTGCTATAGGCTGATGATGATGATGATGATGATGATGACTTTCTTTCGACGGCCGACATAGGGACTTTCCCTGCGGGACTTTACTGGCGGGGAGTTACCTATTCAGCCATACATAGCCTGCCTGTGGTATTAATACACATTCATTTGCAATTAAAGGTAGTTTTAAACCCTGTTTTTTTCTTAATAAAAAACATAGTTTTATTTCGAACTGTTTTGAACGCGTGTTTTAAAACAACTTGTTTTAATCATGCCAACCCTGTTAGATTTAAATAGGCAAACAACCATGTACTGGACACATAAGTGATTATTTTGAAAGCCAGCGTTTTTTTTTTTTTTAATTTTGTTACAGGGGGTGGGGGATAGACGGTGCACAAGTGTTTGCGCTTGCGCTTGTGTACTCTATAGTACACAAGCGCAAGCGCAAACACTTGTAGGACATACTATAGTTACAGTATGTATTATATTATCTGTGCTATCACAGATAATATAATACATACTGTAACTATAGTATGTCCTACACACGTGGCTGGTTTTCGTTGAGACTGGCCGTCGAGGCTGAAGATTGCTGAGGGGATCATTGGGTGATCTGGTAGCAGGTTTGGGTCTTGACATTTTCAGATTTAGTTTTCCTTTTGTTTTTGAAGAATTTTATTGTTATCTTTAGTATGTTGGTTTATTGATGTTACCATAACGTTGCATTGTCACCATACTTACATCATCATCAGCCTATGATAGTCCACAGCTGGACATAGGCCTCCTCCAATGAGCGCCATAGCGCCCTGTCTTCAGCTTGACGCATCCAGCATCCACCTGCTATCTTTCGCAGGTCGTCATCCCACCTGGTCGGAGGGCGTCGTACACTACGTTTAGCGAGTCGTGGTCTCCACTCAAGAAAACGTTTGCGGCGCGCATATGGAGTAAATACAAAATATTATGTACGGATAATAATCTAATACCTGTAGATTGAAATATTTACTCCATACCGTCTAGGAATAAGACTGTAGATTGTATGTTAAGGATTTCTCTCAAACACTTATTTAAATAAAAAACTTACATAAAACTTTAAGTCGAAATAAATAAGCAAAGAAAACTCACCAATATCTAAAAAAATTAACTAGCCTGTCCCTTGAAAAATTTAACTATGGTATTCATTCTATTTCTCCGCTATTCTTCACTATGGTAGTCTCTTCACTAGTCATTCAATTTTCTTTGTTTATCGATTTCCAACCTTAACCCAAACAAAATAAAGCTCACTCACCCATAATCTTCTTCGGCGGCACTTTCCTCTGCTCCCTCTCCTCGCTCTCGTCTCTCCGCATCATCTTGCCGTCCCACTTCCTCTTCCTACCGTCTCTTTCCTCCAAATACATCCCAATATCTTCCTCTCTCAACAAAGCAAGACGAACAGACGATTCCCAGCCTATATCCTCTTTTCTACACTCACTCATAATATCTTCATACAATTCCATAACATATTACACTAAACAGTCTTTTGGCTATTTTTTATAGCCAGAGATGGAAACACTGAGGAGTTAGAAGAGGACAAAGAATGAGTTGTATAGTTTCTTGATTCCTGTTGTCTCTCTTTGGCGGTGGCTTTGGAGGAGTTCGTTCTCTATTTTCAACAGCATATTTGTGATTGTGTTGGTTGGGGTGCTTCGGTGCTCCATCGGTCCACCGGCGGTTTTGGGGAACCTGCGGTGATTTGAGGCTCAGGGGGCTATGGCTCCTGGAAAGAAGGAAAACTTGTTTAGTATATAAATATAAAGCTCGATAATTCACACAGCATTATCTAGCCCCAAGCTAAGCAGAGCTTGTTTTATGGGAACTACATAACTGATAATACATAATACAATATATTACATAGATAGATATTTTTTATTATACATAGAAAACGACCAGAACACCCGGAACAAATATCTGCAGATCGTACACAATTGTTCCGAGGCGGGAATCGAACCCGCAACCCCCTGCGTCGCAGGCGGACCTTCGCCCACCGCGCCACATCGGTCGTATTGTGAGAATAAAACATCTGGTATTGGAACAATAGGTACCTTTTAATAATTGGAACTTCGAAGATAGAGAGAAGCAAGCGATTTACTAACTCGCTTCCCCGTGTACCTACCAGTGATTCTGTTAACCAATTATTTTCCTATGACAATGGTATCGACGCACAATCGTCCTTAAACGAAAGAAACTCTAGATTGTGCGTGCGGTGCTATTTACACGGACATTGATATAATGGTTTCAACCTTGACACTTTAGACACGCGTCCGTCCGCAGTTTCTTTCATAAATAAATATGATACAGAGGAAAGGTTTGATTTTTTGTTAGTTTGTAATTAATAGGCTCCGAAGCTACTGGACCAATTTGAAATTTTTTTTCACCGTTGGGAAGCTATACTATCCCCGGTAAACAGAGGCTATAATAAATTTGCAAAATAGTTAGGGATCCGTACTAAAACCGTGCGAAGCCGGGAAGGTCCGTTAGTCTATCATAAAAGTAAAATGCCAAAATGTGGCATTCTGAGACGATACCATTGTTATTGTGTGGCGATTAATTTCGTAGAATTAGCGCTTGTTCATGTTTTTTATTTTGATAATTGTGAAAGAAACGGAAATTGTTTTCGATTCGTTTTTTAACACTTCTTTCACTAGGCAGTGAATGCGTAAAATTGAAAAAAATGGTCGAATCTCTATAATAATAATAATTTTGGACAATCCACACAGCATTATCTAGCCCCATGGTAAGCAGAGCTTGTATTATGGGTACCAGATAACTGATATACATAATATAATACATTACATAGATAGATATTTCTTATTATACATAGAAAACGACCAGAGCACCCGTAACAAATATCTGCAGATCGTACACAATTGTTCCGAGGCGGGAATCGAACCCGCAACCTTCAGCGTCGCAGGCGGACCTTCGCCCACCGCGCTACATCGGTCGTCAAATTGTCTATAAAGTATTACTACAGGTATAAAGGTCGCGTCAAAGATTTTAAACGGTATTAGTGCTAAGCAGGGTATCAATTGAAATGACTTTACCAAATATTTATGAAACTCAAGGGTCCAAGTAGGTTAAGAGCTTTTTCGAAAACATACATTTCTCTTTATAGCAGAAATTAATTAATATTAATACTTGCAGGTACTTAGATTTTTTGTTTGCAGACAAGAAGCAGCTTTTTGTATCCAATGCTTAATAAAGGAGGTTCTTAAATATTAATGGTCCAATTCATACCGAGACTAAAGAATTCATTAAAAATTATATTCAAAGTTAAAACAATCCTTTTGGAATTTCATAAAACTTCAAATTCCATATCCATATTAAGTGTATTTACAGACAAAAATATTTTTTGATTCTTCACTATACTAAAATAATTCAGCATAAACCAAATAACCAACCGCTCACCTTAAAAAGAAGTCCTTAGCGAGATCTTTCCACTCAGAGAATCCAATAAGACTCAGTGCTTCAACACTTGGCCGTATTGGCGAAGGTCAGAACGAATGTCCAGCCGTCTCCGTCTTTGATATACATTGCTTTAATCCACCATTATCGCAAAATTGAGGTCAAAAGCGTAAGAATTATACCAAACGGTATTCGCGAAAACTGGTAGAGACCTGAGAGAGTCGAAAAAGCAGTTTCGCAAGTCAGAAAAGCGCGGCAAGAAACTCCGATTGCGAATAAAGAAGTACCGAAGTCAGACGGAGACTTGGCTAAATTGATGGCACGGAGACGGTCAAATGAATAAGTACGCAGTATTGTGGGCTAACAAGCCAGCCAATGGTAGGCGAGGAGGGTACGTGGAATTAGGACCACTTGGCTCGCAGGGTCACGACGAGAAGATCTTGGGTTCTGTTGATTTGTTGAGTGTTCTGTATGTCTTTTGACATACAGAACACTGCTAATAAGTACTTTTTGATAAGTAACTAAAACAGAGCCTTTGAGCGGCGAAAAAAAAAAAGATGGACAATCCACACAGTATCATCGCCCAGAAGAGCCAGTAAGAATACTTAAGTAAGTTATAGAAATTACTGAAGTATTAATCAGGCTAAGGAAAGTAGAAAACCAGAACTAGTAGGTAAGCTGAATTCAAAGGTTTTTTTTTTATAGTGAATTATCATTCGCATTCCGAGAGCGTCCCTGAGGAGAAGCGGAGAAAGAGTCGTGGGTTCTAGTCTCGTCGAAAACTAAATTTTTCGGTCAATATTAAATTTTTAAGACGAGTTGACTTCTTCTTTATTTCTTAGTAATCTCATTATTTAAATAATCCCCAAAATGTAATGCTAAAGAGAGTGGTGCACAGAACAATTTAAGCTCAGTCTCTCTCTCCTTTATATCCTGAAATCTTATATTTAGTATAATAAATATACTTCAGAAGGTTAAATAAAGAACTTTAAGAACTCTAAAGCCCAATTTACATTGGGATGGTAGCGGCGGACAGCGATGACGCGGCGAGCTTTGTGTAAATTGAGCCTAATAAGTCAAAGTCACCAATCAAAATATCAGCCACCAGTCATCAAACCAAGAAGTCATGAAGTTTCAAGAAGCCTTATTAATTCTGCGTTTCAAAAAGATGTGGGGTGTAAGGGGAACCCCGTCATCTCGTCTCCCAAGCCAACCTAACCTGCACGTGGTACACCCTGCTAGATAACGAACTAGGCTCTGATGAAAATATTAAACAATACTAATTTGATTACTTATGGTATGGATTTTACAATTATTTTCCATTACTTGACACTGGCAGAAAAGTGTGCAACCAGACACATATTGCCATTAACAAAAAATCATCATCATCAAAAAGATGTCATCGCCGAAAACAACAACTCCAAATTTCAAATTATAAACAACGGTGGTATACTAATACTATTACACGAAAGTAACTCTGCCTGTTACCTTTTCATTTCACGCTTGTATGGCTGATCAGATCTTAATGAAATTTGGCAGGGAGGTAAACAATATCCCGGGTTGCACAAAAGCTACTTAAAAAGCACATGCGAAGCTGTGGGCAGAGGCTAGTTATACTATAAAAGGGAAATAAATTATGTCTGTCTGACTATCTTTTCACGCCTAGACGGTATCCCGGAGATATATGGTACTTAAAAAGCGCGTGGACAAAAGCTAGTATATATATTATATTAATGAATATTATTTTATTTCTTTTATTTTTTATAAATAAATAAATAATGCTGGACAATTCACACAGCATCATCTAGCCCCAAACTAGTATAATGTTATCTATGCGAAAGAAATTCTGTCCGTCTATCTTTTCTCACCTAGACGGTATCGCGGTAACGGACATAGGATTTAAAAAGCGCATGCGAATCCGCTGGCAGAAGATAGTGTTACTATAACAATTAACAACAATAAGGAATAATGAAGAAGCGCGCACAAGCCGCTAGGTTAAATTGAAATTTATTGGGGACAATTAACGTTTCGCGATCATAATCTACGCCATTTTTAAGTGGTGTGAGATGGCTAATGGTTTTGAATAAGTTTTAATTCTACGAGTAGATAGAGGAATACATAAAAAACAACATTTATTGCCACTAAACTTCTTAACCTAAACTTAAATTAAAAACAAAAATTAATTACTGATAACAGGCAAAGGGAGTGTGCAATTTCGCGCCTTGACCACCGACGAGGAAAGAGGTTACTTTCTTCGTCGGTGGTCAAGGCTCGAGTGTGACGTGTGCGCGCTGGTCTACGAGCTTAGATCGTTGAGACAATGGCACTCGCAAAACAGGTTATCAGCAGAATTGCACAGGGAGTGTATTTAGCATTGTGCTGCATGCCCAGACATGCGGCGCTGGTTGGCTGGTTGGTGACATGACTCCCCAAGTTCAGGATATGATGGACTGAAAGACCGTTTTGTCTGTGGCTGCCATTGAAAACGACTTAGACTATTTATGCCCATCTATGTCCTCCATGTGTGTATGTGACTCCATGGGTTGGGTGGGAGTCTGTTGAATGACTGCTGCAAATCTAATTTTAATCTAATTTTAATTTAATTTAAGGTCTTATGTTTTATTTTTGCAATTTGTATGTGGACAACCTGTCTGAATAAAGAAACTTTTTTTTTTTTTTATCTCTATCTCTAAGTAAGTTGATAAATAAGTCCTCATATCGCTGCTCCTCCAAGCTGGGCCATCCTACCTGTAGATGGAATTGAATAGAGTACTGCCCGGTCTTATAGATAGGTAGTACTTGAATAATTTTATCACCAGTGTCTTTTAAAAATTGTTTTTGTTTTTTTTAATGTCCTTTAGTACGAATTATTATAATAAAATTTACTGAGTATAGCTGTACACACATCTTTACGGTACAATGTAGATTAAAATTACTTTTTATATGATTATTTTAGATGACATTGTAATGTGTTTTCAATAAATAAAATAAAATAAAAATCTTTATATATAAAAATCAATTGCTGCGCTAAAACTCGAGAACGGCTGCGCCGATTAAGCTGATTTTGGTTTTGAAATGTTTTTCGTAGTCCAGGGAAGGGTAAAACGGTGAGAAAACATGATCAAACTGCGCAGAAATGTCCATGCAGGCCGCGGGGCGCAGCTAGTTATTAATAAATAAATTCTAATAAATTGTCAAAAAAAAATTTATCACACACATTGTAAATCTGACATTGCAAACTTAACTGTAGAAATACATTTAATCACAATTATATATTAACACCTTTATACACATGTATTTCATGCAATAAATATACTTTACTTTACTAACATATCCTTAGAAAAAAGGCTTATTACAAAATATGTGGTATCTATTATTCAAGATCTGGAACTACCTGTATTTAAATTTCAGCCCGATCCGTTCAGTAATTTTATCGTGAAGAGGTAACATACATACACACGCACATACTTCCGCGTTTATAATTTATTTATTTATTTAATGTAATCAGAGGTATAATATAAAAGTTAAGAACAAATGTTATAAATACAGTTAAAATACAATCAATAATGTCAATTATAAATTCAAATTATTGAAGAGTCAAAATAAAATAATGAAATATAGGTAAGTCAAAAATAGGTCAAAATAAATTTTTAGAGATTAAAACATTGTCAAAAATATATAATATTAATATTAATAGGAAGTGTACTATTTATTCTTATTTATATTTTCTCGCAGAACGTGTGAAATAGAGTTTTCTCTTCGTGCATAAATTAATCTGTCTTCGTCTTGGAATCAAGAATTTTCCTTAAATAATTAACACTTATAAGGTAAAATTCTAAAAATGAACACTGACATGGAAATCCTACTAATATTATAAACGCGAAAGTTTGTAAGTATGGATGGATGTTTGTTACTCTTTCACGTAAAAACTACTGAATGGATTTTAATGAAAATTTACCATAATATAGCTTATACATCAGAATAACACATAGGCTACAATTAAGATAAAGATATATTGTATAATATACAGAATATCTATCACCACACGGGTGAAACCGCGGCGCGCAGCTAGTAAAGTTATATTTTTGATTTGTCGCTTCGGTATGTAGAAAAAAACTCTTTCACGCAAAAGCTACAGAACGGATCGGGCTGAAATTTTGCATACAGTTAGTTCCAGGCCCCGAATAAAACATAGGCTATTTTTGATCCCATAAATTCTATAAATAATTAGGTTATTTCTATCCCATAGACAGATACCACGGGATAGAAGTAACCCTTAAACGTTTCCATAGAAACAACGCGTGCGAAGCAGCGAAGTAACATGATGTAGGTACATAGTACATGGAGTGGCAAAAGGTAGTTATCTTGCCACAATCTCGACACGTGGAGTCAGAACGTGTGACATTAGTAATAGACTTCCGATGACGTTTCTAATGGGTGCATTGTTGTTATAACCCGCGGACTTAAATAATGGGATTGTGAATAATAATCATAATGCTAAAGTATGTCTACCCATAAAAACTTACTCGCAGCGCCTTCAGTTATTCCGTGATCATGAAACTGTGCCGCAATATTGGAAAACTCAAAAATCTAATCATGGTACATATCCCGTTTTAAATGACTTTAGTGTTAACACTTTGACTGCTGAAATCACACGGTATGTGTTTTCTACAAGTGACTAATATGCGTAAATCCACACTAGCGCAGCGGCTGAGAAAATACAGATCTGTGTGACTCAGCACAGCCGTAATATTTTTCGAACGAAACGCATGTGCGGCGCAACACAACCGCTGTGTAGAGCGGCAGCACGAATTTTTTAGGTTTAAAAAAAGATCACAGTCGTCGAAAAAAAATCGCAGTCAAAGTGTTAATAACTATATATATATATAATAAATAGTCAATATCCTCTAGGCTTCAGTGCGGTCTTAGAATATACTACGAGTGGTCACCGACGGGGGAAAATACGATATAATAAAGTCATGTAGTATAGGTCATCATCATCATCAGCCTATATTAGTCCACTGCTGGACATAGGCCTCCCCCAATGAGCGCCATAGCGCCCTGTCTTCAGCTTGCCGCATCCAGCATCTACCTGCAGTCTTTCGCAGGTCGTCATCCCACCTGGTCGGAGGGCGTCCTACACTACGTTTACCGAGTCGTGGTCTCCACTCAAGAACACGTTTGCCCCAGCGGCCGTCGGTTCTTCGCGAGATATTTGTAGTATTTTAGTATAGGTACGTCCCCTTAACGTTGACTTGTTCTTTTTTGTTAACAATAAGTTGATTATTCTGTGATTATTCTAAAGCTACAAATCCGAGATGGTCTGCAGACTGCAACCGCAATCGACACTGCAGCTAGCGGCTGCGGTTGACCGCAGTGCTGCCTGCGGTCGCGGCGCTTCTTTTTCCAACACACCATACTGGCGCTGCGGTCTGCGGTCTACGTCTACGGCCGCAGGCCGTAGTGTTGCCGCGCTTGGAATCAATTTCATAGAGATGCATAGAAATTAGAAACAAATATTGTCACTTGCAGCCTGCAGCTGCCCTTTGCGGATTTTTTTTTATTGCACCTTTACATGTACCAGATAACTGATATAAATAATACACGCTATTATAATAATGATGATTGTCATTAAAATAACTCATGATCAAATCAAGTTTTCAAGTAGATCCAGTTTCTACCATTGTAGACTCTACAATTGTGTTGTGTGACTAATTTGTGATTAAAAGGGAGTGGCGCTCAGTAATTTTGTTTAACCTTGATTTATCAGAGTTGATTGTACGGGCTTCTGTTACTAAAGGATCGCTCGTTATGCAGTATTGGTTTTATGATGGGATTGGCAGTTGGCATTATCGGGTTTACTACGAACCATGTTTGGGTTGGAAGACTACCAAGAAAAAAAATACCTGAAAACTACTAAAACTACAGAATTTATAGCAGTCTATCACTACAAAGTCGCTTCCGGCTGTCTGTCTGTCCCTCCCTATGTATGCTTAGATCTTTAAAACTACGCAACGGATTTAGATGCGGTTTTTTTAAATAGATAGAGTGATTCAAGAGGTAATCGGTAAAACGTATTGTGGGACGCCCTCCGGCCAGGTGGGATGACGATCTGCGAAAGACTGCAGGTAGATGCTGGATGCGGCAAGCTGAAGACAGGGCGCAGTGGCGCTCATTGGGGGAGGCCTATGTCCAGCAGTGGACTGCTATAGGCTGATGCTGATGATGAGAATGATTTATTAAAGTGCCACCGTCTATATTGTTCGTTCATGTCCAGTCCATCCCCAGGTTGCCTGGAAGAGATCGCTCTCAGCGATAAGGCCGCCCTTTATACCTTTATTCTAAGTTTTTATCTCTGTATTATTTTCTATTTTGTGTGGTATATTAAAGTGTTATCTATCTCTCTATGAAATAGTGTAGGTAGGTACTTAATGCACCCGGATATGACCAGGGTGAATCAAGTCCACTAAAAGTGTAGTTAGTGCAACCGGGTGAATTACCCCAGGTGTATTAACACTTTGACTGCGATTTTTTTTCGACGACTGCGATCTTTTTTTTAACCTAAAAAATTCGTGCAGCCGCTCTACACAGCGGTTATGTTGCGCCGCACATGCGTTTCGTTCGAAAAATATTACAGCTCTACTGAGTCACAAAGATCTGTATTTTCTCAGCCGCTGCGCTAGTGTGGATTTACGCATATTAGTCACTTGTAGAAAACACATACCGTGTGATTTCAGCACTCAAAGTGTTAACTATATTATATAACTGCCTACACATTAGTATAGTAAACACCCTAATAATAATAACTATGACATGTACTTTATTACCTAAGCTCTACAATAATGGCATGTCAGGAGGCGGGCGATGAGACTACGCCGCAGTTTTTAACTTTTCTGGTCTCACATGCAACATGTAACCTGTTAAAACTGTTTACTTGTTCAAATAAAAGATTTTGTATTTTGTATTTGTATCTATACTAATATTATAAAGAGGAAAGGTTTGATTTTTTGTTTGTTTGTAACGAATAGGCTCCGAAACTACTGGACCGATTTGAAAAATTCTATCACCGTTAGGAAGCCTAAATATCCGTGGTGAACATAGGCTATATTATATTTTCAAAAAAGTAAGGGATCCTTACTAAAACTCCAATAATGTAACCCAAGGTGTGGAAAATGTACCTATAAAATTTCTTGCATATCAATACGCCATTTTTTCTAAATAAACGTGGTTGCCTAGCAGCGCTCTTTTGACAACAAGGTTTGATAACAATTTACTGTATGGAAACTCTTTTGTTAGGTTGTACGCCTCTTGCCTATCAAAATAAAAATTCCTATACCCGTGCGAAGCCGGGACGGTCCGCTAGTAAGTAATACAAATACAAAATACAAAACACATGAACATACTTTTATAACATGTATGTCATGCAATAAATGAAATTTAATTCTGAATTTGTTTTTCCTCACCATTAACAAGCCGTAAGCAGCAAAGAAGTAATAATTCAGTCTTCGTCAACGATCGTTCCAGAGCAGAGCAGCAACAGCAGTTGTATAGTTGTCTCGCTCTAACGCATAAAATCACTCGTCTCCTGTCTCTCTCACAGGAACGCTTGTAAGGCACTTGTGATGAAAACGACCTTGGATCTGAAAAAAAAATTAATGAAAGCGTTTTTATTTACTAGCTTATGCTCCTGGCTTCACTCAAATGGTATATGGATGCGATTTATGACATTCGGTCAGTGTCTTGCACAGACTATTTTTGCCGCTTATTGGTTTTACGAATACCTACGCACAAAAAAAGAACATAAAAGCGGCAAAAAAGTCTAAGCTAGAATTGCCCTGCACGCTATAAAATGTACCATTAACAATAAAAACATATAGTCAGGACTTTAAGAATTGGACAAGAAGTTTTAGAGATTACCTCATACATTAAAATTTTATCTAGACTTGATCATCATCATCATCATCATCAGCCTTTATCAGTCCACTGCTGGACATAGGCCTCCCCCGATGAGCGCCATTGCGCCCTGTCTTCAGCTTGCCGCATCCAGCATCTACCTGCAGTCTTTCGCAAGTCGTCATCCCACCTGGTCGGAGGGCGTCCTACACTACGTTTACCGAGTCGTGGTCTCCACTCAAGAACACGTTTGCCCCAGCGGCCGTTGGTTCATCGCGAAATATGGCCGGCCCACTGCCACTTCAGCTTGCTAATTCTTTGAGCTATGTCGATAACCTTGGTTCTCTGTCGGATGTATTCGTTGCGAATCCTATCCTTCAGAGAAACCCCGAACATAGCTCTTTCCATAGCTCGCTGAGAGACTTTGAACTGGTGGACCAGCCCTATCGTAAGTGTCCACGTCTCAGCTCCGTAGGTCATAACGGGTAGGACGCACCTAGTCTTGATAATGAGGTGATTTTAAACCTATGGTTCCGTCCGCCTTCGTACCCAGACGTTAGAACGGGACCCTATTACTAAGACTCCGGTGTCCGTCCGTCCATAAGATACAGTCTGGTGACAGGACGGACGGACGGACGTCCGTCCTGTCACCAGACTGTATCTTATGAACTTCATAAAATGTTCCCAGATGTTTTTTTTTTGTTTATTTGGAAGACAGACAGTACATAGACATTATAAAGAGTTACAAAAAGGATTTACATAGACCAGTGAAGTCTCCACTATTAAAAAATTTTAACATAAAACTAGTGAACAGATATACAGTTAACAATAGAGTTTTAACATAATTTAAACTAAACTAAGTCAGTTATTGGCGGCAGCATTGGCTGCAATGCTTCTACGAAATGAGACAAGGGTTGAGTTGAAAATATCAATTTCATTAAAATATTTATTATAATTATTGCAAGCTCTGTTCAGAAATATTGCAAGCTCTGTTCAGAAAATGGTGTATTTCTGTTGCCGCTATAAAAACATATACTAAAAAATAGAATAAAACAAATATTTAAGGGAAAGGGACATGTTTTTATGCCGTTTTTATAGATAATGGTACGGATACGGAACCCTTCGTGCGCGATTGCGACTCGCACTTCGTCGGTTTTATTTCGAGAATTTAAACAATTTTTAACGAGCAAGCACCATTGAACCGCTTGGGCTAAGTACCGTTAGTCGTAAGATAAGACCTAGGCTAAAATTTGTGAGATTCACACTTCTACACAATCCCGACACGTGAAGGAAGACGCCATTTTACAATTTAACATCATAAATTACCAGTTACAACGGAAAACGTACCATATGACAACGTCACAAAGTATCATTCACCTTCCCAGCGCAATTGTCCATCGTGGGCGGGCGAGATTGACTCTTATTTTCTAGTAATAAAGTTTAAATTACAATGGACGGGATGACACATGTCGCCATGGTTTAAGTGGAGTATATTGGGTTTGGTGCAGTCCGATTGGCACCGGTTTTCATCGGTTCTAATGACTGAAAGATGGAGTGTGCAGTTCTAACAATATTTTTGTGGAATGACCAACAATGGAATGAGATACGACTCTGAGATGTTATTGGTTGCTGTGATGTCCACCGCTGGGACATGACAGCAACAGTTGGTGTGTTATTAAGCTAGTTAAGAGCGTGCCATACCTCAGCCAAAATTCGAATTTCGCTTCAGTTCAGAGCAGAATGACAAGATATGATTTTCTTGTGAGTGAGAAGCACAGAGCGATAGACGTGCTCCGTGTTTTTTATCGTTGTAAGCGCCAAAACTGCCTAATGCCTAATTACAAGTTATTTACACAACTAATCTAAAAATTTAAAAGACGAAAACGAAGAAATTCTACTAAGTTTCTCGACAAAACAAAAATCCAACAAAAAAATTAGGTGGTTCCTGAGATAAATAGCAAAATGTGTGCAAAACATGTATTTTTCAAAAAATAAAAGTATCGAGAAAATTTTCACCAATCGTGTTTTCGAAAAGACGGAATCCAAGATAAAAGTTCGAATTATCATTTACCTAAATATGAAGGTGGTAGCTTTCACAGATTCTGATATAAATAACGATTTCTAACTATAAAATTACATAAGGTACACTCGTAAGAGAGGTTTTTCAAAGAGGTATTTTGGTAGAACTATAAAACTGTTTTACGAAAATGGACGAAAATATGGCCGGTAGGTACCGTATGCTTATGACTCTTTGATGATAAATCAGCGTTCCTATTACTAAAATAGAGAAGTTAGTAAGTAAATTGTGGGTAAGTACGGATGATATATGAATAGGATATATGAAAACGATAAATAGAATAAGATTTTAAGGTAACTGATCACTACAGAGTATAAAACAGTCGCTTCCCGCTGTCTGTCTGTCCCTATGGATGCTTAGATCTTTAAAACTGCGCAACGGATTTTGATGCGGTGATAGAGTGATTCAAGAGGAAGGTTTATAAACCACGTGACGCATAGATTTCCACGCGGGCGAAACCGCAAAGCGCAGCTAGTAAAATATAAAAATTAAAATACCTGATGACATATTATAGCATGGTAAGTTTCTTTTTTAAAGCTGTACAACTGTTGAGTTATAGAAAACAATCTATTGCCTAGTTTATTGTCAACTAGCGGACCTTCCCGGCTTCACACGGTCTTAGTACGGATCCCTAACTTTTTTGAAAATATAATATAGCCTACGTTCACCGGGGATAGTGTAGCTTCCCAACGGTGAAATAATTTTTCAAATCGGTCCTGTAGTTTCGGAGCCTATTCATTACAAACAAACAAAAAATCAAACCTTTCCTCTTTATAATATTAGTATAGAATAGATAGATTATTGACGTGCATTCCGCATGACTTATTATGACATCATATCAAATCATGAAGCCCTATAAGGCTCAACTCACACCAAAAGAACGTCGAAGCGGAGCGCAGTTTCAGTGTCTTATGAATTTTAAATTTATTTTCATTACAATAAAACTTATTATCGCATGAGAAGCTCGAACGAGTCGCGCGGATGCCCGCGGCGCCGCCGGAATACCGGCGAATTCGACTCGTTCGAGTTTAATTGTAAGTAAGTTTTATTGTAATGAAAATAAAGTTAAAATTCATATGACACTGAAACTGCGCTCCGCTTCGACGCTCTTTTGGTGTGAGTTGAGCCTTAGTATGTAGATTCGTTCATAACGACTTATGTACAAGAGTTAGAATATAATCTGTAACTTGCTTGTGAAAAAGTTGGTAAATGTTTTAACATCTCATCATCATCATCATCAGCCTATAGCAGTCCACTGCTGGACATAGGCCTCTCCCAATGAGCGCCATAGCGCCCTGTCTTCAGCTTGCCGCACCCAGCATCTACCTGCAGTCTTTCGCAGGTCGTCATCCCACCTGGTCGGAGGGCGTCCTACACTACGTTTACCGAGTCGTGGTCTCCACTCAAGAACACGTTTGCCCGTTTGTTTTTAACATCTGAACGAGGTAAATAATTAGGCACCTATTCGATAAACTGACGTCTTTGTACACGGGTAACTAAGTAAAGATAATTAGGGACACTTTTGCCATACCAAAAATATATGAACTACATTTATACTTGTTTTAACTAGCTGCGCCCCGCGGCTTTGCCCGCGTGGAAATCTGCGTCAAATGGATTATAAACTTTCCGCTTGAATTACTCTATCTATTATAAAAACAGCATCAAAATACGTTGCGTAGTTTTAAAGATTTAAGCATACATAGGGACAGACAGACAGACAGCGGGAAGCGACTTTGTTTTATACTATGTTGTGAAGTATGGAGGCAACAGGGCTTATTTCGCTCCAAAGCCTTATAAATATTAAATTAAATAAAACCTTACCAAAAGCCGTCAAACATCCCGAGCGCGCATAGAAAAACGGATTCCTCCATGATTCCAATTACAAAACAACCGCGAAATTTTTAAAAAATTAAATCAATCTTTTTCTTGTCAAAAAGCTAATGCAACCAAATCGGACCACAGACAATATTGCAATGCAACGTGGTAACGAACTCGCTTATTGTGAGGGGGAGTAGGATTGGGGACAAAGAAGTATTTAGGTACATTAGAGGTTTTATTTGGTTCAATTGATTGACTAGTGAGGAAACGTGACTTCTGTCATTATTGAGTTTGAGTGATTTAAATATTTTTATTTTCTTTGGGTGGTAATTTTTTTTTTTTTTTTTTTTTTTTTTTTTTTAATGCTGGACAATTCACACAGCATTATCCCCATGGTAAGCAGAGCCTGTGTTATGGGTACTAGATAACTGATATACATAATACAATACATTACATAGATAGATATTTTTATTATACATAGAAAACGACCAGAACACCCGGAACAATTATCTGCAGATCGTACACACAATTGTTCCGAGGCGGGAATCGAACCCGCGGCCTCCTGCGTCGCAGGCGGACCTTCGCCCACCGCGCCACAGAGGTCGTCAAATTTGTGTGATAGGCCGATCGTTTTTCGCAGTTATGTGAGTCATGTTCCGACTGGTATGGTCGGTTGAGCTACATTTAGATGGCTCAACAGTCAACAGTTGGCTCAATTGTTTCAATTGTAAATACTAGTTCTAACGTTGTACCGAAAACCCTGTATCTAATTCATCTGGCATATTTTCTAATTTGTAAGAATACGAGTTTGAGCTGCACGTATAGTAAGAAAAAGAAATGTTTTATTTGGCCAAAAAAAAACAGGCTACACAATTTACGCTAAACAGACGACCGATGTGGTGCGTTGTTTCGGGAGTTCTGGTTGTTTTCTATGTATAATAAAAAAAATATCTATATATGTAATGTATATCAGTTATCTAGTACCCATGACACAAGCTTTGCTTACCATGGGGCTAGATAATGGTGTGTGAATTGTGGTCCAAAAAAAAAAAACACAGACATAAAAAAACACAGTACACAGTATTAAAAAAAACATAATAAAAAGCCTACAGAAAAACAAAAATTATAATAATACATGGTTACCGTGCTAGCCTGCTAGCCAAAAAGGGTCAAACTCAGCTATGTGCTGAACCACGCGTGGCGCGATATATACATATATATTATTATTTCTACGATGGCGTAAAGGCTTAACTACACACTTTTGGATTTGATTGGTAACAAAGATTATGACTAATATATTTTTATTATAGTATCCATAACAAAAGCTCTGCTTAGCTTGGAGATAATGCTGTGTGAATTGTCCAGCATTATTTATTTATTATTATTTCATTTATTTATAATTTTTATAGCCTTTCACACATTTCCCAATTAAGGAGTTCTGTACGTATTGCTTAAAAGTGTATTTATGTAGATATTTGTATTTATTTCATACAGGCGCGCTTTCAAGGCTACCTACCCTATGCTATTAAGGAGCCTAGACATTTTACAACCATAAAACCGGTCATGTCCGATTTTTACTTGCACTGATCATAATATAGCAGTTAGTATAGCTGTCCCCTTCCCGCATACGTTTTGTGAGTGACAATCAAGAGTAAAGTATAATACAACCTCGGAACAATTGTGTGCACGATCTGTAGATATTTGTTCCGGGTGTTCTGGTCGTTTTCTATGTATAATAAAAAATATCTATCTATGTAATATATTGTATTATGTATATCAGTTATTATCTAGTACCCATAACACAAGCTCTGCTTACCATGGGGCTGTGTGGATTGTCCAGCATTTTTTTTAATACATATATATGTATAAATATCTACAAAATATAATTAGTTTACTAACCGAGATTTAGTTTTTTTTAAAGTTTACCATTAAAGGGTACGTTAAAATTAAAAATTGGTGGAAAAAATATTTTAAAGTTGGCAGCACTAATAGCGTAATTTAATAAGAATTTAGGAACTTTCAGGATGAGTACGGAGAGTCGAGTTAGGAATAAACCTTTTTTAAACACTCATTGCAAATTGTGAGATGCGAAACATTAACAGGCAAGTATATTCTAGACTGGCTTCTACCGCTTTGTACACGTTTTTCCGGTACCAAATATGTAGCCAATTATGTTACTCTAGGCATTCATGTTAAATTCATATTTTACGACCTCTGTGGCGAAGGTCCGCCTGCGTCGCAGGGGGTTGCGGGTTCGATTCAAATGGCTCGGTACAAATGTTTGTACGAACTGCATATTTGTTCCGGGTGTTCTCAAATTTAGTGAACGTATATTGGCCCGGATCTTGAGCAGGCATATTGAACTAAAGATAACTCAGTCAATTATCTGGGCCACTGGGTTACCGCCACTCTCAGATGAGGCGCAGGGCATTGTCAGTTAGAGCTAACATAAATAATTATTTATTTATTTTAAGCCGTTATTGTCCCACAGCTTGGCAAAGGTCCCCTTTTCTCCTCCCACTCCTCGCGATCCAACGCTGCAACAGGCCATGATGGAATATGTCCCTCGAGCTCGTCGCGCCATCTCATGGCCTTCCACGTCGCCTCTTAACATAAATAATAATAAATAAATAATGCTGGACAATTCACAGAGCATTATCTAGCCCCATGGTAAGCAGAGCTTGGGTTATGGGTACTAGATAACTGATATACATAATACAATACATAGATAGATGTTTTTTATTATACGTAGAAAACGACCAGAACACCCGCAACAAATATCTGCAGATCGTACACACAATTGTTCCGAGCGGAAATCGAACCCGCAACCTTCTGTGTCGTAGGCGGACCTTCGCCCACCGCGCCACATCGGTCGACATAACATGTTGACCTGCAGATTATGTAAGGCTGTAAAGATATGGCTCTTTAGACCATACCTACTGCCAATCCTTTTATATGTGCGGCCTCCACGCAGAAATGGTGGAGTGCCCTGCTCGTCCAGCATAATAATAGATTTAGTGCTAGCTAGTGTCATTATGATATAGAAGATTGTAATAGAAATAAATAAAACTATAACATTAACATTTATTAAAAAAAAAATTACAACTTATATTTAAAACAAATTATGACATTACAACATTATTTCCTTTTTAAAACATAACTTGTATTGTTACAGGGACAGCAGGGGAACACAAGTTATGTATATTTCGTGTATCTTAAGTAAGCCTTTTGTATGATATGTGTTTGATTTTGTATGGATTTTAATTATTTCTAGGTTCGAGCCTATTTGACCTTTATTTCTAAGAAGAGAAGGTTCAAGTATCAAAGGAGCTCAACATCTATGCCACACAATAGGCTACTATGAATAAAACCCAGTAAAAACTTCAAACCTATGGTTCAAAGCAGTATTCGTTTGTAATTTCGTAACTGACTTCAATGCCCCCTGGTGAGGATTATCGAAACAGAAGAAAATCCTCTTCATCCGCGCGTGAACCAACGCCATTGAACACATAACACACGGTTCTCTTAATAAATAAACATTATAACCAGTACATAAGTACGGATTTTCACATAATTTGCTCTTATTATCAATTTCTTCTTTCTTGACAAACTTCTTAGATCCAAATCTTGTACCCCTGTACAAGTCTTTCAAATGTAGAAGGAGGTCTTTATCAAAACCTCGTATTTCAGCAAGGATGTTCTTGTCTGTGGTCCATACACCGCCATCTTGAGTTTTAGCTACATTGTCTATTGCTAGCATGGTCGAGTGTTGTATAGAATGTTTTTTTCTATTATCATATGTAACCGCAACAACTGAATTTATAGATGGATCTACGACAACTGCGGCATTGATGTTCAATGATAACAGCTCTTCAATATTTAAGTTAAATCCATCTTTCTTCATATAAAATTTAGCAGTTTCAAATACCATACCCATGTATTGTCTATGGTTTGCTAGCTCTTCTCTTTTGAAGAATGAATTGCTTATAAGTCTCTCGATGTATATGTCCGGATGGAAATTGCAGCTCCATTTTTTATTGCATTCTAAATGTTGTTTCTTTGTTTTAGGAGGGTATAGAGGCACATCAATATCTTTAAAGTAGTCGAAGGCTTCTTTTAATTCAGGTACATGTTGCTCAATAAAGTCCTGGATAGATTGGGAGTTTAAATAGTTCACTGGGCACAATATGATACAGGATTTGTGAACACGTTTCAAATGCTGCAGGTCTTTAAGAGGTAGACATCTGTTAAGCACTGATAGTGTGTTCTCAAACAGTTTATGGTCTCTGATGAATCCGGCATAAGCTTTGATCGTCGGTATACTATTGCTGTACTCATCGCTTAGGATGGCTGTCAAATTCTGTTGGGAAGTTACGATCCTTGAGGCAACTGTATCAATGTCATCTGGCAACTTTACCTTCTTTTCTGGAGGCTCATTGTTATCCATTTTCACTGGAAATAAAGAAACAACACCACTTTTTCATAACACACTGATTTGACACTTCTAAAAACACTATTTAACTAAAAACAAGTAGTTATTTATTATCTTCAAGGCACTTCAATTGCTTATCAGTTTAAGTTCACATCTATTTAAGTCTCTAATGAGGATCTAATTATTAGGTTATGTAATTGTGTTAGGTATGGTGGCTATTATGTTAAGTATATGAACTGTACTCAGATTAAAAAAACCTGGATATTTTTTGTATACCTAAGGAATATTGGTGGAAAATATTTAATGACATTGGTATTATTGAAGCAAAGCATGTAAGCTCAAAACAATGTTTGGTTTTGAAGCTTCCATTCATTATTTAATTGATCTCTTATTAGATTTCCAAATAAAATTTAAACATTATGTATTTACTACACATGTAAGGTTATGCGTTGTTGACGTTTGTGTTTTAGTTTTAAGTGATAACCTTGCTGATTTCTATTATTGTTAAGTTTTTATTCATAAATATCTTTAATATAAAATATCTTGGATTCTTAATTGAAGTATAGCTGGCACTATAAATCCGGCACTATGATAATTGATTGTTTTACGCAAAACGCGGCATTGGTTGTAAATTAAATTATAACTAAATTATAGGTAAACACTATTCCAAGTATTTCCAAGGTTACCAAGGTAATGTGTCACCTTCTAAAATGTGATTCTTCACAAGATATTTAGACATAAATCACAAAGGGCAATTAAACCGTTAAGTAGAACCTCTAATTACACAAATTGTTTACATTTACTACTGATAATGTAGTCTTTCGGTCAACAATATCACGCAGCTTATCCTTATATCATATGACTGCGCGGTCTGGCGAGAAAACGAACTAAACACGAACTAACACGTGAAGACTACAGAATAACCAGTTAATAAAACGTGAATTTGCACGCATAATTCGTCGCGTTGATAAGTAAATAGCAAACAAATAAAATTTACCTGGGGTTTCAGTTTTCCATCCACGATTCAGCGGTCTACTCGAATGTGTCCAGTTTTCAGATTTCGTAGAAAATGAAATATAACTTCTTATTTATGTAATGGACGGATATTCTTATTGTTTAATGGTGTTTTATAAAGTAAAATAACGATTTACCATTTCTACACGTAAATCGCAACTGCATGGATGTAGCGCAGCCATTATTTATGAGGTTTGTCTTCAGTTACAAAATGTACATTTATTGGATTACTAAGAACGACTATTGGACGACACGGCATAGAAACAACTTTCAGCCACTCAGGGTCAATTCATGTACGGAACTTTTCAGAATGCGGAAAATTTAAGCTCAATTGTGTAATTGAAAACACACCTACGATTACGTACGTTTACGTTCCGTTATCGAATGGTGGAACATAATAGACAGCTAGCTGTCAAAATGCAGGAATATAAAAATGCTTCCAACAATTGCTATTTAAATTCCCAAAGTCTTTATTACACACATGGATTCATTGCAATCATTACAAATAAATACAAGTCTTATTTATACATATTGCGGATTGATTACATGTCTGATTACAAAATTGCTTCATAACTTCACTTATTTTCTAAAGCCAGATACCACGCCTGGCAAGTTTCAGCGGCAATCTCACACAGAGCAGACAAAGCTTTTCCGGTTGCGTCGGTATCTGAAATAAAAAATTGGTTTATATAACATAGGCACAAAGATGAACGGCAGGTGGACCTAAATCCAGCAATAGGACCCATAATCAAAAATGTTTATTATTTGTAAAAAATCTAATTCTCCCAGGCAAAAAGTCGAAGGTAAGTATAAAAATAAAGGACATTCTAAAACGGTTTTTGAAAATATACTTGTGCCGAGATCTCCTGCTCCCAAAGAAATATATGTAAAGAAAAATATAGTAAACTATAATAATAATAATAATGCTGGACAATTCACACAGCATTATCTAGCCCCATGGTAAGCAGAGCTTGTGTTATGGGTACTAGATAACTGATATACATAATACAATATATTACATAGATAGATATTTTTTATTATACAAAGAAAACGACCAGAACACCCGGAACAAATATCTGCAGATCGTACACACAATTGTTCCGAGGCGGGAATCGAACGCGCAAGCTCCTGCGTAGCAGGCGGACCTTCGCCCACCGCGCCACATTGGTTGTCGGTGCGCGGGTTCAATTCCCGTCGAAGTAAAAAATGTGGAGATATTTAAATTCCCTTTAATATTATCGAATAGGTACGTAAATATTAAATAAGAGAACATACAAATAACTGGCGGTAAGCATAAGACCCACTATCTATCAACCACTAAATCAATTACGTATTACTATTAAATCTAGGTAAGGTACACACGTACACACTAAAAAAAAATATTCATAACTACTTAACTTTATTAATATTAATTTTATTCAATAGAGTTCTCAATTCTATATTGATTACCTGGGTAGGTATAATGTAATACCAGCCTATTCATTAGAAGTTATGAACCAACTTAAATCTTAGGTTGAATCAAAACCATAACTATGTTTTAGGGTGAAACTGGTATGAATGTGAAAACTTACCAACAATTCCTCTCTTGCCAAAAATTGAGCCATTGAAAGGAATTTGCTTTCTGTACGTTGCTTCCGTCAGGATGAAGCAAACCGAAGCCATGATAACGCAAAAATGAATGAGGAGACGCATGTTGTAATAACTGAAAAAAAAATACACTTTTAATTAAAATACTAAGTGGTTGACAATAAAATGTAGAGTGACAATGATAAAGTAGGTACCTAATGATGAAAACTTTCAGTTACAGCGGAATGAGTCACGTTGAATCGATGAGAGAGAGATACTAATTTTATAGATTTAACGCATCAATGTATAATATCATATTACATTTTTTAAGATCTAGTTGATGATTGTGATAAAACAGAAACAGATAAAATCTTACGTTTATGACAAGCGGACAAAGGCCGCCTTAGATAAGAGGGAGAAAACCCGGAACAAAAATTTCAGCAGATGTATGTACGAACATACAGTACAGGCGGAAATCGAATCTATATAATATCTTACTTAAATAATAATATAAAGATATTTGTGTACCATGGTTGGTCATATTTAAGACATTAGTACCCACGTTATATTCTGATTTGTTACCTGTACTAACAAAGTTGTCTTTACTATACTGTCCTCTCGACTGAAAGGAATTAACTGATACCACCATGTTTCTCGTTTTCCTTTTATATCGAAGGGTCTTGCTTGTGGTATACCGTTTTTAGCTGACTTTAACTCAATTAACTTATGAGAAAACGTTAATGACTTTGAGAGATTGTGTGATGAGATCTTAATAAGATCACGTTCCCTTATGACTTGAATCTGTCGGTGGCGGGGGAAATCTAATCTTTATTTTTGTGTTGTGAATTGGTTTTGTAAGGATGGGTGCTAAAATCGAGTAGGTACATGAACTATATTTGTTAATATAAAAAAAGTAGTAAAGTCAAAAATTCACTAGCGACTGCATCATAAATTTAAAACCATTAAATAAGGCTTAGTCTTGGGATCACATTCCAGTTTAAAAAAGAACAGGATGTCATAGCCTACCAAATGTTTGTTTTCTTTCAATAATAGAATTGACGGAACCAGAAAATGCCGATGATCCTTACATAATTGATCATTCCCCTGCGAACTTACATATTAAAGGGATGGGACCCTCCACATAAAAATAAAATTTTACCAATATACAAATTAATATCTTACCCCACGTAATGAAACTTAACTGTGCTAACCAGTGCGACTAGAAAATTCGATAATCCAAACTAATTGAACGCAAACAATGATGGGAAATTGACCAGCTGCTTTTATTCATGCACTAACAAAGTTATAATCCCTTAAGGCTATCCCCTATCAATATTGTGGTCGGTGTCCGGTAATCCAATAATTGAGAGGGTGGCCGGAGTGTCCTCATGTCTTGGTATAAATAGGCGTCGAAATCTCTTCTCGGCATCAGTTGACAGCTGCCAACGATAGAGTTACTAGCAAGAAAAAAATATCATCAGATATCAAAGGTATTACTTAAACTAAATGGCTTTTATGTCTTTTCTCCTCTTATTTTTAATAATCGTGACTGTCAGCGACCTTCTGATCTAACATTATCATTATGAATCACGTGTTTTTTCATGTTTTTTCTTATAAAGATTGCCACTAAAAATGCCACTCTGATCAAACTTATTTGACAAATACGTTTCAGATGTCCACCACTGTAATGAGGCTTATCAGCGTGTTGTGCATCGCCATCGTCATTCTGTCGCTCACCGGAGTCAGCGAGGCGAACTATAAGAACGCTCCTATGAATGGCATCATGTTTGGCAAGAGAGGACCTTTGGGTATGTTTCTTTTCGTTTCATCTAACCTAGCTATATAATAATTATAAACATATTTTCAAAAATCTTTCAGATTTTATCAATTATGTAGTAATGTTGGTAAAAAAGTTAGTGGAGGAATAGCTTCATTCCTAGCCAGGCCAGCTCAATAACTTAAGATTACAGTAGGCACTTATCAATAAAATGTCTTAGGTTTGGCAGATAGCCGATGAAAACGCTATGTTCTATTCATCTGAAGCATTAACATGGCAAACTGTTTGCATAATTATATCGCATTAGTAAATTTTTATAAAGGTAACCTTGAGCAAACATCGGGCTAGGGGTAGAAAAATTTACTTTCTTGGTAGGTTAATAAAAATCAATAAATAAATAATGCTGGATACTTAAAACCGCATTATCTAGCCCTACAGTAAGAAGAGCTTGTGTTATATGGGTACTAGGTAACTAATATCATTAATACATTACCTACATACATAGATAGATTGAATCAAATATAGTATAGAAGTGAACACCGGCAGTGACGATCGCATGGTATGAGCGCCATTGAATTATATTAATGTTAAACTAGTCGTTTGATTAAGTTTAAGTTACGCCGAAATCCTGTCAAACCACAAATCCCGAAAACTTTCAGTTCTCCAACTGAAAACTTCTCGTAACAGTGGACGAGGTAAATAACGGACTGATGGAAACTGTCCATCTGTTCAGGACAGAGTTCTTTACGATCCGCCTACAGAAATAAAATACAGAGACTAAAATCAATATTCTTCATTTCAGATTACGACTCCCGCGTAAAGACCTTCTCCTCTCTTTGTGAAATCGCCAACGAAGCCTGCCAAGCCTGGTTCCCACCTCAAGAAAGCAAATGAAGGAGTAAGCAAGTGAACAAAATTCTGGATATTATGCCGGCGACTAACTATCCGATATCTGATGACGACTGATTGAAATGTACCTAAACATGTATGATTTTGTAATATGAACTTATAGGACAAATAAAGCTTTTTGCTTGAACTACATTTTTATTTCTTTCTATGTGAATTCCCAAATTCCGGGGAGTTCTCAAAATTAGGTCAAATAAAAATTCAAGTGAAACGGAACGCGTTTGGCCTAGTTGTCAAATTATTTTATCATGGCAGCACAGCCTGCACCGTGGGAACTTTTGAAGAGAACTTTCGTTTTCTATTGTAAAGTTGTCACATTTTTTGCACAATTCTCACTAGATTCTTGTTAGACATTGCATCTATTTCCTTGTGAAACTTTGCATAATTCTTAGGAAGTGAAAGAAGTGACTTGTGTTTGTTATGATTGTTGATAACAATACTGATAACACTGAAGTGAAATGTCAATATGCAAGTGACACTTTTGCGCTGACGAAAAATTGCAAGTTCGAAGTTCTACCTTCTTCAAAATAAAATGTATTTCAAAAGTTCTGAACTCGTGGTAAAATAATTAAAGTGATATTAATTGTCATAAAAAGCTAATCATCAGAACACCATGACCACCAAGGAGTTATACACAAAGGTAAGTTTTTACCTGATTAAATCTGCCCTAAATTTACTTATAATGTTTATAATTTTGAATTTAGCATTACCCAATTCTGGTACTTTCATACCGCGGATGAAAAAGCCGTTTTGCCTCCATATTTCTCTACAATTTCTACAAAATATTTTCATTCATATAATCTCACTATCTAACCCACCAAGCATGAAATCATATCTGTACAACAAAGTACCTATTCATTAAAAAAAATCAACTAAGCGTTTACGTTACGCATTGATACTCACATTACCACCAATGTAGTAATCAGATGCATAACTGCCAGTTGATTAGCATAATTTGATAAATTGTTTATTTTGAATTAGATATTTTCAATGAAGCAGAAAATCTATCCCGGCTGATGAAATCCAATGAAAATTAATCGAAAATGGAATTGAAGAAAGATGTTAGTAGTACATAATTTGGATTTTTCTAAACCATTTCCATTTTATTACTGTATATCTACTTTGCTTATTAGTTATGTATAAAGTTATAAACTGACCTAATTTGTAGTAAGAAGGTGGTTGTAGGTAGACATCATCACCATCTAATCTAAGTAAGTACTTACCCTCATATATCTTGTTAAACAGGGTTTTAACAGATATTATGTTGAGACCCCATTTCTGTCCTTAAGCGATCTAAAAATTTAATCTTCACAATATTATGAGCGCATTCCATAGGCAAACATAGTAGGTAATTAATATAAATTATTAGCAATAGAGTGGTGCACCATTGAAGCCTATTACCAGAAGATATTATATCAGCCACATCAATAAACGCCTTCAAGAATAAACTCGACAACTGGTTACGAGACAAAAATAATAAACTAAAAAAAGTAACACAATATATAAATTCAGCACTTTGTGATATAGACACATCAGCTAGAAGCTGCTTGTCTATTAACAATAAATAAATTCAACACTGTGTGATATAGACACATCAGCTAGAAGCTGCTTGTCTATTAACAATAAATAAATTCAACACTGTGTGATATAGACACATCAGCTAGAAGCTGCTTGTCTATTAACAATAAATAAATTCAACACTATGTGATATAGACACATCAGCTAGAAGCTGCTTGTCTATTAACAATAAATAAATTCAACACTGTGTGATATAGACACATCAGCTAGAAGCTGCTTGTCTATTAACAATAAATAAATTCAACACTGTGTGATATAGACACATCAGCTAGAAGCTGCTTGTCTATTAACAATAAATAAATTCAACACTGTGTGATATAGACACATCAGCTAGAAGCTGCTTGTCTATTAACAATAAATAAATTCAAAACTGTGTGATATAGACACATCAGCTAGAAGCTGCTTGTCTATTAACAATAAATAAATAAATAAAACACCAACCGATTGTTTTTGCTGCAAATATTAATAAATATAATAAGTAGTACATTTTACAAGTCACACATAAATTTGTTGCTGTAATAAAAGTCCTTAGTTGGTATTAAAAATAGATTTGAAAATAAAATTAAACAAATTAGCAAACATTGGATTAATAACATTGACAAAAATTCAACTTCTTCCTAGATGGCACTGTCTGGATTGACGCAAATCTGCCAGTGTCCGTCTCATGATAGCATTGCAAGCTTTCTTTATGGGTAATCAAGTAACGGACCGAAGCTTTGTTTGTTGTTGCCGCGCCTTTCAAGTTGTAAAGAAGTCCTTTCATTTCTCGCCAGCACCCTACCCAAGCAAGATACAGTCCACTACAATTAGGCAGGAAATCACACTTGCATAGTTAAAATATAGAAATAATATTTACAATAAAGAAAAATATTTAATTAACTGTGAATCAACAAAATGTACCACAAAACTGCAAACAGAAACTAAGAAAAAACAGTGTAAAAATAACTAAAAGCTGCATGATGATTACATTAACTATACTATATATGACGGACGACCGATGTGGCGCGGTGGGCGAAGGTCCGCCTGCAACGCAGAAGGTTGCGGGTTCGATTCCCGCCTCGGAACAATTGTGTGTACGATCTGCAGATATTTGTTCTGGGTGTTCTGGTCGTTTTCTATGTATAATAAAAAAATATCTATCTATGTAATGTATTGTATTATGTATATCAGTTATCTAGTACCCATAACACAAGCTCTTACCATGGGGCTGGATAATGCTGTGTGCATTGTCCAGCATTATTTATTTATATATAAATAGCTCTAAAATCATTTAAAACGGGATATTTACCATGATTTGATTTTTGAGTTTTCCAATATTTCGGCACAGTTTCATGCGCCATGATCACGGAATAACAATAATAATAATATCAGTTATTCCGTGATCATGGCGCATGAAACTGTGCCGAAATATTGGAAAACTCAAAAATCAAATCATGGTAAATATCCCGTTTTAAATTACTTTAGTGTTGATAACCATGATAGTTTCAGAAGTTTTATTATAAATAGCTATAGAGAAATTAGATGTTCAACATTGTTTTAGCGATAGAGAAATTAGCTTCAATCATTTTAATAAAGTCATTTTGATTTGTAAAACCCAATCTTTGGAGTTATTGTATAGTTTACATTGTTACCTGATTACATCATAATCCATTAAGTTTATTATTCTGAATTTATCTTTACAATATTGTAATTTGATTCTAAATTTGTATATCATTATGTTTATATTAGCCGCGTGGTGATAGATATTTTGGATAATAAACAATATATCTTTATTAATTGTAGCCTATGTGTTATTCTGATAATAATATGTAAGCTATATTATTGTGAAGTTTTATTAATATCCATTCAGTAGGTTTTGGTTGAAAGAGCAACAAACAACCTGACAAACATTCGCGTTTATAATATTAGTAGGATATCTACATTATTTTGGCAAGTTGATTTGTAGGTATATATAACCGTAATTACCATAGAAGGAAAAATAGATAGAAATTAAGGAAGGGAAAGACTAAGAATCACTACATAGAAATAAATAAAGTCGCTTCTCGCTGTCTGTCTGTCCCTATGTATGCTTACATCTTTAAAACTACGTAACGGATTTTGATGCGGTTTTTTTTAAATAGATAGAGTGATTTAAGAGGAAGGTTTATAAAACACTTGACACATAGATTTCCACGCGGGCGAAGTCGCGGGGCGCAGCTCAAACTCAAACTCAAAATAATGTATTTTCTTTAGGCTTACAAAATCCTACTAATATTATAAACGCGAAAGTTTGTAAGTATGGATGGATGGATGTTTGTTACTCTTTCACGTAAAAACTACTGAATTGATTTTAATGAAACTTTACAGTAATATAGCTTATACGTCAGAATAACAGAAAGGCTACCATTTATAAAGATATATGGTATATTATCCAAAATATCTATCACCACGCGGGTAAAACCGCGGGGCGTAGCTAGTTAACTATATAAGTCTGATCAAGCAGGTAGTCGCTGTCATGTCGTATAATAAAGTTAAAGAGACCGCATTGGAAAGAGAAAAGTAAAGGTAATTGCCTCATTGCACGGACAAGAGCTGGGCCCTTAAATTTATAACAATCATCATCAGCCTATGTTAGTTCACTGCTGGATATAGGCCTCCCTAATGAACGCCATAGCGCCGTGTCTTCAGCTTGACGCATCCTCATTAGGGAAGGCGTATGTCATGTCCAGCAGCCAGCGCAACGACTAGAAATCCTCGACCACCCGAGGTCACTCCGCGAAGCCTGTGAAGATCCCAGGAGTATTCTGCGCTTCTGGACGGAGTTAGGCTGGTTAAACTAGTAAACACACCACGCACAAAGGACCAATCGGAGTCTAGGTGTGGAAATAGGAGTACACTTACCATAACCGTAACCATGTCCAGCAGTGAACTTACATAGGCTGATGATAATATTAAAAAAAAACATTCATACAGCCAACCACAGAGCCTCCTTTTTCCGAACTCTTTGGTAATAAGGTGTGGGCGTGGTAATAAAACGTCCAGTTTTATTTATATATTAATAAAAATCATCATTAATTAAAATTATATAAATCATGGCTCTGCCTGCTCAATTCTTGATCCAATTCTGAATTTGAATCTATACAAATACTTAAATATAATTGATATTATTATGTTGTTTATAATCAAACTATCTGCGCCCCGCGGCTTCGCCCGCGTGGAAATCTGTGTCAAATGGTTTATAAACCATCATTTAAATCACTCTAACTATTAAAAAAAAAAAACCGCATCAATATCCGTTGCGTAGTTTTAAAGATTTAAGCACACATAGGGATAGACAGACAGCTGGAAGCGACTTTGTTTATATACTATGTATGATAGTAGAAACTTAGAACAACAATTGAGCTAACTATGGACTGTTGCAAACAATCTACAGGTAGCTCAATTGATCCATAGCAATAACAGTCGGCACGCGTCCCCGCGACGCTCTGGCTGCATTGCCCCGCTGTATGGCAATGCTGATCGTTGCGCCAGCTTTCGGGTCAACCGTAACTTTCTTTGTTAATAAAGAAACCTTCGTGGATATAGAGGCTAATGATGATAATGTCAGATTAAAGCTGTGCGTCCACTGCATCGGAATCAACGTGTACGCAGCGCACACGCATCTAGTATCACAAAGAAGTCACAAATAATTTACTTACTTTACTTACTTACAAAAACGGATCATACAATACGGCTCTTTTCCTGTCATGCGGATTTCTATCTTCATGTCGATCTTGTCCGCTTGCGGGCCTGAAGCCTATAATTTCATGTGTTTTCTATCACGCGGGTCACACGCACCCGGAAATCGGACTAGAACCCGCACGCTGTCGATTATGCGTATGAAAGGAAATGTACTTTGGTTCTTTTATATACAATACAAAAATACTTTCTTGTACACCAGTTGCAGATAAAAGACATCACATGATACAAGTACAATGGGCGGCCTTATCGCTTAGAAGCGATCTCTTCCAGGAAACCTTTGGATGGAAAGAATTATGTGAATCTAAGAAAGGCAGGGGGTGTAACAAGGATAATAAAGTATATATTTATTTTTATATATATTTATTTTGGAACACCATCAGCTAGAATGTCTTTAGAGGTTAAATTACAACAGAGGCTAATAATAGGTATTCAATGATAGAAACGAAATAAGCTATTCATATGTGAACACTCACAACATTTTGACAAAGAATCAAGCTTCTTCTTTTCCAAGCAGGATCCTAAGGTTCTGGAATAAATAAATAAATAAATATAAATAATGCTGGACAATTCACACAGCATTATCTAGCCCCATGGTAAGCAGAGCTTGTGTTATGGGTACTAGATAACTGATATACATAATACAGTAAATTACATAGATAGATATTTTTTTTATTATACATAGAAAACGACCAGAACACCCGAAACAAATATCTGCAGATCGTACACACATTTGTTCCGAGGCGGGAATCGAACCCGCAACCTCCTGCGTCGCAAGCGGACCTTCGCCCACCGCGCCACATCGGTCGTCAACGGAATAAATCGCTCTTAGCGATATATTCCAGAACCTTTTGTGTATATGTATCTTTGTTTGTTTGTTCTGTATTGTTTTTTTTTCTGTGTTTGTTATGCATTAAAGCGTATTTGTATTGTATCTATGTAAGCAAAGTTAAGACAGCGATTGTCTGGTTGTCCCTGTACCAAAGTGATAGAAATAATATTTGAACGTGTACATACAAATAAAACATGCGAAGCCGCAGGCATAAACTACGAGTCGTCTATACTTATATTATAAAGAGGAAAGGTTTGATTTTTTGTTTGTTTGTTTGTAATGAATAGGCTCCGAATCTTCTGGACCGATTTGAAAAATTCTTTCACCGTTGGGGAGCTACACTTTACGCGGTGAACATAGGCTATATTATATTTTCAAAAAAATTAGGAATCCGTACTAAAACCTTGCGAAGCCGGGAAGGTCTGCTAGTTTCTAATAAAACTCCGCTGGCGGTACAACCTGAGGTTTCATCTAAGTCAAAAGACGTCTGAAGGTTTGAATATCGGAAACATTAAGTTAATATTAAAATTAGATTAACTATTCACGGCACAAGGCCCTGTGTGTTAATGTCAGCTTCGAGACCGGTTTTAAGATATTTAAAACGTTATTTAAGTTGGTTTAAGAATTGATAATAAATGTTACGTAAAATGCTGCTAAACAAGTATTAAATTCGCGGTCTTCTTAGGAAAATATTATGAAATTCTGTCGCCACCAGGCGTTGTTTGTGGGAGTTATCTGTACTTCTTCTATACTAATATTATAAAGAGGAACGATTTGTTTTTTGTTTGTTTGCATTGAATAGGCTCCGAACTACTAGACCGATTATAAAATACAATACAATACAATACAAAAATACTTTATTGTACACCAGATACAGAACATTATGAAAGATATTACATGTGACAAGTACAATGGGCGGCCTTATCGCTTAGAAGCGATCTCTTCCAGGCAACCTTTGGATGGAAAGAATTGTGTGAATTAAAGAAAGGCAGGGGGTGTACCAAGGATAGAGCTAGAATAAAAATGAACATAATATGAGTATTTAAAGATAAATAAGTATTAGATATATATATATATATATGTATAATATACTACTTAGTAATACTTAGTTAATAAATAAGTACCAATATTCACGATTCTGACAGGTAGAATTTCATTTCATTTCATTTATTCAGTTCCACCGTAGGTTGTATGTTACACTTGATGTCGGTCAGTTGTACATAAAAATAATATATCAATTTTATTATAAAACACACATTAATTTTGACATAGGAAACACCATAAGGGATTGTTTTAGAAAAAGCAGTCATACATGCCTTCTTTAAAAATTTGATATAACATTCATAGATAAGATATTTATCACAGTAAAATAATAATAAATTAGTTAGATTGAATTGAAATAAAAATACATGTCAAGATCATTTAATGCAGCTGTATAAGGGCATTGTCAAAAATAAACTAAAATAAACCTAGGTATCTAGCCTACAATAGAATACAATGAATAACAATTTAAATAAATATCAAGGAATGTCCTAATAAAGCTGCTGTATAGGGAATGCCCCTATACAGCAGCTTTATTAGGACAGTCCAATAAAATATAGATACGAGATAAAGAATCCCTTAACGCGAGCTTTAAAAACTGGTAAGGACACTGTTTTTCTGATGGATTCTGGTAGTGCATTCCACAACCTTATGGCCTGGATGGAGAAGGATTTGTCGTAGAAACTGGTTTTGTGAAAAAAAAGTCATCATCACAATAGTACATGCTGAAAATCAGCGTTGTGGGGCTACATTCAGCTGAGCATGAACCTGTTCTGATAGCGCAGGAGCACGGCACTGACCATCACACACGGCTGCATCTACTCAAAATTAATTAAGACGTGTCAATGTATAAATTATTAATTATATCCTTTTAAGTCGTGTGCTGTATTTGTTTACTATAGTTAGATACTTAAGGGCCCGGCGACCCTCGCTTGAAAAATCGCTCCGAATATCGCTGTCCCTGTTTAACCCTTGCGCCGTGCCCCATCCGTGCGCGATAGCAATATTAGCCGTTCAAAATTTGGTTTGTTCCGTAATACCAAAAATTACGTCTGAAAACTTTTTGTATTCTTCACAAAGTATTGTTATTCTGTAACTAGATTGTGCTGTCTATGTTTTAAACCAAATAAAACATCTACATACGTATGTATGTATCTATCTACGACCTCTGTGGCGCGTGGGGCTAAGGCCCGCCTGCGACGCACGAGGTTGTGGGTTCGATTCCCGCCTCGGGACAAATGTTTGCGTTCTGGTTGTAATTTTGCTCATATGTAGGCATCGATTAGGACTAAAACTTACTTCCTATTCCATAAATCATTTCCCATAGAATATAAATCAGGTCTTCCAGTCCAACCAACTAAACCGACCAACTGGTTGTGCAGAATGGAAGTCGATGAAGGGTTTTTATCCAATCGAACCAACTGGTTGATCATATATTTTATTTTGGGTAAACTTGTTCCAGTCGGACCAACCATACCTATCCTATGAATGTTTCCATAGAAGCGACGCGTGCGAAACATGTGAATACAAATTAATGAATCATAATTTCTAAGTGCTAAAGTTCAATTTTCCTTGCAGGGAGCCCGAATATGGGTGGAACATCAAGAAAAGGTGTGGGAGAGCGCCACCGTCACATCAGACTACCGCTCCGGGGTCCTCATTGTGAAGGTGGACCAGAGCGGGGAGGTCCGCCAGATAAAGGTATTGTTATACACTAATTTAGTCTTTTTATACTAGTTTTTCCTCATATCTAGGCTATAGCTCAAAGCAGAGAACCAAAGTTATCGACATAGCTCTAAGAATTAGCAAGCTGAAGTGACAGTGGACCGGCCATATATCACGAAGAACTGACAACCGCTGGGGTAAACGTGTTCTTAAGTAGAGACCGCGTTTCGGCAAACGTAGTGTAGGACGCCTTCAGGCCAGGTGGGATTCGACCTGCGAAAAACTGCGGGCAGATGCTGGATGCGATGGATTTTTTGATATTTCCTTTGTTCAACGTAATACCTAATAAGATAATATAGGTGGCGGCGCTAGTGTGCCTCGGGGTAACACCTAAGTTAAAGGCCTCTTAAGGGTCCGGCGACCCTCGCTTGCAAAAATCGCTCCGAATATCGCTGTCCCTGTTTAACCCTTGCGCCGCGCCACATGCGTGCGTGATAGCAATATTAGCTGTTCAAAATTTGGTTTGTTCCGTAATACCAAAAATTATGACTGAAAACTTTTTGTATTCTTCACAAAGTATTGTTATTCTGTAACTAGACAATATAAGCTATTTTCCTTAATAAATAACACGTAAGATATTGATGTTTTTAATACGAAACAAATAGCAAGAAAACATGTCCATTTTCGCATAAAAATGTGCAATATGTGATTGGCTTTCATTTCATTTTAGGTAAGTATTTTGAAAAAAAAAAAACTATTTGTGAACCTGGATAAATACTATTTTAATAATGCAATATTATAGTGGAAATATGCTTGAATTAGAAATAATTTTGGTATTACGTTTGTATGAAGAATTCGTCCCTCCGGAGGCCTCTTAATAAATTTTACTAAGAGTAGACATGTAAGTCCAGTAACAAAACTCTGCCTCAGCATGAGTTGGATGACTAGCATGCTAGCAATTAGCAACCAACGCTGGTCTTCCGGCAAAGCAACTTGGCGTTACTATAAATAATAATAAATAAATAATACTGGACAATCCACTATTTATTATGTATTTTGTATTCGACAGATAAAAGATGAGAAGCAAATGCCCCATCTCCGCAATCCATCGCTGCTCATCGGACAGAACGATCTGACCTCTCTTTCCTACCTCCACGAGCCGGCGGTACTGCATAATCTTAAAGTCAGGTAAGACATAACATAATATAACATTGTCTTAATTCATCATCATCGTCATCATCATCATCAGCCTATAGCAGTCCACTGCTGGACATAGGCCTCCCCCAATGAGCGCCATAGCGCCCTGTCTTCAGCTTGCCGCATCCAGCATCTACCTGCAGTCTTTCGCAGGTCGTCATCCCACCTGGTCGGAGGGCGTCCTACACTACGTTTACCGAGTCACTCTTGTCTTAATTACTATGTACATTGTATAAAACAAAGTCGACAGACAGCGGGAAGCTACTTCATCATACATAGGGACAGCCCTATGTATGCTTAGATCTTTGAAACTACGCAACAGATTTTGATGCAATTTTTTAAAGTAGATTCGAGTGATTTAAGAGGAAGGTTTATAAACCATTTGACACCAGGGTTGGAAAAAAAAACAGTATTTTTATATTTTATAAAACAAACAGTTCAAAATGTTTAAAACAAGTGTTTTCTTTTGTTTTTTTTACTTATCAATTTCAAATCAATTATAGCGAATAATAAAATAATCCATTTCTAAACTATTTCCTAATTCACATTAGTAAAAATTAACAAAACGATAAATATTTACTTTTGTTGCATATCTCAGTACCTCTAATCTAATTATTAAAAATTATTATTATTATTAATCAATACAAAACACTTTACATACACCTTGTATGTAGTGTTGTAGGTAGGTAGAGAACTAGAGAGAGAGCGGGGAATAGGTACCGTACCCACTAATCCAGTGAATTACTTTCTTTCGACGGCCGACATAGGGACTTTCCCTGCGGGACTTTACTGGCGGGGAGTTACCTATGCAGTACCAGCATTGCAAATGAATGTGTATAAATACCACAGACAGGCTGTGGTATTTATACACATTCATTTGCAATTAAAGGTAGTTTTAAACCCTGTTTTTTTCTTAATATAAAACATAGTTTTATTTCAAACTGTTTTAAACACTGTTTTAAACACGTGTTTTAAAACAACTTGTTTTAATCATGCCAACCCTGTTTGACACATAGATTTCCACGTGGGCGAAGTCGCGGGGTGCAGCTAGTTGACTATAAGAGAAAAAGATACCTATCTATCCTAATCAGCGAGCTGGATCCCACTGATGGGCAAAGGCGCTCTCTTCGTACATTACAAAAAAATACAAAAAATCTTTATTAAAAACAAAAACTTATATATATATATATAGTATAGGGTATAATTGTGGGCTAACTACCGCAAAAGTTAAGAAACTGTTTAGCGGACATTGCGTTTTAATCCTGTCTAGACAATCCCATAGCTAACCTAAATTCACTCACACACAATGCTGCACAATGCTGAGTGAAGGCCATATTTGCCATGAACACTGCTACGCACAATAATTAGTAATATATGTAGGTAGTAATAATTTGCGTAGGTAGTTTAAGTTTGTTGTGTATAGTAGTTTTAAGGTAAATAAAATTTTTTTTTTTTTTTTTCTTTCACTCTGTTGCCGCGTCTTTATATTCGGAATTTACATTATTTATCAATTAGAGATCCTTCCTTCAATAAATATTGCTTACAATTATGAAACTCGACGCCAAGAGAGTGAGTTTTAGTTATTTGTCTCGTGGTTTGTTTACAAACATTGTACATCGATATAAGATATATAGATAGAAAATAATTTATTATACCACACAAAACAGAAAACAATACAGGAATAAACAATAGAATAAAGGAAGTATAAAGGGCGGCCTCATCGCTGAGAGCGATCTCTTCCAGGCAACCTTTGGATGGACTGGACATGAAGGAACAAAATAGACGGTGGCAATTAATTAATGTATAGATGAAAAAAGAAACAAATACCACCTACACTACATACCATAATACCTACCTACAATTTACAAACATTAGAGTTGAGTTTTAGTTATTTGTCTCGTGATTTGTTTACAAACATTATACATCTTGATCATGACGACCGATGTGGCGCGGTGGGCGAAGGTCCGCCTGCGACGCAGGAGGTTACGGGTTCGATTCCCGCCTCGGAACAATTGTGTGTACGATCTGCAGATATTTGTTCCGGGTGTTCTGGTCGTTTTCTATGTATAATAAAAAATATCTATCTATGTAATGTATTGTATTATGTATATCAGTTATCTAGTACCCATAACACAAGCTCTGCTTACCATGGGGCTAGATAATGCTGTGTGAATTGTCCAGCATTATTATTTATTTATTATTACAATTTACAAACATTAAAGTTGAGTTCATCAGGTGGTCATCAACATTCGACTCAACGTTGTCTACGTTGTTGAATGCGGGCAGGAATCGAACTAGAGTTCTTTCTTCCGGTTTCTACGTCGAGGAAAGCTTTCCTCAAGTCATGTGCTGTCGCTATGAGAGCCTTGCAGGCTTCTCAAGAGCTGTTCATTAGCCTGTTTGCTGTTCTGATCATCCTGGGTGATGGCTTCGGGCGACTCTAGGAGTTCCCGGGGCAGAGGTCGCCACGGAGTTTTTGCATCCGGGGGTCTCGTGTGTTGAGGAGCGAGTCCGTTGAGGTGTACGTGGCGAGAGTTGTCCGCACGATCGTGCATTCTGCGCGCCAGCTGGACCACTTAGAGTTGAGTTTTAGTTATTTGTCTCGTGATTTGTTTACAAACATTATACATCTATATAGAGTTGGTTATAATAGAGCAGGTAAACCCACCCACACACTCTTGTTGACAAAACCCATAAAGGTCACCGTTTTATATCTCTCAGAGTATTATTCCATTGATCTGCAATGTAAATTGAACTCAAATTACATTCAAGTCAAGGTTAGGTTACTCTTTGATCTTTTGTTGTTGATCAATTTAATTAATCAATATGTGTAAGTCATGGTACCGTTAACAGTTTGACTGCGGTTTTTTTTCGACGACTGCGATCTTTTTTTTTTACCTAAAAAATTCGTGCTGCCGCTCTACACAGAGGTTGTGTGCGCCGCACATGCGTTTCGTTCGAAAAATATTACAGCTCTGCTGAGTCACAAAGATCTGTATTTTCTTAGCCGCTGCGCTAGTGTGGATTTTCGCAGATTAGTCACTTGTAGAAAACTCATACCGTGCGTTTTCAGCACTCAAAGTGTTAACTTCTTTCTTAACGGCGGCGCCGCCGCTTGCATCTGGTACCTTTAGGCTCTGCTAACTTTGGGGCTAGATGATGTCCTGTATCCATTCTCCATGTCGCGAAAAACCGACACCTGCTGCTGGGGTAATTAAGTTCTTGAGTGGTGACCGCCGCAAACGTAGTGTTGGACGCCCTCCGACCAGGTGGGATGACGACCTGCGAAGGACTGCAGGCAGATGCTGGATTCGGCAAGCTGAAGACAGGGCGCTGTGGCGCTTATTAGGGGAGGCTAATATCCAGCATTGGAATACGCTGATGATGATTTTGTGTCTGATGAAAAATCCAGCATTATTAGGTTAAAGATATTTATTTACTTCTCAAAATATTTATAACTTGCGGACCTTCCCGGCTTCGCACGGTTTTAGTACGGATACCCAACTTTTTTGAAAATACAATAGCGTATGTTAACCGGGGAAAATGTAGCTTCCTAACTGTGAAAGAATTTTTCAAATGGGTCCAGTAGTTTCGGAGCCTATTCATTACAAACAAAGAAAAAATCAAACATTTCCTCTTTATAATATCAGTAATCACTGAAGAAAAACAAAATTTACATTTGATTTGATCTGAATTATTGAAAAAATATAGAGCCGCGGTCTCAATTTCATCAAGCTTATTAGTTATTTTGTTCTTATCCACCGGAAATTACTCATGACAGAAGTAAATTTTATCTGTTCCATGGGTAAAATAGTGAGTAATACCTATTTAATACCTCATCTACTGACGTTATTAGAATAGAATAGAAAACTTTTATTAGCACACACAAAAACGACAAACGTACATTAAAAAAACACATTAAGCTAAATAAGATATAACACTAAAACTAAAAACTAAAATATAAATAATAGAAAATAAGTATAAAACTAATACTAAAACTAAAAGATAAACAATAGAAAATAAGTAAAAATAACATAGCCTGTCCTCAGTGCGCGCTAATTAGGTCCAGCCTCGGCTTAATGTCGCTACCGCCCGAGGACTGTAACGACACTGGTTTTCAGGCTGAACCTATGGATGACGTCACATTACAAGTCTGTGGTTAACAACAGACAGACAACGTTATTCTTACATATTCTATTTTGCGATGGATAGAAATCGGCAGCTTTTTTTAACTAAAGCAGTTTTTTTATTATATATAGAAAACGGCCAGAACACTCGGGACAAATATCTGTAGATGGTACAAATATAAGTCCCAAGGCGGGAATCAAACTCGCAACCTCCTGTCTCGCAGGCGGTCCTTTGTCCACCGCACCACAGAGTTCGTCTAGTTTATGCTGGCTGTTAAAGTGCGTTTGTGTTACATATTACTCACCCTAATATATGCTAAAAAATCTTTTTGCATAGATAGTTTTAATTAATCACTACATAGTATAAAAACAAAGTCGCTTCGCGCTGTCTGTCTGTCCGTATATATGCTTAGATCATTAAAACTACGCAACGGATTTTGATGCGATTTTTTTTAATAGATAGAGTGATTCAAGAGGATGTTTATGAACTATTTGACACATAGATTTCAATGCTGGCGAAGCCGCGGGGCGCATTTAGTATGTAATAAATTAAAACTTCGTATACAAAAAGATTTTTCTAAATATTGGTCTCAACAAAACCGCTTCATGACGTCACAGCATTGAAACACACTAAACACTTGATTAAACAAAAACCAGATTTGCATAACAACTTAATATTGACCTTTAGCCCCGTTAGAATAAAGCTGTTGTTGGTATAAAAACTTAATTAAATTTTTATGTTTGATTTAGTTTTTAAATAAGGCAGAGAAATTAAAATGACCTTCGTGGTGCGATTTTTTTAAATAATTTTACTAGCTGCGCCCCGCGGCTTCGCCCGCGTGGAAATCTATGTGTTAAATGGTTTACAAACCTTCCTCTTGAATCATTCTATCTATTGCTGAAAACTGCATTAAAGTATGTTAAGTAGTTACAAAGATCTAAGCGAACAGACAGCGGAAGCAACTTCATGTTATACATAGGTACTATGTAAAGATATGTTATATGATTATTATTTGTTTCAGATTTTGCGACCGGAATGCCATCTATACGTATTGCGGCATTGTACTAGTCGCCATCAATCCATATAGCGACCTGCCTATCTATGGTAAGATATTATAGGCTCAAAAATGAAAAAAAAAAATCTCCCCAATTTCACTAAATTTCTAAGAAATTAAATAATATCCCGATTCGATTTCGGCGGGATTTGAATCCGCGATATTCTGCTCCGTACGGACATCCGTCAGATATGTACAAACCCTATCTAATTAAGCCAATTAATTCATTAAATCTGTCTCCATGTATAATATTCTGTGTCCTATAAAATACTTACCATCTCCATCTTTCCTCAAAAAACTTCTACATTCATGCTGTTCCATGCTTCTTCAGACTTCTTCTTCCTCTGTGGCGCGGTGGGGGAAGGTCCGCCTGCGACGCAGGAGGTTGTGGGCGGGAATCTATCCCGCCTTGTGTACGATCAATACAACTGTGTGTACCATCTGCAGATATTTGTACCAGGCGTTCTGGTCGTTTTCTGTCTATAATAAAAATAGATTTCTATGTATGTATTGTATTATGTATATCAGTCATCTAGTACCCATAACACAACCTCTGCTTAGCTTGGGGTTAGATGATGCTGTTTTGATTGTCCAGCATTACTTTTTTATTTATTATAAGCACATACAAATAAATAAAAAACAAGATAATAGAAACAGAAGGCTATCAAAAGCATAAATTACGTCAACCTAGTCATTATCCATTGATTTAGATAAGAACTTATTTAGATTATGTAATTCTTCATTGTACACAAAAAAACTTAAAAATAACTTAACAAAAAAAGATATGTACATAGGCGAGCTTAACCCTAACAAAGAGTTTTCTTCCAGCAAACCTTAGGTTTATAGGAGAGGCGATGGAACAGATAGAGGTAGATTACTTATTTATTAATTTAATTATTCTTCTTCAGGAGATGAAACCATCATGGCGTACCGCGGTCAGGCGATGGGAGATCTGGACCCCCACATCTTCGCGGTCTCGGAGGAAGCTTTCACAAAAATGGAGAGGGAGAAGAGAGATCAGAGTATTATAGGTAAGAGATTAATAGAAAAAAAGAAATAAATTTTATTTTTAACGACAACCAATCACACAGACAAGAACTTAAAACTATAATTATAAGAGTACATAAGGTATTAATCATTAACAACAGTACAATAGAAGAGAGATCAGAGTATTATAGGTAAGAGTTTAATCATTAGCAACAATACGATAGAAGAGAGCTCAGAGTATTATAGGTAAGAGTTTAATCATTAGCAACAGTACAATAGAAGAGAGATCAGAGTATTATAGGTAAGAGTTTAATCACTAGCAACAGTACGATAGAAGAGAGATCAGAGTATTATAGGTAAGAGTTTAATCATTAGCAACAGTACAATAGAAGAGAGATCAAAGTATTATAGGTAAGAGTTTAATCATTAGCAACAGTACAATAAAAGAGAGATCAGAGTATTATAGGTAAGAGTTTAATCATTAGCAACAGTACAATAGAAAAGAGATCAGAGTATTATAGGTAAGAGTTTAATCATTAGCAACAATACGATACAAGAGAGCTCAGAGTATTATAGGTAAGAGTTTAATCATTAGCAACAGTACAATAGAAGAGAGATCAGATTATTATAGGTAAGAGTTTAATCATTAGCAACAGTACAATAGAAGAGAGATCAGAGTATTATAGGTAAGAGTTTAATCACTAGCAACAGTACGATAGAAGAGAGATCAGAGTATTATAGGTAAGAGTTTAATCATTAGCAACAGTACAATAGAAGAGAGATCAAAGTATTATAGGTAAGAGTTTAATCATTAGCAACAGTACAATAAAAGAGAGATCAGAGTATTATAGGTAAGAGTTTAATCATTAGCAACAGTACAATAGAAAAGAGATCAGAGTATTATAGGTAAGAGTTTAATCATTAGCAACAATACGATACAAGAGAGCTCAGAGTATTATAGGTAAGAGTTTAATCATTAGCAACAGTACAATAGAAGAGAGATCAGATTATTATAGGTAAGAGTTTAATCATTAGCAACAGTACAATAGAAGAGAGATCAGAGTATTATAGGTAAGAGTTTAATCACTAGCAACAGTACGATAGAAGAGAGATCAGAGTATTATAGGTAAGAGTTTAATCATTAGCAACAGTACAATAGAAGAGAGATCAAAGTATTATAGGTAAGAGTTTAATCATTAGCAACAGTACAATAAAAGAGAGATCAGAGTATTATAGGTAAGAGTTTAATCATTAGCAACAGTACAATAGAAAAGAGATCAGAGTATTATAGGTAAGAGTTTAATCATTAGCAACAATACGATACAAGAGAGCTCAGAGTATTATAGGTAAGAGTTTAATCATTAGCAACAGTACAATAGAAGAGAGATCAGATTATTATAGGTAAGAGTTTAATCATGAGCAACAGCACATGCTGAGCCGTGGCGGAAAAACAAAACTCCAAGTAAGTTGCAAAAATTATCAATAAATAAATTAAAAAAAAAAGTCATACATATCCTTTGTAAAAAGGCTTATTACTCGTACAAAATATCAGGTTATCTAGCTAGACTTACAGCTAGACGATAAAAAAGCTTATTACTCGTACAAAATATCAGATTATCTAGCTAGACCTACAGCTAGACGATAAAAAAGCTTATTACTCGTACAAAATATCAGATTATCTAGCTAGACCTACAGCTAGACGATAAAAAAGCTTATTACTCGTACAAAATATCAGATTATCTAGCTGGACCTACAGCTAGACGATAAAAAAACTTATTACTCGTACAAAATATCAGATTATCTAGCTAGACCTACAGTTAGACGATAAAAAAGCTTATTACTCGTACAAAATATCAGATTATCTAGCTAGACCTACAGCTAGACGATAAAAAAGCTTATTACTCGTACAAAATATCAGATTATCTAGCTGGACATACAGCTAGACGATAAAAAAGCTTATTACTCGTACAAAATATCAGATTATCTAGCTAGACCTACAGCTAGACGATAAAAAAGCTTATTACTCGTACAAAATATCAGATTATCTAGCTAGACCTACAGCTAGACGATAAAAAAGCTTATTACTCGTACAAAATATCAGATTATCTAGCTGGACCTACAGCTAGACGATAAAAAAACGTATTACTCGTACAAAATATCAGATTATCTAGCTAGACCTACAGCTAGACGATAAAAAAGCTTATTACTCGTACAAAATATCAGATTATCTAGCTAGACCTACAGCTAGACGATAAAAAAGCTTATTACTCGTACAAAATATCAGATTATCTAGCTGGACCTACAGCTAGACGATAAAAAAACGTATTACTCGTACAAAATATCAGATTATCTAGCTAGACCTACAGCTAGACGATAAAAAAGCTTATTACTCGTACAAAATATCAGATTATCTAGCTGGACATACAGCTAGACGATAAAAAAGCTTGGGACGAGTTTCTAAAACTAACAATCTAACAAGGTAAAGGTTTCTTGTTCGCTTCTTTACTTTACAATAAAGAGATTGGAAGTGAACGAAAAATCAAAGTGATCAATTTATTTCACTATGAAATTAATTTATCACTTTGATTTTTCATAGTCTTACTTGTGGAATTTGAGGCTTGTGACTTGTCCAAGAGACATGTAAGGTGTAAAGAATATAAAGCGCTTTGATGTTTGATGTTGCAAAGTTGCTGCGTAAGAATCGACCCCTCTTGCAACCGGTGAAATTGGACCTAAGTTCAGCTTGATAGAGTTCAAATTCGTAAAACATATTGTGTGATATGATAGCACTTAATATTACCAATTAATAGAACCACCGTTAAGTCGGTGAAAAGCGCTGAACTCGCTTTAAGCGCTTTACTTTCCTTTGACGACCGATGTGGCGCGGTGGACGAAGGTCCGCCTGTGACGCAGGAGGTTGCGGGTTCGATTCCCGCCTCGGAACAATTGTGTGCACGATCTGCAGATATTTGTTCCGGGTGTTCTGGTCGTTTTCTATGTATAATAAAAAATATCTATCTATGTAATGTATTGTATTATGTATATCAGTTATCTAGTACCCATAACACAAGCTCTGCTTACCATGGGGCTAGATAATGCTTTGTGAACTGTCCAGCATTATTTATTTTAAAAATGTAATCTTTATACGATTAATCATCTTTCACAGTGAGCGGTGAATCAGGCGCCGGTAAAACTGTCTCAGCAAAATACGCGATGCGTTATTTCGCAGCTGTGAGTGGGAGCGCCACTGAGACTCAAGTCGAGAGGAAAGTACTGGCTTCGAGTCCTATCATGGAGGTTAGTGTAGCCTAGCCAACACTTCACTACATCAATCACTCCCTATCTTCAAAAAACTGCTGCATCAGCATTATTTATCCATATGAAATATTGATAGCCTTATCTTATGTCTATGTAAGTTTATTATAATGTTTGTAATGTAGGTATTTAGTGTATTTGTTACCAATTATTTATTAAAGTGCCACCGTCTATATTGTTCGTTCATGTCCAGTCCATCCCAAGGTTGCCTGGAAGAGATCGCTCTCAGCGATAAGGCCGCCCTTTATACCTTTATTCTAAGTTTTTATCTCTGTATTATTTTCTGTTTTGTGTGGTGTAATAAAGTGTTATCTATCTATCTATACTATAAAACAAAGTTGCTTCCCGCTGTCTGTCTGTCCCTATGTATGCTTAGATCTTTTAAACTACGCAATGGATCTTGATTTTTTTTTAATAGATATAATGATTCAAGGGGAAGGTTTGTAAATTATTTGACACATAGATTTCCACGCAGGTGAAGCCGCGGGTCGCAGCTAGTTAATCATAAAGTCGTAGTCTATTATTTTGTTCTAACATTTATAGTTTTCGCAGCGCACGTGATGTAAGGAATGTTTTAGGTCATTTTATTACACCTTGGTAAGGATCCCTAACTTTTTTGAAAATATTATAATTTAGCCTATGTTCACCGGGGATAGTGTAGCTTCCCAACGGTGAATTCAAATCGGTCCCGTACTTTCGGAGCCTATTCATTACAAACAAACAAACGAAAAAGAAAACATTGCCTCTTTATAATATTAGTATAGAACAGAATAAAATTTGTTTATTTCATGGCATCACAGGACAAGTACAAAGTAACTTAACTATTACCTTACTTACTTAACACTTTGACTGCGATTTTTTTTCGACGACTGGGATCTTTTTTTTAACCTAAAAAATTCGTGCTGCCGCTCTACACAGCGGTTGTGTTGCGCCGCACATGCGTTTCGTTCGAAAAATATTACGGCTATGCTGAGTCATACAGATCTGTATTTTCTCAGCCGCTGCGCTAGTGTGGATTTACGCATATTAGTCACTTGTAGAAAACACATACCGTGTGATTTCAGCAGTCAAAGTGTTAACCCTTATAGACAGAAGATAGATAGAATAAGTTTATTTGTAACTGAAAACACAAAAATATAAAACAAACATGATTATAAAAAATAAAGGACAGAACAGATTTTTGTAATTGAGTCATAAAACGGACTCTATCTCAGCATGAGTTAGTTGTAAGCATGTTACAAAAAACGCTGGTCTTCCGATAGAGCCGTTTGGTGACGTCACGGAAGATAACACAAGACAATATATAACAAAAAATAAAAGACAATTATGATAAATAAGCTGCGTCTTCTGTCATTAAGCTGCGTCTTCTGTGACTAAGCTGCGTCTATTGTGACTAAGCTTCGTCTTTTGTGACTAAACAGCATCTTTTGTGACTAAGCAGCGTCTTCTGTAAATCAACAGAGCGTCTTCTGTGACTAAGCTGCGTCTTCTGTAAATAAACAGAGCGTCTTCTGTGACTAAGCTGCGTCTTCTGTAAATAAACAGAGCGTCTTCTGTGACTAAGCTGCGTCTTCTGTAAATAAACAGAGCGTCTTCTGTGACTAAGCTGCGTCTTCTGTAAATAAACAGAGCGTCTTCTGTGACTAAGCTGCGTCTTTTGTAAATAAACAGAGCGTCTTCTGTGACTAAGCTGCGTCTTCTGTAAATAAACAGAACGATTTTTTTTTAAATAACCGATAACAATAAATAAACCGACCGATTTAAATTTTTTATATTTTTTATTCACAGGCAATCGGCAACGCAAAAACAACGCGAAACGACAACTCATCGCGTTTCGGGAAGTTCATCGAAATCCATTTCGACAGCCAATACAGGATATGCGGCGCGTCCATGCGAACCTACCTACTTGAGAAGTCAAGGGTCGTGTACCAAAGTGGGGGGGAGAGGAATTACCATATGTTCTATCAGCTGTGCTCAGCTGCGACCCATATGCCTGAGTTGAGGCTGGGTAAGTTGAAACTGTGTCTTTTGTGACTAAGCAGCGTCTTATGTGACTATGCAGCGTCTTTTTTAAATAAATAGAGCGTCTTCTGTGACTAAGCTGCGTCTTTTGTAAGTAAGCAGCGTCTTTTGTAATTAAGCAGCGTCTTTTGCAGTTAATAAATTCGTTATAAATGTTTATAATTTAGAATTTTACTGAATACTCCTATTTTTTATTCGAAATGACTTTTATTTGAAATGACTTAGTGAAAATTGACGAATTCATTATGAATATGAACTCAAGTTTGCTTTAACTCCAACTATTGCTAAAACAACACTTCTCGCAGCTTTAACGTCGTATTTTAGGCGAAAAAGACTTTTCGTTTCCTTAGTAACAAACTGACGTCTTCAAACTTAGTGACAATTATTTTTAGTAACACCAAATAAAATATAGCAAAATTCGAAACACCAAAAACTATTTTATCTATCACGTTACAGACAGACGTCTGCTTCAACAATGTCACTGTCTTCCGTTACTAAAACAACGTCATCCGTTACTAAAACAACGTCATCCGTTACTAAAACTACTGTCTTCTGTTACTAAAAACTACCGTCTTCCGTTACTAAAACTACTGTCTTCCGTTACTAAAACTACCGTCATCCGTTACTAAAACGACCGTCTTCCGTTACTAATACTACGTTCCGTTACAGATCACCAAGACTCGTTCCATTATCTGAACCAGGGTGGCAGTCCGATAATAGACGGGGTTGATGATCTCAAGGCCTTCAACGAGACAAGAGCAGCTCTTACCACACTCGGTAATTGTTAATCCATCTTATTTAAACTGGTTTAGGACATCTGTGCTGGAAAATATACAGGATGTTCACAGTTGGGAAGCTACACTATGTGATCATACATTATGTCATGTCTAAGTGCTTATTTTGTAAGCCTAAAGAAATAAATGATATTGAGTTTGAGTTTTATCTATAATATATTTCTGACGTATTATATTTTCTGTTCACAGGCGTAACAGAATCAGAACAACAGAACATGTTCGCGATATTAGCTGCCATTCTCCACCTTGGCAACATAGATTTAACAGCTGACAGCAACGAAGCGGCCGATGACGGGGAAAATGCATATATCAATGTGAGAACTAAGTCTAGGCTAAGTTATCTTAAGGGCAGCTGTCGATACATTAGTTGTATTAAAATTTCTATAAGTAAATTTTTTTAGCATTTTATTCTGATGAAAATATTGTAATTTTAAGTATTACTTTATATAAATTATATAAATATAAATAATGCTGGACAATTCACACATCATTATCTAGCCCCATGGTAAGCAGAGCTTGTGTTATGGGTACTAGATAACTGATATACATAATACAATACATTACATAGATAGATATTTTTTATTATACATAGAAAACGACCAGAACACCCGGAACAAATATCTGCAGATCGTACACACAATTGTTCCGAGACGGGAATCGAACCCGCAACCTCCTGCGTCGCAAGCGGACCTTCGCCCACCGCGCCACATTGGTCGTCGCATATTATTTCTAAATGCAACGAATTGTTAAATTTAAAATTTAACCTTTACTCGCGCATAAAAACATACATAAGTACTCGCGTGGCGTGCTTTCCACCCCAATTTTAGAATTAGAAAAAAACTACCTAATACATACAAAATCAGACTATTATTTATGATAAGGATTTAAAAATTAGCGTTGTAAATTCGAAACTCCAATAACTAGAGACGATCAAAAAGTCGCTGGGGTGTTAAACACCCCACGCGAGTAATTAAGGGTTAAGTTATGAATTTTTAGAATTATTTTATCCGTGGTTCTTCATGCAATAAATGAAAATTTCATTTAATTTCTTGTTGCTTAATATCGTACGGTTAAACTACATAATTTAATAAACTTTGTGTTCTTCTCAGCCCAACGACAAACATTTAGCAGCCGTTTGCGAGCTGCTCGGAGTTTCCTCAGCTGAGTTACGACGTTGGCTGACACATAGACGAATACAGGTATATATTATACTTTCTTCCCTAATAATTTCATTTATTGCAAGAAATTATGGTCTTTAATACAATGCCTTAAACATTATTAGAATTATGTAGTGTCACGTATACTACACCAATAATAATAATAATAATTATCCAGAAGGCGGTACTCTTGGACTCGGCACGTATCGTCAGGAAGTTCCTTTCTCTGCAGCCCTAGTCACCGGCCGCTTGAGCCTAGCTTCGCGGTCGGTGATCTACCGTTTTGATATATTTTTTACTGTAGAATAGTTTTATACAATTTTATTGTATTTTCTATAGTAAAAAATGTATTTTATACGAGAATTTTAATAAATGAGTGTATAATAATTAAACCGAGAAGATAAAAATCTTAAGTCAAAATAATAATAATAATGCTGGACAACTCACACAGCATTATCTAGCCCCATGGTAAGCAGAGCTTGTGTTATGGGTACTAGATAACTGATATACATAATACAATACATACATAGATAGATATTTTTTATTATACATACATAGAAAACGACCAGAACACCCGGAACAAATATCTGCAGATCGTACACACATTTGTTCTGAGGCGGGAATCGAACCCGCAACCTTCTGCGTTGCAGGCGGACCTTCGCCCACCGCGCCACATCGGTCGTCTCAATACACATTGGCATGCAAGCATTTCTAAAATAAGGTTCCTATAATTTTTAATTGATTTTAATTAATAATAGTTTAATATATATCCACATATATAATCCACTTCTTTACTTAACGTTGTCGTCTGACAATTGGGCTGGTGGTTTGGATCTTAGTCTTTTGAGCATCTGTGGGCTTCCATTCCGTAATGGCTGTAGTAGTCCATCTTCCGTCTTTTCGTCTAAGTTTCCTGCCCATTCTCATTTTAGACTTCTGATCCAAATGCCTCGTATTTCTATGTTGGGTATTTGATCTAGAAGGTATATATGTAGATCACGGAGACTGTAGACATAGGTGAAAAAAAAAACTATTTACAAAGAAAATGTCGAACGCGTAAAAGATGTAGACCAGCGGACGTGCGCGCGCGCTGTGTCTAAAAAAGCTGCTATCAGGCATGTGCCTACGTGCGGCGTCCGGGCGAGGCGGCCATATCTCGCGAAGAACCGACGGCCGCTGGGGTAACGTGTTCTTGAGTGGAGGCCACGACTCGGTAAACGTAGTGTAGGACGCCCTCCGACCAAGTGGGATGACGACCTGCGAAAAACTGCAGGTAGATGCTGGATGCGGCAAGCTGAAGGAAAACAGGGCGCTATGGCGCTCATTGGGGGAGGCCTATGTCCAGCAGTGGACTGCTATAGGCTGATGATGATGATGAAAAGCAAACAAAGGAAACTGACGCTAATCTTACAGGTACCTAATCCTACGTGTAGGCTATGCGTCGCTTACAAGGTAGATACCGAACATGGTGACATGATGTCAACATTGGTGACATGATTTTTATTTTGCTAGAACAGAGACGAATAGTATAAATTATTACATACTCGTGTAAATTAACATAGAAACTGACAAAATCGGTCTCCACTCAGCATAGGCTATTGTTGAGCAGATCATACCATAGCGCTTCCATGGAGACCATGATTGACGCCTGATGCCTTCCAGTTTTTCAAGTTTTAGAGCTACACATATGCAAATTTTGCCCGATCTGTATAGCTTTCGCATTTATAATATAAGTGTGATCAAACCATTCTCTTTTTCAGTCCGCCCATGAAGTAATAGTATCAAGAGTGTCAACATCCCGCGCTACATTCGCTCGCGACGCGCTCGCTAAGCGTCTGTACGGAGAGTTGTTCGCGTGGTTGGTAGCCGCCGTGAACCGCGCGTTAGACACCAGCAGACATAGGAAGCATTTTATTGGTGAGTTCTATGGGTAATGTACCGTACAGTAGAGTTCTAGTAAATACACTGACATTTGAGATCTATGGTATAGACTTTGCGGGCCAATTTTGCTCGCGACGCGCTCGCTAAGCGTCTGTATGGAGAGTTGTTCGCATGGCTGGTTGCCGCCGTCAACCGCGCGTTAGACACCAGCAGACATAGGAAGCATTTTATTGGTGAGTTCTATGGGTAATGTACCGTACAGTAGAGTTCTAATAAATACACTGACATTTGAGATCTATGGTATAGACTTTGCGGGCCAATTTTGCCCGCGACGCGCTCGCTAAGCGTCTGTACGGAGAGTTGTTCGCGTGGCTAGTAGCCGCCGTCAACCGCGCGTTAGACACCAGCAGGCATAGGAAGCATTTTATTGGTGAGTTCTATGGGTAATGTACCGTACAGTAGAGTTCTAATAAATACACTGACATTTGAGATCTAAGGTATATACGACGCGCTTGCTAAGCGTCTATACAGAGAGAAAAATCGTCTATTTTCCACTATCGCTGCCATTATAAAAAACAGAGATGAAAATTTAAAAGTAACTCGATAAAACCCGGTAATTTTTTTATTAAGGTAATATTTGTTACAGGTGTCCTTGATATCTACGGCTTCGAAACATTCGAGATAAACTCATTCGAGCAGTTCTGCATAAACTACGCGAATGAGAAACTGCAGCAGCAGTTCAACTGTCACGTCTTCAAGTTAGAGCAGGACGAGTATATCAAGGTTTGTTGTCTCTCTTCAGACAGTGTTCCAGTAAAGTAGTAAATTTACATTCATTCCCCCGAGATATTCTAAATATTATATATGTCGAAAAGATCAGGAGGTTTTTAAAATAAGCAACATTGAACGGACGAATATCTCAATATCACGCCAACCGATTTCGATGATATTTTTTTTTATCTAAGTTTTTAATCCATTTTCGACGACCGATGTGGCGCGGTGGGTGAAGGTCCGCCTGCGAAGCAGAAGGTTGCGGGTTCGATTCCCGCCTCGGAACAAATGTGTGTACGATCTGCAGATTTTCTGATCGTTTTCTATGTATAATAAAAAATACCTATCTATGTAATGTATTGTATTATGTATATCAGTTATCTAGTACCCATAACACAAGCTCCGCTTACCATGGGGCTAGATAATGCTGTGTGAATTGTCCAGCATTTTACTTTACTTTACTATTTGAAGTCGGTTTATACGGTGTGAATTTTTGAGACGGAACAGTAAGGGCAGGTACCTTAACCGTTATAGTTACAGTATAACGCTTTTAGGAGACTATTCATAAATTTTTAAGATATTCTGAACTGCATTTACAGATTTTGGAAAAAATTTACAGAAATCAAGAAAATGGTCATTTTACACAAAAACTTTTTTTGATGCCAATCGATCCTATTTCTTATAAGGATCAATAGTCTCTACCGGACCGACTGAGGTTTGAGTACTAGAAATGTTAGAAATCGCGAAAAACTTTTTCCTCTCTCTAAATTAGCCAAACTTTTTGTTAGGGGTAGATCCTCCTATAAAGAAGACTGGCTGAAAAAGTAGGTAAGTAAAAAAGTTTTAAATTTCAAACTTAGAATCGATTCGAATACTTGGGTTATTTCAGGTCATTCTTATGTTTGTGCTGAGAAAATTCTACATTGTTAGTTGTAATTTATGTAATTCTTGTTAAAAAATTTCTTTAAATCGTTAACGTTTGGACTTAATTGAAGAAAAAATTATGGATAGTCTCCTAAAAGCGTTTTCCTGTAACTACAACGGTTGAGGTAGCTGCCCTTACTGTCCAGTCTCAAAAATTCACCCTGTATAAATCGCCAAATTATTTACTGTTAATTTTTAGCTAAAAACATTGTGTCATATAGTTCACTTAATAAAGGTTTTTTCCTTCCACAGGAAGAAATCTCCTGGGAGATGATAGACTTCTACGACAACCAACCCTGCATAGAGCTGATCGAGGACCGGCTGGGAGTCCTAGCGCTGTTGGACGAGGAGTGCCGCGTGCCGCAGGGCAGCGACGCGGGCTTCGCGCAGAAACTGCACGCCAAGTGCACCAGCTACAAGCACTTCGTTAAGCCGAGGTTCGGGACCTCAGGTAAATATATCATCATCAGCCTATGTTAGTCATATGCACATATGTATGTACATATGTGGTAGAGATATACGAGAGATACGCTCTTGAGCGATAAGACCGCCAAATTGTCACATGTTTTGTATTTTATTCTGTCTTGTTTGTTTTATTTTGTAAGTGTGCAATAAAAGAATTTTCTATCTACGTAGGCCTCTCCAATGAGAGTCATAGCGCCCTGTCTTCGGCTTGCCGCATCCAGCATCTACCTGCAGTCTTTCGCAGGTCGTCATCCCACCTGGTCTGAGGGCGTCCTACACTACGTTTACCGAGTCGTGGTATCCACTCAAGAACACGTTTGCCCCAGCGGCCGTCGGTTCTTCGCGAGATATGGCCGGCCCGCTGCCACTTCAGCTTGCTAATTCTCAGAGCTATGTCGATAACTTTGGTTCTCTGTCGGATATCTATCTATCTATGTAATATATTGTATTATGTATATCTGTTATCTAGTACACAAGCTCTGCTTAGCTTGGGGCTAGATAATGACTGTGTGAATTGTCCAGCATTATTTTATTGAAGCCCACATTAACATTATTATTGTTTAAATGTATTATTTGTTACAGCGTTCATAATAAAACACTTCGCTGACGACGTGGAGTACCAGTCCGGAGGGTTTCTCGAAAAGAACAGAGATACGGTCTCGGAAGAACAGGTCAGTTTCACTATTTATCACTTGTAGCGATAAGGTTGCCATTTTACTTCTTCTTATTTATTTATTTATATTTACAATAAAGTATATTGTATTGGTTTCTGTTGTTTTTTATGTATCTCATGGGAACTGATTTTATTCCGGGCCTGGAACTACCTACATACAAATTTCAGCCCAGTCCGTTTGGTAGTTTTTGCATGAAATAGTAACACACATCGATCACATACAAAAGCAAAGCAGTGATAAATCGTCAATATTTAAAAAGTACCTAAATTAGCCCCTTTTTAATTTTTTTGACGCTCGGCATGCGGGTTGGATGTATAGTAATATTATTGACGACCGATGTGGCGCGGTGGGCGAAGGTCCGCCTGCGACGCAGAAGGTTGCGGGTTCGATTCCCGCCTCGGAACAATTGTGTGTACGATCTGCAGATATTTGTTCCGGGTGTTCTGGTCGTTTTCTATGTATAATAAAAAAAAATATCTATCTATGTAATGTATTGTATTATGTATATCAGTCATCTAGTACCCATAACACAAGCTCTGATTAGCTTGGGGCTAGATGATGTTGTGTGAATTGTCCAGCATTATGTATTTATTTATTTATTTAATATTATTTATTTTAGCCATTGTTGTTCCACTGTTGGGCAAAGGCGTACCTATCCTCCTTCCACTCCTCGATCCAACGCTGCAACAGGCCACGATGATAATAATATGTATAATAAGGATGTAGATTCAGCGACCATAGTCCCGATAGTCGTTTCGGTTAGCGGCGTAATAGCGAAGAGCCTCGATCAACACCTGAAGAGACTCTCGCTAGGAAGTTGGATCAAGGGCCAGATCCAGAAGGCGGTACTCTTGGACTCGGCACGTATCGTCAGGAAGTTCCTTTCTCTGCAGCCCTAGTCACCGGCCGCTTGAGCCTAGCTTCGCGGTCGGTGATCTACCGTTTTGATATATTTTTTACTGTAGAATAGTTTTATAATATTTTATTGTATTTTCTATAGTAAAAAAATGTATTTTATACGAGAATTTAAATAAATGAGTGTATAATAAAAAAAACTATCCATGTAAAATAATTTAAATATATTATATTGAGTTTATCAGTCATCTAGTACCCATAACACAAGCTCTATCCAGCATTATTATATTTCTATATTGATGAAATGTATGTTTAACCTCAATAAATGTATGTTTTGCTGAGGACCGAAATGAGTGGAAGAAGGGGAGGGAGGCCTTTGCCCTGCAGTGGGACACCCCGGGCTAATATAATAATAATAATAATAACCCGCAGGGCAGCTTGTGGCGAGCTGTTGGTGAGTAGCGACACCACGGGTACCGAGTGCTCCCGGGGAAGTTCCTGGTTCTCGTCTCCGCTTGCGGAGTGGCATCCCAAGAGAACCAGATCCCCACCTCTTGCTTGCCTTCATCGGCCGGTCTGAGTGGAGTCGCGAGAGATGCATCTTAGGATGTAGACTCGGGGGTGGAAGTGTCTAATGGCGTAATAGCGAGGAAACCCGCTCACGAGCAGTCTTCGTGATGGTGAAATCGGGGCCGCACCTCTCGACACCCCTCAGTCGTTTGCGCCGATGTTGTTCCTCTCCGGTAATTTACTCCGGCTTTTTAAGGAACCCATCCAGCACTTGGCAAGCCACCGTCTGCCACTCTTCTTAACATTATGATTGACTTGTTTATGGCAGACGTCCGCAATCTCCCCTATAGCCCGATTACCCAGTCCATCCATCCATCACAATAGCCTGGTTTTATTTCTTTCATTTTTTTTTGCAATAGTCTCTACACCTGGTGGATACCATCTTTGGGTGTATCATATTGTGCACCCGAGGATGATACCCGCTATGTGTAGCCATCGCCTTTAGATTAACTTCTCAAAGGGCCTCTGTGCTGTTGGCTTCGGCCCCACGCAAGCCTTCCAAAGGACCGGGTCACTTTATGGCCCGAGATCATGGTAAATGAGAGACATAATAATAATAATGTTTAACCTCAATTTTTTTAAATAATTTCCAGGTAGAATGCATAAAATCAGCGACCAGCTGTCGACTAATACACGATATATTCGCCGCTGACAAGCAAGTAGACCACAGCAACACATTGCCGCCGCCGTCCAAACGGAGGACTACGCCATCGCTGCCACTGGGTAGTCTCACTGTAAGTATTATAAATATCTGGCAGTTTCCCGCGGTTTCACCCGCGTTCAATTTGAATTTCACATTTCTAAAATATCATCATCATCAGCCTATAGCAGTCCACTGCTGGACATAGGCCTCCTCCAATGAGCGCCATAGCGCCCTGTCTCCAGCTTGCCGCATCCAGCATCTACCTGCAGTCTTTCGCAGGTCGTCATCCCACGTGGTCGGAGGGCGTCCTACACTACGTTTACCGAGTCGTGGTCTCCACTCAAGAACACGTTTGCCCCATCGGCCGTCGGTTCTTCGCGAGATATGGCCGTTTCTAAAATATAATATAGCCAAATATAACAATATGTTTCGGCGGTAACATCGGCGGTGCTCGCTGATGCCACCATACTGCATGATGCTAACCTCGTTAGAACTGAGAAAGATCTAGCACAGTCAAAATTTCCATAGTAAATGGTCGCTGAATCTCAATAGATTTCTTGCCTGGTGGGGGCACAGAGGCCCCTCTCTGTGCCCCCACCAGGGCCGGAATCTACATCCCACATCCTACAACCTCGTTAGTCAAGATTAGTAAATATCTTGACTATCGAGGTTATCAGCATGAAGATTTTTCACTGCGCGCACTTGTAAGATTATGCATTGTTGAAGTTTGTTTTATTTTTTCGTGATTACCTTGCTGATACCTCGTTGTTTTCCGTTATTATTATCAATGTTTGTTAAGTTTTCATTCTTAAGGGTCCGGCGATCCTCGCTTGCATAAATCGCTCCGAATATCCCTGTTTAACCCTTGCGCCGCGCCAAATGCGTGCGCGATAGCAATATTAGCCGTTCAAAATTTGGTTTGTTCCGTAATACCAAAAATTATGACTGAAAACTTTTTGTATTCTTCACAAAGTATTGTTATTCTGTAACTAGACAATATAAGCTATGTTCCTTAATAAAAAAGATATTGATGTTTTTAATATGCCCATTTTCGCATAAAAATGTGCAAAATGCGATTGGCTTACATTTAATTTTAGGTAAGTATTTAAAAAAAAAACTATTTAGGGACCTAGATAAATACTATTCAAATACAAATAATACAATATTATATTGGAAATATGCTTGAATTGGAAATCATTTTGGTATTACGTTTGTATGAAGAATTCGTCCCTACGGAGGCCTCTTAAATGTCTTTGTTGACAAAAAATATCTTGGATTCGAAATCGGGGTATGGACTCAAGACCGTGCCTCATTCTTTTTTTTTTAAATGTTCCAGCAACCGCCCCGCCGCGCATCCGGCTCGAAGCAGACAGTCGGCGCACAGTTCCGCGCGTCTCGTTCAATTTGAATTTCACATTTCTAAAATATCATCATCATCAGCCTATAGCAGTCCACTGCTGGACATAGGCCTCCTCCAATGAGCGCCATAGCGCCCTGTCTCCAGCTTGCCGCATCCAGCATCTACCTGCAGTCTTTCGCAGGTCGTCATCCCACGTGGTCGGAGGGCGTCCTACACTACGTTTACCGAGTCGTGGTCTCCACTCAAGAACACGTTTGCCCCATCGGCCGTCGGTTCTTCGCGAGATATGGCCGTTTCTAAAATATAATATAGCCAAATATAACAATATGTTTCGGCGGTAACATCGGCGGTGCTCGCTGATGCCACCATACTGCATGATGCTAACCTCGTTAGAACTGAGAAAGATCTAGCACAGTCAAAATTTCCATAGTAAATGGTCGCTGAATCTCAATAGATTTCTTGCCTGGTGGGGGCACAGAGGCCCCTCTCTGTGCCCCCACCAGGGCCGGAATCTACATCCCACATCCTACAACCTCGTTAGTCAAGATTAGTAAATATCTTGACTATCGAGGTTATCAGCATGAAGATTTTTCACTGCGCGCACTTGTAAGATTATGCATTGTTGAAGTTTGTTTTATTTTTTCGTGATTACCTTGCTGATACCTCGTTGTTTTCCGTTATTATTATCAATGTTTGTTAAGTTTTCATTCTTAAGGGTCCGGCGATCCTCGCTTGCATAAATCGCTCCGAATATCCCTGTTTAACCCTTGCGCCGCGCCAAATGCGTGCGCGATAGCAATATTAGCCGTTCAAAATTTGGTTTGTTCCGTAATACCAAAAATTATGACTGAAAACTTTTTGTATTCTTCACAAAGTATTGTTATTCTGTAACTAGACAATATAAGCTATGTTCCTTAATAAAAAAGATATTGATGTTTTTAATATGCCCATTTTCGCATAAAAATGTGCAAAATGCGATTGGCTTACATTTAATTTTAGGTAAGTATTTAAAAAAAAAACTATTTAGGGACCTAGATAAATACTATTCAAATACAAATAATACAATATTATATTGGAAATATGCTTGAATTGGAAATCATTTTGGTATTACGTTTGTATGAAGAATTCGTCCCTACGGAGGCCTCTTAAATGTCTTTGTTGACAAAAAATATCTTGGATTCGAAATCGGGGTATGGACTCAAGACCGTGCCTCATTCTTTTTTTTTTAAATGTTCCAGCAACCGCCCCGCCGCGCATCCGGCTCGAAGCAGACAGTCGGCGCACAGTTCCGCGCGTCCCTATCAGCGCTGATGGGCACCCTGTCAGCCACCACGCCTCACTACGTGCGCTGCATCAAGCCGAACGACCAGAAGCGGGCCTTCATGTTTGACCCGGACAGGGCTGTTAACCAACTGAGGTACTTACAACATTTAATTTGCGCTGTGTGCAGCAAAATAATAAAGTCATTTAAAACGGGGTATCTACCATGATTTGATTTTTGAGTTTTCCAATATATCGGCACAGTTTCATGCGCCATGATCACGGGATAACTGAATGTAAATATCCCGTCTTATAACCATGATAGTTCCAAAAGTTTTAAAGCAAAATAATGAAACAAAGAAACAAAATTATATTTGACACCATACATAACACATAACACGACACACATTACATAATAAGAAAGTATACAAACAAGAAAAAAATATAAGGAAACTAGCAGCGCCCCGCGGCTTCTCCCGCGTGGAAATTTCTGCGCAATTTTACCATGTTTTCTCACCGTTTAAACCTTCCCTGGACTACGACAAACATTTCAAAACCAAAATCAGCTAAATCGGCCCAGCGGTTCTCGAGTTTTAGCGAGACAAACGAACAGCAATAGATTTTTATATATAAAGAAGATTGTTAAAACATACATATAGGTACAAATATGTGTTACATAAGGGGCTAAAAAGGTCCCTGTCTCAGCATTATGCCGCTACAAGCCGGAGTTAGTAGCGGCGCTGATTTTCAGACAGGTTGTTATTGTTCATCATCATCAGCCTATAGCATTCCACTGCTGGACATAGGCCTCCCCCAATAAGCGCCATAGCGCTCTGTCTTCAGCTTAACGCATCCAGCATCTACCTGCAGTCTTTCGCAGGTCGTCATCCCACCTGGTCGGGGGGAGAACACGTTTGCCCCAGCGGCCGTCGGTTCTTCGCGAGATATGGCCGGCCCACTGCCACTTCAGCTTGCTAATTCTCAGTCGACAGCTATGTCGATAACTTTGGTTCTCTGTTATTGTTAATGTTGTCGTAATGTTGTTTGTTTCAGAGCTTGCGGTGTTTTAGAAACGATAAGAATATCAGCAGCTGGGTTCCCGTCAAGATGGCCGTATCAAGATTTCTTTAGCAGGTAACTATTTGTATTTATCCCGTGCCTTTTGATAGATCTCTTACGTTTCTATCGCGTTCCAGCGATCGTGGTCACGGGTTGACTGGGTGAACTCGGAGTTACAGCCGAGAATTAACGGCAGTATCCATGACTACCCTCAAATTCAAATAAATTTATTCATAATTTCATAATCTTTATTCGTTTACAATAGAATTGTATCTGAAATTTTTATACTTGCGGACCTTAATGAACTTAATAAGGACCTTCCCGGCTTCGCACGGTTTTAGTACGGATCTCTAACCTATGTTCACCGCGGATAGCGTAGCTTCCCAACGGTGAAAGAATTTTTCAAATCGGTCCGGTAGTTTTGGAGCCATATTCATTACAAACATACGAGTACAAAAAATCAAACAATTCCTCTTTATAATATTAGTATGGATAATTATGTTTATATATTGTAGTAACTGTATACAAAAAGATTTAAGCATACATAGGGACAGACTAGACAGCGGGAAGCGACTTTATTTTAACACTTTGAGTGCTGAAAACGCACGGTATGAGTTTTCTACAAGTGACTAATATGCGTAAATCCACACTAGCGCAGCGGCTGAGAAAATACAGATCTTTGTGACTCAGCAGAGCTGTAATATTTTTCGAACGAAACGCATGTGCGGCGCAACACAACCGCTGTGTAGAGCGACAGCACGAATTTTTTAGGTAAAAAAAAATATCGCAGTCGAAAAAAAACCGTAGTCAAAGTGTTAAACTATGTAGTGATCTTTTTCAATGTCATATACATTTTTTCTATGAGCCACTCGTTGTTATTTCACAGGTATCGTCTCCTCTGCCTACAAAAGGAGATCGACCGCTCCAACATAAAGTCGACCTGCCAGAAGGTGCTGGCTCGACACATTAAGGATACAGACAAATACCAGTTCGGGGCTACGAAGATATTCTTCAGAGCTGGACAGGTTAGTTATAGTTTGACCGAAACCGCTGCTTAAGTGTGTAAAATTGTTTTTCTTCCGAATAAAGAAAAAAAAAAAAAAAACTATTCTAAGGAAAATCAGAGGCTTTAAAATAACAGACTTACAAATTGATAAATACCAAAAGTCTATTGAACGAAATTGAAATTTGGTCGAATCCACCCTAAAAAAAGACCCATTACTACATCCTATAATTTTATTTATGCACATATACTCACTTCTCTCTTCACTTTATCTCTCTCTCCCAATAAGGTTTGCTGGAAGAGAACTCTTTTTAGGGTTAAGTTCACCTTTGTATTAATTTTCAAGAATACGTTTTGTATATAGTTTATCGTGCAAAAAGTATAAATAAAAAGGCAAAAGCATAAAGTTGTATTATTATGTCAGATGAAAATAAATACTTAATGAATTGATTTTATTATAGTGGTTTCTTGACTCCAGGTGGCGTACCTAGAAAAAATCCGCGCAGATCTACAACGCCTGTACTGTGTACGTGTACAAAGCTGCGTGCGTCGCTTTATAGCGCGCCGGAAGTACTTGCGATTGCGACACGCCATCTATCGACTGCAAGCGAGAGCTAGGGGCTTCCTTGCTAGAAGGTATGTCATTCATTCACTCTTTGTTCATTCATTCACTCTTTGTTCATTCATTCACTCTTTGTTCATTCATTCACTATTTGTTCATTCATTCACTCTTTGTTCATTCATTCATTCAATGAACAAGAAGGTTCATTCATCGTTTGCCTGTACTGCGTGCGAGTACAAAGCTGCGTGCGTCGCTTTATAGCACGCCTCAAGTACCTGCGATTACGACACGCCGTCTACCGGCTACAAAAGCTAGGTATTCTATTCATTCAGTCCACGTTACGTCATTCATTCATTTCTTGTTCGGTTTAAAGATTCTTTATTTTTTTAACAACAAACATTAAGTTCAATTAAACCTATCCTCTTTATAATATTAGTAAAGATTACAAATTAAAATTACTAATGATACTAACCTAATAAAATATATCTTTCATACAGAAAAGCGCAAGAAATTCGTCGGCATCGCGCGGCCATTAAAATACAGAGTTTCGTACGCGGATGGGTGAAACGAGTGCAGTACCAGAGACTCAAGCGCTTGGCAACAGGTCTGTAGATATTTTAAAGCTGCAAGTAGATGCTGGATGCGTCGAAGACAGGGCGCTATGGCGCTCATTGGGGGAGGCCTATGTCCAGCAGTGGTCTGCTATAGGCTGATAATGATGAGCTGTTTTCCACGGTTTCACCCGCATTGTATTCTAATTGACGACCGATGTGGCGCGGTGGACGAAGGTCCGCCTGCGACGCAGGAGGTTGCGGGTTCGATTCCCGCCTCGGAACAATTGTGTGTACGATCTGCAGATATTTGTTTCGGGTGTTCTGGTCGTTTTCTATGTATAATAAAAAATATCTATCTATGTAATTTATTGTATTATGTATATCAGTTATCTAGTACCCAAAACACAAGCTCTGCTTACCATGGGGCTAGATAAAGCTGTGTGAATTGTCCAGCAAAAAAAAAAAAAAAACACATTTCTAAAGTACCTATAATTTAGCCTATGTTCACAGGGGATAGTGTAGCTTCCCAGCAGTGAAAGAATTTTCCAAATCGGTCCAGTAGTTTCGCGCTTTATTTTTGTAAATATTTATTTGATTGACAAAAGAAAAAACACGGGTCCAATATCTTCTAATAATCTAACTGTAGATCTTTTTACGACACTAACCTGTTGCAGCGTTAGATCGCGAGGAGTGGAAGGAGAAAAGGGAGGCCTTTGCCCAGCAGTGGGACAATAATGACTTAAAATAAATAATAAATAAATAATAGCCTATTGTTTTTGTTATCATCATGATGATGATGATGTTTTGGTTATAGGCTAATAATTAGAAGATTTTGTAAATTTTAGGTATCCAGGCTCACGCTCGCGGCTTCTTGGCAAGAAGAATTTACAAAGATCGGATGCTGCTCAAAGCGGTAAGTTAAATCGTACCAATGAACTCAATGTTATCGGTAAAAATTGTTTTTTTTTTGTTGCAAACTAGTAGGACTCATCAGACCACTGGATCTATAAGTACGCTAGTTTGCGATTATTCTTAAAATCAATAAAAACTGTTGCTATAAATGCAACATCATTTTTGACATCATAGAAGGAATTTAACTAGTAATTGGTATTATTACTTTCAATAATCATACACACTGTGTTTTTTACACACACACACACAAACACACAATCAATCAATATAAAGTCATCAAATCAATCAAGAATATACATTAGTAAAAATTGTTACTAAAGTGAAATCGATGCAGTATTTTAAAGTATATTATCTATACAGTTTGTTTACATAAAGTAAGGTTCAAATTTTCGGGGGTGGTTCAGACAGCTATAGAACCGAGAAACAATAATATTTTCAAAAAATCCCGTATTTTAGTACGTATTCGAAAAAGGTTTAAGTTTGGTCCTTACTTTTGTTTACACGACGTACACCCGCCGGGTGATTATGTAACTGCAGCGACCGGTTTGCGACACCATACCGGTTCCTTGTAGTTACGTTTCGCCCATACATATTTAACAAATGCTATTCTACATTACTGGTTCTAATCGAAGATTTTTTATGAAAGTTTTAATCGAGACTCGCTCCTGCCCGCTGCTACGCACGCGCTTCTTATGAGAAAGCTATTTCTGTGGTGGTTATGCTCATTTATTAGAAAATGTGTATGTTTATTTCAGGTTATCACTGTACAACGCTTCGCTCGCGGCTTTTTGGCGAGAGAGAAGGCACGGATGTACAGACGACGTATCGTCATCGCTCAAGCTGCTGTAAGTAGATAAATAATAGAATTTAGAATTTCATGATTTTAACAGGGCTAAGACAACACTAACAAAATGGCGAACAGCACTTGAAGACGGTCACATTTGTGTGGTGGGCCTAGTTCCGGAATTCAGCAAATCTTTGTTACTATAGTGGTATGGTATGGTATGGTAGTTGTACTCCTGTTTCCGCACTTAGACTCCGATTGGTCCTTTGTGCGTGGTGTGTTTGCTAGTTTAACCAGCCTAACTCCAGAAGCGCAGAATACTCCTGGGATCTTCACAGGTCTGAAAATGAAGATGAAAAGTTTTTATTTCTTTAAGCTTACAAATAAGCACTTAGACAGGTCATATTTTATAGTTCACTTCAATTTTTTGTCCACCAGTGGAATAAGTGAGAAGAAATCACTAGTATGTTCATAACTTATGTGTCTAGTACATTTGATTTGCTTATCTGTAAGTTGGTAGATTTTGAGTTGGAGCAAAACTCGTTCCAAGCTTTTTTATCTTCTAGATAATCTGATATTTTGTAATAAGCTTTTTTACAAAGAATATGTTTAACAATTTATTTTATGTTAATTTTTGCAACTCACTTGGAGTTTTGTTGTAGAAGCGTCTCGCGGAGTGAGTGAGTGTTTGAGGATTTCTAGTCGTTGCGCTGTTACTCCCTCGCATTCCAGGACTACGTATTATAGTTTTTATATAAGTAAGAAACAATAAACTAGATTTGGTGCTGAAAGCCAATATATTTTATGCCTATATAGAGACTTCTATAAATGAAAACTTAATAAAAACTAATAATATAAAAAGAAAGGGTATCGCTTTTAAAATACAAAATGCAATAAGGCATAATTGCGCATACGCAGCGATAAAATGAATGAAGTTAATAATATATATATATATAATAATAATAAAATAGTATGAAGTTAAAAAAAAAACTAATGAGATAAGTAGAGCAACATTATGCTGAGACAGGGCCTATTGGTTCACTTTGTAGAGTCGTTTGTTGCTTGTATGTAATACATACGTAGTTAATTTTATTTATTTCTTTATGTTCTTGTTTACCTTATAGGTTATTATTATTTAGTAACAAGCTGTACCTACTTGTGAATCAATAAATGTATTTTCTTTCTTTCTATTCTTTCTTTCTTTCTTCATACGAATGAAATGATGACTTTATACCAAAAACGTAGACTCGTTTAATTCATTAGTTAATAGAAACAGTGAGGTAGATTTCTACAATACCAGTACAAGTAAGCTTAGACGCTTACTTAGTGACCAATTCTTTAAAGTGTAAACTACATTATGTTACCTGTTTAAATTAGTTTTCTTTTTTCGTTATTTTTCTATACTTGTGTCTTTTTATTATCTTGATATAGTACGATACATAATCGATCGGCGGAAACTTTTAATTAGCCGTCAGCAAACATGCATTGGTCTATACAGGCATGTTCTATATATGTATCTCATTTCAACCTAGCTGTAAGTTTCTCCAAAAATTTGTAAATAAATATATAAAATTTGTTTCGAACTTCATCACCGGACAAGATATTTGACAGCAAATATATGTGTATATCCATACATATATAGTCGTGTGCGGCCATATCTCGCGAAGAACCGACGGCCGCTGGGGCAAACGTGTTCTTGAGTGGAGACCACGACTCGGTAAACGTAGTGTAGGACGTCCTCCGACCAGGTGGGATGACGACCTGCGAAAGACTGCAGGTAGGTGCTGGATGCGGCAAGCTGAAGACAGGGCGCTGTGGCGCTCATTGGGGGAGGCCTATGTCCAGCAGTGGACTGCTATAGGCTGATGATGATGATGATGATGATATATGTATATTTTCATTTTATTGTTTACTTTTCAGATTCGTCGCTTCCTAGCCCGCCGCATGTACAAGCGCCTGCGCATCGAAGCACGAAGCCTCGACCACGTGAAGACTTTAAACAAGGGACTCGAGAACAAGATCATAAGTCTACAACAGAAGCTAGAGGCCTCTCAAGACAAGGCTAGGAAAGTCGAGCCTTTGGTTGTCCAGATTGGAGATCTTAAGTGAGTCTATTTTACAATGATTAATATAGTCTCTATAAAGTCACTTGAAGTCCATAATCTATATAGTCCACAAGAAACCTCAAAATCCATTAACCAATGTTAGTAGATTTTGAGGTTAGGTTCAAGATGGCGGATTATCCACAAGATCATAAGTCTACAGCTGAAGTTAGAAGCCTTTCAAGACAAGGCTAGGAAGGTCGAGCCTTTGGTTGTGCAGATTGGAGATCTTAAGTAAGTGGGGTAGAGTCTATTTTACAATGATTGTAAACTTTGAGGTTAGGTTCAAGATGGCGGATTATCCACAAGATCATAAGTCTACAGCTGAAGTTAGAAGCCTTTCAAGACAAGGCTAGGAAGGTCGAGCCTTTGGTTGTGCAGATTGGAGATCTTAAGTGAGTCTATTTTACAATGATTAATATAGTCTCTATAAAGTCACTTGAAGTCCATAATCTATATAGTCCACAAGAAACCTCAAAATCCATTAACCAATGTTAGTAGATTTTGAGGTTAGGTTCAAGATGGCGGATTATCCACAAGATCATAAGTCTACAGCTGAAGTTAGAAGCCTTTCAAGACAAGGCTAGGAAGGTCGAGCCTTTGGTTGTGCAGATTGGAGATCTTAAGTAAGTGGGGTAGAGTCTATTTTACAATGATTGTAAACTTTGAGGTTAGGTTCAAGATGGCGGATTATCCACAAGATCATAAGTCTACAGCTGAAGTTAGAAGCCTTTCAAGACAAGGCTAGGAAGGTCGAGCCTTTGGTTGTGCAGATTGGAGATCTTAAGTAAGTGGGGTAGAGTCTATTTTACAATGATTGTAAACTTTGAGGTTAGGTTCAAGATGGCGGATTATCCACAAGATCATAAGTCTACAGCTGAAGTTAGAAGCCTTTCAAGACAAGGCTAGGAAGGTCGAGCCTTTGGTTGTGCAGATTGGAGATCTTAAGTAAGTGGGGTAGAGTCTATTTTACAATGATTGTAAACTTTGAGGTTAGGTTCAAGATGGCGGATTATCCACAAGATCATAAGTCTACAGCTGAAGTTAGAAGCCTTTCAAGACAAGGCTAGGAAGGTCGAGCCTTTGGTTGTGCAGATTGGAGATCTTAAGTAAGTGGGGTAGTTTATTTTACAATGATTGTAAACTTTGAGGTTAGGTTCAAGATGGCGGATTTTCGAAATGCGGTTGTTTCTTATGGACTATGTAAATTATGGACTTTATGTGACTTGTATTAGAGATTATATTAGAATACAACATTGCTTAGTTACAAGGGATTCGAGAACAAGATCATTCAAGATCTACAGCAGAAGTTAGAGGTAATTTAAGTCCTAATAAATTAGAAATAAGTTCAAAGTCTCAACAATGTCAATTATTTGTTCCATGAAATGGAAACGCGGTCTCAATGCTAAATGCAATTTTCAAAATGTCTGGACTCAGAGGCAATATTAAAGATTTGAAATAGGTACGTATTTATTTATTTATTCAAAGCATTACATCTATTTTTACAGGCATTACCTAATACTACTGTAGTCAACATAATAAATCACAAGTATCGAATTCAATAAAACCAATAATCCAATAGAAATGTAAATGAGCAAAAATTATCCTATATACATGTCAATACATTTTCGTTTACAGACAAAAGCTAGACCTGTTGAAGGTAGTCGAGACCGAAGTGAAATCTCTGAAGGTGGACCAGAACGAGAAGGACAGTCTTATTAACGCACTCCAAGCTGAACTTTCTAAGGTAAACCCGGGTGTCTTGATGTACCTAGTCGAAGTTATAGCCGAGAATTGATGGCAGTATCCACGACTACCCTCAATTCGTCTTCAGGAATGTGGAAATTGATTTAAAGGGCATTGTAGGGCAATCCCGACCAGGTGGGATAACTTGCGAAAAACTGCAGGTAGATGCTGGATGCGTCAAGCTGAACCGCTGCACTATGGCGCTCATTGGGGGAGGCCTAGGTTCAGCAGTGAATTAACATAGACTGATGATGATGTAGGGCAATTGGTGAATCGTGTTCGGTGCCCGGTACAAAATAATATTTGCAGGATTTGTTAACATTTAATCCATGTTTGTATATTATGCCACTGTAAAAACCTATTCGTAAAATAAAACGTGTCTAATGCAGAACACCGAGAACATCAGAAATCATTAGAAAGTTTTAATTATGAATACAAATGTAAAATTTAAAAAAATCTATCAAAACCGACAGGCTGTCCGCAATAATTATGTTTCTTCTCTAAGGAAAGAGACGCAAACTGGAAACTTCTAGAAGAGAAGAAGGCGATAGATGTTCAGTACAAGAAGGACAGAGCATCGTGGGAGGTAGAGAGTGAGAAACTACAGAACGAGCTGAGGAGTAACAAGGAACATCTAGAGCTGGCTATTGAAGGTAAGATTCATTTAACTAGGACCTTCTAGAAGAAAACGATAGATGTTCAGTACAAGAAGGACAGAGCATCGTGGGAGGCAGAGAGTGAGAAACTACAGAACGAGCTGAGGAGTAACAAGGAACATCTAGAGCTGGCTATTGAAGGTAAGATTCATTTAACTAGGACCTTCTAGAAGAAAACGATAGATGTTCAGTACAAGAAGGACAGAGCATCGTGGGAGGCAGAGAGTGAGAAACTACAGAACGAGCTGAGGAGTAACAAGGAACATCTAGAGCTGGCTATTGAAGGTAAGATTCATTTAACTAGGACCTTCTAGAAGAAAACGATAGATGTTCAGTACAAGAAGGACAGAGCATCGTGGGAGGCAGAGAGTGAGAAACTACAGAACGAGCTGAGGAGTAACAAGGAACATCTAGAGCTGGCTATTGAAGGTAAGATTCATTTAACTTGAATCTTCTAGAAGAAAGTGATTTATGACAGTTTTTATGTAATTGTGTTGTAAAAGTTCCATTGGAAATTTCGAAAATAGACAGATAGAAAACACTTTATTATACCACACCAAACAGAAAAAAATACAGAAATAAAATCTTCGAATAAAGGTATAAAGGCTGGCCTTAACGCTGAGAGCGATCTCTTCCAGGCAATCTTAGGATGGACTGGACATGAAGTAACAATATAGACGGTGGCACTTTAATAAATAATTGGTAATAAAATGAAAACAAGTACTTACACTACATACCTACATTACAACATTATAATAAACTTACATACACAAAAGAAAGGGCTATTTTTTTTTTTTTTTTTATTATCTTAGGGTGGCTTTTGTATCACGGCGGCCATGATAGGCCTATTGTGATCGCCACTTATACGTTCAGCCCCGAAGCCGTAGCGTTCATAGTTCGCCACTAACCCTTGCAGCTGCTAGGAACTGTAGGATTTTCAAGCATAGGGCTCAATCAATCTTTTATATGGATAAAAAATGCAATAAAAAATCTTACAGAACTTTACACAACAGATAACATTTTACTGATACAAGAGTGGAATAAGGATATTCAAATAGACAATCAAATAACAGAAACAAATTAGAACTAGTATTTACAATTGAAACAATTGAGCTAACTGTAGACCGTTGCAAACAATTTACAGGTAACTTGACCGATCCAAAAATCTGTTTACACTCCCTTCAGCTGTCCCCTGTTCATAGCCAATACTGTGAAAATATTTTATCAGGACCACTACTCTTTTATTATGTCACTGATATTGATAATATTAATCCACTGATAATATAACGAATTAATTTATTTTATCTATTCTTATCGGCGGACGTAGATAGATAGTGACGCAGATTCAATAACAAATTAGTTAGTAGATATCAAGGGTTTTAGGTTAGGATTTGAGCAATAAGTTTTCCCGTATAAAAAGTGCTGTATGGTGAAATATTGGTGTTTTAAGTAGTTTTGGTGTTGAAGTTAGATTTGTGCTTATTAAACTGAAGGTTTTGTGCACCAAAATAAGTTAATATGAGGTGGATTGAAGTGATTTTTACAATAGATTTGTTTAGCAATAACAATTCGTGTAAATCAAGTTAAATTGTAAAATAAGAAATGAAACTTATAATTTGAACAAGTTTAGTCTGCCTCTATACCGTCTTCCGTCATTTATGTGGCGTAGATATAATTAGACATGCAGAAGACGTGGCCAGTTGAGTTCCCAACAATGGTCTAGTATAAATAAATTAAAGATAAATAAAACATATAAAAAAAAATACCCGATTCGTCGTCAAAAATGGTGGTGGATAAAACATCTGAAGCAGAATTAAGAGCGTTAGAGAAAGCTACAGAAGCAAATAACTCTGAAATCATCGATGTTGATACAAACGATAAAGATTATATTGAATGGACCAAAGAGTTTGAGTCTAGATCTAAGTTTTGGAAAAACGTTCCTAAAAACTCAGAAAATAAAGCGCAAAATCATCTGACTGAAGAAAAAACAGCGATAGCTATAGAAGAGCAAGCTAAAGAAAGTAAGCAAGAAGAAAATATTACGAATGATGCTCAAGCTTTAGCAGAGAATGAAACAAAAGATGATGATAAAGTACCTGAAAATAACAAAAATGAAATACATGACACTGATAATGTTTCGGTAGAGAAAGTTATTTCAATCTATGAAAAAACTTATGTAAGTAATGAAAATAATCAAAAACTAAAAGCTTTAGAAAACGTGAGTGCGTCAGACTATATTATTACAACGAAACCTGATAAAGAAGATAATTTGCAAGATGACCTTATAGTTTCTAATATAAAAGCTTTAGTAAAAATAAATAAACACCAAAATACTGAAGCTGTTGAATGCAAAGGTAAAGATGTTCTTAAAATGCAACATACAAAAACAGAAGAGCTAGACATTTTGTCAAAAGAAAATAATTCTTCAGTAAATGGTCATAAATATCAAAGTAAACTGAGTTCAAAAGAACATGCAAATTCAACAGAGCAAAATGAATCTCTAGAGAATAGAAATAAATCTCAAAGTCATATCCCAGAGATATTCATAGAGGAAGCTGATATAGACTTGGCTCATTGGAACAAGGAGTTTGAAACTCGTGCTAGATTTTGGAAAGGTAATTCAGACTGTTCTGAAAGAGAATGGATTTAGGGTCAGCTTACACTGATAAGAAGACGCAACGCGATACGATGCTGCCCACACTTTGATTCTAAATACAACTTTATTTACTACGCAAATTAGATACAAATTGGCGTAAGCGCGGCGTAGCGTGACTTCGCGGGAATTTTAGTATTGTGTCAATTAAATTTGTACCTTTTTGCGTGGTAAATAAAGTTATATTTAGAATCAAAGTGTGGGCAGCATCGTATCGCGTTGCGTCTTGTTATCAGCTGATTGGTGAAGAGGTTGGTTTGGATGATTTTTTGAATACGACCATTGACCCAGAAGTCTTCGGAACTTGATAAGTAGTTTGTGTAGGGAACCTAAACATACTACGTGACCTATTTTCCCCAATTTTTTACCCCCTGAGGTAATCGAATCCATCTTACGTAACTGTTATATCTGTTTATATATAACCATTTATTAGACATATAAGAGATGAACATACTAGAGATTTCTTTTTAACTTCTTCCACTAGTGGAACAGTAAAATAATTTTATTTTATAACTAGCGGACCTTCCCGGCTTCGCACGGGTTTTGTACGGATCTCTAACTTTTATGAAAATATAATATAGTCTATGTTCACCACGGATAGTGTAGCTTCCCAATGGTGAAAGAATTTTTGAAAACTGTCCAGTAGTTTCGGAGCCTATTCATTACAAACAAACAAACAAAAAATCAAACCTTCCCTCTTTATAATATTAGTATAGATAATTTATAGTATAAAATATGACTTGTCTAAGTGCTTTTTTTTAAGCCTAAAGAATAAATGATATTGACTTTGACATGTTTCTTTTTAATTATTTCCAGAAAGAGACAAACAACACGAACAGGAGAAGAAAGCGTTGAGCGAAGAGTTGGAGGCAGAGAGACAGAGTCGGCAGAAGCTTCTCTCTTCTCAGTACGAGCTGCAAGAGAGGTTGGACTCTATGCAGAGGTATGTAAACAAGTTGTGGCTCGCATCAATATGAATAGAACAACCTCAATTCGTGGTGAACAGTTTGTCTGGTAAATTTCGCAAAAAAAATCCCAATGTTATTTGCCGAGCCCCGCTTGAATCCTTGAAGGGTAAGGTCGCGGGTTCAAGTCCCGCCGAAATCAATTTTTTTTTGGGATATTGTTTAATTACTAATCCTGTTAATTAATTCGTTAATTATTACATTACTGCTGATAATCATTCGAATCGAAGATTTTTCGTATACTTTGTTAACCAATTACCCTCAACGCTTTCACTGTCCAGCCTCTGCGGAGTAGGACTGCTAGATCCAAATTGTGATTTTAATTATTCTGAATTATTATATAATTACTATTACTACATACTATATGGATGGCGTATTATAATATTATTGTACATTATATAATACATTATATGATACATTTATAGTATCCTCAGAGATTGGTGGGAGATGGAGTGGAAAGATTTGGGGGAGGCTTTTGCCCAGCAGTGGGACGAACCAAGCTAATATACATATGTATAAAAAATGCACCTTTGTAATGTTGACTTGTAAATTTATTTACCAATAAAATGACTATCTGACTATCCACATGTGGGGCGTGGGCACTGAAAGTGTTAATTAACTAATATTTAGTTTGTTGTTTTCAGAGCGCCACCTACCAAAGAACACAGGAGATCTCTCTCAGACGTCAGCAACAATTCACAATTGGAAGCAACCGGGGAAGATGTGAGTAGAAAAAAATATATTTCAAAAAAGCACAACATATATTATATATATATTTATATTTGCAACATTAAAGGATGATTCACGCTACACCGTGTCGCGACCGGTCCGTGCCCCGGCCGGAGCACGTGCACCGTGCGCCGTCCGGGCCAGTCATTCATGTTACACCGGGCTGTTTGGGTGTACTTTGTATCTATATCTATATATTACTAGCTGCTCCCCGCGGCTTCGCCCCCGTGGAAATCTATGTGTCAAATTGTTTAAATGATAAAAAGTTATCCTATGTTAGACTCCTGGTTCTAAGCTACCTCTCCACCAATTTTCAGCTAAATCGGTCCAGCCGTTCTCGAGTTATAAGTGTTGTAACAAACACGACTTTCTTTTATATATATAGATTATGTTAAAACTCTATTGTTAACTGTATATCTGTTCACTAGTTTTATGTTTAAATTTGTTAATAGTGGAGACTTCACTGGTCTATGTAAATCCTTATTGTAACTCTTTATAATGTCTATGTCTGTCTTCCATATAAACAAAAAATAAAAAATCTATCTATATCACTAAGATTTGACGTTGACTGCTCTGTGATCGCCCGGGCGCATATGTTTATGTTACAACGTGTCGGGGCCGGAGCGTGCCGGAGCCGGGAATCAAATAAAATAAATAAATAATACTGGACAATTCACACAGCATTATCCAGCCCCATGGTAAGCAGAGCTTGTGTTATGGGTACTAGATAACTGATATACATAATACAATACATTACATAGATAGATATTTAAAACTAAATCTCATCAAGAAGGCTTTCTACTCCATAAATGATTATCTCAATGATGTTAATGCTTGGCCAGATGTCGCTCAGTTTCGCACCGACAATAGTATGTAAGAAATTTGTTGTTGTGCATAGCTTTACTTAAATATTGACATGTATCGAATCATATTATATTTAGACTTAAAATAGGCAAATAACCATGTATTAGACATATAAGAGATGAACATGCTAGTGGTTTCTTTTCACTTCTTCCACTAGTGGACAAAAAATTGAAGTGAACAGTAAAATAATTTTATTTGATAATAATTTATATTTAAAATATGACTTGTCTAAGTGCTTATTTTGTAAGCCTAAAGAAATAAATGATTTTTTACTTTTTACTTTTTTTTTTTTTTTATTATACATAAAAAACGACCAGAACACCCGGAACAAATATCTGCAGATCGTACACACAATTGTCCCGAGGCGGGAATCGAACCCGCAACCTACTGCGTCCCCCTAAAAATGCCATTTCATGTTCCCTAACTAATATATCCTTAATTATTTTTCCAGGACTATGGGTACGGTTCGGTCCGGTCCGTAGAGAAGTCTAGACCGGCGTTAGAGGCGGTCAACTGGTCTGCGGGTACACACGGGCCGCAGAATGGACCGGCACCGGTACGTACAGTAAATATGACGACCGATGTGGCGCGGTGGGCGAAGGTCCGCCTGCGACGTAGTAGGTTGCGGGTTCGATTCCCGCCTCGGGACAATTGTGTGTACGATCTGCAGATATTTGTTCTGGGTGTTCTGATCGTTTTTTATGTATAATAAAAAATATCTATGTAATGTATTATTTATTTATTTTATTTATTTATTTAATTAGAACGGCACAATCACCAATTACACTAATTATTTTACATATGAGAAAGACGAGTCACCCATCCCTCTCACAATAGATCAAACAAACTGACAATATTTTTTATCAATATTATATTATGTATATCAGTTATCTAGTACCCATAACACAAGCTCTGCTTACCATGGGGCTAGATAATGCTGTGTGAATTGTCCAGCATTATTTATTTATATATATAAAAATCTATTGCTGTCGCTAGTCTCGCTAAAACTCGAGAACCGCTGGGCCGGTTTGGCTGATTTTGGTTTCTAAATGTTTGTCGTAGTCCAGGGAAGGTTTAAACGGTGAGAGAACATGGTAAAATTGCGCAGAAATTTCCACGCGGGCGAAGCCGCGGGGCGCAGCTAGTATTATATAATAAATAAGAAGTAAAAAAATTAACAAAATAAATTTGTTATGCTTGTTAACAGATCGCAGATGCAGGCCTGGTACTACGCATGCAGAACAGAATATCAGCACTGCAAGGAGAACTGTCCAGGACATCCAAACGGGCTAATGACCTAGAGGAACGGCTGATGAGTGAGTATTGATTTGACTGTTGTTTCGTTATTCAATACACATCATCATCAGCCTATAGCAGTCCACTGCTGGACATAGGCCTCCTCCAATGAGCGCCATATCGCCCTTTAAAAGTAAAGTAAAGTAAAAAATAATTTATTTCTTTAGGCTTACAAAATAAGCACTTAGACAAGTCATATTTATATATAAATTATCAAATAAAATTATTTTACTGTTCACTTCAATTTTTTGTTCACTAGTGGAAGAAGTGAAAACTGTCAAAAAAACTGTCTTCAGCTTGCCGCATCCAGCATCTACCTGCAGTCCTTCGCAGGTCGTCATCCCACCTGGTCGGTCGCCCTACACCATGTTTAGCGAGTCATGGTCTCCACTCAAGAACATTATAGTTGTTCAAGCTTCTATAATTCAATTATTATTAATTTAATAAATTATTTATTTACTATTGATAAATTGTCCTAACGTGATTTTAATTTCGCAGCGCGCATGTCATCGGTGCCCACAAACCCGAACATAGATCGGTTCAAGGTGGAAGAAATGGAGATAGAGAATAAGAAGCTTCGCGAACATCTGGACAGACTACGCGCCGCCGCCGACTCCACCCTCGTTTCTAAGGAAGTTATCGGTAAGGATATTTCTAAAGTCACTCGATCTGAACATAAAATTATAACGTACTAGCTGCGCCCCGCGATTTCACCCGCGTGATAGATATTTTGGATAATACATAATTAGCCTATGTGTTATTCTGATGTATAAGCTATATTATTGTAAAGTTTCATTAAAATCCATTCAGTAGTTTTTACGAGAAAGAGCAACAAACATCCATCCATCCATACTACAAACTTTCGCGTTTATAATATTAGTAGGACTATTTAATGGATATTTATCGCTCTTAATTAGATACTCTAGATTTAGTTATTATGGTTTTATTTAATTCGCTATAATTGTATATTTTTATTTTTTTTGTAATTTCGTGTTTTCTATGGGTACCTTTGTTGTTCGGAAATCAATAATTCGAATTGAATTGAATTTATTTTTCCTGACGTTTCGACAGGTTTACATACTGTCGTGGTCACGGCATGACCAAATGATGCAAATGAACTAGACTACTAGACTAGATGATATTTGTTCCGGGTGTTCTGGTCGTTTTCTATGTATAATAAAAAAAAAATCTATCTATGTAATGTATTTTATTATGTATATCAGTTATCTAGTACCCATAACACAAGCTCTGCTTACCATGGGGCTAGATAATGCTGTGTGAATTGTCCAGCATTATTTATATATTTAATTTATGTTTTTTTTTGTTGTAGAACAACTAGGTGTAATGCAACAAGAACTCGACAGGCGAAGGGACGAGTGTATTCAACTCAAGAGCGTGCTATCAAACCAGGTATGTATTATATCATTTAAGGGTCCGAAGACCCTCGCTTTCAAAAATCGCTCCGAATATCGCTGTCCCTGTTTAACCCTTGCGCCGCACCACATGCGTGCGCGATAGCAATATTAGCCGTTCAAAATTTGGTTTGTTCCGTAATACCAAAAATTATGACTGAAAACTTTTTGTATTCTTCACAAAGTATTGTTATTCTGTAACTAGACAATATAAGCTATGTTCCTTAATAAATAACACGTAAGATATTGATGTTTTTAATACGAAACAAATAGCAAGAAAACTTGTCCATTTTCGCATAAAAATGTGCAAAACGCGATTGGCTTTCATTTAATTTTAGGTAAATATTTTCAAAAAAAATCTATTTAGGAACCTAGATAAATACTATTCAAATAGAAATAATACAATATTATAGTGGAAATATGCTTGAATTGGAAATAATTTTGGTATTACGTTTGTATGAAGAATTCGTCCCTCCGGAGGCCCCTTAAGTGGACAGAAAAACAAAAACACCTTATTTATTATTTAATAATAATTTATCTATATATACATACTAGCTGACCTTCCCGGCTTCGCACGGTTTTAGTACGGATCCCTAACTTATTTTAAAATATAATATATGTCTATGTTCACCGGTGATAGTGTAGCTTCCCAATGGTGAAAGAATTTTTCAAATCGGTCCAGTAGTTTCGGAGCCTATTCATTACAAACAAACAAACAAAAATCAAACCTTTCCTCTTTATAATATTAGTATAGATGAGATGCTGCTTCCGGTGTGGTATTCATTTTCTTGGTTACACTGATGACGAAAGAAACCTTTCTGATTGCAAATAATTAAGTTCAATAGTAATTCGGCAAGCTGAAGACAGGGCGCAATGGCGCTCATTGGGGGAGGCCTATGTCCAGCAGTGGACTGATATAATAGGGAAAGAGCTATGCTCGGAGTTTCTCTGAAGGATAGGATTCGTAACGAATACATCCGACAAAGAACCTTTGGTTCTTATCGACATAACTCTGAGAATTAGTAAGCTGAAGTGGCAGTGAGCCGGCCATATCTCGCGAAGAACCGACGGCCGCTGGGGCAAACGTGTTCTTGAGTGGAGACCACGACTCGGTAAACGTAGTGTAGGACGCCCTCCGACCAGGTGGGATGACGACCTGCGAAAGACTGCAGGTAGATGCTGGATGCGGCTAGCTGAAGACAGGGCGCTATTGCGCTCTTTGGGGGAGGCCTATGTCCAGCTGTGGACTGCTATAGGCTGATGATGATGATGGACTGATAAAGGCTGATGATGATGATGCAAATAATGTCATTTCAATCATCTCTTCACCTTTTAAACCTGCTTAGAATCCCGCAAACCGATTCACCTGAAAGGAGCTTTAAGGTCATTCTATAGTAATGTTGCTACTGTAAAGGTTGCGAAGGTCGAGGCTAGACATTATGGGTTTATTTAGGAAGCTAACACTTTAATTTAATTTAAGTTATATTTAAAACTAGCTGCGCCCCGCGCTGCTTCGCCCGCGTGGATATTTCTGCGCAATTTTACCATGTTCTCTCACCGTTTAAACCTTCCCTGGACTACGACAAACATTTCAAAACCAAAATCACCCAAATCGGCCCAGCCGTTCTCGAGACTAACGAACAGCAATAGATTTTTATATATAAAGAATAAAACTTTAATTTAATAAAATATAGGGTCCAAATGAAAATGTAGGACGTGTGCGATTTCTATGCTCTCGAATATATAAAACAAAGTCGAGTTTCTTCGAACACTTATAACTTGAGAACGGCTGGACCGATTTTCATGGTTTATGGTTTGTTGTATTAGTCTCCATCCCAAATAGCAGAATAACTATTAAAAACATGGATAATTAAAAAACATTTTCCTATAGAATATATTCATGGGTTTCGTAAATGTCAAACATTGACCAGTCCGATCAGCCTTCTGCTCAGAAGGAGAGACCGCCCCCTCCGATCTTTCTCCGCGAAAAAGGCAAATGGCCTAACATCGAAAAACTTCTCGCCTTAAAAGGCATTCACTTCACAAAGGCCCAATGTGTGAAGGAGTCCATCAAGCTCCAACTCCAGACGTCGGACGATCACCGACATCTCACCTCTCTCCTTCGCTCCGAGAACATAGGTTTTCATACCTATGCCCTCGAGAGCGAAAAATCTCTCCGGGTAGTTATCCGCGGTATACCCGCGGAGTTCAACTCGGAGATGTTAAAATCCGACCTCCAATCCCAGGGCTTTCCCATCAGGGAAGTCCACCGGATGTACAGCGGCCGGGATAAGCGTCCTTTCGACATTATCCTGGTCATTCTCGACCTTTCTCCGGAAGGAAAGGCTATCTTTGGCCTGAAATCCCTATGTCGCCTCTCCGGCCTATCCGTAGAGGCCCCCTACAAATTTGGTCCCCCTGGGCAGTGCCACAGATGCCAGCTTCATGGCCACTCTGCGCGCAATTGCAACGCACGTCCGCGCTGCGTCAAGTGCCTGGGTGACCACGGCACCGCTGACTGCAAGCGCACCCGCTATGACCCGACCCCACCTAGTTGCGTGCTCTGCAACGCTGAGGGACACACCGCGAATTATCGCGGGTGCCCAAAGGCGCCCAAAGCAAACAACAAGGTCCGCTCAAGGGCCCCGGAGCGCTTCGCCCCGGTCCCTCAATATACCAAGACAACCTCCAAGGTGTCTATGGCCCCCCCTCCCCGCCCCCCTGCTACCTCAGCATGGGCAAAGCCCCTCAGTTACACGAGCCTAGCCCCTCAGGCGAAAGCTTGGCCTGCGCCCCTCCCCCGCTCACAGGAGCCAACTCGCGGCCCCGCCCCTCCCCTACCTCGCCCCACCCAACCAGCACTCACCTCTGCGAAGGCTGGTTCGCCTGGGCCCACCCCAACCACAGATTTCGGTAAAGTGTCTGCGCTCCTGCAGAAACTAAACAAAGCCGAAACCGCCATCGAAAAACTGATGATCATCTCCGATCATCAGGACGTCATGGCATTCCTTGACTCCCTCTCTTTTAAGTCTCAATAATGGTTGTACAACCTGCGAGACTAAAGCCCCGCTCCATCTCGTTAGCGTTCTTTAACGCTAACGGCCTCAAATCCCAGAGAGAACTCGTCCACCACTTCTTGGTAAATCACCAAATAGATATCATGCTAGTGCAGGAGACATTCCTGAAGCAAGGCATCAAAGATCCCAGGATAGCCAACTATCACATGGTCAGAAATGACAGAACGTACGGCCCTAAAGGCGGTACTGCCATTTACTTCAAGAGGTCCCTGCACTGCATACCTCTCGACCCCCCGCCCCTACAAGACTTAGAAGTCTCAGTCTGCAGGCTTGCGATGACCGGTCATCAATCGGTCATCATCGCATCCTGCTATCTCAGTCCAAATAAAAAGTTTCTTCAAAGCGATTTAGAGTCAGTCCTTAGTCTAGGAAGCTCAGTCATTCTGGCTGGTGACTTCAACTCCAAAGACCCGATGTGGAACTGCCGTTGTCGCAATCGAAACGGTCGCCTCCTTACCCAATGTCTTGAATCCCTTGATCTAGACTTGATCGTCCCCATGTGTCCCACGCGATACTCTCCCATCCCCGGCCAAAGCGCTGAGTACCTGGACCTGGCACTGCTACGGAATGTATCTCTACGGATGCAATCCATATCAGTGATGCAGGAACTAGACTCAGACCACCGTCCCGTCATAATGAGGCTCGGCCCTCCTCCCATTGACAGTCCTCTCACCAAGACAGTGGTACAATGGTATAAGCTTGAGAGCGCTCTCAAGAATATCCACTCACCCGCCTTGGAAAAAATCCCCGATGATATTAGCTCCCTAGACGACATCGCAATTGCGGTCGACTCTCTGACTAGTCACGTCCAATCCGCCATCAGCGACTCATCGAAACAGGTGCCAGCGACGAAAGATCGCCGCTGGGACCTGCCAGATGATATCAGACGGCTGATCACCGAGAAGAACGCAGCGACTCGTCGCTTCAGTCTCTATCCCTCCTACCTAAATCGCTTTAGAATGAACTCGCTTCGCCGTAAGGTTAAGCGAGCCATTCAAGAGCACCGAAACTCCTCCTGGGACACACTGCTTTCATCGATCAAACCAGGCCACCTGGCTTACTGGAGCCTGGCTCGATCAATGAAAGCAGATGGAGTCACCATCATGCCCGCTCTCTTACGTCCGAATCATCAAACGCCGGCGTTTGAAGATAAGGACAAAGCTGATGCTCTGGCTGAAAGTCTGGAAGCCCAGTGCTCCCCCAGTCTTGAGCCAGTCGACCCTGTTCACCTCGATACGGTGAATAGTGAAGTCGAACGTTTAGTTACCCTACCCCCCACCGCCACCCTTGATCACTTCAAGTCGGCGGAGGTCGCGGCGATCATTAAAGATCTCAGACCGAAAAAGTCCCCCGGCTCGGACGGCATCAGCAACAGAGTCCTCAAACGGTTCCCTGTCGCCCTCATCTACCTCCTTGTAAGCATCTTCAATGCAGCCATGTCCACCTGCTCTTTCCCTGATGTCTGGAAGGAAGCCAATGTTATTGGAATCCACAAACCGGGCAAACAGGCGAATGAGCCCTCCTCCTACCGTCCTATTAGCCTCCTCAGTGCCCTGGGGAAGATCTACGAGCGACTCCTTCTGAGTCGCCTCTGGTCCCATGTCAACGAACATAAGCTCCTACCCGATGTGCAGTTCGGCTTTCGAGCTCACCACTCCTGTCCCCAACAGGTGCTCCGCATCACGGAGCACATCCTGACCATGTGGCATCACACCTGGCCTGCCAGTACGGGAGCTGTCTTCCTCGACGTGGCGAAAGCCTTCGACAAAGTCTGGCACAACGGCTTGATTTACAAGCTTTCCACCCTTGGTGTGCCAGACAGGCTCGTACTCATCTTACGAGACTACTTGTCGAACCGTAGCTTTCGCTACCGCGTGGAGGGCACCCTCTCCGACCCCCGACCCGTCCGAGCAGGAGTCCCCCAGGGCTCCGTCCTCGCCCCGCTCCTTTTCACGCTCTATACCAGCGATATCCCCCGACACCCGCAAGTCGAACTTGCCCTCTTCGCGGATGATACAGCTCTGTATGCATCCAACTCGAACGCACGTCGAGTTGGCATAAGACTGCAAGCCGCACTAGACACACTAGGTGCCTGGTTCCAGAAATGGCGCATAGAGGTGAATCCGACGAAAAGTGCAGCAGTGTACTTTACGCGGACCTTCTCTAAGCCCAAAACACTTACCCTATTCGGCAAACCCATTCCCTGGGTAAAGTCAGCCAAATACTTAGGGGTGGTACTAGACCGCCGCCTTAGTTTCAAACCCCACATTCGTACCGTAATCAATCGTGCCAAGTTCATACTTAGCCGGTTGAACGCCCTCCTCAGAAAGAAAAGTAAAATGTCCCTTAGAAATAAGGTGACACTTTACAAATCGATCATACGCCCTGTCATGACATACGCCTCTGTGGTATTTGGCCATTCGGCTGATGTCCGCCATCTCCAGATTGTCCAAAACAAGTTTCTCTCCCTACCTTCTCTTCCGCCAAAAGTCCGGTAACGCTGTCATGGCCATCTGAGGTCAAAAGCATAATAGTCCATTCGAAAAAAAAAAAAAAAATGTCAAACATTGACTGTTAGAAATAATTTGACTTGTCTAAGTCCTTATTTTATAAATGTAAAGAAAAAAATCAAAATCAAAATCGGCCGATAAATGACAGAGAAATCGACGAGAGAAACAAAGAATATATACAGCCGAACATAGACGACCTATGTGGCGCTGTGGGCGTAAGTCCGCCGATATTCCGCTATGCATGAAGTTGCGGGTTCGATTCCCGCCTTTCAAATATTGGTACAATATGCAAATATATCTCCTGGGTGTTCTAGGTATATTTTATGTTTAATGATTGTATTATGTATATCAGTCATCTAGTACCCATAAGGCTCAACTCACACCAAAAGAGCGTCGAAGCGCAGCGAAGCGGAGCGCAGTTTCAGTGCCATATGAATTTTAACTTTATTTTCATTACAATAAAACTTATTATCGCATGAGAAGCTCGAACGAGACGCGCGGATGCCCGCGGCGCCGCGGGAATTCCGGCGAATTCGACTCGTTGACACTGAAACTGCGCTCCGCTTAGCTGCGCTTCGACGCTCTTTTGGTGTGAGTTGAGCCTAACACAAGCTCTGCTTAGCTTGGGGCCAGAATATGCTGTGTGAATTGTCCAGCATTATTTAATAAATAACCTCGTCTACGAAAAAGACAATATTTGTTTAAACGACCTCATTCACACTTCATCTTGAAATGACAATTCTTATCTTGACTTTATCTAGATAAAAAAGATAGGAATAAATATTTGTCTATCGTTTGGAAAAATATATAGAGATTTTAGCTTGCCTGTCTGTCTGTACACCTCCCTAAGTACATATATTTTTGTAATGTGTCGGATAAAACAACTATTAAACCAAGTCAGGTGCAAAACATAACTCGTTCAAAACAAACACATGTATATTTCTTAAACATGTCAACTTTATTTACAAAAATCAAAATGTAGTGTATTCTCTATGAATCACACTGTCAAAACTATATACATATATATACAAATAATTCAACTTGAATTATCTTAAGACAGTGAATTCCATTACACTTCGAAAAATATATAATAAAAAATATAATAATAATAATAAAAAAATTATAAAGGAGAATACTAAAGTCATTTAAAACGGGATATTTACCATGATTTGTTACTCCGTGATCATGGCGCATGCAACTGTGCCGAAATATTGGATAACTCAAAAATCAAATCATGGTAAATATCCCGTTTTAAATGACTTTAGTGTTAATAACCATGATAGTTTCAAAAGTTTTATTATAAAGGAGAATGTTTGTGATGTTGTGAAGATATTTGATCGAAGACAACGCTAAAAGTACTGAATGGATTTGGGTGACATTTTGCTCATAAAGATAAAACCTGGAATAACCTACTTAAATATTCCTAAAAACGCGAGCGAAGTCATGGGCAGAAGCTTGTGTAAAATAAGTATGTGATTCGTGTTTTTATCATGTTTTTTGTGAGGGTAAATCCAAGACAGTTAATATTTAGCAATAGAAATAACTTGGAACGGTTTTTTAATAGTGGTCGTGAACGGAAGTGAAAATTTGGGTTTTTAAAACTTTTGAAACTATCATGGTTATTAATTAACACTAAAGTCATTTAAAACGGGATATTTACCATGATTTGATTTATGAGTTATCCAATATTTCGGTACAGTTTCATGCGCCATGGTTAATGGCAACGTTCGTAGCAAAAGTAAAAAAAATGAGAGTAGATCGCTATGTCTGCCCATATAAACTCGCCGTGCCTTCAGTTATTTGGATTTTTATTGTGAAAACATTAATGTAAATGAGAAATCAGTTAGTGAGAAATAAGTGAGTTATCAACTATGTCGTTATCAATGTCCGGTATACGGACATCTAGAACTTTATATATGGACGCACCGCTTAGCAGAAGCAACTTCTATTACTGTAGAAAAGAAATTAAGGTGAGGCTTTAGTAATAAATCATCCATGAATCATCATCATCATCATCAGCCTATATCAGTCCACTGCTGGACCTAGGCCTCCCCCGATGAGCGCCATTGCGCCCTGTCTTCAGCTTGAATCATCAATTAATAATCCATCCATGGTTGTCTGGTAGAGATCGCTCTTGAGCGATAAGACCGCCAATTGTATCTAGTTTTTTTTAAGTTTTTATTTTACATTGTCATTTTAAACTTAGTGTGCAATAAAGAATTATCTATCTATCTATCTATCTATAAATTATATATTATGTGTATCTCCAACATTAATGCTCTTAACCAAATTTCGGCCTCGGCTTGTGATTCGATAAGAGAAAGAAAGAAAATATAATATTTATTGATACACTGTGCAGTAGGTACAACTTTTTACTATTACTACCTATTATAAAATAAATAAGAACATTAAACTTGACGACCGATGTGGCGCGGTGGGCGAAGGTCCGCCTGCGACGCAGAAGGTTGCGGGTTCGATTCCCGCCTCGGGACAATTGTGTGCACGATCTGCAGATATTTGTTACGGGTGTTCTGGTCGTTTTCTATGTATAATAAAAAATATCTATCTATGTAATGTATTGTATTATGTATATCAGTTATCTGGTACCCATAACACAAGCTTCTGCTTAGCTTGGGGCTAGATAATGCTATGTGAATTGTCCTGAATTATTTTAAATAAAGTTAATCAAGAAAAATAATCAAAAACTATAAACATTAACTACGTAGGTATTGTATCTATAAAAAAGCAACAAGCGACTCTACAATGTGAACCAATAGGTCCTGTCTCAGCATAATGTTGCTCTACTTCTCCACAAGAAGTAGAGCAACATTATGTGAGTTAAAGGACCTCGAAAAAACGGGGGAGGTTTTATGTTTAGTTGGTTTTTACGTCGATTTCTCCATGAATTATATAGGTCGATTTAAATGATTCTCTTGGTTTTGTATAGAAAATGTTACAAAAATATATAGATAAAATGAACATCCTTCATATGTATATACATTTTATTCCCGCGACCTTACTACTTATTCCGTAAAAACTAAAAATTCCATTTTAGTTTTTATTATTCATTTATTATAAGATTATAAGATCATTAAGTGCCTACTAACAAATTATGGATCTTTAGTAGTCCGAAATAAAGGAATATTATATTATTTATAAAAAATACACAGGGCCTTGGTAACAGGGATATTTACCATGATCAGGTTTTAGAACGCGACGCGATGTACCAACCGCGTCGCGTTCTGATACCTTACGTAACAGGGATATTTACCATGATCAGGTTTTAGAACGCGACGCGATGTACCAACCGCGTCGCGTTCTGATACCTTACATAACAGGGATATTTACCATGATCAGGTATTAGAACGCGACGCGATGTAAAAACCGCGTCGCGTTCTGATACCTTACGTAACAGGGATATTTACCATGATCAGGTATTAGAACGCGACGCGATGTACCAACCGCGTCGCGTTCTGATACCTTACGTAACAGGGATATTTACCATGATCAGGTTTTAGAACGCGACGCGATGTACCAACCGCGTCGCGTTCTGATACCTTACGTAACAGGGATATTTACCATGATCAGGTTTTAGAACGCGACGCGATGTACCAACCGCGTCGCGTTCTGATACCTTACGTAACAGGGATATTTACCATGATCAGGTATTAGAACGCGACGCGATGTACCAACCGCGTCGCGTTCTGATACCTTACGTAACAGGGATATTTACCATGATCAGGTATTAGAACGCGACGCGATGTACCAACCGCGTCGCGTTCTGATACCTTACATAACAGGGATATTTACCATGATCAGGTATTAGAACGCGACGCGATGTAAAAACCGCGTCGCGTTCTGATACCTTACGTAACAGGGATATTTACCATGATCAGGTATTAGAACGCGACGCGATGTACCAACCGCGTCGCGTTCTGATACCTTACGTAACAGGGATATTTACCATGATCAGGTTTTAGAACGCGACGCGATGTACCAACCGCGTCGCGTTCTGATACCTTACGTAACAGGGATATTTACCATGATCAGGTTTTAGAACGCGACGCGATGTACCAACCGCGTCGCGTTCTGATACCTTACGTAACAGGGATATTTACCATGATCAGGTATTAGAACGCGACGCGATGTACCAACCGCGTCGCGTTCTGATACCTTACGTAACAGGGATATTTACCATGATCAGGTTTTAGAACGCGACGCGATGTACCAACCGCGTCGCGTTCTGATACCTTACGTAACAGGGATATTTACCATGATCAGGTATTAGAACGCGACGCGATGTACCAACCGCGTCGCGTTCTGATACCGCCAGTGTTGTGTGAAATCATGGTAGATATCCCGTTTTTTATGACTTTAGTATTTGACGACCTCTGTGGCGCGGTGGGCGAAGGTCCGCCTGTGACGCAAGAGGTTGCGGGTTCTATTCCCGCCTCGGAACAATTGTGTGTACGATCTGCAGATGTTTGTTCCGGGTGTTCTGGTCGTTATATGTATAATAAAAAAAAACTATCTATGTAATCCATTGTATTATGTATATCAGTCATCTAGTACCCATAACACAAGCTCTGCTTACCTTGGGGCTAGATGATACTGTGTGGATTGTCCAGCATTATTTATTTATTTCATTTTAACTTCGTTTGTTAATATATAGATTGTAGGTATTCAAAATTGTAAAATAAGTTATTTATTCGCTAGGTACAGAAGCCGTGGTTCCAACAGGCATTAAAAAATGTTGTGAGTACATATGAACAGAATGTTGTGAGGAATGCTGCCTGATGCATGCTTTATGAATGTGTAGAAATAATTATATTTTTTATAATTCTTTTTATAATTTTTTTTAAATTTTTATAATTTTTATAAATCTTTATTCGTTTACAATAATAAGGTGGAATAATATTAACACTTTGACTGCGGCTTTTTTTCCACGACTGCGATCTTTTTTTTAACCTAAAAAATTCGTGCTGCCGCTCTACAAAGCGGTTGTGTTCCGAATATGCGTTTCGTTCGAAAAATATTACGGCTGTGCTGAGTCACACAGATCTGTATTTTCTCAGCCGCTGCGCTAGTGTGGATTTACGCATATTAGTCTCTTGTAGAAAACTTTTTTTTTTTTTGGCGCCATACTCTTGTAGTTAGTTAATTAGGGGCCATCCATAAATTACGTCACACGACTTTCATGATTTTTGACCCCTCCCCCCGTCCTTGTCACAGCTAGTCACATTCGGGAGACCTCCCCCCCCCCCCTAGTGTGACGTCATATATCTTTCAATTTTACATCTAGAAATAATTATTGAATTAAAACAGCAGTTCCGAAATGTTGTTTTGCAAACAATTCAAGTAATTCACTTATTTAAAAATAAATATTATTGAAGTTCAAAGTTCGTGTTTTACTTAATATAGATTTTGAAATGTGACGTCACAATATTCAGGACCCCTCCCGGCCCCCTGTCACACAATGTCACACTTCGTCTACACCTTAACGTGTGACGTAATTTCTGGATGGCCCCTTACGCATTTCCTAATAAGTTGTTATGTTTGACTGTAGACACAAAAATGTCGGTTTATTTTCTTTCTTATTTTAGCTTATAATGCCTTTTGTTTATGGATTTAAAAACGTTATATTTGTTTTATAGGCAGAAAGATGCTTTGAACTTCAAAGTCGTTAATTAAAAATACATTATTGTAGGGCTGATCACGCAAACTGTATTTTGTGTTTTTTGTAATAACCCTGTATTTTGCATGTTTAGTTAACTAGTTCACAATGATGCCAATTCCGATTTCATAAAAACTAAAATTGAAACAAAAAAATAAAACACATTTATTTTTAATACGATACAATTTTAAATAAGTATACAAGAAACAGGAGGAGGAGGATAGAGAGAGAGAGGGAGGGAGGAGGAATATGTCCATTACTAGACTGTTATAGGCTGATAATGATGATGATACAAGAAACATATTTTTAAGACGAAAGTTAATAAAAACATACACTTGTATCATTTATGTGTTGTATATGGGGCAAAAAAACTATTATAAAAACACTGTTGTTGTCCCTTTCTCACTGACCGAAATAGACAAGGATGCCATCATTTTAGGTGCTATCCAGTTAGTTTAGTTTTTGTGGCATCTGAATTGACACTACTAACAAATAATTTATAAACACCATCTGCCAAAATGTACTTTATCAATTTTATTTAAAGTAATCCTTATTTCAACAGACGGTGAATCTAAAATCCCTCGCCACGTCCAATTACGGGTCTGATGTCGACATAATCAATGAAGATGGCGAATTGGCGACGGCGTACGAAGCACAGAAAGGAATTAACAGGTAATAAATTTGTTTATAGTGGAGACTTCACTGGTCTATGTAAATCCTTATTATAAACAAAGAAATACATAATGCTGGACAATTCAGCATTATCTAGCCCCATGGTAAGCAGAGCTTGTGTTATGGGTACTAGATAACTGAAATACATAATACAATACATTACATATAGATATTTTTTATTATACATAGAAAACGACCAGAACACACAGAACAATTATCTGCAGATCGTACACACAATTATTCCGAGCCGGGAATTGAACCTGCAACCTCCTGCGTCGCAGGCGTACCTTCGCCCACCGCGCCACATCGGTCGTCATATTTTTCTTAGTAATGTCTGTCATCCAAATAAATTTAAAAAAATTGCGCAAGATATAATTAACAAGTTGCGCATTAGTATAGCAATGAATTCGATTAATGAAAAAGATGAATTCATTTAAAAAATTAATGAATTTGACATTTCAGACAACTGCAAGATGAATTATTAGCGGAGAAGAGATTCTACTCTGAGCATATCAACAAAACGAAGTCAGAGATCGACAGGCTGCGGGATGAGAACGAGAAATATCAGAAGTAAGTATTCTTGGTAAATTTAGAGTTTATTATCTTTCCCTTTTTAGTTATCGACATAGCTCTGAGAATTAGCAAGCTGAAGTGGCAGTGGGCCGGCCATATCTCGCGAAGAACCGACAACCGCTGGGGTAAACGTGTTCTTGAGTGGTGACCACGACTCGGTCAACTTAATGTAGTATTTTCGACTCGTCGGTTACTTGATTTCGTGGCTTAGTTGGATGAAGAGTCCCCATACTAAGGGGAGTTGCGGGTTCAATTCCCGCCGAAATTGTCGGTTTCTATTGGGATATTATTCAATATCTTTGTGATTACCCCGAGTAAGAGGGCTTACTATATTAACATAAACCTTAGTAATACTAGTTTTTGCCGGCGGCTTCGCACGCTTTGTTTCTATGGAAATAGTTGGAAGTTATTATTTCTTACCCATGGCAAGTCATTCATGGGGTAAAAAGTAACTATCTATATTTGATGGCGCATGCTTTACCGAAATATTGGAAAACTTATAACTCAAATCATAGTTAATATCCCGTTTGTTGACCTACGGAGCTGAGACGTGGACACTCACGATAGGGCTGGTCCACCAGTTCAAAGTCGCTCAGCGAGCTATGGAAAGAGCTATGCTCGGAGTTACTCTGAAGGATAGGATTCGTAACGAATACATCCGACAGAGAACCAAGGTTATCGACATAGCTCAAAGAATTAGCAAGCTGAAGTGGCAGTGGGCCGGCCATATCTCGCGAAGAACCGACAGCCGCTGGGGCAAACGTGTTCTTGAGTGGAGACCACGACTCGGTAAACGAAGATTGCAGGTAGATGCTGGATGCGGCAAGCTGCAGACAGGGCGCTATGGCGCTCATTGGGGAGGCCTATGTCCAGCAGTGGACTGCCATAGGCTGATGATGATGATGATCCCGTTATTAACCCATTGACTACCCAGCCTTTACGGTGTGAACCGAAGGTCAAGCATTAGTTCTTTTAGTTGGTAAATGGAGATATACGTCATGGCCACTGAAAGTTATAACTATGATAGTTTTAAATGATTCGATTTCTTGCTTTCTTCAATCATTAGCGTTGAAGCGGAACAACTAATTCTTTCTTTACAGCTCTCAAGAAGTTAAAAGGAAGATTATGCGAGAAATTTTAAAAAGATATTGGATAAAGCATTTTGATTTAAAGAACTTTATAAAGGGGTTGTTATCCCCCAGTAATGCGTTAGTACATATTACATTTTCTATACTAAGAGTTTCTGTTTATCAGTGAATACCTATTATTAGCTCTCTGTTGTAATTTTTAAGTCTATAGATATTATAGGAGCTGATGGTGTTCCGAAATAAATAATAAAATAAATAATTTTCATGTTTGAGTTAATAATCTATTTATAAAATATATTTAATAAAAGTTATAAAAATAAGAGGGTTAGTTTTGTTTACAAAAATTATTACAATACACATGTTCCAATGGACAATGAAAATCACTCACAAAAACCAAAAAGGAACAAAGGAAACGAAAAGCATCATATAACCACGGCCCTTGTCAGGGCCACAGCGTGACCACAACGTTCTATAACCACGGCCCTTGTCAGGGCCACAGCGTGACACAACGTGCTATAACCACGGCCCTTGTCAGGGCCACAGCGTGACCACAACGTTCTATAACCACGGCCCTTGTCAGGGCCACAGCGTGACACAACGTGCTATAACCACGGCCCTTGTCAGGGCCACAGCGTGACCACAACGTTCTATAACCACGGCCCTTGTCAGGGCCACAGCGTGACACAACGTGCTATAACCACGGCCCTTGTCAGGGCCACAGCGTGACCACAACGTTCTATAACCACGGCCCTTGTCAGGACCACAGCGTGACTACAACGTTCTATAACCACGGCCCTTGTCAGGGCCACAGCGTGACATAACGTGCTATAACCACGGCCCTTGTCAGGGCCACAGCGTGACCACAACGTGCTATAACCGCGGCCCTTGTCAGGGCCTCAGCGTAACATAACATGCTATAACCACGGCCCTTATCAGGGCCACAGCGTGACCACAACGTGCTATAACCACGGCCCTTGTCAGGGCCACAGCGTGATACAATGTGCTATAACCACGGCCCTTGTCAGGGCCACAGCGTGACCACAACGTTCTATAACCACGGCCCTTGTCAGGGCCACAGCGTGACACAACGTGCTATAACCACGGCCCTTGTCAGGGCCACAGCGTGACCACAACGTTCTATAACCACGGCCCTTGTCAGGGCCACAGCGTGACTACAACGTTCTATAACCACGGCCCTTGTCAGGGCCACAGCGTGACTACAACGTTCTATAACCACGGCCCTTGTCAGGGCTACAGCGTGACACAATGTGCTATAACCACGGCCCTTGTCAGGGCCACAGCGTGACCACAACGTTCTATAGCCACGGCCCTTGTCAGGGCCACAGCGTGACACAACGTGCTATAACCACGGCCCTTGTCAGGGCCACAGCGTGATCACAACGTTCTATAACCACGGCCCTTGTCAGGGACACAGCGTGACATAACATGCTATAACCACGGCCCTTATCAGGGCCACAGCGTGACCACAACGTGCTATAACCACAGCCCTTGTCAGGGTCACACCGTGACCACAACGTTCTATAACCACGGCCCTTGTCAGGGCCACAGCGTGACCACAACGTGCTATAACCACAGCCCTTGTCAGGGTCACAGCGTGACCACAACGTTCTATAACCACGGCCCTTGTCAGGGCCACAGCGTGACTACAACGTTCTATAACCACGGCCCTTGTCAGGGCCACAGCGTGACACAATGTGCTATAACCACGGCCCTTGTCAGGGCCACAGCGTGACCACAACGTTCTATAGCCACGGCCCTTGTCAGGGCCACAGCGTGACACAACGTTCTATAACCACGGCCCTTGTCAGGGCCACAGCGTGACATAACATGCTATAACCACGGCCCTTATCAGGGCCACAGCGTGACCACAACGTGCTATAACCACAGCCCTTGTCAGGGTCACAGCGTGACCACAACGTTCTATAACCACGGCCCTTGTCAGGGCCACAGCGTGACCACAACGTGCTATAACCACAGCCCTTGTCAGGGTCATACCGTGACCACAACGTTCTATAACCACGGCCCTTGTCAGGGCCACAGCGTGACTACAACGTTCTATAACCACGGCCCTTGTCAGGGCCACAGCGTGACATAACATGCTATAACCACGGCCCTTATCAGGGCCACAGCGTGACCACAACGTTCTATAACCACGGCCCTTGTCAGGGCCACAGCGTGACCACAACGTTCTATAACCATGGCCCTTGTCAGGGCCACAGCGTGACCAGAACGTTCTATAACCATGGCCCTTGTCAGGGCCACAGCGTGACCACAACGTGCTATAACCATGGCCCTTGTCAGGGTTACAGCGTGACCACAACGTTCTATAACCACGGCCCTTGTCAGGGCCACAGCGTGACCACAACGTTCTATAACCATGGCCCTTGTCAGGGTTACAGCGTGACCACAACGTTCTATAACCACGGCCCTTGTCAGGGCCACAGCGTGACCACAACGTTCTATAACCATGGCCCTTGTCAGGGCCACAGCGTGACCACAACGTTCTATAACCATGGCCCTTGTCAGGGCCACAGCGTGACCACAACGTTCTATAACCATGGCCCTTGTCAGGGTTACAGCGTGACCACAACGTTCTATAACCACGGCCCTTGTCAGGGCCACAGCGTGACCACAACGTTCTATAACCATGGCCCTTGTCAGGGCCACAGCGTGACCACAACGTGCTATAACCACAGCCCTTGTCAGGGTCATACCGTGACCACAACGTTCTATAACCACGGCCCTTGTCAGGGCCACAGCGTGACTACAACGTTCTATAACCACGGCCCTTGTCAGGGCCACAGCGTGACATAACATGCTATAACCACGGCCCTTATCAGGGCCACAGCGTGACCACAACGTTCTATAACCACGGCCCTTGTCAGGGCCACAGCGTGACCACAACGTTCTATAACCATGGCCCTTGTCAGGGCCACAGCGTGACCAGAACGTTCTATAACCATGGCCCTTGTCAGGGCCACAGCGTGACCACAACGTGCTATAACCATGGCCCTTGTCAGGGTTACAGCGTGACCACAACGTTCTATAACCACGGCCCTTGTCAGGGCCACAGCGTGACCACAACGTTCTATAACCACGGCCCTTGTCAGGGCTACAGCGTGACCACAACGTTCTATAACCACGGCCCTTGTCAGGGCCACAGCGTGACCACAACGTTCTATAACCATGGCCCTTGTCAGGGCCACAGCGTGACCACAACGTGCTATAACCACAGCCCTTGTCAGGGTCATACCGTGACCACAACGTTCTATAACCACGGCCCTTGTCAGGGCCACAGCGTGACTACAACGTTCTATAACCACGGCCCTTGTCAGGGCCACAGCGTGACATAACATGCTATAACCACGGCCCTTATCAGGGCCACAGCGTGACCACAACGTTCTATAACCACGGCCCTTGTCAGGGCCACAGCGTGACCACAACGTTCTATAACCATGGCCCTTGTCAGGGCCACAGCGTGACCAGAACGTTCTATAACCATGGCCCTTGTCAGGGCCACAGCGTGACCACAACGTGCTATAACCATGGCCCTTGTCAGGGTTACAGCGTGACCACAACGTTCTATAACCACGGCCCTTGTCAGGGCCACAGCGTGACCACAACGTTCTATAACCACGGCCCTTGTCAGGGCCACAGCGTGACCACAACGTTCTATAACCACGGCCCTTGTCAGGGCCACAGCGTGACCACAACGTTCTATAACCACGGCCCTTGTCAGGGCCACAGCGTGACCACAACGTTCTATAACCACGGCTCTTGTCAGAGCCACGGCTTATAACATGCTTTAACCAGGGTCTCTGTGTTTCAGGATACTAAGTGCGGATCTCAGCGAGCAGCCGAAGAATAAGGGTCAAGAGTTCGCACAGAATGAAATTATACGGCTTTGTGCGGAGTCTTTGGCGTTACAGGTTGGTTAAAATCTATACTTAATAATATAAAGAGGATAGGTTTGATTTTTGTTTGATTATTTGTAATGAATAGGCTCCGAAACTACTGGACCGATTTGAAAACTTCTTTCACCGTTAGGAAGCTACACTATCCCCGGTGAACATAGGCTATATTATATTTTCAAAAAAATTAAAGGACCCGTACTTAAACCCTGTGAAGCCGGGAAGGTCCGCTAGTCTTGAATATATATAAATGGATGCCCTCCGGCCCCGCTAGGGTTACTGACATCTTGGCAAACGTAGTGTAAGACGCCCTCCGCCCTGGTGGGATGTGGCTAGCTGAAGACAGGGTGCTATGGCTCATTACGGGAGGCCTATTTCCAGTTTTGGATTAACATAGGATGATGATGATGACTATAAATAAATAATATTCAAAATACAAATACAAAATACAAAAAAATTATTTACCAAAAGTTTACAAATAATAACACCTTAATTTTTGTACATATTCTTAAATTTGGAGTTGATTGGTTGAGGTGTTGCAGTTAACAGTGACTCCCGCACTAGGCTAGGCCTGTTTCGCGGGGTATCATTATTCATTCCGCTCTCCGACAGCCCCCACGGACTCTATAGTAGATCTTGACATTCGCCGCACTATACGAGATCAGGTGTTCTTTTTTTTTCATTAACTGACTTAGTTTATTTTAAATTATGTTAAAACTCTATATTAAGTAACTCTATATTAAGTAATAAGTTAACTGTATATCTGTTCACTAGTTTTATGTTTAAATTTGTTAATAGTGGAGACTTCACTGGTCTATGTAAATCCTTATTGTAACTCTTTATAATGTCTATGTACTATCTGTCTTCCAAATAAAAAAAATAAAAAAAACAATACGTTTTCTGTTTATATACATATATATTGGACAATGAAGCTGCAACCTCTTGCTACTTGATCCGCCTTCGCCAAAGAACTTGTCGTATATATGCTGTTAAATGATTACTTCTTTATTACAGGAGCGAGTAGATAAGCTATCAGAAAGCTGTCGCCGCTACAAGAACCAGATCCGACTGTTGGTTCAGAAGCTAAGGGAGGTCGGCGTTGAAGACGTCAACGATTTACTGGAGAATAACGGTAATAACTCAGAATAACGGTTTAAACCGAGAATAACGGTTTAAACCGAGAATAACGGTTTAAACCCAGAATAACGGTAATAACTCAGAATAACGGTAATAACTCAGAATAACGATAATAACTTAGAATACCGGTTTTAACCGAGATTAACGGTAATAACGGAGTATAACGGTTTTATAGAGAATTATGCACAACGGTCATACATAACGGAGAATAACGTTAAATAACGACAAATAACGTTAATAACGGAGAATAACTGTTTTTATGGAGAATTTATTATGCTAGATAAAAAATAATGCTCGGAGTTTCTCTGAAGGATAGGATTCGAAACGAATACATCCGACAGAGAACCAAAATTATCGACATAGCTCTAAGAATTAGCAAGCTGAAGTGGCAGTGGGCCGGCCATATCTCGCGAAGAACCGACGGCCGCTGGGGCAAACGTGTTCTTGTGTGTAGACTGAGACGGAGCAAATGTAGTGTAGGACGCCCTCCGGCCAGGTGGGATGACGACCTGCGAAAGACTGGAGGTAGATGCTGGATGCGGCAAGCTGAAGACAGTGCGCTGTGGCGCTTATTAGGAGAGGCCTATGTCCCAACTGTGGACTATTATAGGTTGATGATGATGTATAATTCACTCATAGCGATAAGGTCGCCCATTGTACAATATATTCTGTATTTATGTTTTTTCCTGTCTCGTGAATCGATTTTTATTTGGTGTGCAATAAAGAGTTATTGTATTATCTATACTAATATTATAAAGAGGAAATGTTTGTTTTTTTGTTTGTTTGTTTGTAATGTAGGCTCCGAAACTACCGGACCGATTTGAAAAAAATATTTCACCGTTGGGAAGCTGCACTATCCCCGGTGGACATAGCCTATATTATATTTTCAAAAAAGTTAGGGATCCGTACTAAAACCGTGCGAAGCCGGGAATGTCCGCTAGTATTGTATAATTATATTGTATTCATGCAAATAAATGATTTATTTTCATTACAGAATCAATAGTCACACATAACGTCTCGACGACTCAGGAGATAGCGCCGGTCACGCGTAAGAAAGAGAGGGAATATCTGGGCATGTTCGAGTACAAGATACAAGACGAAACTGTTATTATCAAGAAACTTATTACTGGTAAATATATTTAATTATTATTTTGAGCCATATTGTCTCACTGCTGGACAAAGGCCTCCCTTTTCTCTTTCCATTCCTCGCGATCCAACGCTGCAACAGGCCATGATGGAAGATGTGCCTCGAGCTCTTCGCGCCATCTCATCCTGGGCCTTCCACGTCGCCTCTTAGTGTTGGGTGGGCTCCACTCTGTGGTGGTCTTTATCCACCAGTCGCTGGACATACGGCAGACGTGTCCGGCCCAGGTAAATATATAGTATAATAATATAATTTTTAAGGTTTTTGTATATTATGATGAGTACGCGTCCTCGCACGCTTGGTAAACTCTAAATAAATTAAATCATATCGATATATAATATGCTAGCTGAGGCCCGCGGCTTCGCCCGCGTGGAAATCTATGAATCAATCTTATAAAAAATCGCATCAAAATCTATTAGTACAAGTAAAGTATACGTAGGGACAGATAGACTGCGGGAAGCGACTTTATTTTATAATGTACCCATAGATTTCCACGCAGGCGTTATTCATTCTAACCTAAGTAATATATATATATATATACTTAGTTTTAATCTTAAAACTTCAACTCATCTAAACAAATGTAAACTCTCCTCCACAGACTTAAAGCCCAAAGTGGCCACCACCCTCCTGCCGGGTCTGCCCGCCTACATCCTCTTCATGATGCTGCGGCACATGGACCACGTGGACGACGAGCCCAAGATGCACCAGCTCATGAAGGCAGTCCGCACCGGCGTTAAGAAGACGCTCAAGCGCAGAGCAGAGTCCATAGAGTACAACTGTCTATGGCTCGCCAACATGCTCAGGTATAGATAGATATAGATAATTTATTTCATCATCATCATTAGACTGTAGCAGTCCACTGGTGGACATAGGCCTCCCCCTATGAGCGCCATAGCTCTCTATCTTCAGCTTGCCGCATCCAGCATTTGCCTGCAGTCTTTCGCAAGTTCTTTCGTTTACCGAGTCGTGGTCTCCACTCAAGAACACGTTTGCCCCAGCGGCCGTCGGTTCTTCGCAAGATATGGCCGGCCCACTGCCACTTCAGCTTGCTTATTCTTTGATCTATGTCGATAACCTTGGTTCTCTGTCGGATGTATTCATTACGAATCCTATCCTTCAGAGAAACTCCGAGCATAGCTCTTTAGCTCGCTGAGCGACTTTGAACTGGTGGACCAGCTCTATCGTGAGTGTCCACGTCTCAGCTCTGTAGGTCAGTTATACAATAGTATTCGTTTTACTTTCCAGACTTCTAAACAATCTGCGACAATACAGCGGGGACACAGTCTACCAAAGCTCCAATACGCCGCGACAGAACCAGCAGTGTCTGCGTATCTTCGACCTGTCCGAGTACAGGCAGGTGCTCAGCGATATCGCCGTGTGGATCTATCAAGGTGGGTGCTGCCCTCTTGTGGTGAAGACTAAAACAGTGTAAATGTTCTGTAATATCACAATCAAATAAGGTTAAAGAGGGGGTTGAGAGGAAAAGTCGAAATCAAAAACATATTCGACCCCCCTTTTCTATCTCCAAAACGGATATACTAGTATGTTTTGTAGTAGTAATTTTTTGTCACAGTCATTTAGAGGAGGACTAACGGTTTTCATTGAAAAAAAAATTTGGCCCCTTTTAGGAAAAACAAAAAATTGGCCTATTTTAGACCTTTTTTCGGGTGGAGCATGCTGTGACCCGCCTGACGACCCCCCAAGATCCCCTCACCCATAACCCGGGTGATGCATGTCGCGCACAACCCAACAACTAGTTTTATTATATTATTAGTTCTTAATTTAATAAAAATAAATATTTTCTATTTCTTTTATGTCCCTAGGTCTAATCCAGCTCGTACAACGCCAACTAGACCGTCTCATCGTGCCTGCCGTGCTAGAACACGAAGAGATCTCCGGCCTCGACCAGGATATCTCTGGCCTAGGGGCGGCCCGCGCCCAACCCGCCCCCACCGCCCCTCCGCCGCTCCGCCTTAAACAGGAGCTGTGTACCTTGCACGAGTACTTGCACACTTACGATGTGTACCAGCCGCTGCGGCCGATGATCTTTAAGCAGGTAACTCCTCACAGCTTCTGCTAGCCTGGTACTTCCATCTTGCTATCTAGCAATGCTAGTATTTGTTTTACTAAGGGATTTGTCGCAAAACAAAATCGAATGTAAATAAAATAAATTAATAAATAATAAATAAATAATAATAAATCTAATCTAACTTAAACAAAATCAAAATAGTATATTTTAAGCACGGGTTTTGCGCTACGCAGTTAGCCACTCTAATGGTAAGAGTAGGTAAGTACTAACTTGTAGAACCTAGAAAATAGTAAAACACATTTTTTTCACGCCTGACCTTAACAAAATTTGTGTATACATAAATTGATATAACCTAAACCAAACATTTTTATAAAATTTATTTAAATAACTCTACGTTTTCTTCGTTCCCAGCTTTTCTACTACATCTGTGCATACAGCGTCAACCAGCTACTCCTCCGCAAAGACCTGTGCTGCTGGGCCAAGGGTCTGCAGATCAGATACAACATATCGCACCTCGAGACTTGGATCAAAGAGCATCTGGCTGAGTACGGACAGAAAAACGTGAGTACAACATACCTCCTTACAACTTCTGCTAGCCTGGTACTTCAAGACAGAAAATCACTAAAACACAAAATCGCTTCCCGTCGTCTGTCTGTCCCTATGTATGCTTAGATCTTTAAACTACGCAACGGGATTGATGCAGTTTTTTTTAATAGATAATAATAGTGATTCAAGGGGAAGGTTTATAAACCATTTAACACATAAATTATCACGCGGGCGAAGCCGCGGGGCGCAGCTAGTATCATTATAAAACCATCATTACAAAGTATAAAACAAAGTCGCTTCCCGCTGTCTGTCCCGCTTTAAAACTACGCAACGGAATTTGATGCAGTTTTTTGATAGATAGAGTGGTTCAAGAGTAAGGTATATACAATTAACATATATTTACTTACAAATATCATTAACATTTATTTCCTAACAAATATAATTAACATTTATTTCCTAACAAATATAATTAACATTTATTTCCTATCAAATATAATTAACATTTATTTCCCAACAAATATAATTAATATCTATTTCCTAACAAATATAATTAACATTTATTTCCTATCAAATATAATTAACATTTATTCCCTAACAAATATAATTAACATTTATTTCCTAACAAATATAATTAACATTTATTTCCTAACAAATATAATAAAAAACATTTATTTCTCGTATTTTCAGGTGGAAGAGATCCTAGCGGTGCTCCGTCCAATAACGCAAGCGGTGCAGTTACTGCAAGCCCGCAAGTCCATGGACGATGTACAAAGCACGGTCGAGATGTGCTCAGACTTATCCGCCGCGCAAGTGTGCAAGGTAACTTAATTATAGACTGGTATTCTGGTCTAACAATAGACTGGTCCAAGTACAGACTGGTCCAACCTTAGACTGGTTCAACTACAGAATGGTCCAACCATAGACGCTTGAAAGTCTATGGACGATGTACAGAGCACGGTCGAGATGTGCTCAGACTTATCCGCCGTTCAAGTGTGCAAGGTAACTTAATTATAGACTGGTATTCTGGTCTAACAATAGACTGGTCCAACTACAGACTGGTCCAACCTTAGACTGGTTCAACTACAGAATGGTCCAACCATAGACGCTTGAAAGTCCATGGACGATGTACAGAGCACGGTCGAGACGTGCTAAGACTTATCAGCCGCGCAAGTGTGCAAGGTAACTTAATTATACAACTGTAGCCTGGTCTAACAGACTGGTTCAACCATAGACTGGTTTAACTACAGACTGGTCCAACCACAGACTGGTTCAACTACAGAATGGTCCAACCATAGACGCTTGAAAGTCCATGGACGATGTACAGAGCACGGTCGAGACGTGCTAAGACTTATCCGCCGCGCAAGTGTGCAAGGTAACTTAATTATATAACTGTAGCCTGGTCTAACAGACTGGTTCAACCATAGACTGGTTCAACTACAGACTGGTCCAACCATAGACGCTCGCAAGTACATGTACAACGTACAAAGCACAGTGAAGAGGTTCTTTGACTTATCCACCGCAAGTGTGCAAGGTAAGTTAGTGTAGCGACATCACACAGCGTTGGTTATATATATATATATACTATTATTATATTAGCACGGAGTGTCCCACTGCAGAGCAAAGGCCTCCCTCCCCTGCTTCCACTCATCTCGATCCTCAGCAAGGAGAACCCACTTTTTTATATATTCCACTTTGGTTATATAATTAGGATAAAATTAAAATCAACAATTATAGCGATAGACTCCAAAACTATGATTGATTCAAAGTTTGTTTAAAAAAGATTCATAGCTAATGGCTTAGAATGGGCGCCAAACTTATTATCTGCTGTATAAATTACTTGAGAACCTAAAAGAAAATTAAAAAACTAGATGATTATGATGATGATTTATCAAATGTATGCATTTTTAAGGTTTTGGGAGTATAAAATTAAGAATTAAATAAATTATTCACAGACACACGTTGTACAAAAAAGGAAAACCCAGAAATATCAAAATACACAGTAACATAAGCCGGATTTAAATCCTAAACAAATGTAGCGTGTAGTAGTCCCTAGAGTAAGGGGCCGTTCAAGTATTACGTAAGCACTATTGGGGGGGGGGGGGGGGGGGGGTCTTTATTTTGCTTATTTTGGATGACATGGGGGTAGGGGAGTCTAGATGATGATTACGTCATCGGTAGTTATTTACTTTTTTACACGAATGGCAACCCTCACATTGTCTATGCTTAAAAACGAAACGCATTTTCGGGGATTCCCGCAAATAATGCATTCGTTTATGATTGTAATATAAAAAAGATACATTTATAATTGAAAAATGTTTACGTAAGCATGGGGGAGGGGGTAAGAGCTTTTCTTACTTTTGCTGACAAGGGGGATGGGGGGTTAAATAATTGTAATAAATCTGCTTACGTAATATTTGAACGGCCTCTAAGATATACAGGTCGTTTCCTATGTGCGCGGCTAATAAGGTCTCGTCTCAGCTCGTTGTCATTATCGACCGAGGACGACAGTGACACTGGTTTACAGGCTGGACCTTAATTGGGTGACGTCATGTCACGAGTCTCAAACATACATAATGACAAGATAAATTGACATTATCCTTAGAATTTGAGTCTCAACATCAAACAGTGTAAACACCCTTCCACGTTTTGTATGTGAAGAACGGCTTGTTTAACTTTATTATTTTTATGTTTACAGATTCTAAACATGTACACGCCCGCTGAAGAATACGAGGTGAAGGTGACCCGCGAGTTTATCCGCGAGATCGAGAAGAAGATGCAAGAGAAGGCAGGACCCAAGCTTTTTAAGGATAAGGATAAAGAATCGGTGAGTTGTTTTGGGACACCTTGTTCTAATCACGTAATCACAAATATAAATTCAATAAGTTTGGTGGATAAATGAATAGACCGCTAGGCTCAAGCGGCCGATGACTAGGGCTGCAGAGAAAGGAACTTCCTGACGATACGTGCCGAGTCCAAGAGTACCGCCTTCTGGATCTGGCCCTTGATCCAACTTCCTAGCGAGAGTCTCTTCAGGTGTTGATCGAGGCTCTTATTAATTTTTTTTGTAGTTTGATAAGATCTCTCAGCCCGGAATCAAGTAAAGGTACTTTTTATCATAAATAACCTTTACACGTTACCATAGTAGTATTTTATATTCCATAAGAATTATGATTACCCAGTACAAAAATTTGCCCCGAGGCAGGAATCGAACCCGAGACGTGTCGATTTTTTGTATCTATTTAAATTTCTTGATAAATATTTCAAAATATAAAAACTCTTAGTAATTAATACAAACATACCTACAGACATACTCGCACAGAACTCCAGGTGAAGCTTCTCTTGCTCGATAAATCAATCGGCAGGTTCAGCGCAAGAAGTTTGTTTGCGTCTCGTCTGAAGCGGTCTATGAGACGATAAACTGAGTGTAAAGCTTAAGGGTCCGGCGACCCTCGCTTGCAAAAATCGCTCCGAATATCGCTGTTCCTGTTTAACCCTTGCGCCGCGCTCCATGCGTGCGCGATAGCAATATTAGCCGTTCAAAATTTGGTTTGTTCCGTAATACCAAAAATTATGACTGAAAACTTTTTGTATTCTTCACAAAGTATTGTTATTCTGTAACTAGACGATACAAGCTATGTTCCTTAATAAATAAAACGTAAGATATTGATGTTTTTAATACGAAACAAATAGCAAGAAAACTTGTCCATTTTCGCATAAAAATGTGCAAAATGCGATTGGCTTTCATTTAATTTTATGTAAGTATTTTGAAAAATAAAAAACTATTTAGGAACCTAGATAAATACTATTGAAATACAAATAATACAATATTATAGTGGAAATATGCTTGAATTGGAAATCATTTTGCTATTACGTTTGTTATTGTATGAAGAATTCGTCCCTCCGGAGGCCTCTTAAGCACTATATTACCAAAAACTTAAATATTTTTAATTCTTCTATTTCAGTCAAATCTCCTGATGGACACGAAGACAATATTCTCAGTGCAGTTCCCATTTAACCCGTCGCCGATAAGGTTGGAAGCTGTGGACCTCCCGGATGTTCTAGAACTAAATGGACTACTCACCAAAATATAAATAAATACCTCTATTGATTACTATGGTCCGGGAGCCAGTGACAGACATGACAAACTCCCTCCCTAGCAAAACTTCGTAATATGCATTAATATTATGAATACTCGTGACCGTCAGCTGCGACTCCGTGGGTGGGTTGGGCAGTGGTAGCGATGACGACACTATTCCCATGGAATAAGGTTCAAATCAGAATTCTGGAATATTATTATTATGTCTCTCATTTACCATGATCTCGGGCCATAAAGTGACCCGGTCTTTTATATTATCACTATATTATCACTTATTATTATTATTATATTAGCCCGGGGTGTCCCACTGCAGGGCAAAGGCCTCCCTCCCCTTCTTCCACTCATCTCGGTCCTCAGCAAGGAGAACCCACTCCTTATTGTATAGGTCGAGCTCATCCCGCCATCTCCGCCTAGGCCTTCCACGTGGCCGTTGTCCGTCCGGGACCCAGTCAGTGGCGATCTTCGCAATTCTGGAATATGAGAATTAAAATTTCTGTTTTTACCATTCTTTTTTGACGACCGATGTGGCGCGGTGAGCGAAGGTCCGCCTGCGACGCAGGAGGATGCGGGTTCGATTCCCGCCTCGGAACATTTGTGTGTACGATCTGCAGATATTTGTTCCGGGTGTTCTGGTCATTTTCTATGTATAATAAAAAATATCTATCTATGTAATGTATTGTATTATGTATATCAGTTATCTAGTACCCATAACACAAGCTCTGCTTACCATGGGGCTAGATAATGCTGTGTGAATTGTCCAGCATTATTTATTTATTTATTATTATTCCATGTCAATAGTGTCGTTATCGCTGCCACTGCCCAACCCACCCAAGGAGTCGTGACTGACGGTCACGAGTGTTCATAATATTAATGCAGTGAAATCAATTTATTTCTACCTGACTCCCGGATAAATAAATACCTCTATTATATACTAGAATAATTACTTCGAACATATAGAGAAGGAAGTATATAACTGTCTCGCTTTCGCCTTAGAAAAATATTAGAATTGTACTAACTACTCAATCTTTACACGACTTTAAACACTGGCGCCGTGGGCGATGGCCCGCCTGTGTCGCAGGTGGTTGCGGGTTCGGTTCCCGCCTCGGGACAAATGTTTGTACGATCTGCAGATATTTGTTCCGGGTGTTCTGGTCGTTTTCTATGAATCATCTGAGATGATACCATTGCTATGGTCGTCATCATCATCATCATCATCAGCCTATTATAGCAGTCCACTGCTGGACATAGGCCTCTCCCAATGAGCGCCATAGCGCCCTGTCTTCAGCTTGCCGCATCCAGCATCTACCTGCAGTTCGTCATCCCACCTGGTCGGAGGGTGTCCTACACTACGCTTACCGAGTCGTGGTCTCCACTCAAGAACACGCTATGGTGAAGCGATTCACTTACCACCTGTTAAAAAGGTGTCAAGGTAACTTTTGTATAGCGATTCCTTCCTTTATGTTCGAAGTTATAAAAGTAACTCTGAACCTATAGTCTAAACCCCCTTATTCATAATAATCTGTTAACTTGAAGGCGGTACAGTCAGCGTCAAATTGATATGAGCGTTGTCAAAATGATCTGAAAAACATAAATGCACCCTGGGTGCTTATAATAATATGATGATATATAAAAAAAACTGCGTATATCAAATTGCTTCCATGGTTTTTAGACCATATTGACTTGTTTAGACGCTCATATCAATTTGACGCTGACTGTACACTAGCGCTGCTCCCAATTTCATCATATTATTACATTGAACAAAGGAATTTTAATAACACTATTTAGCAAAATACTGTTCTTAAATTGTTGTGAATAAGGGGGATATTCTATAGCCTATAGTTGATTTACTATTTTTTACGTTGTTAGTTTTTGTGTTATATTTAAAACAGCGCCTCTATCATGCATAATATAGAACCTAAACAAATAAAAATAGGACATTTATGTATATTATACGGAATCATAGAATTCAAATTCAATCATCAGTAATTAATTAGTTTTAATGAGGTGATAATTATACGTTTTTTTTTAATGAGTCTTTAATTAGTTCTAATGAGGTAATAGTTGTTCGTTGTAATTCTCCTAACAAATATGAATGTATTTATGAAACAAAATACAATTTATCGAAGCAATCTTGTTCGCATTCTGCTAATTACGCTAAAACCACCCATCCTATGTATAATTGACATTTAAAAGCTATTTCAATGGCCTTTTAATGACCTTAAAGCAATTTCAATGGCCTCAAAGGCCTTTTAATGGCCTTAAAGCCATTTCAATGGCCTCAAAGGCCTTTTAATGTCCTTAAAGCCATTTCAATGGCCTCAAAGGCCTTTTAATGTCCTTAAAGCCATTTCAATGGCCTCAAAGGCATTTAAATGGCCTTCGCCTTACTTGCTAATAACGAAGGCACAGCAGCCTTGCTTTGGATATAGTCTTGAAGTGTTTTTGTCAAAGTAAATGCGAGAACTTGATTCACTCGATCACATTTCTTGTAACTTGCATTGTGTACTTAATTATGTTCCTAAAATCATTCCTTCTATGACCTTAAAGCAATTTCAATGGCCTCAAAGGCCTTTTTATGGCCTTAAAGCCATTTCTATGGCTTCAAAGGCCTTTTAATGTCCTTAAAGCCATTTCAATGGCCTCAAAGGCATTTAAATGGCCTTTGCCTTACTTGCTAATAACGAAGGCACAGCAGCCTTGCTTTGGATATAGTCTTGAAGTGTTTTTGTCAAAGTAAATGCGAGAACTTGATTCAATCGATCACATTTCTTGTAACTTGCATTGTGTACTTAATTATGTTCCTAAAATCATTCCTTCTATGACCTTAAAGCAATTTCAATGGCCTCAAAGGCCTTTTAATGGCCTTAAAGCCATTTCAATGGCCTCAAAGGCCTTTTAATGGCCTTAAAGCCATTTCAATGGCCTCAAAGGCATTTAAATGGCCTTCGCCTTACTTGCTAATAACGAAGGCACAGCAGCCTTGCTTTGGATGTAGTCTTAGAAAATGTTTTGAAGTGTTTTCGTCAAAGTAAATGCGAGAACTTGATTCACTCGATCACATTTCTTGTAACTTGCATTGTGTACTTAATTATTATACATAATTATGTTCCTAAAATCATTCCTTCTTTACAATAATATAATTATTGCCATAATATGAAATTATTTCGTAATCAGGTGCCATTTTGAGAAACGAAATTCTATTATGTACGAATTTATTTGTGTTAAATATTTGTTTTACTTTCTTTTACTACTTAATGTAAATTATCATTCCAGTAGGCTGTAAGAAACGAAAGTTATTCATTTTTATTTATATTTTTCTTATTATGGTCACTAATATCAAAATATTATTGCTATTTGTTGAATATTGTTAAAAATAAGTCTCTTATATACAAATTTCCTTTACTTAGCTTAGTACTCTTTTTTAAACTACTAGTAAAAAAGATTATTATCTATACTAATATTATAATGAGGAAAGGTTTGTTTGTTTGTTTGTTTGTAATGTATAGGCTCCGAAACTACTGGACCGATTTGAAAAATTCTTTCACCGTTGGGAAGCTACACTATCCCCGGTGGACATAGCCTTATATTTTCAAAAAAGTTAGGGATCCGTACTAAAACCGTGCGAAGCCGGGAAGGTCATCCAGTTTGTTATATACATTGTGGCTAGGAGATATTTCTTGGCGTATTCTTAGCTTGTATGTTTGATAGAAATTGGTGCAGCCATTTTGAAGTCCTAATGGCTATCAGCTCCATACGTTGTAACGTAAATGTAAAATATTGTTTTTTTTGTAAATTAGATATTTTTATTTGAATTGTTATAAGAAATCTATGTAAAATTATTATGGATGCGGTAAATACCCAGTATTGTATAGAAATAAGATTTAAAATCGTATAGCAAAAATAATTGTAACAAAAGCGATGTTCTTGTTATAATATCTTTACTTTGATTATTAATAAAAAGAAATCAAATTAAATATGTACCAACCAACCAACGAATTAAAATCATTTGTCATAATAAATAATGTTGGACAATCCACACAGCATCATCTAGCCCCAAGCTAAGCAGAGCTTGTGTTATGGGTACTAGATGACTGATATACATAATACAATGCATTACATAGATATTTTTGTTATATTATACGCAGAACACCCAGAGCAAATATTTACAGATCATACAAACATTTGTCCTAAGGCGGGAACCGAACCTGCGTCGCAGGCGGACCTTTGCCCGCCACGCCACAGAGATCGTCATAATAAATAGTGCTAAGTGTTGATTTAAACGAGTAATAATAAAAAACGATTAATATTTTAATTCACTTGCTTAAAAAAAACTGTGTTTTTGTATATAACTTAGAATCGATCGAGTTAAATTGTAACTGCGATCAATTTCAGTTTTTTTTTTCATTATCCATCGCATTCGATTCAGCTTTTGCATACAGTGTTTCCAACATTGTCCCATACTTTAAACAGTATCCTATTTGTATGTGCTATTGTATGTGCTAATTTGAAAAGAAATATTGGATAACTCAAAAATCAAATCATGGTAAATATCATTTTTTAACACTTTGACTGCTGAAATCACACGGTATGTGTTTTCTACAAGTGACTAATATGCGTAAATCCACACTAGCGCAGCGGCTGAGAAAATACAGATCTGTGTGACTCAGCACAGCTAAATGACTTTAGTGTTAAACCATGATAATTTCAAAAGTTTTATGAAGTTGAAAAGGTTCCAAAAATTGCTCGATTTTGTTGCATATGTTGCGTGCGGTTCTTATGAATTTATTAGGTGTTTTGATACTTAATTATTATTAATCAAATTCCCTAACTATTAAAAAAATTCTCTTTGTCTGACTTAAGTGGATCGAGACGCGAGAGAAGCCATATTAAAAGTATTTCCGTTTTTCCCGTTGCTGTTTCAGCTGACAAGTCATCTCATGTGACGTCACATGAGATGACTTGTCAGCTGAAACAGCAACATATTCGGGCATCGAATAAGCCAAGCCATACCAACATGCTAACTTATAACCCGAAAACCCAAATAAATGATTTGATTGATGTCTCTTTTAAATGTTTTTTTGTTGGTGTAATTATATTATCTTGTATTTTGCGCGCCACAGCTTAGATCACGATCCACCTTAAAGGTTGAATACGAATCGAGACGTTAATATTATTTGAATTAAATAATTCATGTAAAAGTGTTACCATTTGTAATTTTTTAAGGTGCTTCTGGCAACTCTAGGCTAGCTAGAATAATTTTCTGAATCAGTATTTATTTATTTTTTTGTATATTTTGTGTTAAATCAATTATTGATATTGTATTCTGTACTTATTAATTCTTTATTATAGAATAACAAATTATACTGACCGTATTACTATTCAAAGAATGCTATATATTTATTTATAAATAAAATATATAACATTTTTGTTCATAAAAATCTGTTAATTAGGGTGCTCAATTTAAAATTATAGTATTTTGAATTTACTTGTATTTAGTCAATTTCAAAATCGTAGTCTTAGTAAAATATACACTTTATTATAGTAACTGGAAATTATATAAAATCGTTATTAAATGAAAAGGTATAGCAAAATTGCATTGACCAATAAACAGAAATATTATTTCTGTAATAGAAAGAGAACATATTTAAATATATTACTATAATAAACATAATTATATATTAATATATAATAAATATTATATATAATATATTAATATAAAATTATGTCGTCGTAAGCGCCATGTTGATGCATATACGCTGCCAGTTTCCCATATGACCCATAGGGGTCAAATGGGAAAAGCCCCTATTTTGTAGCTATTTAGCTCTCTTCCAAAATAACCTGCCTTTGAGATATATAAAATGTATTTATTATATAGTATATATCTTTGTTAATAAATAATAAGATAGAAAGATTTAAATGATGTAATCGTATTAAAAATATATTCGTACATTCCAAGTTATTTGGATAAAGTACTTAATTCTCTTTATTCGTATCCATTTTCTGTTGATACGTAATGGTTTGTTATTTTTACTAATAAATATCTGTATAAAGCAATATAAAAAACCATATCTGCATATTGTTGAACAATAAATATAATATTTTATTATTATTTATATGTAGTTTAGTTGTTACTTAGCTCCCATAAAGATATATCTATATTATTGCATATTCAGGCAAGGGCCGCGGTACGTAACGCACGCACGAAATGTGCAATCTAATATGGACTTTAACTCGTTTAGATACATTGTATATCAGACAGGCTTTAGATGACAGATGGCTCGCGGGCTACTCGATTGAAGCTTGCGTGAAGCTATTTGGTCATTGTAAAATATATCTAAAGATAACGAGTTTAAGCACATATTTGTAATGCACGTTTTGTCCTGTGTTGAACGATGTTTGGTTTTTGTGCGCAGCTTTACCCCCGAATATGCGAACGTTACTTTGATTTAAGTGTCTCAAATATAGATTTTTTATTTGAGTTTTTTCAGTTTTCAATCAAATTCTGTTAAAAACTCCTCATTTCAGACGAGTTTAACTCGTGCGTTTACGTAATCGCGGGTATGTCACGCGATGCCGATGAAAAGAAGCAACCCTGCGGCCGTGGCTTTAGGATGCTTTTTTCTACGAAAGCAAATAAAGATTTAGGTCTGTAAAAAAAAATTGAAAATTGAAAACCTGAAATTTTGAAAAAACTGAAAACCAGGGTTGGTTAATTTTGTCATGCGAACGACCAACTTGCTTGCAATGACCCCCAATTAGTGTTAAAGGGGAAATTCTCAGTAGACCCTCTAAGGGTTCAAGTGGAACGGACCTTAGGAACCGGACTACTACTAACCGAGTTTTTTGTTTATTATGAGTTTCATAGGCGTTATAGAAATGTATATTTACTATTTACGTTGTAAAGTGCAAAAGTAATAAATATTGTTGAAAATTTGTTGGTTTTAATAACTGCCTATATATAATTACCTACCTACTTCTCCGGCCAGGTGGGATGATGACCTGCGAAAGACTGCAGGCAGATGCTGGATTCGTCAAGCTGAAGACAGGGCGCTGTGGCGCTCATTGGGGAAGGCCTATGTCCAACAGTGTTTAGGTACTCTTACGTAGTTATGTCCGTGTACAATAAATAGGCTGATGATCATGATGATTACAGCGAGCCAAATGGTCCGGGAGCCCGGTACAAATTTGGTCAATTATATCCTCCCTAGCGAAAATTAAATAAATAAATAATGCTGGACAATTCACACAGCATTACCTAGCCCCCCCCCCATGGTAAGCAGAGCTTGTGTTATGGGTACTAGATAACTGATATACATAATACAATACATTACATAGATCGATATTTTTTATTATACATAGAAAACGACCAGAACACCCGGAACAATTATCTGCAGATCGTACACACAATTGTTCCGAGGCGGGAATCGAACCCGCGACCTCGTGCGTCGCAGGCGGACCTTCGCCCACCGCGCCACATCGGTCGTCAAATTCGAAAAATTCATTATGGATTAATATTATGAATACTCGTGACTGTCGGCTGCGATTCCTAATGCATATTACGAAGTTTTGCTTGGGTCCCTCCCAAGAAAAACTTCGTAATATGCATTAGTTACTTGTTCATGATAATCTGTCACTGGCTCCCGGACAATAAGTGGATGACACAAGCTCTCAAAGGTACATACATATGTAGGTATGCAAACTCATAATTGCCAAGGTGATTTTGAACACCCTGACTGCTCACATAAATACGAAACAATGAGTTGTAAGATATTTTGAACACCTTGGGCGCTCACAACAATCTGGTTATTCAAACTGCGTATATCAAATTGCTTCCATGTTTTTCAGATCATTTTGACTAATCTAGACGCTCATAACAATTTGACGCTGACTGTACCTACTTAGGTGTATAGGAAGTATTTATCATGTGATAAGGTAATTTACCTACGCGTAATTTACTTGGTATTTAAAATTCTTCAGGCACGACGCATGAGATATCGTAAAAAGACTTCAGGTCCTATGTTTACGGTCTAATTTATCTCAGTTTACAGTCTACTTTACCAAAGTTATTTAATTCTTAATTTCTATTTGATATTAGGTGTTTCATGCGGTTTCACCCGAGTTAAATTCGAATTTGACATTTCTTAAATATAATATAGCCTCGGGAAAGTTTTTTTCAAATGGGTCCAGTAGTTTCGGAGCCTGTTCAATACAAACAAACAAAAAATCAAACCTTTCCTCTTTATAATATTAGTATAGAAATCGGTTAACGTAGTGTAGGATGCCCTCCGATCAGGTGGGATGACGACCTGCGAAAGACTGCAGGCAGATGCTGGATGCGGCAAGCTGAAGACAGGGCGCTGTGGCGCACATTGGGGGAGGCCTATGTCCAGCAGTGGACTGCTATAGGCTGATGACGATGATGAATAGAAATCGAGTTAGGTCCATAGTTCTCAAGGAACCCAAAATTGGCACGAGTTACCTTCACTAAACTTTATCAATATTTTTATCAGCTTATCAATATTGACATAAATTAAATTGTAAATTCAATTTAAATACGATAAGATTAAAATTATTGGATAAAAGTACATTATTATCTAACAAGTACTTAGATACTTACTTACTCAAAGAACAATGCCCAGTGGATAAGTAGGTACAAGATAATGTAAATTGCATAAATTGATTCGTTTTCTATATTATTGTTTACTGGCTACTGTCGTCGGCTTCATACGTCCGTTTTTATATATAAATAAATAAATAATGCTGGACAATCCACACAGCATTATCTAGCCCCATGGTAAGCAGAGCTTGTGTTATGGGTACTAGATAACTGATTATACATAATACAATACATTACATAGATAGATATTTTTTTATTATACATAGAAAACGACCAGAACACCCGGAACAAATATCTGCAGATCGTACACACAATTGTTCCGAGGCGGGAATTGAACACGCAACCTCCTGCGTCGCAGGCGGACCTTCGCCCACCGCGCCACATCGGTCGTCAAATAATAATAATGTACCTAATGTCTGTTAAGAGCGAGACCTTCTAACACAAGTATTTGTACTTAAATGAAGGTCTCCACTACGGTGCAAACAATTATTGTAAATCTGTTACAGAAATAAATTTTATTTTATTTACCATGATCTCGGGCCATAAAGTGACCCGGTCCTTTGGAAGGCTTGCGTGGGGCCGAAGCCAACAGCACAGAGACCCTTTGAGAAGTTAATCTAAAGGCGATGGCTACACATAGCGGGTATCATCCTCGGGTGCACAATATGATACACCCAGATGTGGATGGTATCCACCAGGTGTAGAGACTATTGCAAAGAAAAATGAAAGAAATAAAACCAGGTTATTGTGATGGATGGATGGACTGGGTAATCGGGCTATAGGGGAGATTGCGGACGTCTGCCATAAACAAGTCAATCATAATGTTAAGAAGAGTGGCAGACGGTGTTATTTTATTTATTATTATTTTATTTTATTTTTATAATAATCAAGAAGATGATGTATCTTCTTGATTCTTTTCTTAAGCTGGCGAGACGACCTTAACACCTTACTCGGAGATTGGTGGGCGATCGCACGTGACCGCACTGAGTGGAAATATTTGGGGGAGGCCTTTGCCCAGCAGTGGGACGAAACAGGCTAAATAAAAGTATATACCTAATAACCCAAAATTGTTAGGAATGTATCTGTGTACAAACTTTTCGATTATAATAATTTCATCATCAGTAGCCGTCCTGTAACTTTGTTTAGCATTAATTTCAGTAGATTTTTGTGGAAATTTTTAATTAGCCTCATTAGTATTTAGTCAGATACATTACGACCGATCTGGCGCGGTGGGCGATGGTCCGCCTGCGACGCAGAAGTTCGATTCCCGTCTCGGAACAATTGTGTGTACGATCTGCAGATATTTGTTCCGGGTGTTCTGGTCGTTTTCTAAGTATAATAAAAAAATATCTATCTATTTAATATATTGTATTATGTATATCAGTTATCTAGTACCCATAACAGAAGCTCTGCTTACCATGGGGCTAGATAATGCTGTGTGAATTGTCCAGCATTATTTATTTATTTATTAAGTTAGCTGTTAATTTCCTGAATATTGTTAATATAAAATAAATACCTACATTATTTAAAAATATGGGGGGAAGCGTACTGAGGTTTTTTCCTAAAACTCTTTTTACAGCAAACCCCTAGATGGTCATTCCTGGTGAAATGCCACAAATATTCTACAAATGACTCAACCGATGTTATTGCAATTGCAATAGTACGATTACGGATAACACATAACAATTTGATTCTGGATTTTGAATTGTAAATAAAACAATATTGTTAGGTCCTTGTTACCATGTTCTTTGGTAATTTGCGGTTTGCGTTATTGGCGGTTATCAGTACCTAGGTAACTTGTTGAACAATTTATTCGTAATGGTATACCTAATATAAATAAATAAATAATGCTGGACAATTCACACAGCATAGAAAACGACCAGACGTTTTCTATGTATAATAAAAAATATCTATCTATGTAATGTATTGTATTATGTATATCAGTTATCTAGTGCCCATAACACAAGCTCTGCTTACCATGGGGCTAGATAATGCTGTGTGAATTGTCCAGGATTTTTTTATTTTTATTATTTTATTACAAAAAATATATTAAAAAAAATACACCCGGAACAAATATCTGCAGATCGCACAAACAATTGTTCCGAGGCGGGAATCGAACCCGCAACCTGCGTCGCAGGCGGACCTTCGCCCACCGCGCCACATCGGTCGTCCACATGGTTGATTGAAGATTCATTTATTTTTACCCAGTTTTTAATAAAAAATAAAAAAAAATATAAAAAATATCTTTAATTGGAACATAAATAACATTTTCTATTAATTAACGTACATTAACAATGATGCTGTGTTGATTGTCCATTGTCCATCATTATTTATTTAAAGTAAAGTAAAAAATCATTTATTTCTTTATGCTTACAAAATAAGCACTTAGACAAGTCATATTTTATACATTAAATTATTATCAAATATAATTATTTTACTGTTCACTTCAATTTTTTGTCCACTTGTGGAAGAAGTGAAAAAGAAACCACTAGCATGTTCATCTCTTATATGTCTAATACATGGTTATTTGCCTATTTAAGTCTAAATATAATGTGATTCGATACATGTCAATATTTAAGTAAAGCTATGCACAATAACAAATTACTTACATACTATTGTCTGTGCGAAACTGAGCGACATCTGGCCAAGCATTAACATCATTGAGATAATCATTTATGGAGTAGAAAGCCTTCTTGATGAGATTTACTTTTATGTAATTTTTAAATTTACGAATAGTATATAATTTATTATGTATTACTAACATTACTATAGGTACATTACTAACAAAAAAACGAACTTCTATTCATTGCAATTTATGTAGAATTTGGGAAAATAAGAGATTTTGATCTAAATGCCTACTTTAGCGCGATAACTAACGATCGAGTTGGTTATAACATGGGGTTTTAGGAAATCGATTTTGTTTTGCGGCAAATAACTTTTCCGGTAGTTTTTTGTGCTTATAGAACGCCGAATAAGATATAGTATTATCATCATAATCAGCCTATAGCAGTCCACTGCTGGACATAGGCCTCTCCAATGAGCGCCGCCATAGCGCCCTGCCTTCAGCTTGCCGCATCCAGCAATTACCTGCAGTCTTTCGCAGGTCGTCATCCCACCTGGTCGGAGGGCGTCTTACACTATATTTACCGAGTCGTGGTCTCCACTCAAGAACACGTTTGCCACAGCAGCAGTTGGTTCTTCGCGAGATATGGCCGGTCCACTGCCACTTCAGCTTGCTAATTCTTAGAGCTATGTCGAGCTATGGCTATGATATTATACAAACCACAAAAATAAATTGAATCTCGCGTCAACTCGAAATGAAACGACCACCCTTCATTCTTTAAAGCACGAAAAAACATACATAAATATATATAATTTTACTAGAATGATAATGGCAAAGGTCGGAGAGAAGGGGCTTAGAAACGATATCCTTCCGACGGTTCAGCCCTAGAAGACTTTCACCATAAGTTTTCAAAAACTCAAGCCTTATATTGATTCACGAATTGGCTAAACCTACCTACTGAACTGTTTATAATGTAAATACATATACCTACATATTACTTCTTTGTGTAAGGAAACCAGGTAAAGTCAAGATAAAACTCAATGATAACAACTCGCGCGCAATCAGTGCCCCGCGAAACCTCGCGGCCAGCGCGCGCAACCGCCATCTTGTTTACGTTCAAAAACAATAAAAAACTTATTTGTGATATTGAGAAATAAAAGTTTTATTGTGCTAGTTTTTAAAGGTGAATCTTTTATTTTTTAAATAAGAGGCAGCTGTGTGTTTCGTAAAGGATTGATTTGGGTGAGTATTGTCATCATCATCAGCTGGTCAGTTCAGATGGAATTCGCGAGTGTATCACTCATACAATACAATACAAATAAGCATTATTGCAAATCAAACACAGAAAAAAATACAGTAAAGAACAAACAAACAAAGATACAGATGCACAATGGGCGGCCTTATCGCTAAGAGAGATTTCTTCCAGGCAACCTTTGGATGGACACGTAGCTATAGTATCGGTATAGACGGTGGCGTATTATAGACAAATGTTGTATATAAATTATATACAATACAAAACATGTACAAATACATAAATAGGTACTTTGTTTGTATTATTTTATTCGCTTATTTCGTATGCTAGACACAGAATCAACTAGCCCCAAGCTAACCACAGCATGTGTTATGGGTACTAGAATGATGAAATGAAATAGGTACCTACATAATACATGGCTGCATTTTGATTTTATTATTTAGAAAATAATAATTACGTTTCTATTTGGAAATAATGGCCGCCAACTATCTTACTCATAGAAACTGTTATTTATTTATTCTATAAAAAGCAATACAAAAATGCTTTATTGTTCTCTAGAAAATATAGCACATTGTACACATACGCGAGAAAGTGCATAATTTCTATCGAGTGTGTTCCTTCCACGTGAATCAATAGATTTCTTTCCGAAGAACGACGAAGAACCTTTCATTCTTTAAGAACTGGGCACAGAGAGGGGCCTCGAGGCTTGGCCTCATTACCCCGGCGTCAACTTGAGGGGTGACGACCCCTCGGTCCTTGGGTTTTGTGGGAATCTTTTCTTTCCCTTATTCTCAATGTTTTTTTTGGCATCATTCCGTTAATAATCTTTTTTTTTTTAAATAAACCCAAGGACCACGTGAGGTAGGAATCGTACTTTCTCGAATATTGTTTTATACTACTCCTATGGAAAATAATCGTCTTAGAATCTTCAAAATCACTCGCGTACATTCAAATTATAAACTCAAAATGTGGCAATAATAAATACGAGGACGTGCGATTTTTTAAATTATTTTTCCGAATACGGAAGAGTTCAATATCATGGCGGATTCGGAGTAAAAACTTTTTGTCATTTGACCTATTATGATAATAAACCATAGATATTTCTAGAAATGAATAAATAACACGTTAGAAATAGATGTCCATACATTTTTTCTCACGCCAAACGCGTGAGAAAATCGAATGCCAGAAATGACGTTAAAGTTTTGTTTATATTTGGAAAGGAATAAGCGACTCTCTGAGCAGGTATAGTATAAGAGAACATTACTCGTATCTACAACTAATATTATAAAGAGGAAAGGTTTGATTTTTTGTTTGTTTGTTTGGAATGAATAGGCTCCGAAACTACTGGACCGATTTGAAAAATTCTTTCACCGTTGGGAAGCTACACTGTCCCTGGTGAACATAGGCTATATTATGTTTTCAAAAAAGTTAGGGATCCGTGTTAAAACCGTGCGAAGCCGGGACGGTCCGCTAGTACATTATAAAGAGACATTACATACATTAGACAAGTAGGTACATTACCTTGGTGCGTTTAGTGCGTCCTACCCGTTATGACCTACGGAGCTGAGACGTGGACACTCACGATAGGGCTGGTCCACCAGTTCAAAGTCGCTCAGCGAGCTATGGAAAGAGCTATGCTCGGAGTGTCTCTGAAGGATAGGATTCGTAACGAATACATCCGACAGAGAACCAAGGTTATCGACATAGCTCAAAGAATTAGCAAGTTGAAGTGGCAGTGGGCCGGCTATATCTCGCAAAGAACCGACAACCGCTGGGGCAAACGTGTTCTTGAGTGGAGACCACGTCTCGGTAAACGTAGTGTAGGACGCCCTCCGACCAGGTGGGATGACGATCTGCGAAAGACTGCAGGTAGGTGCTGGATGCGGCAAGCTGAAGACAGGGCGCTATGGCGTTCATTGGGGGAGGCCTATGTCCAGCAGTGGACTATCATAGATGATGATGATTGCCATGGTAACCTTTGGAGAAAACAACACAATAAATGATGTGTCGACGACGTGACAGGTCCGTAGCTCTATTTGGGAATGTAGGCTGAGGTTATGTAACTTCTATGTAGGGTTGCCATACGTTCGGAATTTTCCGGACATGTCCGGAAAAACAGATTTTTGTCTGCAATGCGGGGGGAATTTCAAACTGTCCAGAATTCTAGGGCGTCACGCACGGTGGTCATTCATGACCCTCCCCAAAATCATAGTACAAAATCACTAGAAAAAGGCTTGGGTTGCGACCACACCTGGTTTAAGTTATAGTATTTAATTTATAAGAAAGTCCAGAAATCTCATTAAATGTCCGGAATTTTCTCCGGAATTTCAATTTTTTGATCTGGGAACCCTACTTCTATGGCCAAGCTGTGACGTAATGTTCATGTACTTGCCCCTGATCAAATATATATATTAGGGTGTTTTTGGAGTTGTTGAGTTTTTTCAAAAACCTCAAATTATAGTTATTTCAAAACAACTTGGTTAAATCAACTAGGTACCTACTCAATCAACTCAATGGCCTTAATTTTTAATACGATTTTAATCATTGAAATGATTAGCATTATTATTAATTATTATGTCTCTCATTTAATCTCATAATCTCGGGTCATAAAGTGACCCGGTTCTTTGGAAGGCTTGCGTGGGGCCGAAGCCAACAGCACAGAGGCCCTTTGAGAAGTTAATCTAAAGGCGATGGCTACACATAGCGGGTATCATCCTCGGGTGCACAATATGATACACCCAAAGATGGTATCCGCCAGGTGTAGAGACTATTGCAATGAAAAATGACAGAAATAAAACCAGGCTATTGTGATGGACTGGGTAATCGGGCTATAGGGGAGATTGCGGACGTCTGCCATAAACAAGACAATCATAATGTTAAGAAGAGTGGCAGACGGTGGCTTTATTAATTATTATTAGTTTCAAATTATTATTTATAATTATCCATCGTCTTCAAGGCAAATATAAAAGCCGGTTCAGTTAGTCCTAGGCGATGAATACTAAGCTAATACTATATCATCATCAATACAATACAAGTGCAATCAGCACAACGTTTTTCATAAGGAAACGGGACCAAGTGCAATAGCTAGCGGCTTTTCGGGGCTAAAGAAGCCGCTACTGCTTTAGCCTCGAAATGCCGCTCGGCTATTTTTAAGATATATTTTAGATTTTTTCCCCAAATTTTAACGAATTAAGAGGCCTCCGGAGGGACGAATTCTTCATACAAACGTAATACCAAAATGATTTCCAATCCAAGCATATTTCCAGTATAATATTGTATTATTTGTATTTAAATAGTAATTATCTAGGTTCCTAAATAGTTTTTTTTTAAATACTTGCCTAAAATTTAATGAAAGCCCTATTTTGCACATTTTTATGCAAAAATGGACAAGTTTTCTTGCTATTTGTTTCGTATTAAAAACATCAATATCTTACGTGTTATTTATTAAGGAACATAGCTTATAATGTCTAGTTACAGAATAACAATACTTTGTGAAGAATACAAAAAGTTTTCAGTCATAATTTTTTGTATTACGGAACAAACCAAATTTTGAACGGCTAATATTGCTATCGCGCACGCATGGGGCGCGGCGCAAGGGTTAAACAGGGACAGCGATATTCGGAGCGATATTTGCAAGCGAGGGTCGCCGGGCCCTTAAATGCTGTTACTTTATTTGTACGAAATAATATAGCTTCATTATTTTTTTATTACAACTATATTAGTTATAATATCCAATAGGTAAATAGGTTTGCTGCTAGCTGACCAGATTCTGAAACGGAACGGTCGAGTAGGTAAGTAGAGACTATAGCTTCTTAGGGACAATATATAATGTAGAGTTATGGTTATGACACAGGTGTACTGAATGTCAAGGAAAACAACGCAGGTGACAAATCAGCCTGATTTTATATTTATAAATAGGAACTTTGATTGTAACGTTCTTTGTTAAGTAAAGTAGAAAAGTAAGTAAAAAGATTTTTATTTTGTCAGAACAGAGACTCTTGTAAATTAAACTTAGATTAACAGAAACTGACAAAAATCGGTCTCTACTCAGCATGTTCTATGATAGAGCAGATCGTACCATTGCGCTGGTCTTCCGTGGAGACCGTGCTGCGCTAGGTGGCTTTATACAACAAGGGACAAAATTAAAATGTTAAATTATTTTTGTTATTATATATATACCATGATCTCGGGCCATAAAGTGACCGGCCCCCTGATTATGTAACTGCGACCGGTTTGCGACAGGCGAAAATTAAGCAATCAGTGCTGTCAAAAGCCAATTTTGTATTAGATGACACCAGGTACTACGTCACCCACACTAGGTTTCCCTCTGCCGGACAATCGGTGAACTAAAAATTGCTTGCTAAAATTTCGGTCGCGGTCGCGTCGCTGTTGCTGTTGCTTTTACATAATCAGCCTGCCGGTCCTTTGGAAGGCTTGCGTAGGGCCGAAGCCAACAGCACAGAGGCCCTTTGAGAAGTTAATCTAAAGGCGATGGCTACACATAGCGGGTATCATCCTCGGGTGCACAATATGATACACCCAAAGATGGTATCCGCCATATATATTATTGTTAATATAGGTTAAGGTTAGTTAATAATGACACCGATTTATTTATTTGTTTTTTTCCTGATCGTGACGTCACCTGTACGGGCTCTAACTGATTACCAGCGCTGGCTAGGTCTCTTACGGAGCTTAGCCAGCATTATGCTGAGTAAGAGCCTTTTTATGACTCTCTACATGTACTATTCTATAAGTGTGTCTTTTGTCGTTATAAATAAATGTCTTTCTATTACTAATTTTTAAAACATAATCCACATCCTTGAAGAACAAAAAATGGATTATAAATTAACACTAAAGTCATTTAAAACGGAATATTTACCATAATTACTTATTTACTCGCAGTTCCTTCAGTTATTCCGTGATCATGGCGCATGAAACTGCGCCGAAATATTGGATAACTCAAAAATCAAATCATGGTAAGTTAAATATCCCGTTTTAGATGACTTTAGTGAAAAATATGTATTCCCTATATCCATCCCTATGTATTTTGGCCACTGCCTCCACCTTATTCGTAATTAGTATCATTAAAAAACTTGCGTGATGACTCGTAATCAGTCCCGTGATGCCATCACAGAGATAATTGGTACAGTAGGTACAATAACCTTCAAGTTGGTGAATATCAAAAAACGCCGTGCAAACATGTTTTTGAGTTTCACGAAACTTTTATTTCATGTTTTTACGGCGACATTTAAAACAGGATAATTATTTCGAAAGTATAATGTCGCTGAGTTATTTGTGAACCTGACGAAAGAAAGTTAACAAGGTTATTTTGATAATACTAAAAACGCGTCGAATTTCTTAGTATTATCACTGTATTTTAAGTTTCACCATCTACATAGGTATATGATAGTACCCAATGAGCGTCATAGCGCCCTGTCTTCAGCTTGACGCATCCTGCATCTACCTGCAGTCTTTCACAGATCGTCATCCCACCTGGTCTAAGGGCGTCCTACACTACGTTTACTGAGTCGTGGTCTCCACTCGAGAACACGGAGAATTAGAAAGTTGAAGTGGCTGTGGGCCGGCCATATGTCGCGAAAAACCGATGGCTGCTGGGGCAAACGTGTTCTTGAGTGGAGACCACGACTCGGTAAATGTAGTGTAGGACGCCCTCCGGCCAGATGGGATGACGACCTGCGAAAGACTGCAGGTAGATGCTGAATGCGGCAAGCTGAAGACAGGGCGCTATGGTGAGCACCATAGCGCCCTGTCTTCAGCTTGCCGCAACACCCAATGAGCATTGGGGGAGGCCTATGTCCAGCAGGCTGATGTTGATGATGAGTATTATTTGTAGTTGTGGTCTTAGTAAATAAAAATGCGCCAAAACAGAGCAAAATAATAATAAATAATGCTGGACAATCCAAACAGCATTGTCTAGCCCCAAGGTAAGCAGAGCTTGTGTTATGGGTACTAGACGACCGACTGATATTATGTATGTACTTAAAATAAAAGAAGAGTTGGTATTTAGCGCGAAATACGAGTATCTTGATCTTATGTATATATACAGCAAATTTAATTGAAGGTGACTTATCTAATTGAGGATGTCACCAAGCGAAAATTAAGTCCATTATGCTTTGATTATGCATAATCTGCACGGCACAGAATTACAGAGGAATAATGAATAATAATCTGTTGCCGTCCAAATCACGTCATCATCATCATCATCAGCCACAGCTGGACATAGGCCTCCCCCAATGAGCGCTATAGCGCCCTGTCTTCAGTTTGCCGCATTCAGAATCTACCTGCAGTCTTTCGCAGGTCGTCATCCCACCTGCTCGGAGGGTGTCCTATACTACGTTTACCTAGTCGTGGTCTCCACTCAAGAACACGTTTGCCCCAGCGGCCGTCGGTTCTTCGCGAGATATGGCCGGCCCACTGCCACTTCAGCTTGTTAAGAGCGTGCCATACCTCAGCCAAAATTCGAATTTCGCTTCAGTTCAGAGCAGAATGACAAGATATGATTTTCTTGTGAGTGAAAAGCACAGAGCGATAGACGTGCTCCGTATTTTTTATCGACGTAAGCGCCAAAACTGCCTAATGCCTAATTACAAGTTATTTACACAACTAATCTAAAAATTAAAAAGACGAAAACGAAGAAATTCTACTACGTTTCTCGACAAAACAAAAATCCAACAAAAAAATTAGGTGGTTCCTGAGATAAATAGCAAAATGTGTGCAAAACATGTATTTTAAAAAAAATAAAAGTATCGAGAAAATTTTCACCAATCGTGTTTTCGAAAAGACGGAATCCAAGATAAAAGTTCGAATTATCATTTACCTAAATATGAAGGTGGTAGCTTTCACAGATTCTGAGATAAATAACGATTTCTAACTGTAAAATTACATAAGGTACACTCTTAATTCTTTGAGCTACGTCGATAAGCTTGGTTCTCTGTGTATGTATTCGAAAATCACGTGGATACATTAAAAGACTTAAACGAATTCATGAAGTACAGAAATTTGGATCATTTTTACTTATATCAAGTTTTGATTGCTTTATTTTCTCGCAATCAAAGTGAAAAGTTACTTAAGTAAGTATTTAACATCTATAAAATTGCGTATTCAAATGATGCGGTTTTATTAAATGAAGGTAGAGCAATCAAAACCAGTTATAGGTAGAGCATGTGAATTTCGGCAACTTTATAGAACTCACCTTTCTTTCTTTCTCTCTTTTGTATTGCTGTTATTATTATAAACTAGCTGCGCCCCGCGGTTTCACCCGCGTGGTGATAGATATTTTGGATATAGAGGTACAATATATCTTTATGAATTGTAGCCTATGTGTTATTCAGATATGTAAGCTATATTATTGTGAAGTTTTATTAAAATCCATTTATAAGTTTTTTTTCATGAAAGAGTAACAAACATCCATCGAACCATACTTAGAAACTTTGACGTTTATAATATTAGTAGGATTAAAGATCCTGGTCTTTGTCTTGTTCGCTTAGATCTTTTAAACTACTTAACGGATTTGACGACAGATGTGGCGACGCAGGAGGTTGCGGGTTCGATTCCCGCCTCGGAACAATTGTGTGTACGATCTGCAGATATTCGTCACGGGTGTTCAGGTCGTTTTCTATGTATAATAAAAAATATTTATCTAAGTAATGTATTGTATTATGTATATCAGTTATCTAGTACCCATAACACAAGCTGCTTACCGTGGGGCTAGATAATGCTGTGTGAATTGTCCAGCATTATTTAGTTATACGAATCTGTCAAAATTGATTTATATTACACTAGCTGCGTCCCGCGGTTTCACCCGCGTGGTGATAGATATTTTGTATCATATATATAGCCTTCTGTTTCTATTTTCTTATTTTTAATTTACTGTATGTGCTGCTGGTTTTCCTTGTAATAAATAAATAAATAATATACAATCTATCTTTATAAATTAGTAGCCTATGTGTTATTCTGATGTATAAGCTATATTATTGTAAAGTTTCATTAAAATCCATTCAGTAGTTTTTACGTGAAAGAGTAACAAACATCCATCCATACTAACAAACTTTCGCGTTTATAATATTAGTAGGATTTTGTTGTATCGTATCTTGTAGAATCTACTTTATTATTCATAGGACTAACGCTTTCTCTACCTTTGTCGAAGACAGATTAGGCGATAGTAGAAACTCTTTGGATATGTGCCAATCTGTTGGAATTTAAGTGACAAGCTATAATTTATGTAATAAGGTTAATTATATTTTTAACCTATGGGTTTCTTTTTATGACCTGAAATAAATGACTATTATTATAATTATTAATTTCCTTTTTATAACTTTTTTATTGCTAGTTAACCAACGGTGCTAATAACTCGTAAAGGCCAAGAAACCCCGTGACCTTAACTTCAGTTCTAGAAAAGACATCATTAAAAAAAATCGTCATTTCGTGAGACGAGCTCGTGCCCGCAGCTCGCACGCAATTCCTGGTAAAAAGCAGTCCTTGACTTTTTGAGAATAATTTAAGTATAACTACGCGTTTTCCTATCTTAACAGTTTGACTGCTGAAATCACACGGTATGTGTTTTCTACAAGTGACTAATATGCGTAAATCCACACTAGCGCAGCGGCTGAGAAAATACAGATCTGTGTGACTCAGCACAGCCGTAATATTTTTCGAACGAAACGCATGTGCGGCGCAACACAACCGCTGTGTAGAGCGGCAGCACGAATTTTTTAGGTTAAAAAAAAGATCGCAGTCGTCGAAAAAAAATCGCAGTCAAAGTCTTAAATGGTAAAATACAGATCGGGGAATCCCCTTATAAATTACTAAGAAGAAAAACCATGTATCGTAGTTTTCCTCATAAGAACGTGATTTTGTCGGCCATCTCAGAATTGTGTGATTTTAGATTAATAAAGATTGGCTTTATTGCTCACTTAAATTGACGATAAAAAATCCAAAACAACTCAACGACTAAGTGACTAGTGGCGGTCTTATCGCTGAAGAGAGATCTCGTCGAAACTGTTTTTATTTTGGAAATTTTCATGAATCATTTAATGATTTGTCGCTCGTTTTTAAATTCAAATATAAATATATTTCACTCTACATATGAGATTATGGGCATTATGCATTGTTTTTGTCCACTGCTGGACATATGCCTCCCCCAATGAGCGCCATAGCGCCCTGTCTTCAGCTTGACTCATCCAGCATCAGAGAACCAAAGTTATCGACATAGCTCAAAGAATTAGAAAGCAGAAGTGGTTCGGCCATATCTCGCGAAGAACCGACGGCCGCTGGGGCAAACTTGTTCATGAGTGGAGACCACGACTCGCTAAACGTAGTGTAAGACGCCCTCCGACCAGGTGGGATGACGACCTACGTAAGACTGTAGGTAGATGCTGAAATTGGAGTACCTACACCTACGTAATAGATGGTATGACTGTTTGTGTTGTTTTTCTTAACAGGTAAAAACAAACATAAAGTAAAGTTGCTAAGAAGCAATAAAGATAAAAAAATATGTTGTGAAATTTTTAAGTATGTAGGTACGCGTAAAGTCAAGATAAGTAGATAAATAATGGATTAGTTATTATACCTTCGGATTTAATTTTTGCGTTTATACCTACGTAGTATCTTTAATAACAAAGAAAATTACTCTCTAATAAATAGAAACAAAATAGAAATTTTACAATCGAAACAATTGAGCTTAGGACGCGGACAGTTGAAAACAATCTACAGATAGATCAACCGATCCATATCAATACCAGTCGGCGCGCGTCCCCGCGACGCTGTATGGCAATGCTGATGCGTTGTACCAGATACTCACCAGCTCTCGGGTCACGCGTCCCCGCGACGCTGGCTGCATTGCCCCGCTGTATGGCAATGCTGATGCGCTGCGCCAGATACTCACCAGCTCTCGTGTCACGCGTCCCCGCGACGCTGGCTGCATTGCCCCGCTGTATGGCAATGCTGATGCGTTGTACCAGATACTCACCAGCTCTCGTGTCACGCGTCCCCGCGACGCTGGCTGCATTGCCCCGCTGTATGGCAATGCTGATGCGCTGCGCCAGATACTCACCAGCTCTCGTGTCACGCGTCCCCGCGACGCTGGCTGCATTGCCCCGCTGTATGGCAATGCTGATGCGTTGTACCAGATACTCACCAGCTCTCGGGTCACGCGTCCCCGCGACGCTGGCTGCATTGCCCCGCTGTATGGCAATGCTGATGCGCTGCGCCAGATACTCACCAGCTCTCGTGTCACGCGTCCCCGCGACGCTGGCTGCATTGCCCCGCTGTATGGCAATGCTGATGCGTTGTACCAGATACTCACCAGCTCTTGTGTCACGCGTCCCCGCGACGCTGGCTGCATTGCCCCGCTGTATGGCAATGCTGATGCGCTGTACCAGATACTCACCAAAACTCGGGGCACGCGTCCCCGCGACGCTGGCTGCATTGCCCCGCTGTATGGCAATGCTGATGCGCTGCGCCAGATACTCACCAGCTCTCGTGTCACGCGTCCCCGCGACGCTGGCTGCATTGCCCCGCTGTATGGCAATGCTGATGCGTTGTACCAGATACTCACGAGCTCTCGTGTCACGCGTCCCCGCGACGCTGGCTGCATTGCCCCGCTGTATGGCAATGCTGATGCGCTGTACCAGATACTCACCAAAACTCGGGGCACGCGTCCCCGCGACGCTGGCTGCATTGCCCCGCTGTATGGCAATGCTGATGCGCTGCGCCAGATACTCACCAGCTCTCGTGTCACGCGTCCCCGCGACGCTGGCTGCATTGCCCCGCTGTATGGCAATGCTGATGCGTTGTACCAGATACTCACCAGCTCTCGTGTCACGCGTCCCCGCGACGCTGGCTGCATTGCCCCGCTGTATGGCAATGCTGATGCGTTGTACCAGATACTCACCAGCTCTCGTGTCACGCGTCCCCGCGACGCTGGCTGCATTGCCCCGCTGTATGGCAATGCTGATGCGCTGTACCAGATACTCACCAGCACTCGGGGCACGCGTCCCCGCGACGCTGGCTGCATTTCCCCGCTGTATGGCAATGCTGATGCGCTGTACCAGATACTCACCAAAACTCGGGGCACGCGTCCCCGCGACGCTGGCTGCATTGCCCCGCTGTATGGCAATGCTGATGCGCTGCGCCAGATACTCACCAGCACTCGGGGCACGCGTCCCCGCGACGCTGGCTGCATTGCCCCGCTGTATGGCAATGCTGATGCGCTGTACCAGATACTCACCAGCACTCGGGGCACGCGTCCCCGCGACGCTGGCTGCATTGCCCCGCTGTATGGCAATGCTGATGCGCTGTACCAGATACTCACCAGCACTCGGGGCACGCGTCCCCGCGACGCTGGCTGCATTGCCGCGCTGTACGACAATGCTGATGCGCTGCGCCAGATACTCACCAGCTCTCGGGGCACGCGTCCCCGCGACGCTGGCTGCATTGCCCCGCTGTATGGCAATGCTGATGCGCTGTACCAGATACTCACCAGCACTCGGGGCACGCGTCCCCGCGACGCTGGCTGCATTGCCGCGCTGTACGACAATGCTGATGCGCTGCGCCAGATACTCACCAGCACTCGGGGCACGCGTCCCCGCGACGCTGGCTGCATTGCCCCGCTGTATGGCAATGCTGATGCGCTGTACCAGATACTCACCAGCACTCGGGGCACGCGTCCCCGCGACGCTGGCTGCATTGCCGCGCTGTACGACAATGCTGATGCGCTGCGTCAGATACTCACCAGCTCTCGGGTCACGCGTCCCCGCGACGCTGGCTGCATTGCCCCGCTGTATGGCAATGCTGATGCGCTGCGCCAGATACTCACCAGCGTCGAATAGACCAGACACTGCATATACAGGAAAATGTTTCTTGCAGATTGTTAGATATATAAGTCTATATCTGTAGTAAACGCGTAGGCACGGTTGCACCGCGCCTCGCGACAAGTCAATAAACTAGTGTGCAGTAAGCCGTCTTTCATTACGCATGTCCCGTAGTCCGCTCCCCGGTCGAATATAAAACATTGACGACGAGTTACCCACATTTTAAAAATAAAAAGTGATGTTCGGTACCAATTCTTCGCTGGGAGCTATTGCCAGTTTTGACCACCTAACCCAGGATTGGAAGCTGTACAAAGGCAGGCTTCAACAATGGTTTATCGCCCACGGAGTCGGCGAGGCAGAAGCAGACAAAACTGGGGTCAAGCAGAAAGCGATATTGCTAAGCGCACTCACGGAAAGCACGTATCAACTAGCGTGTAACTTAGCTTTGCCTCACGATATTAACGCCAAGAGCTATGAGGAGATCGTGAAACTTTTGGACGACCATTTCCTACCGAAGCGCTGCACGTTTGCAGAAAGGCACAAGTTCTACGCGGCTGTGCAGCAACCGGGCGAGACGCATTCGCAGTGGGCCGCGCGGCTGCGTGGCCTGGCCAGCTACTGTGCGTTCAGAAATATTGAAGATCAACTTCTAGACAAGTTCGTCATGGGTATGCTACCCGGAAGTGAGCGTGAGAAGCTGTTTGCTAAGAACATCGACCAATTGACGCTGAGCAAAGCCGTGGATATGGCTGAGAGTATTCGCTGCGCGCGCGCTGGTGCCACCACGGCGCCGCCGGTGGGCTACTCCAACGCCAACCAGGACGCCGACGGGGCTGTTTTCAAGATCAATCAACGGAACAGTAACAAAGGACCGCGTCATTCCACTGGCGAGAAGTGTTCAGTTTGTGGTTATAAGAGCCATAAATCATCTGAGTGTCGATTCATTAACTATAAGTGTAAATTGTGTAATCAAAAAGGACATCTTCGTAAAATGTGCACAAATAAAAAAGTTAATTACGTCGAGCAAGGTAACACAGATGATGAAGAAGATGATGGTGAGTTACTCTTAAATATTAATTGCCATAGTGAGGTACCGATGACCGAAACTGTAAACTTGGAAGGGCGAAACATTAAATGCGAGATTGACAGTGGTTCGCCTGTGTCGGTAATATCAGAAAGCCTATACAAAAGCCACTTTAGCGAAGTTCCGTTATCAGTACCTACGAAAAATTTATTAACATACACGAGTACAAAAATGGCAGTAACAGGATGCATGCACATTAATGTAACCTACCTAGGCCGCACCGTAAAATTGCTTTTTCATGTTATTTGCAATGGCGGCCCTCCCCTCTTAGGTCGTGATTTTATGAAAGCATTTCAATTGCACCTTGTATCCACTCTTGATCGTTGCTGTAATATTATGAGTGATGTAAATAATAATGTAATTGAAACATTAACGAACTTGTATCCAAGTGTATTTTCGGATAAATTAGGCTGTTTCACCAAATTTGAAATTAAGTTGCCCCTTAAATCTGACGCGCAACCGATATTTTTTAAGTCTCGCTCAGTACCATTTGCTTTAAAAGATAAGGTAAACAAAGAGCTGGATAGGCTCGAAGCACTAGGTATACTTAAACCGGTTTCTTATTCTGAGTATGCGTCACCGATTGTACCTGTGTTAAAAAAAGACGGTACCGTGCGCATTTGTGCTGATTATTCAGTTACTATCAATAAGCAGCTGCTTGTAGAAAAATATCCACTTCCTACATCCCAAGAGCTGTTTACTAAACTTCACGGCGGTGAGGAGTTTAGTAAATTAGATTTATCAATGGCGTATAATCAAATAAAAATCCACGAAAGTTCGCAAAATATAACTTGCATAAACACGCAAAAGGGCTTATATAATTATTCCCGCCTAATTTTTGGTTTAGCCAGTTCTGCATCAATTTTTCAACGAGTAATTGATTCGTTGCTAGGCAATTTAGACGGAGTCCTTGTATTTCAAGATGATGTTTGTATAACCGGCTCAAACAAAGCTCAGCACATGACTAGGTTAAAAGAAGTTTTAAAACGCTTAGAAGAAGCCGGGTTTACTTTAAGAAAGGATAAATGTACCTTTTTTCAAAAGGAAATATCCTACTTGGGGTACATAATTGATAAAAACGGTATAAGAAAAGACCCAAGTAAAATTGACGCTATTTTGCAGGCGACTGTACCCAAAACAGTTACGGAACTTCAGTCGTTTCTTGGTCTAATTAACTATTATCGGAATTTTACACCCAATGCGTCATCAATACTGAGCCCTATGCATGAATTGTTAAAAAAAGACTGTAAATGGCATTGGGGTAGTGAGCAGGATAAAGCATTCGAGGAAGTAAAAAAAATCCTTTCGTCTGATAAGATTCTCGCACACTTTGATAACAATGCCAAAATAATTTTAACCGTTGACGCATCACCGGTTGGGCTGGGCGCGATTTTATCGCAGGTAGGTAGCAGTGGCGTAGAACAGCCGATCTCTTACGCTTCCCGATCGTTAACCGTGGCTGAGAAAAAATATTCGCAAATTCAAAAAGAAGCCACGGCTATAATTTTTGGCGTAAGAAAATTCCACCAATATCTGTATGGCAGGTCAGAACCTTTCACCCTGCGCACAGACCACAAGCCCCTAACGGTAATATTTGGCGCCAAACGTGGCATCCCTGAAGTTTCAGCAAACAGGTTGCAACGGTATGCAATATTTTTAAGTGCTTATAATTATAAAATAGAATTTATCAGCAGCGCGGCGAACACAGCTGATTTCTTATCGCGTGCGCTCCCGAACAATAGCTCGGGCCCCCGGCCGCGCGGGACGGAGGGGAGGGAGGTCGCTGCATATGTTAACTTCGCTTTAGAAGGGTGTTTGCCCGTCACGGCTAAGGATTTAGAGAACGAAATATTAAAGGACCCGGTGTTATGTAAAGTCTCAAGATTCATTCAAAATGGTTGGCCACCTAAAATGAAAGATGAAAATCTTAAACCCTACTTTCTCTGCAGAATGCAATTATCCCTTGAAAATGGAATCTTGATGCGAGGTCATAAAGTTGTTGTTCCTTCAGCTATAAGAAATAAATTATTAAATGAGCTGCATAGTTCTCATTTTGGAATTGTCAAAATGAAAGCCGAGGCAAGGTCACGATTTTGGTTTCCGGGCATTGATAAAGCCTTAGAAAATTTAGTAGGTGCTTGCAATGTGTGCGTGCAGCTGCGGCCTTCCCCGCCCCGCTCACCGCTCGCACCCTGGCCACACCCGCCGCACGCATTCCACAGAATTCATATGGATTTTTTAGGTCCAATGAATAACAAAATGTTTCTAATAATTGTAGATGCCTATTCAAAATGGGTAGAATGCTACAACATGAATAGTAACATTACTACTAAAGCGGTAATTTGTAAACTATGTGATTTTATGTCTAGGTTCGGAATACCTCGGATAATAGTTACTGATAACGGAACTTCGTTTACATCACAGGAACTGGCGAACTTTTGCAAGCTAAACAATATAACTCAGTTGTTCTCGCCGGTTTATCATGCAATGAGTAACGGTCAAGCCGAATCATTTGTTAAAATAATAAAGAAAGGCATAAACTCGATTCTGTTGTCAGGCAGTAAAGATGACTTTCAAAACAGGCTTTCTAAGTACCTATTTGATTATCGCAATTCGTGCAATAGCACCACGGAGACTTCCCCGTCCGAGTTAGTTTTCGGTCGGAAGTTACACTCACGGTTAGATTTATTCGCACCAAGTACCGCTAAACTTACTTCATCATCAGAGTTACCTGCTCTAATCAGAAAAAAACAGTGCTTACAGGCTAAACACTTTGGCGGTATAACGCAGTGTGACTTTAACGTGGATGATACTGTTTGGTTTAAAAACTTCGTGAACAAAAATAAATACGTGTGGTCAAAAGGTCAAATCATCGGAAAGTTCGGAAAAGTCATGTACAAAATAAAATCACCAGGAATCGAAAAATACGTAATAAGACATAGAAACCAGCTGCGTACGTACAAAGCGAACGATGCAGCTGACGTGTGTGATGTTGCTTTACCCCAGGACGGGAGAGATGTACCCTGCAGCTGGAGCAGTGACAGTGAGTCACCGTCCTCGTCTCCCGAACCAGAGGATGCACCGGCGGCTGGATCTCCGCATACCAGTTCGTCTGAAGGACACGCAACGGGTGGATTGGAGGAAAGTGTTAGCACTGAAGTGGACACAACACATGGCTCCGACTCAGCACCTTCGGGATCCGGAAGCCCGCGGACGCCGTCAAACTCCACGGTTGTTTATGGCAGTCCAGCCGAGACGCCGTCGTCGAGCTCCACGGCACCTTCTAGTCCTACTGTATTCAGCACACCTCAGCCACACCCAGCCGTAAATGATGATGATGATCATCATCCCCACACACCAGAGCCTGGTCGCACTCTTAGAAATAGGCCAATCGTAGATTATAAGAAATACCTTTAAATTTCTCATGTTATTTTTATAAATATGTTTATTTCCTCCGAGGGGGAAAAGTGTTAGATATATAAGTCTATATCTGTAGTAAACGCGTAGGCACGGTTGCACCGCGCCTCGCGACAAGTCAATAAACTAGTGTGCAGTAAGCCGTCTTTCATTACGCATGTCCCGTAGTCCGCTCCCCGGTCGAATATAAAACATTGACGACGAGTTACCCACATTTTAAAAATAAAAAGTGATGTTCGGTACCAATTCTTCGCTGGGAGCTATTGCCAGTTTTGACCACCTAACCCAGGATTGGAAGCTGTACAAAGGCAGGCTTCAACAATGGTTTATCGCCCACGGAGTCGGCGAGGCAGAAGCAGACAAAACTGGGGTCAAGCAGAAAGCGATATTGCTAAGCGCACTCACGGAAAGCACGTATCAACTAGCGTGTAACTTAGCTTTGCCTCACAGAGACACACTCGTAGAAAATTAAATACAATAAATTATGTATAAATATATAAATAATGCTGGACAATTCACACAGCATTATCTAGCCCCATGGTAGGCAGAGCTTGTGTTATGTGTAGGTACCTACTAGATAACTAATATACAATATATTACATAGATAGATATTTTTTATTATACATAGAAAACGACCAGAACACCCTAAACAAATATCTGCAGATCGTACACACAATTGTTCCGAGGCGGGAATCGAACCCGCAACCTCCTGCGTCGCAGGCGGACCTTCGCCCACCGCGCCACATCGGTCGTCACTGTATAGGTAGAGTATACATATTTCTCTAATATCAGCAATTCTACTTTGCTGAGCCAATATTTATTATTTGTTTTTTAGTATTCTTGTTATGTTCATATTTAGATTACCTGTGGTACACCCCCTGCCTTTCGTAAATTCATATTATTCTTTCCATCCAAAGGTTGCCTGGAAAAGATCGCTTCTAAGCGATAATGCCGCCCATTGTACTTGTCGCATATAATGTGTTTTTGTAATGATTTGATTATGGTGTACCTATAATAAAGAATTTTTTTATTGTACGATGCGGAAAGGTAAAGGCGCAGATAAGCTATTGTTTAATTCGGTATGGTTATCATAATACGTTAACAACCAAGCCTCTATCGCTATCAGAAATTTATCGCATAATCGGTAACGTCATTGTTACGCTGTGAATTTACGAGGCTTAAGGCGCAAACACACTAGGCTTATGGCGCAAACACACTATTGAAATGGAACGCGTCGGTAATTTATTTATTTTATTAAAATAGAATGGCACAATCACCAATTACACTAATTATTTATAGTTACAAACAAAATATAAGACCTATCAAATTATTATATAAAATGAAAAAGAAAAAAAATAAAAATATTTTAATGATTATTTTACATAAGAGAAAATCAGTCTCCCATCCCTCTCATAATAGAGCAAATAAACTTACAATAAATCTTTTTATTCGTCTGTGAATATGTCGCAGGCAGGGAAGGTCTTAAAGCTGCCACACACAGAAACCGTGGCCGGCCAGAGGCGAAGGCGTGCGGGTTGTTTCATACAAATTTACGTGCACCGCGCCACCACCACCCGGCGGTATATGTGTAGTCTTTCATATAAAATCGTATAATACAACCCGCACGCCTTCGCCTCCGACCCGGCCACAGTTTCTGTGTGTGGCGGCTATTAAGTATTCCGTTGAGAGCGTTAAGAGCGTGAGGCTGTGGCGACTGATGATGTCCTACAGTGCGGCAAGTTGGTGGAGCAAGAAACCTGTGAATGTAATGTCGACACCCATGTACGCCATGCGTATGATGATGATTCTTTGTTAATGGCAATATGTGTCTGGTTGGACAGTTTTCTTCCAGTGTTAAGTAAAGGAAAATAAGTGTATATTATCAGAGTTATCAATTATGAAGATTGTTTGTTATTTTCACCAGGGCCTAATTCGTTATCTAGAGGTTTAGCTTATAAAAAGGCAAAACGAAACTAAAGCTGTCTTAGTCACCATGCAAAAGGCCACTGTCAAGTACTAGCTCTCTCTGTGCGGAGAAGTTGTCTCAGAAACCTGACGCTTTACGACATTTTTTTTATAAGTGTCCGGTATATCTCTATGATAAATGGCATACGTAGCACGCATTGATACGCCAAACGTAGTGTAGACGCCCTCCGGCCAGGTGGGATGACGACCTGCGGAGGAATGCAGGCAGATGCTGGATGCGGTAATCTGAAGACAGGGCGCTGCTGTGGTGCTCATTAGGCCTCATGCCTATGTCAGGCAATGTAATACTATGGTTGATGATGATGATAATATATTTATGTTCAAATATAGGCGTCCCACAGCCATGCCACATGGAGGGAAAGTACCTTAAATATTGTAGATAAAATATTTTACTGAAAGAAGACTTTAAAAACAATTTAAACAGCATTCAAAGATTTTTGAATAATCACCTGTCTGATCCAGGAATCGAACCCGCCAAATTGTAAAAAAAATCACACCTGATTTAACGATACCGATCAAAAGGCTAAATCGTATGTATTATTTTTTTCCAAGTAACATAGCATCTTAAATAAAAGGAAGATATAGGCTTCTTCAAAAGCGCTATAGCAGGGTGTACAACGTACAGGAGATGTTGGAGTACCCCTTACACCCTAACCCCGAATGATTCATGTAAACGTCATTATGTTCTCGAACATTCGAACAAATGACGCGTGGTGTCGGGTCTGGACTAGAAACACAACACACCGTGTGTGTTTAGTTTAAGGTCACACCAATCAAATCAAATCAAAAAGTTTTTATTTCTTTAGGCTTACAAATAAGCACTTAGACTAATGTGGCTTCTGGCGACGATACCGTTGTCAATTTATTACAATGTACACACTTAACAGATAACATAAATCGCCTTGGAACAATTGTGTGTACGATCTGCTGATATTTGTTCCGGGTGTTCTGGTCGTTAAAAATATCTATCTATTTAATGTATTGTATTATGTATATCGGTTATCTAGTACCCATAAGCTTTGCTTACCATGGGGCTAGATAATGCTGTGTGGATTGTCCAGCATTATTTATTTATTTTAACTTAAATAATAACTTATAACCATTTATGTGTCCTCGCATGTAGTAGCTTAGGGATTGCTTGCGTGCGGAGGATAAATGAAAATGAAGAAATAGCTTAGTCTTATAACTTACACATAGGTATATTGAATTAAAATAAATAGATAGATAGACACCGGTCAGTACCCACCTTAGATAACGCATACGTCACTGCACAAGGATTAATATTTATCATTACTAATCTACATTGGAATGCTAAAAACTAGGTATTTAATTATCTAGTAAACTAATTTAGAGATTAAGTAATCTATAAAGAATATTTATGATTATCTAAGCATGTGTTTACATGCATGGGTTGACTATTAATGTGTGTTGATGATAGGGCTGGTCCACCAGTTCAAAGTCGCTCAGCGAGCTATGGAAAGAGCTTTGCTCGGAGTTTCTCTGAAGGATGGGATTCGTAGCGAATACATCCGACAGAGAACCAAAGTTACACAGCTCTGAGAATTAGCAAGCTGAAGTGGCAGTGAGCCGGCCATATCTCGCGAAGAACCGACGGCCGCTGGTGCAAACGTGTTCTTGAGTGGAGACCACGACTCGGTAAACGTAGTGTAGGACGCCCTCCGACCAGGTGGGATGACGACCTGCGAAAGACTGCAGGTAGATGCTGGATGCGTCAAGCCGAAGATAGGGCGCTATGGCGCTCATTGAGGGAGGCCTCTGTCTAGCAGTGGACTGCTATAGGCTGATGATGATGATGATGTGTGTTGTATTGTTGATTAAAATTTATGACGTTTTCATCAAACTACGTAATAGTAAAACAAACAGCCTGATGACGATATTCATTTTTCATAATCCACGGTCATAAATTGTAGTTTTTACGTCATAGCTACTAGTTGCCAGCGATTTCATTCGTGGACATTAGAAATATCCCAATTAATGATAGTTTCCATGCAAACTATCACAGCCAATGTTTTAAACTTAGGTTTTAAAATCCAATTTTACAATTTTTTAGGTTTTGAGATACATGGCACTTTCGTTTAAATTTTACTTTATTCGTTTAAACATTGACTCCGTACCATTGACTTTTGGGTAGGTAGGTATAGGAACCTTGTTTTGATATGAAGTCTTATTATTCCCAGAATTATTGGCGTCCAACAGCAATACGAATTCCGACGAATTCCTACGTTTTTCTTTCCATCTTTCTTTGGCAGTAACTTTTGAAAGATCTTTAAACTCCAAAAAGTTTAACAAAAAATTGAGGGAAAACTCCTTGGTTCTTTTGAACCCACTCCAAAATGGAAGAGGTTCTTAGTTCGCCTGTATGTTTTTTGAAATGAGATGGGAATTGGCAAAGAAATCAATTGATTTCTTTGCCAATTCTTATCTAATTTCAATATTTTTTTAGAGAAAGATACAGTTAGATTTATCCCCGTAGGCTTATTAATTGTCGCATAATACAAAAAATAAAAAAATGCATTGTTTTTTATTTATCAAATTAACGTTTACTTTGTGTAAAAACTTTAAACTTTAGTCTTATAATTTATTTATTTTCAGACCAACAATGGAATGGCGTTATGACCTCGGCTTGCTACTGCAAAAGTACACGCTACCGGTGGTGACATAAGGTGCAAACTGAAATGACAGCGTTATCAGTGTAAACTGTAAATATTAGTCTAAAGAAATATCATAATTTCAAGATGGACGTGCTCAATCACGAGGACAAAAATAATGAACAGGTTAGTCTATTTTAAAATAATAATAGTGTTATTTATTAATCGGCACGTGCCGATTAATAAATAACACTATTATCGTATTAACGTGATCGAAGTTATAAAAGAAAACCTGGGGTATATTGTTGTAGTATGATAGTCATTCTATGAGTAGGGGAGATGCGGCACATACCCAATGGGGCAGTAGGTATGGGTGTAAAAAAAAAGTTACGTAAAAAGTATTTATTACAGCAAAAGACTTAGAAAATTACAATAGAGAAAATTACGCATTCTTATCCTGTCTACTTATTATTATGTTAGTTTTATACATTACAAATTACACACAAAAAATAAAATAAAAGGAGCAGCAAGGAATTATGTCTTTTGCAGACAGCTATTGTTACCTAGTTACATTTGTCATTTGGTCATTTAAAATTCAACAATAAATTTTATCGGTCATAGCATTTAGTTGTCAATTTAAAGGCTTTTTAAGCATTTTGTTATGTGGGGTGAATACTATGTTGAAATTTCGGATGAAAAAATTACTACAAGATATGTATGTATTTTTGTTTATTTCTATTGACTTGTATATTTATTCAAGTCATATTTAACCTGTGATTTACTGTAAAATATTTGAAATGAAAGGTGACATAGCTATCATGCCATTAGGCTTAGATACATCAAACCAACACCAAGTAGCCAGAACTAAAAAAAACTAAAATATAATTGTCTAAGATATATTCAATAAACTCCTAGCCTAGAGGATGACCCTATAGCTATGCTAAACATAACTAGATAAACATAAACGACGAAACATGACGACCGATGTGGCGCGGTGGGCGAAGGTCCGCTTGCGACGCAGGAGGTTGCGGGTTCGATTCCCGGCTCGGAACAATTGTGTGTACAATCTGCAGATATTTGTTCCGGGTGTTCTGGTCGTTTTCTATGTATAATAAAAAAAAATATCTATCTATGTAATGTATTGTATTATGTATATCAGTTATCTAGTACCCATAACACAAGCTTTGCTTACCATGGGGCTAGATAATGCTGTGTGGATTGTCCAGCATTATTTATTTATTTATTTATAATAAACATACACGTACTTTTTTAAAAGTCGTTTATTATTGCGAGTCAGATAAAAATTATAATATAAAGATGTAGCTTATCAGTATCATAAGATCACTGCACTCTTTCACAACGCGCATCTAAACAGTGAATGGACTTAATTCTTGAATTTACACTTTATTATTAATAAAGTGCTGTCGTGGCTTCGGCTCCACGCAAGCCATCCAAAGGACCGGCCGGGTGATTATGTAACTCGCGACCGGTTTTATAAATAATAATGTGGATGTCATGATCAATGGTCACATTGATCCAAGGCCGGTGGTCGTACATGGTCACCTTCTCGAAACTGTTTCCGAGTACACTTACCTTGGGCAGATTCTGCAGTTGGGTAAAAACAGTTTCGAGAAGGAGGCCAAAAGGAGGATCCAGCTGGGCTGGGCAGCATTTGGGAAACTACATCAAGTCTTCACGTCATCCATACCGCAATGCTTGAAAACGAAAGTTTTCAATCAGTGCGTCCTACCCGTTATGACCTACGGAGCTGAGACGTGGACACTCACGATAGGGCTGGTCCACCAGTTCAAAGTCGCTCAGCGAGCTATGGAAAGAGCTATGCTCGGAGTTTCTCTGAAGGATAGGATTCGTAACGAATACATCCGACAGAGAACCAAGGTTATCGACATAGCTCAAAGAATTAGCAAGCTGAAGTGGCAGTGGGCCGGCCATATCTCGCGAAGAACCGACGGCCGATGGGGCAAACGTGTTCTTGAGTGGAGACCACGACTCGGTTAACGTAGTGTAGGACGCCCTCCGACCAGGTGGGATGACGACCTGCGAAAGACTGCAGGTAGATGCTGGATGCGGCAAGCTGAAGACAGGGCGCTATGGCGCTCATTGGGGGAGGCCTATGTCCAGCAGTGGACTGCTATAGGCTGATGATGATGATGATGATGATTTATACTAAAAATATTAAGTATTCTAAACAAATACCCGACTCCCCACATAAATATTCGAACCTCCCACCGCAGGGAACTTTGGGTACCTATAACAGGTTTCAGCATCCGTCTATAACTTACAAACTGATAATAATTTCATATCATATCACGACGACGATTTGTAATTTAATTATTCTAGCCAAATATATCACGATATGGTACCTTGGCCATACATTTTTAATATATTGATACTATGAAGTAATATTTAATATGTTTTTTAAATGTTCAATGATGCCCTACCTCCCCTACATCATATTTATTATTATTGATTACTGTGTTTTGTTATTTAAATCATGCTTGATCTATCATTTGTATGCGACATCTATTTATAAACAGTAAATTGATTCAATAGTGCTACGCTTGACACAGTCGCATCTGTATTATATATATTTTTTGCAGTGAATGTGAAACAATTTCTATTTAATTAAATATATTAAAGAATTTTCTCTCTGTAAAACGCCTATAAATAAATTCAATCACATTTATATATTATTTTCAATCTAATAATAATTTCCGATAGTATATCAAAGTATTTTTTTATGTTATCGCCCGTGCCGTTACAGATTTGAGTTTTGTTATGAAAAAAATTCAACCTAAGATATAAAAATACGCAGGTTTAATGTGAAAAAATACTAAAACCAAGAAATGGAAATATTAGAATAGAAATAAATGTGTTTTATTAACAAACAAAATTACAATCAAATAATAAACACATATTATGACTAATAAATAAAATAAAGTAAACAAAAGGAATATTCGCGCGGAAAAAAGTTTTTTTTCTGTGGTTTTTGTGTTTGAAATGACAGTAGAACCTTTGGATACGGCAATATGCCAGAGGCATGGATTAAGGCGGTTGTCGAGAAATTCAAAATATCAAGATGTAAGTAACAAAAAGTTAATTAACTAAGAAAAACTAGCAATTCAAGCACCAAAACAAATTAGAACTATGTGGTACCTAATGCTTGTACATATTTACAACTAGCTGCGCCCCGTTTCACCCGCGTGGTGATAGATATTTTGGATAATATACTATATATCTTTATGAATTGTATTGCCTATGTGTTATATTATATGTAAGTTATATTATTGTGAAGTTTCATTAAAATCCATTCAGTAGATTTTACGTGAAAGAGTAACAAACATCCATCCAACCATACTTACAAACTTTGACGTTTATAATATTAGTAGGATTGAAACAGTTGCCTGACGTCACATCGGAGTGCACCTGTGTCCTGCGCACACAACACATGTTAGATCGTTGAGAATGCCGCCTCAGTCAAAATTCGGCGAGGAGAACATCTTAGTCTTATATCGATGATGGTTTTGTTTATCTTCCGAGGTAACGATCGATCGACGAAACGTACCGTCGAGGTAGAAACCTGTCGAGGTAGAAACCCTTCGAGGTACTGATCTTTCGAGGTAATTACCCATCGACGAAACGTACCGTCGAGGTAGAAACCCTTCGAGGTACTGATCTTTCGAGGTAACGTCATTTGAACTAGAGTACGAGACCCCTCATTAGGGGAGGCCTACGTCGGTTTTAATTTTTTTTCAAATAATCAAATCATTTATGCAAAAAAAGGAGTTCGATTTTCATTAAAATGTTTCTGTTTTTTTAGACGGAAGCAAATCCCTCACCTTCTGATCATATGGAATTAGACGAGGTCAAAACCACCGCAAGAAGAAAAACCAATGGAGAGGTAAGACAAGATCGATGTGGCGCGGTGGGCGAAAGTCCGCCTGCGACGCAGGAGGTTGCGGGTTCGATTCCCGCCTCGGGACAACTGTGTGTACGAACTGCAGATATTTGTTCCGGGTGTTCTGGTTCTTTTCTATGTATAATAAAAAATAACGCCCTCCTTCGAATACAGGGTTACAGTTAAGGTGAAATACGTCCCAATACCCACGTTTTGACTTAACGGAGAATCAATTTTAAGGGAACAAAACACCCATTTTTCGAATATATTTTGATGAGGATCAAAAGTTTAGGATATTGGTTAGTAAGTTATGGGAGTCGAAACACGATTGACTAAACTTGACTCGATAGAAAAATATGGCAAATTTTCCTCTAAATCATTTTATTTTAACTTCTATGCAGAACCTATTAAGACAAGGTATTAAACACCAAATGAGATAACACTTTGAGTGCTGAAATCACACGGTATGTGTTTTCTACAAGTGACTAATATGCGTAAATCTACACTAGCGATGCGGCTGAGAAAATACAGATCTTTGTGACTCAGCACAGCCGTAATATTTTTCGAACGAAACGCATGTGCGGCGCAACACAACCGCTGTGTAGAGCGGCAGCACGAATTTTTTAGGTTAAAAAAAAGATCGCAGTTATCGAAAAAAAATCGCAGTCAAAGTGTTAATAATACCATCAGTTACAGAAACTTTTCTTCATTCCAGGTCAACTCTGACTTCCTGAACCACGTACCTTCAGGATGGCTGGAGACTACCCTCACCCGCGTGGGTTCTTCCACTGATGACTTCTTGAAGCAGAACTCCTCAGCTGTCAAAACAGTTACCATCTTCATCATCAACGGCCTTGCCTTGGGCTATTTTATTGGATGCGCTTATTATTATGTTAATTATGGTGAGTATTTAAATAAATAATGCTGGATAATCCACACAGCATCATCGAGCCCCAAGCTAAGCAGAGCTTGTGTTATGGGTACTAGATGACTGATAAACAATACAATAGATTACATAGATGGATATTTTTTATTATCCATATAACGACCAGAACACCCGGAACAAACATCTGCAGATCGTACACACAATTGTTCCGAGGCGGGAATCGAACCCGCAACCTTCGCCCGCCGCGCCGCAGAGGTTGTCAAGTATGAGAATCTTTCAAAGAAAAAGCACCATAATATAAGAAAAATGTTTATTTAGTTGAAGCGACGTGTGACCGGAGAGCTGGTGGGTAACTGGTGCAAAATTTACTGGGACATAAACTGAAGGCTGCGTGTTTGGTGGACCGCTGCTTGAGTGGGAGCGGAAGCGGTATTTTGTAAATTTTCAAGGCGCATATTGCGGGTTCGATATACGAGATGTTCGAAGATAGGATTCATAACGAATACATCCGACAGAGAACCAAGGTTATCGACATAGCTCAAACAATTAGCAAGCTGAAGTGACAGTGGGCCGGCCATATCTCGCGAAGAACCGACGGCTGCTGGGGTAAACGTGTTCTTGAGTGGAGACCACGACTCGGTAAACGTAGTGTAGGGCGCCCTCCGACCAGGTGTGCAGACGACCTGCGAAAGACTGCAGGTAGATGCTGGATGCGGCAAGCTGAAGACAGGGCGCTATGGCGCACTTTAGGGGAGGCCTATGTCCAGCAGTGGACTGCTATAGGCTGATGATGATGATGATTGCGGGTTCGATGCCCAATGTTCTTGTACGCCAAATTTTATCTAGATGTGTCCAGCAGTTTTAAGGGTTTTGCGTACCAAATATTGTATATCTTTCCGTTATCTTCAATCATGAACTTTTGCTTTTAAGATCATTCAAGTGGAAGGTTTATTAACAACTAGCTGCGCCCCGCGGCTTCGCCCCCGTGGAAATCGATGTGTCAAATGTTTTCATTAAATGATAAAATGTATCCTATGTTAGACTCCTGGTTCTAAGTTACCTCCTCACCAATTTTCAGTCAAATCGGTCCAGCCGTTCTCGAGTTATAAGTGTTGTAACAAACACGACTTTCTTTTATATATATAGATTTGACACATTGATTTCCACGCGGGCGAAGCCGCGTGGCGCAGCTAGTTTATAATAATACTGTTTGAAATTATGTGAAGAGTGATAAATGATTCTCCAATATTCTCATTTCAGTAAACGAGCCACTAGAACTCTGCCACGGCTTCGGCAGTCTGATCGCTTTCTTCTCCATCCTGTATTTCTTCCTCATCTACTTCCTCGTGGTGAAGAAGCTCATCGGCTCCTGGTTCGCGAAGACTGTGTGGACCAGGTTTGAGAAATGCTGGGCGGCTTTATGGAGACTTGTGTAAGTAGACCTTGAGTTTTTGTGATAGAGCAACAAGCTGAGTCAGGACCTGACCTGTTAGACCAACACACGTGCGCTTGTCTGCTTGCTGAGAGGGCTACTTAGTACCAATACCAACCAAATACTACAATAATAATAATAAAATAACTTCTTCTTCTAATAGCAGTCTTCGTGATGGTGAAATCGGGGCCGCACCTCTCGACATGACGAGGATGATACCCGCAATGTGTAGCCATCATATATTATATTTATACTTAAATAGGCAAATAACCATGTATTAGACATATAAGAGATGAACATGCTAGTGGTTTCTTTTTCACTTCTTCCACTAGTGGACAAAAAATTGAAGTGAACAGTAAAATAATTTTATTTGATAATAATTTAATGTATAAAATATGACTTGTCTAAGTGCTTATTTTGTAAGCCTAAAGAAATAAATGATTTTTTACTTTTACTTTTACTTATCGCCTTTAGATTAACTTTCTCAAAGGGCCTCTGTGCTGTTGGCTTCGGCCCCACGCAAGCCTTCCAAAGGACCGGGTCACTTTATGGCCCGAGATCATGGTAAATGAGAGATATAATAAAAAGTATTGGTACATACATGACATGGAACAAAAACAGTTTTGAAAAACGATGTCATCTGCAGCAGTTTTACCTACACTGTGTCCGCAGAATGACAACGCTCTCCTCACAAACCAGTACGATTAATAGCACTTTACATTTTAATATTATTACTTGTGTCAGTATTGCTTTTGTGTTCTTTTTTTCTTGTTTTGTCTGTATTACGTGTTTTCTAGTACTAATTAGTCTTATATTCGTGTAAGTAAATTTGTTTGTTGTAAAATAAATAAATAATTTTCTTCTTTAAAATTGAATTTTTATCGTCTCTATGCTAGTCGACTGGTTATTTAACTCATCAAATATAAAATAATATAAAATATGTAAGAAAATTACGATACGGTAAATTCGACCGTTTCGTGGTGGCACGGTTCACATTTTCAAAAAATTTAATGATCTACGAACACAGGGTTTTAATAAAAAGTTGGACAATTGACAGTGTTTATGTACCTAGCCAAGCAAAGCTTGTGTTATGGGTACAAGATAACCGATATACAGAATACAATACATTACATAGATAGATATTTTTATTATACATGGAAAAACGACCAGAACACCCGGAACAAATATTTGCAGATCGTATACACAATGTCCAGCAGTGGACTAATATAGGCTGATGATGGTGATATACTCACAATTGTTTCGAGTTAAAAAAGTAAATCTGATCGTGAAATTAAAAGAATTCGCGTGCTATCTTGTCGAGGTGTAATTTTTTTATATTCTAGCTTCCCCCTAAGAAAGATTTTCAACGGGCAAAGCTTGAATAAGCCATCGTGGCATCCCAACAGTTCAAAATATTTTGTTTATTTCTAGATTGTTCAAGATATTCTTCACGGTTGCGATCCTGGCAGCTATCGGTTCGTTCCTGTACTTCGACACTCGAGGCTCCTCGGAACGTCTTATCTCATTGGTGGGGCTGAGTGTACTGCTGCTATTAGGTGAGAAACCATCAACTAGCCTACAGCTGGGCAGAGAATCCTACTAATATTATAAACGCGACCAGGGCCGGAAAGTACCTAATTTATTGATTGATCAAGAACGAAACCAAAAATATAGGGTTTTTATGCATTGTGTAAGATATTACACCTAAGATATATTTATTACCTGTATGCATAAAATCACAATTAATGATATAAATATGAAAAGTAATATTCAACTCTAGGTTTCGTCTTCTCGAAGCACCCAGGGCGCATCAACTGGCGCAGCGTCCTCTCAGGGTTACTCCTGCAGTTCCTCTTTGGAGTCCTCTTCATCAGGTGGGACCCTGGCCGAGCAGCACTCCAGTGCTTCTCTGATAAAGTGAGTATGGAATCCATGACATGACTAATTCAAGACTCAAGACTCACTTAGGGTCGGTACATATCTGACGGAAAATGCGCCGAGTTTATCATCGGTCGCGTCTATTCGGTCAACTGCGACCTGTCTACGCGTTTAGTCAGTTCGAACGGCCTGTAGGTACACAAACGATGTCTAACGTGAAACTTGTCTAATTGCTTAATTTCTAAGCCTAAAGAAATAAAACTTTTTGATTTGGATTTCGATCTCCGCCGATGTTACGTCTGAACACATCAATCCAACAAAATACACGTGGCGCGATACGTTATGTCGACCGAAAATGCGTTGACGGAAACGGCAGCGATAAAAGATACTAGCGTCGTAATTTTTTCTTTGGTTTTGTAACCCCTTTGTTTACAAAGCATATCTAAGATTCTAAAAATTACCTATGTAACTATCTTTTTGATTTTTTCAGGTAGCAACATTCTTGTCGTACGGCGTAGATGGCGCTGCGTTCGCATTTGGTGATCTCTTGGTCAGGACAGAAGGAGTCTTTGCTTTTAGTGTGAGTTTATCATCTTCTTCTCTGTCATATTCTTCATAACTGAAGATCGTTTTCTTCCTGGAAAGCTTTTACCAAGACGCTTAGGAACCGCTTTTATAATACTCTGTCGCAGGCAAAGTGAGTTCCGTTATTGCCTCAATTTGGTCAGACCAGCTGGTTGGTGACCATCCTCTTGGTCCACCCCCCTCTACTTTGGTCCGGGAGCCAGTGACAGATTTTCATGACTAAGTCCTTCCCAAGCAAAATTTCGTAATATGCATTAGGGATTAAATATTATGAATACTCGTGACCGTCAGCTGCGACTCCGTGGGTGGGTTGGGCAGTGGCAGCGATGACGACATTATTCCCAAGGAATAAGGTTCAAATCAGGATTCTGGAATATGCGAATTTTTTGCCCTTGAATTATTTCTTCGTCTCGTTTAAGAAGTTGATTCTTATCATGCTGTTATCTTCCAGACCTTGCCAGTTATCTTCTTCTTCAGCATGCTCGTAGAAGTTCTGTTCTTCTGGGGCGCGCTGCAATGGTTCTGCCTGAAGCTGGGCGAGCTGCTGCGGGCTGCTACCTCCACCACCGTCTGCGAGAGTGTTATAGCAGTCGGGAATGTGTTCTTGGGGATGGTAAGTTTAAGCTTGTTTTAGAGCCTTTGACAGCGTTAGAGAGCCTAAAAACAGGAGTTCTTAAACTCGGGCTTGTCGAAATAGTTTTGCTTTAGAGCCTTTGACAGCAAGTTAGAACGCCTAAAAAGATGAGTCATTGAACTCGTCGATATCAGCAAGGATTTATTATCAGAACTAAAGAAGAACTTAGGACTTTGGGGTCTTGAAACTTAGGCATTGGTAATAATTAAACGAGACCCTCGCTAAAGACAGCTCAGAACCGAGATGCCTTGTAAAGTGCTGAGAGTCTAAGATAGTTTCTGTGCCACTGGCGTAGGGGCTGTTCGTGAGTGCGTCCGTTAGTGAATTACTACAGCATCATCTATCTAGTCTCAAGGAAAGGAAAATCATGGGTCACTAGATGCTAGTAGAATTCCTGTTCTTCTGGGGCGCGCTGTAGTAACTCTGCCTGAAGCTGAGCGAGCTGCTCCGGGCGGCTACCTCCACCACCGTCTGCGAGAGTGTTATAGCAGTCGGGAATGTTTTCTTGGGGATGGTGAGCTTGACGAAATAGAGCCTTTGACAGCAGGTTAGAGAGCCTAAAACCAGGAGTTCTTAAACACGGGCTCGTCGAAATAGATCTGCTTTAGATTTTTTGAAAGTATTTTAGAGAGCCTAAAAACAGGAGTTCTTAAACTCGGCGATATTAGCAAGAAGACCGAGTATCTTTTTTTAAATTATTTCTTCTTTACTCCGTTACAGACGGAATCAGTTCTCCTCATCAAGCCGTACCTGGCCCAGCTCACGCAATCAGAGCTCCACGTCGTCATGTCTTCGGGATTTGCTACAGTCTCAGGTATTTTACTTGTTCCACTTGTCTTTTATGATTGAAATGGAGTAAAACACAGGCTATAATTTATTCGTTGAAATTATGTTCATTATATGGTATACGCAGTCTAGAGAAGTGCTCAGAATCTTATCTAAGCGCTTTGTAGGGTTCCCTACCCAAAGGGGAAATTTGGACCCTATTACTAAGACTAGCGGAGTCGTAGTAATTGGATCCAACTTTCCCCGCCGTCGTCCGCCTACCAATCTGTTCGTCTGTCACCAGGCTGTTATCTCATGAACCGTTAATTTCCACAGATGACGTATTTATGTTGACGCTATAACAACAAATACTAAAATACTGAATTAAAAAAATATTTACCCAAACCAGCAACCTCCTGCGTCTCCATCCAACCCACAGAGGTCGTAGATTATTAATTATTTTTATTTAAGATTTATTTAATTATTTTAAGGAAGGACCTACAGCTTAAATACAAAATAAGTAACATTAACCTAGCAACAGAGAAGCTAATAAAAAGCCTTCACGAAGAAGAAGAAGAAAAAAATGTTATGTTAACAATCGTCGAAATTATGATGATTCAAATGAAATAAAGATAAATACTGTGTTTTATATTTATTCATCTTTCGTTTCCTTGCAGGTACAATCCTAGCATCCTACATAGGTTTCGGCGCGTCGCCAGCCCACCTGGTGACCGCTTCCGTGATGTCTGCTCCAGCTGCCATCTGCTACTCCAAGCTGCTGATGCCGGAGACTCGCCGCTCTCTCACCAGAGTTGATAACATACAACCGGTCGTAAGGTAATATATAGTATAAGTAACTGAAATAATACTTAGAAAAGAGGAAGTATAAAGGGCGGCCTTATCGCTGAGAGCTCTTCCAGACAACTGATCGACGCTATCCAACTAGATACATGTATTAAATCACACTTCCTGACTCAAAACGAAGTATGCGAAGTTCAAACGCAATGGCATAAAAAATCTACAATGACGAGGAAAAGGAAAAAAAAAAGACCAAATATTTCAAACAAAATTCAAACAACACCTTTTACGCTATTATGATTTAAATGAGTTATGCTAATATGATTTCAATTAGTTATTTTTACGACAAATAATAAAAAAATTGTAAAAAAGTTCACCTAATACCTGGTCGGGGGGCGTCCTGTCCTACACTACGTTTACCGAGTCGTGGTCTCCACTCAACAACACTATTGTATGTATTACTTATAATTACGTGTTCAGATTGCGTTAGTTTAAAAATATTTATTTTCCTTCGTTTCAGCCAAGACCAGTCAGCCTTATCCGCCGCCACCCGCGGAGCTACCAACGGCATATCGCTCATACTCAACATTGTAGCCAATATAATAGCCTTCGTAGCTTTCATAGCCTTCGTGAACGGCGTGTTGGGCTACTGCGGTGGGATGTTGGGCAATCCGGAGCTGAACCTTGAGTGGATAATGGGGAAGGTGTTTATACCACTGTGTTGGGCCATGGGTAAGTTTACAAAATACGAAGACAAATACGACAAAATAAATAAATAATGCTGGACAATTCACACAGCATTATCTAGTCCCAAACTAAGCAGAGCTTGCGTTATGGGTACTAGATGAATGATATACATAATACAATACATTACATAATATGTAGATTTTTGATTATACATAAACGAGGAGAACACCCGGAACTGCAGATCGTAAAAATATGTCCCAAGACAAGAATCGAACCCGCAATATCGCGAGATAGCTTAGATTATAAAGTATAAGAGACCTGCTCAATATTTTCATTGCATCTCAATTACTGGTATTGAGATTTCAATTGTAATGCAAAGCCTGTTAGCAGCTCGGGTTCCAATGGATTGAAGAATTTGATTTAATTTTCCAGGAGTGCCCTGGAAGGAGTGTGAGCTGGTTGGCTCTCTTATAGGCCTGAAGACCGTCGTCAACGAGTTCGTGGCCTACCAGCGGATGGGCGAGATGAAGGCACAGGGACTGCTGTCGGTAAGAACTCAAACCTATTAGTATCTAAACAGTTAACACATTCATTGCCTGTCAACCCTTGTTCGTTTAAAGTCAGATTCTATTTAGGTAGATTCTGCTTACGACAGATTCGTTTTATGGCAGTGAAGCTCATGCCCAGCTAGAGCGAGTCCTGTCAGGCGGGGTAATTGTATGGCGAAGGACTTTAAAATGGCATTTCAAGCTTTTGGCTTTCAAATGTCAATTATTGGATGGGTGGTTTTGCACAATCGCACAGGCTATGCTGTAAGTTCAGTGAATGAACCAAAAATTATGTCGGTCGACTAAAGTTATTAATGCCGTAGTTTTTGCGTTGTTCATCTTCCCAAACTTTTGCCTTTATAATATTTTGAAGGAAATACATTACCAATATCAACACAGAATTGAGTAAATTCAATATCTATTTTGTTTATTTTCAGCCCCGATCAGAGTTGATAGCAACCTACTCGCTGTGTGGTTTCACGAATCCTGGTTCAGCCGGCATTATGATAGGTGCCATCGCGGCCATGGCGCCCAACCAGAGGGAAACGCTGTCGAGTGTGAGTCTCACATTATCTCATTCTTATTTACATATTAACTATGTAGTTAGGTATCTAAGTATGATGTTTAGGAAAACAACCCAAAGACTAGAGCAAAGAGCTCATTCAGTGACCGATCAATCGCCATTCACTCCAGCCTTCATTCCATACATTCACTCACTCAGGGCAGGCCGGCCCGCCATTAATTTCAGCAAGCAGCAAAAATAATTCATCAGTAATGTATCGGTGAACATCATAAAATACAATTGATGAAACTTCCGTATTTATACAGCAAACCAAATAAAAACATATACAGTCTATAAATTGTGAGGTATTCTCAACAATGAAGTACATATATAATTAAGTTACCAATCTAACAAGAGCGGACCTAAAAATTGTTGTGCCCTGACAGGATTTTTATTCATTGTGTACCCACTAAGATACTACATCTAAAAACTATTGCACCTGTTTGCGTAAAATCACTATAAATTATATGAATGAACATTCTATCTACTAAGGAAAAGTAGATTTAGTATTTGGTAGTGTTGTAGTATTGTGTGTAGTGAGTTTGTTTGTTTAGTGTTTTTGTAGTTTAAAGAGTGCAGTTCGTTTGTTTTTTTTTTAACTTTATAGCAAATTTAAGGTTAAATGGGCAATATTTATGCACTGCCTCTAGGTACTAACTATTCTCTGCTGGACTAATTTGAACCAGTTCGAATAGAATCAATACCTAATTCTTATTTGATAACAATTTAGTTAAAAATTACTTAAAATTTTATTTATCTATGAGATGAATCAATAAATGAAAGCATAAAGAAATAAAGGGTTGATTTTGTATTTTTTATTGATTCGTCGTTGGTCCAATTCGCAGTTTGACCAATTTCATCGGTCTGTGGCTTTCTTCCATATCGATTCTTGTAAATATAAGTTTTTAAACAACTGTTGTATTTTCAGATTGCATTCCGTGCGTTTTTCACCGGCTGTGGTATTTGCTTCATGACTGCTTGTATAGCGGGTAAGAAATAATCTTCACACCATTATTATTAATGTGGAAGTTTGTAAATATTACTGAATGCATCAGATTGATATTTTAAGTTTAGAGAAGGAGGCCAAAAGGAGGTTCCAGCTAGGCTGGGCAGCATTTGGGAAACTACGTCGAGTCTTCTCGTCATCCATACCGCAATGTTTGAAAACGAAAGTTTTCAACCAGTGCGTCCTACCCGTTATGACCTACGGAGCTGAGACGTGGACACTCACGATAGGGCTGGTCCACCAGTTCAAAGCCGCTCAGCGAGCTATGGAAAGAGCTATGCTCGGAGTTTCTCTGAAGGATAGGATTCGCAACGAATACATCCGACAGAGAACCAAGGTTATCGACATAGCTCAAAGAATTAGCAAGCTGAAGTGGCAGTGGGCCGGCCGTATTTCGCGAAGAACCGACGGCCGCTGGGGCAAACGTGTTCTTGAGTGGAGACCACGACTCGGTAAACGTAGTGTAGGACGCCCTCCGACCAGGTGGGATGACGACTTGCGAAAGACTGCAGGTAGATGCTGGATGCGGCAAGCTGAAGACAGGGCGCAATGGCGCTCATCGGGGGAGGCCTATGTCCAGCAGTGGACTGATATATTCTGATGATGATATTTTAAGTCTAGATCGTGAAACACAGGCTACCTTTTACACTTACCCTAAACCAGTTTTCCTGGGATAGAAAAAAGGAACTTTGACGCGCTTTGAAGAAATGAATGAAATAAATGAAACGAATGAAACGAATGAAACGATCGAAACGAATGAAATGAATGAAAAAATACGTCCAATATCTTCTGATAATCTAACTGACGCGACGGACTAAATAGAAAAATATATTTTTTACCCAGGACACTGCCCTATTATTGCCTTTATCCATAAAATCACAATATATCTGAATATTAATAATTATGGTCCTAATTTATTGTTTTTCTTGTTACAGGTATTCTAATGCCCGAAGGAGCATTTGTTTAGATAGATGTAGGTATAGAAAATACTTTATTATACCACACAAAACAGAAAACTATACAGGAATAAACAAGAATTAAGGAAGTATAAAGGGCGGCCTTATCGCTGAGAGCGATCTCTTCCAGGCAACCATAAGATGGACTGGACATGAAGGAACAAAATAGACGGTGGTACTTAATAAATATATAGATAAAAAAAAGAAAACAAACACCTACACTACATATAATACCTATATTACAAATTTATATATTGTTTAGTGAAGTTTATTTATTTTAGTGTGTGATTAAGTAATATAATAGTGTCATTTTGATTTGAATATACTAGTGGTTTCTTCTCACTTCTTCCACTGGTGGACAAAAAATTTAAGTGAACTATAAAATATGACCTGTCTAAGTGCTTATTTGTAAGCTTAAAGAAATAAAAACTTTTCATTTTCATTTTTATTGGATAGTGATATTATTGAAGGTAAGCTTTATTATTATTATTGACTGGATTTTTTATTATGAATTAGGTAAATAGTGTCAAATATTTAATACAAATAAATAATTTATTACAAACAACATTTGTATACTTTTGCATTCGAGTAGTAGAATTGCGTAAGTTGAAAATAGATGGCGTTCAAAAATATAAAACAATACATTCAAAGCAATTTATTTAATTTGTTCTAATCTAGATCTTATTACAATAATACTGAGTTGAGAATAGGCGACACAAAAAAACTGACACATTATTGCAATAATTGTATTTCACCTCGACTAACTAAAGAACCACCCTGTAGCATTACTTGAAGGTCCAAGTCTTGGCTCTGAAATGGAAAGAAACAATATTAAATTTAATTTAATTCATACAGACGGATAGAACATTTCGAGTTGCTTAACACTTTGACTGCTGAAATCACACGGTATGTGTTTTCTACAAGTGACTAATATGCGTAAATCCACACTAGCGCAGCGGCTGAGAAAATACAGATCTGTGTGACTCAGCACAGCCGTAATATTATAACCGCTGTATAGAGCGGCAGCACGAATTTTTTAGGTTAAAAAAAAGATCGCAGTCGTCGAAAAAAGTTCGCAGTCAAAGTGTTAAGGTGGTTTGTAACGTTAGCCCCGAAATGGTATTAAATTTTTTGTGTTAAATGATTTGGCTAGCAAAAAAGTTAGTCTTGCGACCATTGTCATAAACTCGTGCTATGAAACTTTCAATCAACTGTAGTTTTGGTGTCTATTTTTGATTTGTAAAAAACTATTTTTTTTGTTATGTACCATACATACACACACGGTACACTGTCGCCTTAACAAGCACATGTTCAAACTAGGGCTAAGCGACACACAATCCTGCAGATTTTGTGAGGAGGCGGATGAAACGCCCCTCCATCTGCTAAGTGAGTGTGGAGCACTGATGCACAAACGCAGCATCCATCTGGGCAAGCATTTGCATAGCCCGGACGAGCTGAAAGACATCACCCCGAAGAAAATCCTACAGTTCCTGGCAGCTGCAAGGGTTAGTGGCGAACTATGAACGCCACGACTGAAATGTAAAAGTGGCGATCACAATAGGCCTATCATGGCCGCCGTGATACGAAAGCCACCCCAAAGCTAATAAAAAAATAAACACACGGTACATATTAACTGACAAATATCGTATATGAGTTATCGTGAAATATTCGAGGAATCACACGAGCTTTGGCTCGTTGACTGTTTCCTAAGTAACTCTCTTCCAAGTATCAGAGCTAAGTGGCGTAAGAAGCGTATGCGTAGGCTAAAGCGTAAAAGGAGGAAGATGCGTGCGAGGTCCAAATAAAATGGTACACGAGTGGAGTTTTTGGATCCTACATTCTAATAAAACTTATGTATCAAAATAAATAAAATGCTAGACATTTTATAACGCAAAAACTTTTATCCCGCCCCAGGAATCGAATAAACTTTTGCGTCATTCGGACTTTTGATTACTGCGACCATAGGTCAAACACAGATGAAAAATCACGCAAAAAATCACTAAGCTCTAAGTAAAAAGTCCCAGTGTTCATCTAGTAGCTAAGCCACGTGACCTGTATTAGTTCCGACCCTCAACTAGATGTCGCTAGTAAATGTGTCCGAGCTCTAGGTCTCAAACACGCAGTAAAAATAATCGCGGTAATAATTAACCGATTTTTTTTTATCGAACTAGCTAAGAGACTCTTGCTTTAAGGGGCCTCCGGAGGGACGAATTCTTCATACAAACGTAATACCAAAATTATTTCTAATTCAAGCATATTGCCACTATAATATTGCATTATTTGTATTAAAATAGTAATTATCTTGGTTCCCAAATAGTTTTTTTTTTCAAAATACCCAACTAATAAAGCCAATCTCATTTTGCACATTTTTAAGCGAAAATGGACAAGTTTTCTTGCTATTTGTTTCGTATTAAAAACATCAATATCTTACGTTTTATTTATTAAGGAACATAGCTTATATTGTCTAGTTACAGAATAACAATACCTTGTGAAGAATACAAAAAGTTTTCAGTCATAATTTTTGGTATTACGGAACAAACTAAATTTTGAACGGCTAATATTGCTCCGCGCACGCATGTGACGCGGCGCAAGGGTTAAACAGGGACAGCGATATTCGGAGCGATTTTTGCAAGCGAGGGTTGCCGGACCCTTAAGGTGTTGTTCGTTATACTTTACCTGGTTTCCTTCAGTGATATTTTGGTGTTCAGATCGCAAGATGGTGGGCCTCCTTACGTTCGTCGGTACGACGCATCGTTGGAAAGAGACTGGATTAACTGTGAAAAAGATAGCCCTTAGCTAGTTGCTGTTAGTTTCCTGAATCGTTAAATAAATAAATAAATAAATAAAATGGCCTTTATTGCTGAACTAATTTTTACAATGTTTTTACAGTTTTCTAACAAATATGCTTACTTTATAACAGTTACTTATCTTTTTACATAAATTAAGTATCGGTAAACGGTCGTTTCTGTATTTCAGCTTGTCTTTCGACATAGTCCTCCTCTAAAGATTTCCACTCTATTCTATCTTTCGCTATGCGGGTCCATATTGGACCCGCCACTTTTCTAATGTCGTCCTCCCATCTTCTAGTCTGTCTGCCTCTTTTTCTTTTGCTATCTTGTGGTTGCCATTCAGTTATTAGTCTCGTCCATTTCTCGTTAATAGTTGCTGTTAATTTCCTGAATCGTTTTAAATCAAATAAGCTAGAGCTCTTTTGAGCAGTGGCGTAACTATACCGTTCGATATCTACTACCATATTAGAAAAACTAACTGAAAAAAAATTTGGGAAAACAATTTTTTTTACTAAGTATGTAATAATAAATGTTGGGATTCTCTGACCATGGGGCCAGTGACATTCAAATTCAAATGTTTTTATTTACTTTAGCACTTCCACTGCGATCTTTTTTCGACGACTGCGATCTTTTTTTTAACCTAAGCCATTCGTGCTGCCTCTCTACACAGCGGTTGTGTTGCGCCGCACATGCGTTTCGTTCGAAAAATATTACACCTCTGCTGAGTCACAAAGATCTGTATTTTCTCAGCCGCTGCGCTAGTGTGGATTTACGCATATTAGTCACTTACGTAGAAAACACGTACGGTGTGATTTCAGCAATCGACGTGTTAGGCTTACAAAATACTTAGACAAGTAAAATTTTATACTATTAATTATTATCAAATAACATCATTTTAATGTCCACTAAAACTTTTTGTTCACTAGTGGAAGAACTGAATAAGAAACCACTAGGTATATATAACGTATAGGTAGGATTTATATAAGCAAATATAACTTTTGAAACTATCATGGTTATTAACACTAAAGTCATTGCTGAAATCACACCGTATGTGTTTTCTACAAGTGACGCATGTATGCCCGCATACTCATGTCATGCGTAATATGCGTAAATCCACACTAGCGCAGCGGCTGAGAAAATACAGATCTGTGTGACTCAGCACAGCCGTAATGTTTTTCGAACGAAACGCATGTGCGGCGCAATACAACCGCTGTGTAGAGCGGCAGCACAAATGGCTTAGGTTAAAAAAAAGATCGCAGTTGACGTGTTAAAACGGGATATTTACCATGATTTGATTTTCGAGTTATCTAATATTTCGGCACAGTTTGATGCGCAATGATCACGACAAAACACAGAAAATGAGGGTAGATCGGTATGTCTGCCCATAAAAACTTACTCGCACTCGCAGTGCGTTCAGTTACTCCGTGATCATGGCGCATGAAACTGTGCGGAAATATTGGATAACTCAAAAATCAAATCATGGTAAATATCCCGTTTTAAATGACTTTAATATCAATATTAATTTAAAGCTAAGCACAACAGTGGAAGGCCCAGGATGAGATGGCGCGACGAGCTCGAGGCACATCTTCCATCATGGCCTGTTGCAGCGTTGGATCGCGAGGAGTGGAAGGAGAAAAGGGAGGCCTTTGCCCAGCAGTGGGACAGTAATGGCTTAAAATAAATAATAAATAAATAAGCACAACATTGAATTTCTTACATACTATTGTCGGTGCGGATTTTGCATTTTGCTGACTTGCCACCCTGTAGTTACACCAGTGCTGAGATGTATACGAGTATAAAATGTACTTAACGTAACTTACCAAAGTGCATGTCATTCGTCCTCGGCACCATGATCTGTGTGCGCGGTACGTTCCCCAGCATGGCTAGAGCGCGGGCGCAGTTCGGGACTATGCTTGAAGCACCCTGTAGTTACAATTCATCATCATCATCAGCCTATAGCAGTCCACTGCTGGACATAGGGCCCAATGAGCGCCATAACGCCCTGTCTTCAGCTTGCCGCATCCAGCATCTACCTGCAGTCTTTCGCAGATCGTCATCCCACCTGGTCGGAGGGCGTCCTACACTACGTTTACCGAGTCGTGGTCTCCACTCAAGAACACGTTTGCCACAGCGGCCGTCGGTAGTTACAATTACCTATATAGTAGACTGTTTGCAAAAGACTGTTGCAAAAAAAAAATCTCATCATAATCCTATAGCAGTCCACAGCTGGACATAGGCCTTATGAGCGCTATAGCGCCCTGTCCTTGTGCTAGACGGCGCGTCGAATGTACGATCGCGCCGACAACGGACGCTACGAGCACCTCCACAACATCGCGCCTCCCCAGCCCCGGCCCCAGGAAGATGACCGCCCGACCCCTTCCGCGGGACCTAATACCTGCGGAACCACCATAGAGTCCTTGGGTTTATAAAAAAAATATATATATATATACTTACAAACCAAACGCAGCCAAAAAAAAAAAAACATTGAGAACAGGGAAAAAAAAAAAAAAACCCACAAAACCCAAGGACCGAGGGGTCGTCACCCCTCGAGTTGACGCCGGGGTAATGAGGCCAAGCCTCGAGGCCCCTCTCTGTGCCCCCACCAGGGCCGGAATGAAAATTATTGACCTTGTGCTAGATGACGCTCTGTGGATTGTCCTGCATTATTTATTTATTAATTATTATTTACCTTTGCGAAAGACATGACACTGATCTCAATGATTCTATCTTGACTGATGTTGTTTGAGTTAATGATGCTGACCGCCTCTTCGGCACTCAGATTTCGACCTTGCACCTGGAGCAAATAAGGCAGAAGTTGGTTGGATTAAATATTTATTGTTATTTAATGTTAAGGTTTCAGAATAAGATTTAGATTTCATATTACAAAAACTTGATTTCTTGCAAAATGTGCAGTTAGTCAAGTATATTTTTTTTTATAAATGGTCATCATCATCATCATCATCAGCCTATATTAGTCCACTGCTGGACATACGCCTCCCCCAATGAGCGCCACAGCGCCCTGTCTTCAGCTTGCCGCATCCAGCATCTACCTGCAGTCTTTCGCAGGTCGTCATCCCACCTGGTCGGAGGGCTAAAAAGAAGGAGGATTATAAAGGGTGTTTTCGATTTATTCAATGATGATTATTTGTGCACTAGTGGAAGGGAAAAGAAACCACTAGTTCATAATCAAATAATATCACAACAGGCTAGTGACTTAAAAAAATCTAATAAGTCCGTCAGTTAGATTATTAGAAGATATTGGGCCCGTGTTTTTTCTTTTGTCCATTAAACAAAAAAATATGAAGATATAGCCAGTTAAAGTTCCGCGTGACGTCACGTCTCGCTACACTTTTTAGCAAGTTGTGACGTCACGAGCCCCCACTCCAAACTTTGACACGCTTTATTTTTGTATTTGTTTTATTGACTTGTTTTATTGACAAAAGAAAACATATGTGTCCAATATATTCTGATAATCTAACTGACAGACTAAATAGAAAAATATATTTTTTCCCCAGGACACTACCCTATTGTTTTACACCATAACTAGTTGTTAAAGTATGCGCGAGCTGCAAGCAGCTCTAAACAACGAAGTGAGATATACCTCTAGTACAGCGATAAAAGCCGGATGCTTGAGCCTAGTATGCGAGCGCAGTTCAGATCGGATCCGGAAGCGCTTGGGACAGCGCGAGCACGCCCAGGCACGCACGCCGCCCGCACGACACTAACTCACTGCGTATTGTATGTGTATGAGTATGTAATATACGAATACCTCTAGTACAGCGATAAAAGCCGGGTGCTTGAGCCTAGTATGCGAGCGCAGTTCTGACCGGATCCGGAAGCGCTTGGGGCAGCGCGAGCACGCCCAGGCGCGCACGCCGCACGACACCAACTTACTGCGCATTGACATAGGCGTTCTGAAAATATATCAAAGTTAAGTAAATATTTATTGCATCAAAATACATGTAAATCAAGTACGTACAAAGGCGGTGTATGTTTAAATAAGACACAATGTATTTTTACCGTTGTTGTGGCGTGCAAAATCTGGTTACAATAATTGTCACTTAATTTAAATTTATGCCTACTTAACTTAGTAAATAAATCAAATATAATAATTAATAAAATAAAATTTTTGAATATTGAAAAGTTAGAGATGTCATGTCCTCAAATCAAATGTATTTGCAGTAAAAGCCACCACACACAGAAACCGTGGTTGTGACGGCGGCGAAGGCGTGCGGGTTGTATCATACGAATTTATATGAAAGAGTACACTACACATACACCGCCGGTCGGTGGGGCGGTGCGGTGCAGGTAAATTCGTATGATATAACCCGCACGCCTTCGCCTCCGGCCCGGCCACGGTTTCTGTGTGTGGCGGCTTTAACACTTTGACTGCTGAAATCACACGGTATGTGTTTTCTACAAGTGACTAATATACGTAAATCCACACTAGCGCAGCGGCTGAGAAAATATAGATCTGTGTGACTCAGCACAGCCGTCATATTTTTCGAACGAAACGCATGTGCGGAGCAACACAACCGCTGTGTAGAGCGGCAGCACGAATTTTTTAGGTTAAAAAAAAGATCGCAGTCGTCGAAAAAAAACCGCAGTCAAAGTGTTAAAAAAAGATCCCAGTCGTCGAAAAAAAATAGCAGTCAAAGTGTTGAAACATAAAAAATATAATAAATAAATAATGCTGGACAATTCACTCAGCATTATCTAGCCCCATGGTGAGCAGAGCTTGTGTTATAAATAATGTACAATTGAAAAAACCGTTACTTAATAAAAAAAGTACGACATATACGACGATAATCATCATCATCATCAACCTATATTAGTCCACTGCTGGACATAGGCCTCGCTCAATGAGCGCCCTGTCTTCAACTTGCCGCATCCAGCATCTACCTGCAGTCTTTCGCAGGTCGTCAGTCCGCCTGGTCAGAGGGCGTCCTACACTAAGTTTACCGAGTTGTGGTACGGGCTACGCTTACGACGACAATACAGGGTGTTTTTTTGCGAAGGGCGATGATGGCCAAGTCAGAAACCACGAGACTAACTCTCGTGGTTTATTTTTACTCTAACTCTCGTGAAAAACTAGATATGCAGTTCAATAACTGTGTATTAAATATCACGTTTTTCGTGTTTTTCATATGAATCGAGTGCATGGCTCCTTTCAGGACTTTTCTATAACTCTCTCGTGGTTTAGGACTTGGCCATCACCGCCCTTCTCAAAAAACCACTTTGTAACAATATATGTAACAATATTATTTGACTTAGTTTAAGCTACAAAATTAAGCATGCTGCATGGTCAAGCATGTTAAACCACGAAATGTATACCTGTAACCTTACAAACACATGTCTTTGGCAAATAAAAAATCTTTATCTTTATGTTTAATCCCAACTCAGCTTATGGAGGTATATCATTCTTTTTATATGCTATTCTATTAGATAGATAGATATATTTATTTATTTATTGATACAAATTTGATACATTTTGTTTATAGTATCTTAAATGCTAACATAGGTTTATCTAGACACTAGAGTGGATTAGTCCCACCCCAGGGAAAATCAACTGACTGTGAAATATGACCAACTGCGAATTGGCCGATCGCAATTTAGACAAACCGCGAAGTGGACCAAATGGGAATAGGGAAAACTGCAAATGGGTAAATAGCAAAAATCAAAGTGCTTAATTTATTTTTTTATAAACTCAAGTGGGACTGGGCTGGACATGTGTGGCGTATGTCAGACCAGCAGTGGGCGAAGATCGCCACTGACTGGGTCCCGGACGGACAACGGCCACGTGGAAGGCCTAGGCGGAGATGGCGGGATGAGCTCGACCTATACAATAAGGAGTGGGTTCTCCTTGCTGAGGACCGAGATGAGTGGAAGAAGGGGAGGGAGGCCTTTGCCCTGCAGTGGGACACCCGGGCTAATAGAATAATAATAATAATTATTTATTTATTTTCAACATTTACGACCTCTCGGACACGTCACAGAAAGACAGGCTTGGATATGTCCCATTAGTTACTTTCAAATTTGTTATTTTTTTTTTATAATGTTTTTTTTTTAATGTGTGTGTGTAATAATTTTATATGGATCTTTATGACCTGAAATAACGAGTAATAATAATTTAATAAATAAATAATGCTGGACAATTCACACAGCATTATCTAGCCCCATGGTAAGCAGAGCTTGTGTTATGGGTACTAGTTAACTGATATACATAATACAATACATTACATAGATAGATATTTTTTATTATGAGAAAACGACCAGAACACCCGGAACAAATATCTGCAGATCGTACACACAATTGTTCCGAGGCGGGAATCGAACCCGCAACCTCCTGCGTCGCAGGCGGACCTTCGCCCACCGCGACACATCGGTCATCATTATCGTCAGTAAATTCAGTAAATTCAATTTATTCACCATAACATTATTACTAATATTGGCATGTCAATTAAGACTACAGTTCAATGAATACTCTTAAATTAAATTAAATCCCAAATTACAATAATATAAGTATAAACAATAATAACTTATCACAAATTGACAAATGAGCACGTTAAAAACTCGTTAATGCTATAAAATGGGTTACATACTAAAAAGTTCTTTATTTTTGCTTTAAATTCCTGAAAAGGAAGTAGAGTTAGTTCTAGTGGTAACTTGTTATATAAATCAAGCTTTAGGGTTAAACCCTGTTTATGTGTTTTTACCAGTCGTCATTACGTCGTCGTCGTCTTATTGTACACAAGTTACATATTACTTATTATAAAATACATCACATGATACAAGTACAATGGGCGGCCCTCTTCCAAGCAACCTTTGGATGGAAATAATTATGTGAATTTAAGAAAGGCGTGTACCTACCAAGGATAAGCTAGAATAAATAATATGAACATAACATGAATATTTAAAGATATTTATTTAGCTCTCAAACTCACCTTTCAACTTGACTGTTGCAAGCAGAGCCGGCGGCAGCGCTAGTGTTAGAGCTCGTGGACACACCAATATGCTCCTTCTTCCTATGTTTATAGAGGGCAGTTTTGTTTGGCAGAACCTCATCACAGTCGCGGCAGGGTATTCTGAAAAAATTTAAACTAAAATCTAATAATCTAGTAGATTAAGTAAAATGTTATTAAACTTATGCTTTATAACACGACCGCATTAAAAACATGTTATAGTTATTACAATCTCTGACAATCAAATATTAATAAATATTGATAGAGATAATAAATAAAACTTTTGAATATATCATGGTTATTAACACTAAAGTCATTTAAAATGGGATATTTACCATGATTTGACGTTCGTAGCAAAATACAACAAATGAGGGTAGATCGGTATGTCTGCAGTGCCTTCAGTTATTCCGTGATCATGGCGCATGCAACTGTGCCGAAATATTTGATAACTCAAAAATCAAATCATGGTAAATATGATTTGATTTATAATGTTTTAAATGATCCAAGATGATGAATATTGAAAAGGTAGTTTATATTATATTTAGTAATTGTAATTAACACTAATATAACAATTGTTGTTTGGTTGGTTATAATTGTTTACAAGTTCATTGGTTACAATTGTTGTTTGGTTGGTTATAATTGTTTACAAGTTCATTGGTTATAATTGTTGTTTGGTTGGTTATAATTGTTTACAATTGTTTGGTTGGTTATAATTGTTTACAAGTTCATTGGTTACAATTGTTGTTTGGTTGGTTATAATTGTTTACAAGTTCATTGGTTATAATTGTTGTTTGGTTGGTTATAATTGTTTACAAGTTTATTGGTTACAATTGTTGTTTGGTTGGTAAAATTTCTATGGAAAATTATTATTTCTTGGTACGATTCAATCAAAAATCGGTTTAAATAAACTACAAAGTAAAATAATAAATCACGTATGTACCTGTAATTAACACTTGCTTTTGTAATAAATATTTGAGATTTTAAGATTGATAGATAATTTTTTAACACAAGTAGGTTACATTATTTAGTTATTAAAGCCTATGTTAAGGGTCCGGCGACCCTCGCTTGCAAAAATCGCTCCGAATATCGCTGCCCCTGTTTAACCCTTGCGCCGCGCCACATGCGTGCGCGATAGCAATATTAGCCGTTCAAAATTTTGTTTGTTCCGTAATACCAAAAATTATGACTGAAAACTTTTTGTATTCTTCACAAAGTATTGTTATTCTGTAACTAGACAATATAAGCTATGTTCCTTAATAAATAAAACGTAAGATATTGATGTTTTTAGTACGAAACAAATAGCAAGAAAACTTTACCATTAAACCATTTTCGCATAAAAATGTGCAAAATGAGATTGGCTTTCATTTCATTTTAGGTAAGTATTTTGTTTTATTATTATATTCATTAATTGTACAAACTATTTGGGAACCTAGATAAATACTATTTTAATACAAATAATTCAATATTATAGTGGAAATATGCTTGAGTAATCCTACTGTCAATCTTTTTACACCAGCGGCCTGTGGGTTACTTATACCAAAGCGTCCTTCAGTGCCCTACGAGTCCTTTATAATAATTTGTTTAGGGCAATGGTGGGGCTGCCCAGGCACTGTAGTGTATCAGGCATGTTTGCTGATGCACACACTAAGGACTTCTACGCTGTAATTCGTCAAAAAATAACATCCGTCCGATACAGGATGCTGGGCAGCACCAATAGCTTGCTAAGGGTTCTGGTGGACAGACATTGCAGTAGCCTGCAAAGGCACTGGATGTCAAGTCTAATGAACCCTTATGCTAAACAAATTTATTATATAAATTGAGTTGTAGGTGTTGGTGTAAGGAATGTAATGTAATTTCAGTCAAATTGCATTGCATTCTTTACATTAACACTATGATAATGATGTATTTTTTAAATTCTATAATAAATCACAATATGGATATATAATAAGTCTGAATCAATAAACGAATTTAATTTAATTTAATTTATTACGTTTGTATGAAGAATTCGTCCCTCCGGAGGCCCCTTAAGTACTAGTTATAGCCTAGTTATAGTACCTACCTGTAATTAACGCTTGTTTTTGTAACTTCTTCTTGGCCGGTTTTGCTGTGAAGTTTCTTTCTATGGTAGGCTAGACTCCAGCTGTAAAAGTAAAATCAAGGTTATCATCAGCCTATATTAGTCCACTGCTGAACATAGGCCTCCCCTAAAGTGCACCATAGCGCCCTGTCTTCAGCTTGCCGCATCAGATTCAGATAATTTATTGTCATACTTCATACACATAATAAAATCACAATAATGTAACTTAAATTAAATTATGAAACTATGACTCGTCAAACACGATATAGATACAATATAGATAGGTAATATAGAACAATTTTGCTGTAAAGGGGCAGTAGAAAAAGTATAATAAATATGCTTAAATCTAAGGTTCTTAAATCTAGCATCTACCTGCAGTCTTTCGCAGGTCGTTATCCCACCTGGTCGGATCGCGTCATACACTGCGTTCACCGAGTCGTGGTCCACTCAAGAACACGTTTGCCCCAGCGGTTGTCGGTTCTTCGTGAATCGTGATAGATGGCCGGCCCACTGCCACTTCAGCTTGCAAATTTTTAGAGCTATGTCGATAATTTCAGGTGAGGACATTCTCACTAATTCTTTACGCGGGTTTTAAGAAAAAATGGTTAATGAATTGTTAAAGAAACCTGTTAGGGAACGTCATTTCACATTGGTTACAGTTGTGGGGGTAGTTTTCATTGGGGTGTTTCATTCTTCTGTGCACTTGAAGGTACGTCCAGTGCAAATAGGATCTTCCACAGTCCTGTAAGTATAAATAAATAAATAAATAATGCTGGACAATTCACACAGCATTATCTAGCCCCATGGTAAGCAGAGCTTGTGTTATGGGTACTAGATAACTGATATACATAATACAATACATTACATAGATAGATATTTTTTTATTATACATAGAAAACGACCAGAACACCCGAAACAAATATCTGCAGATCGTACACACATTTGTTCCGAGGCGGGAATCGAACCCGCAACCTCCTGCGTTGCAGGCGGACCTTCGTCGAAATAAAGTATATTTGATTAGAATTAGGACTAGCGGCCCGTCCCGGCTTCGCCCGGGTGGTCATTTGTTTTAGGCCATTTTTTCAATTTTTCTCTCCGTAAGAACCACCCTCGTTCTTCAAGGAATATTCTAAAAAAAGAATTAGCGAAATCGGTTCAGCTGCTCTCGAGATTTGCGCTTAGCAACACATTCAGCGATTCATTTTTATATTATAGATTAATTTATTTTATAATCAGAGGATGGGACAAGTAATGCTGCACAATTCACACAGCATCATCTAGCCCCAAGCAAAGAAAAGCTTGTGTTATGGGTGCTAGATGACTAATATACACGTTGACTGTTGAAATCACACCATATGTGTTTTTTTACGAGTGACAAATGTACGGGCGCACACTCATGCGTGTTTACCATGGTTTTAATATGCGTAAACTGTTTCAGCGGCTAAGAAAACACACGTGACTCAGCACAGCCGTGAAATATTTTTTCGAACAGAACGCCTGTGCGGAGAAATATAATCGCTATGTAGAGGCAGCACGAACGGCCTAGGATAAAAAAAAGTTTGCAGTCGACGTCGGTACATTTACTTTGTTATTTTTTATTATAATTTTTTTTTATTAGAAAATTGACGACCGATGTGGCGCGGTGGACGAAGGTCCGCCTGCGACGCAGGAGGTTGCGGGTTCGATTCCCGCCTCGGAACAATTGTGTGCACGATCTGCAGATATTTGTTCCGGGGGTTCTGGTCGTTTTCTATGTATAATAAAAAAATTATCTATCTATGTAATGTATTGTATTAGGTATATATATCAGTTATGTAGTACCCATAACACAAGCTCTGCTTACCATGGGGCTAGATAATGTTAGATAATGTTGTGTGAATTGTCCAGCATTATTATTATTATATATAATAAAAATGACATAAAAAATGTCAATTAACCAGAACACCCGGAACAAATACAGCAGATCGTACAAACATTTATCCCAAGGCAAGAATCGAACTCGCAACCTCTTGCGTCGCAAGCGTACACTTACCTCGCACAAGAAGTGTTTGACAGTAGGGAAGTCGCCGTAGCCAATGACGCCCGTAGCTTGGTCATTACCAGCCGCGGGTCGCTTGTAGAAACCATGAGTTGTCTTGTGAGTGGTGCACCTAACAATTATAATCGCAAAACTCTCCTTGTATGGGAAATGCATGTCCAGCAGTGGACATACCTGATGATGCGAGTAGCTGTTGTATTGTTAACTTACCTCGCACAAGAAGTGTTTGATAGTCGGAAAGTCGCCGTAGCCAACGCCGCCCGTAGCTTGGTCATTAGAGGCCGCGGGTCGCTTGTAGAAACCATGAGTTGTCTTGTGAGTGGTGCACCTAACAATTATAATCGCAAAACTCTCCTTGCTTGGGAAATGCAAGTCCAGCAGTGGACATACCTGATGATGCGAGTAGCTGTTGTATTGTTAACTTACCTCGCACAAGAAGTGTTTGACAGTCGGAAAGTCGCCGTAGCCAACGCCGCCCGTAGCTTGGTCATTACCGGCCGCGGGTCGCTTGTAGAAACCATGAGTTGTCTTGTGAGTGGTGCACCTAACAATTATAATCGCAAAACTCTCCTTGCTTGGGAAATGCAAGTCCAGCAGTGGACATACCTGATGATGCGAGTAGCTGTTGTATTGTTAACTTACCTCGCACAAGAAGTGTTTGACAGTCGGAAAGTCGCCGTAGCCAACGCCGCCCGTAGCTTGGTCATTACCGGCCGCGGGTCGCTTGTAGAAACCATGAGTTGTCTTGTGAGTGGTGCACCTAACAATTATAATCGCAAAACTCTCCTTGTATAGGAAATGCATGTCCAGCAGTGGACATACCTGATGATGCGAGTAGCTGTTGTATTGTTAACTTACCTCGCACAAGAAGTGTTTGACAGTCGGAAAGTCGCCGTAGCCAACGCCGCCCGTAGCTTGGTCATTACCGGCCGCGGGTCGCTTGTAGAAACCATGAGTTGTCTTGTGAGTGGTGCACCTAACGATTATAATCGCAAAACTCTCCTTGTATGGGAAATGCATGTCCAGCAGTGGACATACCTGATGATGCGAGTAGCTGTTGTATTGTTAACTTACCTACCTCGCACAAGAAGTGTTTGACAGTCGGAAAGTCGCCGTAGCCAACGACGCCCGTAGCTTGGTCATTACCCGCCGCGGGTCGCTTGTAGAAACCATGAGTTGTCTTGTGAGTGGTGCACCTAACAATCATAATCGCAAAACTCTCCTTGTATGGGAAATGCATGTCCAGCAGTGGACATACCTGATGATGCGAGTAGCTGTTGTATTGTTAACTTACCTCGCACAAGAAGTGTTTGACAGTCGGAAAGTCGCCGTAGCCAACGACGCCCGTAGCTTGGTCATTACCGGCCGCGGGTCGCTTGTAGAAACCATGAGTTGTCTTGTGAGTGGTGCACCTAACAATCATAATCGCAAAACTCTCCTTTTATGGGAAATGCATGTCCAGCAGTGGACATACCTGATGATGCGAGTAGCTGTTATATTGTTAACTTACCTCGCACAAGAAGTGTTTGACAGTTGGAAAGTCGCCGTAGCCAACGACGCCCGTAGCTTGGTCATTACCCGCCGCGGGTCGCTTGTAGAAACCATGAGTTGTCTTGTGAGTGGTGCACCTAACAATCATAATCGCAAAACTCTCCTTGTATGGGAAATGCATGTCCAGCAGTGGACATACCTGATGATGCGAGTAGCTGTTGTATTGTTAACTTACCTCGCACAAGAAGTGTTTGACAGTCGGAAAGTCGCCGTAGCCAACGACGCCCGTAGCTTGGTCATTACCGGCCGCGGGTCGCTTGTAGAAACCATGAGTTGTCTTGTGAGTGGTGCACCTAACAATCATAATCGCAAAACTCTCCTTTTATGGGAAATGCATGTCCAGCAGTGGACATACCTGATGATGCGAGTAGCTGTTATATTGTTAACTTACCTCGCACAAGAAGTGTTTGACAGTTGGAAAGTCGCCGTAGCCAACGACGCCCGTAGCTTGGTCATTACCCGCCGCGGGTCGCTTGTAGAAACCATGAGTTGTCTTATGTGTAGTGCACCTAACAATCATACTAATATTATAAATGCTGAAGTTAAGATGGATGGATGTGTAGATGTATGTTACACTGAAAATCATTAATGGGCAATAGCGTGCGCTTGTTTAAACTTTTATCTGAAGCAACTGAGCTCCCTATTCGTAAATTTAATCATTTGATAAAATATTTTTTTATCAAGAAGGCATCTGCAGACATCAAGCTTGGCCAAATAACTTTGAGTGAGCTTCTGATGAAACTTACTCAAAATAATTTGGCGGCGTGTAAAATGGTTTATAAACCTTTCTCTTGAATCACTCTATCTATTAAAAAACCGCATCAAAATCAGTTGCAACCTAGGGACAGACGGACAGCGGGAAGCGACTTTGTTTTGTACTAAGTAGTGATATTTTTTTTAAAACAAACGGTTGCACCGTTATACAAAGTTATCTCTTATCCGATATACATATCGCCTCTATGCGACAAGAACGTGTTATCATAATAATTCGAGAAGATATAATCTGCAATTTTTTTACAAAACACCCTATTGTAAAAAAATTACACGAATCTGAAAGTTTAAAATCATCTCTTGAAAAGTCGGTGTTTTCGAGATAACCCGTTCTTGTCACATAGAGGCGATATATGCAAAATTTAATTGAAATCTGATTTAGTTTTCAAATTATTTGGAAAGTACTTTTTTTTTTTTGCCGAATGGACTATTATGCTGTTAACCTCAGATGGCCATGACAGCGTTACCGGACTTTTGGCGGGCGCAGAGGGCGCCTCGCCGGTAAAAATTAGGTTGGGGCAACACGCTCAAGGGCCACCACTTAGGTGCGAGCCTCGCCTTGGGCTGTTGCCAGATGGTATAAGAGGGTAGGGAGGTAACGCCTTAGGTGCACGAGTGCACCTGAGGGCGGAAACGGGGAATTCTTCGACCCCTCGGTTATTGGTCGGGTGTGTAGTGTGCGGAAGCTGAGTTGTTGCCGTCACTTCCGGGTTAGCGTCAGTGAGTGGGTCAACGGACGGGGTCACCAAGAACGTGTCTCGGTCTACGGAGGAGAGTGTCTCGGTCTACGGAGGAGAGATTTTTGGAAAGTACGTAGATTTTACCTGGAATAAGTAGCAAAGCTAACTTTGCAAATGTGACACGTGAATGGGTTCTTGACGCCCTTGTGAATCGCCCTGTGGTCGTTCAGTCCTTCTTCAATGTAGAATACACTGGAAAAACGACATTCATTAATAACGAAGTTCGAAATACGTATCTAAATAAATAATGCTGGACAATTCACACAGCATTATCTAGCCCCATGGTAAGCAGAGCTTGTGTTATGGGTACTAGATAACTGATATACATAATACAATACATTACATAGATAGATATTTTTTATTATACATAAAAAAATACCAGAACACCCAGTACAAATATCTGCAGATCATACACACAATTGTTCCGAGGCGGGAATCGAACCCGCAACCTCCTGCGTCGCAGGCGGACCTTCGCCCACCGCGCCACATCGGTCGTCAATTATTTAATAGTCCGGTCATTTGGTAATTATTCTGGGAGTTTTGAAAAGGGCAAGGGATAGTTCTATAGATTTTGATATGCTCTTTCCGAATTTCAACTTTGCCCTTGCCGCCACCATTATAAAAAATGGCGCCTTATTGGAATTTTTTTCTCGCTCTGTCAATCCTGAGATTTCATTTCATTTCACTGATTCAGTTCCACCGTAGGTACACATGTTACACTTGATGTCGTTCAGTTAAAAATTATATTACAACTAGCGGACCGTATTAGAACCTTTGGCTACTAGGTCCAGTAGTTTCGGAGCCTATTCGTTACAAACAAACAAACATACAAACAAACAAAAAATCAAACCTTTCCTCTTTATAATATTACTATAGATATAGGAAACACGATAAGGGATTGTGTTTTAGAAAAAGCAGACAGACATGCCTTCTTTAAAAATTTAATACAACATTCATAACAGATTATTAGCATAGATATAGGATGATTGTTAATGGCAATTGTGTTTGGATACTTTTCTTTGTCAAGTAAATCAAGTAATGGAATGTAATTGTAAAATTACTGGGTTCTCAAATTATGTAGATTGTATATTTTCACCAGAGCCTAGTTCGTTATCTAGCAGGGTGTACCACGTGCAGGTTTGGTTGGCTTGGGAGACGAGATGTTGGAGTCCCCCTTATACCCCTTATTGATTGGTTCACTTTCCTCTGATATTGACAATGACATACAGATATTATTGACTCACTCTTCACAGTATTCACATCTAAAAGCCTTCTCGATCTCGACCACTCTTATAAGTGGTAGGGCGTCGCTGGTCAACGAGGATAGAAGCGGTGCCGCTACGGGAGACGCTACTTGGCGAGGCACTCGTGTTTTGGGGGAGGGGCACTCTGGAAGGTTAGGGTCAAAGGTGAGCGTCAAAGGTCAGGGTCAAAGGTTGGGTTCAAAGGTTCTGGTGAAATGATTCGGATTCTCTTTCTTTCCATAGATTATCAACCCAAAATCTTCTTCTACCCCTACTATTATTAGTCTGTGCACCTTCTTCGTCTACAATAATCGATATCAACACCAAATCCCAATAAATAATAATAAATAATGCTGGACAATTCACACAGCATCATCTAGCCCCAAGCTAAGCAGAGCTTGTGTTATGGGTACTAGATGACTGATATACATAATACAATACATTACATACATAGATATTTTTTATTATACATAGAAAACGACCAGAACACCCGGAACAAATATCTGCAGATCGTACACACAATTGTTCCGAGGCGGGAATCGAACCCGCAACCTCCTGCGTCGCAGGCGGGCCTTCGCCCACTGCGCCACAGAGGTCGTCGCCAATCTACCATTTTAAAACTGAGGCACATCAACACTTGATCAAACGCAACTGAAGATTGAAGGCACGAAAAATGCGTGCTTTGTCGTGCCGCGGCGCGCCCCGTGGCATGCCGTGGCAAGGCGCTGGAATGCCACGGTATCTAAGCGGCTAGCGTGCGCTGACTGACGGCAAAATCCCTTGCCATGCCGTCCCGGTCTGCGTAGGCGTAGGCCTTAGGGGCCCGGCGACCCTTGCTTACAAAAATCGCTCCGAATATCGCTGTCCCTGTTTAACCCTGGCACCGCGCCACATGCGTGCGCGATAGCAATATTAGCCGTTCAAAATTTGGTTTGTTCCGTAATACCAAAAATTATGACTGAAAACTTTTTGTATTCTTCACAAAGTATTGTTATTCTGTAACTAGACAATATAAGCTATGTTCCTTAATAAATAACACGTAAGATATAGATGTTTTAATTCGAAACAAATAGCAAGAAAACTTGTCTATTTTCGCATAAAAATGTGCAAAATGCGATTGACTCTCATTTAATTTTAGGTAAGTATTTTGAAAAAAAAAACTATTTAGGAACCTAGATAAATACCATTCAATTACAAATAATACAATATTACAGTGGAAATATGCTTGAATTGGAAATCATTTTGGTATTACGTTTGTATGAAGAATTCTTCCCTCCGGAGGCCTCTTAAGTCTTTGCTAAAAACTTACCGATGTGGTTGACGATATAATCAAGGTCTATAGAAGCTACCTATTAATTTCCTTATTCCGTCTCAGTAAATCCGTCTTATGTGTTTGCTTAAAACTTACCGATAACTTGTATCGTCTGCCGCACAATCCCACTAGTGGGCGACAGCTGTACAGCTGTTTCTTCCTCAGTCTTAACTTCACCGGCAATCGCTTCGATGCAATCCGAAGATTTCGTTGCGTGCTCCTGCGAAATTATATTGACACAAATCAATCAAATAACATTATTTGAATGTTATTTGATTGATTAAAAAAAAACAGTATATCAAGTTTATTTCTTTTGTCCCATACCTCTGAAATGTATTAGATTAACTAATACATTTCAGAGGTATGGGTATATCTTTTAAGTAATAATACTTGTGCTAGAGGGTCTCGCTCTGCTCTATCTCAAAGATAATTAAGACGTCCTCTGTGGCACGATGAGCGAAGGTCTATCTACCTGCGATGCTGGAGGTTGCCGATACGATTCCTGCCTCGGGACCTGGTCCAAGATTGCTACTCACCTGCGCTTCTACGGCATCTCTGAAAGCCCGGCGACAGACCCTGCAGACGGGCAACAGCGTCGGCGCTAGTTCTTCCTCGTGCGCGCGCACGTGCATGCGCAAACGAGAGACGCGGGTTAGTTGCTTCAGGCAAATGTGGCATTGGTATGGTTTGATCTGAAAAAAAAAAAAACATAAAATTATAGATCGCTCATAGCGATAAGGCCGCCCTGTACAACACATTCTGTATTTGTCTTGTTCCAATAAAGAGCAATTATATTGTATAGCTTAAACAGAAAGGAGCCGATAAAAAAATGTATAACTAGCTGCTGCCTACGGCTTTGCACGTGTTTCAACCGATTTCAAAAAGAGAGGTTTTCAATTCGACTGTATTTTTTTTTATGTTTGTTACCTCAGTACTTTCGACTAGGTGAAACGATTTTGAATTTTCTTTTTTAATTTGATAGCTGGTGCTTTCCGTGTGGTCCCATTTCAATTTGGTCCAGTTCTGACAGTTGCATCCATGAGAAAACCATATAAGTCTTAAATTTACATTAAGTGCGCGACAAATTGACGATAACTCAATATCACACCAACTGACTTCGATGATTCTAAGTTTTAGGCCCATTTTCATTATTTAAGAAGTTGAAGTCGGTTTATATTTTTTTAAAACACACCAAATTATTAGAGGAACTCGGTCCTCTAATAATTTGGTGTGTTTTAAAAAAATATAAACCGACTTCAACTTCTTACCCTATAAGACATTCTAGAATTGTTGCCATTCTAGAATTGTTTTGAATACTCATCATTTTATTGTTTTTTAATTGTCTATGCTTATAAATGATTTTAGATAGATAGATAGATAAAGCATTTATTCGACACTGCAGCACATGATATAAAAGTAAAAAGTAAAAAAGTAAAAGTCATTTATTTGCAAAACACGTGTAAAAAAGATGACAAATAGTTTTTTTGAGTCAGCATGTTTGACCAATATACATTGGTGTGCAAAAATAATTAGAGAGTATGGCATGCAGGACTAAATGTAATTGTACATAACAATAACAAATTTACAAGATTATTAATACATAGCATAAATGTATATTACATCATTTAGAAATTCGTCAATTTTATAGTAGCATTTTTCACATAAAAGTTTTTTAAATTTAGTCTTAAATAAGTTTACATTTAAGTCTTTGTAGCTCTTAGGTATTTTATTATAGATTACAGGTGTCATGCACACTACACTCTTTCTCAACATAGGTAATATATACCAGGTAATATATACATAGGTATAGGATAAGGTAACAATAGTTAAAGTAATAGTAAACAATAAGTAATAGTATAAAACAAGTAAAAGGTGGAGATTTAAAAATGGTGTGCGTTCTGCAGCCTGTCAGAAAGGTAATAGCTCAGCGTAATGCTTTGCTCTAAGAGCAAAACACTGATTTTCAGTATTACCCTTTGAGGCGACCAGAAGAACGTTACTCTGACATAAAAATGATGTGTGATTGCATAATATTTGATTAATATTTTCATACAATCGAATTAATGACTGTATTTATACTGTATTCCATTTTTCTGTTTACCTAGTATATATTTTAGTACCTATTGTCGCTAGTCTTACTATTTACTTATGAATAACATGTGCTCCTATGTAAAATTTCCGACACAATGTAAATTGTTTGAGAAATAAATAAATAATGCTGGACAATTCACACAGCATCAGCTAGCCCAAAGCTAAGCAGAGCTTGTTTTATGGGTATAATAATAAATAATGCTGGACAATTCACACAAGGGTATAGATGATTGATATACTTAATACAATATATTACATATAGTTTTTTTTTAATTATTTATATATAATAACGACCAGAACACCCGAAACAATTATCTGCAGATCGTACACACAATTGTTCCGAGGCGGGAATCGAACCCGCAATCTCCTGCGTCGCAGGCAGACCTTCGCCCACCGCGCCACATCGGTCGTCAAATGAATTGAATTGAATAAAAACTAAGTAATAATATGAATATTATGTAGTTGTTACCTGTAAATGCGTCACTCCATGCTCGTCCAGCGTCTGTTTATCCAGAAATCTTTTACCACATGTCACGCACACATAGCGACGCGTGTCTGTGTGCGTTCGACTGTGCTTTGTCAGTGTTGCCCTGTAAATTGCAGATAGATAGATAAATCATTTATTCGAAACTGCAGCACATGATTATAAGGTAGCAATAGTAAAAGTAATAGTAAACAATAAGTAATAGTAAAAACAAATAACAAGTGGAGATTTAACACTTTGACTGCGGTTTTTTTTCGACGACTGCGATCTTTTTTTTACCTAAAAAATTCGTGCTGCCGCTCTACACAGCGGTTGTGTTGCGCCGCACATGCGTTTCGTTCGAAAAATATTACAGCTCTGCTGAGTCACAAAGATCTGTATTTTCTCAGCCGCTGCGCTAGTGTGGATTTACGCATATTAGTCACTTGTAGAAAACTCATACCGTGCGTTTTCAGCACTCAAAGTGTTAAAAATTGTGTGCGTGCTGCAGCCTGTCAGAAAGGTAATAGCTCAGCGAAAAGCTTTGCTCTAAGAGCAAAACACTGATTTTCAGTATTACCCTTTGAGGCGACCAGAAGAACGATACACTGACATAATAATGATGTATGATTGCATAATATTTTAAATACAATCGAATTAATAACTGTGCAGTGTAATGAGAACCAACTATATGTATATAAAATTTGTAATGATGTGTTTTTGTTTCTGTGTAACTAAAAAGTTTCTGTGTAATTATAAAATAAATATAGATACACATGGGTCGGTATTTAGTGGCGGTGTAATTTCGTCGGAGTATTTGGGCCTTGGTTTGGCTGGACTCGGGAACCATTTAGGAAGAAGTAGCAGTCTCGGTGTTTGCAGTACGCTATTAGTAACGCTTTATAGAGTAATTAGAATACTATAGGAAATGGATTGACTGATGGAATCCTGATTGGTATATTGACTGATGGAATCCCATATGGTGGATTGGCCTCCCGTCCTCCCTTACCTACTGTATGTCCTCCTTTTGATATACGTTTCTCTCTCGCTGAAAATGTCATGCGCCGTGGCGTGCAGATCAAACTAAATGCGCGCCAACCAGCCGGATTTCAAAAATACTTCAATCCGTACTGCATTTGCTCCGAAATCGAAGAAACAACAATTTTTTGCCACTAAGCGTAAGACAGCTGCTGTCTGATAATGAAGAGGCCGAGTCAATTTGTAACGAATTTTTCACTGTTTACAAAGCTTGTGAAGATTATTTATGATGATAAAACCCTTGGAAGATTTCAAATGTTTTGAATGGATGACGTTGTTGAAAGAGAACGAAAATCTAAAATATGATGATTTAGTTTCATGCATTGAGTTCCTGAGAATTAGAGGGGTAGAGATTGACGATGTTAAGCTACATGATCAATTTTGTAACCTTATTTCTTTTCTGAAATCGAAATCCGATGATGATCCTAATGAAGTCTTTTATGATTTGAAGTTACACGAACATTGGAAAATCTACTTCAAAACAGTTAAATACCACGAATGCTTCTCAGAGCTACTCAAGATCTGCGAGTTCTTTTTTTGTATAAGCGCACATAACGCGAATGTTGAAAGGGTGTTTTCACTAATAAATACTCAGTGGAGCAAAAAAAGAAACCGATTAAGTGTAGAGTCCATAAAATCTTTGATTCTCACACAATACAATTTAAAAAACATTACATGTGAAGATTTTTATAATTATTTGATTAAAAACCAAGAACTCCTTTCTAAAGTTGGCAGCTCCGCTAAGTATGATTAAAATAAACTAAATTATATGAAAAAAAACTTGTTTCATTGTAAATGTCCTCCTTTTTTACAGAAAATCCTCCTTTTTAGACCCATCTGCCCTCCTTTATCAAATTTACATCTGGCAACCCTACTCCTAAGTGATTTATAATGCCCAATCGGTCTTGAGGAACAAAAATACGCGTATATTTTAGACTTCCCTATAAATATTGGTCGTTTTTGATCCCCACGACCGATTGGGCATTCGCCTAAGTGATTTAGAATGCCCAATCGGTCTTGTGGAGGACCAAAAATGTATGTTAGATTCCCTATAAATACCTACCCCTTACCCTTCCCCCTTTACCTTAAGTAGAAAGTCTTCAGACACCCCTGCACAGGACACTGCCACCTGCGTATCTTCTCATGAGTGAAGTGAACATGGTCGAACAGCTGCGTCTCCGTTGTGAACATGTCGTCGCATTGCAAGCATTTGTAATGGCCGTCGGTGAGCATAGATGTCATGTCGTGGAATTGCCTACAAAGAAACAACAATCAATTATTTACTGCTGGCTGTAATCTATGTGTCAAATGGTTTCTTTCCTTCCTCTTGAATCACTCTATCTATTTAAAAAATTCACATTGAAATCAGTTGCGTAATTTTAAAGATCTAAGCATACATAGAGACAGACAGACAGCGGGAAGCGATTTTGTTTTATACTATGTAGTGATAAATGCATAAGATATTTAATTAAAAATGCCAGAGACCAGACTAAATGGCGTTTAGTAGCAGATGCCCAAGGTCCAGCAGTGATTATAATAATAATATACTCGATGTTGTTCCTCTCCGGTATTTAAGCCGGCTTTTTAAGGAACCCATCCAGCTTTCGGCAAGCCACCGTCTGCCACTCTTAACAGTTATGAGACTATCTTTATGGCAGAAGTCCGCAATCTCGGACTGGGTAATCGGACTATAGGGGATAGTCCGATTACCCAGTCCATCCATCCATCACAATAGCCTAGTTTTATTTCTATCATTTTTCTTTGCAATAGTCTCTACACCTGGCGGATACCATCTTTGGGTGGATCATATTGTGCACCCGAGGATGATACCCGCTATGTGTAGCCATCGCCTTTAGATTAACTCTCTCAAAGGGCCTCTGTGCTGTTGGCTTCGGCCCCACGCAAGCCTTCCAAAGGACTGGGTCACTTTATGGCCCGTGATCATAGTAATGATATACTCGTACATATATGTAGGGTAAGTCCGGGGGAGACAGCCGTACGGGAGAGATGGCCAATTGAAAAAACTGCAACTTATTACCGACAGATGATGTTAGTTTTAAGGTAGTTCGCTTCGCCTCACTACTAGCAACAAGTGTAAACGGGATTTTTGTGAGAAAAACAATGAAAAAGTAAGTAAAATCCACTTTGTTTTTTTAACATATGTCCGATTTAGTATAAGGGGTTGACATATTATGTGTTCTCAAAAAAGTTTTCAAAAATATCCCCGTTTTCGTACTTTTATTGTGATATGATTACCTTTTACCGAATTCTAAGCTAAAAATTTGCAATAAGGATGATGTAATTCTTTTTTAAATTGAAGTGGCTATCTCTCCCGTACAATCAGGATAGATGGCCATGTTTTTTGCGGGGGAGATGGCCGTATTTTATACTTATTATTTTACTAACTATACTGACATGACGATGTTTTTCACAGATGCCTAACATCTACGTCCGGAAGGCAGCTTCTTCTCGAGGCGTTTGAAGAGAAGATGGTCAACAAGCCACGGCTGCGGTTCAAAATAAAACGATGTCTGGCTACAGAGCGTCTATTATTAACCTTTGGACAAACCTACACCAACAAGAATACTGAAAGAAATTTCACCACTGCCTAGCAAACTTTATGATGTTCGCAAACGTGCAAAACAGGTGAGCATTCTTTTGACATCTGAAGATCTTACAGAAAAACGAAATCAAAGAAAAAGAGAAGGATGGAAAAGAATCTGGAAAACCAAAGACTAGAAATATTGATAAAACAAAAGGAAAATGACTGTCAGGAAACGTAAAGCCATTCGCAGGATCTCGGACAACAGCTGTGAAGAAATTCCAATAGTTCTCTGCGATTCGTCTGAAAGTGAAAATCAAGAAAATGAAGAACATAACTGCAGGGGCTGCGGTGAAAACTACTATAAGACACAACTTACTGAAGACTTGCTCCAATGTAAATTGTATATGCTGTGAGTGCATGAAAATTGCACTAAATACGAAGACATGTGCTACAGCTGCGGATAAAAGAAATTAAAGGAGATAAAAGATTTAAAAGGCAAGGAAAAGGGCAAAAAAACTAAAGGCTATCTCTCTCCGAGCCCCATGGCAATCTCCCCCGGACACTCTGGGAGAGTTGGCCAATCGTGAATTTTTTTTAGAGACCCTTAATTCTATTTTTTGTTGATTTTGAGGCTGATTGAGAGTATAATACGAGTAGAATCATAATTAAAGTATTGTTTACAATTAAAATTATTGTTTTTATCGCCATAGTTTCTTGAAAATATATCGTCAAAGTTAGTAGGGCCATCTCCCCCGGACTTACCCTATATCTTAGCAAATATCTTGACTTGGCTAACGAGGTTGTCAGGATGTGGGTTGTAGATTCGGCGACCATCTCGATAGTCGTTTCGGTAAATAGCGAAGAGACTCTCGCTAGGTAGTTGTATCAAGGGCCAGATCCAAAAGGCGGTGCTCCTGGATGCGGCACGCATCGTCAGGAAGTTCCTCTCTCGATCGGTGAATCCCTGATTCGTGATCGCTTGTACGCTTGATGAATTTAAGACTTACATGTGAAATTTGAGGCGTACTTTAGAAGTGAAAGACTGATTACAGTTGTGGCAAGTCACGATTTGAGGTTCGGAGGGGTTTTTAGACTTCTTATGTTTCTGAAAATAGGGATAAATAAATATAGTAATACAAAACTTATTGAGATAGAGAGAGATAGAGATAGAGAAACATTTATTGGACCAAGGTCAGGTACAGCACAGAACAAATAATGTTATTGATGTTATTGTTATTATAGTGCGTAAGCCCTCGCCTCGGAGTAAACTCTAAGAAAATAAACTAAATAATAATAACAAGACTTGAAGTTAAATAAATAAATAATGCGATGTGGCGCGGTGGACGAAGGTCCACCTCCGACGCAGGAGGTTGCGGGTTCGATTCCCGCCTCGGAACAATAGTGTGTACGATCTGCAGATATTTGTTTCGGGTTTCTGGTCGTTTTCTATGTATAATAAAAAAATATCTATCTATGTAATGTATTGTATTATGTATATCAGTTATCTAGTACCCATAACACAAGCTCTGCTTACCATGGGGCTAGATAATGCTGTGTGAATTGTCCAGCATTATTTATTTATTTATTTCTCTCCTCCGTAGACCGAGACATGTTCTTGGTGACCCCGTTGACTCACTCACTGACGCTAACCCGGAAGTGACGGCAACATCCCGCCGGATGCGGGGTCGATGAATTCCCCGTTTCCGCCCTTAGGTGCACTCGTGCACCTAAAGCGTAAAGCTCCCTACCCTCTTATAGCATCTGGCAAAAGCCCAAGCCGATGTTCGCACCTAAGTGGTGCCCCTTGTGCAAAAGTCCAAAAAAAAAGTTTTTTCTTTTCTATTCTATCGGCGAGCAGAAAGAGCTGCGATAATTTAGTGGTTAATATAGTTCAGGAGGAGAATGTAAGCTATCCTCATCAGCCTATATCAGTCCACAGCTGGACATAGGCCTCCCCCAATGAGCGCCATCACGCCCTGTCTTCAGCTTGCCGCATCCAGCATCTACCTGCAGTCTTTCGCAGGTCGTCATCCCACCTGATCGGAGGGCGTGCTACACTACGTTTGCCGAGTCGTGGTCTCCATTCAAGAACACGTTTGCCCCAGCGGCCGTCGGCTATGTACATAAGCTATAGGATAAGTAAATTACTAACATCTATTAGTTCGGCATCCGTAGAAGTGAAAACCCGCGGCTTTCCTTGGGCCCTCTGAATAAATACAATAAAAGTAACAGTTAAAATAGTAAAAGTTATAGTAGTAACGTTCGTAGTTAAAGCAAATAACGTCAAGTGCGTGTCAGACTCGCGTACCGAGGGTTCCGTATTATTACTACTATAAGTCAAATACAATATTTTACATAAATGTGGAGAAGTTTATATTAATGGTTTCTAGTCGAACCAAAATCGGAAAATCTATAGACAAAAACATTAACCTGTGAGAAGGCGCGCCTAATGTTGTTACACGGATAGGCGCGCGCGAGCAAATTGCTCACACTACTTTAAATGCTAATAAGTACTTATACAAAATTTGTATCTTTTTGGTATAAATGGGTTAAAATGAATAAAATAGCATTTATTTAATAAGTAAACAAGAGTTAAAAAAAACTATCAAACATTAATGCAACAGCTACCGTAAATAACAAATTAACCAATTTTGGATCAATTAGCTTTTGTTACGCGAGGGGAGAGGGGTTAAATAGTTAGGAAGGTACCTAGGACCTCGGGATCCTATGAAGTCAGGATCACCAAAAACTCCAGCAATCAATTTTAGTGTGAGCAAATTGCTCATGTGGTTGTCTGACAGAGGGACCTCGCCCGGGGATTGTAACCGCCCCGTGCTCCAGGGGTTTTATTATTATTATTATTTAATAAATAAATAAATAATAATAATAAAATTGCTCATATCGCGCCTTCTCACGGGTTAAAACGTGTACTTAATTTTATAGTATAGTTCCAATGTATTTATATTCTTTAATGTACAGTACAGACACATAAATAACTTAATTAAATAAGATATCTTGATAATTATGCCACCGTCAGCTTTAAAACGTACCAGTCCTATCCATCCAAAGGTTGCCTGGAAGAGATCGCTTTTAGCGATAAGGCCGCCGATTGTGCCACTAGTTATAATTAGTATTAAGATCCTTTAGTATTTTTTTTTTTGTTGATGTTTCAATAAAGTTATATTGTATTGTATTGTATTGTAAGATATGTACAGTTTAACCCTGACAAAGAGTTTTTTAAAACTATTTTAATGTTTGATGTTAGTTTGTTTGTTCATGAAATTGCATACAAGTTTCTATATAAATAAAATTGTTAAATATATCTGATATGTTGGTCAAATCTTATATATACTTTTTTTTTATTCTCAATATTATAAAGGGTTTTGTTTTAAACGCGATTATGTCGCCATCTATATATATTGCGAAATTGTCTAAAATTAAATGAAGACATCACTTTAATATTATAAATACGAAAGTTTGAATGTTTGATGTTATTTTGTATTAAAGAAATTGCATAAAACAAGTTTCTATATAAATCAAATCTATATATATAAAAGAAAGTCGTGTTTGTTACAACACTTATAACTCGAGAACGGCTTGACCGATTTAGCTGAAAATTGGTGGAGAGGTAGCTTAGAACCAGGAGTCTAACATAGGATACTTTTTATCATTTAAACAATTTGACACATAGATTTACACGGGGGCGAAGCCGCGGGGAGCAGCTAGTTGTTAAATACATCTAAAAAGATTAGTTGGTCTAACCTTACCCTCATAAAATCTTCCTCTGTTGGTATTATCATGGAATCTTCGTTAGTTTTACGTATTTTCCCTCGACATTTGTGAGACCTCAGTGATTCTATCGATGGGTAGTTATTGCTGCAAAATTATCAAACTAATATTACAAATACGAAATTGTGTTTTTAGATATTTTTTCCATATAGCGACTGCTAGTCACCCTTTACTGTTAAACCTGTATGCAGGTAGCCTATTGAACCTAACCTATGAATCCAAGTGCTGATAATGCTAGTAGGTGATTAGACTCTTTATATTTTATGTACGTGAGTTAATGTGTGGCATGGCAACGCGCTGTAACTGTCGACACTAGACAAACCTTATCTGGTTTAAAGTGTCGTAGAAATAAGATTAGAATAAGTTTTTATTAATAAAGAAATACAAATACAAATAGATAATCATTATAATTAATAATTGCCCGCAGGGCAGCTTGTGGCGAGCTGTTGGTGAGTAGCGACACCACGGGTACCGAGTGCTCCCGGGGAAGTTCCTGGTTCTTGTCTCCGCTTGCGGAGCGGCATCCCAAGAGAACCAGATCCCCACCTCTTGCTTGCCTTCATTGGCCGGTCTGAGTGGAGTCGCGAGAGATGCATCTTAGAATGTAGACTCGGGGGTGGATGTGTCTTATGGCGTAATAGCGAGGAAACCCGCTCACGAGCAGTCTTCGTGATGTTGAAATCGGGGCCGCACCTCTCGACACCCCTCAGTCGTTTGCTGATGTTGTTCCTCTCCAGTATTTACGCCGGCTTTTTAAGGAACCCATCCAGCATTCGGCAAGCCACCGTTTGCCACTCTTCTTAACATTACGATTTACTTGTTTATGGCAGACGTCCGCAATCTCCCCTATAGCCCGATTACCCAGTCCATCCATCCATCACAATAGCCTGGTTTTATTTCTTTCATTTTTCTTTGCAATAGTCTCTACACCTGGCGGATACCATCTTTGGGTGTATCATATAGTGCACCTGATGATGATAGCTCTGTGTAGCCATTGCCTTTAGATTAACTCTCTCAAAGGGTCTCTGTGCTGTTGGCTTCGGCCCCACGCAAGCCCTCCAAAGGACTGGCAGTCACTTTATGGCCCGAGATCATGGTAATGAGATACATAATAATGACTCGGCACGTATCGTCAGGAAGTTCCTCTCTCTGCAGCCCTAGTCACCGGCCGCTTGACTCTAGCGAGCGGTCGGTGATCTATCGTTTTGATATATTTTTTACTGTAGAATATTTTTATAATATTTTATTGTATTTTCTATAGAAAAAAATACCGTATATCAGTGGTGATATACAGTGAACCGGCGGTGGCGTTAAACAGTGAACCGGTGGTATTATACAGTGAACCGGTGGTATTATACAGTGAACCGGTGGTATTATACAGTGAACCGGTGGTATTATACAGTGAACCGGTGTGGTGATACACAGTGAACCGGAGTGGTAGGTATACAAGGAAGCAGTGTCGGTATATTATTAACCTGTGATGAAAAACAAGTATTAAAAGTGAATCAAAGTCTTTGTTGTAGGTTACTTACCCGCAGGTTTGGCATTTCTTGGTTTTATTGACACCTTTATCAACCTGAAAAAATAATAAAATTATCCAAATGGGTTTTAACAAGTAAAACTTACTTTAATATAATAAATAATTTTTTTATAGTATAGTAATATAATAGTTATCTCCTTTCTTAAGTCCAACAGTGGGGTACCTAGCCTACTATTACATTGGCAGCTTACAGAATGTCTTTTAATAATCTCGTAGACTCATCATCGCCGGTTTGCACTATCCAAATCTCATCGTCACTGCTTATCGTACTTACCTTTCTTCACCCGCTACGTCCAACAGTGATGTACCCTATTGGGACATTACCTTGGCAGACTTGGCAGCTTCGAGAATGTCTTTCAGAGGTCCTGTCGACTCATCATCGCCCCTATGCACTATCCAAATCTCATCGTCACTGCTTATCGTACTTACCTTTCTTCACCCGCTACGTCCAACAGTGATGTACCCTATTGGGACATTACCTTGGCAGACTTGGCAGCTTCGAGAATGTCTTTCAGAGGTCCTGTCGACTCATCATCGCCCGTTTGCACTATCCAAATCTCATCGTCACTGCTTATCGTACTTACCTTTCTTCACCCGCTACGTCCAACAGTGATGTACCCTATTGGGACATTACCTTGGCAGACTTGGCAGCTTCTAGAATGTCTTTCAGAGGTCCTGTCGACTCATCATCGCCCGTTTGCACTATCCAAATCTCATCGTCACTGCTTATCGTACCTACCTTTCTTCACCCGCTACGTCCAACAGTGAGGTACCCTATTGGGGCATTACCTTGGCAGACTTGGCAGCTTCGAGAATGTCTTTCAAAGGTCCTGTCGACTCATCATCGCCCCTTTGCACTATCCAAATCTCATCGTCACTGCTTATCGTACTTACCTTTCTTCACCCGCTACGTCCAACAGTGATGTACCCTATTGGGACATTACCTTGGCAGACTTGGCAGCTTCGAGAATATCTTTCAGAGGTCCTGTCGACTCATCATCGCCCCTTTGCACTATCCAAATCTCATCGTCACTGTTTATCGTACCTACCTTTCTTCACCTGCTACGTCCAACAGTGAGGTACCCTATTGTGACATTACCTTGACAGACTTGGCAGCTTTGAGAATGTCTTTCAGAGGTCCTGTCTACTCATCATCGCCCCTTTGCACTATCCAAATCTCATCGTCACTGCTTATCGTACTTACCTTTCTTCACCCGCTACGTCCAACAGTGAGGTACCCTATTGGGGCATTACCTTGGCAGACTTGGCAGCTTCGAGAATGTCTTTCAGAGGTCCTGTCGACTCATCATCGCCCGTTTGCACTATCCAAATCTCATCGTCACTGCTTATCGTACCTACCTTTCTTCACCCGCTACGTCCAACAGTGATGTACCCTATTGGGACATTACCTTGGCAGACTTGGCAGCTTCGAGAATATCTTTCAGAGGTCCTGTCGACTCATCATCGCCCCTTTGCACTATCCAAATCTCATCGTCACTGTTTATCGTACCTACCTTTCTTCACCCGCTTCGTCCAACAGTGAGGTACCCTATTGTGACATTACCTTGACAGACTTGGCAGCTTTGAGAATGTCTTTCAGAGGTCCTGTCTACTCATCATCGCCCCTTTGCACTATCCAAATCTCATCGTCACTGCTTATCGTACTTACCTTTCTTCACCCGCTACGTCCAACAGTGAGGTACCCTATTGGGGCATTACCTTGGCAGACTTGGCAGCTTCGAGAATGTCTTTCAGAGGTCCTGTCGACTCATCATCGCCCGTTTGCACTATCCAAATCTCATCGTCACTGCTTATCGTACCTACCTTTCTTCACCCGCTACGTCCAACAGTGAGGTACCCTATTGTGACATTACCTTGACAGACTTGGCAGCTTTGAGAACGTCTTTCAGAGGTCCTGTCTACTCATCATCGCCCCTTTGCACTATCCAAATCTCATCGTCACTGCTTATCGTACTTACCTTTCTTCACCCGCTACGTCCAACAGTGATGTACCCTATTGGGACATCACCTTGGCAGACTTGGCAGCTTCGAGAATGTCTTTCAAAGGTCCTGTCGACTCATCATCGCCCCTTTGCACTATCCAAATCTCATCGTCACTGCTTATCGTACTTACCTTTCTTCACCCGCTACGTCCAACAGTGATGTACCCTATTGGGGCATTACCTTGGCAGACTTGGCAGCTTCGAGAATGTCTTTCAGAGGTCCTGTCGACTCATCATCGCCCGTTTGCACTATCCAAATCTCATCGTCACTGCTTATCGCCTCTTGTTTGACTTCCGTCTTTATTATAAGATCTGGGTGGATCTGAACGATGATAAATGATTAAAATAATTTAGCGCAGGAATTAAAATAAAGGAATATCCTTCTAATATTATAAACGCGAAAGTTTGTAAGTATGGATGGATGGATGGATGGATGTTTGTTACTCTTTAATGTATTTTAATGAAACTTTACAATAATATAGCTTATACATCAGAATAACACATAGGTTACAATTTATAAAGATATATTATATCATATCCAAAATATCTATCACCACGCGGGTGAAACCGCAGGGCGCAGCTAGTAAATAAATAAAGAAATAAATAATACTCGACACAGCATCATGTAGCCCCAAGTTAAGCAGAGCTTGTGTTATGGGTACTAGATGTCTGATATAATCTACTTAATACAATACATTCATACATAGATAACTTAATAAACAAAATGAGACCTATAGTTTTCACTGACGCAAACTTCTTCTTCTTCTTCTTGACGACCTCTGTGGCGCGATGGGCTAAGTTCCGCCTGTGATACAGAGGCGAGGGTTCGATTCCCGCCTCGCGATAAATGTTCTATCTATGTATTGTATTGTATTATGTAATATCAGTCATCTACCTTGAGAGCAAAAAAATCGCACATTCATGATTTTTTGACATAACTAAAAAAAAAACAAAAAATATTATGTTTCTGTAATGCAGATTCATAGTCTATTTTAATACCTATCCAGTGGTATCTGATTTGTCTTTCAATCATTACATAAAAATGCTTTTGTGGATCAATAACAAAAATGCATGTTTAGTAAAAAATTCTTTATTCAAGTATTGGTGTCAAAGTTATGAAATTAAAAGATAAAATTAATTTAAAGTTTGTTATTAATATCGAGTGTTCCCTCCCCTAGCCTGAATCACTGACTCCATCCGTGTTTTCATTGATGTTACTAGACTTTTGATAAAGTCTTGAGGAATAGCCTCCCATTCCTCTGCGATCGCCTGTTGCAGCTCCTGTAGAGTCGATGGAGGAGCATCTCGGCCTCGAACTCTTCTTTTCAGCTCGTCCCATAGATGTTCGATGGGATTGAGGTCTGGGCTTCGAGCTGGCCACTCCATAACGGTCACATCCACCTCTTGAAGGTACTCGATCACTATGCCAGCAGTATGCGGTCTTGCATTATCTTGCATAAACAGAAAGTTTTCGCCGATAAACCCAGCAAAAGGTACGACGTGGCTCTCGAGTACTTCCTCAATGTATCGTATGGATGTCAATCCTCTTGATTGGCGACCAGTATTCGGTCCGGTGATGAAGGCAAGCTCGGTTTTTGCTTCCATAGACATGCCTCCCCAAAACATGATTGATCCACCGCCATAGGCGACACGTTCTGTTATGCAGCATTGGGCAAATCGTTCTCCCGATCTTCTAATCACCTTCCCCCGTCCGTCGTTGCCATGCAAGCACATCCTGCACTCATCAGAGAACAGGACTGCACTCCACTGCTCTTCGGTCCAATTCAAATGGTCTCGAGCGAACTGAAGGCGGGCTTCTCGGTGGGCTGGGGTCAATTTCGGCCCGTTTGCTGGCCTGTGTGCAGTCAGGCCACCTTCTCTCAATCGTCTTCTGACTGTCCACCGGCTAACTTCTACTTCACGAACTTCTTGAAGTCGTTGGCCCAGTTGAAATGCGTTCAAACGACGATTTCTTAAAGATGTCGTTATAAGAAAGCGGTTATCACGCTCTGTTGTAGCACGGGGACGGCCCGATCCTTGTCGCCGTTTGTAGCCACCAGTCTCTTGATACCTCTGGTATACACGCCGAACGGTAAATCGGCTCAAACTCAATTGTCGAGCCACTTGACTTTGCTTAAGCCCCGATTCAACAAGGGCAACCACTTGAGCGGCTACTTCTGGTGTAGTATCCATTTTCGTGTTCCGTTTGAAGCCAATATCAATAGAGAACCTTTCACACTGTACGTTGGTATGCAAATGATGACCATTTTTTTTTTTTTTTTTCGAATGGACTATTATGCTGTTGACCTCAGATGGCCATGACAGCGTTACCGGACTTTTGGCGGGCGCAGAGGGCGCCTCGCCGATAAAAATTAGGTTGAGGCAACACGCACAAGGGCCACCACTTAGGTGCGAACCTCGGCTTGGGCTGTTGCCAGATGCTACAAGAGGGTAGGGAGGTAACGCCTAGGTGCACGAGTGCACCTGAGGGCGGAAACGGGGAATTCTTCGACCCCGCGTCCGGCGGGGTCGGTTATTGGTCGGGTGTGTAGTGTGCGGAAGCTGAGTTGTTGCCGTCACTTCCGGGTTAGCGTCAGTGAGTGGGTCAACGGGGTCACCAAGAACGTGTCTCGGTCTACGGAGAAGAGAACTCGTGGGAGGGTCGTCTATACAATAATCGGGTATGGAGGATATAAGAGGATTGGAGTGTTCTGAGGCCGTTTCATAATGACGCTGGGAAGCAGTCTTTATGAAGTGGACGATGGACTCGAGGTTGAGATCGCGATGGAGATCTTTGTTGCGCATGTACCAGGGCGAGCCCGTGGCTTTACGCAGAAACTTGTTTTGGACAATCTGGAGATGGCGGACATCAGCCGAATGGCCAAATACCACAGAGGCGTATGTCATGACAGGGCGTATGATCGATTTGTAAAGTGTCACCTTATTTCTAAGGGACATTTTACTTTTCTTTCTGAGGAGGGCGTTCAACCGGCTAAGTATGAACTTGGCACGATTGATTACGGTACGAATGTGGGGTTTGAAACTAAGGCGGCGGTCTAGTACCACCCCTAAGTATTTGGCTGACTTTACCCAGGGAATGGGTTTGCCGAATAGGGTAAGTGTTTTGGGCTTAGAGAAGGTCCGCGTAAAGTACACTGCTGCACTTTTCGTCGGATTCACCTCTATGCGCCATTTCTGGAACCAGGCACCTAGTGTGTCTAGTGCGGCTTGCAGTCTTATGCCAACTCGACGTGCGTTCGAGTTGGATGCATACAGAGCTGTATCATCCGCGAAGAGGGCAAGTTCGACTTGCGGGTGTCGGGGGATATCGCTGGTATAGAGCGTGAAAAGGAGCGGGGCGAGGACGGAGCCCTGGGGGACTCCTGCTCGGACGGGTCGGGGGTCGGAGAGGGTGCCCTCCACGCGGTAGCGAAAGCTACGGTTCGACAAGTAGTCTCGTAAGATGAGTACGAGCCTGTCTGGCACACCAAGGGTGGAAAGCTTGTAAATCAAGCCGTTGTGCCAGACTTTGTCGAAGGCTTTCGCCACGTCGAGGAAGACAGCTCCCGTACTGGCAGGCCAGGTGTGATGCCACATGGTCAGGATGTGCTCCGTGATGCGGAGCACCTGTTGGGGACAGGAGTGGTGAGCTCGAAAGCCGAACTGCACATCGGGTAGGAGCTTATGTTCGTTGACATGGGACCAGAGGCGACTCAGAAGGAGTCGCTCGTAGATCTTCCCCAGGGCACTGAGGAGGCTAATAGGACGGTAGGAGGAGGGCTCATTCGCCTGTTTGCCCGGTTTGTGGATTCCAATAACATTGGCTTCCTTCCAGACATCAGGGAAAGAGCAGGTGGACATGGCTGCATTGAAGATGCTTACAAGGAGGTAGATGAGGGCGACAGGGAACCGTTTGAGGACTCTGTTGCTGATGCCGTCCGAGCCGGGGGACTTTTTCGGTCTGAGATCTTTAATGATCGCCGCGACCTCCGCCGCCCTGAAGTGATCAAGGGTGGCGGTGGGGGGTATGGTAACTAAACGTTCGACTTCACTATTCACCGTATCGAGGTGAACAGGGTCGACTGGCTCAAGACTGGGGGAGCACTGGGCTTCCAGACTTTCAGCCAGAGCATCAGCTTTGTCCTTATCTTCAAACGCCGGCGTTTGATGATTCGGACGTAAGAGAGGGGGCATGATGGTGACTCCATCTGCTTTCATTGATCGAGCCAGGCTCCAGTAAGCCAGGTGGCCTGGTTTGATCGATGAAAGCAGTGTGTCCCAGGAGGAGTTTCGGTGCTCTTGAATGGCTCGCTTAACCTTACGGCGAAGCGAGTTCATTCTAAAGCGATTTAGGTAGGAGGGATAGAGACTGAAGCGACGAGTCGCTGCGTTCTTCTCGGTGATCAGCCGTCTGATATCATCTGGCAGGTCCCAGCGGCGATCTTTCGTCGCTGGCACCTGTTTCGATGAGTCGCTGATGGCGGATTGGACGTGACTAGTCAGAGAGTCGACCGCAATTGCGATGTCGTCTAGGGAGCTAATATCATCGGGGATTTTTTCCAAGGCGGGTGAGTGGATATTCTTGAGAGCGCTCTCAAGCTTATACCATTGTACCACTGTCTTGGTGAGAGGACTGTCAATGGGAGGAGGGCCGAGCCTCATTATGACGGGACGGTGGTCTGAGTCTAGTTCCTGCATCACTGATATGGATTGCATCCGTAGAGATACATTCCGTAGCAGTGCCAGGTCCAGGTACTCAGCGCTTTGGCCGGGGATGGGAGAGTATCGCGTGGGACACATGGGGACGATCAAGTCTAGATCAAGGGATTCAAGACATTGGGTAAGGAGGCGACCGTTTCGATTGCGACAACGGCAGTTCCACATCGGGTCTTTGGAGTTGAAGTCACCAGCCAGAATGACTGAGCTTCCTAGACTGAGGACTGACTCTAAATCGCTTTGAAGAAGCTTTTTATTTGGACTGAGATAGCAGGATGCGATGATGACCGATTGATGACCGGTCATCGCAAGCCTGCAGACTGAGACTTCTAAGTCTTGTAGGGGCGGGGGGTCGAGAGGTATGCAGTGCAGGGACCTCTTGAAGTAAATGGCAGTACCGCCTTTAGGGCCGTACGTTCTGTCATTTCTGACCATGTGATAGTTGGCTATCCTGGGATCTTTGATGCCTTGCTTCAGGAATGTCTCCTGCACTAGCATGATATCTATTTGGTGATTTACCAAGAAGTGGTGGACGAGTTCTCTCTGGGATTTGAGGCCGTTAGCGTTAAAGAACGCTAACGAGATGGAGCGGGGCTTTAGTCTCGCAGGTTGTACAACCATTATTGAGACTTAAAAGAGAGGGAGTCAAGGAATGACATGACGTCCTGATGATCGGAGATGATCATCAGTTTTTCGATGGCGGTTTCGGCTTTGTTTAGTTTCTGCAGGAGCGCAGACACTTTACCGAAATCTGTGGTTGGGGTGGGCCCAGGCGAACCAGCCTTCGCAGAGGTGAGTGCTGGTTGGGTGGGGCGAGGTAGGGGAGGGGCGGGGCCGCGAGTTGGCTCCTGTGAGCGGGGGAGGGGCGCAGGCCAAGCTTTCGCCTGAGGGGCTAGGCTCGTGTAACTGAGGGGCTTTGCCCATGCTGAGGTAGCAGGGGGGCGGGGAGGGGGGGCCATAGACACCTTGGAGGTTGTCTTGGTATATTGAGGGACCGGGGCGAAGCGCTCCGGGGCCCTTGAGCGGACCTTGTTGTTTGCTTTGGGCGCCTTTGGGCACCCGCGATAATTCGCGGTGTGTCCCTCAGCGTTGCAGAGCACGCAACTAGGTGGGGTCGGGTCATCGCGGGTGCGCTTGCAGTCAGCGGTGCCGTGGTCACCCAGGCACTTGACGCAGCGCGGACGTGCGTTGCAATTGCGCGCAGAGTGGCCATGAAGCTGGCATCTGTGGCACTGCCCAGGGGGACCAAATTTGTAGGGGGCCTCTACGGATAGGCCGGAGAGGCGACATAGGGATTTCAGGCCAAAGATAGCCTTTCCTTCCGGAGAAAGGTCGAGAATGACCAGGATAATGTCGAAAGGACGCTTATCCCGGCCGCTGTACATCCGGTGGACTTCCCTGATGGGAAAGCCCTGGGATTGGAGGTCGGATTTTAACATCTCCGAGTTGAACTCCGCGGGTATACCGCGGATAACTACCCGGAGAGATTTTTCGCTCTCGAGGGCATAGGTATGAAAACCTATGTTCTCGGAGCGAAGGAGAGAGGTGAGATGTCGGTGATCGTCCGACGTCTGGAGTTGGAGCTTGATGGACTCCTTCACACATTGGGCCTTTGTGAAGTGAATGCCTTTTAAGGCGAGAAGTTTTTCGATGTTAGGCCATTTGCCTTTTTCGCGGAGAAAGATCGGAGGGGGCGGTCTCTCCTTCTGAGCAGAAGGCTGATCGGACTGGGCCTGAGGATTCGCGGAAGTCGCGGAGGTAGAGGGGGTAGCGCAGGCCGGGCGGGCCGCGGGGCGGGGGGAGGTCGAACGACCAATGATGGCGGAGATGGCTGGCTTTTTAGCTGCCGGGGTGTTGGGTCTAATTTTATTTTTCTTCCGTTTAACTCCTGGGGTGATGAACCCGTCATCGGAGGAAGACGAAGGAGCGGGAGGGGAAGCGGAGTCCTCGTCAGAGGATTCCGTGGGGTCGGCGTCCGATGGGATCTCGTTCACCTCCATGTCCTCCTCAATAGAGGAGGGCCGGTCCTCCTCGGGAGAGGGGGACAGGTCCATCTCGGGAGAGGAAGGACGTGAAGGGACGGAGACATCGGGGAGGGCGGGCGACTCCGGAGACTCCGGAGAGTCCAGAGTGGCCGGTGACGGGGCAGGGGCGTCGGGAGTCGCGGAGGGCTCCGGTGACGCGGTATCGCGGACATGATGACCATTCCCTCAATATGCACTCTTTTATACCTGCGATAAATCCCGCCGCCGGCCTTACCTGGATCGAGCGACATAAGGGGGTCTATTGTTTTGTTGCTAATGAGTTGTTTTTAAAGGTAAATGTCAACCCTTTATCAGTTCTGCGAATGCCTAGATTATGCACTTTAATTTAATTTTATTTTAATTTGCTGTAAGCTCCAAATAAAAAAAAAATTGAACTTTTAAGTAAAAATGTGCGGATGTGCGATTTTATTGCTCTAACCATAACACAAGCTCTGCTCAGCTTGGAGTTAGATGATGCTGTGTGGATTGTCCAGCATTATTAATTTATTTATGTGTTCTGATCGTTTTCTATGTATAATAAAAAATATCTATCTATGTAATGTATTGTATTATGTATATCAGTTATCTAGTACCCATAACACAAGCTCTGCTTACCATGGGGCTAGGTAATGCTGTGTGAATTGTCCTGCATTATTTATTTAATTTTGAAGAAGACTCATTGTACCGATCTTCTTTGTGTACACGCATATTTTGTTGTTTGAAATATGCTCCATTCTTAAAATTAATACCCATCCACCGCTGTTCTACATTGCTTCATATTATATCATGTAATTCGTAATAATAATTTGATTTGATTTGATAAAACTTTTAAAACAGACTTTCGTAGCAAAAGACAAAAAAATCGCGTAGATCGGTATGTCAATAAAAACTATCTCGCAGTGCCTTCAATTATTCCGTGATCATGGCGCATGAAACTGTGCCGAAATATTGGGTAGCTCAAATATCAAATCATGGTAAATATCCCGTTTTAAATGACTTTTACCATATGTAATTCGTAGTGTAATAGATTACTGCTACGACATTTGGCTACGAATATGCTACTCCGATCTGTCCCATATAAAAGATATAAACGCGCTACATTTCGTCGTCCGACGCGTATTGCGTCAAACGGTTTTTGAAACGGAATATATAAGTTACGCAGAAATTAACTTGGCATCTGCCTGGAATGTGCTGCCCCTCCCACCACACCCGGCAGCCTACCGCACTCGCCCTCGACGCGTCAGTACGGTCAGCAAATCTAATACTACCGTTACGCGCACGCGACCTTTGTGTTTTTTTTTTAATTTTCGTTGTTAATATTTTTGGCCAGATTTTTGAGTGATTAATGTGATTATGGAGAAAACTATTCACATTAGGGAAATTTTGAAAGTGATGCAGTTTTTTGAAATGAACAAAATAATAGATAAACCTGTCGAACAGGCTTTCAAACGAATTTGTTTGGCAACTGGTTGCTATTGATGCGAATAAATAACGAGCTTTCATTTTGTCATTTTATTAAAAAACAATATCAAAATTATATTTGTTTTATTAACCTATGGATATAGATCTGTTGCCAAAAAATATACCTACATTTAGCCCCCTTATTGATAAACGTTGGATAGGTATCTATTGATTAATTATAATATGTTTAGCGTCAGTTGTAGTCAGTCATTTGTCAAAGTGAGAATGAGACAAAACATATTTTAAGTAACCAATTTAGTAGGTACGCACGCGAACCGCCCGTGAACTTCGCTTGAAAACGTGCCAATTGATTTTTTTATGCAGTTAGTACATCATTACAATGTCATTACAGCGAGGTGCCTAGTTAACTTCTGCGAATTTCTCTTCTTCTGCAAAGAATGAGTGTCGGAAGCTACCAAGCTCTCTGCTCTTTACATATATTATCGTTTATCTGTTGTTACACAGATTAAATTTTTATATTCTATTCTATTCGATACTGAAATGTAAATTCAGTAAATTCAATTTATTCACCATAACATTATTACTAATATTGGCATGTCAATTAAGACTACAGTACAATGGTATTCATTGTACTGTAGTCTTAATTGACATTTTTCATCTTAATTGACATTTTTCATTGATTCTTAAATTAAATTTAATCCCAAATTACAATAATATAAGTATAAACAATAATAACTTATCACAAATTGACAAATGAGCACGTTAAAAACTCGTTAATGCTATAAAATGGGTTACATACTAAAAAGTTCTTTATTTTTGCTTTAAATTCCTGAAAAGGAAGTAGAGTTAGTTCTAGTGGTAACTTGTTATATAAATCAAGCTTTAGGGTTAAACCCTGTTTATGTGTTTTTACCAGTCTAGTAGTACGTACGTGTAACTTTTCTTTATTTCTTGTATTGTAGCTATGTATTGAGAAAAACGCATAAAATTATTTGATTAGTAATTAAATGACCCAAAAAATATCCAAATTTATACCATCTTTCAGTGTGTTTAATGTAAATACATATGTGTATATTATGTATAACAGTGATTTTATAAGTAAGACGGATAAAGCAAGGCCCTTACGTACCGATTCGTTCGAATTCCGCGCGACTCCAAAGCTTTCTGCGCCTGTAGAAATAAAAGTCAAGTTTATGTGTCAAATAAATGTGTTTTCTATCTATCTACTCATCAAACATATTATTAGTTCGTGAGTTTATTATGTTAGTTCTCATCATCATCATCATCAGCCTATATCAGTCTACTTCTGGACATAGGCCTCCCCCAGTGAGCGCCATAGCGCCCTGTCTTCAGCTTGCCGCATCCAGCATCTACCTGCAGTCTTTCGCAGGTCGTCATCCCACCTGGTCGGAGGGCGTCCTACATTACGTTTACCGAGTCGCGGTCTCCACTCAAGAACACGTTTGCCCCAGCGGCCGTATGTTAGTTCTAGTTTCAATATATTTTTTTAATTCTATACTGTTCTATTGTGTGCATTGTATTTTTTTTTCCTGTGCCTGAAATAAACTGATTTTTTTATTTATTTATTAGTGATACCACAGACAAACAAAGCACACACTATGATTTTTTGAATTTTGTGTTGTGATTGATTTACCAACCGTAAGGATTCGTGCTGGAACTCCGAATATGTGTTGTTATAGAAGAACTGTTGGAGGCTTCATCTGTAAAGACGAGATTCTATTGGTTAGTTTTATCTCGTGGGATCACGACTTCGCTCCAAATTCAGCTAAATTAATCGCATAAAAATTAATAAAATAAAATAAAAAGAGCTTTATTCCATCTCTCTTCCGTAGACCGAGACACGTTCTTGGTGACCCCGTTGACCCACTCACTGACGCTAACCCGGAAGTGACGGCAACACCCCGCCGGATGCGGGGTCGAAGAATTCCCCGTTTCCGCCCTCAGGTGCACTCGTGCACCTAAGGCGTTACCTCCCTACCCTCTTGTAGCATCTGGCAACAGCCCAAGCCGAGGCTCGCACCTAAGTGGTGGCCCTTGTGCGTGTTGCCCCAACCTAATCTTTACCGGCGAGGTGCCCTCTGCGCCTGCCAAAAGTCCGGTAACGCTGTCATGGCCATCTGAGGTCAACAGCATAATAGTCCATTCGAAAAAAAAAAAAAAAAAGCTTTATTCCATATCAAGAAGGTAAAATTTTTTAAACAATAATATAATTGATTTAATAATCATGAAACACATTATGATTTCAGGATTAAATAGAAATAGAAAATTAGGTACGTTTACGTAGGTAGGTACGTTAGTTCTTGATATGGACCGCCTTTGGCGGTGTCTGCCTCCTCCAAGGATCTTTAGGTATCATAGAAAGTTTTAATCTCTGCTTTTTTTTAGCGTTTTCAGTGGGAGCATAGACTGGACGATGGTGTATGAAAAATTAATCGCATAAGCCATAACAATGCTATTGTCACAAGTGGTATTGTTACTGTGGTATGGGCGAAAGTCCACCTGCGACGCAGAAGGTTGCGGGTTCGATTGTCGCCTCGGGACAAATGTTTGTACTATATTTTTTCGAGTGATCTGGTCGTTTTCTGTGTATTATAAAAAAATACATATCTATCAAATTGACTGTATTGTGTATATCAGTGATCTAGTACCCATAACACAAGCTCTGCTTACCATGGGGCTCGATAATGCGAATTGTCCAGCATTATTTATTATATAAAAATCTTTTTACTTCTTACTTTTTTTACTTTTTGAAATTTTTCCATGGGATAGCTATTCATTAGGATTGTTTATTGAATTCACCCTGCAGGTTAAGTAGGTACTTAGTGTTTCTGTTACTATGAGCGATCTCTTCCGGGCAACCTTAGGATGAACTGGACATGTAAGAACAATGAAGACGGTAAATGAAATGAAATGAAATAAATGTATGTATCAAGGCTTACCTTTCTGAGATTCTTTCGCTTTGCTGGCTTTCTTATCATGTGCCGCCATCAAGTGCCCTCTCAGCCATTGGAAGCTCGCGTAGCCTGAAAGTGAAATAATTTTGTGATAGTAGTATGTTGATAATGCAAACGTAGTGTAGGACGCCCTCCGGCCAGGTGGGATGACGACCTGCGAAGGACTGCAGCTAGATGCCGGATGCGGCAAGCTATAGGCTGATGATGATGATATTAAAAATTGATATGTCAATTGATTTGACCAAGAAATTGTATTTCCGCATTAGAGCGAATTGGATCTTTAAATGAAATAAAATATATTTTATTATATGCAGAAAAATAATATAATATTTGTATTCAGTAAGTATTTATTTAGAAACATGTCGAAATAAATAAATAATGCTGGACAATTCACACAGCATTATCTAGCCCCATGGTAAGCAGAGCTTGTGTTATGGGTACTAGATAACTGATATACATAATACAATACATTACATAGATAGATATTTTTTATTACACATAGAAAACGACCAGAACACCCGGAACAATTATCTGCAGATCGTACACACAATTGTTCCGAGGCAAAAAAAAAAAGGAAGGAGAAATAGTTCCTCAAGATCAATCATCATGCCTATTTATAAATAAAACGCATAGAATTTAAATATAAAACGTTTTAAAATCCTCTCTGGGTCTAATCAAATTAATTTTATGTTCATTTCAAAGCTAAGCTGAATTATTTTAAGTTTTATTAGTTCGCTAAAATCTGCCTGAATAGAATGAGATCCAATCGATTGAATGAATAATAAGTTTTTGCGAGTTTATTACACTCTGTATTGAATTATAATTATTTTTATCTGACTTATCTATGTTGAAATTTATGTAGGTACATATGTTTATTTATGTATGTATGTATGTTATGGTACTAATGGATTTTTTTCACTTCTTCCAATTGTGGAAAAAAAATTGAAGTAAACATTAAAATGTTATTTGATAATTACGAATAGTATAAAATATGACCTGTCTAAGTGCTTATTTGTAAGCCTAAAGATATAAAAAACTTTTGTTTTTCATTTTCATGTTCGTCTATTTCTTCGTCAACTATGGGCCGATTTTGAAAATTATTTCGCTGTTGTATAAAGATCCCGATATGGTCCCTTAAAATCAATTAAATTGGGCCATAAATGACGGAGAAATCGACAGTCATACATTACAAATAAACATGCATACAACTGAACACAGAACGTCGTCGTTTTTTCGAAATAGTTTAAAAAGCCTCGCCAACTTTAAGGGTTCTCGTTCAAGACACACAAAGGTACAACTATATATATTACTAGCGGACCTTCCCGGCCTCGCAAGGTTTTAGTACGGATCCCTAACTTTTTTGAAAATATAATATAACCTATGTTCGCCGCGGATAGTGTAGCTTCCCAACGGTGAAAGAATTTTTCAATTCGTTCCAGTTTATTCGGAGCCTATTCATTACAAACAAACAAAAAATCAAACCTTTCCTCTTTATAATATTAGTGTAGACTTGCGGACCTTCCCGGCTTCGCACGGTTTTAGTACGGATCCCTAACTTTTTTGAAAATATAATATAGCCTATGTTCACCGGGGATAGTGTAGCTTCCCAACGGTGAAAGAATTTTTCAAATCGGTCCAGTTTATTCGGAGCCTATTCATTACAAACAAACAAAAAATCAAACCTTTCCTCTTTATAATATTAGTGTAGACTTGCGGACCTTCCCGGCTTCGCACGGTTTTAGTACGGATCCCTAACTTTTTTGAAAATATAATATAGCCTATATTCACCGGGGATAGTGTAGCTTCCCAAAGGTGAAAGAATTTTTCAAATCGGTCCAGTAGTTTCGGAGCCTATTCATTACAAACAAACAAAAAATCAAACCTTTCCTCTTTATAATATTAGTATAGACTTGCGGACCTTCCCGCTTCGCACGGTTTTAGTACGGATCCCTAACTTTTTTGAAAATATAATATAGCCTATGTTCACCGGGGATAGTGTAGCTTCGCAACGGTGAAAGAATTTTTCAAATCGGTCCAGTTTATTCGGAGCCTATTCATTACAAACAAACAAAAAATCAAACCTTTCCTCTTTATAATATTAGTATAGACTTGCGGACCTTCCCGGCTTCGCACGGTTTTAGTACGGATCCCTAACTTTTTTGAAAATATAATATAGCCTATGTTCACCGGGGATAGTGTAGCTTCCCAACGGTGAAAGAATTTTTCAAATCGGTCCACTAGTTTCGGAGCCTATTCATTACAAACAAACAAAAAATCAAACCTTTCCTCTTTATAATATTAGTATAGATTTAGGAATATGTGTCCTGAACAAGAGGCCACGTCTAGCATGCCGTACGATTAAAAAGAAACCTTGGCAGCCTATAATAATGGACCGGCAACTTCACCAAACGACACAACCGTCATTTATCTATTTTTGAAAATGCTTAATTGCCACCATTAGAAACGTCGGGCGCCACCAAATCTAGTTACTAAGTAGTCTTATATTTTACTAGTTCCTGCCTGCGGCTTCGCACGCGTTGTTTCTATGGAAACGTTTGAGATTATTTCTATCCCATGGGAACTGATTTATGGGATAATAAGGAGCCTATGTTTTATTCTGCGCCCAGAAATACCTGTATGCAAAATTTCAGCCCGATCCGTTCAGTAGTTTTTGCGTTAAAGAGTATCAAACATCCATCCATACATATAAACTTTCACGTCTATAATAAATAAATAAATAATGCTGGACAATTCACACAGCATTATCTAGCCCCATGGTAAGCAGAGCTTGTGTTATGGGTACTAGATAACTGATATACATAATACAATACATTACATAGATAGATATTTTTTATCATACATAGAAAACGACCAGAACACCCGGAACAAATATATGCAGATCGTACACACAATTGTTTCGAGGCGGGAATCGAACCCGCAACCTCCTGCGTCGCAGGCGGACCTTCGCCCACCGCGCCACATCGGTCGTCAATAATATTAGTAGGATTTACATAAGTTTGTTTGTGTATTGTGTCGTATATATAATCTCTAAAATTATTTCTTTCTGGTTAGGCAGCAGGGGTATTTTTTAAGACTTTACTCACCGAAGTCACATAAAGGACATGGAAACACAACATCATCATCTATATCGTGCTTGTGCAACTCTCCATGTTCTATCACTTCTGATACAGCCGAAAATATTCGCTCACAAAACCTGAAAACACGTAATTAATTAAGATAAATAGTTTTTTTCACTTGGTATGTGCCAAAAAATCGCGAGTAAAATGAAAGCTGGTTTGCACGTTCTGCTCGCTCTCAGGTTTTGGCTGAAAATCAGTGTTTTAGCTTTTTAGCAAAAAAATTCGCTGAGCCATGGTCTATTTGTTGTACTGCGGCACACACATATTTACCAACAGTAGGTACTTTAGTAGCCCTTTTATTTGCTCGTTTTAATTGTTTTATTGTACTTTAGTTTAACATTGTTAACTCTCTTCGTATCTATCTATGTAATGTATTGTATTATGTATATCAGTTATCTAGTACCCATAACACAAGCTCTGCTTACCATGGGGCTAGATAATGCTGTGTGAATTGTCCAGTATTATTTATTTATTATGTTAATTTGTATGTGTGTGTTATGAGTACCAAATAAACGTTTTTATATATCTATCTTATCATAAATAAATAATGCTGTACAATTCATACAGCATCATCTAGCCCCAAGCTAAGCAGAGCTTGTGTTACGGGCACGACTGATATACTTGATAGAATACTTAGATATATACATATTTTATTATTATACATAGAAAATACCCAAAGTAGATCTGACGATCTACAATATGGAGATCAGCTTATATGTAATTATTACAACGGGTATTTATCGCGTTTATCTGCTGTTTTTTCCCGACGTTTCGACAGGTTTACACACTGTCACGGGATGACTAAAACCTATAATTATGTGTTCAGATCCCGTAAGTTTAAAAATATTTACAGCTTATTATGTATCAGCTATTTGTCTGGCTGTTCACGGTTGTTCACACACTATGAAGACAAACATTTGTCCCAAGGCGGGAATCGAACCCGCAACCTCTTGGGCGGCAGGCGGTCCGCTTGGCAAGCTGCGCCCCATCATCGGTCATCTTTTTATAATGTTTTTCTTAAAAATCATTTTTTTATATACATTTTCCAGCTTGATGTTGTGTCAAAAAATCGCGATTAATTTGATAGCTACTCCTATAATATGATTTGCATATATAATCAAATTAGGGGATACTCGGGTTATTATGAAGAACTTCTTCACTAATTACTACAAATAAGGCCCTTCCTATTTATGACACATAGAAATGTATCAAGTAGGTTAACAAGGTACAAATCATAATGAGATCTTTAACATTCCCATTCCGAACATCTCTCAAGTACATATATCTAGAAATTTTATTTTCATGCGACAAGCTAATATACATACATTTATTTATTTTTAAACTGCAGGTCAAAGACCCTTAGGACAGCAACGGCTTAGTAATCACATTCTTATCACCTACTAGTCTCTGTCCGCGGCTTCGGACACGTTCTTTATCATTTATTGAGATTATATGCATACAGGTAATAGTTCTTAGGCATAGTATCTTAGTAGACGTAGTATAGCACGCCCTCCAACCAGGTGGGATGACGACCTGCGAAAGACTGCAGGTAGATGCTGGATGCGGCAAGTTGAAGACAGGGCGCTATGGCACTAATTGGGGGAGGCCTATGTCTAGCAGTGGACTGCTATAGGCTGATGATGATGATGATGATAGTATCTTAATGAGTACACAATGTATAAAAAAACTAGTCAGGGCACAATTTTTTTTGGGTTCGGTCTTATTAGATTGGTAGCCTTATTAGACTTAATATTTATTAAATGTATATAATAGGAATGTAATTTGAAATAAGTAGTTAAATTAAATAATAATTGGATAAGAATAAGTTTTCAATCTAATAAAACGATTGCAAATTTATGTCAGAAAAGAAATAGTGAGATTATGTAAATTTTAGGTATAGATAGATAGGTATATATTTATTGATACAAATTTGTTACATTTTGTTTATAGCATCTTAAATCCTAACATATGTTTATCTAGAAAAAAATAAATTAAAGGAATTACCGCGGTAGGCAGTCACGCAACAAGCACAGTGACTTCGCTGTCCGCTGCATGGCTTGGCAGCCGCACGCTGGCGATCCACCAATCACGAGCGAGCAGCGACTCATAGGTAGGCCATGTTAAAGTATATGTTGTGTATATATGTTTATGTTTAAAGTATAGGAGTTATAATATCCCACCTGCATTTCAGTTCATTCATTTCATCGCAGTCATACTTCCCTAAAAACACTTTGACTTCCTCGTCTGCTTCCTCCAAGTTTTCTATGATCTTGTCTACTTCCTCTATAACTTCTACATCACTAGAACTACCTCTTCTACCATCTTGTACCAGAATGACGTCATCATCAACCGCTTTCGTGACAATCTCACCATCAGAACCTATATCAAACTTCACAAACTCATCCTTCTTGCTCATTTTCGTTTTGTTTATGGTATCCGTTCGAAATTTGAAGTTCTTCGTCTTTTGAAATATGTATTGCTGGTTATTCCTTATTACCAAATACTCTTCGGAGTTCAGCAGTTGATTTGCATTCTTCATTCTAGATGGTCTGAAATTATGGTTCAAGCAATTTTCGCATATTATTTTGAGTTGTGTAGACATTTTCTTTTGTGGTGAACATTTATGTATTTTCTGATCTTCTTTATCAAAGAGGTATACTTTATCGTTGCTGACAGTTGTACCGCATATAAAGCAGTTTCTATTGCCCCCATTGCCTATAACTAGCCCTTCTATATCAATAGCTTTACTACTCGTCTTTTGGGCCATTTTAGTCGGGTCTGTCTTCCTTACATGTTTCTTTTCATTGTTTTCATAAGGTATACTTGTAACTGGTGAATCTTTTAGCATATTCAGTATCTCATCGCGAGTGAATTTGAACTCTTCTTTGTCGTTAAAGTTGTCTCTGATTAAACTTCTAGGAGATTTATTCTTTTTAGTTACATTGCTGAGTGTAGCGTAAGTTTTGTTACTAGCTTCTAGATATTTGGTGAACTGAGCTTCGAATCCAGTGGTGTTATTGCATACCAGTTTAAAAGGTACGTGGTTGATGAAACCATGTTTAGGGCTGGAATTTGTTAAAGGTACCGGGCTAGCTATGATTTTGTGGGTAATATCATTGAAATTATCATCAGCTGGTATAATTTCACCATCATCATTGATTTTGATAAAAGGGAGTTGTTCGAGCGATAGATCCAAAGGAGCGTCTTCATTGTCGAAGTGTATTTGCGAGGCTCGAATCTGTGTTCCATCGTCTAGTACGTAAAGTTGGTTGTCGTCTAGCACTATCGGTTGGTTGCTTGCGTCTATAGGTATATCGTAGTTTTGTGGAATACCTTGTTCAGTAAGCTCTAGGTTAACTAGGAATTGGTAGACGTTCGCTGTCATTTCTACTGGTTGGTTCTTTGTGATTAGTGTTAGGTCGATGTCGTAGCCGAGGACGGATCTGTGGACCAAAAAAATAATAGCTAAATCTGTTTTTATATGCTGTGTGAATTGTCCAGCATTATTTATTTATATATTATTATTCTAAGCATTACTGTCTGGATTATTTTCTGTATTGTGTCGTATAATAGAGTGTTTCCGATCTATCTGTAAATATATTTATTTGATTTTATAATTACGGACTCAAACAGAACTCGTTTTACAAGAATTATAGATCATACTGAACACGCCGCTATTTATTTATTATTTAGATTTAGAATAGAATCTTTTAAATAGGTATTTTAATAGAATTTGTATTAATTTCATTTAAATACTACTTTCTTCGTCATCATTAGCCATTATTAATACATATTTTTCTATCAGATGCAGTGACTTTCCAAGATAAAATAACTACCAGATCCTCTTCGAAGTCGAAAAAACTTAAGGGGCCTCCGAAGGGACGAATTCTTCATACAAACGTAATACCAAAATTATTTCTAATTCAAGCATATTTCCACTATAATATTGCATTATTTGTATTAAAATAATTAAAAATTAAAAATTATAAGTATTTAAATTAAATGACTATTTATATAACTGCATGCTTTTTTATAAGATAATATAATTATAATTATTGTTAGCTATAATATTATTTGTTAGGTATATTAAAATGTTTGTACGCCTAAGCGGCAGAATCTATAGCGATCTAAAATAAGTCTTATGTATCTACTGACTATCAATTACCCTGATTCACAAACAATAAAGGAATTATTAATTATGAATTAATAATTCCTTTATCCTATAAATCCCACAAAAACCAGACAAAAAGAACAACAAGATAAAATCAATCGAACCTTCCAAAGACCTTGACATATCAGACCAACAAAGAAATTCCCCATAAAGAAATTCAACTGACCATAACTCGTAACATTTCAGATCACTCGCGTAGGTGACAAACATAAAAAAAGCGGTTCACCGCCAAAATGATCTCATAGGTCACTTGCCTTAACTTTACTCACTAGACAACGCCCTCAGGCGAATTAAAAAAATGCTGTACGTCAAATAAAGGAACAGCGGTATGCTCTTCCTGCACCCTTCCCACCCTTGGGTTTAAATTTTTTTCGCGTTCCATTTCACGCGGTATAAAAAGGAGGAGCGGCGGAATGACACCATTCAGTAGCTTACGAGCAGTCTGCCAGTTGTGAGTTAACAAGTAGAAGTGCATCATGAGATTCCTGGTTAGTGGTATTTTTGATTATTTAAAATTTTATCAATAGAATATTAGTGATTTTTGGACTTTTGGATCTTTAAAAAAATTAAGTCTTTGGCCCGTAGTGGTATATTTTATTATTTTGTAATAAAAAAACAGGCGGACATTGAGAAATGGCGGGAAATGTCATACAAACATTAAAACGCAAAAAAAAATGTATTATCTATACTAATATTATAAAGAGGAAAGGTTTGATTTTTTTGTTTGTTTGTTTGTTTGTAATGAATAGGCTCCGAAACTACTGGACCGATTGAAAAATTCTTTGACCGTTGGGAAGCTACACTATCCCCGGTGAACATAGGCTACATTATATTTTCAAAAAAATTAGGGATCCGAACTAAAACCGTGCGAAGCCGGGAAGGTCCGCTAGTTGATTATATGATTATTAATTTATTTCAGAAAAAAATTTACCACCGTGCAAAAACGACAAAAACAATTTTATTTTACTTAAAATATTATTACTTATAATTTATCAGTCGTAAAAAAATAACGAAAAAAAAACGCTTTCTCGATAGAAAAAATAAACAAATTCTGAAATTATAATCCAAAACGGAACCGATCTAAAACCAATGAACTGTTTATGACTTACCGACTCGAAGAATAACAGGAATGCCGAAATAACAAGATTAACAGGCGCTTAAGAATTTCAATAATTCACATCCTATTGACATTTGAGAGTTCTAGACTTTTTACGTCGTTAATAATAAGACCGTGAAAATCAAGGCGGGTCACTGCTCTTCAAACTAATATTAATATAGAATATTAATATTGATGCCGGATTCAGGCCTGTATTATGAAAGCTTTGCTTAGAAATAGATCCGATGTTTCAGTGACGTTTATGCTCTAATTAATTGATGACTGAGCAAGCTTTCATAGTAAGGCCTTAGAATAGTTTGTTTTTTTTCAATAAAGAATTTAAAAAAAAAAAATTTTTTTGTATCTTTTTTAATTTTGTTTAACGTGTTCGTAATTTTTTCATGTAATCTATTTATTCTTATTTATTTCACGTTTTTTTTTTTGCAAAATATAATGTCACTTAATAAATGTCTATTCCTATAAATGAAATAAACTGAATACTTTTTTATAATATATTATTATAAACACATTAGTACATGAAAATGTATGTGTCATAACTTCATAAGCATTTGACATTTCTATAGGTACTTCATTGGCTAGTTGATAAAACTCACTATAATTTAAAGGAGTTTTTTGATAATTAGATTATGCCTAGATTAAGATTAATATAGGTTAAGATAACTATGCTGCTATAATATTTTGGTATAACTTTGAACCTATGTTAATATTATTTAAAAAATATTGTCTGTCCGAATAGGATTAAATTGTTGATACTATATTTTAATTATAAGACCTTCATGTAACTATGATTCACACAATTTTACAATAAATTTTTTCTTATTCTTATTCTTATTCAGGTTTTCACATAGGTATGTTGTTTTTAAAATGGAAAATATAATAAAACGCTTCTGTTATAATATAAATTGATTGTTAACACTTTGACTGCGGTTTTTTTTCGACGACAGCGATCTTTTTTTTACCTAAAAAATTAGTGCTGACGTTCTACACAGCGGTTGTGTTGCGCCGCACATGCGTTTCGTTCGAAAAATATTACAGCTCTGCTGAGTCACAAAGATCTGTATTTTCTCAGCCGCTGTGCTAGTGTGGATTTTCGCAGATTAGTCACTTGTAGAAAACTCATACCGTGCGTTTTCAGCACTCAAAGTGTTAAAGGTTTCTGCGCACTACACCAAAGTTAATATATTCTCATAAATTTTAAATCCGGATAATAGATAATGTGGGCGGAGCTATTTCAATCCAACATTTGTCTCGGAATCTACATATTTTGAATTTTTGTATAATTTCGACGGTTCAAATCAGACTAAATACCTATCGTATTAGTCATTGACTTTAGTAGAATATTATACAAAAACAAATTGCGTATTAAACTTGGAAAGTTTGGATGTATGGAGGGATGTTTGTTACTTGTTCACGCCAAAACGATTGAAAGGATTGGGCTGAAATGTTGCAAAGAAAAAAATACGTGTCCCATAGCATCTGCTAATCTAACTGACGGAATAATTAAATTTATTGTGGACACTTATAGGTCTACTAGTGGACAAAAAATTGAAGTGAACAGTAAAATAATTTTATTTGATAATAATTTAATGTATAAAATATGACTCGTCTAAGTGCTTATTTTGTAAGCCTAAAGAAATAAATGATTTTTTACTTTACTTTACTTTACTCTATAGCACGAACAATCTAATGCATTTACACATTTTACACGTACATACATGAATGGTTAATGATTTTTATAATTTTACGTGTCTTACTATCAGTCAGTGAGAGATATTATATACCTATGCATAAATAATAACGCCTTTTTAACTTTTTTTTAACAGATTGTAGCCTCAGTCCTCGCCTGCATCGCGGCAGAGCCGGTGCCAGTAGGCGTTGCCCCCGTGCCCCTTACCCCAGCCGTCCCCACAATATCAGCGGGAGATATTAACGGGGCAGCCCTAGAAGCAAACGCTGAAGCTAATGATAATGTACGCGCCGCTTATGACGCTTCCCGCGCTGCGTACGACGCTTCGCAACAGCTGAATGACAAGGTAATTACATACCTACTCAACAATTTTCATACATCATCGTCATCATCTGCCGGCCCCGTAGACCCATTTTTGGTTGAAATCTTCTTTGAAGAGAATAAACCGTCTTTGACCTTTTGCCAAACAATCACGGTCGTCGCTCCTAATAAATATATCTCAGGTTTGCTTGGTTATTTGGGCTATGGTACTAGCACAAGGACTTGTCGACTATAAATAAAGTCATGGGAACCTCTACTTGGCCAACTCTACTTCGGCTTCCGCACTTAGGTTCTCGCAAAAAGGTCATTCCGAAAGTGTTCGGCTGACTCCCAACTAGAAATCATCTTTGACACTGTAAATAGGTTGAAGATGATAAATAAAATAACACAATTTTTCAGGTCAACGAACTTCACGGCCAAGCTATCAACAACGCCCAAGAACAAGCGTGGAAAGCAGTCGACAACGTCAAGACTGTAGAGGCGCGATTGGATGGCGCCGCCGCGGCTGCCGCCCCTGTTCTAGCAAAGCAGCTCGTGAGGACTGGACAAGTTGCCCCTCTAGCCAGCTATGCTAACCCCGCCGTCGCTGCGTCATACGCTGTCCCGTCTGTTGTTGCTCCCTCTGTAGCGAGTTACGCTGCCCCCTCGGTAGCGAGTTACGTTGCCCCCGCGGTAGAGGGCTACCCAGCTCCCGCTATAGAGGGCTATGCAAACTACGCTGCCCCCGCTGTCGAGAGCTACGCGAACTACGCTGCCCCCGCCATCTCCCCTTACGCCGCCCCTGGCTTGGAATACGCCTCTTCAGTTGTCGACCCCTACTATCAGTACTCTCCCGTTGAGTACCAAGGATTTTATTAACGACTTTAGCATAAACTAGGAAACTGAATTAATAATAATAGCCATTGAGGCGACGACTGAACCAGTTTTTTTTTTACTTCCGCGATACTTCCTTATATGTTTACAATCAAAACATCCTCAGATTAAGTGATAAAATTTATAATTAATTGGCTGGGAATCGCATAAATAGATTAACTGCCGTCACTATTAATTATTTAATTTGGTAAATGACCCCCAAATGTCGCATCCTTGTCGGTTTGACACTTACGTGATTTTGATTAATGGAGACTTGAACAGCGTTATATTAGAGACTTATCAGGCTGGCGATTCGCGAGCGATTTTAAAGCGAGACGATTGCGCAGCGAGCACGAAAATTTTTGGGACACCCTATAAGGACATGCGACGCTCGTTAGTTTTTTCATTAAAAAATCCTAGGACCGAGATGAGTGGAAGGAGGGGAGGGAGGCCTTTGCCCAGCAGTGGGACACTCTAGGCTAATATAATAATAATAATAAACGAGATTACCCTGAGTGCGAGGACTAACGTACTATGATAGATAACATTGATAACATTAACACTTTGATTGCTGAAATCACACGGTATGTGTTTTCTACAAGTGACTAATATGCGTAAATCCACACTAGCGCAGCGGCTGAGAAAATACAGATCTGTGTGACTCAGCAAAGCCGTAATATTTTTCGAACGAAACGCATGTGCGGCGCAACACAACCGCTGTGTAGCGGCAGCACGAATTTTTTAGGTTAAAAAAAAGATCGCAGTCGTCGAAAAAAAACCGCAGTCAAAGTGTTAACCTTATTTTTAAGTCTATCAATATTTATTACTGTTGACTAATCTCTTTTCGCATCCGCAAATATAGCCAATTAACTTTTTTGTCCACATGTAAGAAAATGTCCATAGACAAAAAACAAACTTGATCTTACTAAAACAAGAACATCCAGTTTTGGAGTAAGGTCATATCCGAAATCGATAATGCATTAAAATTGCTAGTTTTGTCGATAAGTACATCGACTGACCATAACCTCAGTATATATGTATGTGTACTGTGCCATAACTGAACTGAGGAACTGAACCGGATGCTGGACGGCCTAGCTTCAGCCTCCCGATGTATCGGTCTTGGCATGAATTTGGATAAAACCAAAGTCATGATCAATGGCCACATTGATCCAAGGCCGGTGGTCGTACATGGTCACCTTCTCGAAACTGTTTCCGAGTACACTTACCTTGGGCAGATTCTGCAGTTGGGTAAAAACAGTTTCGAGAAGGAGGCCAAAAGGAGGATCCAGCTAGGCTGGGCAGCATTTGGGATACTAGTCTTCTCGTCATCCATACCGCAATGCTTGAAAACGAAAGTTTTCAACCAGTGCGTCCTACCCGTTATGACCTACGGAGCTGAGACGTGGACACTCACGATAGGGCTGGTCCACCAGTTCAAAGTCGCTCAGCGAGCTATGGAAAGAGCTATGCTCGGAGTTTCTCTGAAGGATAGGATTCGCAACGAATACATCCGACAGAGAACCAAGGTTATCGACATAGCTCAAAGAATTAGCAAGCTGAAGTGGCAGTGGGCCGGCCATATTTCGCGAAGAACCGACGGCCGCTGTCACTGACTGTCAGTCGATAAGTCGGCATTCGGACGCACTGACCGCATCAAACGTATTTTAGTATTCTGCGGGTTTGCCAATAGACGCGTCTCCACCGGACGCATGCTCGGGACGGCAGCCTCGTGAGCGAAATGCGCGGTTGGTGTGGACGTGCCTCGGGGTTGTGCGGGCGCACGGTGCCTCGAGCATGCCTCAGAGCTGAGCCATGCGACGTCGGTAAAGCGCGCGTGCTCAAAGGCGTTCGGTGGGGACGATAGTGCGTTTGGCTCGCGGGTCACGCTTTCGTTGATATTATTTCGTAATTTTTTTTATTTTGTTTTTGATACCTTTTGCCTTTTTAATTAAACAGTAAGCCGATAGGAAGATAGCTGCAGCAGCAATAACATGACTATCCATTTTAAATTGCTCGGTGGAACTGATGGCTCGGCTTGCCTCGCAAGCCCCGCCTGTTTGCGGTAAACTACGAGGCTGCTCCGCGAGCCAGCCTCGGCCGAACCGCTCGCCCGAATGTGGCTCGCTAGCCCATTCGCCCGGTGGAGACGCGGCTATAGATGTATCCAGTGATCCGCACTCTACGGAGGGACGCATCGGACTGTCGGTAATAACGGCGATCCCAGATTTAGCCTTTTATGCTCTTGCAAGTAGCGTCTAATCAAAAAAGGATTACGCATCGAAAGATTTTGGCAACAAATGCTTAGAGCATTAAACTAGACGAAATGCCACTTCGTGCACGCATATAAAGGGTGAAAACTACTATACAAAATGTGCTACGAACTCCCCCCTCCGATTTTATTTTAACGAATGTACGTAATGTAGGTACCTACACTACACGTGATGATGCAGGAATTCTCAGCATATAGCCCAAAGTAACGAGAACTTGATCAAATTATTGAATAATTATTTATTTAAAATCAAATTGTTTAGATAGCTGAATGGCACGAATTTTTATGATGATATATAGAACTTATATACCTTTTAGTCATAATTATTGCATGTTAGAATATAGATAGAGAAGCATGAATGCATTGTTTAGATTTATTTATTTATTAAAGGTACACCAATAGTATCTATTGTGCTATACATATATTAAACGTTATACTTTTTGACGACCAATTCACCTCAAAGTTGATTGTAAATTTATTTAACAATTTTTATCAAGTTACTTTGTCAAGTTTAGGCATTTATTTGAGACCACTTGATTATTTCTAAGACTTGGTCTATATATTAATTGATTCCGTTTAGTTTTCGCTTTTTTATGGTACCTATATTTTTTAGGGCGTAGGTGTAGTAGATAGCGAGATATAACGATTTATGTAATAAATGGGACGCGCTCGCGGCGCGGGCACCGTGATTTTTGTCCGCGAAGCTCGGACATTTAAATCTATGTATAGGTAGTCGATTTGGCCGGGCGTGTGAGTGGTTAAACCATCTATATACCGTATTTGACGCAATAAAAATATTTGAATTTGAACTAGAAATTGTGATAAGAGAATTAAAGATAACTGCTACACTTCTGAACTAGCCTGGCTTTCTGCGCGGAGGTGTTGAAATCGTCTCCTGGCTCCACCCTCACGACCGCCTGCACAGCAGGAGCGGCTGATTGGACTACATACCTTATTATAACTCCTGTGGCTCAGTTAACCAATCGAAATCTTAACCTTCGATACAAAACTTTTTCATGCCTCTGCATCGGTCGGTTCTCGCGAGTCTATCGCGCATACCTTATGCTGGACCTTCGTGGTAGCTACATATATTAGTGACTAAGGCAAAAGTAAAATAGGTTGTCCTCAGAGTATTTAAACATTGCATAGTTATTCTAAGAGGTTGTCGAAAATCGTTGCGTGTAGCACCGAATGGCGCAGGACCGAGGTGAATGGGAAACATAGAGAGGCCTTTGCCCAATAGAGGGTAATCAATAGCTGATGAGAATGGTGTTCACTTGACGATGGAGGTTTGGATTGTTGATTGATGGAGGATAGAGGAACTTTCAGCATCTAGCTTCAAAGTATACAGAACTTGAACTATAACTTGGGCTATGATAAGCAAAGATAACTGCTGCACTTCTGGATAGGAACAGAACTGACCTGGCTTTCTGCGCGAAGGTGTTGAAATCGTCTCCTGGCTCAACCCTCACGACCGCCTCCTCGCCGGCCGCGTTCTCCATGCACAGCAGTAGCGGCTGATTGGACTCCATAGCTACGAATAAATAAATAATGCTGGACAATCCACACAGCATCATCTAGCCCCAAGTTAAGCGGCGCTTGTGTTATGGCTGCTAGATGACTGATATACATAATACAATACATTACATAGATCGTTTTTTTTATTATACATAGATTACAACAGAACACCCGGAACAAATATCTGCGGATCAGACACACAAATGTTCCGAGGCGGGAATTGAACCCGCAATCTCCTGCGTCGCAGGCGGAACTTCGCCCACCGTGCCACAGAGGTCGGCAATAAAGAACATAGAGTATAGAATTATTGCAAAAAGTTTCTGCCCGGCCCGCGGCTTTGCACGTTGTGCCTATGGAAATGTTCAGTAAAAAAGCTTGGAACGAGTTTTGCTCCAACTCAAAATCTAACGATTTACAGATATGCAAATCATATGTACTAGACACATAAGTTATGAACATACTAGTGGTTTCTTCTCACTCCGTCCACTAGTGGACAAAAAATTGAAGTGAACATCAATATAATAATGAATAGTATAAGATATGACTTGTCCAAGTGCTTATTTGTAAGCCTAAAGAAATAAACTTGCATTTCATTTCAGTATGTATTTCTATCCCATGGGATGATTTAGGAGGTAGAAAGTAGCCTATGTCTTATTCTTGGTCTAGGCCTACATTTATGCAAAATTTCAGCCCGATTCAGCCCTATTGCGAAGGCTATAAGGTTTTTACTGTCCATGCCTCGCCACACGGACTTCAATATGTGCGTCGAAGGCACCCAAAGTATAGGGATTTAGTTTAGAGGGTTTGCGGCAATTCTAATAATTGGCAAATGGTCCACCTGATGTTCAGTGTTTTAAGATTAAGACCACAGCTTTAACATGTCAGTATAGTACGTAGGTACATACCTAAGTATATAGGTTAAAATACCTAGAACCATATTCGCCCTATTGCCTTGACGAGACACGGGTTGCCAAAGACAATAGGTAATATTTATGTAAGTACAAGTACCTAGCTTGCAGACGGTAACGAGTTCTATATAAACATTATGTCCCGCGGCGGGAATCGAACCCACTGCATTCTTACTTCGATTATGTAATGCCGTGGCACCGAGGCCTTGGATGAAAAGATTGGCCGTCATGGCCTAGAGAAAAAACCTCATGGTTGGCCTACTAGATTATGAAAGGAAAGGACTGGAAGACCCATTATGTATAGGTACGTAATAATAACAGCTCTTTAGGTTTTAGATTTTTTCCTCTAGGTAGATGTGCTTTGCTTTAACCTACGACGAAAGTTCATAAGTAACAAACCTACCTATGTAAGATTAGTAGGTAGCTCTATGTAACTCGTCTTTGAAATGTTCTAGTCTTGTCTAAATAAATAAATATAATAAGTAGGTACCTAATAATAATAAATAGTGTTATGCGAAACTTATTAGAAGTTGGATTGGAATTAATTTGACTAAAATAAGTAATTTTTGTGATTAAGATCACGTTCGGATGTCTAAACATTCAGATGGAATCAGCATTGGGCAAGGAAACCAGCCAGCTAATGGCTGGCTGCTTGGATTAAAATAAAACGCTGGCAAATGACAAGATGAGACTGGCCAAAACAAAATTTGAAAACTAAAATGCTGGCCGCTAATAATTTTTAAACCAGTGTTATTAGAAGTGCTCATCTTGTTGGGAAGTCTCAGGGTCAGATGATGTTATGTTTTTTCGTCGAAAGTATTAAAAACTCACCGATAAGTAAAATTCAGTGAAAAGTAAAAATTTTCTTGACCAACTGGCACATTAAAATCAGAAAAACAAACGAATGGTGACAGAAAATGTCATTTTCAGGCAAGGCGTCATCCGTTCAGCCAATCAAGAAAAATCTAGGTAAATAAAAACGGAAACGGATGAGGGAAATTGTTCCATAGACGATGAATAGTTGCTATGCAAAGAGGTCATGAACAGGGGGAAATAATCTCTTACTTTCTATCCCAAAAGGAGTATTTATTTCCCTAACAAAATCAAATATGATTGTAAATACAGATATTATTCCATACACATTATGTAGGTATTATTCCGATGTACTATTGCTAGAGTTGAGCTATTAAAGTAAGCGCGGCAAGAAGAATAAAAAATACTCGAGTTGGTATCATCTAGATCACAGGTACTATCTAGATAATGTGGTAGGTAATGGCATAGATGGTTATTTCAGCGCCCTCTTTTGTACAAGTACCTAAAAATTTTACAGCTTAGAATTTTATGACATTACGGATTAAATGTCACTGTCCTAGACCACCTTCAGAGTTGCTAGCTCCTAAAGGTTGTCCTTAGATTTTCCATTTGGAAGGTGACAAGAAAGCTATTGTTTTTTAATTAAGTACCTTTATTTTGTGTCCAATCAATAATTTTTATCGCATTTAAAAGAAATTGTTGAACGTTCCATACTTTTATAATTTCTTTTAAAAGCCACAATTAATGTTTGCTTAGCTTAGTGTCGCTAGATACTTATGTAAGTTAAGTTACAATTGTGGTCATGATGGATATTTACCATCATTAGATTTTTGATTGGTGTTAAGAACCATGATAGTTTCAAAGGTTTTAAAGGTTTCTTGTTCGCTTCTTTACTTAAACTTAAAAATATTGAATTTGTATTTAATGACGTGTTCAAGGATTCCTGTAAGGTCTAAAAGGGTGCCATCTGCGCCCATATTCTAATAATTCAGAGGAGAATAAAGTGATTTCATTTGATAACCATCCATCGAATCCACACAAGAAACAGTTGGAAGCACTTTTCTAAAATGGCCGCCACTTAATTTCACGCCGTTGTTGTAGTGTTTGTGTGCGATTATTGAGTTTATAAATAAACATTGAACATTTTTTCCAATGATTTTGGTCGTGTAGATAGGCAAAATGTTTCCCTTAACGCCACCAATCGTGAAAAAGCTGCTTGGATGGAAAAAGGGTCCAGAAGGATCCTCTCTTGCTGAAGACAAATGGTCAGAAAAAGCTGTGAAAAGTTTAGTCAAGAAATTGAAGAAAAATGGAGCTATTGATGAGCTAGAGAGAGCTTTATCAAGTCAAAACAGTCATACTAGATGTGTAACAATACCTAGGTTAGTAAAATAACGAATTGATTTACCTAAAAATTACGAATTGCTTGAAAAGTGACTTTCCTGTCATCGATTTGCCGTTGTTGTCAACTTTATTTTGGGAGATTTAGAGTTCAAACTGCAGTATCTCGAAAGTTTTATGTTTGTAATTAAGATGTACATGTTTCCAAAACTTTGTTTTCGGAAAGCTTTTCTCGATACGATTTCTGAAAAATCGAATCAGCTGACTTTGTCCTATTCGATCGCAAGCGGATTTTTGACCGCACATTACGCTACCAAATTGAATCGGCGCTAACTTTTGGTGCATTCAACAATCATGTAAACTTTTCAACTCGGTCGGATAGTCCAGACAGGGCGCAAAATCGGAAAGGTCAAAACACCGTCAAAAACAAATCGTCGAATCGCTAGTTTTGTCAATATGGCGGCTAGCATGTTTTGGACCTTGCAAATTTTCTAATCGCTCTGTTTAGAGGATAATTCCGAACATTTGTGGGAGAATACTCATTATTAGTGTTTTTATTAACTTATCGCAGTTGTCTGGTATTCCTTACGATCTTTCAGGTAATTGTATTTTCATTATTGTTGTAAGAATAGGCTCATAGAAATTTCTAATAATTTATGCAAAACATTCAGCAAATAACGGTTTACGGGAATAAACAATGCATTTTATTACAAGATAGAAATTATTAGACAAGTCCTTTGTTATCGTTTGTGTTTTTATTCATCAAGAACTACATTTTGTAGGTCTAATATAAAAAAAAACAAAGTTGTAACCTCTTACACTGTTGAACAATTCTGCAGGATGTCTGTAGTCCTATCTACTGCAGTTTCTTTTTATATACTATTGGCCCTACCTCTATTCTGATCTTCTAGACACCAATAAAACCTATATTAATTGAAAGTTAATTTCTATTGATTGCTATAGATTATAATTAGAAAGTTATTTCGCTATAAGAAGCAATTTATTACTTACTCTATCTGTCTTCTATTATTCTAACAAGTATATAGTAGGTTACAGATGCCTGGTTAAGTTCCTACATTACTGCAGAGTCTGAACCTAAAATGTTATCAACCTGAAGTCCCCTTATTTCATGGTTGGATTGGACAAAAGATTGATATATCACACAGTATTATGAAATATATTGATGCAGCTTACAGCATAATTAACCAAACAAGACGACATCTGTGGTGCGGTGGGCGAAGGTCCACCTGCAACACAGGAGGTTGCGAGTTCGATTCCCGCCTCGGAACAATTGTGTGTACGATCTGCAGATGTTTGTTCCAGGTGTTCTGGTTGTTATATGTATAATAAAAAAAATATCTATCAATGTAATCTATTGTATTAAGTATATCAGTCATCTAGTACCCATAACACAAGCTCTGCTTGCCTTGTAAAGTAAAGTAAAAGTAAAGTAAAAAATCATTTATTCCTTTAGGCTTACAAAATAAATAATTAGACAAGTCATATTTTAAATATAAATTATTATCAAATAAAATTATTTTACTGTTCACTTCAATTTTTTGTCCACTAGTGGAAGAAGTGAAAAGATGATGCTGGATGGGGCTAGATGATGCTGGATTGTCCAGCATTATTTATTTATTTAATTCCCACATATGAATTAACACCACAAAACACACTTCTCTTTCAAATATTTTGTTTGTTTGTAAGATTGTGATAATCACGTACGACTGTAAACATTTACCACTGTACAACAAAAACACCAGTCTCAAGCTATATACGGGCCAGACTCTACCAAAGCGAGATGAGCAGAGAAGTGGTGTTTTAACAACCAATAGTACATTGTTATTCACACATCTCGTCTCCCTATAGCGTCAGAGGAGACCACTGAGTGGATTTATCATATTAGTATGCAAAGAAACAAAGGAAGATCAAAGCGGAGATGTCAGCTGTGCCTCGTAAGCTGACGACATGGCAAACCAGACACATATAGCCTAATCAAAGAAGTCCAAGTCAAAGAAAATTTTTAAAAAAATCAACTTCGATTGGATTTGACACTAAAAATCAAAACAAAATGTCCTAAGTCAGCAAGTTAAGCGGGTCTAGAAGTTCAAAAGTGAATACACTAAGTAAACAATATATTTCTGTCTATTTCAGAGTAAAACCAAATGACAACGGCATAAACGGGCAGTACAGGAAGGGATTACCGCATGTTGTCTACTGCCGGCTGTGGCGCTGGCCGCAGCTTCAGGTAAATAAAACGAACAAGTCAATAGGAGGACGACCTCTGTGTCGGAGTGGCCGAAGGTCCGCCGGCGATGCAGGAGGTTGCGGGTTCGATTCCTGCCTTGGGACAAATATTTGTATGATCTGTAAAATATCCATGTAATTTATTTTATCAGTCACCTATTACCTAGTAATACAAGCTCTTACACTCTCACAATCCACACAGCATCATCTAGCTAATTACCAATGCTAGCATTAAATTTAATTTTAGTAATCTAGACACTAGATTTCTCTTAACAATACTAATACTGGTAAGAGAACTCTAATGTCTAGATAAACCTATGTTAGGATTTAAGATGCTATCAACAATATGTAACAAATTTGTAACAATTAATAAATATATCTATCTAGCCCTAAACTAATTAGGGCTAATTAGATCTGTGTGGATTGTCCAGCATTATTTATTTATTTATCTCGCTTTACTTAGATACAGGTGGGCCCATCCGTCATTCAAATGATATGAATTATAGTATTCTGTTTTCAGAGCCATAATGAACTAAAGCCTGTCGACCACTGCGAGTATGCTTATCAGTTGAAAAAGGAAGAGGTTTGCATCAACCCTTACCACTATACACGGATCGACACACCTGGTAAGCTCTTAATATTGGTATAGATAGATAGATATATTTATTTATTGTTACAAATTTGTTACATTTTGTTTATAGTATCTTAAATCCTAACATAGGTTTATCTAGACACTAGAGTTCTCTTAACAATAATAAGGTTAAAAATTAAAATTAAAGTAATTACCACGGTAGGCAGTCACAGTGACTTCGCTGTCCGCTGCATGGCTTGGCAGCCGCACACGATCCACCAATCACGAGCGAGCAGCGACTCCACTGCGCCTGAGTTCATCTACAGTATAATCACACTAAGTTTTAAGAAAACGATTACAGTCACTAAAGCAAATATTACATAATAATAATTAAATATTATAATATAAATAAATAAACATAAAAAATAAAAAGTTTCTTTGTTCAGACAGGTTGTCCACATACATACAAATTACAAAAATAAAACATAAGACCTAATATGCACTACAGCAAAATTGTATATCTATATCGTGTTTTGATAATTTAATTGAAGTCAAATTGTGATATCTATTTTTTATCGAGTTAGAATGTAAAACACTTTTATACAAATTATTTGTGAACCTATAAGAAGCCAGAGGTTTGAGCCCTCAGGTCTGAATACAAGTTGCCAAACTTAGTCAGAGCGAGGTGTCATTAACTTTGACCCTAAAAGGTTTATTACAAGTAGGAATGTACCTAAAGATAAAGATTTTTTTGCCAGAATATATGTTACAAGGTAGGTCTTAAATTTATCATATGTGCAGGTATATTCTACCTTACATATAGGCATGCAAATGTTTATTTTACAATTAAAACAATATTAAAATTTCTATTTTAAGTTACAAATAAAAATAATGGATTAATATAATAATAAAATTCAGAATAGTCTTAACACTTTGACTGCGGTTTTTTTTCGACGACCGCGATCTTTTTTTTTACCTAAAAAATTCGTGCTGCCGCTCTACACAGCGGTTGTGTTGCGCCGCACATGTGTTTCGTTCGAAAAATATTACAGCTCTGCTGAGTCACAAAGATCTGTATTTTCTCAGCCGCTGCGCTAGTGTGGATTTACGCATGTTAGTCACTTGTAGAAAACTCATACCGTGCGTTTTCAGCACTCAAAGTGTTAAATAAAATGAATGTCAATGAACATATTCAAAGTCCTCTACGTCCCTGTAATTAAAATATTGATTCATGGAATAATAGCATTTATCTAGAAGCCATATTTTAGTTGAATACTGAATAAGTTTCAAGATAGGGTCTTTAGGTCTTCTGGTAGATTATTAAATATTTTTATTGTCATATAGTAGGATTGTTTCTGTGTCATTGTTAATTTGTACTGTGGTGTATGCAATCTGTTGTTAGCAAGTTCTCTTAATCTTCTAGATCTCAAGTCAAAATTTTTTTTCTAAGGAAAGAGCAAACTAGCCTTATCTACACCAAATATGTAATAGAATGTAATAAATAATAATGTTATTAATAATTGTATTTTATTATTCCTAGTTTGTAAACCCATCTCTGTGAATAAATATATTTTATTATTTTTTATTATTATTTGTAAATTAAACAAATAACCGGACATAGCTCATTAGGGGAGGCCTACCTCTAGCTATGGACTAACATAGGCATGATGATGAATAAAGTTTCAAATATAATTAAAAAGGAATAACACGTTTGTATTTCCTTAGCCCTGCCACCGATATTGGTCCCTCGCTGCAACGATATAGAAGTCAGAGCTCCGCCCCCCTACACGGACTACCACCAACATCACGAGCACGACGCGTAAGTACACCTTATCACTACATAGTTTCGACGACCGATGTGGCGCGGTGGGCGAAGGTCCGCCTGCGACGCAGGAGGTTGCGGGTTCGATTCCCGCCTCGGAACAATTGTGTGTACGATCTGCAGATATTTGTTCCGGGTGTTCTGGTCGTTTTCTATTTATAATAAAAAATATCTATCTATGTAATATATTGTATTATGTATATCAGTTATCTATAATCTATCGTACCGATAACATAAGCTCTGCTTACCATGGGGCTAGATAATGCTGTGTGAATTGTCCAGCATTATTTATTTTATTTATTGTCATCATCATCATCATCATCAGCCTATAGCAGTCCACTGCTGGACATAGGCCTTCCCCAGTGAGCGCCATAGCGCCCTGTCTTCAGCTTGCCGCATCCAGCATCTACCTGCAGTCTTTCGCAGGTCGTCATCCCACCTGGTCGGAGGCACTACGTAGTATAGATTTTATTTTATACTATAAAACAAAGTCGCTTCCCGCTGTCTGTCTGTCCCTATGTATGCTTAGATCTTTAAAACTACGCAACGGTATTTGATGCGGTAATATTAAAGATGAGTGATTCAAGAGGAAGGTTTAGAAACCATTTGAAACATAGATTTCATATGTATTGAATATTTTTTAAACTTACGCGATTCGGTCATCAGAAGCCACTGGAGCCACCCAAAGAGAAAAAAAAACGAACGCGATCTCAATACCTTAATTATAAGTATTAATACAACGGGTATTTTTGGATTCGGGAAAAATTGAAAAATATTCAATACATATGAAATCTATGTTTCAAATGGTTTCTAAACCTTCCTCTTGAATCACTCATCTTTAATATTACCGCATCAAATACCGTTGCGTAGTTTTAAAGATCTAAGCATACATAGGGACAGACAGACAGCGGGAAGCGACTTTGTTTTATAGTATAAAATAAAATCTATACTACGTAGTGCCTCCGACCAGGTGGGATGACGACCTGCAAAAGACTGCAGGTAGATGCTGGATGCGGCAAGCTGAAGACAGGGCGCTATGGCGCTCATTGGGGGAGGCCTATGTCCAGCAGTGGACTGCTATAGGCTGATGATGATGATGATGAGGGGGTGTACCAACGATAATATAGAATGAATATAAACATAACATGACGGACGCTACGAGCACCTCCACAACATCGCGCCTCCCTCCTCTCAGGAAGATGACCGCCCCTGTCGACCCCTTCCGCGGGACCTAATCCCTGCGGAACCACCATAGAGTCCTTGGGTTTATTAAAAAAAACACAAAAAAAGAAAAAATAAACAAACCAAATGAAGCCAAAAAAAAAAAAACATTGAGAAGAAGAAAAAAAAAATATTCCCACAAAACCCAAGGACCGAGGGGTCGTCACCCCTCGAGTTGACGCCGGGGTAATGAGGCCAAGCCTCGAGGTCCCTCTCTCTGCCCCCACCAGGGCCGGAAATAAATTTATTGATTGACATAACATGAATATTTAAAGATAAATAAATGTAAAAAACAAAATATAATAATCGTCTTAATTATTATTTATTATTTTCAGCGTAATGCAGACGGTCGGTGCACACAGCGCAATGTATTTAGAGGCGACTTTGGCGCAGCAGGTTCCCGGAAATACAACACTGTAAGTAGTGGAGTTTTATTAGGCGAAATATTTATTTTAGCCCTTATTGTTCAAAATCACATGAATTTTAAAATAATTTAAATAACCAACACCGATTAAGCATTCGAAAAGGTTTAGCTTTCTTCTGAGTTTTTCCCGCGATTAGCCTACACGCAAGAATAATTGAAAGAAATACATTATTATTTATTGATAAAACCAGTGTACATGTAATGTTTTTAATCGTATTTGATACATAAAATAACCTACACCGAAATGCGGGTTTAGGTTTGGGTTTCCACAAGGTTTGATCCGCATTTTGTCTATCCTTTGCACGACCCATGTCCAAAATACAAAATTTCCAACACGAATTTTGTCCAATATGAAAATTGTCCAACTTAGAATACATTTTAATACAAAATGTCCAACTAGGATTAATGTCCAACACGAATTTTGTCCAATATGAAAATTGTCCAACTTAAAAATACATTTTAATACAAAATGTCCAACTAGGATTAATGTCCAACACGAATTTTGTCCAATATGAAAATTGTCCAACTTAAAAATACATTTTAATACAAAATGTCCAACTAGGATTAATGTCCAACACGAATTTTGTCCAATATGAAAATTGTCCAACTTAAAACACATTTTAGGTTCTACGTTTCGAATTAGGATCACTATCTGCTAACTCATGTTAAAAACAAAAAAAATAGGCAAGAAAGAATGAATGAAATAGAAAAAAAAAATTATTTATTAATCTAAACCAACTAAAACAATACTATCCTAAGCCTATTCTATTTCTATAACTGCGCTCACCTCGGTCAGAGCTTCCTTCAATTTCTCTGCCTCATCTTTATTACATACCTACTCTATGATTTTTGATTTTGTTTTGTGCTGTCTATGTTTGTGAACCAAATAAACTATCATCTATCTATATATCTACAATAGGCAAGACAAAGATGAACTCATAGTAAAATACTAAAGTCATTTAAAACGGGATATTCATCATTAGATTATTGAGATTTCCAAAATTTCCGCAGTTTCATGCGCCATGATCACGCCTGAAACTGAAATATTGGAAAACTCAAAAATCAAACCATGGTAAATATCCCGTTTTAAATGACTAGTGTTAATAACCACCATTAAAAAAAGCGATATACATAATGTAAATACTAGAAATAAGAATAAACTCGCTGTTCCCACAGCTAGACTACATAAGATAAGTGCATCTTTTAAAGGGCAATTTATACGCTTCTACAACAAAACTCCAAGTGAGTTGCAAAAATTATCAATAAATAAATTTAAAAAAATTGTGAAGCATATTTTTTGTAAAAAGGCTTATTACAAAATATCAGATTATCTAGAAGATAAAAAAGCTTGGAACGAGTTTTGCTCCAACTCAAAATCTAACAAATTACAGATAAGCAAATCATATGTACTAGACACATAAGTTATGAACATACTAGTGGTTTCTTCTCACTTCTTCCACTGGTGGACAAAAAATTGAAGTGAACAACAATATAATAATGAATAGTATAAAATATGACTTGTCTAAGTGCTTATTTGTAAGCCTAAAGAAATAAACTTTCATTTCATTTCATTTCATTTCATGATAGTTTTAAATTTTCACAGTAAAATCTTTATTCTCAGGAATTCGTCCTCCGTTTCGACACCACCACCAGGTTACATCAGCGAAGATGGCGATCCGATGGACCATAATGACAACATGAGTGAGTTTGTAATCAATTTTATATCTTTTAGTATTAGTTCTACTATCCTACTAATATTATAAACGCGAAAGTTTGTAAGTATGGATGGATGGATATTTGTTACTCTTTCACTTAAAAACTACTGAATGGATTTTAATGAAACTTTACAATAATATAGCTTATACATCAGAATAACACATAGGCTACAATTTATTAAGATAGATTGTATATTATACAAAATATCTATCACTACGCGGGTGAAACCGCGCGGCGCAGCTAGTTCTATATATGCGTTATGGCTTTCATTAGGGTAGGTCTATGTCTAGGACTGGACTAATTAAATAAATTAATTATGTGATACAATTCACACAGTATTATCTAGCCCGAAGCTAAGCAGAGCTTGTGTTATGGGTACTAGATGACTGATATACATAATACAATACATTACCTAGATAGATATTTTTTTATTATACATTGATAACGGCCAGAAAACCCGGAACAATTATCTATAGATCGTACAAACATTAAAATTTGTTCAGAGGCTCGAATCGAACCTCGATATCGCAACCTCACGTCGCAGGCGGACTTTCTCCCACCGTGCCACAGTGGTCGTCGCATTAGAGGCATAGTCTAGCACTGAACTAATTACTAACTAAAACAAGTAACAATTAAAACTTACTTGTTACTTGTTTTGGGAGCAACTAAGATACTGTGTAATAAGAGAAGAAGCAAAACAAAGCTTATAGACATAATATGCAAAATAAGAAGGTTTAAAAGGCGGTGGGTAGGCCATACGTTAAGGGGCCTCCGGAGGGACGAATTCTTCATACAAACGTAATACCAAAATTGTTTCTAATTCAAGCAGATTTCCACTAATAATATTGCATTATTTGTATTAAAATATCTAGGTTCCCAAATAGTTTTTTTTTTCAAAATACTTACCTAAAATGAAATGAAAGCAAATCTCATTTTACACATTTTTATGCGAAAATGTACAAGTTTTCTTGCTATTTGTTTCGTATTAAAAACATCAATATCTTACGTTTTATTTATTAAGGAACATAGCTTATATTGTCTAGTTACAGAATAACAATACTTTGTGAAGAATACAAAAAGTTTTCAGTCATAATTTTTGGTATTACGGAACAAACCAAATTTTAAACGGCTAATATTGCTATCGCGCACGTATGGGGCGCGGCGCAAGGGTTAAACAGGGACAGCGATATTCGGAGCGATTTTTGCAAGCGAGGGTCGCCGGATCCTTAAGAAGAAAAGACAAGTAGAACGCGTCATATGGAACAAAGTGGCTCAAGAAAGACTTGAGTGGAAAAGGTTGGAGGAGGTCTTTGTCAACTGGCAAACACATTATGATGAAGCTATAAAAAACACTTTGATTTGATTATTTGTAACAATCAAAGGCGATATCTAGTATTATCTTGCTTTGTTTCTGAAATAAATCCTAGAGTCTTAATTAATGTTATTCTTACCATATCCTTCCATACAAACATCCCTTGCTTCGAAGAAGAATTTGTCATGCACAACCATTTTCAAATACTTCAATTAAACTAATTAATTTATCTTTGTCCACAGACCTAACCCGCCTAACGCCTTCCCCCTTAGGCGTGGGGGCCGAAGCAGCCCCCGTACTATACTGCGAGCCAGCTTTCTGGTGTTCAATCAGCTACTACGAACTGAACACGCGCGTCGGGGAGACTTTCCACGCCTCGCAGCCTTCCATCACTGTGGACGGGTTCACTGACCCCAGCAACAGTGAGAGGTGAGTCATAGACTCTTGTAAAACAGTACCCTACTCTAGCATCAGTGACAGTGACAGGACCCTAGCATAGAATTATACTGCGATCTAGCGTCAGGTGTTCAATCAGGTACTACGAACTGAACACGCGCGTTGGAGAGACTTTCCATGCTTCACAGCCTTCCAGAGAACCCTTTGGTTTGGCTTGGCGGCCATGATAGCTATATTCCTTGCAGCTGCGAGGAACTGTAGGATTTTCTTCGGAGTGATGTCTCATAGCTTGTCTGGGCTATGTAGTGTAGATGCATGACAGGTGGATGCTACGTTTTTGCATCAGTGCTCTGCACTCTCCTAGCAGATGGAGGGGCGTTTCATCCGCCTCCTCGCAGAATCTGCAGGATTGTGTCTCGCTTAGCCCTAGTTTAAACATGTGCTTGTTAAGGCGACAGTGTCCAGTTAGGGCTTTTGTCATGGTGCGTAGGTTGCCTCTGCTTATCGGTAGGGTTCGGTTCGTGTACCGCTTATCGAAGCTTATGTACTTCATCAGAGACTTAGGGTTGGCGGGTAAGTAAACGCAACATGACGAGCGAAACGCCAAGAGAAAAACAAATGTATGAAAATATTTGTGACTGGCCATAATGCCAATGTGTAGCTTAGCTATTCGCCTGAATAAAAAATTAAAAAAAAAAAAAACTGTCACAGTTTTACAATTATTGTTTGCACCGTAGTGGAGACCTTCATTTACTTGTGTTAGAAGGTTTCGCTCTTCTATAACAGACATTACATATTGCATTAGAACTTATTTGCTCATTTAATGTACAGAAACAAAATAAGATTCTTCATCTAATTCTAATCTAGCTTAGAATCTAATTAAATCTAGTTTTTATCAAGGAATTTGTATGTAGCGAGGCGATGTCTGTTCTTTGATTTTGAACTCTAAGGTCCACTTGCACCAGGCTTTGTTTACACAGTTAACTCAGAGTTAGATACTACTCTGGAGTTAAATTCTAATTATGTCTTGTACCACCAAGAGCTAGGAGTTAACCCTGAGTTAAATTTTGAAATGTTTAACCCTCGGACATCGGAGGGTTATGTCGACTAACTCTGGGTTAGTAATGTCAAAACTGTGAGAATTGAGACATTTTAGGTTATGTTATGTTGTTTGTTATTATTTATTATTGTGTTTCTTGCATTCAGGGATATCGATTTTGAACAATGATAAATGAATGGTTTTTGTCCGATGATGACAAAGAGATCATCGAATATATTAGTTCGGACTTTTATAATAGAATAATTGGCGAACGGTCCGATAATTTTTACAAAGAGACAGCTATTTTCATAGAAGATTTCGTCTAAAAAAGGAAACTGTTTTGTTTATATTAGATAAAATTGATAATAGATTGCAATATACAAATACTAATAAAAAGTAAGTACCTACCTAAGTTTTCAAAAAATTTGGTGATTTCTCTTCAGATAATTCCTTTTATTTATTTTGATTTACCTAACTGTACTCGCATCTGCACTAAGGGCTGCAGAAAAAATAACATCTACCTACCTAAGCAGGTACCTAAAATGCAGCCAAGAACACGTGTCATTTCAAATCTGTCAGAAAGGAATAGTCTTATTCAAAGTACGGTAGAGCGAGAGAGAGCAGCGTACTCAAATCATTCAGCATTCGTCCTACTATATTTGGCCAGATGTAAAAAGAATGAATGAACAAGACATTAACCTCGAGTTATTTGACTCTGGGCTAATTTCTATTGGTGCAATTAAAACTGCGAGTCGTAAATTTAAAAAACTAACACTGAGTTATGCAACCTCGAGTTATTTATTTAACTCGACGTTTTGGCACAAGTGGGCCTTAGCCACGCAATTAAATTATTTTTAGAATCGAACCAGGCAGCGGGACTAGGCAGGTACTTATCCTCGTTAGTTCGGAGTTTTTTTCTCGGATACGAATCTATGAAGATTATAACGTCTGTCAATAATTTCACATGCATACTCTTCTAAGTTCAAATTGTAACATAGCAATGGTGGTTTGGATGGTAAAGAATGTGTTTGGTGACTACCTATTTTTCTAGGAGATTTCCCTTCGTAATCTAAAATGTATTTCTTGTTTCAAAATTTTTTTTGTTTCAGGTTTTGCCTGGGCCTACTTTCAAACGTGAACAGAAACGAAGTTGTCGAACAAACCCGTCGCCATATTGGAAGAGGAGTGAGGCTCTATTACATTGGAGGTAAGGTTCACATTCATGTATATTTATTTAAAACTTGATTGCACTACAAAGGATTGAGCAATTTCACTATAAATTTAGTGAAATATTTGTCTTTTTATATTTTATTATTTTTAATCAATTTATTATGAATTTGTATGATATACTCTAATTATTTACCGATTATTTATAATTTAATTAGAATTTAGAAAATGACATGTTACATATAAACGTTATTAATAAATAAACTGAAACTGGTACAAAGGGTGGGCTTAATGCCGAGGCATTTTCTAACTGCCGAACAGCATGTTTATACGTATATGTAACATAATATGAAATTTCATGTTGTAATTAACTAAATAATAACGCATACAGATCCCCTTTTTCAATCCAACGATCCTATCTAACCACGATTGTCTGGTAGAGATCGCTCTTGAGCGATAAGACCGCCAAATCGTTACATGTCTTGTATTTATTTTATCTTGTTTGTTTTATTTTTAAATGTGCAATAAAAGTGTTGTCTCTATCTACCTCTCTATATAGAGGGTTGGCGTGCTGACATTCTTAGGTCTAAGTTAATGGTTAGTAGGTACGAGCCAATAGGGCCAAAAGGAAGATGGATTATTTGAATATTTTGGATTATCGACATAGCTCTGAGAATTAGCAACCTGAAGTGGCAGTGGGCCGGCCATATCTCGCGAAGAACCGACGTTCGCTGGTGCAAACGTGTTCTTGAGTGGAGACCACGACTCGGTAAACGTAGCGTAGGACGCCCTCCGGCCAGGTGGGATGACGACCTACGAAAGACTGCATGTAGATGCTGGATGCGGCAAGCTGAAGACAGGGCGCTATGGCGCTCATTTGGGGAGGCCTATGTCCAGCAGTGGACTAATATAGGCTGATGATGATGATGGCGCGGTGAGCGAAGGTTCGCCTGTGACGCAGGTAGTTACGGGTAGTCCGATTCCCGCTTCGGGACAAACGATCTGCAGATATTTGTTCCAAGTTATGGCGCTCATTTGGGGAGGCCTATGTCCAGCAGTGGACTAATATAGGCTGATGATGATGATGGCGCGGTGAGCGATGGTTCGCCTGTGACGCAGGTAGTTACGGGTAGTCCGATTCCCGCTTCGGGACAAACGATCTGCAGATATTTGTTCCAAGTTATGGCGCTCATTTGGGGAGGCCTATGTCCAGCAGTGGACTAATATAGGCTGATGATGATGATGGCGCGGTGAGCGATGGTTCGCCTGTGACGCAGGTAGTTACGGGTAGTCCGATTCCCGCTTCGGGACAAACGATCTGCAGATATTTGTTCCAAGTTTGACGACCGATGTGGCGCGGTGGGCGAAGGTCCGCCTGCGACGTAGGAGGAGGGTTCGATTCCCGCCTCGGAACAAATGTGTGCACGATCTGCAGATATTTGTTTCGGGTGTTCTGGTCGTTTTCTATGTATAATAAAAAATATCTATCTATGTAATGTATTGTATAATGTATATCAGTTATCTAGTACCCATAACACAAGCTCTGCTTACCATGGGGATAATGCTGTGTGAATTGTCCAGCATTATTTATTTTATTTTAAGTGTTCTGGTTGTTATATTAATGTTATTGTTTTCTATGTATAGTAAAAAATATTGTATTGTATTATGTACATTAGTTATCTAGAACCCATAACACAAGCTCTACTTAGCTTGCTGGGGCTAGATGCTGTGTGGATTGTCCAGCATTATTTAGTTTTTAAAAATACTTTCATAATTTTACTAATAATATAAATAAGTCTTCACTGTCCCATATTGTTTCAGGTGAGGTGTTCGCGGAGTGCCTCAGCGACTCGTCTATATTCGTGCAGAGCCCTAACTGTAACCAGCGTTACGGCTGGCATCCCGCTACCGTCTGCAAGATACCACCTGGTAAGATTCCATTTCACCACCATAAAGCATTTGGCAACCCTAAGGCTGTTTTATAGTCACGCTGCACGGAGGCGCCGCTGGGCAGCGCGCTGTTAACGTTTACTGAACGGCGCTGCACGAGCGCGCGACTTTGAAACGCAACTACTACCCCCATACATTTCCGTAAAAATAAAACCAGCCTAAATTTTATTTTTATTTATTTATTTATTATTATTTATTTTATTTATTATTTTTACAATCTTAGGAAAACGTACAGCTAGTTAAAGATTAGATACAAGAATATTTAACTTAAGGCCAATTAGAAGTTTCCACAAATAATTTGAAAAAAAACAGCAATTTAGAAGAATATTACAGAAAGTAGACGATTTATATTATTAAGTATTTTATAATAATAATATAATCAAATCATTTATTTCGGTTGTTCACCGTAATTTAAATTTAATTTTAAATTTTATGTCATTGATATTTAAATGTAATTTTTTGTATGAGTCCTGTGCTCGAAATAAACAATTTTTATTTTATTTAACTCAGTTTCAGTTTATTTATTTCCACCGTAGGTACACATGTTACACTTGATGTCGTTAAATATTATACATTTTATTATACATTTACAAAGGAAACACCATAGGGCATTGTGCAAAGAAAAGCAGACAGACGTGCCTACTTAAAAAATTACAATAAATTGATTTATAATAATTTGTCGCAATAAAACAGATAATAAATTAGTTAAAAAACAAAAAAATTTGATAAAATGTCAAAGTATGCTGCTGTATAAGGGCAACTGAGGATTGAGAAATGTCTGACATGAAATTTAGAAATTTCCTTTGTTCCACGTGATAATAAGATAAAATAGGTGGCGGCGCTAGTGTGCCTCGGGGTACCGCCTTAAGAGGCCTCCGGAGGGACGAATTCTTCATACAAACGTAATACCAAAATGATTTCCCATTCAAGCATATTTCCACTATAATATTGTATTATTCGTATTTGAATAGTATTTATCTAGGTTCCTAAATACATTTTTTTTTTTTTCAAAATACTTTAAATTAAATGAAAGCCATTTTGCACATTTTTATGCGAAAATGGACAAGTTTTCTTGCTATTTGTTTCGTACTAAAAACATAAATATCTTACGTTTTATTTATCAAGGAACATAGCTTATATTGTCTAGTTACAGAATAACAATACTTTGTGAAGAATACAAAAAGTTTCCAGTCATAATTTTTGGTATTACGAAACAAACCAAATTTTGAACGGCTAATATTGCTATCGCGCACGCATGAGGCGCGGCGCAAGGGTTAAACAGGGACAGCGATATTCGGAGCTATTTTTGCAAGCGAGGGTCGCCGGACCCTTAACGTGCGGTCGGATCGGTTCATTTAAGGATAAGCGGAAGTCAGAAAAGATCTTTCAATATAAGTTCAAGACATAACGATAAAAAATGTATTTCTTCCTACAGGATGCAACCTAAAAATCTTCAACAACCAGGAGTTCGCAGCTCTCCTGTCCACCTCCGTGTCGCAGGGCTTCGAGGCGGTGTTCCAGCTGACGCGCATGTGCACCATACGGATGAGCTTCGTCAAGGGCTGGGGCGCAGAGTACAGGTGAACCAGCTCACTACAGACAGATATAATATAGAGGGTGGTTTTTAAGAAGGGCGGTGATGGTCAAGTCCAACCACGAGAGTTTGAGAGTCGAGAAAGGAGTCATGCCCTCGATCCTAATGAAAAGAATAACTGCATATTTACACACTAAAAAGTCAAAGTCCAATTTATTCTTTAGGCTTACGAAATAAGCACTTAGACAAGACATACTAAAACAGTCTTGGAAGAGCCCTATGTTTGATGGCTAGTTTCTACCCGCACGTCAAATTTTTTTTAAAGAATAAAATAAGAACTTGCAGCTTTGGAAATTGCGAATTATAGCAATAATGTAATTCGTATATGAATACTAGCCAAGTCAGACCTTAGGCTTCTATATATTATCTTAAATTATAAAAAGAAATAATAGTTAAAGTTCAAGTTCATTTATTGGTAAAATAATTATTACACGTCAAATAGGTATCCTTATTATACTTAAGTATAATTTGGTTTGTATACATTATAATAGTTAATTATAACATCAAATAAAAATAATAATTCCATAAGACTATTAATTAAATTATAATACATTCTTTTGAATGTTTTTACATTCACTATAATCAATTCTATAATAAAACAAAATTCCATAATAATCATTGCAATAATAATTTAAGTTCAAGTTGTTATCAAATATTGTATGTTTTTATAAATAAATTTCAGGACTGACCATTGAACTTGGCATGGCACCCATTTCGATCTCAATTCTTTTCTCGTTGAATTTAACAACCAAGGCATACATTCATTTTTCATTTTTGGCATACCTAAAAGCTTGGCACACAGAACACTCCTGGGATCCTGTCTCGAGGAATCGCATAAGCTCTGGAGAAGCTCCTCGGGCATGGATCATTCAAAATCTCTGATTAAAGCCTTCGATAGTCGGTATACCAACCGAATCCTAGCGCTAAGCAGAGGTAACCTTCGCATCATGACAAGAGCCCTAACCGGACACTGTCGCCTTAACAAGCACATGTTCAAACTAGGGCTAAGCACAAACGCAGCATCCATCTGGGCAAGCATTTGCATAGCCCGGACGAGCTGAAAGACATCACCCCGAAGAAAATCCTACAGTTCCTGGCAGCTGCAAGGGTTAGTGGCGAACTATGAACGCCACGGCTTCGGGGCTGAAAATGTAAAAGTGGCGATCACAATAGGCCTATCATGGCCGCCGTGATATGAAAGCCACCCCAAATCGAATAAAAAAAAAGGCATACATTGAACTACTTGGCTCCCATTTCACATTAATGTTTTTGATAGGATTCGGATATTACAAAATCCATAGGCTGAGTTGGAAGGTCGTAAGAATCTCTTACGACGCAGTTGTGACCCGACTTCACATAAACAATTCGAATTATCCAGAGTGTGTAGGTATATTCAGTTTCACAACCCTTCTTCCCTTTTCACACTTCCAATCCAAATAGAACAGAATTATCTAATAACAATTATAATTCCTTTCAGGCGGCAAACCGTAACCTCAACGCCATGTTGGATCGAGCTACATCTGAACGGCCCACTGCAGTGGCTCGACCGAGTGCTAACTCAGATGGGCTCGCCACGCCTGCCCTGCAGCTCTATGTCCTAGATATAAGGTTGGTTTTACCATAACTCATCAGACACTATGTAGACTAGATCGAGCTACATCTGAACGGCCCACTGCAGTGGCTCGACCGAGTGCTAACTCAGATGGTCTCGCCACGCCTGCCCTGCAGCTCTATGTCCTAGATATGTATAAGGTTGGTTTTACCATAACTCATCAAACACTATGTAGACTAGATCGAGAGCTACATCTGAACGGCCCACTGCAGTGGCTCGACCGAGTGCTAACTCAGATGGGCTCGCCACGCCTGCCCTGCAGCTCTTTGTCCTAGGTATGTATAAGGTTGGTTTTACCATAACTCATCAGACACTATGTAGAGTAGATCGAGCTACATCTGAACAGTCCACTGCAGTGGCTAGACCGAGTGCTAACTCAGATGGGCTCGACACGCCTGCCCTGCAGCTCTATGCCCTAGATATAAGGTTGGTTTTACTATAACTCATCAGACACTATGTAGACTAGATCGAGAGCTACATCTGAACGGCCCACTGCAGTGGCTCAACCGAGTGCTAACTCAGATGGGCTCGCCACGCCTGCCCTGCAGCTCTATGTCCTAGATATGTATAAGGTTGGTTTTACCATAACTTATAAAACACTATGTAGACTAGATCGAGAGCTACATCTGAACGGCCCACTGCAGTGGCTCGACCGAGTGCTAACTCAGATGGGCTCGCCACGCCTGCCCTGCAGCTCTATGTCCTAGATATAAGGTTGGTTTTACCATAACTCACTCACCATTAAACCTATTGAGCGCTATTGAGTAGTTTTTAACATCTTTAGGGACCCTATTACTAAGACTCCGCTGTCCGTCTGTCACCAGGCTGTATCTCTTGAACCGTGGTAGTTAGACACCGCTATAACAGCAATTAACTCATGCTGAGATAGAGTCCGTTTTGTGACTCGAATACAAAAATCTGTTTTGTCCTTTATTTTTTTAATCATGTTTGTTTTGTGTTTTTGTGTATTGAGTTACAAATAATTCTATTCTATTCTTAAATACTAAAAAACGGAATAAACTAAATATTTAAGAGAGCTCCCATACAACAAACGTGATTTTTTTTCTCGATATTTATAACGGCAAGAGGGGGATGCTTGAAATATTCACAGAATATTAAGTTATATATACACTTTAAAAATAAATAATTAAATTAAAATAAAACGAGTATTTAAGTGGGGCTCCCATACTACACACATGATTTTTTTTTGCCGTTTTTATAGATAATGTTACGGAACCCTTTTCGATTCCGACTCGCATTTGACCGGTTTTTTTATGATATCTATGTACACAATATCGACAGTAAATAATATATATTTTCTTAATCTTTTTCAGATCCTCTGGAAAACCCCCAAGCATACTCACTGCTTATGGTAGATGTATAGCTCAAAATATTACCTCTACACGATTCTAGAATACGCCAAACTTAAATGCTTCCTTACGAAGTCCTGGTAAGTTTCATTACCTTAATTTTTATATTAATATAAAAATATAGTAAAACTAATACTCGACTACTAAGTTAAAAGCTGGTGGTGAAATAAAGCACGAGTTTGGTTAATTTGTAAACTTTATGAATATATCGTTTTCAAACAAATGCGACGTTGCATGACCGTGCTGGTTGCGGTGTTGCCAGATAGAGCAGCTTCATTCAAATTGTTTTTAAGCGTTCGCAACTTTTGGACACGTAATACGCATTTAAGTATGGCAACTATTTTAATATGTACACGAATTAGAGTCCTATTGTACGTGTGGGAAGTGTTATTTTTCTAGAATTGTCCAAAATCAAATACCTCAATTAGGTCTTTAATATTAAAAGTAAAATATTCGTGTTTTAGACAGCTTTTACACAGTCAAAAGAATAGAATAAGAATAGAACGGCATTTATTTCGACACATAAGTACATAAAAACATAGTAAATACATAGCTATCTATGTATGTGTGTATATAGCTTAAAAATCGATTATTTAGCTATATTTACACTAATGGTGGGCGTCTGATTGACGCTCAGCGCTTCTTCTCAGCCAAAACCTTGGGAAAGTCCCACAATCATCTGTGAAGTTATTATGTCTTTGAATCCATCTAGTCAATGGTCATACTAACTCTTTAGTACTTCTCAATAACAGTAAATAATATTAATGACTGGATTCCCGGAATCGCTGGAAATCCCATGAGTCTTGTTATTTACCTTGAAGACTATCAAATATGAAATCAAATTATACGTACAATAATATTTTATTATATATACAATTTCTCCACGGATTCCTTGTTGCACTTACGTAAAATCTACTAATTAGCCAACTTAAGCAAAAAATTAACTTTTTAAAACTGAACGCAGTTTTGACGACCGATGTGGCGCGGTGGTAGGTCCGCGACCGAGCGAGGGCGAGGTTTGCGGGTTCGATTCTCGCCTCAGAACAATTGTGTGTACGATCTGCAGATATTTGTTCTGGTTGTTTTCTATGTATAATAAAAATATCTATCTATGTAATGTATTGTATATTATGCGTCCAGCATTATTTATATAAAAAAAGTTTTACCCCATTAGACGTCAGAACCTCTGATTTTTGGCTGCTCTATACAAATCTATAGATTTGACGTTAAATCTACTAATTCTTAAGTATATTTTGACTGTGTGAACGCGGTTTTATCCCATTGGGAACCTCTTGATTAGCGAGAGCGTAAAATTTATAACACTTCACACTTTTGTATGTAACTTGTTAGGTACTGGTTCCATTAGTTATCCTGGTCACCATTTTATCATAGGACAACTACATTAGGTACACGAGAATTTGTCCTTAAGTTGAAACCAAGGAAGGTTTCGACTTAAGGACAAATTCTCGTGTAGGCGGATCGATTTTTTGCTATTTTCTGGTTGTAATATACATAATATTAGCAAGTAGAACATGTAGAACATGGTTTGTAGCAAATGGTTTGCAATGGTCGCATAACTACGTTTTTGCTTGCTATATTACTTGTAGAACGCAGCAAATACAAAAAAATAATTGACCTTTAAAGGCGAACGTCGTCAGGCCAGCATCGGACGCTCCGCATTATACGGATTTTAGTATTCTTCGAATGCTTTGCCATATAAGTGCGTTCACTGATCCGCACCACACGGTTCGGACGCATAGGACGGTCGGCCATACCCGGGCGATTCGTTTAGCGCGGATGACGTCATTATTCGTTTACAAATAGCCGGCAATCCACTTACTGTCGGCATAACGCTCAAGAAATTCGTCTGATGCGATCACTGCGGACCGTCCGATGCCGGCCTAAGGACGATGGCCTTAAATATACGTGTATGCGTATATCTAATGTAGTTCCCCCTTTGTCATTTAGAGTTAATGTCTTGATATAGTATGAACTAGTCGCAAAAGTTCACTTTACAAAAATATAAGCAATAGAAATGAGATTTTACGATATTTTGTATACTGTTAAAGGTTATAGTCTAAAAACGTTTGCAGCCGGTGTTGTACCTTATTTAGTACAGTATGTAGTACATCATGCACCTTATTTAGTTCAGTCTGTACCTAATTTAGTTCAGTCTGTACCTAATTTACTTCAGTCTGTACCTAATTTAGTTCAGTCTGTACCTAATTTACTTCAGTCTGTACCTAATTTAGTTCAGTCTGTACCGAATTTACTTCAGTCTGTACCTAATTTAGTTCAGTCTGTACCGAATTTAGTTCAGTCTGTACCTAATTTAGTTCAGCCTGTACCTAATTTACTTCAGTCTACCTAATTTAGTTCAGTCTGTACCTAATTTAGTTCAGTCTGTACCTAATTTACTTCAGTCTGTACCTAATTTAGTTCAGTCTGTACCTAATTTACTTCAGTCTGTACCTAATTTAGTTCAGTCTGTACCGAATTTAGTTCAGTCTGTACCTAATTTAGTTCAGCCTGTACCTAATTTACTTCAGTCTACCTAATTTAGTTCAGTCTGTACCTAATTTAGTTCAGTCTGTACCTAATTTAGTTCAGTCTGTACCGAATTTAGTTCAGTCTGTACCTAATTTAGTTCAGCCTGTACCTAATTTACTTCAGTCTACCTAATTTAGTTCAGTCTGTACCTAATTTAGTTCAGTCTGTACCTAATTTACTTCAGTCTGTACCTAATTTACTTCAGTCTGTACCTAATTTAGTTCAGTCTGTACCGAATTTAGTTCAGTCTGTACCTAATTTAGTTCAGCCTGTACCTAATTTACTTCAGTCTACCTAATTTAGTTCAGTCTGTACCTAATTTAGTTCAGTCTGTACCTAATTTAGTTCAGTAAGTACCTTATTTGGTACTTTGGTTGGTTTATTTGTACGTTATAATTAAGTACAGTGATCAAATGCGTTGTTTTTTTTTATTTTTAATCATCATTTTGCCATAGATATGCATTTATTTTTACAACTTTACTGTAATCTGTACCGTACAATACGCGTCTAATAAGTTTGCGGCTGTCCTTGCTGTGAAAATTGTTGGATCAAGGAAGATATGAAGTTATCCATAGACACATAATAACTTTCTAATCGATTAATCGATGAAAATTTTAAGCAACTAGCTGTCGTTTTCGGCTAGCTTCACATCGGTCAAGTTAAATTGTCCATGCTCTACCGACGTTACTTATAAATCTCTCGACAAGCAATGACAGAGTTAGTAAGGAAAAATGCTTTTTCTCTTTCTAACTTACATGACTGTTAGGACCATATTATGGAACTATGCTCAGTCATCGTTGTATGCTTGAGAGAATGAAAATGAAAAGTATTTATTTCTTTAAGCTAACAAATAAGCAATTAATTTCACTTAAATTTTTTGTCCACCAGTGGAAGAAGTGAGAAGAAACCACTAGTATGTTCATGACTTATGTGTCTAGTACATTTGATTTGCTTATCTGTAAGTTGTTAGATTTTGAGTTGGAGCAAAACTCGTTCCAAGCTTTTTTATCTTCTAGATAATCTGATATTTTGTAATAAGCCTTTTTACAAAGAATATGATTCACAATTTTTTTAAATTTATTTATTGATAATTTTTGCAACTCACTTGGAGTTTTGTTGTAGAAGCGTATACATTGCCCTTTAAAATATATTTAGATATTTTAGAAATAATGTTTCACAATCTTTTAAAATTTATTTATTGATAATTTTTGCAACTTGAGTTTTGAGTAACTCTTTAGCCATAGAAAATCGTTACTCAAGCATAAATCGATGATTGAGCAAGCTTTTGTAATATGCGCCTTAGCTATTGCTTGAAGTTCAGATAGGTTTATAAGTAAAGGGGTGGTCTGAGGTGATGAACTTTGTATCGGCTCGTCAAAAAAGTGTCCCATTTTATTAAAGTGTGGACATGTATAGCAAGTAGAAAAGAATCACATATAAAATCACATTTCGCCTGTATTATTCAAATAAGAAAAACATTATTATTCGAGTGTATTGTGTATCATAAGAGAAATGCCTGCTAATAGTTTTCTACAGCTGTATCATAGATGGCGTTGTTGTAAGTTTTGGGATTGTTGGGATTTTTCAACTATTTTCATCTATTTATATTTATTCTAATATGGTAGCTTTTAAATTTTTCATAATTATCGAAGTAAATAGGAAATTAAATAGTACACTGCGCTTTTATTCTGAACAGTAAATGTATCTATACTTATCGTCACGCTCGGGTTGGTTACGCTGAATCTGGTATACTCCGTTGTTGAAGTTTGTTTATTTATTTATACATTTCGCACGAAAAACATAACACAACACTTATTCTAGAAAATTTAAACAAAGGCGAACTTAACCCTAAAAAAGAGTTCTCTTCCAGCGAACCTTAATGGGAGAGAGAGACAAAGAGAAGAGAGAAGTGGGTACATGTGCATAAATGAAATAAGAAATAGACAAAAGATTCAATTTTTACTTAATTATTATACTAATATATACTATATAACAATGTTATTATAACAATGTTTGTGGTTTTCATTAATGGATGTCTTTGTTGACATAAAATATCTTGGATTCTAGATCGGAGTATAGTAGTAATTGTATGGGTAGATATCCGGATACCTCTCAATTTTAAACCTAGTTGGGATCTATAATTACTACATAGAGTTATCAAAAAACGCCTCTAAGTTATATTGAAAATACATTAATTTGACACCATACATAACATATAAAGCGACACATTACATAATAAGAAAATATTACAAGAAAATAGATAACACAGAGAACTAAAGTTATCGACATAGCTCTGAGAATGAGCAAGTTGAAGTGGAGGTGGGCCGGACATATCTCGCGAAGAACTGACGGCCGCTGGGGCAAACGTGTTCTTGAGTGGAGACCACGACTCTGTAAACGTAGACGAGCTGCGGAAGACTGCAGGTAGATGCTAGATTCGGGGGGGGGGCCTGATGATGATGAGATAAAACATACAGATAAGAACAAAAATATTGCTATGAATAATAATAAATATAGCGTACAATATTGCTATCAGGACATAGGATAAATATAAATAGATGACAGTAAACCGTTTAAAAATCTTTATAAATAAGGCCCGTTGAGTTTAATTTTGTATTGAAGAAAGTTAATAATATTTTAATAAACATTATAAGCGAAAAGAGGTTATCCAGGTTAAGGGTTATTGGTACGGATGGGTCAGTGTACACCGCGACGCGACGCGACGCGGTGCACATTTTGATTCAATATATAACCTTATTCAAATTAAACTTTTGAAACTATCATGGTTATTGAAACTTAAGTCATTTAAAACGGGATATTTACCATGACTTGATTTTTGAGTTATCCAATATTTCGGCACAGTTTCATGCGCCATGATCACGGAATGATGATATTTGAGTTATTCCGTGGTCATGGCGCATGTAACTGTGCCGAAATATTGGATAATTAAAATTGACTTTAGTGTTAATAACCATGATAGTTTCAAAAGTTTTGAAGTTATATTTTGAATCAAAGTACACGCAGCGTCGCGTCGCGTCGCGTCTGAGCTGACCCTGAATGTACAGTTGACTGCATTTGTAAGTTCTTTGTACCTTGTCATACTAAAAGTGCTTATTGGCAGAAAGAACTCTCGTCGACTAAATCAAGTTTAAAGCGACAAGGTATTATGTGTTATATCTGCAGTTACCTGTACCTAGTTAAATGTATTGGAGTATGAAAGTTGACGGCATTTTTATATTTGTTTGTATTATTTATTACTTAGAATTGCTTGTAATTATAATTAGACCCACGCCCTTTCTGAGGGCGAACGTATCGCTGATAGTCGTCATTAAAGGTTTTGATACGTCGCGGAACGTTCGCCCTTTAGGGTCGGTACATGTCTGACGGAAAATGCGTCGCGTATTATCGGTTGCATTACGCCAGAACAGACAAATATATAATAAAACGTTCAACCTTTCACAATCAACCGATGATGCTGTTAGTGCGTCGAGCGTACAGCGTCTGTTACGTTTCCATCAACGCATAGTCGGTCGAGGTAACGTGTCGCGAATCGCGATATGTGTATTTTGTATGATGCATTCAGACTAGGCGTAACATCAGCGGAGATCGTTTATGTACAGGCCGTTCGAACTGACTAGACGCGTAATGTGGTAGGTCTATTTTGACCGTATAGACGCGACCGATGATACGCTCGACGCGTTTTCCGTCAGATATGCTACCCATAGCCTGCCTATCCATTGATAAAGAGGGAGCGGTGAAATTATGCAATATTAACCAATGGAATTGCATCAAAATATCGCTCTGTTTCAATTGACCAATGGAATTGCATAAAAATATCGCTCTGTTTCAATTGACCAATGGAATTGCATAAAAATATCGCTCTGTTTCAATTGACCAATGGAATTGCATAAAAATATCGCTCTGTTTCAATTGACCAATGGAATTGCATAAAAATATCGCTCTGTTTCAATTGACCAATGGAATTGCATAAAAATATCGCTCTGTTTCAATTGACCAATGGAATTGCTTAAAATCTCTGCATCGATGGAAAGGTAGCCATAAGGCGACCCTAAGACTTGCTTTTTACATTAGCACTGTTATTCTAGAAATATGAATATGAAGACAGTTGCTTTTGTTGATAATTTGTTATTGCATAATTTTCAACAGCTGGTTATCAAAATAACTGATGTGTTATATCATTTACAAATTATACCGTCGAAAAGTATTTTGTATAACAAATATTGTTTATTATTCTAATTGTTAAGTTACCCGTTGTCTTTACCAAAAAGGTTTAAATCAACCGTTCTTCTCGTGTTTATTTTTATTTTAATTATATCTTTATATTTGATGTTGTTTTAAACATTAATTTGAGTTTGACTTTTACTATTTTATTATTAAGCGAGTCAATTATTATTTGCCGTTGACTTTAAGGATGTGTTACAATGAAATCGTATTTACTACTTTTCTAAGCTTATTTCTGCCTTAAAGCAGCATTGTTCAGTAAAATGAGGCATTTTATTTTTGTGAAAAAAATGTTATTGAAAAGAGAGGCGCTTAAGGCTTCTCCAAATAGAACGCCTACGTACATACGGAACGCAGAAAATATTAATAATTGCTAAAGATTTGAATTTCGCGCGTATCTGTGATTTAAATTTTCCGCTCTCTCTTTCTCACAACAGAGCTTAAACAGAGCTTTTTAGAAACCCGGCTCATTCCATTCACAGTACATATTACCACACCCTGCTTGGGTACCATTGTGTTTCTTATACATTACCTAGATACTAAGACCTATAAATGAACACAATGATGTAATAAAATAAATATGAATATGATTTAATCAATAAATAACATAATTTATTCAAAATATCTTAGGAAAAACCCATTCTATAAGTACCTATGCAGGTTATATGAAAGAAAAGTAGTAAATACTGTTTTTTTGTGAAATAATATCATGGTATGGTGCTAAATGTCGGTATCGGTATGGAAGTTGAATATTTAAGAAGGGAACGAATTGTTACAGGTAGTGCTAAGAGTCGTGTAGATAAACAATGGGATTGAAATGTCATGCTGCGTGGCTAGACATGGCCAGTTCAGTAGTTTGCATGAAATCGTATGAGATAGAACTCCAATAAAGCCGCTTAGTTCTGCACATCAAACACAGAAAAAATCAGTAAAGAACAAGCAAACAAAGATGCAGACGCGCAATGGGCGGTCTTATCGCTAAGAGCGATTTCTTCCAGGCAACCTTTGGATGGACACGTAGCTATAGTATAGGTATAGACGGTGGCGTATTATAGACTAATGTAAATATAAATTATATACAATACAAAACATGTACAAATACATAAATACTTGTTTATACATACGCTAATGGAAATAAATACTGATTATACTCTTAAGCGTAATGCGTTAGTAGAACTAAGCGGCTTTTTTTGTGAGGCTATCAAATTTTACGCACAGTGCGTTGCACCTATATAAGTATTTTTTCAAAAATATCGCGACACAGAATACGATATTGTACACTACACAGAATACGATATTGTACAACTTCGTTTACTCGTGTTTTTGTTGAGAGGAACGGGGGCAAAAATTGAATTTGTTGCGCGACATGGTGCCCTCTTAAGCGGGGCAGCATGACATTTCAATCACTGTTATTATCTACAGGAGTTATACTGTTTTTTCTTTTTGTCAAAGTCCGCATTCGTAAGTGGTTGGTGGATTATAATCATATTTTGATTCTGTATAGTCAAACAGATCAGAGGAGCAACTTGCGATTAATGTAGCTTCATGGTTATCTTTTAAGGAAACGAATGGTGTATTATTAATTGTGTTATAATAATCAGAACATGGAGTTCTTGACGATAATATCGAGACATGATGATGATTCTTTGATTAATGGCAACTGTATCTGGTTGGACGCTTTTCTGCCAGTGTCAAGTAATGGAAAATAATTGTAAATTATCAAATTATGAAGATTGTTTGATATTTTCATGAGCCTAGTTCGTTATCTAGCATGGTGTACCACGTGCAGGTTAGGTTGGCTTGAGAGAGGAGATATTAGAGTCCGTACACCATAGATAGAAACGTCTCGTTTTCCATAGGTTTTGGTACAGCAGCGCCTCTGTCGTTCGGACAGCGAACTAAGCAAATCCCATACAAATATGAGACGTCACAAATGATAATGTTTCGATACTATGGTCAAATTGACTCGATTTTCAGTTCCTCCATTTGCTTTTAGAAGCTTTACGAAGTGCCACTTTTTGGTTTTCTGTTCTACACAAAATAAAATATCTAGTGTTAAAAATCATGATAGTTTCGAAGCGTTTATATTTAATTTTTGCAATTTTTTTTTAAATATAAGGTATAAAAATATGCGTTTTTATTTTAGTAATTCTGTTATATTGACAAATCATTTTAGAGGACACGACTTTACGAAATGTTATAGTTATAATAAAATTAATTTTAAGAAATGTTTGATTATACTGGCGTTTGAATGTTGAGTTTTTTACGTTTCGTTCTCAAAGGGATCTTGAGATTTCTGTTGACTGAACTTAAAAAACTCGACGTTTATAAACACTGCTTTAAAACTAAGTTTACATATAATTAAATAAGTTTTTTAAATGTATTTTTATGTAGGTTTTATAAGATTTTTCTTGTCTTGGCTTCCATTAGGGATATTCTGTAACTGGTGATTTTATTTAAAGTTAACAACAAAAAGAATGCAAACTATACAGTCACAGCTTAAAGCAATCGATGACTGCTTCATGTAGCCCGTGTATCAATCTATAAAAGATGCGATTTCTTACAGCATTATTACACTGGCGATTTAAAACGAATGCGATTGCGTAGCGACCACGCGACGACGACGACGCTGCTCTATAAGCGCTTTCGTCGTCGCCAGTGAGTGGTCAAAATCTACAGCATCCTGAAATTCATAGCTGATAAATATAACTACGACACCACTGGATGAAATTTCTTGTACGCTAGATTGACTTATTTTGGTTATATTTTCTTCGCTGTAATTGTATTTTTTTGGTAATTTTGTGCTTTCTTGACCTTTGTTGAAAGAACTTGAATTGAATTTGCTACGTCGTAGTCGCGGCGTGATCGCTGCGCATTCGCATCGCTTTGAAATCGCTGGCAAATCGCCTGTGCGATAAGGCTGTTAAAATTTACCTCCACGGCCGAGAAACAACATTTTATGTGAAAAATCACTAGTTATAGGATATTTCCGCTTTCTGTTCGCGATCTCACTTAGTCAACGTGAGTAGTTATGTTTATAAATATATAAAAACTACAATAAAATTGCGTGGTTTGTATATAATGGTTTGTTTTATTGGTTATACCCCGTCCACGCATTTATTATTAATATTTGGTATAGGTATGCACGACTTGAAATGCTTCTTCTTTGTATACCTAATTCGTAGTAAGACTATATTGCGTTTGTCCAAACGTCATTTTTAATAAGAATTGAGATTAATTTGCCTTTACTCTTGTTATCTTTAGACCGCGTTCTCAATCAGTCATCTAAAGGCCCGTATTCATTGTAAACATTTGTTTATAAACATAGTTGCATAAACATGTTGCTGAGTTGCTGTCAGCATGAACTTGTGTTGCGGAGTTGCGCCCGGCGAGCGAAAACATCAGTTTATCAACAAATGTTGACATGTGTGGACGTGTTTATAAACAGTTTTTAGAAAGATGCATTATAATTACGCAGAACACAACAACACTACTTCTCGGGCAACACTTTGACGCAGACTTGTGGACGGGAAGTATGGCTGTAAATATTGTTGCCAGAAACTTTGATGTTGAAAAACAATTGTGTTGAGCAACTGTTGCGCAACAAATGTTTACAATGCTTAAAAATACGGAGCTTTAATCTTTCCTTAAAACATAGAATGAAGTATTTCACAGACAGTTTCTTTTGACAGATACGAGGTGTGAATCTGTCGACTCGAAAAATATAGGGACGAAAGTTTAGACTTTTGTCGCGCCAACATAGTACCTAATAAAGATTCAAGCTTATTTTTCCATTGTAAAGTATTGAAAAAAGTAACAATTTACTTTACAGCTGTTGTAGGTTAATTGTATTCTTTTGTTTCATCTTAATGCGCCCTTTCGCACACATGTCAGGTGAGATATAATAACTACATTTGGAACAGCCTATCGACGAGTTCGCTCGCGCCGTTTACTTATTTTAGGCAGTTACCGCCGCCGCCGCCGGCGAGAGAACTACTAACTATGGGCTATTTTGTCGCTCAAGAAACGTACAGTTAGATATACATTGCGTGTAAACAAAAGAGATGCCTATACAAATAGTTGGTCGCTGACTGTTCACACTGCCGGCGAGAACTGCCGACAAGAGCCAGGAAAATAACACTCGCTCAGCGATCAGAAAACTCACGCCGAGCGGTCATTTCTCTAAAATGCGGACTGTCGTTTGACCCGGCCGCCGCGAGCGAGTGATCCGAGCTACACAACAATCGGAACTACGTACTCGCTTCACGCCGACTCGTTTCTACATTCTAGCTCGCTACTCGTTCATCGTTCTCGGTGAGACAACTGCCTATCCATGTAGGTTCTTCATAGGTATCGTAGAAATATTGATATGTGCCTAAAGTGCAATCATAGCAAAGGTACTTTGCTATGATTGCACTTTAGGCACCTACAGCTCTCGAATGGGGCTAATAAAACAAATTTCAGTTTTATAACTTTTTTGTATTATAAGAGTAAAAAATAAAAACTCAAAACACCGACACCAAATCTGACAAACAAATTTTAACACCACAATATATTTTCAAACGAACTACCTGAGTGAGGTTCGTAGTATTTCCGACTTTTTAGTTCAAGGGGTTTTTAAGGGTTGAGCCATCATCATGGCGACTTTGTGACGAAAGTCGACTGTATAGAGGCCATTGACAAAATTTGCAGAAAGTCGCGCAAGACAACGGCTCGCGGCACAGTTTACACTACCACGCAATTCACAACACGCCGTATTAGGTTTGACTTTTGCCTGATGATCTCTGGAGTTAATTGCAGTGCCGGGCTCCTGTTCAATTTGTAACCCAATTTAAGAGTTATTAGGGTACCCGGTAGATACTGTATATTCTACAACATGAACGCAATAACTTTTCGATTTTTTTTTTAAAGTAGACCCTCCTGAATCTTAGTACCTATGTTTCGTGCCAAAATGACGGAAAATACAGGCGAAAATGGCGATACTAGTTAGATTCATTTAATACGGTTCTATTTTCTCCGCAACAGCACGGCTTGAGATCTTGAACTGTGAAGTGTCAATAGGAGGTTTTAGCCATACAATGTGACGACTAAAAAATTACTTAAAATAATGTTTGTTGGATATAATTGATTGAGCAAAAGCCGTTCATGACCTGATTAGATTCTCTATCTTAATAGGTATGGTTATGTTAATATGGATGGTTCAAATAAATATTAGGTAAATGCTACGTTTAAAGATTGGATCGAGTTCTATAATAACAAAATTTTAACATTGCGCGACGTGTCGTGTTGTAAGCTGTCGAGAAAGTGTGTTTTTCACTTCTACACATGAATAACTTTAGTCCCCGGTTCCCATTTATAAGGATGCACCATTTTGATCAGCGAATCCGTGAAGGACGACCGAGTCGGACCGCTGTAGACTATGTTAGTCGACGGATCGCAGTTCAGGCTTTCTTCGGATTTCGCTTGCGTGATCGTCTCGTTCGATTGCGTTTGCGTGACGCTTGCGGTTTCGGAGTAGGGCGCTTCGACCTGAGGATAAAGTTTTTAGTTATTTCTAGATATTTTGCCAAATGTTGAACCAGGGCCGGATTTACGGGAGGGCAAACGGGGCGACCGCCCCGGGCCTCCACAAAAATGGGACCCTCACAAAAAAGCATCGTTTTTTTAAATAAATTATTGTGAAACCAAGTATCGATTCTTATTCTTCTTATTTATATACATGTATCGATTATTTATTTATTGGAAATTGACCATCGTAATTGGAAAATAATTTGGGGCCAGGGGGCCTCCTCTCCTTTGTTGTCCCGAAGCCTCCACACCTCTAAATCCGGCACTGTGTTGAACCATAGACTAATTTGTTTTGTTTGTCTATGGTTGAACATTGGTACTTTGTAGGTTTGGTAGGTAGTTATAAAATTGAGGTTTTACACAATTTTTTTCGTTTAAATCAAATAACCGTAACTTACTCTAGAATGCCGGAGGGCGTCCTAAACTAACTACGTTGAACCATAGAATAATTTGTTTCGTTTGTCTATGTTTGAACGTTGGTTCTTTAGTAGGTAGTTATATAATGAGGTTTCACATAGTTTTTTTCGTGTAAAAACAAATAACCGTAATTACTCTAGAATGATCCATCCCAAGGACATTAATTGTCCCATCTTCAGACACCAGGTTCCTATGCTTAACTCCAACGTCCTGCTCAGCCGAGGTCTCGTACCGTCTGTACCCCTCGCAGTAGGACGGGGTACGAACGATACCCATGCAAGAGTGGTACTTCGCGAACTTTTCGTGGTTTCTGTGCTCTAAGTCGATGTGGAGCGAAAGCTGTTTTCTGAAATAAATAATGATTTGTAAAAACTTGATGTTCATATTGCTGGCTGTCCGTATGTATAGTATCTACCTGAAGTTAAATGTTTCGCCGCAGTAGTGGCAGGCGACAGGCGAGCCGTAGCGATGCGGGCGAGCCTCGTACGAACACGCGGACAACTCGCATTTAGACTTGATGTTCATACAACTGGCTGTCCGTTTTGAATCTGTCGAATAATAGTTTTATCTCAGAAGATATCAGGATGAAATGCATAATGATTCATTTCTAAAACGATGACGTAAAAAACGTGAACATACTTTTAGCCCATGGGTTATTTAATTATAGAAAAATGAGTATCTATACCTACCTATATCGTTTCAAAATAAACTTATTACAACTTTAGATTGTTTGTCTCTTACGATTTAAAAATTCGAAAGTTGTAATGTACCTATTTGATGGTACCTCAATTAATTTATTAACGACTGAAATACAGGTACGCTTAAAAGCAGAAAAAGCTAATTGAATTGAATTTATCGTAGGCAGTTTACATACCTGATGTAGACTCACAATCCGTCTCCCCATTACCAAAGAGGTTGGTTTCCGAACAACGATCCTTTTTGTTCCTAGCCGCATCCTCTATGGTCAACCGGTCGAAAAAGGATACGATCTTTTTTATCTTCTCATCGTTCGAGATATCCGGCTCGGTTTGGGTGTTGCAACTGCTTGCATGGTTTCTAGATGTGCTAGGGCTTAGGTTCAGCTTGTTTAGGCCGATGTGTTCGTTTTCGTGCATGCATTTGTCGATCTCCGTTTCGAAACCTTCGTGGCAATAGTGGCAGCTGAATTTCTTGTCTTTGAAGTGGCAGAGGTTTAGGTGGTCGTTGTAATTTATAATTCCTGAAAGAAAAAGGAGGTGCTATGCTGAAATAGAAAATTGCAGGTACCTACCAATTTCCCAAAACTTAAAACAAACCAGTGGGTATGAAGGAAGTCCCATAGTTTTTCGACTTTATTTATAACATTATTAAATACTAGCTGCGCCCCGCAGTTTCGCCCGCGTGGAAATTTTTGCGCTATTATCAATATCTTTATTTTTTAATATAAGAACCTTCTAGGAAGTATTAGAAATCATTTAAAAAAGATGATTGAACTCGGTTGATGATTTATTACCTTCGACTATGAAGGTGGCCTACCTATTACCGGTATACCTAAGTATCTAGTTAAGATAATTTGCTAACTTCATTGTCTAAGATGGAATGAGGAGATGGCAATACTTTGAGGGCTGATATTTTTTATTTTTAATGCTGGACAATCCACACAGCATAACACAAGCTCTGCTTACCATGGGGCTAGACCCTATGGTAAGCAGAGCTTGTGTTATGGGTACTAGATGACTGATATATCTACTTAATACAATAGATAACATAGATAGGTAGATATTTTTTATTATACATAGATAACGACCAGAACACCCTTTTTTTTCGAATGGCCATAAATGCTGTTGATCTCAGATGGCCATGACAGCGTTACCGGACTCTTGACCAGAACACCCGGAACTATCTGCAGATCGTTCACAAAATTGTCCCGAGGCGGGAATCGAACCCGCAACCTCCTGCATCGCAGGCAGTCCATCGCCTATCGCGCTACAGAGGTCATTGTCGTCATCTCACCGTAAGACACCATCTTGCAGCCCGTGATAGGACAATGTCGAGGAGTCGTATCCATCAAGCAGTTCCGCTGGACTGACTGCACGAACGAGAGTATCGCTGGTCTCTGCAGGTTGAGGTCCCCTTCAGATCGGATCTTCTTGGCTCTGCGGATTCTGTAAACAACATAATACAAATTCATTTAATAACACCAAGTTATACGTATTGTATTGTATTGTATTTATTTATTCCATAAAGATACATTAGTACACTTGGAAATGTCAAATTTTATAAATATTTTATGTTACAGAGTAAAACGTACGATGTAAGTTAAAATCAGTAAAATTGGTACAGGCAGAGTACATACAATGATTAGGTCGACTTAAGTAGGTAGTAATCTTTATAAATAACTACGCCACTGTCAGCTTTAATACGTACCGATCCTATCCATCCAAAGGTTGCCAGGAAGAGATCGCTTGTAGCGATAAGGCCGCCGATTGTGCCACTAGATTTAGTTAGTATTAAGATCCTTTATTATTTTTATTATTTTTTTGTATTGATGGTGCAATAAAGTTATTTTGTATTGTATTGTAATATGAACTATACTAACAGGAAGGTACATACCTACACATTTTATACATTCAAAATAAATTGAATTAAGTAATTAATTTATTGATTAGATTATGTAATATTATTGTTCACAAATGGGCAGTTCGTACAACTCGTAAATAGAGTAAAACGAGTTTTCTAAATCGTTTTCGTAAAACTAATAGAGTAAAACCAGCAGCAAAGATGTGTAGGTAAACTGATTTCTAAATACAGGTAAACGGTAGGTAAACTGATTTCTAAATACAGGTAAACGGTAGGTAAACTGATTTCTAAATACAGGTAAACAGTAGGTAAACTGATTTCTAAATACAGGTAAACGGTAGGTAAACTGATTTCTAAATACAGGTAAACGGTAGGTAAACTGATTTCTAACCTAGATATTTTTTGTAAACAAAGGCGTTCATCAACCTATATAAGTCCACTGCTGGAAATATGCTCCTTTTGTTTTTTGTCTGTTAAGAAAATTTAATGTATAGGTACACATAACCTAAGGAATATTGGTGTGAAATCTTTAGCTGCATCATTTATGACAAATTATTGTATTTATCCAAGATTTTTTTAGCACATTTTTGTTTTGTTTTTCTGTAATGAATTATCTAATTTTAATATTAAATAATAAAAAGGTAACATCTTTATTTACAACATAATATTTATAATAATTTGTTAAATTATGTATAATACATGTTATGTAGTAGTTAAAGGTATACCTAGTTTGACCGAAACCGCTGTACCGAGGCGAGGAAAAAAGAGCAAGAGTACGCGTTGGCGGCAGACTGATGGATCGGAGCGGCCGGTACTTCCCCCCCGTCTTGCCGCTCGCATACCTCAGGCGCGGTACAGCGGTTTCGGTCAAACTATACCTACTCTATTGCATTGGGTGTGCCCGTTAGGATATATATACATGTTTTTTTTCCCTTAAGTGTTACTACGGCCATGATAGGCGAAAAAAAGTCAATAAAAATAAAATAATCAATCAAAATAAATAAATAAATCATCAAAAAACATACTTTCTGTATCTCAAGCCCCGTCGTCTATGCCGTATGCTGTCGCTCGCCGCATATCCATCAGTCGGCAGCATAAACGTCGAGTCCCTTCTCAACCCGAATAATCTCTGCACAAAGATCTGAAATCGTGTCGGCTTCCGGTTCAAATAATACGGCGACTGGTGCTGATGCTTCGGCATAAAGTTCAATATCGGACACTCCTGAACACTCATGCTTTCCTTCGAATCGTTGGACTCGTATTTATCAAACTTGCAAGGGATTCGGTTTTTGTCAGTATCGCCTACAATACCCGAATCGCTGCCGACACGTTGCGTCGTCGTCGTCGAGCAGGATTTGTTAGACTTTGAGAGTAGTGACACATCTGTTTCTGATTCTTTGCTGTAGTCGTACATAACGCTGACTGATTTGACGATGTCTCCACCGGAGAATTCCGAGGTGCCTGCGCAAGCGTCGGTTTTTGTTCTGTGCGATCGCTTCCGCCTGCGTTTTGTTCTAGTGTCGTCGACATGCTCATCCACCGGTTCCACAGATCCTGTGGATAGATAGAAAATACCTTTTTCATTTAATACGAGATATTTACCATGATTTGATTTTTGAGTTATCTAATATTTCGGCACAGTTTCATGCGCCATGGTCACGGAATAACTGTAGGCAGTGCGAGTTAGTTTTTATGGGCAGACATACCGATCTACCCTCATTTTTTGTCTTTTGCTACGAACGTTACCACTGGTAACGTTCGTAACGTTACCACTACCACCACCGGTTTCATTATTATCGAACGCAACTCGATCACGACACTCAATACTGACGGTATCAGAACGCGACGCGGTTGGTACATCACTTCCTCGGTTTTTGCACATACTCACTATTTAATATTGGATAACTCAAAAATCAAATCATGGGAAATATCCCGTTTTAAATGACTTTGGTATTAATAACCATGATAGTTTCAAAAGTTTTATTTTTTTTATTTAATATTAGGTATAAGATACCACCTACCCTAAGTTGCTTAGACATCATTGTATGTAAATATTAGTTGGAGAAACCATTGGTTCCTGAAACATAGTTTTGTACTAGTTCAGGAGCCTATGGACTCGTATTGCCTGTTTCACTGTCTATTATGTCAAAAAATAACATTTTTACTTTACTTTATTGCTCTACACTGCAAATAGGAAACTATCTACAGACGATATAGATTTTGTATTTATTAGTCTCTTTACTAGACTATTGTGGGTTGTTTAAAATAAAATAATGTTTGCACTATAACTGAGTCTATTCAGTGAAGACACGTATAAGAACTTACGACAATCTATAATCCTGTTTAGTTTAGGTGTGATCGAGGTCGATAACGGTTGGGGAGTAAATGTTCTCGAGTGACGACCGCGATGCAACGCGAAATGTTTTGGGAGGATGATTCATCAATGATGTTAATGCTTGGCCAGATGCCGCCGCTTGGTTTCGCACCGACAATATAGTAAGTAGGTAATTTAATGTTGTGCGGTGCGTAGCTTTACATCAATCTTGATATTTATCTAATAATATTTAGATTTAAATAGACAAACAACCATGTATTAGACACATAACAGATATACTCGTATGATTGTCCTATTTTCTTTACACTTTTTCCACTAGAGGACAAATTTTTTAATTGAATAGAAATTCAAAAACACCCTATTTCTTATTCGATAATAATTTGTAGTATAAAACTTGACTTGTCTAAGTGCTTACTTTGTAAGCCAATAGAAATAAAGTTTTTGATTTAGAATTTTTTTTTTTGAATCGATGGAGGCGGCTTAGGTCTATTCATGGCGTCGTTTGGGGGAGGCCTACGTTCAGATGGAAGATGGAATAACAAAAACAAATTACCGATAACACTAGCATCATAAATCTGGAACAGTTTCTTTAGACATTTATATTTGGCCTTGAGGACTTCGTGTTTTTTCTTCGGCACCCATTTCAAACTGTCTTCCTCAGCTACTTCACTCTTCTCTGGGATACTGCACAAAGTTCGTTGCCGAATCATAGCAAAAAAGTTGATAAATTTAGTGCTAATGTAAAATATGAAACTTGCGACGAGTGGCCAATTTTGGAAAGTGATCATTATCCGTTAAAAATGGGTATTTAAAATTAAAATTTATTGTTTTCTGTGAAATTCATCGCGGCTACCCATTTTGATGTTATTATCTTATGGTACCGAGAGTGTAGTTCCACTGAGATAGCTGTGATCAAAGCTAATGTGAAGTCGCAGAGTGCATAGTCGCCCCGTCGACGTCGCGTCGTCGTCGTCGCTGAATGAAAATATTGACCAAATGATGATGACACAAACAAATACAGATCCGTAAAATTCAACTGGCATAGAATGACAAAACAAAACGATGAAATAAAATAAGATGAATCCATAAAATCAGAATTAGTGTTTAGTAGTAAGTATTGTTTGAAAATTAGGGGCTACACGGTAGTCGCCCTGCCAAGTCGAGTAAACGGCCGCCATTAAAACCCTTTTGTCGAACCATCTCGAGGCACAGCTATCATCATCATCATCAGCCTATAGCAGTCCTCAGCTGGACATAAGCCTCCCCTTTTGAGCGCCATAGCGCCCTGTCTTCAGCTTGAGCCGCATCCTGGTCGGAGGGCGTCCTACACTACGTTTACCGAGTCGTGGTCTCCACTCGAGAACACGTTTGCCCCAGCGGCCGTCGGTTCTTCGCGAGATATGGCCGGTCCACTGCCACTTCAGTTAGCTAGAGGCACAGCTATATCTTGGTAAAAATACAAATGAAACCTTTAGCCACTTCGACTATGAAGTTGCTAAATTACCTACTGGAAAGTTTTCCCAAACTCCTTATTAATACTTAGATAATTTGTCAACTTCGTAGTCGAAGGTAATAAAATGCCTGTCTTGGCTCTTTCCGTGATCTCAATACTCAGCGAGGGAAACGATCACATCACAGATAATTTGGTGATACTGTACCTATTAGATCATGTTGAGTTGTCAGCAGTGATTTAGACGGTTAAGTTCGGTTTTTGAATTATTATTTCCTTCTAGCAAAGAGTTTTGTCAAAGAAAGCAGCAAAAATATTTTTGGCTTTGAGAGGTTTCTGGGCGTTCAATACCTAAACGTGTAAATAAACATATACCTAACCTAGATACCTCTTTTGTGCCAAAAATGTATACAATTATTGTGAGGTACTACACTAATCTACGCAGGGCCAATTTATTAAAAAAATTCTGCAGAATTTTACCATATTTTCAAGTTCCAAGTCAAGGTTTGGAAACGATTGGACACTACTCAATCAAAGAAAAACCCTCTTGAACCTACTCCGGTGGAAAATTTAATAAAACCTGTACAATAAGCGACGCAAATTCACAAAAAAATGTACTCGAATTTGCAACAATTAAAATCATCAATGCCCCTTGATTATCAGGGTTACTATGATGCCTTACCGCATGATTAATAAATTATCATTAAAAAAATAATTTTGAAGCTACTTTATTTTAAACATATTTTTAATAATATACTTATATAATATTAATTATATAATAAACTAACAACTCCATTTTTTGTAAAAAATTTTGTCAAAATATAATATATCAACTCTGAAAATCCTCATTAAATCTATACGCTTAACAAAAATTTAATTTTTAATGGCTGTTTAAGTAAAGATGATCCACAATTTCCAACGGGATTTTTGTTTCTTCTTTTGATCTGTCAGAATATTATTAATAAAGTTTTTAGTCTCAAGGGAGTTATTCGTTTTGTAAATGAAGGTATCTATATATATATATGTATAGATGACCTGTCTAAGTGCTTATTTGTAAGCTTATAAAGAAATAAACTTTTTTTCATTTTCATTTTCAACGATGATTAGTTATTAATATGTCGTCAGAAACAAGAAAATATTCGGCACTGAAAAGAGCCTTTTACATGAAAATATAAAAATAATCAACTGAATTTAAATATTTACTTATTAATTTCTAATTCTATTATAACTTAGTAATTTACTTCTTCACTCTTCTTATGCTTTATCTACAGTGCGATTGTACATCTGAATAGCTTTCATTCCCTCGATGTTTGCGTGCCTGGCCAGTTCTCCCGGAGCGACTAGTTTCAAGGCTGCTTCCATATCTCTGGCACCCAGGGTGTTCTTGTGCGAATAAACTGCTAGTTTACCAGCTTCTGTGGCTATCGTCTCCAACATATCATGTATGAAATTGTTCATTATCAGCATCGACTTCCTGGAGATTCCTTTATCGGGCGCTATGGACTTCAAAACCTTGAATAGGTAGATGGAAAAGTTTTCATAGTTCTTCTTTTTTGATTTTTTGGATTTCATGATGGGTTTCGCGATTGCAGGTCCAGATTTTGGGGTTTTTATGGGTAGCTTCGGTGGCGCCATCTTGGATATTTGTTGTGATGTTTATTTTCGTTATTTTTTTCTTGCGTTCTTTATTGGTTTTAGAGTTTTCCCGACGGTAGGGTGTACAGCGAGCGTCAACTTTGATATGGCGTTATTCAAAATATAAGTCTATGAAATATATTGTATTAAGTATATCAGTCATAATAGTACCCTTAACACAAGCTCACTTAGCTTGGGGCTAGACGATGCTGTATGGAATGTCCAATAAAAAAAAGTATCCCTCGGAAATATGATGCGTCCTGTACAAGTTAGGCCAATGCGTTGGGCCAGTGCGTTGGGCCAACGTGAAGAGACCTACTTGGCGCATGTTGGAAGTTAGCAGCCAACGTTGGCTCGCATCCCGGCTAGTGTCGGTTTTTCGTGCACATATCAAAGGATCTTGATTCTTGGCGCGCTCCGCAAACAGTGTTCACACGTTGGCGCACTGGCCCAACGCATTGGCCGAACGTGTACAGGGCGCATGAAGTAACCTCGGGATCGCCTGCTAATACAACTGCAAAACAATCATCCAAATCAATCCATAAACTATAGGTACCTTTAGAGAAACCGACGAAAAGACATAAAAAAGCGTAAGTACTTACAGCTGATCTAATCTCCTTCTATTTTCGAAGTTAGTTAAAATACAAGCGCAAATTCTAATATCTTGGCAATTACATATCAAAGGCTTGGTAGAATAAATAAATAAATAAATAATACTGGACAATTCACACAGTATTATCTAGCCCCAAGCTAAGCAGATCTTGTGTTATGGGTACTAGATAACTGTATACATAATACAATACATAACATAGATATTTTTTAATTGCTTAAAGGTTATTCATTTCTAAATGAATTTAAAATAATGTTAATTGATAATAATGAATAGTATAAAATATGACCTGTCTAAGTGCTTTTTTGTAAGCCTAAAAAAAATTAAATACTAGATCTTTAAATACGTTTCTATACATTAACAATTTACGAGTACTTACGAGTTCCCTTCATTATTAGGTACTTTGTCTTACGGCTTTATGCTAGAACTACCCTCAAACAACACTAAAAATTACAAACAAAATGATATAAATATAGCTTCTGTGTCACCACAAGCATTCTACCACCGATCGTCGTCTCGCGCACACGAAAAATAACAAAATGACAGGTCGCGGAAAAGGCGGGAAGGGTCTTGGCAAAGGAGGCGCGAAAAGACATCGAAAAGTCCTTCGTGACAACATCCAGGGTATCACAAAACCAGCGATTAGAAGACTGGCACGTCGAGGCGGAGTGAAGAGGATTTCCGGGCTGATCTATGAGGAGACGAGAGGAGTTCTGAAGGTGTTCTTGGAGAATGTGATCCGGGACGCTGTGACTTACACCGAGCATGCGAAGCGGAAGACTGTGACTGCGATGGATGTCGTCTACGCTTTGAAGAGGCAGGGGAGGACGCTGTATGGATTCGGGGGTTGAGTGGGAGAATGACATGTAGAAATAAAATGACTCATAGCATTCGGAAATGTCAAATTATTTGAATTATAAAAACGACAGGTTTACATATAAGAAGTTAAACTAGGCCCTTTTCAGGGCCAAAATTATTTGTTTCTAAAGATTAAAAAGATATAACGTACATATACAGGGTTATTTTTAAAAGACCAGCAACCTTCGGGGACCAGGTTCCTACCATCCTCAGCAACAACGTTTGTTCTATGACTTTTGATAATTATCTACTTTTTATTTCCATACAAAAATAAATATTAATTGAAATATCCGCTTGAATGTTCTTAAGTCTATCTGCATCGCAAACAAACATGAGTGAATCGCGCTGGGCGGGGTGTGGGGGGGTGGTGAGGCGCGCGGCGTGCGGCGCCTTTGAGCTTGGCGCTCTAACGCCACCCGCCGCCGCCCGCGCGCGGCGCCTTTGAGCTTGCTCAATTGTGGCTCGCTCGCTCGCTCAGTCGTCGAGGCGGATGCGCGCGCGGCACATGTCCTTGTGCGCCACAATCTTTTGTCGCCGCATTATCGATGTTTCGTACGGATTGTACCTAAAAACTAATTACCATGGCGTACCGGTACTCCAATATCGAGTACACGGAAATGGTAAGGATGCTTGCTAGGTGTGACGATAATGTGTCAGAAGCCTGCCGCCAATATGGAATAAGATTTCCAAATGTACCGACACCGAGCCGCGAGACGATGTTAGCCGCCACACAGCGACTACGAGATTATGGACGGTTTCAGCGTAGAATGTGGGATAGTGGTCGTCCTCCAAGGCGCACAGTACGCGAACAAGAAGAGATCCTGGAGTTCTTTGAGGCAAACCCCGCAGCGAGCACTAATGACGCAGCACGGCGGTTCAATGTATCCCAGTACTTCGCGTGGTGTGTCATTCACAATGAAGGCAAATACCCATATCACCTTCATCGTGTTCAGGAACTCACCGAACCTGACAAACCTGCACGAGTGGCGTTTTGCAACTGGTTGCTTGCTGAACGGCCTACCATTCTGTGGACTGATGAAGCTACATTTGGTAGAGTGGGTTTGTTCAATACTCGTAATGAACATTTGTGGTGTTACGAAAACCCACACGAACCGAGACCACATAATTTTCAACACCGATTTAGTGTGAATGTTTGGGCGGGAATAATAAATTCCACGTTACTGGGACCGGTTTTCTTAGATAGACTAAATGGTGAATCATACCTACAATTTCTTACCGAAACGCTGCCAGTGTTGGAAGAAGGTATACCGCTCGCCTACTTACGAGATATGTACTATCAACATGACGGCGCGCCAGCGCACTATTCTCGTCAGGTTAGAGACCACTTGAACAGCATTTATTCCGGTCGTTGGATAGGACGTGGCGGGCCTCGTGCATGGCCTCCAAGGTCACCAGACATTACACCCCTGGACTTTTATTTATGGGGACACATAAAAACAATAGTGTACAGTGGTGGCGAAATCACAAGCCGAGACTTGTTGATAGAAAAAATAATTTGGGCCTTTGGTCATGTGAAATCAAATTCGCAAGTGTTAGCTCGTGTTAACGAACAGCTGATTTTTAGGTGTGGTCTTTGTGTTGGTTGTGAAGGTGACTATTTTGAACGCTATGTGCGCGATACTCACCGCCACCCGCAAGATTTGAACCTGCGAGGTAATGTCTAATTTGTAAATAATATTTTAATCGATCATTTAATTATTGTAAATATGCTGATTCCACTTTTTAAATACGCCTACATTAAACAATGAAAAGTGAATAAAAGCTATCTAGTTATCTAGCATTGATATAACTTAATTAGACTTTAAAAGTTATGAATGATTACTACATAATACCTAACTACCAGATCTAGATAGGTACCTATCTACATACATTTTTTAATGTAGCCAGTCCTAAGCCTGGTCAAGTATGAAGGGATTGTGGATTCAATACATAGCTACTGCCTACACGCCCCGCGAGATGCTCTAAGCCGCGAGCAATGGATATTAACTAGGTAGGTAGGTAGGCGCGCGTAAGCGTGCGTCGTCCTTGATGCAACATAGACCTACAAAAGTTACGACAATTCAATAAAAACTTAAATAATTTCTAATTAATGTACCTATTGAGTTATTTCAAAAGTCGTAGAACAAACGTTGTTGCCGAGGATACCTGGAACACGGTCACCGAAGGTTGCTGGTCTTTTAAAATTAATACCTACATAACAACTGCAGTAGTTTTTTTTTCTAACATCTAACCTAATTTTGTATTTGTGTTGATGTTATGTAAATATTTTTTTAACTTATTACATAAGTTACCTATTAAGATTAAAAACATCATCATGTATGTTAAAATTAATGAAAAAAAAAAATTATGCTTAGTATAAACCAGTACAGAATTTTACAAATATAAATCAGCATTTTATTGAAACTGTTTATTTTATATTATATATTCTTTGTTTCAGGCAATTTTTTAAATTTTTCTCTTTTTTCTCTCCGTTAGAACCATCCTCGTACTTCAAGGAATATTCTAAAATAACGAATAAATAACACTATATATTTTATATATTGTTAGCCATTTTACTGTTCCACTGCTGGATAAAGGCCGCCCTTTTCTTATTAGCATCGTATTACGCGATATTAACACTTTCATTGCCCACGACGCAGATAGTGTATCTGTCTAGCACTGCTTGTGGCCGGGTGCGGGTTGCACTGCACAGGCTGTCCTGGCAGTGTTAGCGTTAATCTGATTCCGACCTGTGACTTCCGCGCACTGAGGAAAATCCAATTTTATACCAGATTTTTTATACTCTTGTTTTTCATTTAGTTTATTAACACTTTGAGTGCTGAAAACGCACGGTATGAGTTTTCTACAAGGGACTAATATGCGTAAATCCACACTAGCGCAGCGGCTGAGAAAATACAGATCTTTGTGACTCAGCAGAGCTGTAATATTTTTCGAACGAAACGCATGTGCGGCGCAACACAACCGCTGTGTAGAGCGGCAGCACGAATTTTTTAGGTAAAAAAAAAGATCGCAGTCTTCGAAAAAAAACCGCAGTCAAAGTGTTAAGTCAGTTAATCAGTTTAATGTGTTTCAGTATTTTTTTTTGTTGTAGTACTTCATTCAGTATTTGTGTGTGCTAACTAAAATCTGATTCTATTCTATAAGTGTAAAATCATATCTTGCTATCTAAGTAAGAAACAGCCGAGTAATACCACTGCCACTACAGAGAGGCTACGCACGTGTGTCAAGGTTCATTTTGCAAGAAAATTCAATATAAGTGAAACCGTCCACTCCACTACAACCCACGACCACGCTACGCACGAATACAATTAGATTAGATTAATGACGTCGTTGCTACATCCGTGGCTTACTCGAATATGGCTCGGACGCAGCTCAAGTAAACCATTAATGTAGGTACGTATGTAATCAAACAAATGAACACATGCAGTTAAAATGCGCCGCGTATAGTCATTCGAATTAAATAAAAATATTTTATTTCAGACAATATAATGAGTCCATATTTTACGAGTTTGTATGTCTAACAACACACTATAAAATTAAAGATAAAAGATAGTTATGAACAGCGTGCGTTCATAGTGTGTGCTGCAATGAAAACGTATACCCACGTTATCAACACAACCGAACACACGCAGCTAAAATGCGCTGCGAGCCGTGAAGAGCGCGCGTAGTAGTGGGTCATGGGCTTAAACCTGTGAGAAACAGCAATACCTACAATTTATTGGTAAAATCAATTTACATGTGAAAAACAAGCTGAGCCTTGATGCTACCAGAAAAATCGCTCGCCCTACACCCCACCTACGGCGCGACAGAACTTTTGCATTAAAATAGCAACGTTTCGAAGAAAATTATCGACAATTCAATATATTACTAAACGAATCACAGTAACAAAGAAAAAAAAACCTAGCGAAGATAGAAAGCAAGATATTTCAGGAAAGAAAATATCTAAGGACAAAATGACTTCCAAAGTTAAGAAGAACAGAAGCAGATCATCCCGTGCCGGCATCACGTTTCCCGTTGGAAGAATCCACAAGATGCTGCGAAGAGGGAACTACGCTCAAAGAGTTGGAAATGGAGCGTCCATCTACCTAGCAGCCGCATTGGAATACCTAGCAGCAGAGATTCTGGAGCTAGCCTCCGACGCGGCCAAAGACAACAAGAAAACTAGAGTTGTGCCGAGGTACATCACTCTGGCGATCGGGAATGATGAAGAGTTGAATAGACTGCTGAAGGGGGTGACGATATCTCAAGGAGGTGTTTTGCCGTCGATACAGCCTCAGCTGCTGCCTAAGAAGACGGCGAAGACTCAGGCCAGCCAACCGGACCACAGCAGATAGTGATACCAACATCCAAAACTGACAAAGTCCCTTTCGGGACTGCAGTTCTCGTTTCTCTGGCTTAATATTGTCTAACTTCGTAACTCTGGGTAAATTATACAAAATAAAACTATTACAGAGACATTTAAAAGCTATAGGTACCTGAGTCCCTATGTATATAATAGTATATATATTTCTATGTAATTATTATAAGTAGGTACTTATGTATTTTATTTTGTAACATATACCTACAAGCAGAGATCCCCTGGTACTGTCCACGATCCTATCCACCCATGGTTGTCTGGTAGAGATGGCTCCTTAGTGACCAATTCTTTAAGTGTATAAACTACATTATCGTATCTGTTAAAATTGGTTTTCTTTTTTCATTATTTTTCTATACTTATGTGTATTTATTATCTTCATAAAGCTGTTAACCTACTTAGCTTCATAACTTTAATCAGCGGAAACTTTTAATTAGCCGTCAGCAAACATGCACTGATCTATCCAGGCATGTCCTATTTATGTATCTCATTTGTATACCTAAATAAATAAGTTGTAAGGGCCTGGATCCTGAAGAACTCTCTATTTGTCATAATTAAAACTTGGTAATACTGGTCGTAATGACCAGTATTACGACTCGGTAAACGTAGTGTAGGACGCCCTCCGACCAGGTGGGATGACGACTTGCGCAGGTGCGAAAGACTGCAGGTAGATGCTGGATGCGTCAAGCTGATGAAAGGGCCCTTATTGGGGGAGGCCTATATCCAGCAGTGGACTAATATAGGCTGATGATGATTATGATGATTACGACCAGGAAAAAATAGTAGGTATATTTTTAACTTGGGACCAAACCATCCCATTAGTAACGGCAGATGATGATGATGATGACTTCATTGTTGCCTTGAAATGCCTAATCTAAACTACAAACTGAAGTTCGAAAACTCCTATGTAAAAAAAAAAAATAAAAAAAAAAAAAAAGCTTTATTCGATATCATATCTATCACACATTAGGTACAATTTTAAAACATAATAATTATTATTGTTAATACAATTTTTTAACTATTTAATACTTTAATAATCATGCATATTATAAAATTAGGATTTAATAGAAAATAGAAAATATGTCAGGTGACTTTGTGTCCTACATGAGAGGACATCTCATTTCTTCTCATCTCGTAACTTCTAGATATGGACCGCCTTCGGCGGTGTTTGCCTCCTGCAAGGGTCTACACTGGTATCTTTAGGTCGTCATAGAAATATGTAATCTCTGCTTTATTTTTTTTTAGAGTTTTCAGTGGGAGCATAGACTTGGACGATAAAGTTTGGATAAATATGTTGAGCAAGGCGACTCTCTCCGATATTGCTATAAAATCATCTATTTTAATATTTTTTTTTTATTAACAGCCAACTCCTTTTTCTTCTTGTATTTTTCGTATTAGCAGAGCATAAACCTGTCTTCAGTTTTATATCCATCTCTTCTTGCTTCGCTGATGTCGACGATGTCCGATTTAATTTTAAATAGTGCGTGTTCAATCTCGATGATCCTAGTTTTGCCCAGAAGTGAGCGTACATTGAATGTCGCGATGTTGTATGTTATTGTCCTTGGTTTTAAACTCTTATGTACTTGTTGATAACGATAACGATAAGGTACTTATCTCTACCACACAAAGATATTTATGTTCAATTAAACTAAAGACAGATTATAAAAGTGAATGCTTGTGTGAGTTATAATAGAGGAGAACTGTTTGTTTATATATTCTGAGGACATAAATAAGCTGAGGTCTGGTAAGTCTTATTTGTTGTATTAATAAATTTCCTATCTCCTTTCTTTTCCAAGAAGGCTTTCTACTCCATAAATGATTATCTCAATGATGTTAATGCTTGGCTAGATGTCGCTCAGTTTCGCACCGACAATAGCATGTATTATAAGTAAATTGTTGTTGTGCATAGCTTTACTTAAATATATTCATGTATCGAATCATATTATATTTAGACTTAAATAGGCAAATAACCATGTATTAGACATATAAGAGATGAACATGCTAGTGGTTTCTTTTTCACTTCTTCCACTAGTGGACAATAAATTAAAGTAAACAGTAAAATAATTTTATTTGATAATAATTTAATCTATAAAATATGACTTGTCTAAGTGCTTATTTTGTAAGTCTACAGAAATAAATAATTTTTGACTTTTGACTTTTAAAAAATATATTATAATGTAATTAATTTAACAATAAACTGGAAGAATACTTATTAAAAAAGTGCTATCTTTAAGACAAGCAAAATCTCTCCCTATATTTAAACATATGGTATATTAACATTTTCTTTCTTTGACCTCAAATAGTTAATATTTATGTATATTATTTATTTCCATCAAGTATTTATGTATCTGTACATATTTTGTATTGTATATAATTTATTTACAATTTTAATGTCTATAATACGCCACCGTCTATACCTATACTATAGCTACGTGTCCATCCAAAGGTTGCCTGGAAGAAATCGCTCTTAGCGATAAGGCCGCCCATTGTGCATCTGTATCTTTGTTTGTTCTTTTCTGTGTTTGATGTGCAATAAAGCGTAATTGTATTGTATTGTATATATAAATCTAAGTCTGAGAATCTGTGATAAATAATTTAACATTAATAAAGAAAATTAAATTTAAGGAATATTTTTGACATTTTTCATATAATTATTGTACGAACTAAATCTATGTATTGTACATTTTAATTTTTTATTTGACATTCAGAATGCTTGATTCTTTCGAATAGAGACTTGATTGTGCGCGCTACGTAGAGAAAACGTTCAGATTCGTCATACGCATGGCTGTCGCTGCGGCCGGCCTGACGTATGTCAGGGCTGACGGACACCGCGAAGGATTCACGAGATAGGTCCATTGCAAACGTGCAAACCTGCTTAACCCAGCGAGTTCCTGGGGGACCAGTATTTAGAATAGCTCCCCGATCCAATGCACTACTTTACTGTGTAGAAACGGACTCCCCATACTCATTGTTTATTTGTATATTTTTTTTGACATTTAGATTATAATGATATTCTAGAATTGTTTTGAATACGAGTCATTTTCTTTTTAATTATCTATATATAAGTGATTTTATACTGTATTCAATTTTTCTGTTTACTATATCTCTTCTATATCTGTATCTATTTTTCTATATCTTTTATTTCTATATCTGTATCTATTTTTGTACCTAGTCTTACAATTTATTTTTCTTTGTTAAGTCAGCTTTGTTTTATGTTTTTGTTTTCCAGTGTAATGTATAATTGTTGTTTTTTGTATGTGTGTGTCTGAAGTCTATAATAAATGCTGGGGCATTCCTCGAAGCGCACCCAAATGAAGCGCAGCTGGGCGAAGCACACCTAAGTAAAGGGTCTTTCAACAAGGACGGGTCGATGTTAACACTTTGAGTGCTGAAAACGCACGGTATGAGTTTTCTACAATTGACTAATATGCGTAAATCCACACTAGCGCAGCGGCTGAGAAAATACAGATCTTTGTGACTCAGCAGAGCTGTAATATTTTTCGAACGAAACGCATGTGCGGCGCAACACAACCGCTGTGTAGAGCGGCAGCACGAATTTTTTAGGTAAAAAAAAGATCGCAGTCGTCGAAAAAAAACCGCAGTCAAAGTGTTAAAATTGAATAAAACAAGATGTGTGCAAGATATAAACGAAATTAATGTTTTATTTGAAAGGCCCATTTATGCCATTACGGATGGAATATGACATCGTTCAAATGTCCGCCGCGCCTTCGTATGGTGGCACTAATCCGAGTTTAATTACGAAAGTTTAATTACGAAACAAGTTGAATTAACTTCCACATAGCGCACCCGTTTAGGTGCGCTTCATTCAGCCTGCTTTATCTATCTATTTATGAATAACATATGCTTTTATGTAAAATTTCCGACACAATGTAAATTGTTTGAGATAAATGAATTGAATTGAATTATTGTTCCTGAACCCCAACAGCCTATGTTGCTCCACTGGAAATGCACATAAAATAAAATGAAATAAAAATATTTATTAAAAATGAAAAACACAATAACAATGATTAACTCTATGTTAGGCTAAAGTAAGGTGTTAGTAAGTACAAATTACATAAGTTCGTTTGGATTACACATGCATGTATTTTGACGACCAATGTGTGTGGCGCGGTGCGAAGGTCCGCCTACAACGCAGCAGGTTGCGGGTTCGATTCCCGCCTCGGAACAATTGTGTGTACGATCTGCAGATATTTGTTGCGGGTGTTCTGGTCGTTTTCTATGTATAATAAAAAATATCTATCTATATAATATCAGTACCTATATATTATATATATATTTATGTATTATGTATATCAGTTATCTAGTACCTATAACACAAGCTCTGCTTACCATGGGGCTAGATATTGCTGTGTGAATTGTCCAGCATTATTTATTTATTATTTATTTTATGTATAGATCAGGAAAGGTTCGTCTTTGAGGAATTATAAATTGATTATAGTCATTGTTAAGAAATTCGCTTACAGAGTTTAATGGTTTTATCTTACACTCGCTGTTTCCCGCGGTTTCACCCGCGTTAAACTCGAATTTCACTTTATTTGGTGATTTTTTACACCTTGGGTTACATTATTAGAGTTTTAGTAAGGATCCCTAACTTTTTTGAAAATATAATATATCCTATGTTCGTATAGTGTAGCTTCTCAACGGTGAAAGATTTTTCAAATTGGTCCAGTAGTTTCGGAGCCTATTCGATACAAACAACAAAAAACCTTTCCTCTTTATAATATTAGTTATAGAAAAGAAGTTTCACAATATTTAAAAATGATTTTTACAATATGTCATGACTGCAATCCACAATGGATGAACTTGCATAATCCTCACGCTGGGCACGCGGGTTGGGGATCGCAGTTCGGTGGTGAATTGTTCTGTAGGAGTCGCTGCTGCCCGTCCCCCGGTGGATATCCCTTAGTCGCTTCTTACATCGCGGGAAGAGCTGGGGTGGTGCAACTTCTATTCTTCTTCTATTTCTATATTTTTTTCTATTCTTTTATTGTTTAAATATTTTAAATACATTGGATCATAGCCCTTTGGTACAAAAGTCATACAAAGTGCTCCAACGACCCACTGCCATGTCAACTATAAAAACTTAGTGCTTAACTTAAACTTAACTTAGTGTACTACCATGTAAAATAATAAAGTATTCCTTCTGTAAGAAAAATTAAAATAATTCCATAATTAAGTAGGTACTAGGTACCTACCGAGCGATAATTACCTACAAAATTACTAGTAACTTATTAGCTCTCTTATCTTAGATAATGGGCACGATATTTATTTTTATCTCACTTACTGTATTATTTTATTTTCAGGTATATTATATTTAGTTTGTTGTAAAACAAACTTTCAAAATGGATATAATTAATCTCATCATAAAACTTTTCGAAAGAAACGGAGGTTCTGGCGAAATATACAACGCCATGGATTCGGGAGACATGGTTGATATGGTCCAAGCGGCCGACAGAGCTATCAGCCAACTTAACATAATCAAGGAGATTAGCATTTCAAATAAGAGATCTTTGGAAAAATCTAAAGAATTGCGAGATATCGGAAACGGTCACTATAAGTCAGGCAAAATTTATGAAGCATTGGTGGCCTACAATATGGCCATAGCCAACGCAAGTTCTGGCAAGCTGGAACTGTTGCTTGCTGTAAGTAATAGATCTGCTGTATTGTTTACTATGAGAAGTATCTATTGCATAGCAGACATACAGATTTGCTTTACTATGGGTTGCCCTCCAGAATTAGCTCAGAAACTGAACAAACGAATGCTGGATGCCCAGGTTTTTATCCAAGTAGAATCGTTCCGTGATATGATTTCTAACAATCAATTTATTTCAACATTCTTTACAACTGAGTTTAAGCGTAATAAAGATGTGACTTGCGCATCATCAGATATAGCTTTCAGTACCAATGATGGCGTCAGACAAATAACAGCGAAGAGGAAAATATCTCCCGGAAAGATAGTAGCTATTGAACCAGCCTTAGTCACTTGCAGCAGCAACGGGTACGATTTTTTAAGCTGCTACTATTGTAACAAGCTCGTCATGAATCTAATTCCTTGTCTTAAATGCTGCTACGCCATGTTCTGCTCGGATAAATGCCGAAGCCTTTGCATGAGCGATTACCACAGCATCGAGTGTCAAATAATAGATCTGCTTGAGAATATATACAGCGATACTAAAACCAGGTTGACTGTCAGAGCAGCCATTAAATTGTCTTTGAATCTAGGCTGGGATAGGTTTATTGGTGCGTCAGAAGACATAGGCAGCTCTCGAATGAGGACTGCATCGACGAAGGAGATGTACAGCGCTGAGGATCCGCTCTCTATGCTGTGCTATGATGATAACCAAGAACTAGTGGAAGGCAGAATGTTCAACGGCAGTATCATTTGCGCAATAGTTATGAAACATTTTGATAAAGTGCCTAATTATTTTCCGAAAGGTAAGATTTATAAACAAATAATTAATGCTGGACACACGGCATCACCTAGCTCAAGGTAAGTAAGCTTGTGTTATTGGTACAAGATATTACCTACCTAATACTATACCTAAATATTTATTTACATGTGACATGCTACTCATAAAAAGTTTGTGTCATTCTAAAGATGTTTGACCGAAGACAACGCCAAAACTATTTAGATTATAAAAATACCAGGTAGCATAGACTAATTTTTATTTCGAAAAAACGCGGACTGTAACTTGTATACAGGATGTAACAAATAGTAATATAATATAGGACCAATCTTTAAGTGGAGGTTCAGATTCGATCAGATAGGAATGAATAATAATGAAAAATATATTTATTACCTACAGCATAATTTTTTGAACAAGTTCCAATCAAATACCGAGGCAAAACCAAAGGACGATGACCGACCCTAGTTTTTTTTTCCAGAGAATGCCAAAAGAGCAGCTGCAAAGAAAGCCATGTCAAAGATAATGTTTCATCTGTACGTCCACTTTACGAATACGGTGCACCTGAAGAATTCTGCTTACGATTACAAAAGGTACAAATACACCATTATATTAACCATGATCTACCATAAGATTTGCAGGTTTGCACTTTGCATGTGAGAGACGGTAGCGTGTATGGGTTGGTTTCATCATCATCAGCCTATGTTAGTCCACAAAGGCCTCCCCTAATGAGGAACATAGCGCCCTGTCTTCAGCTTGACGCATCCAGCATCTCATCATCAGCCTATAGCAATCCACAGCTGGACATAGGCCTCCCCCAATGAGCGCCATAGCGCCCTGTCTTCAGCTTGCCGCATCCAGCATCTACCTACGTTCTTTCGCAGGTCGTCATCCCACCTGGCCGGAGGGCGTCCTACACTACGTTTACCGAGTAGGAAATCGAGCCATACATTTTTTGTATTTGTATTTATTGTATTATTTTCAGCGTTAGTTACAAATCTGTAGCGCACACATCACTGGGCTGGTTCTCAATGAGCAGTAAGCTGAAGCATTCCTGTCAGCCGAACCTTTTGGTCGTAGGGCTGAACAATCAGATCGCACTCTTAACTCTTAGAACGATCGAGAAGGGCGAGGAGCTAACTATATCATTTATGTAAGTAATTTTGACCTACGGAGCTGAGACGTGGATACTCACGATAGGGCTGGTCCACCAGTTCAAAGTCGCTCAGCGAGCTTTGGAAAGAGCTATGCTCGGAGTTTCTCCGAAGGATAGGATTCGTAACGAATACATCCGACAGAGACTCTGAGACAAACTAACACCATGGATTATTATTATCTAAATAAATGAATTTAATTATTATAATCGGTTTTTTTTTTCAGAGAACATTTCCTGGATTATGACCTAAGACGCAGCAGCGCCAGCGTCTCTAACTTTAGAGCAACGCAACTCTTCATGATTACAAAGAAAATCTGTTCTTGCAATGTTTGCACGGAAGATTGGAGCTATGGCGACCTAGAGTATGAGCCCATGACAGACAGACAAGCCGATTTGAACAGAAGATATCAGTCTGTAGCAAATATTACTATAAATTTTAATGAAAGTAGTTTACAGTTGGTTTGCGAAATGTTGGATACGTTTTCAATAAAATCTAGGCAGTATCATGACGCCTTTAGAACACTGAAGCAATTTTTATGTATATGTCAGTGTAAACTAACGGACAATCGTTGTTATTCTGAGTTAGGGTAAAGTAGTAGGTTTAGTTTTATTCTATTGTTACTAAAGTTTTGTTAGTGCACTTCCTTACCTTACCAGCAAACAGAAAATGTATTGATACCCCGCGAAACAGGCCTAGCCTACTGCGGGGGTCACTGTTAACTGCAACACCTCAACCAATCAACTCTAAAAAGTAAGAAAAAAAAAATGCTGGACAATTCACACAGCATTATCTGGCCCCATGGTAAGCAGAGCTTGTATTATGGGTACCAGATAACTGATATACATAATATAATACATTACATATAGATATTTTTTATTATACATAGAAAACGACCAGAGCACCCGGAACAAATATCTGCAGATCGTACACACAATTGTTCCGAGGCGGGAATCGAACCCGCAACCTTCAGCGTCGCAGGCGGACCTTCGCCCACCGCGCCACATCGGTCGTCAGAATATGTAGGTAGGTACATAAATTAAGTTAAGGTGTTGTTATTTGTAAACTTTTGGTAAATAAACTTTTTGTATTTGTAGTAACCTTGGATCATTTTTTTTTTTCGAATGGGCTATTATACTCTTGACCTCAGATGGCCATGACAGTGTTACCGGACTTTTGGCGGGCGCAGAGGGCGCCTCGCCGGTAAAAATTAGGTTGGGGCAACACGCTCAAGGGCCACCACTTAGGTGCGAGCCTCGGCTTGGGCTGTTGCCAGATGCTACAAGAGGGTAGGGAGGTAACGCCTTAGGTGCACGAGTGCACCTGAGGGCGGAAACGGGGAATTCTTTGACCCCGCATCCGGCGGGGTCGGTTATTGGTCGGGTGTGTAGTGTGCGGAAGCTGAGTTGTTGCCGTCACTTCCGGGTTAGCGTCAGTGAGTGGGTCAACGGGGTCACCAAGAACATCTCTCGGTCTACGGAGGAGAGGACCTTGGATCAGATTTTAAAAAACCTCATTTCTATAGGCTTACTATATACCTAGATATATAATTATTTTATTGCAACACAATTGGCGGGCTAATCGCTCCAGATCGATCTCTACCAGACAACCGTCGATGGATATGGTCGTTGGATTGAACATGGGGATCTGTATGCATTATATAAATTTTCCCTATTTTGCCACTGTTATGTTTAATGGTCACTGACTTACCAAATGTTCTGCAGTACTCAAACAAAATGTCTTCTTTATGCAGACGACCTAAAACTCTACGACCATCAATACACTTTCCGACTGCGTGGCTCTGCAACACTATATTGATGAGGTCTATCAATGGAGCGCCAAAAACAAAATGGAGTTTAATCCATCAAAATGTTCTGTCATGACTCTCGGTCGCATGTGCCACCGAATTCTTTATGACTAAAAGGTATTCGGATCACAAGAACAAACGTTGTTTTGGTAGTCACATTCGACCGAAAGCTCACGTTTAATGACCACATCTCTATCATAGCTAAGAAGTCCTACAGAAGGCTGGGATTTGTGCTTAGGAACGCATGGGACTTTCAAAACGGTAGTCATAGCTCCTGTTCAGCACTTTGGTCCGTAGCAAGCTTGAAGCCAGTTCCTGCGTATGGCGTCCGCATGAAAAGAAATATGGAAAAGATCCAAAAGGCATTCCTAAGATACCTTTACAAGCGCGTGGCAGGGTATTACCCATTTATGTATCCGACCAAATATATGCAAGGCTTCCTTGGTTATAACTCGCTGAAAACACGACGTGCGTACGACCAGACCAGCAAACGTAATTAAAATCCTTAGGAATATTATTGACGGTCCCGATCTACACAACGAGTTGCTTCGCCTATACGTGCCGGACAATTATATTCGCGGTAGAAGTCACAGGCTCCTTGCTCCACCAACTTGCCGCACTGTAGGGCATCATCAGTCGCCGCTGCCTCACGCTCTTAACGCTCTCCACGGATTACTTAGGCCCTTCCCTGACTGCGACATATTCGCAGACGAATTAAAATATTTATTATCAGTTGGTTTACTCTGTTGTGAGAGGGATGGGTGACTGTTTTTCCCTTATGTAAAATAAAATCTTTTTTTATTTTCATTTTAATTTTATATAATTTTATACGTACTGATTTCTAATTTTTTTGTACTATAAATAATTAATTCATCCCACCTGGTCGGAGGGCGTCCTACACTACGTTTACCGAGTCGTGGTCTCCACTCAAGAACACGTTTGCCCCATCGGCCGTCGGTTCTTCGCGAGATATGGCCGGCCCACTGCCACTTCAGCTTGCTAATTCTTTGAGCTATGTCGATAACCTTGGTTCTCTGTCGGATGTATTCGTTACGAATCCTATCCTTCAGAGAAACTCCGAGCATAGCTCTTTCCATAGCTCGCTGAGCGTCTTTGAACTGGTGGACCAGCCCTATCATGAGTGTCCACGTCTCAGCACCGTAGGTCATAACGGGTAGGACGCACTGATTGAAAACTTTCGTTTTCAAGCATTGCGGTATGGATGACGTGAAGACTTGACGTAGTTTCCCAAATGCTGCCCAGCCCAGCTGGATCCTCCTTTTGGCCTCCTTCTCGAAACTGTTTTTACCCAACTGCAGAATCTGCCCAAGGTAAGTGTACTCGGAAACAGTTTCGAGAAGGTGACCATGTACGACCACCGGCCTTGGATCAATGTGACCATTGATCATGACTTTGGTTTTATCCAAATTCATGCCAAGACCGATACATCGGGAGGCTGAAGCTAGTCCGTCCAGCATCTGGTTCAGTTCCTCAAGCGACTCCGCCATTAAGACTATGTCATCAGCGAATCGCAGGTGTGAGATGTACTCGCGGTTTATATTAATGCCCTTTCCTTTCCAGTCCAGCAACCTAAACATATCTTCCAATGCGCACGTGAACAGTTTCGGGGATATGACATCCCCCTGCCTCACTCCTCTGCGCAATTGGATGGGTTTAGACTGCTGACCCTGTACTTGGACACTCATGATGGCGGCCTCGTAGAGACAACTCAGCACCTGGATATAACGATAGTCTACTTGGCATCGCTGTAAGGAATCCAGAACAGCCCAGGTTTCGACGGAGTCAAATGCCTTCTCATAGTCCACAAAAGCCAGACACAGGGGCTGATTATACTCTTCGGACTTCTGTATAATCTGCCTCACTGTGTGTATGTGGTCTATGGTGCCATATCCTCCGCGGAACCCAGCCTGTTCCGGTGGCTGGAACTCGTCGAGTCTCCTGGCGAGACGGTTCGTGACCACTCGTGAGAACAGCTTATAGACGTGGCTCAAGAGTGAGATGGGTCTGTAATTCTTAAGAAGGGTTTTATCTCCCTTCTTAAAAAAGAGCACCACCAAACTCCCGCTCCACGCCTTTGGAGTTCTCCCACTGTCAAGGGCGGTATTAAAGAGGTTCCGTAGCTCCTGTATTACAGGGGCTCCTCCGGCTTTAAGAAGCTCTGAAGTAATACCGTCCTCGCCGGGGGCTTTTCCATTTTTAAGCTGCCTTAGGGCTAATACGATCTCGTCTTGACTGATTTCAGGCAGTTCGTCGGTACAGTGGCGTGTCAGGGTGGCTCTGGAATCTTGGTCATCTCGTCGGTAACGAGGGGCATGTGCAGCGTATAATCGGCCATAGAAATCCTCTATCTCGGCGGATATCTCCGGCTTTGACAATACGGTCCTCCCGTCGTGCGTTTTAAGCTTTGTCAGGTGACTCCTGCCAAGCTGCTGAGTGAATACTTTGGACCCTCGGTTTCGCTCTATCGCCTCTTGAATGAGGCACGTGTTGAAGCTCCTAAGGTCGTGCCGTACCATCTTCGCAATCCGCTTGTTCAGGTCTGACCTCTCTGACAAAGTCGCTTGGGTGGTCTCCCGTCTTTTTGTCATCAGCCCAAGAGTCTCATCCGAGAGTTTGGACTTCTTGCCAGTACGCTGCTTTCGACAGAATTTGATGCCCTCATCCCTCAACGTTTCAACCAGATTGTGTAGGGTCTCGTCAGCGTCATCAGTGGGTTCCAAGGCAACAAATCTATTCCCGAGAAGCTGCTGAAACTTCTCGGTGCCCGCCATGATTTGGATTGGGTCAGGTCGGAGCGTGGACTTCATCAGACGGTTTCTATCAAGCTTCAAGTTGATATTCAGAGAGCCTCGGAGGAGTCGGTGATCAGATCCGGTATTGAACCTGTTGATCACTGAGACATCTCTGAATATGTGCTTGCTATCCGTCATGATGAAGTCGATCTCATTTTTAGTCACAGTGTCGGGGCTTTGCCATGTCCACTTCCTTTGAGGCTGTTTCTTAAAGAAAGAGTTCATCAAGAACAGCCCCTCCTTCTCAAGGAAGTTGACAAGCATTTGCCCCCTGTGATTCCTGACCCCATAACCATGCGGGCCTATTCGGGATTCGTTGCCAGTCTGGGTTCCCACCTTGCCGTTAAAGTCCCCCATAACAACGTTGAAGTGGGCCTTAGTGGTGTTATGTAAGGCTTTGGATATGTCTTCATACATATCCTCCACTTCATCATCTAAGTGTGCCGAGGTCGGTGCATAGACCTGGATGACCTTCATGCTGTACCGCTTGGACAGCCGAAGGATCAGGTACGCTACCCTGGTCGTCACACTGGAGATTTCTTGGACGTTGCTAGAGAGGGCCTTATTGACGAGGAAGCCTACGCCACCCTGGGATGTTTTATCACCCTCGCGAAAGTAGAGAAGATGGCCCGAGTCTAGGGTTACGGTGTCCTCCCCCTCTCTCCGGACTTCACATAACCCCAGAACATGCCATTTGATGTTCTCTAACTCCACTTCCAACTGCGCTAGATGATGGTCAAGGCAACTAATGAACGTGACTAAATCGACAGGTTCGGACTTGTTTAGCCGGTGAACCAGTAAACACGGACGCGTGGTGGGAGGTGCCACTCGCCCGATAAAAATAGAGTAAAATGAATCGACTCGACTTAATCGTTCACTAAACTACTTGACTAAATTGTTGTGGTTCGCACAGTTTTACCCACTAAATTACTAGCCTAGTCCGAACTAGCCTTAACCGCGCATTCCAATGTAATGTAAACACTCCGAACTATATATTGTGTATGTGAACAATATCGTTTCAATAATAAACTGTGTATACAACCTGTGCCTATCATTAATAAGAACCTGACCAAGCCAGGTAGGCAGGACAATATTCCATACCATCATACCTACACTGCTGACCCCGACGTGATATAAGTGGTAAGCTACGTTGTGGTCTTGCCACAGGGTAGATACCTAATAATAATAATAAATACAATGATATTTTATTCCCACATAGTAGGTTTAAAGCTAACATACACAGTCCATACTATCGAGACATATTTTAAAATTTACAGAGAAAAGAACACACAGAAAACATTAAAAACGGCCGTTTTTAATGTTTTCTGTGGGATGATAATATATAATAATATCAGACGGATGGCTTTGCCGCAATCCTCCGTAAAAAGACCTCATCATCAGGGCACGCAGCTCCAACACCATCCTAAAAACTATAGCAGGTATAATAACATCTCCCCTGTGGAAATGTTTCATGGGGAGAGTGATTTAATATAGTATTCATTTTAGTATTAGATATAACTAGCCCTAGTAATAAGTTAGTTAGTTAAGTTCTTAATATATCTACTAACAAATTATGGATCACTGTTATCTGGAATAAATTGATTTTATTTATTACTAGCTGCGCCCCGCGGTTTCACCCGCGTGCTGATAGATATTTTGTATAATATACAATATACATATCTTTATTAAAACCGTCTTAACTAAAATACCGTTTTGAGTTTCTCCATATGTCCCACCGACGATCCCTTCGCTCGTCTGATACCCTTCTTTTAAAAATCCCATCACACACTTCCCAGTTCTATGGTGATTCCTTCACGTTGCAGGCCGCCAGACTCTGGAACGCCCTTCCCGTTTCTATCCGTCAAGCGAAATCCCTTCCTATCTTCAAAAGTATGGTTCATCAACACTATCTGACCACTCTTGATAAGTTTAAGTTTTAGCTGTTTTAGTCTAGTTATCTAATTACGGGATCGCGATAACAGGGAGCGGGCGGACGGGATGCTGCGACAGTCGCGAGCCCGACGTCGGACGGGGCAGACGTCTCCCGGGCGCTGCAGGATCGCACGGAGGATATGAAGTGATGGATCGTGCTGTGATGTGATTGAACCATGGGAAGTTGTTCATTATGACTGTGCTACTTGTGTTTGAATTTTTTGTTGGTGAGTGATATTAACTGATTATGATTAGGTATTTGTTCGCAGGGTAAATTTTATCTCGAGTATTTGGGAAGTTGTTCATTATTAGCAATTCTGTTGCTAGACTAATGTTACTTATTTTGTATGTATTTAAGCTGTAGGCCTTCCTTAAGATAAATAAATTATGAATGTGCTACTTGTGTTCGAATTTTTTGCTGGTTAGGTATTCGTTCGCAGGGTTATAGAAATATCTTTGAATTTTATCTCGCGGAGTTTTGAAGTTGTTCATTATGATTATGACTGTGCTATGAATGCGAACATACATATGTATGTATGTAGCACATATTAATAATCTTCAGAACAAAACAAATATCTTGTAATGTACCCATTGTATTATATATACCAGTCATCTAGTACCCATAAAACAAGCTCTCCTTAGCTTGGGGCTTTATTTATTATTTATCTTCGGATTTTTTGTGGGCGAGTGATTATATTAATCATATTAGTAATTGATTATATGATTAAGTAGGTACTCGTTCGCAATTATCTATTATTTTTCTTTATTTATTTTAAAGAACTTTAGTCAACATGACTATTTTACTCCCATAGACGATAATTACATATCTATACAAGTATCTCGTGTATTTGGGTAGTTGTTAATAATTATTAGATGGTATTCGTTCGCAGGGTAGGTAGATATTTCTAAAAAAACTCTTGTAACTTCCCAAAAGTTGATAATAGGCTCCGAAACTACTGGACCGATTTGAAAAATTCTTTCACTGTTGGAAAGCTACACTATCCCCGGTGAACATAGGCTTTATTATGTTTTGAAAAAATTTAGGGATCCGTACTAAAACCGTGCAAAGCCGGGAAGGTACGCTAGTGATAGATAAATTTGTTAGGTATCTATTGGTACAGCATTAAACAAATTTCATTTAAATTCGGGTGTTCTGGTCGTTTTCTATGTATAATAAAAAATATCTATCTATGTAATGTATTGTATTATGTATATCAGTAATCTAGCAGCTTGTAGAGTCTATTGTGATGTCGAAACTTAACTATGCGGACGTAGTAATCGGACCCCGATTGCTTGCGAGAACGCAAAGACTTGTTCAGCGAGTCCAAAATGCCTGCGCCCGCTTTTGCTTCGATGTATCATTTAGAGATCACGTCACGCCGTTTTTAAATAGGCATTTCATCCTAAAAATGAAGCATCGTCGAAAACTGCATCTTGCATGTCTTATGTTTGGGGTTTTAAAGTTTAAGACACCATCGTATCTTTACGAGAAGTTGTCATGGTTGTCTAGCTCAAGATCTTGCGGCTCTCGCCAGTGCTCGATGCAGCTCGAGATACAGCGGCACAGCTCTGCCTGTTTCAGAGGCAGCTTCCGCTATGCTGCTTCGAAGTGCTGGAACAATATCCCGCCATCGTTAAGGAACCTGTATAGTCTTCATGGTTTTAGATTAAAACTAAAAAAAATTTTGTTCGACCATCAGATGCAACAGGAGAGACTAAGACAAGAGACAAGTATTTTATAAGAATTAATAAATAGTTTACCTATTTATTAATTCTCCTTTTTATAATCTATATAAATCTTATAATATTTTATTCTAAATAGGTATATATATATATATATATTCTGTTATGTTTGCTCTAAATTACTCTTTTGTTAAGCATACATGTACTTAACATATTATTTTTTATTATTCACATTCTATTTGTATTCTTGTTGATGTTATTTATATTAGTGCGTTTTTGTTTGTTTGTATAGCGGTAGTGAGTAGTCAGTCCGTAACACCAACAAGTTGCTTTGCCGGAAGACCAGCGTTGGTTGCTAGCGTGCTAGTCATCCAACTCATGCTGAGGCAAAGCCATTTTGTTACTGGACTTAGATGATTACAGACATGTTTAGTTTACATTTAAGTTTATTATGTCTGTGTAAGTCTTTTAACAAATAAATTCATTTCATTTCATTTCATTTCATTTAGTACCCATAACACAAGCTCTGCTTAGCTTGGGGCTAGATGATGCTGTGTGAATTGTCCAGCATTATTTATTTATTTATTTAAATTCATTGATATATTTCTTTTACCAACTAGCGACTTTTTGTGAGACTCCACACCCAATGTAAATTTTTTATTTTATTTTATTTATTAAACACACAAAACACATTACAATGTTATCTAAAATAATCATAAAAAAGTAATTTTAATCTACATTGTACCGTAAAGATCTGTGTACAGCTATACTCAGTAAATTTTATTATAATAATTCGTACTAAAGGACTAATATTGCGGACGGCCGCTGGGGCAAACGTGTTCTTGAGTGGAGACCACGACTCGGTATACGTAGTGTAGGACGCCCTCCGACCAGGTGGGATGACGACTTGCGAAAGACTGCAGGTAGATGCTGGATGCGGCAAGCTGAAGACAGGGCGCAATGGCGCTCATCGGGGGAGGCCTATGTCCAGCAGTGGACTGATATAGGCTGATGATGATGATGATGATGACTAATATTAACAAAAACAAAAACAATGTTTAAAAACATTGATTTCAAGTCAGCGAATGTCCAAATTATCCAAGTCAGCACTGACTTCCGTCCGCTGCACGGACTTCAAATAAATAATAAATAAATAAATAATGCTGGACAATACACACAGCATTATCTAGCCCCATGGTAAGCAGAGCTTGTGTTATGGGAACTAGATAACTAATATACATAATACAATACATTACATAGATAGATATTTTTTTATTATACATAGAAAACGACCAGAGCACCCGGAACAAATATCTGCAGATCGTACACACAATTGTTCCGAGGCGGGAATCGAACCCGCAACCTTCAGCGTCGCAGGCGGACCTTCGCCCACCGCGCCACATCGGTCGTCAATTTACATTAGGTTTCTTTCAGTCACTGACCCTATCTAAATCCGCCTTTAACTCTGATATTTGGCAACTCTGGCAAAGCAATACAATACAATACAAATACGCTTTACTGCACATCAAACACAGAAAAACAAAAGCAGTTAAGAACAAAGATACAGATGCACAATGGGCGGCCTTATCGCTAAGAGCTATTTCTTCCAGGCAACCTTTGGACGGATACGTAGCTATAGTATAGGTATAGACAGTGGCGTATTATACATATAGACTAATGTTATATATAAATGATTAAATAAATAAATAAATAATGCTGGACAATTCACACAGCATTATCTAGCCCCATGGTAAGCAGAGCTTGTGGTATGGGTACTAGATAACTGATATACATAATACAATACATTACATAGAATGATATTTTTTATTATACATAGAAAACGACCAGAACACCCAAAACAAATATCTGCAGATCGTACACACAATTGTTCCGAGGCGGGAATCGAACCCGCAACCTCCTGCGTCGCAGGCGGACCTTCGCCCACCGCGCCATATCGGTCGTCATAATATATACTATATAATAAATAAATTATATACAATACAAAACATGTACAAATACATAAATACTTGTTTATACGTTAATGGAAATAAATACTGATTATAAATGAAATTAAATGAATTTATTTGTTATAGACACTATTACATTATACAGCAAGCAAGTCTACAGTTTTGTCAACCTGACGTTTCGCACGCACTGCACCCTTCGCTCTCAGCGATAAGGCCGTCCTTTATATTTCCTCTATTATAAGTATTTGTTTCTGTATTGTTTTCTGTTGTGTGTGGTATAATAAAATGTTTTATATCTATCAGCTTCTATCTACCGCTTTGCTAACATAAATAAATAAATATTGCTGGACTATCCACACAGCATTATCTAGCCCCAAGCTAAGCAGAGCTTGTGTTATGGGTACTAGATGACTGATATATATAAAACAATACATTTGATAGATAGATATATACATAAAGTAAACCGACAACCGCTGGGGTAAACGTATTCTTGAGTAGAGACCGCGACTCGGCACGTAGTGTAGGACGCCCTCCGGCTAGGAAGGATGACGACCTGCGAAAGACTGCAGGTAGATGCTGGATGCGGCAAGCGGAAGATAGGGCGCTATGGCGCTCATTGGGGGAGGTCTATGTCCAGCAGTGGACTAACATAGGTTGGTGATGAACTTCGAGTGTGAGGGCTTACGCACTATAATATTAAAAACCTTACAGAGTGAAGTTATAAAATATATTAATTTGCCAAAATCCTACTAATATTATAAAGGCGAAAGTTTGTAAGTATGGATGGATGGATGTTTGTTACTCTTTCACGTAAAAACTACTGAATGGATTTTAATGAAATTTTACAATAATATAGTTTATAGGTACATCAGAATAACACATAGGCTACAATTTATAAAGATACTCGTATATTGTACATTATCAAAAATATCGCGGGTGAAACCGCGGGGCGCAGCTAGTCGAAAATAATTCCCGAACTCAAATTCAACTACATAGTTGTGAATCCGCTCTTACTATTTATGTTCTATATTAGTGTCCGCAAGCCAACGAATACGTGTTGTTTTTGTTGAAAACAACACTGAAACTAATTTACGCTTTCCCAGTGCAGTTTACATTCATCGTCTCATCAAACTATAATAGTCCACTTCTGGACATAGGCCTCCCCCAATGAGCGCCACAGCGCCCTGTCTTCAGCTTTCCGCATCCAGCCTCTGCCTGCAGTCTTCAGTCTGTCGAAGAACTGTCAATCGCTGGGGTAAAAGTGTTCTTGAGTACCGCGACTTGACAAAACGTATTAAGACGCCCTAAGCCCAGGTGGGATGACGACCTGCGAAAGACTGCAGGGGGATGCTGGCTGCGGCAAGCTGAAGACAGGGCGCTATGGACTTACATAGGCTGATGATGATGTAGACATTAATGACAGCGGTCTGGTTGTTCCAGTGCTGGCTGCTGCGCACAACATCACTGAGCTGTCTGTTCCTAGTTATGGGGACCCTCGGCACGAGGCCTCCCTGGCCTGCCGCTACCAGAGCGCGCCCCAAGACCCAGCGCTGCACTCTGTCAAGTGGTACCGCGGTAATGACGAGATCTTCCGGTACACGCCGGCCCAACAGGTTGGTAACATCGATTTAATATACTACGTACTAGATTTCGCGATCAGAACACTCATGTTGTTAGACTGTAGTGTAGTGCAATCCGTACACCTTACCATAGTGGCATCGACATTCATTCAGCGTGGGCGCGTATGGAGCTGCGCTAATAACCGCCGGTGGTGCGCGACGTCTGTGACCAGCGCAGCTGTACCATCGGAGTCTTGCTGCCGAGGACCTACAACACGATGGTCTCCTTCTCATAGTGTGTTCCTCCACAGCCGACTACCCGCACGTTCAACGGAACGGACGGTGCCGGCGTGGTGCGCGACGCCTGTGACCAGCGCAGCTGTACCATCGGAGTCTTGCTGCCGAGGACCTACAACACGAGGGTCTCCTTCTCATAGTGTGTTCCTCCACAGCCGACTACCCGCACGTTCAACGGGACGGACGGTGCCGGCGTGGTGCGCGACGCCTGTGACCAGCGCAGCTGTACCATCGGAGTCTTGCTGCCGAGGACCTACAACACGAGGGTCTCCTTCTCATAGTGTGTTGCTCCACAGCCGACTACCCGCACGTTCAACGGGACGGACGGTGCCGGCGTGGTGCGCGACGCCTGTGACCAGCGCAACTGTACCATCGGAGTCTTGCTGCCGAGGACCTACAACACGAGGGTCTCCTTCTCATAGTGTGTTCCTCCACAGCCGACTACCCGACCCGCACGTTCAACGGGACGGACGGTGCCGGCGTGGTGCGCGACGTCTGTGACCAGCGCAGCTGTACCATCGGAGTCTTGCTGCCGAGGACCTACAACACGAGGGTCTCCTTCTCATAGTGTGTTCCTCCACAGCCGACTACCCGCACGTTCAACGGGACGGACGGTGCCGGCGTGGTGCGCGACGCCTGTGACCAGCGCAGCTGTACCATCGGAGTCTTGCTGCCGAGGACCTACAATACCAGGGTCGCTTTCTCCTGCGAGGTCTCCACCGAGGGTCCTCGGTTTGCAGTCGTCAAGCAGACCAAGAATCTTACTGTGGCTGGTAAGATCTGAACACACTCTCTAATAAATAAAGCAATAAATAATGCTGGACAGGACAATCCACACAGTATCATCTAGCCCCAAGCTAAGCAGAGCTTGTGTTATGATGGGTACTAGATGACTGATAAACCTAATAATTCGAATTATTTTTTGATTATAGTAGTAGTAGATAACGACCATGATACCCAGAACAAATATCTGCAGATGGTACATATGTATATCCCAAGGCGGGAATCGTACCCGCAAACTCCTGCGTCGCAGGCGGACCTTCGCCCACCGCGCCAAATAGGTGCGGTAGAAATACATTGTGTCTTATTTAAACATACACCACCTATGTACCTTATTTACAGGTATTTGATGCAATAAATTTTTACTTTACTTTACTTTAACCATTCTTTGTCCGCAGTGGTCCTAAAGGACTCACCAGTGATCCTCAGCGTCCCCAGCAGTGTGCAGGTCGGTGAGGAGGTGCTGGTGAACTGCTCCACCTCAGCAGCTATGCCGCCCGCCAACATCCAGTGGTTCATAGATGACCAGCCAGAGACGGTGAGGGTTGATAGAAACACTACAGCTTATACAGATTTGACTGAGCGGTATGTCGGTTGATAGTAAAACAACCGTTTAGCTCCGTAGCTGGTTTTTTACGAGGGAAGGTGCCCACCAGCACTCGCATACAATAAGACAAACGTTCTTACGGCTAGTTACATACAGTACACTGAGTCATGGCGAAAATAGACTGAAATCCAGCGTAGCAGTCCTCAGACGGTAGCCAGATTAAACTGAGGCGGGACTTGTTTCAGATGAGAAGACCTGTAAAAGGTGAGAAGAGAACACACATTCAAAGGGATAACTTTATTTCTTAGATTTTCTTATGTAATTTGGATTTTGTGACTTGTCCAAAAATCCTGCAGGTCTAAAGGAAATAAAGCTTTTCTATATTTGTTGACTCACTCTTAGAGTTGTCTTTTGTTTTTCATTTAGTTTTATACCTAGCACTTGTTTTAGGCAGTTGTCTCACCGGGAACGATGAACGAGTAGCGAGCAAAGCTAGAATGTAGAAACGAGTCGGCGGCGTGAAGCGGGGAGCGAGTACGTAGTTCCGATAGTTGTGTAGCTCGGCTATCACACGCTCGCGGCGGCCGGGCCAAGCGACAGTCCGCATTGTAGAGAAATGACCGTTCGGCGTGAGTTTTTTGATCGCTTAGCGAGTGTTTTTTTCCTGGCTCTTGTCGCCCAGCGACAAACTAGTGGAGCGAGTACTCGCCGGCAGTGTGAACAGTCAGCGATCAACTATTTGTATATGCATCTCTTTTGTTTACACAGAATGTATATCTAACTGTACGTTTCTTGAGCGAGAAATAGCCGATAGTTAGTAGTTCTCTCACCGGCGGTGAGACAACTACCTTATTTTGTCAGTTTATTTTATGCAGTTTATCGTGTTTTTTTTGGCTGTTCTTTCCATCAGTCTTTTATATTCAGCCAGTATGTGTTAAATACAATGTAATTTATTCTTTGGCGAGCCTGTCAGCAGTGCCCCCTGCAGAACAATTAATAATTGTAAAATATCAATATTACTTAAGATTTGTATCACATTCGCATGGATTCAACTTTATTTCTCGCCAGACAGAACCATGGTTAGTCAACAACACACAAGTGTCCTCCGCCGACGAGCACGGACTCCGCAGTAGCTGGCGCGCCCTTCGCGTCCGGGTGGAGGCAAACAAAGGCCTCATAGGCCTCCGCTGCGAGGCCACGCAGCCGACGTGGCCGCCGTACATCCGAGAGGCCAACGCCACTCTGGTGATCGCGCACTCGCCGCATCTATCTATGTATACGGCCTCAGGTATACTTCGTTTTATCATCATCAGTCTATAGTAGCCCACAGCAAGACGTAGGCCTCCCCTCAAGAGCGCCATACAGGTAAATAAATAAAAATAATAAAACAGCTTTTATTTCTCACACTTTACCAGAGTCCATTAGAAAAACTATATCCTTGCCTGTTTTTAAAGCTCACGTCAAGGAGTTTTTCCTGCCAAAAGAATGAATATTGGTACTTACTATTTATTTATTTATGTATTTAAGTAGTGTATTATTTATTTTGGAATTTGTAATATTAATTATTTGTTTTTTAGTATTCTTATTTAGATAACAAATTCATATAATTCTTTCCATCCAAAGGTTGCCTGGAAGATATCGCTTCTAAGCGATAAGGCCGCCCATTGTACCTGTGGCATATAATGTATTTTTGTAATGTTTAATTTGATTATGGTGTACAATAAAGAATTTTTGTATTGTATTGTATTGTATTAACTTAAATACTAATCTATATTATTATCTCTGTCTATATATATATGTATATGTGAGTACCGCTTTCAGCGGTGAAAGCCTCCTCCAGCTCCTTCCATCTTCCTCGATCTCTAGCTACTCTACTCCATGTCTTCCCTGCTATTTTTACGATGTCATCGTCCCATCGTTTTACAGGTCTTCCTTTTCCTCGTTTCTTGTTTATTGGGTACCAATTCATTATAGCTTTGGACCATCTCTCGTTTTGCATTCTCTGGATGTGCCCCGCCCATTTCCATTTTAAAGATAGAACTTTTTGTACCACGTCTTTTGCTTTAGTTTTTTTTCTTATATCCATGTTCCTTATTTTATCTCTTAGTTTAATACAGGTCATCATCATCATCATCATCATCATCATCATCAGCCTATAGCAGTCCACTGCTGGACATAGGCCTCCCCCAATGAGCGCCATAGCGCCCTGTCTTCAGCTTGCCGCATCCAGCATCTACCTGCAGTCTTTAGCAGGTCGTCATCCCACCTGGTCGGAGGGCGTCCTACACTACGTTTACCGAGTCGTGGTCTCCACTCAAGAACACGTTTGCCCCATCGGCCGTCGGTTCGGTGGTTTCGGTTTTGTGGTCGGTAATACAGGTACTTCATTAAAATCAAAAAGAAAATCAGACACAGTTCAAAGTTAATATACAAAGTCCATATAGCGAAAATTTTAAAATATCTATCTTTCTATTCTTATAGCCGGTAACCCCCACTGCTGAGCATAGGCCTCTTCCTTATCTCGCCACCCCTGGCGGTCTTGTGCCAGTCGGATCCACAGAAAATATACACAGGAAAAAATTAAACGAAAAACACATAGGTACAAAAAACATAGCATGTAGATGATTCAACTTGAAAACAAGCTACTTGCAATTCCGTAAACTGTAAAGAATGCTTGACGGTTCCGGCACAGTTCATGGCGCATGAAACTGTGCCGAAATATTGGAAAACTCAAAAATCAATAGATAGATAGACAATACTTTTATTGCACACTTAAAAATAAAACAAACAAGGTAAACAATAATAATACAAGATATGTGACAATTTGGCGGTCTTATCGCTCAAGAGCGATCTATACCAGACAACCGTGAATCAATGGTAAATATCCCGTTATAAGTGACTTTTGTGTTAATAGAAATAGAAAATATTTATTTGTGTTTCAATACAACTTAAGAACTAATAATAAAGCCCGCAGGGCTTGATGCAGCTTGTGGCGAGCTGTTGGTGAGTAGCGACACCACGGGTACCGAGTGCTCCCGGGGAAGTTCCTGGTTCTCGTCTCCGCTAGCGGAGTGGCATCCCAAGAGAACCAGACCCCCACCTCTTGCTTGCCTTCATTGGCCGGTCTGAGTGGAGTCGCGAGAGATGCATCTTAGGATGCAGACTCGGGGGTGGAAGTGTCTAATGGCGTAATAGCGAGGAAACCCGCTCACGAGCAGTCTTCGTGATGGTGAAATCGGGGCCGCACCTCTCGGCACCCCTCAGTCGTTTGCGCCGATGTTGTTCCTCTCCGGTAATTTACTCCGGCTTTTTAAGGAACCCATCCAGCATTCGGCAAGCCACCGTCTGCCACTCTTCTTAACATTATGATTGACTTGTTTATGGCAGACGTCCGCAATCTCCCCTATAGCCCGATTACCCAGTCCATCCATCCATCACAATAACCTGGTTTTATTTCTTTCATTTTTCTTTGCAATAGTCTCTACACCTGGTGGATACCATCTTTGGATGTATCATATTGTGCACCCGAGGATAATACCCGCTATGTGTAGCCATCGCCTTTAGATTAACTTCTCAAAGGGCCTCTGTGCTGTTGGCTTCGGCCCCACGCAAGCCTTCCAAAGGACCGGGTCACTTTATGGCCCGAGATCATGGTAAATGAAAGATAATAAATTAGGAACGAATAAAATAATTAAAATCCGAGAACACAGAAAGGCTACCGGCTCAGCATTAAATGCTACATTGACATAAGCCAGTGCAGCGCTGGTTTTCAGCGGCGCCAGGGTGCTGAGTGCAGCACACAACACAAATCACTAATGATAAGAATTTAACACGCAAATCACAAAATAAAACACTAATAACAACGATATAACAAAATAATTCAGTTTTACAAAGGTAAGTTAAATAAAGAACAAAAATAAATTGACTAAGTAATCATAACAATAGATGAGATCTTTATCTCATGCTTCATCTTTTTTGACGACCGATGTGGCGCGGTGGACGAAGGTCCGCCTGCGACGCAGGAGGTTGCGGGTTCGATTCCCGCCTCGGAACAATTGTGTGCACGATCTGCAGATATTTGTGTTCTGGTTGTTTTCTATGTATAATAAAAAAAATCTATTTATGAAATGTATTGTATTATGTTTATCATCTAGTACCCATAACACAAGCTCTGCTTACCATGGGGCTAGATAAATGATGTGTGAAATGTCCAGCATTATTTAAATATTATTTATTTTATGAAGCATACACAAATAGAAACATTTAAAAACCATGTTAATTTCAAAAGTTTTTCAAAAGATGCATAACTATTAACTAAGTAAATACAAGTTATAAATAGAAAGCTACCCTTATTTCTCGGCACGATAACAGCATAGTTCATCTACTGTTATTACTACAAACAAGAGCAAAGCATCTTCTCGAATATCCATGAGAATTGATTGCCTATCTCAACAATAACTTTCAATAACTACCTATCCGTGAAATTGCTATTGGTTTTAGCTACTGCTTTCTTAGTATTCGTCAGAACAGGAAATTGGTGTTTGAAATTCATATCATTTATCATTTTGTAATTCATATCATTTTTTTTTTTTGTTTGTGAGTAAAACTGCGACTTCGAATATTGTCTAGATGTCGGGTCGGCGCAAAAAATCCGTCTCCTCTCATAAGAGCGCACTTGTAATAAATAAAAATAAAATTCATTTATTTCGGACAACGACGAATCATAATTAAAATTAAATTTAGGTCCATATCATGTTAGTAGCAAATATTACTTAATTCTATGTTAGTTATTGACAATTAATGTAAATTATTACAAACAGTGCAATCAAATAATTGTATTTGTATTTGTATTTCTTTATTAATAAAAACTTATTCTAATCTTATTTCTACGACACTTTAAACCAGATAAGGTTTGTCTAGTGTCGACAGTTACAGCGCGTTGCCATGCCACACATTAACTCACGTACATAAAATATAAATATCAGCACTTGGATTCATAAGTTAGGTTAAGTTAGGTTATGAAAGTGATTATTTCATCATTACTTGGTTGCAGTGCTTGAGGAACGGGCTATCCCATTTATTGGATAATGCATTCAGAATGACGTTGGTACTACCGTGCAGCCTGAGCAGCAACGAGGCGATTTTCTTCCGCATGCATGCATGGAAGCCGTACGTGCACGCCTCCGCGAACGTGCCGGACGCGCTGCAGAACCGCGGGAGCCCCAGTATCATCCTGAATGCATTATTATAATGGACACGGAGAGGATGCGCAACAACCATAGAAGGACCACCGCCATTCCTACCCCTGCCATTCTCTCTGCTCCAGACATGGACCAAGCTCAGAACTAGAGATACACATAACGAACGATGGACTAGCCAAATCAATTGCAGACAAGCAAGGACGGCACTCCCATCAACATCACCGAAGCTAACAAAACGCTTACTAAATCTGAATAGATTGGACCTACGTGTCCTTGTGGGAACACTAACAGGACACTGTCCACTAAACAAACACTTATTCACCATCGGAGCGACGGATAGCCCTCTCTGTAGAGGATGCCTCAGCAACGACGAAACAGCTTCCCACGTAATCCTGGAATGCGAGGGAGTATTAGCACAACGTATAGAAATCCTCAACTTGCCGAGGTCGCTCCGCGAAGCCTGTGAAGACCCCAGGAAGATTCTGCGCTTCTGGACGGAGCTAGGCTGGCTATGCTAGCAAACTACTACGCATAAAGGACCAAAAGGAGTCTAAATGCGGAAAATGGAGTACCCCCACCTGAACCTGAATGGACGCGAAGTGTGTTGATCGCTTTCTGAGTATATGTGGTCCATAGGCTACTCGTGTAGAACATGTAATGTGAGCTCTTATTTTGTTTAGTCGACTGAAACACCAACCTAAACACGTGCCACAATGCCGCAACGTGTATTCAAAAGTTGCAAAGATAAAAATAAAATATGATTTGTTGTGTGACTTATTCTACTTAATTGACGACCGATGTAGCGCGGTGGGCGAAGGTCCGCCTGCGACGCAGGAGGTTGCGGGTTCGATTCCCGCCTCGGAACAATTGTGTGTACGATCTGCAGATATGTTTTCTGGATGTTCAGTCGTTTTCTATGTATAATAAAAAATATACAGGGTGTGTCAAGACTACTACCGAAAACTGAGGGGGTGCAATCAGACCATGATTTTGAAAATATTTAACGAAAAAAAAGCGCAAAAAATATGTTGACCCATCAAGGTTCTTTTAATTTTTTTTCTAGGTACATACCCATAGCACAACACTATAAGAACATATCTACCTAATGATGTAGTTTAAATAAGCAAAAAAAATATAAAATAAAAAAAACAGCAATGTATCCTAAAGCAATAACTATCTATGTAATGTATATTGTATTATGTATATCAGTTATCTAGTACCCATAACACAAGCTTTGCTTACCATGGGGCTAGATAATGCTGTGTGGATTGTCCAGCATTATTTATTTATTTACTTACCTCAAGTGCGCTCTTATTTACGGAGACGACTTTTAGCTTTGATTTTGTTTGTGACCCGATATCTAGATAGTATTTATGATCGCAGTTTAAAACTCACAATATAGGAACCGCACTTTCTCCTGAGTGATACTACTCCTACAAGGAAATAATCGTATTATTTTAATAATCGAATTATTATAATAATCGAATTTATAATCCTCAAAATAACTCGAATAAATTCAAATTGTAAATTCGAATGTGGCAATAAAATACTCAATATATTTATTGTTGTCATCACATCGGCTTAATTAGTAGGTTCTTATGTATAGATTAGTATCACAATGTGAACCCTATTGGGCGTGAACAACAAGTGGAAGGCAGACCGAGGTTGTTTTTAGTAAAATATAAATATGTAGGTACTAAGGTAAGTAGTACCTACCTACTTGTCCAGTAATTTTAGTAATGATTATATTTTATTTGCCTTATCATAATGTCAGTTTTATTTATTTATTCTTTTCAAGTGTCAATTTGTCATTTAAAAATTCATTTATATCATAATAGCATTTGTCAATTAATAATTTCTTTAGTATTTTTATGAATAAGGTATCAGATTCTATGTCTTTTATTGCGTTTGGTAGTTTGTTATACATTTTAATGGTCATTTTATATGGGCCGGTACTGTGCATACACAGGTTTGATGATGGTTGTATGATTTTATTTCTCCCTGGTCGAAGTGGATATTTTCTGGGAAGTTCGTCTAGTGTTGTGTATAAGTTAGGGTATTTTCGAACAAACTTACAAAGTTCTAATACGTAGATAGATGGCAAAGTTAGAATTATAAACTTCTTGAAAAAAGGTTTGCAGCTGTCTATTCTTTTTATATTTGCTAGGATACGCACACTAAATACATTTTTGTTCGCAGGTGTGGGCCCAGCGGTGGGCGTCAATGTACTGATGGTGGCTGTATGCAGTTTTTACATATTATGTAGATAGTGCCTTGAGTGAATTAGCCAGTAAGTAAACTAAATAAAAGTACTGGAGAGTACAGGACTAAATCCTCTATTCTTAGCGGTTGCCCAGCCCTAGTAACTTTGGACGACCTGGGATGAATGAATGCTGGTTTAAACTTAAAGGTGAATCCTGCGGGATGCGGGGAACGGACACTTGTTGGAACGTACGCTGCCTTGGAAGAAAGCAAATCCCCTATAAATGCCTTATGATAATAAAAAAAAACTCACCTCAATTCACCACTCGCCTCGATCGGAAGAATGCGTGCCTCGGGAATCGCCCTGGATTCCTGTGACGTCACTGAAATGTCTTTGACACACACAAGCGGATTACCAGCAGTTGCCAGCGAAGCAGATGCGGTGGTATGCGGATTTATCAGAGTCCAACTTTTATAAAGATAAATTAGTGCGGCTAATGGCATGCGAAGACTCGACGCACCAAGATGGCGGTTTCTGGCGGTCCCCTGCATGGGGCGTGTCGGTGCAGTCTATACCTTAGGTAGGTAATATTGATAATATTATTAGCAGTAATTACATTACTTATTATGTGTAGATCTAGGTACAGTCACAAAGCTAGGTCATTAAAATTAGTCTACATCAAACATTTAAAATACATTGGTATCGTGTGGCATATACATGTATGTATGCATATATACGATCTAAGTCACTCTGTTGGTGTCTAAACAGGTAATGGCGGACGAGTAGTCTATAAATTGACAATGTCAAAATCTGTACTATACAGTGAGTACTTCGTTCTTCGGTTGACTGAGACTCCGAGTATTTTTTTCATTCATGTTAGTCATGACATGACTCATAAAGAATCAAAAAGGCTGCGGCTCACTCCGCTCTCCGATATTTATTTTGTATCTGTTTCCTAACAATTTTATCAGCATCATCAGCCTATAGCAGCCTATACAACTTTTATATTCAGCAACGAGAACATAGAGGTAAAAAAAAAACAAATTATATAAGTGAAGTTGATACTTATAATTTGTTATTAAAAAGAGTAGTTTTTAAAAAAAAAATATTGTCACTTCATCATCATCAACCTGTAGCAGTCCACTGTTGGACATAGGCCTCTCCTTATGAGCGCCATAGCGCCCTATCTTCAGTTTGCCGAATCCTAAAACCCATCCGCATCGAATAAAATACTTACGGTCGTTGCACCTATTATCTGCCACTTAACGAAATGGCCTCGGAAAAACTATTTCCACCATGGCAGCCTACTTCAAAATTATTTTAATCGGTAGTGTAATTTAAGTTTCAAATACTGGAAGAGTTTTATAGTTTAGCCTCATAGTTTTTTTTATAAAATATTAAAGAATCTAAAATGAGACAAACTTCAGTATTCGACCGGCCGGGTGATTATGTAACTCGCGACCGGTTTGCGACGGGCGTAAATTAAGCAATCAGTGCTGTCAGTGTGTCAGCAATTTTGTATTAGTTTGACAACAGCTACAACGTCAAAATTTGTCAAAATTGGCGTTTGACAGCACTGATTGCACCTCGTACTCGGGTTCCACCTAGTGCGCTCTCATGCACTCTCCTTCGTCTAGGAAAAACCTAAACAGGTCACGGCCCTTGTCTTCAGACTCCCAACGTGCTTGCCAGGTGTCGATAGTAACCCTGTCTAGCTCCCCCCCCTAAGCCTCCCATGCACCTCTCTTGGCTCTCCCTCGGTCACAGCCAGTCTGCAACCAGTGCGAGCCAGCATCATCCGCATCGGCTGGTAGGACCCCGCCAGAACCGGCAGCACAGCGGTGCTATAGGACCTGTAGGCCTTCGTCAGTAACACCAACTATGTCTCTGGGTCCTCAATAGCACACTGCGGACCACATGGACGGAGGCCCTGTGGAACCAAATCCTGGCCGCGTACGTGACGATCGCCTCGTACGTCCCCCTGTAGAGCACCCTAAGGGCCCTGTGGCGAACTCCCCATTTGTTCGCTGATATCCAGGACATCTTGTCGAAGGATCTACTTGCTCTCTCAAAAATATCCGAAAAGTGCTCTTACAGGCACGTAACTTTTTTCTTAACACTATAAGTCATCATCAGCCTATATCAGTCCACTGCTGGACCCAATGAGCGCCATAGCGTATATAATATATAACAACACTATAAGTACTACATAATAATAAAGATATCACGTAACTGTGGTACTACGGTAACCACATAAGTGGTAGTGCAGTTTCATGCGCGAATCTCATGGGGATTAACAGCGCCCCAAGCTCGACCTTGGACAAGGCGCCGTGCGCCTTGTCCAAGGTCGAGCTTGGGGCTCCGGCGCCAACAGCTCTTCAACACCATCATTTGTGTGTTCACCCTTTTCCATGTTATCCCATGGGCGTCGCAGAGGCGGCGGTATAAAGGGCTCCGGGTAAAAGCGCGGGACGCGCTTGCACTGCTTTTGCTCGCTCGGCTGGATATCTTCCAATTCAGTATCGTAGTCTTCTTCTTCTAAGGCATCGTCGACACGTGCCGCGAAATCGCTGCTCATTTTTCCGCAGATAGAGTTGTGACACGTCGTAATCGGGTTCCACCCAGTGCGTTCTCATGCACTCTCCTTCGTCTACACGTAAACAGGTCACGGCCCTTATCTTGCCTTGTCACGAACAAAGATTATCTTGCGAATTTCTTCAAACACACACAACTTTTTACAAAAAAAAATGGCGATCACAATTAGGCCTTGGGGTGGCTTGAGTATCAGCGACCTATCATGGTCGCAGTGATACTCAAGCCACCCCAAAGTAAAAAATAAAAAACAACCGGAAAAAATTGTGTAAATTTAATACCAATAATATAATTATAAAAATACGTTATTTTCAGTACAAAAATCTCCTGTATCTAGTAAAAATATCTTTTTTAATACGATAATGCCGAACACTGAAAGGGGTGTTCATTTACGGCCACCTCATTGCTTCGAATTAATCGTACTTGGCTGAAAACTAAATCACAATTTTAAACATGTTTTGGTTCTCGGCCACAAATAAACTAATTTTATATTATTTTATTTGGGAAACAAAAAGCTTATATTTAATTATAAATAGAACGTATGTAGACTTTGAGTAGATAAAGCTAACTACAGTTTCCACTCGTATCTTGTAAGTATAACTGAACTAGTAGATTGTTTACAATTTTTTAGAGTATACATTTTAAAAATCGATCGATTAGTTTCTTTGGATAATATTATAATATAGGGAGCAATTATAGCATATGTCCAGCAGTGGACTAATATAGGCTGATGATAATGATAGGGAGCAAAGGGTTATGCGAAGTTTTGATATAATTTTATCAAAACTTCGCGTTTAGTTTAAATATTAATCAAATTAATTATTGTATGATAGCACTAAATTTCGATGTTTGTCACAAAATGTAAAATTAAAATTTTATTAATACGTTGGAGATTGTAAATTTATATAAATTATAAATATTTAATCTGTAAGCTGTACATATGTATAATGTGTATTCTATTGCCGAACCTTGATCAAACCAGATGTGCGGATACACGACATATGTATGTATATAAAAAACAAAAAATACAAAGCCAAAAATATTTTTTTTTAATGAAAACTACTTCATCTGGTTTTTTCTTCGTTTCTTTTTGAGTAAACGGTGTGTTTTATTCAAAGTAAAGTTAAAGTTCAAAGTCTCATTTGAAAGCTAGATAGTCTACCTAGCTAATAAAAAAAGAAAAATATAAGATTAATATTATTTTAGAAATTTGCAAAAAAAAAGGATTTTAATTTTATTTTTGATCTCTAACTTTAAAACTGGGTTATTGAGGTGTATTTTTTTGCATGTTGTATAAGAAAATGAAAATACTGTTGTTATTTCGTATGTAAAATGAAATAAAATTAAAAAATATGGACAAGACATATTACAATTGTTATTTATAAAAATTTAAGGAAGAAACTAAACTAGATAACATGTTATAGATACAGAATGTATAGTACGTTGTTGGTTTTTTTTTGCAACGAATTTATAAATTTTTGGGACATTTTGCGGTTATACTCATATCATTATAATGATGTGTTACACCTTATTAATAATCTTCAAATCATTCTGTATTGTTTTCTATTAGAAGAAATCGCTTTAAGCGATAAGGCCACCAATTTGTGTAAGTTTTTTTACAGATCTGTTATAGATATAATATGTTTTACGAATAAAGGCTCGATAGATAGATAAAGCATTTATTCGTCACTGCAGCACATGATATAAGGTAACAATAGTAAAAATAATAGGTAGTAAACAATAAGACATAGTATAAAAAAAATAAAAAAGTGGAGTTGAAAGTAGAAAGTGAAGGGTTATCTTTCTTAGGTATATTCTAATACATAATGTGTTTTGTGTGGTATAATTAAGTGCTTTCTATCTATCTAAGCCATTTGATTTTATAGTGTTTCTTTTCGAGATTTCTTTCTCAACTCTTTTAACACTTTGATTGCTGAAATCACACGGTATGTGTTTTCTACAAGTGACTAATATGCGTAAATCCACACTAGCGCAGCGGCTGAGAAAATACAGATCTGTGTGACTCAGCACAGCCGTAATATTTTTCGAACTAAACGCTTGTGCGGCGCAACACAACCGCTGTGTAGAGCGGCAGCACGAATTTTTTAAGTTAAAAAAAAATCGCAGACGTCGAAAAAAATCGCAGTCAAAGTGTTAAAAGGTTTAAAAGTCCAGCATTATTTATTTATTTATCATTTGGTTAAGTTAGGTGCACCTACGCTTAGTTTAGTTGGCAATTTGGCATCACTGTGCGATAATACATTAGATATTAATATTATAAAGAGGAAAGGTTTGATTTGTTTTTTTGTTTGTAATGAATAGATAGGCTCCGAAACTACTGGACCGATTTGAAAAATTCTTTCACCGTTGGGAAGCTGCACTATCCCCGGTGAACATAGGCTATATTATATTTCAAAAAAGTTAGGGATCCGTACTAAAACCGTGCGAAGCTGGGAAGGTCCGCTAGTACATTATAATAAGCGAATAAAGCTCAACACTAACTGTGCAAATACGGCCTAAGTAAATAAATTAGTTACGATTTGATAATAAACGTTAATATTTTAAATACCTGTAAACTAATGGTCAATTTGTGATGTATCTAAATTTTCTGTGATACATTTTGTAAGTTATTGCATCACATGTAGAGATAGGTTTATGCCGGGCATTTATCGGGCGTATTGAGTAAATGCCCAATAAATATCCAATCACAGGGCAGCTATTATAATTGTCTTATCCATGTTATTGCTTTAATAACTTTCAGAAAAATGTTTTTTTTTAACATAGCTAAAAATCATGTGTAGGCTGAGGAAAAGTAAGTAGGACGTACCTACCTATTTCTTATACAACTATACTAGATAAAGTTAATATAAGTGAGTTTTCGTTTGTCTGTGCTAGCCTAAGTATAAGAAATAGGTACGTCCTTACTTTACCTCAGTCTACACATATTTTTTTTCACTATGTTATAATTTTTCTTATGTAAGTTATAAAGGCAATTCCATGGATAACACAAATAATAATATCTGCCCTATGATTGGACATTTAAAGGGAATCAAGAATAATATTGGGCATTTACTCAATACGCCCGATAAATGCCCGGCATAAACCCATCTCTAATCACATGTAAATTATGGTAATTATGGAAAATGTCGATCTTGTGGGAATAAATAAATGTTTATACATAATGTTTGTGTTTTATTTATATGTTGGAAAACAATTTAATTTATAATGTAGTGCGAGGATCATACTGTAACCTACATTTCTTTTTCCGAAACAAGAGTAATTTTATATATTCGACGACCGATTTGGCGCGGTGGGCGAAGGTCCGCCTGCGACGCAGGAGGTTGCGGGTTCGATTCCCGCCTCGGGACAATTGTGTGTACGATCTGCAGATATTTGTTCCGGATATTCTGGTCGTTTTCTATGTATAATAAAAAATATCTATCTATGTAATTTATTGTATTATGTATATCAGTTATCTAGGACCCAAAACACAAGCTCTGCTTACCATGGGGCTAGATAATGCTGTGCGAATTGTCCAGCATTATTTATCGAGCTTATATTACAGAGCAGCACCGAGGTGAGGTGGAGCAGCCCGGCAATGAAGTCTGTAATGTGATGTGGCATGCCCCAGAAGGGGGAGAGTGTTCGGGACAAAGAGCGTAGGATTTGTAGAGTCTGGAGTCACCTGATTATTTTCTCACAGTTTCGGTCCGTGTGACCGCAAGGTTGGCAGGACCATGGGAAGGTTGGAGGGATTGTAACCTACATTATGTTGAAACAAATAAATAAATCTTTACCATCTACATAGGTTCTTCTTATTTTTTTAAATTAATTGATACTTAATGTCACTTTGTGGTGATATTTTGATAATAAAATATATAAATAATTCTGGACAATTGACATAGTATTATCTAGTCCCAAGCTAAGTACAGCTTGCGTTATGGGTGCTAGATGACTGATAGACTTAATATATGAAATATATTACATAGATAGATATTTTTTTACCAAACATAGACAACTACCAGAACACCCGGAACAAATATCACACACAAAATTGTCCCGAGGAGGCAGGAATCTAACCCGCAACCTATTGCATCGCAAGTGGACCACCGCGCCACATAGGTCGTCAACTATTGCACTTTAGTGTTGTTCTTAGATCGATAACTTTTTCTTGACATTTTGATAATAAAAACAGAATACCTAATATTAGGAACGGCAATCACAGTAATTCAACCTCTGTGGGCGAAGCTCCGCCTGCGACACAGGAGGACGGGGTTTCGATACCCGCTTCGGGACTGTTTGTACGAGCAACTATTTGTTTTGAGTGTTCGGGTCGTTTTCTATGTATAATTAAAATATCAGTTATCTGGTACCCATAACGCAAGCACTGCTTAGCTTGGAGCTAGATGGCGCTGTGTTGTCCAGCATTATTTATTTACGAATTAATTTTATCAGCACTGTATTCATTTTCCATTGGTAGGTGATTCACAATTACGTGCATCCGCTTTGAGGATCACACGTGAACTGTTTTGTCGTTCGAGGGGGAATGAACTGCATCAATCAACAGCGTGCCCAAAATCATCAACATCGTCAGCATATCGACATAGCAGATAGAGAGACAGCGATATTCAGAGCGATTTTTGCAAGCGCCTCGAATTGAAGTTGGGAGTAAGCGTCGCCGGACCCTTAAGAAGAACAAACAAAACAAGTAACAAAGAAGCTAAACATCTGACTTCGTCCTTTAAATCCCAAATAAACGATTTAATAAGGAATTTGATTGAAGTAGCATTTGAATTCAAAGCCGGAAATGAAGTCGTTTCAAAACTTTTATTTGCACTCGCCTTCATTACCATCTCAAGGGAATAATCACGCGCTTCCGGCCCGAGCACAAATTTTAATTATGCTTTTGTTAACTTTGATTGGTATAGTTGTCCTTTGTCTTCCTCAGAGGGTCTATACGTTAATAGCGAACACCTACCCCGGTCTTCACGGAAGACCAGCGCTATGGTATGATCTAGGACCTGGGATCTGGGTATGTGTAGGACGCCCTCCGACCAGGTGGGATGACGACCTGCGAAAGACTGCAGGTAGATGCTGGATGCGGCAAGTTGAAGACAGGGCGCTATGGCGCTCATTGGGGGAGGCGGCGTATGTCTAGCAGTGGACTGCTATAGGCTGATGATGATGATGTATGTACTCTCATTTCCGCACTTAGACTCAGATTGGTCCATGCGTGGACATATGGATACTAGCCGCTCACCGCGGCTGAAAATCGTCAAAATCTACCTATGCGTCAAATAGAATATAAAATTTCTTGAATCCCTCTATCTATTAACACTTTGAGTGCTGAAAACGCACGGTATGTGTTTTCTACAAGTGACTAATATGCGTAAATCCACACTAGCGCAGCGGCTGAGAAAATACAGATCTTTGTGACTCAGCAGAGCTGTAATATTTTTCGAACGAAACGCATGTGCGGCGCAACACAACCGCTGTGTAGAGCGGCAGCACGATTTTTTTAGGTAAAAAAAAAGATCGCATTCGTCGAAAAAAAACCGCATCAAAATCCGTTGTTAAGTTTCAAAGATCTAAGCATACATAGGGACAGACAGACAGCGGGAAGCGACTTTGTTTATACTATGTAGTGATACATATTATTTGAGTTACTTGAGAAGCAAAGACAAATATAGAAAACTAGCGGACCTTCCCGGCTTCGCACGGTTTTAGTACGGAAGCCCTAACTTTTTTGAAAATATATTATAGCCTATGTTCACCGGGGATAGCGTAGCTTCCCAACGGTGAAAGAATTTTTCAAATCGGTCCAGTAGTTTCGGAGCCAAACAAACAAAAAATCAAACCTTTCTTTCTCTTTTTAATATTAGTAGATCACAAACATACCATGGGAAAACTAAGCACGAGATAACTCCCCTCCAAAGGTTTTCAAACTCTTAAATTATTTGGGTCATATCAGCCCTTCCGCTGATGTTTTACTTACTTACATATACAGCCACGCATCTTTACGACGCTATCGGGCCAAATAATTGTGAATTGGAGCTTAAACTGAAGGCTACCCTGAAAAAGTTGTTTACAATAAGTCGTAAAGTTTTTTACGACACATGCAAACTAGAACTCTGATAGGGTATTTACGAAGGTTGGAAACGGTTTTATAGATGTAGGCAAAGATTGGTCTCAGACAAGTTGAAGACAGGGCGCTATGGCGCTCATTGGGGGAGGCGGCGTATGTCTAGCAGTGGACTGCTATAGGCTGATGATGATGATGTATGTACTCTCATTTCCGCACTTAGACTCAGATTGGTCCATGCGTGGACATATGGATACTAGCCGCTCACCATAAGCATAAGCTTCCATCTGAAGCAACTGAGCTCCCTATTCGTAAATTTAAAAATTACATAAAACTAAATCTCATCAAGAAGGCTTTCTACTCCATAAATGATTATCTCAATGATGTTAATGCTTGGCCAGATGTCGCTCAGTTTCGCACCGACAATAGTATGTAGTAAGTAATTTGTTGTTGTGCATAGCTTTACTTAAATATTGACATGTATCGAATCATATTATATTTAGACTTAAATAGGCAAATAACCATGTATTAGACATATAAGAGATGAACATGCTAGTGGTTTCTTTTTCACTTCTTCCACTAGTGGACAAAAAATTGAAGTGAACAGTAAAATAATTTTATTTGATAATAATTTAATGTATAAAATATGACTTGTCTAAGTGCTTATTTTGTAAGCCTAAAGAAATAAATGATTTTTTACTTTACTTTACTTTACTTTACCGCGGCTGAAAATCGTCAAAATCTACCTATGCGTCAAATAGAATATAAAATTTCTTGAATCCCTCTATCTATTAAAAAAAAAACGCATCAAAATCCGTTGTTAAGTTTCAAAGATCTAAGCATACATAGGGACAGACAGACAGCGGGAAGCGACTTTGTTTATACTATGTAGTGATACATATTATTTGAGTTATTTGAGAAGCAAAGACAAATATAGAAAACTAGCGGACCTTCCCGGCTTCGCACGGTTTTAGTACGGAAGCCCTTGAACTTTTTTGAAAATATATTAGGTATAGCCTATGTTCAGCGGGGATAGCGTAGCTTCCCAACGGTGAAAGAATTTTTCAAATCGGTCCAGTAGTTTCGGAGCCAAACAAACAAAAAATCAAACATTTCTTTCTCTTTTTAATATTAGTAGATCACAAACATACCATGGGAAAACTAAGCACGAGATAACTCCCCTCCAAAGGTTTTCAAACTCTAAAATTATTTGGGTCATATCAGCCCTTCCGCTGATGTTTTACTTACTTACATATACAGCCACGCATCTTTACGACGCTGGCGGGCCAAATAATTGTGAATTGGAGCTTAAACTGAAGGATACCCTGAAAAAATTGTTTACAATAAGTCGTAAAGTTTTTTACGACCAATGCAAACTAGAACTCTGATAGGGTATTTACGAAGGTTGGAAACGGTTTTATAGATGTAGGCAAAGATTGGTCTCAGGCGTCTGGCTCGAGGTAATTTTTCTACCTCCTAGCTTATTCTTCGCCACACTGAGCCCTTTGATTTATGAAGTTTGGGATAAACTTAATCATCATCATCATCATCATCATCAGCCTATATCAGTCCACTGCTGGACATAGGCCTCCCCCAATGAGCGCCATAGCGCCCTGTCTTCAGCTTGCCGCATCCAGCATCTACCTGCAGTCTTTCGCAAGTCGTCATCCCACCTGGTCGGAGGGCGTCCTACACTATGTTTGCCTAGTCGCGGTCTCCACTCAAGAACACGTTTGGCCCAGCGGCCGTCGGTTCTTCGCGAAATATGGCCGGCCCACTGCCACTTCAGCTTGCTAATTCTTTGAGCTATGTCGATAACCTTGGTTCTCTGTCGGATGTATTCGTTACGAATCCTATCCTTCAGAGAAACTCCGAGCATAGCTCTTTCCATAGCTCGCTGAGCGACTTTGAACTGGTGGACCAGCCCTATCGTGAGTGTCCACGTCTCAGCTCCGTAGGTCATAACGGGTAGGACGCACTGGTTGAAAACTTTCGTTTTCAAGCATTGCGGTATGGATGACGAGAAGACTCGACGTAGTTTCCCAAATGCTGCCCAGCCTAGCTGGATCCTCCTTTTGGCCTCCTTATCGAAACTGTTTTTACCCAATTGCAGAATCTGCCCAAGGTAAGTGTACTCGGAAACAGTTTCGAGAAGGTGACCATGTACGACCACCGGCCTTGGATCAATGTGACCATTGATCATGACTTTGGTTTTATCCAAATTCATGCCAAGACCGATACATCGGGAGGCTGAAGCTAGGCCGTCCAGCATCCGGTTCAGTTCCTCGACTTAATATCGACTGCTAATTCAAGATATAAGAACAATAATAATAATGCTGGAAAATCCACAAAGCATCATCTAGCCCTAAGTTGAGTTGAGCTTGTGTATTTAATACAATATATTACGAATAAGAACAGAACGGTCGAAAGAAGTATTTGCAGATCAACATTTATCCCAAGGCGGGACTCGAACCCGCTACCTCCTGCGTAGCAGGCGGACCTCGCCGTTTGCGCTACCGAGGTCGTCAATAAATATGTGGCTTTCTAAACAAATTACCATAAAAGATTTTTAAGCCTGTGAAGAATAGGTATCTACCAATTACAAAGGGATTAATAAGATAAAGCAATCAAAACTAGTTATCACGAAGATCAAATTTGTTTTCTGTAACCATATTAAACAAAATATAAGTTAATTATAGTAAATATTTGAAACTAGACGGTGTCTTTGTACCCTAATCCTGGATTGTAGTGAGCTTTACTTTAATTGGAAATGGCGGACGAAATAAGGCGACTAAGGTTTATACGCCCACAGTTTCCACATTGATCGTGAGTTTACTTACTGAGCTGATTCTTGAAAAAGCAGATCTTATAGTCGATTTCTCAGTGTTTCAAATTGTTCACTCTCTATTGAACAGAACGTAGTAGAATAGATGCTCTAGATATGCCAGTTTCAAAAAGGACCCCTTACTAAAATGATAAGTTCTCTAAAGTGGTCACTATTAAATAGTTCAAATACAAATACAAATTCTTAATAATAACACCAAGTTACAAGTCACACGTAAAAATAATAAGGCAAGCAATATAAATCCAATACTGTCCTTAACTAATATGTATATGTCATAAAAGGTATATATGTAATTGACCAATTGTGATGTGGAAATTAAATTATAATAAAACAAAATAGGCAAAGCGTAGAACTCGTCTGCAGAGTAGAAAGAGCTCTCTAAGAGGCATTTTTTTAATTTACATTTAAATACCATGGTGGAAGATCTAATAGTATCCGGCAGCTTGTTGTTCCACATAGCAAACTGAAAAAACGCGTAAAAAAAATCTGAAACTACAAGAATGTTATAAATTATCAGCCAGCATATAAATAAATAAATAAAATCAATTTATTTCAGGCACAGGAAAAGACCCATATCACAAACAAAAATACAGTGCACACAATAGAACAAATTAAAAAATATATTAAAACTAGAGCTAACATGGGTAAAATACTCGTAGATACCAATTTTTTGCTTTCGTCCATGTGGACAGAAATTCAGTGCCTCTACATGGGATTTGCCAGGAAGTCAGAGACAGCTTCAAGATGGTATTGTTGGAGCGAGTTAGTCGACTCCAGAAAGCTGCTATCCTCGTCCGTCTTATAGCAAAATTCTAAAGTTAAGTCTAATAAAACCTTCGCCGTTCGAAGACTCCTTCAGACCCTTGTCTACTGCAAACTATGTAAATTATTAACTCATATTCGGATTTACAATCCATAAAACACAGAATCTAAAAAAATCACCGTAAAGTGGCCCATCCCGGCTTCGCCCGGGTGGTCATTTGTTTCGGGCAATTTTTTTTAAATTTCTCTTTTTTCTCTTCGTAAGAACCATTCTCGTACTTCAAGGAATATTCTAAAAAAAGAATTAGCGAAATCGGTTCAGCTGCTCTCGAGATTTACGCTTAGCAACACATTCAGCGATTCATTTTTATATTATAGTATAGAAGATAGACAATACAATACAATACAAAAATTCTTTATTGTACACCATAATCAAATTAATCATTACAAAAATACATTATATGCGACAGGTACAATGGGCGGCCTTATCGCTTAGAAGCGATCTCTTCCAGGCAACCTTTGGGTGGAAATAATTATATGAATTTAAGAAAAGGACAACGTCATTTGGAAAAATTTAAATATCAAATATTAGAAATGTCGCAAAAATAATTAAAATAGAATATAAGATTATATGATGTCAAAATTGGATCTACCTACAATCTTCTATATATATAAAAGAAAGTCGTGTTTGTTACAACACTTATAACTCGAGAACGGCTGAACCGATTTAGCTGAAAATTGGTGGAGAGGTAGCTTAGAACCAGGAGTCTAACAACTAACTTTTTATCATTTAAACAATTTGACACATAGATTTTCATGGGGCGAAGCCGCGGGGAGCAGCTAGTACATACATAAAAACCTACTCACCTAATTACACTTTAAATAAATTTTAACCCATTGCAGGTAGATGCTGGAAGTGTCAATCTGAAGACAGGGCGCTATGGCGCTCATTGGGGGAGGCCTCTGTCCAGCAGTGGACTATCATAGGCTGATGATGGTGATGAAAACCCCATTCAATAATATCCTCATCCATGTAAAATAAACTCTCCCATATTTAAAAAATGTTCAGAGTTTTGTGTTTGACTCTATGTTTTTGTGTTAACCACGTCGACATGCTTTCAAAGTTAAAAGCTTTTTCTTGTGATGTTAATTGCTGCTGCAATTTAGCGGCCATTCGTTCACTGTCACTGCTTTAATCATGAAAATAGTTATGGTGTTTTAAAAATTCGTAGCAAATACTAGACTACCTATGTATTTTAGCTTACGCATAAATTTATTTATTAAGTTAATAACATCATAAAAGGTTTTTTTATTAAGCCCTAAGGCGATGTTATAACTACTTATACTAAAAATTACATATTTTTGTGCATACACACAATACTAAATAATTTATAATTTTGTTTCAATAACATTTTGTGCCTTTTTCATGGCTTTCGGCAGGTTTTCGTAAAATATATCTACTCTGTTTTTGGACAGAACATTGAGTAAATATATAGCGAGTGACATAGGGGCAAACTTAAAACTTAAGTACTTTGGTCCTACAAGTGAATGACCAGCTATGCTCGGAGTTTCTCTAAAGGATAGGATTCTTAACGAGTACATCCGACAGAGAACCAAAGTTATCGACATAGCTCTGAGAATTAGCAAGCTGAAGAGGGTAGTTGAACATTTATTATACATAGAAAATGAACAGAAATCCTGAAAAAAATATCTGTAGATCGTACAAACATTTGTCAAGTAGGAAGGAACAGTTACACGCATGCGTGGAACACTTTACCACATTATTCAAATTCCTGCGAAACTGCTGAAACTGTCATGGTTATTAACACTTTGATTGCTGAAATCACACGGTATGTGTTTTCTACAAGTGACTAATATGCGTAAATCCACACTAGCGACGCGGCTGAGAAAATACAGATCTGTGTGACTCAGCACAGCCGTAATATTTTTCGAACGAAACGCATGTGCGGCGCAACACAACCGCTGTGTAGAGCGGCAGCACGAATGTTTTAGGTTTAAAAAAAGATCGCAGTCGTCGAAAAAAAATCGCCGTCGCAATATCCCGTTTTTAAATGACTTTATTGTTAACACTTAACAATAAAGTCATTTAAAAACGGGATATTTACCATGATTATAGTAGAACGGTATGTCTAACTTACTCGCAGTGCCTTCAGTTACTCCGTGATCATGGCGCATGAAACTGTGCCGAAATATTGGAAAACTCAAAAATCAAATAAGGGTAAATATCCCGTTTTAAATGACTTTAGTCCTGTCCTGAGAAACTGCCTATTCCTTAGAGCAACAAACACCTTTGGAAGCCCTGAGCGAATAAAAACATTAAGCCTGAAAGCTTTAGGCCATACTGTAAAGGTCAAAGAAGAGTCCTCTCACAACAATGTCGAACAATATAAAACCTTGTTTTGTTACGCATAGAGTTTAAAACAGGTTGTTTGTACCCACGTTGGTAAAGCTGCAAATTCTTATTCGTATTTAACTTTGGTTGTTTGTTGGATCCGACAACCGCTAGGGTAAACGTTTTCTTTAGTGGAGACTGAAACACGGCAAATGTAGTGTAGGACGTTTTCCGGCCAGGTGGGATTTTGACCAGCGAAAGACTGCAGGCAGATCTTGGACGTCTAGCTGAAGACAAGCGCTATGACGCTTATTAAGGGAGGATTATGAAGTTATGACTAACGTAGGCTGATGATGATGACTCGGTGGAGATTAAATAGGTTCCTGGACGAAGATTGATGGGCAAAGACGTTGAAAATAACCCATCGACGATGAAAATAACCTATCTAAAGAGGAATTGGATAGGTACTACAGTGTATTATGTTGCAAACTATGACGTAGCGATATCTGTGGCAAGCTATGGTGTAGCACACAACGCTGTCTAATAATATAAAACCTTCTACCACGGAGTTAGAACAGCCTTTCATAAAAACACCTAAAAATCACCAAGAAGGCGGCATACAGTTCCATTTTCATAAACGAATTCAATTGAATCTATTCGTCGTTGTAGAGCGAGAAGTAACTAATTGCAAAAAGCTAGTTCGGAGATAATCGCGATCAAAGTTTTTTTGATCTTGAAATCGGTGTAGCTCATTAAGGCTTATAGTTACAAACATGATTTCTATGAACAAAATATAGATAATTTTACCATACACCCTATCGTTCAATAAGTCCTGTAAATATTTTTACGGTTACTGAGATACATAGTAAAAAGTAAGTTAGTTAATTCTAGCAAACTCAATAAGATGTTATTAGGTTAGTTAATTAACTCTCCATGTTACTTAAGTAATTGTTCTTGATACAGCTTTGTTCCAGATAGTGATTAGTGACTAATGTTAAATAATAACTAAGAGCCATTATGGAAGATCGTGTCGAATACAATTGTATGCAAATAGTCACTAAATAACTTTAATGAGCAGTGCGGCCCCCAGTAGTTAAAAAAAGGTTATAGTAAACGATTGTGAAATAAATTACTTAAGTACTCTTAGTACTTTTTCGTAGACTGATTTTTGGCTCAACAAGTAGTTAACACTTTGACAGCGGTTTTTTTTCGACGACTGCGGTCTTTTTTTTTACCTAAAAAATTCGTGCTGCCACTCTACACAGCAGTTGTGTTGCGCCACAAATGCGTTTCGTTTGAAAAATATTACAGCTCTGCTGAGTCACAAAGATCTGTATTTTCTCAGCCGCTGCGCTAGTGTGGATTTACGCATATTAGTCACTTGTAGAAAACTCATACCGTGCGTTTTCAGCACTCAAAGGTACTTCTGACATTCTTGTATTTCCCAAAATTAAAATAAAAACAGCTCTTTTACATTTTTATAAGGTACATAATGGGTTTAAAAATACTTTGGCATCATTAAGTCATTTTGGCCAAAATTTTTAGTTAGTGACTTCTCGCACGACAACGACGCTATGTTCAGTGTAAATGGAGTACTAAAAAGTCGAGTCTTTATGTATGAGGACGAATGTCGTACTGGCTGATGAATTCAGACAAAAATTTAAAAGAAAAATACTTTTAATCCCAAGGGCGTAGATTCGAGTTTTACTGCCATTAAGCTACGGTATAATATTACGCTTTTTGAGCAAGATAAGTGTTTTTCCTTTCTTTTATTAATAAGGTCATGATCATCATCAGCCTATAGCAGTCCACTGCTGTACATAGGCCTGGAGTTTTGTGAGCACGTTTAAATGTTTTATTTCGTTACACGTTTATTATTATTTGTTTTTAGGAATGTTTTGTATATACAATTTTGACGACCGATGTGGCGCGGTGGGCGAAGGTCCGTCTGCGACGCAGGAGGTTGCGGGTTCGATTCCCGCATCGGAACAATTGTGTGTACGATCTGCAGATATTTGTTCCGGGTGTTCTGGTCGTTTTCTATATATAATATTAAATATCTATCTATGTAATGTATTGTATTATGTATATCAGTTATCTAGTACCCATAACACAAGCTCTGCTTACCATGGGGCTAGATAATGCTGTGTGGATTGTCCAGCATTATTTATTATTTATTTTATTTATATTATGTTTTGAATGTTGAAGTTCCAACCTTTATGTACCTACATTGTTAAATTATTTTACTATTTTCTAGTGTGTTATTTCATTGTATCTTGTAGTTTTTAAGATGATAAAATGTACTAGGCATAACGATTTGGAGTTATCTGTAATTTTATGGTCTTATGTAAATAAATAAATAATTTGAATTTGAATAGGCCTTCCCCAATGAGCGCCATAGCGCCCGCTGGCATAGCCGCATAGCGTATTCAGCATGCCGCATCCAGCATCTACCTGCAGTCTTTCACCGTGGTGGTCGCCAGGGCGTCCTAGACTACGTTTACCGAGTCGTGGTCTCCACTCAAGAACACGTTTGTCCCAGCAGCCATCGGTTCTTCGCGAGATAATTCATAGCAATTACATTAATAAAGGATTTTTTTTTGTAGATGGTTTTTTTTTTTTGTAAAACGTCTTTTGATATTAATTAATTCTATTTGTTCTAGAATGCGACCCTGACAAAGAACACAAGACTATATAATACCACAGTCAAATAGGTCGACGAAGGACAAGGAACGCTATGTTTATTACTGAAGAATTTGCCAAAACTAGTTCTATGAATCAACATAACTTTCCCTTATTACCCTCTCCATATATCTGTCAACCCATACGGCTATCCTGTGACAACATTTTCCTCCAATAAAAGACTTAATACACGGTTGGTTGCCGGTTGGTCGGACTGATTAAAACGATTACTGTCGTTTTTACAGTAATGTCACATATGAACCGACACGGGGCGATACAGATATTGGATGAACTTTTAATAATAAAAATATTAATTTAAAAATTATATCGTCCCATTTACGCGATCTGAACACATAATGATAATTACTTTAATGTACTATATAAGAAAAATAAGTAAATAAAGCGATAAATACCCATTAAATAGTACTTATGTATAATTAAATTTAGGATCTTACGTATCCAAGATTTGTATCGTCCCGTGTAACGTTTTTTATCAGAGTAGAAAAAATAAACAACTTATTAATTACTTTATTATTCATTCCTGTATTGTTTTCTGCTTTGTGTGGTATAATAAAGTGTTTTCTATCTATATATATATATATATATATCTACTTACGTTTTTTAAGTTATTACGTTATTTAAGTATTAGGTAAGTATGCAATTAGTTATGGTTTAGGTTCCAACAAAAATAACATTTAGCACCATGCTTGCCACTGGAACACAACTTCAAGTACGAGGGTACGCTAAGCAGCCGCAATGCTTTATAATGATCGCGTTAACACTTTCATTGCCCATGACACAAATTGACGTCTTCCCACTGCAGTAGCTGCGGCGCGACCCTTCGGGACCAACGTAGAATGAAACTGTTGTTAAATCCACTTCAAATATTCTCCTTTACTTTACTATCCCTCCGAATAATATTATCGTGATACGGAAAAAAAAAAAAAAAAAACTAAAAAGCATGTCTAAACGGCATATTTTATATCTGTATCTAAATATTTGTAAACCTAGCTGTAAGTTACTCCAAAATGTTGTAAAAAAATAAAAAAATATTTTTTTTAAAATAGAGGTGGGTCTGATTTTTCCACCATGTATCAGCTCAGTTTCCCCCACGTCGTTCGCTCGTTTTGCGAGATAATATCTTGATGTATCTGGTGACTGTCGTATGTGTAGTCATATCTGGATTGCAGCCAGCTCGGTGGAGATTAAATAGGTTCCTGGACGAAGATTGATGGGCAAAGACGATGAAAACAGCCCAACGACGATGAAAACTACCTATCCAAAGAGGAATTGGATAGGTACTACGGTAGTATGTAGCACGCTATGGCGTAGCATTATCTGTAGCAAGTAAAAAAAAGTGTGTAATTTTATCTCAAATAAGTGAGAACCAAGTGCTATGACAAACCTAACATATGCTGGCACTGTTCACTAAGTAATGTAACCTACTTAATAATGAAGAAATGTCTATCTATCAATTTATTTATCAAGCAACGTAGCATTATCGTAACAAGCTACGGCGTAGCAATAACCGTAGCTAGCTACAGCGTAGCAATAACCGTAGCAAGCTACGGCGTAGCAATAACCGTAGCTAGCTATGGCGTAGCAATAACCGTAGCAAGCTATGGCGTAGCAATAACCGTAGCTAGCTATGGCGTAGCAATAACCGTAGCTAGGTATGGCGTAGCAATAACCGTAGCAAGCTATGGCGTAGCAATAACCGTAGCTAGCTACGGCGTAGCAGTTTTTGTACCTTGTATTCTCCGATGGGAGTAGCAACCTGCGATCATAAATACTATCTAGTTAAAATTAACTTTTATATACCAACCAACTTATACTTAAATATAATTAAGGTTACCTAATTGACGTGTAATTAACGTTTACCAATAAATGAACTTGAAATTAGGACGTCGCCTTAAATGCTATTTCTGAAACCACTCTCAAGCAAAATTGGTTTTTCCATCCCGCCTCATTATCTGAAGAACCTTAAAAGCAAAGATTTTAATAAGGAAATATTTGGAGTTGTTATCATATAATTCGTGGAATTGAAAGAGAATTTTTAATGATATTGCCTTCAGCTTGCCAGTTACTAAGGTCTATATTTCTCATAAAGCATTATTAGAGTTCTTTTTGATTTACATTTTGTTGGGTTTTTACATTTTCAAGGCTCTGAACATGCTTTAAACAATTTTACTCAGAATTTCTGTACATTGAATTCAATGATCGGATGTGACCGTCCGTTCCATTTTGCCAAAAATCCTTGAATATCTCTTTAAAAAAGTGGTAACAGTTTAAAAGTATCAAAATACGTGTTTCAGCTTTTGTTGATTTGAGCAATTCAAAATAATTCACTTAAAAAGGTCCCCTGAAAAACCCATTCACAAAGAACAGTCTTTAAACAAATGACAATGAATCTTTAAACAAAAGACAATCTGAAAGTGCACCTGTCCGCACCGCAGGAGCCGCAGTCATCGCATTTTCTAAATCTTTGTATGAAATAGTAAGCAACATTGCGCACCTATCCGCGCCGAACGCGACGCGTTCAGCTTTAGTTTCCGATCAAACTCATCATTCTAGAAAACGACCTTACGACATCAAAAGCGGGTATCCAAATTATCTTATATTAGGATTGGGCTTACTACTTAGATGACGACCGATGTGGTGCGGTGGGCGAAGGTCCGCCTGCGACGCAGGAGGTTGCGGGTTCGATTCCCGCCTCGGAACAATTGTGTGTACGATCTGCAGATATTTGTTCCGGGTGTTCTGGTCGTTTTCTATGTATAAAAAAAATATCTATCTATGTAGTATTATGTATATCAGTTATCTAGTATCCATAACACAAGCTCTGCCTACCATGGGGCTAGATAATGCTGTGTGAATTGTCCAGCATTATTTATTATTTATTTTATTTATTTAGATCTACCATAATGTTCTCATTTAGAGATAAATGCGTAACGGCCCGTCCCGGCTTCGCCAGGGTGGTCATTTGTTTCAGGCAATTTTTCAAATTTTTCTCTTTTTCTCTCCGTAAGAACCATCCTCGTACTTCAAGGAATATTCTTAAAAAGATAGAAGAAATTAACGTAATTTGTTCAGTTGCTCTCGAGGTTAGCGCTTAGCAACACATTCAGCGATTCATTTTTATATGATAGAATATCATATCTGGAATCCTTACAGCGATGCCTAGTGGACTAAGATTATATCGAGATGTCTCTACGGAGCCGCCACTATGACTTTCCAAGGACAGGGCCGGGTCTAAACCTAGACAAAATAATAATAGTAAATAATAACTAGGCTAATATGCTTTTTAAGGAACCCATCCAGCATTCGGCAAGCCGCCGTCTGCCACGCTTAACATTATGATTGACTTGTTTATGGCAGACGTTCGCAATCTCCCATATAAGCCGATTTACCCAGTCCATCCATCACAATAGCCTGGTTTTATTTCTTTCATTTTTCTTTGCAATACTCTCTACAACTGGCGGATACCATCTTTGGGTGTATCATATTGTGCACCCGAGGATGATACCCGCTATGTGTAGCCATCGCCTTTAGATTAACTTTCTCAAAGGGTGTGTTGTCTTCCTCTGTGCTGTTGGCTTCGGCCCCACGCAAGCCTTCCAAAGGACCGGGTCACTTTATGGCCCGAGATCATGCAGCATTGCGCAGATTTGTGTGTGTTTTCAATCAAGGTTTAAAAATTATACAAAATAGCAGTCAGCAGTCGCTTTTGACTTAGCTCCGGCAATATATATATACATCCCTTGGACTTATACTATAGTCCCCATTCTTGAAGTCACGCGACCTCGCTCCTCAAAGACTTTTGCAAAAATAAAGTAAATTGCGTTCCTTTCTACGCCGATTTCGGAGTTAATTTAACGTTTCATTGCGTTTTTATGCGACGGGAAAATAGAGAATGATGATATAAATTTCTTTCGGATTGTTGCTTGGCAAAAAGGTGTTTTTTTTTGTTTTAATACGAATTCTGCTATCGTTAGGACTAACGATTTTCCACTAATAACTCTTTTATATAATAAATAAATAATAAATAATGCTAAACAATTCACACAGCCTTAGCCCCATGGTAAGCAGAGCTTGTGTTATGGGTACTAGATAACTGATATACATAATACAATACATTACATAGATAGATATTTTTTATTATACATAGAAAACAACCAGAACACCCGCAACAAATATTTGCAGATCGTACACACATTTGTTCCGAGGCGGGAATCGAACCCGCAACCTCCTGCGTCGCAGGTGGACCTTCGCCCACCGCGCCACATCGGTCGTCGATGTGGCGCGGTGGGCGTTTTATATCCCTTCGGTGTAGTTTAACACAGTTATATAGTTAGCTAAGTAGCTTAGTACTAATTACAACCGAATATACTACTACTGCCTACTACGACGGCCGCTGGGGCAAACGTGTTCTTGAGTGGAGACCACGACTCGGTAAACGTAGTGTACGGCGCCCTCCGTCTAGTTGGGATGACGACCAGCGTAAGACTGCAGGCAAATGTTGGATGCGGCAAGCTGAAGACAGGGCGCTACGGCGCTCATTGGGGGAGGCCTATGTCCAGCAGTGGGCTAACATAGGCTGATGATGATGAGTACCATGAAGCATCAGGGCCATGCTCGACGATTCCATTGTCTTCCTTCCTATATCTGTAATCTGTAACTAAGACCCGACCCGAAACAGAAAGAGAGAAAAAAGTTAGAAATAAAATGATTTATAAGACTAGCTGCGCTCCGCGGCTTCGCCCGCGTGTAAATCTATGTGTCAAACCTTCCTCTAAAATCACTATCTATTTAAAAAAACGTTTAATACGTAAGGCAGTTGTCTCACCGGCAACGATGAACGAGTAGCGAGCAGAGCTAGAATGTAGAAACGAGACGGCGCGGCTTAAAATAATAAATAATAATAATAATAATGCCCGCAGGGCAGCTTGTGGCGAGCTGTTGGTGAGTAGCGACACCACGGGTACCGAGTGCTCCCGGGGAAGTTCCTGGTTCTCGTCTCCGCTTGCGGAGTGGCATCCCAAGAGAACCAGATCCCCACCTCTTGCTTGCCTTCATTGGCCGGTCTGAGTGGAGTCGCGAGAGATGCATCTTAGGATGTAGACTCGGGGGTGGAAGTGTCTAATGGCGTAATAGCGAGGAAACCCGCTCACGAGCAGTCTTCGTGATGGTGAAATCGGGGCCGCACCTCTCGACACCCTCAGTCGTTTGCGCCGATGTTGTTCCTCTCCGGTAATTTACTCCGGCTTTTTAAGGAACCCATCCAGCATTCGGCAAGCCACCGTCTGCCGCTCTTCTTAACATTATGATTGACTTGTTTATGGCAGACGTCCGCAATCTCCCCTATAGCCCGATTACCCATCCATCCATCCATCACAATAGCCTGGTTTTATTTCTGTAATTTTTCTTTGCAATAGTCTCTACACCTGGCGGATACCATCTTTGGGTGTATCATATTGTGCACCCGAGGATGATACCCGCTATGTGTAGCCATCGCCTTTAGATTAACTTCTCAAAGGGCCTCTGTGCTGTTGGCTTCGGCCCCACGCAAGCCTTCCAAAGGACCGGGTCACTTTATGGCCCGAGATCATGGTAAATGAGAGACATAATAATAACTCATCTTCACTCTGTCCGCATAACGACGATATGCGACTTTTGGGGCGTTTTTATACGAGTGCCGAAAAAATCTAAGGGATCAGTCCGTAAGCCAGCTATGACGTCACTGTAATCCCGCAGGATAACCGGATAGAACCGGTTATCCTGCGGGATAGGGTAGAGGCCGCGTTAGGCAACATGGCGGAAGGGGGTAAGACTTATTCTGAAGTTATGTTAGACGTTTAAGTTTTAACTTATGTTGACGCCCTCCGCCCGTGGGATAGAAATAGAAAATATTTATTTGTATTTCATATAAAATAATACAACTTAACACTTTGATTGCTGAAATCACACGGTATGTGTTTTCTACTATGCGTAAATCATCACTAGCGATGCGGCTGAGAAAATACAGATCTGTGTGACTCAGCACAGCCGTAATATTTTTCGAACGAAACGCATGTGCGGCGCAACATAACCGCTGTGTAGAGCGGCAGCACGAATTTTTTAGGTTAAAAAAAGATCGCAGTCGTCGAAAAAAAATCGCAGTCAAAGTGTTAAGAACTAATAGTAATAAAGATAACAAATTAGGAACGAATGAAATAATTAAAACACGAGAACACAGAAAGGCTACCGGCTCAGCATTCAATGCTACATTGACATGAGCCAGTGCAGCGCTGGCTATCAGCGGCGCCAGGGTGCTGAGTGCAGCACACAACACAAATCACTAATGATAACAATTTAACACGAATCACAAATTAAAACACAAATAACAACGATATAACAAAATAATTCCGTTTATTCAAAGGTAAGTTAAATAAAGAACAAAGAACGTACGGGAACAACGAACGGGATGACGACCTGCGAAAGACTGCAGTTAGATGCTGGCTGCGGCAAGCTGGGCGCTATGGCGCTTATTGGGGGAGGCCTATGTCCAGCATTGGACTGATATAGGCTGATGATGATGTTAGACGTTTAGGGTGTGTTTAAGGGCTTACATGATTTTGTCCGCGTAGTTTATTTAGTATCTAAGCTTATTTAAAACGAATGTTGCGATATTTTATTTTTTTAAATGTATATAAATAATTCTCATAAATTAGAATTAAGATTAGTTAATAAGTTAAGACACAAGCGACTCGGTAAACGTAGTGTAGGACGCCCTCCGACCAGGTGGGATGACGACCTGCGAAAGACTGCAGGTAGATGCTGGATGCGGCAAGCTGAAGACAGAACACCCGGAACAAATCGTACACAAAATTGTTCCGAGGCGGGAATCGAACCCTCATGCGTCGCAGGCGGACCTTCGCCCACCGCGCCACATCAGTCGTCAAATACATTTTTTACAAAACCGACACAGTAATCGAAGCCTCACGTTCCAATAACAACCTAAAAAATAACGGTAAAAGCTTTTTGTTACGTCGAAACTCATGTTATCGACGAAACAAAAAGATTTTTGCCATAAAGTGTGTGATATCTGACCTAAAGAGCTGTAGAAATTGCAGGGTCTCTGAGGTCGCATATTATAACCACTCTATAGAAAGAAAGAAAGAAGAAAGAAAGAAAATTATTTATTAAACACTAACACAACACATCAAGGTTAATTACACATAATTATATTAGACTACAAAGTACCTACTTAGGTACCTATTATAAAACACGTAACATCGACAAAATATAAAAAAAAAGTGAAAAGGTACAAAATGTTAGTAGTATTGTATATGGTACTAAGTAGCCCTCACAGAAAGTGGATAAGCGCGCGTGTGTAGGTCTAATAGGTCCTGACTCAGCTTGTTGCTCTATCGCAATAACCCAGGTCATTTGTGAAAGAGCGCTGGTTTTCAGTCAGAACCATTGATGTATTAAAAAAAAAACATCAATGGTCAGAACAGGATGTTTGTTACTCTTTCACGTAAAAACTACTGAATGGATTTTAATGAAACTTTACAATAATATAGCTTATACATTAGAATAACACATAGGCTACAATGTATAAAGATATATTGTATTCAAAATATCTATCACCACGCGGGTGAAACCGCGGGGCGCAGCTAGTCTAAAATAAACGAATAGTGGTACTTATTAATGTCTGGTAGAGATCGTTCTTGAGCGATAAGACCGCCAAATATGTCACATATCTTGTATTATTATTTTTTACCTTGTTTGTTTTATTTTTAAGTGTGCAATAAAAGTATTGTCTATCTATCTATCTATCTATTAAATCTATTGATACATTGATTGATTTGGCTAGCCTGAGATATCTACGCTAGGTTTATAAAGCCTGCGGTATAGACATCATGCCTCATCGCTCATTATAGTGACACTGATTTTATAATAGCTATATATATATATAATTGATGTGTAGTTTTGTAGATTTAAGGCTTAGATTAATTTATTATTTAAGGGTTGTTTGTATAGTTTTGTGATGTCCATGGAGACTCGTATTTAATGGTGCCTCTCTTCATTTTTTCTCTTCATTTTTCCTTTTATCTCTGGCTTTTTTATGTTACCTACTCTTGATTTATTTTATATGTACCTACATGATGTTATCAAGCTTTGTGCCACCACACCAGGACCTGTCTGAAAATCAGCGCCGCTACTTACTTAGGCTTGTAGCGGCATAATGCTGAGACAGGGACCTTTTTGGCCCCTTATGTAACACGTATTTGCTCTATTTTGTATGTCTTGTCTATTCCTTGTAATTTATTTTTCTTGTTTTTTTTATTTTCTTTTCTTACCATGTAATGTGTTATATATTGTGTCAAATAAATGTATTTTCTTTCTTTCTTTCTTTCTTATATACATTTAGAATTGTTATGGTAAAAATCAACCATAGAGTTTCTTAAATGAACTTCGAATCGAGCTTTATTCATTTAAATCACGACGTTCTTAACCAATCGGGTTGTTATACCGCAAGGGTTGAATCAGTGCCTGAATAAACTCCCCCAATATAATAAACTGAATCAAGCCCCAAGTCAGGGCGCATTTAACGAAGACAAACTTGAATTCGCTTAACTCATTACTCGTTCTTTGCATTGTCTGTTAAGACAACACAAACAGATGGCTTAATCCATGGTATATGTATATATATTCTATTTCACGAAGAAGGTTTGATTTAAGTTGTTGTTAGCCGTGCATTAGTCAAAGTTGATAAAAATCAAGTGGACCCGACACGCTGTCCTGTCTTAAGGGGCCACCGGAGGGACGAATTCTTTATACAAACGTAATACCAAAATTATTTCTAATTCAAGCATATTTCACCTGGTCACCTGGTTGTCATAGCTCACAGACTGCGGTCCGGACATATTCCACTAAATAAGTTCAACCACCTCATGAGGAAGGTTGACTCCGCTAATTGCACTTCGTGCGGTGTCATAGAAGACATTCACCATCTCTTGGTGGAATGTGTTCGGACTCAGTCACTGAGGAATCAATTGATCGATGATTTTAATTTGAATCTCGCAGAATTAGGGTTCGTTAAAATTTTACTCTCCACCCCATTGTGCACGGCCGCTAAGGCTTTGTACACAATGATATATGATATTATTAGATAGAGTAAGTGTGTGATTGTAAAACGGGACTGGCATATTCGCTAAGCGAATAAAGTCCTTTAAAAAAAATAGAAAAAAAAAAAAAAAGCATATTTCCACTATAATATTGCATTATTTGTATTAAAATAGTATTTATCTAGGTTCCCAAATAGATTTTTTTTTTCTAAATACCCACCTAAAATGAAATGAAAGCCAATCTCATTTTGCACATTTTTTTTGCGAAAATGGACAAGTTTTCTTTCTATTTGTTTCGTATTAAAAACATCAATATCTTACGTTTTATTGATTAAGGAACATAGCTTATATTGTCTAGTTACAGAATAACAATACTTTGTGAAGAATACAAAAAGTTTTCAGTCATAATTTTTGGTATTACGGAACAAACCAAATTTTGAACGGCTAATATTGCTATCGCGCACGCATGTGGCGCGGCGTAATGGTTATACAGGGACAGTGATATTCGGAGCGATTTTTGCAATTTTCTTAATTTTTTCTTTTATAATAACCTTCTCCTGACTATAACAAACACAACAAAAAAGAATTAGCGAAATCGGTCCAGCCGTTCACGCGTGATGCCGTGACCAAGGGAAATAGGGGTTCATTTATACATATATATATATATATATATAGATAACAATTGCTATTTAAACGTAAACCAACAATCGACTTTTAGCTTTTGCATAGCTAAAAGTAACTTGACGACCGATGTGGCGCGGTGGATGAGGGTCCACCTGCGTCGCGGGATATTGCGGGTTCGATTCCCGCCTCGTAACAATTGTGTGTACGATATGCAGATATTTGTTTCGGGTGTTCTGGTCGTTTTCTATGTAGGTATAATAAAAATATCTACATATCTCTGTAATGTATTGTATTAAGTAGGTATATCAGTTATCTAGTACCTATAACACAAGCTCTGCTTACCATGGGGCTAGATAATGCTGTGTGAATTGTCCAGTTTTATTTATAATATGCAAAAGCTAAAAGTCGGTTGTTGATGTAGGTACGTTTAAAATTTAAATCATAAATTATTTAGTTTAAGTCGTAAACCAAGATAACTTATCCATTGAGACTAAATGTCGATTCACACATATCAGTGTCTAGTCTCAGTTCGGTATCAGTGCTACAGTGTTGCGTCAGTGATTCAATTCACACATGTCAGTACAGTTTCAGTATTTTCACGAAACAATTTGATCAATCGCTAGTCCTCCATTGCAAAGTCAGGTCCTGAGTTGTGTTCTCTCCTGTTCAAGGCCTGTAGTACTGCTGCGCTGTCCGAGAGTATCCTGATGTTTTGGTCAGTTACCTTTCTTCGTAGCACTGCAGTCGCAGCTTGGATAATAGGTACCTACACATTCCGCCTGGAAGATGGACCCCGTGCTATTGTTTTGTGTATGTTAAGATCCAATCTATCGTTACGAATCCTATCCTTCACAGAAAATCCGACAATTTCTAGAAATTTCGAAAATTTCTAGAAATTCTGTTAAATAGACAAATAATTATGTCATCAACGTTTGCAAAGAAATTTATTGCATTAGAGATTATTCCCCCAGACTGTATAGGACGCACAATAAAAACGAAATACAAGGCATATTATGGAAATTTCTTTTGGCATAGGATATAACCTTCACTACAACCTGCTTTATTGAATACTAGCTGCGCCCCGCAGTTTCACCCACGTGGTAATAGGTATTTCGGCTTATACTATACATATATCCTTATGAATTGTAGCCTATCTGTTATTCTGATGTATAAAGCTATATTATTGTAAAGTTTCATTATTCCAAATCCATTCAGTAGTTTTTACGTGAAAGAGTAACAAACATCCATCCATCTATACTAACAAACTTTCGCGTTTATAATATTAGTAGGATTTATTCTAGACAGATTGTTTTTTAGACGTCTGGGTAATTTAACTCTAAAAGGTTTTGTTTATTTAAATAACGATGTACAAAGAAAAGGTTCTCAGAATAGAAAGCGTTCTTATTTTGTCTCCAGTAAAGCGTGAACCGGGGTTGTTAGAACGATCGTCTCGGTCAGAGATTCTAATGGAAATAAGGTTTAATATTCTGAGTTTTTTTCTATTTAACACTTTGAGTGCTGAAAAGTGTTTGTGAGTTTTCTACAAGTGACTAATATGCGTAAATCCACACTAGCGCAGCGGCTGAGAAAATACAGATCTTTGTGACTCAGCAGAGCTGTAATATTTTTCGAACGAAACGCATGTGCGGCGCAACACACCCGCTGCGTAGAGCGGCAGCACGAATTTTTTAGGTAAAAAAAAGATCGCAGTCGTCGAAAAAAAACCGCAGTTAAAGTGTTAAGGTGAAATGAGTCCCAAAACCCACGTTTTGACTTAACGGAAAATCAATTTTAAAGGAACAAAACACCTATTTTTCGAATATATTTTGATGAGGATCAAAAGTTTAGGATATTAGTTAGTAAGTTATGGGAGTCGAAACACGATTGACTTAACTTGACTCGATAGAAAAAAAAAGGTAAAGTTTCCTATAAATCTTCATTTTTACAGAGATATCTCTACGGGAAAACCAGTTTTATTTGCTAGTTATTTAATATTATTGTAATGAAATTTCTTCTACGTGTTCCCTAATAAATACTTTAGACAATTATGGTTTTAGTTTTTTGAGAAACAGTATTATTTTAGAGCAATAACAAATTTAAAAATAAAAAGCAGTGAAATTGCGCACGGGCCGTTCATTCTGCCGCTCTTGCCTCCCTTTCTCGCCTTCCCCGCGCGGCGTTCGTTCGTCCTTGTCTCGAAAAGACGAAGTCATTTCGCCTTAACGTTCAATTGCGTAGATAAATAAATCTAGTTTAAATGGACGAACAAATTCTATGGTAATCTCTTGTTTCCTTGTTGCATGTTATTGTTAACTCGCTGCGAACAGCAGCTTTGTCTGCGTGGTTATATACCTTCCTCTTGAATCACTCTACGAGTATCTATAACAAAAAACCGCATCAAAATTCGTAGTTTTTAAGATCTAAGACATATATACATAGGGACAGGCAGACAGCGGGAAGCGACTTTGTTTTATACTATGTAGTGATATTAATATCCATACGTAGGCCATATAAGATATAAGTAAGATAGAAGTATATAAGAAATAAGTATACAAAGAGTTAGTAGAACACAAACAAACAGTAATAATAATTAAATAATAATAATAATTAAATTCATTTATTCAGATAATAATAATCCATGGTGTTAGTTTGCTTATAACTAGATGTTAGTACTTATAATTAACTACAGATTTTGTCCTTTGGACCAATTGGTGCATTACCGGACAGTTAAATTTTCCAGCAATCGCGGTTAGGATCCTGTTGCCACTCCCGCGGGTTCTGCTGAGTAGTGAAGCTGACTTTTTCCGCCAGATGGCATCGAAGGTGTCGGTGCGTGCCTGGGCGAACATGTCCGAGGCACTGCAGAATGGTTAAGTAAGGGCAGTAATGTATAAGTAACAAAAACAAAGAATATGTGGCGTACCTACGCGCCACTCGATACCGATTCGAAACATGCGTTTCAAATTTTAATTCAAACTTATAAGCGTTTTCAACTTCGCTCAATTCTTCTTGCTTGGGCCATACCCCAAGTGAACGCATATACTTCGAACCGGTCTCGACGCGGCACTCGTGCGCAAGCATTCATTCGCTCGCTCGCTCATTCCGCGCCTGTCAGAGGAGCTAGCTTGACGCGAAGTCGCGAACATTGTTTACTTGCTATATTTTCTTGTCGTAACTTTATTTCTATCTGTAAATCTATCTAGTCATTTCCTTCATTAAATTCACTCATTCTATCATAATAATAAATATTAATTTCGTCCATCTATCGCTATCTATCCACCAACATCAAACATTCCAACCTCTCCGGAGTGTGTTTGTATCTAAAATATTGTGTAAGAATAGTGAAGCAAGTAATTTTTAGAAATAAGTATATATTAAAATATATAATATAGCATACATATAAAAGATAAATAGTTAGATAAGAATAAGTAGATATAAACAATATACCTAATGAAATATAATAATTTTAATTTAAAACTAGATACATAGTCTCTGATAATGTTAGAGGAATAAGTAAAAAAAAATTGTATGGGTTTAGGAACACCTGAACTACAAGCCCATACCCATAAATACAATCTAAATACATCGCATACAATACAGAATCCTTAAATTAAGACTCACCTGAAAGAAAAACTACAAATATAAATAAATAATGAATAAATAATAAGGGTCAGTAAGGGCCATGTTCTGTGGTCACCACTCGACTTTTGAGCTGCAGGGAAAGTCCTTAAGCTTATTACATCACAAAAATACCTAAAAGTCACAATTTAGATGTTTGAAACCTCTTCAAGCCAAAACTTGACGGGCTGATATTATTATATCATCATCATCATCATCATCAGCCTATAGCAGTCCACTGCTGGACATAGGCCTCCCCCAATGAGCGCCATAGCGCCCTGTCTTCAGCTTGCCGCATCCAGCATCTACCTGCAGTCTTTCGCAGAACGTCATCCCACCTGGTTGGAGGGCGTCCTGCGTTACGTTTACCGAGTCGTGGTCTCCACTCAAGAACACGTTTGCCCCAGCAGCCGTCGGTTCTTCGTGAGATATGGCCGGCCCACTGCCACTTCAGCTTGCTAATTCTTTGAGCTATGTCGATAACCTTGGTTCTCTGTCATATATTATATGCCAACTACAAAAAATACAGTCTCTAATTGTAAAAGACTTGATCTCTTGTGTTGTTTGAAAATATGTTATAAGGTATCCTGAGACTTAGTAATTATAAATAAATAATAATAATAAATAATAATGCTGGACACACAGCATTATCTAGCCCCATGGTAAGCAGAGCTTGTGTTATGGGTACTAGTTAACTGATATACATAATACCATATATTACATAGATAGATATTTAATAACGTAATGGTTATTCATAATTAGGTATACAGATAGTCAGTAAATACTCAAAACTTTTATTAAATTATTCACACAATAGATTATAATTTATTAACAAACATTTAATATTCATAACAATTATAAATTATACCAAAAAAACATGCCAACTACAAAAGAAAACAAAAATACCTATACTACTAGTCTAGAGTCAAAAATTAGTTTTGACCCCTTGTGAGTTCTTGCGGAGTCTAGTAGCTCTGACTGGACAAATTTGACTGATTCTTCACCGTCTTTTCAGCAGGCAGCAGCTGCGGCAGAATCGATGGCAACACCCCGCCTTGAGATATCGTCACCCCCTTCAGCAGTCTCTTCAACTCTTCATCATTCATGATAGCCAGCGTAATATACCTTGGATTGATTCTAGTCTTCCTGTTCTGTCTAGCCGCGTCAGCTGATAGCTCCAGAATCTCTGCTGATAGATATTCTAATGTTGCTGCTAGATAGATGGCGGCATCATTTCCGATTCTTCTAGCGAATTTTCCTTTTCGAAGAAGTTTGCTGACTCTTCCAACGGGAAAGGTAAGGCCGGCCCGGGATGATCTTGAAGATTTTGAAGACTTCTTGTTCGTGACTTTGGTCATTTCATGTATTTTCATATGCTTGTAACGTCTCTTTTGTTAAGTATGTTGTATGTGTTCTTGTAACTGTGTCTGTTGTTCGTTTATTTATATCTTCTTCCGCTTTATTTATATATTCTTCCGCTTTGTTTATATCTTCTTCCGCTTTGTTTATATCTTCTTCCGCTTTGTTTATATCTTCTTCCACTTTGTTTATATCTTCTTCCGCTTTATTTTATAGCTCCGTTAGTGGGGGGTAGGAGGAGCGACGAATTTCGTTCTTCCTAAATTTATTGTGTTTTAATATAATTTATTTGCCATTATTATGCTAATTAATTGACCTTTTTAATTTATTTGAATGAAATCAAAAAATGTACCTATTGTATTTTCGTTCTAATAATACTCGCTCATAATTTTTTAAGCATGCTGTCTTCGACCTATCTATTGACACTTGACATTATTTTTAATAAGTTAACTCAAAGCTAGATTTAGTGTACACTGTGTGATTATGAAATAAATAAATAAATCCAATTTCTACCTGTTTATTCTAAAAATTCTTCTTGACTACCTACATGTCATTTCATAAAAGATACCACCGTCTCGTAACTATTGTTGTATGGTATGGTATGGTAAGTGTACTCCTGTCTCCGCACTTAGACTCCGATTGGTCCTTTGTGCGTGGTGTGTTTACTAGTTTAACCAGCCTAACTCCGACCAGAAGCGCAGAATACTCCTGGGATCTTCACAGGCTTCGCGGAGTGACCTCGGGTGGTTGAGGATTTCTAGTCGTTGCGCTGTTACTCCCTCGCATTCCAGGACTACGTGGGCAGCTGATTCTTCGTCGCTCAGGCATCCTCTGCAGAGAGGGCTATCCGTTGCTCCGATGGTGAAGAGGTGTTTGTTTAGTAGGCAGTGTCCTGTGAGTAACTATTGTTGTAATTCCACAGATTAAATTCAGTAAATTAAATTTTTTCACCATTACAATATCTCTAATATTGACATTTCAATTAAATACAGCAGTGAATAATCTCTAATTTAACCCTAAATTATAATAATATAATGATAAGTATAAACAATAATAAACGATCACAAACTGACAAATGAGCACGTTAAAAACTCATTAATACTATTAAATGGGTTACATACTAAAAAAAAATTCTTTATTTTTGCTAAAAAAAAAATGTTTTAAATTCCTGAAAAGGAAGTAGAGTTAGTTCTAGTGGTAACTTGTTATATAAATCAAGTTTAGGGTTAAACCCTGTTATTTGTTTTTTTTTACCAGTCTAGTAGTAGGTACCTGTAACTTTTCTTTATTTCTTGTATTGTAGCTATGTATGTATGTTCATCGAATTTAGTAATGAGGTTAATATTATCCTTCATTTTTATATTGTACTAGCGGACCTGACAAATTTTATTTTTTTCTTGGACTCTCTACTTTTAGCATTTACCATATTTAATTTGTGATTTTAAAACATTTGGGAAACATTTAAAACTTATAATAACCTAATACGAGAGAGAGAAAATGGAAAAGGATCAGGAGAGTTATGTTAGGAAAGTTTTTATTAAGGAATTATCAAACATACATATAATATATACATTATATATTTATATTATTTGTACCAATAAAGGATGAGAAGCAATGATAAATAGAAGGGTCTAAGGAGGAAAGGAGGGAGGCCCGACAGACGTTGTCCTGTCTTAACTATGAGCATTCTGTCAATGTTATGTCAAACGCCATAAGGTTACATCAAAAAAGTTTGAGACTTAAAATAGGCAAATAACCATGTACCTATTAGACATATAAGAGATGAACATGCTAGTGGTTTCTTTTCACTTCTTCCACTAGTGGACAAAAAATTGAAGTGAACAGTAAAATAATTTTATTTGATAATAATTTATATTTAAAATATGACTTGTCTAAGTGCTTATTTTGTAAGCCTAAAGAAATAAATGATTTTTTACTTTTACTTTTTTTACTTTACTTTTGAATTGTAAAAGCGGTTACATTAGAAATAATTTAATATGTTGGTATTCTTAAATTTTCTAATTTTAGCGCAATTTTCTTAATTTTTTCATAAGAACCTTCTACTGACAATAACAAACTCAACAAAAAAAGAATTAGCGAAATTGGTCCAGCCGTTCACGCGTGATGCCGTGACCAAGGGAAATAGGGATTAATTTTTATATATATACTAGCTGCTCCCCGCGGCTTCGCCCCCGTGGAAATCTATGTGTCAAATTGTTTATATGATAAAATCCAGCAATAATTCTAATTTTTCTCGCCGTAAAAACCATCCTTGAACTTCAACGAACATTTTAAAAAAAGATTTGGCCAAATTGGTCCAGGCGTTGTTGAGTTATGCGCTTACCAACACATTTTGCGATTCATTTTTATATTATAGATGTAGATAGATTATTGCCTTTATTCTATTTGCCCTGTTATGGACAAATCTAGCTTTCCAAGTAGTTTGATGTTTGAAAAATTTGGCTAATTTTTATATCACAAATCAGTTCCTATGACATAGAAGAAACCTTTAATAGTTTCCATAGAAACAACGCGTGCGAAACCGCAAGGAGAAACAATAGTAATGTTTATCAGTTTATTTATTTCCACCGTAGGTACACATGTTGTTGATCTCGTTAAATACTATAAATTTTAAAATAAAAACTACATTTTTATTCTATAACACAGTAACTTTTAACAAAGGAAACACCATAGGGCATTGTGCAAAGAAAAGCAGACAGACATGCCTTCTTAAAAAATTAAAATAAATTCATTTATAATAATTTGTCACAAAAAACAGATAATAAATTCATCATCAGCCTATAGCAGTCCACTGCTGGACATAGGCCTCCCCCAATAACTGCCATAGCGCCCTGTCTTCAGCTTGCCGCATCCAGCATCTACCTGCAGTCTTTCGCAGGTCGTCATCCCACCTAGTCGGAGGGCGTCCTACACTACGTTTACCGAGTCGTGGTCTCCACTCAAGAACACGTTTGCCCCAGCGGCCGTCGGTTCTTCGCGAGATATGGCCGGCCCACTGCCACTTCAGCTTGCTAATTCTTTGAGCTATGTCGATAACCTTGGTTCTCTGTCGGATGTATTCGTTACGAATCCTATCCTTCAGAGAAACTCCGAGCATAGCTCTTTCCATAGCTCGCTGAGCGACTTTGAACTGGTGGACCAGCCCTATCGTGAGTGTCCACGTCTCAGCTCATAGGTCATAACGGGTAGGACGCACTGATTGAATACTTTCGTTTTCAAGCATTTCGGTATGGATGACGTGAAGACTTAGACACTAGATAATAAATTCGTTAAAAGGAATATTCAATTAGATAAAATGTCAAAGTATTCTGCTGTATAAGGGCATTGTCAAACTAAAAAAATATAAAAAAAATGGATGAATACGTCAACTTTTAGTCTTTAGAAACAAATAATGTTGGCCCTGAAAAGGGCCTAGTTCTACGTATTTCTTCTTTGCTTATTCCTATCTTTATAATTCTAAAATAATCTGACATTACCGAATGTCTTGCGTCTTTTTTAAATATTTTTATTTCTACATGTCATTCTCCCACTCAACCCCCGAATCCATACAGCGTCCTCCCCTGCCTCTTCAAAGCGTAGACGACATCCATCGCAGTGACAGTCTTCCTTTTCGCGTGCTCGGTGTAAGTCACAGCGTCCCGGATCACATTCTCCAAGAACACCTTCAGAACTCCTCTCGTCTCCTCATAGATCAGCCCGGAAATCCTCTTCACTCCGCCTCGACGTGCCAGTCTTCTAATCGCTGGTTTTGTGATACCCTGGATGTTGTCACGAAGGACTTTTCGATGTCTTTTCGCGCCTCCTTTGCCAAGACCCTTCCCGCCTTTTCCGCGACCTGTCATTTTTTTTTTTTTTCCTGTGCGCGAGACGACGATCGGTGGTAGAATGCGTGAAGCGACATGGGAGCTTCTTATATTTATGTCATTTTGTCAGTGATTTTTAGAGTTGTTTGAGGGTAGTTTGGAATTGGACAAAATCGTGATTTACCTATTATTACGTACCTATTATTTCAATCACGTACGTTCGTAAGAACGTAGTACGTGATTGAAAAAGTATTTAATAAATAAATAAATAATGCTGGACAATTCACACAGCATTATCTAGCCGCAAGGTAAGCAGAGCTTGTGTTATGGGTACTTGATAACTGATATACATAATACAATACATTACATAGATAGATATTTTTATTATACATAGAAGACGACCAGAACACCCGAAACAAATATCTGCAGATCGTACACACATTTGTTTCGAGGCGGGAATCGAACCAACAACCTCCTGTCCGTCCTCCTCCGTCGCAGGCGGACCTTCGCCCACCGCGCCACATCGGTCGTCAAAATTTGATTCCAAACTTTTGAAGTGTAAACGTTGTTCATTAGGTAATATATTATAGGTATTTGATTTTATTTACTTTGTGCTTCCGTAAAGTACCTACTAGTAAAGTAGATATATCAAATCTGCGTTATAACATAAACATGAAATAAGCTTTGGTAACTCGTATTATGATGATAAAATGCGATTAGTTTACGGTTCTTATAAGCAGATTGTACCTACGTACGTACCTACAAAAAATATTATACTATATAAATAAATAATTTTATTAAAAACAACTTAGGACTTAATGGATCACAGGAGTCAATTATCTTATGTAAGTATTATATTTTATTTTATAATGTATGTATAACCTGCAAGCACACAGATCCCCTGGTACTGTCCACGATCCTATCCATCCATGGTTGTCTGGTAAAGATCGCTCTTGAGCGATAAGACCGCCAATTGTATCGAGTTTTTTTAAGTTTTTATTTTACATTGTCATTTTAGTGTGCAATAAAGAATTATCTATCTATATATCTATCTATGTTCTTAATGTCTAAAATAATACATTTGCCTGAACTACACAACAAACAACTCATTAGCAACAAAACAATAGACCCCCTTATGTCGCTCGATCCAGGTAAGGCCGGCGGCGGGATTTATCGCAGGTATAAAAGAGTGCATATTGAGGGAATGGTCATCATTCCCAGTCCGACCAGCCTTCTGTACAGAAGGAGAGACCGCCCCCTCCGATCTTTCTCCGCGAAAAAGGCAAATGGCCTAACGTTGAAAAGCTTCTCGCCTTAAAAGGCATTCATTTCACAAAAGCCCAATCCGTCAAGGAGTCCATCAAGCTCCAACTCCAGACGTCGGACGATCACCGACGTCTCACCTCCCTCCTCCGCTCCGAGAACATAGGTTTTCATACCTATGCCCTCGAGAGCGAAAAATCTCTCCGGGTAGTTATCCGCGGTATACCCGCGGAGTTCAACTCGGAGATGTTAAAGTCCGACCTCCAATCCCAGGGCTTTCCCATCAGGGAAGTCCACCGGATGTACAGCGGCCGGGATAAGCGTCCTTTCGACATTATCCTGGTCATTCTCGACCTTTCTCCGGAAGGAAAGGCTATCTTTGGCCTGAAATCTTTATGTCGCCTCTCCGGCCTATCCGTAGAGGCCCCCTACAAATTTGGTCCCCCTGGGCAGTGCCACAGATGCCAGCTTCATGGCCACTCTGCGCGCAACTGCAACGCACGCCCGCGCTGCGTCAAGTGCCTGGGTGACCACGGCACCGCTGACTGCAAGCGCACCCGCGATGACCCGACCCCACCTAGTTGCGTGCTCTGCAACGCTGAGGGACACACCGCGAATTATCGCGGGTGCCCTAAGGCGCCCAAAGCAAACAACAAGGTCCGCTCAAGGGCCCCGGAGCGCTTTGCCCCGGTCCCTCAATATACCAAGACAACCTCTAAGGTGTCTATGGCCCCCCCTCCCCGCCCCCCTGCTACCTCAGCATGGGCAAAGCCCCTCAGCTACACGAGCCTAGCCCCTCAGGCGAAAGCTTGGCCTGCGCCCCTCCCCCGCTCACAGGAGCCAACTCGCGGCCCCACCCCTCCCCTACCTCGCCCCACCCAACCAGCACTCACCTCTGCGAAGGCTGGTTCGCCTGGGCCCACCCCAACCACAGATTTCGGTAAAGTGTCTGCACTCCTGCAGAAACTAAACAAAGCCGAAACCGCCATCGAAAAACTGATGATCATCTCCGATCATCAGGACGTCATGGCATTCCTTGACTCCCTCTCTTTTAAGTCTCAATAATGGTTGTACAACCTGCGAGACTTAAGCCCCGCTCCATCTCGTTAGCGTTCTTTAACGCTAACGGCCTCAAATCCCAGAGAGAACTCGTCCACCAATTCTTGGTAAATCACCAAATAGATATCATGCTAGTGCAGGAGACATTCCTGAAGCAAGGCACCAAAGATCCCAGGATAGCCAACTATCACATGGTCAGAAATGACTGAACGTACGGCCCTAAAGGCGGTACTGCCATTTACTTCAAGAGGTCCCTGCACTGCATACCTCTCGACCCCCCGCCCCTACAAGACTTAGAAGTCTCAGTCTGCAGGCTTGCGATGACCGGTCATCAATCGGTCATCATCGCATCCTGCTATCTCAGTCCAAATAAAAAGCTTCTTCAAAGCGATTTAGAGTCAGTCCTTAGTCTAGGAAGCTCAGTCATTCTGGCTGGTGACTTCAACTCCAAAGACCCGATGTGGAACTGCCGTTGTCGCAATCGAAACGGTCGCCTCCTTACCCAATGTCTTGAACCCCTTGACCTAGACTTGATCGTCCCCATGTGTCCCACGCGATACTCTCCCATCCCCGGTCAAAGCGCCGAGTATTTGGACCTGGCACTGCTACGGAATGTATCCCTACGGATGCAATCCATATCAGTGATGCAGGAACTAGACTCAGACCATCGTCCCGTCATAATGAGGCTCGGTTCTCCTCTCAATGACAGTCCTCCCACCAAGACAGTGGTACAGTGGTATAAGCTTGAGAGCGCTCTCAAGAATATCCACTCGCCCGCCTTGGAAAAAATCCCCGACGATATTAGCTCCCTAGACGACATCGCAATTGCGGTCGACTCTCTGACTAGTCACGTCCAATCCGCTATTAGCGACTCATCGAAACAGGTGCCAGCGACGAAAGATCGCCGCTGGGACCTGCCAGATGATATCAGACGGCTGATCACTGAGAAGAACGCGGCGACTCGTCGCTTCAGCCTCTATCCCTCCCACCTAAATCGCTTTAGAATGAACTCACTTCGCCGTAAGGTTAAGCGAGCCATTCAAGAGCACCGAAACTCCTCCTGGGACACACTGCTTTCAACGATCAAACCAGGCCACCTGGCTTACTGGAGCCTGGCTCGATCTATGAAAGCAGATGGAGTCACCATCATGCCTCCTCTCTTACGTCCGAATCATCAAACGCCGGCGTTTGAAGATAAGGACAAAGCTGATGCTCTGGCTGAAAGTCTGGAAGCCCAGTGCTCCCCCAGTCTTGAGCCAGTCGACCCTGTTCACCTCGATACGGTGAATAGTGAAGTCGAACGTTTAGTTACCCTACCCCCCACCGCCACCCTTGATCACTTCAGGGCGGCGGAGGTCGCCGCGATCATTAAAGATCTCAGACCGAAAAAGTCCCCCGGCTCGGACGGCATCAGCAACAGAGTCCTTAAACGGTTCCCTGTCGCCCTCATCTACCTCCTTGTAAGCATCTTCAATGCAGCCATGTCCACCTGCTCTTTCCCTGATGTCTGGAAGGAAGCCAATGTTATTGGAATCCACAAACCGGGCAAACAGGCGAATGAGCCCTCCTCCTACCGTCCTATTAGCCTCCTCAGTGCCCTGGGGAAGATCTACGAGCGACTCCTTCTGAGGCGCCTTTGGTCCCATGTAAACGAGCATAAGCTCCTACCCGATGAGCAGTTCGGCTTTCGAGCTCACCACTCATGTCCCCAACAGGTCCTCCGCATCACGGAGCACATCCTGACCATGTGGCATCACACCTGGCCTGCCAGTACGGGAGCTGTCTTCCTCGACGTGGCGAAAGCTTTCGACAAAGTCTGGCACAACGGCTTGATTTACAAGCTTTCCAACCTTGGTGTGCCAGACAGGCTCGTATTCATCTTACGAGACTACTTGTCGAACCGTAGCTTTCGCTACCGCGTGGAGGGCACCCTCTCCGACCCCCGACCAGTCCGAGCAGGAGTCCCCCAGGGCTCCGTCCTCGCCCCGCTCCTCTTCACGCTCTATACCAGCGATATTCCCCGACACCCGCAAGTTGAACTTGCCCTCTTCGCGGATGATACAGCTCTGTATGCATCCAACTCGAACGCACGTCGAGTTGGCATGAGACTGCAAGCCGCACTAGACACACTAGGTGCCTGGTTCCAGAAATGGCGCATAGAGGTGAATCCGTCGAAAAGTGCAGCAGTGTACTTTACGCGGACCTTCTCTAAGCCCAAAACACTTACCCTATTCGGCAAACCCATTCCCTGGGTAAAGTCAGCCAAATACTTAGGGGTGGTACTAGACCGCCGCCTTAGTTTCAAACCCCACATTCGTACCGTAATCAATCGTGCCAAGTTCATACTTAGCCGGTTGAACGCCCTCCTTAGAAAGAAAAGTATAATGTCCCTTAGAAATAAGGTGACACTTTACAAATCGATCATACGCCCTGTCATGACATACGCCTCTGTGGTATTTGGCCACTCGGCTGACGTCCGTCATCTCCAGATTGTCCAAAACAAGTTTCTGCGTAAAGCCACGGGCTCGCCCTGGTACATGCGCAACAAAGATCTCCATCGCGATCTCAACCTCGAGTCCATCGTCCACTTCATAAAGACTGCTTCCCAGCGTCATTATGAAACGGCCTCTGAACACTCCAATCCTCTTATATCCTCCATACCCAATTATTGTATAGACGACCCTCCCACGAGTTCTCTCCTCCGTAGACCGAGACACGTTCTTGGTGACCCCGTTGACCCACTCACTGACGCTAACCCGGAAGTGACGGCAACAACTCAGCTTCCGCACACTACACACCCGACCAATAACCGACCCCGCCGGATGCGGGGTCGAAGAATTCCCCGTTTCCGCCCTCAGGTGCACTCGTGCACCTAAGGCGTTACCTCCCTACCCTCTTGTAGCATCTGGCAACAGCCCAAGCCGAGGCTCGCACCTAAGTGGTGGCCCTTGTGCGTGTTGCCCCAACCTAATTTTTACCGGCGAGGCGCCCTCTGCGCCCGCCAAAAGTCCGGTAACGCTGTCATGGCCATCTGAGGTCAACAGCATAATAGTCCATTCGAAAAAAAAAAAAAAAAAAAAAAAAAAAAAATGGTCATCATTTGCATACCAACGTACAGTGTGAAAGGTTCTCTATTGATATTGGCTTCAAACGGACACGAAAATGGATACTACACCAGAAGTAGCCGCTCAAGTGGTTGCCCTTGTTGAATCGGGGCTTAAGCAAAGTCAAGTGGCTCGACAATTGAGTTTGAGCCGATTTACCGTTCGGCGTGTATACCAGAGGTATCAAGAGACTGGTGGCTACAAACGGCGACAAGGATCGGGCCGTCCCCGTGCTACAACAGAGCGTGATAACCGCTTTCTTATAACGACATCTTTAAGAAATCGTCGTTTGAACGCATTTCAACTGGGCCAACGACTTCAAGAAGTTCGTGAAGTAGAAGTTAGCCGGTGGACAGTCAGAAGACGATTGAGAGAAGGTGGCCTGACTGCACACAGGCCAGCAAACGGGCCGAAATTGACCCCAGCCCACCGAGAAGCCCGCCTTCAGTTCGCTCGAGACCATTTGAATTGGACCGAAGAGCAGTGGAGTGCAGTCCTGTTCTCTGATGAGTGCAGGATGTGCTTGCATGGCAACGACGGACGGGGGAAGGTGTATAGAAGATCGGGAGAACGATTTGCCCAATGCTGCATAACAGAACGTGTCGCCTATGGCGGTGGATCAATCATGTTTTGGGGAGGCATGTCTATGGAAGCAAAAACCGAGCTTGCCTTCATCACCGGACCGAATACTGGTCGCCAATCAAGAGGATTGACATCCATACGATACATTGAGGAAGTACTCGAGAGCCACGTCGTACCTTTTGCTGGGTTTATCGGCGAAAACTTTCTGTTTATGCAAGATAATGCAAGACCGCATACTGCTGGCATAGTGATCGAGTACCTTCAAGAGGTGGATGTGACCGTTATGGAGTGGCCAGCTCGAAGCCCAGACCTCAATCCCATCGAACATCTATGGGACGAGCTGAAAAGAAGAGTTCGAGGCCGAGATGCTCCTCCATCGACTCTACAGGAGCTGCAACAGGCGATCGCAGAGGAATGGGAGGCTATTCCTCAAGACTTTATCAAAAGTCTAGTAACATCAATGAAAACACGGATGGAGTCAGTGATTCAGGCTAGGGGAGGGAACACTCGATATTAATAACAAACTTTAAATTAATTTTATCTTTTAATTTCATAACTTTGACACCAATACTTGAATAAAGAATTTTTTACTAAACATGCATTTTTGTTATTGATCCACAAAAGCATTTTTATGTAATGATTGAAAGACAAATCAGATACCACTGGATAGGTATTAAAATAGACTATGAATCTGCATTACAGAAACATAATATTTTTTGTTTTTTTTTTAGTTATGTCAAAAAATCATGAATGTGCGATTTTTTTGCTCTCAAGTGTATGTTCTTAACGTCTAAAATAATACATTTGCCTGAACTAGGTTAAGACCTCTCAGGTAGAAAGTACTTAAAACGAACAAATTATAATCACATCAATCAGTAGTAATAATAAAACAAAGCAACGGTGCAAATTTGTAAAATAAGTTAATTATGCTAACTACGCTAACCTAGTAATATAAAATAAAGGTGCTTAGGTGCAAAACGTTACAAAACGTTCTGCAGCATATGCAGTTAAAAAAATCCGTCACCTTACAGACGTTGATACTTCTAGACTAGTCTATTTCAGCTACTTCCATAGTATTATGTCTTATGGCATAGGTACGCTTCTACAACAAAACTCCAAGTGAGTTGCAAAAATTATCAATAAATAAATTTAAAAAAATTGTGAAGCATATTCTTTGTAAAAAGGCTTATTACGAAATATCAGATTATCCAGAAGATAAAAAAGCTTGGAACGAGTTTTGCTCCAACTCAAAATCTATCAACTTACAGATAAGCAAATCATATGTACTAGACACATAAGTTATGAACATACTAGTGGTTTCTTCTCACTTCTTCCACTGGTGGACAAAAAATTGAAGTGAATATAAAATAATTAATAGTATAAAATATGACTTGTCTAAGTGCTTATTTAAAGAAATAAACTTTCATTTCATTTCAAAATTATTAGCCTACTTTAACAAGGGCAATGTCTTTTCTGTGTCATCTTTCTGACATACATTGCGCCACCTACCTACCTCAATCTAATCTAGTATAAGAGTTCCTTGTAGATGACTTTAAAGATGAGAATGACCATACAAAAAACGTATGTGTGTAACGTAATATTAAAATTAATGGATCTGCAATTATTAAAAACTAGCGACCCGCCCCGGATTCGCACAATCTTTGATATATCCTACTAATGCGTACCTGTTTTGATTATATATGACTGATAAAATTAATTCCTTACAGTTAACAAGTCTGTTTATGTATGTCCCAATTAAGTATTATTATATATACACGCCACCGTCTACACCTGTTCTAACACTTCATGTCCATCGTTGCCTGGCAGAGATCGCTCATAGCGATAAGGCCGCTCATTGTACATCATATTCTGTATTACCTAGAATAATAACTCGTTATACCAGGAATTTATAACTATTACGGCAAACGTACAAACAGATATCTTATACCTAATTTAATTAACGAAATTCCTTTTTGACCTGGGTTATTGTGATAGAGCATCAAGCTGAGTCAGGACCTATTAGACCTACACACGCGCGCTTATCCACTTTCTGTGAGGGCTACTTAGTACCAAATACTACTTACATTTTGTACCTTTTAACTTTTTTATTTTATTTTTATATTTTGTCTATGTTACGTGTTTTTATAATAGGTACCTAAGTAGGTACTTTGTAGTCTAACATAATTATGTGTAATTAACCTTGTTTGTGTGTTGTGTTAGTGTTTAATAAATAATTTTCTTTCTTTCTTTCCTTTTAAAATTTCATCCAATATCAACGACGAAAACTTTAAATTGAAAATTAAAAAATGCTTCTACGATTCACTATAACTTTAAATTACTTAAAACTTATATGTATCAGTTTGCTCCATCCGCTGGTAACCGAGCGTAGGTACCTATTGTAATTTTGCTCGCGCGCCGGACAATCGATCATTGTACCCCGCTTTTACTTGCAGGGTGTGGCCTGCTTTTTAATTATTATATTAGGTAAATACGAATACATATTTGTTTTTATTGAAATGTTTTAATTAATAGAGACTAGTGAGCTTACGGACAAACGGGATAACTGTTTAAGTTAGCTTTTAGATTAAGATGTAATTATTCTGAAATATAAATAAAAGAAAGAAAAAAAAAATGATTTTTTTTCCTTGTCTTGTGTATCTGTTTTTATTTGTTGTGCGCAATAAGTAGGTATTGTATTGTCTGAGAGTGAAATACACCTATTTCTGACCACTGCATTAAGTTAGGTATATCAAAATGTACGCTCCTCTCACACCCCACCTTAGCAAAGCTCTAGAACCAATAATAACCGTACAACAAAACCGCCGCAACAAAATTCCAAGATGGCGCCGAAACCACCCAAAAAAACACCAAAATCTCCCACAAAACCCATCGAGACACCCATCATCAAATCGAAGAAAGTAAAAAAGAAGAACTATGAAAGCTTTTCTATCTACTTATTCAAGCTTTTGAAATCCATAGCGCCTACTAAAGGAATCTCCAGGAAGTCGATGCTGATAATGAACAATTTCGTAAATGATATGTTCGAGCAAATAGCTACAGAAGCTGGTAAACTGGCAGCTCATTCCCACAAGAAGACCCTGGGTGCCAGAGATATGGAAGCAGCTGTGAAACTTGTCGTCCCAGGAGAACTGGCTAGTCACGCACACATTGAGGCAATGAAAGCCATTCGGTTGTATCATCTCAATATAAACAAACCATAAGAAGAATGAAGACAATGCGATAATTCAATATTTTATTTGAGTAAGAGAAATTAATAGTTTTAATTTAGTTGATTATTTTTAAATTTTGATGTAGCTAGAAGCACAAAGGGCTCTTTTCAGAGTCGAAAGTTTTCTTGTTTCTGTCGACTTACAACAAATCATACGTAAAATATTCATCATCATCATCGTCATCATCAGCCTATAGCAGTCCACTGCTGGACGTATGCCTCCCCCAGTGAGCGCCATAGCGCCCTGTCTTCAGCTTGCCGCATCCAGCATCTACCTGCAGTCTTTCGCAGGTCGTCATCCCACCTGGTCGGAGGGCGACACTACGTTTACTGAGTCTCCACTCAAGAACACGTTTGCCCCAGCGGTCGTAGTCGGTTCTTCGCGAGATATGGCCGGCCTATCGGCTATCGGCTATCTCGAAAATATGTTAAATTAGAAACAAACCAAGGTAAATAACCAATTTTATTCAATAAACTCCAATATTAGTGAGCATATGGGTCAGTATCATCTGATGTACGTCTCTGAAGACAGTCCTTACGTTGTCCGTGTCGGTAGCGGTTGTAAAGTGGAAGTAACACTCGCGTGGTCGACTTGCTTCCAGGACGACGAAGCTCTCAGCTGATTGGTGCTGGCTGCGGCGGTCGCGCTTCTTCTTTGTTATATCCTGAAATAATCATTAATATATAAATAAATCGTTTAATCATCATCATCATCAGCTTTTGACAGTCCATAGCTGGTCATAGGCCTCCCCCAATGAGCGCCATAGCGCCCTGTCTTCAGCTTGACGCATCCAGTATCAAAAAATCGATTATTGGTACCTATACCTACATAAATCGATTATTGGTACCTACATAAATCGATATTTGGTACCTACATAAATCGATTATTGGTACCTACATAAATCGATTATTGGTACCTACATAAATCGATATTTGGTACCTACATAAATCGATTATTGACGACCGATGTGGCGCGGTGGGCGAAGGTCCGCTTGGGACGCAGGAGGTTGCGGGTTCGATTCCCGCCTCGAAACAATTGTGTGTACGATCTGCAGATAATTGTTCCGGGTGTTCTGGTCGTTTTCTATGTATAATAAAAAATATCTATCTATGTAATGTATTGTATTATGTATATCAGTTATCTAGTACCCATAACACAAGTTCTGCTTACCATGGGGCTAGATAATGCTGTGTGAATTGTCCAGCATTATTTATTTATTTATTTATTATTGGTACCTACATAAATCGATTATTGGTACCTACATAAATCGATTATTGGTACCTACATAAATCGATTATTGGTACCTACATAAATCGATTATTGGTACCTACATAAATCGATTATTGGGACCTACATAAATCGATTATTGGTACCTACATAAATCGATTATTGGTACCTACATAAATCGATTATTGGTACCTACATAAATCGATTATTGGTACCCACATAAATCGATTATTGGTACCTACATAAATCGTTTGGTACAAGATATGGAACAGAAATAGTTTTGAAAAATCGGTTAAGTGCGAGTCGAAATCGCGCACGAAGGGTTCCGTACCATTTATCTATAAAATCGGCAAAAAAAAATTGTCTTTTGTATGGGAGCACCTCTTACATTTTTGTTTTTCTGATATAAGTGAATGAAAATGTTATGTTCTTTGAGAGAATAAAGAATCTTTAAAACGATATTCCGATAAAAAGTGAGTGAAATCAATACAATTACTCTTTATAGCACACCAAATAAAAAAAGATACACAAGACAGGAAAAAAAACAAATACAGAATGTGTTGTCCAATGGGCGGCACCAATGGATGGACATGAGGTGTTAGAACCAGTATAGACGCAAAAACTAAGAAAATTTACTCACAGTAAAAAGTTTCCTTATAAAGAGCCTAGTCCTCGTATATTCATCGCCCCCCTCCTTAAAGTTGGCGTACTCAGGGAAGTAGGGAGCGATGCTGCGGCCCTGGGCCAGCTTGGATTCCAGAATGTCTTGCTTGTTCAGGAATACTATGAGGCCGGCTTCTAGGAGAAACCTGGGGGATACATTAATGAATTAGGAGGTAGATATTAAGTTAACGCCATGGTGTCAACTAGTTGCGCCCCGCGCCTTGGCCCGTCTGGATATCTATGTATCAGATGGTTTATAAACCTTTCTCTTGAATTACTCTATCAAAAAAACCGCATCCGTTGCGTAATTTTAAAGATCTAAGCTTACATAGGGATAGACAGCGTGAAATGACTTTGTTTTATAGTTTGTTATGTAGTAATGAAGTTACCTGCTTTGCCAAACGTCTCCAAACAATAGCAGGGCTTCCTTCAGCCTGTTCTGAGTATGGTCCTCTCGCAAGACCTGGTCAAAGTCACTGCAGGCCACCAGGAACCAGATCGCATTTATACCTTCGAAAACCTGAGGAGTTACAATACAATATATCTTTATTGCACCATCAATACAACAAATTATAAAAATCAAGGATCCAATCGGCTGCCTTATCGCTAACAGTGATTTCTTCCAGGCAACCTTACAGGAGTTCACAAAACATAAATAAAAAACCAACCGAATGCGAGTCGGACTTGCGCACTACATATGTAGATAACGGAACCCTTAGTGCGCAAAAAACAGCAAAAAAAATCACGTTTGTTTATATAATCATCATCATTATCGTCATCATCAGCCTATAGCAGTCCACTGCTGGACATAGGCCTCCCCAATGAGCGCCATAGCGCCCTGTCTTCAGCTTGCCGCATCCAGCGTCTACCTGCAGTCTTTCGCAGGTCGTCATCCCACCTGGTCGGAGGGCGTCCTACACTACGTTTACCGAGTCGTGGTCTCCACTCAAGAACACGTTTGCCCCAGCGGCCGTCGGTTCTTCTTATATATAATGGACCCTCTTAAATATTTATTTTATTTAGATTTACTCTCCACTTAAGAACACGTTTACCCCAGTGGTTGTTCGTTGCGATATTATATGGCCGGCCGACTGCCACTACAGCTTGATAATTCTTTGAGCTATGTCGATAGCTTTGGTTCATATAAAGAAATAAAATTATTTATTTCTTTATATGAACCAAAGATTATTTTTATCAAAATAATTGTTACCTGGATCCATTTTTTCCGCTCTCCTCTTTGTCCGCCAACGTCAAACATCCAAAAGTCTTGTGTTCCACCATGCATTGATTTAGGAACCTAATTAAATTAATGACGTATTAATACCTCTGCATAGCTTAGCATAGGTACATTTGAGAACATGTTTTTTTTTTTTTTTTTTTATAAAAAATAAATGCTGGACAATTCACACAGCATTATCTAGCCCCATGGTAAGCAGAGTGTTATGGGTACTAGATAACTGATATACATAATAAAATACATTACATAGTTAGATATTTTTTATTATACATAGAAAACGACCAGAACACCCGGAACAAATATCTGCAGATCGTGCACACAATTGTTCCGAGGCGGGAATCGAACCCGCAACCTCCTGCGTCGCAGGCGGACCTTCGTCCACCGCGCCACATCGGTCATCAGTACATATTTCGTAGCACTCACTACACTTATAAATAATAATAAAATAATAACGAAGTATAATAATAATAAGCAATATAATATATATCCCGATTACCCAGTCCATCCATCCATCACAAGAGCCTGGTTTTATTTCTTTCATTTTTCTTATCATAGTCTCTACACCTGGCGGATACCATCTTTGAGTGTATCATTATTGTGCACCCGAGGATGATACCCGCTATGTGGTGCCGTCGCCTTTAGATTAACTTTCTCAAAGTTCCTCTGTGCTTGCTGTTGGCTTAGGCCCCACGCAAGCCTTCCAAAAGACCGGGTCACTTTATGGCCCGAGATCATGGTAAATGAGAGACATAATAAGCTATATAATAAGACCCTCCGTCATTTACTTTCGGATTGTTTGCACCTTGCTAACTCTCAGTACTTGCAAAGACACAACCAAGTAGCCAAAAATAAAGTACACAAGCAAGTTTAAAAGTTGAAAAAAAGCATGGAATGGAAGACTCCCTCCCATCTGGGTAAAATAAGTGATTATTTGCCTAGAGTGCTCGGCACCACTGAAGTCTTACGGCAAAAGCGGGAACTGAACAACACAACAGCAACATTCATTCTGCGAAGAAAGCAGCGCCGCGTCTATCGGACGGATGGTGGACTCTATGGCCTCTATGGAATCACGGGCCCAATGATATTATTATGTAGGTATAGCGTACCTTTACTTTGAATTCTATTTTCTGAATTCCGGTGGTTTTCTGTCGACACCTCAAAATGTCTGCATCCGAAGGCATGTAGTCCGATTTTACGAGGAGATCTATTCTGTCTAAAAAGCTGCAAGCACAAAAGTATATCTGAAAAAAAAGAATGCAAGAACACCCGGGGAAATAGCGCCATCTAGGAAAAATATATATGACTAGGTATAAGAACACGCCAGCTATTTAGTTGAGCTTTAGCAGCTTGCCAATAGATGGCAGTAAATTTCGTTACGAAAACGTACACACGTACTCGTATAGATTCTTCTTCTTGCTACCAGATGGCGAAACTGGGAATTCATGTAATTTAAAAATTAACGAAGGCTTAGATATAGGGTTCCGTTTCACCTCTCGGGTACGGATCCCTAAAAAGTACAGGCCAGCCTCAATTATTTTTGATTTTATGATTTATATTGTATGACTTAATAATCTATATCTAATCTATGAATGTTTAATTTTTATTATTTTTAAGTTTTGTGTTTTTAATTTTTATATGGATTTAATGTAATGTGAAATAAACGAATAATAATAATTATGCAGTAGAACCCAAAAAACAGGAATTACTTTACATAATTTCAAATTAGGGAGTATCATTGTAATATTAATAGTTTAACTAGAAAACTTGACAAATAAATATAAATGTAACTTATGTATCCGTCAAGCGAAATCCCTTCCTATCTTCAAAAGTATGGTTCATCAACACTATCTGACCACTCTTGATAAGATTTCTTGATTTTTATTTTTAGTTTTATTTTCTATATTAATTGTTCCGGTTTTTTTTGTTCTATTATATATATGTACTTAAGATAAATATCAATTATTTTATATATAATTATTTTGATAATTACGCCACCGTCAGCTTTAAAACATAGCGATCCTATCCATCCAAAGGTTGCCTGGAAGAGATCGCTTTTAGCGATAAGGCCGCCGATTGTGCCACTAGTTATGAATATGAATGAATGAAAAATAATGAATATTAAGATCCTTTAGTATTTTTATTATTATTATTTTTTTGTATTGATGGTGCAATAAAGTTATATTGTATTGTATTCCTCAAATAAATAAATCTAGATATATTTTAGGTAACTACCTAGATAATCTGCTGCTGTCAAAGTATTTATTAAAATAACATTCCATTAGATTGTTCAGGATGTTGCTGGGGCTGCCACGGCTCTGCAGCGCGTCCGGCATGCTCGTCGAGGCGCGCACAGACGGGTTCGCCGCCTGCATGAGGAAAAAGGCAGCCTCACTGCTGAGCAGAGTCCGTGGGAGCACCAACAACATTCTGCAAATGATAGCGGACAAGATTGATAGCCCGCTATACAGACACTGCATTGCTGTACTAACTAAATAACTACACAAAACTCTATTATACCTGATTATACCTAACTAACATAGACCTAAGACTTCGATATAAATTAACCCGATTATGGATCTGTGTTATCTGAAAATAAACGATTATTATTATTATTAGAGACCCTGAATGGAAATAAATGGAAATGTTATTTCCATTTGGTTGCTGAAAGTACAAAAAATAGTTTTCAACATTTTCAAAACATGTATGTTCAATAAAACTTTTGAAACTATCATGGTTATTAATACTAAAGTCATTTAAAACGGGATATTTACCATGATTTGATTTTTGAGTTATCCAATATTTCGGCACAGTTGCATGCGCCATGATCATGTCATGGTCAGTTACTCCGTGATCATGGCGCATGCAACTGTGCCGAAATATTGGATAACTCAAAAATCAAATCATGGTAAATATCCCGTTTTAAATGTCTTTAGTATGTATGTTCAAAACTAGATCAAGTTTGTCGCAATATAACTTACAGAAGTTTTTTCATAACCAGTTGGTAATTATAGATTAGACCCGTCAACCGCAATATACATTAACAAACTGAAGAGAATCCTGGTGGACAGGGCATACTACAGTTTAGAAGAGTTTCTAAATGATAAATTAGAAGACGCCAATGTCGCTGATCCACACTTATAATAGGTATTTATAATATTTATTATAACTTTGATTTGAATCACTCACTATTGGTAAAAATACCAAAAAAAAAATAGAATTATTTATTATAAAAATTCTGGACTTAAATTTCGAACTATTTTATATTTTTCTATATTCTATGTATTTTCTTTGTTTCCTATGTATTATTTATGTTTGATATATGAGAATATTTCTTATTAATAAAGAACTGAACTGACTAGATAATAATAAATTGTCATCATCATCATCATCAGCCTATAGCAGTCCACTGCTGGACATAGGCCTCCCCCAATGAGCGCCATAGCGCCCTGTCCTCAGCTTGCCGCATCCAGCATCTAACTGCAGTCTTTCGCAGGTCGTCATCCCACCTGGTCGGAGGGCGTCCTACACTACGTTTACCGAGTCGTGGTCTCCACTCAAGAACACGTTTGCCCCAGCGGCCGTCGGTTCTTCGCGATATATGGCCGGCCCACTGCCACTTCAGCTTGTTAATTCTCAGAGCTATGTCGATAACCTTGGTTCTCTGTCGGATGTTTTCGTTACGAATCCTATCCTTCAGAGAAACTCCGAGCATAGCTCTTTCCATAGCTCGCTGAGCGACTTTGAACTGGTGGACCAGCCCTATCGTGAGTGTCCATAATAAATTGTAATATTATATTAATATTTGTACACCCGCTTGCGGGATTGAATACATGTGACACCACTCTAGTTATAAGAACTGACCTGTACCTTTAATAATATGTTTAGCAAATAAATTATTTGATTTGATTTGACTAGGGTTAAAGTTAAGAGTTATTCACTAATTTGATTGTGTAGAAACCTACATGTACAATTTGTAGGTAGGTAGTAATTGAATTGTCAAATATTGTATGTCCGAATTGTATAAAATAGATAGATAGAAAATACTTTATTATACCACACAAAACAAAAAACAATACAGGAATAAATGAAGTATAAAGGGCGGCCTTATCGCTGCGAGCGATCTCTTCCAGGCCACCTTAGGATGGACTGGACATGAAAGAACAAAATAGACGGTGGTAAATATATAGATTTAAAAAAGAAAACCGATACTTACACTACATACCATAATACCTACATTACAAACATTATAATAAACTTACATAGACATGAGATATAGCTATCAATGTTTTCATAAAGCTGATGCAGCAGTTTTTTGAAGATAGGGACTGATTTAATTTTTTTTTATTAAAAATTGTTGTTAACAAATTATGGTTTTAAGACCACACAATTTTACAAAAAATATTATAATATTTCTTATTCCTACAAATTTTACCTATTTCCATGAGTGATATCTGATATCGTCTTCTTACGGTTTTAGAAAATTATTTTTCTCAAAAGAATATACATTCACTTATAGAGAAATATACGATTATCTTAAGTAAATATGCAGAGCGGACTTATGTATGTTATGTATGTAACTAACAGTTGGATATATATTCGTAGGTACGTGTCTTACTTAGGTACTGCTTTATACAACACACATCTATACTATGTACTTTTGTACACTATATATAAAACTTCTTGTGCTAGTTTAGTACCCTTACTAATACGTGAAGTTGATTAACACGTACGTAATGATACTAATAATGTATGTAGTATGGTAATTATTACTCCATGTTTCGGCTGTGTTTATACCGCCGAAGCATGGAGACTAACTCCACTACAAATCTATGATTTGGATTTATTACATTATACGATGTAAAACTCTTTCTTAACGAGTAGTTCTACGAAACCTGATATTAGCGAAACAAGATTATGGTTTTCATCTGACTAAAAACCCGAAACGCACCGTTTGCGCGTTCTAATCGACTAGTGGCGACATCTAGTTATGTTTATAGAATCGATGTTTCACACGCCACGAGATTATTGCGAATCAGGCGGTTGCGGGCTCGATTCCTCCGTGCGAACTGTTTTTGTATCTTTAGATTTGTGCTTGTCTGGGCGGTTGACATTTTTGTGCCAAAATAGATTTTACTGTAAAAATAACAAAAAAAGCTGTAGGTATGTCATGCAGTCTAGGGTACAAATCAAAAGTCAAAATCATTTATTTCCATAGGCTTTTAAGCACTTATAATAGAGATTAATTTCGTCACTTTGTCATCGAATGCGTAATTAATTTGAAAGTTATTCCTTCAACTTGAACAATGTACGCAATGTATGAGGTCTGGTATGTTTCGCTAATCGCCACTAGATGGCAGTGCCTGTTTTTATACGAGCAATTTATTAGCACAATTACAGCAAAGAAATTTAAAACTGGTTTCACCCGTCTGGGTCAAAACTGGGATCATCCGCTATTTGCCAATAGATGGCAGTGCCTGTTTTCAAACAGAGAATTTACTACAACAAAAACTTATTTTACTGGCAATAACAGTACTTACAGTACTTAGTACTTGTAGGTAGGTACTTACTATTCTGCACTATCAATAAGTTGGTATTCATTAGATCTTCTGAAACATTCTCTGACCCCACCATCATGCCAAAGCTCTCTCACATGGTCGAAATATTCCTAGAACAAAATAAAAAGGTCTCATATTTCTCAACATCATAATTTTTTGTGAGAAATTCGCTTACTCACAAATGTATTTTCACTTCTCTTGCTCAAATAGCGTGCCTTAGCGTACCGTACCGTAACTTATTTATACTTAGCGGACGTAAAAACTTGAATTTACTCCCTTGGGATCAAAAGTAAATTTTCTTTTAAATTTTTGTCTGAAATTATCAGCCAGTAGGTACATGACATTTGTCCTCTTACATAAAGACTCGACTTTTTGGTATTCCATTTACAAATAACATAAACTTCCTTTGAATTCATTGTTGAAAACTAAACTGACCTTCTTGGTGATTGTTGGATGTAAAGGGGTTATTCTTCCTCCGTGGTAGAATGCGAATGAACTTTTTGTTGAGCGTAACGGATACACAAAAAAGTTTGTAGTTACTAGTAAAGCAATACAGCTAGTGTTGAATTCTCAAAGTATCCTTCAGAGAAACTCCGAGCATAGCTCTTTCCATAGCTTGCTGAGCGACTTTGAACTGGTGGACCAGCCCTATCGTGAGTAGGTACGCATATTATCAACTAAGTACTTGCTTAAAGGGGTGGTATGGTCCCTTGTTTAAAAATATAGGTACTAATTCTTCACACTTACTTCTGAATACTCTTCAGGCCCTTCCGGTCCAAACTGTAGTATAAAATCTTTGGAGTATGCATTTTTAGGTATTTGTAGCGATATCCCAAGGTAGTTCATATGGCGGACTATGTCGTAAATAGACTCGTGGACATTGTGCCTTATGTGTTTAACCTTCTCGAATTTATCACTGAAAAAAATGTACGATGTCGGTAAATGAATTTTATTATTTATTTATTTGAGTTGAGATAATAACATAATTATCTACAGGTTTTTTTTATTAAGGCGATGCTATATCTCCTTATACTAACTTATTAATTGGCTCTAATTTACAACGTACCTACATAACCTATAAAATATATACAATACTAATTAATTTATGTTTTTTTTTCAAAACCTGTTGTTCCTTTTCCATGGCTTTCGGCAGGTTTTGGATTGTTTTATTATTAGATAACATACAAATTTATTTACTATGATTTGATTGTTGAATATTTCAATATAAATAAATAAATAATGCTGGACAATCCACACGGCATCATCTAACCCCAAGCTAAGCAGAGCTTGTGTTATCCTAGATACTAGATGGTACCATAGATGAAGGATGATGGTACCAACGGATGGTGGTATACCTACGGAACTTACTTTGACAGTTAACTAACTAGTCTGTACTAATATTATAAAGAGGAACGGTTGAATTTTTTGTTCGTTTGTTTGTAATGAATATGCTCCGAAACTACTGAACCGATTTGAAAAATTCTTTCACCGTTGGGAAGCTACACTATCCCCGGTGAACATAGGCTATATTATATTTTCAAAAAAGTTAGGGATCCGTACTAAAACCATGCGAAGCCGGGAAGGTCCGCTAATGACTGATAAATTTAATACAATAGTTACATAGATAGATTTTTTTTATTATACATAGACAACGACCAGAACACCCGGAACAAATATCTGCAGATCGTAGGTACACACAATTGTCCCGAGACGAGAATCGAACCTGTGCCCACCGCGCCACAGAGGTCGTATATTTTAAGAGTGTATATACCTCAAACTGCTAATTTTCAACTCCGCCGGATGTCCATATCGTCTAAACTACTGAATATTTAACTTTGAAATTGATATATGGTAAAGTTCAGGACTTAATCTATCGATAATATGTTTCGAAAACACGATTCCATAAAATTTTCTCTATAGAAAAAAATCGCAAAGTTACCTCTAAATTTTTACTAAAACCTAAATTTCTCAATAAATACAGAAGTTCAGATCTTGACAATAAGCGTGGTAATAGAATTAAGTATAAATAAAAATGTTATATGTTTCGGTTTTTTTAAATAATGTCCTAATTAATAGGTAATAAGCTAAAACTAGATTTTTGAAGCGTTGCAATGCCCTGTCCCGCTCTTATGAACGCAAAATCCATATGTCTAGCCTTTCACACAAAGTTGAGGTTGTATGGGCCCTTAAGTAATGAAGAACTGACCTTGTAGAGAAGCCCTGGACGTGGAGAATTTTCATTTGCTTTATGATTGTTGTCTTTCCACTTTCACCCGTTCCAAGAAGAAGAAGCTTGATAGCCTGTGTTATAAATATTATTCATTTGATTTATATGCCTACATCAACGCAAACACGATTTTACTTTTGGTACCTACTACTTGGTAATTGGTTGGCGTGATAAATAAAATTATTTAGGTACCTATTATGTATTCTCCATCTTAATTTGATAATTAAGATGGAGAATAATATATGTATAGGCCAATAGGCTGATGCCTATGTTAGTCCACTGCCTGGACACAGGCTTCCCCTAATGATGCCATAGAGCTGGTGAGTATCTGGCGCAGCGCATCAGCATTGTCATACAGCGGGGCAATGCAGCCACCGCAGCGGTCGTCGCGAGTCGACTGGTGATGGCACCAGTTGAGCTATCTGTAGATTGTGTGCAACATTCTGCAGTTAGCTCAATAAAATAATAAATAATGCTGAACAATCCACACAGCATCATCTAGCCCCAAGCTAAGCAGAGCTTGTGTTATGGGTACTAGATAGACTGATAGAAACGTATATACTTAATAGATTACATAGAAAGATATTTTCTATCATACATAGATAACGAACACCCGGAACAAATATCTGCAGATCGTACACACAATTGTCCCGAGGCGGGAATCGAACCCGCAACCTCTTTCATCGCAGGCGGACCATCGCCCACCGCGCAGAGGTCGTTGCTTCAATAGTAATTAATCGTTCTAATTAGTTTTTAATTACTTCATTGTATGTTTTAATCCATGTTTTGATCTCTCTGTCGATCTGCTTTGAGTTATCTTCGTTTTCGTTGTATGACCTCACGCACGGAATTAGTCGCATTTTTTAACGGGATTCCTTTCTGCAAAATAACGAATTAAGTAAATAAATAATAATAAATAATGCTGGATAATCCACACAGCATCTAGCCTGAAGCTAAGCAGGGCTTGTGTTATGGGTACTAGATGACTGATATACATAATACAATACAAAGATATGTAGATGTTTTTTATTTTACCTACATAGATAACAAAGATCTTCAGATCGTACACACAATTGTCACGAGGCGGGAATCGAACCCGCAGCCTCCTGCGTCGCAGGCGGACCTTCGCCCCCGTACCACAGAGGTTGTTAAAATAACAGTGCCAAGGTAAGCAGAGCTTGTGTTGTGGGTACTAGATAACTGATATACATAATACATTAGATTAAATAAATAAATAAATAATGCAGGACGATTCACACAGCATTATCTAGCCCCATGGTAAGCAGAGCTTGTGTTATGGGTGCTAGATAACTGATATACATAATACATTAGATTACATAGATAGTTTTTTATTTAATATACATTAAAAAAAAAACAAAAGACCCGTAACAAATATTTTCAGATCGTGCAAACATTAGTCCGAATATGAGTGTCATTATAATCATCAGCCTATATTAGTCCACCGCTGGACATAGGCCTCCCCCAATGAGCGCCATAGCGCCCTGTCTTCAGCTTGACACATCCAGCATCTACCTGCAGTCTTTCGCAGGTCGTCATCCCACTTGGTCGGAGGGCGACCAAGTGGGATGACGACCAATGTGGCGCGGTGGGCGAAGTACCGCCTGCGACGCAGGAGGTTGCGGGTTCGATTCCCGCCTCGGAACAATTGTTTGTATGATCTACAGATTGTTCCGGATGTTCTGGTCGTTTTCTATGTATGATAAAATAATATCTATCTATGTAATGTATTGTATTATGTATATCAGTTATCTAGTACCCATAACACAAGCTCTGCTTACCATGGTGCTAGATAATGCTGTGTGAATTGTCCAGCATTATTTATTAATTTCTTAAATTTATTATTTTTACTTCTTAATTACCTATAATATAAATATATATCTTTTGAATTCTTACCTTTTGAATGATTTATAACACGTGTCTGCAGTTCTATACAAAAATCACAGTACTGATTAGTAATATCGGAAAATTATCATTAATATCTTTATTCACCTGATAGCGTTAACATAGAGATAATAGTCTGATAATGATTCTAACAGCATTTTTATTATTTGATTATTTTTATGATCGGCTGAACATTGTATTTGTATATTGTATTTATATTATGTATGTACTAGCTGCGCCCCGCGGTTGCACCCGCGTGGTGATAGGTATTTTGGATAATATACAATATATCTTTATAAATTGTAGCCTATTCTGATGTATAAGCCATATTTATTGTAAAGTTTCATTAAAATCCATTCAGTAGTTTTTACGTGAGAGAGTAACAAACATCCATCCATTCATACTTACAAACTTTCGCATTTATAATATTAGTAGGATATATATGCCGGCCAAATCTCGCGAAGAACCGACGACGGCCGCTAAGGCATACGTGTTCTTGAGTGGAGACCACGACTCGGTCAACGTAGTGTAGGACGCCCTCCGACCAGGTGGGATGACGACTTGCGTAATACTGCAGGTAGATGCTGGATGCGGCAAGCTGAAGACGGGGCGCTATGGCGCTCATTGAGGGACGCCTATGTCCAGCGGTGGACTAATATAGGCTGATGATATTAATGATGATTATAAACATAAAGTTTCTATGTTTTTTATCTCTTCACGTCAAAAGTACTAAACAGATCGGGCTGACCTTTTGGATAAAGGTCCATCCTGGAATAAAACATAGGCTTTTTTATCCTATGTTCCTAAGTAATATAATTAATCAATCTTCGAAAGTTTACCAAGAAACAACGCGGGCGAAGTCGCGGTCAGCACCTAGTCATTGATATTATTCTGTGCCCGAAGTCAATAGACTATACGGGATGTTTGCAGTCAGGTGTGCACAACATTTGGCTTATACATCCCCTGGCTTGTTTCTCACCCTACGTCACACTTTACAGGCATAGTTGAATACATAGAAGTATAATTTCAAATGTTTTTTCTTTAGGCTTACTAAATAAGCACTTGATACTAATATTGTGTACTATTATCAAATAAGGTTGTTTTGCTGTTCACTTCAAACAGGTATTACGAACCGCTGTAGGTACTATAATCGCCCCGAACACCCCTGTTCGTTTTTTGACGGGGAGGTGAGGTAAACTCTTATGCGCAAAGAGGAAAATAGAGGTGGGGTTACACTCAAGCACTCGCATCACGACGATAATAAATAACATACACAACATTAAATAAATAAAAATAAATAAATAATGCAGGACAATTCACACAGCATCATCTAGCCCCAAGCTAAGCAGAGCTTGTGTTATGGGTACTAGATGACTGATATATATAATACAATACATTACATAGATAGATATTTTTTATTATACATAGAAAACGACCAGAACACCCGGAACAAATATCTGCAGATCGTACACACAATTGTTCCGAGGCGGGAATCGAACCCGCAACCTTCTGCGTCGCAGGCGGACCTTCGCCCACCGCGCCACATCGGTCGTCAAACATTATACACATATGTACATATAACATGAAGGGTACATGCACGCGGGGTACCTATGTAGTTCCAGTTCGCCTTCGCCGTCTATTCATGCGCCAAACATTTTTCATCTAACATATAATATCATATCAGCCACATCAATAAACGCCTTCAAGAATAAACTTGACAACTGGTTAAGAGACAAAAATAACAAACTAAAAAAAGTAACGCAATGAATAAATTCAACACTGATATACCTAGACACATCAGAATGAAGCTGCTAGTCTATTGACGACCGATGTGGCGCGGTGGGCGAAGGTCCGCCTGCGACGCAGGAGGTTGCGAGCTCGATTCCCGCCTCGGAACAAATGTGTGTACGATCTGCAGATATTTGTACCGGGTGTTCTGGTCGTTTCCTACGTATAATAAAAAATATCTATCTATGTATTATGTATATCGGTTATCTAGTACCCATAACACAAGCTTTGCTTACCATGGGGCTAGATAATGCTGTGTGAATCGTCCAGCATTATTTAATTATTTAGTAACAATAAATAAATAATACCCAAGTATTCCTTATTATAGGCAGGTTATTAAACAATTAGAGACTGTATGTTTTTGTAGTTGGCACATAACATCCGACAGAAAACCAAGGTTATCGACATAGCTCAAAGAATTAGCAAGCTGAAGTGGCAGTGGGCCGGCCATATCTCGCGAAGAACCGACGGCCGCTGGGGCAAACGAGTTCTTGAGTGGAGACCACGATTCGGTAAACGTAGCGTAGGACGCCCTCCAACCAGGTGGGATGACGTTCTGCGAAAGACTGCAGGTAGATGCTGGATGCGGCAAGCTGAAGACAGGGCGCTATTGCGCTCATTGCTCATTGGGGGAGGCCTATGTCCAGCAGTGGACTGCTATAGGCTGATGATGGTGATGAAAAACTAACTAGGTTTCTTAGGGTAGGGCTTAACTATGACATCGTTTTCATTTTTAACTTTAAGCAAGTATTGTTTTTGTTCATTAATAAACGATTCGATAGATAGATAACACATTTATTTGACAACTGCAGCACATGTTACAAAGGTCAAAATTTAATTTATTTAAAAAAAAACTATGAATTCTAGCTTATACCATCTCTCAGTACGTAAGTACCTAACCAGCTGAACGGTCTTATAGGTAGGTATTTTGGGTTATTTTGAGAGCCAACAGTTGCGCACCCCTGCTCACAGCTGCCCCGCAGCTGCCTGCGACCGTTACAGCACGTGCCGTTTTGGCGGGTATCGAGCACCGAGCTACTACGTCATAGATGATACGTCAGAGGATAAAGAGATGATAAACAAAGCGTGTGATATCTAGAAATTAAAATATCAAGATGGAAATATTTAGTAAGTAACAATTCGCGCAGGATTTTTGCAATGGATTCATAAATAAAATTCATTTATTTCGGACAACGACAAATCATAATTAAAATTAAATTTAGGTCCATATCATGTTAGTAGCAAATATTACTATATTCTATGTTAGTTATTAACAATAAATGTAAATTATTACAAACAGTGCAATCAAATAATGATGAAATTGATTATTTCATCATTACTTGGTTGCAGTGCTTGAGGAACGGGCTATCCCATTTATTGGATAATGCATTCAGAATGATGTTGGTACTACCGTGCAGCCTGAACAGCAACGAGGCGATTTTCTTCCGCATGCATGCATGGAAGCCGTCCGTGCGCGCCTTTAAAAAGCTAAGTCATGCCTGAATCAATTATTTCACGTGAAATAAATTAAGCTGACTGTTTTGAAAAAACTAAAAATCGATTTCGAATCTCTTAGTTGTAAACTGTTTTTTTAAGTTTTGCGACAAATACTAGTTCTTTGGGAATTTTTGATTTTAATCGTCCATATTGCCTAGTTTCAAAACTTATGTACAAATAGTACATAAGTTACCAAAAAAAAAGCGTCTAAGTGTTTTTGATTTTTGTATTGTGTGTCACAAACATCGGTCTTGATATGAGAATGGCTCGAGTCTTTGATTTATAATATATAGATAATGCTGTGGGAATTGTCCAGCATTATTTATTTATTTATTATTTATAATAATCAAAGATCAAGTTCATCCGACTTCCGACTATTCGACAAAACCGCGTATGTTGAACGCACCTGGAAGCATATTTATGATTATTTTATTGTTTTGTAAATCTATTATCTGACTTCGAATGCCTTATTAAAGATTGGCCTCCTTTCTGTATTCGAATGGGGCAAGAATTAACGGAGGCCCCTAGTAGCCTATAAAACCAAATAAACATTATATAAATATATATAGTACTGCTGAGTAATGTCCTAAGTATCCTAAAAGCTATGATAATTTTGATGATGTTTAGCTTCTTAATTTTATTAAACATTTTACTCGCTTACCTACCTAAGAACCTGAATTTAACCTATATAACGACGACGACGCGACAACCCGCGCCCTTGAATCTAAAGCTTGCTCAATTATTGTGCTTAAAATTTTCTTTTTCGCAATGGATACACTTATTTGCGACCCTATCTCCAACAGGAAAAACACGAAATTGTAAAACGTGAAAAACGCACTTATACCTTTTTGATAATGAACTCGATGACCCCTACTGTTGTGCGAACGTAACGGGAATTCCATCCTCATTACAAAGGTATAAAGTTGAAAGTCCAATGGAGAGCTTTTTAATTGAATAGTGGTAGCGTAGCGCGTGCCAAGGGGTGCGCAAACGCCGTTTCCGACTTTTTTCGAAAATCGAAGTACTTACTTTGGCAGTTGGACTTTGACCGTTGAGCGAATAAGACGTGTTTTTATACAACTTTTTAAGTGTGAAAGTTCAGTGATAAATTGAAATATAACGAAACCACTGTGTTGTTTATGAAAGTTGAACTAAAAATTGAAGTGACGGAGAAATAAATAAGTGATTCACACCTACAACTTCAAAGAATCATCACTGCAATCAGTACCTACTCATAATGGACTAGGAACCTACCTATTAGGTACTGACTGGGATATCCTATAGGTACCTTTGGAAAAATCTTCACTTTCCACCATTGGACTATGAAGCATAATTAAGACGATTGGACTCACAGAAAATTGGCAGGTTCGTACTATATAATCCGATTTAAAATTCAAAATATGTTATGTCAACAAAGACATTTATGAATGAACTTAGCAAATAACTGACAACAATAACAGAAAATAACAAGGTTAAGTATCAATAAAAACTAAAACACAAACTTAAACAACGCATGATCTGATATGTGTAGCGAAAAATGTTAAAATTGATTTCGAAAACGAATGAGAGATCAATTAAATGATTCATTTATCATTATAGCTTTCAAAACTAAAAAAAGTTTCGAGTTTTTGTGCTTTGCTTCAATGATACCAAATGTCGTTAAATAGTTTCCACTTATATAAATGTTTTTTTTTAATGCTAACATTTAAATATCAACCTCAGATACCTTACCTAATCATAAATCAGTCTTAATTATTGCATGCTAGAATATGCCAGACATGAGTGCATTATTTAGAATTTTGACCCTTAAAGTTGGACCCTAGGTTTTCTGCCTACTTTAAACTAAGTAGGTATTTGAACCCTGGCTTTGACCCTTCTTATAAACTCCCTTTTAAGAAAGCTAAAGACCTGAACCGTTCCACTTTAAGAACAGGGAATCATGGTTGTTGAACACGATTATATCTACCAACCCGCCTATCATTATTTAGGTACAATCATCGACCTTGTTGGTCTAGCGGTCGCGTGTTCAACCGCTAATAATTAGGTCCCGGGTTCAAACCCTGGAAATCCCTAAAAGCTGATCCCTAAGGCTGTTATTTTTATGTTATTGTTAAATTATATGTATCAACAGAATAACATACGAACATGACGTAAGCTTTTTAATAATAATGGGTGATAGATAAACTAACTTAATATGATCTCAGCGATAAGGCCGCCCTTTATACTTCATTTATTCTATTGTTTATTTCTGTATTGTTTTCTGTGGTTTAGTAAAGTGTTTTCTATCTATCTATCTATGAATTTTTCAGGATCTACGAGAAGCAATATAAGGATTGAAACGTGGAAAGAAAACTTCAAAGATGGATTCCCCGAAAATTGTCTACAAATATTACTCAAACCCAGCCTTCTGTGGCCAAAGCGAAGGATACAAATCTAAAATTATTTCGCCAGACCGCCGAATGCCGCCACTTGGCGCTAATTCCCCTCGAAAACATGATCCAATCACAAACCGGATCATGCGCACTGACATTTCTGACAACCCGTTACGAATGTCAATGTCACCGGGTAGAATGAGAGATGAACCGCCGGAGTTGCCTCCAAAACCAGCCAAATTTCGCCAGTTTCAACGACAATCGTCGCTGGTTTATAAACAGACGCGGCAAGTCCGATGTCGGACGAGGAGTGAGGATCTTGAAATGGCGCAGTTTCGACAAAAGAAAAGGTAAATTATCCCATATTAAATATTATAATTACCGACATACCTAGAAATAAATAAGTCATACTATATCTTAATGTTTTACCTTGATGGTATTGGTAAGTTTTGTAGTTTTGTGCTTATAATTTTAGTGTTTCGGAAATACACAAACAACTAAAACAACAAATAAAGTAACATAATATGGCTTGCTATTAATTTTTATTGTTTGTGAATTAAAAAAATACGTTTCTTTCCTTAGATACGATAGGAATGCAGAAAGCGACGACGGACTAGAAGATAGACGACCCGATTTTGAACCCAGAACCCACAGATATGAAATAATCCAAGACATGGACGACCTAGCAGACTACTCTCCTACCAAAAAGCGAATCATCCAGGCAAAACCCAGTGAAATTGAAGAATACAACGTTGACGGACCCGATGATAACGAACTAAAGGAAATACCAACAGAAATAGTCAAAACAGTAAACGGAAAAACTCTCAGATACGCAATAGTACCAGTCGATGACGATGACGAGCCGAAAAGACCAAACGTTACTTTCTCCCCTATGATGTCACAAAAGAACTTAGTGGCAACCCAAAAGCTACACGAGCTGCTATCGACGCCACGAAAATTGAAAAGCTACGCTAGCCAACCCTCCGTACGATTCCCGAACGACCAACCAAGTCCTAGATTTACTACCCCACAGAAAATAGCCTCCAGCACGCCTACAAAAGGAGTCACGCCATCAAAATCTTGCGCAAATCTTACCAGCCGAAGCCTAGCATCACCTATTTCACCGAAAGCTCAACAGAAACTGAACTATGGTCTGCCGGAATTGGAAAGAGATGTATTTGTTACGAGTGCCAGAGATAAGAGCTTTGAGTTTGAGAGGAATATCAGCAGAGATAGTAGAAGAAATTTCGACAGGAGTCTAAGGAAGGACCGTACTACAGCTACAGCTGTTATTGTACCAAGGTAAGTTTATATCTTTAAGTTATATTTTTAATTTATTTTCGAGGTCAAGTTACTACCTTGCTTACGGTTAAGTATGTAGTTGACAAATAACAGAGATCATAGTAGCAAGTTGTGACCGTTGTGATTAGTTATTGCAACACCGACAATAAAAATAATTTAAGTTTGGAACTTTGCTTCGATATCTGGGTAAATTTCGACTTAACACTAAAATTTACTAAACGAATCGAGCGGATATTTTGCATAGATGTAGTTCTAGACCTGTATTTTTGGCTACTTATTATCCCAAGAAAAACCGTGTCACCTAGTTATTTATATTAAATTAATTTAAAAAACTTTCTTTGAAATTAAGAGTGTGCCTTTATTCTGCGTAATTATTACCTTCAACTACTTGCAGGATCGCCCAGCCACCGTCAGAATACTCTGACACTACGTACAAATCCATCTCCATCATCAAAAAGGGAGCTACTGCGTCACTTATCATAGCTGCGCTCATGCTGACGCTATGTGGAGGGTTGTCTACGGGGCTAAGCTTCTACATGATGTATGCTGTAAGTATTTTACTGGTGTTCAAAGTCACTACCTACTCATGTGTTTAAAAGAAGGGCAATAATTATATGGAAGCTAGCAAAATAAACATTTATAATAATCTACCTACATCCAGCAAAGCAGTTGAAACACGTCATGCAAGATGTCTGAATTCATTTATTACAATTTAACTACGAAGAAATAGACTTATTATTTCGTCGTAGCAATTTAATCCTTTTCTTACTCGATGAACTTGATGAAAATAATGAATCAATCTATATACATACTTGTGAGTTTAAATCGTGAGAATGAGTGAACATGCAGAGAAAATTCTATTTTGTCAGTTATTTATTACAATGGATGCCACTACCAAATTTATTTCAAAAATGAAAATATCACTTAATATTCACTGTACATACAACATACGACATATAATACAAACATCATCATCATCATCATCATCAGCCTATAGCAGTCCACTGCTGGACATAGGCCTCCCCCAATGAGCGCCATAGCGCCCTGTCTTCAGCTTGCCGCATCCAGCATCTACCTGCAGTCTTTCGCAGGTCGTCATCCCACCTGGTCGGAGGGCGTCCTACACTACGTTTACCGAGTCGTGGTCTCCACTCAAGAACACGTTTGCCCCATCGGCCGTCGGTTCTTCGCGAGATATGGCCGGCCCACTGCCACTTCAGCTTGCTAATTCTTTGAGCTATGTCGATAACCTTGGTTCTCTGTCGGATGTATTCGTTACGAATCCTATCCTTCAGAGAAACTCCGAGCATAGCTCTTTCCATAGCTCGCTGAGCGACTTTGAACTGGTGGACCAGCCCTATCGTGAGTGTCCACGTCTCAGCTCCGTAGGTCATAACGGGTAGGACGCACTGATTGAAAACTTTAGTTTTCAAGCATTGCGGTATGGATGACGTGAAGACTTGACGTAGTTTCCCAAATGCTGCCCAGCCCAGCTGGATCCTCCTTTTGGCCTCCTTCTCGAAACTGTTTTTACCCAACTGCAGAATCTGCCCAAGGTAAGTGTACTCGGAAACAGTTTCGAGAAGGTGACCATGTACGACCACCGGCCTTGGATCAATGTGACCATTGATCATGACTTTGGTTTTATCCAAATTCATGCCAAGACCGATACATCGGGAGGCTGAAGCTAGGCCGTCCAGCATCTGGTTCAGTTCCTCAAGCGACTCCGCCATTAAGACTATGTCATCAGCGAATCGCAGGTGTGAGATGTACTCGCCGTTTATATTAATGCCCTTTCCTTTCCAGTCCAGCAACCTAAACATATCTTCCAATGCGCACGTGAACAGTTTCGGGGATATGACATCCCCCTGCCTCACTCCTCTGCGCAATTGGATGGGTTTAGACTGCTGACCCTGTACTTGGACACTCATGGTGGCGGCCTCGTAGAGACAACTCAGCACCTGGATATAACGATAGTCTACTTGGCATCGCTGTAAGGAATCCAGAACAGCCCAGGTTTCGACGGAGTCAAATGCCTTCTCATAGTCCACAAAAGCCAGACACAGGGGCTGATTATACTCTTCGGACTTCTGTATAATCTGCCTCACTGTGTGTATGTGGTCTATGGTGCCATATCCTCCGCGGAACCCAGCCTGTTCCGGTGGCTGGAACTCGTCGAGTCTCCTGGCGAGACGGTTCGTGACCACTCGTGAGAACAGCTTATAGACGTGGCTCAAGAGTGAGATGGGTCTGTAATTCTTAAGAAGGGTTTTATCTCCCTTCTTAAAAAAGAGCACCACCAAACTCCCGCTCCACGCCTTTGGAGTTCTCCCACTGTCAAGGACGGTATTAAAGAGGTTCCGTAGCTCCTGTATTACAGGGGCTCCTCCGGCTTTAAGAAGCTCTGAAGTAATACCGTCCTCGCCGGGGGCTTTTCCATTTTTAAGCTGCCTTAGAGCTAACACGATCTCGTCTTGACTGATTTCAGGCAGTTCGTCGGTATAGTGGCGTGTCAGGGTGGCTCTGGAATCTTGGTTATCTCGTCGGTAACGAGGGGCATGTGCAGCGTATAATCGGCCATAGAAATCCTCTATCTCGGCGGATATCTCCGGCTTTGACAATACGGTCCTCCCGTCGTGCGTTTTAAGCTTTGTCAGGTGGCTCCTGCCAAGCTGCTGAGTGAATACTTTGGACCCTCGGTTTCGCTCTATCGCCTCTTGAATGAGGCGCGTGTTGAAGCTCCGAAGGTCGTGCCGTACCATCTTCGCAATCCGCTTGTTCAGGTCTGACCTCTCTGACAAAGTCGCTTGGGTGGTCTCCCGTCTTTTTGTCATCAGCCCAAGAGTCTCATCCGAGAGTTTGGACTTCTTGCCAGTACGCTGCTTTCGACAGAATTTGATGCCCTCATCCCTCAACGTTTCAACCAGATTGTGTAGGGTCTCGTCAGCGTCATCAGTGGGTTCCAAGGCAACAAATCTATTCCCGAGAAGCTGCTGAAACTTCTCGGTGCCCGCCATGATTTGGATTGGGTCAGGTCGGAGCGTGGACTTCATCAGACGGTTTCTTTCAAGCTTCAAGTTGATATTCAGAGAGCCTCGGAGGAGTCGGTGATCAGATCCGGTATTGAACCTGTTGATCACTGAGACATCTCTGAATATGTGCTTGCTATCCGTCATGATGAAGTCGATCTCATTTTTAGTCACAGTGTCGGGGCTTTGCCATGTCCACTTCCTTTGAGGCTGTTTCTTAAAGAAAGAGTTCATCAAGAACAGCCCCTCCTTCTCAAGGAAGTTGACAAGCATTTGCCCCCTGTGATTTCTGACCCCATAACCATGCGGGCCTATTCGGGATTCGTTGCCAGTCTGGGTTCCCACCTTGCCGTTAAAGTCCCCCATAACAACGTTGAAGTGGGCCTTAGTGGTGTTATGTAAGGCTTTGGATATGTCTTCATACATATCCTCCACTTCATCATCCAAGTGTGCCGAGGTCGGTGCATAGACCTGGATGATCTTCATGCTGTACCGCTTGGACAGCCGAAGGATCAGGTACGCTACCCTGGTCGACACACTGGAGATTTCTTGGACGTTGCTAGAGAGGGCCTTATTGACGAGGAAGCCTACGCCACCCTGGGATGTTTTATCACCCTCGCGAAAGTAGAGAAGATGGCCCGAGTCTAGTGTTACGGTGTCCTCCCCCTCTCTACGGACTTCACATAACCCCAGAACATGCCATTTGATGTTCTCTAACTCCACTTCCAACTGCGCTAGATGATGGTCAAGCCTCAGAGTGCGTCCGTTAAACGTAGCCAGGGTCAGTTTAGGTAGAGTTTGGTAGCCTGATGTAGCCCGGGGATTCCTAGCACCCCCTGCCCCGCCGTTACCGTGGCCGCTACCATGGCCAGGAATAGCGAGGCGGCCGGGAACTGGGGGCCACATTCTTTTGGCGTGTCTATCCATGGGGGGGTTGATGCCCATAATCCCCACGCTGGGCATGCGGGTTGGGGATCGCAGTATAGGGAGTGTGCTGCAAGGGACGCTGCTGCCCGCCCCCCGGTGTATGTCCCTTAGTCGCCTTCTACGACACCCACGGGAAGAGTTGGGGTGGTGCTATTCTATCACGGCCGACACCACACAGCCAATCCATCACCAGGTAGTTTCATCGTAAGAATGCATAAAACATTATGGTTACTTAGTGCTTATTACGGTTGTAATAATTACAACAATTTGTATGTAATGTACAACAAGACTTGGTTATATTAAAATACACTTTATGTACCTACTTATTTATTGACCTTATGTGTAAATAAATTAAGGTTACCATAAATTTTATAGATGAAAATTACTTGTACATACAAACTGAAGCAAATAACAAATCGAAGCTGTATAATTAACACATAATAAAATTACTAAATATATATTGCTTATACCCTTTCCGCTGCTTAATAATAATGAGCCCTCTCTCAGATCAATTTGCTTAAAGTTAATTTATTCGATGTACTCGTAGGTACTTAAGTTATTTCAAGTTACCTTAGAGGCGGCGACCAACGCTGACGCAGCCGTGATTAAAAGTCGGACGAATACCTCTCGTTACATTCTTAAAAATGTGCGTATTAATTGTAGATGGAAGTATTAAAGAAAACTAAATACCTACCAAACCAAATAAGATGTAAAACCGCCTCTTAGGCTAACCAAAAATAACTATGTTAGTATTTAAATGAGGGAAACTTATAAGGTCTTTATTTTGTCTTGGCATCCCTACCAAGCATCTTTTTTCTTTGGGTAAGCATATGTCCGAACAGCACTGGGAATAACGGAATGTACAAAAACATGTAGAATATAAGGAAGTAGTAGTAGTCAAACGCGACATTCCATGCATTGGGCATTGAGTACGTCAGTAACTGTTTGCTCGCGATTTCATCCAGTGAGTGATACATACACAGAAGCTCGCCAGTTATTCCGATCGGGTAGAGAACCAGGAATGTGGAGTACCGGAAAAAAAGGATATAATACAAACATAAAAAGGATTAATTCACAATAATACAATAGATACAATACAAAAATGCTTTATTGTACACCATAATGCAGATAATTACAAAAAGACATTACATGCGACTTGTACAATGAGCGGCTTTATGGCTTAGAAGTGATCTCTTCCAGACAACCTTTGGATGGAAAGAGTTGTGTGTATTTAAGAAAGGCTGGGGATGTGTAAATATAATCTAATTATAATTATGTATGTCTTTTTAAATTATTTTCTTTATTCATGGTGCAATAAAGTTATAATCTATTCTATTCAGTTGGGTCGCCGCTACTACCTCGACTTTGGCGTGATGGCTGGTTTCACCTGTTTCTTGCTTGGACTTCTCGGGCTCAGATCCAGGCGACAGCAGCTGTTGCCGAATAGGAATTACATCTCTGGTAAGTTTTATACAGTCCCTATTTAGTAAAGTCTTGAAAAAAATCATAAGAACGTCTCAGAAGGATAATCAATATCAGGAAAATTTTTATTTTGGTTGATACGTATATACTCTTGTCTGTCCATGACCACCTTTGTTATTAGTATCATCATAATCACACCTAGAGCTAACTTTATTACCCTACCTACACTGTCCCCTGTACCTACACCATTGGTGAAATAAAACTGTACCAAAATTCAACCAAAAAGTAAATAAAGGAAGGTGTTTTATTAGACGAAAACATGAAGAATACCTTGACATAGTTATTTAATATTTTATCAAATTAATAAAATTGGAATTCATAATAGCGAGGTGATAAACATGATCGCAATATCTATCATGAATCTTAAACAAAATACCCTAACATTGTTTTTTTTCCTTCCAGGGTACATCGTCCTATCATCATTCTCCCTCCTCAGCGCGTTTGGTCTCCTCATCCTACTTACAGTCCAACCGAAAGCTGGTACAGCGACTAACGACATCACATCAGGTGCTGTCTGCGGCGTCAGTATCCTATCACTTTGTCTCGCGTCAGTTGGTGTGTTAACGTCATACTGCTGTGCTCGTGATCCTCCAGATAATAGAGTGGGCACGGCGAGGTGGTACTAAAATTAAAAATGCCTGCAATGCTACCACTGATTTAACACATAACGTAACAGTTATCAGTGTTATCACGCTAATTATAGCGCGTGTAATGGCGCATTTTAACGTGAATAACGCGTGAAAGGACGTTTTTCACGCTGAAATAAGCCTTAAAACGCGTTATTTCCGGTAACATTATCGTGATAACGCGCGTTAGGTTATGTGTTAAATAGCGTAGTAAACTTGCTGGCCTGCCAACATCTAACTTATCGATGACCTTAAAATGTTAAGGTCGTGTGATAAGGCTTCATTTGAAGTGATTTATTGTCTTACTTTATTGGTCCAATTAAATTAAACTGTGATTTACCTGAATAATAATAACACAAGCAAAGAGTGCAGGTATGTTGTGAAGAGTGTGATTAAAAATATATGAAGCTTGACAGTGTTATAATTATAAGTTATTTATTGTTTGTAAATAGTTACATTCCATTTCTAAGTATAAGATAATTTAATGATTATTTAAGAGAGCTTATCAAACAACTAATTGTAATCTACTGGCGCTGTGCGTAGCAACAGCTGTTTAAATTCACACGGAAATTACTATTATGTACCTTCACTGCGATTTTAAAGCGTTATTTATCTCCATTTTTTCCCAAATGTTTCTCGAAACCATGAAAACTGGTGTAACCCTGATTAAACATTGAGCAAAAATAAAGTAGATAGATAGATGTAGATACTTACTTTGATAAATAACGTTATAAAATCCACTAAGACGTATACTTATTGACAGCTTTTATTAGTTTATGAATATGATGAGTGCTTTACCTATTATTATCAGATAATAATAATATAATTTCTATTTTGCTGTTAATCTCATAAATTATGGTAATGGTATCTATAAAATAACCATACAAATCTGTTAGATTGCTCGTATTCATACTCATTAATTGGTATTTATTTATTTCATAATAACAAACTACATTTCGGACAAGAGTTTGGAGGCCTCCTACCCAGCAATGGGTGCGGTCAATGCCAAGCCGCAGTTGGGTCGGTTTGATGATAATGATGACAAAATGAAATATAAAACTATCATTTAATTAATTTATTGTATAATTATGACACAAGATAATTATTATCATTATTTACTATACATAGGCGTATATCTTAACGACGACGACATCTGTATTAAGAAATTCTTTGAATAAATTGTAATAGGTATTGTGTGTTTCTCATTCCCATAATCTCGGGTCACAATAGTGGCCCGGTCATTGAATTATTAATATTAAGAGGTCATTCATTACTGATCATGTGCCTGAACATGGCTAATGCTTTTTATAATGTATTGTAAAACCAAAGGCAGTTGATAAATTTATGACGTAATATTTTAGATCCATAAGTTACATGTTATTATTAAATAAAGACAAATAAAGTTTTATAAACACTACATCTTTTATTTTTATCCCATTATGAATAATTAGAGTGCTCTTACGTTTTTATCATACGTCTATTTTACTGAGGGGTCCAAGGGAAGGTCCACATTTTCATTTGGGATTTGGCATCCAAAACAACAAATCCGTTATGCGTGTAGCGACATCACTCTAATTGAGTTGGCAACACAACACAAAGTAATAATTTAGTTTTTGCTGGACAATTTTGTTGTGAATTTGTGTTTTGTTTTGTTTCAATTTCAAAGATTAAGAATGAAACATCATTACGAGATGTGTGCCTGATAAAAGTGTTACCTAATTAGTGAGAACATTTAGTGATAGCTAATTTAGGTGCTAAAATGCATTTCGTGTTTGTTTGATTTTGTGTTCGTATTGGAAATCTCTATCAAGTAAGTCTTTGTTCGAACCTTTTCTTATTCAGCAATCTGGCTTTTATAATCTTGATCATATTCTTAGTATGATAAACTAAACTACATAGGTGTTTACAAAGTTTGAAGTGCTTGTTTTTCAATAAAAGAGGTTAATGTTGTTTTGAAATTTACCTTGAAATGAGTTGACCTAGCTGCTCTAAAAATAATAATAATATTGCATAGAAAAGTTGTTCTTATCGTGGCCTCCTATTACAAAATGCTTTATCGAAACCTAATAGGCTAATAGCATTGATAGGAGAATTAATGTGTCATACAGTACTGCAAAGAGTTTTTATGGGTTTCGCTCACCATGGTGTAATAAAACCTTTTTAAACAATAAACTCGAATAAAAAAGGTTTGGTAAGTTTTTTTTTGTGAGAATCTACTAAGGCCATACCTTATATCCAATGAAACCATTGCTTTGGCTAGTCTAAGTGATTAACATTTATTTTTATCTATTCGAAAATAGATAAAAGTCAATTCTTAACCAGATTTTTGTATTAAATGAATTCACACATGCTTTTTCATGATGGCGAGTATTATTCAGATTTCTGGTTTCACAGACAGGCTGTGGTATTTACACACTACATAGGTAACTCCCCGCCAGTAAAGTCCCGCAGGGAAAGTCCCTATGTCGGCCGTCGAAACAAAGTAATTCACTGGATTAGTGGGTACGGTACCTATTCCCCGCTCTCTCTCTAGTTCTCTACCTACCTACAACACTACATACAAGGTGTATGTAAAGAGTTTTGTATTGATTAATAATAATAATAATTTTTAATAATTAGATTAGAGGTACTGAGATATGCAACAAAAGTAAATATTTATTGTTTTGTTAATTTTTACTAATGTGAATTAGGAAATAGTTTAGAAATGGATTATTTTATTATTCGCTATAATTGATTTGAAATTGATAAGTAAAAAAAAAAACAAAAAAAACACTTGTTTTAAACATTTTGAACTGTTTGTTTTATAAAATATAAAAAAAACTGTTTTTTTTCCAACCCTGGTCCAGCATATCATAACATTTGTTAAGAAGAAGATAGAAATATATAAATTATCTGGGTGTCTCCCATTGCAACACTCTAAATGGATACATATTGCGTGTATTCTATATTAATTATCTACTCAAATCATTTATAGAGTAAGAAAGATTTGTATAACTAAAATTAATTGTAAACTCAAAAACTACTGGATCGATTTCAAATACCTTTAGAATGCTACAATATCCTAATAACATAGGCTATACGCTATAAACCATTAGAATGCTACAATATCCTAATAACATAGGCTATACACTATAAACCATTAGAATGCTACAATATCCTAATAACATAGGCTATACGCTATAAACCATTAGAATGCTACAATCAGGGTTGTCATGATTAAAACAAGTTGTTTTAAAACACGTGCTTAAAACAGTTTGAAATAAAACTATGTTTTTTATTAAGTGTTTCTAAACATAGTATAAAACAAGTTTTAAACAATGTTTAAAACATGAAAAAAAACAGGGTTTAAAACTACCTTTAATTGCAAATGAATGTGTATAAATACCACAGACAGGCTGTGGTATTTATTTATACACTGCATAGGTAACTCCCCGCCAGTAAAGTCCCGCAGGGAAAGTCCTTCTATGCCTGTAAATAAATAAATAAATAATGCTGGACAATCCACACAGCATTATCTAGCCCCATGGTAAGCAGAGCTTGTGTTATGGTTACTAGATAACTGATATACATAATACTATACATTACATAGATAGATATTTTTTTATTACACATAGAAAACAACCAGAACACCCGGAACAAATATCTGCAGATCGTACACACAATTGTTCCGAGGCGGGAATCGAACCCGCAACCTCCTGCGTCGCAGGCGGACCTTCGCCCACCGCGCCACATCGGCCTGTATTTTGTACCTGTGTCTAAATAAATGTATTTTCTATTCAATAACTTACCTATCAGTGGTTTCCTTCCAGACTAACCATGGCGCATTCATCGAACCCAATTTACCGGGAGGCGGCTGAATCGTTATTGAGCAGCGTGAATTCACCGCCATATAGGACATTCAGTGAGTAAAAATAATTTTTAGGGTTCCGTACCTCAAATGGGTTAGCACCAAAGTTATCGACATAGCTCAAAGAATTAGCAAGCTGAATTGGCAGTGAGCCGGCCATATCTCGCGAAGAACCGACGGCCGCTGGGGCAAACGTGTTCTTGAGTGGAGACCACGACTCGGTAAACGTAGTGTAGGACGCCCTCTGACCAGGTGGGATGACGACCTGCGAAAGACTGCAGGTAGATGCTGGATGCGGCAAGCTGAAGACAGGGCGCTATGGCGCTTATTGGGGGAGGCCTATGTCCAGCTGTGGACTGCTATAGGCTGATGATGAATAGGGTCCCGTTTTACCCTTATTGAATATTCAATGCAGTTTTGTTTCTTTTTGAAAATGAAGGAATGTTTCCTTGAGATAAAATCTATGTTAAGGATTTGAAGTTATTTCCGAAATTAGAAAAAAAAACTAAATTCAAAGTGCTTTGTTTCCTTGAGACCTCACAGTACTCTTGGACACGCCACAAAATTCAAACTACATAAGTAAAACCAGGGACGAGTTATATAGTTATATTTATATAACTCGTCCCTGGTAAAACTAGGAAATAGCGTGATCACTTTGATTTTTAGACTTTCCCATTGATTTGAACCTACATTTTCCACTCTGTAGGTATATGTATTTGTCACTCATCATCATCGGCCTACCTATAGCAGTCCACTGCTGGACATAGGCCTCCCCCAATAAGCGCCATAGCGCCCTGTCTTCAGCTTGCAGCATCCAGCATCTACCTGCAGTCTATTGAAACTTTTTTGTGTATTTGCAGTCGTTTTTTTAATTTTTTATATGTTACTCGTGTTCGTATAATCCACGAGTACCTAAAGTTAACTACATGCACTTTATTTCTTCTCTTCCAGCCCACTCACAGTCAATAAATCTAGTCACAGAGGACCTGATAGCGGGCCACCGACCAAATGGCAAGATGTCGAGCGTGCGACGGGCGTTTTGTCTGTTTGTCACGTTTGATCTACTGTTCACGAGCTTACTGTGGCTTATATGTGTTATGGTAAGTTATAATTTTGACGACCGATGTGGCGCGGTGGGCGAAGGTTCGCCTGCGACGCAGGAGGTTGCGGATTCGATTCCCGCCGCGGAACAATTGTGTGTACGATCTGCAGATATTTGTTCCGGGTGTTCTGGTCGTTTTCTATGTATAATAAAAAATATCTATCTATGTAATGTATTGTATTATGTATATCAGTTATCTAGTACCCATAACACAAGCTCTGCTTACCATGGGGCTAGATAATGCTGTGCGAATTGTCCAGCATAAAAAAAAATATAAATAATAATGCTGGACAATCCAATCCAAATCAATACACAACCTCATATACTTTATTAAGTATATTCATTTATTTTATTTTCAAAATTATGGGAAAACTTACAGCTAGGTCCTAAAAATAGTTATTTTCTTAGTACATGTGTGCTGAAGGCCAATTAAAAAGTTTCTGCAAATATGTACTTAAATAGAATAACAAATGACGAATCGTGAAAATAGACGAATTAAATAAAATCAACATTAGTCATCTAGTACCCATATCACAAACTCTAAATAATGCTGGACAATCCACACAGCATCTAGCCGCAAGGTAAGCAGAGCTTTTGTTATGGGTACTAGATGACGGATATACTTAATACAATACATTACATAGATAGATATTTTTTATTATACATACATAACGACCAGAACCCCGAAACAAATATCTGCAGATATCATAAACTCTGCTTAGCTTGGGGCTGCTGTGTGGATTCCAGCATTATTTATTTACTAGCGAACCTTCCCGGCTTCGCACGGTTTTAGTACGGATCCCTAACTTTTTTGAAAATATAATATAGCCTATGTCCACCGGGGATAGTGTAGCTTCCCAACGGTGAAAGAATTTTTCAAATCGGGTAGCTTCCCAACGGTGAAAGAATTTTTCAAATCGGTCCAGTAGTTTCGGAGCCTATTCATTACAAACAAACAAACAAAAAAATCAAACCTTTCCTCTTTATAATTTTAGTACCTAGATGTTAGGTTCTGTATTTAGTTTGTAATAAATATTTGTACTTCGCTTTACTAATAATATTTAATTCCCTCTTTCCAGATGAAAGGAGAAACATTAAAACAAATATTCGACAGGGAAATAATACACTATAATATTAAAATCTCACTGTTCGATATAGTAATGGTAGCTATCGTAAGGTTTACAGTGCTTTTGTTATTCTACGCACTTTTATATATTAGCAACTGGAGTGTTATATCTGTAAGTATTATTTTAATATTAATATAAATTAATCATCATCAGCCTATATCAGTCCACTGCTGGACATAGGCCTCCCCCAATGACCGCCATAGCGCCCTGACTTCAGCTTGCCGCATCCAGCCTAGATCTACCTGCAGTCTTTCGCAAGTCGTCATCCCACCCGGTCGGAGGGCGTCCTACACTACGTTTACCGAGTCGCGGTCTCCACTCATGAACACGTTTGCCCAAGCGGCCGTCGGTTCTTCGTGAAATATGGCCGGCCCACTGCCACTTCAGCTTGCTAATTCTATATTAAATTAAAAATTAAATTCCTGCGGCTTCGCACGCGTTGTTTCTATGGAAACGTTCAAAGGTAATTTCTATCCCAGGGGAACTAAAAGTTAGCAGGTAGAGAATGCTATCTAGCATTATGCTCGCCTATGTACAACTTTTGTGCAAGAAAGTATATTTTATCTATTTATCTAAATAATTTATTGGACAAAAATTACCTAACCTTTGTTTTATTACTGGTCTAGCAAGGCCAACATCTATACAAAATTTCAGCCCGTACCGTTCAGCAGTTTTGGCTTGAAGAAGTAATAAACATATATACATAATATGTCTTAGTGCTTATTTTGTAAACCTAAAGAAATAAATGATTTTTTACTTTACTTTTACTTTTGTCGATAGATAGATATTTCTTTGTTGTACACTAAGTTTATAAGAACAATGTAAAATAAAATATATATATATAGATACTGCATACATCCAAACTTCTAATCAATAATATAAAAATGAATCGCTGATTGTGTTGCTAAGCTCAAATCTCGAGAGCAGCTGAACCGATTTCGCTAATTCTTTTTTTAGAATATTCCTTGAAGTAGGATGGTTCTTACGGAGAGAAAAAATTGAAAAAAAATTATATTTCTTGAAGTAGGATGGTTCTTACAGAGAGAAAAAATAGAAAAAAAAAAGTGCCTGATACAAATGACCACCCGGGCGAAGCCGGGACGGGCCGCTGGTATTAGAATAACAATTAGAATCATCAATTTATTTGTAACTAGCGGACCTTCCCGGCTTCGCACGGTTTTAGTACGGATCCCTAAGTTTTTTGAAAATATTTTTATAACCTATGTTCACCGGGGATAGTGTAGCTTCCCAACGGTGAAAGAATTTTTCAAATCGGTCCAGTAGTTTCGGAGCCTATTCATTACAAACAAACAAATCAAACCTATCCTCTTTATAATATTAGTATATAATAGGTCAGTCAAATCACGAATCACATTAATATTATAAATGCGTTAAAAGTTTTGATCGGTGAAGATGTAACCCTCTTTTTGCCAAAACTACTGAACGAATCGGGCTGAAATATTGCATACTGGTAGTTCTTGGCCTGGAATAACATATAAGCTACTTTTTATCTTATAAATCAGTTACTATGGACTATAAATCATTTTAAACAACGCGTACGAAGCCGCAGGCTGAAACGAATTGTAAAATTCCTCATATTCAAATTATTTTATGATCATCAACAGCCTACATTACTCCACTGCTGGACATAGGCGTCCCCTTACGAGCGCCAAATTATATTAAAAAATAAAATCAAAAATACTGTCCAAATAATGTAAAAAAAGAAATAATTAAAATATTATATCATTGAAATGAAATGAATGTTTATTTCTTTAGGCTTACAAATAAGCACTTAGACAAGTCATATTCCCGCCTCGGAATAATTGTGTGTACGATCTGCAGATATTTGTTCCGGGTGTTCTGTTCGTTTTCTATGTATAATAAAAAATATCTATCTATGTAATATATTGTATTATGTATATCAGTTATCCAGTACCCATAACACAAGCTCTGCTTACCATGGGGCTAGATAATGCTGTGTGAATTTGTCCAGCATTATTGATTGATTGATATTTTATACTATTCATTATTATATTGATGTTCACTTAAATTTTTTGTCCACCAGTGGATTTTTCATCGTCTTAAATTAATTATTTATGTTTATTTTTCAGCTGTCTACAACTGGCACCTGTGCATTTACGATAGCAAAAGTTTTCGTATTTGACGTGAGTAACAATTATAGAGTTTAATTCACATTTTTAGAATCAGAAGAGCCATCAAAATCTTCTCGCTGTGTTTATTTATTATTTATATACTAGACGACCGATGTAGCGCGGTGGGCGAAGGTGGGCGGGTTCGCTCCGTAGGTCATAACGGGTAGGACGCACTGGTTGAAAACTTTCGTTTTCAAGCATAAAAGCAATAAATAAATATCTGCCTATAAAAAACTAACTCGCAGTGCCTTCAGTTACCCCGTGATCATGGCGCATGAAACTGTATAAAATTGTATATTGTATAAATAATGCTGGACAATTCACACAGCATTATCTAGCCCCAAGCTAAGCAGAGCTTGTGTTATGGGTACTAGATAACTGATATACATAATACAATACATTACATAGATAGATATTTTTTTATTATATATAGAAAACGACCAGAACACCCGGAACAATTATCTGCAGATCGTACACACAATTGTTCCGAGGCGGGAATCGAACCCGCGACCTCCTGCGTCGCAGGCGGAGCTTCGCCCACCGCGCCACATCGGTCTTCAATAGACGAGTAGCTTCTGGCTGATGTGTCTAGGTATATCACACAGTGTTGAATTTATTCTGTACTGCGCCGAAATATTGGAAACCCAAAAATCAAATATGGTAAATATCCCGTTTTAAATGACTTTAAACCTTGTTTTTGTTTTCAGTGGCCTAACGCAGATCAGCCAGTATACGTAGTGTTCCTAATAATGATGTCCTTTGTCCTCGCGTGGGGCCAGGCTTGGTTCCTGGACTTCAGGGTGTTGCCCCAGGAACTACAGGCTAAGAAGATACTGGAGTCTATAGGTCAGTTACATAAATAAAATAATAGAATAGATAAATAAATAAATAATGCTGGACAATCCACACAGCATCATCTAGCCCCAAGCTAAGCAGAGATTGTGTTATGGGTACTAGATGACTGATATACTTAATACAATACATTACATTCAAAGCGACGTTTTTTTATACTATTTAGTGATAGTAAGTTGCATTTGATACCTTTATGTAATAAATCAGTTGATACCTGTAAATAGCCTGAACATTTCTATCGTATGTACTGGACACATAAGTTATGAACATACTAGTAGTTTCTTCTCACTTCTTCCACTGGTGGACAAAAAATTGAAGTGAACTATAAAATAATCTAATAGTATAAAATATGACCTGTCTAAGTGCTTATTTGTAAGCTTAAAGAAATAAAAACTTTTCATTTTCATTTTCATTTTTTCATTTTATTACCCATTTCAGTATAATACTGAAATGGGTAATACACTATAACAGTGTACTGATGGTTTTTCTAAAAGAAATAAGTAAAAAAGTCTTAACTCTCCCCACAGTCCAACAGAACGCCTCCGAGCGCACCCCGCTCCTAGCCGGCGGCGGCGCCCATCCAGCCCACCCTGCCCACCAGGCACCCCATTCATATGCGGAGTCCACCGTCAAATGGTTCTCTCCGGCTGAGACACCCCATTCCAGTCCGCGGCCGCCTCACAACGCGTTCACGCAGGAACAAGTAAGTTATTTATATAAGTTACCTTTGACCTGTAAGAATCTCCTTTGACCTTTAATATTCACCTTAAATGATCGAAGTTCCCACGTCCCAGTTTGCGGCCGCCACACAGCGTGTTTATGCAGCTACAAGTGATTTTTAACCTGTAAGATTCACCTTTAATCTTCTAGTTTCACCTTTGACAAACCTTGAATAGTATTATATAATACTATGCGTGTTGACTTATTACTTATTCGTAGGTTGCCGCAGAAAAAGTTTGTCAGAGAAAAGTACCTAAGCTGTCATCTGACTTATTGTTGACCTTTGACTTCAAGAACCATCGTTTTCTTGTTCTCACTAAGCCCTAGTGTGGCTTCATTTTACACTAGCGTCTACCCAGCAACTACTTACTCTCTGAGTCAATAATGTCCTCTCAGCTCACCGCTGAATCATAGGCGCTGAGTTAAAATGGTTCTCTCCGACCGAGACCACACGTTCTAGTCCGCGGCTGCCACCGACCGCCAAGACCTTTGACCTGTAAGATTCACCTTTATTCTCCCAGTGTCACTTTTGACCGTAAATATTTAATAAAGTGCTAACACGTCCACACCACTCGTTGACGCAGAAAAATCTATGTATGTCTATAACTAAAATAATTCATTCTGTCGTTCAGTCTTCATTCACCCTGTCAACAATTAGGAAAATTCACAGATATGTAATATGTAACGAAACAAAAAATTCATTCATGGGGTTTATATAGGTCAAGGTTTTGTAAAACAATGCCGCTCGAACTTCAATTGGCGGCCGATTATTCAGAATTGGGGTCAATTGGGGGCGTTCGGCGCTTTTGCACTAATCAGGTCTTGTTTAAAGATTATCTAATACTAGCGGACCTTCCCGGCTTCGCACGGTTTTAGTACGGATCCCTAACTTTTTTGAAAATATAATATAGCCTATGTTCACCGCGGATAGTGTACCTTCCCAACGGTGAAAGAATTTTTCAAATCGGTCCAGTAGTTTCGGAGCTTATTCATTACAAACAAACAAAAATCAAACATTTCCTCTTTATAATATTAGTATAGATATCTACCTACCTATACTCAAGCAGTTCTCTACAAATAAGGTTTATTACTGCAACACATCCCACTGATTAATAATATTATGTATCAGCCTATAGCAGTCCACTGACATAGGCCTCCCCCAATGAGCGCCATAGCGCCCTGTCTTCAGCTTGACGCATCCAGCATCTACCTGCAGTCTTTCAGGTCGTCATTACATCCTATCCTTCAGAGAAACTCCGAGCATAGCTCTTTCCATAGCTAGCTGAGCGACCTTGATTTGGTGGACCAGCCCTGTCGTGAGCGCGACACACTAATTAGACATAGGTATTATTATCAAAGGTAATAAGACTGGCTAGGTATATACATTAAAAACAAAACATATAATCGAAAAAGATAACTTTCAATTATGTATATACTATACAGCAAACAAAGTGAAAACATCTGCAGTCTACTAATTGTGAGTTATGCTCAACAAACGCGAAAGTTTGTATCTGTATGGATGTTTGTTACTCTTTCACGGAAAAACTACTGAACGGATCATTAATTAACGGAGCGGAAATTTGGCATACAGGTAGTTCCAGGCCTGGAATAAAACATAGGCTACTTTTATCCCATAAATCAGTTTCCATGGAATAAAAATAACCTTAAAACGTTTCCATAGAAGCAACGCGTGCGATGAGGCGGTCATTAAGTAAAAGAAAGATAAAAAAATCTTATTGCACTTAATAGAAAACTTTGTACAGAAAACTCAAAAAATTAATTACAATTGGCTTATCGCTCAAGAGCGATCTCTACCAGACAAGCATGGATGGATAGGATCGTGGACAGTACCAGGGGATCTATGTGCTTGTAGGTTATGATTATGAGATATGATAAATAAAATACTTATATATATATAATACTTACATAGAAATATACTACATACATCGTAAAATATATATGCATATACTAGTGACAATGCATATATTAGACCGATACCGATTTGGCGCGGTGGGCGGAGGTCCGCTTGCGACGCAGGAGGTTGCGGGTTCGATTCCCGCCTCGGAACAATTGTGTGTACGATCTGCAGATATTTGTTGTGTTCTGGTCGTTTTCTATGTATAATAAAAAATATCTATCTATGTAATGTATTGTATTATGTATATCAGCTTTGCTTACCATAGGGCTAGATAATGCTGTGTGGATTGTCCAGCATTTTCCAGCATTATAATGCGTTCCATAGTTGAACAGCCCAGGCAGTAAAGTATTGGGCGAAGAAGGAAGTAGAGTGAGCAGGTACTTTAAGCATAAGGGTTGCAGAAGAGCGGAGATATAAAGAGTGTGAGAGAGATGAAGAAAGGTGAAACTTTCTTTGAGATTAGGGGGTGCAGAGGCCAGAAATATAATATTATAATGAAGAGATACAATACGGGAATTACGGCGAAGCCGTATAGGCAAGAACTTGAGCTTCCTGAGAAATTCCGAGACATGGCTAGATGATGCTGTGTGAATTGTCCAGCATTATTTATTATTATTATTATTGTCATATTTGCGCAAGCCAAATATAAACCTTATCCCGACATTCTGCAGGCGCTCAAATTTGTAAGAATAACTATAAATGTATAATGAAGCACCTTGTTGCTGTCACGTATATCTTGGGAGTATATGATTTACTTATTAGTCTTTTTAAAATATCGTAATGACTAGATAAAAATATGTCTGCCACCTAATTTCTTTAGATAAGCACAATTTAAAAGGTAAAGAATTATTACAGAAAGTAAATTAATTAGAATTACATTATCATTATATAATTTTACTAATGGTTACTTAATTCTAATTACCTACTTATCAAAGATGAATACACTTACACATTTTTCTTTATTTATTTTGCATTGACAAAGAACCAAAGTTATCGACATAGCTCTAAGAATTAGCAGGCTTAAGTGGCAGTAGGCCGGCCATATCTCACGAAGAACCGACTGCTGCTGGGGCAAACGTGTTCTTGAGTGGAGACCACGACTCGGTTAACACTTTGAGTGCTGAAAACGCACGGTATGAGTTTTCTACAAGTGACTAATATGCGTAAATCCACACTAGCGCAGCGGCTGAGAAAATACAGATCTTTGTGACTCAGCAGAGCTGTAATATTTTTCAAACGAAACGCATGTGTGGCGCAGCACAACCGCTGTGTAGAGCGGCAGCACGAATTTTTTAGGTAAAAAAAAAGACCACAGTCGTCGAAAAAAAACCGCAGTCAAAGTGTTAACATAGCGACCTGCGAAGGACTGCAGTCCTTCGCAGGTCGCTATGTTAACCGAGTAGATGCTGGATGCGTCAAGCTGAAGACAGGGCGCTGGGGCGCTCATTAGGGAATGACCCACCAATGCCCACCATGCTCCAGCAGTGGACGAACATAGGCTGATGATATGAAAGCTTTCATTCGGATGTCGCCCGTTTTTTAACTCGAATTTGATATTTTTCACTGCGCTCGTTAATTATACGTTCTTGAAGGTAAGCCCATCGAACACTAAAAATAAAAACACAACTGTGTTTTTATTTTTGTGTTACCTAGATGTTTTCTGTTATCTTTATCAGTTTTTATGAACTTTTAATTAATTACATCAATTTTGTTGACATAAAACATCTTGAATTCTGGAATCGAGGATACACTGGTGACCTGTCATCAGTATAGTTATTCAGTACATATAAAGAGCCTCTGTGGAACACAGGGCAAGCTTGTGCAACGAAGGCTAATTGACGGTATTTGGCGAGTAATAACGAAAAGTAATAACAAAATGTCTACCTAATACTGCTATCACAAATACTATCTTAGATGTCGTAGGTACGTACCTACCTACTTAACTAGGTAGATACATATTTGTATTTTATAGAAATGTTATAATAATAGAGACTAATGAGCTTACAGACAAACGGAATAACCGTTATCTTTTAGATTAATATTATAATTATTGTAAAACATACATGGATAGATAAATAGAAAATTATTTATTGCACTTTAAATAGAAAACTATGTACAGAAAAAACTTAAAAATTAATTACAATTGGCGGTCTTATCGCTCAAGAGCGACCAGACAACTATGGATAGATAGGATCGTGGACAGTAGGTACCAGGGGATCTGCGTGCCTGTAGGTTATGTTATGAGATAAGAGATAACATAAATAAACGAAAAAAAAGGTGGCCTCTAGATTACCTCAATATTCTGAGACTTAAGGTAGGTTAACACCGACCTTGCTACATGCTAATCCTTGATACTGATTGATAAATATGGATTTATTAATAATTAACTGATTACGGCATTCAAGGACTTTTACATATCAGCCCTACCCGACGACCTAGATCCAGTAATTTACCTATTAAATAAATAAATAATGCTGGACAATTCACACAGCATTATCTAGCCCCATGGTAATCAGAGCTTGTGTTATGGGTACTAGATAACTGATATACATAATACAATATACTACATAGATAGATTTTTTTATTATACATAGAAAACGACCAGAACACCCGGAACAAATATCTGCAGATCGTACACACGGTCGTTATTATAGGTAGCAGTATTATAGGTTAATTACTGGATTAAACATTACATAAAACAAAATCTTACGAAGAAGGCTTTCTACTCCATAGAGAGATTACATCAATGATGATAATGCTTGGCCAGATGTCGCTCAGTTCCGCACCGACAATAGTATGTAAGAAATGCAATGTTATGCTTAGCTACACTTGACTGCTGAAAACGCACGGTATGAGTTTTCTACAAGTGACTAATATGCGTAAATCCACACTAGCGCAGTGGCTGAGAAAATACAGATCTTTGTGACTCAGCAGAGCTGAAATATTTTTCGAACGAAACGCATGTGCGGCGCAACACAACCGCTGTGTAGAGCGGCAGCACGAATTTTTTAGGTAAAAAAAAGATCGCAGTCGTCGAAAAAAAACCGCAGTCAAAGTGTATGTGCACGAAAAACCGACACTAGTCGGTTTGCGAGCCAATGTTGGCCGCCAACTTCCAACATGCGCCAAGTAGGTCTCTACACGTTGGCCCAACGTGTACAGGACGCATAACAAATAAGCCAAATTATTGGTTCTTCTTTGCGCGTATTCAGAATACAGCCAACGAGCGGGTCGATCCACAATAATACGTTGAGCGTATCATCGGTCGCGTATATCTGTCAAACGGTTTGACAGGTCTGACCTGTCAAACTACGCGTCTAGTCAATTCGAATGGCATGTACACAAACGATCTCCGCCGATGTTACGCCTAGTCTGAATGCATCATACAAAATATACGTGGCGCGATACGTTATGTCGACCGAAAATGCGTTGACAGAAACGTAACAGACGCTGTACGTTCGACGCACTAACGCATCATCGGTTGAGTGTGAAAGGTTGAATGTTTTATTATATACTAGCTGCGCCCCGCGGTTTCAATCGCGCAGCGTGGTGATAGATATTTTGGATAATATACAATATATCGTTATAAATTGTAGCCTATGTGTTGTTCTGATGTATAAGCTATATTATTGTAAAGTTTCATTAAAATCCATGCAGTAGTTTTTACGTGAAAGAGTAACAAACATCCATCCATCCATACTTACAAACTTTCGCGTTTATAATATTAATAGTATTTGTCTGTTCAGACGTTACGCGACCTATTTTGCGTCAGATATGTACCGACCCTAAAGTATTTTAAATGAGTCACTAAAACCTAACTTAGATATATACTTATATGCCATATTCTTACTTGACATAGATTTCCACCCTTTGTACTAATTGTATCTATGTATCACTTGTTCTTGCGGCCGACTGTACGCACTCCAATGTCCAAACTTCACTTCCTTGTTTAAGTTTAACTTCAATCAGTGCATAACCGACTCTCGTGGTGTGCGGACGCGTTTTTGTTATACAGTCGTGTTTGTGAACAAATATAAATTCAACTCGTATTTAATAAGTTTATCGGTAGAGTTCAATTATTATACAGTCGTGTTTGTGAACAAATATAAATTCAACTCGTATTTAACAAGTTTCACTTTAAAAATTCATTGAAGTTTAACAAGTTTTGTTTTTATTTAACCAGTTTATCGGTAGAGTAGAATTATTATACAGTCGTGTTTGTGAACAAATATAAATTCAACTCTTATTTAACAAGTTTCACTTTAAAAATTCATTGAAGTTTAACAAGTTTTTTTTTATTTAACCAGTTTATCGGTAGAGTAGAATTATTATACAGTCGTGTTTATGAACAAATATAAATTCGACTCGTATTTATTTAACAAGTTTATCGGAAGCGAACAATTATATATACTTAATTCAGTTTCTGAGAGATAGCTTATATACGTAAATTATTTTTTATCTGAAACAAAAACCCACATTAATCAAAATACAAACATCTATCGATAAATCAATAAATCAAAATACAAACATCTATCGATAAATCAATAAATCGAATACAAACATCTATCGATTCTGCCAGTGAAAGTGTCGATAACAGCTTTGTAGTTGCAGTCGTACAGTAAATTAGTTATTTTAAATTAACATTACGAGTTACGATTTTATTGTTTTGAGAACAAAATTTCGACTTCAAATCAAAATATTTACAACACGGTGAAACATTTTACAGCGCCCACGCTGTAAACTGTTTTTGATAAGAATTAAAATAATGTTTGAAGTTTTAGAAGTACCTATTGTAGGTTTTCTGTAAGTCAAGTTAAATCAATATATAAGGCTTGGGTAATATATACATATATTTAACCTTTTAAAACGGGCGTAGTTTATGTTGGTACAGAATATAGTAAAAATTGCAATATATTCAAAAGCAAACCTTAAAAATTAACAAAACATTAAAAAAAACAAGAGAACCTTCTCTTGTCTCACAGCTGGCCCAAATAACAAAAGATATAACGATCTTCCTTTGTTTGAAATATTGCTAACTCCCGCAAAAAACGGGTCTTTGCTTTTATTTTGTTGTTTTTTGTTCGAAAAGTTGTGATTTCCTAGTATTTTGTACAATACATTTAGAACAAAATAAGAGGTGATATATTTACTATGATTTTACAAGATAAAAGTTTATTTGTAAATAACATAATTATATTTAACTCTAACAAGTCTTAGCGTTGTTGTTTTGGTTGAATGGTCATTAATTCATTATTAACGCAGAGATATACTGATATAGGTCGATGCCTGGCCTTGGATATCGTTGAAAGGCGTTGAACTTTATGTATACTGTATTATCTAATGTTCTGTTTATAATTTTATTTTTGTTTCTCAGTATCATTTTTCTTTCAAAATTTTAGGAAAACTTACAGCTAGGTTTTTAAATAGTTATTTATCTTGTACGTCTTTTATTCATTAATTTATTTTATTTTATTATTGTAGAAATCCAAAATATTACAAAATTACTAACAATATTATTTTACTAAAACGGTTTATTTGAAAAATTCAATCCATATAACAGAAAATAACTTCTTATCTGCCAACGTCTTTGAGACGCTTGCGACTGGTATTGATATGGATCAGTCGAGTTAACTGTAGATTGTTTGCAACCAACTGCAGTTAGCTCAATTGTTTCAATTGTAAGTACTAGTTATAATTTGTTTCAATTAATTGATTGTTATTTTCTCTGTTAATAAAGGATACTTGTGTCTTAATATTACTTCGAAAAAATACCAAAAAGTGAAAACAAACAAAAGATAATTCAAAATGGCGTCATCATCGAATTCGATAACGGCATCCAAAGAGGAATTCAACGAAGAAGAGTTCCAGAAGGATCTAAAAGCAGCAGAAGCGGCTGTTGATACTGCCGATTATGAAACGAGGCTAGACAAGATTGGTTCTACCGTAGCAAGATGGATGAAAGTTATATTCAATAAGGATAGTACCAAGGAATCCTTTCACGCTGAATGGATGACTGTAAGTACATCTACTAATACATCCGAAAAAACCAAAGTTATCGACATAGCTCTAAGAGTTAGCAAGCTGAAGTGGCAGTGGGCCGGCCATATCTCGCGAAGAACCGACAACCGCTAGGGCAAACGTTTTCTTGAGTGGGACTCGGTAAACGTTGTGTAGGACGCCCTCCGAGCAGGTGGGGTGACGACCTGCGAATGACTGCAGGTAGATACTGGATGCGTCAAGCTGAAGTCAGGGTGCTCATTAGGGTAGGCGTATGTCCAGCAGTGGACTAATATAGGCTGATGATGAAGTATATATTTGTTTTTCTCACGAAAGTAATTTATAACGGGATATTTAGCATGATTTTTGTGTTTTCCAATTTTTCGGCAGTTACGTAGTACCTATGCGATCTGAACACATACCTAATTAAATTACACATATTACGTGGCACCCTGTATAGTTCTTTACTCTTTGGACTTAGCGTTTGACGACCGATGTAGCGCGGTGGGCGAAGGTCCGCCTGCGACGCAGGAGGTTGCGGGTTCGATTCCCGCCTCGGAACAATTGTGTGTACGATCTGCAGATATTTGTTCCGGGTGTTCTGGTTGTTTTTCTATGTATAATAAAAAATATCTATCTATGTATGTAATATATTGTATTATGTATATCAGTTATCTAGTACCCATAACACAAGCTCTGCTTACCATGGGGCTAGATAATGCTGTGTGAATTGTCCAGCATTATTTATTTTATTTATTTATTTAGCGTTATCTAAATTTTTTTTCTATGTCAGTATTCTACGGGATTATTTTTTCTGTTCACTAAATTCCTAATTAAGCACTTCTTAATCCGCCTAGAGATAAGATACTTGTATTTAGGTATCGAATTAATAACAATAACGTATATAATCATAACATCATAGTATGTAATCATTTAATCATTAATGTCAAGGAAAATTACTATCCAAAGAGCAGCTACGCGAGGACTTTAAATTTCGCAGTCTTTGTTAAGTGTATGTACATACATATTTTGCCATGTTTGTAATATAAAGAATTGATCTCATATGGGAGTGACATAGTCACTTTGTGACAAAACTCCATCAATAAATACATTTTATTTATTATTATTTATTTTAAGCCATTACTGTCCCACTGCTGGGCAAAGGCCTCCCTTTTCTCCTTCCACTCCTCGCGATCCAACGCTGCAACAGGCCATGATGGAAGATATATATTGAGTAAATATATTGAGTATTGAGTATACCTCGAGCTCGTCGCGCCATCTCATCCTGGGCCTTCCACGTCGCCTCTTAGCGTTGGGTGGGCTCCACTCTGTGGTGGTCTTTGCCCACAAGTCACTGGACATACGGCAGACGTGTCCAGCCCAGTTCCACTTCAGGCTTCCGGCTGTCTGACCAACGTCAACGATGCGTGTTTTGGAGCGTAGTATGCTGTTCCGCACGCGGTCTGACAGCTTGACTCCTAAGATGCTACGCTCCATGGATCGTTAGCAGACCCCAAGGGCGGACTTTTGACGATCAGTTAGAGACCAAGTTTGAGCGCCATAGGTGAGGATGGGAAGAATGCGTACGTCCATTAGTTTCTTTTTAAGGGATAGAGGTAGTTTGCCTTTCATAAGTTCTTTCATTGACCAATAGCATCTCCAGGCGTTTTCTGTGCGTCTTTCGATCTCTTGGACTTGTCTCGCCTGGAGAGGCGAGACAAGTCCAAGAGCAATAAATAAAGATATAAAAAAAAAATAGATTTTGTTTCCGGTAGACTGGGTATAAACAGTTTTAGTTTCCATCATATAGAACAGAGTCTAGTAGACTGAGACACGTTTTGGTGACCCACTCTGTTATTCATGTACGTACATCTATACTAATATTATAAAGAGGAAAGGTTCTGATGAGATTATCGCATGAGAAACTCGAACGAGTCGAATTCGCCGGAATTCCCGCGGCGCCGCGGGCATCCGCGCGACTCGTTCGTGTGATCATGTGATAATAAGTTTTATTGTAATGAAAATAAAGTTAAAATTCATATGACACTGAAACTGCGCTGCGCGTCCACGCTCTTTTGGTGTGAGTTGAGCCTAACCCGAAGGTGACGGCAATTTCGCTTTCGCACACTACTTGTTTCTGGACTGTTTTCCGCAACTTGGCCGCCGGTGGGCCTTTTTTTTGCGTGTCGGGTGGGTTGGTTTCTAGTCTACCCACCCGATGTCCTCCAGGAAGGCCAGCAGCTCGCTGATGCCGGTGCATGCCTCCCTAGGCCGGGCGGGACGGGCTGACTAAAGGGGAGGGGAATGATTGATTCAGGCCCTGCCGGTTGCCATTCTGAACCTCTCCTCGCCAGTGTATCAGCTTCGTCGTTACCTCTGGATCCGGTGTGTCCCTTTATCCATTGTAGAGTGACTCTATTAGACTTACTTATTTGCTCTAGCAGGTGGTGGCATTGCAAAGTCATTTCCGAACACTAATCCTTCCACCAAAAACCGACCTCGCCGAATGCGGTCTAAGAATTCCCTGCTTCCGCCCTTATGTGCATTCGTGCACCTATAGGCAAATCCGCCCTATCCTCTTCTAGCATCTGGCAATAGCCCAAGCCCAGGCTCGCACCAAGGGTCGGTACATATCTGACGGAAAATGCGTCGAGCGTATCATCGGTCGCGTCTATTCCGTCGAATTAGACCTGCCACATTACGTGCCTACTCAGTTCGAACGGCGCCGATTGCATCATATGATCATACAAAATGCACGTATCGCGACATGTTACGTCGACACTTTCGTCGACGTCGACGTTGTACGCTCGACGCACTAACGCATTATCATCGGTTGAGTGTGAAAGGTTGACTATGTTATTATACAGGGTGTCCGGAAGGTCGATGCAAAGCCGTGAGGTGGGGGGGGGGTAGTCTATTCAGGCTAGATTACCTTAGTCCAATGTCGACGAATTCCGAGTTATCATAATATCCATGATTTTTGAAAAATTTACCATAATCATATGCTTATTCGTTCATAGTGTTCAAACAGACAGTTACTAGTGCCTAACAATTTGTTTGCGTCCTAGCATAATGTGTATTCAATCGATAAACGCCAAAACAATCATCTGTATCCACATAACATAACTGACTAAATGGGAGGTACATATATACCATAACAGGTAGATATAACAGGTAAATATATGTGTGGTGGCCCTTGGGCGTGTTGCCCCAATGTAATCTTACCGGCGTAATCTGCGCCCGCTAACGGAGCTTCCGACTGGTGTTGGTATGGATCAGTTCAGCTACCTGTAGATTGTTTGCAACAGTCTGCAGTTAGCTTAAATGTTTCAAATGTAAATACTAGTTAACTTCTTTCTATTGTTTAAGATAACACTCTTGGACTGATATTATGATATATATATCCTACTAATATTGTAAACGTCAAAATTTGTAAGTATGGATGGATGGATGTTTGTTACTCTTTCACGTAAAAACTACTGAATGGATTTTAATGAAACTTTACAATAATATAGCTTACATATCAGAAAAACTCAAGGCTACAATTCATAAAGATTAAGATATGTATAGTATATTATTCAAAATATATATCAGCAAGCGGGTGAAACCGCGGGGCGCAGCTAGTTTAAATATATTTTAAGCTCGAAGCGTGCGGGTTGTTTTTCAAGTGTTTCCCTGACACTTGACGACCGATGTGGCGCGGTGGGCGCACGTCAGCCTGCGACGCAGGAGGTTGCGGGTTCGATTCCCGCCTCGGAACTATTGTGTGTACGTTCTGCAGATATTTGTTCCGGGTGTTCTGGTCGTTTTCTATGTATAATAAAAAATATCTATGTATGTAATGTATTGTATTATGTATATCAGTTATCTAGTACCCATAACACAAGCTCTGCTTACCATGGGGCTAGATAATGCTGTGTGAATTGTCCATTATTTAATTATTTATTTACTATCTCCTGATATTTAGTGAAATTAAAAACGTATATTCAAATACGTTTCTTTAGTTAGCAATAGCGATAGGAAGTAGTCTTTAAATTGGATGTATACGTGTGGTATGAAACTTGATCTAACTTCCCATAAAATATCAGGTGCGTGTTGTGTTTTATGATTTTAGACTTTATCACTTTTGACAAAAGGTTGTATTTTGTTTGAGATTATTTTCTATATGGCTTCTTGAGGTTGGTCATAGGTGTAATTAGCAATAGCGATAGGTAATTAAAAATGGACAAGGACACAATGTAATGTAGGTCGAAGCCTTTGGCCCATTGTAGCTGAAATCCCTCGCAAATTCATACATTTGTATTTAGTAAGAGCGCTGATTCAAACTTGCGTTTATTATAGGATATTCAGGCTATTCATCATCAGCCTACGTTAGACCACTGCTGGACATAGGCCTCCCCCAATGAGCGCCATAGCGGCCTGTCTTCAGCTTGACGCATCCAGCATCTGCCCGCAGTCCTTTGCAGGTCGTCATGCCACCTGGCCGGAGGGCGTCCTACACAATACAATATATCTTTATTGCACCATCAATACAAAAATAATAACAAAGGATCGCAATACTAACTAAATCTAGTGGCACAATCGGCGGCCTTATCGCTAAAACCAGGCAACCTTTGGATCTATCCATCCAAAGGATCGGTACGTCTTAAAGCTGACGGTGGCGTGATTATTTAGGATAATTATAATATATATAAAAGAATTGATATTTATTTTAAGAACGTACATAAGTATATAAAAATGGAGAAAATATACACAAAAAACAGGAACAATTAACATAACATAAAAACTAAAAATAAAAATTAAGAAAACTTATCAAGAGACTCCACTCAAGAACACGTTGCTGTCTACAGGCCTACCCTAATAAATAATAATTTAGTGGAATTAGTGCCCAGGTCTATGTCTGGGCACTAATTCCACTAAATTAATCAGTTCAAAGATATTTATTTCTCATTTACAACATACATGTTACTTAAATGAAAAACTTAAGCTAAGTATTAATATTATGTTATTTTTCCTACTATGCAATTTGGTTTTAAACACGCCAGACGTTCCAGCACCTTTAACACTTTGATTGCTGAAATCACACGGTATGTGTTTTCTACAAGTGACTAATATGCGTAAATCCACACTAGCGCAGCGGCTGAGAAAATACAGATCTGTGTGACTCAGCACAGCCGTAATATTTTTCGAACGAAACGCATGTGCGGCGCAACACAACCGCTGTGTAGAGCGGCAGCACGAATTTTTTAGGTTAAAAAAATGATCGCAGTCGTCGAAAAAAAATCGCAGTCAAAGTGTTAACGTCTTCAGGTAGCCTGTTATAGAACTGGGCTCCTTCGAAAGTAATCGTCTTTTTACCCTGTTGAGTTCTTATCGTAGGCAAAACAAGATGGTCAGTTCTTGGTCTACTGTATTTACTGTGTGTTTGGCTCTTTTTAATGAAAGTAATATTTGTATGAGTGGTTTAATCGCTTCACCATACTGGTATACATAGTATTATGTCGTCTTAGAGTAACTTATATTCAGTTACATTATTCATATATTTTTTTCAGTCGTGTGTAAATGTAATTTGGTAATATAATTCATTAATTAATCTAAATATCACCGGTTAAATATTATTCCGGTATTTTAGAACAGTAAAATAAGTGAATTCGTTCATTTAAAGGTCAGGGTAAACGGTGGTAAGGACCACTGTCTGACATTTAATAAAAATAATTCACGTATTACAAATACAGAATTATTTATTTGCCATTACACTTAAATACATATGTAAACATTACTGGCGGCCCCCGCACGAGGCAAGCCTGTGTTGCGGGAAGCCTGTTTACATAGGTAATGTAAACAGGCTAATGTATTGTATTATGTATATCAGTTATCTAGTACTCATAACACAAGCTCTGCTTACCATGGGGCTAGATAATGCTGTGTGAATTGTCAAGCATTATTTATTTATTTATTTATAGGTTAACGGTTGAGATTTAAAGAAACTGATACTGATGCAGGGCAAACAAACAAAAATAATAAGAATATAAATCTAATTCATTATAATTATAAAGGTGATACAAAAAGTTTAACAAATCAGAGCACAAAATCTGCAAAATGGAGTCGCTCACTGATTACGTCCTGAGACCGGAGTTACTGACTTGATGGCAAGGAGAAAATAAAAGGGGGGGGGAGAAGAAGAGGAACAGAGGAGTTTGGATGCCAGTGGTAGCCAATGGAATAAAACTATAGTTATCTTTACATTTACTTTAAGATACTTAAGAGGTATCGTAGTCAAGGGTAAGTAGCCATCGTCTAATCTTTTCTTTTATGCCATATAAATAGCGCGCTAGACAAATTGCAATTTTATATTATTGTATTTCAAGAATAACTTTGTTCACTAAAGCCATTTAAAACGGGATATTTACCATGATTTGATTTTTGTGTTAATAACCATGATGAAAAAAAATATAATATTTTTTTTTCACAATTTAATGAAAAACATAAAGGCAAACTACATATAAGTTATATATTTTATAGTTTTAAAATACGTGAATTCATTGAAAAAGTAAAGAAAAAGTCGGTAATTATTCCCGATTTCGTATTTTTTTGGGTTGTGTTTCTATTACCAGCGCAAAATCCCAAAGAAGTCGCTGATCGATTATAAGATTATAATGAATATAATGTTATTATTCATTATAATCAATCATGTAATTCATCACATAATCTATAATATATAAATGAATCGCTGAATGTGTTGCTAAGCGCAAATCTCGAGAAAAGCTGAACAGATTTCGCTAATTCTTGTTTTAGAATATTCTTTGAAGTACGAGGATGGTTCTTACGGAGAGAAAAAAAGAGAAAATTAAAAAAAAATGCCTGAAACAAATGACCACCCGGGCGAAGCCGGGACGGGCCGCTAGTCTATACTAATATTATAAAGAGGAAAGGTTTGATTTTTTGTTTGTATCGAACAGGCTCCGAAACTACTGGACCGAATTTAAAAATTCTTTCACTGTTGGGAAGCTACACTACACTATCCGCGGTGAACATAGGCTATATTTAAATTTTAAATGTGAAATTTGAATTTAACGCGGGTGATACCGCGGGAAACATCTAGTATTCAAATAAATGTAATTCATCACATCACACAATTCATAATAAATGTAAAATATATTATATGTATTTTTGTTTAATATAATGTGATTTATGTAGTTTTCAAGCTTTTTAGAAGCCTTTCCAACCCGTTTCCCGTCTGCGACTCATTTAAAATGAGCATTTCTTTGTTCCTAGATAGAAGAGTACAAATCCCTCGCCCACGAGAGCATGCTGAACGCGCTGCGAGTGATCAACCTCCCGGGCTGGTCCGTCGAGAAGAAGGGACAGCATAAAGGCGATGTTGTGGAGTCCAGGTAATTATCAACAGCATCCTGAAAGTCCTAGCTTTGATGACCGATGTGGCGCGGTGGGCGAAGGTCCGCCTGCGACGCAGGAGGTTGCGGGTTCGATTCCCGCCTCGGAACAATTCTGTGTACGATCTGCAGATATTTGTTTCGGGTGTTCTGGTCGTTTTCTATGTATAATAAAAAATATCTATCTATGTAATGTGTTGTATTATGTATATCAGTTATCTAGTACCCATAACACAAGCTCTGCTTACCATGGGGCTAGATAATGCTGTGTGAATTGTCCAGCATTATTTATACACATTATTTATTTATTTATTTGTTCCGGGTGTTCTGGTCGTTATCTATGTATGGATGGATGGATGTTTGTAACTCTTTCACGTAAAAACTACTGAATGGATTTTAATGAAACTTCACAATACTATAGCTTATACATCAGAATAACACATAGGCTACAATTTATAAAGATATATAGTATATTATCCAAAATATCTATCACCACGCGGGTGAAACCGCGGGGCGCAGCTAGTAAATAATATTTTCGTGTAAAAAACATTTTCTCTTTTACAGACAGACTGAATTCGGCAAGGTGTATAGATTTACGGTGAGTTAACCACAGGGGTCGATTCACGTCGCCACCCATTTAATATTAGTTTTTGACTTCTGCGAGACACGGTGGACACTTTTTCTACCCCTTGTAGAAAAAGTGTCCACCGCTCTATTAGCATTGTAAATTAGTCCGTTTACCTGAACTCTATCTGGTACAAATGACTTTTATTCTGACGAAATCGGCTGTTATAACTTAATTGAAAATCGGGGGCCTCCACGACGGGGGCCTCACACACCGGGGGCCTAACCCACGAACCCAAAATAACATACCTATCTACAAATTATCATTGAATTAAAGAAAGACAAAGAATTAACGTAATTCTTTGTTTCAAAGACAAAGTTAGAATAAATATGAACATGACATGTATATAGAAAAAAAAAATGTTGAAAAAAAAAAATCTATACTAATATTATAAAGAGGAAATGTTTGATTTTTTGTTTGTTTGTAATGAATAGGCTCCGAAACTACTGGACCGATTTGAAAAATTATTTCACCGTTGGGAAGCTACACTATCCCCGGTGAAAATAGGCTATATTATATTTTCAAAAAAGTTAATGATCCGTACTAAAACGGTGCGAAGCCGGGAAAGTCCGCTAGTTTCTAATAAAAAATCTTTTTTTTTTCCAGGGCTTAGTACAATGTCCAGCTACTTTCCTATACGATCAGTTCTCTACCGCTAATCTACCGAAGCTGACCGAATGGAACCCTACAATCTTGAGGAGTGAATTGATAAAGGTATGTTATCGTTTAAATCAATACTGATACAAAGTTTATATATAAATATTGATTTATTGATAAGTTTTATCAATCCAACTCTGAGTATTCGAAATTTTTGTTAGATTTGTAGATATTTTAAAGGTTAAAGTCAATATCATTTATTCTTTAGGCTTACAAAATAAGCACTTAGACAAGTCATACTTTATACATTAAATTATTATCAAATAAAATTATTTTGCTGTTCACTTCGATTTTTTGTCCACTAGTGGAAGAAGTGAAAAAGAAACCACTAGTATGTTCATCTTTTATATACATGGTTATTTGCCTATTTAAGTCTAAATATAATATGATTCGATACATGTCAATATTTGATGTTCTACAAAAAATTCGAAATCTCAAATGGAATTGGACCGGCCACACTATCAGAACAAATAAAGGAAAATGGACGAAAGATGTGATGGAATGGTATCCTAGCAAAAAGAAGAAAGGGACGTCAAATCAAAAGATGGGAAGATGACCTACCAAAAGGATGGAGAAGACTAGCTCGTGACAGAGATGATTGGAAGAAGCTAGGGGAGGCCTATGTCGAAGGACAACCTGACCAACAAACTGGTTGCTGAAGAATTCAGTTAGGTCATAGATGATAGGATCAATAACAATGCACAACAACAATTTACTTATAATACATGCTATTGTCGGTGCGAAACTGAGCGACATCTGGCCAAGCATTAACATCATTGAGATAATCATTTATAGAGTAGAAAGCCTCCTTGATGAGATTTTGTTTTAGGAGGCCTATGTCCAGCAGTGGACTGCTATAGGCTGATAATGTTAAGGTTCTGGTCGTTTTCTATTTAGAGGAATAATAAAATTAAGGAATAATTTAATAAAAATGCAGCTAGAAACATTTTGTAATTCGCGATGGTAAGACAAATTTCACGGTTGTTCCCAGAGAAAATAAATTCGTTATTATTGAATTTGTAACCGTAGTGCCCAATGACGTGGACAAAGGTATCAAACTTTGTATAAAATATAAATATACCTGTAGATGACGGGAAGTGACTAAAAACAACTATTTACTAAGAAGTGTGTGTGAGAGGCAGACCAACCGACGTGCGCGCGCGTGGTGTCAGAAAAGGTTACTGGCTCGCATGTGCGTGCGGGCGACGCGGCGGCGCACCCGCCCCGCAACCCCCAGCGCATCCCCTTGCCCTGCGTCTCCCGCGAGCAACACGTGTTTATTCACTAATAAATGATAATAATAACAATTACAATCAATCAAAAAAACAAAGGAACCTATCGATATTCTTATAATTAACACTTTGACAGCTGAAATCACACGGTTTGTGTTTTCTACAAGTGACTAATATGCGTAAATCCACACTAGCTCAGCGGCTGAGAAAGTACAGATCTGTGTGACTCAGCACAGCCGTAATATTTTTCGAACGAAACGCATGTGCGGCGCAACACAACCGCTGTGTAGAGCTGCAGCACGAATTTTTTAGGTTAAAAAAAAGATCGCAGTCGTCAAAAAAAAACCGCAGTCAAAGTGTTAACATTTAATCCTACGCGTCGCTTGCAATACCTATATATTCCTTGCAGATAGATTTAATTTTAATTCTCACCTTAGTGGCCGTTTGGGAGGCACCCACAAGCAAGGTTGGCATGATTAGTTTGAAATAAAACTATGTTTTATATTAAGAAAAAAACAGGGTTTAAAACTACCTTTAATTGCAAATGAATGTGTATAAATACCACAGACAGGCTGTGGTGTTTATACACTGCATAGGTAACTCCCCGCCAGTAAAGTCCCGCAGGGAAAGTCCCTATTTCGGCCGTCGAAAGAAAGTAATTCACTGGATTAGTAGGTACGGTACCAATTCCCCGCTCTCTCTCTAGTTCTCTACCTACCTACAACACTACATACAAGGTGTATGTAAAGTGTTTTGTATTGATTAATAATAATAATAATTTTTAATAATTAGATTAGAGGTACTGAGATATGCAACAAAAGTAAATATTTATCGTTTTGTTAATTTTTACTAATAAAAATGAGGAAATAGTTTAGAAATGGATTATTTTATTATTCGCTATAATTGATTTGTTAAAAATTGATAACTTAAAAAAAAACAAAAAAAACATAAAAAACACTTGTTTTAAACATTTTGAACTGTTTGTTTTATAAAATATAAAAAAAACTGTTTTTTTCCAACCCTGCCCACAAGTACCTGCGAGGTTATCCATTAATTACCGGATACCCTGTATATATAAAATATTTAAAAGATTCGTTTGTTAAGTGCAACTGTGTCTGGTTGGACGCTTTTCTGCCAGTGTCAAGTAATGGAAAATAATTGTAAATTATCTGAGTAATCAAATTATGAAGATGTTTGATATTTTCACCAGAGCCTAGTTCGTTATCTAGCAGGGTGTACCACGTGCAGGTTAGGTTGGATTGGGAGACGAGATGTTGGAGTCCCCCTTACACGCCTATTAAAAAAATGGTTATTTGTTCCAGGAAATAGATAACTCCGTAGATCTGTCATACCAAGTGACGGCCGGCGGCGGGCGGGGGATCATAGCTCCGAGGGATTTCGTCATATTGAGGAAAAGGGCCCAGCTCTCCCCCACAGGTACTTAACACTTTGAGTGCTGAAAACGCACGGTATGAGTTTTCTACAAGTGACTAATATGCGTAAATCCACACTAGCGCAGCGGCTGAGAAAATACAGATTTTTGTGACTCAGCAGAGCTGTAATATTTTTCGAACGAAACGCATGTGCGGCGCAACACAACCGCTGTGTAGAGCGGCAGCACGAATTTTTTAGGTAAAAAAAAAGATCGCTGTCGTCGAAAAAAAACCGCAGTCAAAGTGTTAACAAACCGTTAACAGCTTCAGCTTAATACGTTTAAATGACTTAATTGTTAATAACCATGATAGTTTCACCACGACTGACGACCGATGTGGCGCGGTGGGCGAAGGTGCGCCTGCGACGCAGGAGGTTGCGGGTTCGATTCCCGCCTCGGAACAATTGTGTGTACGATCTGCAGATATTTGTTCCGGGTGTTCTGGTCGTTTTCTATGTATAATAAAAAAAATATCTATCTATGTATATCAGTTATCTAGTACTCATAACACAAGCTCTGCTTAGCATGGGGCTAGATAATGCTGCGTGAATTGTCCAGTATTATTTATTTATTTCAAATAGTTTATTCTTTTTGCTTTACCTGCTAAATTTACCTGCTAATTTACCTACTAAATTTACCTGATAATTTACCTGCTAATTTACCTAATAAATTTACCTGCTAAATTACCTACTAAATTTACCTGCTAATTTACCTACTAAATTTACCTGCTAATTTACCTTCTGAATTTACCTCTTTATTGACCTGTTTAATAAAGAGTGGGCCCTCCTTGCTGAGGACCAAGATGAGTAAAAGGAGGGGAGGGAGGCCTTTGCTCTGCAATGGGGCACTCCGGGCTAAAATATATATAAAAAAATACCGGCTAAATTGTCTACTGTTGTATTTCCCAGGTGAAGTAGTGGAAGAGAACCCGCACAGTTACATCAGCTGCGGCCTCAGCGTCACTGCGCCGGGGTACCCGCCTGTCAAGGAGATGGTCAGGTGAGATACATCACCACACATCATCATCAGCCTATGTTAGTCCTATGTTAGACATAGGCCTAATGAGCTCCATAGCGCCCTGTCTTCAGCTTGACGCATCCAGGATCTGCCTGCAGTCCTTAGCAGGTCGTCATCCCACCTGATCGGAGGACGTCCTACACTACGTTTGCCGGTCTCCACTCAAGAACACGTTTGCCCCAGCGGCCGCCGGTTCTTCGCGAGATATGACCCACCCACTGCCACTTCAGCTTGTTAATTCTCAGAGCTATGTCGATAACTTTGGTTCTCTGTCGGATGTATTCGTTACGAATCCTATCCTTCAGAGAAACTCCACACTTTTTTATTAATATTATAAAGAGGAACGGTTTGATTTTTTGTTTGCATTGAATAGGCTCGGAAACTACTGGACCAATTTGAAAAATTCTTTCACCATTAGGAAGTTAGACTATCCCCGGGTGATATGTCATGTTAGATTATTCATATTATATCCAATTTATCGCGGGTGAAACCGCGGGAAACAGCTAGTTTATTATAAACTAGTTTCTGCCTGCAGCCTCGCTCGCGTTGTTTCTAGGTTAATTATATCAGACATTGCACTTTGATTGCTGAAATCACACGGTATGTGTTTTCTACAAGTGACTAATATGCGTAAATCCACACTAGCGCAGCGGCTGAGAAAATACAGATCTTTGTGACTCAGCAGAGCCGTAATATTTTTCGAATGAAACGCATGTGCGGCGCAACACAACCGCTGTGTAGAGCGGCAGCACGAATTTTTTAGGTAAAAAAAAAAAGATCGCAGTCGTCGAAAAAAAAACCGCAGTTAAAGTGTCTTATTATACGGTCCATAGTAATATATACCTTAAAACTAGCATATATAAAATATAAAGAAAATACTAAATTAATAACACGCTTATTATGATAACGCCGACAGCGTGTAGATGTCGTACTCAGGGTGTCAGCTGACGTCGGTGCACGGCGCGGGCGGTGCAGCGGTGTCCCGTTGCAGGCGGCAAGTGAACCTTCGGAACTTGACACCCTTCGCAATAAGATATACTTTAGTACTTTTTTGTTTTTCCAGAGGGCACAACAAAGTAGGCTGCTGGTACCTTGTGCCGAAGACAGTAACTACCGCGGGTGGGAAGATCGAGGAGCAATGCACTTTCCAGTGGCTCATGTGCTGCGACCTTAAAGGTAAGTTTTATATACAAACAATACAATACAAACAGGCTTTATTGTACATCAAGACAGAGAAACTTTTCTGCTAGTGTCAATTCATCATCATCAACCTATAGCAGTCCAATGCTGGACATAGTCCTCCCCCAATGAGCGCCATGGCGCCCTGTCTTCAGCTTACCGCATCCAGCATCTACCTGCAGTCTTTCGCAGGTCGTCATCCCACCTGGTCGGAGGGCGTCCTACACTACGTTTGCCGAGTCGTGGTCTCCACTCAAGAACACGTTTGCCCCAGTGGCCGCGGCTTACTTACCTAACTTCAATCTTTTCCATTCCAGGTAAAATCCCCCAATTCGTTCTGGACGCTGCCTTCGCCACCGTGATGTTAGACTACATCAAGTACGTCAGAGTTTTCGCAGCGCAGAACAAAGCCGCGGGCGTTTTCTAGTTTCATAACACTAACATTTGCCGTCGGTTTCGCATACTTAGTGCCTGAACCATTCTAATGTGGTGTACTTACGCGCCATTTGATATCGTTCAGAAATGTGCGAAGACCTCATTGCGTATTTCTAACCACCGCACCGTTTAGGCATTTTTTTTTTCAGTACAAAATACGAATTATTTTATGTTGGTGTCTATTATAAAAAACAGTTTAAATGCTATACTACAATTATCTAAGCAACTTTTGGGCATTTTTTTCAGTACAAAATACGAATTATTTTATGTTGGTATCTGTTATAAAAATCACTATTTAATTGCTATGCTAGAATTTATATATTTTTTAAATCATTGCATTTAGGTAAAAAAATGTAAAAATATTTTTTTTTTGTAATATTTGTATGAATAATGTAAATAAGCTACGTCATAGGGCTATGCCTGTGATATGTAGTTTTAAGAATTAAGCTACGCGTCCACTGGACCGGAAGGAGCGTACGAAGCGGAAGGATTTGTTGCTTTGTATCACTACAGTATAAACAAAGTCGCTTCCCGCTATCTGTCTGTCTCTATTAGATTAGATCTTTAAAACTACGCATCGGATTTTGATGCGGTTTTTCGAAATAGATAGAGTGATTCAAGAAGTAGGTTTATAAACTATTTGTCACGTATATTTCCACGCGGGCGAAGCCGCGGGGCCCAGCTAGCTGATTTATATGATACAGCGTGGATATCTGCCGATATCAATGCCACAGTTTGGTATTTCTGCTGATGATGCAATCCGCAACATTCTATATTAATATTATAAATAGGTAAAATTTCTGAGGTGGTAGGGGGTAATTCCTGGATTATTTACCAATAGAAAATATTTACCAAATAACTGCTTTCTATTGTTAAAAGTATTTTCTAAATCGGTTGAGTAAATCCCTGCAATACAATACAATACAAAAAATACTTTTTTGTACACCAGTTACAGATTATTATGAAATTCATCACATGATACAAGTACAATGGGCGGCGTTATCGCTAAGAAGCGATCTCTTCCAGGCAACCTTTAGATGGAAATAATTATGTGAATTTAAGAACTACAGAACGTACAACCTCACAAACTTTATCTCATTATGTTACTGTCAGAGTCATAGGATATATGTACATACATATGTACGAGTATGTATATTATCCCGAAAAATTAAAATACTTTAGTGAATAAAGATAAATTTACTCTACGTTCATCGCAAAATGTTTATTAAACAAATGTCCACCCGGGCGAAGCCGGGACGGGCCGCTAGTAAACAATAAACTCGAGATCTTTGAAAATACCTATATCGCTGATACAAAATCAGAAAGCAGTAGACATATCCAATCGGCATATTGTAAATATCGGCGAGCGCCGTACGCTCTGATTCCCATCCAGTAGACGAGTAACTTAGGGTTTTGGTCAGGTATTTTAACCCTTGAACACATTACAGACTAAAACAACTCATTAAAATATGTATATTAAATGTAATAAAATTAATAAAAACATCAATAGTACAATCGTGGATTAAATACGTTATTTTATGCTGGGTTGTAATTGTAAATTTTAATCACTACATTAACCGCTGTCTGTCTGTCCCTGTGTTTGCTTAGATATTTAAAACTGCGCAAAGAATTTCGATACGGTTTTTTTTAATAGATCGAAAGATTCAGGAAGGTTTATAAACCATTTGACACGTAGATTTCTAAGCGGGATCTTTACCATGATTGGATTTTTAAATTTTCCAATATTTGTGCCATTGAGCACGGTATAACTGAAGGCACTGCTTGTAAGTTTTTATCGACATACCGATCTACCCAAAATTTCTGTAATTTGCTACGAACGCTACCACTACCACGTATGAAACTGTGCCGAAATATTGGAAAAATCAAGATTAAATCATGGCATATATCCCGATATAAAAGAAAGAGTATACCTAATGAAATATAGCGTTGTGCGAGCAGTCTATAATGTGGGACTGTGTTTTTTAGTTCCGACCATCTGGTTTGCGACCACGAGATCTCTTGCCTTCCATTAAATTCATAAATAAGTATCACATGTATTTGCATGTATTGCTTGATATAAATACATTTTATTCTTATTGATATATGTATCTAAAGCTCATATAAGAAGAATTGCACGAGAGAACCTTAAAAACTAATAGGATTTCTGGTGGCGGGAGCGTTCGCAACAGTGCCTGGTGTACGGGCAGTCCACCCTTCCAGCTATCATTCCCAGAACGGTATTTTATTTTAGCTGGCATGCCATCATTTCTAGCCGTCCATTCTATCCTGGACAACGAGAAAAAAACATACATATTTGTTAAGTAAAATATGACAGTCCTCGAAGCTAAACAGCAAATGAGATTTTTACAAAATTTCGATCAAGTCAATATTAATGTTTTTATACAAGTAAAAAGTGTAATGAAATATTAAATTTATAAAAGTGTACTGTACACACTGTGATTAAAGTTTTATTATAACCGACTGTGCATGAAAAAAAATCTAAAAAAAACATTATAAGAAATCGCCATGACACAGTTTAAATACGAAATATTTTTCCTATATAATTTTATGTAATCTCCTATAAAATGACATTTGCATTTAATTTTAAGCAATTACCACCACTAAAATAGTAAAATTATATATTTAGGTTTCTACTGGTAAAAATAATGTGTTACCATAGACAAATATATAGCTATAGAATACACCTTTGTTTACACCAGCTTTAATTAAGTTTCGTATAAGTCAAATATATTTAAGTTGCATAGTGTAAATGTACTTTTATATATATCTAATATAAATGTAAAATATATGCGTGTAGTGTGTAAGGTTAAATAATATAATTTTTTACTGGTATCTACATTGGTTTTTTTTTCTTGGGCTTGCGTCCAGCTGTGGACTACAAATGATGATGATGATTTTCTTTCTCCTCCCTAGTATTTTGCTCGACTTAACGTTAAAAAAAATATTTTTAAAAATGCTTGAAAAAAATACTAAGTTTTTCATTTCATATTTTCCTATATTTACTGTGAGTAAAAATACGCAACTATTTTTATGTAATAACCTTGTGTATAAAAGAAAATGACAATAAAAACCAATTACAATTAGTATTTACAATTGCAGGTACTAACTGCAGACTTTCAAATAATCTACAGGACCTAGCTCGACTGGTCCATATCAATACCAACGGCGCGCGTCCCCGCGACGCTGGCTGCATTGCCCCGCTGTATGGCAATGCTGATGCGTTGTACCAGATACTCACCAGCTCTCGTGTCACGCGTCCCCGCGACGCTGGCTGCATTGCCCCGCTGTATGGCAATGCTGATGCGTTGTACCAGATACTCACCAGCTCTCGTGTCACGCGTCCCCGCGACGCTGGCTGCATTGCCCCGCTGTATGGCAATGCTGATGCGTTGTACCAGATACTCACCAGCTCTCGTGTCACGCGTCCCCGCGACGCTGGCTGCATTGCCCCGCTGTATGGCAATGCTGATGCGTTGTACCAGATACTCACCAGCTCTCGTGTCACGCGTCCCCGCGACGCTGGCTGCATTGCCCCGCTGTATGGCAATGCTGATGCGTTGTACCAGATACTCACCAGCTCTCGGGTCACGCGTCCCCGCGACGCTGGCTGCATTGCCCCGCTGTATGGCAATGCTGATGCGTTGTACCAGATACTCACCAGCTCTCGGGTCACGCGTCCCCGCGACGCTGGCTGCATTGCCCCGCTGTATGGCAATGCTGATGCGCTGCGCCAGATACTCACCAGCTCTCGGGTCACGCGTCCCCGCGACGCTGGCTGCATTGCCCCGCTGTATTTAAAAATTCTTTATTGCATTAAAAGTACTACTTATTTAGGGCTCTCATTACCAATATAAGTTATTCTGAGAATAACTTGTGGTTTGGTAGTGAGTGCTTCCCCTTACAATTATTAAGTTTTGTTATTGTACAAGACTTAGGTGTGCATCTCTATGGCAATGCTGATGCGCTGCGCCAGATACTCACCAGCTCTCGGGTCACGCGTCCCCGCGACGCTGGTTGCATTGCCCCGCGTCGCTTCGACCAGACTCCCAGATAATTGCATAGGCCTCCTTAACTCCCATGGGACTAGTGTCCTACCGTCGACCTCGTACCATCGGCACGCAACCACGCAAGACTATTCGGTTTGAATAAAACCTACGCCTATTTAGACAAAACCTCTGCAATCACAGAAAAACAAACAAATCAAGCAGACAGCCCAAAATGTCAGTTTGACGTTAGTCATCACAGCCGTTCAAAAATTGAAGTTATAATAAATTCCTAAAATTAACGTGCTCAAAACTAAGCTAAAAATTACATTGCAAAAAAATTGTGTTATGTGTAAATTTGTCGATCAAAATGACAAGAAAAGTTCTAAGCCCTATAAGTAAAAGAAATAGGGCAGTGAGTGACGATCAAAGGGGATTCGCAAAATGCCCGTGTTCACTGCAAATATACCGAGTACGCTAAAAGTAGGGGATAGGATAGAGATTGGAGGGAAAATCAAGGAGAATGCAAGGAAGTAAGTACCTCTTTTAACACTTTGAGTGCTGAAAACGCACGGTATGAGTTTTCTACAAGTGACTAATATGCGTAAATCCACACTAGCGCAGCGGCTGAGAAAATACAGATCTTTGCGACTCAGCAGAGCTGTAATATTTTTCGAACGAAACGCATGTGCGGCGCAACACAACCGCTGTGTAGAGTGGCAGCACGAATTGTTTAGGTAAAAAAAAGACCGCAATCGTTGAAAGAAAACCGCAGTCAAAGTGTTTGTTTATACTATCATGCGGACCCTACAGAATCTCTCCAAAAAGGATTACGAATATGGACTTTAGCTTACAAATAAGCACTTAGACAGGTCATATTTTATAGTTCACTTCAATGTTTTGTCCACCAGTGGAAGAAGTGAGAAGAAACCACTAGTATGTTCATAACTTATGTGTCTAGTACATTTGATTTGCTTATCTGTAAGTTGGTAGATTTTGAGGTAATCAGGTTCAAACTGAAAACCAGCGTTGTTCCGCGCCACGCGTGGTTCAGCACAGAGCTGAGTTTGACCCTCTTTGGCCAGCAGGTTAGAAAGGGGGCTATTTATTGTTTCTCTGTAGGTTTATTTAATTAAATTTTTGGTGTATTAGTGTGTACCTACAGTGATCAGGAAAAAAGACTTAGTTCGGTTCGCTTATGTTATGGGTATTAAATAACCGATATACCTACCTAGGTATTGTAATTAATAATACCGTAGGTAGATACATATACATCATCATCATCATCAGCCCATGATAGTCCACTGCTGGATAAGGCCTCCCCCAATGAGCGCCACAGCGCCCTGTCTTCAGCTTGCCGCATCCAGCACCTACCTGCAGTCTTTCGCAGATCGTCATCCCACCTGGTCGAAGGGCGTACTACACTACGTTTACCGAGTCATGGTCTCCACTCAAGAACATATATCTATAGACATTTTATTAAATAATGACCCGGAATACTCGAAACCTTTGACTTGTGTGAGGTACTACTGGACCGATTTGAAAAATTCTTTCACCGTTGCGAAGCTACAGTAGGTATCCCCGGTGAACATAGGCTATATTATATTTTCAAAAAAGTTAGGGATCCGTGTTAAAACCGTGCGAAGCCGGGAAGGTCCGCTAGGATCTAATAAATTTATAAATGTATATAATGTGTGCATTATCACCTATCTACTCTACGAAGATATAAGAGATACAAGAGATAATCTGATATTTTTTAATATAAGCCTCTTTAGAAAGATATGTTTGGCTGATGCTGACCACCCTAAACGACCTGATTTCCAGAATGTCCGTGAACCTATGCGCTCAAGAAGGTGAAGAACCCCGTGATGTGGTGCTGCACTTCGACGTGCGATTCCACCGGGACAACATCATCTCTCTGTCGCGCAAGAACGGCATCTGGATCGGCAGTGGGAACTACGATACCAACTATAACATGTTTGTGCCGGGTGAGTCTTCAATTATAATACTGACGACCGATGTGGCGCGGTGGGCGAAGGTCCGCTTGCGAGAAAACGACCAGAACACCCGGAACAAATATCTGCAGATCGTACACACAATTGTTCCGAGGCGGGAATCGAACCCGCAACCTCCTGCGTCGCAGGCGGACCTTCGCCCACCGCGCCACATCGGCCGTCAAATATATAGTTTTCTATTTAGTGCAATAAAGAATTTTCTATCTACTTTCTATCAAAATTTTAGCTCTTATCTTGTTGTGATTGAAACACAACCAACGGAAACACGTGTCACAATGCCGCAACGTGTATTCAAAAATCTTTCCTCTTTACAATATTATAGCATAGATAAAAATAATGTTTATTGTAAAATAAAAAAAAACACTAGCTCTAGGAATTAACAAGCTGGAGTGGCAGCGGGCCGGCCATATCTCGCGAAGAACCGACGGCCGCTGGGGCAAACGTGTTCTCGAGTGGAGACCACGACTCGGTAAACGTAGGACGCCCCCCGACCAGATGGGATGATGACCTGCGAAAGACTGCAGGTAGATGCTGGATGCGGCAAGCTGAATACAGGACGCTATGGCGCTCATTGGGGGAGGCCTATGTCCAGCAGTGGTCTGCTATAGGCTGATGATGATGATGATGATGATAAAACAACACAGGATGTGATGATTCATTTATGATTCCCTTGTTCCAGGAACGATTTTCCGCATAATATTCGAGATAAAGGACACTGACGTCATTACCATCTACTGTCAAGGGAAGTTCCACTCTAACTTTCTTCCCAAAATCCCCCTCACCATGGCAAAGTACATGGTGGCGTGGGCGGATGTGGAGAGGATAACGCACTGCTACTTCCATCTAGGTACCAAGGTCAGTGACCCTTGACCTTCGACCTTGACCTTTGGTCAAAGGAACTTTCTTCCCAAAATCCCGCTCAGTACGGCAAAATCCTTTGTGGCATGGGCGGATGTGGATAACGCACTACTTCTTCCATCTTGACGATCGAAGTGGCGCGGTGGGCGAAGGTCCGCCTGCGACGCAGGAGGTTGCGGGTTCGATTCCCGCCTCGGAATAATTGTGTGTACGATCTGCAGATATTTGTTCCGGGTGTTCTGGTCGTTTTCTATATATAATAAAAAATATCTATCTATGTAATGTATTTTATTATGTATATCAGTTATCTAGTACCAATAACACAAGCTCTGCTTACCATGGGGCTAGATAATGCTGTGTGGATTGTCCAGCATTATTTATTTATTTATCTAGGAGCTCAGATCAGTGAACTTTGACTTTGGCATTTGTCTATATATGTACTCGTATATATTACGCGGCATTCATTTACCATAATTTGGGGGAGACTTATGGTAAATGCCGTGTAATTTACACAGGTGTTAGTTTGGTACTTATTTTCAATACTCAATATTTTATTGCTTACATGTGTAAGTAATTTATTTTTATTTTAGAACGTGCAGGGGGACGAATCGGGGGCGCCGGGAGCGTTCACCCCGCAGTCGCCGCGGCCCGCCATGATGCCTATGCCTAACGATATGAAACGAGGGTAGGTGCAAACTGTGTACGAGCCCAGAGCTTAAGGCTGGATTTATTGTTACGCGTTTCGGCAGCGCCGTTGGAGCGCACGCGTTCGGAGATGTATGGGTAAAATAACATAGGAAAAATTTTATTTGACAAAAAATACAGGTTTCAGTGCAATAACACAATTAACACTTTGAATGCGGTTTTTTTTCGACGACTGCGATCTTTTTTTTAACCTAAAAAATTCGTGCTGCCGCTCTACACAGCGGTTGTGTTGCGCCGCACATGCGTTTCGTTCGAAAAATATTACGGCTGTGCTGAGTCACAAAGATCTGTATTTTCTCAGCAGCTGCGCTAGTGTGGATTTACGCATATTAGTCACTTGTAGAAAACACATACCGTGTGATTTCAGCAATCAAAGTGTTAAAACAGTAAAGCACACTAAAACACAATAAAACTTTTGAAACTATCATGGTTATTAATACTAAAGTCATTTAAAACGGGATATTTACCATGATTTGATTTTTGAGTTATCCAATATTTCGGCACAGTTGCATGCGCCATGATCACGGAGTCACGGAGTATTGGATAACTCAAAAATCAAATCATGGTAAATATCCCGTTTTAAATGACTTTAGCACTAAAACACAGTCTACAATATAAAAAAAAACCTACAGAGAAACAAAACTAATAATAATATAATACATGGCTACCGTGCTAACCTGCTGGCCAAAAAGCTGAAGCACACGTGGCGCGGAACAACGCTGGTTTTCAGTTTGAACCTTTATCTATAGTCACATCTCGTTGTCACACCCTGTTGTTGGGGACTTGGGGTAGTAGGTAGTTGCGATCAGTAAACGGTTATCAGTAAACGTTAAGAGCACGCCAGCGGCGCGTCCAGCGGCTTGACTATAAAACCAGCCTTAGTTAGATGTATTGTATAGTTTGAATTAAACCAGTGAGTAAATCAATTGTAGTTATGGTGTGTATGTATAGAAGTTTATGAAAGATACTCATCCGCGATAAAGGCTTAAGGGCCCGGCGACCCTCGCTTGCAAAAATCGCTCCGAATATCGCTGTCCCTGTTTAACCCTTGCGCCGCGTCACATGCGTGCGCGATAGCAATATTAGCCGTTCAAAATTTGGTTTGTTCCGTAATACCAAAAATTATGACTGAAAACTTTTTGTATTCTTCACAAAGTATTGTTATTCTGTAACTAGACAATATAAGCTATGTTCCTTAATATAATAAAAAATAAAACGTAAGATATTGTTGTTTTTAATACGAAACAAATAGCAAGAAAACTTGTCCACTTTCGCAGAAAAATGTGCAAAATTTGATTGGCTTTCATTTAATTTTAGGTAAGTATTTTAAAAAAGAATTATTTAGGAACCTAGATAAATACTATTCAAATACAAATAATACAATATTATAGTGGAAATAGGCTTGAATTGGAAATCATTTTGGTATTACGTTTGTATGAAGAATTCGTCCCTCCGGAGGCCTCTTAAGTTTAAGATCGTGCCTTACTTTTAAATAAATTATCTGTTTATGTATATTTGTAATCTTGTTTTTAATATATTTTTCTGTCTTTTTTAAGTCTAGTAGTTAGTGTTTTGGTGTTAGACTGTAAGCTAACTGCTGTATTTTTATAAATAAATAAAAATTTAGGTCAATTTAAAATTAATTAGCTTGTTGTTATTCTGTAACTAGACAATATAAGCTATGTTCTTTAATAAATAAAACGTAAGATATTGATGTTTTTAATACGAAACAAATAGCAAGAAAACATGTCCATTTTCGCATAAAAATGTGCAAAATGAGATTGGCTTTCATTTCATTTTAGATAAGTATTTTGAATATAAAAACTATTTGGGAACCTAGATAAATACTATTTTAATACAAATAATGCAATATTATAGTGGAAATATGCTTGAATTAGAAATAATTTTGGTATTACGTTTGTATGAATCATTCGTCCCTCCGGAGGCCCCTTAAAGAACGAAAATGTAGGTCGCGGCTGAATGCGGTGTCAGCCGAAATAGTTTTATATACATATAATGTGTGCAGTACGTGAACCGTACGTATCAATAACTGGACTCAAATCACGAAGAGAATCCTACAGTTCCTAGCAGCTGCAAGGGTTAGTGGCGAGTTGTGAACGCTACGGCTTCGGGGCTGAATGAATAAAGGGGCGGTCACATTAGGCCTATCATGACCGCAAAGACACCTAAGGCAAGAAAAAATCTCAAATCATGGTGAATATCGCGTGAAATTACTTATGTTATTAGCTGTCATAGTTTCAAAAGTTTAATCAATAGGCTTTTCTATTCTTTCTATTTCAAATTATTTTTTCTTCGCCATAAATTGCAGAAATTACTGCGGCTATGTAGAATATAATAGAATAGAAAATACATTAGACACAGGTACAAAATACAGGCATAGAATAAACAAACAAAGAAGTTTATCATGGGGGTAAACGACACAAATAGGTGATATTACGACTAAAAAAGACTACCTCCATGACCCTGCGCCGAAATAGGGGTTGGCTCAGCGTGTGTTGAACATTATTGTATTCAGCGTTGTTTTTCAGCCAAAGACCTTAATGACTAGTTGAAGTCACGGACGACAATTCGGTAATTTAAAAAAAATCGGTAAATTTTATGTCTGCTTGCCTTCGTCTTAGCTTTCTGATTTTGTTGCTAAGTGCTGACCTGACCACTTAGTTGGGGGAGGCCTATGTCACATGGACATAGGCCTCCCCCAATGAGCGCCATAGCGCCCTGTCTTCAGCTTGCCGCATCCAGCATCTACCTGCAGTCTTTCGCAGGTCGTCATCCCACCTGGTCGGAGGGCGTCCTACACTACGTTTACCGAGTCGTGGTCTCCACTCAAGAACACGTTTGCCCCATCGGCCGTCGGTTCTTCGCGAGATATGGCCGTCCCACTACCACTTCAGCTTGCTAATTCTTTGAGCTATGTCGATAACCTTGGTTCTCTGTCGGATGTATTCATTCGTTTAGATTACTTTCGAGTAATGTTTGGTACATTACTCGAAACTTCATTTTCGAAAGCAAATTTATGTTCGACAAACTACGGAGTTGGCAAATTGGCTTGCTACGTACGAGAGCATATTAGTTTCAATGTCTAGAATATTCTTTAAAAAATGATAAGACAAGTCTGTTCTATTCCCAGCTCACGAGCCTACAAGAAAGCAGCACCAGGCTCACCTCAACTCCACTCCTCAAACGAGAGTTCAGAGGAAGAGCCCACAAGACCTAAACCAGATGCGTACTACTACGAGACTTTACTCTGTTCCGCGGACAACAAGTACTACCCGGAAGGCAAGCGGCGGGACCCCAGCGCCATTCACAGCAAGAACTATAAGTACGCTGGTAAGAACTTCAAGTACACTGGTAAACGAACTAAGAACGCTGGTAAGAACTTCAAGTACTCTGGTAAAACGAACTAAATACGCAGGTAAGAACTTCAAGCACTCTGGTAAACGAACTAAGTACGCTGGTAAGAACTTCAAGTACTCTGTTAAAACGAACTAAGTACGCTGGTAAGAACTTCAAGTACTCTGGTAAAACGAACTAAGTACGCTGGTAAGAACTTCAAACTCTCTGGTAAACGAACTAAGTACGCTGGTAAGAATTTCAAGTACTCTGTTAAAACGAACTAAGTACGCTGGTAAGAAATTCAAGTACTCTGTTAAAACGAAATAAGTACGCTGGTAAGAACTTCAAGTACTCTGGTAAACGAACTAAGTGCGCTGACGTGGATGTTATGTTTCTAGCCGCGCGCACGTGTTTTTTTTTATATTGAAACGTTCAAGGATTATTTATATCCCAACGGAACTGTTTTATCGGACAAAACATAGGCTATGTTTGATACAGTTTGATAACGAGTACCACCCGGAAGGCAAGCGGCGGGATCCCAGGGCTATACACAGCAAGAACTATAAATACGCTGGTAAGAACTTCAAGTACTCTGATAAACGAACTAAGTTATGATTAAATTGACCATGTGAAATTAAAGTTTATAAAATGCAGTTCACGCAATGATACAATTTGAACAGAAGATCTTGTATTTAAATTAGGTATACAATTTTTGCCCGCTTTAAGCCCCGTAAGTAAGTATAATATTAGTGACTTAACTACTTTTTATAGTACCACCACTCTTCCAAAGCAGTGTAGGACGCCGAAAATAATTATTTTTTTTAGGTGATACTACAAAACACGTACATTTTTTTTATTTTCGGCGTACGTAATACTCTGGTAAACAAATTAAGTACGCTGGTAAGAACTTCAAGTACTCTGGTAAACGAACTAAGTACGCTTGTAACTGATGTTATGTTTCTGACCGCCCGCACGCGTTTTTTATATTGAAATGTTCAAGCATCTAGCCCATGGGAAATGTTTTATCTGATAAAAAAACCTATGTTTGATTCCAGGCTTATAGATGCATGCAATGCAAAATTTCAAAATTCAGCCCGTACCGTTCAGTAAATAATAAAAATAAATAAATAATAATAAATAATGCTGGACAATTCACACAGCATTATCTAGCCCCAAGGTAAGCAAAGCTTGTGTTATGGTTACTAGATAACTGATATACATAATACAATACATTACATAGATAGATATTTTTTATTATATATAGAAAATGACCAGAACACCCGTAACAAATATCTGCAGATTGTACACACAATTGTTCCGAGGCGGGAATCGAACCCGCAACCTCCTGCGTTGCAGGCGGACCTTCACCCACCGTGCCACATCGGTCGTCAATAGTAGTAGTTTTGACGTGAAGAAGTAACAAACATCCATTCATTCATTTAACTTTCGCTTATTCATAATTATCAACCTATATAAGCAAGCCAAAGTGGCAGTGGACCGGCTATACCTCGCGAAGAACCGACAACCGCTGGAGTAAACTTGTGTGGAGAACGCGACTCGACAGACGAAGTGTAGGACGCCCTCCGGCCAGGTGGGATGACGACCTGCGAAGGACTGCAGGCAGATACAAGATGTGTGAAGCTGAAGACAGGGCGCTATGGCGCTCATTGGGGGAGGCCTATGTCCAGCTGTGGACTACTATAGGCTGATGATGATGATTATATTGTATGATTATGTCGAATACTAATACTAGTGTGGTATTTATTTTCAGACGACACGGACACAGAGAAGAATGAAAGCGAGTTCTCAGAAGAACTTGCGTCTAAGAACATGGATTCTTCTATCATGGAGTCAGGTTAGACTTTATTCACAGCGAGCGATATGGCACAGCGGGCGATGGTACCTAGGAGGTTGCGGGTTCGATTCCCGCCTAGGGACAAATAAATAAATAATGCTAGACAATACATACAGCATCAGCAGAGCTTGTGTTATGGGTATTAGATGACTGATAGGTTCACTTAATATAATACATTACATAGATAGGTAGATTTTTTATTATAATAAATAAATATAAATAATGCTGGACAATTCACACAGCATTATCTAGTCCCATGGTAAGCAGAGCTTGTGTTATGGGTACTACATAACTGATATACATAATACAATACATTACATAGATAGATATTTTTTATTATGTATAGATAACGACCAGAACACCCAGAAATAAATATCTGCAGATCGTACACACAATTGTTCCGAGGCGGGAATCGAACCTGCAGCCTCCTGCGTCGCAGGCGGACCTCCGCCCACCGCGCCACATCGGTCGTCTAAAAATCCTTTCTTATCAGATGCCTACGTCACACAAAGAACACACCCTCCAAGTTTCAGGTCCCTACGATCAGCGGCTTAGGCTGTGCGTTGATCCGTCCATCCGTAAAAAAAAAGAAAAAACAAAACAAAAAACACAAAAAAAAAAATATATACAAACCAAAATGCAGCCAAAAAATAAAACATTGAGAAGGGGAAAAAAAAGCTATTCCCATAAAACCCAAGGACCGAGGGGTCGTCACCCCTCGAGTTGACGCCGGGGTAATGAGGCCAAGCCTCGAGGCCCCTCTCTGTGCCCCCACCAGGACCGGAAAGAAACTTATTGATTGATTGTTGATCCGTCAGTCAGTCATTCAGGACAAGTCATTTAATATGTATAGATTTATTTTACGACAAATTTCTTCCACAGATGATGTGCTTCAAGAACTTGGGATGGAGAAGAGGAGTCGACGCGGCAAGTTCGGGCAGTTCAAGCAAGTTGTTAATTTTATGGGAAAAAATCGGAGAAATTAGTGTTGTAGCATTTATATCTGAGTTTTTCTCCAATTAACGTAACTTGAAAGATTTTTTAGTTTTTGTAACAGAGGATTCGATTTGAGAAAAGATTTAACGAATATTATAATTAAATGCATTTATTAATGTAAATAATAGGGACTATAATTTTTATTAATGTATAGTGTTGTGTTTATTTTTGATAAGTTTTATACTGTACTTTGTCGTTTGGTTTGTTTAGAATTATAATAATTAAAAATATACGTTTCGGAAAATAATTAGGATTTTATTTATTTAAACAATAAAACGACAACCAGTATTTACACATCATCATCATCATCCTATAGCAGTCCACAGCTGGATATAGGCCTCCCCCAATGAGCGCCATAGCGCCGTCTTCAGCTTGCCGCATCCACCTGCAGTCTTTCGCAGGTCGTCATCCCACCTGGTCGGAGGTCGTCCTACACTACGTTTACCGAGTCGTGGTCTGCACTCAAGAACACGTTTGCCCCAGCGCGGCCGTCGGTTCTTCGCAAGATATGGCCGGCCCACTGCCACTTCAGCTTGCTAATTCTCAGAGCTGTGTCGATAACTTTGGTTCTCTGTCGGATGCATTCGTTAGGAATCCTATCCTTCAGAGAAACTCCGAGCATAGCTCTTTCCATAGCTCGCTGAGCGACCTTGAACTGGTGGACCAGCTCTATCGTGCGTGTTGTATTTACACATATATAATATCAACTTCGAAAAAATTCTTTTGCAACATTATTAATGTCAGAGCTACCAAGGTACCTAAAATGATAATTAACGATGATAGTTCGCAACTGATTTATTAATTAGATTTAGGTTAACATGAAGACTTAATGAGGAACATAGTAATGAACACGTAAATAATAAGGATATCACACGTACGGCATTGCTGATCTAGAACTGTAGGAAGTGAACTAGCTCTCGCACGTACTTTCGCCCTAATTACATTGTACTTCGTACAATTAAGAAGACTTGATAAATTTTACTTCATGAAAATACGAGGTATATGAAGAATTTTCATTTCAAGTACAAAAATACTCTGCTATATTCATGGTCAGGTCAGGTAAGAAAAAAAGACATTTAAAAAAAACATTTATCCATATTTAGACATCAAATAACGATTTCTATTTACAATTTTGTACAATAAAATGCTTACAAGAATAGGTTCTAAAAATGTTCAAGTAATCATTAAGAATATAAAAAGTTAAACCTATCAAAATAGATTATTTAATACGAGATAATTAAAATTATACCTGTATTATAAAAAATGAAAAAATAAAAAATATGTCTACGCTGTTTTTGGATTATAAAAAATAAGAGACGGTTCATTGGGTAAGCTCAAACCGAGACGCGACCCTGCGCGCAATTTGATTCAAAATACTTTATTTACTACGCAAAAAGACAAACTGACGCAAGCGCGCAAGCGCGGCGCGCGTAGAGGGAGTTGTCGTAATATAATATCTGTATATCCATCTGTGTCTTTTCTGATTCTTTTGCGTCGTAAATAAAGTTATACTACATACATGTTCATATTTAGCTTATCTTTGGTAGCTACACCCCTGCCTTTCCTAAATTCACATAATTATTTCCATCCAAAGGTTGCCTAGAAGATATCCCTTCGAAGCGACAAGGCCGCCCATTGTGTACAAAAAAGCATTTTTGTATTGTATTGTTATATTTTGAATCATTGTGCGCGCAGCGTCGCGTCTCGGTGTAAGCTCACCCTTACAATAAAGACTGAAACGGAGATAAATAATAATTATTGTTTTCAAAAACTAAAATCGAAATTCAACCTCTATAATATTTAGCGTATATTTTATAATATTTGCGGTACAAATAAAATTCCCGTGGTATTTTTTGGATTTTATGGGGCTATCTCGTGATCATTCCCTATACTAAACGTTGTAATTCGTTTCTGGTTATACATCATTGTAATTTTGTTAATATAAGTAATAGTCGACTTGGAATCCCTGAATATTTACACTGATTTTAAGGATTTCAGGACAAAGCAAGCTCGTACGATCAACGCCAATTACGACGCCTTATATTTAATTGCAAACAACGCTTTATACGTTTGGATGCAATTTCTAATAACGCCCTCTATTGCTTAAAAAATGAAATTGGGAATGACGTCGTTAGCGAAAATATGGAGGAGACATTCTTATAAATATAGGTACTTCTGTCATACTCTCTTCTCTTTCTCTCATCCAAGCTTCTAGATCTATCTCCATTTCGCTCTTTACAGTAATATTTATATCGTGGTAAAATTGTCCTTAAAATTTCGGTGGATTTAAATCTAAAGAATACAGAAATACTTAGTATTAGAGAACTAGATGTACTTTATAAAATATGCTGCTTATTCTTAAAAACAGATCCATTTATTAATATTATTAGCCCACTCTGTCCCACTGTTGGACAAAGACCTCCATCCCCAGACACAATATGTATCAATTGAGTTCCAAATCGATTAAGAAGATATTAGCACTCATGGTTGTGTTATGTTCTCGCAAATTATAAAACGGATTTGAGTGGAATTTAAAATTTGGGCCCAAAATCGGCCCGTAATAATTCAAATCTGTATCTGATTGTTTTATTTTAACCTATTTATATTTAACTGAAGAATAAGCGCACTTCGATTCAAAATATATTTTATTAGCTACGCAATACTTTATTTACCGTAAACTTGCGCCAATTTGTATCATTTTGCGTAGCAAATAAAGTTATATCTTGAACCAAAGTACGCGCAGCGGCGTGTCTCCGTGTAAGCTGACCCTGAGATAATACAATAATAATATATTAATATAATAATTTCCTTTGCAATAGTCTCTACATCTACACGGAAACCATCTTTGGGTGTATCATATTGTGCACCTGAGGATGATACCCGCTATGTGTAGCCATCGCCTTTAGATTAACTTTCTCAAAGGGCTTCGGCCCCACGCAAGCCTTCCAAAGGACCGGTGGTCACTTTTTGGCCCAAGATCAATCGTAATGAAATATAATAATATTTCGAAAATTTCTTAAATTTCCTAAAAATATTTGGTCTCTTTTCTTCAGAGCCAAAGCTTGATAGAAAAACTGACTTTGACCTGCTGAAGTCTACAACTTCACGGTTTGCTATTTAGATAAGTACCTACTTGTCCAATCTGCACATTCACACAGCGGATCCGTGTTCAGGACCGTGTATTTATTTATTTATAAGAATATACGTAGGAATATACATAATTACATTTTCTAACAAACCATCCAATCGAAGTTAGTTCGTAAAATTATAACTAGATGTCGCCACAGGTCAAATTAGAAGGCGCTATCGAAGCGGGTCACGTTTTTGGTGACTTCTAGGTACATATAATAAAACTCTTTAGGCCCGGTAGGCAGGATCCTACGCTATTAGAAACAACAGATTACTAGATCCGGAATTCCTATTGTCGAGTATGCAAACTCACTCTTACAAACTACATTATGGAAAAAATGGATGCTCTGTGAACGTAACCCTTAAAAGCCGCCACACACAGAAACCGTGGCCGAGCCGGAGGCGAAGGCGTGCGGGTTGTATCATAGGAATGTATATGAAAGACTACACATACAGCGCCGGTCGGTGGCGGTGCGGTGCAGGTAAATACGTATGATACAACCCGCACGCCTTCGCCTCCGACCCGGCCGCGGTTTCTGTGTGTGGCAGCTTTAATTGACGAATACTTAAATAAATTATCATTTTGATATATCCTTAGCGCTATTCTACGAGTCCTTAATTCTATTTAAATTATTAATTGGTAAAACCTAGCATACTTACATAATTTGATATTTATTAGGTATACAAAATAATTTAGAAGAATTTTATTATTTACATAAATATTTTAAGAGTTACGCGATCGAACACGTATTTAAAACTATTTAACGCGTTTTCATCGCGTTTATTAAACCTGTTGAAACGCCGGGAAAAAAAGGATTAGAAACGCGATGAAAACGCGTTAGCTGGTTCTTACAGTTATTTACCCAACTTGATATTTTACGAGCTAGCATTCGTGTAATCTTTTATCCAACAGTTTTGGGCAGTGCCTTCTTCAACTTCTTATAACCGGACGATCAGAAGATATAATAAGAATTGAAATCAGACTTCAAATTCCTATAAAAATGCGCGCTTTACAGTTTAGTAATTAATGATTTGAAGTTAAGCTACGATTGTAAAAAAAAATGTGTTGAATAAAGAACTTTGAAAAACAAAAACAATCGTCCGTTTAAAAGAGACCACCCATTGAACTGAGCTAAGTCCAGTTCAAATTGTAACCATTGGAACTTCAAAAGATTTCATCAAATCTGCCAGCTCATGATACTGTCATACGTCCTGTTCCTTCTCAATGAAAGCGCCGAGTAGAATGGCATGCGCTTCACTGATACCTATCTGCGTTAGTTGTTCCGTGTTGACTAGAAGAAGGGATTCACCGTCTATTTCTTCGTCGTGGAGCTTCTGGGCCGTCTCATGCCAGTTGTGCTGATTCAAGTGGTCGTATAGAGTTGTCGCCTGGAAAGAAATATAAATAAATAAATTAAAAGTGATAAGTGGTCACATCTAGTCGGAGGGCGTTCTACAATCGGCACGTAATATTGACAGGTGTTCTTGAATGGAGACCACGACTCGTTAAATGAAGTGTAGTTCGTCATCCCACCTGGCTGGAGGGCGTCTCCTCCGGCCAGGTGCTGCGAAAGACTGCAGGTAGGCTGGATGCGTCAAGCTGAAGACAGGGTGCTATATCGCTCATTGGGGGAGGGCATATGTCCAGCTGTGGACTGCTACAGGCTGATGATGATGATAAAAGGGTTACGTTGAGGAATAATTTAATGTATTTAATTAAAAATCTGGCACAATACATAAAATTAATATTTATAAACTTGCATGATCATAACACATTATAAGTACTATTTTACCGGGTAATTACTATTTAAACGCGATAAATACCTGTTAAAATAGTAATTGTAATTATGTGTTTTAATCGCGTAAGTTTAAAAATATTAATTTTATGTATTGATTCTTTTTTCTTATCTTTTTTTTGAGTTCTATTCGCATAAGTTCATCTATCTTCTATAATATAAAAATGAATCACTGAATGTGTTGCAAGCGCAAATCTCGAGAGCAGCTGAGCCGTATGTATGGCGCTTACGTAACACGCGACCGGTTTGCGACAGGCGTAAATTAAGCAATCAGTGCTGTCAAACGCCAATTTTGACGTTGTAGCTGGTGTCAAACTAATACAAAGTTGACGTTTGACAGCACTGAATGCTTAATTTACGCCTGTCGCAAACCGGTCGCGAGTTACCCGGCCGATTTCGCTAATTCTTCATAGACAATGTGACGATCAGCCCTTTCCTAAAGAGCGCTTATTGGCCAACTGAACGCGATCTTCGAATAACTAGACGATGAAACAAGAAAAAACTTTTGAAACTATCATGGTTATTAACACAAATGTCATTTCAAACGGTCATAGCGCATGAAACTGTGCAAATATTGGAAAACTCAAAAATCTAATCATGGTAAATATCCCGTTATAAATGATATTTGTGATAAAGCTACTAGATGATACTAAAGTGCATTATAACTCGCGTATAAAAAGATGGGATTAATAATGTCAGCCTTTCTTATCCCGCTTCGGTTATATTTTATATATCTACTGTTGTGTTTGGATTCTCATAACATGAATTTAAAGTCCGTGTATATTTAACTTACTCGAGAACTAGAGTTGTGCCTAACATCTACCACATTAACCTTTGTGTGATTAAAATGAATAAATAATTTATTATTTAGGCTCAACTCACAGTCGAATCCTCCGGAATTCCCGCGGCGCCGCGGGCATCCGCGCGACTCGTTCGAGTTTCTCATGCGATAATAAGTTTTATTATAATGAAAATAAAGTTAAAATTCATATGACACTGAAACTGCGCTCCGCTTCGCTGCGCTTCGACGCTCTTTTGGTGTGAGTTGAGCCTTATACGACCTAAGCGGAATTGTATTAGAGAATTTGATTTCGAGGTAGGTTAAGTGTAACCTACCTCGAAATAAAAAGTAGTAAGAAATAAGTTGAAAAATTTACTTACAGTCCAACATTTCACCGTGGCTATGTCGACATTTTCAAACGGGTTTTCTGGAAATAAAATTTAAACATGTTATTGAAAATAAATATAATTAAATGATAGATAATTCACACGACAGCATCTAGCCCCAATGTAAGCAGAGCTTGTGTTATAAATATGTACCTATGAGTACTACATGTCTAATATCTATACTAATATTATAAAGAGGAAAGGTTTGATTTTTTGTTTGTTTGTAACGAATAAGCTCCGAAGCTACTGGAACGATTTGAAAATTCTTTCACCGTTGGGAAGCTACACTATCCCCGGTGAACATAGGCTATATCATATTTTCTAAAAAGGTAGGGATCCGTACTAAAACCGTGCGAAGCCGGAAAGGTCCGCTAGTACTTAATAAAATACTTTACGGAGATATTTTTTATTATAGGTACATAGAAAATACCCTGAATTCACTTGTCCCAAGGCGGGAATTGAACCCGCAACCTCCAGGCAGGGTGTACCACGTGCAGGTTAGGTTGGCTTGTGAGACGAGATGTTGGAGTCCCCCTTACATCCCCCATTTGATAATGAGTCAATATCAATGTCGCTCCTACACTCAGAGCACTCGTACTACTCAACGATTTCTTACAGCAGTTCCAACATGTGGACATATTTAATAATAGTTTAAGCCTTATCTACTTAAGGGTCCGACGACCCTCGCTTGCAAAAATCGCTCCGAATATCGCTGTCCCTGTTTAACCCTTGGGCCGCGCCCCATGCGTGCGCGATAGCAATATTAGCCGTTCAAAATGTGGTTTGTTCCGTAATACCAAAAATTATGACTGAAAACTTTTTGTATTCTTCACAAAGTATTGTTATTCTGTAACTAGACAATATAAGCTATGTTCCTTGATAAATAAAACGTAAGATATTGTTGTTTTTAATACGAAACAAATAGCAAGAAAACTTGTCCACTTTCGCAGAAAAATGTGCAAAATTTGATTGGCTTTCATTAAATGAAGTTTAAGTAAGTATTTTGAAAAAAGAATTATTTAGGAACCTAGATAAATACTATTCAAATACAAATAATACAATATTATAGTGGAAATATGCTTGAATTGGAAAGTCTTTTTTAAGTCTAGTAGTTAGTGTTTTGGTGTTAGACTGTAAGCTAACTGCTGTAATTTTATAAATAAATAAAAATGTAGGTCAATTTAAAATTAATTAGCCTGTGTCAAATTAAGATTTACCTTCATCCTCTTGGTTGACAGTATCACTGTCCAATTCAGTTTCAGCTTCTGCTTGGAGTCTTTCATGTCTTGTCTTGTCGTCTTGAGTATCTGTCTTCGATTCTTTACTTTCTGTCTTCGATTCTTTACTTCCTGTCTTCAATTCTTTACGTTCTGCTTTCGATTCTTTAGCATCTACCTTCAATTCTTTGCTTTTAGCGTTCAATTCTTTATTTTTCGCCTTCAATTCCTCATTTCGTGTAGCTTCTACAACTTGATGTTTATCTTTCTTAACTGTATCCTCAGCCTTTTCCTTTTTACTCTTATCATTATCAGTCAAAAGTCTATCCTCTCTCTCAGTTATCCGCTTGGACTCTCTTTCTCTCTCACTCGCATGTCTCAATTGAATTCGGTTCGACTGTCTTTCTTTATCTTTTTCCTTACTTTTACTCAATTCTAGTTTTCTAGACTCTTTCTCTTTCTTACTTTCTGTTTTAACAGTACTCAGTCTAACTTCTTTTTTACCTGACGGTCCTCCAGTGTCACTTTCCTTAGGCTTTGCATTATTTTTAATATTTTCAGTCTTTTTATTCGTATTCTTTGAGCTGTCTTTTTCGTCTGCCTTAGTTACAGAACTATTGCTGACTGGTTTATCTTCTTTGATAGGAGATTGAATTACTTTTGGTGGTTTTCGGTAGAGTGGTATGCTTGATTTTTGAACCTGCAAGCAAAGGGTATAAACATTCAATAAATAATAATAAATAATGCTGGACAATTCACACAGCATTATCTAGCCCCATGGTAAGCAGAGCTTGTGTTATGGGTACTAGATAACTGATATACATAATACAATACATTACATAGATAGATATTTTTTATTATACATAGAAAACGACCAGAACACCCGAAACAAATATCTGCAGATCGTACACACATTTGTTCCGAGGCGGGAATCGAACCCGCAACCTCATGCATCGCAGGCGGACCTTCGCCCACCGCGCCACATCGGTCGTCAATAAATTACCTATAATAATAATGCTGGACAATACACAGCATCATCTAGCCAAAAGCTAAGCAGAGCTAGTGATATGGGTACCCGATAACTGATATATTATACTAACAACTGAGCTAACCTCAATTGTTTTAATTGTAAAGACAAGTTCTAATTTATGTCTGTATTTTTAGATGTTTTGTCTGTTTCCCAGTTATAAGTTGTATGTATTCCTTAATTGTTTTATTAAAAGTAAATTATTTAAAAATACTTACAACAAACGGTACGTTCGATTCTTGTATAATGTGTCCATCCAAAACATGCGTCAACACAAATCGCTCCACCTTCTCTCGCATAGCCCTGCCTTCCACTCTCCTTCCATCTATATGTTTTTTCTTAAGATTATCATTTAATGGTTTTTTCTTATCTTTGACTGCATTTTCTTTTTCGCATTTATCTATTTTCTTTACATTAACATCGGATTCACCGTTCATAGTCCTGTTCATGCTTTCAAGAGCCATTTTCATGTCGTTCAAGCTTTTGTCATTATCCGGTTCGTTTGGAAGTATTTCAGGTTCGTTTGGCAGTACTTGTGGTTCTTTTGGGTGCTTTTCTGGTACTTTTGGGTACTTTTCTGGTTCTTTTGGGTGCTTTTCTGGTACTTTTGGATGCTTTTCTGGTACTGTTGGGTACTTTTCTGGTTCGTTCTGCAGTACTTGTGGTTTTTTTTGTAGTAGTTTGGGTTCTCTAAACAGTATTTTTGGTTCTTTTGTGAGTGGTTTGGATGTATTCGTTAGAATTTTAGTTTCTTTAGGCGATTTTTTACGTTCATTTGATAGAGTTTGTGTTTCTACAATAGGTTGTATTTGAGTTTCTATTGGTAGCATTTGCGTCTCCATCGGTAATATTATGAGGTTTTGGACAGAATTTTGTGTAAATGGTACATTTTCTACCATTGTGTTTTCATTTTCTGTTGCATGTCGTACCACATTTTCAATTGCATTTTCAATAGAAGCGTTTATACTCTCACTGTGGACTATTTGTTGTTGGTTGCTTGGTTGGACATTAGTTATTTGGTAATTTTCTTGATTCGCGTTTTCAGTCACATGTAAAGCGTCAGTACTAATTTGGAAGTTATTTGTATTAACAAATACATTTGCAACTGTTAGTATATTAGGGTCAATACCTTCGGTACTGACACTTGCATTACCCCTACTTGTTTCTCCTGTTTCATTAATTCTTCCTCGAGCTTGAACGTATACCGTATTTCTTAATTGTTTATCTTCTTTTTGTTGCCTTTCTGCATCAAGTCTAGCTTTAGCAGCTTCTGCATTAAGTCTGTTGTCTAATTTTGCTTTTTTTGCTCCAGTCTCATTTTTTTTCTCTTGCGCTTTTCTCTTCAAGTTTAGATCTGTATTTGTAGTGTTATTTCTCATTACAGGTTTTGATAAAATTGTCTTTACACTTAGACCTTCTGGTATTTGATTTCGTATGTGTTGTGGCACTGTAGTATCGTTCGGACTATTTGGTCCGTTAGGTGTAGCAAAGTTTGCAAGATTAGTGACGTCTATCATCCCATTTGGTCCCAGCATATGGTACTGTGGTTTCATCGTAATCAAAGGCAACTCTGTTTGATTAATAGTCTTCGTTGGGACCGCGGGTGTCATCGTTTCTGTTTGATTTACAGGTTGTGCCTTTGTTTGGAGTATTTGAGCTAATACTGGCGTTGACTTATGCTTCGCTAGCGCAGGTTGAGCTAAGCTTTGTGGGATCAACATCATCCTTTGGTTTTGCATAATTTGCGGTGTTTGTACCCTCTGCCGAACAACTTGCGTTGGCATTTGCGAGGTTTGAGCCATTTGCGCATTTTTCATCATCGCATCCTGCTGGCTTATTATAATGCTCTGTTGAGTTATCAGTTTTGGCTGATTTTGGGGTATGCTCTGTGTGTTTATCCTTTGCGGGCTTTGGATAATCTGCGCTGTTTGCATCAATTGCTGGTTTTGGACTAAGTTCTGTGAGTTTTGTATTAACCTCTGTTGATTCTGTATTTGCTGGGCTTGCAGTATCTTTGCCGCCTGCGTTGCCTGTGCATTCTGCTGATTTTGCAATAAACTTTGTTGTTTTTGTATTAGATTTTGCTGTTGTATCAAACTCTGGTTTATTAAGCTCTGATTTTGCATCTGTGTCATCGGTATCTGGCGTAAATCTTGTTGTATTATCATTGGCTGGTACTGGTAGTTGATCATGGGATTTTGGACCATGTTCTGATGGATATAGGGTACGTTGTTGACCACTTGTGGCATGTAGACCATGTTGGACCGGTTCTGGATCCATGGCGGCGGGTTTTGGACGTTGATGATGTAGGTTTGGTGCTGGATCGGTTGTGGTTGTTGGACTGGTGGCGCTGGCTGCACATGCTCTTCTGGAATTATAGAAAATAAGAGTTTTTAACCACACGTACTAATATAAGTGTATCTTAAATTATAGTAGCACTAACTGCGCCCCGTGGCTTCGGCCGCGTGGAAATCTATGTGTCCATTTGTTTATAAACATTCCTCTTGAATCACTCTATCTATTAGAAAAACCGCATCAAATCCGTCGCATAGTTTTAAAGATCTAAGCGTACATAGGTACAGACAGACAACGGGAAGGGACTTTGTTTTATACTCCAATCTGTACTACAAAGTGTCTGAACTCTTCTCAAATAATAGCTGAATCATTACTTAAAGAAAATGTACCTAAATGCGATCGTAAATTTATTTTTACCCATGTTGATGAAAATGATAAAAAAAAAAGCCTAAAACTTAAACCTTTAAACTTTTAAATATTAAAAAAACTGCAGATCTCTGGGGCATTTCCGTTAAAATTATTAAACCTTTAATTGATACCATTGCACCAGATCTAGCTTTTATATTTAATGAATCCATTGATTGTGGCATATTTCCTGATCTAATGAAACATAGTAAAATAATCCCATTGTTTAAATCGGGTATTAGGTCTGACCCCATTAACTTTAGACCAATATCAGTACTGCCTACAGTCAACAAGTTTTTGAAAAACTGATTTTACACCAATTGCTTAGACATTTTAATGGCAATGACCTGCTACACTGTAAGCTATTTGGGTTTACTCGTGGCAGGTCAACTACTGATGCCGGTGTAGAGTTGGTATCGCATATTTTTGATGCTTGGGAGAAGTCGCAAGATGCTTTAGGCGTTTTTTGCGACTTGTCAAAAGCATTCGATTGCGTTCATCACGAAACATTAATCAGGAAACTACATCATTATGGAATAAGGGATCTCTTTGGATCTTACATCTTACTTGAGTGATAGGATACAAAGAGTTGACATTAATGGGAAACGATCTAAAGGGTCTGTGGTTACAATGGGTGTACCGCAGGGCTCTATCTTGGGTCCTTTCCTATTTTTCGTTTATATTAACGACTTGCCTCATCTTGTAAAGAATGGTCATGAAATTGTATTGTTTGCTGATGATACTTCATTAATTTTTTAAATGAATCGACAAAAAACAAATTTCGACGATGTAAATACTGCAATCTCAAAGGTAGTCCATTGGTTTAGTATCAATAATCTTTTGCTTAATGAAACCAAAACAAAATGTATAAGATTTATTCTACCTAATGTAAGGCTGATGTAAACGTAAAAGGAGAAACGTTAGAAATTGTAGACAATACCGTATTCTTAGGAATAACCTTAGATAGTAAACTTCAATGGGGCCCACACATAGATAAGCTATCGAAGAGAATTAGTTCTGCAGCATATGCAGTTAAAAAAATCCGTCACCTTACAGACGTTGATACTTCTAGACTAGTCTATTTCAGCTACTTGCATAGTATTATGTCTTATGGCATACACTGCAGATATAAACACCGTTTTTGTGTTGCAGAAGAGGGCTGTTCGTGCGATATATAATATGGGTTCCAGAGAATCCCTACGTAATCAATTCAAAGAAATAAACATAATGACAGTACCATGTCAATATATTTATGAAAACTTGTTGTACACTCATAAAAACATCAATCGATTCATTAAAAAAAGCGATATACATAATGTAAATACTAGAAATAAGAATAAACTCGCTGTTCCCACAACTAGACTACATAAGATAAGTGCATCTTTTAAAGGGCAATGTATACGCTTCTACAACAAAACTCCAAGTGAGTTGCAAAAATTATCAATAAATAAATTAAAAAAAATTGTGAACCATATTCTTTGTAAAAAGGCTTATTACAAAATATCAGATTATCCAGAAGATAAAAAAGCTTGGAACGAGTTTTGCTCCAACTCAAAATCTAACAACTTACAGATAAGCAAATCATATGTACTAGACACATAAGTTATGAACATACTAGTGGTTTCTTCTCACTTCTTCCACTGGTGGACAAAAAATTGAAGTGAACATCAATATAATAATGAATAGTATAAAATATGACTTGTCTAAGTGCTTATTTGTAAGCCTAAAGAAATAAACATTTATTTCATTTCACTATGTAGTGATTTAATAGATGCGAAAGTTCGGATGAATGCATGAGTGTGTGTTTGTTACTTCTTCGTGCCAAAACTACTGAACGGCTCGGGTGAAATTTTGCATAGATGTAGATCTAGAACTGGAATCAAACTTTTGATCTCATCAGTTTCCATGGGATATAAATTACATTTTAAACGTTTCCATAGAAACAAGAGGTGTGAAGCCTCGAGCAGTAATGCATAATTGTCGTTTTTGTCCTAAATAGAACCAAATTCCATGGCATAACTGTAATTGAATCTCTTACGAAAGTAAAGAAAATAATAGCAACAGGGGCAAATAAAAGCTTATTAAAACAGATATTATGAACATTTTAGGAGGTTGCGGGTTCGATTCCCGCCTCGGAACAATTGTGTGTACGATCTGCAGATATTTGTTCCGGGTGTTCTGGTCGTTTTCTATGTATAATAAAAAATATCTATCTATGTAATGTATTGTATTATGTATATCAGTTATCTAGCACCTATAACACAAGCTTTGCTTACTATGGGGCTAGGTAATGCTGTGTGGATTGTCCAGCATTATTTATTTATTTATTTTGTCACTAAGACCTACATATCTTCCCTTCTTCAATATTTTCACGTCGACTGCAATTTTAAAAACATATGGTGCGCTACTTTTAGTGTCGATCCTTAATTTCGAGGGGCACATCACGGCGGGTATCATTCGAAAACTTATAATGATATATAATTATTACTAGTTTCTGCGCGCGGCTTCACACGCATTTTTATATGGAAATGTTTAAAGGTGATTAGCTCCTAATACAAAATATCTTATGTTGAGGACACCGAAAATAGAGAAACCGAGTGAGAAATAACTGCACAAACTGAACTGCGCTAACAAGACGGAGCGTGTGGCCGAGATATTACACCCTTTTTATAAGACTATATATATATGTAAAAAGTCTCATAAAAAGGGTCTAATATCTAATATCTAAATCTCTATTTTATAATATGAAATCAAATGAAATGAAATGAAAGTTTATTTCTTTAGGCTTACAAATAAGCACTTAGACAAGTCATATTTTATACTATTCATTATTATATGTATTATTGTTCACTTCAATTTTTTGTCCACCAGTGGAAGAAGTGAGAAGAAACCACTAGTATGTTCATAACTTATGTGTCTAGTACATATGATTTGCTTATCTGTAATTTGTTAGATTTTGAGTTGGATTAAAACTCGTTCCAAGCTTTTTTATCTTCTAGATAATCTGATATTTTGTAATAAGCCTTTTTACAAAGAATATGCTTCACAATTTTTTTAAATTTATTTATTGATTTATGTTAGACTATAGTCTAAGGGCACAATAGATGCACGGGAGATAATCGCAGCAAGATAATTGAAGAAACCATTGAAATGCAAAATGAAGAGTGGTTTAACAAGATAGGTGCTTAACAGACTGGAAAATTTGCTTTGATCACACTGTCTTGGTATATAAATATTTTATTTAATTTGTTTAGTTTAGATATGAAATGAAAAAATGAAAATGAAAAGTTTTTATTTCTTTAAGCTTACAAATAAGCACTTACACAGGTCATATTTTATACTATTCATTATTATCAATTAAATTATTTTATAGTTCACTTCAATTTTTTGTCCACCAGTGGAAGAAGTGAGAGGAAACCACTAGTATGTTCATAACTTATGAGTCTAGTACATTTGATTTGCTTATCTGTAGGTGCCTACCTAATTTATAACCAAGTACCTAATGTGGTACTTGGTGATTTGGGTGGTCGTACATGGTCACCTTCTCGAAACTGTTTCCGAGTACACTTACCTTGGGCAGATTCTGCAGTTGGGTAAAAACAGTTTCGAGAAGGAGGCCAGAAGGAGGATCCAGCTGGGCTGGGCAGCATTTGGAAAACTACGTCAAGTCTTCTCGTCATCCATACCGCAATGCTTGAAAACGAAAGTTTTCAATCAGTGCGTCCTACCCGTTATGACCTACGGAGCTGAGACGTTGTCCACGTTTCAGCTCCGATAGGATAGGGCTGGTCCACCAGTTCAAAGTCGCTCAGCGAGCTATGGAAAGAGCTATACTCGGAGTTTCTCAGAAGGATAGGATTCGTAACGAATACATCCGACAGAGAACCAAGGTTATCGACATAGCTCAAAGAATTAGCAAGCTGAAGTGGGCCGGCCATATCTCGCGAAGAATCGACGGCCGCTGGGCAAATGTTCTTGAGTGGAGACCACGACTTGGTAAACATAGTGTAGGACGCCCTCCGACCAGGTGGGATGACGAACTGCGAAAGACTGCAGGTAGATGCTGGATGCGTCAAGCTGAAGACAGGGCGCTATGGCGCTCATTGGCGAAGGCCTATGTCCAGCAGTGGACTGCTATAGGCTGATGATGATGATGTGAAACTCGCGTCATCGACACCGCCGCACGCTTCCCATTTATAAAGAAAATATAAAATTACTTAGTTTTCACTTCTATCAGCAGTCCCCATTTTTTTGATTCATGCATTGGCGGTAACACTCACCAGATGGCATCAGTACTTGCTGCGGGTCGTACACATACTGCAGCGGACAAAGCATTACTTGAGGCGACATCTGTTGTTGGGCCCTGGAATTAAAACAAGTCCTGTCAGTACCGGTTTCGAAGAGCGCTCGCCCACGGGGCGCGGCGGCGCGGCGACATAAACTTTTTAAACGCGCGACATCGCTACAAAAAGTCGCCGCGTGGGCGATCCAATGTAGCGCGTTTTAAATAAATAAATAAAATTAGTTTATTTCAAAACCCATATCACAAAAAAATACAGTTTTAAAATATCATCATCAGCCTATAGCAGTCCACTGCTGGACATAGGCCAATAAACTCTTACTCAGGGTGAAGCTCGCCTATGTACATACATTTTTTAATTAAGTTATTTTTAAGTTTTGTGTGTGTACAGAATTATCAAACAAAGGCTACTTTTTATCCCATATGTAAATCAGTTCCCATGCGACAGAACAGAACTCACCCTAAAACGTTTTCGTACAAAGAACGTATGCGAAGCCGCAGGCAGGACACTATTACTCAACTGCGCGATACTCTCACTAATAAATAATCAATAAAGTCTGTAGGCGACCTATCTCTCCCCTTTGGTATTCACGCCTGGCTTTCTCCTACGCAATTTACCTTAGCAATCTTTCCGACGTTCAACTTCTAGATCAACATTTTTATTACGTACATAGGTACTTTACTTACCTATACTTTAGCCTACTCTATGTGAAATGTTTGTAATAAACAATATAGAACGAACAAAGATACAGATACACAATGGGCGGCCTTATCGCTAAGAGCGATTTATTCCAGAACCTTAGGAGCCTGCTTGGAAAAGAAGAAACTTTTTTTTTATGATAATGTTGTTAGTGTTCACAAATAAATAGCTTATTTAGTTTCTATCATAGAATACCTATTATTAGCCTCTGTTGTAATTTAACCTCTAAAGACATTCTAGCTGATGGTGTTCCAAAATAAATATATATAAAAATAAATATATACTTAATTATCCTTGTTACACCCCCTGCCTTTCTTAGATTCACATAATTCTTTCCATCCAAAGGTTGCCTGGTAGAGATCGCTTCTAAGCGATACGGCCGCCCATTGTACTTGTCACATGTAATGTCTTTGTAACGATTTAACTCTTATGTAAAAAATTAAAAAACTGTATTGTAAAAAGTGCGAAACGGTAAAAACAAAAGGTACCAAAAAGTGTGATTTGCTCGAAGTTTATTAAAATAAAAATAAATAAATAATGCTGCACAATCCACAGACAGAGCATCATCTGGCCCCAAGCTAAGCAATGCTTGTGTTATAGGTACTAGATGACTAATATACTTAATGCAAATATATTACATAGATAGATATTTTTATTATACATAGAGAACGACCAGAACACCAGGAACAAATCGTACACACAATTGTTCCGAGGCGGGAAACGAAACCGCAACCTCCTGCGTCGCAGGCGGACCTTCGCCCACCGCGCCACAGAGGTCGCCACAATATTACCCAACTGCGCAATTCTCTCACTAATAAATAATCAATAAAGTCTGTAGGCGACCTATCTCTCCCCTTTGGTATTCACGGCTGGCTTTCTCCTACGCAATTTACCTTAGCAATCTTTCCGACGTTCAACTTCTACAACATTTTTAGTTGCTACTTTACTTGACTATACATTCCGTATTTATCGCTTTCGTATCTTGTGTATCTGTTTTTATTTGATTTGCAATAAAGAGTTGTTTTTTTTGTATACTTCAACCGAACTCTATGTGAAATGTTTGTTTGTTTACATACAACAAAAAAAAGCTTAAATTCTGATCTTTTTCGATTGGATAATCCTACTAAACGTGGAAGTATGTATGGATGGATGTTTGTTACTCTTTCACGCAAAAACTACTGAACGGATCGGGTTAAAATTTTGCGTACAGGTAGTTCTGGGCCCAGAATAAAACATAGGCTCTATATTATTATCCCATAAATCAGTTCCCATAGGATAGAAATAATCTTAAACGTTTCCATAGAAACAAAGCGTGCGAAGCCGCGGGCAGAAACTAGTTATCATAATATTGCAAGTAATATCGTTCAAAGTTTATTAAGAACGTATAGCAGATGCATGTATGTTTGTTACTTCTTCACGCTGAAACGACTGAACGGATCAAGATCATATTTTGCATAGATGTAGCTCTAAGACTGGAATCTAACATACGCTCCTTTTTATCCCATAAAATAGTTCCCATGAGACATAAATAACCTATAAACTAGTGCGAATCCGCGGGCAGAAACTAGTTACCTACCTACTAATAAAAAGGTTGAAGTGAATAAAAAATCAAAGTGATCGCTTTATTTCCAACTTTTTATTATGCAGTTCGACATTTGTGACGTGACCAATAGAGTCCTGTGAGGTCTAAACTAAAGGTAATAAAGCGCTTTGATGTTTGATGTTTGTATAACCTACGAATCAAAACATATCTTAGATGACCAGACGACCAGAACACTCGGAACAAATATCTGCAGATCGTACATACAATTGTTCCGAGGCGGGAATCGAACCCGCAACCTCCTGCGTCGCATTCATTTCAATAGACCACAGGGTTCGTAAGATCTCGAATCTCCAAATTAGGTGCGAGATAGTACAGTTTGTTGTTTATTTTTTAACGTATTATTTTTTTTTGTGTTTGCCCATTGAAATATTTTTGACTTTTAGGTATTTTATTCTCGGTAAAACGGATAGGTAATAGAACGGTACGAGCTATATAACTACCCATACTGAGTTTGTTAGTAAAAAATAAGACACCGTCAAAAAGTGTTAATTAACCTGAAGATAAGTATTGTTACTTCCACGAATCGGTAAACGTAGTGTAGGACCAGGTGGGATGACGACGACCTGCGAAAGACTGCAGGTAGATGCTGGATGCGTCAAGCTAAAGACGCTATGGCGCTCATTGGGGGCCCTATGTCCAGCAGAGTGATGAAGTTTTTTATCTGCGTAGTTCTATGTCCGCACGATAGAGGCGCTGTACCAAACCCTTTGTGAGAAACGCGTTGTTTCTACTGAAACGTTTCAAGCTTGTTTCTATCCCATGGGAACTGATTTATGGGATAAAAAGTAGCCTATGTTTGATTCCAGGCTTAGACCTACATCTATGCAATATATCAGCCTGATCTGTTCAGTAGTTTTAGCGTGAAGAAGTAAAAATAAATATCTAAACATTCGGATTTATACAGACTTATAAAATACAATTACTCTTTATTTCACACCAAATAAAAACAAATAGACAAGACAAATACAGAATGTGTTGTACAATGGGTGGCCTTATCGCTATGAGCGATCTCTTCCAGGCATTTATAATAATGAGTGTGATGACAAATTTATATTTAGCAGAGCTTGTGTTATGTGTTAGTACCCATAACACAATCTCTGTTTAGCTTGGGGCTAGATGATGCTGTGGGTACGAGTATGTGTGTATGCCTTAGCCCAGCAGCGTTGGGAAATAAAGAATTAATTCTAATGATTAGAAACTTACGGATACTGTATAGTTTGCTGTGGTTGAGCATCTTGGTGACTCTGAGGTTGCTGCATCTAAAACAAACAAACAAAAGAAATATGTAGATAAAAGCGCAGGCCAAAAAAAAGTTAAAATTTGAAAATTTCGAATTAATCCGACAGTTTGAAGGGGGTCAAAAAATGTTCAAAGCTTCCGTTACATCATCATCAGCCTATAGCAGTCCACTGCTGGACATAGGCCTCCCCTAATGAGCGCCATAGCGCCCTGTCCTTAGCTTGCCGCATCCAGTATCTGCCTGCAGTCCTTCGCAGGTCGTCATCCCACCTGGTGAGGAGGGCGTCCTACAACAAGTTCCGTTACATAGGTAGATCAAATCAAAGGTGTTGAAAAATATAGTCAAAATTTTGAGTGCAAAAAATTTCACGCGACCAGGTTTCGAACTCGCGAGCTTCGGATTGAAACTTATAAGTCGCAGGACCCTCTGGACTGGCGCGAGTGTCACGTGACGCGTCGAAATTAGGGGAGGTTAGGAAAAGCCGGTAGATTATTATTTATTCAATACCTTGTTCTGTTGTTATGAGGGTTTGTTTTACCCAAGTACCCAATGCAAATTGAAATTTAGCAGTGGTAAACTATTTGTTTTTTTTTATAATTCTACAATATAACTTTAATGTTTTTTAGCTTTACTTAGAAAACTAATTAGTAGCAAGTGTCCATTTTATATATATTTTTAATAACACCGTAGGTACAAAATAAATATAATTATTTCAGGTATATTTTGTAAGTTGTTTTTTCTTATGTAGCTGAGGAACTTACTACTGGCCCGAATTTGATAATCTGTCTCAAAGATACATTTGACGTCCACTTTGGCACGACGGACAAAGGTCCGCCTGCGACGCAGGAGGTCGCGGGTTCGATTCCCGCCTCAGGACAAATGTTTGTACGATCAGCAGATATTTTTCAAGGTTTTCTGGTCATCTAGTACCCATAACACAAACTCTGTTGAGCTTGGGGGTAGATAAAACTGTGTGAATAGTCCAGCATTAAAAAAAATTATGCGACCTTAACCTATTTACTAGGTTACGTTCAAATGTGCATGAGTGAAGCCGCGGGAAAAAGTTAGTTCTATAAGTAAGCAACTATGTAATACATAGGTATTATTACATATGTGTATGTAGGAAAAAGAACATACATTACCTTGCTACATGCTTGTATATTTTACAAATAAGATAGGTAAGGTACCTAGTTGACTATCTGCATAAAAACGACATCATTTATGACATCAACTCAAAAATGTTCACGATTCCCGAACGCATCCTAACTCTCCCTATTTCATTTCGTTCTAAAACAAGTCCCAAACAATATTATAAGAAAGGTTCATCATATGCCTGATAAGGAAATAACAACTATATACTTTGTCACATAGGGCTGAATTTGCAATAGCCGTGATTGCTGCAAGGTAAATTGTGTCTTGTAGTAAATAGCATAGAGTTGAAATTTAAATGAAGCTAGTTTCGTTTGGTCCCTTGCGGTGGGGTCGACGTTTATTAGTTTTTTTGCTACAAAAGAAATTTTGGTTTTGAAAGAGCTGGGACAGTGTCGATTGAAGTAAACTTCATCGAAATTAAAATACTTTAAATAGTATATTTATTGCTTAATTACAAGTTAAAAGATGGTTCGCGATAATAATTCTGTATCAATGTAATTTGCTTTTTGGGCGTGCAACGAATAATTTTTTTATTTTTTTTTATTTGTATATTGTTTATGATTATGATAGCTAATTTTGAATTGATCGTCGGTGCTTACTTGCTATTAAAAGTACCTACCTACTACAGATATATATATATCTGAGTTTATTAGATAAAGATAAAGATTCATTTATTTGCTTCAACATAATGTAGGTTACAGTTGTAGATCTTAAATATATTGAAAGTTTCAATTATGTTCTACCTTAAAACTAGGCATGCGAATATTAAGATACTAAAAATAAAAATAGGCCACTCAAGAACAAACAAAATTTACAACATGGAAAAATTCCATGCAATATTTATTTCATATCTCGTAAAATTCACATAAAATAACTGTAAGTGGCGTGTTATCAACAATTCAACTTCTATAAATAAGAACAACCCGTTGGCCATCTTTAATTTTATCGATGTCGATAAACACTGGCAATAAAATGTCCCCGCCTATCGTATACAAAAAGTAGGGCGAACGAAACCCCGTGATATCTAAAAATACTCTCAAGTGCAACAAGGAGAGCAATACCACATCCGCCATGTTGTTGGAAAGAGACAGCGAAAGCACCTCTGTAGTAATCTATGGCAATGATTTACAAAAACTGTATTCTAGCCCTTATTCCTTTGTGGAGCAAACATCAGTTCGGGATAAATTTTTGGGGTCGTATTTCGATACCAAATTAGTGGCACGATATTTTTCTGTGAAATGGTCTAAGTTTACATTTAAAACACATTAGGGCGTATTTTTTTTTCTTTGTACCTTGCATTTTTTGCCTGTCACTTCACTTGTGCTATTATTTTTTTGATGACCATAATCAATATTCATTCGATGTGTATAAAAAATATAGATAAGTGTTTATTTTTGTATCAAAATATGATTTTTATTATGAGGTTTCCCTTAAATTAGATTTTTTATGATAGTCTGAAAGTAGTCGAATGTAGGAAAATGTTATGTCACTCACTAAATACTGTGGTTAAATTCTTATCTTTAGGTCACTGTTGCCGCCAAAAACTTGGAACTTTTACTGAATCCAAAGACAGTTGTCTATTATCTTGACGTTCATAATACTTAATACGGAAATATCAACCGTAAGTAATTTAAAATAAGAGCTTATTTCTTGTAACTCAATATCGACACAGTGGAAAATTCCTATTGAGTTACGTAAATTTTAGTACTATTTTATTTTTTTCTACCGGATGTAATTATATTTTTCAACGTGGCAATACTAACTAAAAGCGTCAAAACTATCAGCCATTTTGTATACCGTTACGAGAAGCCAAAAAGTGTGATTGTTAGTTTGGTGCAGTCGAACAAGTTCCACTGATTTACGGTATAATTCAAGGAAAATTCAAGGTAAGACTAATGTCTATAGTGTATTTGTTCTGTTTTTAAGGAAGATTAGAGTTAATGCCCTTAATTTAAACCAAAATTTATGGAAAGGCAAAATGAATATCCTATGAATTAATTTTTGTATTATTATCTCGCATAGAAGCGTTACGTCCGTTGAGAGACATTTCACGCATTGGAATCAATTTGTAACTCAATGGAAAGGTAAGGGCGTGTACAAATTGTAAATATACTAGCGACCCGCCCCTGATTTGTACGGGTGCAATCCAGAGTTATAATTTTATTATGAAACAATCGATTCCCTCGAACACTTACGGTTTTATTTAAATTTTGGGCGAATATAGTATAATTTTTCAGAGTAATCACTTTTAGTGGTTTTTTTTCCCGGAATTATTTATATTTGGCCGAAAAATAAAGTAGATATATAATATCATTAATTGAGTAATATATTGACTTTAAAAATCCTGATGTCTCCCCGAGGGGGGACACGAGTCCATCACCTTATTTTCGATATTATTTTACTGTATTTTTCAATCAGTCAAATCAAAAGATATGATTTGCCGGGCGTAATTAAAAATATATGAGCCAGCAAAAGTAATAACGCTGTTAAGTTATACTATGTTTGCCTATATTAATTATATGGAAAATTTATTATATGAAAACACATCGACCTTAAAATACTATTTTGTTATAGGATAGGTACCTACCTAAAGTACAATCTATAAAAATGCCTTTGACACCTGCGGAAAGAATGAGGAAATATAGGGAAAAGTTAAAAAATGATCCTGAAAAATACGAGGAAAGGAAAAAGAAACATGCAGAATATGTTAAGTCCAAAAACAAGAAAGTAAATGAATTATCGGATAAAGAGAAAGAAAATCAACGAAAAGTATGGAGAGAACAAAAACGCCGTCAAAAACAAAAAAAAGAAGAGCTTCGTAAAGAAGAGACAGTAAATGAAGAAAGAATGACAGTCAATGAAGACAGTAAAGGTATGAAAGAAGAAACTTCGAAAAAGAAGCGCTGTTATAATGCAGTAGTTAAGAAGTACAATGCAGCAATGAAACGGATACGTGCATTAACCAAGATAGTGAACAGATATAAACAAAGACTGCACAGGGAAAAAAAAAAGACTGATGAGAAGATTTCTATCTTAGAAAAAAATTTAGATAAAGTCAAAGCAAGAAATGAATTCATGGAATGTACCTTAAAGGCCACGTACGCTACATGTCAATCACAAAAGGAAAAGAAAGTGTTTAAAAAAATTGTAGTAAGTGAGGGAGTACAAGCTGCTAAAAAGAAAACTTACGTGGCTAATATATTGGGACTTGAAGGGAAAATACGATTAACTCAGAGAAGGCAAAAAGATGACAGTATTCAGAAAGAAATTGAAAAATTTTACGTAAGAGATGATATAACTCGAATGACGGCGGGAAAAAGGGAATGTCGGACACTGGGCAAAATTACAAAACAAATACGTTATTTAACTGATACGTTACTAAACTTATTTAAAAAATACAGAGAAGAAGGAGGAAAACAAAGTTTTTCTACATTTTACAAATATAAACCATTTTATGTTATCACCCCAAACATTCAAAATAGGGAAACCTGTTTATGTGCAAAACACAATAACATTGAAATGTTGTTCTTTGCATTAAAGAAAAACAAAATCTTTACTTATCTCAGTATGAGTGATATCTTGAAAGAATTGTGTTGTGATGTAAAATCGGAAGAATGTATGATGAGTGATTGTCAGAATTGCAATGGAACTAAATTGAATTACAATTTAGAGCTAGGAAAAGCAGAGTCAAAAACTGAATGGTATCAATGGGAGAGAGTGAACCACGAATACCATAAAACTGAAAAAGGTATTAAAAAAGCTGTTGTAACTAAAAAAACTGTAAAATTGAGAAAGAGTGGGACCATTGCTGAACTTATAGATATATTTGAGAAAAGCATTCCTGTTTTTAAGAAACATTATTTCATTTGGCTTCATCAACAGAGACAATATCAAATCTGCATACAGAACTTAAAACCGAACGAAATTTTAATTGTTTGCGATTTCTCGGAAAATTATGTATGTAAGCTTTCTGAAGAAATCCAGGCGACTCATTTCGGAGCGTCAAAGCACCAAATAACCCTTCACACTGGAATGGTTTACATGGGAAACAAAGAAGCAAAGTCTTTTTGTACTATTTCCGACAATACCTCTCATGAGCCTCCAGCAATTTGGGCTCATTTAATACCGGTGCTGAGATATGTGAAGGATATGATGCCTGAGACGAAGGTAGTCCATGTATATTCCGATGGACCCACGTCTCAGTACAGACAAAAAAAGAACTTTTACCTATTCAATTTACTTACTGAAAAGATGGGATTTGAATATTCGACCTGGTCTTTTACTGAAGCGGGCCACGGAAAAGGAGTGGCCGATGGAATCGGTGGATCTACAAAAAGAGCATTAGATCGTCAAGTGGCCTTTGGTAAAGACGTGACAAACGCCTCCGACGCTTTTGATATACTGAATAACTGTATGGTATCTGTGAAATGCTGGCTGGTGTCAAATTCCGATATCGAGAACTTGGTTAAAATTGTACCTGACAATCTGACTCCAATAGTTGGTACTATGCAGATACACCAAATTGTTTCCAGTTCTGTTGGTCAAATACAATTCAGGAATTTGTCTTGCTTTTGCGGAGTTAACAGAGGCCTCTGCAAATGCTATTCCTTGAAAACCCACATATTGGAAAAGAAAATTGGGAAAAAAGTTGAGGCAAATAAAACATACCAAGAAGATTTGAACAAAAGGATCGAAGTTGCTTCAGATATTCAAGATTTAATACAATATTTCCATGATGAACAGGTATTGATTTTTACTTCAAATTTAATTATTCAATCTTACACAAAAACCACACACAATGAAACAGAACAATAACTGTTCAGCTTTACCTTTATTTAATATTTTCCAGATTGACGAGGAAAATGAAAAAAACGGCCTAGAAAAGAGACCATTGATGGAAATTGATGTAAATATCTTAGATAGTGTACTGGAGAACAAAGAAAACGAGCTGAATATTGAAACAATTGATCTAACCAAGATCGACACTCAACAAAATGTTAGTAGATTATAATTTTTCACATATTCGAAATTTAAGAAAATAAACTACTTTCGACTAAATAAACGTATACAATATTTAATTTTATCTATATTAACATTTTATTAATATAATTCCAGATTGAAAGCGAGGATATTAATGAAAAAGATAGTCTTCAAAAACGATCACTGGAAATAAATGACGGTGATAGCAGGCTTACAAAAAAAGTCAAATTTGACACAAGTTCAACGGAAAAAGGAAAATTTCGGTCTATTAGAACAGTAGTCTCACGTTCTGTAGCATGCCGTAAATGTACAGCACAAAATCCATTTCAATCTTGTAGAAAATGTATGTGCTGTTCAGCCTGGTACTGCAAGCAATGTGCTGGGACAGACGCAATCCATCACGGTTACGATGACTACATTTGTGACGAATGTTTAAAAGGAAAGTAGTCTCCTAAGCATTCACTAAACTGATTTTTTTTAATATTAGTTAATTTTTTAACGTTTAAAACTTGTTTTTACGTAATTGTTTATATATTTTTATTTTATATATTGCTTTGAGTACATACCTATGTACTCCAAGTACATAGGTAGGTTTTTATAGGTTTTAGTTAGAAAAAACTGTAAAGCAGAACAAGTATTATTAAGTAAAAATGTTTGTTGTGAACAAAGCTTTATAAGTTCCATTTAGTTTTTTCGTAATTCCATTGAGTGATGTCTACCAAATCTAGTGATAAGAAATTTCAGATATTTCATTAAGTTCCTCAATTTACGTGCCATTTTAATACCAAATAAATAAATATGTAAGTTTTTTCTTTTCAATTTTATTTAATTTTATTGGATAATTTGTCGTATAATACGTTGTAAGCAAACAAAAATGTAGGTCTATGACCAAACTGTAACTCAAAGGAGAGTATTTATAGATTTTTATTGCTTAAGTTGTGTTTAAAGGTTTAAATTTTATTAGAGAAGTGTAGTGATGACTGAATATGATCCAAATAAATATTATTTTATAACTACTGGACTATTTAATTTATGAAAAATCTATTAATGTTTCGTAACTCAATGGAGCATTTTATCAGTTCTAGCGCCATAAAAGACTTTTTATTTTAAAAGATATGCATGTTACATAAAAAAAATATTTATATTCAGGTAATAGATATATTAATGATTATAAAAAAATATTCAAATAGTACTTTATTGAATTTTCATATTTAGTACAAGAAAATAAAAATACGCCCATTAGCACACGGCAAATTGGAATGCCAGTCGCAAACGCATCAAAAAAGGTGCTCATGCATCAATTTACAAGCAGTCCGTGATGTCACAAGCAAAACGATATCACCTCTCCATAACAATACGCCTAGCTCGAACCAATAACAAAGAAAATGTCGATAACGTTAGCTCTAGAGCATCACACACACTAAACTAAGAAGCCTTGGACAACAGGAAGTAAAAAAACACAACACAACTTACCCTCTATGGATCACACTTGTTGACGACCTCAAAAACCAAATATTCTTAATAAAACATCTCACAGTAAAACACAGACATCTTGCCAGACATGGCCGCACAAATCGTATGAAAGGTCTTGCTCGGATCGAGCCACTTCTACCACGAAACTCTCAGCGATAGCCGACTAACGACAGTATCGCTGCTATAACATAGAAATCGCGCGTTCCTCGGTATTGATTTTATGAGCCTTCGTTTTCCTGGTAAGAGTCGGGGCTAACCAATAACAAAGCGCCCGCTCGGCATTGGATAGAACGAGTTTCGAAATTTAAACACGTTCCATGACCTTATTATGCCCTAGTCATTATGACGCGCAAGATAAACGACTGTTACCCTCCCTCTTGCTTATAACAAGATTATTTAGGAGAGAAAGAGATGTAAATAGTCAATTTTTTTCGTCTTTAAATAGAACCGATGACCGCAAAATGTCTAAGAAAGAATTGTCTCAATTCGTAGTCAACTTTAAGAAGAGTTGGTAAGGCTTAGTTTTGGGTAGTATGTCGATGACTTCAGGTGATGACGTAACAACAATGGCGTTTCGTGATGTGAAATTATTCATGATGATTTATGTAGATGGGCCTCGATGGGATATCTCGAAGAATGTTACGACATTTTTTTTATTTTTATGCCTATCTGGTTGAATATCGGCATATTTACAACCAATTTTTTTTTCAATTTATATTTAAAAATTAAACGTCTCATATAAACATCTGTTAAATACAACTGCATCTGAACCTACATATATGACGACCGATGTGGCATGGTGGGCGAAGGTCCGCCTGCGACGCAGGAGGTTGCGGGTTCGATTCCCGCCTCGGAACAATTGTGTGTACGATCTGCAGATATTTGTTCCGGGTGTTCTGGTCGTTTTCTATGTATAATAAAAAATATCTATCTATGTAAATATTGTATTATGTATATCAGTTATCTAGTACCCATAACACAAGCTCTGCTTACCATGGGGCTAGGTAATGCTGTGTGAATTGTCCAGCATTATTTATTTATATATTCACGACCTACATAGTTTGAAATGAAATAGGTAGTATTGACCTATCCTACCTACTTCACTGATATAAAAAACTTTACCAGTAAAAAGTTGAGTGCAAGTCTCTCAAATTTATTAAATTTTATTTCAATATCAATTCATTAAAATTTCAATTTAACCAGCTTTAAAATAGATACCTGTGCAAACGAGATAAAATAAATTGAATTACCTACTTTAATGGAAGGTAGTAATTTATAGTTATAGGTAGGTAACTACGTACCTATAGCTGACCTGACACTCACGAAAGGGCTGGTCCACCAGTTCAAAGTCGCTCAGCGAGCTATGTAAAGAGCTATGCTCGGAGTTTCTTTGAAGGATAGGATTCGTAACGAATACATCCGACAGAGAACCAAGGTTATCGACATAGCTCAAAGAATTAGCAAGCTGAAGTGGCAGTGGGCCGGCCATATCTCGCGAAGAACCGACGGCCGCTGGGGCAAACATGTTCTTGAGTGGAGACCACGACCCGGTAAACGTAGTGTCGGACGCCCTCCGACCAGGTGGGATGACGACCTGCGAAAGACTGCAGGTAGATGATGGATGCGGCAAGCTGAAGACAGGGCGCTATGGCGCTCATTGGGGGAGACCTATGTCCAGCAGTGGACTGCTATAGGCTGATGATGAGTGTACCTATACTCAGCTCTCTAAGGATCTAGGCTAAGAATATTTTTAAAATCCTAGGCGACTTTATAAAAATACATACCTACCCACCTACCTATTGCATTCTAGCTGGTCGTACCTATTCGTGAGTGTAACACTCATACTATTTTCACTTGAACAGAACTGGGTAGGTAGATACGATGTGCCATATAAAGGTAGGTTCTATATTAACATAATACCTAATATGTATTCACATTCTAGCATGTCCTAGCTCTAGGTCCTATTATCCAACTGTTAGATAAACCTAGATTCTAACATGATATACCTACCTAGGTTATAAACAAAAGTTCTAGATAGTAACACATACCTACCTATATTGATATAAATACATACACGGCAATCCGTATATAAAATACAACTATTTAAAAAAAATAAAAAATGATATAAGGTACTCATAAATAAATAAATAATGCTGGCCAATTCACACAGCATTTCACAAAAATATCTAGCCCCATGGTAAGCAGAGCTTGTGTTATGCGTAGGTACGGTACCTTACCTACTAGAAATGAAATGAAAGTTTTTTTTTTAACAAATAAGCACTTAGACAGGTCATATAGATAGATAACTGATATACATAATACAATACATTTGATAGATAGATATTTTTTATTATACCTACATAGAAAACGAACAGAACACCCGGAACAAACATCTGCAGATCGTACACACAATTTATCTGAGGCGGGAATCGAACCCGCAACCTCCTGCGTTGCAGGCGGACCTTCGCCCGCCGCGCCACATCGCGTCGTTGAATTTTGCTGGGGCAGTTAGGTTTGGTTTTTTTTCGAATGGACTAAATTAGCTGATGGCCTCAGATGGCCATGACAGCGTTGTAAGGCTTGGCTTTAAAGAGTTCCTCTAATCTACAAAAAGCTAAGTACCTCGACAGCTACCCAACCAAGGAGCGAGAAATAACCAAGCGAAATTCTTGCAACCGCCTTGCAACGTCGATGTTGGATACCGTTCTCTCAACGGTAACTCCTATAGCCAGCTAAGGTCACCTAAAAAAAACTATCCAAGTTTCCGTTTACAAAATATTCAAAAAACAGCTTAAAAATGTCAGATTCTGAATCGGATATCGAAATCAGATCGAATCTCCCCAGGCTGAAAATGCAAAACCCTCCAAAAAGCCGTGCCGTAACAACCAAAATGATGATCATTGATGCTCTCATCGAACTGAAAACAAGAAAAGGAGTCTCCCTTTACGCCATAAAGAAGCATCTGACGGATAAATATGAAGTAAACACGGATAAAGTGAATTACCTCATCAAGAAAACAATCAAAGCTGGCGTTGAAGACGGGACGTTTTTACAGATGAAAGGCATCGGCGCTGCGGGGTCCTTCAAGCTCGCAAACAAGGAAAAACCGAAGCTCAAGAAAAAACCCACATTACCAAAGGAAAAGATAGAGAAGACTAAGGAAAAAACGACTATAAGTCTCAAGAAAACGAAAAAACTCGAGAAGAAGGCTGCCACGAAGACAGACGATAAAAAAACAAAAGAAGCAAGAAAACCTAAGAAGATGGACATAAAGAAAACTGAGAACACTGACGAGAAAAAAGAGAAGGTGAAAAAAGTTAAAAAAGTAAAACAGCCTCCAGAGAAAGAAGAAAAGCAAGAAGGCGAAGAAAAGAAAAAGAAGAAAGTTAAAATGGCAAAAGGGACGACAACCCCCTCTAAAAAGCGTTCCGCAATGATAAAAAGAAAAAGCATCGGTTCCATAATCAAACCGCCAAAAATGAAGCCGTCAAAAGCGTGATTATAGAAGATTTTTTATTTTGAAGTGAAAGTTATTAAGATTTTGATAATTGTTGATTAATGTTGATTTTAAATTTTAATTTATAATAAAAATATACCATGATTTATTTCTTTTATTTATTCCTAACTTATTTCACCTCGGTAAGTTCACCTTTGTAGGTTAGGAAAGTTTTTTAATAGGTAGGTAATAACTATCTATTAAAAGTCACCTTGAAGATGATAGCTGAAAATCAGTGTTAGATCATAGAGCAATATTATCACTGAGCTGTTACCCATTTAAAACTGCTACACACACGCATTTTTAGTTACTTACTTTTAATAATTAGGTACCTACGTTTTGTTTAAATTTTGTACTTGTTATGATTAAGCCGTTTGTATGTATGTGTTTTATGTATCAAATAAATGATTGACCTACTTACTTACTTACTAAAATTATCTATACTTACCACATACCTCCTTTCAAATTTCATTACGATCCGTCCAGCCGTAGCCGCCCGTCTAGGCTAGGTAACAGACAGACATACCTACTACCTTTCGCTTTTATAATTTAGTATATGGATTATTTGGGACGTGGACACTCACGATAGGGCTGGTCCACCAGTTCAATCAAAATCAAAATACATCCGACAGAGAACCAAAGTTATCGACATAGCTCTAAGAATTACCAGAAGTAGCAGTGGGCCGGCCATATCTCGCGAAGAACCGACGGCTGCTGGGGCAAATGTGTTCTTGAGTGGAGACCACGACTCGGTAAACGTAGTGTAGGACGCCCTCCGACCAGGTGGGATTACGACCTGCGAAAGACTGCAGGTAGCTGAATTGCGGCAAGCTAGCATAGTTTTATTTGATCTAAATGCTTATTGTAGGTAAGCCTGAAGAAATAAAGTTTTTCAAATCTGAAATCTATAAGGTGAAAAATACGTACCTAATTGTCGAAAAAAAACACTACGGTACCTAATCAATCACTCAACATAAAAACACTAACTTCAACAACGCATAGGTAATGTTCGAAATATACAATATCACTAAATATTTCCCTACAACATCTCTTTGATTTTGTAATCCCTTTGTTTTAAAAGTACCTATGGCTATTAATATTCTAGGTTCGAGAAATAGGATACATTTTATTAACTTCCATCTCAATAACATAACACTATTAAATCGCCATCCACTCAGAACTTCACTATTGCTTATTACGATATTGAATTTCCGCTAAAATTGCCGCTCGTCCTACCCCCCGGTAGTCGAGAGAATCCAATTACCTTTGACCAGTGATGCACGCGGACATTGCACGGTCAAAGTTATTTAACACGACTCGAAAAATGAGTTTAAAGTTTTGATGAAGCTTTCAGGAATTGTTCATCTTTATTAATGACGACCGATGTGACGCGGTGGGTGAAGGTCCGCCTGCGACGCAGGAGGTTGCGGGTTCGATTCCCGCCTCGGAACAATTGTGTGTACGATCTGCAGATACTTGTTCCGGGTGTTCTGGTCGTTTTCTATGTATAATAAAAAATATCGATCTATGTAATGTATTGTATTATGTATATCAGTTATCTAGTACCCATAACACAAGCTCTGCTTACCTTGGGGCTAGATAATGCTGTGTGAATTGTCCAGCATTATTTATTTATTTATAAAAAACCGCCCCGCGTTAATCCCCTCCCTACCTCCCCCCCCAGCCACTACTACTTCCCCTTTTCTTCTTTCCTTCTCATCCTTTGCCTATTATAAGAAATTTCTTTATTGTATTTAATATTCGTTTAGATTAGGAAATGGATTGGCAATAAATGATTTTATTATTATTTATTTAATCTCGAATTTCACTTTATTAGGTAATTTTTTTATACCTTGGGTTACATTATTGAAGTTTTTTTAAGGATCCCTAACTTATTTTAAAATATAATAGGTATAGCCTATGTTCACCGGGGATAATGTAGCTTCCCAACAGTGAAAGAATTTTTCAAATCGGTCCAGTAGTTTCGGAGCCTATTCAATACACAAAATAAAACATTTCCTTTTTATAATATTAGTAAAGACTACAAATAAAATACAGCATAGACAACAGACAGTAATAAAAGTACAAAGGGTTGCCTTATCGCTATATGTAAGAAATGTAAAAACATAGTTAAATAAATAAATAATACTGGACAATTCACACAGCATTATCTAGCCCCATGGTAAGCAGAGCTTGTGTTATGGGTACTAAGATAACTGATATACATAATACATTACATTAGATAGATATTTTTTATTATACATAGAAAACGACCAGAACACCCGGAACAAATATCTGCAGATCGTACACACAATTGTTCCGAGGTGGGAATCGAACCCGCAACCTCCTGCGTCGCAGACGGACCTTCGCCCACCGCGCCACATCGGTCGTCAAAGTTACAACGTAGGTATGTTTTTTTTTAAATTTATTTTTTAATAAGTTTATTGAAAAGCCTGAACAAATTTCAATTTATGGATCATCGTTAGAACCCCTTTTGCATCTTTTTGAATGATACCTAACTGGCTATATTTTTTATCGCGCGCGACCGCACTGAGTGGAAAGATTTGGGGGAGGCCTTTGCACAGCTGTGGGACGAATCCAGGCTAAATAAAAAAAAAAGAAAGACCTGAGAATTATTATTTCTGTAAAGCCAACCTGTCTACCAACTAAAGAACAAATAGGTAGGTATACCTAGGTAACTAACTTTTTCTTTAGTTGGCAGATGGCAGTCAAGCTAAATTTTTTTATAAGTAGAGCGAAGTGTAGCAGAAATTCAAGCAATTTAATATTTTTTTAGTTAAGATATTTTAATTTTTTTGTGTAAGTAGGTTACCTATTTAACTCAGGAAAAAATGGCAGTCGAGAAAAGGTCCCTGCCCCTTGATGCAAGCAAAAGAAAATATAAAAGACACCGTACAAAGATAATACCTAGTTATCAAAATAAAAAGTAATATGTTACCCACTTATGTACGTAAATTCATTATATCTATTATTAAAGATGAAAATGAACATTCCTCATTTCAGACTTTTAAATGGAAAACAAAATTTAAGGAAAAAAAATACACAAAAATACAAATTCAAAAACAATAATTCGTAAACACTACAATGTAAAATTATAAACGGATTAACTTCAAACTTTAGCTGTGTTGGAAAAACACCAAACTTTCATCTTATCGAGGGACTTGTATATTATATACCTAATGTTTATCTACTTATATAATGTTTTTAAAGTAAAACTTACAGATAACATGAACCTTTGTCCATTGCTGCATGAATAGGGAGGCTGTATGAGTATATTAGAGAATTCCCTTGTACATATACCTAAGTCGAATCGTTGTTGCTCACAATTGGTGAAAACCACATGGGTCTGTATATAAACTATGTATTTACAACGGTGGAAGTCTAGAGAGACACATGAAAACGTAATGTTACAATGGAGCCTTCGTCTTTGCGTAGAAAAAGCTTTTCTTTTGTAGACTTTTCCGTATTTAGTTTGATTAGTAGGTACCTATGAAGTAAATGGTAGATGAAGAAACCGAGGTAGCCATAGAAGACACATAAATGATATTATTATTATTTATTTTAAGCCATTATTGTCCCACAGCTGGACAAAGGCCTCTTTTTTCTCCTTCCACTCCTCGCGATCCAACGCTGCAACAGACCATGATGGAAGATGTGCCTCGAGCTCGTCGCGCCATCTCATCCTGGGCCTTCCACGTCGCCTCTTAGCGTTTATATCGACAAGGATAGAAGATTACAGTTAATTCGGTACACAGAATTATTACCGAATATTCTAGGGAATACCTACATTAGTTATTTTTTAATGGATGAGGAAGAAACTAAGTCGAAATAACAGGAAAAATTAAAAACTCAATCTTGTAAATAGTAATATGTGGTAAAATACCTAACATTTACCTCACATACCTACCATATTATAATAAAACTTTTAACATGGTTATTAACACTTAAGTCATATCATGATCACGGAATAACTTGGCGCATGAAACTGTGCCGAAATATTAGATAATTCAAAAATCAAATCATGGTAAATATCCCGTTTTAAATGACTTTAGTACCTACTATATTATAGGTAATTAGGTACTTTAAGCATGTTGGAATGCATTATAGTACCTGATGGCCTATTTTAATTCTCCAAAGTACGCAATCGAGTGTTCTGGTTAGTTTTTTTGCAAATTGGTAGATCTAGACCTACTCTAAGTCTGTTTATAGAGTAACTACACTAATTGGTCGAAACGGAAAATGAAATTTCGTGTTGAAGCATTAACATAGGCTCCCTGTAGGTACTAACCTACCTATTGCATACTAAGTACAGTCAGCGTCAATTTGATATGAGCGTCTAGAGATGTCAAAATGATCTGAAAAACATAAAAGCATTGTGATATACACAGTTCGAATCATCATTTGTTGTAAGCACTCAAGGTGTTCAAAATATCTTACTACTCATTGTTTCATATGAGCAGTCAGTGTTTTCAATATAATGTAAGCAAACAAAGCTCTCATAAGTAGGTATGCAAACTCATAATTGCTAAGGTGATTTGGAACACCCGCTGCTCACATAAATATCTATAAAACAATGCGAGTACTTTGTTTACAACACTATAATGATTCGACCTGCGTAAATCAATTTGCTTTCATGTTTTTCTGATCATTTTGACTACTCTAGACGCTCATATCAATTTTACCCTGACTGTACCTACTAAATAATGCTACCTTTGTTGGTGTTGCTGCTTTAGGACCCTGACAAAACAAGCGATGCAAAGGCATTCGTGTCATTGCAGCATAGGAGGATAGGGAGGTTTCGCCTAGCTGCACTAATTAATTTAAGGGCGAAAGCGGGGAATTCGACCCTGCATCTGGCGGGGTCGGTTTTTGATCGGATGAGTAAGTAACCTAAGGGCGATTGTGCACTACAAGGACACATTTACTGTCCGGCAGTCCGATTTTTTACGGTCCGATATGGCACGCCATATAATGTATATACTAGTTTGTACTATACGTAATTTTACCGTCCGATATTTTACTTTTCCCCATACATTATATGGCGTGCCATATCGGACCGTAAATGTTCGGACAGTAAAATTCCTTATACAATCGCCCTAATAGTGTGCGGAAGCGAAATGTTTCCCGTCACCTCCGGATTAGCGTCGGTGATTGGGTCAACTGGGTTACCGAGAACGTGTCTCGGTCTACGGAGAGACTGTTACCTATATGGAATATTACGGAAACCGAAATTGTTTATAGGTTACACTTACTTATACCAGAAACCAAATCTACAAGATTCTACGGCGCAGCGCTCTAAGCGCATATTTTTCATGAAGTTATATTTTCGTAAATCGACAGGCTTCCTAAAAAACGAGAAAATATTATAAAGCGTGTTACATAAGGGAAGAAACCTTTCGTCTGCTTTTTTTCGTTGTTCAGTTTTTTCTGTGTATCCATTGTGTATCTACGTACATACCTACATACATATTTATACGAGTTAAGTTGTTCCCGGGCAAACTCATTGTTCCCGGGTCAACGGGGTCACCTCGAACGAACACAGCCAAGAACGTGTCTCGGGGTCCACGGAGGAGAGAAATCGTGGGAGGATCGTCTATGCGATAATCGGGTATGGAGGATAGGTAATAGAAAGATACGAGCTATATAAATACCCATAATGAGTTTTGTAGTACAAATAAGATACCGTCAAAAAGAGTGTTCATTAACCTGAAGATAAGTATTGTTACTTCCACGACTCGGTAAACGTAATGTAGGACGCCCTCCGACCAGGTGGGATGACGACCTGCGAATGACTGCAGGTAGATGCTGGATGCGTCAAGCTGAAGACAGGGCGCTATGGCGCTCATTGGGGGAGGCCTATGTCCAGCAGTGGACTATCATAGGCTGATGATGATGATGATTGTGACTTCAAACTTGTTCTGAGTGCTAAATACATATAACTAACGGCAAGCATTTGAAACCGGCAATAAATAGGTAGGTACTTTAAGATATGTGTTACCAGTCATATAGCCTTTGAAATGTACCTACATATATCATATATATGTAGGTACATTTCAAAGGTCCGCGATCTAATTTTCGTCGGAAACATGTTCGAAAAAGACGTAGTTTTAGTCTTTTCCGCTACAATTCAAAGGATTGAAGTGATCTGAGGCCGTTTCATAATGAGGCTGAGAAGCAGTCTTTAGGTATGTAGTGGGCGACGAAGATATGCAATGCTGGTCCAAAATGATTTGACTAGGTAGGTACTTTTTCGCTACACTATTGTTGGGACGAGCGACAAAATTTCATTAGCGACCTTTGATTTAGTTTGCATATTGTTTGTATTGATATCGTTGCTTGTGAATTATTATGTTGACTACTTTTTCTGTAAGAATATAGATGTATCTATAATGTTTACTTAAATTGTTTAATAATGTCGCCTTTAGTTTTAATTACTTTGTAGGTACCTTAGATAATAAGCGTTTAGTGTTAGCCTATCAGTCTAAATGAATAAATGTGCAAGTAGGTACTTATAAATTAAAATAAATAATATATCGGGAATTATGTGAATTTAAGAAAGGCAGGGGGTGTACCAAAGATAAGCTAGAATAAATATGAACATAACACGAATATTTAAAGATAAATAAATTATAGGTAATTAGGTACTTTAAGCATGTTAGAATGCATTATAGTACCTGATGGCCTATTTTAATTCTCCAAAATACGCAATCGAGTGTTCTGGTTAGTTTTTTTGCAAATTGGTAGATCTAGACCTACTCTAAGGCTGTGTATAGAGTACACTAAATTGGTCGAAACGGAACACGAATTTTCGTGTTGGAGCATTAACATAGGCTCTCTGTAGGTACTAACCTACCTATTGCATACTAAGTACAGTCAGCGTCAATTTGATATGAGCGTCTAGAGAAATCAAAATGATCTGAAAAACATAAAAGCATTGTGATATACACAGTTCGAATCATCATTTGTTGTAAGCACTCAAGGTGTTCAAAATATCTTACTACTCATTGTTTCATATTTATATGAGCTGACTGCTCATATAAATATATATGTTCAATATAATGTAAGCAAACAAAGCTCATAATGTATGTACATACGAGTACATAATGTATGTACATACGAGTACATAGTGAACGGCAATATGTCGTCAATAATAAAGTAGGTACCTGCCTACTTTATTATTGATGAGTGATGATGATGACAGATGTGGCGCGGCGGATGAAGATCCGCCTGCGACGGAGGTCGGGGGTTCGATTCCTGCCTTTGGACAAATGTTTGTACGATCTGCGCCACTTTTCTGGACTTGAAGTGGCTTACCACTTTCCAGGAAAGCGGTAACACTTTTCACTTTTCTAACCATTCAAACGCTGAGACTGCGAATGTAAGCAGTTCTCATGGTCTGTTGTAGTGAAATGAAATGTTTTTTTCTTCAAATTTAAAAGTCATAATTTATACTATTCATTATTATATTGATGTTCACTTCAATTTTTTGTCCACCAGTGGAAGAAGTGAGAAGAAACCACTAGTAGGTATGTTCATAACTTATGTGTCTAGTACATTTGATTTGCTTATCTGTAAGTTGTTAGATTATGAGTTGGAGCAAAACTCGTTCCAAGCTTTTTTATTTTCTGGATAATCTGATATTTTGTTATAAGCTTTTTTACAAAGAATGTTTCACAATTTTTTTTAAAATTTATTTATTGATAATTTTTGCAACTCACTTGGAGTTTTGTTGTAGAAGCGTATACCTACATTGCCCTTTAAAATATACACTTATCTTATGTAGTCTAGTTGTGGGAACAGCGAGTTTTTATTTCTAGTATTTACATTATGTATATCGCTTTTTTAAGTGAACCGATTGATGTTTTTTTGAGTGTACAACAAGTTTTCATAAATATATTGACATGGTAGGTACTGTCATTATGTTTATTTCTTTGAATTTATTACGTAGGGATTCTCTGGGACCCATGTTATAGATCGCAGCCGAAGTGAAGGAACTCTTTAAACTCTTAATATCTATGTTGAATCTGTTAGGTATTAACTTTATCAGTGTTTACTTCGTATAACTACTATAAGAAACTTTTGAATGTATGCATGGTTAGGAACACTAAAGTCATTTAAAACGGGATATTTACCATGATTTGATTTTCGAGTTTTCCAATATTTCGGCACAGTTTCATGCGCCATGATCACGGAATAACTGAAGGCACTGCAAGTAAGTTTTATATTTTTTACTATTGGCAGACATACCGATCTACCCACATTTTTTGTCTTTTACTTCGTACGTTTAGAAACAGGTTAGAACTAATTTAAGATTTAAACAATTGCGATAACTGCGGACTGTCGCAAACAATCTACAGGCAGCTCAACTGATCCATAATCATACCTGTTGGAAGCGTCCCCAAGACGCTGGCTGCATTGCCCCGCTGCATGACAATGCTGATACAAAAGTTAAATCAAATACTCTCAAATAATTTGGTGAAAACATCGACCAAGGTAATTAACACTTTGAGTGCTGAAATCACACGGTCTGTGTTTTCTACAAGTGACTAATATGCGTAAATCCATACTAGCGCAGCGGCTGAGAAAATACAGATCTTTGTGACTCAGCACAGCCGTAATATTTTTCGAACGAAACGCATGTGCGGCGCAACACAACCGCTGTGTAGAGCGGCAGCATGAATTTTTTAGGTTAAAAAAAGATCGCAGTCGTCGAAAAAAAATCGCAATCAAAGTGTTAAGAGGTGGTGAATGCCTTGATTGGTCTAATGTTAAAAAATAACTTATATGTCATTATATAATATATCATCCTTATCAATGAATAATGTTCTGTCCAAAAACAGCGTAGACATATTTTACGAAAACCTATCGAAAGCCATGAAAAAGGCACAAAATGTTATTGAAACAAAATTATAAATTAATTAGTATTGTGTGTATGTACAAAAATATGTAATTTTTAGTATAAGTTGTTATAACATCGCCTTAGGGCTTCATAAAAAACCTGTAGTGATGTTATTATCTCAATAAATAAATAAATTAAGTTGTTTAAGGTATAGAAAAATATAAACAAAATCATCGCATATTATTATTCACATATATATATTTATCGTAAGTTATATTTCATTATTTATTTGTAAATAATAATTCACATACATATATAATATAGGGAATGTAATTTTGACTAAATATATGGTTTATATTGCGCTCATTATGCGCTTATGTCCAGCAGTGGACTAGTATATCAGTTCAAAGATATTTATTTTTTCTCATTTACAACATACATGTTACTTAAATGAGAAACTTAAGCTAAGTATTAATATTATGTTTTTTTTCCGTCTTTTTAAGTTTAGTCCAGTAGCGTTACATCCTCAAGTATATATCTATGCAATTTGGTTTTAAATACGCCTATATGCTAATGATGATTATATACATGCTAACTAAAACCGTTACATACCTTCAGTACCAAATATTATAAAGACTTGATTTAGGGATGAAACGATTCCGAACGATTCCGATATAATCGGCGATGCCGATATATCGGCCTGCCGATTATATCGGCCGATATATCGGCATCGCCGATTATATATAACCGATATTAAAAGTTATTTTATATGTATGTTGTGTATATATGTTATATTAAAAAACAAAAATCTACCAAAAGTTAACTTTAATTATTACATTATTATATTTAATTATTAATTATTGACTTTATCTTTGTATCGGTTTAGGTTTATTGATAATTACTTACTTAATTAGCGCTTTGATTGCTTGATAATGTTCTTGATTATTTCATAATATACCAATTTCTTTTTTAATTTTTATTTGACATTTTTGTTTTCAATCTTCTCAAGGTTCAGTTTCAAATAAATATGTAACTTTTATTCATAATAAAGAAAACCATTAATTATTATTAGTTGTTTTATCTTCATTTCTACTAAGTGACTGATATCGGTATCGGTATCGGTATCGCCGATTATTTACTACAATAATCGGTATCGGTATCGTATCGGCAAAATGATGTATCGTTACATCCCTACTTGATATTATTTTTTTGTCAAAAGCTAAAAAATAACGTTAAAGGATTACTACTATAGACGATTCTATCGCCGCCGGCGATAATTTTGAACCGTTGTTCTTGCTGTCTGACACTGTGGCCGTAGCGATCGCGTAAAAACGACCCTTCCAGTTCATGTGGATATCGTAAGAGCTAATGCAACTTGGTAGACTTACCATAAATACAAAATAAAGGAAACTTTACATAGGAAGGACAGCAGCTTCAGCTCTATTTTTAACACCTCCACTGCCCCTATCCAATGATAAAGCCCCCTGCCGGCCAACTCTTGAGACTCGATCCCAATCGTAATTTGAAATTGTGATCGAAATCGTGCCATTTGGTACTCTTGACCGCGCAACTAGCGCACGATTGGAATCGAAATTGGTGGAATTTTATGGAACTAAATGAAATCGACTCTTCTCGAAACTATCAACTTTTTTGGCACTCTTGACGCGATTTTGACGTTTCGTATTGAGAACGGAATCGAGTTTGCGATAGAAATTTCACAGTTGCCAAAAGTTAACTTTTTAGCTAAAACTTTTTTAGATAAAAAACTGAATGTATTAAATTACTTTCAACTTTGCTGCACTCTTCAAGTCTCGGAGCAAACTAGTTGAAGATTAATTAGGCTGAAAAGCTTGTGTAAACATCGAGAAGCACTTGGAAAAGTGGGACACTTGTTTGTAATTCCCCGCCGTTTTTTTTTTCTAAGCCGGTACGCATCGTGATATTTCATTCTACCAATGTTATTTACAATGTGGAGTCGATCTCATACTCGATTCTAATTTCAATCTCGATTTTGTTCCAGAGTGCCAATTTTACGTTTGGTGAGATTGGAACTGATTCGGATTAGAATTTGATTGAGATTGGGATTGGATTCAAGGGTAAGCCTGCTGGTCGAGGCAGTCTAAAAGGGAGCGTATGAGAGCAAATATTTTTATGTCTATGTCCAAATTTCCAAACACAAGGATTAAGGAAGGCTACATATTTGGTGCTGCAAATTAGTAAGTAACTTGCCATCTCAAATAAATAAATAATACTGGGCAATCTACACAGCATCATCTAGCCCCAAGCTAAGCAGAGCTTGAGTTATGGGTGATGATGACTGATATACATAATACAAAAAAAACAAATGTAACCATTGTTTGGAAAGAGACACAATGTTTGTAAATATAAACAAATACATTTATTTTAATTCTAGGAAAGCCATATAATTATATTAATGAAGCAGGTTCGATTTCCGCATCAAGATCATTTCACAGGACCTATAATCGACGTGTGTATAATTTTACTTGCGGGAATCGAACCAGCAACCATCTACCCCTTAGTCTTCTCTTTAAACTTAGCATCCAACACCGCCATCTGTGCTTTCGAAAGCTTAACTCCCTTCATATCGATCACCTTATGAAACTCAGCGATCGAACATTCCGGTAGCAACTGAACGAATTGAGCAACAAATTGCTCTGCATCGCCATCTAGCGGCGCCATTACCAACTTCAATACCATTTCAGCTTTCGTCATCAATTTAATCACTACTTTAGTATACGTCGCTGGCGCGGGACGTTTCACTTGAGAACCGATAGATGGCAGTTCTAATAATGCAGTTTTCAACATATGAGTATCTAGCAAGAGCTGTTCAGAACCAACAGTCGAAATCGGTTTACATTTATATATATTTTGAATAAACTTGGGTATAAAAGAGTTCGCGAAACGAATACAAAACTGCGTGAAGTATTTCCGTGAGCTAGATAGGTAGTCGCGGAGATTTGGGACTGTGTTTTTTAGATGCATTATTATTTGTGTCACGTAGGAACTCTGGTCGCCGACATTGTCGAAGTTTAGCCAGGATATTTTGGACATGGCTTGTAAGGCAGGCTCGCAGGATAGCTCCAGGTCCTGGACCAGCATTTGGATGCAGTTGGAAATCATTTTGTGGAAGAGATCCTGTTCTGGTGTCAGGTCGATTTTTTCCGCGAGAGTTGGCAGCACCTGTGGAGTAAATCAGAGTTAGGACTTGAAAGGGACAAATTACTTGATTTTAAATGCGATTTGAACTATTATTATTATTAACTCATTTATTCTCAGATTCATAATCCATAATACAATAATGCACATACAAATTAAAAATGTCAAAAACAAAATCACACAATAAAATAAAATAAAACTAGAATAATATAACGCAGGGAAATTAAAAAATAAGTAATATAATACAAATTGAAAAATACAGATGAGGTCCAAATTTTTAAGGTTTTGGCAAGAATTCGTCACGGCAAAAAAGCTTTCTAATTGGAACAACGCAAAAACCATTAAAATTTGTTTCAAACAGTCACATGTAAATTAACCGAAACGTGCCTTATGAAAAATAAATTTACAACTACTTTTTTTATGCAACTACATGTTTTTTTTACCTTTTCCTTGAGTTTCTGCTCCAAATGCACTGTAGTTTCGAGGCAGTACTCGGACGTCGTGATCACGCTGGTGATTTTAGATATCTCCTGCTTCGTATACCTGCTGAAAAGATAAATAAATAAATAATGCTGGACAACACACACAGCATTATCTAGCCCCATGGTAAGCAGAGCTTGTGTTATGGGTTCTAGATAACTGATATACATAATAAAATACATTACATAGATAGATATTTTTTATTATACATAGAAAACGATCAGAACACCCGGAACAAAATATCAGCTACACAATTGTTCCGAGGCGGGAATCGAACCCGCAACCTTCTGCGTCGCAGGCAGACCTTCGCCCACCGCGCCACATCGGTCGACAAATATAAACATAATTATATTAACAACATTATTAACAGTTTACACAGGTAGTTATGTTCTTGAGTGGAGACCGCGAAACATAAAAAACACACAGAACACACGGAACAAATATATGTCATAAGGCAGAAATCAAACCTCAGCATCGGAAACCTTCGCCCGCTGCGCCACCGAGGTCGCCAAAAATAGGAGGAAACCTTCGCCCGCTGCGCCACCGAGGTCGCTAAACATAGGATAAAGATTGGGACTGAAAGAGACCGCCTCTTTCATTCTGTCCCGCTTAAATAGTACCAGCAAATGCTGAGTGGATACCGATTTTGTCAGAGTCTCTGTTAATCTAAGTTCAATTTATAAAGGTCTCTGTTCTGACAAAATATTTTTTTTAACTTTTACTTTACTTTACATTTACTACACGAGACAGCGTGAGGCCGCTGGTAGGGCACGGTAGGGCACGCAGCAGTACACAATGAGCCGGCCCACTAGGGGACACTCACCTAGTCTCCGTGTGTCCTTCATTGAGCAGCGTATGGAGGTTGGAGACGAGGCTCGGCATGTTGCTGGCGGTGAGAGACAGCGTGAGGCCGCTGGTCGGGCACGGTAGGGCACGCAGCAGTACACAATGAGCCGGCCCACTAGGGGACACTCACCTAGTCTCCGTGTGTCCTTCATTGAGCAGCGTATGGAGGTTGGAGACGAGGCTCGGCATGTTGCTGGCGGTGAGAGACAGCGTGAGGCCGCTGGTAGGGCACGGTAGGGCACGCAGCAGTACACAATGAGCCGGCCCACTAGGGGACACTCACCTAGTCTCCGTGTGTCCTTCATTGAGCAGCGTATGGAGGTTGGAGACGAGGCTCGGCATGTTGCTGGCGGTTAGAGACAGCGTGAGGCCGCTGGTCGGGCACGGTAGGGCACGCAGCAGTACACAATGAGCCGGCCCACTAGTGGACACTCACCTAGTCTCCGTGTGTCCCTCATTGAGCAGCGTATGGAGGTTGGAGACGAGGCTCGGCATGTTGCTGGCGGTGAGAGACAGCGTGAGGCCGCTGGTCGGGCACGGTAGGGCACGCAGCAGTACACAATGAGCCGGCCCACTAGGGGACACTCACCTAGTCTCCGTGTGTCCCTCATTGAGCAGCGTATGGAGGTTGGAGACGAGGCTCGGCATGTTGCTGGCGGTGAGAGACAGCGTGAGGCCGCTGGTCGGGCACGGTAGGGCACGCAGCAGTACACAATGAGCCGGCCCACTAGGGGACACTCACCTAGTCTCCGTGTGTCCCTCATTGAGCAGCGTATGGAGGTTGGAGACGAGGCTCGGCATGTTGCTGGCGGTGAGAGACAGCGTGAGGCCGCTGGTCGGGCACGGTAGGGCACGCAGCAGTACACAATGAGCCGGCCCACTAGGGGACACTCACCTAGTCTCCGTGTGTCCCTCATTGAGCAGCGTATGGAGGTTGGAGACGAGGCTCGGCATGTTGCTGGCGGTGAGAGACAGCGTGAGGCCGCTGGTAGAGCACGGTAGGGCACGCAGCAGTACACAATGAACCGGCCCACTAGTGGACACTCACCTAGTCTCCGTGTGTCCTTCATTGAGCAGCGTATGGAGGTTGGAGACGAGGCTCGGCATGTTGCTGGCGGTGAGAGACAGCGTGAGGCCGCTGGTAGAGCACGGTAGGACACGCAGCAGTACACAATGAACCGGCCCACTAGTGGACACTCACCTAGTCTCCGTGTGTCCTTCATTGAGCAGCGTATGGAGGTTGGAGACGAGGCTCGGCATGTTGCTGGCGGTGAGAGACAGCGTGAGGCCGCTGGTCGGGCACGGTAGGGCACGCTGCAGTACTGAGCTTGCGTACTCGCGGAGGTACTTTTGGAAGACGCCTGCTAGTTCTGTGGAAGAAGAAATAGTAGATTAAAGCTGATGGATAAGGAAACTAGTTGTTAAGGTGTGCGTGAGCTGCAAGCAGCTCGCGGCGATTATGTGTAGTTTTTTTTTTAATTTGGTTCCCCTTATCGTAACCCGAACCCTTGATTTGTTTCAAATCAATAGCCATGAGAAAACTTTGCAATGAAAAAATGTCAGCCATTTTGGTTTTGGTAATAGACATCTTTTTCGTAGTCGACGTACGTATACGAGTTAATCGAAAACGATACCTATATTATATTTATATAGATATGGTTTTCGATACATAATGCATTTTGATTATATTAGTGGCTGTACAGTACAATCACTATTCATCATCATCATCATCATCATCATCATCAGCCTATAGCAGTCCACAGCTGGACATAGGCCTCCCCAAATGAGCGCCATAGCGCCCTGTCTTCAGCTTGCCGCATCCAGCATCTACCTACAGTCTTTCGCAGGTCGTCATCCCACCTGGTCGGAGGGCGTCCTACACTACATTTACCGAGTCGTGGTCTCCACTCAAGAACAAGTTTGCCCCAGCGGCCGTCGGTTCTTGACGAGATATGGCGTGTCCACGTCTCAGCTCCGTAGGTCATAACGGGTAGGACGCACTGGTCAATCACCATTAATGTCGACTAACTCATTTGTTCCTTAAAAATAAAATCTGGTAATACTCGTTTATTCGCCGTAGGAGAACAAGGCACACTTGGATACTTCAACTATACTAATCCTACTAATCTTGTACGAGCACGTACATTGTGCATTGCCCTAATTAACGCAAACCTCATCAATTTTAGCAATACTTTTAATTATATTAATTTCGCGATCACCTGTCAATCGACACACGCGTCTCACTATCATCTCATTAGTACAGGTTATCGTTAAATATATCAGTTAAATTTATCTCCTAGTTTTTCTGATATATCCAGATATTTACTATACATGGTGTACGGACCGTACAAATCTATTAATAATATTAAAAAGACTATTAGATTTTTTGTTTGTTTGTTTGTATTGAATAGGCTCTGAAACTACTAGACAGATTTGAAAAATTATAACACCGTTGGGAAGCTACGCTAACCCCGGTGAACATAGGCTATATTATTCTTTCAAAAATAGGTATCTATACCAAAACTACAATAATGTAACGAAGGTGTAGGGTTCGATTTCAAGGAGCCAGCTAAATCGGTTCAGCCGTTCTTGAGTTATAAATAGTGTAACTAACACGACTTTCTTTTATATATATATATATACAGGGTGTCCGGAAGGTCGATGCAAAGCTGTGAGGGGGGGTAGGTCACCTCGTTACGCATCTATTCAGGCTAGATTACCTTAGTCCAATGTCGACGAATTCCGAGTTATCATAATATCCATGATTTTTGAAAAATTTACCAAAGTCATATGCTTATTCGTTCATAGTGTTCAAACAGACAGTTACTAGTGCCTAACAATTTGTTTGCGTCCTAGCATACTGTGTATTCAATCGATAAACGCCAAAACAATCATCTGTATCCACATAACTGACTAAATCGGAGGTGTTTAATAATGAAACATTATTCAAAAATTAAAATTACTTTTTGAAATAGTTCTTTTTTTTTTTAAATAGAGTAGACTAAAATATTCAAACATTTTTAAAAACATCCAGTATTATTGCCCTTTCGATTGGTGTATCATATAATGACATATTGACATGTATGTTACATGTCATTCTAAATTCAAATTAAATTATTAACGTTATTGATAAAAAAACTGAAACTGAGGGCGTCTGTGTGTTTGTAGATGAAGCTTACCTAACATAGGTTCCCCTCGTGTAAGCCTCGAGCACTGCACTAAGCACTTCTTATACAACAAGAACAGATCCGCACAAGACGATATCACTGCGCCCGCGCCGATCTCTGAGCTGCTGGCCGCGCCGGTCGACTTTGCATCCTGTGGGGTGAGATATATAAATAAATGCTGGACAATTCACACAGCATTATCTAGCCCCATGGTAAGCAGAGCTTGTGTTATGGGTACTAGATAACTGATATACATAATACAATACATTACATAGATAGATATTTTTTTATTATATATAGAAAACGTCCAGAACCGTAACAAATATCTGCAGATCGTACACACAATTGTTCCGAGGCGGGAATCGAAACCGCAACCTCCTGCGTCGCAAGCGGACCTTCGCCCACCGCGCCACATCGGTCGCCCACCGCGTCACATGGTTATTTATTGTTTTTTAATCATAATCTTTATTTCTTTGCATGAATGTATGTATAAAAGTTATTAATTTTGAATACAGAGTTATTGGTAATTCGATGTATTCCCGTTAGGAGGTGATAGAGGTGACTATTTGCGATAATTTTAACCCCCATATGCATTATGCAAAAGTGAACCATTTTTAAGTTATCGTGTTTTTTAGCTTTTTTAAAAATAAGTCAAAAATGCGTCTTCAAAAACTGATAAAAAAAACGATCTTTTATTCAAAATTTGGTTTGTTCCGTAATACCAAAAATTATGACTGAAAACTTTTTGTATTCTTCACAAAGTATTGTTATTCTGTAACTAGACAATATAAGCTATGTTCCTTATTAAATAAAACGTAAGATATTGATGTTTTTAATACGAAACTTGTCCATTTTCACATCAAAATGTGCAAAATGCGATTGGCTTTCATTTAATTTTAGGTAAGTATTTTGAAAAAAAAAATCTATTTAAGAACCTAGATAAATACTATTCAAATAGAAATAATACAATATTATAGTGGAAATTTGCTTGAATTGGAAATCATTTTGGTATTACGTTTGTATGAAGAATTCGTCCCTCCGGAGGCCTCCAGTTCCAAATCTCACCTGTATAAACGTATCCAACAACTGTCGCAGGTTCGAATCCAGGCTGTTGATGTAGAGCGAGAGATGTGGCTCGAAACAGGCACCAACCAATCCGGCCCAGGGTGAGGCGCTTTGTGCTAATGCCGGCTCGCTGTTGGACTGAAATTAAAGGCACTTAAGGGTCCGGCAATTCGTCCCTCCGGAGGCCTCTTAAGTCACAAGAGGCATATCATAGACAAATTTTATTAACTGCTGCAGTAGAAAACCAAAAATTAAGAAATTAAATTAAGTTATTCAAAAGTTTATAACTTTTGAATAAAAACGTGAAAGTTTTTATGTATGGATGGATGTTTGTTACTCGTTCATGCAAAAACGACTTAACGGATCGGGCTGAAATTTTGCATACAGGTAGTTCTGGGTCCAGAATAAAATATAGGCTCCTTATTATCCCATAAATCAGTTCCCGTAGGATAGAAATAATCTTAACACTTTGATTGCGGTTTTTTTTCGACGACTGCGATCTTTTTTTTAACCTAAAAAATTCGTGCTGCCGCTCTACACAGCGGTTGTGCGCACATGCGTTTCGTTCGAAAAATATTACGGCTGTGCTGACTCACACAGATCTGTATTTTCTCAGCCGCTGCGCTAGTGTGGATTTACGCATATTAGTCACATACCGTGTGATTTCAGCAGTCGTTAATCGTAAGCAGAAACGTTTAATATTATTTTAGTTTTCGGGTAAAACCCCTACGTGTTTAAAGAGTGTTAATATAAGATGTAAGGATACTAAGATGATGCGCCCCGCGGCTTCGCCCCCTTGGAAATCTATGTGTCAAATGGTTTAAATGATAAAAAGTGTTTTGAGTATGACAATATAGTCAAAAGAACTCTTAGCTTTGGTAGAGAAGTAGCAAGGTAACAGATAACTATTATTTTTATGTATAACTAGCTGCGCCCCGTGGCTTCGTCCCCGTTGAAATTTGAGAAATATGAAACGGGATAAAAAGTGTCCTATGTCCTTCTCCTGGTTCTAAGCTACCTCCCCACCAATTTTCACCCAAATCGTTTCAGCTGTTCTTTAGTTATAAATAGTGTAACTAACACGATTTATATAAATAGATATCTATATTCTTTAAAAAAAAATACAAAAATAGAAGGATTATACTCACATCTTTCGCATCTTCATCGAAAGCATCTTTTTCTGAAGGCGTTATCTGAATCTCAGTACCTATATCTGTACCTGTAAAGGAAAAAAAACATCGATGGAAAGATAAAACAAGAAAGAACCCAATCACCCCACCTTTTTGTGCCCTGACAGGGTTTTTACACATTGCGTCACAAAGAAACTACCTGTATGCATGAAATCACAATAAATGATAATTAATATGAATATGAAAATTCAAATCCCCGAATATCCACTTATCAAAAATCTTGTTCTATTTTAAAGATAGTAATTTAACCTTTTAACCGTCTGCGGCTGACATGGTCTCTGTTGGACACCGCCAAACCGATATGTGGTTGCCATCTCGCGATATAGCGTGATATAGTTCTGTCTTGCTCAGTACCTTCCTCGATTGGTGCGCGGCAGTGAGCAGTGTAGTGCGATCGGTCGCACGGGTCATACGTCGGGCGCTACAAGCGAAAGGTGTCTCTTAGACGTAAGTACAGCAATAAGACCTGATTCTGTGAGACCTGTGTCTATTAGACGTAACCTCACAAAGACCGTGTGATTATGTGACCCGATTAAAATAAGGGTAAACTTTAAGACTGTTATGTGCCTAAACGTATCATACGATATCGTTTTTTTTTATAGTTATAGATAATTGTTTTTAAAAACATATTTTGCCTAATTTTAGGACAAAATTTAATAAATGTCTCTTTTTTTAATAATTTGTAAGGTATGTTGCCGAATGTCTAAGAAATTGATCTTATTAAAACTGATTCGATAATAACTAATATATTGTTTTGTTCTAATAGATATGTATTGATATTATAAGTTTATAAACCGTTAAAAAATAACACAAATAGGTATTTTAAATAAACTTTTATGTAATGGTAATTCACGCTAGTTTAGTTGACGCCTGATAGACACCACATCAGTAGAATGTTAACATTATTTTCACCTCAGCTGCAGAGGGTTAATTGAGTAGTATTACGTATACAAATAAAAAAATACCCGAACAAATCATAAACAGTGCAAAATTATATTGGCCAGGAGGATTCGAACCTTCAACCGTCCGCATAATAGACAAACGTTAGCGTGTGCCACGTCAGTTCTATGAAACTTAACTAGATGTCGCCACTAGTCGATTAAAACTCGCAAACGATGCGTTTTGGGTTTTCAGTTAGGTATTTTACAAAATCCATCATATCTCTGAGTGAGTGCCAATAATTGTAAGTTTCTTCACAATTGTAAACAAATTGTGAAGAAACTCACAATTTTTGGCACTCACTACATTATCGTGAGTTTATGTACTATATTTTTCTTTCAGGTAGGACGGACGGACGGACAAGGGGTCCGTCGGTCCGTCCTACCCGAAAGAAAAATATATATATATATAAGAAATACCTAATTCATTAATGTAAACTTCTTTATTAACAAAGAAAGTCACACTCAAATAATAGAAACGAATTAGAATTAGAAGAATGTCGAAGTAGAATGTCTAAGTGCTTATTTTGTAAGCCTAAAGAATAAATGATTTTTGACTTTTTGAATTTTGAATTATTATGAATTTATGATAAACAAATTAATTATCTATCGAGAAGTTATTCATAATTAAATAAGAATTAAGAAAATGACATGTAACATATAAACCAGAAATTTTCAAATTATTAATTAGAAATTCCTGTAGGTACTTAGATTTAAAACTATTTTGTATTTTTATTTTTATTTCGTTATGTATTTATTTGTAACCTATGTATTATATTATTATGTTTGACATATAAGAATATTCTTATTAATAATAAACTGAACTGAACTTTAGCGCGATGAGATAAAATTTCAAAGCATCAGCAGCAGTTGATTTATGTCTAATTTCGTTACATACGTTTCGTTTCATTCAATATTCGAACATATTTATAGAAACAACGCGTGCGAAGTCCCGGGCAGACACTAGTATGTTATTTATAATATGTAAAACTATCTCACTAACTGTCTAACTCTGTCTACCCTTTTATTTTCTTTAATTGAATAAAATAATACTTCCTAGAACCGTAATCTGTCAGCTAGATAAACATCGAATAACTCCTTAATTCTAATATTTATGTAAAGAAACAATGTATTTTTATTATTGCATTCGAAAGAATCAAAATTAATTAATGAAAATTCGGTGAAAAAGATACAAAAATCCATGGACGGATAAATGATTTGAACCCATGACCGCTAGCGCCACAGTTATCTCTTGTCGCAACACCAGTTCTAAAATCATAACTAGATGTCGCCACTAGTCGATTACATCGCGCAAACGGTGCGTTTCGGATTCTCAGTCGGCTGAAAACCTTTGAAAGAACAAGACAAATTTTCGGTCACACTCTGGCTTTATGGAGTCTATTTAATTTATGATTTAGGCAACGTTACTGCAAAAATGTTATCTAATTGGTCACAACATGTTTCGCCATCGCAAAAACCATTAAAATTGGTGTTTGTGATGGTGAAACCAGTTAGTAACATGTAAATTTAGTTACTTAGTTTTGTAATTATGGAACACACGGCGTACTTGATTTTATTCGTCACCCCGTCAAAGAGTTCTAGTTAGTTACAAGGCCTGTTATTAAAGGATTTAATTGATATGATATGATGATATATTTACATTCATATATAAATAATGCTGGACAATTCACACAGCATTATCTAGCCCCATGGTAAGCAGAGCTTGTGTTATGGGTACTAGATAACTGATATACATAATACAATATATTACATAGATAGATATTTTTTATTATAAATAGAAAACGACCAGAAAACCCGGGACAAATATCTGCAGATCGTACACACAATTGTTCCGAGGCGGTAATCGAATCCGCAACCTCCTGCGTCGCAGGCCGACCTTCGCCCACCGCGCCACACCGCGCCACAGCTTTATAGCATGCAAAGTCACGACAAATGTACCTATTATCTATACTAATATTACAAAGAGGAAAGGTTTGATTTTTTGTTTGTTTGTATGTTTCTTTGTTTGTAACGAATAGGCTCCGAAACTACTGGGCCGATTAGAAAAATTCTATCACCGTTAGGAAGCCTAAATATCCGTGGTGAACATAGGCTATCATATTTTCAAAAAGTAAGGGATCCTTACTAAAACTCCAATAATATAACGTGGTAACCAAGGTGTTAAATTTCACCTAATAAAGTGAAATTCGAGTTTAACGCGGGTGAAACCGCGGGGAACAGGCTAGTAAATTAATACAATTACAAAATTTGTATAACAGTCGAGTTTCAAAATATTTAATCAACTTATTGTAAATACGGTTCTCCCTTAGAAGTTCAAAGTTTATTTTGACTGTATGTCTGTGTATGACTATATGTTATGTACTTACCGACAAATCTCTTGTGCAGCAACAGCTCAAAATTATAAGTCTTCTGTATAGCATACAGAAGTAGCTTCACATCTATTTCGTTTCGTCGCGACGCCATTATCTTGCTTAGCTCGTCGCGTGTCATCTGAAATAGTCAAGTTAGAAATTAAGTCGGTACCGCGTTAGTTTTAATTGGCAGACATATCGTTCTTGATCTTGTGTTCTTGAGTGGAGACCACGACTCGGTAAACGTAGTGTAGGACGCCCTCCGACCAGGTGGGGCGACGACCTGCGAAAGACTGCAGGTAGATGGTGGTTGAGGCAAGATGAAGACAGGGCGCTATGGCGCTCATTCCGAGGCCTATGTCCAGCAGTGGACTAATATAGGCTGATGATGATGATATCGATCTACCCTCATACGATACCCATGAAACACAACGCGTGAAAAGGCGTTATTCGCTTTAAAATGCGCCTTTTCACGCGTTATTCACGCTAATATTAGCGTAATAACGCTGATAACGTTCCGTTATGTGCTAAATAACGTGGTCGCCTTGCTGGATTTTTGCTATATTTTAAACTGATAATGCAGTATATTAAATATATGTATTTCAACAAGATGCGCCCCGCCGCGCCGCTTCGCCCGCGTGGAAATCTATATGTCAAATTGTTTATAAACCTTCCTCTTTAATAATTCAATCTATTAAAAAAACAGCGTCACAATCCGTTGCGTAGTTCTAGGCATACATAGAGACTAGGGTGTGCAAAACCGGAAGGTTTTGAAAACCGGTTTTGAATTTCGGTTTTGAGGGCCCAAAACCGGAAACCGGTGCTAGCACCGGTTTTGGCAAACTTTTTTTAAATTTTTTGTATAGTAGATTTTGAAGAAGAAAACGATATTACCATAACCTACAAATACAACAAATTTTATGATTTACCTGTTTTTAATCAAATATTTATGCCTACTAATTAGAATTTATTGATTAGTTAACATGAACTTAAAAATAAACTTTAATTAACTGAGATCAAATCAACAACAAGTAAGAATGAAGAATAATATTTTTTAAACATAAAAGGTGTCTCATAATGTATTTCGTTTTTGATTTGAGTATTATGCGCCACCACAAACAACAGGGGTGGGGAGTGGTCTCAATCGGTTGATGGGCTTTTGCAGTTTAATAGTCATGGAACACATCGCGGGAGTGCAGCGCATATTTTGCATGCGAGCGAAACCTTACATTTCTTACACAACTGTTCGACGTCTCTACACATTTCAATTTAAACTTTTAGTGATTTCGATGCTGTTCTATCGGATAACTGGCAGCCCTGGGTGGAGTTTTGTTTTTTAACATGACCATTTATGTAATAATCGATTTGCCGGAGAGTCAGACGATATTGTAATTCCTAAAACAATTTCTCACTGTCCTACAGAATTTAAGTCATTCAATTAGGTGCACCGGCCTAATTGCTTGAACATTTACAATTTTATATGGGTTAAAATGTTAATCTTTGTGAATAATGCGACGAAGCGCGGATTCATTCAATTTAAACGAAGCTGTGCGTAATCATAGTGATAGTCATGGTTGTTCATAACACACTGGCGTACGTGGTCGACATTCATGCTCCTTCTCGAAGTCTTTAAGCACCCAATTGATTAATCCGGCATTGTATTCTAAGTCTCTTCAAACTTGCTCACTCAATGCTTGTTTAAATTTGCACTTGGCAATTTCTCGTAGTCGTTGAATTGAAATATATCATGTAGAGACGTCAAACAGAGAAGAGTGTACGAATCGATATTTCTATAAAACGCTTGCACGCAAAATGCGCACTGCATTCCCGTTAATAATTTTATGGCTAACAAACTAAAAAAGTCCACCAAGCGATTGAGCCTACTGCACACCAGTTGTGGTTGGCGCATTATACTCAAATAAAAAACTAAAAACATTCTGGAACACCCCTTACAAAACATAGTTATCATCTTAACGTTATCGCTGTGCACGTGCACTCCCGGCAAGTGTATTTGGGCAACAACGCAGGCAGGCGGAACGCAGGAATCGCGTCGCGGGTGCGGGGGTCGCGGAAGGAGGAGTGTAGGTGGGCATATGTTGCATTCGGATATATTTGATGACGTAAAATTACATATTTCTTGAGTTCATTCGAAAAAAGTGGATTAAAATCAAGATTTAATTCATTAATGAGAAAACCGGAGTTGGCACCGGTTTTGTCTCTCAAAACCGGTTTTCAAAAAATCTAAAATTTAGTCCGGTTTTCCGGTTTTCAGCAAAACCGAAAACCGGTTTTGCACGCCCTAATAGAGACAGACAGACAGCGTGAAGCGACTTTGTATTATACTATGTAGTTATAAAACATTTACCTCACAAAAAGCCTGCGCGATCATCTGACTAAGACCCCACTGGATAGGAAAGATGTTCGCGACGCTTTGCTCGAACGTCAAGAGATGGCGCTTTAGCCAAGCGTAGCGACGCTCCACGTGCGACAGCCAGGCACATTCCTGTTCCGACGAGAATAGATGCAGGTATTCCTGGAAATGATAGAAAGGCATGTTAGATGTCGAGAACAGAGCCTCGAGTTCATTTGACTATAGTCGAGTTTATTTAGTCGCGAATCGCGACATACAAATACAAATATGAGACGTGACGATCGCGAGTCGCGATCGGCACGTCTCATATTTTTTATTTTAAATACGAGATTATATGAGACGTGACGATCGCGAGTCGCAATCGTCACGTCTCATATTTTTTATTTTTTTTATTTTAAATACATTTATTTTCCACTCACAATAAGGTCTTACAAAAATGTTCGTATATAATATACATTTTATGATCACATTATTGACCTGTTTTGTGAGGGGCTGGTGCTTGAGGTAGGTTAATAAAACCTGTATTACAAGTCACCAGTGCCCCCACTCCGCGGGTGTTATAATGATAAAAAACAATGAGTAGGTAAATTAACAGTAAAGTAAAGCAAAGTCTCATATTTGTATGGGATTTACGTAGTTGATATTCATATTAATTCATTGGATACTAGTACGCCCCGCGGCTTTGCCCGCGTAATAGCACGCATTTATTCTGCAAAAAATGTTTATGCTAAATTTGAAGTAGATTGGACCAAGGAATCACGTTGTCCCATACAAAATTTGCCACCGTTTTTAACCCCCTTAGGGGTAGAATTTCGGAAAATCCTTTCTTATCGGATGCCTACGTCATACAAAGAACACACCGTCCAAGTTCTAGGTCTCTATGATAAGCGATTTAGGCTCTTCGTTGATCCGTCAGTCATTCATTCAGGACAAAGCATTTTATATGTATAGATAGAAGACAGTGCGCTATGGCGCTCATTAGTAGAGGCATATGTCCAACAGTGGACTATTATATGTTAATGATGATGATTTTTAATTCCATAATCAAGTGTAGTGTTCACGACGTCGATGACCGCCTATAACCAACAACAGCAAGCCTACCATGCTATTTAACACATAACGTAACGTGCGTTATCAGCGTTATTACGCTAATTTTAAGAATAAGAATAAGAATCATTTATTTGCTTAAAACATGAGTATTAACATGGTATGAGCATGCAATTATGTTAAAATATTATATATGAGCTACATGTTTTGCCACTACTGGCGTGCAAATAGGAGAGGGCACACTGCAGATTTGTTACTAATGTGATATGTCTTTTCTAAAAAGGTATCTATTCAATTATATTAAAAATTATCAGATAAACTTAAAATTAATTATACATTCTAATTGGTGGGTATATAAAATCAAAATTTGTCAAGTAGAAAATCATTAACGCTATAATAACATTTCTCTATGAGTACATTCTTAAGACCAGGCAACGGGCCGAGAAACACGAAAACGAGTACTTTTCAATGCGCGATGTAAGAGGACCAATGATATTGATTCAAATTTAAAAAATATCATAGATAAGGGAAAATCTTGAAAAATTTTTTGACCAGGACAAAATTTTAAAAAGAAACCGGCTTTATTATAAAAAAAAATTATAAATTTCTCACCAAAAAAAAAGTTAAATAATTCGTATGCTCACAATTATCAGCGACAACACCCCATTATTTTTTACGAATAAAATAGCCAGATCACTTTTCTATTTAATAGCCGGAGAAGTTATTTTTTTAATGTGTATATCATGAGTAATTAATTAAAAACTCAATCAAATCCATTTGCGCCTTCTCTAGTTTAGCTTTTACCCTACAGTGTTTGCTCAGAAAATTTGATCAGGCACTATCTGGGCCGCAGCACGCAGTGGGGGCCGCGCTGCGCCGCACCGATGCGACGTTGCGACTCCGACGAGCGCACGCTTGCCTGTTCGCACAGCGCCGGGCTGGCAACGCCGCAACGTACGGACGGCGCGAGACGCGTGCTGTTTGTTTTGGTTATTGTCTTGTAACTCTGTGCGACGACAACCGAGACTATTATTTACTTCAGAATTATTTTCAAAATTATAAGTTAGACTTTAGTGTACTATATTATATTGAAGCTTCAGAACATTATTGTAGTAGGAAATAAGTAAGGTAATATTTTTATTTGGTATTGTGTGTAAATAGTAGGTAAACAAGTGTTCATAGAAAATGGGGAGGAAAGATAAGCGGAAAGAATTATTTTTACGAAAACGAAAACCTAAAAATGACGGAATGTTTGGGTAAGTTGGATTACATATTTATATAAATATAAACTTGCCATTTAAATGCAATAAATAGTTGCACTCTAAAGCACTCATAATAAAGTCTATATTTGGCAAATTCGTCTACAGATTATGGATTATCACATGCCTACTACCTATAATATATTATAGGTACCTACTTCAATTTTTCGGCCAATATTCTGCATTTACCTACCTATATTTACAATTTTTTAGGTCAAAAAAACGGAAACTGCAAACTGACGATCGTCAGCCCACATTCTCAACAGAGCCAGTAGATAGAGAGTGAGTACCTATCTATCATGTCAGCAATCAATTATACCTAATAATAATACTCCGCCTATTTTTATTTGCAAGTGTGTACCTACTAAGATTTGTCTGTGCAAAGTTATCATACTGTAGGAAACAAATGTCAGAACAAAAAGCTATGGAGTCGTTTCTTGATATTTTAGAAACCTATCTAAAATAATAATATTTATTAGGTGATGTTCTATAACCTAATAAATATTATTCGAATCCGACGGTTTTTGTGTTAACTTTAACTTTTTAATAATTATTTATATCATTTTATTATGTAGCCACCCTGAAATACCACCAACTTACGCAGAGTTACACAATGTGTTGCCGACATCTGAGGAACAAATAAAACAAAACAAAATAAAATCATCTTTGGCTGATGTAAATAAAGATGCTGTTGCAGGAATAATGGCTTCCTTCTTGAAATTTGTCAACAGATTAGTAACTGATATGACGTATGTGAGTACTCAGATTTGTATAATTTGACGCCAAAACCGCGGGCTTACCATAGTAGTCCGCGCGTGTATTGGTGTACTAAAAGTAGTCCAGCAAGTTTTTGTTTATTTTTTGTTAATTAGGTATTACTACCATATTTAATATTGTTTTGTTGTATAAATAGAAAGTATAAAAGATTTATTTCATTTTTTGTGTATATTTTTCACCACTTTCACTATTTATGAATCTAGGATAGCACTATTGAAAAGATGGCTGACGGAAATGAATGATGATGATAATACTACTAATACTACTATAGTAGGCCACGCGTGCTCTGGTGTAAAAAACGTGGGCGCGTATACTCTAGTGTTAACATTAAGATTTACATAAAACAATATTCATTTGTGTATTGTATAAAAAATAACAAACATTAAATGGTTCAAAAGAATTTTTGCCTTTTTTTAATTGTTGAATAAGGACAAGGCGACTCCATGATATCTATGCTCTAGCTAGGCAAATCAAGTTGACGCGTGCCGCCGCCGCGCTGTTAGCAGCGCCACGTACGCTAGACCAGCGCTGCCGCCCGCCGCTCTGGCGTGATCCTGTCGAGCGCGACCGCATAAAATTTGTTTGAGTGAAGCGGCGCGGTGCTCGATTTTGAAACAATAGTTTATCAATGCGCCACCTTAAGTCTATTTTTAAATACATTTGAATTATCAGAATTATTTTTGTCTAAACATTTAACGGCATGATTATATATTTTAGCGCCAATAACGTTATTCACGTTAAAATGCGCCCTAACACGCGTAATAGCGCTGATAAGACGCGTTACCCAATGTGTTAAGTAGCGTGGTAACCTTGCGGTTGTCTATAACGTGTGTCCGAGCGAACTCGCGACGACTACTGTGCCTATTGATGCGCTTACTTGCCTACGACCGCTCTATTGTTCTCGTTGCTAACTGGTCTTTACTTTTGTACCCTCTTTAAATAATTAAGTTGGCTTATTGCTATAAATCCTTCACTATAATTTATTTATTTATATTTTATTTATTTGGCACACAAAACTGAATACAATCAAATATTATATACAACTAGAAACACACAATAATTAAAACTAGACTGTATCCCTAAATATGAGTACACAGCATGATCAAAGAGCAGTTTATGTGAAGTAGATACAAAATGAATTTAAAAGTAAATAATAATTAAAGAGAAAAAAAATTCAGATAAAAATATGTAAGCATGCATTATTTATAATTACAATATTTAATTTCTTTTATTCAAAATGTAATGCTCAACTAAAGCTTGCATGTAGTCATATTAAGATAAAATGTTTTTATAAATGATTCAATAACCAAAAGTATGTAATATACGTAATTCTTAACTCCCTAGTATAAAAGTTTGAATAAGCGCATCGCTTGTAAACGATTGTAAATTTAAGTTAATATTATCTAGGAAAAATGTACACAGGATATGTATTACTATTATATATTGTTATGTTTATAAATAAAGATATTTAAAAATTGAAAAATTGGTTGTCCATAACAGTATAGTATAGAGTGTTCTACTTACCTGCAGCTGCATATTGATGAACCATTTGAGCAGGTCCTCTTTAACTTTCGGCTCTAGTATGTCGACGACTCCGCAAGCTTCTGCCAACTGCCTGTGAGACACCGTCACGCTTTTGCTGCCAGCTGTAAGAGACGAGGGATAATACAATAAGTAATCAATTTGAACAATTCACTCAGCTTCTACCTAGACCAAAAGTTAACAGAGATTAGAATTAATTTATTATGAAAAAAGATTAACAGAATTATTTACAACTAGCTGCGCCCCGCGGTTTCACCCGCGTGGTGATAGATATTTTGGATAATAAATAACATAAATAAAAATATATAAATAATGCTGGACAATTCACACAGCATTATCTAGCCCCATGGTAAGCAGAGCTTGTGTTATGGGTACTAGATAACTGATATACATAATACAATACATTACATAGATTTTTTTATTATACATAGAAAACGACCAGATCACCGAAACAAATATCTGCAGATCGTACACACATTTGTTCCGAGGCGGGAATCGAACCCGCAACCTCCTGCGTCGCAGGCAGACCTTCGCCCACCGCACCACATCGGTCGTCAATAATATACAATATATCTTTAAAAATTGTAGCCCATGTGTTATTCTTATGTATAAGCTATATTATTGTGAAGTTTCATTAAAATCCATTCAGTAGTTTTTACGTGAATGAGTAACAAACATCCATCCATCCATACTTACTAACTTTTGCGCTGCGTTCGCCTGTGGAAATCTATGTGTCAAATAGTTTATATACCTTCTTTTGAATCAGTCTACCTACTAAGAAAAACCGCATCTAAATCCGTTGCGTAGTTTTAAAGATCTAAGCATACATAGGGACAGACAGACAGCGACGAAGCGACTTAGTTTTATACTATGTAGTGATGATGTTTGTTACTTCTTTACACCAAAACTACTGAACAAATCAAGCTGAGATTTTTCAGACATGTAGCTCTATCAAAGCGTGTTGGGTTATTATAAAATGGAAAGTTTGTATGTATCAATGGATGTTTGATACTCTGTCACGCCCTCTGTATTACACAGAGACAAATTCACATTCCTTACCGGTGAAAGCCTGTTTGAAATCATCTAATATCTGCTGCGTCAGTTCTTCCCGTATAGTTCTGACTCTGTCCCTCAACTGGGAGACTTCGCGGATGTCTTGATACAAGGCGAAATGCTGTAGCACCTGAAATGAAGGAAAAATATCTTTAGAGCGGTTTCACACTGTATATAATCCGAATTCGTCAAAATACAGCATCATCATCAGCCTCTAGCAGTCCGCTGCTGGACATAGGCCTCCCCTAATGAGCGCCATAGCGCCCTGTCTTCAGCTTGCCGCATCCATCATCTGCCTGCAGTCCTTCGCAGGTCGTCATCCCACCTGGCCTGAGGACGTCCTACACTACATTTGCCGAGTCGACGTCTCCACTCTAGAACACGTTTACCCCACCGGTTTTCGGTTCTTTGCGAGATATGGCCGGCCCACTGCCACTTCAGCTTGCTCGTCAAAATACGCTCCGAAGAAATGCATGCTTGAATATAATGAGACATGAGTGCATTATTTAGACTTAAACCACCTTTATACCGTGTTTGACGCAATAAATATATTTTAATTTGATTTTTAAGTAGATATTGATTTTGTATGTGACGCACTGGATCCGATTTCGTCACTTGCTTTCTCTGTCATCCGCGGGACTCAAATTTGTCTGTGAAATTGTGCAAAAAGCGTCCAGTTGATATTTGAAACCCATTTTAATGGCCTAAAGCCTTCGCTATACCTAGTTCCATTTTGACTTTAAACATGGCTTTTTGCCATTTTTCGCAAATTTGAATTTAAAATTTATCTTTATTAAAAATGCAGTAGATTTTACCAAGTAAACGAGTATTTTGGACTAAAGTCATTTAAAACGGGATATTTACCATGATTTGATTTTTGAGTTTTCCAATATTTCGGCACAGTTTCATGCGCCATGATCACGGAATAACTGAAGGCACAAATTTGTTATTGTTAATTTGTTTATTGGAAAACTCAAAAATCAAATCATGGTAAATATCCCGATTTAAATGACTTTAGTGTTAATAACCATGATAGTTTCAGAAGTTTTAGAGTATTTTGGACATTCTATAAATCTTATGGAGGAAAGTTTTTTTCCCACAATCATTATATCTCCTTTCAAATTGCAGTGGATATTATATCAGCAGTTAGATTTTAGCTCTTAAGACCTTTAGAGTGAAATTGTGAGTTTCCTTTTCTTAAATAAATAATGGTGGACAATTCACACAGCATCATCTAGCCTCAAAGCGAAAGACTGCAGGTACGGGTATAATGCTGGATGCGTCAAGCTGAAGACAGGGCGCTATGGCGCTCATTAGGGGAGTCCTATGTCCAGCAGTGGACTAATATAGGCTGATGACGATGATGATCTAGCCTCGAGCTAAACAGAGCTTGTGTTATGGGTACTAGATAACTGATACATAATATTAATCATTCAGTAGCTAGGTTAAATTCTGACTCACCTCCATAATAGCCTGCATCGGCAGTGCAATCTCCTTGTACTGCCTGTTCCTAGTCATAGAGGACAGCTGGTCCACTCCGCCAGACAACATGTGCAAGTGGTTCAGAGCTGTTATAGCTGATGTTAGGTTCCACTTCGCGCAGTCAAGCTGTTTTATCTCCGATGTGATCTCTCGGACCATTGATTCACTGCGCTCTGCTTTCTTGTTTATGTCTGCTACCTGAAATGAGATTGAAATGGGTTTAATGCCCTTTGATAAATCACTATCCTACTAATATTATAAACGCGAAACTTTGTAATTATGGATGGATGGATGTTTGATACTCTTTCATGCAAAAACTACGGAATGGATTTTAATGAAACTTACTAACTAACTACTATCTTGTTTTTAAACTTACGCGATCTGAACACATAATTATAAGTATTAATACAACGGGTATTTATCGCGTTTATTTACCTTTTTTCCCGACGTTTCAACAGGTTTACACTCTGTCGTGCCGTGACCACGACAGAGTGTAAACCTCATAAAGATATATTGTATATATTTTTTTTATTTTTGATGGATGGATGTTTGATACTCTTTCATGTAAAAACTACTGAATGGATTTTAATGAAACTTACTAACTAACTACTATCTTAACTATAAAGATATATTGTATTTTTTTTTTTTATTTAGCCTCAATAGTCCCACTGCTGGGCAAAGGCCTCCCCCAAATCTTTCCACTCAGTGCGGTCACGCGCGATCCAATCTCTGAGGAAGGCGTTAAAGTCGTCTCGCCAGCGCTTTCTTGGATGTATAAGCTTTTTTTTTTTTTTATGTTATAAGATATCTTTCCTTATTATTGTAAAGTTTCATTAAAATCCATTCAGTACTTTTTACGTGAAAGAGTAACAAACATCCATCCATCCATACTTACAAACTTTCGCATTTATAATATTAGTAGGATTATCCAAAATATCTATCACCAGGGCGCAGCTAGTATAGTATAAAACAAAGTCGTTTCCCGCTGTCTGTCTGTCCCTGTGTATGCTTAGATCTTTAAAACTACACAATGGACTTTGAAGTGTTTTTTTTTAATAGATAGTGATTCAAGAGGAAAGTTTATAATACATAGATTTCTAGTAAGATTGCTAGATGAGACATATTAATTTTACTTTAAATAAACAAATAATACAAAATTAAAAACATAAATATAAAATTAGATAAACGCTGTGGCCTAAGACCAGCTCTCATGAGAGAATAGTGCAAATAAGAGGTTTGTAAAACCTCGCATTGGCACCAGTCTCTTACTACAAGATATCTATGAATTCATCATAAGACAATGTTGCAAGCGAACATTATCATCATCATCATCAGCCTATAGCAGTCCACTGCTGGACATAGGCCTCCCCCAATGAGCGCCATAGCGCCGTCTTCAGCTTGCCGCATCCAGCATCTACCTGCAGTCTTTCGCAGGTCGTCATCCCACCTGGTCGGAGGGCGTCCTACACTACGTTTACCGAGTCGTGGTCTCCACTCAAGAACACGTTTGCCCCATCGGCCGTCGGTTCTTCGCGAGATATGGCCGGCCCACTGCCACTTCAGCTTGCTAATTCTTTGAGCTATGTCGATAACCTTGGTTCTCTGTCGGATGTATTCGTTACGAATCCTATCCTTCAGAGAAACTCCGAGCATAGCTCTTTCCATAGCTCGCTGAGCGACTTTGAACTGGTGGACCAGCCCTATCGTGAGTGTCCACGTCTCAGCTCCGTAGGTCATAACGGGTAGGACGCACTGATTGAAAACTTTCGTTTTCAAGCATTGCGGTATGGATGACGTGAAGACTTGACGTAGTTTCCCAAATGCTGCCCAGCCCAGCTGGATCCTCCTTTTGGCCTCCTTCTCGAAACTGTTTTTACCCAACTGCAGAATCTGCCCAAGGTAAGTGTACTCGGAAACAGTTTCGAGAACGTGACCATGTACGACCACCGGCCTTGGATCAATGTGACCATTGATCATGACTTTGGTTTTATCCAAATTCATGCCAAGACCGATACATCGGGAGGCTGAAGCTAGGCCGTCCAGCATCTGGTTCAGTTCCTCAAGCGACTCCGCCATTAAGACTATGTCATCAGCGAATCGCAGGTGTGAGATGTACTCGCCGTTTATATTAATGCCCTTTCCTTTCCAGTCCAGCAACCTAAACATATCTTCCAATGCGCACGTGAACAGTTTCGGGGATATGACATCCCCCTGCCTCACTTCTCTGCGCAATTGGATGGGTTTAGACTGCTGACCCTGTACTTGGACACTCATGGTGGCGGCCTCGTAGAGACAACTCAGCACCTGGATATAACGATAGTCTACTTGGCATCGCTGTAAGGAATCCAGAACAGCCCAGGTTTCGACGGAGTCAAATGCCTTCTCATAGTCCACAAAAGCCAGACACAGGGGCTGATTATACTCTTCGGACTTCTGTATAATCTGCCTCACTGTGTGTATGTGGTCTATGGTGCCATATCCTCCGCGGAACCCAGCCTGTTCCGGTGGCTGGAACTATTCGAGTCTCCTGGCGAGACGGTTCGTGACTACTCGTGAGAACAGCTTATAGACGTGGCTCAAGAGTGAGATGGGTCTGTAATTCTTAAGAAGGGTTTTATCTCCCTTCTTAAAAAAGAGCTCCACCAAACTCCCGCTCCACGCCTTTGGAGTTCTCCCACTGTCAAGGACGGTATTAAAGAGGTTCCGTAGCTCCTGTATTACAGGGGCTCCTCCGGCTTTAAGAAGCTCTGAAGTAATACCGTCCTCGCCGGGGGCTTTTCCATTTTTAAGCTGCCTTAGAGCTAACACGATCTCGTCTTGACTGATTTCAGGCAGTTCGTCGGTATAGTGGCGTGTCAGGGTGGCTCTGGAATCTTGGTCATCTCGTCGGTAACGAGGGGCATGTGCAGCGTATAATCGGCCATAGAAATCCTCTATCTCGGCGGATATCTCCGGCTTTGACAATACGGTCCTCCCGTCGTGCGTTTTAAGCTTTGTCAGGTGGCTCCTGCCAAGCTGCTGAGTGAATACTTTGGACCCTCGGTTTCGCTCTATCGCCTCTTGAATGAGGCGCGTGTTGAAGCTCCGAAGGTCGTGCCGTACCATCTTCGCAATCCGCTTGTTCAGGTCTGACCTCTCTGACAAAGTCGCTTGGGTGGTCTCCCGTCTTTTTGTCATCAGCCCAAGAGTCTCATCCGAGAGTTTGGACTTCTTGCCAGTACGCTGCTTTCGACAGAATTTGATGCCCTCATCCCTCAACGTTTCAACCAGATTGTGTAGGGTCTCGTCAGCGTCATCAGTGGGTTCCAAGGCAACAAATCTATTCCCGAGAAGCTGCTGAAACTTCTCGGTGCCCGCCATGATTTGGATTGGGTCAGGTCGGAGCGTGGACTTCATCAGACGGTTTCTTTCAAGCTTCAAGTTGATATTCAGAGAGCCTCGGAGGAGTCGGTGATCAGATCCGGTATTGAACCTGTTGATCACTGAGACATCTCTGAATATGTGCTTGCTATCCGTCATGATGAAGTCGATCTCATTTTTAGTCACAGTGTCGGGGCTTTGCCATGTCCACTTCCTTTGAGGCTGTTTCTTAAAGAAAGAGTTCATCAAGAACAGCCCCTCCTTCTCAAGGAAGTTGACAAGCATTTGCCCCCTGTGATTTCTGACCCCATAACCATGCGGGCCTATTCGGGATTCGTTGCCAGTCTGGGTTCCCACCTTGCCGTTAAAGTCCCCCATAACAACGTTGAAGTGGGCCTTAGTGGTGTTATGTAAGGCTTTGGATATGTCTTCATACATATCCTCCACTTCATCATCCAAGTGTGCCGAGGTCGGTGCATAGACCTGGATGACCTTCATGCTGTACCGCTTGGACAGCCGAAGGATCAGGTACGCTACCCTGGTCGACACACTGGAGATTTCTTGGACGTTGCTAGAGAGGGCCTTATTGACGAGGAAGCCTACGCCACCCTGGGATGTTTTATCACCCTCGCGAAAGTAGAGAAGATGGCCCGAGTCTAGGGTTACGGTGTCCTCCCCCTCTCTACGGACTTCACATAACCCCAGAACATGCCATTTGATGTTCTCTAACTCCACTTCCAACTGCGCTAGATGATGGTCAAGCCTCAGAGTGCGTCCGTTAAACGTAGCCAGGGTCAGTTTAGGTAGAGTTTGGTAGCCTGATGTAGCCCGGGGATTCCTAGCACCCCCTGCCCCGCCGTTACCGTGGCCGCTACCATGGCCAGGAATAGCGAGGCGGCCGGGAACTGGGGGCCACATTCTTTTGGCGTGTCTATCCATGGGGGGGTTGATGCCCATAATCCCCACGCTGGGCATGCGGGTTGGGGATCGCAGTATAGGGAGTGTGCTGCAAGGGACGCTGCTGCCCGCCCCCCGGTGTATGTCCCTTAGTCGCCTTCTACGACACCCACGGGAAGAGTTGGGGTGGTGCTATTCTATCACGGCCGACACCACACAGCCAGAATGACTGAATGACTGAATTCACCATAAGACAATATTGTAATGTTGCAAGAGAACATTATATATAATTCAATTCAATATAATTTTGGAGAAAACTTTTTGGCCCAATAATGATATTGTTGATGATAGATGTTTAGAGTAAACATTTTTGTAAAATTGTTGTAACTTAAATTACTTAAGAGGCCTCCGGAGGGACAAATTCTTCATACAAACGTAATACCAAAATGATTTCCTAGGTTCCTAAATAGTTTTTTTTTTCAAAATACTTACCTAAAATTAAATGCCAATCTCATTTCGCACATTTTTATGCGAAAATGGACAAGTTTTCTTGCTATTTGTTTCATATTAAAAACATCAATATCTTACGTTTTATTTATTAAGGAACATCGCTTATATTGTCTTGTTACAGAATAACAATACTATGTGAAGAATACAAAAAGTTTTCAGTCAAAGTTTTTGGTATTACGGAACAAACCAAATTTTGAACGGCTAATATTGCTATCGCGCACGCATGGGGCGCGGCGCAAGGGTTAAACAGGGACAGCGATATTCGAAGCGATTTTTGCAAGTGAAGGTCGCCGGACCCTTAATTAACTTTATAGATGATGCATGTAGACCAGTCTCATTGAAATGAAATGAAACTCTTCAGTAAGCTTTTTAGTAATTATCAATTTGTATGTCTGTTATTTATAAGCCTCTCTGGTTTTTTCTTTAAATAAATACAAATACCTGTAAAGCCAATTCAGCGATACACGTCTGAGCCTCAAGAAGCGCCCGCTGCCCGGCTTGTCTCTGAGCAGCCTGTGCTCTCACCAGCCTCATGATATCCTGTTCCACTCCTTGCAGACGGAACTCGCACCTTGCTGCTGCACTCTCCACCCCCGAGAGAGACTGTTCCGTGGGGAAGATCTTGTTTATGTATGCGACAGGGTCAAACTAAAACATAATATTTAGGTATTATACAAGGTTATTAATATGGAAAGAGCTATGCTCAGAGTTTTACTGATGGATAGGTTTCGTAAGTAATACATCAGAGTCCGACAGAGAATCAAATTAAAACTCAATATACTGCCATAGTGCCCTGTCTTCAGCTTGCTGCATCCAGCATCTACCTGCAGTCCTTCACAGGTCGTCATCCCACCTGGACGGAGGGCGTCCTACAATATGTTTGATGAGTCGCTGTCTCCACTCAAGAACGTTTACCCCAGCGGTTTTTGGATCTTCGCGAGATATGGCCGGCCCACTGCCATTTCAGTTAGGAAATTATTTATGGTTTGCCGATAACTTCCAACTAATATTAAAAAGGCAAGGTTTGTGCCGCAGTGAAGATTTTTGACCAAAGACAACGACAAAACTATTGAATTGACCAGGCTGATATTATAGACTTTTTATAGATCTCGACATAGAATAACTTATAGGCCACTTCTTATTCCAAAAAACGCGTGCCAAACCGCGGGCCGAAGCAAGTTGGTGCATGAAATGAAAACTACATCAAAAGGTACTTACTTCTTCAGAATCAAATTGTTCAGTTCCACCCATTAGTTCTTCGATTCTACTCATCACAGAGCTTGGGATATTGATCTGGACCTCAGGCCCACTGTCTTTATCGTCCAAGGCATCGGAGGAATCCATATTTCGGCTATTTACTGCTAATATTCCATCAATTCAGGTTGTAAACAAATCCATACATTCAATTTCATTACAATACAACTTCAACTTCTTTTTTGTTTTGGAGACGCTTGCTTTTCGCTACGACTCTGCCAGTGTCTGTTTCAGAGTGTCATAAACTTCTCATATAGAATTATGATCGGTTACGTTACGAATCATTATGAACTTATAAAGATCATTACAATACAGGCTTACATACAGCAATCCGTCGAAAAAATAACATGTCATTGAAACTTAACGTTTTGGGCTATTTCACCTACATCAGGCAATTGCTATTTGCACTTTATTGCGGCACTAGCTATGTTGTGTATTAGAATATGTATTTATATACCTATAATTGCGGGTAGATTCCGTACGTCACTCGCTTAGTAATAAAATGCCTACCGGCAGTTGGCTCTGGATCTTCGTTTTATTGCTACACCTCACTGGCGACGGGAAAAATTGGAGTAAAATTAATCATTTTATTGTGTCTAAAGTGCGTTTTACCAAGTCAGCACTATGCCAATCGGTAAAATAGAGTTTTTCGATATTAGTTAGTGACCAAAACTGGGACACTTACGTGCGCCGTGTAAAACAATTTATGACTCTCAACGAGATAAAGGAAACTTTACACATGTCGACTTTGGTGACGCTCGTTGGTCCTCAGTGTTACGATCTTATGTGTGACTTGTGCGCCCCAGAATTACCGGAAGCGAAAACGTTCGCTGCACTCGTGAAATTAGTGAAAGATCATTTGGAACCACAAAGATCGGAGATAGCAGACCGACACGTCTTTAGGCAAAGAAAGCAGACGCAGGGCGAAAGCATTCGTGTGTATTTACAAAGTCTTATAGATTGAGCTAAGACTTGCTATTTCGGCGGCTCGCTAGAAGTAAATCTGCGCGACCAATTCATGTCAGGATTATTCAGCGAGGAGATGCGGACAAGGCTGTTTGTCGAGAAGTACATCGAGTACAAGCGGGGCGTCGAGCTCGCGTTGGCATTGGAGGCGACGGAACGCCACGCGTGTGTGGCGGGAGCTCCGGCTGCGGGCCCGAGCAATGCGTCCGCGCACGATGAGGGGCTTCATCGTGTCGTAGGAGGCGGCGGCGGCGCTGCGCGGTTCCGTCAGCACGCGCCTACGCCCGCTTCGGCAGCGCCGGCGGCGCGTTCGTCGTGCTCGCGGTGCGGTAAGCCAGGTCATTCACCTGGCAAGTGTCGGTATAAGTTTTATACGTATGACAAGTGCGATGAGAAAGGACATCTGAAGGCAATATGCAAAGAACGTGAAGGTAATGCCGCGACGTCGAAGAAAAGTCAGTATTATTAATGACAGTGATTCAGATGACGATTACTACCTTTATAATTTGATGAGTAGTGCGGGTGATAAGCCCTATTATATTCGCGTGTGCGTGGAAAATATATAGTGTAAATTCGAAATAGACACACGGGCAGCAAAATATCGGCTATTTCTGGCTATTTCTAAAAAGTTCTACGAGGAACATTTTAACAAAATACCTATTCAAAGCAAGATATTTACTTTTAGATCATACACTGGGGTGGGTGATGTAATCGAGACTTTGGGCTACATTGTGGTGCACGTAAAATGCGGTTCGGAAGCAGCTGACCTAAAACTGTATGTTATTGATAACGTTGGACCCCCATTGTTAGGCCGTCGTTGTTTAAAATATTTAAAATTATCGCTGTTCAAAAACAATGATAGCATGATACACAATGTAACCGAAGATTCGATGGCAGTTCCCTTAGAAAGGCATTCCCCGAGGTATTCGCGGAAGGTTTAGGTACATGTAAGTCGTATCCGGCTACACCCGAGTGACGTCACACCGGTGTTGTAAAGTCGCGGCCGCTGCCGCTGGCTCTGAGAGGGCTCGTGGAACGGGAACTCGATCGGCTGCAACGGGAAGGTGTAATATAGAAGGTCGATAGGTCAGATTACGGTACGCCGATTGTACCGATAGTTAAAAAAATGGCGATATACGGATATGTGGAGATTATAAAGTTACAATAAACCCGCGTCTAAAGGACTTTCACTACCCGTTACCGTGGATCGAGGATCTTTTCGCGACATTAGGTGGGGGCGAACAATACACGAAATTGGATTTATCTAAGGCCTTCCAACAATGTATATTAGAAAAAGATTCACAGCCGCTCTCGGCGATCACGACTCACGTCGGTACCTTTGTCTACTCCAGAGTCCCATGTGGAATTAAATGCATTCTATAATGGAAGAGACATTGAGCGGATTGCCGTCAACGGCCGTGTTTGTGGATGATAATGCGTCACAGGCCCCACTAAAGCGATTCATTTGTCAAATCCTAAGGCAGTTTTACAACGATTAAAAGATAGATAATAGATTAAGGATAAATAATACAAAGTGCCAGTTTTTTCGAGATTCGGTAACTTACTTGGGATATAAAATTTACAAGTTCGGCCGGGTGATTATGTAACTCGCGACCGGTTTGCGACAGGCGTAAATTAAGCAATCAGTGCTGTCAAACGTCAATTTTGTATTAGTTTGACACCAGCTACAACGTCAAAATTGGTCAAAATTTGCGTTTGACAGCACTGATTGCTTAATTTACGCCTGTCGCAAACTGGTCGCGAGTTACATAATCACCATACCGATTGCATACAGATCCCAGAAAGGTGGACGCTATCGTGGCCGCCCCGGCACCGAAGAACGTCACCGAGCTGAGGAGCTTCATGGGACTTGAATTGCATTATTTATTTATATGATTATATCTTAAGAGGCCTCCGGAGGGACGAATTCTTCATACAAACGTAATACCAAAATGATTTCCAATTCAAGCATATTTCCACTATAATATTGTATTATTTGTAATTGTGTATTAGAATATTTAGAATATTTATATACCTATAATTGCGGGTAGATTCCGTACGTCACTCGCTTAGTACCTAATAAAATGCCTACCGACAGTTGGCTCTGAATCTTCGTTTTATTGCTACACCTCAAGCTATAATGCCAACTCACATAGAAATGATATAGTACTAAAACAGAAGGTACAAGTTTGTAAATGGTTAAAGTCGTTGATTTATTTATCCTAAATTTATTTTGTTCTGGGCATATTAAATTATATTTATCCGTGAATTCTAGCAGTTGCTTATGCATTTTTTTTCTTTCGTCTTAATAATAGCGACCCCGGTGTATGGTATCACCCTACATTTGCTGTTTTGCGCACGCGGTGATTTAGGTACCTACTCTGTGTCGCACGCGCGCAATTCAATTTACTTACATTCATAATATTTTAACATCAGTACGTGACCTACTACCGCGAGAGTGACATTTAAGGAAAGATTTGCCACCTTTACCGAACTCTGTCATTTAACTTACTTAATAAACTTTATCTTTGTGAATCGTGTTTAGTTTCCGTGCTCAACTAACTGAACTACTACGTTACCAACGGTAACAATACAAAGTGAGGTGCTATAGGTAAACTGCCTACAACTACATCTCTACACATGTAAGGGTCTTCACTTAGGTCCTTACACCCGGCTTCGCACGGTTGTAAATGCATGTATTATACATAATAGACCTTTCTCTTGAATCACACTTCTTTTAAAAAACCGCATCAAAATCCTTTGCGTAGTTTTAAAGATCTAAGCATACCTACATAGGGACAGGAAGACGGCGGGAAGCGTCTTTGTTTTTTACTATGTACCTGTGATAAAAAAATACAATAGTATCCCACAATGATTTTATTATTCCAAATCCTCGTCATCATCGATCACGTCAAACAACACGTCCGACATGAAACAAGCCACCCTGGCTCCATCCTTGACGATGAACACGGTGGCGATGAACTCTCCGATCATGCCTGTCTCGGGCAAATCCTCGTAGTCGAACAGGAAGTCGTCAATGTCTGTCAGACCCTGGAAATAGATAGATATATAGATAATGCTTAATTGCACAGTTTATAAGAACAATGTAAAATAATTATTTCAAAACACAATATACAATAGGCGGTCTTATCGCTCATACGGGATAACATCATATCGACGCACTGGCGTAGGGTTTCCGCGCCCGGGGCCGTCCGGAAATACACAGCCCCTTGTTATAATATACATATATGTAGAAATATATAATACTAAGTTATCGTAAAGCACATTGCTAGGGGGGGATAATAACTATCTAAAAACGCAGTTTGGTTAACATTTACTTAACGTAAATGTCAATGTTACTTAACGTAAGTAGATGTTAATGTCACCCCAACCGTAAACCCTTGTCATGGTCCGCCGCCGGATAATAATTTCACTATAGTTTGAAACCGCTGTACCGCGCCTGAGGTATGCGAGCGGCGAGACGGGGGGGAAATATCGGCCGCTCCGATCCATCAGTCTGCCGTCAACGAGTACTCTTGCTCTTTTTTCCTCGCCCCCCACCTCGCCGCACTTTCCTAAGGAGCGGTACAGCGGTTTCGGTCAAACTATAGCTACCTGCTACACAAATCACAGCGCATTATTCTTCACACATAATCACACTAATATTATTATTGTGTAAGTTGAGATGGAAGGATGGTATGTATGATACTTCTTTACGCCAAAACGAATGAATGGATCAGGCTGAAATTTATTTCTACTACCGAACCTGCAACCTCCTGATCAGGAGAAGGTCCTTTGACCGTTGCGCCACTGATGTCGTCAGAACTACTGATGGTAGTAGTAGGTAAGGTATCGACTTGACGACTGATGTGGTGCGGCGGCGGCGCGGCGGGCGAAGGTCCGCCTGCGACGCAGGAGGTTGCGGGTTCGATTCCCGCCTCGGGACAAATATTTGTACGATCTGCAGATATTTGTTCCTCTATGGTCGTTTTCTATGTAGGAAAAATAAAAAAAACTATTTATGTAATGAATTAAAGTATGTTTCAGTCGTCTAGTACCCATAACACAAGCTTTGCTTAGCTTGGGGCTAGATTATGCTGTTTATAAAAAAATTAATAAAAACAAGTAGGTACCGCTGGTATAGGGCAATCTTCCAGTCCACCCCTGTTCAATAAATCGTAGAAGGTTTTCCCTGCGTATTTCTTAGTAAAATTGCAAAAACTTGGTTCATCGAAAGTCATTACATGTTTACAACCACCATCTAGCTTTTTGCAAGCATCAACGTAAACCTGTAAATTGAAAATTGAAATTGAAAATTGTTTATTTGTAGAAAAAGTATCATTACATGCTAGACATTGCTAGGACATCCTTTTAACACTTTGAGTGCTGAAAACGCACAGTATGAGTTTTCTACAAGTGACTAATCTGCGAAAATCCACACTAGCGCAGCGGCTAAGAAAATACAGATCTTTGTGACTCAGCAGAGCTGTAATATTTTTCGAACGAAACGCATGTGCGGCGCAACACAACCGCTGTGTAGAGCGGCAGCACGAATTTTTTAGGTAAAAAAAAAAGATCGCAGTCGTCGAAAAAAAAACCGCAGTCAAAGTGTTAAGTATGTAAATATACTTGTGCCAGGATGTCCTGCTCTTCATTACAAATACAAAGATTATACAAATAAACTAACAAAATATAATTATTAAATACAAATAAAAAATAATAATTAAATTTATAATTACTAAACTATGGGCTTTTTATTGAATAGATGAGACCTTATTTTCTGTGTCTGGCGGCTGCTCCTGAGGACACCGGTCTCACAGTCCGTGCAACAGGAGCTGCCTATGAGTGTGTGTGTGTGTGTGTGAGGGTGTATGAGTGTGTGTGTGGTACCCCTGAGGACACCGTAAGAATAAACAAAATCAATAATTTAAGCAGGGACAAGTGTTTTAAAAGTGTTGAGTTATCGACATAGCTCAAAGAATCAGCAAGCTGAAGTGACGGTGGGCCGGCCATATCTCACGAAGAACCGACGGCCGCTGGGGCAAACGTGTTCTTGGGCGGAGATCGTGACCCGGCAAACGTAATGTAGGACGCCGTCCGGCCAGGTGGTATGACGACCGGCGAAAGACTGCAGGCAGATGCTGGATGCGGCAAGACGAAGACTGGGCTCTACTGCTCTCCGCATTAATTGTTAATGATTGGCTAATCATTACTGTATAAAACACTGTATACATTGTAAGATAGAAAATTCTTTATTGCACTTTAACTATAAACTGTGTACAGTAAAAACTTAAAATTAAGTACAATTGGCGGTCTTATCGCTCAAGAGCGATCTCTACCAGACAACCATGGATGGATAGGATCGTGGACAGTACCAGGGGATCTGTGTGCTTGTAAGTTATGGGATATTATAAATAAAATACTTATAGTACTTACATAGAAATATACTACATATATATCATAAAATATACATATACTACTTATAATCATAGAATCTCAGGTATGCGCTTAATGACAGCAGGACAAATAGTGCTCTTTTAACAGTGTTTTAAAGGTTGGTAATGACTTAGCACGCCTCACCGAAGTAAGGGGCCTAGAATTAATAATAATGTCAAAATTATAATAATTGAAAACATTGTCATGCCAGGAATGTCCAGCATAGGAGGTAGGTATAGGTAATAATGCAGCTGTTTGGGTATTGTTCAAGTAAAACAATAATTAGAAGATTCAATGTGGGGCCGTTCAAATATTACGTAAGCGTATTTATTACAATTATTTACCCCCCCTATCCCCCTTGTCAGCAAAAGTAAGCAAAGCTCTTACCCCCTGGCCCCATGCTTACGTAAACATTTTTCAATTATAAATGTATTTTTTTTTTATAATTTAATTATAATGTTATAATTATAATATTAAAAATAAGAAAATAGATTTAGGATGGAGATTAGATTTTACTGATACAGAGACAACAACATAGAGTAAGGGACATAAATATTATAATCTTACGAACATAACAAACTTATTTGAAAGTGCCTAAACGTATGCATTATTTGCGGGAATTCCCGAAAATGCGTTTCGTTTTCAAGCATAGACAATGTGAGGGTTGCCATTCATGTAAAGAAGTAAATAACTACCGATGACGTAATCATCATCTAGACTCCCCTACCCCCCATGTCATCCAAAATAAGCAAAACTAAGACCCCCCACCCCCCATAGTGCTTAGGTAATACTTGAACGGCCCCTAAAGGGTATTATTTGTTATAAAGTATATATGTATTTATAGTAGATAGGTATTTGTATGTAACATAATAATATGAAATTTCATGTTGTAATTAACTATATAGTAACGCACACAGATCCCCTTTTTCAATCCAACGATCCTATCCATCCACGGTTGTCTGGTAGAGATCGCTCTTGAGCGATAAGACCACCAAATTGTCACATATCTTGTATTATTTTTGTTTACCTTGTTTGTTTTATTTTTAAGTGTGCAATAAAAGTATTGTCTATCTATCTATCTATCTAAAGTAAAATAAAACCTAAAAACTTACTCCATGACTAGTTTCAGTAATAGCTTCAGGTAAATCCATTTTGAGCGAGAATGCGTCATTAGTCCTGTTAATCTTGCGCCTCGTCAGCTTCATGTCTACTGGATACTGCTCCGGGTTTGGGCACTCCTCGATACCTAGTACAACCCATCTTCCTCTGTTCTGTGAAAATAAAATCTGGACATCTTAAACTGAAACAATGCATGAAAAATATAATGTGTACGAGTACGATGTGTGTTTTTATGTAGGTAACCTAGGGAGACGCTTACCAAAAATTTTGAATTATAGAAACCGCATTCCATTACTCCCAAATACGTCAACAATACAAACAAAAACCACATACTTTACGATAATGTGGTTAGGTAAATAATAATGATATTTATACCTATTGCGTTGATGCTTTATACCACTGTTAGATAAAAACGAGCGTGCGTGTAACTATAGCCAGCATAATAGCTATTTGGCCTTTTAGAGGAAATGGCTTTTTAACACGGACACAAATTAAAATTAATAATAATGTAATCACAAAGTTGTGGGTCGTGATATCAACAACTTATTTTCTTGTCTATCATCATCATCATCAACCTTTAGTAGTTCACTGTTGGACATAGGCCTCATCTAATGAGCGCCATAGCGCACTGTCTTCAGTTTGCCGTATCCAGTATCTTTCTAAAGTTTAGGTAGAGATGCAAAAAAAGAGTTTGGTCGCCGTGGACATGTGGACTCGAGGAAAGTTTATCGTGCAAAATGCGTGTGTGTTCGGTATAGGGAACAAACTTGAATGAATGAAATAAAAGTAGATTTTGCTTGAATTGGGTGTATTAAGTTTTAGAATTGATTTAACAATAGGTTTTTGGTTGATTGAATTGTTCGACACGCTTTTTCGTACTTGTCTTATGTCAAAAAAAAGGCGGCGGGCGTGCATCTCCTTGCCGTGGGCTTAGATCTTGGGATTGGTGCTTTTGAATATCTCGCCATAGCGTCGGCCCTCGGCTCTCCATAGGCCGGTTCTAGTGCGACGTGTGATGTGATGAATGGACCCTCTCTTCTTCGTTCAAAAACTGACAGGAAGGATGACGCGTTCGGAAACAATTCGGCGTAAACAGTATCTAAACCATGAATTAAATATAAATAATAAATAAATAATGCTGGACAATTCACACAGCATTATCTAGCCCCATGGTAAGCAGAGCTTGTGTTATGGGTACTAGATAACTGATAAACATAATACAATATATTACATAGATAAATATTTTTTATTATACATAGAAAACGACCAGAACACCCGGAACAATTATCTGCAGATCGTACACACAATTGTTCCGAGGCGGGAATCGAACCCGCGACCTCCTGCGTCGCAGGCGGACCTTCGCCCACCGCGCCACATCGGTCGTCCGAATGAATTAAAAAAATACTCGGATGGCGTCTCAGTCAACCGAAGAACGAAGTAATCACTGTAGTACCCATTTTGACATTGTCTATTGATAGACCGCTCGTCCGCCATTACCTCTTTAGACACCAACAGAGTGACTTAGATCGAAAAATGAAAAATGTCTTCTTATGTGGTCAGATGTTGCCGAAATCACACTAATTTAATAAATATTAAACACAGAATCACATTTCACACGTAAATTTCAAATTACATCGACTTATTTCTTCGATTGAACGCAAATAACCATCAACAGAAAAATCACAACAAAAACACAAATCTTGCCGGTGTTACCAGCACGTAAACTTCTAATTTTTTTTAAATATTTTATTAAATTATAGCTAAATAAACACAGACTGACTTGACTTACTGATTGACATAATTGTTTTCCTTGATGGACGTATGTTTTTTTTACGGAATCGTATAGAGGGGGTTGAGGTGACCTAAGAAAAATTCCAACTTTTTGACATTTACTCCCCCAGAACCCCCCCCCCCCTGGCCCCTACGCGGAGCCATATTGCATAAAAATAATAGTGGGGGTGTATAGAGGAGACCAGTGATTTTAAATGCAAACTAAATGTTACTCCCCCCTGCCCTCTGAGAACTCCTCTTTTGAGTGTGCTACCAGATGCCGTCGCGATTTAGGGGTTCTGATTACAGGATCGTATAGGTGGTTTCTTTCGAGTAGAAAAACCAGCCAGTCGTTCGGAAGGAAAATAATTATAATCATAGGCTCTTATAAAAACTATAACATTTATGTGACTAAAGCATTACGCTACTTTTTTTTAAAATAATAGTTACCTATTTGATTTGTGATCTGTGATTTGTAGAAACTTTTATGCTAATTATCGGCATTTTTTTTTTCATCAGTTGGCAACTCTCACGTATGACAAGTCCGCCATTGCTGTTCTTGACTTGTGATTCCGTAGGATGGCGTCTGGAAATTAAAGTCTATGATCTAAACTATACAAAATAAAGCTATTCCTTCGCACGACTAATGTCTAACTAGAAAAATAAACCGGAAAATATTTTTTTTATCATTTTGTACAAGTAGGTAATATTAATAACCCCGCTGCTCTATGTCGCTCTCTAATATCTACGCCCTAAGTATCTAAAATATTGTGTAAGAATAGTGAAGCAAGTAATTTTTAGAAATAAGTAGATAAGATATGATGTATAATATATATATTAAAATATATAATATAGCATACATATAATAGATAAATAGTTAGATAAGAATAAGAAGATATAAACAATATACCTAAGTAAAATATAATAATTTTAATTTAAAACTAGATACATAAAGTCTCTGATAATGTTAGAGGAATAAGAACAATAAAAAAAAAAAAAAAAAAAAACCCCGCTGCTCATATGCAAGGCCACTTCAGTACAAGACCTAGACGTATCATATTTTCACATCAAAAGGTATCGATTCATTGGTTACTTTTGATTTCTACTTTGTAGGTAGGCAAGCAGTAAAGTAAGTAATACACTTAAATAGAAAATAAATTAACTGTCCGTCCGTTCCTACATTATACATGTCCACGATTTCTTCAATAGATAATATACCTACCTAACCTATTTGTATTAAAATAACGCTCGCGAGCTATGGAAAGAGCTTCGGAGTTTCTAGAAGGATAGGATTCGTAACGAAAAAAGAAAACAAAGCATGACGGTTGCGTTGCGTGTATTAAAAATTAAAAACAAATTACAATAAACAAATTCGACATTGCGGCTTAAACCGGGCAAAGAACATCTATCGTCCAAAAGTTAGATTTAACTTTCAAAAATACAAATTTAAAAATATTATTGTACTTCAGGTGTAATTTACGCCATTGTGCTTATTTTACTACTATTTATTTATACTAAAGCGCGTTCCCGCACGAGGTTAGGAAGTTTAATCCCCATCATCATCAGCCTATGTTAGTCCACTGCTGGACATAGGCCTCCCTTAATGAGCGCCATAGCGCCCTGTCTTCAGCTTGACGCATCCAGCATCTAACTGCAGTCTTTCGCAGGTAGTCATCCCACCTGGTGGGAGGGCGCCCTACACTACGTTTACAGAGTCGTGGTATCCACTCAAGAACACGTTTGCCCCCAGCGGTTGTCGATACTTCGCGAGATATGACCGGCTCACTGCAAGTTCAGCTTACTAACTCTAAGCAAGCTGAAATGGCAGTGAGCAAGCTGAAACGTGTGACTCGGTAAAAGTAGTGTAGGACGCTTTCAGCTTGCTAACTCTAATCCCCATATCTTTAGACAATGATTCAACTAATCCTTCACTCAAACTCGTCTAAAGTGCCGCGAGCATTCCTTCAAAACATACTCGAGTTCGGTATTTAGTCGATACTTTGGTTAAAATCTCTACTCCAATCTATAACTATAGGTTGAATCGAATCTCTTATACCTTCGTGACGGGTAATTGTAGGATTCATCGTCATAAATGTAATTGAGATTAACAACTAACTCTTTAGATGAGAATTCAAGGTACGTCGCGAGGTACCTTGAGATGACAGTTAATTTCTTCACTTGTAGTCTTTGCAAAAAGAGAAGTCTCTTAGGAGTTGAGGGCGCGCGTGTACCAATGTACTTCTTTTTCTGTTTTTTCTTTGTCTTTTTCTGTTTCTATACAACCATGCGCAAGCGGGGAACATCTCTGGTGCGCAGAGTCGGGGCCAGCTCCAACAGCATTCTGAGCGTGTTCGCGAATAGGTTTGACTGCATTTATATTTATCACTCTTCCAGGTTGCACGCTTTTACAAATAATAATGATGTAAAGTTCAAAATCGTTAAATAATTTTCTTTATTAATTTCTTTTATATTTGTTTTTTTTTTTTTTTTTTTTTGTTATTTTTCCCTTCAATTATCTCATCTCATGTTTATTTTTAATTTTTGTAGATTTATGTGACTTTTTAATTATTATTGTGTACTTTTAAGTTTATATGGACCCATGTAGTCTGAAATAAAGATCGTTATTATTATTATTTTGTTGCGTTAATATGTTAGTCCACCGTTCCGCCACGAGACTTCTCTTTTTGCATAGACTCTATGAGAATTTTTTTTTGAAGTTTGGTTCGAGTGCGAGGATTTTTTACGACCAAGCATACCGAAACGCGTTCGGAGTTTAAGTAGAGGTTGAATCGAGATCGAGGTTGACTATAGTTTGACCGAAACCGCTGTACCGCGCCTGAGGTATGCGAGCGGCGAGACGGGGGGGAATTACCGGCCGCTCCGATCTGTCTGCCGTCAACGCGTACTCTTGCTCTTTTTTCCTCGCCCCCCACCTCGCCGCACTTTCCTAAGGTGCGGTACAGCGGTTTCGGTCAAACTATAAAGATATGGGTATTAGTGATATTGATATTTTTTTATATCTACTTGATAAACCTCGCGTGAAAACAAGCTAATATAAAACCCTACTCACACGAACAATAAATCACTTTCACATAATCTAACACTAAGTTTAACAAGTATTCAATTTTTCTTAAAACTATTCACTAATACTAAACATAATTATTGCGAGGGAGATAACATTTTGGAAGCCTTAGCAGTGTGACCTAAACGAGCCTTAACGCATGGATACGATAACTAGAAAAACAACCAAAAGTAAGGCAAGGATTTGACGTGGGTCTGTAAATTTAAAATTATATATACTCTCTTATGTACAGGACATAAGAGAGTTAGTATTAGGAACCGCTTTAAGGTCGATACATATCTGACGGAAAATGCGTCGCATATTAACGGTCGCGTTACTCCAGAACAGGTAAATAATATATTATATTTACCTGTTCTGGCGTAACGCGACCGTTAATACGCGACGCATTGACGAAGTGAAGAGAGGAGTGGATACATGTGCATTATTATTTCAGACAAAATATAAAATCAATCATCATTCGGAAAATGCGTCGCGTATGAACGGTCGCGTTACGCCAGAACAGGTAAATAATATATTATATTTACCTGTTCTGGCGTAACGCAACCACTCCTCTCTTCACTTTGTCTCTCTCTCCCATTAAGGTTTGCTGGAAGAGATCTATTTTTATGGTTAAGTTCGCCTGTGTAATAATTTTATAGAATAATGTTTTGTAGAGCAAGAAGAAAAAAATATATAAATAAATGAACGAGCGTTTTCAAGCGTTAAGAACAGAATTATGAAGATCATAGTAAGAAAATATATTATATCTAGGTATAGGGTGCACCATTACAGCAATAGCTGTGTAGCTTAACAACACAATAAGGTGACAGAAACCAAAACTTAAAGAGATTCGCAAGTTCTCGTGTTAAAAATATAGGAACATATTATTCTATACAAATATATTTTTTACTATTTGAAATAACACAATTTAATGTTTCTAAATACATACAATTCAGTTCTAAATATTTCTAAATTTGAGATAATTTTGCTAATATTTTCTAATTAACTAATAATATTTCTTAAATAAATAGATTTAAGTATATACTGGCAAAATAATACAAAAGATTTTTGAAAAATTAATCGGATAGTTCCTTAATGATATTAAACATAGATTAAACAAAAAGTTAATTAATATTACTTAAACATAATTAATAATATTCGTTGTTATTTTAAAAAATAGTAAAGCTTATTGACTATTAAAACTTACAAATAAATTCAAAATGGCCGCAGGTGACTTAAAACAGTTTTTCCATTGATGAATTCAGATCAAAATACAAATTTAATGGTATTGTAAAGATGAAAGTACAATTTTAATTTTAGTATTGCTTATTTATCACAGGTTACTATGGCCTTATGTTAGTTACTTAACAAATATATACAAGTTATAATTCAAATAAAAAAACCGACTTCACCTAGGAGGTCTACTTTGAAAAACGAACGAAGTTGACGGACGTCAATCGAACGAAACACCTGACTACAAAGTTTCTTCGGGCGCCTTCACTAACTAAGACACCTTTCTAAGAAATTCGTTTGGATCTACAATAAATAAATGTCATCATTTTCACGATATGAAAGATGAAAGAACAGATCGGCCGTCATTTGTCAACTTCGTTCCTTTTTAATAATAAACCTCCTGGTTCTGGTTATCAGATCTTTATTATATTTATAAGAGACGCCCGCTAGGGAGTTATCATAAGAATTAAGCAGTAAAAACAAAACATTTTAAAGCCGCAACACAATTTGAGTCTGATCGGGTAAGGAGGTACTTTGTAAAACCAACGAAATTGACAAATGACGACGATCGCATGGATAGAACAACTTTACCACCGCCTTCGAGCGCGTCATCATCCACCATGCCACCTTTCGTTTCAGATCTCTAAAGAACTGAATGTTATCATTTTCACAAAACGAAAGACGAAACAACTAAGTGGCCGTCTTTCACGTGTGACGTGTCCAAGAGTCATGTAAAGTCTAAAAGCTTTGATATTTGTTCGTGATCCGACGTCATCCGTGATATTCGTTCGTTTTTCAAAGTAGACCTCCTAATGTTGACTATCAGATCTTTACTATAATTATTAGTGACGACCACTAGAGCGCTAGTTATCATAACAATTACTATCAGATCTTTACTATAATTATTAGTGACGACCACTAGAGCGCTAGTTATCATAACAATTAAACAAAAAACAGTGTAGTAAACCATTAGGGTGAAAATTATAACTAATTTGAAGATTTTGCTCTTAACGACGACGCTTTAAAGAAACTAAGATTTGCTTTTGTATTGTGTTCAAGTAGCGCATTCGTTTTTCTGCTGAAATGTGTTATAATTATAACTTATAAGAATAGGAATTATTATTTTTAGCTGAATATATTCTATAGCTAGTTTCCATTTGCGACTGGCCCGTAAAAAGTATAATCGAATGGTTGAAAAAAAAAAAAACAAAAAAAGATAATAACCTATTTTTTGAAGTCGTCGCGTCGGTTTAAATCCTAGCTGTAACAATAATGTAGGTCATTAAATGTACTTATTTTTATTAAATTCTATTTAAAAATGCATTATTCAAGCACCAAAGTAGGCTTTTTATCACCTACAAGTATTGAAGGATTCCCTCTCATTGTAACGCTCAGAAAATATCTTTGTTAGAGCGAGACAAGACTACTGTTATGCTATTTTGTACTCTAAATCCACGAAGCTAATGTTTCTTATGTTGATTAACTCAGATATATTTTGATTTCAAATATATTTCAAATAAAATATTTATGGAATGTATTTTGTCCATACTTATTAGTATGATTATACAACTGAAACTTATCCTTTTTTTTTGTTTTTCTGTAGGCTTATTTTATTCTGTGTTTTTTTGTGTGTGTTAATTGTGTAGGCTGTTTTCTTTGGCCAAATAAAACTTTTCTTATTCTCATCCTTAAACAAAATTCAATTCAAATACATTGGATAATATAATATGTATCAAAATTGAAGAAATCTGGATTTGACTCGATTAAAACTTCTACGTAAAATAATGTGATATTTGGAATATGTACTACGTTTAATTTCAATTAAATAGGGGTGTAAATAAATTCTAAGGGAAGAAAATATCAAAAATATTTAGAGATTTCATTTTAGAGATATTTTAGAAGAAAATAGGTCTATATTTATGAGTAATTCTTTAGGTTCGTCCACGTTCGTAACTAAGATTTCATAACTGGTTACGTATCAGGAATGTTCGTGCATATTTTGGTCTAATATTATACCTTATAAAATAATTTGGGACTAACTTCATTCTAAGATACTTATCCCCGATTACTCAAACGCAACTCAGATTTAAGTCCGTCTCAAGTGACGATTTCCTGACAGATTTTCATTGAAAACTGTCAAAAAATGGCTACTTGAGGCGTGCTTAAATCTGAGATGCCTTTGAGTTAATCGTTATTCGTTGAATTAGCTTTAATTTCTTTACGACCAGATTGTCCAGTATTATTTATTTATATTATTTTTTATTAATCACATTCTATTTTTATTTGTATTCTTGTTGATTTTATTTATATTAGTGCGTTTTTGTTTGTTTGTATAGCGGTAGTGAGTAGTCAGTCCGTAACGCCAACAAGTTGCTTTGCCGGAAGACCAGCGTCGGTTGCTAGCATGCTGGTCATCCAACTCATGCTGAGGCAAATCCAATTTGTTGCTGGACTTACACACTTAGGGACCGTTCAAATATTACGTAAGTAGATTTATTACAATTATTTACCCCCCCCCCCCCCCCCATCCCTCTTGTCAGCAAAAGTAAGCAAAGCTCTTACCCCCTCCCCCCATGCTTACGTTAACATTTTTCAATTATAAATGTATTATTTTAATATTATAATTATAATACACAAGTAAACAATAAACTGACAGAGGAAATTTAGACAAGTGAATAGCGCGCGTTAATTCCCCTAATCGGTTCTGAAGCGAGTGCCTAAACGTATGCATTATTTGCGGGAATCCCCGATAATGCGTTTCGTTTTCAAGCATAGACAATGTGAGGGTTGCCATTCGTGTAAAAAAGGAAATAACTGCTGATGACGTAATCATCATCTAGACTCCCCTACCCCCATGTCATCCAAAATAAGCAAAACAAAGACCCCCCCACCACCCATAGTGCTTACGTAATACTTGAACGGCCCCTTACCAACACGTTTAGTTTACCTGTAAGTTTAAGTTTATGTTCTGTGTAAGTCTTTTAACAAATAAATGCATTTCATATATTTATTTTACTCGTTACTTTTAAACGATTTAACATTTAACTCTGATGGATCTGAGACTAATAGCTATTCAACGATTAAATTTATAAATACATAAATATACAGATCTTTACAATAAAGCCAAGTTAAATTCAGACCTACATACTGGGTATCCCATTCTGCTATAGTTTGACCGAAACCGCTGTACCGCGCCTGAGGTATGCGAGCGGCGAGACGGGGGGGAAGTACCGGCCGCTCCGATCCATCAGTCTGCCGTCAACGCGTACTCTTGCTCTTTTTTCCTAGCCCCCCACCTCGCCGCACTTTCCTAAGGAGCGGTACAGCGGTTTCGGTCAAAATATAACCAAATCGCTTTACTATGACAATGGTACCTTTTAAACTTTCGAGATTTGTTAACATATTAATGATTAATTGGGCGCTATGGCGCTCATTGGGGGAGGCATATGTCCAGCAGTGGACTGCTATAGACTGATGATGATGATGACCTTTAGTTTTTTTCGAAACGTGATAAATACCCGATAAATTAATATTTTTTACGACAGTGGTATTCTTCATCACAGAATGATATGATTTTGTATTCTTCCTTTTTGAAATTTTAATACTGTGTAGTTGAAAAGATAATATTTGCATGCCTATGTTAACACTTTGAGTGCTGAAAACGCACGGTATGAGTTTTCTACAAGTGACTAATATGCGTAAATTCACACTAGCGCAGCGGCTGAGAAAATACAGATCTTTGTGACTCAGCACAGCCGTAATATTTTTGCGAACGAAACGCATGTGCGGCGCAACACAACCGCTGTGTAGAGCGGCAGCACGAATTTTTTAGGTAATAAAAAAGATCGCAGTCGTCGAAAAAAAACCGCAGTCAAAGTGTTAAGTAGAATATAACTAGACGAATTATAATTTTAAGACCTACATCTGCGATCACACATACTGTCCAGATCTCGGGTCACATACAAAATCAAAGATAAAAGACGTCTCCGTAAATAGCAGCGCGTTTGAGGTAAGTATATGTATAATAAGTTGTATTTTAGTCTTTGACTGCGATTTATTTTCGACGACTGCGATCTTTTTTTTATCCTAAAAAATTCGTGCTGCCGCTCTACACAGCGGTTGTGTTGCGCCGCACATGCGTTTCGTTCGAAAAATATTACGGCTGTGCTGAGTCACACAGATCTGTATTTTCCCAGCCGCTGCGCTAGTGTGGATTTACGCATATTAGTCACTTGTAGAAAACACATACCGTGCGATTTCAGCACTCAAAGTGTTAAGCTAACAAATATGATTTTATTTTTGCAACTTTTGACACACATTGCGGCATTGTGACACGTGTTTACGTTGGCAGTGTTTCAATCGAACTAAACAAAATAAGAGCTCACATTACAAGTGCGCTCTTATATACGGAAACGGATTTTGACAACACTCGCAACAAAAGTAGTTTTACGATTCCAAGTCGAAGACTTGCTAAAGTAGGTAACAGTTTTGTATGCTTATGCATAAGTTTTTACAATAAACTGCCGGTCGACGTCCGAAACTTAAGTTTTCGAGAATTTAGCAGAAAAATTAGATTATTTTTACTGTATAAATCCTATTACGATATTGACGAAGCCCTGACTGATGAATTCTGTATATAGGTTACATACTTACTAGATGTATACATTTATTGTGAATTGTTTTTGATTTTTAATATTTTTATTTTGTAATTTAATTTATTGTTTATAATATGTGTACCGCTATGACTTTTCCTAGTGTACAATAATATGTATCTAAACGGAATAAATGAACTGAATCTTGAATCTTTAGCGCCGACCCGACATCTAGATAGTATTTGTGATCGCAGATCTATATAAATCTTCACCTTGGATATCTCCGTGAAAACAGCTCCTAACGCATTTATCTGGCATTTCTTATAAATATGGATTCTGCGACGACGCCACCATTGTTAGTAAAGCGATTTGAGATCATAATTGGGCCCCTGATTATTATATTTATACAAATAACACTATCTTTTAAGTTTACTATCAAATTCTTTCACTAACTCTGGAATGGCGTTCGGTTCCACTGGTACGAGATTCATCAATTGGTCTAGTGTTTTCACGTAGCTTAGCTTTCTGAAGAATTTCGAGCTGAAAAAGAAAGAAATAATAATTTAATTACTTGACACTGGCAGAAAAGTCTCTCGTCATCAGCCTATAGCAGTCCACTGCTGGACATAAGCCTCCCCCGCGCCACAGCGCCCTGTCTTCAGCTTGCCGCATCCAGCATCTACCTGCAGTCTTTCGCAGGTCGTCATCCCACCTGGTCGGAGGGCGTCCTACACTGCGTTCACCGAGTCGCGGTCTCCTCTCAAGAACACGTTTACCCCAGCGGTTGTCGGTTCTTCGCGAGATATGGCCGGCCCACTGCCACTTCAGCTTGCTAATTCTTAGAGCTATGTCGATAACCTTGGTTCTCTGTCGGATGTATTCGTTACGAATCCTATCCTTCAGAGAAACTCCGAGCATAGCTCTTTCCATAGCTAGAAAAGTCTCTAACCATACACAATTGCCATTAGCAAACAATCATCAGACGGCCTCTGTGGCGCAGTGGGCAAAGGTCCGCTTGTGACGCAGGAGGTTGAGGGTTCGATTCCCGCCTCGGGACATATGTTTGTCTGCTGATATTTTTTCCGGGTGTTCTGGTCGTTTTCTATGTATAATAAAAAATATCTATCTATGTAATGTATTGTATTATGTATTTCAGTTATCTAGTACCCATAACACAAGCTCTGCTTACCATGGGGCTAGATAATGCTGTGTGAATTGTCCAGCATTATTTATTTATTATATTTTTTTATATTTTAGTATCATCATCAATACCACCGTCTTGACGCTACCGACTAGTACTGATATGGATTAGTTGAGCTACCTACCAGTAGATTGTTTGTAAGAGTCTGCAGTTAGCTCAGTTAAATATTTTTAAACTTACGCGATCTGATCACTTAGTTTTTTTTTTTTTAATTAGCCTTTTTCGTCCCACAGCTGGGCAAAGGCCTCCCCCAAATCTTTCCACTCAGTGCGGTCACGTGCGATCTCCCACCAATCTCCGAGGAAGGCGTTAAGGTCGTCTCGCCAGCGCTTTCTTGGCCGACCTCGCCCGCGGCTTCCTTCCGGGACCCAGGGTGTTGCAGCATTAGCCCACCTCTCAGGTGGCAGAAGGTGGGCACTTAATTATAAGTACTAATAATAGTTTTTCCCCACTTTTCAATAATAGGTAAAGAAACGTGATAAATACCCGTTAAATTAGTACTTATAATTAATTAGTACTTATAATTAAGTCTCATTTGTTTTTTTTCTGATTGTAATTAACTTAGTTAGTATAATAACCTGATGAAAGGTTTCGTCAGTATGACGAAGGATCTCAGCCAAATCGTCGGGTGGACGACGTACAAATGTTTTAAGCTCTTTCTCAATCTGAAACAATCAAATAATACATCTCATTAATATTATAAATGCGAAAGTTTTTGATAGAGATCATCTATTATAGGTTGACGATGTTGATGAAGATCGTGTGAAGTGATCACGACATATGCCAAAACTGGCTACTTTGACCACTTATGGCTCACAGTTGGACTATGGTGGCTTACATCGGCGGCCACGCAATTGCCCCACCTTGTTCGATACATCGATCACGTAGGGTGTATCATGACGGGTGGATCATCGGTGGATGGGGGGTGGGGGGCCTCAGTACCTATCGATTTAACCCCCCTGTATGTTCAGCGATATTCACTGATTCAAAAGTTATTTGGAATTAAGTAAAATTTTAGTTAAAATTAGATTTCATCCATAATATACCCTCATCATCATCATCATCATCAGCCTATATCAGTCCACTGCTGGACATAGGCCTCCCCCGATGAGCGCCATTGCGCCCTGTCTTCAGCTTGCCGCATCCAGCATCTACCTGCAGTCTTTCGCAAGTCGTCATCCCACCTGGTCGGAGGGCGTCCTACACTACGTTTACCGAGTCGTGGTCTTCACTCAAGAACACGTTTGCCCCAGCGGCCGTCGGTTCTTCGCGAAATATGGCCGGCCCACTGCCACTTCAGCTTGCTAATTCTTTGAGCTATGTCGATAACCGATAATATACCCATACATACATATATAATTGATTAGTTTTATTTTCTTATTGTATTTGTTTGTTTGCCCTGTATCAGTATCAGTTTCTTTAAATCTCTACCGTTAAAGTTACCTTTGTAAACAGGCTTCCCGCGACACAGGCTTGCCTCGTGCGGGGGCCGCCAGTAATGTGTACAGATACATATAAGCGAAATGGCAAATAAATAATTTTGTATTTTTTTTTTGTATAATTCCGCAATTACAGCCAAAATATTAGGTCTGCGACCCTGTTTTTTTTTTTGAAACAAGATGAATGGTGGGCCTTTGGTGCCCTTATACCAATTTGAATCGTAGATTTATAAAAAACCAAATAAGAAAAAAATTGCAAAATTTCTTTTCAAAATCTAATATTTACATTAACTTTATATGGTTCTAAAAATCGATTATCCATCATTCATTTTAAATAAATAAATTGAAATTGGCCCACTCCCCCGCAATTAGCCCACTCCTCTGCTATTGGCCCACACTCCCGCCATTGGCCCACTCCTCTGCTATTGGCCCACACTCCCGCCATTGGCCCACTCCCCCGCTATTGGCCCACACTCCCGCCATTGGCCCACTCCCCCGCTATTGGCCCACTCCTCTGCTATTGGCCCACACTCCCGCCATTGGCCCACTCCTCTGCTATTGGCCCACACTCCCGCCATTGGCCCACTCCCCCGCTATTGGCCCACACTCCCGCCATTGGCCCACTCCCACCCTATTGGCCCACACTCCCGGCACTGGCCCACTCACCTCCTGTCTATAAGCTTGTAGCACTCATGCAGCCAGTGCAGCGTGGGCAGGCGACGCCGCCGCGGGCTCCCGTGCAGGTAAATCAGGATGTACTCGTCTGTTACCAGCCTTTCTAGTGTGTATATTACGTAGCTGGAAGAAAAGAAACATAACATAAGCTATTAAATTAAAAGTTGATGACCGATTTGTCGCGGTGGGCGAAGGTCCACCTGCGACGAATTGTCCCGAAGCGGGAATCGAACCCGCAACCACCTACGTCGCAGACGGACTTTTGCCCACCGCGCTACAGATGTGTGATTATTTGTCCCACTCCCACGCCATTGACCCACTCCCCCGCTATTGGCCCACTCCCCCGCTATTGGCCCACTCCCCAGCTATTGGCCCACTCCCACGCCGTGGTCATTGTGTGATTTGATAATATGAGTTAGTTATAACGTTTAAGTTATTTATAAGCCTTTTGTTTTCCTACAAATAAATATAACTCACAGGAACAAGTTGTCCATAACGTAGTGATAGTCCGCCCTCGAGTTGTCTGGCAGGTAGCACGCGCTGAACACAACTAGCGCCAGCCCGCCGCTGTACCCGCCGTGAGAGACCACGCGCTTGTACGGCTCTATCACCTGAGGACAACATCATTTAAGGGTACTAGATAACTGATATACATAATACAATACATTACATAGATAGATATTTTTTAGTATACATAGAAAACGACCAGAACACCCGGAACAAATATCTGCAGATCGTGCACACAATTGTTCCGAGGCGGGAATCGAACCCGCAACCTCCTGCGTCGCAGGCGGACCTTCGTCCACCGCGCCACATCGGTCGTCAAAAGTTTGACGTTGTAGCTGGTGTCAAACTAATAAAATATTGGCGTTTGACAGCACTGAATGCTTAATTTACGCCTGTCGCAAACCGGTCGCGAGTTACATAATCACCCGGCGTGTCTCGCAGTCCGGGTAGGAGCTGCCAGGGAGTATTTGAGAGAGTCTGTATGTCTGAGACACCGACAAACGCTGGGGTAAACGTGTTTTTAGGTGGAGACTACGACTCTGTAAACGTAGCGTAGGACGCCCTGCGACCAGGTGGGATGACGACTGCGGAAGACTGCAGGTAGATGCTGGATGTGGCAAGCTGAAGACAGGGCGCTATGGCGCTTATTTGGGGAGGTCTATGTCCAGCAGTGGTTTAACATAGGTCGATGATGAAGATGTACCCTTACCTTCATATCACACAGTCTCCTGTTCTCAGCGCCGACGGTCAGCCATGCGCGGTCAGCGGTCAGTTCCTCCGCCGCTGAGTACTCAGGAATTGTGTCTGAGTGGGACACTGTGTTTGTGGATTTTGAGCTGAGGGGGAAAACAAAGTCTGTTATTGCTTTTGCAAGTACATAAATCACACTAATTCAGGGAACGAATAATTTAGAATCATAACTTGATGAACCATATATAGCCTAAGGTTTGCTGGATGAAAACTCTTACTCAGGGTTAAGCTCGCCTATGTACATATCTTTTTTAATTAAGTAATTTTTTGAAGTTTTGTGTGTACTTTTCCATAGGATACAAATCACCTTAAGGGGCCTCCGGAGGGACGAATTCTTCATACAAACGTAATACCAAAATGATTTCCAATTCAAGCATATTTCCACTATAATATTGTATTATTTGTATTTGAATAGTATTTATCTAGGTTCCTAAATAGATTTTTTTAATAAAATTAAATGAAAGCCAATCGCATTTTGCAAATTTTTATGAGAAAATGGACAAGTTTTCTTGCTATTTGTTTCGTATTAAAAACATCAATATCTTACGTTTTATTTATTAAGGAACATAGCTTATATTGTCTAGTTACAGAATAACAATACTTTGTGAAGAATTCAAAAAGTTTTCAGTCATAATTTTTGGTATTACGGAACAAACCAAATTTTGAACGGCTAATATTGCTATCGCGCACGCATGAGGCGCGGCACAAGGGTTAAACAGGGACAGCGATATTCGGAGCGATTTTTGCAAGCGAGGGTCACCGGACCCTTAAAACGTTTGCTTAGAAAAACGCGTGCGAAGCCGCGGTAAGCAACTAGTATAAAATAAATAATGCTGGTCAATCCACACAGCATCATCTAGCCCCATGGTAAGCAGAGCTTGTGTTATGGGTACTAGATAATTGATATACATAATATTATACAATACATTACATAGATAGATATATTTTTATTATACACTAGCTGCGCCCCGCGGTTTCACCCGCGTGGTGATAGATATTTTGGATATATACAATATATCTTTATAAATTGTAGCCTATGTGTTATTCTGATGTATAAGCTATATTGTAAAGTTTCAATAAAATCCGTTCAGTAGTTTTTACGTGAAAGAGTAACAAACATCCATCCATACTTACAAACTTTCGCGTTTATAATATTAGTAGGACCCATGACAAATATCTGCAGATAGTTCAAATATAGTCCCGAGTCGGAAATCGAACCCGCAAACTCCAGCTTCGCAGGGGGACCTTCGCCCTCCGCGCCACTAATGTCGTCTGGATGATAAGGAATTAAGGAACTCATCAATGCACTTACTGTTTAGAATCATCATCATCACTGCACTGCTCGCAGTTATTATCGCAGGTTCGATTCTCGACGTCATCGTCTATTGGCTCATCCTCGGACTCTAAAGTTGCGTCGCTGAGACTGTCAAGACTGGACCGGTCTTCTTCTACTGGCTGTAGAGGAGAAGGAGAAGTTAAGTTCAAAATATAAGAAAAATAAATGTTTAGTAAAAATTAATTCATCATCATCATCAGCCTATATCAGTCCACTGCTGGACATAGGCCTCCCCCAATGAGCGCCATAGCGCCCTGTCTTCAGCTTGCCGCATCCAGCATCTACCTGTAGTCTTTCGCAGGTCGTCATCCCACCTGGTCGGAGGGCGTCCTACACTACGTTTACCGAGTCGTGGTCTCCACTCAAGAACACGTTTGCCCCAGCGGTTGTCGGTTCTTCGCGAGATATGGCCGGCCCACTGCCACTTCAGCTTGCTAATTCTTTGAGCTATGTCGATAACCTTGGTTCTCTGTCGGATGTATTCATTATGAATCCTATCTTTCAGAGAAACTCCGAGCATAGCTCTTTCCCTAGCTCGCTGAGCGACTTTGAACTGGTGGACCAGCCCTATCGTGAGTGTCCACGTCTCAGCTCCGTAGGTCAGAACGGGTAGGACGCAATGCTTGAAAACGAAAGTTTTGCGGTATGTTAATTTTTAGAACATTTTAATTCATTTATTCATTGCGCTGACAAAAAGACTTAGAGCTACGAGTATATTAGTTCTACGAGTAAGTATTTTTGTCGCTTGAGGTGAGTAAATAATATGCTATAATCTTGTTTTGTTTTTTTATGTGAATTTTATAAGTGTTTAGATATAATAGAATACATTACATAGATAGATATTTTTTATTATACATAGGTAACGACCAAAACACCCGGAACAAATATCTGCAGATCGTGCACACAATTGTTCCGAGGCGGGAATTTCAATTTAAAAGGTAAATTAACCCTTAATTACTCGCGTGGGGTGTTTAACACCCCAGCGACTTTTTGATCGTCTCTAGTTATTGGAGTTCCAAGTTTACAACGCTAATTTTTAAATCTTCATCATAAATAAAAGTCTGATTTTGTGTGTATTTGGTAGTTTATTTCTAATTCTATAATTGGGGTGAAAAGCACGCCACGCGAGTTCTTATGTATGTTTTTATGCGCGAGTATATTAACTGTACCTATATAGCCACCTAGCATTGAACTTCAAATTTATGTTGCGATGCCCTTGCAGGGTGCATGTTGGACCTTTGTGATATTATTTTAAGACCTATCTGTACACATGAAAGCAATAAACCATTGAGTATTGAGTAATAATTACCCTACTCATCTCTATAAACCCAGATCGAGGATTTTCTCGAAAGAAAATAATGATTATTATTAAATATAAATAAATAATGCTGGACAATTCACACAGCATTATCTAGCCCCATGGTAAGCAGAGCTTGTGTTATGGATACTAGATAACTTTTATACATAATACAATTGTTCCGAGGCGGGAATCGAACCCGCAACCACCTGCGTCGCAGGCGGACCTTCGTCCACCGCGCCACATCGGTCGTCGTATTATATTTAAGTATAGAATTTAGGTTAAATAGTATTTTTTGTTTAGTATTATATTATAGTATTTAGTAGTATAAATAGTATTTAGTAGTACCTATGTTAAATAAGTTAGTAAAAATTTAATCTTCTGTCTATTTTTTTTATGCACATGTACCCACTTCTCTCTTCTTTGTCTCTCTCTCCCAATAAGGTTTGCTGGAAGAGAACTCTTTTTAGGGTTAAGTTCGCCTTTGTATTAATTTTATAGAATAAGTTTTGTACATAGTTCATAGTGCAAAAAGTATTAAATAAATTATTTATTTTATTTTAATGATTATGAATTATTTTATTATTTTATGACTTGTTGTATTGCGTATTATAATGTATGTTTTTTTTGTATATAATTTATATTTACATTAGTCTATAATACGCCACCGTCTATACCTATACTATAGCTACGTGTCCATCTTAAGGCTGCCTGGAAGAAATCGCTCTTAGCGATAAGGCCGCCCATTGTGCATCTGTATCTCTGTTTGTTTGTTTTTTACTGATTTTTTCTGTGTTTGGTGTGCAATAAAGCGTATTGCTGCGTATTGCCCGAGTCATGTGTACAGTCAGTTCTCTCACCTGTTGTATCTTCCTGCGGGTGTCGCAGTCTTTCGCAAGTCGTCATCCCACCTGGCCGGCGGCCTTCCTACACCACGTTTGCCCGAGTCATGTCTACAGTCAGTTCTCTCACCTGTTGTATCTTCCTGCGGGTGTCGCAGTCTTTCGCAAGTCGTCATCCCACCTGGCCGGCGGCCTTCCTACACCACGTTTGCCCGAGTCATGTCTACAGTCAGTTCTCTCACCAGTTGTATCTTCCTGCGGGTGTCGCAGTCTTTCGCAAGTCGTCATCCCACCTGGCCGGCGGCCTTCCTACACCACGTTTGCCCGAGTCATGTCTACAGTCAGTTCTCTCACCTGTTGTATCTTCCTGCGGGTGTCGCAGTCTTTTGCAAGTCGTCATCCCACCTGGCCGGCGGCCTTCCTACACCACGTTTGCCCGAGTCATGTCTACAGTCAGTTCTCTCACCTGTTGTATCTTCCTGCGGGTGTCGCAGTCTTTTGCAAGTCGTCATCCCACCTGGCCGGCGGCCTTCCTACACCACGTTTGCCCGAGTCATGTCTACAGTCAGTTCTCTCACCTGTTGTATCTTCCTGCGGGTGTCGCAGTCTTTCGCAAGTCGTCATCCCACCTGGCCGGCGGCCTTCCTACACCACGTTTGCCCGAGTCATGTCTACAGTCAGTTCTCTCACCTGTTGTATCTTCCTGCGGGTGTCGCAGTCTTTTGCAAGTCGTCATCCCACCTGGCCGGCGGCCTTCCTACACCACGTTTGCCCGAGTCATGTCTACAGTCAGTTCTCTCACCTGTTGTATCTTCCTGCGGGTGTCGCAGTCTTTTGCAAGTCGTCATCCCACCTGGCCGGCGGCCTTCCTACACCACGTTTGCCCGAGTCATGTCTACAGTCAGTTCTCTCACCCGTTGTATCTTCCTGCGGGTGTCGCAGTCTTTTGCAAGTCGTCATCCCACCTGGCCGGCGGCCTTCCTACACCACGTTTGCCCGAGTCATGTCTACAGTCAGTTCTCTCACCCGTTGTATCTTCCTGCGGGTGTCGCAGTCTTTTGCAAGTCGTCATCCCACCTGGCCGGCGGCCTTCCTACACCACGTTTGCCCGAGTCATGTCTACAGTCAGTTCTCTCACCCGTTGTATCTTCCTGCGGGTGTCGCAGTCTTTTGCAAGTCGTCATCCCACCTGGCCGGCGGCCTTCCTACACCACGTTTGCCCGAGTCATGTCTACAGTCAGTTCTCTCACCCGTTGTATCTTCCTGCGGGTGTCGCAGTCTTTTGCAAGTCGTCATCCCACCTGGCCGGCGGCCTTCCTACACCACGTTTGCCCGAGTCATGTGTACAGTCAGTTCTCTCACCCGTTGTATCTTCCTGCGGGTGTCGCAGTCTTTTGCAAGTCGTCATCCCACCTGGCCGGCGGCCTTCCTACACCACGTTTGCCCGAGTCATGTCTACAGTCAGTTCTCTCACCCGTTGTATCTTCCTGCGGGTGTCGCAGTCTTTTGCAAGTCGTCATCCCACCTGGCCGGCGGCCTTCCTACACCACGTTTGCCCGAGTCATGTCTAAAGTCAGTTCTCTCACCCGTTGTATCTTCCTGCGGGTGTCGCAGTCTTTTGCAAGTCGTCATCCCACCTGGCCGGCGGCCTTCCTACACCACGTTTGCCCGAGTCATGTGTACAGTCAGTTCTCTCACCCGTTGTATCTTCCTGCGGGTGTCGCAGTCTTTTGCAAGTCGTCATCCCACCTGGCCGGCGGCCTTCCTACACCACGTTTGCCCGAGTCATGTCTACAGTCAGTTCTCTCACCCGTTGTATCTTCCTGCGGGTGTCGCAGTCTTTTGCAAGTCGTCATCCCACCTGGCCGGCGGCCTTCCTACACCACGTTTGCCCGAGTCATGTCTACAGTCAGTTCTCTCACCCGTTGTATCTTCCTGCGGGTGTCGCAGTCTTTTGCAAGTCGTCATCCCACCTGGCCGGCGGCCTTCCTACACCACGTTTGCCCGAGTCATGTGTACAGTCAGTTCTCTCACCCGTTGTATCTTCCTGCGGGTGTCGCAGTCTTTTGCAAGTCGTCATCCCACCTGGCCGGCGGCCTTCCTACACCACGTTTGCCCGAGTCATGTCTACAGTCAGTTCTCTCACCCGTTGTATCTTCCTGCGGGTGTCGCAGTCTTTTGCAAGTCGTCATCCCACCTGGCCGGCGGCCTTCCTACACCACGTTTGCCCGAGTCATGTCTACAGTCAGTTCTCTCACCTGTTGTATCTTCCTGCGGGTGTCGCAGTCTTTTGCATGTCGTCATCCCACCTGGCCGGCGGCCTTCCTACACCACGTTTGCCCGAGTCATGTCTACAGTCAGTTCTCTCACCTGTTGTATCTTCCTGCGGGTGTCGCAGTCTTTTGCATGTCGTCATCCCACCTGGCCGGCGGCCTTCCTACACCACGTTTGCCCGAGTCATGTCTACAGTCAGTTCTCTCACCTGTTGTATCTTCCTGCGGGTGTCGCAGTCTTTTGCAAGTCGTCATCCCATCTGGCCGGCGGCCTTCCTACACCACGTTTGCCCGAGTCATGTCTAGAGTCAGTTCTCTCACCTGTTGTATCTTCCTGCGGGTGTCGCAGTCTTTTGCATGTCGTCATCCCATCTGGCCGGCGGCCTTCCTACACCACGTTTGCCCGAGTCATGTCTACAGTCAGTTCTCTCACCCGTTGTATCTTCCTGCGGGTGTCGCAGTCTTTTGCAAGTCGTCATCCCACCTGGCCGGCGGCCTTCCTACACTACGTTTGCCCGAGTCATGTCTACAGTCAGTTCTCTCACCTGTTGTATCTTCCTGCGGGTGTCGCAGTCTTTCGCAAGTCGTCAGTAGACATGACTCGTAGACATGACTCGTAGACATGACTCGTAGACATGACTCGTAGACATGACTCGGACAAACGTGGTGTAGAAAGGCCGCCGGCCAGGTTAACCTGGCCGGCGGCCTTCCTACACCACGTTTGCCCGAGTCATGTCTACAGTCAGTTCTCTCACCCGCTGTATCTTCCTGCGGGTGTCGCAGTCTTTCGCAAGTCGTCATCCCACCTGGCTGGCGGCCTTCCTACACCACGTTTGCCCGAGTCATGTCTACAGTCAGTTCTCTCACCCGTTGTATCTTCCTGCGGGTGTCGCAGTCTTTCGCAAGTCGTCATCCCACCTGGCCGGCGGCCTTCCTACACCACGTTTGCCCGAGTCATGTCTACAGTCAGTTCTCTCACCAGTTGTATCTTCCTGCGGGTGTCGCAGTCTTTTGCAAGTCGTCATCCCACCTGGCCGGCGGCCTTCCTACACCACGTTTGCCCGAGTCATGTCTACAGTCAGTTCTCTCACCAGTTGTATCTTCCTGCGGGTGTCGCAGTCTTTTGCAAGTCGTCATCCCACCTGGCCGGCGGCCTTCCTACACCACGTTTGCCCGAGTCATGTCTACAGTCAGTTCTCTCACCAGTTGTATCTTCCTGCGGGTGTCGCAGTCTTTTGCAAGTCGTCATCCCACCTGGCCGGCGGCCTTCCTACACCACGTTTGCCCGAGTCATGTCTACAGTCAGTTCTCTCACCAGTTGTATCTTCCTGCGGGTGTCGCAGTCTTTTGCAAGTCGTCATCCCACCTGGCCGGCGGCCTTCCTACACCACGTTTGCCCGAGTCATGTCTACAGTCAGTTCTCTCACCAGTTGTATCTTCCTGCGGGTGTCGCAGTCTTTTGCAAGTCGTCATCCCACCTGGCCGGCGGCCTTCCTACACCACGTTTGCCCGAGTCATGTCTACAGTCAGTTCTCTCACCAGTTGTATCTTCCTGCGGGTGTCGCAGTCTTTTGCAAGTCGTCATCCCACCTGGCCGGCGGCCTTCCTACACCACGTTTGCCCGAGTCATGTCTACAGTCAGTTCTCTCACCAGTTGTATCTTCCTGCGGGTGTCGCAGTCTTTTGCAAGTCGTCATCCCACCTGGCCGGCGGCCTTCCTACACCACGTTTGCCCGAGTCATGTCTACAGTCAGTTCTCTCACCAGTTGTATCTTCCTGCGGGTGTCGCAGTCTTTTGCAAGTCGTCATCCCACTTGGCCGGCGGCCTTCCTACACCACGTTTGCCCGAGTCATGTCTACAGTCAGTTCTCTCACCAGTTGTATCTTCCTGCGGGTGTCGCAGTCTTTTGCAAGTCGTCATCCCACCTGGCCGGCGGCCTTCCTACACCACGTTTGCCCGAGTCATGTCTACAGTCAGTTCTTTCACCAGTTGTATCTTCCTGCGGGTGTCGCAGTCTTTTGCAAGTCGTCATCCCACCTGGCCGGCGGCCTTCCTACACCACGTTTGCCCGAGTCATGTCTACAGTCAGTTCTCTCACCCGCTGTATCTTCCTGCGGGTGTCGCAGTCTTTCGCAAGTCGTCATCCCACCTGGCTGGCGGCCTTCCTACACCACGTTTGCCCGAGTCATGTCTACAGTCAGTTCTCTCACCCGTTGTATCTTCCTGCGGGTGTCGCAGTCTTTCGCAAGTCGTCATCCCACCTGGCCGGCGGCCTTCCTACACCACGTTTGCCCGAGTCATGTCTACAGTCAGTTCTCTCACCAGTTGTATCTTCCTGCGGGTGTCGCAGTCTTTTGCAAGTCGTCATCCCACCTGGCCGGCGGCCTTCCTACACCACGTTTGCCCGAGTCATGTCTACAGTCAGTTCTCTCACCAGTTGTATCTTCCTGCGGGTGTCGCAGTCTTTTGCAAGTCGTCATCCCACCTGGCCGGCGGCCTTCCTACACCACGTTTGCCCGAGTCATGTCTACAGTCAGTTCTTTCACCAGTTGTATCTTCCTGCGGGTGTCGCAGTCTTTTGCAAGTCGTCATCCCACCTGGCCGGCGGCCTTCCTACACCACGTTTGCCCGAGTCATGTCTACAGTCAGTTCTCTCACCAGTTGTATCTTCCTGCGGGTGTCGCAGTCTTTTGCATGTCGTCATCCCACCTGGCCGGCGGCCTTCCTACACCACGTTTGCCCGAGTCATGTCTACAGTCAGTTCTCTCACCAGTTGTATCTTCCTGCGGGTGTCGCAGTCTTTTGCAAGTCGTCATCCCACCTGGCCGGCGGCCTTCCTACACCACGTTTGCCCGAGTCATGTCTACAGTCAGTTCTCTCACCAGTTGTATCTTCCTGCGGGTGTCGCAGTCTTTTGCAAGTCGTCATCCCACCTGGCCGGCAGCCTTCCTACACCACGTTTGCCCGAGTCATGTCTACAGTCAGTTCTCTCACCAGTTGTATCTTCCTGCGGGTGTCGCAGTCTTTTGCAAGTCGTCATCCCACCTGGCCGGCGGCCTTCCTACACCACGTTTGCCCGAGTCATGTCTACAGTCATGTCTACAGTCTACAGTTCGCCTTTGTATTAATTTTCTAGAATAAGTTTTGTACATAGTTCATAGTGCAAAAAGTATTAAATAAATTATTTATTTTATTTTAATGATTATGAATTATTTTATTATTTTATGACTTGTACTGCGTATTATAATGTATGTTTTTTTTGTATATAATTTATATTTACATTAGTCTATAATACGCCACCGTCTATACCTATACTATAGCTATCTTATCTACTATAGCTAGCTATCGGTTGCCTGGAAGAAATCGCTCTTAGCGATAAGACCGCCCATTGTGCATCTGTATCTCTGTTTGTTTGTTCTTTACTGTTTTTTTCTGTGTTTGGTGTGCAATAAAGCGTATTTGTATTGTATTGTATAATTTTACTGCAAATTTAATTTTATTCAATTAAGTAATTTGACAAATTATTAACAATTTATTATTAAAAATTTATTTAATCGTTAGTATGTATATTGGTTTGTATTATTCGACTTGTGAATTATTATTTTACCAATAAAATGAAAGAAAGAAAAGAAAATATTGATTTGTGTTTCATATAAAATAATACAACCTAAGAACTAATAATAGTAAAGAAAACAAATTAGGAACGAATGAAATAATTAAAATACGAGAACACAGAAAGGCTACCGGCTCAGCATTAAAAGCTACATTGACATAAGCCAGTGCAGCGCTGGTTATCAGCGGGGCTGACATCAATGACTATCTGACTATCTACCAGTTTAAGGTGAAATGAGTCCCAAAACCCACGTTTTGACTTAACGGAAAATCAATTTTGACGACCGATGTGGCGCGGTGGGCGAAGGTCCGCCTGCGACGCAGGAGGTTGCGGGTTCGATTCCCGCCTCGGAACAATTGTGTGTACGATCTGCAGATATTTGTTCCGAGTGTTCTGGTCGTTTTCTATATATAATAAAAAATATCTATCTATGTTATGTATTGTATTATGTATATCAGTTATAGTACCCATAACACAAGCTCTGCTTACCATGGGGCTAGATAATGCTGTGTGAATTGTCCAGCATTTTTTTTTTTTTTTTTAATTTTGAAGGAACAAAACACCTATTTTTCGAATATATTTTGATGAGGATCAAAAGTTTAGGATATTGGTTAGTAAGTTATGGAAGTCGAAACACGATTGACTAAACTTGACACGATAGAAAAAAATGGTAAAGTTTCCTCTAAATCTTCATTTTTACAGAGATATCTCTACGGGAAAACCAGTTTTATTTGCTAGTTATTTAATATTATTGTAATGAAATTTCTTCTACGTGTTCCCTAATGAATACTTTAGACAATTATGGTTTTAGTTTTTTGAGAAACAGTATTATTTTAGAGCAATAACAAATTTAAACATAAAAAGCAGTGAAATTGCGCACGGGCCGATCATTCTGCCGCTCTTGCCTCCCTTTCTCGCCTTCCCCGCGCGGTGTTCGTTCGTCCTTGTCTCGAAAAGACGAACTCATTTCGCCTTAACATGGATCCATAACACCAACTCTAAACTTGCGAATAACAAACGCCACATGACCCCGCTTCCCGCAGTCGGGTAAAAAAGTAAACAATCAACACAGTTTCGTTTTCACAATGAGTCTTTACATAACTGTGTGTGAATTGGACCGATTGGAGAAACACACGGTAGACTAAGGGTTATAGTAGCGACTAGCGACCCGCCCCGGCTGCGCACGGGGCAAATGCATGTATTATTACAAAACCTTCCTATCAAGCTGAAGACGGGTCGCTATGGCGCTCATTGGGGGAGGCCTATGTCCTGCAGTGGACTATCATAGGCTGATGATGATGATGAAACCTTCCTATCATCAACAGCCTATAGCAGTCTACTGCTGCATCCAGCATCTACCTGCAGTCTTTCGCAGGTCGTCATACCACCTGGCCGGTGGCCTTCCTACACTACGTTTGCCCGAGTCATGTATACAGTCAGTTCTCTCAGCTGTTGTATCTTCCTGCGGGTGTCGCAGTCTTCCGCAAGCCTTCCTACACTACGTTTGCCCGAGTCATGTCTACAATCAGTTCTCTCACCAGTTGTATCTTCCTGCGGGTGTCGCAGTCTTCCGCAAGCCTTCCTACACTACGTTTGCCCGAGTCATGTCTACAATCAGTTCTCTCACCTGTTGTATCTTCCTGCGGGTGTCGCAGTCTTCCGCAAGCCTTCCTACACTACGTTTGCCCGAGTCATGTGTACAATCAGTTCTCTCACCTGTTGTATCTTCCTGCGGGTGTCGCAGTCTTCCGCAAGCCTTCCTACACTACGTTTGCCCGAGTCATGTGTACAATCAGTTCTCTCACCTGTTGTATCTTCCTGCGGGTGTCGCAGTCTTTCGCAAGTCGTCAGTAGTCATGTCTACAGTCAGTTCTCTCACCAGTTGTATCTTCCTGCGGGTGTCGCAGTCTTTTGCAAGTCGTCATCCCACCTGGCTGAAGGCCTTCCTACACCACGTTTGCCCGAGTCATCTCTACAGTCAGTTCTCTCACCTGTTGTATCTTCCTGCGGGTGTCGCAGTCTCTTGCAAGTCGTCATCCCACCTGGCTGGCGGCCTTCCTACACCACGTTTGCCCGAGTCATGTCTAGAGTCAGTTCTCTCACCTGTTGTATCTTCCTGCGGGTGTCGCAGTCTTTTGCAAGTCGTCATCCCACCTGGCTGAAGGCCTTCCTACACCACGTTTGCCCGAGTCATGTCTACAGTCAGTTCTCTCACCAGTTGTATCTTCCTGCGGGTGTCGCAGTCTTTCGCAAGTCGTCATCCCACCTGGCTGGCGGCCTTCCTACACCACGTTTGCCCGAGTCATGTCTAGAGTCAGTTCTCTCACCTGTTGTATCTTCCTGCGGGTGTCGCAGTCTCTTGCAAGTCGTCATCTCACCTGGCTGGCGGCCTTCCTACACCACGTTTGCCCGAGTCATGTCTAGAGTCAGTTCTCTCACCTGTTGTATCTTCCTGCGGGTGTCGCAGTCTTTCGCAAGTCGTCATCCCACCTGGCTGGCGGCCTTCCTACACCACGTTTGCCCGAGTCATGTCTAGAGTCAGTTCTCTCACCTGTTGTATCTTCCTGCGGGTGTCGCAGTCTTTTGCAAGTCGTCATCCCACCTGGCTGAAGGCCTTCCTACACCACGTTTGCCCGAGTCATGTCTACAGTCAGTTCTCTCACCAGTTGTATCTTCCTGCGGGTGTCGCAGTCTTTCGCAAGTCGTCATCCCACCTGGCTGGCGGCCTTCCTACACCACGTTTGCCCGAGTCATGTCTACAGTCAGTTCTCTCACCAGTTGTATCTTCCTGCGGGTGTCGCAGTCTTTCGCAAGTCGTCATCTCACCTGGCTGGCGGCCTTCCTACACCACGTTTGCCCGAGTCATGTGTACAATCAGTTCTCTCACCTGTTGTATCTTCCTGCGGGTGTCGCAGTCTTTCGCAAGTCGTCAGTAGTCATGTCTACAGTCAGTTCTCTCACCAGTTGTATCTTCCTGCGGGTGTCGCAGTCTCTTGCAAGTCGTCATCTCACCTGGCTGGCGGCCTTCCTACACCACGTTTGCCCGAGTCATGTGTACAGTCAGTTCTCTCACCTGTTGTATCTTCCTGCGGGTGTCGCAGTCTCTTGCAAGTCGTCATCTCACCTGGCTGGCGGCCTTCCTACACCACGTTTGCCCGAGTCATGTGTACAATCAGTTCTCTCACCTGTTGTATCTTCCTGCGGGTGTCGCAGTCTTTCGCAAGTCGTCAGTAGTCATGTCTACAGTCAGTTCTCTCACCAGTTGTATCTTCCTGCGGGTGTCGCAGTCTTTTGCAAGTCGTCATCCCACCTGGCTGAAGGCCTTCCTACACCACGTTTGCCCGAGTCATCTCTACAGTCAGTTCTCTCACCTGTTGTATCTTCCTGCGGGTGTCGCAGTCTTTTGCAAGTCGTCATCCCACCTGGCTGAAGGCCTTCCTACACCACGTTTGCCCGAGTCATGTCTACAGTCAGTTCTCTCACCAGTTGCATCTTCCTGCGGGTGTCGCAGTCTTTTGCAAGTCGTCATCCCACCTGGCTGGCGGCCTTCCTACACCACGTTTGCCCGAGTCATGTCTACAGTCAGTTCTCTCACCAGTTGAATCTTCCTGCGGGTGTCGCAGTCTTTCGCAAGTCGTCATCCCACCTGGCCGGCGGCCTTCCTACACCACGTTTGCCCGAGTCATGTCTACAGTCAGTTCTCTCACCAGTTGAATCTTCCTGCGGGTGTCGCAGTCTTTCGCAAGTCGTCATCCCACCTAGCCGGCGGCCTTCCTACACCACCTTTGCCCCATGTCAGTTCTCTCACCAGTTGTATCTTCCTGCGTGTGTCGCGCGGCGGCTGCGCGCTCCGGGGCGTGTGGCGCAGCAACACTCCGCCCGTGCTGGGGTCCAACATGGCTGCGTATAGCGACTTCTCTTCTAATGTGGATGATGAGACTACATCCGGGGAATCTAGGTCCTGGGGACAAATGAATAAAGATACAGGGTGTCCCCGGAATACCTGCTATCCCCAAATAGGCCAGAAGTAGAATTTATTGAAAAAATATCGATAGATATAAAAAAAAGATAAAGATAAAAAAAAACATTTATTACAGCAAAAAAAAAACATATATATACCATATATATTTATTTATTGTATACAAGTTTGTTACAGTTTACTGTTGATAGTCTTAAATCCTAACATAGGTTTATCTAGACACTAGCTGTTCCCCGCAGTTTCACCTGCGTTAAATACGAATTTCACATTTCTAGGGGGATAAAGAGAATATTTATTTATTTATTGAGATAATGACATCATAACAGGTTTTTTATTAAGCCCTAAGGCTAAATAAAATATAGCCTATGTCACCGAGGATAGTGAAGCTTCCCAATGGTGACAGAATTTTTAAAATCAGTACGTTCGTTTGGGAGCCTATTCAAAACAAACAAAAAATACAATCTTCCATCTTTTATAATATTAGAGTAGTCTAGGGTTCTCTTCATCATCATCATCAGCCTAAAGCAGTCCACAGCTGGACATAGCCCTCCCCCAATGAGCGCCATAGCGCCCTGTCTTCATCTTGCCGCATCCAGCATCTACGTGCAGTCTTTCGCAGGTCGTCATCCCACCTAGCCGGAGGGCGTCCTACACTACGTTTACCGAGTCGTGGTCTCCACTCAAGAACACGTTTGCCCCAGCGGCCGTCGGTTCTCTTAACAATACTAAAATAATACTTACGTTATGTATCCCTATACTACTCGACATTTCGATCGGCAGTTCGAAGTTCGGGTTACTTCTTAGTTGCGAAGGAGGATCGGCCCATTCTGCCACCTGCAGACATACAGTACAAACTTTTTATATAGGTACATTACATCGGTATATATCTGACGGAAAATACGTCACGTATTATCGGTCGCGTTACGCCAGAACAACCAAATATATAATACGAGCAGACCTTCCCGGCTTCGCACGGTTTTAGTACGGATCCCTTACTTTTTTGAAAATATAATAGCCTATGTTCACCGGGGATAGTGTAGCTTCCCAACGGTGAAAGAATTTTTCAAATCGGTCCAGTAGTTTCGGAGCCTATTCATTACAAACAAACAAATAAACAAACAAAAAATCAAACACTTTCTCTTTATAATATTAGTATAGAAAACATTCCACCTGTCACACTCAACCGATGATGCGTTAGTGCGTCGAGCGTACAGTGTCTGTTACGTTTCCGTCAACGCATAGTCGGTCGACGTAACGTGTATTTTGTATGATGTATTCAGACTAAGCGTAACATCAGCGGATATCGTTTGTGTATAGGTGTACGAGAATTAGCAAGCTGAAGTGGCAGTGGGCCGGCCATATCTCGCGAAGAACCGACGGCCGCTGGGGCAAACGTGTTCTTGAGTGGAGACCACGACTCGGTAAACGTAGTGTAGGACGCCCTCCGACCAGGTGGGATGACGACCTGCGAAAGACTGCAGGTAGATGCTGGATGCGTCAAGCCGAAGACAGGGCGCTATGGCGCTCATTGGGGGAGGCCTATGTCCAGCAGTGGACTAATATAGGCTGATGATGATGATGATAGGTGTACGGGCCGTTCGAACTGACTAGACGCGTAATGTGGCAGGCAGGTCTGATTTGACCGAATAGACGCGACCGATGTTACGCTCGGCGCATTTTTTGTAATATATGTACCGACCGTTGTAATCAATCAAATTGACTCCGAGTTGTTACTTGAAAATATTTATTGAAACGAATATAATCTTCTTATATATATAATCAATTGCTGTTCGTTAGTCTCGCTAAAACTCGAGAACGGCTGGGCCGATTTAGCTGATTTTTGTTTTGTAATGTTTGTCGTAGTTCAGGAAAGGTTTAAATGGTGAGAAAACATGGTAAAATTGCACGCGGGCGAAGTCGCGGGCCGCAGCTAGTCAAGGAAAAAGAAAACTTTTTGGACTCCAACCTCTAGAACTAATTATAGGCAGAACATGCTTGCAATGATTACAATAGATTTTTCAACGAAATTAATATTTTCGCCCCTCGTTTCGTAGCAGCATTGTAGCCAATACTGCCGCCAATAACTATCATCAGCCTATAGCAGTCCACGGCTGGACATAGGCCTCTCCCAATGACCGCCATAGCGCCCTGTCTTCAGCTTGCCGCGTCCAGCATCTATATGCAATCTTTCGCAGGTCGTCATTCTACCTGGTCGGAGGGTGTCCTACGCTACGTTTACCGAGTCGTGGTCTCCACTTAAGAACACGTTTGCCAATAACTAACTTAGAAATATTAATAACAGTAAAATAAAAACTTAAAAATTTGTGACAATTGGCGGTTTTATCGCTCACGAGCGATCTCTACCAGACAACCATGGATGAATAGGATCGTGGACACTACCAGGATCTGTATATTATAGGTAATATGATACTTCAAAACTTTGTTTATTTTTTCATTAGATATGGTTAAGATTTTGTATGATTTTTTTTATTGACATTAGAGACATTAACGATTATAATAAATCCTAAGGTTTTGCACACCTGAGTAGGTAGTTTGTATCTGGATATATGTATTTAGAATTAAGACCTGTTATACATCTTCTTCGTCGTTGTCTTCATTGCTGAAGGTCGTGCCCGTCCTGGAAGGCTTTCACGCTGTTATACATACAAAAATAAAGACTGATTATGAAAAAGAAAACTCACCCCGGAATGATACTCCGTCTCATCCAAAAGAAATTCTGGCGTACTCTGACTAGAATCTTTCATGGCACAATCGATCTTACTCCCATCGAGATTACGGCACAAATTCCTCTGCGGCGTATCAATCTTAGGCACAATTCTCCTCCTCCCCGTAAGCCTAGCAACATCCGGAGCCAGTTCTATATCATCTGTTAATATAGACTCAGCTGTCACAAAGTTCTCCGTGAAATACAAGTTATTTTTCGATGTATTACGCTCCGGGCTGTATAATCTATAGATTTTTTCATCTTCGACGCTTGATAATGGCTCTTCTTTGTCATCTTCGCTTTTGTGGACCTTTTTCGGTATTAAATCTGGATAAACCGGGCTTCCTAAGCCCATCAGTGGGTGTGAAGTGGTCAAGGTTAACGTGGAAGATAATTTTGGAGTACTAGTGTTTTGGATTTTTTCTGGTACTGTCACTCTATCTGGTGAATCTAGGTAGAGTGTCGACATTTTCGTTGCTAGTTGCACCGAGGGTTCTGATAGCCGTAGAACCGTGTTGGGTTCTTGGGGTTCATAGTTGGTTCCGTTTCTAAGTTTAGAGTTCTGGGTGGGGTTCTCTAAATCGTCAGAATCGGATGATAGTGTTGAGTTTATGTCTTGCGGTGTAGTCAGTCTTAGGACCTGTGAAAGAAATCATACTAATATTATAAACTAGTTTCTGGCCGCGGCTTCGGATGCGTTGTATCTATTGAAACATAAGGTTATTTCTATCCCATGGAAAATTTTGACGTATTTTGAATTTTGACGATTGATGTGGCGCGGTGGGCGAAGTTCCGCCTGCGATGCAAGAGGTTGCGGGTTCGATTCCCGCCTCGGAACAATTGTGTGTACGATCTGCAGATATTTGTTCCAGATGTGCAATTTTTTTATTATAGCAGTCCACTGCTGGACATAGGCCTCCCCTAGTGAGCACCATAGCGCCTTGTCTTCAGCTTGCCGCATCCAGCATCTACCTGCAGTCTTTTGCAGGTCGTCATCCCATCTGGTCGGAGGGCGTCCTACACTACGTTAACCGAGTCTCCAGTCGAGAACACGTTTGCCCCAGCGGCCGCCGGTTCTTCGCGAGATATGGCCGGCCCACTGCCACTTCAGCTTGCTAATTCTTATAGCTATGTCGATAACTTTGGTTCTCTGTTGGATGTATTCGTTGCGAATCCTATCCTTCAGAGAAACTCCGAGCATAGCTCTTTCCATAGCTCGCTGAGCGACTTTGAACTGGTGGACCAGCCCTATCGTGAGTGTCCACGTCTCCGCTCCGTAGGTCATAACGGGTAGGACACACTGGTACAAAAAATACACATTATATAATTGAAAAGAAAACAAAGAACGTTTAAATACCTGAGGATTCCTGAGATCAGGGTCATCAGAATCGGAGTAGGGGGTATCCTGGGAGTGGAGGGTGTCGGAGCTGGTGTCCATCTTATCATCTGATGAGGGGGGTGACTCTTCTCCAGTCTGGTATGTGCTGAAGTTACTGTGAACAAATAAAAAATGTTGCAGGTCTCGGTGTTATTATGATATGAGCAATGAACAATATTTTATTAATAAGAACAATAGCTAATATTATCCAATATATTTAAACCGCAGAACCACCATGTTTCATAGTAAGTAATCTAAGAGAAAGATTAAACATAGGAAAACATATCATCATATTGATACAATAGATAATTTTTTGAATATATTCATATCTAAATAAATTGACAAAAAGAAAAACTGGCCGTCAACATGTTCTTCAGTATTTATTGTTATGAATTAAATACCTTATGAACCACCAAATATATATATTATTATTTTTTTTATTGCCTTGTATACACATTTTAAATAAATGTTAATATACAGTATAATTACAATCTAGCCATAAAATTGGCTAATGGGTAATTTAGTTTTAACTTATTTTTATATCAACATATTACTGAGAATGAGTCCATTGGCACTTTTCTTAATGTCTCTATACTTAAGGTGAAGACACTTTGTTCATGTGTTCAAATGAAATGAAACAAAATATATTTATTCCGATAGCTAAGACTAAATATCTAACTATAGTAACAAGCACACAACTTAAAAAGACTTAAAAGTAAATAATTAATAATATACGTTGATTTCACACAAGAGACATTTCTAAATTAATGTTGTGTAGATCAAGCTGTGTGTGAAGGTTAGAAAGAAAGAAAATATATGTATTTGACACCATACATAACACAAAACACGACACATTACATAATAAGAAAGAATACATACAAGAAAAAAATATATAAGGAGATAAATAAAAACATACAGATAGGTACAAATATGTGTTACATAAGGGACCAAAAAGCTCCCTGTCTCAGCATTATGCCGCTACAAGCCGGAGTTAGTAGCGGCGCTGATTTTCAGACAGACTGAGGTCAGTGCTGTGTTCTTGCGCTATCAGAACAGGTTCATGCTCAGCTGAATGTTGCGAGTAGCCCCACAACGCGATTTTCAGCATGTACCAGATTTAAAAGCTAAAATATTGTTGAATAATAATAATGACGTACGAGATTTAAAAGCTAAAATTTAAGAGTGATAGCAACTTGTCTATAAAAGGTAGATTAATAAATCAAAATCAACTAGGTTCTTAAATATTATAAGTTATTCAGACATTAAAAATAACAGGGTACAGGAAATTGATTGATTTATTATTTATCATACACCATAATAAAGCACATAAAGAAACTAACAAGGGAACTTACAGGCTAAAGCTTCTGTGATGATACCTAGAGGCATTTTTTATATTTGCATAGTAAAATCAACATAAAATATTAATTTAATGATGTCGCCACGTTATAAAACTGGTTGATAAATGACCTTAGACAAAAGAATTTGAATGCAAGATAATTTGGTATTTGAAGGTAGATCCCAAAGATTTCAATAATTAAATTTTACGATTAAAAGATGGAATATAATTGATTCCTATTTTATATTGGTAGAAATAATGCCAGCAAAATAATTAATTTTAATTCTAGCAGAGATAAAACAGGGAAAACAGTGAAAAAAACACCCATATTTTAGAACTACTGTATCTCCTTCAAATGGGTATGCTTTTAGCTGAAAATTAATCAACAACGGTGTTATAGCAAAAGGAAAGTAATTAACTTACCTCATTGGTATTTCCTAAGTAAATAACTATAAAATCTAAATAAATTAGCGCAACACATCCGTAGATACAACTCCTTCGATTTTGACTTGCGTCTTGTATGTAATGTATAATTTGACGTTATATTGCATTGACGTTGACATTTTATTTTATTGCGTTTTGGATGCGTTCAAAACAAATACTACTATTAAAATTATTTGAAAACCTAAATTGGGATTTAGTTATTAAATCCATACCGCGGCCGCGCGGCCAGCGTATTGATGTCGTCAAAACAGTAGGTAATAGGAACTGAATGATACCTGGATCTGTAACATTGTGTCCAACAATGCATCATTGAAAACAACAGGGTCAAAACATCCAGATTCTAAGAAATTTATAGCACAGCACTTTTAACAACAATACTTTTATTTTCTGTGTGGCACTGGAACTTACATGACACAAATGAAATGAAGTTTTATTTACGAATAATTCAAACATTAGAACTAGGTAAGTTTGAATAGCTGCATATACATAATTTAGGTAGGTAACTAACCTATCAGGGTAAATCTTACCTAGGTACTTACTCAACTAAATGGGGTTGATCGTCGTCATACAATGAACCAGCAGTCACAATTTAACCACCCATTTAAATTAAGAATTAAGTAGGCTATTGAATGCTACTGAGCCCTTATAATTTAAAATCGTGTGTAATCCTGTGTTTTTACATGAAATAGGTATCTTAACATCATAAAATGAAATGAATTTATTTGTTATTAGACTTACACAGAATATAATGGATACGTGTCAGTAAGTGTGTCATAAAGATTGTTGTGTTTTTGACACCTGGTTGGGTAAATGACGCCAATTTTCTTTAAAATTAAGTACTTCCTAAAACTCATTAAAATGCAAAATAACAGATGGAATGCTAGTCGGTAAAAGTATGTTTGTGAAAAATTAACGACGTTATCATAATATTTTTACTAAATTTCCGCATTTTCTCGTGTCATCCTTCAATTGTTTTCTAAATATTACAGCAAAAAAAGTATTTCTAGGCAGCCGAAACCTGAACATTGTTAGTAGTAGTTTTGGATTCACCGAAGACGTTGAATTCTAAACAGCATGCAGTTTTGTGCAGCTATTTTTTTGGTCTACTTAGTTTTACCAGTCAGCCTAGCAGATGATGTCAGCTGTGAGTAAATCCTGTTATTTTACCTATCTAAATTGCTTGTTAATTTCCACGTGTCTTGTATAAATAGTGGACTCTATGTTTTAACATCTCCAGAAACAGTAATACATAAATTCAAAATATCAGTCCTGCCTGTTCAATTATTTTATCAAAAAGAAATAATAAATAACGGGCTGATATTAATTGTGAAAATTATAAGTACCTATTTATTTAATAAGCTTAGATATATTTTTACTAAAATTACAATTGCTTTCAGACCAAGCCTGTGTGGATAAATATTCGAGGAAGGGATACCAACCATGGCAAGAGTGGTCTGACCACTACACGTGCCATCGATACCGATGTGAGATTCGGGACGGAAAATATTTCATCGCCGCGGTAGGGTAAGTTGAAAGGTTTTTATTATTATAGTGCGTAAGCCCTCGCATTCAAGATAATCTCTAAGATATTAAATAATATCCCAATAAAAATCGATTTCGTCAGGACTTGTGCACCCGCGACCTCGTCTGTTACTTGATTTCGTGGCTTAATTAGTTAGAGCGTCCCCGTACTGTAGGAAAGGTTCAAGTCCCACTGAAATCGAATACTTTGGGATATTATTTAATTTATTTTGAAGTTAAAGACAACAAATCTACTTCCTCGCACATTTCTTATTTCTCTTTAATATACCATAAGTAGATTGAAATAAACTTTTGACACAAAAAAGCTCAGAGGATTTTCAGGCAGGTTGCGAAAAGCAACCTGCCTCCGGACACTCAAGGACATTGGGTCCATTCAAAGATGAAAAAAAAAATGCCATCTCCCTATTATTTTAACAATGTTTCAGATGTCGGAAGCCAAAGATTCCTGAGAATGCTCTGGAGTGCCATGAGTATATCGAAGACGAGAACGTAGGTGAGTATGTTTTTATAAAAGCTAGTTTTTTTATGATGATTGTTTGATTGGTCTTTTTTTGGACGACCTCCGAAGGTTCGCCTGTGACGCAGGAGGCGGGTGATTCCCGCCTCGGGACAATTGTGTGTACGATCTGCAGACATTTGTTCCGGGTGTTCTGGTCGTTTTCTACATATAATAAAAAAAATATCTATCTATGTAATGTATTGTATTATGTATATCAGTCATCTAGTACCCATACCACAAGTTCTGCTTAGCTTGGGGCTAGATGCTGTGTGGATTGTCCAGCATTATTTATTATTATTTTATTTTAGAATTTCCAACATGCTGCGCGAGGTTACGCTGTGTGGTTGAAATAAACGGGGAGAGAATTGTTCAGACTAGAGGACAGCCTGGAGAACTCTTCCCTGACAAGTAAGTTTATTATTTTAAAGGTCAGATAATGATAAAGATTTTTATTTGCAAATACATGTCTTATGTATGGTAACCGGTATAGGTATATATTTCGTGGATCAACATGCTTGACCGTTAGTCGGTATGCAAAAATATTTGAGAGAATGACATGCACTAATTTAACATGAACTAAAATTTATCATTGAATTTTTTTTTATAATATATCTTCCTATTATCAGTAGGAGACTAAGGAGTGGGCCAGCATAGGTTGTAGATGATGATCATGATTCGAATACTCCGAAGTTGCCAGGTTGTGAAAGCAAGCACAGTAAGCAACCTAACACAATGTCAAGTAATAAAAATTGTTTATAAACATACACGTAACAGGTACCCATTACGTACCGTACATTGTTATCACAATGACCCTTTATACCAAGTGGGTACGTACTACGTACCTACATACCTATTGACTTCTTGGTACTCCACATATTCGCATTGTAATTTATAATAATTATAAAATTAATACATCAATATTGCTCTCTAAGTACTAATGTTGCTTAATAGTATATTTTAACGACTCTATACTTGATGTTATAAATAAATGTTTTCTTACAATTCAAAAAATACATGTAGGTAACTAAAAAAATTCGTTGGGAGGAATTTTATGTACCTACACATAAAATTCCTCCCAACGAATTTTTTTATTTTAAACAGCTGCACTTCAAAAACGTTATTTTCAAACATAGCTAAAATACTATTGATCAAGTCACACAAATAAAAAAACTATTTTTTCTCCAGTTTGGGAGGCACCTAACCTGCGATGCCACAGACAGTTCTATATATACACAATTATGTCAAACTTTTTGCCGTGGATTTCAAATCTTAAATGTCTTTTAGGGCTGGTTTTATGGTCACGCGTTTCGACAGCGCCCCGCCGTTGGAGTGCGCGCGTTCGGAGATGTATGGCGATAGTAGTTGCGCTTCAAAGTCACTCGCTTGTGCAGCGCCGCCGTTCAGTAAACTATAAAACCACCTTAATGTATGTTTTCAGACCTTGGAAGGGCCAGCAGAATGAGCCCAACCCAGCTGTAGTGGGTATGGCTGGGATCCAGCAGAACACAGTAGGCGAGCCGCAGCCTCAGCCGTCTCCGGGAATGTTTAACAGCAGAGGCGCAGGCAAGCGAGGAAACGTATTATCGGCCATAGCCTAGCCAACATTTAACAGGCTATATTATGGCTGGTAATAGCTTAATTAAACTTGCAGTGTGGGCATTATAGGTTAGGTATTGGAAAAAAATGAGTTTATTTGATATTTCGATTTATGCTCGCAATGCACGAACTAATGAATTATTATTATACAAATAAACAATTTTCAATTTTCAAATTTTCAATTTTCAATGAATAATCCATTGCTATTTTTAGGATTTCCATTGCTTTCCGTTTCATAATTAATTAAAAAAATCTTCCTAGATCTGAAATCAAAAGTTTTGTCACAAGTTTTATACGCCATAGTTTTTTTCCATTAGACCATACAGGCTATTTAAAAACGTCACCAACTGGAAATTAAATAAACAAGTTAAGATACTAAGAATTAAGTAAATGACACTAGGAAATGTTCTACTATTTTGTACTCTTTTTGATTTTGTTCTGTTCAATCGGTTTTTGCTTGAGTACAGAAGTACCTACCTAGGTACTTATACATACTGCACTATCTATCTAAGCTCTCACATTTGATTGTTTCATTTAAAGCCAAACAATATTGATACAGCGGACGGCAATGAAATCAGCGGACGCCGTTATGTAGACCCCTATCCAAGCCAGCCCATGCAAGAGTCTCCAAGGAAGAAGAGATCAGTCTACCCAGTGTTCGATCGGGCTCTACAACATGAAGCAATCGCACATCAAGCACCTAAATCGAAAACTCACGCATACTCACCTGAAAGATACACTTCATATTTTTCTAGTACCGTAAGAGGGCTTCACAACCCTAAATTATACTTATCTTAATTATTAGAAGTGTGTGACATTTTATTTGTCATAGTAACTATTTAAAGTAAGTTTAGACAATTATTATGATGCAAATTATAGTTGTAAATTTTTCGTTCTTATTTAAATTAGGTTAAAATAATTATAATGAGTTGTCTTAATTAAATGAAATCTTATAACTTTTTGTGAGTTCTGTAAAAATTTATAAAATCAATACAACGGTTTTATTTTTTCAATAAATAGTAAAACTATAGGTTACCTTATCATGATCTGAAATGTGGGACTGTGCGGGCTAAAAAACATTAAATAAATAGGTACACTGTAATCTTGTGATGTAGCTTTGAATAAAATTTTGTGAAAACATAAAGCTTCGTAGGATTTTTTTTTATTTAGGTACTACCGTATGGTGATTATGTAACTCGCGACCGGTTTGCGACAGGTGTAAATTAAGTAATCAATGTTGTCAAACGCCAATTTTGACCAATTTTGACGTTGTAGCTGGTGTCAAACTAATACAAAATTGACGTTTGCAGGCACTGATTGCTTAATTTACGCCTGTCGCAAACCGGTCGCGAGTTACATAATCACCCGGCCGATTTCATACTCAGTCATCAAAATTGCTGATAAATAAAAATACTATGATTTTCAGTTATTCCTTAGGGTGTTTATGTAGGAAGTATTATAAATTCAACTGCAAACTTTCTACATACCTAAATACCTACCGTAAAATTGAAGTCACTGTTTTGTAGAACAGTTAGTATTCGGTTTATTGCGTTGTTTGGTACGTTGTGGTAGGTTGATTACTAATCATCATTTACTTGATTTAGTTTTTGACAGTTCGATTGATTTAGTTTTTGATATTTAAACAGCTACTTTGTTTTATTTTCACATGTCTTGGAAGGTTAATTTCTTAATGGTACTATACAGTGTGTCCCTGGATAAAGTGCAACTGCAAAAGGGGGTGAAACTAGATCAAAAACTATCGACTAATAATAGAATAAAAAAATATATTTAAGTACTTTATTTATGGATTAAAGTTTTGATTACTCACTAATGACTCTATTCTCAAAAGCAAATATTTCTTCCAGAGTCATTAGTGAGTAATTAATTTTTTTATTAATCAATAAAGTACCAATTTTGTTTTCAATTGTCTTTAATTTTTGATCTAGTTTCACACCGTTTTGGGATTCTACTTTATCCAGGGACACACTCTTTAAAGAGGCTGCTGTTACAGCAGAGGGATAAATACCCAAGTAACAATTTCTGGTTCTATAGCAGTCCATAGAACATATCTCAAACACCATTTTTGGTACTATAAAGGCCCAAAGAAGGTCGAGTAAAGCCGATTTGGCGCAATTATATCACCAAAAAGTGACATAGTAGAACTGTAGAAGTGTAAGCGGTGACATTTTTGTTCTATAAAGTTGATAAAGTGGTAATCGTATGACAATCTATTGACATAGTGGGTACAGTAACGCTACTTTAGTGTCATTTTATACTGTAGTAGCGTTCGTGTTACTATTAAAGTGCCAATTTGTTCTATAGTAGAGTCCGTAATTCCGATACATCACAAATATCTTTCTTTCGGCATCGGCAGATAGGCACGGTCGAAAAAATAAATTATCTGTGTAAAGTGATTTCAGTTCAAAGATTGTAACGTGGTTACATACATATTATCTTATTTTGACATTGAATAACTCGTTCAATACTGCAAAATTTTCGTGCGACAAAAGTTTTACCGATAGATTAGTACTATTTTTATTTAGTATTTTTAACGAGCCTCCGGTTTATTGAGTTTAAATAAAATAAAATATTAATATAATATTAAAGATACTGCAGTTTTGTACTATAGAGCAAAAAGGTAACTCCGTAACCCTTATTGGCCAACTATAGTACTCATGACAAAGTTTCCGGCGCCATCATGAGTAAAATTATCCTATAAAGGTGATGAAATATCCGCTATAGAGCAAAAATGCTCTATTATGGCGTCGTTAACACTACTAAAGACCATGGACTATTGCAGTGATTTGTGGAACCACGATGTCACTAAATGGTTGTATTGTTGGATATTCATCACTGCTATAACGCATTATATATAACGGTAATCAGGGAAACCTTATAGAGCAAATTAGATACGTAAAGGTGAATTCAAACACTACTATACAGTAATATTGCTCTGTACTTGCATTTTTGAAACTTTTATAATACCTGTCTATAATGGCTCTATAAAATGGTGAAGTAAACCTTTACATCGACAGATAATAGGATAATTTGGCTCTATCGCTTACAGAGCAAAAACGTTTCACCAAACGCTTCTATATAACCCGTAGGTATCGCTAAAACCTTTATACGACGTTTACTCAACCTTTTAGTGATATAAACCTAAGTTACTAGTCCAAAATGTTACTTGGGTAGCTACTATAATATGATGCTGTATGGATTGTCTAGCATTATTTATTACTTGTTTCTGTCCGCACCTCCGCACGCATTGTTTCCATGGAAACGTTTTAACGCAGTGTATATAATATCTGTATGCTTACCAAATTACGATGAATGAAATGAAGGTCAACCAATTTTAACATTTTGTTGGGGAAAAAAGGTGAGCGAAGCGAAACCGTTATACTACCTAAAATGTTATTGGAATATTACTTCGCTAAAAATCGAACAATTTTTATTCTATAGGTAGGCTTGCATTGTGCTGACCTCTAATACCTGAATTTATTTCATTACGTAGGTACTATTTAATAAATCTATTATTAGAGCTGTGATGGCTCGGTTGGTAATGTTTGAAATATTATGAACGCATCGTAATAATTAGCTTGATGATTGGGATTGAGAAATAGATTAAGAGTAAAAAATAATCTCAAAACATGGGTAAAATAGCTTCTGCAGTTTTGTAGTGTTTTGGTCCTAGTTTTGGTTGATTGATTGAGTTATTTTTGTAAAAAGCAAAGGAAAAAATATGTGAAAAAATCGAAAATACCTACTGGCTTGGAGCTGTGCCACTCAGATATTTAATGAGTTTATTATTATCCTTAGAAAATCTAACCATGACTGAGCCAGTAAAACCCTTCGCTTGTACAATTCAAGACTGTGGGATGACTTTTACGAACGAAGACCGTTTGAACGTTCACACGAAGAAACATGATATGATACTAGAGTTTGGAATGGAACAGAAGGCTGCTTTTCTTGGTAAGAAGAGAACTGACTCGTTCAATCCAGTTTTTCAGCTTGTTTTTAAATATAACCTCCGGAAGGCGCAGAGATGGGTCTGTTAAAGACAAGAGTGAATAGGTTTCTTCTAGAATCTAGACCTTCCTGACACATGTCATTGTTGGCTCCATTGTAAGCTACATCACAGAGTTCTATTAAAAAAAATCATAACTTGATCAAGTTTGTTACATACATAGATAAATTTAAATTCATTTGATAATAGGATACATGCAATAGGTATACAATTTTAAAACAAACACTAAATCAGACAACAGAGTGGCAGTACATGTATGTACATTGCACATAATTATGCTGACACTCTTATATGGTTTGATCAATATACATATTTTCACTTTACTTTTTTTTTTTTTTTTTTTGTCCTAATTTTACAAAGAACTAAGATCGATGATATTCGGATATCAAGGCTAAAGTGAAGGTGGGCAGGGCATCTGGCAAACAGAGATGATCTACGATGGACCAAAGCAGTCACCAAAATGTGACCTAGAGACATGCAGCGGCCTTAGAGGCGGACCACCTGCCCGATGGTCAGACAGCATTGTGGGGGCTGTAGGGAAGCAGCGGATCCGACTGGCACAAGACTGCCAGGGTTACAGAGTTATGGAAGAGGCCTATACTCAGCAGTAGGTGTTACTAGCTGATAGATAGATAATTATTGTGGAGATCTTATAGGCCTATGTCCAGCTGTAGACATTGATCGGGTGATATAATGATGTTATAGCACATCTAACAAGATAGTACCTTAGCTATAACGATTAATTAGAATGCTCTATAACAAAGTGCAGTTTTGTTATCAGTATTGTTATTACAATTTGTCATAATATTACACTGAGTCACAACTGCAATCAGTAGGTATTATATTATGTAATTATATCACAACATGTATGTAATTAAATCCAAACTAGACAACCACTATGGCGCGGTGGGCGAAGGTTTGCCTGCAACGCAGGAGGTTGTGGGTTCGATTCCCGCCTCAAATACTTAATGCCTACAAATGTTTGTACGATCTGCAGATATTTGATCAGGATGTGGTTGTTTTCTATGTATAATAAAAAAATATCTATATGTAATGTATTGTATTATATATTATAAATAATGCTGGACAATTCACACAGCGTTATCTAGCCCTAAGCAGAGTTTGTGTTATGGGTACTAAGAAACTGATATAAAATATGTATATAAAATATATATATATATATGTACAAGCTATGCTTAGCTTAGGGCTAGATAACGTTGTGTGAATTGTACAGCATTATTTATTTATTATTTACTCAAAAAATAAACAGCGGGGCAACAGAGCCAGCGTCTTGGGTACGCTTCAGACTGGTGTTGATATGGACAAGTTTAGCTACCTTTAGATTATTTCTAGAAATGAAATGAAATGAAAAGTTTTTATTTCTTTAAGCTTACAAATAAGCACTTAGACAGGTCATATTTTATAGTTCACTTCAATTTTTTGTCCACCAGTGGAAGAAGTGAGAAGAAACCACTAGTATATTCATAACTTATGTGTCTAGTACATTTGATTTGCTTATCTGTAAGTTGGTAGATTTTGAGTTGGAGCAAAACTCGTTCCAAGCTTTTTTATCTTCTAAGTAATCTGATATTTTGTAATAAGCTTTTTTACAAAGAATGTGTTTAACAATTTTTTTAAATTTATTTATTGATAATTTTTGCAACTCACTTGGAGTTTTGTTGTAGAAGCGTATACATTGCCCTTTAAAAGATACATTTATCTTGTGTAGCCTAGTTGTGGGCACAGCGAGTTTATTCTTATTTCTAGTATTTACATTATGTATATCACTTTTTTTAGTGAACCGATTGATATTTTTATGAGTGTACAACAAGTTTTCATAAATATATTGACACGGTACTGTCATTATGTTTATTTCTTTGAATTTTTCACGCAGGGATTCTCTGGGACCCATATTATAGATCGCACGAACAGCCCTCTTCTGCAACACAAATACGGTGTTTATATCTGCAGCGTTCCCCCACAGTAGTATGCCATAAGACATAATACTATGGAAGTAGCTGAAATAGACTAGTCTAGAAGTATCAACGTCTGTAATGTGACGGATTTTTTTAACTGCATATGCTGCAGAACTAAGTCTCTTCGATAGTTTATCTATGTGTGGGCCCCATTGAAGTTTACTATCTAAGGTTATTCCCAAAAATACGGTATTATTTACAATTTCTAGCGTTTCTCCTTTTACGTTTATATCGGCCTTAACTTGTTTTACATTAGGTAGAATATATATATTCTAAATGTGTGCAGTTGCCTCAAGTATGCGATCAATTCAGTACATTTGCTGTTGTCTTCGGCCAAAAATCTTATATAACGGGACAAACTTTTTGCATTGCGACAACCAGCAAAAGACTACAGGCAGATGCTGGATGAAATGAAATGAAAGTTTATTTCTTTAGGCTTACAAATAAGCACTTAGACAAGTCATATTTTATACTATTCAGTATTATATTGATGTTCACTTAAATTTTTTGTCCACCAGTGGAAGAAGTGAGAAGAAACCACTAGTATGTTCATAACTTATGTGTCTAGTACATATGATTTGCTTATCTGTAAGTTGTTAGATTTTGAGTTGGAGCAAAACTCGTTCCAAGCTTTTTATCTGCATCTAGGCTATAAGCCTTTTTACAAAGAATATGCTTCACAATTTTTTAAAATTTATTTATTGATAATTTTTCCAACTCACGTGGAGTTTTGTTGTATAAGCGTATACATTGCCCTTTAAAAGATACACTTATATTATGTAGTCTAGTTGTGGGAACAGCGAGTTTATGCTTATTTCTAGTATTTACATTATGTACCTATATCGCTTTTTTTAGCGAACCGATTGATGTTTTTATGAGTTCGTCAAGTTGAATCCGGGATGTTTGCAGAGTCCCGCGTTGATGACTTTTACGCAATCATCCGCAACAGTTTTCTGTTGCATGATTGCGTAAAAGTCATCCCTGGTGCGCCGGGTGAGGGGCGGCACCAGTAGCTATCTGAACCTTATAGCTGGAAGGCTGGACACTAGTGGTGAGCGTTGAATCGACGAATTCATTTTTCATTCGTTGAACTACGAACGAACGGTCGACGTTTAACTGGTTCGTTCGTAGTTCAACGAATGAACCAGTTAAACGTCGACCGTTTTTTCAACTGGTTGACCAATTATAAAAAATGGTTTCGTTTCGTTAACGCAAAAATAGCCAACGACTCACCACTTCTGGACACGGACTGCGCTTTCATGAAGCACTGGACGCACACGCATAATGCCATGCGTCTTATTTTTAGTTTTTAAATTACATTTATGTACTCTAACTCTCTATGGCTCATGTACTTTGTGAAGCTGAAATAAATAAATTGAATTGAAGACAGAGCGCTATGGCGCTCATTAGGGGAGGCCTATGTCCAGGAGACTAACATATTCTGATGATGATGACGATGTGATGTAATTTTAATGTGGATTTTCCATACCTCTCTATAAAGTGGAAACTCTCGTTAGCTTTATTTGCTTTAAGAGGCCTCCGGAGGGACGAATTCTTCATACAAACGTAATACCAAAATGATTTCCAATTCAAGCATATTTCCACTATAATATTGTATTATTTGTATTTGAATAGTATTTATCAATGTTCCTAAAAAGTTTTTTTTTTTTCAAAATACTTACCTAAAATTAAATGAAAGCCAATCGCATTTTTATGAACAAGTTTTCTCGCTATTTGTTTCGTATTAAAAACATCAATATCTTACGTGTTATTTATTAAGGAACATAGCTTATATTGTCTTGTTACAGAATAACAATACTTTGTTAAGAATACAAAAAGTTTTCAGTCATAATTTTTGGTATTACGGAACAAACCAAATTTTGAACGGCTAATATTGCTATCGCTCACGCATGGGGCGCCGCGCAAGGGTTAAACAGGGACAGCGATATTCGCAGCGATTTTTGCAAGCGAGGGTCACCGGACCCTTAAGTCTCTGAATCGATTGTTACCTAAATATAAGCTATATGTTTTCCAAATAAATAATAATATAATAATATTCCAGCTGATCAGACTCCAACACCGACTCGCTTCATCAGGAACTGTGAGGAAGTGGGCCTGTTCCAGGACCTGCAGAATGTCAACCCTTTTGATGAGGGCTTCAAGAGGGCTATGGAGAGCAAGTAAGGCTAGTTCTAACGCGTTCTGTACACGTTAGGCCAATGCTAACTTCACACGTTGGCCCAACGCTTTGGTCCAACGCATTGGCCCAACGTGTACAGGACGCATAACTCACGACGCAAAAACGACGGGGTGTTATAAGTTTGACGTGTCTGTGTGTCTGTCTGTGGCATTGTAGCTCCCGAATGGATGAACCGATTTTGATGTTGTTTTTCTTGTTTGAAAAGTTAATTAGTCGGGAGTGTTCTTAGCTATGTTTGATGAACACGTTTGCCCCAGCGGCCGTCGGTTCTTCGCGAGATATGGCCGGCCCACTGCCACTTCAGCTTGCTAATTCTTAGAGCTATGTCTTTAATTAATTATATTTTATTATATAAAAATATTTAATTCTATTACAGACAATGCGTGCTCGATGGGCTCACGACACCGTCATCAACGGATGATCTCCACACCCCTCAGATGTTTCCGATGCTGGATACTGATGCTGTTTACACCACTAACCAGAGAAATATCACGATCAGCAGGTATAGTATCATGTAGAATGTAGATGATGCTGTGTGGATTGTCTAGCATTCATTATTTATAACAATCTGCGCCCCGCGGCTTCGTCCGCGTGGAAATTTGTAAAATTTCCAACCGGAAATTTACAAATTTCCACTTTTAAAATATAGCAATTTTTTAACGTATGTACCTTCTACGAAGTATTAGAAAACATTATAAAGAAACATGAATGAAATCGGTAAAGCTGTCCTCAAGTTATAGCGTGAGAGAAACTGGGGTTTATCACTACATAGTATAAAACAAAGTGGCTTCCCGCTGTCTGTCTCTATTTATGCTAGATCTTTAAAACTACGCTACGGATTTGGATGCGGTTTTTTTTTAATAATGATGATAGAAAAAAGAATGAATAATGATAAAGTAATTCAAGAGGAAGGTTTATATATATATAATACATACATTTGCACCCGTGCGAAGCCGGGCGGGTCGTTAATTTTTATATAGAGGTATAGATTTTTACTATTAATTCAGTCATTTTCCGTTCACAGATCGTCCAGCGACGAATCAGGTGCAATCAAAGAGTTCGAAACAACAACAATATCAAAACTCACCAACGAGGTCACAACAATAAGTCGTATAGTAGAAAAACACGAAGAACCACCGAAAATAGTCGATAAAAAGGACCAACGTAAAGATGCAGTCTCCTACAGAAACAACGTGATTAAAATACTTAGTAACGTAGAAATAAAGAACGAAAAACCTGAAGAAAAAAACAAAGAAATCCCGCCTATGCCAATCATGTCGCAACAATCCATAGACAATGTAGTCGATTGCCTAACTTCAGACTATTCAGAAACCAAGAAAGACTATGAAGTTATCCTCAAGCTACCCTCAGGACAGCAGATTAAACTTATCGCTGAGGAGACTGCAGAAAAACCTAAAGCGAAAGAGGTTCTTAAGAAAGTTCTAACGGACAAAGCTGAGTTGAAAAGCATGGGACCTATAGTGGTCCCTAGTATGATACCATTGAATGGCGGAACACTTATACCAGTATCAGTTTTAAGCACAGGAGTGGTAGTTAATAGTGGTAGTGTGCTACCGAAAATGCCGTTAAAAGTGTTCGATAAAAGGCCAGTTAAGAGAAAAGGCGTCGAAATTAAACAAAATGGTGTTAGTAATAAGAATTTTAAGAATAAGGAGGAAGTTGATAAGGAGTGTAGAAAAGCTGCGTCTAAGAGATATAGGTAAGGAATAAGGTTTTTGTTATAGTGCGTAAGGCCCTTAATAATACCCTAAGATTTTTTTACTTCGACGGGACTAGCAGCCTTCTCGCCGTTCAAAAAGAATTTCAAAATTCAATGTAATGTATTTCTATAGGCTTACACAATATAGCTTATTTTGTAAGCCTATGGAAATAAATGACATTGAAATTCGATTTTTTTTTAATGAGGAAGAAAGAGAAGGAAAGAAATAGGAAGAAAGGAGAAGGCTGCTAGTCTAGGTCGACAAGTTAAATTTCATACTATAAATTATTACCAATTAAGAAATAAGGTTATTTGATTTTTATATAGTCTATAGTGATAGTAATAATGTCGGTAATACACTACCACTATTAACTATCACTCCTGAGTGATAGTTAACACTTTGAGTGCTGAAAAAACGCGGTATGAGTTTCCTACAAGTGACTAATATGCGTAAATCCACACTAGCGCAGCGGCTGAGAAAATACAGATCTTTGTGACTCAGCAGAGCTGTAATATTTTTCAAACGAAACGCATTTGCGGCGCAACACAACCGCTGTGTAGAGTGGCAGCACGAATTTTTTAGGTAAAAAAAAGACCGCAGTCGTCGAAAAAAAACCGCAGTCAAAGTGTTAATAGTGGTAGTGTATTACCAATCACAATAATAGAATTGTATCTGAAATTTTGTACATGCGGACCTTATTGAATATAATACAATGTAAACAATAAATACTAAAGTCATTTACACAAAAAAAAACAATAATAATAACAAATAATAATTTAACAAAAAAAACAAAAATAATAAAATTGAAAATCAATTGAAGAAATAATAAATTGGCCTTAGATTACATTGACTATTATGAAGTCAAAACACAATATTAAATTTACCGAATTGATAGTATCTAAAACATCATCACATAATTTTTTACAATGATTGGCAACAAATGGTTTCCATGGCAACGGGCGCAAACAGGAGATCTTTTGACTCGTCGTTTTATCCATAATATAATTCATCACTTATCACATCAAACTCGAATTTGAACTAGATGTCGCCACTTGTAAAATTAGATCTATCTATCGAAGTTTTTCAATACCATTTTCAATATAGGTATTTGACTTTTGAAGTTTGTTTGTAGCTTTTTAACACTTTGACTGCGATTTTTTTCGGCGACTGCGATGTTTTTTTTAACCTAAAAAATTCGTGCTGCCGCTCTACACAGCGGTTGTGTTGCGCCGCACATGCGTTTCGTTCGAAAAATATTACGGCTGTGCTGAGTCACAAAGATCTGTATTTTCGCGATCTGTATTTTCGTGTGGATTTACGCATATTAGTCACTTGTAGAAAACACATACCGTGTGATTTCAGCAGTCAAAGTGTTAAAACACGCCTCATTATTTTATTCTAGGGAAAAAGACAAAGAAGCTAAACAGCGTATAATGATGGAAAACTATCAACTGAAGAGGTTGAATGACGAACTGCAAGCAGAGAAGAGAAACCTCAAACTTATGATAATGGAACACATGAAGAAATGCACCAACTGTGATGATTTTCGTAAGTTAATCTAAGGTTAAGGTGGAGGTACTCAAAAAATACAAAACAAATAGGTACAAACAATTTATTTACCAAAAGTTTACAAATAATAACACCTTAACTTAATTTATGTACATATTCTTACATTTTAGAGTTGATTGGTTGAGGTGTTGCAGTTAACAGTGGCCCCCGCACTAGGCTAGGCGTGTATCGCGGGGTATCAAAACATTTTCTGTTAGCTGGTAAGGTAAGGAAGTGCACTAACAAAAACTTTAGTAACAATAAAATAAAACTAAAGCTAAATAAAACAATTAAAGCAAGTGCCAATGGCCATGCATGTGACCTGTAACCAAAAATAATCAATAAATGAGCTATAATTATAAGTATTAATACAACGGGTATTTATCGCGTTTATTTACCTTTTTTCCCGACTAGCAAAGTGTAGTCGTCGTAATCCGGTCTCTCATTGCGTCGCGGACACTGTTAGTGTTGTGTGTCGTCCGAGTGTGCAGATGGACATTCATACTATTGAAAATGAAATGAGGGTAGTTTCAAATAAACTAGCCCCCGTTTCGCTGAGGCGGTAACTCCAGTACTCCAATCATCCCGTGACCACGACAGAGTGTAAACCTGTTGAAACGTCGGGAAAAAAGGTAAATAAACGCGATAAATACCCGTTGTACTAATACTTATAATTATGTGTTCAGATCGCGTAAGATTAAAAATATTTAAATGAGCTATGAACTACTATACACTACATGAAACTACTAAAGAACAAGAAAAAAAAACCTGTTTCCGCATTTGGACTCCAGTCGGTCCTTGCGTGTTGTTTGCTAGCAGCCAGCCAAGCTCCGTCCAGAAGCGCAGATCTGCCTGGGGTCTTCGCAGGCTTTGCAGAGCAACCTCGGCAAGTTGAAGATTTCTAGACGACCGATGTGGCGCGGTGGGCGAATGTCCTCCTGCGACGCAGGAGGTTGCGTGTTCGATTCCCGCCTCGAAACAATTGTGTGTACGATCTGCAGATATTTGTTCCGGGTGTTCTGGTCGTTTTCTATGTATAATAAAAAATATTTATCTATGTAATGTATTGTATTATGTATATCAGTTATCTAGTACCCATAACACAAGCTCTGCTTACCATGGGGCTAGATAATGCTGTGTGAATTGTCCAGCATTATTTATTTATTTCTGTTCTGAAGTACTGTATACGTAGGGTCTCCAGCGGCCGTTCATTTATGTATTTTTTTTGTTTAAGTTGTACTTTCCCTTTTTATGTGAATGTGCTAAATGAACCTTTTTTCTATTACTGTTTATTTGCTGTTTACTTTTACTGTATCATGGAAATGGCTAGAGTAAAGTATGTAGGTACATATCATGTCTACCAACCTAAAGTACCTACATAGCTCATTCATATCTTGTTTTTGCAGAAAACTATCTGACTTCTTCGACCATTAATGACTACAATATAACCAAAACAGAACAGTGAAGAAAAATGCAACATGGCGTCGATATGAAAAGAAAAAACAAATATGACTCAATAAATTAAGTTTTGACTGAACATTCTATTATAAAAACAATGACTACCTACTATTATATTTAAACTATTGAACATTTGGAAGTAATTTAAATTTATTGTGAATAATTAATTATTTATTTTATTTTTACAATCTTAGGAAAACTTACAGCTAGGTAAAGATTAGATAAAAGAATATTTAACTTAAGGCCAATTAGAAGTTTCCACAAATAATTTGAAAAAAAAGCAGCAATTTAGAAAAAAAAAACGATTTTATTTAAATATTTTTTTATGCATTTGTTTTATTTATTTATTTCCATATCTAAAGTAGTAGTACTTAGATCGTTTCTGCCAAACTGCAATCGTTTGTTGGCAGTATATGGCAGCCATATTTTATTTTAATGTTTTTTTTTATATTTTCATTCACAATATTATAAAGTTATTTTAAGTTTTTGATCCTTATTTGACTTATAAACAGAAATACTGAATTAGTTTCCCGACGTTTCTGCAAAATTGCATGTTTTGTGATACCGCCATGCTGGAAGTGCCCACTTGTAGGACCAACCTACTTAAGTTTGCTCCTATGTCACTCGCTATATATTTACTCAATGTTCTGTCCAAAAACAGCGTAGATATATTTTACGAAAACCTGCCGAAAGCCATGAAAAAGGCACAAAATGTTATTGAAACAAAATTATAAATTATTTAGTATTGTGTGTATGCACAAACATATGTATTTTTAGTATAAGTAGTTATAACATCGCCTTAGGGCTTAATAAAAAAAACCTGTTATGATGTTAGTATCTCAATAAATAGACAAATAAAAATACAATTATTTAGATATTGTTCATAATTAAAAATTTGTTAATATACTAATAAGTAAATATATATTGGTAAATATTATCATACGGTGCTATGAAATAAATTATAACATGCCTTAAATAAAAATATCAGAGCATTCCAGTATTTTAATAATGAATAATTAAATTTGTTACGTTTTACACATGTTTTTTATTTGAATTCACCTAGACTAAATACCAGCACGGCAAACGTAGTGTAGGACGTGTCTAGGTGATGCTGGAGACAGGGCGCTATGACAAGATTTAGGGAGACCTGTCCAATAGTGGACTAGAATAGGCTGATGATGATGAAAACCCACTAATATTACATCAAATCATACTAATATTATAAATACGAAGTTTGGATGTAACTTCACGCCAAAACTACAGAACGGGCCTTCAGGTAGTTATGGCTATGGAATAAACCTTAGACTATTTTTTATCCCATAAATCAGACTTGTGGGCAAAGACCCCCACAGAGTGGAGCCCACCCAACGCTAAGAGGCGACGTGGAAGGCCCAGGATGAGATGGCGCGACGAGCTCGAAGCACATCTTCTATCGTGGGCTGTTGCAGCGTTGGATCGCGAGGAGTGGAAGGAGAAAAGGGAGGCCATTGCCCAGCAGTGGGACAATAATGGCTTAAATTAAATTAATCAGTTACGGGGATGGAGATTTCTTTTTTATTTTTATTTTGCTTTATTCGGAAGAAAATCAGTTTTACACACTTAACAGATAACTTAAATAATAACTTATAACCATTTATGTGTCCTCGCATGTAGTAGCTAAAGGATTGCTTGCTTGCGGAGGATAAACTTAAAACGTCCATAGAAACAACGCGTGCGAAGGCGCGGGTGAAAACTAGTGCCAGCTTAAACGAACAAACGTGACATCAATCAACCTAGGGGGCCGTGTCTACACACTAAAATGGTTTCTTCGTCCGTTCTAAATCACCCTTTCATATATATATATATATATTTATTTATCTTTAAATATTCGTGTTATGTTCATATTTATTCTAGCTTATGTTTGGTACACCCCCTGCCTTTCTGAAATTCACATAATTCTTTCCATCCAAAGGTTGCCTGGAAGAGATCGCTTCTAAGCGATAAGGCCGCCCATTGTACTTGTATCATGTGATGTGTTTTATGATCTGTAACTGGTGTACAATAAAGTTTTTTTGTATTTGTATTTGTACTTTCAAGTGATGGTCAGTCAATGAGCGGGATTCTATCGCGTAGTTTCTGTTCTGAGTTCAATCAATAGATTTCTTTCCGGCCCTGGTGGGGGCACAGAGAGGGGCCTCGAGGCTTCGCCTCATTACCCCGGCATCAACTCGAGGGGTGACGACCCCTCGGTCCTTGGGTTTTGTGGGAATCTATTCTTTCCCTTGTTCTCAAAGTGTTTTTGGCATCATTCCGTTTATAATCTTTTTTTTTTAAATAAACCCAAGGACTCTATGGTGGTTCCGCAGGGATCAGGGCACTTTAGTCCTCAGCGGCAGCCGAGATCCCAGGACAGGTCGGAGGAGCGCTCGGGCGACGCGCGCTTGTTGTAGCGCGCGGTCAACCTGCGGCTGCATCCTCAACGACCTGTCAATCTCGATGCCGAGGTACCTCGTGTGCGAGCTCCAAGCCACGTCCTGGCCCCGAAGCTGGAGTTGAGGTGGGTGGCGGCGGCGGCGGGAGACAAACAGCGCGGCCGTCTTACCCACATTGACGGCCATGCGCCATTTGTCCAGCCATGGCGGCAGGACGTCTAGCAGCTGCTGCATCCTGCTGGCTGCGATGGTCGGGCTGGTGGATGACGAGAAGTAGGCGCTGTCGTCCGCGAACAGCGCCAACGATACATCCCTCTCCCCGGGGCGTAGGTGATCCTCCAGTGTAGGGATGTCGTCTGTGTACAGCGCGTATAGGGCGGGCGACAGGCAGCTACCCTGCGGTACACCAGCTGAGATGGTCCGGGTGGAGGAGGTGGCATCCTCGACCGCGACGAAGAACCGCCGGTTGGCGAGGAAGGATGCCACGAGTCTGGTGAGGGCTGGTGGTGTAGGAGTCTGCAGGAGCTTGTACAGGAGGCCGGGGTGCCATACACGGTCAAAGGCCTTCTCCACGTCTAGAAAGACCCCGACGGTGGATCGCCCGGCGTTGTGCTCGACTGCGAGGTGGTGCATCACCCTGGTGAGCTGCAGCGTGGTGGAATGGCCGGACCTGAAGCCAAATTGCTCTGGGCGTGGCTCGATCGTTGGGGCCAGGCGGCCCAAGAGCAGACGCTCCAGGAGCTTGGCCACTGTTGGTAGCAGGGTGATGGGGCGGTAGCTGGCCGGATGGCGGTGGTCCTTACCTGGCTTCGGCAGGGCGATGACCCGCCCGGTCTTCCAGGGGTTGAGGAGCCGGGCGAGTGCGGCGACTCCACGGCGGGGCAGCTGGGCGAGTGCCATGTTGGGGACTCCGTCATAGCCTGGCGCCTTCCGCCTGGGTAGGCGGAGGACGGCCTTCCGCACCTCAGCAGGGGAGAAGAAGTACTCCCCGCCTAGGGGCGGTGTCGGGCCAGACAGGAAGTCCTCAACCGCCTCCTCGATCCGGTGGTGATGGATGAGAATCTCGAAGGCGGCATCTGCTGGAACAGGGTGTGGCGTGAACTGCTCCGCCAGATGCTCGGCCAGTATCTCGGCGCGGTCGGCAGGAGCGAAGCGCCGGACCCCGTCTCGGTCCAGCAGCGGGTAGGTGGGCGCCGGCTGGCGCGTGAGCGCCCGGTTCAGCGCATGTAGGTTGGTGTCGTGCTCAGAGGCCCGGTCGATTGCACGGTCCCAGGTCTCCCCACGCCATGCCTGCACGGCGGTCGAGAGCTCGGCGGTGAGCCGGTTGAGGCGAGCTTTCAGTCGTGGGCATCGGGAGCGCGCCCACTCGCGCCGGAGCTCGCGTTTCTCCGCGATGCCCCTTTTGAGGTGAGGTGGGAGGTCGCGGCGGCGGCCTTGGCGCCTGATGATGGGCGAGGAGGCAGCTTCTTTAGCCTCCCGGATGCGTGTCATCAGAGCGGACGCCTCGGCCTCCACTTCGGCCGGCGTCAGGATGGGGCCGACGTCCACGGACTCTAATGCCTTGGCGTACGCCACCCAGTCAGTCCTCACGCCCAGGGGCCGCGGCGCTGTAAAGTCCGCGGCCAGGTCGAGCGTTATGAGGAGTGGGAGGTGCTGTGTGTCCAGGTCATACAGCACCTCAACCAGGACGGGGCAGCGCACGAACTTATGGAGCACTATGTCCAGGACGTCGGCAGCGTGTGTGGTGGCGGTGGGGATATGTGTGGGGGAGTCAGGCCCCACTACGGTGAAGCCGGTCGCATCGCTGTCGTCCAGCAGCTTGCGACCGGCAGGGTTAATCACTCGCGACCCCCACGCTGGGTGCTTGGCGTTAAGGTCGCCAGCGAGTAGCGTTGGGGTGTGTGAGTTGAAGATCGCTGCAGTATCGGTGGCAGCATAGCGGGGTGTCGGCGGGCGGTAGCCGGCGAAGATGCGAAGTTCCTCGCCCGCCGCTCTCACCAACACCCCGGTCTGAGTTCGATCTATACCGCTATGTACCGCCGTCGACGGACTGGTTTACCCGTTGTCGGTTGGTTTGTTAGTCCTCTCGTCAGAGACGCAATCGAGGAAAGGGACTATCGTCCCGCTACTGAAATAGGCTTCTGCCTCAAGTTGAATACGACCCTTGTTGGTTGGAAGCTGATAATTTTCGGCTCTTACGACATCCACATTCAGTCGAAAACATACAGAATCGTAAACAGTTACTTTAAATCAATACTACTGCAACATGTCATGGCCTAACTCGCTGCAATCAGACCTATAATGGGGTTTTAGAAGGTTACAAATATTAAATAGACAATCTAAGCTACACATCATTCAGCCCCAAGCTAAGCACTGGATAACTGATATCAATAATAAAATAAAAATAAAAAAGCCTTTTATTCCTTAACCTTAAATAACATTGATCAATCATGCTTATGAAAAATTTGTTAAATCTAATGTAAGTATGTCAAATATTATAGAAAATGTCAGTATGTAGATTTCATGATTAATGGTTATTAGTTTATTTAATAATGTATTTGAAAAGTTGTTTATTTTGATTGAATTTAATGCATATATTTAATAAGTAGTTAGGACCCCTCTCGGGTAAAGGCCTCCTCCAGTTCTGTCCAGTGTTTGCGGTCTTCTGCGACGCTTGTCCAATTTTGTGTATTTACATATTTTTTTATTTCATCTGACCATCTTGCTAGGGGTCTACCAATTCTTCTTTTGCCCTTAGGACCTTTCCATGAGGTGACTAAAGTGGCCCACCTTTCTTTTGGCATTCTAGCTACGTGATATCAATACATAGTATAAAACAAAGTCGCTTTCCGTTGTCTGTCTGTCTCAATATATGCTTAGATCTTTAAAACTACGCAACGGATTTTGATACGTTTTTTTATAGATATAGTGATTCAAAAGGAAGGTTTATATTTGACACATGGACCATTACACACATAGATTTCCACGCGGGCGAAGTCGCGGGCCGCAGCTAGTATAGAAATAAACGTATAGTACTGAGGCTGATTTTAGTGTCACGCTGACCATCGGCGCTGAGAGCTCAGCGCGTAGCAATCTGTATGGACGCTATAGAAACCTTTTAGAAATAGAATAACGCCGACCGTTTAGCGCTGATATGCGCTATGCTCGGAGTTTCTTTGAAGGATAGGATACGTAACGAATACATCCGACAGAGAACCAAGGTTATCGACATAGCTCAAAGAATTAGCAAGCTGAAGTGGCAGTGGGCCGGCCATATCTCGCGAAGAACCGACGGCCGATGGGGCAAACGTGTTCTTGAGTTGAGACCACGACTCGGTAAACTTAATGTAGGACGCCCTCCGACCAGGTGGGATGACGACCTGCGAAAGACTGCAGGTAGATGCTGAATGCGGCAAGCTGAAGACAGGGCGCTATGGCGCTCATTGGGGGAGGCCTATGTCCAGCTGTGGACTGGCTATAGGCTGATGATGATGATGATGTTGATGATGATGATGTTTAGCGCTGACTAGGGTCAGCGCTGACAGTACGCGCGTCCTACGCGCCCTACGCGCCGCTCGTCAGCGCGTCGCTGAGCGGTCGGCGCCGACCAGCGCCCGCGCGCTTCCGTCTTCAGTGAGCGTTTTAGTATCGCACTGATCGCACGCGCCGGTTGCGTACAATCATGTCGAGTCGCGATATTAACACTGGGCGTGTGATCGACGAAGTCCGCGGCGATCAGCAGAATACTAAAACGACCCGCGCTGATCGTCGGCGCTGACGAGCTACACGTTGAGCTGTCAGCGCTGATGATCAGCTTGACACTCAAATCAGCCTAAGCTTATTTTGATTTAACTACTTTCGTAGCAATGGACTACAAAAAGTGTAGCAACTACGCCTTTTGTAGCAAAGGTCTACATACAAATCACAACAAAGCCTATGTTCTTCGTAGCAAGCTCAACGCTTTTCGTAGCAAAGGCCTACGAAAAGTGTAGCACGTTCTACGCCTTTCGTAGCAAGGTCTACACAAAAGATAACAAGGTCTACGGACTTCGTAGCAAGCTCTACTATTTTCGTAGCAAGGCCTACATTTGTATCAAGAATTTGTAGGTAGTCTGCCATAAAATAATATAATTCAAGACCGAATAAGTAGACTAGTTACTAATACTAATAAAATTTCGAAAAAGCATACAATAACAAAAACAATATACATTCAGGAGATTTGTTTGTACGTTAGTAACTTTTCAGAATACCTTTTACTTACTTTAGTTTACTATATTACTAACTAGCTACTCCCCGAGGCTTCGCCTGCATGGAAATCTATGTGTCAAATAGTTAATAAACCCTTCCTCTTGAATCATTCTATCTATTTAAAAATCGGATCAAAATCCTTTGCCTGGTTTTAAAGATATAAGCATACATACGGACGGACAGACAGCGGGAAGCGACTTTGATTTTTACTATGTAGTGATGAGAGAGCGCTTATTGGCAGACGTAACGCGGTCATAACGAGGAAGTCGACAAGTCGTAAGGCAACAAGCGATTCCGGGCGCCTATTGTGCACTACAGCGACAAAAATACCCAGCTTATCAATATAATAAAACAAAAGAATTAAACTTAGTGTTATAATCGTGTTTATTGTACATAATTTTCTATAAAAAAAAGTCCAATAAAGTACTTTCTATCTATATAATCTAACGAAGTTTTCATTCAACTAATTATAGCTACAACTTTAACTTAACAACATTCTTTATTCAAACATTTTATTTAAAAAGTTTAATTATTATCCACACGTTTCTTTCGAGGTTGTTTATAATGGGGCATTCGATACTATAAAGCTAAGTACATATATGTTGCTACATTACTATGCACGAAGGCCCTACCTAGAATTTTGCAGTTCCCTCTATAATTTAGTAAACCATTGACCTTGTAACACTGCCCCATAAAATTACGTAAAACCCCATAACACAAAACCGCGATTTTGCCAGCTAAATTGCGACTTTACGAAAAACGAAAGCATTTTCTATCGTAATAAATCTTACTTTCCTTTCAATAATCGTCCGAATTTTGCAAGGTTCCATTTATGATTTTCATTTTTCGTTTTTAAAAATGGCATGACGAGTTTTTATGTCTCTGCATAGCAGGGAGATGCTACGCATTGAGTGTTGCCAGTCGGAACGTGGTAGTGAATTGAGTAATTTTGGTAGAATTTTATACAACCTGTCGCATGACAATTTCGGGTACAATGCTTTGTATAGTTATCGTCATAAATAATGAAAATCCGAAGAATAGACTAAACTTTTTAAATGATACAAGTAACATGACACAACATCAAAAATTGGTGATAAGTAGAGTTATTTGTAAATATCTCGTATCCAATTTGTGTTCTGTTTCAAAACGAAAAAATTGTTATTGGATGCACGACACTGTATCCAATAACTAAACTTACCTATACTATATAGCTATGAGGTAAATGTAGATACATCAATTATTTAGGTATAGGAAGATACGTCGCAATGCTGTTTTGTAGCAAAACACAAATAGGCAAGGTGACGTGATATTTACAAATAAATTATGTATCTCCAATTTATAATACGTTGGTTTTTATTACTGTTTACATAATTGTCTGCATATATTATGAATCACCTATAACATATTGTAATGTTAAAGCTTCTTAGAGGTAAGTAATTAAGCTCATGGAAGCCTATATATACTTATATCATTATTATCTATAATTATTATTATTATATTATCATTTCCACCCATCTTCGTGAATTGCTCCAAATTCCAATTTCTTTATTTGTAAATATGACAAATAAAGAAATTGGAATTTGGAGCAATTTTCCTAAAACTGTCATACGAGTACGTCAGAATCAAAATGGTAGGAAAAATAGTTTTGATATTGCTACACCGACAGTACCAAATGAGAGCGCGGGCGGTCTCGCGTCTTAGCCTACGTAAAATGGGCTCAAAATACAGATATTTCCGCAGAAAATTATAAATTATCAATATAAAAACGTTTACATACTGCAACAACATAATGACAACTGTATATTTATAGCATTTCTTGTGCACGTAGGTAACCTCTCGTAGTGAAAATTATTTGCATTTTTGATTGCGAATTCTTAGGTCAAATAAGAAAATTATGAGTATATATAATTAAAAATAAAATAAAAATCAGTGTGTAAATTATATCAACCGGTGCAGTGTCATAAAAAACCCAGTTCAAAAGTGTACCTACTCGTTCTAAATTCTAATGCGGATTTTTAATAGCCAGTGATTGCAGTATTCTGCCGTGTTTAATTGATAAAAAAGGCTTTATGCTCAGTATTGGGCAGAAAGGAGTTCTTACATGTGGTGTATAAACAAAAAGGTTGGACTCCTTGTCATTCGCCCCTAAAATCAATACCGCCGCGCATTGCCGTGCGGGGTCCCCGTAGCCAGTATTTTCACGCTAGTGTTATGGAATGATGATTATCTGCTATTTTATTCCTTTTGTACATGTTTTCTATAAATGTTGACTGTTGAACACAAAAAACCAATGCGCTGCAACGAAAAAATAAAACTAAATGTTTTTTACCTCTATTTTTATTAAATACTAATCGTGTTTTGATACACAGAGCACTTTATGCATCTAAATTTAAATTTTGTAATGAAATTACTAGTATTTCTATTGAATCTGGATATATGGACAAAATAGGTACTTATCTACGTACTTTTGTCGCATGATTGCGCTTGCCAAGATTTTGCAAAGAAAAATTTGCGTACATTAGCCATAAAGACTGGAGTCAAAAAAATACGATTTTTTTTATTTGAATTATTATTTTAAAGTTATTATCATACGTACAAAACATAAGAATATTTATTATACGTAGTAAATAATATTTTTTTTGTTCACGTTGATTTACTAACGGACTAATAAGCTATTTAAAACTTCCAGAATTTAAAACTATAAATTATGACGCTTCCCGCCATTTTAAATGTCATGTAATTTAAAATAGTGTTGTACCTACGTTGCATAGTTGTAAACATATCGATGAAATAAATATCAAGAATTAGAAGTGTTGTCCAATAGATGGCACTAGTAAACCGGAGTGATATTGTAGTGAATGCTTTGTTGGAAAGGTTAGTATTGTTTTTTTATTATTAATCAGGACTTCTTACAAAAATAATTTATTTATTGTTTATGAATCAGATAATTTACAGTCGTCGTTTACAGTCATAGGACTTATTTAGATAGCTGGATTCTGTCTCTTAGGCGTACAAACATTCTAAAAATATTGTAGGTACCTAACAATCATGATTATTATTTTATTTAAAAAGGATGCTATTATCATTGCGGATATTATCATTACTATTCAATACTTATCATTTACTCAATTAAATTATTCTTATGTTCTTTCGTTGTTTCTATATTTTCTAGCGATTAGTTACGTGAATTTCATTTTACTACGTACTTAATCAGAATACTCACACTTAATCAGTCATGACGACCGATGTGGCGCGGTGGGCGAAGGTCTGCCTGCGACGCAGGAGGTTGCGGGTTCGATTCCCGCCTCGGAACAATTGTGTGTACGATCTGCAGATATTTCTTCCGGGTGTTCTGGTCGTTTTCTATGTATAATAAAAAATATCTATCTACATATGTAATATATTGTATTATGTATATCAGTTATCTAGTACCCATAACACAAGCTCTGCTTACCATGGGGCTAGATAATGCTGTGTGAATTGTCCAGCATTATTTATTTATTTATTTATCTAGTATCCATAACTAGCTATGCTTAGCTTGGTGCTAAATGATGCTGTGTGGATGGTCCTGCATTATTCATTTATATATCGATACACCACGGCACTACTTTCAATGCTGTCAAATTAGTTTAGTATTGTATTTGTGTCGCGTCCCGGTCCCGTTATGACCGAACTTAGACGTGGACACTCACGATAGGGCTGGTCCACCAGTTCAAAGTCGCTCAGCGAGTTATAGAAAGAGCTATGCCCGGAGTTTCTCTGAAGGATAGGATTCGTAACGAATGCATCCGACAGAGAACCAAAGTTATCGACATAGCTCTAAGAATTAGTAAGCTGAAGTGGCAGTGGGCCGGCCATATCTCGCGAAGAACCGACGGCTGCTGGGGTAAACTAGTTCTTGAGTAGAGACCACGACTCGGTAAACGTAGAGTAGGACGCCCTCCGACCAGGTGGGGTGACGACCTGCGAAAGACTGCAGGTAGATGCTGGATGCGCCAAGCTGAAGACAGGGCGCTATGGCGCTCATTGGGGGAGGCCTATGTAGCCAGTGGACTAACATAGGTTGATGATGATGAATTACTTTGTTACCACCTGGTCGGAGGGCGTCCTACACTACGATGATGATGATGATGATGATGATGATGATGATATTATAACTATCCATCACACATCATTTTTTGACATAGGAATCACCAAAATCTTTATGACTTTCTATATAAATAGCTAATAATGTGTGTTTTCCAGGCATGCTTCGTAAGCTGGACCAGTCCAGGAAGTGAGATGGCTGCGGACAGCTGAGGGTTCTAGCGACGATTCAAGCAAGTGCGATAAAATGCGGTGGATATTCCCCGTTCCAGGTAATTTTACTATTTTATTATTGATTCTAAAGTCATTTAAAACGGGATATTTACCATGATTTGATTTTTGAGTTATCCAATATTTCCGCACAGTTTCATGCGCCATGATCACGGAGTAACTGATGGCACTGCGAGTTAGACAAAGAAATGAGGGTAGATCGGTATTTCTGCCCTTAAAAAGTAACAGATCTTATTTACCTCGATCTACGGTCCATAGTAATACGAGTATATCTTAAAACTAGCATACATAATATATAAAAAGGTTAAATTTACAATAGGTATCACGAAATGCCACTCGCCAACAACCGATCCATTCAGTACTTTTAGCGTAAAGAAGTTTATTTATTTATTTACAAAAGTCCCTCTATTTTTACGGGAACACCCAATGCAATAGAGTACATATTTAAATTTAATATTAAAATTAGAAATAATTATATAATACAGAAAAATATAATACAAATAAGTTACAAACATCTATCCATGCAAACATCCAACACAATCAATCATCCTTACAATACAATACAATTACTCTTCATTGAAGAACCGACGGCCGCTGGGGCAAACGTGTTCTTGACTGGAGACCACGACTCGGTAAACGTAGTGTAGGAAGCCCTCCGACCAGGTGGGATGACGACCTGCGAAAGACTGCAGGTAGATGCTGGATGCGGTAAGCTGAAGACAGGGCGCTATGGCGCTCATTGGGGGAGGCCTAGGTCCAGCAGTGGACTGCTATAGGCTGATGATGATGATGATGATGACGACTCTTTATTTCACACCAAATAAAACAGATACACTAGACAGGAAAAAGACAAATACAGAATGTGTTGTACAATGGGCGGCCTTATCGCTTAGAGCGATCTCTGCCAGGCAACCTTTGGATGGACATGAAGTGACCTTCGCAATTATAATATAGTGTGTCTTCCTGATATCAGTTATAAGTAACGTGCATAACAAAAGCTCTGCATAGCTTGGGGCTAGATAATGCTGTGTGAATTGTACATCATTATTTATTTTCCTTTATCTACTGGGAAAGATGGCAGAAATCTGTGCCACAATCTCTTTAACATGTAAATTTCCAAAAATGCTGTCGTAATATGCAACGGCATGCAAAATATACATTAGCATACACCCGGCCGATCACATAATATACAAGGTGGCCTAGAATACTATCTGAAACATTTTTTTGTCGTATAATCAACTAGCTGCTGCCCGTGATTTTGCTCACACTTATCAAGTACACAGACACAGACCAATTAACGAAACACTGTTTAGAAACTAACTTAGTATCAGACCAATTAACGAAACACTGTTTAGAAACTAACTTAGTATCAGACCAATTAACGAAACACTGTTTAGAAACTAACTTAGTATCAGACCAATTAACGAAACACTGTTTAGAAACTAACTTAGTATCAGACCAATTAACGAAACACTGTTTAGAAACTAACTTAGTATCAGACCAATTAACGAAACACTGTTTAGAAACTAACTTAGTATCAGACCAATTAACGAAACACTGTTTAGAAACTAACTTAGTATCAGACCAATTAACGAAACACTGTTTAGAAACTAACTTAGTATCAGACCAATTAACGAAACACTGTTTAGAAACTAACTTAGTATCAGACCAATTAACGAAACACTGTTTAGAAACTAACTTAGTATCAGACCAATTAACGAAACACTGTTTAGAAACTAACTTAGTATCAGACCAATTAACGAAACACTGTTTAGAAACTAACTTAGTATCAGACCAATTAACGAAACACTGTTTAGAAACTAACTTAGTATCAGACCAATTAACAAAACACTGTTTAGAAACTAACTTAGTATCAGACCAATTAACGAAACACTGTTTAGAAACTAACTTAGTATCAGACCAATTAACGAAACACTGTTTAGAAACTAACTTAGTATCAGACCAATTAACGAAACACTGTTTAGAAACTAACTACGTATCAGACCAATTAACGAAACACTGTTTAGAAACTAACTAACTATCAGACCAATTAACGAAACACTGTTTAGAAACTAACTTAGTATCAGACCAATTAACGAAACACTGTTTAGAAACTAACTTAGTATCAGACCAATTAACGAAACACTGTTTAGAAACTAACTTAGTATCAGACCAATTAACGAAACACTGTTTAGAAACTAACTTAGTATCAGACCAATTAACGAAACACTGCTTAGAAACTAACTACGTATCAGACCAATTAACGAAACACTGTTTAGAAACTAACTAAGTATCAGACCAATTAAAGAAACACTGTTTAGAAACTAACTAACTATCCGACCAATTAACGAAACACTGTTTAGAAACTAACTAAGTATCAGACCAATTATTAAATAAGTGAACAGTCTCAACGCCACTAAAAGTATTTTGATAAAAATACTATTTCTATAGGATGTTAATCAAAAAACTTACTTCGTATTTATGGATATGGATAAAACTTTATTTGACCACAATCTCACCTCGGCCGGATCTCACCTAGGCTTTAGATAGATAGAAGATAGATAGAAAATTATTTTATTGCACACTTACAAAATAAAACAAACAAGACAGAATAAAATACAAAACACGTGACAATTTGGCGGTCTTATCGCTCAAGAGCGATCTCTACCAGACAACGGTGTGGATGGATAGGATCGTTGGATTGTACATAGGGATCTGTGTGCATTATATTAAAAAAGGCTTTAAGGTATTGAATAAGTATAAGGTGCCCAATATATGGCTCACCTTTAACTTTAAGGTGCAATTCTAATGTGGACCGCAGGCCACAAACTGTAGCTGTAGGCTGCAAGCGACACTACTTGTTTCTATGCATCTCTATGAAATTGATTCCAAGCGCGGCGACACAGCGGCCGCGACGCGTAGCGACCGCAGACTGCGGCGCCAGTGGTGCGACCGTGCTTGGAAATAGAAGCAACCGCGACAACAGGCAGCACTGCGGTCAACCGCAGCCGCTAGCCACAATGTCGCCTACAGTTGCAGTCTACAGCCCATCTCGGACTTGTACCTTTAGTCTACGTTAGATGCTGTCAGAGCGACCCCTTTCAGCGTCTTTTAGCCCTCGGATTGTATGCCTGCTTGAAAAATAATTACTGAGGTAGATTTTTATGCATTATATCCTATTGGTCGGACGACCTCTATGGCGCAGTGGGCGAAGGTCTGCCTACGACGCAGGAGGTTGCGGGTTCGATTCCCGCCTCGCGCCAAATGTTGGTATGATCTGCAGATATATGTTCAAGGTGTTCTGGTCGTTTTCTATTTATAATAAAAATATCTATACAATATGTAATGTATTGTATTGTATATCAGATATCTAGACACTAATAACACAAGCTCTGCTTAGCTTGGGGCTAGATGATGTGTGGATCATTATTTATATATTGATTTATCGGTAAAGTACCTAGGGATGTCGGAGTTTTGTATTATTAGGGAACGTCTTCTAGGGCTTCAATTTGGATTTAAAATAAATGAATTAATCTATGTTGGTATGCAGGTACAAATTCCTATTGAAACTAAGAGTTAAATACTCTGGTTCACCCATTACTCTGATGGCAAAGCATAAGTTTTGCACCGCTTATGAAAACTATAACTCCATGTATTGCGACTAGACGGTGACGATCCGATAGTTTCATACAAACTCGTATAGTTTGAGATGAGAAGTTTGATTTTGTATTGAGTAGTTTGTTGTGTTTCGTCAACAAGATTTTAGAGGTAAAGGTCCTTTTATATCTACAGACGTATTGCGTTCCAGACACGTGTGTGCCTTTGCAGACAAAAAATATTATACAGTACAGAATGTATAAACGTATTTATATGTACAGTGTATACGCCGACAGACAACGGCCGTGCTGGCGGAATGAATGTTTAGTCTGCGGAAAAAAATTATGATATATGGTTTGCGGGTCCGATTCCCGCCTCGGGACAATTGTGTGTACGATCTGCAGATATTTGTTTTTGGTGTTCTGATAGTTATCTATGTATATTATCATCTAGAACCCATAACACAGGCTCTGCTTAGCTTGCGGCTAGACGATGATGTGTGGATTGTCCAGCATTTATTTATATTTATTTATACTGGACAGTGTATAAGTGTATTTATATTTATTATTATATTTATACCTACAGTGCATACGCCGACAGACACCGGCCGTGCTAGCGGAATGAATATATAATCTGCGGAGGTCTGACACTAACTGTGCCGGTAGATGTAATCGGACCTTAGAGGTAGACAATTCACATTCTCTAAAAAAATCTGGAATGAATATTTAGTCTGCGCGGGTCTGACACGAACCGGTAGATGAAAACGGACTTGAGAGGTAGAAAACTACAGCTTTCTCAAAAAACATTCATGATTTTGCAAACTCGTACTACCTTCTGGTCTGTGCGAGTAGCTGTCAGAGCGACCCCTTTGAGCGTCTTTCAAAGCTCGCATTGTATGCCTGCTCTAAAAATGTCGCGAAGCCACAAAGAGATCATCTCTTCTGGGCAAAAGGAAAGCTCGGGTTTGTTACTCAGGGTGTCATTCGCGTCTATTAATATTATATACGCTATAGAAAAAAGATAGCCATAGTAGATTTTTCATTTCATTTATATACCTACATTTTACTGGTGGTCCCCGCACTAGGTTCCGAACCTGTATCGCGGGAGGCCGAATTACAAACAACGCCGAATTACAGAATTATTAATAATTTAAGACTGTACTGACTGTTTGTGACTGTGTAGTAAATAGGGCAGCAGTTTATATACGCTATAGATAACAAAAAACGGGGTAAACGTGTTCTTGGGTGGAGACCACGATTCGGTAAACGTAGAGTAGGACGCCCTGCGACCAGGTGGGATGACGACCTGCGAAAGACTGCAGGTAGATGCTAGATACGGCAAGCTGAATACAGGGCGCTATGGCGCTCATCGGGTGAGGCCTATATCCAGCAGTAAAAAGTAAAAAAGTAAAAGTATATTTTATTGCATGAAATACATGTGTAGTGTATACAGGTGTTGAAGCATAAATGTGATTCAATGTATTTCTACCGTTAAGTGCGCAATCAAGTCAGATTTACAATTTGTGTATAATGAATTTAAATTAAATTGTATAGATATAATTAAAATTAAAAAAAGTGTAGATAGGAATAAAACAGATAATAAGAATTGATTTTAAAACAAAAGTCAGACTTAAAAATAACGAATGTCATGGAGTGGTTAAATCTTTGTCAGTAATAAATTCATTAATGGTATAGTAACATTTGCTAGAAAGTATAGTTTTAAGTTTTCTTTGGCCTAACACAGGCTGATGGTGATGATGATGGTGATAAAGCTATAGATGAATTAATAGATAGATATATGATACTGCATCACATGATACATAGGTCACAATAACAAAGGCACGTTATTATATAATACAGATAAAATTAATAAGTTTTGATGGAACAAGGCTTGAGAACAATAAGAAACAGTGAACAACAAGTAGATAAGTAAACTGTTACTTACTTAGTAATATTATATAACCTTACCTCCTATTACTAAACAGTAAACAATTCAATAAGTACAGATTTAAAATTGGGTGATTGTGTAAAATAGGCGTGTTATAAAAAAAATATTACCGACTTGAAATTCCTAAATATTGTAAATGGTTTTGGAAGAAGGCTTAGAATGGCAGTAGACACAAATGAGTCCCGTCGATATGATTTTTTTGGATATTCATATTATTTAAATACATATTTTTTTATACAATAACAAAATAATCGTCATAATCAGTCAACAATTGACGGAGATATGTATTTTTATATTTTTCGATTTCGGCGGGACTTGAACTCGCGGCCTTCCTTATATCTTTGCGCCGAAATCGATCATTTTTGGGACAAACATAAACCGAAAATTGAATCTCCTAAATTTTATAAAGTCTGTTAAATCTAATAATTTGAAACTGTCATGGTTATTAACACTAAAGTCATATAAATATCGTTGTATAGACATATATAACAACGATATTTAGTATGATTTGATTTTCTATATGTTAAATTTAAAGAAATCTTCGTAACAAACCTTTCTTAAGAACATAGATTAGGACAGACTATTTTATCGATAAACAAAAGATATATCGACAGGTGTATCGACTCACGCACGCACTAACGACCTACTTTCCTATCCATTTATAATTTTTTTTTTTGACAGACTTCCCGCGTAAAATGTGACAAATGACGGGTAAAAGTAGACGATCTGTAAATAACAAAACGTCAGAACTATTAAACGGATTGGGCTGAGATTGTGCATCTGGGCTGAAATAAAACGAAAAGTTGACGACCGATGTGGCGCGGTGGGCGAAGGTCCGCCTGCGACACTGAAGGTTGCGGGTTCGATTCCCGCCTCGGAACAATTGTGTGTACGATCTGCAGATATGTGTTCCGGGTGTTCTGGTCGTTTTCTATGTATAATAAAAAATATCTATGTATGTAATATATTGTATTATGTATATCAGTTATCTAGTACCCATAACACAAGCTCTGCTTACCATGGGGCTAGATAATGTTGTGTGAATTGTCCAGCATTATTTATTTTATTTAAAACATTAGACTACTTTTTATCCCATTAATTAGTTCTCATGGGTTAGAAATAACTAAAACGTTCTATAGAAACAACGCGTGCGAAGCCGCGGCAGAAACTAGTATCTATATTATAAAGAGGAAAGGTTTGATTTTTTGTTTGTTTATTTGTAATGTTGTAATGAATAGGCGCCAAAACTACTGGACCAATTTGAAAAATTCTTTCACCGTTGGGAAGCTACACTATCCCCGGTGAACATAGGCTATATTATATTTTCAAAAAAGTTAGGGATCCGTACTAAAACCGTGCGAAGCCGGGAAGGTACGCTAGTTGGGTATAAATGCGAAAGTTTGGATGTTCAGATGGATGGATGTGTAACTATGGATATTTGTTACTTCATCACGCCAAAACTACTGAACGGATCGGGCTAAAAATTTTCACAGATGTAGTTTTAAGCCTGGAATCAAACTAGGCTACTTTTTATCCCATAAGACAGTTCCCATGGGATAAAAATAACCTTTGAACGGTTCATTAGATACAACGCGTGCGAAGCCGCGGCAGAAACTAGCTTAACACTACATAGTATAAAACAAAGTCGCTTCCCGCTGTCTATCTGTCCCTATGTATCTTTAAAACTACGCAACGGATTTTGATGCTGTTTTTTATAGATAGAGTAATTCAAGAGGAAGGTTTATGTATAATAAAAAGTAAAACTATTTTAATTTTATCAGAACAGATTATATACATACTCTTATAGATTAAACTTAGATTAATTAGAGAACTGACAAAATCGGTCTCCACTCAGCATGTGCTATGGTAGAGCAGATCGTACCATAGCGCTGGTCTTCCGCGGAGACCGTGGTGCGTAAGGTGGCCTAATAACAAGGTATAATTATAATACATGCATTTGCACCCGTGTGAAACCGGAGCGGGTCGCTAGTTATATATAAGTGTGATAGTCTAAATAGCCGAGGACGATGCAATGCCGATCTTTTCGGGAATTCAGCGACAAATTTAAAAAGCGTATTTTTAATAAAGTTTATTAATGTGCGTGTAAAGCAGTCCAGTTTTATGGATACACCCACTTTATGACAAACGGCCTGTCGCTCTCTGCTGTATTAATATATTTTATTTCGACAAGAGCTGTTTTTAGAATAGATCAGTATGGTGATTATGTAATTTTTCACAGATGTTGTATTACTGTTGCCGCTATAATAACATAAAACTAAATTAAATATTTAAAGGGGCTCCCATACAACAAATACACTACATACATACACACTACATACATAAACACTTTTGCTTAGGGCTTGATCTTAGTTTTATTTTTATTTTTTGTTTACTTATACACATTGTTTTAGTTTTAGATAAGGTAACTGATTTTTGTTTAACCTCGATTTTCGTTTCGATTTGATTTTTTGGTTATACTTAGTTTTGCTTTTCTTTCAATTGTTCAACATAATCTATGTATCAACTATACCTACCATTGTACTTTAGTCGCACTCCCTGTGTCTGTGAGGCAGAGTAGCCCTCGCGTCTAAACACAAGTTTTACTTAGTTAGAGCGAGGAGTCGATGCATTTTCAGCACTAAGGTTTTAGGGTAGAGTACTTTACCTAAAGGTAAACTTAAATATTATAGAGATAATCGTAATTAGTTTTAGATAAGTACTCTGTTAACCTTAAGAAACCATTTTTTGAAAATAAATACTTTTTATTATTTATTATTATTTAAATGTGATTTTTTTTGCTCGTTATTGATAACCACAACAGGTAGACGCTTGAAATACTCACAGAATATTGAGTTATATATTCACTATAAAAAATAAATTAAAATAAAGCAAACATTTAAAACTTTGAGTGCTGAAATCACACGGTATGTGTTTTCTACAAGTGACCAATATGCGTAAATCCACACTAGCGCAGCGGCTGAGAAAATACAGATCTGTGTGACTCAGCACAGCCGTAATGTTTTTCGAACGAAACGCATGTGCGGCGCAACACAACCGCTGTGTAGAGCGGCAGCACGAATTTTTGAGCTTAAAAAAAGATCGCAGTCGTCGAAAAAAAATCGCAGTCAAAGTGTTAAAGGGGGCTCAAAGTTGACACTCACACACAGTCCATACAGCGAGACACATTTTAAAACATAGGTACACATATTAGCCCCGTAGAGCCAGTTAGTATTCACCTTTATGTGTATTACAACAATTTTAATTATAATTTTTAATATTTTCGTTGTAAATTTCCAGTTCTTCTGATGTCCTGGTTCGGAGCGGAGCATGTGAAAGGCAATTCGTGCATCAGAACTGGTAATAAAAGCTGCAGCTTCCAGAAAATTCTAGGTGTCATAGATTCTGTGTCGTGACGCTGCAAACACATTGTTTTATCGATAGTCGATGAATTTGTTGTTGTGGTACATCACTATTATGATTGATCATTCAAATTGGCACAACCTGTTGTTTTTAAAAATGTTTTTTTTTCTTTGCTTGCCTCCGAGTAACGCGAATCAGATTTAAGCCGGTCTTATCCCCGAATACTCAATCGCAACTCAGATTTAAGTCCGTCTAAAGAGACAATTTTCATTGAAAACTGTCAAAAAATGGCGACTTGAGGCGTGCTTAAATCTGATATGCGTTTGAGTATTTGGACGTTAATTTTCTTATGTCGCTATTTTTGACAGTTTTCATTAGCAATCTGTCAAGAAATTCGCAATTGCGATCTGCATATATCTGATTAGTGTTTGAGTGTTCGGTGGTTGATCTTCTATTTGCCGTGTAATGTTCTATTAGAAATAGCCCCTTATTCTAGTGACTAACTTAATAATCAAAACTATTCGAATCGATTTTTCTGTAAAAAAAAATCTTAAATATCTTCCATTTGTTTATTTCCATGTTGTTTTCCGTAACTAGTTCCAATAAACACGTAATTCACAAATAGTGATGGCCGAACAAAATCATCGATATCGATTTTATGTAAACTTTTTTTATCGATGTCTTTGCAGCATTTGTTATTGTAATTTTGTGTTTGAGTGTCCACAGGAATGTAATGTTGATGTTTCAAAGGAATGGGTAACTTATTGCATGTTAGTTACTTAGGCACAATAGGTACCTAAACCCTTACAACAAAAATATAAAAAAAATAACACATACAGTTTTTTCCTGTGAATAACTGATTCTTACACATGTAGAAACATCGGTTAGTTAGACATGTACTAGAGGCTAGACTAGAAATCAAAATTAGTTTAAAAAGTATTTATTTACTGTCCGAAATCTTTGTTTTTATTTAGTCTTTGACACGATATTGACAGGCTCCTGTCAGGTTTTGACAGCTGTCGTATATGACATTTGTTCTTATGACAAAGACAAATGTCAGTCGCATTTGAGGACTATTGTTTAGTAAAAAAAAGCAAGCATGCAGGAAAACTTTTTCAAAATTTTATTAAGTAGACATTCAGGTCTATAGATTTAGAGAAGACATAATAAGACATAAATTATATAGATATACAAAATACAAGACCCAGTCCACGGTTTTCCTCTTTTTTCTTCTCTTCAGTTATTTACAGGACTTCTTCTTCTGCCATTAGCAATGTTTGGTTTGTTGCCTGGGGTTTGACATAGCCATATATTTGTCACGTACCTACTCGTACTTTAGTTAAAGCAGTTTGAACATAGATGGCGCATTAAAATATCGACGAGCGTCGTTTACTGTTTGTGTTTAAATACCTACCTTGATTAGATTTGTTTTCTTGTTGAAGTTTTGTACCTCAGTACGTAAAGTAAATGTGAGCAAACAATACCCTTTTTTCCATTTAAGAACGAAAGTCGCAAACTGAAAATATTGACTAAATATTTTTCTGTAGTTATCCGGTTTTCAATGATTTCACATGATTTTTGAATAAAGTGATGGGAATAATTATTATTATTATCTTACCATGATTACTAATTTATTACCTGAATGATTCTGAAAATCATCCATCCATTGTAAAAACATAGTTTGGATGATCTAGAGAATTTACAGCAGATAAAGGAAACATTGCAAATGGCTAATACAGTTTGTTTTTATTTCTTCTTTTTCTTTTTACTAATAAAAGCATGGATTTTCAGCATTGTGGGCACTAAGTCTCACACCACTTGTTCAGGCCGAATGCCAGAGTAAGTACTAGAAGTTGATAGCTTATAGGCTTGAGAATAAAGCTCACTTCGCCCTGAACTTTGGATGATATTGGAGGGGATTGTGTGACCTGTATTTGTCTCTATCTGTTGTGGAGAAAGAATCTAATACCGTCTCATTCATTTTGCCGAAATTTACGAATATTTCCATCAAGTTTAACTTTTTTGGTTATTATTCAATCAAAACCGTTATCTTTAATACCAGCTAAACGCAAAAGTTCACGATGGGCTAGGCTAGACCAACATTTTTGATTGGTATGTGATAAAAAATACATACCTACCTAAAGATTATTTTACATATATATTTCATTGATTATGGATTGAATATGAAACCTTTTTTGGTTTCAATACTCAAAGCCTTGTTTTTTATTGTAATAAATAAAATAACGAGATTTACCTTTCTGTGCAACAGGTAGATGCAAACACAATGTTAACTAATTTTTGATCCAATTATCGTCTAAACTTTAGTTATTTGCCTTAACATTACGATCATAAGTCACTCACACTAACATTTTTTAAATACCGTAGGCTGGGTTACAAAACATTGTAGAAAACAGAAATTATGCGTTAGGGAGGCCATTTGCTTGCCAAATTCAAAACTAACGTTCGATCGGCCATCTTGGATTACACTTTTTGACACAAGAATCAAATGGCACTGCATTGATAGAAACTGTCAAACCCCAAAAAAATATGTTACGTAAATTTATTAACAAAATTCGGTATTTATTAAATATAAAATACATTGTTTGTTTAGTTCAACTTTTGATGCCTCAAATCGTTAGATTATTGGACAGTCGATGTCAAATCAGCGCCATCTTTTGACCGCTATATTAACCACTTTAGTGTGTATCTTCAAAATTGAATTTGGTGGGTATGGTTCACTTTATAAAACAGCAGTTATATAGTTCACAGTTGGTAGTTTGTCTTGCTAGCATGAAGTAGTAGTAATAGCTAGTAAGTAGTAGTAGTCTTTATAATTTTAATATGTCCGCAAAACACTAATTTCTACACAACGAATCGCTCACAAAACATATACCTAGGGTAACGATAGATTTAAGGTTGACAGTTGATATTTTCGTGAATGGAATAAATATGAAGGTTAAATCTTAAAATAATTGTCTGGATGTAATATAATTGTAATGTATCCATATAATTGTCCATTAGGTTAGTAAGTTTTTTCATTTTGTGTTTTATTAATATTATTTTTTAAATTTTCCCTTAGTTATATTATTCTATTTTTATTTAATTTTATTTGATTTATTTTGTGACATTTATTTTTAATTTTGTATGTTTTTTATTTTTAAGTGTATATGGATTGAGAATCTGATAATAAATGAGTTAATAATAATAATAATATTTAATGGCTAAAAATAAATATAATTTTAACAAAATGCAATATTTTTAGACATAAAAAGGCTCTATATCCAATCCGGCTAGCCATAGAGTCAAGGGCTGTTGACCTCAATACCTAATTGGAAAGGCGGAGAGATGCCAATAGGTCTTGTTTCTGTCTCAGACGAACGTTTTTTTATATATTTTTCAATAAAAAAGTAGTTTTTTGACTTAACTACGAGTCTTTGTTGTTGAAGTGGACGTTTTATCATAATTTTTATGTTTTTATTTTTTGTAGACCTATCGGATCTCTAGTATAATAAAACCAAATTCAGTCACCTGTCATATCAGTATTATGTATTTTTGTAAGCGAATGTCATTCCATCCGAGAAGGAGGCCAAAATGAGGATCCAGCTAGGCTGGGCAGCATTTGGGAAACTACGTCAAGTCTTCACGTCAGTCATCCATACCGCAATGCTTGAAAACGAATGTTTTCAATCAGTGCGTCCTACCCGTTATGACCTACGGAGCTGAGACGTGGACACTAATGATAGGGCTGGTCCACCAGTTCAAAGCCGCTCAGCGAGTTATGGAAAGAGCCATGCTCGGAGTTTCTCTGAAGGATAGGATTCGTAACGAATACATCCGACAGAGAACCAAGGTGATCGACATAGCTCAAAGAATTAGCCAGCTGAAGTGGCAGTGGGCCGGCCATATCTCGCGAAGAACCGACGGCCGATGGGGCAAACGTGTTCTTGAGTGGAGACCACGACTCGGTAAACGTAGTGTAGGACGCCCTCCGACCAGGTGGGATGACGACCTGCGAAAGACTGCAGGTAGATGCTGGATGCGGCAAGCTGAAGACAGGGCGCTATGGCGCTCATTGGGGGAGGCCTATGTCCAGCTGTGGACTGCTATAGGCGAAGATGATGATGTCATTCCGTTATTATTTGTAAAAAACTTGCTAATTCGGACACAAAGGCAGATTTGCGAAATGCATTACAGAAACAACGTTTTACTTGTGAATGTTAATTACTCCTATGTTTCAGATAAACTATAAATAAACAGCCAATACCTATTTGCCAACTTTGACTGCAACACATTTTATTTTTTCACGTTACGCTAACAGAAGCTGTCGTGTGTAAATTCATACAGGTCGTAAAATAATAAATGCGTCTCAATTAGTACATTTAATAGAACCCGACTGTGAGTTTTTCTTAAATTTAAATAGACCAAATAATAAAGTTTTAAAATGAGGGACAAAGAACAAAAAATGTACATAAATTATACTATTGCTTATTTTGTAAGCCTAAAGAAAAACATATGATTTTAATTTTGATCATTATGTCGTCTCCTAAGACCCAGATCTGCTAAGAGTATGTAAGGAGGCCTTTGTTCTGCAGTTCCTACTAGATAAAGGCCGTTCTACTCTTTTGATGGACGGGACCATCGAAAGAGCCGGATTAAAGGTCATATTATACATGTATTCATTAGTGCTAATAATCGTACTGGTTTGTGAGGAGGGCGTTGTCATTCTGCGACACAGTGTTAAACTACTGCAGATGACATCGTTTTTCAAAACTGTTTTTTGTTCCATGTCATGTACCAATAAACGATTATTATTATTATTATTATACACTCATTTATTAAATTCTCGTATACATCCAGCATCGCTACCCTACAGCATAAAAATAGGCAATCATATTCAAAATAGGTTTCAACTCGAATGCACATTTTTGTATTGTGCGACATGGTGCAGATCTGCGACAACCTTAATATCTTCTTTTAATATCTTCTTTTGGTGGATTTATTTATGCAGTTGTTTGTAGGTAACAAACAACTGAATAACAAAATGATTTTAATTTTGATCATTATACGTCGTCTTCTAAGACCCAGATCTGCTAAGAGTATGTAAGGAGGCCTTTGTTCTGCAGTTCCTACTAGATAAAGGCCGTTCTACTCTTTTGATGGACGGGACCATCGAAAGAGCCGGATTATAGGTCATACCTAACATATACACCAGCATCGCTACCCTACAGCATAAAAATAGGCAATCATATTCAAATAATAATTTCAACTCGAATGCACATTTTTGTATTGTGCGACATGGTGCAGATCTGCGACAACCTTAATATCTTCTTTCACTGCAAATGCTTACAAAATAAGCAATAGTATTATTTAAGTACATTTTTTGTTCTTTGTCCCTAATATTAAAACTTTTTATTATTTTGTCTATTTCACACAGTCGGGTTCTGTTTATGCAGTTGTTTGTAGGTAACAAACAACTGCATAAACAAATCCACTTATAAAAGAATGTACTTACATAATTTATTTCTGTAAGCTATCGGCAGCCATACAAGGACTTGGCAAATCGCTAGACTGTAGCGTGACTTACTGGCCTTGAGCGTTGTGCAGTTAATAGGGTAAACAGGGCCGCATCTAGGCCTGTTTTAAGAGGTACCTATTACTATTTTGTTAGGCATAGGCACGTTTTTCAAATCGTAAATATTTTTGAAAATTTTTTAGTCAGCAATTCTATTTATTTGTTTAATTTAAAGGACATTTAAAAGATATGTAGGTAGGTAAGTTTCATAACATTTGCTATGTCACATCCACAGTATAACACTTGAAATATGAATAGATTTATGATATTCACATATAAAACACATACACATATTGTATTGTATTGTATTTATTTAACTCAGATGATAAAATCCATAGTATACATTCAATTAAACATTATAACATTAATTAAATCATAATAAATAATAAAACATTAATACATTGAATAAGATAAAATAGTATTAAATTAAAAATGAGTATAAATAAGAATGGGATTAAAATAAAATTAGATTAGATTAGATTAGCTAAGATAGCATACATAGGTCAACATAATTATTTAGCAGCATTTTGCAATATAAACGTTATTTAAAGTTTTATTTGCAAAAAGTTGCTCAAGAAAAGTGACATCGGAGCGTATGCACCTCTTATATGACGACCGATGTGGCGCGGTGGGCGAAGGTCCGCCTGCGACGCAGGAGGTTGCGGGTTCGATTCCCGCCTCGGAACAATTGTGTGTACGATCTGCAGATATTTGTTCCGGGTGTTCTGGTCGTTTTCTATGTATAATAAAAAATATCTATGTAATGTATTGTATTATGTATATCAGTTATCTAGTACCCTTCACAAGCTCTGCTTACCATGGGGCTAGATAATGCTGTGTGAATTGTCCAGCATTATTTATTTATTTATATAATAAATAGGCAGGTTAAAAAAATAATTTAAAGATATATCCCGAAAGTAATTTAGAATCAGTATTGATAAAAAACTGATATTAAAGGTGTATGTAAATTTTAAGGATAACTTTAAGGTTAACAGAAGAAGGCTGATTTAAGAGCTTGAACCCAACAAACTCTATGCATAGCCCCACCCCCACATTGCCCTGCTGCCCTGGTAGCGATCATATAGGATAGCACGCTTTGCTTTGGTTGTTGAATTGTATGCATGTTATTTTCTAGTTTAACATTAAGGACTTAACTAGGTAAGTTTAAAAGTTTGGTATGTGATATTATAAGTTTATACTATTTAAAGATATATAAGTATGCTGAATTGTATTATGATGGTCCATTTAATGAGGTACCTAGCATATAGTATTATTAGGAATGATGACAGTAACTAATAGTCATATTTAAATCGCGCTCGCAAATCTTCAGTGTGTTAAGGTTCTTAGAAGTGCAACATTCGGCCATCCAGTTTTTCAAAAAGCCCATGTTATCTCTCCTTGGGTGACATTCCAAACTTCTACCTACCTATATATTCGGTCCAGTCTAGTACCATCTCTTATTGGCGGCTATGTAAGGTACCTAACCTACTGATTTACGTAATCGCACAAACTTCTTCTTGGCTTCAACCTTCAGGCGTCTAATATTGGCCTATATCTATACTATTCTTGTGATCCATACAACGAACTTGTCTTGTCTTATTTCCTCCAAGCTAAACGAAAAAGTAGTGGTTTAGAAATTCCTATAAAAATCCATAAGCACTAATCCCGTCTTCTTTCATTTGTTTTTATTTATAATCAGAACGGAACCAATGAGAATTAAAAGAAATTAAAATAGTATTCGGGCACTTATACTATTTTCGCACATCACTACCTACATTAATATATACATATTACATTCACCAAATACATTTAAATTGCCGAGCAGATCATGCAGCTAGATCAGCACGTATGAGACTATAGACTTCTTTTGCCACGGAAAACGCATACAAAAACGCAAGCAGAAAGTTTTTAAATTGTCAGATCATGGGCCAAATGTTCACATTAGGATCTTCATGGGCTTTTAACCCGGAGAAACGCATGCAAATACGCAATAAAAAGCTAGTTTTCAAATATATTACATCTATTTTCAGCGCGCACGATATACTGCTACGAGTGCGACAGTTGGACGGACGCGCGCTGCAAAGATCCCTTCAACTACACCGCCCTGCCGCGGGACCAGCCGCCACTGCAGACTTGCAACGGCTGCTGCGTCAAGATGGTGCGCTACTCCAAGAGCCGTGAGTATCTATACTGATATACTGCTACGAGTGCGACAGTTGGACGGACGCGCGCTGCAAAGACCCCTTCAACTACACCGCCCTGCCGCGGGACCAGCCGCCACTGCAGACTTGCAACGGCTGCTGCGTCAAGATGGTGCGCTACTCCAAGAGCCGTGAGTATCTATACTGATGTACGAGTATATACTGATATACTGCTACGAGTGCGACAGTTGGACGGACGCGCGCTGCAAAGACCCCTTCAACTACACCGCCCTGCCGTGGGACCAGCCGCCACTGCAGACTTGCAACGGCTGCTGCGTCAAGATGGTGCGCTACTCCAAGAGCCGTGAGTATCTATACTGATGTACGAGTATATACTGATATACTGCTACGAGTGCGACAGTTGGACGGACGCGCGCTGCAAAGACCCCTTCAACTACACCGCCCTGCCGCGGGACCAGCCGCCACTGCAGACTTGCAACGGCTGCTGCGTCAAGATGGTGCGCTACTCCAAGAGCCGTGAGTATCTATACTGATGTACGAGTATATACTGATATACTGCTACGAGTGCGACAGTTGGACGGACGCGGGCTGCAAAGACCCCTTCAACTACACCACCCTGCCGCGGGAATAGTGCTGTAGTCGATTAATACAAACTATCGATACCCAACCTACGTTCTAGTAGATGACAATTACGAGTCGATGAATGTATACAGTTCCACACTAGTCAATCAATCATCATGACATAGGTTGTGATTTGTTGGCAAAAAACCTAACCTAACCAGACTATTCATTAAATTGAATTGTGAAGAGAAAATCAATTACACCATATTTCTCATTTGATAATATGAATCCTAGGCATAAATAATAATAATTTCCCTATGAAGCTACTGTTCTATAGTATTTTACCGTTTCAAATGTCATTGATTTATAACTTAGTTGAGTTACATTTCAAATGGTTAATTTTGAACATATTGTTTTTTTTTAACACAATATAGAGATATTCTAATATGCTTCTAATTACGTCAAAGATTTCTAAGTACGTATATCAGCTTTTGGCTGTCCGTGATGTCCAATTTCAAGTAAATACATAAAAGTGAGCACAATGTATGTATATTTATAAAAAAAATCGTCAATACATAATTTTTTTTATATTTTCTCCATGAGCTTTTTGGACAGCACAACATCTAGTCAGCTAGATAATAAAACAACGATAGGTACCACAATTAATTCAATATTATGCCGCGACTTGGCTAACGTCCAAACTGTGACCCCAATGTGGTGTAAATCAAAAGACCTGTGATGCGCAAGCGACGCGTCAGTTCAAATTAGCTCGTTTAGACAATAAATTGTAAAGATTATGTGGTTTTGGCGCCTGTTTTATAGCTCATATCTAGGTTATGAAGGTATATAGATTTATTGACGAGTAAAGTACGTAATTGTCGTGATTTAAACAAACTTAAAACCGACTTCGAATTCCCTTATATTAAAAATGGGTTTGGAAGGAAAAATTCGATAACGCGATCAAATTTTTCAAGTGGCGACATCTAGATAAAATTTGAATATAATTTATTTTGATGTGATTAATGATGGCTGACACATGGATAACGAATAGACTATCTTAACAAAGCTTGTGTTTTGGGTACTTGACGAGATGGCAAGCATCCCTTATTATTCTTCTGCGTCTTTTGCGTACATCAGAATCAATAACTTTATTTCTTTAGGCTTACAAAATAAGCACATAGACAAGTCATATTTTATACTATAAACATATATATTAATTATTATCAAATTAGAAATTAGGTGTTATTAATTTGTCCGCACTAAATTTTTCTTTGTACAGTAGTGTAAGAAGTATTGCCCCACTCTCGCACAGAGGTCGTCCTTAATGTTTAAACCGATTTTTCTTTATTTCCAGCATACGAGGTGGTGAGACGAACGTGTACATCGCAGCTGCAAATAAACCTCTTCATGGTTGACCACGTCTGCATGATGGAAAGTACTGGAACTGGCCACATGTGTTTCTGTGAAGAGGATATGTGTAATCCAGCGGACTTACCCCACCCGACCCTAGCGATCCTAGTGGCACTCATGCTAGCATGCGCATGGCTGAGGTGAAGTTAGACGTAGCTAGCCCGCGACTCCATCGATCGATATCGATATCGATAGTTTTATGTTGATATCGATGTGTTGCGTCCACGGAACATCGATGGCGTCGATAGTTTTATGTCGATGCGATGTTTTATCGACAGTGTCCCAACACTAGTGGAGATCGATCGGGTCGGCGGTGTACTAACCGTAGGTTAATTACAATTCTTCGTCCAATAGTAGCAGTAGCTTAGTCGGGAGTGCTTAGTTTTTCCAGCAGTTCGACGCCAGGAATGCATGGACAGTACGCTTCAAAATCATAATTTTACATAACATTTTTCTTAAAAAAAACCACTCGAATTTTCACAAAAAAAGGCTTTTGCATTACAATAAAAATGTTTGTACGCCTGAAAGTTTTGGATTAACTTTTGCTTACGAGCTTGTGGTGGCAAAACTAAGCACCTTTTTCATCTTCAGCATTTTTGCTCTGGTTAAAATAAATCATCGTTCAGAGTTCAACAAGCGAATATAGCGTGTACATAATGCTCAGTCACATAGTGATGCGAAATAGTCGATAAAGTCGATATCGATGAAGTCGGTTTTTTCAGCGAACGCTTTGAAATTGGTCCAATTTTTTACTGACCAACTTGCTCATAGATTGCACATCAGATAGAAGTGTTGCACACGGTAGATAGAAAAATGACGAAATTGGGAAGAAACTAGCGTGAACTGCCGATAAAATAGAAGCGAAAAAACTAGTAGTTAGGTGCCTGATAGAATAACGAATCGGAAGATTAGGTTAGAAAGATGGTTGTGTTTTAGTTAATCTTGTTTTTAGTTAAGATAAAGACATTTACGAAAGTTGACAGTGGTTGGGTAACTTAAAAAAAGTACTGATGTTTACTTCAGGTTGACATGTATTCATTTTGATGTTATAGTAATCGATGAAAATAATTTTAAATTCGTTTTGGACACAATAAAGCCTTATTTTTAGCTGGGGTTAAAATGACATTTGAAGTTTCTGTGTTTAGAATTCGCTCGCGATTTAGAATAAAGATTGAATTAATACGCTAGACTTTAGATTCAAAAAGAGACCTCGTTTAGCATAGTGTAAAGATAAAAATAATTTTATGAAATTAAACACCAAATTAATCATAAATAATAATAAAAATACGATTAAGCTATAATTTAGCCGGATATTTAGAATAAATCACGGAAAGAAGCTATTTTTCGCTTCAATTATGAGAAGCTAATCCAGTCCAAACCATTAACATTTTATTATTATAATAATTATTGTTATGCTAAGCATTGCGTTCACGTTTTAACACAAAATATTCTAATAATGTTGTTTAATTACTTCAAAGATTTCTAAGTACCTATATCAGCTTTTGGCTGTTGATGACGTCCAATTTCAAGTAAATACATAATATAGTGAGCGCAATGTATGTATATTTTTACAAAAAATCGTCAATACATAATTTTTGATCATTTTTCCTAACGGGGAGCTTCGAAGCAATTGTTTTACAATAAGTATATCGACATAGGCTGACGTTCCGATATCTATAGCAAACATTAGACGAATAGCTTTATACAACATACAAATCTAGTTCCTTTACCCTTTAAAATAGTTGGTTTACTTACGGGTGCATTATTAATATAAAGCAAATTAATATTTTACATATTTACACGTTTGTCGTCATTTTATAAAGCGGACTGTAACATAAGTCATCGTCTAGGCTACTGAGTTATGTTAGGTTAGTGTATTCACAATACTGACGTTCTGTTACTGGTTAATGAATAAATAAAATAGTAGCAATAAAATATAACTGTAAAGTGGTTTCCTAAAATAGGTATGTGCCCTTATGTGCAGTGCAATATATACTGTTATCAACAAGTAACAGAGCGTTATATTGGATATCAAGTGCAAAGCATATAATAGGTTTATCATTAATATAAATGTAATATATGTAATTAAAATATAATTATATTTCGACGTAAAATATTAATAACTAACCTTCCTTAACTTGTTATTTATTATTTAGTCTTTAAATATAATATTATCGCCTTTTAATATTTTTACTAACGTTTTTTCATCTCATAAGCGTAAATGAAAATCATAATGTTAATTTACGGCAGAAATTTTTATGTCTTTCGGAGTTGAAACGACTGTAAAAATAATGTACAAATAAATTATCGAAAATCATAAAAATTTTGGTATAATGCCGTTCATTGCATGGGACGAGTCATTTTGAATATTTTATGATTCGAGCGACTAAGACTAGAGAATAAGCATGACACTGCACTGTAGCTTGGCTTTCCACTTGGCCAAGACACTGAAATGCCTGGTAATCTTGGAAAGGTCCCTTTTAAATCAGCTGTTATTGCAAGAAATTTGTTTCGAAACATCGACTCTTATGTCGACTGCAGAACATCCCTATTTAACCTGTCGAACTTAACTTTAGATAAAATTAAAACTAGGACTTTACAAATTTCCATAAAAAAACTTTTTAAATTTATTTTAAAAATAATGTTTTTTGGTCGAAATAATTATCTAATAACAACAGCTGATTTAAATTCTATGGTACTTGAACACTTTTGAACCGTTAAGCCAAAACTGATACTAAACAATTTTTTATTGCTTTATTTTTAATCTTAACTAGAATTTTAAGAATGCAATGTATTGCTGGATTTTATTTATATGAAAAAAAAAACAGAAATTTAACCACTTATGGCAATTTGTGACCACACAAGACTTTAAAGGTAAAAAAATGACTTACTTGTGAATCCAAAGACCCTAGTTTCGAGCCTACCATAACTTCGCTGGCTTTGTTTATTTATTGAAAATTAAATATAGTAAACTGATAAAGTTATTTATATATTAATGATTCCGGTAGCATGACCATCCCTGACAAGTTCTTATCTAAGGTGAAGAAGCGAAAAATGTCATACAATGCGTAAATTATTGAAATTGCAGGAACGAATTTCACATATTTTCCGCATTCGATGAAATTATTCTATAGACAAATCGCTGTCTAGTGTGAGCAAGCTAAAACCTAAATGGATTTACCTATATAGCTGCAACAAATCTGTGGTAAAATTATCAATACTACAGGCTAAGTATGGCCAGGTACACTTTATTAAGGGATACTACGGTTTAATTTTTCCGCCATATATAAGCGGAGGGGTGAAACATTTTATTATTGCATTTAATGCTAGAAAAACCTGGTCACATTGTCTTTTAAGAAATTTATGACTAACGCTGACAACAGCTGGTCTATTCAGATGGAGGTATTCGTGAGTTTATCACACATACTATTTTCGCTGCTCATTGGTAAATTTTCTTTTGTTTTTTACTCGTAATCGAAATGCTACCAATGAGCGTTGAAAATTCTTTGAGTGCAACACTCACGATTACATCAATATTGTCGTTCTATGACTATGAGAACAAATATAAATTCATTCCAATAAAATCCAGCAAAAAAAGTAAATTGATAAGATCTTTTTTCACATTATTATTGCATATCACGCGAAGTTAGTTCAGAATGTAAACGGAATAGTCAATTAGACAGTTTTTTTAACATATCTTCATTAAGAAGTTGCTTGGTTGGCCCTGTTGGCCCAGAGCATGTACCTGAACGTTGGGCAAAACTATAACTTACGATCATCGTAAAAAAATTAAACACGCTTAAAAATACAGTTTTGAGACTTTGGTGTCAACTTAGGTGTAAAGAGACGGCAACTTTAGGCGATATCAAACAGTAGTTTTTAATTTAAACTGTAAAATGTAACAACTTAAAATTCGTCGCAGTCCCTTTCTTTTTATTTTGATTATTAAATTTGAAAGAGATGGCAATACTTTAGACGCTGTGAAAATAAGTAGGTAGTTTTTATTTTAACAGTAAAATCGACACAATTTTTAATTACCTATAAAAAACGTATTGTGTATGTAACTTGATTTTAGATAAGGTACCTATGTCTAAGCATTTGCTATAAAATATTAACAATATTTATATAGCTAATTTAATTAAAATATCAATAAAAGTTTGGTTTTTAGATGTTAAGAAAAGAAAAAAGACTAACATAGTTACGTACTTTTGTTTATTCCGTTTTTTTTTTTCAATTTGATTGAATACTATTAACTCTTTTTTATTATCATTGATATGTATAAAAAACTATAATTTATATTTTTAATTTTTTATAAGTAAGAAATAGTTTTGCCCAAACCCTTGCACTTTTTTTCACTAATCAGCTGATAGCTTTTGCGTTTTTGAAATGAGAATTGGCCTAGAACGAGTCTGCTATTCAACCCTCTTTTAAAATTTGAATGGCGTTCTTTCTAAGATTTTAGTTTCTTTTGTCTTTTTAGAAAAACTAAAAAAAATGTCTACAGTTCAAGTTCTAAGTAAATTAGGTAGATTAAAACTGGGTACCTACATAATCATTTTGTTTTGTACTTAGGTAATAAATAGTATTTTTATTTTTTATATCATTGATTTAGCTAGTACCTATACTATGTTTTATTTTAACTGTATTGTTTGTGGTTAAAAATTATTTTATAATTTTACAGAAATTGTATAATTTAGATAAAATTAATTATAAAATTTAGAAAGAACAGCCACTATATCCCAAACACTTCGTGGCCCGTCAGTCCTTTTTCGTGTAAACTTTGGTACAACGTGAAAGTAAAGGTCTACGTCCACTTAATCAGACCGAACTACAAATGCAAAAACTACAATGTACAACTTGTGTGTTTCTGGTGTGTTTTAAAGATCGTAAATTTGGGCAGATGAACGTCTAAAGTTATAATTTAATTCATCCATTTGATAAAATATAAGATATCTTAAATGCCTGAATTACCTACCTTTTTAATATCCCGTATCTGATGAGTACCACCAAACCAATACTAGAGACATTAAGTATGGCTTGAGGATAAAGAAAGTAATGTATAATTCCATTCTTTATCAACACGCTATGATACAAACATCTATAAAAACAAGACTTCACAATTGTCTTACAATCGTGATCTATGACAATGATGCTTAAGACAATTATCTCATCATGTAAATAATTGTTTTTAACTCCACCTTTTTTTGGTCAAGTTTAAATTTATGACGTTCTGGGATGACTCCCTCAAACTATATTCACCGTACATTGGATCTTTTTTTGCGCGTATACAGAATGCAGCCAATATGCGTCGAATAATAGTTTCAGCGAGTAACAAAGTCACACTACAAAGAGCTTCGATTACTGCTCAGAGTCAAGTGACTTGCTTAGTGGCTGATTCTCCTATAGGCACCCAGCTAGACGGGTCGCTAGGTAGCAAACGTATTTATACTCGTCTTTGCTAGAATCAGTCATTAAGCAAGTCACTTCGCTCTTAGCAGTAAGCAAAGCTGTGGCGTTTGGCATTAGCATATCATACAATAACCTTTTGATGGTTGCATTGGAATAAACAGGTATTTATGTGAAAATACTATTTTTAAAACATAATCAGAAACCACTAGGTAATATTTGCAGTGCGGCCTGGTTCAGTGGGCGTAGACCTTTTAAAAATAAATATATTTTAAGCTGGCGGTTTGAGAAACATTGCAGACAATAAAATGAATAAAATAATAAAAACAGTATTACGATGTCGGAAGCTTCAAACCTAAGGCGTACATTTAACTAAAGTGCCATAAATATAGAGTACCTATTGTTATAAAGATTGTTGTTTTATTTATTTCCCACTTTAATCAAGGTATTCGCCGACGGAAGGGCCTATTAAGGGTCCGGCGAATATTATAGTGGAAATATGCTATTATAAATTAGAAATAATTTTGGTATTACGTTTGTATGGAGAATTCGTCTTCCGCAGGCCTCTTAAAGGGTTAATTCTTACGTCGCGACCGTCATAAAGTACATATTTCACACAATCTTCACAATCTCAGGGGGCGACGACGCAAGGGGTTGTTGGTTCGATTCCCGCAGGGGTAAATATGTACGTACCTGGGGAGGCATATGTCCAGCTGTGGACTAGGATAGGCTGTTGATGAGTTGAATCACCTTGCCTCACCAAGATCTTCTCAGCATAACGTCGTCCAAGTCCATAGACCTTCCCCAAATATCGCCACAATAACCTATTTAAGGATACCTACTTTTTAAGTATAGGTCGTTTTCATCTTAACACAAGACATCACACATCTTGGCTCTCTTGATATCACCTAAGTGTATTTTATTTCCTGCCTATCTGCTGCTTAAGTAATTTAAAACGGGATATTTACCATGATTTGATTTTTGAGTTTTCCAATATTTCGGCACAGTTTCATGCGCCATGATCACGGAATTACTGAAGACACTGCGAGTTCGTTTTTATGAGCAGATATACCGATCTACCCTCATTTTCTGTCTTTTGCTACGAACCACTACCGCCGGTTTCATTATTATCGACTGCAGCTCGATCACGACACATTTCAGAAGTTTTCTCTGCTGCTTACCTACTAAGTGGAATTCAAATAACATATCAATCGATACTTTTTGATGTGAAATTATGATACGTCTAATAGTACTGAAGTGGTCTTGCATATGAGCAGCGGGGTTATTAATATTATACAAAATGATCAAAAAATATTGTCGGGTTTAGTGACATAATTATACCATCTTTTAAAATGTTGTATTTGCTTTGGACCTCGGTTATATTAAATACAAATCATCGAAATTTAGAAATATAATAAGATTTTGGTCACACTTGCAGAGTTTAGGTATAATATATATATATCGACAATACATATAATACATATATATCGACGACCGATGTGGCCCGGTGGGCGAAGGTCCGCCTGCGACGCAGGAGGTTGCGGGTTCGATTCCCGCCTCGGAACAATTGTGTGTACGATCTGCAGATATTTGTTCCGGGTGTTCTGGTCGTTTTCTGTTTATAATAAAAAATATTTATCTATGCAATATATTGTATTATGTATATCAGTTATCTAGTACCCATAACACAAGCTCTGCTTACCATGGGGCTAGATAATGCTGTGTGAATTGTCCAGCATTATTTATATTTATTTATTATATTCCTGTATCTTATAAGTTACTTCTGTACGACCTTAGAAAGGCGACCTTGCTATAATGAGTGAGGTACTCTATGGATTGCTAGAGGTAAGTATTTTGGGTAACGGACACCACACAATAACTAGGTAGGTATACCAATCTACAGGGTTACAGGTAATTCTCTGATACTGTGTTAACTTCATAGCTCTAAGGATTAGCAAGCTGAAATGGCAGTGGGCCGGCCATATCTCGCGAAGAACCGACAACCGCTGGGGCAAACGTGTTCTTGATTGGAGACCGTAGTGTAGGGCGCCCTCCGACCAGGTGGGATGACGACCTGCGAAAGACTGCAGGTAGATGCTGGATGCGTCAAGCTACGACGCTATAGCGCTCATTGGGGGAGGCCTATGTCCAGCAGTGAACTAACATAGGCTGATGATGATGTGTGAGCTTCAGGTTCTACCATCAACTATCTGCACCCCGCGGCTTCGCCCGAGTGGAAATCTATGTGTCAAATAGTTTATAAACCTTCCTGTTGAATCACTCTATCTATTTAAACCGCATCAAAATCCGTTGCGTAGTTTTAAAGATCTAAGCATACATAGGGACAGACAGACAGCGGGAAGCGACTTTGTTTTATACTATATAGTGATTTAACTTATTCTATAAGAATATTCTTACGTTGCTTTTTGTTTTTTTTCTAATTGATACTGAAGTACTGGCATCTATTAGTACCTAATGAAAATCTTTGTTTAATTTAAGAGACCGGTGTTCTCAGGAGCACAGACACACTCTTCACACGCTTTACCACACATACACACACACACAGACACGCGCACACTCGCCACACACACTGTCTCTCTCTCTCACACACACACAAACACACCCTTTAAACTCAAGAGACTGGCTTTATTAGATTCTAAAAAAATAAATTTTACAAAAATAGTTTTTTACCCACTAAAAAGAAAGATGAGGTATAATTATTGTTACAGTTCAGTTTCTAGTTAAAGAAAATTTTTTTAAACAAACAATTAAATAGGTAGTATTTAATTGTTTGTTTAAAAAAAAATTCTTTTTAGTGGGTAAAAAACTATTTTTGTAAAATTTATTTTTTTGGTACTCTGTCCACGTTAATCTCAGAGGAGGGCGTTGTCATCTGCGACACAGATTTAAAACTTCTGCAGATGACAGCGTTTCCAATGTTTAACGGCATGTAAACTTTGCTTTTGTTCCACAATAAACGATTTATTATTATTATTATTTCTCCAGCGTGCAAATAAACTGCTTATCGCAAGACTAGAGGGTTACGTAGCTGTCAACTTAATATTGTCTTTCGCGCCTGCGCTTACTGCCGGCTTGATGACATCACAAGCCAGCAGGATCAACCTGATACTGAATGACAAATTGATGGAAGAAATCGGTAGGTTTTTGACATGTGTCATCTGCAAGCTGCTACGCCATGTAACGCCAAGCGCTTTATCAGCGTTATTATGTTAATTTTATTTTATTTCAGGATTTTAACGTGAATAACGCGTGAAAAGGTGATTATCACGCTGTGATAGGTATTGATGTTTAATCGGATCGGACCAGAGTTTGGGTATATATCTGCAAAGCTACCACGGTATTTAACACGTAACGCACGTCTTCAGCGTTATTACACTAATTTTAGCGTGAATAACGCGTAAAAAGGCGTTATTTTCTTTGATCTCACGGAAAATAAAGCCTCTTCACGCGTTATTCACGTAAAAAATTGCGTAATGACGCTGTTAACGCGTTACGTTATGTGCTAAATAGCGTGGTAGCCTTGCTGTATGTGTATTTGACAAGATGTGTCCATTTTTATTTACTTACTAGTTTCTTCCTGCAGCTCCGCACGCGTTGTTTCTGCCATTTCGCAGCAGCTTCGCACGAATATTTTATAATTGGTATGATGAGGTACCAAACATCCAATTTTTCATTTACCCTTGTTCGTTTAGGTCAGATTCTGGTTACGACAGATTCGTTTTAGGACAGAAGTACAGTGAAAGGAAAATGTAAGTAACTATGAACATTATAATGTTAGTGCGATTTTACTTGCATATCCGATGAGGGATCAAGCCATAGACCGCTTCCTCGGAGACATAGAGGCTCGTCGGCTGCGCTTGCGCATGTGGTGTGTGTTCCTTTTCGACCCCGATCTGATGGGGGCCATGCTTAATGATGATCATGATTACCTAATTCACAGTTCAACAAATGATAGTCATCGTGCAGTTTAAGCATTGAATAGAGTATTCACTGCCCAGCCTCTGCTGTGGTGTCGAGTAATTATCCATTGTTCGTTTAACGTCAGATTCTGTTTACGACCTATTCGTTTTTTAACAGAATTACAGTGAAAGGAAAATGTAAGTACATAAATGTATGTAACATGGTTCGGTTTTGGTCGGACTATGCTTAGGAAGCAAGTCGCTTTTAAGAGGTTGGTTATTGATTAGATAGGTACCTATAACCACATCTGTATCTTTATTTTATTAATGTGCAATTCCAAGACGGCCTGCAGACCGCAACCGCAGGCGGCATTGCGGCCTGCGATCGCGGTTGCTTCTAATGGTCCGGGAGCCAGTGACTGATTTTCATTATCAAGTCCCTCCCAAGCAAAACTTATTATAATCATTAGGGATTAATACATGTGTAACAAAAATGAAGGACTAAACTTTAAGGGCTGATGCAGCTTTGGACGACCGATGTGGCGCGGTGGGCGAAGGTCCGCCTGCGACGCAGAAGGTCGCGGGTTCGATTCCCGCCTCGGAACAATTGTGTGTACGATCTGCAGATAATTGTTCCGGGTGTTCTGGTCGTTTTCTATGTATAATAAAAAATAGATAGATAGATAGATAGATAACACTTTATTACACCACACAAAACAGAAAATAATACAGAGATAAAAACTTAGAATAAAGGTATAAAGGGCGGCCTTATCGCTGAGAGCGATCTCTTCCAGGCAACCTTGGGATGGACTGGACATGAACGAACAATATAGACGGTGGCACTTTAATAAATAATTGATAACAAATACACTAAATACCTACATAACAAACATTATAATAAACTTACATAGACATAAGATAAGGCTATCAATATTTTATATGGATAAATAATGCTGATGCAGCAGTTTTTTGAAGATAGGGAGTGAAAATATCTATCTATGTAATGTATTGTATTATGTATATCAGTTATCTAGTACCCATAACACAAGCTCTGCTTACCATGGGGCTAGATAATGCTGTGTGAATTGTCCAGCATTATTTATTATTTTATATTAATAATAAATAATGCTATATTATTAATAGCTTCGATCACAGATCACAGAAAACCGTGGGTGTGGGTGGGTTGGGCATTGGTCAGATGACATTAGTCCCATGGAATAAAGTTCAAACCAGAATTCTGGAATAAGCGAATTTTAATTTAAAAAAAATTAAGATCCGACTGCAACCCAGGAGGTTGCGGGTTCGAATCCCGCCTCGGGACAAATGTTAGTACGATATACAGATGTTTTATTCCGGATGTTCTGGTCGTTTTCTATGTAATATATTATGTACATCAGTTATCTAGTACCCATAACACAATCTCTGCTTAGCTTAGGGCTAGATGATGCTGTGTGAATTGTCCAGCATTATTATTTTTTTGTCAGTTAAATTACGAAGAAAAATAAAATACCAATTCGTGTCCAGCTAGGTACTTTCTTTACTGCCTGCATTTAATTAAAAGGGAAATAGATTACAATTTTACCTACCTACCAAGTACCTACTACACGTAGAATGCTATTTAAAGTGCTATCTTTTTTTTTACCTAAGCCATTCGTGCTGCCGCTCTACACAGCGGTTGTGTTGCGCCGCACATGCGTTTCGTTCGAAAAACATATTACGGCTGTGCTGAGTCACACAGATCTGTATTTTCTCAGCCGCTGCGCTAGTGTGGATTTACGCCTATTAGTCACTTGTAGAAAACACATACGGTGTGATTTCAGCAATCGTAGTGTTAAATAAATTATTTCAAAACTGCTAGACTAGACCAACATAAAAATTGATGAAATAATAAAAAAACTACATTTAATTAGATAATGTTTATTTCCACATGATAGTCATATACAATGCCCATTAGGTTAAATACATTAATAGACAATTTAAAAATAAAACTTTAAAAACATTTAACAAAAGTCGAAAACAAACCAATAATAATTTATAATGATTTAGCGATTATTTGGTTTTTCTATGTACCTATATGAGATTACAATACATACCTTATTATCTATGTTACATAAGGATTAGTAAACTAGTTATGTATATAAACGTTTGATTATAAGATTATAAATAGATTTATAACATGCATTGTTCAAATTTATTAATTGTCATATATTATATCTATTTCTAATGCTTTCTAACGCGTAGTACTATGTAAGAATCATATTATTTTATAATAATAGTTCCCAATATATAGACTAGGAACTGATGATTAATGACGAAAGCGGAATCTGACGGAAGGGTCATTAGAAGTTATCCACATCCGTCATTCATGACGAAACTGAACTGAAATTATACAAAAAAATCTACTTCTGACGAAAGTGGAATCTGACGGATGTGTTCTAAATTGTTTATTCATTTATTCATATTGGTATGTAGATACTGTATATACTTTTTAAATGCAAATATTCTGTAATAATTTCAAACAACGCACTCACTTATACTAAACAAAACATAGATTCTAAGTACTACATTAATAAGACACGATTTAGCCCTTTTAATCGAACTAATTGTTCGCTAAATAAACACATTATACGAGTAATTCGAGCCCTAAATTAGTCATAAGTTTATATAAGTTATAATATAACTTTAGTTATAATCATAAGTTATATATTTTAGAATTATACATTATATAGTTGCACATCTATATGAATTGGTGTTTCAATACCTTCAGTGGACGTTGTCGCTTTCGCGGGCAATCCTACACTAATTTATATTTATTAGATTTATATAATATAAAAATATATGAAAGCTAGAGTCCTAAGCTGCTAGATACATGAGAACAAAAATTGTACATTAAAAACTACAATTTATAATTTTTAGTAATTCAAAATGCTATAAGTATCAAGTGCGAAGAAAATGTCGTCGATTTTTGAATTAAGCTACCTCTGTAGACGCCACGTTCACTATTTTGCTAAAAAAAAAACAATAGAAATATATTTAATTTGGTTACATTAGCTGTAAAACCATATTATTGTTATTTTTTAAAACACTTACCAAATCTAAGTTTATTTTGTTAAGTTTAGTAAATTACTCCGAAAAATTGCACCAAGAACATTACGAGTAATTAATCTACATATGTTCGCAACGTCTCTCAAAAGCTTAAATAAGAAACATATATATAGTTTTATTGAATGTTCTCCTGAAAAAAGTTATGCATATACTAGTTGAATGTACTAATAAGAATTAATATTTATAATTCAATGGTTTATAAAATAGCCTAAGGCTTTTAAGAGACGTAACGATATTAATAATATAAAAAATCCACATTACTTTTGTAAGTTTGTTAATTGTAAATGGCACTTTAGTTGTTAAGGCTATACGTAATAAAGTGGTATAACTACTTATATAAAAATTTATATGCTACCAAAATTTCAATATATTTGACATAGCTACATGGGATTTAAAAGTTAAGTTGCTTTCTTGCCGCATGCATGAGTTTCTTATTAAAAAAAAAAAAAAAAAAATTTAAAATCCACTCGTTCTAACGACATTTACTGTTTATTATATTAAGTTAGTCAATAGGAATGCGCTTATTTCTAATGGGATACCCAATGGTGAATCCCTACAGACTGCGCCGAGGAAAATTTTTGCAGAGCTACATTTTGCAACATATAAACATTATGTTTTATGTATTCTAACGAAATGTTATTGTTACAATACACAAAAGTAACTTCGGTGTTGGTGCACCTTTTTTCAAATACACCAGAAGCTGCGATACTCTTACATATAGCCCTAAAATATTCATAAATATACATTGTACAACATCGAAGGCACGATTGTTAAATTGTATAATCAAGTATGCATTATTTGGTTAATTTAAATATAAAATATACCAAAAACACGTCATTTAAATGGCACACACGGCTTGTTAATAAAACTATATAAAACCCGCGAAGGAATAGCACTTTGTGAATGTCTGGGTCCTGTCTTGAGTGTGATATATATTAAACTAGTTTTAATTATCAACATTTAACTACGATACCGTCAAACCAAAGCTGTGTGCGTTGTTTTGAATTAAAAATGTTTATTTCAGACATCAGCTTAGTAAAGAAACAATAAAACTATCCATATTTGAGCATAATTATATTAAACTAGCTGCGCCCCGCGGTTGCACCCGCGTGGTTATAGATATTTTGTATAATATACAATATATCTGTATAAATAGTGTAAGCCTATGTGTTATTCTGATGTATAAGCTCTATTATTGTAGTTTCATATGTATATAAAATAAGTACATATTGGGATCTAATAATTTACCCGAAATACTACTTTTAACAATATTTCACACTCAAGACTAGAACTTAGGAATAGAAATATACATTTTATAGTACTTTATTAATTTTAGTTATATTTTAGCTTGTATAAAAAGTATTATTCTACTCCAAAAGAATTTCCTTAACACGTCATAAAATTTTAATGGAAAACATTGTTATATTAAAATTAAGGCATCTCGGTCACTTTCATCAAAATAATAAAAATATTAATATACTTTAGCACCTTACGATTTTCTATAAAAATCTTTGACGTAAACAATAAGTTGTATATTACATCTGTCAATACAAGTATATGTAAAATTATACAATAATCTGTTGTATAAATATATTATTTTAAGGCAAACACGTGCTGACAATTTTACCTTAGAATTGTTGAATAACTTATTTATTAATCTCTCTACATATTTTGTTATAAAAAGTGTATATATTCAACGATTCCCGCGGTAAAAACTGCTACGTCACTTTGACAGCTGACTTTGACACACACAAAGCATTGACAGCATTGACACAAGCGAAAATGCGAACCTTAGAAATTTCCGAACTTCTTGGTAACTGTCGAACTGGTTTCTGACTTATGTGAACTGGTCATGACAGACTTCTTTTCGATAGTTTCCGATGTGATTGTAGATTTTGAGAATTTCTTATCCAAGTTATCAATCTCTTTGACAAGTTCTGCTGGTTTTTTGACTTTAGTCACGCTTGTGGATGTCGAGAAATCAGAAGATTGGAACTCCGATGGTCTCATGAAAGAGCGGCTGGTGTCAGAGCTCATTTTAGACTCTAAGGTGTTGAAGCGAGAGTCTAAAGTGCTGTACTTGGAGTCGCTGTCAAACTTTGATAGCTCGTCTAGCCCTTCAAGCTTTATCGGCGTGTATTTAGTGTTTGTATTGGTGGTTGTTATATTGACGGGGGAAGAGCTGTATATTTTGGTTGTGGTTATCTTTTGCGTGCCGTTGGGTATTTCTTTGACCTCCGTGGTGGTTTCCTCCTTGAAGTTTGGACCTCCGTAGCTATGCGTTTCTTTGCCGTACGGCGAAGAAATCCTTTCATAGTCTGGTGTCGCAGCCTTCACTAGATCTGTCGAGGTCGCTTTAAAATCTGTTCTGTCAAATTTGGGGGTAGAAGTAAAGGGGGATTTGATCTCTTCCCTAGTTTCGACTTTGGAATATTCTGTCTTAGGGTAGCTTTGATAAGATTCAGATTTGATTGAGTATTCAGAGTGTTTGGTGCCTCCTGGTATAGCTTCAGTTGATTTGTGATGTTCCGAGAAGGTTTGTCCGAGACCATCGGATGGTTTCTTCAGCGTTGAGTAGATGGGTTCTTTGTCATCGAATTTGAGCTCTCTGGCGTTGAACTTAGGGCTCATTGGTGATTTCGGGGCGTCATAGTTGAACCTTTGCTCTTTGTTGTATTGGTAGGATTCGTTTCTCTCTGTTTTTGAGTATTCGTTGGTTTGCGGCCGCGGCGTGTCGTACAGTCGAGTTTCGTAGCTGTGAATGTTATTTTATTATTAGTTTTTAGTATTTTTTTAATACTGTCAGTCGATATTGAGGAAAGAAGACAACCAACACCGCATGCCATGCATTAGATAGCAGTTAGTTACTACGTGAATCAAGGACTATGGTGCCAGTTTGACTGTGCTTAAGATCTTTACAAGGTCATTATTGTGGGCTCAATTTTTTTTGAATAATTTTATCACGGACATATAATGTGGATCGCGGTTCGCATTTGGTCTGTTTTTATTTGAGTGTTATAAGATTGATTTTCATGTATAAATAAGAATTCACATAACCCTAATAAGCATGCCATTTTCAAACCTCCTTCGATTCATGCCACTTTCTTTTTGAAGTCCCATTACTTTCTAAGAAATTTAATAATGTCCCAAACATGTTTCGACTTCAAGAGGACTAGAACCCGCCACCCTCCCTCAGTACGCAATGCGCGAAACTCAGCTGATCGGAGCTTGACTCCGAAGGGAGTAACAGAGACAGGAATACAGGTCAATGTACGAAATTCTTTCTGCTTCGCGGCCGGACTTTGTTCATTCGTTTAGTCCCAAAGTTTTTCGCTGACCTCGTGGCACAATAGGTAGCGCATCCCGTAATGAGGAGGTTGCGGGTTTAAGTCCCGTCGAAGTTATTTTTTTTTAATATTATAAAATATATTAGAAATCACCCTCAGTGTGAGGCTATCGCACTATACTACCAAAAATCCCAATAACCAATGCTATAATTTGGATCGTCTCTAATTATTTTCAACAATCAAAACATTACATAAACATAAAATGTATCTATATCATTCTATCTCCGATCCAACACTCTACAGACCAAACGCGACATTAAAATGTGCTTCTATGAACGAAAAACGAACCTACTCATTCCTCTCCTCTTTAATAAGAGAAATTCGCCGTGGCGGAGGCGGCGGCGGCCTAAGCCTCTTGAGAACATCCAACTTGTCCTGCGCAGGCGCATCCTCCACTAAGTAAGCCATTCGGACCTCCGGCAGTTGGATCGAGCGAACCACTACTGTTTCGTCCATGCTGCTACACCCATGCGGTTAGGGAAACAGAAATATTAATTGGCGGGTTTCGACCAAGTTTAATGGGAACAATTTGAAAACAAAACTTTGATTATAACGATTAAAAGCCGCCGGTAAATATCATGGTAAATCATGAACAATCATGGTAAATATTCCGTTTTAAATGTGTTTCGTGATTGGGAACGTTTTGTATTTTAGCGAAATAATGTCGTGATATTATTTATCAAACTAAAATTTATTTCACAATTTGCACACAATTAACAAATTTACACAAATAGTGGCGAAATGCTCAACATTTGGGTAGATTTGTTTGTTTATCGCAATTTTATTATTTATACTTACGAGTGTTTTTTTTGCAATATAAAAATATAGCTATGCCGTGTACGTGTATGCATATGGCCACACGATATAAAAACTCAGAAAAATGCGCCTTAGAAGTGTTTACTTCGAAAACGTTTTTTATAGAAGTAGAAGCAGTATCTACTCGGATTGAATACAATTGTTTCGATATTCTTTCAATTTGAAATATTAAATGGAAGTCTGTTAGAATGTCTCTTAGTCACAATTTAACTTGGTCGAAACAGAAAGGTATATTGGTAGATATTAGTTTTGATGCGAATTGTTGCCCCAATAGTTATAGTTATTATTCACTACATAAGTTTTATATAAGCCATATTATGTTATTATAATTAACTTTTATTTTCTTTATATTTATACTATTCGTATAGGTATTATATATTGTAATCCAAAATGCTTTAATTTTTATTAGTTATTTTTTGATTATTTTAGTTAAAATATTAGTTAACTACTTTTATTAATTATTAGTACAAAAATTCGCATCAAAAGCATTAAAATCACTACGCAAAATAAAAAAATACCAGCATTATCAGAATGGTCAAAATTATGTTAATAGATGATGACATTTGAATTTAATATTTTCAACAGCTTCTTGAGAAAAGCTGTTGAAAAATTATCATTATTCAAACGATGTGTTCAAATTTAAAAATATCGTTTTAGAAATTATCATTAACGTATTAAACGTAGCACTCTAGACAAAACAGGAAAAGACTACAAAAACAACAAAATCAAGTCATATGTACAGAACGATGCTGCTTCGCTTTCAAATGCAAGCTTTACACACTTTACACAAAAAAACATTTTTTTACACAATTGCGTTTTTTTACAATGACTTACTTATTTGTCATCGTTCTGTCATTAGTTGTAGTACGAGTATCACTGAAAACGAAAAGTTGAAATAAAGTTAAAACATCTAAATATGCATTGATATATTTCAATATTTTATATTTATTGTTTAACAAACATATATATGAGATATTTTATTCTAAATATATCAATGCAATACATATTAATTAGGCATAGACCAAGCAAGTCTCCGGTCAGCGGATATGAAGGACAAACATATGAAAATATAAATAAACATTGGCTATTCATATATTTTAATTTCATATAAAAATATATGAATAAAATAAAATAAATAATGCTGGACAATTCACACAGCATCATCTAGCTCCAAGCTAAGCTAAGAATAGCCAATGTTTATTAAAATAATAAAAAAGTAACGACGTTATCTACAACTTTGGTCTCTGGATCGCGACGCAATACGCTGCGGTATGCGGCGACGAAGCGTCACGACGCAACGTCCACTATGTATGTGGAGAAGCGATCGTTTGATTATCCCACTGCAGCGTGATAACGATACAACACCGCGCTTCATAATACCCACTCCCCACTTCACCTTGCTTGCCCCTCAACGCTGCGTAACGACGCAGACAATAAAATATCACTGTAGGTAGACCAAGTCAGCCTAATAGATATTCCAGGTAAGCAAGTTTTTCTTGTTTGTGGTTACGCCGGGCAACCACATTACTGCTGTACCACATTGGATGCCGGCCGACCGAATTGCTGGCGGGCACATTCAAATTCTTTGGCTTTGCGGGCAGTTTTTGGCCCGCGAGCCTCGGTTTGGGCAGCCTTGCTCTAGACGTTTGCATACGTTTATATGTCCGCCACCGCATACCGCAGCGTACTGCGTTGCGATCAAGAGACTAAGGCTTAAGCTAGAATAGCACTAGGTCATAATCTAGTTTTAAGTATTGCTATTAAGAAGGTAGGTACATAAAGCAAAAAGCATGCTTCTAACGATTTTGAATAACTCAAAAACAACTGAGTAAATTTTATAATAAACTAAATCGAACCTTGTTGTAAAACTCCTGGGATCCATATACAATCTTATGATTTATATTATATATAATATAAATAATTTAAAATTATAGGCACGAATCATAAGTTTTGAAGGCACTTGAAGACTGTTATATAAGTGATTATAAATTAATTATAATATCTATAGAATCCGTGTACCAAGGCAGCGTGTAAGAAAAGCGAAGTTAGGATTAGAAAAAATGTGGTAAGAAGAAAAAGTACATGGTTAAAGTGTTGGTATATAATAGACCTTATTCCAGTTGTGGGACAGTTTCTCATAAAAATATTTATAAATATAAATATTGTGTTGAATCTAAACCGATGTGAAGTTAGACACAGAAATAATTGTTTGATCTAAGGCGATGTGAAGTTAGACACAGAAATAATTGTTTGATCTAAGGCGATGTGAAGTTAGACACAGAAATAATTGTTTGATCTAAAGCGATGTAAAGTTAGACACAGAAATTAAAGAGTCATTTTAAATACGAAAGGATACTGAGCGACAAAATATCTTTATAATTATGTTGTTTGAAAAAATGAAGGACAAAAGTGATACTATATTTACTACGTACATATTTGTATGATAAAACTATATTTTAATATTGCTTGTGACTAACTTTCTATCGGTCTACATAGATTGAGATTTTTCTTAACTGACTTTTAATTAAAGGTTAAGAGATTTAATTATATTAAATTTTAATTCATTGTCAGAAACTCGCAAAAAACGACTTCTTTTGCGTGTAAAAATGCTCCTTTGGAAGGCATGAATAGGACGGAAATCCGTCTCCGTATATAAGAGCGCACTTGTAATGTGAGCTCTCATTTTGTTAAGTTCGATTGAAACACATCCAACGTAAACACGTGTCACAATGCCGCAATGTGTATTCAAGTTGCAAATATAAACATAAAATATTATATGTCAATTTAAAGATAAAAATATAACTTATTCTACATTTACTTACGTCAAGTGCGCTCTTATTTACTGAGACGGCTTTTAGCTTTTGTATGTGACCCGAAATCTAGATAGTATTTGTGATAGCAGTAATTATATGAATATTTATTATTATGTAGGGTTGTCTACCCGAGTAGAAAGGCAAGTGTCGGTCTAGAAAATGTAATATTATTAATATTAAAACTCACCGTGTAGTAAATCCCTCATAGTTCTGTTTCTCCTCGGGCCTAAAGCTCGAGAACGTTGGACTGGTAACCGTATACCCCTTGTCTTCGCTCCTCATGGAGTTCTGCGAGTAGCTGCCATTCCTATCCGGGTTCGGCGACAGATTCGTTTGCGTCAGATTCGACACATTTTGCGATAGATTCGACACGTTTTGTGTTAGGTTGGTGACATTTTGCGCGAGATTCTGGTAGCTTTTTGTCTCGTACGTGTTGTATTGGTTTTGGTACGGTGTGCCGATGGATTGGTTCAGTTGGGATATGTTGGAGGTGAGGTTTGTTGTGTTCTGGGTCGCGTGGGGTGAGAAGGTTGAGTTTGGCGAGTAGGTTGTGTTGGCGAAACTCGATGTGGGGGACTTTAGCCTGTAAATGATGAGAGATAAGGATTATAATCAATTAATCATTTATCCTGTATGATACACCAATCGAAAGGGCAATAATACTGGATGTTTTTAAAAATGTTTTAGTCTTCTCAATTAAAAAAAAAATAACTATTTCAAAAAGTACAACAACAACAATAACACCTCCCATTTAGTCAGTTATGTGGATACAGATGATTGTTTTGGTGTTTATCGATTGAATACACATTATGCTAGGACGCAATGTGTATTCCCCCCCCCCCCTCACGGCTTTGCATCGACCTTCCGGACACCCTGTATATACCTTAAAATTTGCATTCATAAAATATAAAACTTACTTAATAATAATAATACGGTGATTAGTGATTACACCAGGAAGGTTTATAAACCATTTGGCACAAAAAATTCCGCGCGGGGCGTTTTAAGCATACATAGGGACAGACAGACAGCGGGAAGCGACTTTGTTTTATACTATGTAATGTCATGTCATTGTGGCGATCTTCGGCGAGCCAATCCCTATTTCGGCGCAGGGTCATGGAGGAAGTCTTATTTTTACTATCACCTTTTATAAAACTTACTCCCCATGACAAACTTCTTTGTTTTCAGTTTGTTTATTCTATGCCTGTATTTTGTAGCTGTGTCCAAATAAATGTTCTACACGTTGTACGGCCAGGCGGGATGACGAACTGCGAAGGACTGCAGGCAGATGCTGGATGCGGCAAGCTGAAGATAGGGCGCTATGGCGCTCATTAGGGAAGGCCTATGTCCAGCAGCGGACTGCTATAGGCTGATGATGATGATGATGTTGTACGTAGACGTACCTCTGATAGTCATAATGTCCGTCAGTGTCTGTCTCCTCCCCGGACGTGTCTCCTCGCAGCTTGTACTTGGCCTGTCTGATGGCGGTGAGGCGGCCGCGAGCTTCCTCTAACTCCTTCTCGATGCGGAGGACCTCGGATCTGTAAAGAAAGAGTGGGATTATTAGACGGAAAATATTTACGCTCAAGATTGTTACAATGCGGTTAGTATAGCGAGCCATTACATTGTACACTACTGTTCGACTTCCTTCTCAGCAGAAATACGTCCACTGCTGAACGAGGCTCTCCAGAACAAGATAAATTTTGCCATAATCACCACGCAGAGCACGTCGTTTTTAACACCTCAACTGCGATGACATCATCGCAGGCCTGGCGCCGCTGATAGCCAGCGCTGCACTGGCTTATGTCAATGTAGCATTTAATGCTGAGCCGGTAGCCTTTCTGTGTTCTCGTATTTTAATTATTTTATTCGTTCCTAATTTGTTATCTTTATTATTATTAGTTCTTAAGTTGTATTATTTTTGTATTTGAAACACAAATAAACATTTTCTATTCTATTCTAGGTGCTATGTCCTACTGGGCTCACCTAGCGTCGATCTCCTGTGCGATCCCGCCGACCATCCTCCGGTTCAGCACGAGGCTGCGTTCCTCCTCGTTGTGCATGGCGTCGCGCGCCGCCCGCACCAGGTTGTCTGTGGAGCGGATCACTTCGCCGCCGGCGGACTGGAGGCGACGGGTTGATTCCGAGGACGGGTCCGCTTTCACCTGAGGGTAGACAGTTAATGAAACATTAAGGCGCGCACTAAAAGCCAGGTCACACAGGCCAGCGAGATACATTAGAATTACATGTTAATTCCTAGGTTTTCCCGTTGTTCAGAGGAAGTCAAAGCAATACCTTTATAAAGCCTATTGCCAGGGTTTCTACACCGGGAACCTATGGATCAGCTACACCAAACGGCCGCTGGAGGCCTTACGTGTACAGTACAACAATGTATTTAGGATGATGTTGGGACTGCTTGATAAGTTTAAGGAATTTAGCAGCGCCATCTAGGTATAATATTAATATTCTCTCGCGTTTCTTTAAACATTCGTTTATTTAGAATGATTCTGACGTAACATTTATGAATCTCATCAATCACTATTCACTATAATGTTTGGTTGCATGAAGCAAATATATCTATAGTTAGCTGAACTTTGAAATTACAGAACCCATACATAAAAAAATTAATAAAATAAAAAGAGCTTTATTGTTACAAAAACACTAATGTTAACAATATTAACTAATAAAGGCTTAAGCAAGTATACTATTTGTTTATATAAAAAAGAACTTTCCTAAATTACTTATATACTTAGGTAGTGTTAGGACCGCCTAGGGCGGTGAAAGCCTCCTCCAAGTTACTCCATGTCTCTCTGTCTATCGCTGTGCGGGGCCAGAGTTTGCCCGCTACTTTTATTATATCATCGTCCCACCTCTTCAGCGGTCGTCCTCTTTTTCTTGTCCATTGTCTAGGTACCCAGTTTGTGATTATTTGAGCCCATTTATTAGGTGTCATCCGCTGTAGGTCCCAGCCCCCCAGCCCATCTCCATTTTTGGCGCCGTACATGTTGACCTTCGTCTTTAACTTTTGTTATTTTTCTTATTTTGAACTTTATCCTTAAGCTTTATACCCAGGATACTTCTCTCTATAGATCTTTGACAAATTCTGACTCTATCTTGTTGCTTTTTGGTGAGCGACCAAGTCTGACAACCATAGGTGAGGCACGGGGTGAGGCAGATGTTCATCGCTTTAGCTTTCAATGAGACTGGTAGTGTGCTCTTAAACACTTCTTTCATAGAATCCATACATATTATTATAAATAAGTCTGACCTTTTATCTTTCTGTACATTTTCACGTCAAAACGACTTGGACGGATTTCATTCCTCACTAAACCAGATTTGTCTACGAAATAGCTAGTAATCCCTTACCTTACAAGCCACCAACAGCTGAGCAGTCGACGCCGCCACATGCCTAGCTGCAGACACCAGTCGTTCCTCCGACGCAGCGCCGTGCACTAACGCGTTCGCTGCCTCCACTAACGCATGCGCTGCCGCCGCGACCAGTCTCGCCGCGGAGACCAGTCCTTCGGACCACTGGCCGTCGTCGGACGACATCGCTGGACGGCGGGCGACTTTACCCTGTAACAGAAATAATCACGGTGAGTATATACGAATAGGATTCGTAATGAATATATCCGACAGAGAACCAAAGTTATCGACATAGCTCTAAGAATTAGCAAGCTGAAGTGGCAGTGGGCCGGCCATATCTCGCGAAGAATCGTTATATATATTATAATATATAGGCTATAGGCTATATTAGGCCATATTTGCTACGCACAATAAATTTGTAATTATCTAGTATTACTTTGCGTAGTTTTAAGTTTTTTGTATATGGTAGTTTTTTAAGGTAAATAAAAATATTTTCTTTAAGTTAGAAATATAAATAGTTAAGTTAGTTACCTGATCAATGAGCTCTCTCTGCGCGGCCGAAGCGGCGCGGACTAAAGCTGACGTGGCGGCGATGATGGACTTAGCAGCTTCCAAGATCATCTCGTCAAAGTTCAGGTTTTCATCTGCCTCCTGATAAAAAATAACGATTTGTTACAATCAGAAGCGAAAGGGGAGATGAACACCATCTTTAAAACACGAAACAATAGAAAACGGACGTGGTATATACTCCTGGTCAAAAAACAATGAATGAAATAGACTTTACCCTGACGAATCCTGGATGACAGAGAAGAATGGAACACGCTGGAGGAGGCCTATACCCAAAATGGGGTTCCGTACCAAGAAACTTATAATTTTTTAAATAAAATAAATAAATAAATAATGCTGGACAATTCACACAGCATTATCTAGCCCCATGGTAAGCAGAGCTTGTGTTATGGGTACTAGATAACTGATATACATAATACAATACATTACATATATAGATATGTTTATTATACATATAAAACGACCAGAACACCCGGAACAAATATCTGCAGATCGTACACACAATTGTTCCGAGGCGGGAATCGAACCCGCAACCGCGCCACATTGGTCGTCAGTATAAGTAATATATATAGGTCGTCGTATGATGTAATGTTTGACAATAAATAAGGCTATATAATATGATCATTATTACAATCAAAAGACCGTAAAACATGGAGGGGAAAAAGAGTTCTTACAAAAATTAATGAGTAAAGCAGGATTGCCAACAGAATAACATGAGATAAAGTAAGCAGTAAGCTTTACATCTGTGTTATTGGTACTAGAAATAATACAATCAACTGTGCCCTGTGTTTGGTTTGACTATAGTATAGACGACAGTGTCAGATACAAATATGAATATTAATTAAGATTTATTGATAACTAGCGGACCTTCCCGGCTTCGCACGGTTTTAGTACGGATCCCTAAATTTTTGAAAATATAATATAGCCTATGTTCACCGGGGATAGTGTAGCTTCCCAACGGTGAAATATTTTTTTTAATCGTTCCAGTAGTTTCGAAGCCTATTCATTGTAAACAAACGAACAAAAAATCAAACTTTTCCTCTTTATAATATTAGTTTATACTACAAGATATAGTTCAGAAAAGGGTAATCAGTATAGAAGATAAATACATATATGTAGTGACCTAATTCATGGTCCATGTTCAAAATAAAATCGTAAAATGTCAAAAAAAGGGTCAAGTGCGAGCACTAATCATTTTGACATTGACAATTATAAATTTTGAGACTTCTTGGAAGGCTGGAACAATTCATTTATTTCAGCTTCACAATAATGTAAGTACATGTTACAGCCATAGTTATAAGAAGGAAATTACATAATTTAAAAATAAAAACATTGTAAGCGGAAGGGACACATCCTGCGTGTACAGACGCATGACTTTATGTGTGTGCGTTCAGTAATCATAACTTTATCATAATAATAGTATTTTATAATAATTTATTTTAATAATCTGTAATTCGTAGAACTCTTTTGAGAGCTGTGCGGATTATACGGTCGGTAATTCGCAAATCCAATACGAAAAGGTGACAAAAGGTGGTCTCGATGACATCTCGATATGGTATCGTTATTCGTAGAACTCTTTTGAGAGCTGTGCGGATTATACGGTCGGTAATTCGCAAATCCAATACGAAAAGGTGACAAAAGGTGGTCTCGATGACATCTCGATATGGTATCGTAATTCGTAGAACTCTTTTGAGAGCTGTGCGGACTTTACGGTCGGTAATTTGCAAATCCAATACGAAAAGGTGACAAAAGGTGGTCTCGATGACATCTCGATATGGTATCGTAATTCGTAGAACTCTTTTGAGAGCTGTGCGGACTTTACGGTCGGTAATTTGCAAATCCAATACGAAAAGGTGATCACTCGATATATAATCGAGATTTCGTCGTGGTCACCTTTTCGTCAAACCGAAAACAGAGCAGATCTACATATGTTAAATGTAATCTCTTTTCTTCTAACTTCTATTCAATTCTTCCATGTTCTTCCTTCTTCTTGAATCTTCTTTACGTCGGTAGTGCCGCCATCGTTGGGCATATGCTTGATTCCCGGGTGATACAATATACAACCAAGAATATCAAACATATCTCAACGACGAGCGGCATTTTTTGTTCTTGCTTCTTCTTGATTCTTTCTTCTGTGTTCTAATTACAGCGCGATACAGTATCTATTTCAATAGTCAATCATTTAAGGTATTATACTACAGAGGTGTTTATCTAATTAACTCAAATGAAAATATGTTTATTACTACATATAAACAGAACTATAGTTAATACAGATTTGGTATGGTTTAAGTACACAGAATTAATTAACAAAAGTTCTAATGATTCCCACACTAGGTTGGGCCTGTATCGTGGGAACCAATATGATTACCTGGTAAGAAGTGCCTCAATTTAATGACAAATCTATGAAAAGTTATACAAAATAAAGTTAAAAAAAAAAAATTAATGTACAAATATTAAAAAAAAAACAAATAGGAAGTAACTAAAACAAAACTAAATTACAAACTAATACAAACTACAAATTAGGGACCTTTAGAAGTATACTTTCGGTTTCATCGTACGATAGAGTGTGTAACCATATTGGAGCAGCAGATTTTAATTGGGCGACAGATAGAGAGTTAGTGTTTGTGCAACAGTGTTTGACAACCTTATTATATATATGTAATGTACTCTAGAAGGGCCGAGCTTCATACTATACCTTCAAAGACCGCAGCGGTCAATTTGACGGTACTTGAGATTCAGTCAGAATACTTATTAAATTATTGCATTAAAATAAAATAAAAAAGCGAAAAAAAAAGTTTATTAATAATAACCAATTTTAGCACTTAATAATCATTATAGACCAAAGATTTTTATTTTTCGAATCTGCTGGGCACATAATACCTATGTATAAAGAGGACGTTACTGTTAGAAGTACATAAATAAATAAATAATGCTGGACAATCTACACAGCATTATCTAGCCCCATGGTGAGCAAAGCTTGTGTTATGGGTACTAGATAACTGATATTTATTTATTGAGATAACGCGATGTTATAACTACTTATACTAAAAATTACATTTTTTGTACATATACACAATACTAAATAATTTATAATTTTGTTTCGATAACATTTTGTGCCTTTTTCATGGCTTTCGTATATATATATTTTTATCATCCATACACCTTCGTTTAACCACATTCTAAGCTGTAAAACCTTGACGAACGATGTGGCGCGGTGGGCGAAGGTTCGCCTGCGACGCAGGAGGTTGCGGGTTCGATTCCCGCCTCGGAAAAAATTTGTGTACGATCTGCAGATATTTGTTCCGGGTGTTCTGGTTGTTTTCTATATATAATAAAAAAATATCTGTCTATGTAATGTATTGTGTTATGTATATCAGTTATCTAGTACCTATAACACAAGCTCTGCTTACCATGGGGCTAGATAATGCTGTGTGAATTTTCCAGCATTTTTTTTTTTTTTTTATAAAACCTGCGATAACAAATACTATCTAGATGTCGGGTCGGCGCTAAAAATCCTTCTCCGTAAATAAGGGCGCACTTGTAATGTGACAGTTGGAATCACATCCAACGTAAACACGTGTCACAATGCAGCAATGTGTATTCAAAAGTTGCAAAAATAAAATATTATTTGTTACTTTATAGCTAAAAATATAACTCATTCTACATTTACTTAGCTCAAAATTACGGCGACGGGTTTTTTTTTTTTTTTTTTTTTTTTTTTTTTTTATCTTTGATTTTGTATGTGACCCGAAATCTAGATAGTATTTGTGATCGCAGTGTAAAACAATATGTACTGACCTGTACTTGCACACTCTTCCTCGGGCGCAAAGACTCTAGTTTCTTCGCCGCGGCGTCTATAGAAGCGGCCGCGCCTAGAAGCTCGTTCTCTGCTATCACCGTTGGATCATCCGGGTCTACCCAGTCGGAACCTACAGACAAATTCAATTCTATTAAATCTATGTAATATATTGTATTATGTATTAAGACCACCACAGAGTGGAGCCCACCCAACGCTAAGAGGCGACCTGGAAGGCCCAGGATGAGATGGCGCGACGAGCTCGAGGTACATCTTCCAACGTGGCCTGTTGCAGCATTGGATCGCGAGGAGTGGAAGAAGAAAAGGGAGGCCTTTGCCCAGCAGTGGGACAGTAATGGCTTAAAATAAATAAATAAAATAATGTATATCAGTCATCTAGTACCCATAACACAAGCTCTGCTTTGCTTGGGGCTAGATAATGCTGTGTGAATTGTCCAGCATTATTTATTTTATTATATTTATTTATTAATTAATTTTAATATATCTTTATTTATAAACATAACAAAATATATAAGTAATACAAATCCGAGTGCTCATTTATCCTAGAGAATATAAAAAACAAATTTAAACTTGTTTTTAAGCTTTATGCGCTTTTTCAAACTTTTAAATCAAAGGTATGAAGACAGTCTCTAAGGCTCTAGACAGACGGACCGCATTTCAACTGCAATTAAACTGCGCTGTCCGACTGAAAATGAACTGCAATCGGACTGCGCAGTTGGTTTGCAGTTCATTTGCAGGCGTGTCAACTGCATTCAAACTGCAAATGAACTGCAAATTTGCGGTTGGATTGCAGTTGTAATGCGGTCCGTCTGTCTAGAGCCTTACATGTTATCCAGTCACTTAGACTGGATTACATGTAAGTGAGTGTCTTCGCAAATTAAAGGAAACGACGGACGAGGAAAGCAGCCTGCTGGAGTCGACTAACTCGCTCCAACAACACCATCCTGAGGGCTGTTTCTGATTTCCTGGCCAATCCTATATACAATCTGGATTTCTGTCCAAATGGACGGAAATACAAAAATAGGTATTTTACGTATGTTAGTTTTAATATATTTTTATTTTATTTTTCTGTGTGCAATTTTCTTTCTTCATTTGTTATTTTTACCATTATAATCATGGTAAATATCCCGTTATAAATGACTTTTGTGTTAAATACGCTCGGTAGGATTCTGATTTAATTTACTTTAAGTGCTACCTTTGAGTAGTTCAGCAGTAGCGATAATATCAGCCACAGTGTGTGCGACCCGCCTACTCAGGTCGGGGAAGGCGTTCCTGGCGGAGGCGTCACCTCCACAGGCGGAGAGAACCGCTTGCAGTAACGCTCGGTAGGACTCCGCGGCCGCGCGACCGCACTCTAGCGTGCGCTGTTGGAGTTCTGAGGACTCTGCTGCGTGTGCTGCCCCCTGGTGGATGAAAAGAGTTCTGTTAGTTTTTTGTAAGTAACTCTAAAGATGAAATAGAATCGATGTCTAGATATCTCATAATAGAATCATGGCTAAGAGATGCATTATCAAACAACAAATGTGTATTACACGTAATTTCTTTGTCTGCTTTGTAAGTAACTCGTTCTAAAGATGATATAGAATCGAGAGACATAGGGGGGATAAAACAAATGTAAATGGTAGAGGATAAGAGATGCATTATCAAACAACATGTGTGTATTTCCCGTAATTTCTTTGTTTACTTGAGGAGACCACGGCTCAGCGAACGTAGTATAAGGCAGGCAGGTGGGATGACGCGATCTGTTCTAGACTGCTAGCAGATGCTTGTTGAGGCCACCGTCTAGCGGTAAAAAAATGGTTGTCTGGTAGAGATCGCTCTTGAGCGATAAGACCGCCAATTGTATCTTGTTTTTTTTAAAGTTTTTTTTTTACATTGTCATTTTATACTTAGTGTGCAATAAAGAATTATCTATCTATCAGTGTTGAAGGTAAGGTACCTTGCAAGAGACCAGTAGATCTAGCACAGTCTTCCGTCCAAGGTTGGCAGCGGCAGTGAGCTGGTCTTGCTTGTTGGCGTTGCCGGCGGCGACGGCCCTGGCTGTAGCGACCGTCATGGCGCGCGTGCATCGCACCAGTTCTTCAGGGCTGGAGGTGGATTTTGGCGGAGAGTGCGACATTAGGACCTGTGGAGCATAATAAAAAATAATAAATAAATAATAGTGGACAATTCACACAACATTATCTGGCCCCAAGCTAAGCAGAGCCTGTATTAATATCTACATTTGTATTAACTTTTTTGTTTTGTCTGCGTTACGTATTTTCTAGTTAGTAATAAGAAGTCCTATATGTTTGTGTGTTGGGTTTTTGTCTCATAATTAAATAACGAAATATTTCTTTCTACTAGAATCTTTGATGGAATAAGCTCTGTGACTTAATATTCCTATCAGGATCTTACCTCGATCTCTTGCGAGATAGCTTCAATAGTAGACTCGAGAGCCCTGGTTCCTCTGGTATGCTCATCTTCCACTGCCTTGACTGTCTTCAGCAGTGACGTCACGTTTGTCACCATGACCTGCAAGTTGAGACAATTAGAACTCTATTCTTAGGCAGTAAAGGTTTAGTTTGTATTGAGTGAGGGTGGCATGCTATTGGCTCAAATTTATCTATACGATTTTTTGGTGTATTATCAGATTTAGACTCGAGAGTGTTATAAAAGATAGCAATATTGATTGAACTAAACTTTGATATGTAATTTTAAGACGCGAAGAAAAAACTACCATTTAGTGAGGATCAAACAAGAAATTTAACCAATGACATACTACCATATGGTATTTTTGGGAATTTTCAGGCAATGCAGTGGTTGTTTTTGGGTGTCCAAATGCGAAATAGACTCTAGGATGGACAAAAAACGTTCTCATTTTCAGTGGCGTGCATGATAATTCCCAATGTAGTGTAGATTAAAAGGGAAAGCCTCGATGATGGCTTAGCAGTGTCCCAAATTTATCTGACTCAACATATGTAGTACAGTATGGGATTGACACGAAGTCGTCTCTCATTATGTCCTGCTCAGTTCGAATCCAATCTGAGTGAGACAGTATGTGAGATGACGTCAGTCTCTATCCCATTTAAGTACGCCGGTATTTTCTGAGTTTTCTAACTTTAGATAGGCAGTTAAGTCAGATAAAATCCGTGCCACTTGATGCCCGGTTTCCACCAGTAAGAAGATGTATAAAAACAACCAACAGGGTCTCGAATTCGTGTCGTGATGATCATGTGACCTCATTTTAGTGACGTGTTGGTCGCTTTACCACCAATATTTTATTGAAACCAATGGTTAAGCGACGCTATCTTGACACCATGCTTTTGGTGGATTTTACAAATCTTCTCGACAATTTGATAGAAACCGGCCTTTACAACATTAAAAAGCTTAGGGTTGCGCTAAAACAGAAACCGAATGTGCGAACGACAAGCTCCATGACAGCGTAAACCCATAAGCTTTCAAAATTATATATAAAACATAATATAGCCCCAGAAAGTTATATATAGCACCGGAAAAGTCTATATATCCCTCCAAAGTTATATAATAGACAATATAGCTTGAAATATATAAAAAAAATATATATAATTTGTTTTCCTCGTCAATATTGGACTTTTAAGCTCGTGAATGAAAGCTTCTGGCTTTGGTTATTGACAGGTGACAAGCAGCATCACCGGTAACCATGAAGTGAATGACAGAAATGATATGACAGTTTGACAGAAAGTGTGACAGTTTGACAAACTCTGTGAGGTGAGGAACATCGAAAACGTGACAAAACCCGGTGTTGTGAGACAAAACGTGATTGCAATGAGAGATAGAGATAGAATGATGATATTTGAAGCGTATATTTCATTCACAAAACTTCATTCAAACTAAAAGACAGAAATTACATTAGTGCAAAGATTTGAAGTGCCAAATGGAACTTATTCACAAAATAGGAAAGGAAACTCATGCTAAGTACATGTAGCCAAAATATACAATCTTATAGACATGGACGAACTTGCGGTCAACATTAAAAACATAAATTAAACGCTTCAAACATCGGAGAACCAAGAACTGAATCGTGATATTCGACTCTCGAAAATAAAAATCATATATTAACCAATCAAATCATTAAAAGAAACAGACATTAAAAAGAACTCCACTTATTTATTTGTTTAGGTAAACGAAATTGAAACAAGGCGAATACGTTTAAGAAATTTGGTATTGAATATTATCGAACATAGTTCCATTTTATCCAACTGAATAAATCTAGGTTCGCTATTAGGGGCATAAAGAAACGCTATGATTGGCTAAAATATAAATCATTTTCGTAAGCGAATAGGGAGATTCCAATGATAAATGAACAACACCATGCTGGCTCTTCAGTTAGTCGCGTACAAAATATAATCTGACCGAGTCTTTATTGTCCGTTGCCACATCCTCCGTCTCTTGGAATCTATCATTTCTTATTTCATCTAGCATCTTAAGTTGCTCCTCCATACGACTGTTTGGTCTAGACTTGCGTAGATTATTCCTGAACTCTACGATCGTGCGAATTCTTTTTAATTCTTCTTCGGATGTATCTTTGTTGTTTAAGATAGCTTCGTAGAAGTTCCACCATTGGTCGAGGGAACCGAATTGATTCTCTCGACATTTTAGTATGTCTTCGTATATTCTCCACCAATTGTTGGCGTAGTATTCCATAGGGTAAGTGCGAGTGAGATCGAAGATCTCTAGGTTGTTTCTCGCTCTTTCATTCTTTGTCTGAGATCTTTCTATTGTGTTTCCATTGGTTGTTGCAGTGTTTATGTATTGGTGTATGTTTTTATTCATGTTGTGACTAGAGTGTACGTTTATAAGGACGTTTTTGTGATATGTAGGCGTTTGAGATCGTTCGTTATCATTTATATTTTCCTTATTATGCTCTTGCTTGTATTTTCTTATGATTTCTTTGTAGTACTTCTCTAGAAGGCACAGTTCTTCGTATGTATACTTAGTTATATCTATTTGCGTGTATATGTTGACTATTTCTTCTATGTTTACGACTTTTTTCTTACGTTCTAGTTTAATATTTGAGAGATTCTTTAGTTGTTCGATAAGGGGGTCGAATCCTTTGTATGGTATAAAGTCCTTTTTGGCAAAGCTGATTAGTTTTAGCACCATGTCTTCGTACTTTTTGTTATATTCGAGATCTTTTTTGAATTCCTTCGATTTATCGACTTCTTCGATGAAAGACTGCAATGTTTCCTTTTCTTTCTCATATCTGTCGATATTCGATTGTATTTCTCCTAATACAAGTTCATGGCCACTAAATCTTTCTAGGTCTCGTCTAGTCTCTTCCATTTTTTCGAGATTTCTCTTCGCTATGGCCTTCCACCATTCAGTGTCATCTTTGAACAGCTTCCAAAACTCTATTTTAACTTTTCTGTCTATGGTATTGGGTGAGAACGGTGTGCCTTCCTTAGACCTAACATCAGGTCTTACAATCATCTCAGTAGATTCGTCTTTTTGCTTTTCAGGTGTTTTAGGAACTATTTTAGGACTTTCTTCGACTTTATCGACTATTTCTATGATATTTTCATTGGTTTTATTGAGATTCAATTTTATAGGTTTGACTTTTTTTATTTTGAATACAGGACTTCTCAAACCACCATCATCATCAGATTTAACTGGAGTCACAGACTTAGGAGGTATAATAGTGGTGGTTGTAACAGTCTCGATAGTTACTTCCTCAGTCTCAAAAGTATCAAGATCCTCTATAACTTGCGACAGTCTATTCATTTCTAAATCCAAATCTTTGTTAACCTTCAGCTTATTCAGCGCATTTCTTTTTTTTACCTTTTCTACCACATCAAATGTATCAACTGTTAAATCTACTAGTTTTTTCACTTCACCAAGGAGTATATTTTCTCCGTACTTTAACACCCTCCAATCCATATCAACTAGACTGTTTCTAGCTGTTAGATTGTAGCTTTCGTTGACATCATCGTCTTTTATACCTTTGACTGGATAGGACATGAGACTTTCTATGTAAGTTATAACATCTTCGCAGTTATCGTGGAATATCGAAGGGGATATATCGTCATCTTGACTGGAATAGTCTAAAAGTTTTATAAGTTCATCTTCTTGATCAGATTGGAATATATCTGTTTCGGAATCGCAAGAGTTGTAATCGTTTCGGAGTCCGAAAGTGATAGATCTACGTTTTGTTTGCGGAATGGTGTTATGTTTGACGGGGAGGCTCCATCTCTTGGTGGTATCGGAGAGTCGCTAGGGAAATAGGTTCTATTAGTCCCGCCTTAAAGTCCAATATTGACAGACACAAAACACAAATTGTACACAAGACTAAACTATACTTCTTGCTTTTCAAAATCGATAAATTACTGATATTTTAAACATTATTATAGTCTGGTCTTGTGTATCGAATATACAAAATGAAGACTTCAACAAATGAACACACAGAAGCTTTTTGTGTAATTTTTTTATCCTTTGAACCAGTGTAGTTCTAAGAATACCAGCATTTACCCAGACTTTACATAGTATTAAGAATACATAAGAAAAACAGTATTTATGTACTGTAATTTGTACCTTTAAAATAAATGCTTTTAATAACTGAAATATGATTTAAGCAGTTATAGTTTACCGTATCTTCATGTTTAAGACAAAACTACTGAAAATAGCGCCTTTTTTTGAAAATTAACCATGAAGTCGTAGCTATAAAGTCTACTCTACCTAAGCAGTATGCAGAAAGGATTTTAATGCATTAGCCACTGCAGTGCTGCATTGGCTAAGGCATAAAAAGTCCTAGTCCCACTTCAGGGGACTTACTTGGTTTACAATAATCGAATTTTCTCCTTAATTTTCGTTCAAAACATACTCAGTCACTAACATTATAGAGCATTTGCGTAAAAACTAATCAGAAAATTCAATTTTACTCTTTACGGGTACGGATAGTCAAGTCTTGATAAAAAATATATATAAATAAATAAAAATAGAGAAATAAAAGTCTAGAGGTCTCTCCATCAGGCGAGATTGTGGTCAAACAATGGCTCATTGTTTGACCACAATCTCATCCCTTGGATGGAAAGTGAAGATATGGCTGCCGATGTATCTATATTATATAAGGTCTAGAACCTATTAAATCTTGTTTTGAAGAGACCCAGGTAATAATTAACCAGAAAAAAACAGCATATCATTACATATAATACAGATATTCCTACCTTAGCAGCATGCTTCAGCCTCTGCATATGCGGACTGGCGACATGCTTGCCGCTGGCAGCGGTGGTGGCTGCAGCTAGGTCTCTAAGCGCCGCTGCCACGTCACGAGCCGCGTTGAGGAGCAACACTTGTGGCTCCGGGTTGCTTGCGCCGAGTGACATGGCGCCTAGCTTTACAACCTCGCAGAGTTGAACTGTGGAGGAAAGTTTGAGGGTTAGTGTTTTCACTATTTTAATACCTTCACTGTTAACATATATTTAACACTTTGACTGCTGAAATCACACGGTATGTGTTTTCTACAAGTGACTAATATGCGTAAATCCACACTAGCGCAGCGGCTGAGAAAATACAGATCTGTGTGACTCAGCACAGCCGTAATATTTTTCGAACGAAACGCATGTGCGGCGCAACACAACCGCTGTGTAGGAGCGGCAGCACGAATTCTTTACGTTAAAAAAAATTTCGCTTTCGTCGAAAAAAAATCGCAGTCAAAGTGTTAAGCAAATAAATACTATTCATTTCATTTCAGTATCGTTACATTACAGCTAAGGTTGTCTTGGATCAAATATCAGACGGGATATAGTGCCTAGCTTTACAATCTATTGCCAGATTCATACAGCTGGGCAAACAGGAATAGAAAATGTTTGAGGGCAGATTGCTCATATGGCAACCTACTTTAACCCGTATAGGTACGTCATCACCATCATCAACCTATAGTTGTCCACAGCTGGACATAGGCCTCTCCTAATGAGCGCCATAGCGCCCTGCCTTCAGCTTGACGCCAGCACCTACCTGCAGTTTTTCGCAGGTCGTCATCCCACCTGGTTGGAGGGCGTCCTACACTACGTCTACCAAGTCGTGGTCTCTACCCAAGAACACGTTTTCCCCAGCGGTTGTCGGTTATTTATTACCTATAGTAGTGAGCGAGTTTTGCGCAGCGGATGCAAGTTGTTCCTGGGTGCCGGCTGCTCCTCCGACGAGGGTCTTGGTGTCTTCCACCAGGGTCTTGGCTGTCTTCAGAATGTTCTCGCGATGGTCGGAGAAGGTGTCCGACTCTTTGTCGGATTGGAGGGTACCTGTGGAAGATATTACATTTATTATATTCTGTTGACGTCTAAATAAATAAAACCGGCCAAGTGCAAGTCGGACTCCCGCACGAAGGGTTCCGTACCATTATCTATAAGAACGGTAAAAGAATAACACGTTTGTAGTATGGAAGCCCCCTTAAATATTTATTTTATTGTTTTTTATTATTTGTTGTTATAGCGGCAACAGAAATACATCATTGTAGCATCCACCTGGGCAAGCACCTGCATAGCCCAGAAGAGCTACAAGACATCGCCCCGAAGAGAATCCTACAGTTCCTAGCTGCAAGGTGATTAGTGGCGAACTATGAACGCTACGGCTTCGGGGCTGAACGTACAAGTGGCGATCACAATAGGCCTATCATGGCCGCAATAACACTCAAGCTACCGAAGAGAAAAAAGAAATGAAATGAATGTTTATTTCTTTAGGCTTACAAATAAGCACTTAGACAAGTCATATTTTATACTATTCATTATTATATTGATGTTCACTTAACTTTTTTGGCCACCATTGGAAGAAGTGAGAAGAAACCACTAGTATGTTCATAACTTATGTGTCTAGTACATATGATTTGCTTATCTGTAAGTTGGTAGATTTTGAGTTGGAGCAAAACTCGTTCCAGCATCTTTAATCTACGAGTATTGCCTTATGCCAACACTTACCAGCACTAGCGAACAGTATAGTGGTGTCCAGATCGCCGATGATGGCGGCGATTGTGGCGGCGGCGTCGATGCACGCTTGAGTCCCGCGGGAGCCGGCTTGCAATGCTGACAGAACTGCTATCACCTGAAACATTATACGTTTACAAGTTAATACTAATGGAAAGAAATTATTATTATATCTATCTATGTAATGTATTGTATTATGTATATCAGTTATCTAGTACCCATAACACAAGCTCTGCTTACCATGGGGCTAGATAATGCTGTGTGTATTGTCCAGCATTATTTATTTATTTATTTAATTTTAAAAGCACTTAACAATAAAGAAAGTTACAATCAAACATCCAGTCCGAGATTACTGCTCTACATGTTTGTTATTTATTTATTTATTTATGTAGTAATGTTTTTATTTAGCTGGAATACTCTGTACCTACATTTAAAATTAGTTATAAGATATCCTTAGTTGTATAGACAGAATTGTATGTAAATTTTCGTTGGAGAAGCTATGGTTCCTGAAACACAGTTTTTTTACTAGTTCAGGAGCCTATGGATTCGCTTTGCCTGATTCGCTGTCTTTTTTGTCAATAAATAACATGTTTACTTTTTTTTTTACTTTGCTTTAAACAATAAAAACCAATTAGAACTAGTATTTTGTTTTAAAACGCAAATAAATATTTTCTATTTCTATTTTATTCCTAATTATTACAATTGAAACATTAAGCTAGCTGTAGACTGTTACAAACAGTCTACAGGTACAACTAAACTGATCCATATCAATACCAGTAAAGAGCCTGCACGGCTGGTAAAGTCCGGCCGCGAAATATAATTGCGTTACACTCTTTATATTTGATTATAACGTAAATATATTGCATTATGTTTACGCGGGAGTGACAGAGATAGGAATAACAGGTCAATGTACGAAATTCTTTTTGCTTCGCGGCCGGACTTTTTAGGAATGTTTTTTTTGTCTTTAATCGATATTTGACCCTTACTTTCGCCTTCCTTGGAGATGCGTAAATAACGTTCAATATATTCTTTCGAACACATGTCCTCTCCGCTTACCTGATCTCAGCTTTGATAGATTCTGGATCTTAAGAACTTTAGGATATTTTGTAATCTTGATGAAATGCATAGGTTACCTTCTCATTAACAGTCCTGGCTAGATCCGCCACGGCCTTTTGATTGGCCGGCACGGCGGACAGGCGGCAGAGCCCGCCCGCTTTGATCAGCGATGATACAGCTTCACCCAACTCGACTACTGCTACGCGAATGCTGGAAAATATACATATTTTTAGTTTTTGTACAACTTACAGTTAAGCAACTTACAGTTCGACAAAAAAGAAAATTTGAATACCTATTATTATAACTCAACACTAAAAAAAAATCCAATCTACCTAATGATTTACTATTTCTACGTCGTCGCATGCGGACCACCGCGCCACAGAGGTTGTCGATAGAAGATATGGTTAGTATTAAGTTCTTGGTTCTTATTACCATGATTAGATTTTTGAGTTATCCAATATTTCGGCACAGGTTCATACGACATGATCCCGGAATAACTGAAGGCACTGCGAGTAAGTTTCTATTGGCATACATCGATCTACCCTCATTTTTTGTCTTTTGCCGTTTTCGAAAACGCAAAATCAAATCATGGTATATATCCCGTTTTAAATGGCTTTTATATTAATAACCATGATAGTTTAAACATTTCTATAGTACCTGTTAGCGACGTCAGAGTTGGGCGTGGTCGCGGAGGCGCCGACGCTGTCCTGAGCGAGTTGTTCGTACTTTATGCACATCTCATTGCCGAGGGCGACGAGGCGGCTGGCGTCCGTCGCTGATTTTGCAGTCTGCAACAGAAATCATACGATTATAGAGGTAATTTTTTAATATCATAAATAAAAGTTCTTCCTCGGGGTGTGCCAAAGGGTTAAACCGCGTTTTCAATATATAACATTTGTTCTGCGACTATGTCGCTCGACACGAAATTCACGTGTCCCTCGCGATATCGCCCGAAGTCTCCCGACGTCGCTTGGGACATTAACGGGTCGCGCAGCTTGTCGCTAGTCGATGCTCTGGGAGCGTCGAGACGCGCGACCTTCGTGACCCTCGACAGTCGCCGGACAGGCTTTAACTAGTGAGAATGTGTGTCGCTTTGTGTTCCAAAAATGGTGCCCTCAAAAATCCTCGTGAGACATACTGATCACGACTGGCTAGTGTGAACAAGTCATATGGGGGACGGGGGACATTGTCCCACAAATTTTGCAGACAACTACGTGAATATCGGGCGATTTGTTCCCGCGACATGTCCCCTAGCGAAAACGCGGCTTTATGGAGCGCAGTATGCTGGGAGTTAGACTTACAGACCGCGTTAGGAACACGTAACTGCGCTAAAGCAAATAGCCGACACGCTGCCCAAAAAGCCGCCAAACTCAAGTGGGACTGGGCGGGACACGTATGTTAGAACAGCAATTTTTCGTTCACTTCAATCTTTTTGAGGTAAAGTAAAGAAGCGAACAAGAAACCTGTATATATTGTTATGTTCTTATGTAAATAAATATTTTGTTTTTGAATGTATAATGAGACCACAATGAGACTCACCATATCAGTAGACAAGCGTGCAATCTCCTTCGCCGCGCCGACCATGCGCGTTTGGTAGTCTACGAACGAGTCGGTCTCATCGTAAGAGCCGATCAAGGACATTCTATGGACAAAACAATATAAAATTAAACGACTGATATTAAAACAACGCCTGCGAAACCGCGGGCAGAAACTAGTTATATATAATAACATCTGAAAACCAGTAAAGAAAACGTAAAGGTTCTGTATTGTCATTGTGTCAGAACCTATCATTTATTTTACAATCCTAATACAAAGTAGTATAACTTATGATAGGCATTAGGAGCCACAGAACTTGAGAGGTAGTAAAACTTATCACTAATAAATAATAAATAAATAATGCTGGACAATCCACACAGCATCATCTAGCTCCAAGCTAAGCAGAGCTTGTGTTATGGGTACTAGATGAGTAACATACATCCGACAGAGAACCAAGGTTATCGACATAGCTCAAAGAATTAGCAAGCTGAAGTGGCAGTGGGCCGGCCATATTTCGCGAAGAACCGACGGCCGCTGGGGCAAACGTGTTCTTGATTGGAGACCGCGACTCGGTAAACGTAGTGTAGGACGCCCTCCGACCAGGTGGGATGAGGACTTGCGAAAGACTGCAGGTAGATGCTGGATGCGGCAAGCTGAAGACAGGGCGCTATGGCGCTCATTGGGGGAGGCATATGTCCAGCAGTGGACTGATATAGGCTGATGATGATGAGTAACATACATAATACAATACGCACGTAATCAACAACCTTAATTTCTACTAGTTTCAAATATTTCACAGAATTATCCGAGTAAATTCACTCACAATTTCTTCATATTTATCGATTCTAACCGTTCACCGCCACAGGTAAGTAAAATCGCGTCTGGTTATGAACTGAGTACAGAATTAGCAAACCGCATCATACTATACGTATGATATCTCGTCTATAGTGTACAAGCTGCGCCTCGCGGCTTCGACCGTGTGGAAATCTATGTATCTATGTGTCAAATGGTTTATAAACCTTCCTTTTGAATCACTCTACCTATTTAAAAACACCGCATCGAAATCCGTTGCGTAGTTTTAAAGATCTAAGCATAAATAGGGACAGACAGACAGCGGGAAGCGACTTTGTTTTATACTATGTAGTGATGTAGTGTTTAGAGGAGATGATATCATCGAGATCAATCGAAGTTATTGTGTCATTCATGAATTCGGAGTGTTGAATTGATTTACGTTTTCATAAAATTTTTATAGCGTCGTTTTCGCTAGAGTCTGTCTCGATTTTCATGAAATTTTGAACGGGAAAATACGCGTCCGGAGACGCAAAGCAATTTCCGATACGTGTTTAAAGATCAAGGAGAAGAAGGCTTGGGTTATCATCAGCCTATCATTCATCGTTAGTCTACGGCTGGCCATAGGCCTCCCCAATGAGTGCCATAGTGCCCTGTCTTCAACTTGACGCATCCAGCATCTTGGAGGCTTGGATGATAGATAAAAATGTATCTATCGTTCGTTTTCGAATACAAAACCAAACATTTTCGCTGCAAATGTGAGATTTTGCGTCGTTGAAGTTTCTGTTTTACTTTTTAGTATAAAATATCTTGGATTCCAAATCGGCGTCGACAGGAATTTTTATAATGTAAATTATATTTTAAATGCTAGGTTTAGATACCTAATTAGTCATAATTATTGAATACTAGAGTATACTGAGACACGAGTGCATTATTTAGACTTAAACCATCTTTATCCCGTGTATATTTATTGCGTCAACAATAAATATATTTGAATTTGAGCATAGGTAAACCTAATTTGAAGACAGGGCGTTATGGCGCTCATTGGGGGAGGCCTATGTCCAGCAGTGTACTGCTATAGGCTGATAATGATGATGATGATGAAACCTAATTTAGTAATTAAGGCACTATTAACACTTTGAATGCTGAAATCACACGGTATGTGTTTTCTACAAGTGACTAATATGCGTAAATCCACACTAGCGCAGCGGCTGAGAAAATACAGATCTTTGTGACTCAGCACAGCCGTAATATTTTTCGAACGAAACGCATGTGCGGCGCAACACAACCGCTGTGTAGAGCGGCAGCACGAATTTTTTAGGTTAAAAACAAGATCGCAGTCGACGAAAGAAATCGCAGTCAAAGTGTTAAGCATCAAAGATGTAATTATTCTGTCAATTAATTATCTATCTGTGTATGAATATACTAAACTGCAGGCAAAAAGCAGTTCAAATCTAAGTAAAACCTATAACTCTTTAATCGACACCGGTCGTTCAACTTGATGTATTCGATAATGACATTGAGGCGTATTGGGGGCTTGCATCTGGCGACCCGCCAACTCTGTGTAACTGTTTAGGATTTATTAAGACGATGAGCTAACGTACGTAAATAAACATTTTTCGACTTAATAAAGGCATAAAGGCGTACCTAGTTTTTACCCACAAACAACGCGTGCGAAGCCGCGTGGTTTTAATCGTATATTCATATAATTTATTATGATTTTATAGTTACAGTTATAGTTCTTAGGTGTAGTATCTTACTAGGTACACAATGCATAAAAACCCTGTCAAGGCACAACAATTTTTGGGTTAGTTTTTGTTAGATTACCTTTACATAATATTTAGTTACTATGGAAACGTAAGACAAACAATGCAAAGAAATAAAGCTCAAGGGCGAGAATTTGCCCCGGGCCCGCACGATTTGAGAGAAGATGATGAATAACAGGGATGATTAGAATCGTTTTAAGGTAATTTTTATCCCATGGGAACTGATTTATGTGAAAAAAAAGGAAATTTTGCTTAGATATAGCTCTAAGTCTGGAATCAAACTTAGGCTTTAAGACTTTGATCCCATCTAACAGTTTTCACGGGATATTGACACTTTGACTGCGATTTTTTTTCGACGACTGCGATCTTTTTTTTAACCTAAAAAATTCGTGCTGCCGCTCTACACAGCGGTTGTGTTGCGCCGCACATGCGTTTCGTTCGAAAAATATTACGGCTGTGCTGAGTCACACAGATCTGTATTTTCTCAGCCGCTGCGCTAGTGTGGATTTACGCATATTAGTCACTTGTAGAAAACACATACCGTGTGATTTCAGCACTCAGTGTTAATAACCTTTTAAACGTTTCCATATAAACAACGCCTGCGAAGCCGCAGGCAGAAACTAGTAGGTAAATAAATGAGATAAATACCAGTCAAAAGTACTAGTTATAAACCGAGTTTATCATAGAACTAGTGCAGTTTCACCTTGACCGCTCGCTCAGCTGGTTAGCTAAATTTAGATGGACATATTGTACTGTGGCATATTTTGTTATTTCTCCGAATGCACATATACCACTTACATTATAAAATAGTAGTGTCTGCCTACGGCTTCGCCCGCGATGTTAGTATGAAAACGTTTTAAGGTTATTTTTATCCCATATGAACTGATTTATGGGATAAAAAGGAACCTATGTTCGATTGCTTAGGGCTACATCTAAGCAGAATTTCTTTTAAAGAAATAATAAATAGAAATCTGCCCGATCTGTTCAGTAGTTTTGGTAAAAGTAACAAACACTCATCCATCTAAACATGGTGCGAATGGTACAAATAATAAATAGAAATCTGCCCTATCTGTTCAGTAGTTTTGGTATGAAAAAGTAATAAACATTCATCAATCTAAACATGGTGCGAATGGTACATACTGTAACATCGGTCAATGTGTGTAAACTAGCTCTTATATCAATAAAAATAGAGTTGTGTGTTGTATCTCACCTGTGCTCAGTGAGGCGCGCTATAGCTCGGTGCATGGTGTCCAGCAATGGGCCCACTGCGCCCTTCTGTGCTGCCATCTCGCGGACGCAGGCCGTCAGCTCGCCGAGCGCGAGGCGGGTCGATGTCACTTGGCTTTCTACTTCACTGTGCGCTTGGGTTGCCTGTTGAGGAATATGTAATAAATAATGCTGGACAATTCACACAACATTATCTAGCCCCAAGCTAAGCAGAGCTTGTGTACTAGATAACTGATATACTTAATACAGTACATTACATAGATAGATATTTTTGAGAAGGATTTACGGTTAGGACATAACATACGACCGAGTTTTCATCGCGAAAGGTAAATGAGAGATGAGCGAAGTTCATTTAAACGCTTTATCGCTTTGAGCAATCTCTTCCAGGATCCAGGCAACCTTGGGATGGAGTGTCCACGTCTCAGCTCCGTAGGTCATAACGTGTAGGACGCACTGGTTGAAAACTTTCGTTTTCAAGCATTGCGGTATGGATGTCTTGATGGGTTATGAAGGAAATCAAAGAGTTTATTAGATGAAATAGGATAAAGTTTATTGTAAGAGTTGTACACAGAATGGCAATTACAGAGCAAGAGAGAGAGCCTATACCCACCGAGACAACAGTAGGCTAAGCTAATGTCACTGACATGTGACAGTTCTCAAACTGACTTTGCCATTGACTTAAGAGCCCTGCAAAAATCGCTCCGAATATCGCTGTCCCTGTTTAACCCTTGCGCCGCGCCCCATTTGTGCGCGATAGCAATATTAGCCGTTCAAAATTTGGTTTGTTCCGTAATACCAAAAATTATGACTGAAAACTTTTTGTATTCTTCACAAAGTATTGTTATTCTGTAACTAGACAATATAAGCTATGTTCCTTAATAAATAACACGTAAGATATTGATGTGTTTACGAAACAAATAGCAAGAAAACTTGTCCAATGCGATTGGCTTTCATTGAATTTTAGGCAAGTATTTTGAAATAAAAAAAAAAAAAAACTATTTAGGAACCTAGATAATTACTATTTAAATACAAATAATACAATATTATAGTGGAAATATGCTTGAATTGGAAATCATTTTGGTATTACGTCTGTATGAAGAATTCGTCCCTCCGGAGGCCTCTTAAGAGAAGACTCGACGTAGTTTCCCAAACGCTGCCCAGCCTAGCCGGATCCTACATGTTACAATGACTCACCCTTGGATTCCCTCCCGCGTGTTTGGACGCATGCGTTAAGGCGATGGCCGACTCCAGCACTGTCCGCGTGTGTTGTAACAGCTCCGCCTGCGCCGTGCTCTCTGTTGTGAGCGAGGCGGCGCCGACCACCGCTGATATTAAGGTCTCGGAGTAAGATACCTGAGGAGAAAGATTATTATCACAACATAGTATAAAACAAAGTCGCTTCCCGCTTCCCTATGTATGTTTAGAACTTAACTTCGTGGCGCTCTTGGTTAGCGCATTCCCGTACTGAGAGAAAGAAGAGGATTCAAATCCCGCCGAAGTCAAAAAGATTTGAGATATTATTTGGTTTCTTAGATATATGTATATTATAAAAAACTCTAGCTGCTGTCCGCGGATTCAAAGATAAGTATCACAATGGACCCTGTTGGGCGTGAACAACAAGTGGAAGGCAGACCGAGGTATTAGATTTAGAGGTGTTTTATGTTGCTATATTGTACTGACCAGTTGGTTAACAGCGTGTCCCAAATTCTCCGGCTCGGCGGTGGCGGCCACTCGCAGCGGTTCCAGTTTCTCGATCATCTCGGCTGCGCTGTTCTCTATCTGCTCGCAGAATCCTACGAGATAAAACAAACAATTATTATTAGAGAAGGTGTACGACTACGTACATTAAACATTTCCCTAATTAATGCCAAAAAAAAAATTGTAATGTGTCGTGTCAAATAAACCTTTTTCATTTTATTTCATTTCAATTAAAACAATTATAATTAGGACAATGCACGATGTACGAGCTCGTACAGTTTCCATAGAAACAACTGCAAGCCCACAGCACAGCGTGGCAGGCAAAGCGGGCCAAAGCTTTTCTGATTTTCCAACGTGATCATCGAAGATGTTTATATTGAAATCGCCCAATAAAATGACATTGTTACAGTTAGGCGTACAGTTTACGGTATCCGTTAACGCATCTAAAAATAAATCGACATCCATCCATGGGGAGGGCGGTACCTATAGCCATTTCTAACAATTTACAGATATGCAAATCATATGTACCTACTAGACACATAAGTTATGAACATACTAGTGGTTACTTCTCACTTCTTCCACTGGTGGACAAAAAATTGAAGTGAACATCAATATAATAATGAATAGTATAAAATATGACTTGTCTAAGTGCTTATTTGTAAGCCTAAAGAAATAAACGTTCATTTCATTTCATTTACTGACAAAGTCAGCCACATCTGCTCTACTGATCGGTTATGAGGATCTACTGGCGAAACCGAAGCGACCGCTATGTGCTGCTCTGTAGAAGCGACCGCTATGTGCTGCTCTGTAGAAGCGACCACTATGTGCTGCTCTGTAGAAGCGACCGCTATGTGCTGCTCTGTAGAAGCGACCACTATGTGCTGCTCTGTAGAAGCGACCGCTATGTGCTGCTCTGTAGAAGCGACCACTATGTGCTGCTCTGTAGAAGCGACCGCTATGTGCTGCTCTGTAGAAGCGACCACTATGTGCTGCTCTGTAGAAGCGACCGCTATGTGCTGCTCTGTAGAAGCGACCGCTATGTGCTGCTCTGTAGAAGCGACCGCTATGTGCTGCTCTGTAGAAGCGACCACTATGTGCTGCTCTGTAGAAGCGACCGCTATGTGCTGCTCTGTAGAAGCGACCGCTATGTGCTGCTCTGTAGAAGCGACCGCTATGTGCTGCTCTGTAGAAGCGACCGCTATGTGCTGCTCTGTAGAAGCGACCACTATGTGCTGCTCTGTAGAAGCGACCGCTATGTGCTGCTCTGTAGAAGCGACCGCTATGTGCTGCTCTGTAGAAGCGACCGCTATGTGCTGCTCTGTAGAAGCGACCACTATGTGCTGCTCTGTAGAAGCGACCGCTATGTGCTGCTCTGTAGAAGCGACCGCTATGTGCTGCTCTGTAGAAGCGACCGCTATGTGCTGCTCTGTAGAAGCGACCGCTATGTGCTGTTCTGTAGAAGCGACCGCTATCTGCTGCTCTGTAGCGTCTATGTATTAGCCAACGTACCGTCTAGATTGTTATTCCTCCGGGGCTGCAGCTCCTGAGAGAGCGCGTGTATGGACGCAGTGTCCAGGTCACGCAGCTGTTTGTTGAGGGCATCTAACGCAGACGCGCACTCGTGCTGGCCTGGTGCTTTCTCCCTGTAGACAAAGGAAAAGGTTGTAAGAATAACTATATTGTTTAGGCAAACAACAACATCAAACGTTATGGGTATGAACCCCGGGCTTAATGATGCTGTGTGAATTGTCCAGCATTATTTATTTATGTAAATAGGCGAGCTTAACCCTGAATGCGATGGAATGAAAAATGTTTCAGCCTTGACAGACTCTAGCATGCCTGTTTCAATCTTGTGCAGACTCTAGCATGGAACAAATATTACCTGATGTTAGTAACGAGAGACTTGATGCTGTCAGACACATGCTTGCTGTCAGTGGCGAGGCTCTGCCAGTGCGTCCTGTCCTGTGGCGATAATGCTAGAACCTTGGCAGACTCTAGCATGGAGCAGGATCCGGTGATTATGTTTCTGTAGGCAAAATATTACATGTTTATAAAATCATGCGGAGGCAGTAGTCTTTGGGGACTGCCAAGAAGTGAAAAGTAAGTAATTATCTTGTACAGATTTTTAACTAAATAATTTTATATTTTATTTATACTGGGAAGCGTTCGGTGACGATGATGCGATTTCCATGATTTTTGTCCCCCCAAAAAGTGTCCAAAGCGTATAAAGAAGTTTTCAGTTAAAAATCACGCCAGGACGCGATACCTGTATATGGCTGCAATTTTGCATAGAAATCTAAAACCACAAAGAGAGCAGTTTCTTTTTATTTATTGTGAAAATGTTACAAGCTTTTCCTACTTGTTTCGACATTCATTTAATTATACTCCTTTTAAGCGATTCCAGTTCGAAAATGATAGTTTTTCTTACCTGCCACACTCTAATATAGGCTCAGCATTCTGCCTCGCCTGTGGAGATATCCTGGCGGGTACAGATGCGAACTCAGGGCTGTCCGCGAACTGACGGAGGCTTTTCACTGCGTCTTGGAGAGGGGCGGTCGCGGCGGCGCAACGGGCGCGGTTCTCCTGTTAAACAAGAGTATAGTTAAAAATAAAGAAACATATTTATTTCGCTGTTTTTTTAATCATGTTTGTTGTTTTGTTAAATGTGCAATAAAGAACTTTCTAGTGCAATAAAGAGCTTTCTATCTTCTTTTGTTTTCTCACTAATCTCGCGCTCGTTCCCTCTCTCGTCAAGAGAAGCTTTATTGGTCGTGTTTTGTTTTGTCGATATATATCACTTGCCATTGAATATTGAGTCTTACCGTTGTATACTAAGAGTCTAGTCTATTACCTCTAGAACATTCTAGACATTCTAGTAACTGTCTTTTGTTTTGTTTTGATCACGTTTCAGTTTCACGGCAACAGTGGCGCTTTTGGTCGTGTTTTGTTTTTAAATTACTAATTGAAAAGTTCTCTGCTATTGGCAGTGTTTTGTTTTAAATTGTATACCTCTCATTCTCATCACTTGTCATTGAATATTGAGTGTGTAAGGACCTAAGTGAAGACCCTTACATGTGTAGAGGTATAGTTGCAGGCAGTTTACCTATAGCACCTCACTTTGTAAAGTTACCGTTGGTAACGAGGTAGTTCAGTTAGTTGAGCACGGAAACTAAACACACGATTCACAAAGATAAAGTTTATTATATAAGTTAAATGACACAGTTCGGTAAAGTTGGCAAATCTTTTCTTAAATGTCACTCTCGCGGTAGTAGGTCACGTACTGATGTTAAAAATTATGAATGTAAGTAAATTGAATCGCGCGCGTGCGACACAGAGTACCTAAATCGCCGCGTGCGCAAAACAGCAAATGTAGGGTGAAACCATACATATACATATGTACTGAGAATCTAGCGCTATTACCCCTAGAACATTCTAGTAACTGTCTTTTGTTTTGTTTTGATCACGTTTCAGTTTCACGGCAACAGTGGCGCTTTTGGTCGTGTTTTGTTTTTAAATTACTAATTGAAAAGTTCTCTGCTATTGGCAGTGTTTTGTTTTGAATTTTATACCTCTCATTCTCATCACTTGTCATTGAATATTGAGTGTGTACTGAGAATCTAGCGCTATTACCCCTAGAACATTCTAGTAACTGTCTTTTGTTTTGTTTTGATCACGTTTCAGTTTCACGGCAACAGTGGCGCTTTTGGTCGTGTTTTGTTTTTAAATTACTAATTGAAAAGTTCTCTGCTATTGGCAGTGTTTTGTTTTGAATTTTATACCTCTCATTCTCATCACTTGTCATTGAATATTGAGTGTGTACTGAGAGTCTAGCGCTATTACCCCTATAACATTCTAGTAACTGTCTTTTGTTTTGTTTTGATCACGTTTCAGTTTCACGGCAACAGTGGCGCTTTTGGTCGTGTTTTGTTTTTAAATTACTAATTGAAAAGTTCTCTGCTATTGGCAGTGTTTTGTTTTGAATTTTATACCTCTCATTCTCATCACTTGTCATTGAATATTGAGTGTGTACTGAGAGTCTAGCGCTATTACCCCTATAACATTCTAGTAACTGTCTTTTGTTTTGTTTTGATGTTTTGTTTTTCGAATGGCTGAGATAGTTCTCTGCTTTTGACAGTTAGTAGATTTGGTTCCCATATCACTTGCCATTGTATATAGAGCCTTACCGGTGTGTACTGAGAGTCGAGCGCCTTGATCTCCTTGACGAGGGCCGCGGTACAGTTGGCGACGTCCTTGGCCGCGTGCACGAAGGCCCGCTTGGCGGAGGGCGAGGCGCTGCGCGCGGAGGCGGCGCGGCACGCGTTACAAAGCGCGGACGTGTGCTTGGCGATCACTGTGGCGGCGGATAAAACCTGAGAATAAAATAAGTCTATTATAATTACCGCTAAATTTATACCTAAGTCAGGTAAAAAAGTACAATAATTGTAGGATAATAAATTATAATTAAAATTTATAATTTTTAAAGAAGTGGTACGGGGAAAGGGAGACATTTGCCCAGCATAAGACAAGAATGGCTAAAAATAAATAATGATAGAGAAATAATAATGATAGCTGAAGACAGGGCGCTATGGCGCTCATTGGGGGAGGCCTATGTCCAGCAGTGGACTGCTATAGGCTGATGATGATGATGATGAGATAAATAATGCTGGACTTATGCTTAGGTCGATAACGGTGGTTAATCTAGTTAATTAAATAAACCTTATTGATTCTGATGTAACGAATGAAGTGACACGTTGATTGAATTGACACGACGATCAAGTGAAGTGGACACGTGCTGCTCGCTTTGATTATTGCAAGTAAGTACTAACGAAGTAAGAAAAAGTAACCCATGGGCTGAGTTGGGGTCGATTCTTACGCCGCGACTGCAGACAGAGTAATTGTCCTTACCTGTTGCTGGTTGGTAGCGGGGTCAGAAAGCGCCGCACAAGCCTGTTCGATCGCTAGAGCGGCGCGCGCGAATTGACCTTGGTCGACCAGGCCCGCGCGACCCGCGACCGATGTCTCATCTGATACGGCGACCTGTGGATAAAATATGGGTTGAAAAGAGTTTAAGACTTATGAAATGCACTCATCCTGATCATGTCCCTCATAGAGATGAAATGTAAGTATTATTTCTCACACAAACTACATACACACTACAACACCAACATAAAGTAACAACTGAAGTGGTTGAAAATTAGAAAGCGCCGTGATTTGCACACATTATGCCTTCTCTATAAAACCCTCTGTAACCCACTATCCCCTAACTACCTCTCCGAATCCTTCAGCCCACTCTACGGACCCCAGCGACCTGCGAGGGACTCGAAACGACTGCAGCTTGGAACTCCTGACGCCTGTACAGTAGGTTATCATAGAACCTTCGCTGTAAGGCCACTCGGCTATGGAACAGTCTTCCCATTGAATATCGCGAGGCATCCTCGATAAATGTCTTCAGATCTAGAGTATTTTCTTTCGCAAGAATAATTCGGTACGTAATTATAATTATATATTAATTATTTATTACTATTTAAGTATAATATAAGTAGCTTAGTATCATTATGAGTAGTATATTTTATTATCTCTATTATATGGCACTACCTACCAAACTGTTGTCCACACTACCCAAAGGTTAGCAGGTAGAGAATGCTATCTAGCATTATGCTCGCCTATGTACAACTTTTTGTGCAATAAAGTATATTCTATCTTCTATCTAAAGTAACTATAACTACAATAACTATGTTGTCGTCAATATATGCTCTATTGGTCGTTGTGTTGTTTTTCGAATGTCTTTTGTTTTTTTTAAATCGGTTCTCGTCAAGAGAGTCCCCTGAGAGTCTAGATAGCGCTCTTATTTCTAGAAGATCCTAGTGACAGTCTTTTGTTTTTTTTTATCGGTTCTCGTCAAGAGAGTCCCCTGAGAGTCTAGATAGCGCTCTTATTTCTAGAAGATCCTAGTGACAGTCTTTTGTTTTTTTTTATCGGTTCTCGTCAAGAGAGTCCCCTGAGAGTCTAGATAGCGCTCTTATTTCTAGAAGATCCTAGTGACTGTCTTTTGTTTTTTTTTTAATCGGTTCTCGTCAAGATAGTCCCCTGAGAGTCTAGATAGCGCTTTTATTTCTAGAAGATCCTAGTGACTGTCTTTTGTTTTTTTTTTAATCAGTTCTCGTCAAGAGAGTCCCCTGAGAGTCTAGATAGCGCTCTTATTTCTAGAAGATCCTAGTGACAGTCTTTTGTTTTTTTTTATCGGTTCTCGTCAAGAGAGTCCCCTGAGAGTCTAGATAGCGCTCTTATTTCTAGAAGATCCTAGTGACAGTCTTTTGTTTTTTTTTATCGGTTCTCGTCAAGAGAGTCCCCTGAGAGTCTAGATAGCGCTCTTATTTCTAGAAGATCCTAGTGACAGTCTTTTGTTTTTTTTTATCGGTTCTCGTCAAGAGAGTCCCCTGAGAGTCTAGATAGCGCTCTTATTTCTAGAAGATCCTAGTGACAGTCTTTTGTTTTTTTTTTATCGGTTCTCGTCAACAGAGTCCCCTGAGAGTCTAGATAGCGCTCTTATTTCTAGAAGATCCTAGTGACAGTCTTTTGTTTTTTTTATCGGTTCTCGTCAAGAGAGTCCCCTCAGAGTCTAGATAGCGCTCTTATTTCTAGAAGATCCTAGTGACAGTCTTTTGTTTTTTTTTATCGGTTCTCGTCAAGAGAGTCCCCTGAGAGTCTAGATAGCGCTCTTATTTCTAGAAGATCCTAGTGACAGTCTTTTGTTTTTTTTTATCGGTTCTCGTCAAGAGAGTCCCCTGAGAGTCTAGATAGCGCTCTTATTTCTAGAAGATCCTAGTGACTGTCTTTTGTTTTTTTTTAATCAGTTCTCGTCAAGAGAGTCCCCTGAGAGTCTAGATAGCGCTCTTATTTCTAGAAGATCCTAGTGACTGTCTTTTGTTTTTTTTTAATCGGTTCTCGTCAAGAGAGTCCCCTGAGAGTCTAGATAGCGCTCTTATTTCTAGAAGATCCTAGTGAATGTCTTTTGTTTTTTTTTTAATCGGTTCTCGTAAAGAGTGTCCCCTGAGAGTCTAGATAGCGCTCTTATTTCTAGAAGATCCTAGTGAATGTCTTTTGTTTTCGTCAAGAGAGGCAATATTGGTCGTGTTTTGTTTTTCGAATGACTAACTAAACAATTAACAAGTGATTGGCTGGCAAAGGTGCCTAGTATGAATAATGTTACTCGCCAGATAAGTGGACTACTTTGCACACTCGCTTCTCGTCAAGCTCATGCTCTATCGATCGTGTTTTGTTTATCGAATGATTAAACAATTAACACGTGAAGCGTTCATACTTCTAGAAGATTCTAGTGACTTTTGTTTTTTTAAACTCGTTTCTCGTCAAGAGAGGCTCTTTTGGTCGTGTTTTGTTTTTCGAATGACTAAACAATGAACAAGTGATTGGCTGGCAAAGGTGCCTAGTATGAATAATGTTACTCACCAGATAAGTGGACTACTTTGCACACTCGCTTCTCGTCAAGCTCATGCTCTATCGATCGCGTTTTGTTTTTCGAATGACTAAACAATTAACACGTGAAGCGTTCATACTTCTAGAAGATTCTAATGACTGTCTTTTGTTTTTTTAAACTCGTTTCTCGTCAAGAGAGGCTCTTTTGGTCGTGTTTTGTTTTTCGAATGACTAAACAATGAACAAGTGATTGGCTGGCAAAGGTGCCTAGTATGAATAATGTTACTCACCAGATAAGTGGACTACTTTGCACACTCGCTTCTCGTCAAGCTCATGCTCTATCGATCGCGTTTTGTTTTTCGAATGATTAAACAATTAACACGTGAAGCGTTCATACTTCTAGAAGATTCTAGTGACTGTCTTTTGTTTTTTTTAACTCGTTTCTCGTCAAGAGAGGCTCTTTTGGTCGTGTTTTGTTTTTCGAATGACTAAACAATGAACAAGTGATTGGCTGGCAAAGGTGCCTAGAATGAATAATGTAACTCACCAGATAAGCGGACTGCGCTGCGCACTCGACCAGCCCCTGCACCGCGGAGGCCACGAGCGCAACACCACGCGAGAACTGATCGTGGGATGACCGCTTCACTGCGCTCGCCATGCCGGACATGCCTTCACCTGAGGAAGAAATAAATATAAATATATCATTTATTTATTATTTATTTTGAGCCATTATAGATGGGGCTAGATAATACTGTGTGAATTGTCCAGCATTATTTATTATTATTGTTTGGTACCCATAACACAAGCTCTGCTTAGCTTGGGGCTAGATAATGCTGTGTGAATTATCCAGCATTATTTATTTATATATCTTCCATCATGGCCTTTTGCAGCGTTAGATCGCGAGGAGTGGAATGAGAAAAGAGAGGCCTTTGCTCTGCAGTGGGACACTCCGGGCAGTACTTACTGAGAGTTTTGCTTTGCTCCACCACGGTGTCGAGACACGCGAAGTAACCAAGCTCGTTGAGGGGCTGGCTCGGAGCTTGCAGAAGCGACCGTGTGCTAGCTATGCTGCGGACTGCGGCTTCGCACTCCTTCTGTCCTGGACCGGCTTCGGTGCAGACATCAACCTATGGAGTTATTATTACAAATTCATTAACAAAGGGAATATTATGAACATGTAAATCCCCTATGGTGTTTCCTATGCCAAAATTTAGTGTGTATATATAATACAATTTAAATAAAACTTTTAAAATTTATAGAACTTAACGACATCAAATGTAACATGTGTACCTACGGGGGCAATAAATGAACAAACAAATAACACAAGCTCTGCTTAGCTTGGGGTAGATAGTGCTGTGTGGATTGTCTAGCATTATGCATCTTGAATGCCAAAGCCCATTAACAGATAAACAGATAACAGATAAACATTTTATTCATAATTTGTCAAATTATATGTCACACTTTATAAATTAATTATTTCTAATATAAAATTATAATATCTAACTATAGTAAAAATTCTAAATAAGATTAATCTAAGTTTAAAAACTCGTCGTACGTATAGAACGCCTTCTCATTATGAAAGCTTGCTAGCAGCTGCAAGGGTTAGTGGCGAAATATGAACGGAGCTTCGGGCCTGAACGTACAAAGTGGCGATCACAATAGGCCTATCATGTCTGTGATACCCAAGCCACCCAAAGAAAAAAAAAGAGCTTGTTCAGTCATTGACCTATGCTTGAGTAACGATTTTCTATGCCGTAAACGTCACTCAAGCATAAATGAAAATGAAAAGTTTTTATTCCTTTAAGCTTACAAATAAGCACTTAGACAGGTCATATTTTATAATATTAAATTAATTTCAATGTTTTGTCCACCAGTGGAAGAAGTGAGAAGAAACCACTAGTATGTTCATAACTTATGTGTCTAGTACATTTGATTTGCTTATTTGTAAGTTGGTAGATTTTGAGTTGGAGCAAAACTCGTTCCAAACTTTTTTATCTTCTAAGTAATCTGATATTTTGTAATAAGCTTTTTTACAAAGAACATGTTTAACAATTTTTTTTAATTTATTTATTGATAATTTTTGCAACTCACTTGGAGTTTTGAAGTTGTTTGAATCGAGTACTATTCCTATTTCCAGCACTTACCAAACGGTTGATGCTCTCGGTAACAGCACGAGCCGCAGCCGCCAGTTGATTCTTCGCATTAGGTCTAGTCACGTCCTATAAATAACGAGAAATGTATTGTATTATGTATATCAGTCATCTAGTACCCATAACACAAGCTCTGCTTAGCTTAGGGCTAGATGCTGCTGTGTGGATTGTCCACAATTATTAATTTATTTAATGGTAAGAAAATCCAAAAGGTAGATAGGCACACCTAACTATTTAACAAGTATTAGCAGGCTCAACACTTTGACTGCTGAAATCACACGGTATGTGTTTTCTACAAGTGACTAATATGCGTAAATCCACACTAGCGCAGCGGCTGAGAAAATACAGATCTGTGTGACTCAGCACAGCCGTAATATTTTTCGAACGAAACGCATGTGCGGCGCAACACAACCGCTGTGTAGAGCTGCAGCACGAATTTTTTAGGTTAAAAAAAAGATAGCAGTCGTCGAAAAAAAACCGCAGTCAAAGTGTTAAGTGGCGTTAGGCACTGTGGGTGTAGGTCATATCTAAAGCTCGCAGAACCGATAACCGTTGGGGAGTAAAAGATTGTTTCTAGATGTCTCACCTGACTGACAGACTTGGCAGTGCTGAGCAGTTTGGAAGAGTTCACGGTGACCGACTTCATTGACGTTATCATCTGCTCACGAGTTTCAGTCTCCTAGAACAAAAACACATTTATTAAGAAACATTGCTTTAATAGGAAGGTCATTTAAGATGAATTGTAAGGGGGAAAGACTAAACCGACGTCTTTTCAATATTCGTTGTTTTCCAATATTTGACGACCGATGTGGCGCGGTGGGCGAAGGTCCGCCTGCGACGCAGGAGGTTGCGGGTTCGATTCCCGCCTCGGAACAATTGTGTGTACGATCTGCAGATATTTGTTCCGGGTGTTCTGGTCGTTATCTATGTATAATAAAAAATATCTATCTATGTAATGTATTATGTATGTCAGTTATCTAGTACCCATAACACAAGCTCTGCTTACCATGGGGCTAGATAATACTGTGTGAATTGTCCAGCATTATTTATATTTTATTTATTTATAAAAACAAAATTTATTTCAGCAGTTCCATGCATATTAGAAAACTCAAAAATCAAATCATGATAAATATCCCGTTTTAAATAAATTTTGAGTACACACCCGCAACCATTATAGTTTCAATTTTTTTTATTATTTTAATACTTTAGTACCATCAACAAAGGAAGTTACAATCAAATAATAGAAACAGGTTAGAACTAGTATGTATAATTGAAACAATTTAGCTTACTGCAGATTAAACAAACAATGTACAGGTAGCTCAATTATGTGCACTATAGTTGCATTCTTATTCATAAAAAGTTATTTACATAATTATGTTTTCGTCATTTTTCAGAGCAAATTATTGTCCTTTAAAATGCTGATTTCAAATATGCTTGACTGCTACATTGGAATTTTTAGACGCATTTTGAACTTTGATCGAAACCGACCCGTTACTCTAATCTGTGACGTTCGGGTATTCCCGGCTACTACCGACACTTGATCACGCTCGGATTGGTGACGCACTATCACGCTCAGATCGGTGACGCTGATTACTACAAACAAGTTATTTACCTCAGCAGTAGTGCACATCTCGATAGCCGCGCCTAGCGTCCTGTTGAAGGTGGCTCCGAAGTGACTAGCGGCCGCGCCCAGCTCCGCTCGCCTTTCCACTCGACTTGCGACGTTAGAGGCTGCGGCGCTCATTTCCACAGCGGCCGCGTTTAGCTCGCTTTGAAGTTCCCTGAGGAATAGAAAATCTTATTAGTAAAGAAAGAGGTAAATTAAATGAAAATGAAATGAAATAGTATTTATTTGCTTAAATATAGGTTAGTAAAGGTATTAAAATAGAGTAGGTATCACTATATCTGACTTGGTAGTCGTGCAACTATTTAGTGTTAATTTAGACAGTTATATAGTACCTACGTTTTAAAAACTACATTTTTTTTTTCCATGGTTCATTTATTTTTCCCTTCACAAAAGGTCTTCTTACAGTTAGTGAAAAACCTATTATAGTTTGACATCTTTAAAGCCCGTATTTTAAAATCTTTCTCATAGAAATATCATCCAACAATGGATGAGTAAAGCTTTTATTCTTATTTGATTTATTTATTAATAAAATTTTCCGGGAATTTACAACTATCTTAATGAATAGGTAATAGTAAAAGGTACTGGAAGCTACTTAAAAGTTTCAACATAAAGCAACTGACAGTTATTATATATAACTTATTACATAAAAAAAGTTACAGGACGACAATATACCACTTTAGACTGCGATTTTTTTACGACGACTGCGATCTTTTTTTTAACCTAAAATATTCGTGCTACCGCTCTACACAGCGGTTGTGTTGCGCCGCACATGCGTTTCGTTCGAAAAATATTACGGCTGTGCTGAGTCACACAGATCTGTATTTTCTCAGCCGCTGTGCTAGTGTGGATTTACGCATATTAGCCACTTGTAGAAAACACATACCGTGTGAGTTCAGCACTCAAAGTGTTAACGTTACTAAAGCATAGGTCGTATACGACAATACAATTCTTTATCACCTTTTCTTCTTTTAACACCAAGGTACATGTCAAACGCAATATTACCTAATTGCGTATAGAATATGCAATATAGTTAACAATATTAGATAGTATGTCATATAAATATAATTCATTAATTGTATAGAAAAATGTATTTATTATTAAATACACACTGAGAAAGCTTTCATAATAAGGGCCTAAGAAATATAATTAACAGGTCTTACCCATAAGCCCTTTCAGCTGGCGGGAAGTCGCCCATGTTCAGGATATTGAAGGTCTCATTGATGTTCTCCAGAACATTGTCGAGCTCGCCGTGAGATGGCAGCGATTCCATGGTCTGTTCTAGACCCTGTGGACAAGGAATAAGGTTCACAATTCAATAACTAATTCAAAACCATTCATTTATTAATAGTTTATGTCTTCTTATTGTATGTATTCATGAATGCATTTATGAAAGTGATTTTTGTGGTCTATGTTTTAACACTTTGATTGCGATTTTTTTTCGACGACTGCGATCTTTTTTTTTTACCTAAAAAATTCGTGCTGCCACTCTACACAGCGGTTGTGTTGCGCCGCACATGCGTTTCGTTCGAAAAATATTACGGCTGTGCTGAGTCACAAAGATATGTATTTTCTCAGCCGCTGCGCTAGTGTGGATTTACGCATATTAGTCACTTGTAGAAAACACATACCGTGTGATTTCAGCAATCAAAGTGTTAAATTTGTGATGTTACGGATGGAAATAATTGCAAATTATTATTATTATCAATTTGTAATTAATAACATACATTGCACTGCCTATTTCTAGAAATGGAGAGACCATAATAACAACTTAGGTATAATGCACGCTTCGGCTCGTTGAATTAATGAGTAAATCTAGAAACGTACTAAAAACATCGGTTTCTTTTCGAATGGTATTTGAAAAGAAATTAACCTTATCATAGCGAAAGACTGCAGGCAGATGCTGGATGCGTCAAGCTGAAGACAGGGCGCTGTGGCGCTCATTAGTGGAGGCTTATGTCCGACTATAGGCTCGACATATACTCATATAGGCTAATGCTGATGATGATGAATCTTATCATATTATATACTAGCTATTATAGCCTCGCGGCTTCGCTCGCGTGGAAATCTATGTGTCAAATGGTTTATAAACTTTCCTCTTGAATCACTATTTATTAAAAAACTGCATCAAAATCCGTTGCGTAGTTTTATAGATCTAAGCATACATAGGGACAGACAGACAGCGGGAAGCGACTTTGTTTTATACTATGTAGTCATGGCAACACCCATAATTGTGTAAAGTAATAAAGTGATAATATAGGTATTAGCCTATTATTATGTATTTTTTTTGTCAATGGCTTTTTAAGTGTTCTTATTACTACAATTATTATTATTTTTTTATTTCATTGCGTAGGCCTGTTCGTGACGTCACCTGTACGGGCTCTAACGGAAGACCAGCGCTGGCTAAGTCTCTCACGGAGCTTAGCCAGCATTATGCTGAGTTAGAGCCCTTTCGTAACAACTCTCTAAATGTACCTATTCTATAAGTGTCTTTTTTATGTTAATTTAAGTTGTTACGAATAAATGTCTTTCTATTCTATTCTATTCTAATTATGTTAGTAACTTACGTGCGAGATGTCCTTAGCAATAGACACGATAGACGCAGTGTCAACTGGCTCAGAGCTGTTGAAGTAATGCTTCACCGTTTCCACTAACGTGAGTGAAGAGTGCAGAACATGTCTACCGGATGTTATTACTCTGTAACAAAACATATCGCATTAAAATATCAAAAAGGCGGTAAGTTGTATATATCAGCGCAAAGAGTTTAACTTAATATGAAAATCTAGTTTTGAAAGTTTAAATTAGTCATAGAAAAGAGTTGGGTTGAAAAACATTGTAAAAATTCAAAGTCTTAGCTGCGCGTCGGCGAATTTCGCTCGCGCTAGCGATCGTTAAAAATATATCTATCTATGTAATGTATTGTATCATGTATATCAGTTATCTAGTACCCATAACCCAAGCTCTGCTTACCATGGGGCTAGATAATGCTGTGTGGATTGTCCAGCATTATTTATTTATTTATCGTTCGATGATCGTCCTGTCTTAGATCCAAAGCGATACGCCAGTTCTAACTGAGGGTAGATGATCATAAAAATCACTATGTTCAACTTCACACATTTTTCATGCAATTATATCACTTTGTTGCATGAAAGATGGTATTATAGGCTTAAAATAAGTTCAGATTAGTCACCGGTTGATTCGGCTTCCAAAATAGACACAAAATATATATTATATTAAGCAGAACCATCAGCTCTCTGGTAAATCCCCAGTAAGTGGTACTAGCGTCTCTGGTCTGGAGTATAAGGTATATCGACCGATGACCGACGTCCGATGTGGCGCGGTGGGCGAAGGTCCGCCTGCGACGCAGGAGGTTGCGGGTTCGATTCCAGCCTCGGAACAATTGTGTGTACGATCTGCAGATATTTGTTCCGGGTGTTCTGGTCGTTTTCTATGTATAATAAAAAATATATCTCTATGTAATGTATTGTATTATGTATATCAGTCATCTAGTACCCATAACACAAGCTCTGCTTAGCTTGGGGCTAGATAATGCTGTGTGAATTGTCCAGCATTATTTATTTTATTTTATATCCTCCATAAATGTTACCTGTGCCTCTGGTCCGGCGGATGCAGGGTGTACCCGGCGCGCACCGCCGCAGTGAAGTGCCGCAGGTCGGAAGCGAGGTCGCAGGAGGCGGCGCCGGCGCCGGCGGACTCACCGGCGCGCACCGCCGACACCAGCTGGGCTGTCGACGAGGCGGCGGCGCGGGATGATGACGTCATTGTTTGGGAAGCCCATTCCTCCTGGAAATATAGTGTTGGTTAGGTCTAGGGTAGTGGCACAGAACACCCTTAGGCTCAAGACAGACGGGACTGCATTTCAACTGCAATCCAACTGCAAAATGCAGTTCAGTTGCAGTTTGAATGCAGTTGACACGACTGCAATAGAACTGCAAACCAACCGCGCAGTCCGATTACAGTTGAAATGCAGTCCGTCTGTCTAGAGCCTTATGTTCAGAGAAAAGAGTTTTATTGAGATTTATATTCAAACAGATAACAAAATGCCTTCTGAAGGCCAGGTTCGCCACCGCGCCACAGAGGTCGTCAACAATTTATAAATAAAATAAATTAAAAATAATTTTAGGACCGCAAAGCGGGGATATCTCAATACGAAAGACCTAGTAACTTTTTAGACTAAAACTTATGAAACTATCATGGTTATTAATACTAAAGTCATTTAAAACGGGATATTGAGTTACTCCGTGATCATGGCGCATGCAACTGTGCCGAAATATTGGATAACTCAAAAATCAAATCATGGTAAATATCCCGTTTTAAATGACTTTAGTACTTTTTTAGACTAAGTAACAAGATGCTAAAATGCAGTTGCACAAACAAACAAACATACCGTCTGTCCCGGCAGAGGGGTCAGCTCCAAGGCTCTCGCAGCCTCCTCCAGCTCATCTAACTCAGCCTGAAGAGATCTGATGATCTCTGCCGCAGCGTCCATCTCGACACCCTTGCAGGAGATACGGGCGCGACTCACTGCTGACCTGTGGACGACCAATATACATTAACATTCAACAGATCAATAAACATTAACATTCCAGATCAAAATACATCATTCAGTACAGCCGTCGACTTGTGTACCGTTAGACTTTAGTTATATTTAATTTTGTTTAGATGGAAAACAAACAGCTTATAAAACTTAAACAAGTAGAAACATTGGCAGTGGGCCGGCCATATCTCGCGAAGAACCGATGGCCGATGGGGCAAACGTGTTCTTGAGTGGAGACCACGACTCGGTAAACGTAGTGTAGGACGCCCTCCGACCAGGTGGGATGACGACCTGCGAAAGACTGCAGGTAGATGCTAGATGCGGCAAGCTGAGGACAGGGCGCTATGGCGCTCATTGGGGGAGGCCTATGTCCAGCAGTGGACTGATATAGGTTTAAGTAAAGCTTCACATTTTTCACTTATAGTACTTAAATATGCCTAAACTAAAATTTATATCTCATATAATGTCGTCAACGCCAAGTGTTTGGCGGAGGCTTGGTCACACAGGACTTCGTACAGTGCTCAAGTGTGTGCACAAACACAGGTACACTATTCGTTCACTAACCTGAGGTCTGTACAGGCGTCGGTGTAGTTGTGCGTCGTCAACGCCAAGTGTTTGGCGGAGGCCTGGTCCGTTATGGCGGGAAGCGCTGATCTGGCAGCTGATACTACGTGGCCGCTTGGCTGTAACAAGAGCAATAGAAAGGTAGATAAATTCTTTATTAACAACTTCAGTTCTTCTTTTTCGTAGGAATTTTCAAAAAATTAATACTTTAATATCAATAATAAAAATAGATAAATAATGCTGGACAATTCACACAGCGCTAGTACCCCATGGTAAGCAGAGCTTGTGTTATGGGTACTAGATAACTGATATACATAATACAATATATTACGTAGATAGATATTTTTTATAATACATAGAAAAGAACCAGAAAACCCGGAACAAATATCTGCAGATCGTACACACAATTGTTCCGAGGCGGGAATCGAACCCGCAACCTCCTGCGTCGCAGGCGGACCTTCGCCCACCGCGCCACATCGGTCGTCGACTTTATTTTAATAAACATCTCCTTTAGCTTCCACATGGATAATTATTCGTAAAATGTTCGCAGTAGTTATTAAGAATTAGTGTTTAGATATATATAACTAAACCTATACCTAAAATTTGGATTGGATGATTACTTTTTTAAATTTATTATTGAAGAAGTAAAACGGGGGGTATTTCCAAAAAATTACAAAAATGCGAATATCTCAAAAATGGTTCACTTTTAAATCAGGCATTATACTTTATGGGGTCAAAATTGTTGCAAATGGCCTCCCCCATCACCCCCTAAAAGGTTGTGGTCTAAATACCAATAACCCTGTATACATAAATAAATACCTGTAAGAAAGTCTCCGAGGCTGATATCAAGTCTAGCTGCGACGCGGCGGTGTTGGGCCTCGTGCTTTGAGTAGCTTCCACGACGCGTGGTATGTGCTCGTTCAGCGTGTTGCATTCCGCTGTTAGTGTCTCCTGCGGACAAAGGTGACAGTCAATAAACAATCTTAGCTTTATGGAGGGTAGGCTCAAAATTGCTCAAATATATTCTTATATTATTATTAAACCAGCGTTGCTCTACTTCTTGTGGAGAAGTAGAGCAACATTATTCTGAGACAGGACCTATTGGTTCGCTGCGTAGTCACTTGTTGTTTTTATAGATAGTTAATTTTTATTTCGTTATGTTTTTTCTTCTCTCTCAGCACAATGTTGCTCTACTTCTCCACAAGAAGTAGAGCAACATTATGCTGACAATTTCGCGGCTTTAACTTTACTGCGATACTTCATATTTATAGAATTAATTAATTAACGAATGTATACGTTATAGTAGTGTGTGTATGTAAATGTTAGTACCTGTGCATATTTGTTGGTGTTGTACTGAGCGGTGTTCTGAGCGGCCGTGATCAGCTGGGTGGCACTGGAGACGGCTTGACGAGCGCATTCCTGGAACAATCACAACTTTATTATTGCGACATTTAAATCAATAACTAGCTGAGAGAATTGAGAGAAGGGATTAATAATACACTTTACAAACCGCAATGCTACAAGCGGATTTATGAAAAAAATGTATTTAATATGTGCATTACTATCTTTAACACTTTAGAGTGCTGAAAACGCACGGAGTTTTCAACAAGTGACTAATATGCGTAAATCCACACTAGCGCAGCGGCTGAGAAAATACAGATCTTTGTGACTCAGCAGAGCTGTAATATTTTTCAAACGAAACGCATGTGCGGCGCAACACAACCGCTGTGTAGAGCGGCAGCACGAATTTTTTAGGTAAAAAAAAAGATCGCAGTCGTCGAAAAAAACCGCAGTCAAAGTGTTAATAAGTTACCAGAACCTATTAAAGCCGATAATGCCCCAATGGCAATTTATTTAAACTAAAATTGAATATGTGGCTGCTTGACAAATGTTTCTATAGTATAAATGAATATATTAATCTTAAGTAGAAAAATTTATTATGTTTTGACCATGATTGTAAATCTTAAAGTTAACTGTTTATTTTAGAATGTACCTTAAATTTATTTTACTTGATTATTTTAATTGTTGACTACCTTAAATCACAGTGATAATATTAAATTGTAATATAATATTAATATTTGCACACCTGCTTGCGGGTTGAATACATGTGACACTACTCTAGTTATAAGACCTGACTTGTACCTATAATAATGTGTTCAGCAAATAAATGATTTGATTTGATTTGATAATAATTGTAACGCTGGAAAATCTGCAAAGCATCATTTAGACCCGAGCTCAGCAGAGCTTGTGTTATGGGTACTAGATGACTGATATTTAATAGTGATTCTCTAGCGAATAGTCATTTGTTAGTTGCGCTCCGCGGCTTCGCCCGTGTGGAAATCTATGTTTCAAATGGTTTATAAACCTTCCTCTTGAATCACTCTATCTATTACAAAAATCTAAATCCGTAGCGTAGTTTTAAAATTATAAATAGGGACAGACAGATAGCGAGAAGCGACTTTGTTTTATACTATGTAGTGATTAAATAAATAAATAATGCTAGACAATCCACACAGCATCATCTAGCCCCAAGCTAAGCAGAGCTTGTGTTATGGGTACTAGATGACTCATATACATAATCCAATACATTACACTACTAATTTGTTTTTATTATACATAGAAAAATAACCAGAACACCCGAAAGAAATATCGGCAGATCGTACAAACATTTGTCCCGAGGCGGGAATTGAACCCGCAACCGTGCGTCGCATCAGCATTCGATTGGTGTTGATATAGTTCAGTTGAGCTACTTCTAGGATGTATGCAACAGTCTGCAATTAGCGAGATTGTTTGAATTTTAAATACTTCATTAGTTTCTAGTATTTGATTGTAATATTCTTAATTACTTGTTATAACACAGTTTATTTTCTTACAAACGCTCCTTTATCCGGTATAGTGATTACTGATTACGTAACTCGCGACCGGTTTGCGACAGGCGTAAATTACGCAATCAGTGCTGTCAAACGCCAATTTTGACCAATTTTGACGTGGTAGCAAACTAATACAAAATTGACGTTTGACAGCACTGATTGCTTAATTTACGCCTGTCGCAAACCGGTGTAATTACATAAGCGAGTTACAAAATCAGCCAGGTGGCTGATCTTGACAAATTTCGCGAAGTCACAATGACTTTTTATCTACGACTTATATAAAAGTCGATGAGATAATAATTACGAATACGTGTAGATAATCCATATAGATATGCGTAGATACAATGGATATCGGTTATACCTTAGACCTTCTGTTGTCGGGGGGTAAAATTAGGAATTTCACTTGTTTTGTAGGTAGTAATATAGTTTGGCCGAAACCGCTGTACCACTCCTTAGGAAAGTGCGGCGAGGTGGGGGCGAGGAAAAAAAGCAAGAGTACGCGTTGACGGCAGATTGATGGATCGGAGCGGCCGGTACTTCCCCCCCGTCTCGCCGCTCGCATACCTCAGGCGCGGTACAGCGGTTTCGGTCAAACTATAGTAACAAGTTGTACATAGTGTATTAATAAATATATTTTCTTTCTATCTTCTTTCTTTTGTTAACTGATAAAAATTAGTAATAAGGGACAAGTTGACGATCGATATGACGCGGTGACCGAAGGTCCGCCTGCGACGCAGGAGGTTGCGGGTTTGTTTCCCGCCTGGGGACAAATCTTTGTACTATCTGCATATATTTGTTTTGGGTGTTCCGGTCGTTTTCTATGTATCATAAAAAACTATCTATGTAATGTATTTTATTATGTATATAGTCATCTAGTACCCATAACACAAGCTCTACTTAGCTTGCGTTGTGTAAATTGAACAGCATTATTTATTTATTTATTATTATTTATTTTTTGGTAGTAACAAAAAAGTTTATGCCGTCGTGAAGATGTTTATGCGAAGACAACGCCAATACTACCGATAGGATCAAGCTGAAAATTTGCAGCAGGTGATTTTCGAGCTGGAATAATAAATAGGTTTTTATACCGAAAGAACGCGCTAGTATAAATATAAAGTGTTTTCCGCGGTTTCACCCACGTTAAATTAAAAAAAATCAAATTTTAAATTTCTAAAATTTAATGATATGGGCTATGGTAAATATAAGCCTATGTTCACCGGGCTAGTGCAGCTTCCCAACGATGAAATAATTTTTTCAAATCGGTCCAGTTGTTTCGGAGCCTATTCAATACAAACAAACAAAAAATCAATGCTTTCCTCTTTATAATATTAGTATAGAAATGTTGAAAATGGACTCACATGAAGTCTAGCGACTTGCGAGCCGATGATGTCCTGCCCCTGTGCGTAATCCACGGTAATATATCTCAGCTCTTCTGCCGCCTTGCGAAGAGCATCTTGCTTCTCACGGTCCTGGAACAAAAATAATGTAAGGGGTAAAAAGGGGGAGAGAGGGGGTTAAATGGAGCTTATTTGTAATGGGGAGGGGGGTGGTTAGGTTGTCTCCACGCCTATATCACTAGGTACTTACATATTAAGCATGAATGTACATTCCAAGAACCAAGACCTGTATGTACCTCTATGTTGTCAATACAGAATCTGAATCTATACGTCAGATTTTAGAGAAAGAATGACACTAAAAGGTTGCTTGATAAAACCTTAGTACTACATATTTACTCCTTGCTGAGGACCGAGATGAGTGGAAGAAGGGGAGGGAGGCCTTTGCCCTGCAGTGGGACACCCCGGGCTAATATAATAATAATAACTACATATTTAACATGCGAGCAAAGTCACGAGACGATGCTCAGTTAAAAAAAATGCAGACCGGAGCCTAAATCCAGCGAACATAGAGGAAGGAAATTTATAACGGGGTATTAACGAATATACATACATAGAGAGAGTTATAAATGCCTTAGGTGTAATAATCATGATAATTTCAAAAAGGAAAACTGCCAGCAATTTAGCACGTCATGCTACCTAGGCGTCCTACCTATGTTTACCATGTCAAGGTCACGTCGTTACCTGTGGCGACGAGGCACATTGCCTGGCTGCCTCCACCATCCTCGCAGTGGCGTCGGCCAGGAGTTTAGCAGCTGCCAGTAGTTTGCGCTGACCGTCCGAAGGCTGGTGCTCTGCTTCGGTCTGTGGGACAAGGAAACATGCATTATTAAATTATAATAAATAATTTATTTCAGACCATAAAAAAGTTACAGATCTTATTTAACTTATTCTACGGTCCATAGTAATATATACCTTAAGACTAGCATACATAAATTATAAAAAATACTTAAATTAATAAAACGCTTTTTGTGATAACGCCGGAAGTGTGTAGATCGTCGGGTCGTACTCAGGGTGTCAGCTGACGTTGGTGCACGTTGGTATATGTGTGGCCATTATGTGTAGGACGCCCTCCGACCAGGTGGGATGACGACCTGCGAAAGACTGCAGGTAGATGCTGGATGCGTCAAGCTGAAGACAGGGCGCTATGGCGCTCATTAAGGGAGGCCTATGTCCAGTAGTGGACTAACATAGGATGATGATGATAAATTATGTCTGTCTCTTTTACTCGCGAGGGTATAATATGTGTGGTTGTCTGGGACTCTTCTACATCAAACAGCTTAACTGACTCAAAAAATTTGTGTAACATAGTAGGGGGAGCACAGCTGCCTAGTTTCAGTCCAGTTTAGACAACTGAGGCTACATAATATAGTTTGGTCTAGAATCTCAATATACTGGACTTGTTTCCAAATGTAAACTACAAATTAATTATGTTATGTAATTGTAATAATTATTTTTTTGCAATAAAATTTAATTTAATTTTAGTAAATGAGGCATTAAGGCAGGAGTTTAAGCGAAGTTGCCCTTGGTGGCCACCAAACTGTATTTTCACATCTCTACTTAAACAATATAAAACGATTACAGACGAATGAATGTTCCAAACAACTAGCATAACAATTACTTACAAACATTTTGTTTACAAAATTTTACAAGTACCTAGTTAATCTGTCAAAATCATTAGCGTATCGTCGTTATATCAATAACACTACTTGTGAATCGATACGTAACATTACAATTAATCAGTAATTATCTATTGATAAGGCGGAGCATATAAAAATAACAAACAATATAATCTAGCACTACGAACTTTAAACACAATACAGTCACAAGTTGATTGTATTTAATTCGTAATAAACGATAAAATACTTAACAGAATTGGCTTTCAACTTATACATTTTTAAAGTTAAAGAATATCAAATATGGCCGAAATAACATATACAGGAGCCTTAGAAGGGATAAGACAACGCCAGTTGGACTTCATTAGCGAAGTAATTGAACAACAAGGATTCAAACCTAAAGAGGTAGCTATAGAAAATGTCGGCCAGGCAGGCGACAACTACATGGCAAACGTTAAACGAGTCGTCGTCAACGAAGACGGCAAAACAACAAAGATGATCGTGAAACTAGCACCAGACAATGAAATGATGAGACAGATGATTCAAGTCGACATGGTGTATAAAAACGAGATGACGATATACAACCAACTCCTACCAAAGTTTAAAGAGATACAGAAAAGCGCTGGGGTGAAAGACCTCTACAGAACAGCAGAATGCTATGGATGCCTAGACGATGTACCCAGCGAGACGATTATTCTAGAAGACTTGACCTCATCGGATTTCGAAATGTTGAATCGGTTCAAACCGCTCAGCGACGAAGCTGTGAGAATCTTCATGAAGAATTTAGCAGTGTACCACTCGTTATCGTTCGTTCTGAGGAAACAAGAGCCTGAGACTTTTGATAAGATTAAATCTGAACTGGTAGACTTAATGGACGGTCCTATGATGCAAACAGAGGATGGGAGGAAGTACTTCCAGCATCTTGAGGAGTATTCGATATCGGTGTTAACAGATGAAGAGCAAAAGAAGCGCCTGAAAGGGTCGAACACTAACACCTTTAACTTTAAAAAGGAGTTGGATGACCAGGAGAAGGGATCGAAGTATACGGTTATACAGCAAGGGGATGGGTGGACGAATAATATTATGTTCAAACTCAAGGTAACAACCAACTTTTAGCTTAATCTCGATAGAAGCGCATAGCGCTGTGGTGGTGGTGGTCAATTTGCTAAAATTTTAGATTCACCTTTACTGAAACTAAAACTTTAATTCGGAACTTTTTACCCAGGATGGTGTCCCGACAGAGTGTGTGCTGATCGACTTTCAAATGTCGAGAGAAAGGAGTCCTGCGTTCGATCTCATGTACATGATGTTCAATAGGTATGTAAATTAATAGTATTATTACTAGAAAAACTCTTTTAAGAACAAGCTTCATTGCTTCGTTTAATTCTCTCAAGACTCTCCCTCCTGGGGCATGCCAAATCACATCAAACTTCATAGCCATACCCTGTGTCCAGGTACGACCTACTAATTATGGCAGATGCTGGATAAGGCTAAAGACAGGGCGCTATGGCGCTCATCGTCGATCAGCAGTGGTCTACCATAGGCTGATAGTTATGTACTTTCACCTACAATTTCTATGTTCTGTCTGTTTGACACAGGCATATCTTTCGTTCATGCACCTATAAGGTTTACATTTTGATTCTATTGATTAATCTCTACCGTCAAATTACTTTATATACATAACACGTAAATTGTGCCGCATAACTTACGTATTTCAAATCCCGAATGAATAAGACTGTTATGGGAAAGCCTGCTCTATATAAGTATATAAGACCACATCGTGTGGTAGTAAACACTTTGACTGCGATTTTTTTTCGACGACTGCGATCTTTTTTTTTAACCTAAAAAATTCGTGCTGCCGCTCTACTCAGCGGTTGTGTTGCGCCGCATGCGTTTCGTTCGAAAAATATTACGGCTGTGCTGAGTCACAAAGATCTGTATTTTCTCAGCCGCTGCGCTAGTGTGGATTAACGCATATTAGTCACTTGTAGAAAACACATACCGTGTGATTTCAGCACTCAAAGTGTTAAACAAAACTTATCAATAAAAATATTTTATTTTCAAACTTTCAGCACATCATATGAGCAACGTCAAAAACACTACTTCGAATACCTCGACCTTTACCATGAAGAACTGGATCTCTCACTCAAAAACTACGGACTAACTGCAAGCGAGATGTACCCTAGGGCGCAGTTGGATAGTGATCTTAAAAGGTATGTTAAACAAATCTATATATATTATGTACATAAAAGAAAGTTGTGTTAGTTACACTATGTTAGGCCACCTTGCGCAGCACGGTCTCCACGGAAGACCAGCGCTATGGTACGATCTGCTCTACCATAGCACATGCTGAGTGGAGACCGAGTTTTGTCAGTCTGTCGTCTGTTAATCTAAGTTTAGTTTATAAGAGTCTCTGTTCTGTTCTGACAAAATAAAAATCTTTTTACTTTTACTTTACTTTTTTACTATTTATAATTATAACTCAAGAACGGCTGAACCGATTCGGATGAAAATTGATGGAGAGGTAGCTTAGAACCAGGAGACGAACATCATTTTTATCATTTCATTCATAGATTTCCACGGGGGCGAAGCCACGGGGCGCAGCAAGATATATATATATATAAAAATATTCAAATGAGTCTGAAAGGTGCCAAATTGACGACGGCTATGCGCACCGGGCGACGCAGAAGGTTGTGGGGTTTGATTCCCACCACGGACGTTTGTACGATACTCTGGGTGTTTTCTTATTATACAATACAACATACCTATCTAAAACGTAATATACGTTTATTGTACTGAATACATACATATATTCCGTAAGAAAACATATGTATATCCATAATTAATCTAGTACCTAACACCGGCTTAATGGGGCTAGAAATTATGAGTGAAAATGTTCAGCATGTTTTAGCAATACAGAAGAAAACCTTTCCATTTCAGATACGGGAAATTCATGCTGGCAACCAACTTGATGGTCTCAAACACGATCCTAAAGCAGCCTGACGAAGCTCAGAAGATGAAGGATCTAATGAAATCAGAGACTATGGAGGGCATGGATGAGAAGATGGGAGACTCGTTCCAGGTCGGAGACGTGACCAGAGGACTGCTGAAGGCGAGGATCGAGGGAATCGTGGATAGTTTTGTGGAGTATGGGTATATAGATTAGGTATTTGTATTTATTTATTTTTAAAGAATATACATAATTACTTATACTAGCAATTTAACACCCTTTAAATCTGTAGGGGTTTGACCCGAATGCTACATTCTTCGGGTTCTCAATCTTAACACTTTGACTGCGATTTTTTTTCGACGACTGCGATCTTTTTTTTTACCTAAGCCATTCGTGCTGCCGCTCTACACAGCGGTTGTGTTAACGCCGCACATGCGTTTCGTTCGAAAGATATTACGGCTGTGCTGAGTCCCACAGATCTGTATTTTCTCAGCCGCTGCGCTAGTGTGGATTTACGCATATTAGTCACTTGTAGAAAACACATACCGTGTGATTTCAGCAATCAAAGTGTTAAAATAAAGTGTACATAACTTTGTACACTTAGTAGTATATGTTAGAAAAGGTTGAAGACAAGTTCCAACGTGATTAAAGAGAATGGAATATACATTAAGTTTGTTTAGAAATAACAACTCGAGTGACTGAAGAGAAGTCTGAATTCTGGATGATGTAGAAATAAATGTTATTGAAAAAGTTATTGAGTTTTTATTTCCCTCGGAATTTAGGGACAGAAGCAAACAGCAGCAGGCAGATGCTGGATGCGCCAAGTTGAAGACAGGGTGCTTTGCCGCGCATTAGGGGAGGCTTAAGTCCAGCAGTGGACTAACATAGGCTGATGATGAAGATGACAGAAGCAAAAATAATGATAATAAAAAAGATAAATAATAACAATGATAATAGATGATTGATGATTGATGCCCCAAAAAAGAATTATAAAAACCGAGGTCCGTGTTGAACTTTTTTCGTTTACCACAATGCTGAGGAAACTTCTACTTAGTACAGGGTCATCAAGGTCGTCGGGAGACTTGGCTTGAACCTTATGCGACATCATCATCATCATCAACCTATAACAGTCCGCTGCTGGATAGGCCATAGGCCTCCTCCAATTAGCGCCATAGCGCCCTGTCTTCAGCTTGCCGCATCCAGCATCTACTTGCAGTCTTTAACAGGTCGTCATCCCACCTGGTCGGAGGGCGTCCTACACTACGTTTACCGAGTCGTGGTCTCCACTCAAGAACACGTTTGCCCCAGCGGCCGTCGGTCAATATAAATTAATAAATAAATAATGCTGGACAATTCACTAGCCCCATGGTAAGCAGAGCTTGTGTTATGGGTACTAGAAAACTGATATACATAATACAATACATAACATAGATAGATATTTTTTATTATACATAGAAAACGACCAGAACACCCGGAACAAATATCTGCAGATCGTACACACAATTGTTCCGAGGCGGGAATCGAACCAGCAACCTCCTGCGTCGCAGGCGGACCTTCGCCCACCGCGCCACATCGGTCGTCGTCATATATGCGAGATCGTTTAGGTAAAACTCCATGGTTTTTTTCGGTCATAATAATAATGATAAACTAGCTTCTGACGGCGTTTTACACACCTTTTTAGACTAAAAACAGCCTGTTGTTTCAGATCTTTATTTGTGCAATTTTTAGGCCCAGTACTTTCGGTTTCATTTTCGGCCATATATCGTCACAAGGGCAAGGAATTTGCTAGTAAAGTAAAGTAAAGTAAAAAATCATTTATTTCTTTAGGCTTACAAAATAAGAACTTAGACAAGTCATATTTTATATATAAACTAGCTGCTCCCCGCGGCTTCGCCATCACTTCACATCCTAATTCCTTTCACTTAATCTCTCGCCAACCTTATACATGTTTTTCCTGCTTATGTCAGCAATTCGTTTTGAATCGAGGTTGCAAATAACAAATGAGAATCGCGAGTTTCACCTCAAAATCTCTACCTCGCTCTACCTCCGCTGCTGTTCCTCTTACTCTCTTACCATCTCTCTCTCTCTCTCTTTCTATGTCATGATGATGATTTTTTAAACTTACTGCTTTTATTATTATTTTTTTTTTTTATTTTTTTTATGAATTTGTTCTTTTATTTATTATTTAATGTATTTATTGTGTCTAGGTAATTGAATGGCAAAAGTGCTCTATAGGTATAAGTGTTTTCATTATTTTAGGCTTTAGTATTATTTAATGTATTGTGTTGGTATACGTGACGTGACGCGTGGGTTTGGTTCCGACGGAAGATCAGCGTTGTGATAGCTATGCACAATGGCTATCACAACACAATGCTGAGTCGGACGCCATTTTGTAGCATTTAAGTTTTATTTTTTTTCAATTAGTTAGTAGTTATGTAGTATTTATGGTGTTGGGTAGTTAAGGTATTAGTTTAGTAAATTTGTTAACTACAAATCAAAGTTGTTTGCTACAAATAAAGATTATTCTATTCTATTATATTCAAAATCGAGCGACAACACTAATTTCAATTCAGAGATAGTATTTACACAACATAACTCCTTTCACTATAAAAATAATAGTTTAAGGTGAAATGAGTCCCAAAACGCACGTTTTGACTTAACGGAAAATAAATTTTAACACTTTGAGTGCTGAAAACGCACGGTATGAGTTTTCTACAAGTGACTAATATGCGTAAATCCACACTAGCGCAGCGGCTGAGAAAATACAGATCTTTGTGACTCAGCAGAGCTGTAATATTTTTCGAACGAAACGCATGTGCGGCGCAACACAACCGCTGTGTAGAGCGGCAGCACGAATTTTTTAGGTAAAAAACAAGATCGCAGTCGTCGAAAAAAAACCGCAGTCAAAGTGTTAAGGGAACAAAACACCTATTTTTCGAATATATTTTGATGAGGATCAAAAGTTTAGGATATTCGTTAGTAAGTTATGGGAAACACGGTTGACTAAACTTGACTCAATAGAAAAAAAATGGCAAAGTTTCCTCTAAATCTTCATTTTTACAGAGATATCTCTACGGATAAACCAGTTTTATTTGCTAATTATTTAATATTATTGTAATCAAATTTCTTCTATGTATTTTTATTCCCTAATAAATAGTTTAGAAAATTATGGTTTTAGTTTTTTGAGAAACAGTATTATTTTAGAGCAATGACAAATTTAAAAATAAAAAGCAATGAAATTGCGCGCTAGCCGATCATTCTGCCGCTCTTGCCTCCCTTCCCCGCGCGGCGTTCGTTCGTCCTTGTCTCGAAAAGGCGAACTCATTTCGCCTTAATTATATTTATCTATCGCGAACCTCATCCATGTTTATCCTGCTATTTCTTTAGCTCGTCCCATTCCACTGACTTCCTCTAATATAACACAATAGATCGACAATATATAAAACGACCACCAGATGATTAAGATTACATCACCAGTCAAAACCGGTTGTAGAGGTCATGGCCAAAGTTATTTACAAAATGAAACATTAGCAGTCAGTTACGCGGTAGTGTCGGTTGTATATCAACTTTGTCAATTGTACGTTGCTAACTTAGTGTTTTTATTTGATCGAAGGATTTTATTCGTCGCGAATTGTGAATTCATATTTCAAAAGGAACACAAGGTATTGAAATTAAGATATGCTTGGTATTAATGACTGTTGTTATTTGTAGATTGCTCCTATCTGGATGCAGATAACACAACTGTTTTATAATGTGTTTTGTTCGCTATATTTTTGTACATAGAGTAAATTTTACTGTTGCGTTCATCGTTAGCTGACCCCCTGGCAGGTTCCAAGTCCCGTAAATACATCAGTTCATCATAAGCCTATAGCAGTCCACTGCTGGACATAGGCCTCCCCCATGAGCGCCGAAGCGCCGTGTCTTCAGCTTGCCGCATCCAGCATCTACCTGCAGTCTTTCGCAGGTCGTCATCCCACCTGGTGGGAGGGCGTCCTACGCTACGTTTACCGAGTCGTGGTCTCCACTCAAGAACACGTTTGCCCCAGCGGCCGTCGGTTCTTCGCGAGATATGGCCGGCCCACTGCCACTTCAGCTTGCTAATTCTTTGAGCTATGTCGATAACCTTGGTTCTCTTTCGGATGCATTCGTTTCGTATCCTATCCTTCACAGAAACTCCGAGCATAGCTCTTCCCATAGCTCGCTGACATTCGTTCGATATTATTCAATTTGTTTTTTTTTTGCTATCGGCTAGCTATCTTCATTTAACTTAAAGATTATAGTTTTAAAATAGTTTCGTCAACGTAACAGTTGGTCAGCTAAGATTGAACGCCACTGTACTGTAAATTTTTGTATTTTTCTTTGTTCAATGTTAGGTACAACATTGTAAAGGTAGTCGACATTATACATAGCTAACGATTTCATTCAAGTTTCTATTATTCGGTACTCGAGCACGTAACTGTTTTGGTACCTTTATCAAGGCCCTACCGTTTTTTATCGTATTTATGGGTCATGGTAGCATACGCCCCAAACAATAAATGTGACCAATGAGGCGTTACATTTGTCCTCTAGATTGAGGCCCGAATTGAGTAAGCCAAATAACTTACTATCTACCTATACTCAGAAGTAAAATCAATCTCACACTTTAATGCATTAAAAATTAAAGTACCACGACGCACACTAGTGCCGCCACCTATTTCATCATATTATTATGCTGAACGAAGGAAATTTAAAAAATTACATTGGGCCGTTTATGATACCTATTACAAGCTTTTTTAATGCCTTTGTAATAGTTATATTTTGTATAGTTTTGGCAGAGGTACGAAGTTACCTTTGGTGGCCACCAAACTCTATTTTTGCATCCTTGCTCTAAACTGCTATCAAAGCATTATTGGCTACGCATTATTAGCTACCCCAATTATTAGCTACGCCTCGTGTTAAGTGTACCAACTTAGCTACAAAGCAGGTACAAAGTTAAATGATACACTTAATTACAAGTAATTTTGTGATGTGGTACAAAGCTACCTGCTTTGTCAAGAGACAAAATGACCTTCAATGAAGGCCACGATAATAGCGTAATTTTTCCGCTACGGTCATTAAGACCAGGCTATTGCAAGGTTAGAGCTAATGGCAGCAGTACATAGAAGTATTAGGAACCGCTATACAAAAGCCCCGGTTTACCCTCTCCGATTTTAACGGGGAGGTGAGGTAAACACGTATTGCACACAGAAGCAAATAGAGGCGGGGTCACGCTCACTCAACAAAAATGTATTCCTTCGTAATCATTCCTAACATTGTGCATAACGTTTGTATGTACATTGCTGAAGGGAAGCGAGCCAGTAAATCGCTTCTTTGACCTTATGTTCGAAGCAGCACAAAGAGTTGCTGACCTTTTCACAGCGAATTATCTAGCCACAAAGTAAGCAGTGCTTGAGTGATGGGTAATAGATAACCTGATGTAAATAAATATATAGAATACGTATGTAAGTTTAATGGGTAATAGCAATATGGTATTTTAGTTAGAGCTAAACGAATTGACATTTTTGTAAATAGAGATCAAAAACCGTGCTAATTTCAATGAAAGGCGATTTCATTTTCAAAGTCTTAAATCTTTACACAAACATACGTTTTATATTTCATTAGATAGAGAAAATTTGAGTCACGCATTAGAAATCTTAATGTAATATCTATAATATTTATAAATAACCCTTAATAGACTTAATCTTATCAGTCTTTAAGCAGATAATAAATTTAAAAAAGAATACAAAAGTTCAGAGGTACAATATTATATCAATAACAATCACAATATCTCTTTTCGATAGAACAACACAAAAACATCAAAAATGGGTGTATTCAACTTTACGGGAAACCTACAAGGCGTTAGTACAGCACAACTCGACTACATAAGCTCAGTGCTAGAGAAACGAGGTTTCAAAGGACCAGATGCAAGTTTGAATCCCGTCGGCGCAATAGGAGACAACTACATGGCCAATGTCGTGAGAATAACAGTGACAGAAAATGGTAAAACATTCAACATGGTGGCTAAATTAGCTCCAGAAGGCAAGATGCCAAGACAAATGGCCCAAGTACAGAAGGTTTACAAAAATGAATGCATCATATACACTGAAGTGCTCCCGAAATTTGCACAACTACAGAAAAGCGTAGGAGTTGATCCGCTGTTCAGATTCGCGGAATGCTATGGATGCCTAGAAACGGAACCGAACGAAGTCATACTATTAGAAGACCTGAAGGATTCTAACTTCGAGATGCTAGATCGCTTTAAACCGCTCAGCAATGAAGCTGTAAAAATCACTTTAAAGAACTTTGCTATATACCACTCTCTGTCATACGTTTTGAAAGATCAAGAGCCAGAAACCTTTGACCGACTGAAGGTTAAGTTCGGAGATATGATGGACGGACCTATGTCGCAATCCAAAGAGGGAAGGAACTGGTGTTTGCAGTTGGAAGAGAGTGTGCTGTCGATATTAGAGGAAGAGAAGCATAAAGAGCATGTGAGAGAGAAGGTGAGATATATATTCGATGAGCATAAGAATATAGAGGAGCAAGATAAAGGGTCAAAGTATACGGTGATACAGCAGGGCGATGGATGGACGAACAACATCATGTTTAGACTTCAGGTACCTATGTTTTTAAAATACTACTATTGTGATAACGTGCAAATGGTATATTTGGCCCATACTCATGATTGACTACTCATTTAATGGTTTAACTATAGTCTATCTATAACAGAGCAATACCACGCAGGATTGCGCTAACACTCTAAATTTTGAATAAACTAAACTCAGAATTTTGGCAAATTTCTATATACGTATATAGAAATTTGCCAAAATTCTGTCCGCACGTTTTTAAATCATTTCTCAGTCCCTACTAAATCTAGCTTTTCTAGACAAGTCCTGTTGTGGTTTTTTAACTTGTATGTAGATTAGATACCTCATAACAGTCCACTGATAGACATTGTAGCACTGGAAGTCGATGAATGGAGGCGGCTCAGAACCGTCGTTTGAGGAGGTCTATATTCAGTTGTTTACGTATACGGGCTGATGATGTCATCATGACCGCATAGTAATTTTTTGGTGAAACCTTTTTATACCATGAGAGCTATACGAATTTTTTAGATAGGTACCCAAGCGTAACTTATATTATAAGGCTGTTTCTGTTTATTTTCAGAACAATGTACCCGTGGAATGTGTTCTTATCGACTATCAAATGGCAAGAGAAAGAAATCCAGTGTTCGATATTATGTACTTTGTTTTCAATAGGTATGTTTTACTTTTACCACATAGCTTTTATAAGAGATTTCTGCCCACGGCTTCGCACGCGTTGTTTTTATTTCCATGGGAACTAATTTGTGGGATTTAGTCCTGTGTTATCCGAGTCGAGACCTACATCGATGTAAAATTTTAGCCCGAGCCAATTAGTAGTTTTAGTATGGTTGTAAACAAGTAAAAAACATCTAAACTTTCACATTTATAATATTAAGTGTGATTTCAAATAATAGATGATGTAGATTCTCGATTTTCTAACTCTCGTGAGACGACAGGCAAGTGCCGCAAATCACGTGAGAAGCTGGGAACAGTAATGCGTGAGCCGTTAGAAATCGGCGCGTGTCACGTGAGCCGTTGTAAATACTTGTGACGGATACTAAACCTGCCCTTCCCTTTCAGCACAACCCACGCACAGCGGCAAAAGCACTACTACGAATACCTAGATTACTATCACAAAGAGCTCGATCGATCGCTCAATAACTTTGGATTGAAAGCCAGCGACGTCTTCCCGAGGGAACAGTTGGATAGAGATCTTAAAAGGTATGAAAAACTTATAGAGGAAATCTCAGAAGGATAGGCAAATAGCATTCAAAATTCATAATTGCAGTCAAATTGACTGATTTTAGACTGTTTTGATATAACCTTTAATTTATGTTAAAGTAACTGCGCTCCGTGGCTTTGCCCGCATGGGGATCTACGCGTATGTGTCAAATAGTTTATGAACCTTTCTCACAACCTTCTGTGTCGCAGGCGGACCTTCGCCCACCATGCCACAAAGGTCGTCGATAGATTTAATTAGACTTATTAATTCTGTTCCAGATTCGGCAAGTTAATGCTATCAATCAACATAATGATCTCAAACACTATACTAAAACAAACCGACGAGGCGAGGAAAACCAAGGAGATGATGACGTCACAGACCAGGGAGGAGATGACAGAGAAAATGGCGGGGATGTTCGAGTTGGGAGCAGAGACTAGAGCTCTGATGAAGGCGAAATTCGAGGGCTTTATTGACAGCTTCGTGGAGTTTGGATATTTGTAAATTGGAAAAGTATTTGTAGATAAAATAAGTTATACATACATAGGCTTAATATCGGTGTAAATTATTATATTATGTAGTTAGTCTTGAGTAATGTTTCTCAGCCAGCGTCTTGGGGACGCTTCCTGCTCCTATTGATAAAGATTAGTTGAGCTACCTGTAGATTGTTGGCGACTGCTGCAGTTATCTCAATTGCTTTAATGGTAAATACCTACTAGTTCAAATTTGTTTATATTATTTGATTGTAACTTTCTTTGTTAATAAAGAGTATTATTTCTTGATAGTATCGAAGCATTATCGATATGTTCCATTTTTAACCGACTTTAAAATAAGGAGGAGGTTATTTGTTCGTATACTTATGACGTGTCCAAGAGATAGATAGATGGATAATTATTTTTTGCACAGTTACTTTTACGAATCACATATGTATATTCCTGAAACTATGTAAAGTTAGCACGCCAACCCTCTTTAAAAACATGTTTTTTGCTGGGCGGCAAGTAGATAATGCCTCGGCATTAATCCCACCCTTTGTGAAGGAATCGCGGCTAGCTTTTCCCGGGATGCTGATGTAATAATAGTCGAGTATAGGGACAATAGCTATATTGTATAAAACTACGACTAATATGGATGTTAATGAGTGCGGTTTGAATGGCTGCTGGTGATGCACTGACCTCTGTAGGCGCCCGGTCCGCGCTCGCGGCACGAGTAACCTACTCAGGTCGAACTGCTGATGCTGCTAAAATCCTCCGTGTTCGATGTATCGAACACTTTGTACTATTTCTAGAGCAATAAAATTTTAAATCATCATCAACCATGTTAGTCCACTGCTCGACATAGCCCTCACCCAATGAGCGCCACAGCGACTTGTCTTCAGCTTCACGCCAGTTTTTAGCAGGTCGTCATCCCACCTGGTCGGAGGGCGTCCTGCACCACGTTTATAAGAGTCGTGGTCTCCACTCAAGAACGAAGTTTGAAATAAATAACATAAAAAATGAATAGTTATAAGAAACTATGTATAATACAATAAAAACTTAACACGTGACGTGATTTTTAAATTGCTAATCATATTTAAGTTTGATGCTTTAGTTTGAGAACTCAGTAAAAATTTTAATTTTATTAATTATTCTTACGCAATCGGAACCAAAATTCATCACAGGACCTGATCAATTTACTTGATAAAGTAACTGACTGTTAATGTATCATCATTAACAGTCAGTTACGCGGTAGTGTCGGTTGTTTATCAAATTTATATTTAGGAATTGTTTTTGTTGTTACAAAACTGTTTATCAAAGTTTATTAAGGTTTACGATTTTCAAGCAAACAGCAAAAAAGTAATAAGTGAAAAATAGTTACAAATTTAACCCGTCTACGTGTTAAACGATCGTTCAACGGTTGCCCTTATCATTTTCTTTTGATATTTAGACGTCTATCCCACATATACCTAGGGTACAAAGGACTGCGACTACCTTAGTGTCAAAGGGAAATTACAAGGGAAATCGGTATAACCTTGATTTTTTTAAAAATTTATACACACTTATTTTCTTGGGTGTTCTTGTTCCGAGATAAATAGGTACTCTTCCCTTTTCTTTTATTGTGAGATAATTAAACAATCAAAACATTTTTAGTAAAATAAATCTACGATTTCTTGACTTCTACACTGTCTTCCTGAATTTGCCGTAAGTAGCAGCAAAAAAAACTCAACCTGATACAGGTTGAGTTTTTTCTGGGCCACTAATTATGAAACTGTGGGAGTTAACATATCAAAAAGGCACGTTAGGAGTGGTGTGCACGATTTTGTAAAATAATCCTTGTTTTTTTTCGGTTTAAAGAATATTTATTTTCTCTAAAGAAATTACATTTCACTTATCTGAGAAAAGTTTTTTTTTCATAAGTATTTAACTTTGCGGATTCAATAAAGGCAAACAGAATTTGTAAAGTAGATCTTGTACATTTTCAATTTTGAAGGTGTTCCCACAACTTTGAGCACCTAGACGTCATACATTTATATCTTTTATCGAACAAAGAACCCAAATATAAACGGTGGTATCAGACTTCCCTTCAGTGGCCTTGAAAAAAAAACACTCATAATTAAAACGTATATATATTCCACGTGATTTCGACGGCAACAAGTTTAGAATTATTTATTGCTTTGCTTTTCTGTTCCATATGCCTATAAGACTGATAATTTTAGCTTGCTGACATAATCAATTCATTCAAAAAGTGGCATTTTAATTTGTGTGCAAAAAAAGTGTGATTGATTCAGCAGGCGTTATTTGCGGAAATCCATTGCATAAAATGTTTGGATGAAAACAGTTAATAACAATTCCTCGCAACATCTTCTCTGATAAGATCTATCAAAATGCAATTCGCGTGCACCGCCCGCCGCACTATGGAATATCGTAGAACAAGAGCATATTAAAAATGGTTTTTACAAATATCATGATTTATCTAATATTTTGATTTTATTAGATACTCGAATAGTCAAATTATGTTATTCAATAGGATTTTGTTACTTAATACCTAAAATTATATTATTTTTCATAGTCAGAAGTACGTTGAAGATGGCGGTGCCAAACTCAAGCCTTTGCATGTACATGTTTCAATGCAATATTGTGAAATAAATATTCAGCAGAGATATGTAGTATATTACATTTTTGGAAAGTTTATTTCATGTATTTTACGAAACAGCTATTTAATTTTCGTAATATTTTCATATTTTTGAGTAATTGCTAAAAACGTCAAATTCCATATTTTTCACAAAAAAAAAATTTTGTTGAAGGTTTTCACTATTGCCCACGGCTCCCCATGCGCTACTTTTTGTGTTAATTAATAGTCTAACTATAGATACATATAATAAAAATAAAATCAGCTGCCCCTTTTTGCCACTTTAGAAGTTATGAGAAAAAAAGTGATAGAAGTCGGAGCAGAAAATTTGTTATCTTTCGTAATTTACCACAGAGACTGTTCGCATGAACAGTATAGACATTTATTCTGTTTTTTTTTAATGTTGAATCATTTTGCATGACAATGTAAGTAATAATAATGATGTAGGTACCGCATTCAAAATAGTATATAAAGGGAGGTAAAAATAATTCCAGCCATTCACACTCATCTACGCCTGTAAGTAATTGATTGAAGTTCTAAAATTTTTACAAACCTAACACTGGAACCAGTCTCGCACAATGTTGTTCTTATAGTTATATACATACGTGCTATTCTAGTTTTAAACCTAAGCTCATTGTGTGAAGAGAATAAAAGATTTTATTATTATAAAATGTCTTCATTCAGCTGTACTAAACGAGATTTCATACTTCCCTACATCGAGGGTGGCAGAACCCTGGAATGCGCGTCTACCAGTATGGAATGTCCACCTGATGAAACATTAATAAAACGCCTCCACATTATTTTACAAGTTCTTTCTTCAGGAATGATGATCGATTCCAAAAAATTTGGCGAATACGCAATAGAAACTGCTAGAATATATGTGAATGAATATAATTGGTATTACATGCCATCTTCAGTCCACAAGATACTTTTACACGGAGAAAATATTATCAAATATTTCGCAGTTCTACCTATTGGACAGCTATCGGAAGATGCACAAGAGTCGCGCAACAAAGACTACAGAAACATGCGACTACATTATGCCAGAAAATGTTCTCGAACAGCTAAAAATGAAGATGTCTTTAAAACTCTATTGTACACGTCAGATCCGTATATAAAAAGTTAAAGAAAACCATACGTAAAAAATGTCAAAGATCCTGAAAAAGAGGCACTAAGTGGCACCACTTGCAACTGACCCTGAAATATGTGTAGTAGAACCTAATTAGATGGTGATTTCTTTTCCAATGTCATTATCATCATCATCATCATCAGCCTATAGCAGTCCACTTCTGGACATAGGCCTCCCCCAATGAGCGCCATAGCGCCCTGTCTTCAGCATGCCGCATCCAACATCTATCTGCAGTCTTTCGCAGGTCGTCATCCCACCTGGTCAGAGGGCGTCCTACACTACGTTTACTGAGTCGTGGACTCCACTCATTTCCAATGTATCCTCTCTTAAATTTAAACATTACTTTTCAGTTTTTTACAGTTGGCAGAAAATATAAGGTAAGTAGGTAGATAGATAGATACTAGTAATATTTACATTAAAAAAAATTTTTTTTGTCCATGTCTTATTGTAATTAACCTTAGTTTTAACTTTTTTGGTAATTAAAACCTTGTATTTCACGTGAAATAAATTATTTACATATTTTTTTCCGTGTTTTCCCAGTTTTTTTTCTTTTTATGCTGTATACATATATACATATATGAGAAATCACTTAAACTTATATACCATTTGAATCTCTATATATTACTGTATATCTGTACCAAATTTCATCACGGTATGATTAAAATTCATGAAGTTACAGATTTTTGATCCGAAACTGACCTAAATATTCCATAGTGCGCCGGCCAGAAATTGGCGTGTCATTTTAGAGACGAAAAAGCAGACGTTTTTTTATATTAAATCCAAAGTTGAACTTTCGGTTATAAATTTTAAATATATAGCCCATAGCTGCTTTGTTTATCTAGCTCACACCTAAATATTGATTTTTATGTAGTGCAGTAGCAAATATGTAGGTGTAATAAAATGACATTTATAAGCATTTTGAAGAAAAAAGGTTACGCTACTCAATAGTTCAAATTTAGGAAAAACATTAAATAATCTAAATATATCTTGAAAATACAGGTTAAAGAAGCTGGTCAAGCTACTGCACTTCGTTCCGCCTACCTCTGGTTACCATTTGGTGGCGAACACCTCAAATAATGAAAAGTCCATAGTAACAATATTAAATCAATAACAATCACAATATTTTGTTTCGATAGAACAACACAAAAACATCAAAAATGGGCGTATTCAACTTTACGGGAAACCTACAAGGCGTTAGTACAGCACAACTCGACTACATAAGCTCAGTGCTAGAGAAACGAGGTTTCAAAGGACCAGATGCAAGTTTGAATCCCGTCGGCGCAATAGGAGACAACTACATGGCCAATGTCGTGAGAATAACAGTGACAGAAAATGGTAAAAGATTCAACATGGTCGCTAAATTAGCTCCACAAGGCGAGATGCTACGAAAAATTGCTCAAGTACAGAAGATATACAGAAACGAACGCATCATATACAATGAAGTGCTCCCGAAATTTGCACAACTACAGAAAAGCGCAGGAGTTGATCCGCTGTTCAGATTCGCGGAATGCTATGGATGCCTAGAAACGGAACCGAACGAAGTCATACTATTAGAAGACCTGAGGGAATCAAACTTCGAGATGCTAGATCGCTTTAAAGCGCTCAGCAACGAAGCTATAAAAAACACTTTAAAGAACTTTGCTATATTCCATTCTCTGGCATATGTTTTGAAAGATCAAGAGCCAGAGACTTTTGAAATTCTGAAAGACAAGTTCGGAGATATGATGGGTGGACCTATGACGCAATCTGAGGTGGGAAGGACTTGGTGTTTGAAGGTAGAACACTGTGTACTGTCGATATTAGAGGAAGAGAAACATAAAAAGCATGTAAGGGAGAAATTGAGGAATGTTTTTGATGATCATGAGACTATAGAGGCGGAGAATAAGGGGTCGAAGTATACGGTGATACAGCATGGCGATGGGTGGACGAACAACATCATGTTTAGACTTCAGGTATGTTTCATAATTGAGTATATTAATATTTTATGTGTCTATAATCAGTATTTATTTCCATTAACGTTTATACAAGTATTTATGTATTTGTACATGTTTTGTAGTATATAATTTATATTTACATTAGTCTATAATACGCCTATACTATAGCTACGTGTCCATCCAAAGGTTGCCTGGAAGAAATCGCTCTTAGCGATAATTTTTTCAATTTAAATGTCTTTATTATGACATCAGGTATTACAGTATGAACTTATAAGCTAGTGTACATGTTAATCCTAGCCTTAGAAACAATGTTATTACAAACGTTTAGTAAGTATTTTACTTGACACAAAAACTTATGGTATTGGAGATAAATTAAATGAAGTGTGACGAATTCTATGCACTGCAACTTTGTTGCTAATAAGGTTATTAAAATTCTACGTAAGCTTTGGTGTGAGCGATTACGTTTATGGCTTGTTGTTAAAAAAAAATGTTATCAAAAATGGTATTTCGGGTAGGTCGGTAAAGGAGCAACAAGAACTTGCATTGTTGTAGCGATCATGAACTAGTCACACACACAAGCGCGCAGCACGAGCGCGCCGCGCGCACGCCAGTACCACCGGTCATATATGAATACGGCTGATTTTCGGCTCTTAGCGATAAGGCCGCCCATTGTGCATCTGTTGTATCTTTGATTGTTTGTTCTTTACTGTTTTTTTTTCTGCGCGTATTTGTATTGTATTGAATATTATGTAGAAGCAAATGGTCAAATTCTTTAAATTCTTCTTCTCTTTTTTTGGTTAGTGATGATTGTTATAATAACAAGGCTTCAAGTTCCATAGCAGTACATCTTTATTTGTTATAATTAAGTTCATTCATTATTCAATTTGTGCCATGGGAAATTTTCAGAGCATCATTTAAATTAAATAATGCTGGACAATTCACACAGCATTATCTAGCCCCATGGTAAGCAGAGCTTGTGTTATGGGTACTAGATAACTGATATACATAATACAATACATTACATAGATAGATATTTTTTATTATACATAGAAAACGGCCAGAACACCCAGAACAAATATCTGCAGATGGTACACACAATTGTTCCGAGGCGGGAATCGAACCCGCAACCTACAGCGTCGCAAGCGTACCTTCGCCCACCGCGCCACATAGGTCGTCTATTTGCTAGTATTGTTTGACTTGCCAGGACAATTGTTGACCACAAACAACTTGTAACTTCATCAACAGCCCATTAAGCCTAAACATAGACAAAAGCATAGTCTAGAAATTTTTTAGACTATCTACTATTAAGCATCTGCATTTTTACCATTTTTACCACTTTACAAGTTTTTGTTGAAGCATTTCTAAAGGATGACTGCCGAGAAGACTTTTAACACTTTGACTGCGATTTTTTTCGACGACTGCGTACTTTTTTTTAACCTAAAAAATTCGTGCTGCCGCTCTACATAGCGGTTGTGTTGCGCCGCAAATGCGTTTCGTTCGAAAAATATTACGGCTGTGCTGAGTCACATTCTGTATTTTCTCAGCCGCTGCGCTAGTGTGGATTTACGCATATTAGTCACTTGTAGAAAACACATACCGTGTGATTTCAGCAATCAAAGTGTTAAGATTTTTTATAAGGAAGCTTTTGTAACTTATTTTTAAAGCTATTTTTGTTTATTATCAGGACAATGTTCCAGTGGAATGCGTTCTTGTCGACTATCAAATGGCAAGAGAAAGAAGCCCCGTTTTCGATATTATGTACTTTGTTTTCAATAGGTATGTTTTACTTTTACCACATAGCTTTTATAAGAGACGTAGTTTCTGCCCGCGGCTTCGCATGCATTTTTTCAAGGAAACGTAAAATTTTTTTTTGTGTGGTAACTGCTTTATGGGATTAACAGTCTTGTGTTAATCTAAGCTTTTGTGTGCATAAATTATGATTCATTAAAATGTTAACAACGTGTCGAGGCCTGGCCAAAAAAGTAATAAATATAAATAATGCTGGACAATTCACATATGATTATCTAGCCCCATGGTAAGCAGAGCTTGTGAAGGGTACTAGATAACTGATATACATAATACAATACATTACATACATAGATATTTTTTATTATACATAGAAAACGACCAGAACACTCGGAACAAATATCTGCAGATAGTACTCACAATTGTTCCGAGGCGGGAATCGAACCCGCAACCACTTGCGTCGCAGGCGGACCTTCGCCCACCGCGCCACGTCGGTCGTCGAAATTTGTCAGGTATTATGGATTACGAAATGGACATCTTTTTCGTAATCTACTTATAAGAGTTATCGAAAAAGACACCCATATTAGTGATTGTGCAATCACAAAAGGCGGCTCGCTCCGCTCGCCTTGCTGTATGATTTTCTGTCATTGTTACCAGTTTTACGGACATAAAATATCTAGGATTCTAAATAGAAGTATAGTTTTACCTTGATGCTGGTGATGAGAGTGGCAGTGGCCTGGCCCAGGAGACGCGCTTGCTTCACCATCTCTGCAGCATCCGGCGCGGAGACGACGCGAGTGCTGCACGTCATCACGGATTCCACGGACCGTTCCGTCACTGTCGGTTGGGCGCGCCGATCTGTGTACAAGAAATTACATGGAATGGTTATTTCTATCCCATGGGAACTGATTTATGGTTACTGATAAAAAGCAATTTCTGTCCGAACCGTTTTTTGGCTTGAAAAGGTAACAAACATCCAAACTTCCACATCATCATCATCATCATCAGTCTATATTAGTCCACTGCTGGACATAGGCCTCCCCCAATGAGCGCCATAGCGCCCTGTCTTCAGCTTGACGCATCCAGCATCTACCTGCAGTCTTTCGCAGGTCGTCATCCCACCTGGTCGGAGGGCGTCCTACACTACGTTTACCGAGTCGTGGTCTCCACTCAAGAACACGTTTGCCCAGCGACCGTAACTTTCACATAATCAAAGTCATTTTTAAAACTTAAAAGACATTTGATTGACTCTCAAGAATACATGACGGCCAAATCTTTGCACTCTATCCGTCTTTTCTAAACTGTACATTCTAGGGGGACCAAATATATATATATATATATACTGGCAGAGATCGCTTTAAGCGATAAGGCCGCCCATTGTACAACAAATTGTTTATTTGTCTTTTTCCTGTCCAGTGTTCTGTTTTTATGGTGTGCAATAAAGAATTATTGTATTGTATTGTATTGTGAAAGCTGAGGGAAGCCCCCTACCCGTCTAAGGCGGATCCAGAAGACTGTCGCCTCTAGATCTACAATAGCGAGCAAAGCTTGTGAATGGTCATCACACAACTATTGAGCAGTCACCTCTCCCATGCGTCTTGCATCTCTTTAACCAGCAAGGATGAGGCAGGACCTCACGAGTTCCAGAGGAAATCCGCCAGCAAGTAGTCTAAGGAACAATCAAACTCGCTGTGCCCACAACTAGGCTACACAAGATAAATATATCTTTTAAAGGGCAATGTATACGCTTCCACAACAAAACTCCAAGTGAGCTGCAAAAATTATCAATAAATAAATTTAAAAAAATTGTGAAACATATTCTTTGTAAAAAAGCTTATTACATAATATCAGATTATCTAGAAGATAAAAAGCTTGGAACGAGTTTTGCTCCAACTCAAAATCTACCAACTTACAGATAAGCAAATCAAATGTACGAGACACATAAGTTATGAACATACTAGTGGTTTCTTCTCACTTCTTCCACTGGTGGACAAAAAATTTAAGTGAACTATAAAATAATTTAATAGTATAAAATATGACCTGTCTAAGTGCTTATTTGTAAGCTTAAAGAAATAAAACTTTTCATTCTCATTCATTTTTTTCATTTTCAATCATCTACCTGACAAATTGGCACTTAGGTTACCAGTGTCACGTCTGTTGATGGATATGTGGATACTTGGATAATAATTTACCTGTCCGTTGACCCTTCATTTTTAGACGAAACCTTGTTACGAGGTTCACGCTAGGAGATAATAAATAAGTCTGATGATACACTTACCTAGCTGACAATGAGTCAGCAGCCTCTCTAACTCCTCAGCGACCCTGGCAGCAGCAGCTGTCAGATGCTCTACAGCCGGTGCCGCAGGTTCAGGCACCGTGCGACAAGCGTCGACTAGCTTCTCGACCGCTTGGCCGACTTGTCGCGCAGCACTGATTAGCTGCTCGCGGCATGCTGGGTTGTTTATTGTTGGGGCAACAACCTGTAGAAATGTAGGTATTTTAAAGACAATCGATACCCATTAAATGGTCCATCGAATATGGTAGGTGAAATTATATAGGGAGGAGAGAGGAAAGTATAAGGGTCCATATCATAAGGCTAACTGCCTAGATTAGTTGAATTTTTAGCAAGGTAATATACATTATAAAAATATACTAATTATTCAAATAATTAGCAAGCTATAGGCTGTGTGCCATATCTCGCGAAGAATCGACTATCGCTAGGGTAGACATGTTCTTGTGTGAGAACACGACTCTGCAAACGTAGGTCGCCCTGTGGCCTATTGCCTTAGTGATTGCTGAGGAGATAATAATTCACAGAAGGAAGGAAGCTACCCTTCCTCTGATAGATCCCTTTAGTCGACTCTCGAAATCCATTGGTTGAGTTGGGGTCTATCAAATATCAAAGTTTTATTTTCTTTAGACCTACACACATTACCACGGCAATTAACACTTAGAGTGCTGAAATCACACCGTATGTGTTTTCTACAAGTGACTTATTGAGTAAATCCACACTAGCGCAGCGGCTGAGAAAATACAGATCTGTGTGACTCAGCACAGCTGTAATGTTTTTCGAACGAAACGCACGTGCGGCGCAACACAACCGCTGTGTAGAGCGGCAGCACGAATGGCTTAGGTTAAAAAAAAGATCGCAGTCGTCGAAAAAAGTTCGTAGTCAAAGTGTTAACACTAACTCCCATTAGTTTAAACCCTAAAACCATCAACCTAAGGTACAACTCACCTTAGCACAAGCCACCAGCTGACTGGTTGCCAGCGCGCAGTTGGTCGCGGCCGCTATAATGTTGTTCTGTAACTGTTGGTCGTTCTTGCATTGCGCTGCCACGTTCTTGGCCTTCAGCACCAGTGCTGCGGTGGTGTTGGCGACTGATTTCGCCAGGGATAGAAGAATGTCCTGGAAGATATGTCAGGTTAGGAGCCAGGTAGTTGAGAAGTGCGCTTCATTTCATTTATTAGTATTATTATAATTTTTGATATTATTATTAATTCTAGGCGTCTTTACAGTTAAACATTTGTAAATTTTTATGTGCTAGAATAGGAGTCTATTTTTATTTTTATTTTATCTACTACCATATAATCCTTTATGGTGTTTCCTTCATACACAAAAAACTTTTGTTATATAAATGACGAAGACCGATGTGGCGCGGTGGACGAAGGTCCGCCTGCGACGCAGGAGGTTGCGGGTTCGATTCCCGCCTCGGAACAATTGTATGCACGATCTGCAGATATTGGTCCGGGTGTTCTGGTCGTTTTCTATGTATAATAAAAACTATCTATCTATGCAATGTATGATGTATATCAGTTATCTAGTACCCATAACACAAGCTCTGCTTACCATGGGGCTAGATAATGCTGTGTGAATTGTCCAGCATTATTTATAAATAATATATTTACTATTTTAGCACAAATATTAGCAAATGATTGGCTGTAAAGAGGCTTAGAATTAATAATAATGGCAAAAATTATCAATAGTAATAAAATACACGTCAAAATGTCATAATGATGCAGCTGTATATATGGGCATGGTCACTTTGGTGTGGAATTTGGTTGTTTCTTACCCCTTAGTGTGTATGTAGTAAGTCACTATTCACATTTCTGTATTTCTGATGTGTGGCACGGCACGAAATGTATTTAACACTTTGACTGCTGAAATCACACGGTATGTGTTTTCTACAAGTGACTAATATGCGTAAATCCACACTAGCGCAGCGGCTGAGAAAATAAAGATCTGTGTGACTCAGCACAGCCGTAATATTTTTCGAACGAAACGCATGTGCGGCGCAACACGACCGCTGTGTAGAGCGGCAGCACGAATTTTTTAGGTAAAAAAAAAGATCGCAGTCGTCGAATAAAAACCGCAGTCAAAGTGTTAAAAGTATGTACGCGTATTGATTTGGAGCCAAATTTTTGAATATTTTTATCCAAACTTTTGATATTGGCGACCTCTGTGGTGCGGTTTGCAAAGGTTTGCTTGCGACGCAGGAGGATGCGGGTTCGATTTCCACCTCGGGATATATGTTGCTCAGAACAATTGTATGTACGACCTGCAGATATTTGTTTTGAGTGTTCAGGTCGCTTTCTCCGCAAAATTAAAAATATATATCTATGTAATACATCAGTTACCTGGTACCCATAACACAAGCTCTGCTTACCTTAGGGATAGATAATGCTGTGTGAATTATCCGGCATTATTTATTTACTTACTTAAGTTAAGTTCGTCATTCGTCTGTTAACTCTTGCGTCACCACACCAAGTAAATTCACCTCATCAAAATATGGCAGATATATTGTTAATTATTACGTTAAATCTTTCTATAGCAAACGTATTAAAGTTTTCATTGGTTTTAGAAAAAAACTGTATAGTTAACCAGGTACCTACTTTAAAATTTAAATATGGTTCGTATTACAAATTCAACTATTAGGTATGATTCTTAAATATCATGTCCGTTAGATTTATCAGAAGATATTGGACACGTATTTTTTCTTTTGTCAATTCAACAAAAAACTATGAAGATATGTACATATTATAGTCATCATAATAACACTTTTGAAACTATCATGGTTAATAAATAAATAATGCTGGACAATTCACACAGCATTATCTAGCCCCATGGTAAGCAGAGCTTGTGTTATGGTTACTAGATAACTGATATACATAATACAATATATTACATAGGTAGATATTTTTTATTATACATAGACGAGCTCGAGGTACATCTTCCATCATGGCCTGTTGCAGCGTTGGATCGCGAGGAGTGGAAGAAGAAAAGGGAGGCCTTTGCCCAGAAGTGGGACAGTAATGGCTTAAAATAAAATAAATAAATAGAAAACGACCAGAACACTTGGAACAAATATCTGCAGATCGTAAACACAATTGTTCTAAGGCGGGAATCGAACCTGCAACCTCCTGCGTCGCAGGCGGACCTTCGCCCACCGCGCCACATCGGTCGGTTACCATGATTAGATTTTTGAGTTATCCAATATTTCGGCACAGTTGCATGCGCCATGATCACGGAATATCCCGTTTTAAATGACTTTAATATCAGTTAGTTTTGACTGACCACACCCTTGTTTCCCTTTATAAAATTAAGAGTATGTATTTATATAAGTAGGTATATAATTAGTTACATGTATTTATATTTATTTTTAAGTAGGAACGTATTTTCATGCAATATTTTCTAAATTAATATAATGCACACGAATCCCCATGTACAATCCAACGATCCTATCCATCCACGGTTGTCTGGTAGAGATCGCTCTTGAGCGATAAGACCGCCAAATTGTCACATATTTTGTCTGTCTTGTTTGTTTTATTTTTAAGTGTGCAATAAAAGAATTTTCTATCTATCTATCTATCTATCTGACGTCACCAGCCCCCACTCCCAAACTTTAACGCACTTTATTTTTGTAAGTTTTTGTTTGATTGATAAAATAAAACTACTTGTCCAATATCTCCTGATTATCGAACTGACGGACGAATTAGATTATGTTTTTTCTCTGGACACTACCCTATTAGTATGTTGTTTGGAACACGCTCCACCTTAACCTAAGCACAAACTACAGGGGTAGGTTAGTAGACCAGTTATTTTTGTAACTACATTCACTTTAACCGGACAGTTAGTCGTAAATAAAACAATATATAAGTTCAAAAGCAAATGTAATTACTAAAATAACCATTATTAGATTCTTAGAGAGATTTCATTATGGGTCAAAGCAGACTAGACGGAAATATACTCGTTTTAACACTTTGACTGCTGAAATCACACGGTATGTGTTTTCTACAAGTGACTAATATGCGTAAATCCACACTAGCGCAGCGGCTGAGAAAATACAGATATTTGTAACTCAGCACAGCCGTAATATTTTTCGAACAAAATGCATGTGCGGCGCAACACAACCGCTGTGTAGAGCGGCAGCACAAATTTTGGTTAAAAAAAATATCGCAGTCGTCGAAAAAAATAGCTCTATCACTAATTCGGTAAGGTGCAAGTTTGTATAATACTTTTGTAAACAGGCTACCGCGACACAGGCTTGCCTCGTGCGGGGGCCGCCAGTAATGTGTACCTATCTCATTTTCAAATGGCAAATGAATCATTCTGTATTTTTTGTATGCTTTGATAGGCCTCTTTAGCCATAAAACCAAATATACTCGTTTTAATCGGAAAAAAGCTCTAACACTCATTCATTAAAGTGCAAGTTTGATTGCTTCGTTAGGCCTCTCAAGCGAAACAAAAGAGAGGCTGTATTATATAAAAAAATATTTTATGGTATAGCAATAAAGATCAAAATTAATCACGACACGACCTGCTGGAATATTTAAGGCACGTGTCCTCGCATATTCAAACGCAATAAAGCACATCTAAGTCGAGATTTCTAGATAGTTTTCAATGAAAATCTGCAAAAAATTCGTCACTTGAGACTTGCTTAAATCTGAACTCCCTTAACACTTTGACTGCGGTTTTTTTTCGAAGACTGCGATCTTTTTTTTAACCTAAAAAATTCGTGCTGCCGCTCTACACAGCGGTTGTGTTGCGCCGCACATGCGTTTCTTTAGAAAAATATTACGGCTGTGCAGTCACACAGATCTGTATTTTCTCAGCCGCTGCCGTAGTGTGGATTTACGCATATTAGTCACTTGTAGAAAACACATACCGTGTGATTTCAGCAGTCAAAGTGTTAAGTATTCGGGTACAGTCAGTGACACGCTACTGTTTTCGGCGCGCATTCGTTCTTTTTACCCGAGCACAAACGCAGGGTTATTAGGTTGTCACCCTATTTTAGTATGTATTCAGAATATTTATTTATTTATTTAAGGTAAGCCTACAGCTGAAATTAAAAAGCTTTTGATATTATTAACGAGCGAGTTTTTTTCCGTTTGGTCTGCGCTGGCCCTAAGCCGACATGAGTCCTTTTTGACTTTAGTATCGAGACGTGATCGTCACGTCACATATTTGTATAGTATTTGCGTAGTTCCCTATACTCACGATAGAGGCGCTGTACCAAAACCTTTCGAGAAATGAGACGTCTCGAAATTATCGTCAAATGAACTCGGTATGGTGATTATGTAACTCGAGACCGGTTTGCGACAGGCGTAAATTAAGCAATCAGTGCTGTCAAACGGCAATTTTGACCAATTTTGACGTTGTAGCTGGTGTCAAACTAATACAAAATTGACGTTTGACAGCACTGATTGCTTAATTCACGCCTGTCGCAAACCGGCTGCCAGTTACATAATCACCCGGCGGGACTCTGTTTAGGTAAATATGAGTAATTAACCAAAATTACGTGTAAAGCGTAATCTGTACAGATAAAACATAATTGATAGATTGTCCGTATCTACGTGCCAATAGTAACCTGCGTACCTAAAGAATGGGATTGAAAGTTACGTTATCTGCCATGCTGTCCCGCTCAGTTCTAATTCAATCCGAACGGTACAACATGACAGATTACGACATTCTCTATCTCTCTCTATCCGTAGTACTTGCAATGTTTTGTATATCCAATGATCCTATCCATCCAAGTTTGTCTGGTAGAGATCGCTCTTAATCATAAATCGATAATTTCTTGAGCGATAACACCGCCACTTGTCACTTGGTTTTTAAGTTTTTTTTTGTTAAAATCATGATCAATTTTATGAATTATATTGTTTCCTCAGATTTAAGAGTGCAATAAAAGAAATCTATCCATCCGGTTTATACATATTATAAATAGAGCCGCTAAGTCATACTAGGTTTCATATTTACGCGATGTATACGATAACAGCCGGATTATTCCAAAATTTTTGATAAAAATCGAATCGAAAAAATCGAGAATTTCAGCAACTAAATAATAATTTATTTATTTATTAGTATACAAATAAGTAACAAGCGTGTAACTTGGCAATAAAGTAGGCATGACTATACTTCGATTTAGAATCCAAGATTTTTATACATCAACAAAGAAAAAATTAAAACTTAACAAAAATAATATGAATATACGTTCCTACTTAAATAATGGACGGCAAGAGTGGCAAATATGGCAGGCACATCTATCAATTTTGTTTAAAAAAATAAGTTTAAATAAACCCACAACCTGTTAAAACAGTGGCGACATAAACTGAGTTTTAGTAAATTTCCAATTTTAGTAAATTTATTAATTTGGTACTTAAAAATTTACGTTTTAAGTACCGTTATTCTCAATCACCAAATAACTAAGTTAACACAGTACATCGCCACTGAATAAAATATATCAAAAATAAAATTACAACAAAAAAACATAACAAAATAAAATAACTGTGGTAGGAACAGTGCTTCATAAATGTAAATTAACAAAAATAAAATCAACAATACATTGTACTTTTAATGGGAATGATTTAGTTAGCGTTTATCAACTAGAGGTTGAAAAACAAATGTCAAAAAACTACAAAATAATATGGGCAAGAAAGTAAATGTGTCTTTAGCTGCCAAAAAAAATATCAACGCAATACGATTTCCACCAATGTGGAGAGAGAACTGTAGAAACAACCAATAGGATGACAAATACATGACGCGATGATCATGTGACGTCATTTCAAACAATTCCATTGGTTCTAAAGTCATTTAAAACGGGATATTTACCATGATTTGATTTTTGAGTTATCCAATATTTCGGCACAGTTGCATGCGCCATGATCACGGAGTAACTGAAGGCACTGCGACTGCGATATTGGATAACTCAAAAATCAAATCATGGTAAATATCCCGTTTTAAATGACTTTAGTATTAATAACCATGATAGTCTCAAAAGTTTTATTAATTCCATTGGTTGTTTTTACACAGATACTTTACTGTAGTGTCCTCTTTACTGGAAAACTACCAAAAAAGCTTCCAAATCAAAAAAATCTTAAGCCTACAAAAATAATCCATGTAAATAATTTAAAATAAATCCAAACTCTAATTGTAAGTACTATTAGCTGTCCATTAATTATTTAGCTGCAAATTCATGAGCTAATTCTATAAACTTAAAAAACAAAAATGACTTTAGGACTAGTTTAGTAAGCATTAAGGAATTCTCACACCTATTTTACAAAATACACTGAATCGTCATAAGGGTATTGACCGGCGTTACAGGGTGTAACGTGTTACGCAGCGAGCGTTCGTGCAGTCAGTACGGGGAAAGAAGGCGCTCGCAATGAGACGGATCTAGCACACGCCGTAACACATCATGTTCGCTGTGAATGGTACAATACGCTTCGTAACGCCGGTCAGTATCGGCTTTATATTCACGACGGTTTCAAATTAATGAATAGCTATGTTAGCTTTCCTGTTTGAAATCAATAACCATCACAGATAATTAAAAATGTATCAAAGTGATGTATTGTATTATGTATATCAGTACCCATAACACAAGCTCTGCTTGGCTAGTTGATGCTGTGTAAAACCATCGTGAATATTTAATTGGTGTTCATTCGGATGGAACACAAAATACTAACACTTGCCTTCCGTTTCTTATCGATTGAAATAAAAAGGAAGACATAGTTTTAGGGCTGACTTCGTTAACACTTTGACTGCTGAAATCACACGGTATGTGTTTTCTACAAGTCACTAATATGCGTAAATCCACACTAGCGCAGCGGCTGAGAAAATACAGATCTGTGTGACTCAGCACAGCCGTAATATTTTTCGAACGAAACGCATGTGCGGCGCAACACAACCGCTGTGTAGAGCGGCAGCACGAATTTTTTAGGTTAAAAAAAAAAGATCGCAGTCGTCGAAAAAAAAACAGCAGTCAAAGTGTTAAGTTTTGGGCCATCGGAATTGACACCACTATGATTTCTTTTGGTGATGATAAATAGTGATGTTGTTTTTAATAATTTTAAGTAACGCTTACTACTAAATAACTTAAGTAAATCTGTCATTGTGCAGTCTTTTTCCAATATAAAATTGTCTTTAGTACCAAACTTATATTTAATAGTCAAAGGTTTAGGAGATTAAAATTTAGAAGACTAGTCTTTTTATGAGATTTTTAAATATTTAAAGGGAAAAAGACAAGAATTTAAGTCAGAAGTTTTTAGTTGATTATTGAGACACCCTCTAGTTTTTGAAATAATTTCGAAAGGGTTGTCTAATATCAGTCATTATTTAAAAGAAGCACCCATTACTCTAAGGCTAGTATTATAAAACTGTGCTCAGTCATCGATCTATGCTTGAGTAACGTTTTTACCATCGAAAATCATTACTCAAACAGATCGAAGTCAGACTAATTTATCTATGTGTAACGTAATCCCACCCCATGTATTAAATCTCGTAATGTGCAAGTTATTGAATATTTCCAAAACGTCCCCTGTATTGAATCCCGTAATGTGCAAGTTATTGAATATTTTCAAAACGTCCCCTGTATTGAATCCCGTAATGTGCAAGTTATTGAATATTTTCAAAACGTCCCCTGTATTGAATCCCGTAATGTCCAAGTTATTGAATATTTTCAAAACGTCCCCTGTATTGAATCCCGTAATGTGCAAGTTATTGAATATTTTCAAAACGTCCCCTGTATTGAATCCCGTAATGTCCAAGTTATTGAATATTTTCAAAACGTCCCCTGTATTGAATCCCGTAATGTGCAAGTTATTGAATATTTTCAAAACGTCCCCTGTATTGAATCCCGTAATGTCCAAGTTATTGAATATTTTCAAAACGTCCCCTGTATTGAATCCCGTAATTTTCAAGTTATTGAATATTTTCAAAACGTCCCCTGTATTGAATCCCGTAATGTGCAAGTTATTGAATATTTTCAAAACGTCCCCTGTATTGAATCCCGTAATGTCCAAGTTATTGAATATTTTCAAAACGTCCCCTGTATTGAATCCCGTAATTTTCAAGTTATTGAATATTTTCAAAACGTCCCCTGTATTGAATCCCGTAATGTGCAAGTTATTGAATATTTTCAAAACGTCCCCTGTATTGAATCCCGTAATGTCCAAGTTATTGAATATTTTCAAAACGTCCCCTGTATTGAATCCCGTAATTTTCAAGTTATTGAATATGTTCAAAACGTCCCCAGTATTGAATTATGTAATGTCCAAGTTATTGAACATTTTCAAAACAAGTCCCCCCAACATCAGTACCGTTTTTCCCGCAATCGTCTTTAAAAAACAAACACTGCACCGACAGGGCAATAAACACGAATATCAACGCAAGAATCAGAAGTATATTCAACCAGTTGTTCTTCCAAATCTCTTGGAATTCCAACTCTAAGCACTCGCATTTAGGGCAGCATTTCCTATCCGTTCTCGGGCATCGTCGCTTACAATGGTTGCAAAATCCTCTTATAAATTGATCGCCTGTGATTCTAAACGTCGGATTGTATACGATTCTTATTTGTGTCTTACTTGCGTCCTTACTTTCGATATTAGTTTGTCGATCGCGCGTTTCGTTAGTGAAATATCTTTCGCTTTTCTTCACGAAGTTTTCGAAGTTATCGCCTTTTCGCTTTGTTATCTCATTCTTTGTGAAGCTAGCTTCAGCCGATTCCATGAATGTTTCTGTGGTAGTTAAAACTCTATTATATTTGTCGAAGTTATCTCGATTTAGAATTTTCATGTTCAGAGAACCTGCCACTTTGGTGTCAGGTCCGCTATGCGTGACGTCATTTATAATACTTTGGCATTCGATTTTCTTGTCAAACTTATTGAATTGATCGTTTAGGTCATTTTTGTCAATGTTTGAGTTTGATAGGAAGAACCTTTGCCGAAGCAGGTCGTTCTTGATGCGTCGGTCAAGGTTCAGCGTAGGGCTGCCTTGATTTACAAAGTCAATGTTTTCATAATCATGGTGTTCTTTATCATTATCATTGTGTTTGTCATTGTGAACCTTTTCATTCCTAATCCTAGCATTATCATAATGGCTTACGTCGTTGTCAAAGTTGACATTCACGTAATCATGTTTAGAGAAGTCTTTTTTGAAATTATAGATCTTGTCACTGATAGTTTTAGGGTGTATTTTCGGTTTGCCTTCTAGATACCCTTTGCAGTTAGCAACAATGCTTTCATAATCGTCTTCCTTCTTATTATTAAGTACTTCGTCATTATTTTTCGGTGTCATATCACTTCTATCATGCAAATCTCTATTTCTTTTAAATATTGCGTTACAATAATCAACGCTCCTATAATAATCGCTATCAGATTCTTCTTGTATAACATCTAGCATTCCCCAATTCCTACTAGTATCAATATCTTCATATATACTTTCATCATCATCATTCCTAAATTCCGAACATTCATCATAAATACTATCACTATCGTCGCCTTTCCCGTTACCGTTAACTTTCACCCCGTTCCCGTTATTTCCGTTACTTTTCACCCCGTTCCCATTATATTTCACTCCGTTACCGTTATTATATACTTTGGTCCCATCAACATCATTATCATCACCAAAATCAGTATCATAGTCCTTACTCCTAAAGAAGGCATTATAAAAGTTATCTACACAATAGTTTAACTTCCTGTAAATGAAGGATTTCTTCTTTAACCTGTCGGATCTTTCAATGTCAGTTACCTGGGTTTCTTTGTCTTCCTCGGTTTCTTCTCCGATGGTGTGGAGAACTGATGTGGAGGCTTCTCCGACGCGGGAGGCAGCGTTCAAGAGGTTCTGGCGTGGCTGGAAAGAGATAGATAGATGTTGGAACAGTGCAATAGTATAACTGATACTATTATCATTCGATACTATACATACATAATATAAAACTGTTTATTACTAGATGGTATAAAACAAAGTCGCTTCTCGCTGTCCGTCTTCTGATCTTTAAAACTACGCAACTGATTTAGATGCAGTTTTTTAATAAATATACTGATTCAAGAGCTAGGTTTATAAAGCATTTCACACATAGATTCCACGCGGGTGATGCCGCTGGGCGCAGTAGTATATAATTTGACTTGCCTAAGTGCTTATTTTGTGATACTTTAGAGTACTTTAGAGGCTTTACTGGGTGCAATCGTGCAATTTATTTAATGCTGTGTGAATTGTCCAGCATTATTTATTATTATTATTTATAATCGTGATTCTGGGGGCTCATGTTGACACAGACCAGCGTTGGTTGCTAGCTTGCTAGTCATACAACTCATGCTGAGGCAGAGCCATTTTGTTTCTGGACACGCTTACCAACACGTTTAGTTTACATTTAAGTTTAAGTTTATTATGTTCTGTGTAAGTCTTTTAACAAATAAATTCATTTCATTTCATTTTTTTCTTTTCATTTCATTTGCACACCATTATCTAGCCCCATGGTAAGCAGAGTGTTGAAACTTGTGTTATGAGTACTAGATAACTGATATACATAATACAATACATTACATAGATAGATATTTTTTATTATACATAGAAAACGACCAGAACACCCGGAACAAATATCTGCAGATCGTACACACAATTGTTCCGAGGCGGGAATCGAACCCGCAACCTCCTGCGTCGCAGGCGGACCATCGCCCACCGCGCCACATCGGTCGTCAGTATTAACAGCGGAACATTTATATTGAAATAGTGGGAGGTCGTCGAGGAGTCACATAGAGTCCAGGGTGGGGTAAATTGTAATTATGAGGGACTCATTTTGACACTTATGGAGCAAATAATGTAGCTGGGGGAGCATATTGACAATGGGGGAGCATATCACATAAGTAATACTAGAAATAAGAATAAACTCGCTGTTCCCACAACTAGACTACATAAGATAAGTGCATCTTTTAAAGGGCAATGTATACGCTTCTACAACAAAACTCCAAGTGAGTTGCAAAAATTATCAATAAATAAATTTAAAAAAATTGTGAAACATATTCTTTGTAAAAAGGCTTATTACAAAATATCAGATTATCTAGAAGATAAAAAAGCTTGGAACGAGTTTTGCTCCAACTCAAAATCTAACAAATTACAGATAAGCAAATCATATGTACTAGACAGATAAGTTATGAACATACTAGTGGTTTCTTCTCACTTCTTCCACTGGTGGACAAAAAATTGAAGTGAACAACAATACATATAATAATGAATAGTATAAAATATGACTTGTCTAAGTGCTTATTTGTAGGCCTAAAGAAATAAACTTTCATTTCATAATTCATTGGATTTTTCCTACCTCTCTAGTATCCGGCTCAATAGCATTCAGCAGATCACTGAACGCAGTACAAAGTCTCCTCGTAGCGTGTAGCAGTCGATCGCCATTGTCTTCCTCCATCAGCGCAGCCAACATCTGCACGCCTCGGCTGACTGAAGGTAGGTTGCTGGTGATGGTGGTGATGGCTGCTCCGACGGCTGTGTGGTCGACCTCTTCTGTTGGGCCTGTGAAGGAAAATATTTATAATCTTTTGTACTAGCAGAATGTCTTTTACAGAAACTTCTTCATCCTTAATTGTAAGCACTAATACAACGGGTATTTATCGCATTTGTTTACGATTTTTTCTCGACGTTTCAACAGATTTATACACAGTCGTGGTCACGGGATGACTCTCGTTGGATTTAAGACGACCGATGTGGCGCGGTGGGCGAAGGTCCGCCTGCGACGCAGGAGGTTGCGGGTTCGATTCCCGCCTCGGAACAATTGTGTGTACGATCTGCAGATATTTGTTCCGGGTGTTCTGGTCGTTTTCTATGTATAATAAAAAATATCTATCTATGTAATGTATTGTATTATGTATATCAGTTTCTAGTACCCATAACACAAGCTCTGCTTACCATGGGGCTAGATAATGCTGTGTGGATTGTCCAGCATTATTTATTATTTAAACTTTAATACGATAGTGAAACCCGTGGTAGTGGTAACGTTCGTAGCAATATAAAAAAAATTAGGGTAGATCTGCAAATAAAAACTTTCGCAGTGCCTCCTCTCCACTGCCTCGCACTCTCACCGCCCTCAAGAGACTTCTTGAACAGAACCCGGACTGTGATATATTTGCGGACGAATGGAAGGATATTATGTTGGTGTGCCTGAGGTTTTGTGAGAGAGATGAATGATAGGAGTAATATTTCGAGTTTGTTTGTTTAATTTATTATTTCCAATATATGTATTAGGTATTGTAATTAACTAGTGTAATTGGTTGTGATATAAGTAATCGTGCTAGTTAATAATTAAATAAATAAATAAAATTCAGTTATTTCGTGCTCATGGCGCATGAAACTGTGCCGAAATATTGGAAATCTAATCATGGTAAATATCCCGTTTTCAATTACTTGTTTTCCTTTAAGCCTTATTGGCTTTATTAAATCTCTTCTATATTAATAAAGCATGCCAGAACATGTACATATGTGTGGATTAAAAACTTACCGGAAGTGAGCGTAACGACCTGCGCAGTGGCAGCGTTCATGGCTGCGATCTGTGACGTCACGACCTGCTTGTTGGTGTCCATGGTGACTTGCTTCCACTTTATGGAAGCTGCGTCGTTGCCCATGTCTGGTAGAGTGGCCTGAGAAAGATTATTATTTATAGCAAACATGGTTTTATGTTTAGGTGATCTAATCACATTATATTTAGATTTAAATAGGCAAATAACCATGTATTAGATACAAAAGAGATAGATAGATAGATAACACTTTATTACACCACACAAAACAGAAAATAATACAGAGATAAAAACTTAAGCCTTATCGCTGAAAGCGATCTCTTCCAGGCAACCTTGGGATGGACTGGACATGAACGAACAATATAGACGGTGGCACTTTAATAAATAATTGGTAACAAATACACTAAATACCTACATCACAAACATTATAATAAACTTACATAGACATAAGATAAGGCTATCAATATTTCATATGGATAAATAATGCTGATGCAGCAGTTTTTTGAGTATATGGAGTGATTTTGCACGTCTGATGTCCAGAGGGAGAGCATTCCATAGACGGGTAGCTTGTACAGTGAATGACTTGTCATAGAAAGAGGTAGAGTGAGCAGGGACTTTCAAGATGAGGGTTTCAGAGGAACGCAAAGAGAGTAAGTGAGAGTTTGAGAGGAATTCGAAGCGCTCCTTGAGATAAGAAGGGCTTGGAGAATAGAATAAGATACTGAGAGATATATCATAAGAGATATATCATTGCAGTGGTTTCTCTTTCACTTCATCCACTAGTGGACAAAAATTGAAGTGAACATAAAATCAAAAACACCTTATTTTTTTATTTCATAGTAATTTATGGTATAAATTTGACTTGTCTGAGCGCTTATTTTGATTTTTAATATTGGGGGCGAAGGCGTTTAACCGCTGGGAGATGCTGGATGCGCGCAAGACATAAGGAGAGGCCTATGTGAACATAGGTCTCGCCTTATGAGCGAACAGGTAGTGTTCTATGATGGATTGATTTGATGATGATTAGACTGAATGTGTGTCTTTGAGAGCCACTTAAACTACAACTGAGCTGAATTTCATCCCCCTGCGGAATAAACCTTACACCAAACTGCGATCGCCAACTTGCCTGCCAAGCGTAGCAACTAAGGCAACCTTTTGAGAGGCATATGATCTTTTCTAAGAAAATAATCTTACCCTAGTCAAGTGTTCCTCAGTATGTTTGATGATCTCATGTCCAGCAGTGATGGTGGACAACAGAGCGCGTTGGGGCTCCGACAGGAGGGACGTAACCTTGTGCTGCTGGACTTGAGACGCCTGTGAATATTAAACAAGTTATAGCAGGATTATGTAATTAAAATATTTAACAAACTACCTGAAATCCTAAAATGCGAACCAAAAGATAATATATTTACGAAACACTTGAAAACTTTACTACTACAAAAATGCTATTATTCAATCCACGAATTTTTCTCCGATGACAATTTAAAATTTAAAAGAAAAAAAACTGAAAGTGTACTAGCTGACATACCTACAGATTAAATTAGTAAGCCTATCTACCTAATCATGACATTCCTATAATTTCTATATGACATTCCTAATTTTATAAATAATGATTGTTTAGAATTTTAGGCTAATATTTAAAAAGAACCCAAAAATTGTTGTGCCCTGACAGGGTTTTTATGCATTGTGTACCTACCCACTAAGACTACACCTAAGATACTACCTGTATGCATGAAATTACAATAAATGATATGAAAATTAAAAAATATGTTATAGTGGCTAAACTAGCGCCACCACGAGATGTAATGAGTATTTTGGATAATTACGAATTTATCTAAAATACTCATTACTTTAAACTAGTTTCTGCCGCGGTTTCACACGCGTTGTGTAAAGGTTATTTCTATCCCATGGGAACTGATTTTTAGGATATACATATACGCCAAAACTACTGAACCGATCGGGCTTCATCTTTTATTTTGCATAAAGGTTGTTCTAGGAGTGGAATAAAACAGTTCCCATGGGATAGAAAATAACCTTAAACCGTTTCCATAGAAACACAACAAACAACGCGTGCGAAGCCGCGTAAGAACCTAGTTTATCAGTCTGAATCACTCTTGTATTGTTAATTCATCGTAATCACACCATTCAACATCGAATTACATTGACTTATTAACTATATACTCGTATATATACTAAATAATGCTGGACAATTCACACAGCATTATCTAGCCCCATGGTAAGCAGAGCTTGTGTTATGGGTACTATATAACTGATATACATAATACATAGATAGATATTTTTTATTATACATAGAAAACGACCAGAACACCCGGAACAAATATCTGCAGATCGTACACACAATTGTTCCGAGGCGGGAATCGCACTCGCATCCTCCTGCGTCGCAGGCGGACCTTCGCCCACCGCGCCACATCGGTCGTCATATGTATTACCGTATATATATTACCATATATATACGGTAATATATATACGGTAGATATTTGTTCCGGGTGCTCTGGTCGTTTTCTATGTATAATAAAAAATATCTATCTATGTAATGTATTGTATTATGTATAACAGTTATCTAGTACCCATAACACAAGCTCTGCTTACCATGGGGCTAGATAATGCTGTGTGAATTGTCCAGCATTATTTATTTATTTTATTTATATACCTACATTTCGTATTTCGTAGACTGTATCCCAAAAGAAGCATGTAACAATAGAAGAAACATTGATTGACGTTATAGTATCATTGCGATTTTTTTTTTGTGGCTTGGGTGTCACTGCGGCCATGATAGGCCTTTTAAAACTATCATGGTTATCAACACTAAAGTCATTTAAAACGGTTTAGTCATTTAGAACAGTTTCATGCGCCATGATCAATTCCGCACTTTCCTAAGGAGCGGTACAGCGGTCAAACTATAACTGTTTGCTGTTGACCACAAGTGGATAGAGTTGTCATTTGTCAGAAGAGATCATTGCGCATCATACATGGTCTACATAGATTAACCTCAGTAAAGGCATACTTCAAAAAATCTAAAATTCTGACAGTGATTGCATTATTTATCTTGAATAGCCTACTAGAAATACATAAGATTAAAGATGAAATACCCAAAAAGATGAACATACATAGCTACAATACAAGAAATAAAGAAAAGTTACACGTACCTACTACTAGACTGGTAAAAACACATAAACAGGGTTTAACCCTAAAGCTTGATTTATATAACAAGTTACCACTAGAACTAACTCTACTTCCTTTTCAGGAATTTAAAGCAAAAATAAAGAACTTTTTAGTATGTAACCCATTTTATAGCATTAACGAGTTTTTAACGTGCTCATTTGTCAATTTGTGATAAGTTATTATTGTTTATACTTATATTATTGTAATTTGGGATTTAATTTAATTTAAGAGTATTCCTTGTACCGTAGTCTTAATTGACATGCCAATATTAGTAATAATGTTATGGTGAATAAATTGAATTTACTGACCATCCAAAACTAAGGATAATATTAATTTATCCTCGTCACGATCTATGTTTATTCGTACTCGGGGCTGAACCAATAAAGTGGCGATCACAATAATCATGACTAAAGTAATTTAAAACGGGATATTTACCACGATTTGATTTTTGAGTTATCCAATATTTCGGCACAGTTGCATGCGAGTCACTTAAATAATAATAATAATGATCTTTATTTCAGATTACATGGGTCCATATAAACGTAAAAGTACGCAATAATAATTAAAAAGTCACATAAATCTACAAAAATTAACACTTTCACAGTTTTTTTTTTAATTTATTTCCAATCTCTGACAGCCGATCACGTCCCCTGTCCGTGACAGTTTTTTTTTTGTTAGAGACGCTGATCACATACTGCGTACGTGTGTGAATTTCAATACTGTTTACTTTAAAACAACGGCCTGTAGGCGTGATCCGCGTCACGACAATTCTTAGAGGAATATTTAGGCATAAAATAAGCTTCACGTGCGTAGTACGTGATCCGCTGTCAAAGTGTTAAAAATAAACATGAGATAATTGAAGGGAAAAATGAGACTACGTAAATACGTTTTAAATGACTTTAGTGTTAATAACCATGATAGTTTCAAAAGTTTCACAGTTTTTACTTATAGTAAAATGCACAATAGGTAAAGGTATAAGTACACTATAAAATATAAAGCGATATACTAACAGAGGGCGGCGTATGTCCCGTTATAATCTGTCCCGAGACGGTGGTCTGTTGCGCGCCCGTTATGTGGCCGACGGCGAACGGCTTAGCACCTAAAAGAACAAGCTTTGTACAGTGCAACGTAAATATAACAGTGAAAGTGAAATAAAACATGGTCTGAGGGTAAGTGAAAAAAACAAGAAGGAAAGTATAATCGCAAAATAAATAGTATAGAAGCGACGTGTGCGTGACCCGAGAGCTGGTGAGTATCTGGTACAACGCATCAGCATTGCCATACCGCGGGGCAATGCAGCCAGCGTCGCGGGGACGCGCGACGACTGGTAATGATATGGACAAGTTGAGAGACTTGTAGAATGTTTGCAACAGTCTGTCAGTCAGTTATTGCAATTGTTTCATTTGTAAATACTTAATAGCTCAACACATCACGAACATCACATCGAGTTGCTATTGTATAGTCATCACATCTGATACATGTTATTAATTTACATTTATTATGGTTTTTTTAAGTACTGTACTTTCCTATGTTTTATTATTATTGTCTCTCATTTACCATGATCACGGGCCATAAAGTGACCCGGTCCTTTGGAAGGCTTGTGTGGGGCTGAAGCCAACAGCACAGAGGCCCTTTGAGAAGTTAATCTAAAGGCGATGGCTACACATAGCGGGTATCATCCTCGGGTGCACAATATGATACACCCAAAGATGGTATCCGCAAGGTGTAAAGACTATTGCAAAGAAAAATGAAAGAAATAAAACCAGGCTATTGTGATGGATGGATGGACTGGGTAATCGGGCTATAGGGGAGATTGCGGACGTCTGCCATAAACAAGACAATCATAATGTTAAGAAGAGTGGCAGACGGTGGCTTGCCGAGTGCTGGAAGGGGTCCTTAAAAAGCCGGAGTAAATTACCGGAGAGGAACAACATCGGCGCAAACGACTGAGGGGTGTCGAGAGGTGCGGCCCCGATTTCACCATCACGAAGACTGCTCGTGAGCGGGTTTCCTCGATAATACGCCATTAGACACTTCCACCCCCGAGTCTACATCCTAAGATGCATCTCTCGCGACTCCACTCAGACCGGCCAATGAAGGCAAGCAAGAGGTGGGGATCTGGTTCTCTTGGGATGCCACTCCGCAAGCGGAGACGAGAACCAGGAACTTCCCCGGGAGCACTCGGTACCCGTGGTGTCGCTACTCACCAACAGCTCGCCACAACCTGCCCTGCGGGCTTATTATTATTATTATTTTGAGCCATTATTGTCCCACTGCTGGGCAAAGGCCTCCCTTTTCTTCTTCCACTCCTCGCGATCCAACGCTGCAACAGGCCATTCCTTTGTTTGGTGTGTTCTAAATAAATCTTTATTCTATTCTATAATTTTAAATTGAATTGTAATTAAACTTATATGACCCGTGTACTAGATAAAGAAATAAAATACCTTCAGCGCCCGGTCTATGGACTGCTGGCTTCGCTACGGACTCTGTGTCGATCTTCTTCCCAGATTTGAACGTGTCATGCTGGATTATATTGGCTCTGCGAACAAAATACGAGTTATTAGTATCACTATCTATCTATCTATAATATCTAATCAGCTGGTAACACCCCCTGCGAGTATAGGCCTCTTCCTTAACTCGCCACCCCTGGCCGTCTTGTGCCAGTTAGTATCACTACATAGTAAAAATATCTATCTATGTATGTAATATATTGTATTATGTATAGTCAGTTATCTAGTACCCATAACACAAGCTCTGCTTACCATGGGGCTAGATAATGCTGTGTGAGTTGTCCAGCATTATTTATTTATAGTATAAAACAAAGTCGCTTCCCGCTGTCTGTCTATCCCTATGTATGCTTAGATCTTTAAAACTACGCAACGGATTTTTATGTTGTTTTATTTAATAGATATAGTGATTCCAGAGGAAGGTTTATAATCCATTTGACACATAGATTTCCACGCGGGCGAAGACGCGAGGCGCAGCTGGTTGGAAATATTTAAAGAATAAGGTAATATTTTTCAGGTAATAAAAAACCGGCCAAGTGCGAGTCGTTGATACCTAATGAATATAAATCTACGCAATTTAATTAATTTAAAATTAACTTAGAACTTTTTCATTAAGAATTTGAAACTTCTCGTCGCTATCCGTTTTTTAACAAAGCCTCCCCCAATGAGCGCCATAGCGCCCTGTCTTCAGCTTGACGCATCAAGCATCTGCCTGCAGTCTTTCGCAGGTCGTCATCCCACCTGGTCGGAGGGCGTCCTACACTATGTTTACCGAGTCGTGGTCTCCACTCAAGAACACGTTTGCCCCAGCGGCCGTCGGTTCTTCGCGAGATATGGCCGGCCCACTGCCACTTCAGCTTGCTAGTTCTTAGAGCTATGTCGATAACTTTGGTTCTATGTCGGATATATTCGTTACGAATCCTATCCTTCAGAGCAGTACTGTATTATCATTACGCAAGTATTAACTAAAACCCTCGGGTCAAAACAGCGTTCTCGTAGCTATGGATCAATCTGGGTGTCTGCGGGGGCTTATAACGGGGGTTGGGGGGGGGTACTTTCTCAGGCGACTAGTCCTCGCAGGCAGCTTTGAAGTATTTCTGAGATGGAAGGCTCTATTTAAGTTGGTCATATAGCTACATCTGTATACTAACTTGGAAGGCGACACGGAGTCTTCCAGCATAGCTGACCCCTCGTCCCCCTCTATCCCGAGGTGGTCCTTAGCGCGCTGTTTGCGCACTATGATGTCTATGTAGCCAGCTATCACTTGCAGGATCTGTTCGGCTTCAGTGGTTTGGACGGAGTAGTACTGGTCGCTGTGGAGGTAATAACAAATTAAATTAGATATTTTTTTACACTTGACTCGCATGATCAACCTAATGCAGTTAGCATGTAGCACAATAAAATTGAATAGCAAATGTATATTTGATATTCATTTTTTTGTTTTATCTGTATTACTTGTTATCTAGTACTAAGTACTGCTTGTTCTAAACAACATTAACTATACTCCGATTCAAAAACCTGGATATTTTTTGTATACAAAGGGATTACAAAAAACCCAAGGAATATTGGTGGAAAATATTTAAAGACATTGGTATCATCAAGACAAGAACAACTGAACAGATCGGGCTGAAATGTTGCATACAGGTAGTTCCAGGCCCGGAAAAAAAATAGGTTACTTTTTATCCAATAAATCAGTTTCCATAGGATAGAAATAACCTAAAACGTTTCGATAGAAACAAACCGTGCGAAGTCGCGTTCATAAAATAGGAGATTATAAGATTTAACACCTTACCTATAGTCTCCAAAATCCAGTGTAAACGTGTTGGGACTGGCGCACCATCTCCTCACGGTAGTCAGCGGCCAGGTCTGCAGGATTTCCTTGGTCTTCTCGTCGAGACGCAGCACTGAGTCCTTGGTGACTCCCAGCAGACGCGGGACCAGCTTGTTCTTCCCTTTCATCTTCTCCTGTTGAAGATAAGTTTTATGTTAGCTTTAATATTATACCAGGAGTGATGGTTCACTATTATAATAATAAAGCCTTTTTATTTCCTTAATACATAGAATTTACAAAATTTCATAATGAATAGAATAATATTATATGACACTTAATTATATAAAAGATTAGATTTAAATTAAATTAAAAATTAATGATGCGTATTAAGGACCTCTCGTCGAGTGAAGGCCTCCTCCATTTTACTCCATGCTTTTCTGTCTTGAGCTTTGATTAACCAGTCTATGCCAGCTGATTTGTTAATTTCATCTATCCATCTCTCTTTTGGTCTGCCTCTGGTTCTTTTGTTCTGTGGTCCTGTCCATGTTGTTATTTTTTTGATCCATTTGTTATCATCCATGCGCGCAATATGGCCAGCCCATATCCATTTTAATTTTTTACAGTGTTTCAAAGCATCGATGACATTTGTGGTTTGTCTTATAACTGTATTTCTTTTTCTGTCTCTTCTCTTTATATTTAGTATACTTCTTTCCATAGCTCTTTGGCATACCTGTATTTTATTTCTTGTGTAGTTATTGTAGATCCAAGTTTGGCAGCCATAAGATAGACAAGGTAGTATGCATGAATCTAGTATTTTCTTCCTAAGCTTTAATGGAAGTTTAGATTTGAGAAGTTCTTTGTTACTCCAGAATTTGTTCCATGATAGTGCTATTCGTCTATCGATTTCGTCAGTGTTTCGAGATTTCTTAAATGATATTTCCTTTCCCAAATAAATGTAACCTGGTACGTAATCCAGTATAATATTATTGACTTTTATGGGTATGTGTATGTTGTTTGTCATTATTTTCGTTTTTGTTGTGTTAAGTTCTAAGCCAATTTGACGACGGGTCACTATTATACGACACTATTTGTAGGGTAGGATGCCCTCCGACCAGGTGGGATGACGACCTGCGTAAGACTGCAGGTAGATGCTGGATGCAGCAAGCTGAAGACAGGGCGTGATGGCGCTCATTGGGGGAGGCCTATGTCCAGGAGTGGACGGCTATAGGCTGATGATGATGATGACTATTTGACGACCTCTGTGGCGCGGTGGGCGAAGGTCCGCCTGCGACACTGGAGGTTTTGGTTTCGATTCCCGCCTCGGGACAAAATTGTGATTACTTTCTCCACTAACCTTGACTAAGAAGAAAGCGACTCCGTAAGTCTTAAGCTCCCTCGCGCTCTTGGTGTATAACACCTTAGCGTCTAGCTCGCTCAGCGTGGCGTGCTTGCGATGTTCCTTGAAAACTTTCTTCTCAATGCCTTTCACTTTCACGTACGAGGCTGGTAGGAATTCTTTGGGGCTAGAAAGAGAGAGAAAAGTCAGTTGAATAAAACACAAGGTAGTTTCAAAGGCGGTTGAAATAATATTATAAACTAATATTATATTATATATATAATATTAACTAATATTATAAACTAGCTGACCCGGCGAACTTCGTACCGCCTAACAGTCAATGTTTCACAGTTATGAAACGAATGAATATTTTTACAGGTTTTATTTTCTTTTATTTAATTTTTCGTCAATTTTAAAATATTTTTAGTAGTTGTTCTGCGGACAAAGCCAATTAATACAACAAACCAAAAACCATGGAAATCGAGCTATATGTGTTCGAACAAACCCGACTTTGTTGACTTTGTTTTTAACATATTGTAAGGAAGGGTCCTAGCTTCCTTTCACTTAGTTTTAGAAGAAAAGTCAAATGAATTTAAACTGTGTTTTATTGAAGAATCAGTCGTTTACTTATTATAATTTACATCCTTCCATAAGCGGTCTAGCGAGGAGCAAACTATGTGAGACAACGCTAGTGTGTGCGAGCGGGACAGCCAACCAACGTAAATATATCGAACGCAGAGGCGTGGGCCCATCAGTGGTGGCGCGGGCGCGAACGCGCTCGCTGCCTGCAGTCACCTTATCGTATGTACGCATGTGTAGGTAATGTAGGTATCCTAGGTATCCTACAATATTATAAAATGTGAGCGGGTTTAATGACTCAAATATAAATAATTAACTTACACTTGATGTTCATAGTGTCATTCCGTGACCACGTTCAGATCGCGTCAGTTCAAAAATATTTACATAGTACTTACTCAAGGAATCCAGTTGTATGTTTGTCCTCCCTGTGGTCACCGAACTGGATCTGACATTGGATGCCGGCGAACTCGCAAGCTGTAACAAAATATTAATAAATTACCTACATGTGAAACTGAGCCTTATTTCCCTAGAAATAAAGCGTTTACGTAGTCCTGAGTGACAAGATTTAACGAATTCTATACTCAGGGTCCCTTGAATCAATGCTATTGCTGACATGTTGCCATTATAAACTAAGCTTTAATCTCCTAACTATAAAGTCTTATTCACCTTTATCCTGAGTTACCGTAGGAGTAGGTTCAGTTGCACAGGGTCATTTGAACCTATTGCTATTGCTGACAAATCGCCATTAAAACTAGGCTTTAATCTCCTAACTATAAAGTCTTATTCACCTTTATCCTGAGTTACTGTAGTAGTAGGTTCAGTTGCACAGGGTCCTTTGAACCTATTGCTGACACATTGCCATTAAAAACTAAGCTTTAATCTTCTAACTATAAAGTCTTATTCACCTTTGTCCTGAGTTATTGTAGTAGTAGGTTCAGTTGCACAGGGTCCTTTGAACCTATTGCTGACACATTGCCATTAAAAACTAAGCTTTAATCTTCTAACTATAAAGTCTTATTCACCTTTATCCTGAGTTACTGTAGTAGTAGGTTCAGTTGCACAGGGTCATTTGAACCTATTGCTATTGCTGACAAATTGCCATTAAAACTAGGCTTTAATCTCCTAACTATAAAGTCTTATTCACCTTTGTCCTGAGTTACTGTAGTAGTAGGTTCAGTTGCACAGGGTTCTTTGAACCTATTGCTGACACATTGCCATTAAAAACTAAGCTTTAATTTCTAACTATGCAGTCTTATTTTATTAACTTTATCCTAAGTAACTTGATACGTAGATTCGCCTACAGTGGCATCAATATCGGTCCATCCATCTACAGTGCCAATATCTAACCGCTGATTTAACGTCTAGTCAATTCAAGCTCTAAAGACATATCAATAAGGTTGTTTTTACCTTTATCCTGAGTGACTGGATGCGTGCCGTCCACAATAGCGTCCCTCGCCTGGACATACAGTAGGTTCAGTTGTACAGGATCCCTCGAGTCCACGTTACGATCGCTGAAGAACAGTCTCCGGCGGAGGAGTAGGGTCTCTGTGACATCAACGCCTTGCTCGCGGAGGGTTTTGGATGGTTCCACCCAGTTTACTGTGGAGAAAGATAAATTAGATTTACTTGCTGAAATCTCGGCAAAAGTAGTGTAGCGCCCTCCGGTCAGGTGGGATGACGACCTGTGAAGGACTGCAAGCATCTGCTTGCAGTCCTGGAAGAGGCTAGCTGAAGACAGGGCGCTATGGCGCTCATTAGGGGAGGCCTAAGTCCAGCCGTGGACTACTATATGCTGATGATGATGCTGAAATCTGAGCGATAAGCCACCCTTTGTAAGTCTTTGTATTTGTCCAATTTAATGTTATCCTTACAGAAATATTTGTTTCTGTACTCTCCGCAGGTTTAAATAGCAAATTGAAAAATCTCCAACGTATTAATTAGTAAAGTGCCTTACTTATAACTTCTGTCAAAAACGTCAATTAAAATGTAACTCTCCGATTTCTTTGAGTGCTGAAAACGCACGGAATGAGTTTTCTACAAGTGACTAATATGCGTAAATCCACACTAGCGCAGCGGCTGAGAAAATACAGATCTGTGTGACTCAGCACAGCCGTAATATTTTTCGAACGAAACGCATGTGCGGCGCAACACAACCGCTGTGTAGAGCGGCAGTACGAATTTTTAGGTTAAAAAAAAGATCGCAGTCGTCGAAAAAAATCGCAGTCAAAGTGTTAAGTGAACATAACCCTTATTGTCAAAACGTGTTCATATTAACCTGACTTCTTTGTTAGCAACATGTGTCTGTTTTGCCTCTTTTCTGCTAGGCATTTTTATCAGGATATCAGCACGCGGCTCTGCACCATGCAAGTATATTTTACTCACCTGTTTTGAGTCGTCGAATAGACATCGAGTAGACTTTCGTTAGACCACAATATCACCTCAGGGAAAGTGAAAAAAAATTATGTTGCTAAATAAATAATTTGTGTGTACCTTCATCGTCAGTCCTCAGCTTTTTCCGGAGCTGTTCCATCTTGGCGTCTCTTTCCTTCTCCTGGTGTTTCCTCTTCAGAGTTAGGGTTCCGTAGTTCGGTTTCTCGTTGGGTTCCATCTCGTCTTTTTGGTCTTCGCGGACCTGTGAGAATGATTCATGGTGATTTTTAAACAGCGCCATCTAGCGTAAGTCAGTTAATTTTATAGTAGGTAAAATAAATATTGTATTGATTGAAAACTCTGTATGATTTTTACAAATATTCAAATTACATAAGTAAAACGATGAAATAGAGTGATGATTGATTTTTTCACTTTTTCACTTTTATCAATCAAATTATACAGTCTCCGTTCGCGGCTTCGGCGCTCATTGGGGGAGGCCTATATCCAGCAGTGGACTGCTATAGGCTGATGATGATGATGTTCGCGGCTTCGCGTGTTATTTTCCGAGAAAAATAGTTGCCAGGATATTAGTGTAATTCTAGAACTATTTCTTAGAAAAGTATCTCCTACAAGTATCCCCAACTCCATCCGTTCAGAAGTTTTAGCGCGAAGCTCTAGCAAACACCATACCAAGTCTGATTTCTGGCTTAGTGTGAATTCTACCCAAATGTACAGTTAATTTACCCCGAGTGGTAAAAACCTTAAAAGTTGGATGATTTAGCCTGTTAACTAGTGATAAAATGAACTATAATTGTTGCCACTTACCAGTCCATACTCGTCATAGTTGGTAATACCAATCTTGGTGCAAATCACCACCATGAGGTTGGCGACGATTTGACTGTCGTCCACTAGAAGGGTCTTCACGGTACCTGTAAACGAAAATACATTCTTTTGTAGTGAAATTAAGACTTTATTTAGCAAAACTTATTTTCTTGCAAGACAGTAGCTACTGCTTGACTATGATGATCCTTTTCCTTCCTTTGATCCTTTTTAAGTTCAAGTTTTGTTCAAGTTGTTTCATTTATTGGTAAAATAATTATTACACTTCAAATTAGGTATCCTTATTATACTTAAGTATAATTTGATTTGTATACATTATAATAGTTAATTATAACATCAAATAAAAATAATGACTATTAATTAAATTATAATATATTCAAAAACATTTATTATAATCAGTTCTATAATCAAACAAAATTCCATAATAATCAATGCAGTAATGATTTAAAATTCATCGAAAAATTAATGAATTCATATGAATAATAATTATATTACAGCTTTAAAGGGAGTTTTTTTAAATCAAAAACAGAGAGATCAGAGAGGAGGTTACAATCTTTGGGATAAGATGCTGTGACAGACTTTGGCATCCTATCTGAAACGATTTAGATACATTTTATTGATTTAAAGTGACTTCCTGACCTCAACAAATAACGTAACGCGTGTTATTAGCGTTATTAGGCTAGTTTTAGCGCGAATAACGCCTGTTAAGGCGCATTTTACCGTGAATAACGCTTAAATGCAGCTTACCCTTGCTGACGCGGATATAAAATATATACCAAAAAACGCTGCGCGCTATTATCGAACCGAGCTATAACCTAAACCCTTCACAGTATAGTCGATGTAATTGAGTTTGATATTTTTAAAGTTACGCGATCTGAACACATAATTATAAGCACTGGTATTTATCGCATTTATTTACCTATTTTATTGACTTTTTTATACCTGTTGTATTAGTGCTTATAATCAAATGAGTTTGGTTCTAAAATGAACTCTCTCCCTATAGTAATAAGGCCTTACCGTCAAGCATCCGAACCCTCAAGTTCCTCGTCTTCTTATTATACTCGAGTAGATCCCCAGTCCTCAGCATGTAATAGTCGAGACTGCGAGACGCCTCCAGCCATATCCCCTTCTTGTTGTCTTCGTCTGACGCGAGGAACAGACCGTATTCTTTGGCTGTGGGAGGGAGACAGATATTAGAAACTAATTAGAATCTCAGACTGTATTGGATGGCTTGAACTGAATCTTCATAAAAATCTTTCTACCTTTTAGAGATTCAAATAAAATAAGCTTTATTTACTACCACACAAAATTATTTACATGACTATTCACTAAATTTATACTTTAGCTATGTGGCAGTACCACTTAGAGTGGTGAAAGCCTCCTCCAGGATCCGGTCCTTCTCTATCCAAAGCCAGTCTACTCCAAGTAACCAGCTACTTTCGTCACTCCAAACGTTTTGATGGTCTGCCTGGTCTGAGCTTTTTATCGAGTGACCAGTTTGACACCTTTTAGATATACATATCTATTCAAAAGCCAACCTTATCTACATATATATATATATATACTTACGGTCCCCAGCGCTAGCTTCCAGAATCTTCTCCCTGATGACTCGACAGGCATCGTAGACTGTAGTGGATGGCTCGAACTGAATCGTCTTGACCACCTTGCCGCCATCGAGAGATATCTTCAGTGAGAGCGTCGCCATTTTCGTTAGCGAATGCGCTCTGTAAAGGAAAATCGAGTTTAGCTGGGTGAGAATTGAGATGCAATTTCATAGTATGTATAGTATGGTGTGTAAGTGATTGAAGTGCAATTCCGTAGTCCATTTGGAAAGTAGCGCAAAATCCTTGGCATCTAAGTGGGGAAACTGGGACCTGCACTGATATCTCGCATGGGAATGCATATTGGCATTCGTTAGAAGATTTTTCCTCAACATATTGACAACATTTGCCAGCCTATACGGGCTCTAACGGAAGACCAGCGCTGGCTAAGTCTCTTACGGAGCTTAGCCAGCATTATGCTGAGTTAGAGTCTTTTTATAATAGCTATAAGTGTGTCTTTTGTTAATTTATGTTGTTATAAATAAATGTATCTCTATTCTATTCTAGAAAAAAACTGTTATAATCAAGAAACAGAGGTTGTTTTTAGACTCGCACTTAACAAGCAAATTTCGAACAGCTTTACAGTTCTTAGGATAGAAATGCCATTATATCCTCGATAGTTTTCAAGACTCAAATGCTATCAGATAAAACTTAGCACCTGCAACCACCAAAAGTAGAACTAGGAGATTAATTCTAAACCCTTTATCAATAGCTACTATATACCTCGATGACGGCGACCCTAGACATTACGGATTCTTCTATTTTTAGCTCTAATATGGCTCGCTAGACCGAAATTGGTCTTGAATAACCCTATAGCACGTATGACAGTAGAGTTGGCCCGATGAGTTACATGTATACGTGTACTATACTCTTCATACAGACCTGTGTATGGTCGCGAAATGTCCAGGCCGTTCTTCAGGCTCAGAGGGAAGATCAAGCGAGTGTTGGCTTGCACGCCTCCGCGGCCTCTCCTGGCTGAATGATCTGAAGCGCGGTCGAGTTTGGGATCCCTGGAACACAGAAAAAGATTTCTATTGGTAATAAATTAAGATTGCCATTTGTCTATGCATCTCTTGCGATGCTTCAGGGACGTTGACGAAGACAGCGCGAACATTTGGAGATTGCAGACCCCTATCTAAAACAGACGGATTTATTCATTTAAAACTTTATTGCACTACAAAGGGTAGGTTTAATGCCGAGGCATTTTCTACCTGCCGACCATCAAAACATATGTTTTTACAGAGGGTTGGCGTGCTAGCATTACATAGTTTCAGAAATATACAGATTCAACGTTCTGAAGGTATCGCAGGGCAAAGACTCTAAAAATCAATCATTTTTCAGGAAATTTGACCTACCTATGTTTTCCACTATGAATAATTTTGCTATTCCCGAAAAATTAAAGTAAAGTTAAAAAAGTTAAAAATCATTTATTTCTTTAGGCTTACAAAATAAGCACTTAGACAAGTCATATTTTATATATAAATTATTATCAAATAAAATTATTTTACTGTTCACTTCAATTTTTTGTCCACTAGTGGAAGAAGTGAAAAGATTATTTATTATTAGACTGCGGCTGAGGACCTTTGCCGGACCTTTGCACCTGAGGTCGTAAAACCTGAGCAAATCTCATCATCTGTATCATCCTATGTTAGTGCAGTACAGTCAGATGATCAGTTTGATTTTTTGTTGACTTCAATCTTTTTGAGGGATTCAAAGCAGAGAATCCCTCAAAAATATTGAAGTGACAAGACAAATCAAATATTGAAGTCAAGTTACAAGAGAAAACCCGTGTTTTGCAGTAATCATCAGCAAATGAATAAAAGTATCGAATCTTGTTTGCTTGGAATGTAGTCAACAAGGAGCAAGTAAGAGATAGAGGACACTCACGTGAGACGGCGATAAGATCCGCCTCCAGTTCTGGTGTAAGGCGTGCTCGATGCGCTCGCGCAGTGAGCGTCACGAGCTCGTCTGCGCTTCCTGTGTGAAGGCCTCAGGTGGTTGCTGGGGACAAGAGAGAAATGAGCTTAGGTTACATCATCATCAGCCTTAGTCCACTGTTGGACATAGGGTAATACTGAAAATCGGTGTTTTGCTCTTAGAGCAAAAATTTTCGCTGAGCTATTACCTTTCTACAGGCTGCAGCACGCACACAGTTTTTAAATCTTTTTAATTTTTTTATACTATTACTTATTGTTTACCATTACTATTGTTACATCTTGTGCTACAGTGTCAAATAAATGCATTATCTATCTATCTAGGCCTCCCCTAAGGAGCGCCATAGCTCCCTGTCGTCAGCTTGACGCATCCTGCAGTCTTTCGCAGGTCATCCCACCTGGTCGGAGGGCGTCTTACACTATGTTTACCGAATCGTCTCCACTCAAGAACACGTTTGCCCCAGCGGTTGTCGGTTCTTCCGAGGTTAGTACATTATAGAAAAACCGTTATAGGTTATCAATAGAATTACTTTAGATCACGAATTCACAGAAAGGTTCTTTCTTATATTGATCAAACGCTGTGGTGTGGTCAGTGTTTCTAATTTGCTTCGGATGCTTATTACAGGTTCTGCGATTTTTTGAATTTGGAGGAAAAGCTAATTTCTTTTACGTGATTTTTCGGAAACATTTGTTGGAAAAAAAGTTCAAAAGAACCGTGACTTTTATAGATAATCAGCGATTGATTAATTTTCGAATTAAAACAACAACAAAAAATAGCACCGGGAGCCAAAAAAAGCTTTGCTTACAAATAAACTTACTTCACACGATTCACTGATCTTTTCAACAAGCGCTAAGCGTGATGATTATCAAGCCCGCTGTTTTTGGGGTCTTATTGGGATGAAACTTTTTGAAGCACTCACAGCCTACTTTAATTAAATAATTCATTGATGTCAGTAAACTAGTCCACAACTTCACTAGTTATTTTCAACCGACGCTGACCACAAACTGATTCAAAGTAATGGGATGAAATATAATTATTTTCAATAATATTGACTTATATATTGTATTCTAGGAAATTGCCTTCCTTGACACCATTGATATAGTATTTATGACATTGCCAACCTACTTAATACTATGACTCAAAATTCAGATGTTCTCAGAATATTTGGTACGTATTATTTGCTCTAAGTTTTGGCATGAATACTTAGCTAGTGCTAAGTATTAGCTTATCTTGGTAGATAAGCTTTTTTTTTTATACTAGACTAAGTTAATTGACGGGGTCCCGGAAGGAAGCCGCGGGCGAAGTCGGCCAAGAAAGCGCTGGCGAGACGACCTTAACGCCTTCCTCGGAGATTGTGGTGGGAGATCGCGCGTGACCGCACTGAGTGGAAAGATTTGGGGGAGACCTTAGACCAGCAGTGGGACAAAACAGGCTAAATAAAAAAAAAAAAAAAAAGTTAATTGATAAAGATACAAAATATTTCATAGTTTCTTAAAAGATATGTACGTATTTTATAGGGATATAGAAATTGGCAAGATGTCAGTGAAACAATCAGAAAATCAAAGCACAGCATCATCGGCCCAGAAACACGGGAAACTCATTCATGCCACGACTATTTTTAAGCGCATGAGTCGGCGCCGCTTTCGTAATATTACTAACATCGGGTGTTTTACGCGTTCCGTGTTTTAGTTAACATCTTTGCAAAAAAAATTCAAAACAAACGTTTTTTTATAGGTTTTTCAGCTTATTTAAATATTCAGTCGTTTGTTATTTTAGAATATCGTTAACAGGCTTTCCATTTTAGTCACACAGTCTCATAAATTATGTTTTGCTTATTTGTGTCCCATTATACCCGCGTTTACATACCGCGTAACCATAACAGTCTCTGATATAGATAGATAGATCTATCTATATATCTATTCGTAATTCTTTTTTTTTCCAAAAATATACCGTACATAAGGATTTCTAGTGAGACCCAAACTAAGCACAAGGCTTGTGTCTTGGGTGTCAGGAGAGCACTAGTTAAGACTAAACAATAGTTTTCATGGACGTAAGTAGGTACATTATTACTTATAGAAGTTAATATTAAATAAAAACAAAAAATAAATAAATAAAATAAATAATAAATAATGCTGGACAATTTACACAACATTATCTAGCCCCATGGTAAGCAGAGCTTGTGTTATGGGTACTAGATAACTGATATACATAATACAATACATTACATACATAGATATTTTTATTATACATAGAAAACGACCAGAACACCCGGAACAAATATCTGCAGATCGTACACACATTTGTTCCGAGGCGGGAATCGAACCCGCAACCTCCTGCGTCGCAGGCGGACCTTCGCCCACCGCGCCACATCGGTCGTCATACCGCGTAACCATAACAGTCTCTGATATAGATAGATAGATCTATCTATATATCTATTCGTAATTCTTTTTTTTTCCAAAAATATACCGTACATAAGGATTTCTAGTGAGACCCAAACTAAGCACAAGGCTTGTGTCTTGGGTGTCAGGAGAGCACTAGTTAAGACTAAACAATAGTTTTCATGGACGTAAGTAGGTACATTATTACTTATAGAAGTTAATATTAAATAAAAACAAAAAATAAATAATAAATAATGCTGGACAATTTACACAACATGATCTAGCCCCATGGTAAGCAGAGCTTGTGTTATGGGTACTAGATAACTGATATACATAATACAATACATTACATAGATAGATATTTTTATTATACATAGAAAACGACCAGAACACCCGGAACAAATATCTGCAGATCGTACACACATTTGTTCCGAGGCGGGAATCGAACCCACAACCTCCTGCGTCGCAGGCGGACCTTCGCCCACCGCGCCACATCGGTCGTCAGAAATGTTTACTTGGACGCATACAAAATGACCGTTGAGGTTGGGTTCTTATGAGAGGTAGGTAGGAAATCTCTATCTATCTATCTAAAAATATGTGATTTATCAAAGTCGAAGTGTCTTATTCTTCTTACAATGCAAAAACTATTAGTTAGGAATATTTATTGAAGCAAAGATCTGACTGAAAAGGAATGTCAATTGCGTAAAAACTATACAAGTATACAAAGCCAAGCCCCTCCGCACATGCACCTTCAAGGTTATCCACACATTATGGGACACCCTGTATATTATTGTTTTTTTTTTAAATATTGGTTGGATGTCACAATATTTACATGCTGACTGTACATGGAACTGCCGATGGCAAATCACCACGCGAAAAACAATATTTTATTTGACGATGGCGAATCAGAACTCAAAGTATGGAACTAAAAAGTAGCAGAAAAAAGGGTCCGATGGCGAATCGCCACTAACTCGGCAAAAGATTGAATATTGTGTAGATTATGTATGAGCTGTTTGTTTACAACATCTCACATCCAATTTAGCTAGCTTTGCGTGCGAAGTCACGGGCTCCGCTTGTATCACCTATATTTCCCAACACCCATGAAATCACCGACAGCCACATGGCGTATCACCTGTCTCTATTTCTAGACATGTAGGTACCTCTATAAATAGTTGTCGTCTTCAAATAAAGATGACAGGACAGTGGGTGTAAGTCGATGTGTTCGTGATATGAGTTCATCAAGAATTAATATAATCAATTGTTTAAATACATAATGATTTTATTGAAATGAACTGAGTTATAAAATGTTGTTCATTTTGCGTAGGTAAGTACCTACTAATGTATAAAAAGTTATTTTATGGACAATCAATCCACACAGCATCATCTAGCCCCAAGCTAAGAGGTTGTGTTATGTATGAGACTCGGTAAACGTAGTGTAAGACGCCCTCCGACTAGGTGGGATGACGACCTAAGAAATACTGCAGGAAGAAGCTGGATGTGTCAAGCCGAAGACAGGGCGCTATGGCGTTCTTAGGGGAAGCCTATGTCCAGCAGTGGACTGACGTAGCCTGATGATAATGACTTAATGTAGAGAAAGAAAAAAAGAGAATTTCTCTTCCAACTCATGCTGAGGCAAAAATTAACAAAACGATAAATATTTACTTTTGTTGCATATCTCAGTACCTCTTCTAATCTAATTTTAAAAAATTATAATTAATATTAATCAATACAAAACACTTTACATACACCTTGTATGTAGTGTTGTAGGTAGGTAGAGAACTAGAGAGAGAGCGGGGAATAGGTACCGTACCCACTAATCCAGTGAATTACTTTCTTTCGACGGCCGACATAGGGACTTTCCCTGCGGGACTTTACTGGCGGGGAGTTACCTATGCAGTGTATAAATACCACAGCCTGTCTGTGGTATTTATACACATTCATTTGCAATTAAAGGTATTTTTAAACCCTGTTTTTTCTTCATGTTTAAACATTGTTTTAAACTGTGTTTATAAACACTTAATAAAAAACATAGTTTTATTTCAAACTGTTTTAAACACGTGTTTTAAAACAACTTGTTTTAATCATGCCAACCCTGATTGCAGCAGTCATTCAACAGACTCCCACCCAACCCATGGAGTCTAATGAGCGAGGACTCTGTTGAATGTCTGCATGATGGGCGAGGCAAACTTGCTGCCCACAACCTGCAGGATGGATTGGTTAAAGATTTATTCTTTAAATATTTATTATGTGTAAGTCTAATAACAAATAAATAAATTCATTCATTCAACTGTCAGTTTTATAACCGGACCACATGAAATCCTCCATCATGCATAATCCCAAATTAAAAACAAAACAACCGCGCCAAAGCAAACTCTACCCCATATAAAACAAGGTTCAGTTTCTGCCACACATCAAGGGTCTTTCAAGCCCCGAATTGCTGTAAATTGAGTCTTATTAGTTTGGTATAAGGGGGTTCACCCAAATATGGACTCATTAAGCCGACTGCGGTAATAACCGGGGAGTTATTGCGTAGAGTTTTGCATAAAAACTGCCCGGGAAAGGTTTTGGATGGCCGCTTAAAGTTCCAACGAGTACTGGAATTTTAATAGTTCAATATGGTGAGTGGTGCGATATATTGCTGGACTATAGTCGTTTAATATACGAAATATAGTTAGCGATTAAACGACTTTAATGTACGGGGTTGCATATAAAATTTATATGGTAAAAAGGGAGAGAGATTAGGAATTTAGAATGACACTTTGGTAACGAAACGTAATCGAACAATCAAATATTTTGATTGTTTTGAAATAATTAGAAAATTGAATACACCAAAAAACAGTCTTCAAATTTCTTATTATCTATAGGTATTTTAATGCCCGCGTCTTCGTACGCGTTGTTTTAATGGTTAAGTAATAAATGTTCTAAGGTTATTTATATCCCATGGGAACTGATTTAAGGGATAAAACGTAGCCTATGTTTTTCATTTATTCCAGGTAAATCTATACAAAATTTCAGCCCGATCCGTTCAGTAGTTTTGGCGCGAACAAGTAAGAAACATCTATCTGAACATCCAAATTTTCGCATTTATAATATTAGTTTGATATTTTTAATCGAATTGAGATGTTGAATTATTATGTTTTGACGACCGATGTGGCGCGGGCAAAGGTCCGCCTGCGACGCAAGAGGTTGCGGGTTCGATTCCCGCCTCGGAACAATTGTGTGTAGGATCTGGTCGTTTTCTATGTGTAATAAAAAATATCTATCTATGTAATGTATTGTATTATGTATATCAGTTATCTAGTACCCATAACACAAGCTCTGCTTACCATGGGGCTAGATAATGCTGTGTGAATTGTCCAGCATTATTTATTTATTTACTAATTATATAATTAGGAACTGGTTTCAGTGAAAATCTAGGGAAACATAGTAGACATAAACCCACATTTTCAATTTTCTATTAGTAAGTTTCACCAGTAAAACTAAAATAGAAAACATAAATATCGTATTCCGTTCGGTGAACCTATGCGTTACGAGTAACACGTTTAGGAAACGTTTAGTCTGGGGTATATATTTAGCTTTAGTTGCACCTACGTTCACTAGATGGAGGCTGAAAAACTTTAGATTATTCCGAAAATCACATTTAATGATCTGGACTATTCCATTTTCGGGAAGTACAGTTATGTTAAAAGTTGTATAATTATATATTTTATTTTATATATGTATAGCCTAGTGCGGGAGTCACTGTTAACTGCAACATCTCAAACAATCAACTCTAAAATGTAAGAATATGTACATAAATTAAGGTGTTATTATTTATAAACTTTTGGTAAATATTTTTTTTGTATTGTATTGTTTTGTATTTTACACATAATATTTAAGTATTTGTATATTTCAGTTATTGTATAATGTTACAATTAATTAATGATGAAAATCGTTCCACGATTGACGGAGAAGTCGGCACAAAAAAGAAACATAATTTATGCCAAACAAAGAACAATGTTGAAGCCTGTTAAAAAAATATCATTTCGCTTCATGTTACCTACATGTACTTTGGGCCTAGATCATGAACGATGAGTGAAAAAAAACAAAAAAACGTCTAACATCATAATTATAAAGAAATAATAAATAAATAACTAATTTATGTTATTGGTGACCGCTGTCAATCCTTCGATGATATACTTCCGAAATGAAAATATTTTGAGACAAAAATGTATAGTTTACTCACTCCAAGGAACCCAAATCTGCACAAAAAACTATACATAAAAAGTTTATATTAAAAACGAAAGCAATTAAAATGTCAAATAAATGCACCCTTGCTATAGGCCCAGTGACCCGTCAATGATGAGTGGCGACGTGTTTAGTTAGTCTATGAATAATTTTGATACATCACTTGTTTTATGCACCCTTGGTCTCAGCACGATATTGTATTGTTGCTATCGTGATCGAAATTTCCGTATTCTAATGATTTCTTCGATACAGGCTTAGTACATGAGATAAGAAATGCTGGATAACACAGCATCATTTAGCCCTAAGCAGGGCTCTAATTACTATTATATTACCTTAGTTACACGACTTCTGTGGCGCGGTGGGCAAAGGTCTGCCTGCCGCCCAGTAGGTTGCGGTTTCGATTCCCGCCTCGGGACAAATGTTTGTAAGATTTCCATATATTTGTTCAGGGTTCTTGTACATTGAAAATATCTATCTTATCTATGTAATGTAATGTATTATGTATATCAGTTAACTAGAACCCATAACACAAGCTCTACTCAGCTTGAGGTTAGATTATGCTTTGTGAATTGTCCGGCATTATTTATTTAAAATTATTTAAAAAAAAAAACATTAATTTACTGAAAAAACAGCGTACTCGCGTACTCGTACATAAAAAGAAACCTACCTCTAGATCTCTAAGATCATATACCTACCCTCCTCCTTTTTTAGCAGTCGTCGGTTAGAGAGACCAACGAACACACTGATCTCTGTAGACGCCGCCGATGCGACGCCACCGTTGCCTAGCAACGAACGTGCCCGGAATGGGGTCAAGGATCGATAGGCATTTGAGGAATGATCAGTTATCCACCGCTTTACAGCTGGCGGTAGCGATGTTATTTGTAGGGAAAACAGCGGGCTAGGGGTGCATATTCGCGAGTTTTCGATGGAGCGTTTGCAACCCACGCGATATTTAACTAACTTAAAAAAAAGGAAGTAGTTCTTCGTTCGGCTGTATGTATGTTAGTCGATTACTCTGTCAGTTATGAGCCGGTTTTGATGGTTCTTTGTTATTGTATAGATAATCCCAAAATGACCCCATAGAGGGATTACTTAGTAAGAATCCCGCAAAACTTAAAAACAGTGTTGTGTTAATATTGACTTAATTAATATTAGGTAACACTGTTTTTAAGTATGTATAGGTAGACAATGTATAGGAACACCTCGAGATCATACTCTGGACATACTTAGTAACTATAGCTTAACAGTTTTATGTTTTTTTTTTTTAGAGTTAGTTAGCTTCTAAATGAAATATTTACTTATTGTGAAATATAAATACTTAACACTTTGAGTGCTGAAAACGCACGGTATGAGTTTTCTACAAGTGACTAATATGCGTAAATCCACACTTGCGTAGCGGCTGAGAAAATACAGATCTTTGTGACTCAGCAGAGCTGTAATATTTTTCGAACGAAACGCATGTGCGGCGCAACACAACCGCTGTGTAGAGTGGCAGTACGAATTTTTTAGGTAAAAAAAAAAGACCGCAGTCGTCAAAAAAAACCGCAGTCAAAGTGTTAAATGGAAAAAAAAACAACCTATTGCCTAACCATTTCAGATTTTTGTAACCGGCGAATTTTAACTAGATTTTCATTCATACTTATTTTAAAAAATCGTGATTTGAGACGTGCTTTGATCAGATTTGCATTCGAGTATTCGGGGATAAGATTAACAAAAAAAATTCTCATCCACGCCTAAAAGCCATTAGCTGCGGTCAAAGACGATAACATCACAATCAGATAACCCCTTATCTAATAATTACGTCATTCAACCCTCGCCCGCAGACAAAGGGAGCCAACACAATGCTGTGACAATGACAACTGACAGATGACAGTATTGACATAAGACATGTAGCAGAATACGGAAACTATTGTCTACTAGGTAGCCATTATAGTGTCAGGTTGCGAGGATGCAAACTTGTTGTTTGTATCGAGAAATATACACTTGCTTTGGGGTGTAAGGGGGACTCCAACATCTCGTCTCAAGTCAACCTAACCTGCACGTGGTGCACCCTGCTAGATAACGAACTAGGCTCTGGTGAAAATATCAAACAATCTTCATACTAATTATGAAGATTGTTTGATATTTTCATATAACTTATTTAAATTTACAATTATTTTCCATTACTTGACACTGGAGAAAAGTATCCAACCAGACTCAGTTGCCATTAACAAAGAATCATCATACACTTGCGTTTTTCTTTCGCACCACTAATGTCTAAATAGAAAAATGACAAAAAAGATGAATGTCCAAAGGCATGTCTAATTAAATATTTGGCCTATGTTAAAAATGTCCAATGATAAAATTGCCCAAACTTTTCTAAGCGAAGTGAAGGAAATTTTGTAACCGGCTATTTTAACCCGACTTCAAAAACAGGGGTAATATGTTCGGCTTTGTTATGTTTTACTTTTCAGCGATTTTTCCGAAAAACAATCGATGATGGTTAAAAGAATCAAGTTATAGTCGACAGCAAATGCCAATAACTTCAATCAAAGGTGTTTATTTTGAAAAAACTAATAATAACCGATGTAAAATCTTTCGACGTAAGTTTTGCGAAACAAATAACGGGAATCAAATTTACATAGGGCGACCCCGAGAGCATAATTAAAAAAATACATCAAAATTGGTCCACCTTTTTGTAATTGTTGTTAATTACCTGACTCTAAAGCCAGAACTAAATACTTTTTCATTAACGTTGCAATCAAAAAATTTCTCAAACTTTCCCCCTTAATTATTAGTAACGTCATCATCGCTAAACATAAAATCGAAAACGACACTAAATCAAAACTGCCACTCAAATAAACAATAAAACTAAAAGCCTATAAAGATATAATAGACGCAGAATGATCTGAACAAACAAGTGACGCGCATGCGTCATCCCCCCACTCCCCCTCTATCACCTAAGAGGGGTTGTAAAGGGGGGATCGATCGACTCCGGCGCCGGAATGTCTGGCGCCAGCAGATGAAGATGTCTCGCTCTGACTTGAGGTTATTGATCTGGTTACGTCTCTTTCTATCTAGATTGGGTGTGGTTTTGGAAAATCCTCGTCAGACTTACTATAATTCATGCAAATATTATAAATTCAAGTAATTCTATCTCTCGTTATCGTTAATCACTGCTTTGACTGAAAAGATCTTAATGATATTTGGTAAGGATATAGCATAGATGTCCCGAGGAAGAACATAGGTAGGGTAGGCTACTTTTTATACCGGAGAGATTCGTGCGAAGCCGCTGGCAGAAGCGAGTAATTCATAAGTTTTAATTGTTCTATATATTTAAATCATCATCACAAACTAAGCACCAGTGTAATTGCTCAAAACTACTCAAAAGCAATGAAAAGACAAGTTTTTAAATAAAACCCAAAGAACTCTATTTACAGACCGTACAGCAATTTAAAACCTGACAAATTTATCCACAGCGACTTAGGCAGGTGCAGAATGTCAATGGATCCGGCTACAGAATACTTGTAGAAGAAAGCAAACGCTTAGCGAGCCCTATCGTGTGGGTAAAACTAGTCTGCGAATGATTTCCCAATTAAGATAACGTCGAAATTCCAAAAGAAGAATATTGGGTATTTTATTTATAAAATAAGAACTGGAGGAAGAAAATAAGAGGAAAATCCAATAGATAAAAATAAATCCGCCATATTGTACATCCGGTGTACGCCGGAAGTCGTCACGGTGTCGAGCACGGGATATCCGATAGTGTGCATTCTATTAACGAATTAGGGGAGTGGACATCGGACTAGGGGTGGATTAGGGATTTTAATGTGTAAATATATGACATCAAATAATTGATATTATCAGGGAGAAATCAGATCTAGTAACAGTAACATAAGCTCTACTTAGCTTGAGGCTAGATGATACTGTGTGGATTGTCCAGCATTATTTATTCATTATCTCTCTACTCAAAAACACTTTTCTTTTATTATCTTATAAAAAACGGGATGCTGTAAAAGAAGTCAAACGGAGCACGGTTTTTGAGGATCATATCTGCCAGCAAGAGTAAGAGCAACTTAGTTAAAAAATGTTTAAGCTTTTCTTGGGAACATAAATCGTTTTATTTGAGGAAATAAATTCGATAGGCTGAGATAAATTGTGTAGAATAAAAAGAGCTTTGTTGCTATGCTATGTTACAAAATAAGAAAAGCATGACGCCATTCCTATACCTATAAATACCAAAATATCGGAACAATCGAGAAACAACGATAACACGAGGCAGGAAGAAATACACGAGAAGCCGATAAGATAAAAATAACCTAAAGGAAATTAGAGTCAAGAATAATACTTTATAAAACGTTTCCTGTACGGCGATAATTATTTTTGAGTGTTACCCAACTATAGTTTGTTTGAAGATAAATAAAATATTGTTATTTTTCGCAAAAGCTTTTGGGATGATGTTTCCAAAAGATGTTGCGACTGTTGATAAAACATGACAATAGGACAATGATGATGACCAAATGAAGACGTTCTATGTGATTTTACAATGAAAGAAAACTCCAAAAAAGTGAAAATTTCATGAAAACTGTTTTATGCAAAGACTAATCATAAAAGAATATAAATAATTTTGACCACGAATCTGAACACATTACATTGAATGATATGCTCAAAGCTTTCTTAAAACAATAATTTATATGGTTGTTGACTAAAAATCGCAATTTTAAAAAGAAACGACCATAATAATCAAATGATTGGCAACCTATCAAGCCATCAGTCTAATCCAATCCACCCCGATCTAAAGCCATTGACACAGCGGGGCACAATCCCCCACTGGCAAGGAAATTGCTAAAGAACACATAATGAGTGACGAAGCTAACTATCCTGCTGAGATTCGCCTACCTAACAATGTCATTAGCTGTATTGATGCTGAGGATTATAAGAAAGAAACAGTGAAAATGGATATTGATTTAGATAAAAAGCTACGAGAAGTTATTTCAGAAATGTGATTCGAAATATATTGTGCACATTGGTATCGAAAAATAGAAAATGTAAACGATCTTTACAGATACACGCAATATCAAAAATTAGAACGATTGACGAGATCTGAGTAATGTAATCAATTTTTCCTTTTAAGGATTTTGAATTTTCAAATGTGCTTTTGTTAATTTAGTGAACCGATGTATTACGTATTTTGTGACAACTTTCCCCGTCCATTAACGGACAAGTTTCTCCAATCTATCTGAGTCTAAATCTCCCACACTTTGACTGCGATTTTTTTTCGACGACTGCGATCTTTTTTTTAACCTAAAAAATTCGTGCTACCGCTCTAAACAGCGGTTGTGTTGCGCCGCACATGCGTTTCGTTCGAAAAATATTACGGCTGTGCTGAGTCACACAGATCTGTATTTTCTCAGCCGCTGCGCTAGTGTGGATTTACGCATATTAGTCACTTGTAGAAAATACATACCGTGTGATTTCAGCAATCAAAGTGTTAACGGACAAGTTTCTCCAATCTATCTGAGTCTAAATCATCATCAATTTAACCAAAAGTGTGGGCACTGATCTAGACCCAGATAGATTGATATTTTGTCTTATAAAAACTTGCTTTTTGTGTGAGATTCCACGAGGAAAACTCATCGTTGTCACCCAATGACATAAAATCAATACTTGCCCTAAAAAAAGCGTGTTAATTTCCTCGGTTCTACTCTTACATAGATATGTATGAAACCGAGGAAAGTTTCTTCTATATCGCGTCGTTGCGAATAAACCAAAACCGTTCCCCAGAGTCGACCGACACCCTTGCTAAGATAAAACAGCTGATACAAATAATTCTAAACGCCACGAAAAAGCCCTAACGAGCTATAATAACAGATCACAGTGCGGTGCATCGTTAGACAAACAAAATGGAGCTAATTTCGGAGGGAGGGTAAATGAGATCAAAACGATAGGTGGTATCAAAGTATATCAATGGCTGGTAATTGAAATTGAAGGGACGTGAAGCTATGAATGTACAGCTAAGAACATAATTGATGAAGCAAAAGAAAATGTTATTAATGAATGAGCTTCACAAAATAATTACTAAAAAGAATTACAGATCAATCATTGATTGGTAAAGAAATTACTGGAAATTATTGTAAATGCTCAATGTGGTAAAATTCTGCGTGGGATAAGGAGAGCCTTTGAACAGACTTATTTTGAATAGTATCCTATGTAGTGATCTTTTCATTATAAAATCTGTGTCTTTTAGTTGTAATATATGAATTGTTGTATGAAAAGAAAAATATAGATTTTTGCATAACCCATAATTTTTTAGATAGAAATTCATCATTCCAAAACCCAAACGAAATTTGTTAGCTATTAACCCCGGATTATAACTTGAAAATATAATACTTTTGCACAAAACTAACATTAGCTTCGTTGATTATAAAATTTTATAATATGTTTTCTATTAAGTTTTTTGTTATGAGGAAACACGTACAGTAAAATATTTTGTTCTCCCACTGTAAATGCGAGAGCTTATCAATGTAGAGATAACGATATTTATATAAAGACCTTTCTTGTATTGATTACAAATAATTCAAAACCACTGTGCCTTGAGAATTTTACTTTGTGATTTGCGAATTTACCCAAATGTGAAAACTATTTTTATTACGATCCAAAAATATTATTTTCATACGGAATAACAAAGTTATGTAACAAGGTAAATTTACTTTGCATAACACTTTACATAAATCATTCACAGCCCAAGGACCTAAATTGGAGCCCACAATCGAAACAAAGCAGAGACCCTACAAACTAAACGTTGAAACAGGAGGCCATAAAATCACACATTCAATAGAACCCAGGAAACAAACCCCGCGCGAGAAACAAAAGCTTTTCACGAAACAAACATTCCCTCGGAATCGAGTTCAGTGCTGAAGCTGAAAAAGTTTGAACACGTGGCTATACAAGTGGCACTTACCTCGACCGGCGGCGTGCCATCGCTGCGTCTCGTTCCCACTTTAAATTAATACTGTCCCTTCTCGCTCTCTCACGCCCTGGCTTACTTTGGTGACCTCTGGATTAAGAGTTCAAGTCTGAGACTGACTGACGGATGAGTATGAGACTGAGTTGGATAGGATGGGGACCTAGAGTAAGTCCTTGAGGTGCGCCTTAGTGGTATCGTTGAAGGTTCAGTTGGAGGTAGTCGGCCGGGGATTGAGAGAGTGGGACCTCCGCCTCGGCGGACGGTCCACGAAGGAATGTTCCGGGACACCAAAAGCCCGCGAGGATCTGACGCTTTGCACTACCCACCGTCTCCAACGCTCATGAGGGGTTGATCCGCGCATGCGTCTTGCGAATCTTCCATCCCCCTCGATCGCGTTGCGAAAACAGGGACCGCCGAAACTTTGGGGATGATATTCGGAGGGTGAAAAGACGGTGAAAGATGGAAATGCATCTTGGACTCCGCTCGGATTTCCGGAGCTTGTGATTTTGTTTATTGATTTCGGGACTTCGCTTTTTGGGGATCACATTTATTAATCCCCTTATCATGTCAGGGAGAGATTTAGTGGACTTTTTGTACTTTATGAACTCCAATAAAAGTTGGTGATCATCCATTAAGATCGTTGATGCTGCCATTACTCTCCAAACAAATAAAAATACAAAACAATCCAGCCAAACCACACATTAAAGGCGAGGGCGTGTTAACAATACACCTGAGGCCACTTCGGTCGACAAAAGAGCATTGATTGACACACAATTTGGCAAAAAAGAATCAACCATTCAAATAGCGCCCTTATTTACTCAACCTGATGGTTCAAACGCGGTGAGAGATGATATAATTTGAGTGGAAAGCTCGTAACCCTAAAACGCGTCGACAATTATGAATATTTACGCAGAGGAGTGCAAGGGCGATGGCATAGAAGTAATACGTGCAGACGCGAAGGGGTGTTTTGTTGAAGCCACAGATGAGGCTGTAGCATTTCTAGCGGCGATGTCAGCGCGCATTTATGTTATTGACGCAAATGGAAGAGACAGAATTAAATTGAGGAGGTATGGAATTGAGATGTTGACGGTGAAAATTATTTGTTTAATGAAGCGAAAACATTGGAAATGTATTCCATTAACAACAGTCAAGGACCTAGTATCCTCTCTAGCCAATTAATTAGGCAAATATTTGGTTATATTACAACTTGTTGTGGTGTAATTTTTTCCTAAAACAATTGGATATAAACTTACTTTTTAGGTGTGGGATTTTATATTTTATTGACCCTGTCTTTGTCTGCTCTAGATTTGAGATTGGCATCTTGGCCTTGTAAAAAAATCCCTCGACTTTCATCGTAAGCACAGTATACATATGGACCAGTATGGAAACTAAGCCTAGTTGATGAAATAATTACCTACGCTCCATTATAGCAATAGGGTTGTAACTTTTCTTGTTTTTGATATACATATGTATCTATACTCTATCGTAGGTGTGCGTAGGATTAATTGAATATGCGATGAGCAGATTTTACTGTGACGCAAGATCCATTGGTTGCAATGCCCTGAACCACTTACAGTTCATTAGTGTCCTCAATTACCAATATCGCTTATAAGTTGAGTTATATCAAACTACATAGATACTCTAATAAATGGCGATTAATAAACAATGGCGGACAAATCAGTCTAAGCAGAGCTTGGGTTATGGGTACTAGATGATATACATAATACAATACATTACACAGATGCATAGATATATATTTTTTATTATACATAGGAAACGACCAGAACACGCGGAACAAATCTGTAGACCGTACCAACATTCATCCTGAGGCGGGATTCGAACCCTCAACCACCTGCGTCACAGGCAGGCGGGCCTTCGCCCACCGCGCCACAGACGTCGTTAAACTCTGCCTTTTCTTTGAAGCTAAATCCAAGTTTGATTCTCGACGTGGGGCGAATGTTTATAGTGCAGATAAAAATATATTTGGGTGTGAATGTTTTCTATGTTTCAGTCGCCTGACTAGATAGATAACCTTCATCACCAGCCTAGAAAAGTCCACAGCTGGACATAGACCTAACACGAAGCGCCATAGCGCACTGTCTTCATAATATTGTATGAAATTGTCCAGCATTATCTATTACTAGTTTATGTCCGCGGCTTCGCACGCGTTGTGTCTATGGAACCGTTTAAAGTTTATTTCTGTCCCATAGGAACTGTTTTATAGGACGAAAACAACCAGAACACCCGCAACAAATATCTGCAGATCGTACACACAATTGTTCCGAGGCGGGAATCGAACCCGCAACCTCCTGCGTCGCAGGCGGACCTTCGCCCACCGCGCCACATCGGTCGTCATGTTTTCAATTATTTATAAACCTTCCTCTTGAATCACTCTATCAGAAAAAACGCAATAAAATCCGTTGCGTAGTTTTAAAAATCGAAGCATATGTACATAGGGACAGACAGACAGCGGGAAGCCACTTTGTTATATACTATGTAGTGATACTTTCGACTTGATTTTCCAAAACATTAGACTGCTGCGTACAGTTCATACTCCAGCAAAATTTCTTACACAGCTGTATTATCTCCACTTCTAATAATGCCAATTGCTGATGTGTTTGCTACAACTGACTCAAGTGGTATGTGCTGAAAGGGCACTTGCATATTTGCATATTATTATTGCAATTGGATATAAGTGGAACATCTATTTTCATAGCTAAGTTAGTCTGATAGAGTAACCCTTTTGGATGACAATGGGCGGGTTTAAAAGGACTTTATGCAGTGAAATTGACAATCAAATGTTTACATGAATGATACGAGAGAAAATGACAGGTGAATAAGAATGGAAAAAGAATAGAATAGCATTTATTTCGGTGTTATTTTGGTTGTTGTGTAAAAAGCATTTTAGATTCAACAATTCCTCGCACATCTCTGAAATATTAGATTCCGCTCGCAGTTCTTTCAAGTCAAATCTAACCTACTTTAAGATATCACATTTTTAAATAACAGCAATTGTAATACGTAGAGTTTAATACTTGTTCATAATGTTATTTTGTTCCTATAAATACATATTTCGATTTTGCATAGAACTTGGCACTCATTTAGATCCCCATTCTTTTTTTGCGGCGAAGCCCACAGCCAAGCATAATTTTTGTATTGAACTTGGCTCTCCTTTTTTACATTTATGTTTTTGGTGGGATTATATTTCAGGACTCGGCTTACCACCAAGCGTACCCATGTTAGTAGGCCGGGACGAAACGCTATCACTATAATTATGGTGTCTGATTTAGCAGCACAAAATGTAAATACTACTAGGGTAGCATAAACACGAAGGAACTAGGTACATTTGATCTTACCAGTTACCAGCAATCTCTAATCAACTCTCTGAATCTCTAATCGACTTCTGCTCTCCTGGTACTTTGGGCACTATTTATAAACCTCAGTTTATACAACTTATTTACAAAAAATAAATTTAAAATGATGCTGGATGCGTCAAGCTGAAGACAGGGCGCTATGGCGCTCATTGGGGGAGGCCTATGTCCAGCAGTGGACTATCATAGGCTGAAGATGATGATGAATTAAAGCACACCATGATTATGATAAAATTAATCTAGGGTGTTGTAATTGTTTAATTTAATGTAAGATTGTACTAACGCTCTATAATTATATTTTTGTTTGCTTACTAACCAAATATGGATCTATGGTTATCCGAAATAAAGAGATTTTTAATTATGACATATTTTAAAGGTCATGCTTACAAAGCTTGCCGCTGATGACGATTACAAACATCAATACAATACAATTATTCTTTATTGCACACCAAATAAAAAACAGATACACTGTACAGGATAAAGACAAATAAAGAATGTGTTGTACAATGGGCGGCCTTACCGCTTAGAGCGATCTCTGCCAGGCAGCCTTAGGAAACATCTAAATTTTCGCTTTTTTTATAATCATTGGACTCAAGACTGTATTTTAACGCTGCGTCTATTTCCCCCGAATTTTACACTCAACCAAAAATATTAAATCTTCAAACTACCCTCAGTTTGCGTACATTTTTTACCCACGTCCGACGTCCTGCTGTGCCGCATACGTACCGCATTTACTTTTAAATCTCCATATAAGTCTTGGGCAGACCCCTGCTATGATCCAAATGTGTTCCCTAAATAACACTTGTGTTGTTTGTTTTTATGAACATTTTCGGTCACTTTTGGGGCGTTTTTGTAATAAAAATTAAGGAAAATTTGATTTAGTCAGAATAAGAATAAGTTTATTGTAAAATTGTGTGAATCATAGTTACATGAAGATTTTCACGTAACTACATATGATTCACTACAAGAGGTCTTAAGATTCAAATATTGTATCAACAAATTTAACACTTTGACTGCGGTTTTTTTCGACGACTGCGGTCTTTTTTTTTACCTAAAAAATTCGTGCTGCCACTCTACACAGCGGTTGTGTTGCGCCGCACATGCGTTTCGTTCGAAAAATATTACAGCTCTGCTGAGTCACAAAGATCTGTATTTTCTCAGCCGCTGCGCTAGTGTGGATTTACGCATATTAGTCACTTGTAGAAAACTCATACCGTGCATTTTCAGCACTCAAAGTGTTAATGCTTAGTTGGCGGATTTGGTAAACGTAAATAATGAGTACTAATTATCACGGATGCTGCAGTCCTCCTATTTTCTCAAATACTTATACTACAAAAATACCGATGATTCAAAGTAAGTTTTCATAAGTTAATAGAAAATAATTTACAACTTGCTGATAAAAATACTTTTTCACTTTAGCACTAGTATTTCTTTAGAACTTCTATTTATGTTATTTTTTATTATAGTGCGTAAGCCCTCGCACTCGGGGTAATCTCTAAGAGAGTAAATAATATCCCAAAACTTAAATAAGGCCCAAAGATTTTCGAATCGTCACTTGACTTCGTGACTCAGGGGCTTATGGAAAGGTCGCGGCTTCAAGTCCCGTCCCGTGGAAATAAAAATTATTGGGATATTATTTAATACCTGAATATTTAAAAAAAAAACTCGCACTAACACGAATCGATCGACCTTAATTAAACGTCATAGCGTCTTCGGCCACACTAGCATTTACCAGCAGTATTCAGCAATTCTTGATCAAATCTCGACAACCTCTGAGGCGCGGTCGGCGAAGATCCTACTGCACGCAGCAGAGTTCTATTCCTGGCTCGAGACAAATGTGCATATACAACGATTGTACAATCTGCAGATATTTATTTCGGGTGTTCCGGTCGTTGTTATGTATAATAAAAAATATCTATCTATACAATACATTTGTATATCAGTTATCTCGTACCCATAACACAAGCTCTGCTTAGCTTGGTGCTGCTAACGCTGTGTGAATTATCCAGCATTTTTTTAATTATTTAAGTACTCACCAATATAAATATCGTGTCGTTCGTATCGTTCGTAAATCTATTCTATAGGCACGTGTTGGAAGGCACTCGTTGGTTTGGCTTGTATGGTTATAATTACATCTCCCCTATACCTGTGGAAGAAAAGGAAATCATAGTTAATAAACATCATGATTTTTAATCTATGATTTAATGTGTGATTTTTAATTTATGATTTTATAATGTACTGTAATGTATGGTTGAATTAACGATTTTTTTTTCTGTTTGATTTAATTATTATAATTTCTAATTTTAAAAAGTAGTAAAAAGTTGCATTAGTTGTGCCCGTTGAAATTGATGTACATGTTTGTGAATAAATAAATCATTATACACGATATACCTATGAATCAAATGAAACAAAGTGCATAATAAATAAATAAATAAATAAATAATGCTGGACAATTCACACAGCATTATCTAGCCCCATGGTAAGCAGAGCTTGTGTTATGGGTACTAGATAACTGATATACATAATACAATACATTACATAGATAGATATTTTTTATTATACATAGAAAACGACCAGAGCACCCGGAACAAATATCTGCAGATCGTACACACAATTGTTCCGAGGCGGGAATCGAACCCGCAACCTTCAGCGTCGCAGGCGGACCTTCGCCCACCGCGCCACATCGGTCGTCAAATGAAGGGATAATGAAGGGACTTGTGTTAAAAGTGTCCAAGGTTGAAACCAATTTATCAATATCTCCGTGCAAATAGCACCTCACGCACTATCTACAGTTTATTCTATATATGGACGATTCTGCGACGACATACTGAGGTTTTTTGTTTTTGGTTAAAAGAATTCGGCCCCAGGACTGTAGTGGATATAGCACAAAGTCCGGGAAACTCCTATATCTGTCAATGGCTAATATTCGGCTTCATAAATTATTAATTTAAATCTATACCCACACGACTGACAACCAAATACTCGAAGCAAAGCTCCGTCAAACCTCCTTAAATTTCAAAATTGAAAAAATGCAAGTCCAAATGCCTTTATTCATTTTCTTTAAGTTAAAAGGACACAAGGAAGACAGGGCGCTATGGCGCTCATTAGGAGGCTTATGTCCAACAGTGAACTATTACCTATAGGCTGATGATGATGATGATGATGATGAAGCTTATAAAATGAAGAACTTCAAATGTAATACTATTAGTTATTATCAAATCAGAAATAATACGACTCGGTAAACGTAGTGTAGGACGCCCTCCGACCAGGTGGGATGACGACCTGCGAAAGACTGCAGGTAGATGCTGGATGCGTCAAGCTGAAGACACATTGGGGGAGGCCTATGTCCAGCAGTGGACTAACATAGGCTGATGACGATGATGATTTTATGTTCACTTTCTTTTAGTTCAATTTTAAATTTAGTATGAAATTTTGTTCTATTCCTTTTATGATGTACATATATTGTATTACTTAATAATCTATACCTAATCTATGAATGTTTAATTTTTATGTTTATTTTTAAGTTTTGTGTGTTTTTAATTTTTATATGGATTTAATGTAATCTGAAATAAACTAATAATAATAATTTTTTTGTCAAAATAATTTTATTATTTCATTATTTTTTGGTGATACCACTTTGCAAACACGGGTAAAAAGTGTTTATTTGCTTAAGACCACTTGCTCACTTTATAAATAGGAGATGGAATTTAACCCCATTTAATATTCACATTTAAAATCACAACATTTTAAGTTACATACTATTCGAATCAACTTAAAAGCTACACTTACATTTTCACCCCTAAAGGGTTTCAGAAGTTTTGAGCCCCCAAACTGAATCATAACAACTTCAACTCGATAATATCTCGGCAATTCCCAAAAAAAGCAATCCAATAAATTCATACAAATCAAACTGCAATAAAAACAACATCCCCCTACAAACTTATCTTCGGTAGCGTCAGCAGAAAACTCACTATTAAAATAAACTTCTATTCAAACATAACGGCCGCTAGATATTCGAGATAAAATTGAATCTTGAAATTGAGTCTACAAGATTCAAATCTAAACTAACCGATAGTGATCTAAACGAGCGTTATTCGTCACTTGTTTTGCGGCTAGTACCGGCACCACGTTGGGCGCCAAGATTCCTGCAAGCGAGACAGATATAAATGCGGCATCTCGCTCTCGGCGCCCGTCGGCCCGGCGCCGTCTACGAGCCGTCTGCGACTCTGTGGAGCCGGTTACATAACATATCCGCAAAAGAAAGTACCTTCCATACTAAGATAGCCTTCTAACCACAAGCGAAAACTAACCTTACATCAGAGACTTCACGGTTGATAATCGAACGCATAGTCAAGAAAAGGAAAACTCTAGAGTAGATGATATCAGTTGTAACTTTAGGGAGATAGAGCTGATTTTGCGATGCGGAATCGCTCTGAGTGTAAGTTGTTATGCGGAAAAGGCAATGCGGTTATTAAAATATATGAGAATGAGGGTAGTTTTGTTTTCGCAATGTGCCGCGAAAGCCTGCATGTTTTTATGTGAGGGATTGGGGCGAGATGTTTTATTGTCGTCGTTAGAAAGTTTCGCTGATTTAATAAGGCGTGGACGGTAATGTTTTGGATTAAGGTGGAGACATCTAGTGGCAAGAATTTAAATAAGGCTGAAGGTTCTCGTAGACAGTGCTTTACATTATGTGGGTGTGAGTTTCGCCACCGGTGTTATCAACTTATCAAACATCAAAGTGATTTATTTCCTTTAGACCTCTTTTCTCAGGACTCTTGGACAGGGCACAAAATTCAAATACACATGTAAAAATAGGAAATAAAGTAATCAGACGACCCGACCCGACGAACATTTTCCCCGGGAATGCAATCTGCGCCTCAGGCAGACGAATGCAACTGCGCCACAGAGGTCGTAGTGTCCTTTCGAGTACGTAATCGGAAAAACCGTCGAGTGAAACCCTAGTAGCCGTGGTTGATCGTTTCGTCTTAGCGTAAAATTAAATTCCTTGGTGTTTTTTTTTACTCAGCAATTGCAAATCGTAAACCTTTTTCTGTTAATTTATGAAAAACTAACTTCTAATTAACAAAATAAATTACAATCAAATAATAGAAACAAATTAGACCTAGTATTTACAATTGAAACAATTGAGCTAACTGCAGACTGTTGCTAACAATCTACAGCCCACTTCGTATCATCGCTATTTTTGAAGCACTTGAAAAAATAAGAGATTTTGGGCTTAAAAGCAACATTTTACCAAATGGTAGTTATGCGAATACAAAAAAAGACATTTCAATTAAAGTGGATTTTATCGCTGGTTCATAGAAACGTGTTCTTGAGTGGAGACCACGACTCGGTAAACGTAATGTAGGACGCCCTCCGACCAGGTGGGATGACGAATTGCGAAGGACTGCAGGTGGATGCTGGATGCGGCAAGCTGAAGACAGGGCGCTATGGCGCTCATTGAGGAGGCCTAGCCTATGTCCAGCAGTTAAAAGGAATTTGTCTATCATCATCATCAGCCTCTAGCACTCTTATAGGCTGATGATGATATTATACACAAATTCCTTTTCCGTTAAATTTTAATCATCGAAAACGCTGTCAAAATAATTAAAACTACCAAAAATATTGAATCTCTAGCCAACACGGAACGATCAACCTTTAAAGTCCAGAGCAGCTGAATAAATAAGTAGGTACTTATCATACCATGACTGATAAGGTGTTGTGTAGGTTCCATTGTATGTAGGTAGACCATAGTCTGATAGCGTAGGTTTGACCTACAATTCGGCCGTTTTCTAAAGTGTAGTAAGTTAACCCTCTACCACCTACCACCTAATCTGGTCACACAACCACCTACCATACGTCTCACAGACGATGGCCGAATGGAAAGACTTTCGTATATAAAATCTAAGGGTGAAAGGTTTGTTTTTTAATTAAAATCGATTAAAATATTATATCAAAGTATTTATTAAAACAAACAAGGCACATAAAAATCAACAAATTTTCTTAAAATCTTAATTTGTTTGAAACAATTCCTAATACTAGCATAAAAATTATCAACATCGCTGCCTTCATTATTTGGTAGGTTTTCGTCTGCAGATGGATCTTGTTCTAACCAATGCTCAATAAAATCATAATTAGAAGCCATTTTAAACGAAAACACAAAAAAACACGATTTCAAAAAAGTCACGAACCACCTACCATACTTCTTAAGGAAGGACAACGACAGTTTTTTACTTACCTACCAGTGACAAACGCGTGCACCTACGTCCACGACAAGCACTTACACGGCACTGAGGGACGCGGCGGGAAGGTACAGGGACGTACAAGGTAATACGTGTTTTACGCGACAAAATATTAACGTTTTTAATTTCCTTGCGTCTGTGAGACGTATGTCAGGTGGTTAAGGGTTAACACAACCTTACGCGTTTTACTTAAGTTAACAAAAGACACACTTCTAGAATGACGATGATGACCTACGAAAGACTACAGGTAGATGCTGGATGCGGCAAGCTGAAGACAGGGCGCTATGGCGCTCATTGGGGGAGGCCTATGTCTAGCAGTGGACTGTTATATGATGCTGCTGATGATGATGATGATGATGATAATGATGACACTTATAGAATAGGTACATGTATGAGAATTTTAAAAAGGCTCTAACACAGCATAATGCTGGCTGGCTAAGCTCCGACTAAAAAACAAGCCTAAAAAAGGGGTTTATAAACCTCCCTCTTGAATCACTCTACCTATTTAAAACCGCATCAAAATCCGTTGCGTAGTTTTAAAGATCTAAGCATACATACTCCGACCAGGTGGGATGACGACCTGTGAAAGACTACAGGTAGATGCTGGATGCGTCAAGCTGGAGACAGGGCGCTATGGCGCTCATTGGGGGAGGCATATGTCCAGCAGTGGACTGCTATAGGCTGATGATGATGATGAAGCATACATAGGGACAGACAGACAGCGGGAAGCGACTTTGTTTTATACTATGTTAGGACATTATGTTACATATCACTATATTTCCGTGTCAGTGTTTAATTTTAAGAATTGATCTTATCATAGTGTGTATTACATTGATGGAAATAAAAAATATTATTTATTTAAAGTGCCACCGTCTATACTGTTCCTTCATGTCCAGTCCATCCTAAGGTTGCCTGGAAGGGATCGCTCTTAGCGATAAAGCCGCCCTTTATACCTTTATCTAAGTTTTTATTTCTGTATTGTGTGGTATAATAACGTGCTTTCTATCTGTCTATCTAAAAGTTTTTGATTCTCGATTGTTGAAATCGATTGCCTTATAAAATCGCCTCGTTATTTTAAAGTCCGGCCTACGTACAGCTTGCGTCACACTGTGGGCAGAACGTGGGCAACGGTAAAGGTTGTAGGGCCTGCGAAAGTTGTTCTGAAAGCTTGGACAGTAGGTACAGAAATAGCAATTAAATAATGCTGGACAATTCACACAGCATTATCTAGCCCCATCATAAGCAGAGCTTGTGTTATGGGTACTAGATAACTGATATACATAATACAATACATTACATAGATAGATATTTTTTATTATACATGAAAACGACCAGAACAACCGGAACAAATATCTGCAGATCGTACACGCAATTGTTCCGAGGCGGGAATCGAACCCGCAACCTCCTGCGTCGCAGGCGGACCTTCGCCCACCGCGCCACATCGGTCATCAAAATTAAGACATGTTTTGTATGAAAGTAAAGCATTGTGAAAAAGGGAGTCAGTTTTATACAATGTATGAAGACGTACACTGTACAAGTATTTTTTGGATTGCCAAAACATGAATTTATTTAATAAATAAATGATATTTAATAAATGAAGTTATTTTATAGAGACTTTAGTATGAAAACGTACAGAACAGATTCTATTCTTAAACTTTAGACGATTTTTTTCTGTGTACATAGATTATATTTATTTGTTAATGTATATAAGAAGTCTTATATGTATGTATATTCACAGATAAATATATTATTTTCTTAAACTTACATTAAACCAAGACGATTTTTTTCTGTGTACTTACACAGAAAAAAAATCGTTAGTTTTTTACGAAACTTAAAGTAAGACGATTTTTTTGTATGAGAGACCCCGAGTCCGACGACCTTAATACTTGAGAGATAGAAAAGTAAGTTTTGTTTGGAATAAAACATAGGCAATAATATTTTTTATCCCATAACTCCGTTCCCATGGGATAGATATTTTATCCCATGGGAAGTGATCACACCTTTATTTTATTTTTTTATTTTATTTTATTTATGAACAAACTCCACAGCTCTTAATTATAAATTAACTTATCTTAGAACTATCACTAACAGCCAATAAACGGATTTACATTATTATTATTAAGACAAATAACCTCAAAATGTAAAATGACTTAAACACGACAAAAACACCTTAAAATGTTTCCATATAAACAACGCGTACGAAGCTGCGGGCAGAAACTAGGAAGTAAATATAATAAAAAGATAATGGATAATTTCTATATAGGTAGTAGAACTACCTGTTTACAAATTATCCATTATCTAGACTAGACCTAGAACAAAACTACGACTTTTTAGCCCATAAGTTCTCAGTTCCCATGAGATAGACATAACCTTAAACTTAAACCTTAAACTAGTCTATACTAATATAATATTATAAAGAGGAAATGTTTGATTTTTTTGTTTGTTTGTTTGTATCGAATAGGCTCCGAAACTATACTGGACCGATTTGAAAAATTCTTTCACCATTGGAAAGCTACACTATCCCCGGTGAACATAGGCTATATTATATTTTCAAAAAAATTAGGGATCCTTACTAAAACTCCAATAATGTAACCCAAGGTGTAAAAAAATCACCTAATAAAGTGAAATTCGAGTTTAACGCGGGTGAAACCGCGGGGAACAGCTAGTCCTCTATAAAACTACAAAAGACTCATCCCAATCGGGCCAAAATTACGGAAAAATCGAAGGACAAAAATTTTAAAAAACCGTACGGACAAACCAGCTGAACAAAGAGCCTCCTTTCTTTGAAGTCTTTTAAAGATTAAAATGTTCTGGTAACATATAGTGGTCGAATATAAGATGATGACTAAGCGCAGCATCCTGAGCATAATATGCGATGTGATGATTCATTAAATCAGCGGAACCGCGTATCGTCATACCAATCATCAATGGGCCAGTCAATGATGACTCAATGATGTTAGTTTAGTTAATTATAATAATCATTGTTTTTATAAATTTTCTTTCAAAACAATAATTGAATTGAATTACATCCCAAGAATTTGTTGTTTTGTTTAAGAATGTGTTTTTTTAATGAAAAAAACCGTAATAATTTAATTTTAAAAAAAAAACGAAAACTTACATTTAGGGGCCGTTCAAATATTACATAAGCAGATTTATTACAATTATTTACCCGGAATCCCCGAAAATGCGTTTCGTTTTCAAGCATAGACAATGTGAGGGTTGCCATTCGTGTAAAAAAGGAAATAACTACCGATGACGTAATCATCATCTAGACTCCCCTACCCCCCATATCATCCAAAATAAGCAAAACAAAGACCCCCCCCCCTGGTGCTTACGTAATACTTGAACGGCCCTAATACTTACGCTTTTTTTTAACTGTTGAAGGGCAAAAACTAGAATAGAATATACTTTATTACACAAAAAGTTGTACATAGGCGAGCATAATGCTAGATAGCATTCTCTACCTGCTAACCTTTGGGTAGTGTGGACAACAGTTTGGTAGGTAGTGCTATATAATAGAGATAATAAAATATACTACTCAAAAACTAATTCCATGAGACAAATTTTATAGGAACAACTCGGGATCATTTTCTATACGAAAGCAAAATAATTTTTAAAATCAGTCCATAATTGACGGAGAAATCGTCGAACGCTTTTATAAAATCTTACTCAGACATCCAGTCCAGTCTGAGTAACGTTTTTATATGGCATACGCGTTGCTCAGTCATAAATAGATCAAGGACACTTACTATGGCGTCTAAAAGACTTTATTTTTGGTATCAGAATATTCAATAGACTACAATGGTATTATTTTTTGTTGTTAGTGTCCATCGGCCTTGCCGCCGAAATTCGGCAAAGACAATTATCACGTACCTCTCGCTTCGATCAATACAATCAACTAAATAGTTAATCGAAGGCTCAGTACAACAAACATAGCACCAAAGGTCTATGTTTTTCTTACAATTACTACAGTATTCTGTGCCGTAGTCAACAATGACGTAACCGACAATTATGACATCACAGTACGCTAAGTGGTCTGCAAGAGCGAACGCCAGCCTAATTTGGGCATTTGTGCTGTTTTGCCAACATTAGCCTGTTAAAGCGAGACCTTGGGTTATGTAGGAATGCATAATGTATTGCCATCTCACCCATGTGGGTATGTATATTATTTTACTTTATTACCCATTTACTTATTAAGTTATTACACTTCGGCTGCGATCTTTTTTCGACTGCGATCTTTTTTTTAACCTAAGCCATTCGTGCTGCCGCTCTACACAGCGGTTGTGTTGCGCCGCACATGCGTTTCGTTCGAAAAACATATTACAGCTCTGCTGAGTCACACAGATCTGTATTTTCTCAGCCGCTGCTCTAGTGTGGATTTACGCATATTATTAGTCACTTGTAGAAAACGCATACGGTGTGATTTCAGCAATCGACGTATTAATTCTCGTTATATAATACTCATAACACAAGGTAAATCGCCGTGGGGCTAGATGATGCTGTGTGGATTGTCCAGCATTATTTATTACTTAATTTATTTCCAATATTTTTTTTACTAAAAAAACGAATACATCCGACGGAGAACCAAATTTATCGACATATCTCTAAGAATTAGCAAGCTGAAGTGGCAGTGGGCCGGCCATATCTCGCAAAGAACCGACGGCCCCTGCTGGGGCAAACGTGTTCTTGAGTGGAGAACATGACTCGGTAAAAATAGTGTAGGACGCCCTCCGACCAGGTGGGACGACCTGCGAAAGACCGTAGGTAAATGCTGGATGCGGCAAGCTGAAGACAGGGCGCTATGGCGCTCATTGGGGGAGGCCAATGTCCAGCAGTGGACTGCTATAGACTATATACACTATACCTTCGGCAATGAGTTATAAGAGCCACTAAATGACCATCAAAATCACTACAGGTACACATCAAGTGGTATTATTATTTCGCAACAAATGACGCTCAATCCATGACCTATACAAATAACATTTAATATCCTCAACACTAAATGATGTCATCTGTCGTGTATGATCTTATTTCATGGCCAACAAATCTGAACACAGCTTTATTTTTAAGCTTTATGAGTGTCATTTGAGTCGAAGAAATCGGAGCTTCTTATAGAAAACTATGAGTTACTCGTAAAAATTAATTATAATAACCCTTATCCGTTGATAGTCGGGTAAAAAACCGCGTAATAATAATAAATAATGACAGTTATTTGAAGTCAGTTTTTTTATTTTTTGTAAGAAACAATTAAAAATTTTACAAAAACTATCGTGCGCAAAAACTGCGTTAAACAAGAAATAATATTTAAACTTTACCACCCTTTTGAGACCAGAGGACGATTTAAAAAAAAATTAGATTACCCTATGTATTTGTCTAGTCTAGAACCTAAACTATATACATACCAAATTTCATCTTAATAAGTTAATTAAATAAATAAATAATACTGGACAATCCACACAGCATCATCTAGCCCCAAGGTAAGCAGAGCTTGTGTTATAGAGATACGGCTTTTTCCTCATGGCTTAACTATTTCGCCTAAATGATTTAGCTACGAGGACTAACATATCCTCATGGCCGAACTCGCGTCAAAATAGGCAAAGCAAGTACAGAAATTGATACGTAGTAACAAACATTTAAACTCGGTAAACGTAGTGTAGGACGCCCTCCGACCAGGTGGGATGACGACCTGCGAAAGACTGCAGGTAGATGCTGGGTACGGCAAGCTGAGGACAGGGCGCTATGGCGCTCACTGGGGGAGGCCTATGTCAAGCAGTGGACTGCTAAGTGCTATTGGCTGATGATGATGACGAACAAACATTCACAGTCTACATTTATTTTATTAGTAGTACTGCTATAGTAACAGAAATCTTTTCTAGATAGCCTTTAATTAGGTCAAGCGTAACAAATGCTGACAGCGGCTCGCTAAATGAACTCTGATGCAATATATCCGTTCAAGTTGGTAGAGTACTGCGTTTTTTACTAATACTTCGATCAACAATACAACTTAGTACTGCACTTGCGTCGCCTTCAAGCACATGTTCAAACTATGGCTAAGCGACACACAATCCTGCAGATTCTGCGAGGAGGCGGATGAAACACCCCTCCATCTATCTGCTAGGCGACTGTGGAGCACTGATGCACAAACGCAGCATCCATCTGGGCAAGCTTCTACATAGCCCAGACGAGCTGCGAGACATCACCCCGAAGAAAATCCTACAGTTCCTAGCAGCTGCAAGGGTTAGTGGCGAACTATGAACGCTACAGCTTCAGGGCTGAACGTATAAGTGGTGATCACAATAGGCCTATCATGGCTGTGATACCCAAGCCACCCAAAGATAATAAAAAAAATATAATAATAATAAGTACTGCACTTAGTACTCTGGCACCCCCCGCTGAAAACCAGCGCTGAAGTGGCACCCGTGTCAATGAAGCATTTAATGCTGAGCCGGTAGCCAATTTTGTGTTCTCGCCGTTAATTTCTTTTTATTAGTTCCTAGTTTGTATTATATTATATTTTGAAACGCAAATAAATATTTTCAATTTATATTTTACTTGTTTGTATTGTTGATCTGAGGATTTATAGAAAGAAAAAAATGTACTAAGTAGTCAGACTCAGTTAAGAGGTGAACATTACAGGTTTTAAAATTAAGCTAGAGATAGCTAGATCTCACGGGAACCCCAAGTAATCAACTCGTATACAAAACATTCAAAATTATTTAATTCTTCGTTCCTCTTGGTGGCCGTCCATTAATCCGCAAAATGATTGATTATGCCCCTCTGAATTATAGGGTTTAAGTTGCCATATCCTTAATTATAAGATCTGATCAATTTTTTCAAGTTTAGTTTAAACACGCTATCGCTTAAAACTTGTGCACTTTATATGTCTAGGTCAGTTAGTGTCTGTCTAGGTTCAAACTATTACAAAATTAACCTTGCAACTAATCTAGGCTTTTAGGCCCGTGGTACACCTCCACCGCGATACCATAGCAGCGAAACAGCAACGCAAGTTCCGCGGAATCGCGCGGAAAAGAGATAGAATCATATTCAAATCTATGCGTTGTTCCACCGTACATTTATCCCACTGTTTTCATTACTACATTTGTCACCGTTCAAGAAGAAGAATATTAATTTTCAACAGCCATAAATAAATGCGAAACAAACGCGGTATTGCACCGAAATGGCGGACCAAGCGCTGGGATGTTTTTGGAGTTCGAGCAGATCGGAAATCGCGCGGGAAAGAGATAGAATCATAGATATATATTATACAACACAAAACAGAATACAATACAGGAATAAATACTCACAATAGTAATTTCTATGCGTTAAAGCAGGAAGTTTCGCCTCGGTTTCGCTTGTTGTACAACGGACAAGTCATGGCGAAACTACTGCGGTTTCGCTGCTATACTTTCGCAGCGGAGGTGTACTACGGACCTTATTTAACATGTTTGACCTTGCTTGTGCTTGGTCTAGCCAGTCAGAACAAAAGTAGCCTATGTATGATTCCAGGCTTAGAGCTACATCTATGCGAAATTTCAGCCTGATCCGTTCAGCAGTTTTGTCATAAAGAAGTAACGTCATCAATAGCTTAAAACAGGCTTCTTTTTATTCCAAAATAATTCCCTTTGTATAGAAATAACAATAAAACGTTTCCGTTGAAACAACGCGTGTGGAACCGCGGGCAGAAACAAGTTTAGAGAATCGTTCATTTAGGGTTCAATGGTCTGGCCGCATGCCAGTTAGGGCCAGGCCAATGTTTGATCGAGCAATTAGTAGCATAGTGGTTCGAGGTCGAGAATCTATTTACTATCCCCAAAAGAGTTTTTATTCCGATTACTGATGCTCTGAGAAGATCAGTAATGCTAGAGGCTTTTAATAATAATCAGTGCCTTCCATCTTCCTAGGACATCCGTGAGGGCTGGTGCGGCGGCGGCTGATTTGACGACAGAAAATCTCAAGAGGCAGAAATATGCGGGTCTCGACAGTGCCCCTTGGACTCGAGACTCTAGGTTCGTGAGGTACCGAAGCTCTACGGGTTTTAAAATAAATATTTGAACTTCTAGTCGAAGCGACGCGTAACCCGCGAGCTGGTGAGTATCTGGCGCAACGCATACAGCATTGCCATACCGCGGGCAATGCAGCCAGCTTCTTGGGGACGCGCGCTGACAAGTATCAATTTTTTTTATTCAATTCAATTTAATTTTTGTTGTTTGAAATAAATAATAGTATTTCATCATCAGCCTAATTAGTCCAGAACTGGAGGACATAGGACTCTCCTAATGAGCGTCATAGCGTCCTGTCTTCAGCATCTACCTGCAAATCTGCAATCTTTTCATCATCTACCTGCAAATCTGCAATCTTTTCATCATCTACCTGCAAATCTGCAATCTTTTCATCATCTACCTGCAAATCTGCAATCTTTTCATCATCTACCTGCAAATCTGCAATCTTTTCATCATCTACCTGCAAATCTGCAATCTTTCGCAGATCGTCACCCAACATGGCCGGAGGGCGTCCTAAACTACGTTTGCCGAGAAATAAATTAATTTTATTTAAAACTTGCTTGCGATTTTCTGACACGAATGCCTCCTGGGGCATAATTTGGACTTTATCTTAAACATAGGAAATACCCAGACCAGTTTAGTAGTGCGTCAGTAAGTAGCAGAAAAATATTATATAGTTATTTGAAACGACTACGCATTCTGAGCACTAAAACTAGTTTTCTGTTAATGTAGCCTTGTGTAATGTTGACTCACGGTCGTTAATCGTTTTTATAATATACCGCGACGTGAAATATCTTGTTTTCTGTGAATGTCATAGTACAATAGTTATTTATAACGGGGATATTTACCATGATTTGATTTTCGATTTTTCCAATATTTTGTCACAGTTTCATGCGACATGATTAAGGAATAATTGAAGGCACTGCGAGTCAGTTTTTTGGCAGACAAACCCATCCACCCATATTTTTAGGGTTCCAAACCCAAAGAGTAAAACGGTTCCCTATTAATAAGTCTCCGCTGTCTGTCTGTCACCTGGCTGTATCAGAGCTCAGACCTCAGTAAAGTCTACAGAAAAAAACCAGAGTTCCGTCTCTTACAAAAACCCACTGCCCGATATAGGCCAGTGGAATCCTAAAGGAGGCAGGAAGTCTAGGTGGGTTGCGAAACCGGCTGCGTGCGCTAGCGCATGCCAACTGGAACTAAACGGTATAGGCGCGGTATGCGATACGGACGGACATTCTTCAATGGGAATATTTACCATAAATTGATTTTTGTATTTTCGTATATTTCGGCACATTAAATAATAATAATAAATATAGCTGGACAATAAACACCGCACCATCTAGCCCCACCCCATGGTAAGCAGAGCTTGTGTTATGGGTACTAGATGACTGATATACTTAATACAATAGATAACATATTTTTTTTTATCATAAATATAAAGACCAGAACACCCGGAACGAACATCTGCAGATCGTACACACAATTGTTCCGAGGCGGGAATCGAAACAATGAAATTAAAATGTCTTTAGTATTAATAATCATGATAGTTTCAAGTTTTTTTCTGCAATCGGTATAAATAGGTACTCTTAATTTCACTAAGACCTGAAGATCTTCTTAGCTTCATAAAGATGAAGCATGAGATAAAGATCTCATCTTTTGTTATGATTACTTAGTAAATTTATTTTTGTTCTTTATTTAACGTACCTTTGTAAAAACAGAATTATTTTGTTATATCGTTGTTATATGTTATGTATATAAATCAGTGCATCCTACCCGTTATGACCTACGGAGCTGAGACGTGGACACTCACGATAGGGCTGGTCCACCAGTTCAAAGTCGCTCAGCGAGCTATGGAAAGAGCTATGCTCGGAGTTTCTCTGAAGGATAGGATTCGTAACGAATACATCCGACAGAGAACCAAAGTTATCGACATAGCTCAAAGAATTAGCAAGCTGAAGTGGCAGTGGGCCGGCCATATCTCGCGAAGAACCGACGGCCGATGGGGCAAACGTGTTCTTGAGTGGAGACCACGACTCGGTAAACGTAGTGTAGGACGCCCTCCGACCAGGTGGGATGACGACCTGCGAAAGACTGCAGGTAGATGCTGGATGCGGCAAGCTGAAGACAGGGTGCTATGGCGCTCATTGGGGGAGGCCTATGTCCAGCAGTGGACTGCTATAGGCTGATGATGATGATGATCGTTGTTATAAGTGTTTTAATTAGTGATTTGCGTGTCAAATTGTTATCATTAGTGATTTGTGTTGTGTGCTGCACTCAGCACCCTGGCGCCGCTGATAGCCAGCGCTGCACTGGCTCATGTCAATGTAGCATTTAATGCTGAGCCGGTAGCCTTTCTGTGTTCTCGTATTTTAATTATTTTATTCGTTCCTAATTTGTTATCTTTATTATTATTAGTTCTTAAGTTGTATTATTTTTGTATTTGAAACACAAATAAACATTTTCTATTTTTCTATTTTCTAAGACTGAACTTGCCCCGAATATTGATAAAAAAAAATAAAAAAATAATGCTGGACAATTCACACAGCATTATCTAGCATCAAGCTAAGCAGAGCTTGTGTTATGGGTACTAGATGGCTGATATATAAATCATCCAATACATTACAAAGATATCTATTTTTATATAGAAAACGACCAGAACACCTGAAACAAATATTTGTAGATAGCACACATATTTGTCCCGCAGCGGGAAACGAACCCGCGACCGTCTGCGTCGCAGGCGGACTTTCGCACACCGCGCCACAGAGGTCGTCTGTGTTAGATATATGTATATCAGTTTTGACCAACACTATTGACGTGCGTCCATTCAATATATAGTTTCCTCCATCTGAAGGCGCTTTCAAACAGCGTCCGTTTTTTTCGTGATGGCGTATGTAGTCTTGAGCGAGCGAGTTCAGACACAGCCGGCCCACTAAACACTTTCTTTGAGCTATATCGATAGCTTTGGTTCTCTGTCGGATAATTTCGCTACAAATTAAACATCAAAGTGCTTGAAAATAAGAAAACTAGGAAATAAAGTGAGAGTTTCTCTGAAAGATCGGATTCGTAACGAATACATCCGACAGAGAACCAAAGTTATCGACATAGCCATAGCTCTGAGAATTAGCAAGCTGAAGTGGCAGTGGGCCGGCCATATCTCGCGAAGAACCGACGGCCGCTGGGGCAAACGTGTTCTCGAGTGGAGACCACGACTCGGTAAACGTAGTGTAGGACGCCCTCCGACCAAGTGGGATGACGACCTGCGAAAGACTGCAGGTAGATGCTGGATGCGGCAAGCTGAAGACAAGTCACTATGGCGCTCACAGGGGGAGGCCTATCTCCAGCAGTGGACTGCTATAGGTTGATGATGATGATGAAAGTGATAACGTTGTTTCTGATGAAAGTGATAACGTTGTTTCTTTGTTCACTTCAATCTTTTTAAGGTAAAGAAGCGAACAAGAAACCTTTACCTTGTAAGATTGTTCGTTTTTGAGTTGGAGCAAAACTTGCCCTGAGCGTATACATCTCAACAATCCTATCCTTCAGAGAGACCCCAAGTATAATAGTAGCTCTTTCCATAGCTCGCTGAGCAACTTTGAACTGGTGGACCAGCCCTATCGTGAGTGTCCACGTCTCAGCTCCGTAGGTCATGATCATGACAGAACACACTGATAAGTTATACCTACCTAGTAGTAGACAGGGCGCTTTGGCGCTCATTTGGGGGAGGCCTATGTCCTGCAGTGGACTGCTATAGGCTGATGACGATGATGATGATGAGTAGTAAAACATACTAGTTAGTGTTGTAGTGTGTCAGTGACCCAGCGAGAGCAGGCTCAATGTAATCCAAACCCTATAAGTGCTCCTCGGTGCTTGTAGACTTGCAATTTTGTTTGGAATAATATAGCAAGTCTCTTCTGACTCAACTGTTCATTTAAAACTTCCGGCGTCCTCAGGTAATATCTTATCTACCTAGACCTAGCTACATATTGTATACATGAGCCTCAAGTTCAACAGCATGGGTGAATTCCTTGAATTACCCGAACTGTAGAAGACTCCCCGACTCAACTATTTGGTATAGAAAATGTATAGGAGTAATAGTACTTGTACCTATAGTCAATATTTAAATATAATAATGTTACACAAAATAATCAGAAATATTATTAATTCAGTAATTAAAAAAAATTAAATATTATTAATTTAGTCTTAACATAATTATACACTATGAAAATTTATAATGAATGTGGAAAATGTTATTGTTGAAATGAAAATAAAATATATTAGAAATTTTGAAATCATTATTTGACACAATCCTACCTTGAAATTTGAATGTAATTATTGAAATAAAATTCAGTCCATCTGTTAAAGACAGGCTCCTATGTGAAAAATACATAAAATTGTCCACCTTAAAACAGTCCACTGCAAATGTGAGGTGAGAATATTTTATTATTATGTTAATGGGTCCTTCTTTCAGTTCATATGCTATGGTTAAGGAAGTATCTATGTAGAAACCCCTACCTTTATGCCTACCACCTACACGGTGTCTACCTACCTACACAAATACCTAGCTACATACTTAATTATAGTAAGTAGTGTGCTTATCTTATCTACCTAGTTATGTAGGTACCTACCGAGCTCTATGGGTCTTGTAAGGTTTATTGTAAACAATGCTGATGCTGTAATCATTTCAAAATAATAATTACGCGTGCGCTCATCCAAAAACAACTTGGGTACTACCTAGTTATTGGTAAAATGTCTATTTTAATTTCTGATGTCATCTGTAGGCGCAGGCAAGGCCGATGTTAGATCATGAAAAAATACCAATTAGAGGATGGGTTTAACATACGGCAAGGACGACTGAACCCTAATTACCATAAACTCTCTTTGTACAGGGTTCCGCCTTGATAAACTATTGATTTTTACGAAATTTATAGCGAGAAAGATAGCAGGACAGGAAAACCGCAATGTCAACAAAGGGTTGTCAACGTATTTCTGCTAGGTTTTATGAATGAAAAGATAATTAAAGCTTTTCCCTGTATGGTAAAATTCATAAGGAAAACGCTCAAACCCAAAATTAGGTTACATCAAGCTTCCGATCGATAAAAATATACGTACGAAATCCTGTAAGCTCGGACAAGATGGCGCGACTATAACCCGACCGAAACGAAAGCATCTGGGGCAGACGGAAGTGCAAAGACGTCGCGGCGGCCTCAATTCGGTCGTGCTATACCTTGTCTCGCACAGATGTACAATTTTGCATTTCCTACGGTTTTCCTATAACGCTCACGGTGTTGTTATTATTGGAAGGAGTGGATAATGATGTTATGTTGATTTACTCACCGTTTTTATCCTCTATTACCACATAAAACATCACAAAACACTATTTTTTTTACACAAGCACTCACACGCCCATACAATATGTAACAACATCACGAGTACTACTGCGCCCTCTGACGAAATTAATTCGTACGTAACTAAACACCTGCAGCTAGGTTCACGTTAGTGTAATTTATTTTGAACACCTTTCAGAATTTAAATGTAAACTAAAAATTTACAAACTTGAATAGATGTAAAATTTTAAACTTTAATAATGATTTTGTCCTCGAGAGCTGGCAGTATTGGAAACAGTTGGGTTGGCACCGAACGATTACAACAGTATTGATTTTTCTGAGCAGCTGATTCATGCTATGCTACGCACGCTCGAGTCTCAATTCGCGCAATTTCTGTGACTCATCGATCATTTTATTTAAGGGCATTCTGTATATTATTTATATAGCTTTAGTGTGAGTCTACGTATTCCCCATAGCAGACTTTGTTTTGTATTCGTAAAATAAATTGGTAGTATTGCCTGCAAACTATTCAAAAACTTGTTGCCCATGCCTGGGTGCTTTAATTATTTGTAATGGTACCCAGGCGCCTACCTACTCCGTACTAGCTACAATAGAATTATTCATTTACTGATTCTTACCAATAAAATCTGGCCTCTATTCTTTTTTCCAGTAATAACTTTTTAACACTGCGATTAGAGGTTAAAGTTTTTAGCGCCATCTGTTGTCAAGTAGCTAAACTTGTTCACATATTTCACTGTTCTTGATTCAGAATTTAAAAGAGTATACATGTTATGTTAAAATAATAAAATAAGAGACTTAATAAGATTAATTAAAATAAAAATGATAAATTCAAAATTCAAAAAGATCTATCAAATTACTTCTGAACTCGACTAGACGGGAGACTAGAAGTATAGACTTAGATGAGCGCTATCTTGTTGTCTTTTTGAGAATAGTTACCGATATTACATTTTTGTTGGGTAAACGTGTTCTTCAGTAGAGACCGCGACTCGGCAAACGTAGTGTAGGACGCCCTCCGGCCAGGTGGGATGACGGCTTTCGAAAGACTGCTGTATGCGGCAAGCTGAAGACGGCGCTATGGCGCTCATTATCGGAGGCCTATGTCCAACCGTGGACATACGTTGATGATGATGAAAATTACATGTCTAAAACTTCTAGTCCTATAGTGTACATACCTAAATAATTTGATTATTGTGAAAAAACTTAAAACCGCCTCGTATTCATCAACATCGTTATTTTTTTAAGTTTTGCTGGCCAAATACGATTCTTGCGGTTTTTTTTATTGGATCTAAAAAACCATCAGGATTATACTCTAAATAATAGCGAAAGAATCATCATTATGGACAAAGAAATCGAGACACACAAAAACACATACCTACAGCCGAACATAGATCTTACCTCCTTTTTTTGAAGTCTGCTAAAAACTCATTAGATACATAATAAGCACATAGGTAGGTACCTACATACAGCCGAACATAGACCTTACCTCCTTTTTTTGAAGTCTGCTAAAACTCATTAGATACAAAATAAGCACATAGGTAGGTACCTACATACAGCCGAACATAGATCTTACCTCTTTTTTTTGAAGTCTGCTAAAAACTCATTAGATACATAATAAGCACATAGGTAGGTACCTACATACAGCCGAACATAGATCTTACCTCTTTTTTTTGAAGTCTGCTAAAAACTCATTAGATACATAATAAGCACATAGGTAGGTACCTACATACAGCCGAACATAGATCTTACCTCTTTTTTTTAAGTCAGCTAAAAACTCATTAGATACAAAATAAGCACATAGGTAGGTACCTACATACAGCCGAACATAGATCTTACCTCTTTTTTTTGAAGTCTGCTAAAAACTCATTAGATACATAATAAGCACATAGGTAGGTACCTACATACAGCCGAACATAGATCTTACCTCTTTTTTTTAAGTCAGCTAAAAACTCATTAGATACAAAATAAGCACATAGGTAGGTACCTACATACAGCCGAACATAGATCTTACCTCTTTTTTTTAAGTCAGCTAAAAACTCATTAGATACAAAATAAGCACATAGGTAGGTACCTACATACAGCCGAACATAGATCTTACCTCTTTTTTTTAAGTCAGCTAAAAACTCATTAGATACAAAATAAGCACATAGGTAGGTACCTACATACAGCCGAACATAGATCTTACCTCTTTTTTTGAAGTCTGCTAAAAACTCATTAGATACATAATAAGCACATAGGTAGGTACCTACATACAGCCGAACATAGATCTTACCTCTTTTTTTTAAGTCAGCTAAAAACTCATTAGATACAAAATAAGCACATAGGTAGGTACCTACATACAGCCGAACATAGATCTTACCTCTTTTTTTTAAGTCAGCTAAAAACTCATTAGATACAAAATAAGCACATAGGTAGGTACCTACATACAGCCGAACATAGATCTTACCTCTTTTTTTTAAGTCAGCTAAAAACTCATTAGATACAAAATAAGCACATAGGTAGGTACCTACATACAGCCGAACATAGATCTTACCTCTTTTTTTGAAGTCTGCTAAAAACTCATTAGATACATAATAAGCACATAGGTAGGTACCTACATACAGCCGAACATAGATCTTACCTCTTTTTTTTGAAGTCTGCTAAAAACTCATTAGATACAAAATAAGCACATAGATAGGTACCTACATACAGCCGAACATAGATCTTACCTCTTTTTTTTGAAGTCTGCTAAAAACTCATTAGATACAAAATAAGCACATAGGTAGGTACCTACATACAGCCGAACATAGATCTTACCTCTTTTTTTTAAGTCAGCTAAAAACTCATTAGATACAAAATAAGCACATAGGTAGGTACCTACATACAGCCGAACATAGATCTTACCTCTTTTTTTTAAGTCAGCTAAAAACTCATTAGATACAAAATAAGCACATAGGTAGGTACCTACATACAGCCGAACATAGATCTTACCTCTTTTTTTTAAGTCAGCTAAAAACTCATTAGATACATAATAAGCACATAGGTAGGTACCTACATACAGCCGAACATAGACCTTACCTCCTTTTTTTGAAGTCTGCTAAAAACTCATTAGATACATAATAAGCACATAGGTAGGTACCTACATACAGCCGAACATAGATCTTACCTCTTTTTTTTGAAGACTGCTAAAAACTCATTAAAAGTAAAAGTAAAGTAAAAAATCATTTATTTCTTTAGGCTTACAAAATAAGCACTTAGACAAGTCATATTTTATACATTAAATTATTATCAAATAAAATTATTTTACTATTCACTTCAATTTTTTGTCCACTAGTGGAAGAAGTGAAAAAGAAACCACTAGCATGTTCATCTCTTATATGTCTAATACATGGTTATTTGCCTATTTAAGTCTAAATATAATATGATTCGATACATGTCAATATTTAAGTACAGCTATGCACAACAACAAATTACTTACTACATACTATTGTCTGTGCGAAACTGAGCGACATCTGGCCAAGCATTAACATCATTGAGATAATCATTTATGGAGTAGAAAGCCTTCTTGATGAGATTTATTTTTATGTAATTTTTAAATTTACGAATAGGGAGCTCAGTTGCTTCAGATGGAAGCTTATTATAGAAGCGCACGCTATTGCCCATAAATGATTTCCCTACCTTGTGTAATCTAAATGATGGGATGTGTAACTTGTTCTTGTTTCTTGTATTTCTATTGTGAACATCACACTTTTTCATAAGGCTATCCTTATTTTTGTGGGTATACATTAGATTTTCATAGATATATTGCGATATTACAGTCAGAATATTAATGTTTTTAAATAATTCCCTCAAAGAATCTCGTGGCTTCAATTTATAAATAGCGCGTACCGCCCTTTTTTGAAGAACAAATATGGTCTGGATGTCAGCAGCCTGTCCCCAAAGCAAAATACCATAAGACATAATACTATGGAAGTAACTGAAATAAACTAACCTAGCTGTGTCTTCATTGGTAATATATCTAATTGTTCGAACTGCATAAGCTGCAGAACTAAGTCTACCTGCCAGAGCCTCTATTTGCGACCTCCATTGAAGAGAAGAATCAATATGTAACCCTAGGAATACAGTAGAGTCTACAAGGTGAACAATCTCATCCTTCAGCATTATTTTTGTTGGGAGTTCTCTTACATTCGGTAGCATGAATTTTATACATTTAGTCTTTTTAGCATTGAGTAGTAGATTATTGGCGGTGAACCAATCTAGTATTTGTGAAAGCGAATTATTTACATCGTCATAGTTATATTTATTTCTATCAACTTTAAAAATCAATGAAGTATCATCAGCAAATAAGACTATATCACAAAGATCTTTTGCTAAAAACGGAAGATCATTTACATATACTAAAAATAAAAAAGGACCTAATATTGATCCTTGCGGGACGCCTAGTTCAAGTTTTGATCCTCTAGATCTTTCTTTACCAATATCTACTTTTTGAACTCTATCAGCTAAATATGATTGCATAAGGTCTAGTGCCTTGTTACTAATTCCATAGTGTTCCAACTTCCTAATTAGTGTACCATGATCCACGCAATCAAAAGCCTTAGAAAGGTCACAGAATACTCCAATAGCGTTTTTTGCTTTATCCCAGGCATCTAATATATGTTTTAATAGAACTGTGCCAGCATCGGTTGTCGATCTACCCTTGGTGAAGCCAAACTGATTTTTATGAAACAGCCTGTTAAGGTTGAAGTGTGAAGTCAACTGAGTGAGGATAATTTTTTCGAAAATTTTACTTATTGCAGGAAGTATTGAAATTGGCCTGTAATTGGCCGGATCAGTATGGCTACCAGATTTGTAAAGAGGAACCAGTTTACTACATTTCATAAGATCAGGAAAAACTCCTGCGTCTACACAATTATTGAAAATATGGGCCAAGCAAGGAGCCACTTCCTTAATAATTGAACTTAGTACTTTCGTTGAAATGCCCCAGAGATCCTCAGTATTTTTGATGTTTATAGATTTAAAAGTTTTTACAATGTAATTACCATTTACGTGACTAAAGATAAAGACTTCCTTACATTTCTCAACAGATGATTCTAATAATTCAACTGCCTTTAAAGCAGAGGAATTGAGAGACCGGGTTACAATTTTAGGGATATCAGCAAAGAATCCATCAAAAGCATCTGCAATATCTTTTTCATTTATAAGAATTGAATTATTAACTTTTAACTTTATTTCTCTATTACGTGGCTTTGATTTACCAGTTTCATTATTTATTAGTCTCCATGTCGCTTTTATTTTATTAGATGAGTTTGTTATTTTATTCTTCAAAAATAGGCATTTTGCTGTGTTGCAGACTTTCTTAAATGTTTTCGAGTAGTTATTTACATACAAAAGAAATGCAGGGTCATGTAACATAGCTTCTCTAGCACCATAGAGATCGTATAGCCTATTCCTACTTCTGTAAATGCCGGGAGTGGCCCAATCAGTAAACCCGACCCTATCTCTAACTGTGCATGTTTTAAGTTTGAATACTTCATTGTGTTCTTTGTTTATAACATTAAAAAGTCTGTTAAATAAACCATTAGGGTCATCAGAACAAGGTATATTAGCTACTGCTAGATCTACTTTACATTTAAATTTACTAATACGGCTCTCTGTGATAGGCCTGTAGGTATATTCCTCAACTGTTTTTTTATCATTCAAATTATTAATAAAATTAACACTCTGACCATAATGGTCTGATTTGAAATGCTTAATTACTGCTTTGTTGGTTGGAGATTGACTGCAGTAAATATTATCTAAACAAGTGGCAGAAGTTTGGGTTACCCTAGTCGGATCATTGAAAAGGTGTTGTAAGTTAAAGCATTTGAATAAATTAATCAATCTATCAGCGAGAGGATTCGCTAAAATATCTATATTAAAATCGCCACAAACAATGAGATCCTTCCTACAAGTAAATACTTTTAGCATAGCTTCTTCCATAGTACTTTCAAAGTCTACCTGATTTGCGTCGGGAGGGCGGTACACACACACTATGATATGCCGCTCCAATTCCACACAAGAAAGTTCAATAGTTCTCTCAATACTAAGTTTAACAATATCTTTCCGTTCTTTACTATTTTGTACCTTACTTTGTGTTCATTAGATACATAATAAGCGCATAGGTACCTACATACAGCCGAACATAGACCTTACCTCCTTTTTTTGAAGTCTGCTAAAACTCATTAGATTAAAATAAGCACATAGGTAGGTACCTACATACAGCCGAACATAGATCTTACCTCTTTTTTTTGAAGTCTGCTAAAACTCATTAGATTAAAATAAGCACATAGGTAGGTACCTACATACAGCCGAACATAGATCTTACCTCTTTTTTTTGAAGTCTGCTAAAACTCATTAGATTAAAATAAGCACATAGGTAGGTACCTACATACAGCCGAACATAGACCTTACCTCCTTTTTTTTGAAGTCTGCTAAAAACTCATTAGATTAAAATAAGCACATAGGTAGGTACCTACATACAGCCGAACATAGATCTTACCTCTTTTTTTTGAAGTCTGCTAAAACTCATTAGATTAAAATAAGCACATAGGTAGGTACCTACATACAGCCGAACATAGACCTTACCTCCTTTTTTTTGAAGTCTGCTAAAAACTCATTAGATTAAAATAAGCACATAGGTAGGTACCTACATACAGCCGAACATAGACCTTACCTCCTTTTTTTTGAAGTCTGCTAAAAACTCATTAGATACAAAATAAGCACATAGAGGTACCTACATACAGCCGAACATAGACCTTACCTCTTTTTTTTGAAGTCTGCAAACTCGTTAGATGCTTGCGTATTACAACTTAGCCTCGTTTCAGTATACAGAATACTGATAATTTATTTGCAATGAAAATACGGTAAACGTAGTGTAGGACGCCCTCCGACCAGGTGGGATGACGACCTGCGAAAGACTGCAGGTAGATGCTGGATGCGTCAAGCCGAAGACAGGGCGCTATGGCGCTCATTGGGGGAGGCCTATGTCCAGCAGTGGACTAATATAGGCTGATGATGATGATGATGATTTGCAATGATGGTTCACAGAAGTCTTAGTTCAAAGATGTAATCGCCGCGGATTCGATTCCCGGCCCCGTAATTTATGCTTACAATAGTAGATAGCAGCCATATTACGCGTATCAATTGATTAGTTATGATGTACCCTCATTTTGTGTAGTCGAGTAATAAAAAAAAAACGTTTCTCTCTTATAAATTTATGTCATTTTTACTACTTGTGATTTAGATAGTTTTATCTAAATCACAAGTAGTAAAAATGACATCTCGTGTATGATAAATGATATGTTCTTTCTCTTTTGCTCTTGTAGAGTCGGATGGGTGAGAGTGGGATAGTATATAGAGTTCCCTATCGAAGGGTTTTATTCAATTCAATGGATTGAATGGATATGCATAAGAGATATTATTATAATATTATTATTTAGTATAGTTATGCTATACTAAATAATATTATTATAATAATATTCGTTTATTTCAGGCTAAAAACGACAATCTCAAAAATAATGGTTGTAAACAACACAAACAAACTTAATTATTGTTTTGGCTTCGAATTAGAAATATATTTGTCTACTAAGCATTTAATCATCATCATCATCATCAACCTATAGCCGTCCTCTGCTAGACATAGGCCTCGTCTAATGAGCGCCATTGCGCCCTGTCTTCAGCTTGACGCATCCAGCATCTGCCTGCAGTCCTTCGCAGGTCGTCATCCCACCTGGCCGGAGGACGTCCTACACTACGTTTGCCGAGTCGCGGTCTCCACTCTAGAACACGGACAAGCAAGACTTCAAATCCGCAAAAAATCACTGACTAGAAAGTGATTTAAGGCAGGTAGCTACTCCTCAGTTTGGTCAGAGTGAAGTTTTATATAAATAAATAATGCTGGACAATTCACACAGCATTATCTAGCCCCAAGCTAAGCAGAGCTTGTGTTATGGGTACTGGATAACTGATATACATAATACAATACATTACATAGATAGATATTTTTTATTATACATAGAAAACGACCAGAACACCCGGAACAAATATCTGCAGATCGTACACACAATTGTTCCGAGGCGGGAATCGAACCCGCAACCTTCAGCGTCGCAGGCGGACATACGCCCACCGCGCCACATCGGTCGTCAAACAATATAGTCGTGTAGTCTTATATATAATATAGTCTTTCTTATCTTGGCATATCTTTTATGATGATTCTTTGTTTACGGCGTGTCTGGTTGGACACTTTTCAGCCAGTGTCAAGTAATGGAAAATAATTGTTCTCATCTTGAAGATGTAATAATAATAATAATAATCCATCACAATAGCCTGGTTTTATTTCTTTCATTTTTCTCTGCAATAGTCTCTACACCTGGCGGATACCATCTTTGGGTGTATCATATTGTGAAATGAAAATGAAATGAATGAAAAAATAAAATGAAATGAATTTATTTCTTAAAAGACTTACACCCTTGTACAACCGAGGATGATACCCGCTATGTGTAGCCATCGCCTTTAGATTAACTTCTCAAAGGGCCTCTGTGCTGTTGGCTTCGGCCCCACGCAAGCCTTCCAAAGGACCGGGTCACTTTATGGCCCGAGATCATGGTAAATGAGAGACATAATAATAATAATTTGATGATTCATCAAATTATGAAGATGGGTTGATATTTTCACCAGGAGCCTAGTTTCTAGCCTAACTTGCACATCATGCTAGATATGCATCATGCATGCTGTGCTGGTTAGGCTGGCTTGGGTAACGAGATGTTGGATATAATCCATCAGTTTATTCTTCCGACACTGATAGTAAGTAATACTCTATATTCTCTTTGACACTGATCGATTTATCCACCATACGTCAACCCCTTTCGAACCGCCAAACTTGCCAAACTCAAAATAAAACAAACACTTTATTTTGACTTTACTCTTCTCGTGATTCTTCAATATATATTATTTTTTACACATTCCTCAACAATCTTCTACAATATTTTCGAGAAAATAACATCATTTTTCATTCCCATGATTCCTAAATCAGTAATTTCATATTTCCATCCAAATATTTATTAATAATTCAAGATCTTCTAAAATGAAGGTAGCATGTATAATTCTATCATGCCTGATCGGAATAGCGATCATGGCTGTGTGTGTGATGGTGAAATTCGCTACAGACGTGACTGTGGATGAAAGGAAACGCGAACTGTCTCCTAGTGGAGGGGTTTACACTTTGACCAGATCTATGGGGGTCATCACGCTTTCTGATAATGCTTCTGCCATTGCTGAGAGGTACCTAGATTCAGGATTCTATATTGAGCAAAAGATGCTTTACAAAGTTCTTTTAATAACTATTTTAGGACCTTTGGATATGACTTAGATTTCATTTATTATATATATTTAGATTTAAATGTGAAAACAGTGATTTTACTAATGTTTTGTTCTACGCCAGTTGAATAGGTATTGAAATCTACTAAAAAAAAACTCTTAAAATAATTCTTTTTAGACGTCTGCAATTCTAAGTCACAGGAACTGTTTTATTTTTAAGTGTTCAATAAAAATATTGTCCATCTACTGATTCCTGCAGTAGATCCTCTTATTCACCGGTTAAGTGTCATACAGCGCTATTATAAAAGCCCCTTTTTCTTCCAGATTCCCCTATGTCGCCGCCATAATCAGAAACTCCTCAACATCCTGGAGCTTCGCTTGCTTCGCCAGCATAATCCTAGTTAAATGGGTGGTCACATCAGGCCACTGCCGGAAACATGGCGCCACTCACAGAGTCCTCCTATACCACGACTTCTCGCGGAACTTCTCCCAAACTTATCCCATCTTATTCTGGAGGTTGCACGAAAAGTTTAACACCAGCAATCCAACGCCAAAGTATGATATAGCAGTCGCAAAACTCAGCGTGGAGGAATTCCCATTCGTTATAAAGTCTGCTGTTTTCGATGACCGAAGGGTTTTGGATATTGAAGCTAGTATTTGGAAAACTGTGCAAACTATGGATCGGAAGCTTTACCTAACGAATGATTTCGAAAGGTATCAGATGAAGATTGCGTCTCCGGGAGCGTGTTTCGAGACTTATGGTGTTGAAGTGGACGAGAGTTTGATTTGTGTGGATCTATCGAAGCATGAGGTGTGTTTTGTGCAAGAATTTGGACCTTTGTATCTAATGGATAAGATAATAGGAGTGTTGGCTATTAGTCCAAGGGATTGTGATGTGAAAACGGCCATTTTTACAAACGTTTCGTACTACGCGAGTTGGATATTGAAGTCTACTCATACGACCTACTATGGGTAACGATTGTAGTTTTTTTGTAGGTTTGTTTTATGTTTTTTTCTAGATGAAGAATAAACATAACCATTTGAGGATTTTTTTGTTTTTAAATCCTTTTCACTTAAGATTAAACGAGCCAATGGCGGCAACTCGTCGGTAGGCGACGCCTAAATGTATCTCACATAACATATTCTGCAAAAGGGCTTGCTAGGTTGAAAATGAAATTCGCTTAGATGATAATCACAGCTTACACCCAAAAGGTGTTTATATTTACTTAAAGTACAATATTGTTCAAAATAAATTAATTCCTAAACCTATATGCGGAAAGTAGCGAGAAAGTGATCCTTTGGGTGTAAATATGTAGGTACATAAAAATTTACAACTTATTTACTAAAACTATTATAGAATACACACAACATGTAGGTAGGTATCCATTTAGGGTGTTGCTAAGTATATGAGATGGACTAAGTAGATAGATAGAAGTCTTTATTTGCAACTTCAGACGAACTTTTCAAGGTTTTGCTAATACAGTCCGTACAGCCCTCACACTCGGGGTTATTTCTAAGAAAATAAATAATAGACCTCCCCAAAAAATTCGACATCAACGAGGTCAAGTAACGTAGTAGCTGATAATCTCTCGGACTTCATTCGGACTCAGAAATTAAACTTTTCAAGTATCCGATTCCACATAAAGCGCTAGTGTTAATTGCATCAGGCCATCTGGTCAATTCATCCCTAGAGTACTATAATCGCAACTAGATGCGTACTAATTAAGTTACCGAAGGACAATAAAACAGGATATGGTCAACGAGGGCAGAGGGTCGGTATCTTAATGGGCAGATCGGATAACTTAGTTATCTGCATCTACCCGAGATCTTTTTCGACTTTATTAGATGACCGATCTGGCGGGAAAAGGTCCGCTTGCGACACACAAGAATATTTATACCTTCGATCTGCGAATATTTGTTGCAGTTGCAGATCATCATCATCAGGAGGTTGCGGTTTCGATTCCCGCCTCGGAACAATTGTGTGTACGATCTGCAGATATTTGTTCCGGGTGTTCTGGTCGTTTTCTATGTATAATAATAAAAAATATCTATCTATGTAATGTATTGTATTATGTATATCAGTCATCTAGTACACATAACATAAGCTCTGCTTAGCTTGGGGCTAGGTGATGCTGTGCGAATTGTCCAGCATTATTTATTTATTTATCATTCAGGCTGTTAGTCCACTGCTAGACATAGGTCTCCCCCATAAGCGCCATAGCGGCCTAGGTCTTCAGCTTGACGCATCCAGCATCTCCCTGCAGTCTTTCGCACGTCGTCAACTCACCTGGTTGCAGGGCCACCAGTTTTTGGTTCTTCGCGAGATATGGCCGGCCCACTGCCACTTCAGCTTGCTAATTCTCAGAGCTATGTCGATAACGTTGGTTCTCTGTCGGATGTTTTTGTTACGAATCCTATCCTTCAGAGAAACTCTGTTGCGGATGTTCTCGGTATTTTATGTATAATAAAAATATATCTAAAGTATTATGTACCTTTATATCAGTCACCTAGAACCTATAACATAAGCTCTGGTTAGCTTGGGAGTAGATGATGGTGTGCGGATTGCCCAGCATTTTTTCCTTATTTATTTATTATAGGCTGTTGTGGTGGGGTGATGAGGTCTCTCAAGGGTCTTTCATTCGCACTGTAGATATGATGGCGTCACCTCATCGTGGTTATCGCATCTGCCCAAGCCTTAACACTTTGACTGCGGTTTTTTTTCGACGACTGCGATCTTTTTTTTTACCTAAAAAATTCGTGCTGCCGCTCTACACAGCGGTTGTGTTGCGCCGCACATGCGTTTCGTTCGAAAAATATTACAGCTCTGCTGAGTCACAAAGATCTGTATTTTCTCAGCCGCTGCGCTAGTGTGGATTTACGCATATTAGTCACTTGTAGAAAACTCATACGGTGCATTTTCAGCACTCAAAGTGTTAACATAGAAAAAAGTAATATCCTACTATACATCAGAATAACAAATACGGTAAAAATACGGTTTAAGGTCTTTGGCTGAAAAACAGCGCTGAATATAATAATGTTCAGCGCACGCTGAGCCAACCCCTATTTCGGCGCAGGGTCATGGAGGTAGTCTTATTTTAGACTTAATATAACCTATTTGTGTCGTTTACCCCCATGATAAACTTCTTTGTTTGTTTATTCTATGCCTGTATTTTGTACCTGTGTCTAAATAAATGTTTTTTCTATTCTATTCTAAATAGGCTACCAACAATTCATAAAGATATATTGTATACTAGCTGCGCCCCGCAGTTTCAACCGCGTGGTGCTAGATATTTTGGATAATATACAATATATCTTTATAAATTGTAGCCTTTGTGTTATTCTGATGTATGTATAAGCTATATTATTGTAAAGTTTCATTAAAATCCATTCAGTAGTTTTTACGTGAAAGAGTAACAAACATCCATCAATACTTACAAACTTTCGCGTTTATAGTATTAGTAGGATTATCCAAAATATCTATTACCACGCGGGTGAAACCGCGGGGCGTAGCTAGTTGGATATACATATATCCAAGCCATCCCGGCAGCACTGGCAACATTAACAAAACCTCGGCTTAACGATACCCCAAAACAAGAACATGAAAATAAGGCCATCCGATCTGTCATCGAACCAATAACATCGCTTCTCTGCTCAGTGATGCGAGAGCGTGCTAAAAGCTCGAATACTGGCAACCCCCTGCATCTACAGTACGGCTAGTATGAGTTTGCATAATACCAAAACAAAACAGTTCTCGTTTTCTACCGCATTGTACCAATTTGTACGAAGGGGCGCACGCGTGCAAAGGCGTGTATTATATACATATATATTGTATTTTTGTATTAAAAAAAAAACGATTTTGTATTTGTATTTGTACATTGTAAACCTTCTTCTTGAATCATTCTATCTATTAAAAAAACCGGATCAAATCTGTTGCTTAGTTTAAAGATTAAGCATAGGTATATAAGACGATATATATATGTATATTGTACATAATTTGAATGCAAATAGGCAAATAACCATGTATTATACATTTATGAGATGAACGCTAGTGGTTTCTTTTTCACTTCTTCCACTAGTGGACAAAAAATTGAAGTAATTTTTTTTGATAATAATTTAATGTATAAAATATGACTTGTCTAAGTGCTTATTTTGCAAGCCTAGAGAATAAATGATTTTGACTTTGACTTTGAATGCTTTGAAAAAACTTATTTCTGACGTCGAATTCTTATATATTATATATAAGAATTCGACGTATATAATATATATATGTTATATATATATCGATCTATAACAATCTTACACTGTTTTGTGTATATCAGTTATCTAGTACCCATAACACAAGCTCTGTTTACCATGGGGATAGATAATGCTGTGTGGATAGTCCAGCATTATTTATTTATTTATAAATGACTTGATTTTTCGTAAGCTATGCTCAACCCATACTCGGGACTCAGTTAACTATGGCATCCCCTAACCTACAGTTAACTTATATTTACGGCCTCTCGATTTAGACAGACAGGCAGTTGGTGAATTGCTTTTCAATGGTTTAATTCAGTTAGGATGCTTTTAGTTAGATGTAAATTAAATGATTTTGTGATAAAACGATTGCCACTTTGACTGCGTTTTTTTTCGACGACTGCGATCTATTTTTTACCTAAAAAATTCGTGCTGCCGCTCTACACAGCGGTTGTGTTGCGCCGGACATGCGTTTCGTTCGAAAAATATTACAGCTCTGCTGAGTCACAAAAGATCTGTATTTTCTCAGCCGCTGCGCTAGTGTGGATTTAAGCATATTAGTCACTTGTAGAAAACTCATACCGTGCGTTTTCAGCAGTCGTAGTGTTAAAGTAGGCGCCATTTTTTCACTATAGTAATTGTGTTCTTTACACAATTACTTGCTACTTTACTAATTATTGCTTGGAAGAGATCGATCTCAGCGATAAGGCCGCCCTTTATACCTCTAATTTAAGTTAATTCATTCATTCATATCATTTATTGTAATTTCATGCATACAGGTAGTTTCTTAGGTGTAGTCTTAGTGGGTAGGTACACAATGCATAAACACCCTGTCAGGGCCCTATTAGCCTAAAATTCTAAACAATCATTATTTATAAAATTAGGAATGTCATTATAGGAATTATAGGAATGTCATGATTAGGTAGATAGGCTTACTAATTTAATCTGTAGGTATGTCAGCTAGTACTCTTTCAGTTTTTTGTTTTAAATTGTTATCGGAGAAAAATTCGTGGATTGAATAATAGCATTTTTGTAGTAGTAAAGTTTTCAAGTGTTTCGTAAATATATTATCTTTTGGTTCGCATTTTATGATTTCAGGTAGTTTATGAAATATTTTAATTAATCTAAATTTGGGGCTTTTGCTAACAGTTGTTAGGGTTGTATCAGGGAGTACTATTTTATTTTTATTTCGTCTATTATAGTTATTGTCTAGTTCTTGTTTTGTTTTAAAGTAATTTTTATGTTTTCTAACAAACATTGCCGCTTGTAATATATAGATGCAGGGTAAACTATTTTCTTTTGGATAAAGTGTGGTTTGCAGATTTCTCGCGGAGGAATATTTTATAAGGTATTAATTTTTTTTGCGTTATAAAAAGTTGTCCAAAGTCCGTACTGAGTTGACGAAGTTTTAAATTCTGTCTTGTTTTCAGTTTTGTGTTGTACCTATAATAAAGTGTTTTCTGTTCTATCCTATTCTATTCTAAATATATTCATATCAAAGAGATTCATATCAAAAATCGTTTATTTCAATACCTATATACAATAAATGTATACTAAGAAAAGGTCAAATTCTAACGTCGCGTCGTCTCTCATATCAAAGAGATTCCAATCAAAAATAAATGAAATGAAATTGTATTTCTTTAGGCTTACAATAAGCACTTATACAAGTCATATTTTATACTATTCATTATTATAAAATAATATTATTTTGATGTTCACTTCAATTTTTTGTCCACCAGTGGAAAAAGTGAGAAGAAATACCTAATAGATAGTTTGTAACAGTAAAGTAAAGTAAAAAGATTTTTATTTTGTCAAAACAGAGACTCTTATGAAATGAAATGAAAGTTTATTTCTTTAGGCTTGCAAATAAGCACTTAGACAAGTAATATTTTATACTATTCATTGTTATATTGATGTTCACTTCAATTTTTTGTCCACCAGTGGAAAAAGCGAGAAGAAACCACTAGTATGTTCATAACTTATGTGTCTAGTACATATGATTTGCTTATCTGTAAGTTGTTAGATTTTGAGTTGGAGCAAAACTCGTTCGAAGCTTTTTTATCTTCTAGATAATCTGGTATTTTGTAATAAGCCTTTTTACAAAGAATATGTTTCACAATTTTTTTAAATTTATTTATTGATAATTTTTGCAACTCACTTGGAGTTTTGTTGTAGAAGCGTATACATACATACATTGCCCCTTAAAAGATACACTTATCTATGTAGTCTAGTTGTGGGAACAGCGAGTTTATTCTTTATTTATGTTTTTATGAGTGTACAATAAGTTTTATATATACAATAAATGCTTATATATACAATAAATATACTTAGCAAAGGTCAAATTCTAACGTCGTCTCGCAGGTAAAAAAGTTCAGGCCCATTGATGAAGTTAACTAATCCCGTCAACTAACCTAAATGGAAACCAACTATGCAATTTAAACAAATCCTTTTGTGCAAGTAATACCTACATCTTAAAGGGTTAGTTCGTAACTGGATACTGTACTAAGAGCTACAACAAACGTACTAATATTTGTATCTGTTCTATTAATATTTGGATTGGGTGCTCTTAAGGAAGTGACAGGGTATTTGTGCGAACAAATGGAAACATGGGAGGAAAGATCAACGTAGGCAGGGGAGACTGGGTACAGTAGTAACACTTTTTGTTTATAGGGACGCAAGAGGTTGCGGGTTCGATTCCCGTCTTGGGACAAATGTTTGTACGATCTGCAATTATTTATTCTGGATGTTCTGGGTATTTTTTAGGTATAATAAAAACATACCTACCCATAACACAACCTTCGCTTAATTTAGGGCTTGGTGATGCCGTGTGGGTTGTCCATCATTATACGTATATAATAATTAATAATAATTTAGCCATTTATTATCAAAGAATAAATTACATAATAATTGAATTATAATCAAATTAAATTGAACATTGTTAAAAAAAATAAGAAAACTTTAATTATTGAGCATTATTAAATAAGTATTTTTATAATTCTTTGATCTCTATTTGAGTAAAGGCCTTCTCCAGACTGTGCCATTTCTTTCTATCCTTCGCTATGGCCGCCCAATTATTTTCTGTTTCCAAAATTTCGTCGACCCATCTTTCAAGTGGACGTCCCCTTTTCCTTTTACCAGGTGGTCCCCCGCCAGGCTGTTACCACTCCGGTCCACTTCTTGCTCATTATACGTATATATTTACTTGTAAAAAACATCGGATCTTGAAAAATTACGTTACCCATCATTCACTAGAAGAACTCTAGAGGACCCTATACAAATGTTCCTCATGTAAATGTGGGGTGGGCAATGAGCCGGTGAAATCGTGGGGGTGGGTCTGATTTATTATGGTCTGAAATCAGTGCTGTGTTGATGGTTGGCCATGATCGTGTGTTTGGGCTAAGGCGGATTTGTAGGATTAGAGGCGGGGCTAAAAGGAAACATCTCGATAATATTTACCCAGATTTTTTTAGATTTTAACTAGACTTTTAGATTTTGACGACCGATGTGGCGCGGTGGGCGAAGGTCCGTTTGCGACGCAAGAGGTTGCAGGTTCGATTCTAGCCTCGGAACAATTGTGTGTACGATCTGCAGATATTTGTTCCGGGTGTTCTGGTCGTTTTCTATATATAATAAAAAAATATCTGTCTATGTAATGTATTGTATTATGTATATCAGTTATCTAGTACCCATAACACAAGCTCTGCTTACCATGGAGCTAGATAATGCTGTATGGATTGTCCAGCATTATTTATTTATTTAACTAGATGCGCCCCACGGCTTCGCTTGAGTGGAAATCTATGTGTCAAATGGTTTATAAACCTTGCTTTTGAACTCTCTATTCAAAATCACCTATTAAACAAAACTGCATCAATATCCGTTGCGTAGTTTTAAAGATCTAAGCATACCATGAAGTGATTTACTTTTCCTTGGGTGTTATTCTGATTACCCATGTAAAATTACAGCATTCTCGTACAAAGCTAAGCCACGAACGGACAGACGGACATGTCGAAATTGAAATAATAATAATAATGCTGGACAATCCACACAGCAGGTAGCACCAAGCTAAGCAGAGCTTGTGTTATGTGTACTAGATGACAGATATCCTTAATACAATACATTACAAAGAAAGGTATTTTTATTATACATGGAAAATACCCAGAACACTCAATATAAATATATGCAGATCGCACAAACATTTATCTCGAGGTCGCAGTCGGACCTTAGCCCACCGCGCCACTTAGATCGTCTATAAAAGATATTTTTCTCTTCCTCTTGTAAAAGCATCAAGTCACGACCTGACATAAATGAAGACAGGCTTCTTCCATATCGCGGAAAACTACAAAACAGAAAGAAAAAAACATTTTATAAGAATAAAAGAATTGCAGTATCACTAGCGAGACTTCCGGCGGGACGCTTCCGGTGACGTCAGAGGAAGCTGGGGTGGCCATGAGTTAGGGGAAACGCGGATATGAGGAGAAACAGTAGTTTACAAGTGTTACCCGATCACAAATACTATCTAGATTTCAGGTCACATACAAAATCAAAGCTAAAAGCCGTCTCCGTAAATAAGAGCGCACTTGAGGTAATTAAATGTAGAATTAGTTCTATTTGTAGCTTTGTAGGAATCGCGGCTAGCTCTTCCCGGGATGCTGATGTAATAGTCGAGTATAGGTACAATATCTACATTGTATAAAACTACGACTAATATGGATGTTAATGAGTGCGGTTTGAATGGCTGCTGGTGATGCACTGACCTCTGTAGGCGCCCGGTCCGCTCGCGGCACGAGTAACCTACTCAGGTCGAACTGCTGATGCTGCTAAAATCCTCCGTGAACTAAAAAATAATATTTTAGCAAGTTTTGAATACCCATTGCGGCATTGTGACACATGTTTACGTTGGCTGTGTTTCAATCGAACTGAACAAAATAAGAGCTCACATTACAAGTGCGCTCTTATTTACGGAGACGGATTTTTTGCGCCGACCCGACATCTAGATACTATTTGTGATTGCATTGACCCGACATCTAGATAGTATTTGTGATTGCATTGACCCGACATCTAGATAGTATTTGTGATTGCATTGACCCGACATCTAGATAGTATTTGTGATTGCATTGACCCGACATCTAGATACTATTTGTGATTGCATTGAACCGACATCTAGATAGCAGGTATTTGTGATTGCATTGAACCGACATCTAGATAGTATTTGTGATTGCATTGAACCGACATCTAGATAGTATTTGTGATTGCATTGACCCGACATCTAGATAGTATTTGTGATTGCATTGACCCGACATCTAGATACTATTTGTGATTGCATTGAACCGACATCTAGATAGTAGGTATTTGTGATTGCATTGAACCGACATCTAGATAGTATTTGTGATTGCATTGAACCGACATCTAGATAGTAGGTATTTGTGATTGCATTGACCCGACATCTAGATAGTATTTGTGATTGCATTGACCCGACATCTAGATAGTATTTGTGATTGCATTGACCCGACATCTAGATAGTATTTGTGATTGTATTGACCCGACATCTAGATAGTATTTGTGATTGCATTGACCCGACATCTAGATAGTATTTGTGATTGCATTGACCCGACATCTAGATAGTATTTGTGATTGCATTGACCCGACATCTAGATAGTATTTGTGATTGCATTGACCCGACATCTAGATAGTATTTGTGATTGCATTGACCCGACATCTAGATAGTATTTGTGATTGCATTGACCCGACATCTAGATACTATTTGTGATTGCATTGACCCGACATCTAGATAGTATTTGTGATTGTATTGACCCGACATCTAGATAGTATTTGTGATTGCATTGACCCGACATCTTGATAGTAATTGTGATTGCATTGACCCGACATCTAGATAGTATTTGTGATTGCATTGAACCGACATCTAGATACTATTTGTGATTGCATTGAACCGACATCTAGATAGTAGGTATTTGTGATTGCATTGACCCGACATCTAGATAGTAATTGTGATTGCATTGACCCGACATCTAGATAGTATTTGTGATTGCATTGACCCGACATCTAGATAGTATTTGTGATTGCATTGACCCGACATCTAGATAGTATTTGTGATTGCATTGACCCGACATCTAGATAGTATTTGTGATTGCATTGACCCGACATCTAGATAGTATTTGTGATTGCATTGACCCGACATCTAGATAGTATTTGTGATTGCATTGACCCGACATCTAGATAGTATTTGTGATTGCATTGACCCGACATCTAGATAGTATTTGTGATTGCATTGACCCGACATCTAGATAGTATTTGTGATTGCATTGACCCGACATCTAGATAGTATTTGTGATTGCATTGACCCGACATCTAGATAGTATTTGTGATTGCATTGACCCGACATCTAGATAGTATTTGTGATTGCATTGACCCGACATCTAGATACTATTTGTGATTGCATTGACCCGACATCTAGATAGTATTTGTGATTGCATTGACCCGACATCTAGATAGTATTTGTGATTGCATTGACCCGACATCTAGATAGTATTTGTGATTGCATTGACCCGACATCTAGATAGTATTTGTGATTGCATTGACCCGACATCTAGATAGTATTTGTGATTGCATTGACCCGACATCTAGATAGTATTTGTGATTGCATTGACCCGACATCTTGATAGTAATTGTGATCGCAGGTGTTTCCACATAGATGGTATTATACACTATTTTTGTAATGATTTGATCATGGTGTAAATAATTTTTCTATATTATTGTACTTCCTACCTTACCCATCTATTTCTTTATTTCATCTCGGTTCCGCAAACAAACACGCGCGCAAAACCTTATAGACCAACAACAAAAGGAAGCGAATATCTTCCGCAAAGTACAGTCACCCACAAAAACATCAATTTGTTACGATCAACCACTATTGTATTCCGACTCGTAAAGTTTTATAGATATTAATATTTATATCTCTCTGTCTGTATGAGCAAGTCATCTGCAGCCATTTCTCTTTCGGGGGATTATATCTTTTGGAAGGTTGTTTATATTAGCAGCGAAATTGAGCCCTTTGCATTACAATACACATCACAACACATTCTGTATTTGTCTTTTTCCTGTCTAGTGTATCATTTGTTTTATTTGGTGTGCAATAACGAATAATTGGCTTTTGGTAGAAAAACACGAAATCGACCCCTTTTTCCTAAAAATATACATAGGTATACATATGTATAATAATTCCTCGACAACACGGACATAGTGAGAAGGCTTAAAAGGACAAAACCCTTTGAGTAAGTGTAGTGATAATAATAGTGTATATGCTGAAGTGCTATTTTAAAGAACACATGAACAAAGTGTCTTCACCTTAAGTATAGAGACATTAAGAAAAGTGCCAATGGACACATTCTTAGTATTATGTTGATATAAAAATAAGTTAAAACTAAATTACCCATTAGCCAATTCTATGGCTAGATTGTAATTATACTGTATATTAACATTTATTTACAATGTGTATACTAGACAATAAAAAAAAAAGTATATAATTCCGGTGGGCTTTTGGTGGAATAATAAATAGTAGTGGGGTATAATTATATACCAATACTTCGTTTAATCTCTTGTATAAAAACGAGCTGTTTCCCGCGGTTTCATCCGCGTTAAATTCAAATTTCACATTTCTTAATTTTAATATAGCCTATGTTCACCGCGGATAGTGTAGCTTCCCAACGGTGAAAGAACTTTTCAAATCGGCCCAGTAGATTCGGAGCTTATTCAATACAAACAAACAAACAAAAAATCAAACCTTTCCTCTTTATAATATTAGTATAGATATAGGTAAATACGAAAACCCGACTACGTTCACTATATCTCCTTATCATTTGATACTTAGGTTTAGGTAGTCGGAGACCTATGTTTTAACGACCTCTGTGGCGCGATGGACTAAGGTCTGCACGAAGTTGCGGGATCGATTCCCGCCTCGAAACAATTGTGTGTACGATCTGCAGATATTTGTTCCGGGTGTTCTGGTCGTTACCTATTTTTAATAAAAAATATCTATCTATGTAATGTATTGTATTATGTATATCAGTTATCTAGTACCCATAACTCAAGCTCTGCTTACCATGGGGCTAGATAATGCTGTGTGAATTGTCCAGCATTATTTATCTATTTATACTAATATTATAAAGACGAAAGGTTTGATTTTTTGTTTGTTTGTTTGTAACGAATAGGCTCCGAAACTACTGGACCGATTTGAAAACTTCATTCATCGTTGGAAAGCTACACTATCCGCAGTGAACATAGGCTTTATTATATTCAAAAAAATTAGGGATCCGTATTAAAACTCCAATATTGTAACCCAAAGTGTAAAACAAATACCTTAAAATTCCAATACCCGTGCGAAGCCGGGACGGTCCGCTAGTTTATTTATATGTTTCTTCTTTTCCCTGGGTAATTATAGAGGTGGGAGCAACATAAGTATTAAAAAAAAAACAAAAAGGTTTGTCCCTCTGAAATCGAAATTTATAATTTCGCTTATTTTATAAACTTTTCAGTTTTAGCTTACCTTTGTTTAACCCAGATAAGCCTGAAACTACTTAATTATTTTGTGAAATTGTTGTTATAATAATTTGTATTGTACTAAGTACTGCACTTAGTACTCTGGCGCCGCTGAAAACCAGCGCTGAATTGCAATGGAGCAATTTTTATTTAAATTATATTTTTTATATTTAAAAACGCAAATAAATCCATTTTAATCAATGGTCAAAACCCTCGTCAGTTGTTAAACAAATAAATTTGCACTTCTCTTGCTCAAAAAGTGTATCATAATAGTGTAGCTTAGCGGGCCTAAAACTCGAGTTTAATACCTCGGGCTAAAAAGTATTTTTTCTTTTTAATTTTTGTCTAAAATCATCAGCCCATACAAAGCATTCGTTCTCTTACATAAAAACTCGACTTCTTGGTGCTCCGTCAATCTTTTTTTTTGAAAATAGAACCGTCTTGGTGATGTTTTATGAAGGTTGATTCTTCCCTTCACGGTAGAATGCGAACTGTTTCGTTGCGGGTTAAATAGAGATTTAAAAAAAAAAGATGGTATTGGCGCTAAATCTCTAGAATTTTCTTCATTCCAAATCACAAACTTTTACGAAAATTGTCTAATTTTGAATTGTTTTATTTTCTCGCAATCGAAGTGAAAAGTAGAGTGTTTTACTCGGGCCAAAACCACCCATTATAACTCGGTCTTGTCATCCTCCCTCGCTACGCTCGGGAGTATAACAACCTCGTATATAATGGGATGGTTTAGTCCCTTGTAAAACAATCTACTATAATTAATTAAAACCGCCCGTTGGTAGTCGAGAAAAATAAGTTAAAGTTCAAAATTGTGTTCTAGCAGTTAAATTATTTTTATTACTAATTTTTTTATCTTTATGTTCTTAATTTGTATTATTTTATATAAAACGCAAATAAATCTTTTCTATTTCTATTTTTGACGACCGATGTGGCGCGGTGGGCGAAGGTCCGCCTGCGACACAGGAGGTTGCGGGTTCGATTACCGCCTCGGAACAATTGTGTGTACGATCTGCAGATATTAGTTCCGGGTGTTCTGGTTGTTTTCTATGTATAATAAAAAATATCTATCTATGTCATATATTGTATTATGTTTATCAGTTATCTAGTACCCATAACACAAGCTCTGCTTACCATGGGGCTAGATAACGTTGTGTGAATTGTCCAGCATTATTTATAATTATTTATTTATAATTTCTATAAAATAAGTCAATATAATTCTATCACACCGTGGGGTAAGTGCGTCGATCTTGTACTTTCCCCTTAGTGCCTATAAATACAGAACACTTTAATAATCTCAGTACAAATAAATATTTGTAACCAAGGATTAGCACCCCTGGCCAACTACTTACAACAACCACTTGCCCTGGGATTTAGAGGGTGTAACGAAATAAGGCCTTCTATTTTTATTTATCTATACTAATATTATAAAGAGGAAAGGTTTGATTTTTTGTTTGTTTGCTTGTTTGTAATGAATAGGCTCCTAAACTACTGGACCGATTTGAGAAATTCTTTCACCGTTGTGAAGCTACACTATCCCCGGTGAACATAGGCTATATTATATTTTCAAAATTAGGGATCCGTACTTATTTATCTATACTAATATTATAAAGAGGAAAGGTTTGATATTTGTTTGTTTGTAATGAATAGGCTCCTAAACTACTGGACCGATTTGAGAAATTCTTTCACCGTTGAGAAGCTACACTATCCCCGGTAAACATAGGCTATATTATATTTTCAAAATTAGGGATCCGTACTATAACCGTGCGAAGCCGGGAAGACCCGCTAGTAATATATATTTTTAGTGATAACTGAATCTAAACCAGATAATACAATGAGCAAAAGTGGCAAGCGGAAACTGTAATATTATTATATCATCATTTGAAATATTATTCCTCTGAAATGTATAAAAATGTTAAAAATCGACACTAAATACCATTTAAATGAAATCTAAAATTTGCGTAGTTTTAAGTTTGTTGTGTATGCTAGTTTTTAGGGTAAATAAAAATATTTTCTTTCTCTTTCTTTCTTTAAATCTAATAAAATAAACTAAAAAATATTGCGCATTGTCCTAATAATAATAATTAAATTCATTTATTCAGATAATAATAATCCATTGTGTTAGTTTGCTTATAACTAGATGTTAGTACTTATAATTAACTACAGATTTTGTCCTTTGGACCAATTGGTGCATTACCGGACAGTTAATTTTTCCAGCAATCGCGGTTAGGACGCTGTTGCCACTCCCGCGGGTTCTGCTGAGTAGTGAAGCTGACTTTTTCCGCCAGATGGCATCGAAGGAATGGCCTAATAAATAGGGTCGCCAAAAGTTAATACAGTTGTCCTACGCCACCCTATACAGTTCGTCATAACAACCACTTTGCTTGATTAATCCCGCGACGATATTTCCAACTGTCAACGGTTCAATATTTGGGAAAGGCTCAAAAACTTTTTGTTTTTATTATCCGGACTTTTTTTATAGCGATTAATATTTCATTGTTAATATTCTGAAAAACTATATCCTTGCCTGTTTTTAAAGCTCACGTCAAGGAGTTTTTCCTGCCAAAAGAATGAATATTGGTACTTACTATTTATTTATTTATGTATTTAAGTAGTGTATTATTTATTTTGGAATTTGTAATATTTATTATTTGTTTTTTAGTATTCTTATTTAGATAACATATGATACACCCCCTGCCTTTTCTTAAATTCATATAATTCTTTCCATCCATAGGTTGCCTGGAAGAGATCGCTTCTAAGCGTTAAGGCCGCCCATTGTACCTGTCGCATATAATGTATTTTTGTAATGTTTAATTTGATTATGGTGTACAATAAAGAAATTTTGTATTGTATTGTATTGTATTCTTATTTTTTTCATTATCTATGACAATCAACTGGTCTTAAAGAAAAGATATTACGTTTTTTTTAAAATAAACAATGCCGCAGTACTACTTCAAATTAACATTCTTGTTATAGATTTTTAAACACAGTATAGAGATCTTTTCATTATGAAATACGGTAGATATCTTTATCTCAATTCCATGTGAAACTTAGTTTTTGATGACATCAGATCATAAGTACATAACTACATATACTTTTGGCTAGATGTTGCTGTGTGGATTGTCCAGCATTATTTAACTTAATAATGCTGGACAATCCACACAGCAACATCTAGCCCCAAGCTAAGCAGAGCTTGTGTTATGGGTACTAGAAGAATGATATACTCGTTCTTACATAATACATTATTTAAGTACGAGTATATCAGTTATTGAAGAATGATATACTCATTATTTATTTATTACTCTCCATAAATAGTTTTTTATTTAAAAGCGGGTCGTCTTTCGTCCAAAAGTAAAAGAAACGAAGTAGCTAAAACTCCGCAAGTACAAGACTACTACCGATTCACCCTTACCAGAGAATATATCCCCATAAATCAAGTGTCCCCGACAGTTTAACGAGAGCTTTCCCAACCAGCCGATAGATATCTCAGATATGACATCAATGTTGCTATTGCTCCTCTCTAATAAAGAAGATGGGAGATAAAGAGACATCGTTGGTATGTGGATACTTTTGTTAATAATATTTAGTTTAGGTATACGTAGATAGATAGAAAATTATTTCATCATCATCAGCCTATATTAGTCCACTGCTGGACATAGGCCTCCCCTAATGAGCGCCACAGCGCCCTGTCTTCAGCTTGACGCATCCAGCATCTACCTGCAGTCTTTCGCAGGTCGTCATGCCACCTGGTGGAGTGCAGGTGTACTAGTACTTCTATTTTTTTGACTGATTTAGACGGCCAATGTGGCGGTCGATGGTCCGCTAGCGACTCGGGAGGTTGCTGGTTCTATTCCCGCCCTGCGACAAATGTTTGAGTACGAGGTGTTCTGAGTATTTTGTATGTTTAATAAAAATATCTACCTATCTATGCATATGTATTCTATTAAGTATATCAGTCATCTACTCGTAGTACCCACAACAGAAGCTCTGCTTAGCTTGGGGCTAGATAATGCTGTGTGAATTGTCCAGCATTATTTATTATATATATTTATGGGTCCTCCATAACTAAATATTGCGGAAAAACTTAGAAACAATGTAGAATCAAGCGATTCGAAGACGGTTTTCGTTATTTTTTCAAAAGAATCAAATTTATGAAGCCTTCATAAATTTGATTCTTTTGAAATGGAAGTTTCTAATTTACAATCATACTCATTTTCAACAATATTACAAATGTTTCCATCATGTTAGATGTAATTTTCAAGTAAATTCTAGAAAATTACACACTTCGACTGCTGAAATCACACCGTATGTGTTTTCTACAAGTGACTAATATGCGTAAATCCACACTAGCGCAGCGGCTGAGAAAATACAGATCTGTGTGACTCAGGACAGCCGTAATATTTTTCGAACGAAACGCATGTGCGGCGCAGCACAAATGGCTTAGGTTAAAAAAAAGATAGCAGTCGGCGTAAAAAGATCGCAGTCAAAGTGTTAATAGATCACAAAACAATTATATTTCGCTACATATACCACCCCATAACTACCCCTAGAGGGAAATAACATTTGTTATACCACCATTAACATCTTTTTAATTTTCGCGGTCTTAATGCAGAACCATAGAGCATGAGTTATGGTTTTATTTTAATGAGTAACCATAGACAATTAATTTGAAAACACAATAGATGACTTGTGGTGTTTCGACATAATGACTTTATTGTTTTATGGGCGAGAGTCATTTAATTTTGAAGAGCTCACTAATCCGGAATCAGGGAGACGATGGATGGAGGAAGCTCAGGGCCGCTATTTGTGGCGTATGTATGGGGTGTATTGGGGACTCCAACATCTCGTCTGCCAAGCCTAAGAAACAAGCAAGTAACCAGCACGTGGTACTCCCTGTCAGATATCGAACTGGGCTCTGGTGGAAATATCAAAAAATCTTCATAATTTGATATTTGTGCATTAACAAAGTAATTTTTAATTTATATATACAAAATTAGTAATTATTACGAAGATAACTATGACTCTGGGACAGTTTATGGCCGTCTCTTTTCATTAAAATACGGATATTCATAAAATTTGGCAGAGAGTTAGACGGCATCCCGAGAACATATATACCTGCTACTTCCAACGACTTTTTATCAGTAGCGAGCTAAGCCGCGGGCAGGCCCTAGTATTGGTAACTTACAACCGCACCCCAGAACATCTTTATTAAGACGAGATGACAATGAACATTAACATTGTGTTTTTATGACAGTCACCCTTATTGTAGTTGTTCAAAGTTTTTGAGCAAAGTGTTGTTTTGTAAAGACAGTTAGGGTCGGTACATATCTGACGGAAAATGCGTCGAGCGTATTATCGGTCGCATCTATATTCGGTCAAATTAGACCTGCCACATTACGCGGCTAGTCGGTTCGAACGGCTTGTACACAAAAGGTATCCGCTGATGTTACGCCTAGTCTGAATGCATCATCATACACGTGTCACGACACGTTACGTCGACCGACTATGCGTTGACGGAAACGTAACAGACGCTGTACGCTCGACTCACCAACGCATCATTGGTTTAGTGTGAAAGGTTAGATAAAGCATTTATTAAAGACTTCAGACACACACATACAAAAAACAACAATTATACATTATACTGGAAAACAAAACAATAAAACAAAGTTGACTAAAGTAAAGTAAAGTAAAAAATCATTTATTTCTTTAGGCTTACAAAATAAGCACTTAGACAAGTCATATTTTATACATTAAATTATTATCAAATAAAATTATTTTACTATTCACTTCAATTTTTTGTCCACTAGTGGAAGAAGTGAAAAAGAAACCACTAGCATGTTCATCTCTTATATGTCTAATACATGGTTATTTGCCTATTTAAGTCTAAATATAATATGATTCGATACATGTCAATATTTAAGTAAAGCTATGCACAATAACAAATTACTTACATACTATTGTCTGTGCGAAACTGAGCGACATCTGGCCAAGCATTAACATCATTACTATACAAAGAAAAAGCAAACAATTATTAAATTAAAAGGGTAAGACGTCTGTGTGTGCTGCAGCATGTTAAGAGGCCTCGGCTCAGCGTAATATTTTTCCAAAGAAGCAAAATAACTGATTTTCAGCCAGACCTTTCAAGAGCAGGCAGAACGAGTTTCAATTCAATGTGTACCTAGCTACTAAAAATGTCTGTGTAGTAAAATGAAGTCATCACTTATAATGTGGCGTTTCCTATCTTGTAACAGATGGTAGTTTTACTCCTGACGCCCGTACAGTAGGTTATCATAGAACCTTCGCTGTAAAGGCCACTCGGCTATGGAATAGTCTTCCCATTGAATATCGCGAGGCATCCTCGATAAATGTCTTCAGATCTAGAGTCTATAACTATTTTCTTTCGCAAGAATAATTCGGTACGTAATTATAATTATATACCTATTAATTATTTATATAGGTATATATATTACTGTTTAAGTATAATATAAGTAGCTTAGTATCATTATGAGTAGTATATTTTATTATCTCTATTATATAGCGCTACCTACCAAACTGTTGTCCACACTACCCAAAGGTTAGCACGTAGAGAATGCTATCTAGCATTATGCTCGCCTATGTACAACTTTTTGTGCAATTAAGTATATTATATCTATCTATCTATCTAGTTTTATTTTTGGCTAACAAAAAGGTTGAATGTTTAGTCATAATTAGCTATATTTGCTTGTTCTGGCGTAACACGGCCGATAATACGACTCATGTTACGTCAGATATGTACCGACCCTAATGAATCAGTTATGGTGGTCTCAGCGATGACGTGGCCGAAATGACTTGAGAGGCGACATTTATCAAGTTTTTTGGACGATGTTTTTAATTGACTGAGGAAAAGAGGGAATTTAAACATTGGGTAGGGATTAATTTCTAAGTAAGTGCACCAACATAGCCGTGGGGAGCCATAAATAAAAAATACTGGACAATTCACACAGCATCACCTAGCCTCAAGCTAAGGCGAGCTTGTGTTAGTGTATTAGATGACCGATATACTTAATACAATACATTTAATACATAGGTATTTTTTATTATACATAGAAAACGACCATAACACCCGGAATAAATATCTGCAGATCGTACACACTATTGTCCCGAGGCGGAAATGGAACCCGCAACCTCCTGCGTCGCAGGCGGACCTTCGCCCAACGCGCCGGAGAGTTCGTCAATACCACTGCATAGTATAAAACTAAATCGATTCCCGCTTTCCGTCTGTCCCTATGTATGCTTAGATCTTTAAAACTACGTATTTTGATGCGTTTTTTTTAATAGATAGAGTGATTCAAGAGGAAGGTTTATGAACCATTTGACCTACGAATAAATAATAAGACTTTTCATTTATTCGTAGCATTTGACACATAAATTTCTATGCAGGCGAAGCCGCAGGGCGCAGCTAGTAAATAATAGGTGATTGTTTTTTTTTTTTGCACTCGCTCAGGTGATTGTTATCTCATTTTATATCACATGGGACATCATCATCAAACCTATGATAGTCCACTGCTGGACATAAACATGGATAATTATTATTCTGCTAATTATAAAAATCCCCATAGACTATCCCTATTTTTGTTGATCGCAGTAATTTGTTATTGTGGATGATGTTGCTGCCTCATTTCATCCAAACTCCAGCTTATTCGGGAAAAACCAAACTACAAAAGCAAACTAACACTCAGAAACTAATGCCCAAAACCACTTTGCAGAAATAACAAGATCGGAATTCCCATTTATCATTTCATTTTATTTTTCCTAGTCATACCTTGTGGGTGTTGCCAGTTGCAGCCAATGGAGTGCCGCATTTTTGGCGCCAACAGGTGGTCGACGCCATTTTGGAAATAAAGGCGTGAGATAAAATGGAAAATGAATTCAACCTCTTTGGGGAAATGTAAGTGGTCGCGAAGTTTTTTCTTTGGCTAGCGTCCAAGCACATTTTCCACCATGAAGGATAGATGTGTGGAATCAACAAGAATCTCGAATCCTACCAATATTATAAACGTCAAAGTTTGTAAGTATGGATGGATGGATGGATGTGTGTTTGTTACTCTTTCACGTAAAAACTACTGAATGGATTTTAATGAAACTTCACAATAATATAGCTTACATATCAGAATAACACAGGCTACAATTCATAAAGATATATAGTATATTATCCAAAATATCTATCACCACGCGGGTGAAACCGCGGGGCGCAGCTAGTGCTTTATAATAGTCAAATTCTATGCGTGTCCTTTATTTGATAAAACATTGTTGTAACCATGGTATTATAACACAGAAGCGTTTAGAATAGGTTTAGTTTAGTTCTTTAAATTGTGAATTTGCTACATTTTTAGGCCATGCGTAGAGCTTGCTACGGCATTTGTAGGCCGTGCGTAGAGCTTGCTACGGCATTTGTAGGCCATGCGTAGAGCTTGCTATGGCATTTGTAGGCCATGCGTAGAGCTTGCTACGGCATTTGTAGGCCATGCGTAGAGCTTGCTACGGCATTTGTAGGCCGTGCGTAGAGCTTGCTACGGCATTTGTAGGCCGTGCGTAGAGCTTGCTACGGCTTTCGTAGCGAATGGCTACGGTACAGGTGGCGATCCTAATCCTTGCTACGCCAATCGTAGCCATTTGCTGCGCCAATACACTACGCTGCTACGGCTTTCGTAGAGCTTGCTACGTCTTGTAAACGATACGACTTGTAAAAGTAACCTATTTTGCAATCATACTTAATATTATAAATGCGAATGTTTGGATGTTTAAATGGATGGATGTTTGTTACTTCTTCACACCATAACTACTGAACGGATCGCCTCCGTTACAGTATTACAACTAAGAAGCTGGTAGTATAAATGATACACCTTTGTATCTCTAGCACTACCAGTAGTACTACCTTATGCGGCATTATTGGTAGTACAACTGAACATTTCTCTTATCATGACAATCGATGCTCTTTATTGATAATATTAGTAAAGATATATACACATCAACAAAGTTATTATCAGTGATACAAGTTTTCTGTTGTTTTTTTATAAAATAAATAAAAAATAAAGTGATAAGCCTTTTATTTCTTGGTACTTGTATTTTTTGTAGTAGTACTAGAGATACAAAGGTGTGTCATTTTTACTACCACTTTTTTTATTTAATGCTGGACAATTCACACAGCATCATCTAGCCCCAAGCTAAGCAGAGCTTGTGTTATGGGTACTAGATGACTTATATACATAATACAATACATTACATAGATAGATATTTTTTATTATACATAGAAAACGACCAGAACACCCGGACCAAATATCTGCAGATCGTACACACAATTGTTCCGAGGCGGGAATCGAACCCGCAACCTCCTGCGTCGCAGGCGGACCTTCGCCCACCGCGCCACATCGGTCGTCACTTCTTAGTTGTACTACTATAACGGAGGCAACGGATCAGGCTGAAAGGGAGGTTTAAGCCTAGAATCAAATGTACCTAGGCTATTTTATGCCATAAAAAGTTCAAGATACAAATAGCCTTTAACACTTTGAGTGCTGAAAACGCACGTTATGAGTTTTCTACAAGTGACTAATATGCGTAAATCCACACTAGCGCAGCGGCTGAGAAAATACAGATCTTTGTGACTCAGCAGAGCTGTAATATTTTTCGAACGAAACGCATGTGCGCGCAACACAACCGCTGTGTAGAGCGGCAGACGGTTCCATAGACAAAAACAAACATATAAGGTAGTTTATAAACAACGTTTATTACATAAGTGAAGTATCCCCTTTTTACATAAACAAAAACATTTACAAGACATTTACAAACTTTCACAAAAACAGTGACAAACGACAAAAATAACATTTACCAAAGCGTAAAGCGTAAGAAATTTGGTATTTATACCTATTTCTTCAGTGACTAAGGTAACAATGACAAATAGTTCCATATCTACAAAATTGGAGAATGATAATGATAGATCAGTGCGACCACAATCATTATTAAACGTAAGTGAGAATTAACTTCAAGTTTTGGCTAAATAATATGGCGTTTCCATTAAAAAGGTCATATATAAATTAGTTCTACTAAGTTAACTCTAAAGTATATTTTTAGACATATAAATAGCTGTAATTAACCAAAACGCTATCTTGTACATGTGAAATAGAAACTATTCTTATCCTATCATCAGAGTGAAAAGAGAGCGCTGAAGCATGTTGGCGTCTCACTCTATCTAATAACTCTTTATTCAAACCGACACTTTCTTGAGAGTTTAAAATGTAAACAGAGATTTTTTCTGTATAAGAAAACGCCTCATTAAATTAAAACAGCCAAAACTTTTGAGACCGTGATCGCACTTTTCATCATCTTAGAACCAACAGCAGTCCAACAATGACATACGCCTTCCAAACGTCACTGTCAAGCCGCCATGACACATTGCACCAACTTCCTGTGCACACGCAAGCGTGGAAGCGCGCGTAAAGAGAGATCCCTCGGGATAGTGGGATAAGGGATGCTACGGGACTGACTATACAGCCGTTTTCTGTGTTCTGGAATAAAAAAACCTTATTTTTAATAACTTAGTGTTTATGGTTATTTCTCGCGTTTAATTATTTGTGAAGATGGCATGATAATAATTTTACATAATAAATTATGGAAAAATAAAGTTTTTAGTAAGGGGTTTTCGCACACACATTTTATTTGATCAATTCTAAATGAAAATATCATCGATTGTCCCGAAGCGGGACAATTATGTATACGAAGTGAATCGAACCCGCAAACTACTGCGTCGCAGGTGGACCTTCACCCACGGCGCCACAGAGGTCGTTAACAAATGAATTGTTATGTGATTGTAATGATTCTTCTTGCCAAACATATTTATTTATGATTTTTACAGACCGCTAAAGCCATCTCCAGCTTAGACATCCGCTTGCTGGCGTAATGCCTGCCCGTGGTGGGGTGGTTCCGGTTGCGGCACGTCCGCTGCGTGTAGATGCCGCTGATGTCCGTCCAGCGGACGCCGCAGCCGCCGGTCCAGCGGCCGAATATCGTGCGAGGCATCGTTATGTTCGATACGTAATGGTCCCTTGAGAAATTATTCATTATTATTACATCATCATCATCATCAGCCTATAGCAGCCCACTGCTGGACATAGGCCAATCCCCATTAAACTCCATAGTGCCCTGTCTTCAGCTTGCCGCATCCAGCATCTACCTGCAGTCTTTCGCAGGTCGTCATCCCACCTGGTTGGAGGGCGTCCTACACTACGTTTACCGTTAGTCGTGGTCTCCACTCAAGAACACGTTTGCCCCAGCGGCCGTCGGTTCTTCGCGAGATATGGCCGGCCCACTGCCACTTCAGCTTGCTAATTCTTAGAGCTGTCGATAACTTTGGTTCTCTGTCGGATGTATTCGTTACGAATCCTATCCTTCTGAGAAACTCCAAGCATAGGTCTTTCCATAGCTCGCTGAGCGACTACATCATCATCGTCAACCTATAATAGTCCACCACTGGACATTATACCTCCCCAGTGTATTCGGAAACGATTTCGAAAGGATAACCATAGACGACTGGTATTGGATCAATGTGGATGTGGATCATGATTTTGGTTTTGCCCAAATTCATGCCAATACCGATACATCATGGGGAGGCTGAAGCTAGGCCGTCCAGCATCTGGTTCAGCTCCTCTAGCGACTCCGTCATTGGAACTCAGCGAATCGTTGAGCGATAAGACCACAAAATTGTCACATATTTTATTTTATTTTTATTTCGTTTGTTGTTGTGTTGAGTGTGCAATGAAGAATCTATTTACCCGCGAAAATTCCATTAAGGTTTTTTATTTTTTCGAAAACTCAATTACCTATATTGTAAACTGTAAAAAAAAACAAAATGGCTGCCATACTAACTGAAGCTGATGAAAACCACGGTAGTCCCAATCATAAAGAATAAAACAGGTAATAATATATAAAACTGATAAAAATAACTATAGACCAATCTCTCTTGCTACAATAGCGGCTAAAGTACTTGACAGTCTACTCGATGGTCACTTGAGAAAAGCGTTACATCTGCACGATGCCCAGTTTGGGTTTCGATAGATTGGAATGCGGTGTGAGACAAGGTGGCTTGACCTCACCAAAGCTTTTCAATCTGTACATGAATCAGCTGATTGTTGAACTCAGCAACACCTTTGCTGGCTGCTCTATAGATGGTACAATGGTTAATAATATAGATAACGCTGATGATATGGTGTTGCTGTGTCCATCAATTTGCGTTATAAGGGATATTCTGAAGGTTTGTGAGACATATGCTGTAAGTCACGGAATGTTATATAATGATAAAAAGAGTGAGGTGATGATAATTACAGGGGGAAAGAACAAGGCTCCTCAAGCTTTAACGCCTGTATTTCTAAACGGTAAAGAATTAAATATTGTTGAACAATTTAAGTATTTAGGACATATAATAACTAATGATCTCAAAGATGACTGTGATATTGACAGGGAACGTAGGGCGTTGGCTGTAAGAGGAAATATGGTAGCCCGTAGGTTTGCTCGTTGTACAATACCGGTTAAAATTTCTCTTTTTAAGGCCTTCTGCCAGTGCTTCTATACGAGCACCCTATGGGTTAAGTACACGAAAAAGTCTCTTAACGCCCTACGTATTCAATATAATAACATTTTCAGGATTTTGTTGGGCCTGCCTCGTTACTGTAGTGCATCTGAGATGTTAACTAATACATTCACAAATGGCTTCGCGGCAATTATGCGAAAGCGAGAGGCATCTCTGATGAGTGACAGGTCAACAGCATCCTGAAAGTCATCATCATCATTTTGGTTTTATTTTCTTCGTTGTAATTGTATTTTCCTTTTTGTAATTTTGTGTATGTGTTTTTTATGGACCTTTGTTGTCTGATAATAAATAATTTGAATTGAATTTGAACTAACACATCGTCATATCGACAGTACTTCCGAAACTTGGAGAGCGAGCCTTTCGCCCTCGCGTCTACCGGCGAGAGCGGCAGGAAGTCCCCAGCGAAGGCGTCGGAGCAGTGCGCGTTCCAAGGTATACCCTCATCTACTAAACCGCATACGTAGCACTGGAAGTATAAAACTACGGTGTAGGTAAAGATAATAACTTGGCGTAAGTTTGAACCGACTATATATAGATTTACCATGATATACCATGATACCATTTCACCAGATCTAGCTTTTATATTTAATGAATCCATTGATTGTGGCGTATTTCCTGATCTAATGAAACATAGTAAAATAATACCATTGTTTAAATCGGGTAGTAGGTCTGACCCCACTAGCTTTAGACCAATATCAGTACTGCCTACATTCAGTAAAGTTTTTGAAAAACTGATTTTACACCAATTGCTTAGACATTTTAATGGCAATGACCTGCTACACTGTAAGCTATTTGGGTTTACTCGTGGCAGGTCAACTACTGATGCCGGTGTAGAGTTGGTATCGCATATTTTTGATGCTTGGGAGAAGTCGCAAGATGCTTTAGGCGTTTTTTGCGACTTGTCAAAAGCATTCGATTGCGTTCATCACGAAACATTAATCAGGAAACTACATCATTATGGAATAAGGGACAGCTCTTTGGATCTTCTTACATCTTACTTGAGTGATAGGATACAAAGAGTTGACATTAATGGGAAACGATCTAAAGGGTCTGTAGTTACAATGGGTGTACCGCAGGGCTCTATCTTGGGTTCTTTCCTATTTTTAGTTTATATTAACGACCTGCCTCATCTTGTAAAGAATGATCATGAGATTGTATTGTTTGCTGATGATACTTCATTAATTTTTAAAATGAAACGACAAAACCCAAATTTCGACGATGTAAATACTGCAATCTCATTGGTTTAGTATCAATAATCTTTTGCTTAATGAAACCAAAACAAAATGGATAAGATTTATTCTACCTAATGTAAAACAAGTTAAGGCTGATGTAAACGTAAAAGGAGAAACGCTAGAAATTGTAGACAATACCGTATTCTTGGGAATAACCTTAGATAGTAAACTTCAATGGGGCCCACACATAGATAAGCTATCGAAGAGACTTAGTTCTGCAGCATATGCAGTTAAAAAAATCCGTCACCTTACAGACGTTGATACTTCTAGACTAGTCTATTTCAGCTACTTCCATAGTATTATGTCTTATGGCATACTATTGTGGGGGAACGCTGCAGATATAAACACCGTTTTTGTGTTGCAGAAGAGGGCTGTTCGTGCGACATATGGGTCCCAGAGAAACCCTACGTAATAAATTCAAAGAAATAAACATAATGACAGTACCATGTCAATATATTTATGAAAACTTGTTGTACACTCATAAAAAAATCAATCGGTTCGCTAAAAAAAGCGATATACATAATGTAAATACTAGAAATAAGCATAAACTCGCTGTTCCCACAACTAGACTACATAAGATAAGTGTATCTTTTAAAGGGCAATGTATACGCTTCTACAAAAAAACTCCAAGTGAGTTGCAAAAATTATCAATAAATAAATTTAAAAAAATTGTGAAGCATATTCTTTGTAAAAAGGCTTATTACAAAATATCAGATTATCTAGAAGATAAAAAAGCTTGGAACGAGTTTTGCTCCAACTCAAAATCTAACGATTTACAGATATGCAAATCATATGTAATAGACACATAAGTTATGAACATACTAGTGGTTTCTTCTCACTTCTTCCACTGGTGGACAAAAAATTGAAGTGAACATCTATATAATAATGAATAGTATAAGATATGACTTGTCTAAGTGCTTATTTGTAAGCCTAAAGAAATAAACTTTCATTTCATTTCATTTCATTTCATTTCTTTCCAGCCCTGGTGGGGGCACAGTGAGGTGGGACCTCGAGGCTTGGCCTGATTACCACGGCATCAAATCGAGGGGTAAAGACCCCTCACCAGGTTTTTTTTAATTAAAAAAACCGACCAGGTGCACACTTCCCTCACAAACGCACTCAAACACACACACATAGAATGTATTTTGTTTTTTTTAGTTTTGCTAAAAAATTTACCCTACCTATAGAAGGCACATATTTCTTCTACGATAGTCACATTATGTGAAGACGTAACAATTTATTACCAAAACCTTTATAAATTCCCTTCGATTCAGTCCCAACGCGTTATGACTCGGACCACGGACCTTAGGGTCCGTATTATTAAAGCTTGTTCAGTCATCGGTCTATATTGTTTTATTATATTTAAAATAAATAAATAATCCTGGACAATTCACACAGCATTATCTAGCCCCAAGGTAAGCAGAGCTTGTGTTATGGGTACTAGATAACTGATATACATAATACAATACACACACAATTACATAGATAGATATTTTTTATTATACATAGAAAACAACCAGAACACCCGGAACAAATATCTGCAGATCGTACACACAATTGTTCCGAGGCGGGAATCGAACCCAATATATATATATTATAATATATATATTTGAAACAGTGATGTTTGTTAAAAATAAACCAGATTTGTTTGAACAACTCTCTGATGCCGTGAAGCGCAATAGGCGTGACAAACATGAAGTTGTTATTCGTAACTCCAAAACGACTTTAATACAAAGTAAAAGTAAAAGCATATTTTGTTCAGTTTCGCCTATAATAAACTGCCTGAGTCTACAAGAGAATTACCTTGTGCGTTGTTTCGGAGGCAAGTGACTAGAATATTGACACAAAAATGCTATTACTCCTTTAATTAATTTATGACTAATTAAATGACATTTTATTTCAGATATTATTTTGTAACAATTTATAGTAGGTTATTATTGTACATTTTACAATAGTCATAATAGTCATTTATTCATAATAATAATTACATGTCAGGTTTTTATAGGTATCTAATTATGTTGGTACCTAAGAGTATTTAATTAATTAATTAACATTCAAATTAATAATATCATAGCTAAATAGATTAAACTTTTATTTTATGATAATAAATTATAACTTAATAACTTAACACTAACTACGAATTCGTCGTAGCTCTAGAAAGTTTGCTCAATAAGCCAGCGTTTGAGTTTAGATTTGAATGCAGGCAGACTGTGGGCTCCTGGAACAGCACTGGGAAGTCGGTTGTACACGGCTGGGCCCGTGCCCGTTAGCTGCTTGGACGACTTGTCCAGCGAGCGCGTCACGGTGGCCAGTCTATCACGGCTGCGCGTGGCATATGAGTGGGTGCTGCCTAGCGTGGCGTATGTGCCGTGGTTCTGCCGGACGTACATAGCCACCTGGTATATCAGCAGACATGGTAATGTCATGATACCCAGGGACTTGAAATGGGGTCTCGCCGAGTGGTCGCTGGGGATCCCTACAATTGCTCGTACAGCCCTTTTCTGCATTTGAATTTTTGAATATATGTACTTGAGCAACGATTTTCTATGGCTACGCTGCAGAGCGAGACCCTCTAGCACAGGTATTACATTACTTAACACTTTGACTGCGATTTTTTTTTCGATGTCTGCGATCTTTTTTTTAACCTAAGCGATTCGTGCTGACGCTCTACACAGCGGTTGTGTTGCGCCGCACATGCGTTTCGTTCGAAAAATATTACGGCTGTGCTGAGTCACACAGATTTGTATTTTCTCAGCCGCTGCGCTAGTGTGGATTTACGCATATTAGTCACTTGTAGAAAACACATACCGTGTGATTTCAGCAATCAAAGTGGGTCCCATACTACTGAAATATATTAATTAATTTAAGTTAAAGCAATAAACTATTTGATTTGATTTTGAAATTTACTCAAGCATATCGATTACAAGCATAATTTCATAATACGGGACTTAGACTGGCAGCAGTGGCGGTAGCTTCATACAAGCCCAAAAGCCGGGCTTGCCCTACTTCAAATTCCATAACGACCGAAAACATTTACTAACTTAAAATTCGCGCGCCAATACATTCATTTGTTTCTTTTTTATCTATGACTATCTAGCTTTGCTATCTAGTAAGTATCCGAACGCGCGAGCACTCGGCACATACCAAGCGCAGGCTAATGCATCTCGCTCACACTCATGGGCTTGCAACGGGGCTTCGCGGGCGCCTATATCTGTCCCGTTCTATCCTATGACAAATTGCTACGTCTATAGATATAACTCTGTAGGTTTTGTATTGCAATTTGTATGAAAGATTAAGCCGGGCTTTCACTGTGAAGTTCGTTACAAACTAGGGTCACGCACGAAGTTCATACAAGAAATGAAGTAAATTTTCATTCATTCGAATTCCAATCACTTTTGTTTATTGAGTGAGCAATTAACTGGTACAATTTGCATTATCGTTCTAACTTTCGAGATTTTTGTATGATTTAAGAGTTTAAAATGAGTGTAAGTACAGATGATATTGTTCCTTGTGAGGATTTGAAGTGTGTGAAAGTTTTAATAGGCGAGGAGAGTGAAATCTTTATCTTTCATGGAGAAAAAAGACCCGATAGCTTCTGCAAAACCTACACCGGTTTTGTGTATTTCGCAAACAAGTAAGTCTCATAAGACAATTAATAGATCAGTGTACAAAACTCATTAGATTATTGGTTGCTCCCATTCCAATAAATTGTATTGCTGGAGTTGCTTATTTTTTTCTAACGAGAAAACGGGTTGGAATACGTCTGATTATGATGATTTATAAAACTTATCTGGTGCCATTAAAAGGCATCAAAATTCACAAAAACACATGAATGCAGTAATTTCATTTTGTAATTTCTGTAAACAACGCATCTCTATGCGTTGTTTACAGAAATTACAAAATTACATCTTTATCTCGTCAACTATCTATCTGAAGAAATTTCAAATCACAATACCTACGCGTGTTGATCATAATCGCAGTGTATTTCAGAGATTAGTCGACATTGTTTATCATACGACAAGAGTTACCTTTTAGAGGTCATGATGAGTCTAAAACTTCATTGAATATAGGATATTTCTTAGAGCACGTGTCTTTGCTTTCCAAATACGACCTTGTTTTAGAAAAACATATGCAACAACAAGATAGCGGCAAACCGGGGCCTAGTTATTTTTCAAATCGTATCTCGGGCTTGCCCTGTTCTCAAGCACTAGGCACGCCACTGACTGGCAGTGTGAGATCTCCACTACATAGCATAAAACAAAGTCGCTTCCCGCTGTCTGTCTGTCCCTATGTATGCATACATCATACATTCTTATTTATTTTATAACAAGTTGTACAAGTTGTACCTACTTCAGTGAATCAATAAATATATTTTTTTCTTTATGCTTACATCTTTGATGACGACCGATGTGGCGCTGTGGGCGAAGGTCCGCCTGCGACGCAGGAGGTTGCGGGTTCGATTCCCGCCTCGGTGTACGATCTGCAGATATTTGTTCCGGGTGTTCTGGTCGTTTTCTATGTATAATAAAAAATATCTATCTATGTAATATATTGTATTATGTATATCAGTTATCTAGTACCCATAACACAAGTTCTGCTTACCATGGGGCTAGATAATGTTGTGTGAATTGTCCAGCATTATTTATTTATTATCTTTAAAACTACGCAACGAATTTTTATGCTGTTTCTTTTTATAGATAGACGGATTCAAGGGGAAGGTTTATAAACCTTATTTTGACACATAGATTTCCACGCGGGCGAAGCCGCGGCTTCACCCGCGTGGAAATCTATGTGTTGTTGTGTGAATCTATGTGTAGACGCAATTACCAATATAAAGAACTCATCATCATCATCAGCCTTTATCAGTCCACTGCTAGACATAGGCCTCCCCCAATGAGCGCCATAGCGCCCTGTCTTCAGCTTGACGCATCCAGCATCTACCAGCAGTCTTACGCAGGTCGTCATCCCACCTGGTCGGAGGGCGTCCTACACAACGTTTACCGAGTCGTGGTCTCCACTCAAGAGCACGTTCGCCCCAGCGGCCGCCGGTTTTTCGCGAGAAATGACCGGCCCATTGCCACTTCAGCTTGCTAGTTCTCAGAGCTATGTCGATAACTTTGGTTCTCTGTCGGATGTATTCGTTACGAATCCTATCCAAAATATAAAAAGAACTCACCTTCCCCATAATCTTATTCTCCATTATTGAATAATCCGGTCGCGGGCTCCGGGTAGCCACCGTGCTCGGCGTAGTCGTTAAAGTGGTCGGCGTTGGACATGTCGGCGCCCCAAGCTTTATCAGCGTCATGTTCAGTTCCTCAGTCAGGTTGGTATAGTAATCGTAAGTCAAATTCGCGACGAGTTCCAAGAACTTCTCCACGTCGAATGGGTAAGGGGTTGTTGTTTTGCTGAGCAGAATAATATATGGTAAATATTCGGTATCCTACTAATATTATAAACGCGAAATTTTGTAAGTATGGATGGATGGATGTTTGTTACTCTTTCACGTATATATAAATACTACAGAATTTATTTTAATGAAACTTTACAGGAATATAGCTTATACATAAGAATAACATATAGGACAAATTATAAAGATATATTGTATATTATCCAAAATATCTATCACCACGCGGGTGAAACCGCGGGGCGCAGCTAGCAGAATTGAATTTTAATTTGTTTTAATTTTATATAGTTATGCAAAAATATGGACACATTTATTGTTTCTGTAATATAAACTGATTGTCTGAAATAAAAGTTTGAAATTAATTGGATTGAAAAAAAAATACGAATTTTCGCTCAGGAGGAAATATTTGACCAAATTTGTACCTGGCTCCCGGACTAGAATCAATAACAGATTTTAAAAAGATAATTTACAAACAAATCTAAATGATTTATCAAAAACGAAATAATGTATTATACTCTTCGTCTAATTTGTTTCTTTGTACACTTCCTCTATCTGTTTTATCGCTACTCCTAATGTTTGCTGTAAGAAAACTCTTTGTTAGTGTTAAGCTCGCCTATGTACATATCTTTTTTTAGTTAAGTTATTTTTAAGTTTTTTTATTTAACACTAAACTCATTTAAAACGGGATATTTACCATGATTTGATTTTTGAGTTATCCAATATTTCGGCACAGTTTCATGCGCCATGATCACGGAATAACTGACAGTTATTCAAGTGCCGAAATATGGAATAATGACTTTAGTGTTAATAACCATGATAGTTTCAGAAGCTTTTTTATTTTATTTACAATTTTTTTTTTGTGTACTATAAAGAATTACAAGAACGAAATTAATTAAACAACATAAAAAATTACCAAGGTACGTTACAAGATAACGTCCGCACAGGAATCGCGGCTAGCTCTTCCCGGGATGCTGATATAAAAAGTCGAGTATACAAACAAATAGCTATATTGTAAACTGGCGGACCTTCCCGGCTTCGCACGGTTTTAGCACGGTTCCCTAACTTTTTCGAAAATATTATATAGCCTATGTTCACCGGGGATAGTGCAGCTTCCCAACGGTGAAATTATTTTTCAAATCGGTCCAGTAATTTCGGAGCCAAACAAACAAAAAATCAAACCTTTCCTCTTTATAATATTCGTATAGATATAGATTATGTATCTCGTACCTTTTTTATATTTTGTAGGGGAAAAAAAACGAAAGTTACGCTATAAATACCCGACTATAATATTAAATATGTCTACAAAGGGTGTTCCAATTTTAAGAGAATCAAAAATAAAATGTTTAATAACAAAATAAAATTACTTACACTTTCGGTTTCTTCCTGAAAAAAAAATACAATCCTCAATCAGTAGGTACCCAATTAACTACCACACCTAACAATTCCTTCCATCTAGCCTAAATCCTACTAATATTATAAACGCGAAAGTTTGTAAGTATGGATGGATGGATGTTTGTTACTCTTTCACGTAAAAACTACTGAATGGATTTTAATTAAACTTTAAAATAATATAGCTTATACATCAGAATAACACATAGGCTACAATTTATAAAGATATATTGCAAATTTGTATATTGTATATTGTAAAATATCTAAAATCACGCCGGTGAGACCGCGGGGCGCTGCTACTAATATTATAAAATCGAAAGTATCTCTGTATGACTGTTACCTTAATCACGCTGAAAAGGCTGAACAAATCTTAATGAAATTTTTTGCAGGAAGGTAATATGAATATCCCGGGACGGATATAGGCTACTTGAAAAGCGCGAGCGAAGCCGCGGGCTAGTAATAGATCATTAAACAGGTCTCATTTTAAGATGTGATTTATGGTCAATTTCGAAACAAACGGTTAGTACCCTTTACTGGTATCTATGATAGTCCACTGCTGGACATAGGCCTCCCCCAATGAGCGCCATAGCGCCCTGTCTTCAGCTTGATGCATTCAGGAACTACCTGCAGTCTTTCATTTTTAAGTTATACTATAGCACAATTCTGTAAACCCATTCTTGTAGTTATGTTTTTAGTTATTATTAAAATTTATTTGCGATTTTCGGAAGCTGGGTTATTTGGTAGGAGGGCCAGCAGTGGACTGCTATAGGCTGATGATGATGATGATGATAACTTAAAAATAGTGCGACTCACGATTTCTTCTTTTTCCTGAAAAGTAAAAAAGTTGTGTGAAAATCAATATTAACTACAATAATTACCCTACCTCTAGATTGTTTGCAACTGTCTGCAGTTAAGTTGTAAATACTAGTTCTAATTTGTTACATTTATTTGATTATAATTTTCTTTATTAATAAAGAGTTATGACGATAAAGAAATCTGAATCTGAATCAACTCTTATATATATATGTATATATATCCCTTAATTATGCTAAGTATACGACTCGTCAAAATACAAAAACAAAAAAAAAACTATTTTTTTTTTGTTTTTTTGTTTTTTTTTTTGTATATATATATATATATATATATATACCTTAATTATGCTAAGGATACGACTCGTCAAAACAGGTAACATATAATTTTGCTGTAATTTAGCAAAATTGAGATATATAACATAACAATTTCTGTTTTAATCTTAAAATTATAATAGTTAACGTAACTCTCGGTTAGGTGATGTAACGGGGATGTCAGATTTGGTTGTTAATTATTGTCATTGAATTTATATTAATATTATTCTAAAATGAGTATCCGTAAGTACTCTTTATTTTTACGACTAGTTAAAAACCATAAAAAACTGACTCCACTTTTTTTTCTTTTTTTTATTTAGCCTGTTTCGTCCCACAGCTGGGCAAAGGCCTCCCTCAAATCTTTCCACTCAGTGCGGTCACGTGCGATCTCCCACCAATCTCCGAGGAAGGCGTTAAGGTCGTCTCGCCAGCGCTTTCTTAGCCGACCTCGCCCTCTCCTCCGTAGACCGAGACACGTTCTTGGTGACCCCGTTGACCCACTCACTGACGCTAACCCGGAAGTGACGGCATCAACTCAGCTTCCGCACACTACACACCCGACCAATAACCGACCCCGCCGGACGCGGGGTCGAAGAATTCCCCGTTTCCGCCCTCAGGTGCACTCGTGCACCTAGGCGTTACCTCCCTACCCTCTTGTAGCATCTGGCAACAGCCCAAGCCGAGGTTCGCACCTAAGTGGTGGCCCTTGTGCGTGTTGCCTCAACCTAATTTTTACCGGCGAGGCGCCCTCTGCGCCCGCCAAAAGTCCGGTAACGCTGTCATGGCCATCTGAGGTCAACAGCATAATAGACCATTCGAAAAAAAAAAAAAAAGGCCGACCTCGCCCGCGGCTTCCTTCCAGGACCCAGGGACTCCACTATTCATCTTTTTTTGCATTAACTATATCATATATATTTATATATGATATAGTTATATATAATATTTTATGCAAAATATAGCCACAAACACCTCCTTAATCCTGAATCTATGAATGATGAAAAAAACTATGATCATTATTATCTATATATCTACACTAATTTGGTACAGGCGTTATTTTGATAATTCAGAGTTTGTGATAAAGGAGTTTTATCTAGAAATTGTTAAAAACTATTTAAAAAAAACTCAAATGCAATGGGAAAAGCAATTGAATATGGAAACTAGAAAACACCCGTTATTCAGACGAAGTTCCTTTACGTCATTTACCAAAACAGGTAAACCGTTTTTGGTCAATTTAATATATCTATATATATAAAAAAAAGTCGTGTTTGTTACAACACTTATAACTCGAGAACGGCTGGACCGATTTAGCTGAAAATTGGTGGAGAGGTAGCTTAGAACCAGGAGTCTAACATAGGATACTTTTTATCATTTAAACAATTTGACACATAGATTTCCACGGGGGCGAAGCCGCGGGGAGCAGCTAGTTATGTATAAATTATGTTTCAAATCAAAACTCACGTTGTAGTAGTTTCAGTTGTTGGTCTGAAAATAAAAGTAAATATTTAAAAAGCTGAATATATTAAAAAAATCTAGACAAAACATTAGAAAAACATACATCAAAATCGGTCTGCAAATGAAGGAGAAATTGACTAACATAAAAAAATACATGCCACAGCCAAATACAAACATAAGCCAAATAAAGAACCTTTACCTTTTTTCGTAGTCGGTTAAAATGTGGTTACATCAACATATTAAAAATTCTATTTTATACTCAACATATTGTTATATTTTTGTTTCAAAAGAAAACTCACGTTACGGTTAAATCTCTGAAAATAATTTAAAAAATAAGTTACTTATCAGCTATTCAAAAACCTATAAAAGATGAAAAAAAAGCTTAAATCTTGATCACATACAAAATAACTGAAACTGGTTGAAAACCATAAAAATTGACACAGATTTTGCATTCCCCCCCCCGTCCCCCCGTCTTGCCGCTCGCATACCTCAGGCGCGGTACAGCGGTTTCGGTCAAACATCCAACTCATGCTGAGGCAAAAACATTTTGTTACTAGACTTACACTTGGACACTCACCAACACGTTTCCTCATAGTTTAAGTTTATTATGTAATGTGTAAGTCTAACAACAAATAAAATCATTTCATTCATTTCAAAATTGGTAGTTTCATATTACATATGTATGTGTACATTCGGTGGCAAACAAATGATATGTAACTGTAATGATACAAATATGATATTATGTTGCAAATTAAAACTCACGTTGCATTTGCTTCAGTTGTGTCTTCAGATCTGAAATTATCAGTAGTAACTATTATATACCTATGTATATAAAATATGATAAAAAAATCTTTGTCTATTATTATATACAAATAACATAAAGCTGTAATTTCCCTTCGAATTTGTGATTACGGGGTTTTATCTGGGAGTAGTTGATAACCATAAAAGATTGTCTCAGATTTTGCATTTTTTTTTTTAAATAAATTAAATTCCTTTAATGCTTCAGACAATTACATCCATTAATATATGTTTAGTATCGGGGGAGGCCTATGTCCAGCAGTGGACTGATATAGGCTGATGATGATGATGATGATGATGTTTAGTATAGGTAGTTAAAATTACATCACGGTCAAATTACATTTTTCACATTGACGACCGATGTGGCGCGGTGGGCGAAGGTCCGCTTGCGACGCAGGAGGTTGCGGGTTCGATTCCCGCCTCGGAACATTTGTGTGTACGATCTGCAGATATTTGTTTCGGGTGTTCTGGTCATTTTCTATATATAAGAAAAAATATCTATCTACATATGTAATATATTATATTATGTATATCAGTTATCTAGTACCCATAACACAAGCTCTGCTTACCATGGGACTCGATAATGCTGTGTGAATTGTCCAGCGTTTATAAATATAATAAAGTTATAAATTTAATTATAAACATTAGCACTTACAAAACATTCAATTTATATAATAAATTTGTTTAGTATAAGGATTCAGACTTGACATCTAGTGCCTTTGCAGGCTACTGCAATGTCTGTCCACCAGAACCCTAAGCAAGCTGATGGTGCTGCCCAGCGTCCTGCGTCTGACGGATATTATTTTGTGAAGAATTACAGCGTAGAAATCCTTAGTATGTACATCAGTGCCATCAGGCACTGATGGATTAATCATACTGCAGGTTTGTGGAGGAGGGCGTTGTCATTCTGCCACGTGTAAAACTGTTATGACATACGAGTACCTACATAGTTTTACAAAACTGATTATGTTCCATACCAATAAACGATTTATTATTATTTATATGTGTTTCTCATTTCCATGATCTCGGGCCATAAAGTGACTAATAAGGCAATCAGTGCTGCAAACGTCAATTTTGTATTAGTTTGACACCAGCTACTACGTCAAAATTGGCGTTTGACAGCACTGATTGCTTAATTTACGCCTGTCGCAAACCGGTCGCGAGTTACATAATCACCGGCAGGCTGATTATGTAAAAGCAACAGCAACAGCGACGCGACCGCGACCGCAATTTTAGCAAGCAATTTTTAGTTCACCGATTGTCCGGCAGAGGGAAACCTAGTGTGGGTGACGTAGTACCTGGTGTCATCTAATACAAAATTAACGTTTGACAGCACTGATTGCTTAATTTACGCCTGTCGCAAACCGGTCGCGAGTTACATAATCACCCGGCCGGTCCTTTGGAAGGCTTGCGTGGGGCCGAAGCCAACAGCACAGAGGCCTAATGTGAATATGATACACCCGATTATTATTATAATAGATAGATCATCCATACGCACTCATCATCCTCGCTTCAAGGGTATAAAGAGTTGATGACAGGTGTGTAGCATAATATTATAAATTCCAAAACAAGTTGGGTAACGTACACTGGCTGTAAAAAAAAAACAATAGATTACTTCATTAATAAAAAAAATACCCTACTAATCACTACATCACTACATAGCATAAAACAAAGTCGCTTCCCGCTGTCTGTCTGTCCCCATATCAGTTTTGTTTAAATCAATGTATATTATTAATTATTTAATTTAAGTCTTCTTAAGTCGTGTGCTGTATTTGTTTACCGATCTACCCTCATTTTTTGTCTTTTGCTACGAACGTTACCTCTACCTAAAAATGAGGGTAGATCGGTATGTCTGCCCATAAAAACTTACTCGCAGTCGCAGTGCCTTCAGTTATTCCGTGATCATGGCGCATGAAACTGTGCCAAAATATTGGATAACTCAAAAATCAAATCATGGTAAATATCCCGTTTTAAATGACTTTAGTGTTGATATGATAGTTTCCAAAGTTTTTTTGTTTACTGTAGTTAGATAATTAAGTTTTTGCCCTATCAGAATAAATACATTTTCATTTCATTTCTTAGATTTTTAAACAAAACAACGGATTTTAATAAATAAAAATTAATAAATTGAAGAGAACTTACTCCTCGAAGTCCACTCCGCAGATTGTCGCTAAATAAAAACTCTAGAGGTTTATATTCATCGGACCAGTTCCCTGATACCACAACTCCATCATCATCTTCATTATCTGGACCATCATCGTCCTCTCTAAATATTATTTCATACTCTGGTCTCTCGTTTTCATATAAAAATACAGTTTGAAATTTAGCATTGGTTCTTGTCGCCGGTAACGCTGCAGGGCCAGTCCGCAGTAAATTTATTTCTGTGGAATCTATGTACGCATCTGTACGACTTTTGCTATGTTCGTAAAAATACTGATTTTGTGGTGTCTCTTCAGTTACTGAAACTTCAGTGCTATGTAAATACGCTTTAGGGTTATCGGTACATATCTGACGGAAAATGCATCGAGTGTATCTAACAAATTAGACCTGCCACATTACGCGTCTACACAAATGACCGCTGATTTTACGCCTAGTCTGAATGCATCATACAAAATATATATACGTATGGCGACGCGAAATATTATATATTTGCCTATTCAAGCGTAACACGACGGATAATACGCGACGCATTTTCGGTAAGATATGTACAGACCGTAGTAGTAAATATGTACATTTTATCCAGGAAAACCTCGTGCGAAGCCGCAGGCAGTATAAATAACCCAATCTCGATGATGAAGAATGTTTGTAAGCAACCGCCACTTTCTTTTTCTTTTTCAAAGTTCTTTATTTAACACAATTTTTTTTACAGTCGTAGATTAACTAAACACTGTTTAGAACCTAACTAGATACAATATCAATTAATTAATAACTCGACAGGCTGAACGCCTTTAAAAGTTTTTTGATAAAATACTATTTATAATAACTAACACTTATTAAATCATTTACTACTAAAATTATACAAATTTTAAACAAAAGTTACATAAAAAAAGCAACCGCCACTACTTAAACTTAAATACACACTTGGTTGGTGCTTTTTTACACGCAATTTACGTTACCTTTGTCGATATTATGTTCGATATTTTTATTTATTTTTTATGTCGATTTTAGATCCTGCTTTCAATAAATATACATACATATACAATTATATCTGAAACTCGACAAGGAAGTGACCTTTCGTTGTTTGAGTCGTAGTTTGTTTAGAAACATTATTCATCGAGTTTGGCTTGTGTATAGTGACATATTCATATATATAATTTAATTCTTACGCTCTGTGGGTTCCGTTACGCTATTTATAATTGTTTTATCAATTGTAAACGGTTCCTCTTGGGCAGAGTTCTTGAAATGTGATCTATTCCAAATTGCATTGATATCTTTAGTATCAAATGGTACATGTATTGCATTTCCGATATCCATAAAATCCACTCTGATTGGTTTCTCTACAGTTGCATTATTGTTTGACCTCTCAATCGTGATTTGGTTCGCAGTAATGTGCTCTGTAAAACCAACCTTGGTTGGTTGCTCTTTGAAATATGTCCTGGTCGGTTCTACAGTGTGCTCGGTTAAGCCAACTATGGTTGGTTGCTCTTTGAAATATGTCCTGGTCGGTTCTATAGTGTGCTCGGTTAAACCAACTATGGTTGGTTGCTCTTTGAAATATGTCCTGGTCGGTTCTATAGTGTGCTCGGTTAAATCAACTATGGTTGGTTGCTCTTTGAAATATGTCCTGGGCGGTTCCATAGTGTGCTCTGTAAAACTAACTGTGGTTGGTTGCTCTTGGAAATATGTCCTTGGCGGTTCCATTGGGTGATCTCTAGATCTCGTTGGTTTCTCACTAGTAGTCATTGTTTCGGTTGACATTTTAAAATCATAGAATTCGATTGGTGTCTCTCCAGTGAACATTGTTTCGGTTGACATCTTAACATCATAGAATTCGATTGGTGTCTCTCCAGTGAACATTGTTTCGGTTGACATCTTAACATCATAGAATTCGATTGGTGTCTCTCCAGTGAACATTGTTTTGGTTGACATCTTAACATCATATAATTCGATTGGTGTCTCTCCAGTGAACATTGTTTTGGTTGACATCTTAACATCATATAATTCGATTGGTGTCTCTCCAGTGAACATTGTTTTGGTTGACATCTTAACATCATATAATTCGATTGGTGTCTCTCCAGTGAACATTGTTTTGGTTGACATCTTAACATCATATAAATCGATTGGTGTCTCTCCAGTGAACATTGTTTTGGTTGACATCTTAACATCATCTAATTCGATTGGTGTCCATCTATTGCTCGTTGTTTCGGTTGCCGTCGTAATATCATAGAATTCAATTGGTGTCTCGCCAGTGCCCATTGTTTTGGTTGACACCTTAATTTCAAAGAATTCGATTGGTATCTCTAATTCTTCTGTTGGTCTTGGACTGATTGCGTCGGCTGACATAGTATCATCAAAATTTTCATCAATTGGATATATAAATTTAGACCCTGCCTCTAGGTCTTTCTTATCGCTTGCACTTAAATTTCTTCCTAACATTAACATTTGAAGAGCATCTGTAAAAGATTTATTGGTAATATTTCATCTTAGCACACACTTTTTTTCATTTCATTTTTTTTTTTTTTTTCTTTTTTTTTTTGGACAATTCACACAGCATTATCTAGCCCCATGGTAAGCAGAGCTTGTGTTATGGGTACTAGATAACTGATATACATAATACAATACATTACATAGATAGTTTTTTTTTTTTTTTTTTTATTGTACATAGAAAACAACCAGAACACCCGGAACAAATATCTGCAGATCGTACACACAATTGTTCCGAGGCGGGAATCGAACCCGCAACCTTCTGCGTCGCAGGCGGACCTTCGCCCACCGCGCCACATCGGTCGTCATACTAGGTCACACTAGGATTTAGGATTTAGATTTCCTTGAAGATGACCATCCAAAACTAATAATAATTATCAATTTACATTACGTTTGTATACACCCAAAACCGTAAAAAAATATACCTATATTTGAAAAATACAAGCTTCTACGAGTAAACTTTCGTATTTTAACACGGTTTTAGCCGTACTTTAGACTAAAAAATATTATATACGGCAAAAGAAAACTCTAAAATTAAACACTGTGCATTTCATCCTAGCGCGCCCTTTCGCACATTCCTCATCCTCAACAGCCTATATTGGACCACTGCTGGACGCAGGCCTCCCCTTGATAAGCATTATAGGTGAGATAGTATACTTAATTTAGGGCTGACCTACCGACGAGTTCGCGCCGTTGGTTGACTCGTCCGAGATGGGCTGCAGACTGCAACCGCAGGCGATATTGTGGCTAGCGGCTGCGGTTGACCGCAGTGCTGCCTGCGGTCGCAGTTGCTTCTATTCAAGCACAGTTCGCGACAGTCTGCGGTCGCTGCGCGGCGCAGTGTGACCGCGCTTGGAATCAATTTCATAGAGATGCATAGAAACAAGTAGTGTCGCTTGCAGCCTGCAGCTACAGTTTGCGGCCTGCGGTCCATCTTGGAATTGCACGTTTACACTAGAATTCAGGTAAAACTTACCCTTGACTTCGGGCAGTCCGATGGTAGGGGCGGGCATGGGCACGGTGTGAGTCATGCGGTCGTACCGTCTCACTCTTGGCGCTTCTGTGGTGAAGGGATCACTGTACTCTAAGAAATTAAAAATAAATTAATAAATAAATAATAATATCCCAATATATTATTTAGCTGCGCCCCGCGGTTTCACCCGCGTGGTGATAGATATTTTGGATAATATACTACATATCTTTATGAATTGTAGCCAATGTGTTATTGTGATATGTAAGCTATATTATTGTGAAGTTTCATTAAAATCCATTCAGTAGTTTTTACGTGAAACACTAAAAAACATCTATCCATCCATCCATCCATGCTTACAAACTTTGTCGTTTATAATAGTAGGATTTAAAACTGAATTGCACTAGAGTACAAAGGGTGGGCTTAATGCCGAGGCGTTTTCTATCTGCCGACCAAAAACACATGAGGGTTCGCGTGCTTACTATAGTTTTATTTTTTACTAGCTCCGTCCCGCGTGGAAATCTATGTGTCAAATGGTTTATAAACCTTCCTCTTGAATTACTCTATCTATTTAAAAAACCGCATCAAAATCCTTTGCGTAGTTTTAAAGATCTAAGCATACAGGGACAGACATACAGAAAAGAAAGAAAGAAAGAAAATATATTTATTGATTCACTGTAGGTACAACTTGTTACTACATAGTACTTATAAAATAATAAGTAATAAAATAAAAAATTAACTACTTAACCATAAAGAACAAGCGACTCTAAAAAGCGAACCAATGCCTAATGTAAAAAAAGCGAACCAATGCCAATGCCTTACGCTGAGACATACTACTGTATCAGCATAATGTTGCTCTACTTCAACAGACAGCAGGAAGCGACTTTGTTTTATGCTATGTAGTGATGATATCCCAATATCTTCCCTGACTCGATCCCGACAGGCTGATTACGGGGCAGCCTATTAGGTTAAATTAAATTCTTTCAGATATACCATACAATACAGTGCAAGCAATGCAATACAATGCAAAATTAGACATTACATGCGATAAGTACAATGGGAGGCCTTATCGCTTAGAAGCGGATCTCTTCTAGGCAATCTTTTAGGAATTTAGTGAGGTTATGTAAATTGAAGGATATCATAAAGATCCATCCATTAGAGTATAACCGGAGTACTTAAAGCAAGGACTGAGAAGACGCAGTCTCTCAGATTGTATTCAAACAAAACGAGACAGCATGAGAGACGGCATCATCCTCAATCCCATTCTTGGCTCAGTTGAGTTACCTAATAGATAGTTTGCAACAGTAAAGTAAAGTAGAAAGATTTTTATTTTGTCAAAACAGAGACTCTTATGAAATTAAATGAAATGAAAGTTTATTTCTTTAGGCTTGCAAATAAGCACTTAGACAAGTCATATTTATAATATTATTATATTGCTGTTCACTTAAATTCTTTGTGGCGGATGGCGTCCTACACTACGTTTACCGAGTCGTGGTCTCCACTCAAGAACACGTTTGCCCCAGCGGCCGTCGGTTCTTCGCGAGATATGGCCGGCCCACTGCCACTTCAGCTTGCTAATTCTCAGAGCTATGTCGATAACTTTGGTGTATTCGTTGCGAATCCTATCCTTCAGAGAAACTCCAAGCATAGCTCTTTCCATAGCTCGCTGAGCGACTTTGAACTGGTGGACCAGCCCTATCGTAAGTGTCCACGTCTCAGCTCCGTAGGTCATAACGGGTAGGACGCACTGGTTGAAAACTTTCGTTTTCAAGCATTGCGGTATGGATGAAGAGAAGACTCTACGTAGTTTACCAAACGCTGCCCAGCCCAGCTGGATCTTCCTTTTGGCCTCCTTCTCGAAATTGTTTTTACCTAACTGCAGAATCTGCCCGAGGTATGTGTATATACATATGATTTGCTTATCTGTAAATTGTTAGATTTTGAGTTGGAGCAAAACTCGTTCCACGCTTTTTTATCTTCTAGATAATTTGATATTTTGTAATAATTATAAATTAAACTTAGATTAACAAAAGACAGAAACTGACAAAATCGGTCTCCACTCAGCATGTGCTATGGTAGAGCAGATCGTACCATTGCTCTGGTATTCCGCGGAGACCGTGGTGCGCAAGGTGGCCTAATACAACGAGGAACAAAACTAAAATGTAAATAAATGAACAAAAACAGTCTACATTTAGCTCAGCTGTTTGAATTGTAAAAACTAGTTCTAATATATTTCTATGTTTTTTTGACATTTTCTTTGTGCAGACAGAGACTAAGTACTTGCCATCTTCATAATCATCATGATCATCTGAATATGAGTCATCATGAAAATCTTCATACTCCGACGCATGATTCTCATCAAAAATGGTGCAGCCTATTGAATCTATAGTGCAGCCAAGAAGGAAGAGTACGGCCCACATTTTGGCGTTAATTTGTTATTCTATACTCATGTTATTTGTTATATGATTTTGGGGATACATTTGACCAGATTGATTGCTATATACTTCGATACATATTCTGATCTTGATACACGATGGTGAATACACCTAGGTGTATTTAAAAGCTATCAAAAATAAACCAAAGCTTCTGCATTATTTACAAAAATACTGTCCCAAAAATTTATTGGATTTACATAACATCAAAGAGAATACAATAACCACGTTATTACATATCCTTTTGTATTTTGTCAATGTTCTCAAAGAGTTTCAAGCCATAGACAAGACCTTTGAAAAGAGAAAACTCTATGGGAAAACAGAAATGAATTTCTAAAAAAAAAACAAAATAATATTCTCTGAATGCCTTACGTATGCCAAAAATTGGGCGCAATTTTTTTTTTTGGAAATTGCTTTTCACGAAAGGTTTGCAGGAAATTAGTGTAAAAAATATTCTTTCAACGCTAAATTATTTAAAATTATTCTATTGCACTGCCTAAAACACTGAGTCTAAGGGACTTCTTTCGTTAAAAGCACTTTACCAACCCAAATTCAAGGCATTTCATTAAATTGTAAAAGTTTACAAAAACACTTGGTCCATCCAGTAAACAACATAAAACAATAAATTAGGTGCCTACCAAAGAGTTTTTATTAGCGTCGCTTCCAAATCTATGGTGCCTCGTAGGCGTAGACGGAAGTCGCTACCTCGTCGGGGAAAACGCGGGAAATGCGACAAGATGGCGCCTATGCACATTGCATAGTTACACGTATAGATGCGACACTAGATTTTTTAAATACATAGGTAAATTATGCTTCAATATTACCCTTCCTTCAATAGGAGAAAAATATTTTTTACGAACGACGTTGCTAAGAGCATATGATCAGGCGAAGTCAATTGTAAATTTTGTACATTATCGTAGCATAGAACTAAAAACACCGAATCGGTGTTCTATCTACGCAATAGCAAAAAGCCCACAGAGAAAGATATATAGATAGAAAATGCATTATTGCCTCTTAAGAAAACAACAAACAAAAAAGACAAAAAGTATAAAATATGTGACAATTTGGCTGGCTTACCACTCAAGAACTCTACGACACAACCGTGGATTGATAGGATCGTTAGATTGAACCAGACTCAATCCAACGGATCTGTGTATATTATTATGTAGCTAATACAAATTACAACATTCAAATTTATAAAATAGAGATACTCATGTCGTAGCAAAGAGCTACGAACGCCGTAGCAAAATGCTACGAAATGGACGGCGTAGCACATGGTCTACGAATTTAGCAAAAGGCTACGATCTGCGTAGAGAGTGTACTACGAGCGGCGTAGCATAAATAATAAGAAATGCATCTGCGAGCACAAGCTTTTATGTAGTACAGGACTTTGTTGGTACTTTTAGATCCGCCGCTGTTCAGATAGTTTATCTAGTTACAGTTTATTAAATAAATTTTAAACTCAGTTAGGTTGGGTTAGGACCTGGCGCGGTCCATCGGAGTTTCCAGGCTCATTGATTACCAGAGATAAGAATAGGTAGTGCAATTTGGGGTAAATGACCTCAAACATTATCAATAGTATGGATACGCCCCGGGATTCCGGGAAAAAGATCGGCAAATTTCCGATAAAAAACCTTATTTGAATTATGCTTTTATTATTTCTTTATAAAATATGACAATAATCAATAACAATTAAAATAAATATTCGCAACAGACATAAACACAATTATTTTAACCATAACTTAATACATATTAAAATTACAGTGATACCAATCTTCACTCATCGTGAATAAAACAATGGATATTGAACGTCAAGATTTAACAAAAAGTTAAATTTGGTTCAATCTTCGCCTTCACCGTCACTTTCAAAATCTGAAATAGTTCGTTGATTTTTCATGAAATTGAAATAAGTTACAATTAGTTTTTCGATATTTTCTTCTTTTAATCTATTTCTTTTGACATTCAATATCCATTAATAAGTTGAAAAACTCCTTTCAACTTCTACTGATGTTAACAGGGCATATTTAAATATTAAAATATCGTCACTAGCCGAGCCGTTTGCTATATGGTATGAATACGTTCTAACCATAAATCTAATTCCGGATAACGATCCATGACCGCTTCTAATTTCTTTTCGATGGATAAACAATTCGTAAAAACGAAATCGGGATGGTTATAAATTTGATTTACTCCAATTTATAACCATCCCGACTTCGTCGAATATTTCAAAAGAACCTACTATAGAAGTATGTGTATTTTGTAATTTTTTTAAGGCTTTTTCTATGATCTTAAAATTATCGTTGATGAAGTCCAAATCAGTTTTTATGTTTTCTTTATTCAGTATATTTTTCGCATAATTACTACTGCTTCGGTTCTTCGTAGGTATGATAAAACAGTTTTTATTTCATCGAAATATTTGACATAATGAGATGTCGCTGCGAGCCAAGTGTCCCATTTTGTTATAACTGGTTGTGGCGGCAATGGCAATGGCATGTATTTTCAAATATTATTTTACACAGTATAGAATAACATTTTCTTATTAAATTCCTGGGACTTGTGGCATGTCCATATTAAGATATCTTCATTAAGTCTCGGCAAATTGTACTACCTATTCCTATCACTGTTGATTACGCACAGAGGCTACCGAGGGTTTGTTTAGTGGGTCGTCGAAGCTTCTCTTTGACATCTCCACATCATACTGTACCCTACTTACAGTATGGTATCTATAAGCAGATTCTAGTACCGATGTAAAAGCAGCCTAAATAAATATTTAGTACTTTATTACGCATTAACAAATTATTAAGTCTAGCCCCGGAGTCTCGCATCTATATTTTACTATTCATTCGACAACGCCGGCCTGTCTGGCGCCAAAATTGTCTTCACCAATCAAATGAAGAACGCTGTAACCTCCACAGAGTCTTCATTTCAAAAATAAATCCTATCCTTACTGCTATAAATCTTAGTTTCCAGTGGACGAGTACAGTTCCATTATCGACTTTTCAAAATAGGAACCTTATTTTCCTAGCCTAGCTCTATCTCTTTCTAACAACAGGAAAGATGCGCAATGTTTTATGTATGTTTTTGGCCGGGATGTGGTTACATAAGAACTTGGAATGAAATAGAAAATAGCTGGACGTTTTGGTGCGGCGACAGATATGGCTGAGAATCACGACTGGCACAAATAATTATGCAGGTCTCGACAGAGGATATAGGCAAAGTTTTCTTATTGGTCACCACGCAAAAACCATTAATATTGCTTTCAATCAATCATTATGTAAATTTAGTTCCAACTGGCAGTTTCCCGCGATTTCACCCGCGTTTAATGCGAATGTCACATTTCTAAAATATAATATAGCCTATGTCGCCCGGGGATAGTGCAGCTTCCCAACGGTGAAAGAATTTTTCAAATCGGTCCAGTAGTTTCGGAGCCTATTCGATACAAACAAACAAAAAATTAAACTTTTCCTCTTTATAATATTAGTATAGTAGGTATATGTATATATTAATGGCATCATGATTGGTGGATACAAAACAATATTAAACCTTTTGAAACTATCATGGTTATTAATACTAAAGTCATTTAAAACGGGATATTTACCATGATTTGATTTTTGAGTTATCCAATATTTCGGCACAGTTGCATGCGCCATGATCACGGAGTAACTGAAGGCACAATAATAATAAGGGAAATATTGGATAACTCAAAAATCAAATCATGGTAAATATCCCGTTTTAAATGACTTTAGTACAAAACAATATTACTATTAACTTTAAAAATACTGTAAGCTGTTTGCGCCTTAGTAAACGAAAAATAAAATAAAAAGGCATTTAAAATAACACATTTCAGCACAGTTCAGTATAGTTTTACAAGCCGCCATACCGACGCTGGCGGCTCTGGTCGGAGATCCTAACTCGGCCGTCAGAGACTCGGCGGAGAAAACATGGTAAAATTGCGCAGAAATTTCCACGCGGGCGAAGCGCGGGACAGCTAGTCGTATTATATAAAGGAAAACAGATCTTGTCTGACTGGCTCTATAATATTAAAAAATAAATAAATAATGCTGGACAATTCACACAGCATTATCTAGCCCCATGGTAAGCAGAGCTTGTGTTATGGGTACTAGATAACTGATATACATAATACAATACATTACATAGATAGATATTTTTTTATTATACATAGAAAACAACCAGAACACCCGGAACAAATATCTGCAGATCGTACACACAATTGTTCCGAGGCGGGAATCGAACCCGCAACCTCCTGCGCCGCAGGCGGACCTTCGCCCACCGCGCCACATCGGTCGTCAATATTCCAGAATACTTGTCACTACCCATAACAAAAGATTGGCAGAAAAATCGACTAAAACTTTTATACGTGGTATATGAGGATGTACCTTTCTATTGTGATAATATGTATCACAGGTAGATGCTGGATGCGGCAAGCTGAAGACAGGGCGCCATCTACCATCTCCAAGAAGCATATTGAGCTGTAGATTCATAGTTTGGTAAGGCATAAGAAAATCAGCTTTTTTTGCCCTCCTGTATACGTAAAATTTGTTCGAAGTGGAAGTCTGAAGTGGCAGTGGGCCGGCCATATCTCGCGAAGAACCGACGGCCGCTGGGGCAAACGTGTTCTTGAGTGGAGACCACGTCTCGGTAAACGTAGTGTAGGACGCCCTCCGACCAGGTGGGATGACGACCTGCGAAAGACTGCAGGTAGATGCTGGATGCGGCAAGCTGAAGACAGGGCGCTATGGCGCTCATTGGGGGAGGCCTATGTCTAGCAGTGGACTGCTATAGGCTGATTGGGCTATAGCAGTCCACACAGGCTGATAAATTGTAGCCTATATGTTATTCTGATGTATAAGCTATATTATTGTAAATCTATCTATCTATCTAATCAGCCGGTAACGCCCACTGCTGAGTATAGGCCACCTCCTTATCTCTGTACCTCTGGCGGTCTTGTGCCAGTCGGCTCCACTCGGCTGTCCCAAATCAAAACACAGTAAGGGAAATTTTTGTTGAAATCAAGATTTTTACACCATGCTTTTAACACAATAAATGCCCACAATATGCAAAAAACCTTTTTTCAATAAAAGCCTCCATTCCCAATATAGCGATACCATAAAACCTAGTAAGTGCACAGACTAAACCGCAATCCCCAAATCAAAAACCTAGTAAGAGCTGATTACCAGTTCAAAACACAGCAAGGCACACGTACTTACTTTGTTTTGAATTGGGATTTCCACTTGCTAGGTTTTTGATTTGGGAATGAAGGGTCCGGCGACCCAAATCGCTCCGATATCACTGTCCCTGTTTAACCCTTGCGCGGCGCCCCATGCGTGCGCGATAGCAATATTAGCTGTTCAAAATTTGCTTTGTTCCGTAATACCAAAAATTATGACTCAAAACTTTTTGTATTCTTCACAAAGTATTGTTATTCTGTAACTAGACAATATAAGCTATGTTCCTTAATAAATAACATGTAAGATGTAGATGTTTTTAAATCGAAACAAATAGGAAGAAAACTAGTCCATTTTCGCATAAAAATGTGCAAAATGCGATTGGCTTTCATTTAATTTTAGGTAAGTATTTAAAAAAAACAACTATGTTGGAACCTAGATATTTACTATTCGCGTCGATCCCATTTCAAAGTTAGTAGGTAAGTGTTATACATCGTGCATCGAATTATATTTTTAAAAATGTAGACAGTAATCTTATCTACCATCTCCAAGAAGCATATTGAGCTGTAGATTCATAGTTTGGTAAGGCATAAGAAAATCAGCTTTTTTTGCCCTCCTGTATACGTAAAATTTGTTCGAAGTGGAAGTCTGAAGTGGCAGTGGGCCGGCCATATCTCGCGAAGAACCGACGGCCGCTGGGGCAAACGTGTTCTTGAGTGGAGAGCTCGACTCGGTAAACGTAGTGTAGGACGCCCTCCGACCAGGTGGGGAAACGAAGACTACAGGTAGATGCTGGATGCGGCAAGCTGAAGACAGGGCGCTATGGCGCTCATAGGGGGAGGCCTATGTCCAGCAGTGAATAAACATAGGCTGATGATGATGATGGTACTTTATAAGTAGCGAGTAAAACCGCGTGCGCAACTAGTCAACAAAAATCGTCTCGATAGGTAATAATAGTTGTTACATACCAGTATTGTATAAACCTGCTTTGAGAACAGATTACAGCGGGGGTCAAAGAATATCGGAGGAGATAAGGCAATTTGTGGAAACATACAAAATACCTAAAAATATGATAGATAGTGGGTCTTAGGCTTACCGCCAGTTATATGTATGTTCTCCTATTAAATATATAGGTACCTATTCAATAATATTAAAGGGAATTTAAATATCTCCACATTTTTTACTTCGACGGGAACCGCGCACCGACGGCCGATGTGGCGCGGTGGGCGAAGGTCCGCCTGCGACGCAGGAGGGTTCGATTTCCGCCTCGGAACAATTGTGTGTACGATCTGCAGATATTTGTTCCGGGTGTTCTGGTCGTTTTCTATGTATAATAAAAAATATCTATCTATGTAATATATTGTATTATGTATATCAGTTATCTAGTACCCATAACACAAGCTCTGCTTACCATGGGGCTAGATAATGCTGTGTGAATTGTCCAGCATTATTTTTTTTTTTACCCCACCCTCAGTACGGACAGCCGCATTCTGCCACAGTTGGCATGAGGCGTTGACGTAAGCCTCATGCTTTTTCATTGTTTTTCTCATGTTTTTTGTTAAATAGTTTTCGTTAATAATAACAAAAACTATTTAAAGGAAATGAAAAAACAAATTTAAATAGAAACAAAGTTACATGTTATAGAATTTAGAAAGAAATTAGAACAAGTATTTATGATTGAAAACAAACTACATTGGATGGGAAGAACCGACAACCGCTGGGGTAAACGTGTTCTAGAGTGGAGACCGCGACTCTGCAAACGTAGTGTAGGACGCCCTCCCACCAGGTGGGATGACGTTGACGACCTGCGAAGGATTGCAGGCTGATGCTGGATGCGACAAACTGAAGACAAGGCGCTATGGCGGTCATTAGGGGAGGCCTATGTCCACCGGTGGACTGCTATGCGGCTGATGATGATGATTTATGATTGAAACAATTGAGCTAACTGCAGACTGTAACAAACAATCTATAGGTATATCTATAGCCCCAAGCTCTGCTTAGCTCAGGTGTAGAGGATGCTATTTTAGTTCATTAATCCCCATTACGAGCTCGCATCGGCGTCAACGGGGATTGTCATCGGTGATTAGTGGAATAAGCCAATTTTAAGTTTTACACACGAATTGTTACTAAATATGTATATTTTTTATCCTAATATGACATTGATTATAATGACCCACCTTATCTTTGACACGGCCTTGTTTAGCTTTAGTACCTACATAATCTAGCTAGGTCTACGGACATTCGTATACATTCATTCCACAATCGGTTCTTAGTGAGTCGAGTAAAGATGCTCGGAGTGGCCGTTTTATTCGCTATTGTGGCTTTGGTAAGTTTCTTTTATTTTTCGTTCAAAAATGCGTCTAATGTGCTCACAATAGAAGCATTTTTTCGCCACGGGTGTGGCAAGCCGTTCAATTGATCGTTTATGGGTAATTTTTGCATATAGGTAGGTGAATAAGAATATGAAATATTTCTTTAATAACTATCTATTTAAATAAAACAACACTGTCATGGTCACGGGATGACATCCCGTGACCTCGACAGTGTGTAAACCTGTTGAAACGTCGGGAAAAATAGGTAAATAAACGCGATTAATACCCGTTGTATTAATACTTATAAATAGTGTTCAGATCGCGTAAGTTTAATAGTGTTTAAATAAAACAAAGATGGGGACATTCGTCGAAGATTGTTTGACTTAAATCATATGTTTTGGAAGGTAGGAGGGTGCAACAGCATCCTCTCAGAACCAGCGTCCCTGGATTCCAGGGCGCTGATAGAAATACATCGTGCAGCTGTTAAAAATAGATAAGAATCAGATTAGTGCTATGTTAGAATTAAGTCATAAGGGTGTCATAATAATTAAAAAACATGTATAAAAAAAAAAAAAAAAAAAAAAACAAAGTTATATTTATAAAGTTATAATTGATATAACTCGGGAACGGCTGGGCCGATTTTCATGGTTTTTGGTTTGTTGTATTTGTCTACGTCCCGAATAACAGAATAACTATTTAAAAAATTATTTTATGAGAAACGAGTCAAGCCGATAAAAACCCATTCGGTTAAGGTAATCTTAAACTTCAACTACATAGCATAAATCAAAGTCGCTTCCCGCTGTCTGTCTGTCCCTAGGTATGCTTAGATCTTTAAAACTACGCAACGGATTTTGATGCGGTTCTTTTTAATATAATTAAAGAGTAAAGCTTATAGGTAAACTATTTGAAACTAAGATTACCACGCGGGCGAAGCCGCGGAGCGCAGCTAGTACAAAAATAAAGAACAAAAAAGCTCCTGGTTTGTTTGTTTATTTTGTTTCAAATACTTCGATCGCCTCAAAACTGGTTTGCTTTTTTCATGTGCCTCATGCATAAGATAATTTATTTCATCTCCATTATAATATGTATCTACTTATATTTAGGTTTAACAAATAGTTTAAGTTATTTTTTGTATGTTTTCTGAGTTCTCCATAAATTGTGGACCGATTTTGATGATTCTTTTTGTAGCTCTGCTTAATGTGGACCTAGATAATGCTGTGTGAATTGTCCAGCATTATTTATTTATATATATTACTTATATTAATAATAATCCGGTGTGTTTCCATGTAAACTTTACAACAACGGAACTTTTTCCGCCTCGGAACAATTGTGTGTACGATCTGCAGATATTTGTTCCGGGTGTTCTGGTCGTTTTCTATGTATAATTAAAAAATATCTATCTATGTAATGTATTGTATTATGTATATCAGTTATCTAGTACCCATAACACAAGCTCTGCTTCCTATTCGTGAAAGACAGGGTGTCTTTCACGAATAGGAAGGTCCTTTGTTGTCCAACAAAACTTCTAGTTTCTGCTGATTCGCTCGCGTTGTTACTATGTAAAAACTTTAAGGTTATTTCTATCCCATGGGAAGTTAGTTTTATGGGATAAAAACTAGCCGATGTTTGATTCCAGGCTTAGAGCTACTTCTATGATCTATCGATCTACGTATAATTTTATATAATTTTATTTGATAATAATTTATATATAAAATATGACTTGTCTAAGTGCTTATTTTGTAAGCCTAAAGAAATAAATGATTTTTTACTTTTTTACTTTACTTTACGTCAGTGACTTCAATTAGTATTTAAGGTATTTGGCTGAAAAACAGCGCTGAATATAATAATGTTCAGAACACGCTGAGCCAACCCCTCCCGCAGCTTCGTCCTCGTGGAAATCTATATATCAAATGGTTTATAAACCTTCTTCTTGAATCATTCTATCTATTAAAAAACCGCATCAAAATCATTTGCGTATTTTTAAAGTAGTTTAAAGATCTAAGCATACATAGGGGCAGACAGACAGCGGGAAGCCACTTTGTTTTATACTATCGAGATGATATATTCGTGTGATTTATTCTTGCAGGCCACTAGTTCCGTGCCAGCACCTGCCATCACCCTCAGCAATGGGATACCCTTCCCCGCCCTAGGGCTGGGCACTTGGCTCGGACATACTAAAGACGTAAGTTACTACTAATATTCTTTTTCACGAATAAAGCCCATCACTAACGTAGCTATAATATACAGCAATATAATATAATAATAATAAACCCGCTCACGAGCAGTCTTCGTGATGGTGAAATCGGGGCCGCACCTCTCGACACCCTCAGTCGTTTGCGCCGATGTTGTTCCTCTCCGGTAATTTACTCCGGCTTTTTAAGGAACCCATCCAGCATTCGGCAAGCCACCGTCTGCCACTCTTCTTAACATTATGATTGACTTGTTTATGGCAGACGTCCGCAATCTCCCCTATAACCCGATTACCCAGTCCATCCATCCATCACAATATCCTGGTTTTATTTCGTTCATTTTTTTTGCAATAGTCTCTACACCTGGCGGATACTATCTTTGGGTGTATCATATTGTGCACCCGAGGATGCTACCCGCTATGTGTAGCCATCGCCTTTAGATTAACTTCTCAAAGGGCCTCTGTGCTGTTGGCTTCGGCCCCACGCAAGCCTTCCAAAGGACCCGGTCACTTTATGGCCCGAGATCATGGTAATTAATAATAGGTAAATAATTTATTTCAGACCATAGAAAAGTAACAGATCTTATTTAACTTATTCTACGGTCCATAGTAATATATACCTTAAGACTAGCATACATAAAATATATATAATATTTATTTTTTATATATAAATAAATTTCCATCAGAATTTAAGTAATGTACATTTTGTTATTCCCAAGATATTTTTGAATAAATGTATTCATCATCATCATCAGCCATAGTAGTCCCCTGCTGGACAAAGGCCTCCCCAATGAGCGCCATAGCGCCAACATAAATAAATTATTATTTATTATCATTGTTTGCAGGTCGCTCAGCAGAAACTGAAGGGTGATGAGGTGGAGGAGTCAGTGGTGGCAGCCATCGAGGCTGGATACAGGCATATAGATACTGCTGCCATCTACAGCACGGAAGAACAGGTAACACCTTTATTTGACGACGTACGAGGTTTTGGGTTCGATTACCGCCTAGGATTTTTTTTTTGTAAGAACTGCAGATCTGTTCCGGGTGCTCTGGTCGTTCTATGTATAATATAAAAATATTTATCTATGTAATGTATTGTATTATGTATATCAGTTATCTAGTACCCATAACACAAGCTCTGCTTACCATGGGACTAGATAATACCGTGTGAATTGTCCAGCATTATTTATTTTATAGCTAGAAAATACTTGGTTGCAGACTCATGTATATAAGAAACTATGTATAATAAAAACTTAACAATTGGCGGTCTTCTCGCTCAGGAGCAATCTCTACCGACATATATGATAATCTTCATCATCATATACAGGACAAGGAGACACCATATACATACTAAAGTCATTTAAAACGGGATATTTACCATGATTTGATATAGTTTCAAAAGTTTTACCATATACATGCATTGATATGTCAAATAACGTTATATATGACGACCGATGTGGCGCGGTGGGCGAAGGTCCGCCTGCAACGCAGGAGGTTGCGGGTTCGATTCCCGCCTCGGAACAAATGTGTGTACGATCTGCAGATATTTGTTTCGGGTGTTCTGGTCGTTTTCTATGAATAATAAAAAATATCTATCTATGTAATGTATTGTATTATGTATATCAGTTATCTAGTACCCATAACACAAGCTCTGCTTACCATGGGGCTAGATAATGCTGTGTGAATTGTTGTCCAGCATTATTTATTTGGAATCAAACTGATTTTGATTCGATTCACGCGTCGCCGTGTGAGGTGACTGACCCCTAAGGCCAATTTCATAATCGTCTAATAGCGATAACCCGGGCCAGTTACAACGTATCGCTTAAACCAATTCTTTATTTTCTAGTTTAACCAACGAAAAAAACGAGCGTTTTTGTCATTTTTGCTTGTCATCGTCAACACGCGTTTTTTCAGTTATTTCGATATGAATACTTATATTAGAGTAAAGGAAAAAAAATATTTTATAGTAATAGTTCACTTCAAAAAAAATTTAAGTGAACTATAACTATAAAATAATTTAATAGTATAAAATATGACCTGTCTAAGTGCTTATTTGTAAGCTTAAAGAAATAAAAACTTTTCATTTTCATTTTCATATTCAGAGATTAGAGACTTCCTGTCATAAAGGACCTTTATGACGGGTAAAGTCTCTTAACTTTTTAAGGTAAAGTAAAGAAACGAACAAAAAACCTTTACCTTGATAGGTTGTTACTTTTCACCAAGCGACATTACTCCTACGATACTATGGGGCTGTTACGTTAGCCTACGCGATATTTTTCTTTCTATTTACAGGTTAGTGAACTATCGCAAATGAAAACATTAATCCTATACAAAACTCTTTGTGATTAATTTGTGTCAATTATTTCAGGTTGGCAGAGGAGTAAACAGAAAAATTGCTGATGGAACCATCAAGCGCGAAGATATTTTCATTACAACAAAGGTATATTGTAGGGGCTTGTCGAAGGTGTAAGACTTCAACTAGGGCTGGTCGGGAGTGATGATTAAGTAAAACACTTCAGAACACTTAATGTCGGTTTATTGTACCGAATACACACAACTACGCACTTATTACAAAGTCACTGCACTGTACTATTCACTTTCCTTAAGACTTGTTCACTTGGTCACTTGCAAAATCAGAACTAACTAAACCCGCATACAAGCTCGGCCTTTATACCTCTTGAGCCTTACCAGAAAATTCTACGATTTTCCGGGCTATACCTATCTCTTTATATTTATTCGAGAACATGTACTTAGCTAGGTAGGTATATACACGGGCCAGTCCCTAACAACTAAATCCTAATCTGTGGCGTAATCGGAGACGTAATTACTATTGCTTATTCTATGGAATTTTGTTTTTTAATTTAAACCTTTGACATAATGTCGTCGTCGCTAACATATATATAATCTTTAGTAATCTAATACAAAACTTTTTTTGCCTTCTTAACTTGTTCCCGCTCTGTTTAGCCTAGATTATGGAGTCGATCACACACCTACGTGTATCGCATTTTTTATTTTATTTTCACCCAAAATGCTTTAACTTCTGATGGATACTGGTAACCCTAAATGGTCTCCTCGTCCTCTGGTTTTCTTGACAATTATATTTTAGTTCTTTGGCTACACGTGTATTCCAAGAAAAGTGGATAAACACACGCGTGTACATTTTTACAAGCCTTTAATCTTGCAAGGGTTCATGCCCTATTATGTGTGTCATGTGGTGCATATTCATATCATCGGTGGTGCATGTTGAGGTTCTGATCGACGTACGATCAGAACCTCAACATGCACCACCGATGGGTCATGCACAGGGAACGTGTTAAGGCGTGGATATATGTTAATTGATCGTTAGATATTTGGGTTAAGTACATTAAAAGTCATCGACATATAGCCACCCGTTAAGGCGTACCCCGAGGCACACTAGCGCTAATAAATTTTTAAATATAGTTTAGGCAGAGAAACGAAGTATGGTGAACTTGAGTTTAGTAAAAACTCAAAACAAAATGGTCCGGGAGCCAGTGACAGATTTTCATTTCACCAAGTCCCTCCCAAGCAAAACTACGAATTCTGGAATATGCTAATTTTAATTTCTGATTTGAAATTATACCATGGGAATACCTAATGTCGTCATGGCTGCCACTGCCCAAAGCACCCACGGAATCGCAGCTGAGGGTCACGAATATTCATAATATTATATATATATAGCTCTGCTTACCATGGGGCTAGATAATGTTGTGTGAATTGTCCAGCATTATTTATTTATTTATTTATTTTATTTTATTTATTAATCCCTAATGCATTACACGAATTTTCGCTCGGGAGAAAATCATCGACTATATTTGTACCTGGCTCCCGGGCCAAAAGAGGGTTTGATAGCTCTCAATAGAGCCATTGCCATACATTGTTGTATAGAGTAGAAAGTTTAAAAATATTTCTAACTAACTGTTTTTTCTTTCCGCAGCTGTGGAACGACCAGCACGCTAAAGACGCAGTGTTGCCCGCTCTGAGGGAATCACTCGCGAGATTGAACCTCACTTATGTGGACTTGTATTTAATCCATTGGCCAGTTGCTATGAACGTAAGCTATTTTTTTTGTTATCAAACTTTTTCCATTTTTCTGGCTGTTGTAAACAGACCAACGAACGTGTTCTTGGGTGGTTGGAGTCCACGACTCGGCAAACATAGTGTAGGACGCCCTGCGACCAGGTAGGATGACGACCTGTGGAAGACTGAGGTAGATGCTGATTGCGTCAAGCTGAAGGATGGGCGCAATGGCTCTCATTGGGGGAGGCCTATGTCCAGCTGTGGACTAACATATCATCATCATCATCAGCCTGGGCTGACAATGATGATTTAATAACTTGTTTATGGCAGACGTCCGCAATCTCCCCTATAGCCCGATTACCCAGTCCATCCATCCATCACAATAGCCTGGTTTTATTTCTTTCATTTTTCTTTGCAATAGTCTCTACACCTGGCGGATACCATCTTTGGGTGTATCATATTGTGCACCCGAGGATGATACCCGCTATGTGTAGCCATCGCCTTTAGATTAACTTCTTCGGCTTCGGCCCCACGCAAGCCTTCCAAAGGACCGGGTCACTTTATGGCCCGAGATCATGGTAAATGAGAGACATAATAATATAATAATAAATAAACATACATTTATCATCTATGCACTAGCCAAACTCGATTTAGAATTTTTGTAAGCAAACCACTCATACTGTTGCCGCGTCTAATTATACGCAATTTACATTACTATTAGATTTGATATCGTTCCTTCAATTACTAATTTACACCCAAGTCCAGTGGTAATAATTGTAAGGGGAAGTACTCACTACCAAAACACAAGTTATTCTTAAAATAGCTTATATTGGTGATGAGAGCCCCAAATAAGTGTCATGTAATTTTTATGAAATAAAGAATTTTTAATTTAATTAATATTGATTACAATTACATCTGATAATTGACGCCAAGGAAGTGAGATTTAATTATTGTATCGTGGTTTGTTTACATACATTCTACGTCGATTTTGACTAGTTCAGCCGCAGGAAGAAGCTGGTTAAATTTATAGTTTTGTTTTAATCAATCGAAGAATATATTACACTTCACAGGCTGACAAATCACTAGCCAACATTGATTTCGTCGACACTTGGCAAGGCATGGTGGAAGCACTGAACTCAGGACTCACTAAGGCCATCGGTGTTTCCAACTTCAACCAGCAGCAATTGGAGAGGCTTATCAACAGTTCGTCTGTGACGCCTGCAGTATTACAAATAGAGGTCAGTATTATTTTGTCTCTGTCATTTATTGATGATGACCAACCGCAAAAGTATAACAAAATCATGATGCGAGGAGACAAAGCGAATACAAATCATTCATAACGCCAACTTACAGTAAGTACACAAGAGTACGTTCCAGTCAAAAAAGGTTGAATATAAAAATTATATATTGATTTAATATAATAGTAAAGTGTATGCATAATAATAGTTAAAAGTAGATATCTTACATGATTTATTTAATTTTTATTTTATTATCGTTTTTATTAATTCGTAAGTTTCAATCCAAACAATTTGTTGTAACATTGGACTTGCCAAGACACGAATCAATGATAGAACCTATCCATCTTCGTGATGAATATTGTTTTAGCTGAAAAAATTAGAAATAAAAATATCTGGATGTTATGTTCGATATTGTTCACTGCTCGATATGGGTCTAAACTGATATTTTTCGTAAAATAAAATATGATCGATTCACCTTATAATCGAACTGACCTATTTACATATTAAGGTGTGTTTTGTAAGCTTTTTTGTAAATAAACTTTTAGTGTTTTTTTTTTATAATGCTTTTTTTATCAATCGACAACAACGTGCATAAAAACAACTTGTCTGTTATAAATAAATTCCATTAATGTATTTAATAATGTTTCCAGCTGAACCTGAACCTCCAGCAGCCAACCCTCCGCGAGTTCTGCAAGTCGCACAACATCGTGGTAACTGGCTACACTCCATTCGGATCTCTCTTCTACTCTAAGGCGAAGGAAGATGCTCCTCCTCCAAGGTTTGTAGTCTACTGATTATTTACTCATAAGGTCTTGAAGACTTTTTAGATGGAGTGACATCTCTATATTAAAGTTATGAAAGTAGGTTACCGGGTGGTAGGGGAAAAAACAGACTGGCTGACATTGTTGGCCAAATTTTTTTTTTATTATTATCGTTTTTTTATTACTTACTTATATAAATTGTTTATTAATGATTGTTTTATAACAATTAAGAAAGAAATCACTCAACGTAGTAAAAATAAAGGGAAGTCGTATGATACCTAGTATAAAAAACAAAGTCTTTACGTTGATTCTAAATTTTTCCCCATTTTGTCCACATTCAAATCTCTTACGTCTGACGGTAGGTACTTTGTTGAGTTGGCAACTCCTCTGTGGGCTACCCAAATACCTTAAAAATGCCTAGAAATTGTACAGGCAAAATAAAATGGCAAGCCCTTTAATTGGTGGTACTTAGTATAATACTCAATGTCACTCATGATCATGCATTACGCCGCGTAACACCGGTCGGTACCCGGCTTTAGAAAGTCAAATTTTAATATTTCTTTTACATGTACGAGTAATCACATCCAGTGTGTGACGCATTCCCTGCCCAGCCTGGGGCTACTTGGTGGGCCACCGCACGAGGCACTGCAGGTGTTCCATGTGAATCTTGGGCTATGCAAGAGTTAATTTTTCTATTTTGTTTCAGGATCGACGACCCAGCTCTTAAGAAAATTGCTGAAAAATACAACAAAACAGTTCCTCAAATCGCACTCAGATATTTGGTAAGCGATTAAAGACAAAATTCCATATATTTGATTGTTTTAAGAAAACTAAAAACTTATTTCATATTCCATCGTGAAAGAAAGAAATCTTCAAAAAACGTAAATTATTCAAATAAACCTACACTCACTCACAACAACACAAAAGCAGCTTAGGTTACAACATCATCTCGGTGCAAATTAGAAAACTTAATGCTATGAAAGGCGTCCGACTCAGCATTGTGATCATCATCATTAGCCTATAGCAGTCCACAGCTGGACATAGACCTTCCCTTTCTAGCAATATGATAATGAATTCCTATTATCTCATTAATAAATAACCACGGTAATTCAAAATCTCATTATTTAAATTTTCAGGTCGAGATTGGCGTGGTCCCTATTCCCAAGTCGCTGACCAAGGCTCGAGTCGTACAGAATTTCGAAGTATTCGACTTTTCTCTCACACAAGACGAAAAGGACCTTCTGAAGAGCTACGACAAGAACTACAGGACTTTGATCCCTAAACAGTGGATCGATTCTGCATATTATCCGTTTGAAAAGTGATTACTTAGGTACCTATTGAAAAGGATAATATTATAATATCGAGAATGAGATTGTATTTACTGTTCTTTCATAGGAACATAATATGATCTTTTTTCATAGGAACAAATGATCTTTTTGTACGACAGTTTTCAATAAAATCATCTTAAAAAAGTAATGTATTTTTTATACTTACTTTTGCTAATAATAGGTAGGTATATCTAATGAAATGGTTCTTTTGAAAAAATTAAAAACTGAATTAAAATTCCTTAGTTTTACACAGCACACACCTTGAGAGAAACCTCTTTCCATAGCTCGCTTAGCGACTTTGAACTGGTCGACTTTGGACCAGCCCTTGCATTGCGGTATGAATGACGCTACGAATAAATAGTAGGGATGACGAGAAAACTTGACGTAGTTTCCCAAATGCTGCCCAGCCTAGTCCTCCTATTGGCCTCCTCTACCGCAGGATGAGAAATACCTATTGAAGAGCAGCACTCCTATTCCTGTTGTAGGATAGCCTATCAGAAATACATATATTGTTCCTAAAAAATGGTTACGTCACCTAATGGTCGTCGTTATCCGTGCAAAGAAAGTGATTAAAATACCTAGAACCTATCCATCTTATCCCAGTCTCTCTTTATGTCCAAATAATCAAACACTATTGGCTAAAATATGTATGTGCAACTAGGTATCTGAGAGTGGAATTTGGTTGGAATTTGTCTAAGTGCTTATTTTGTAAGCCTAAAGAAATAAATGATTTTTTACTTTACTTTACTTATTTATGGAATATTTTGTATGGCATTTTAGAAACTGTAAACCCGAGTAAGTTGTGCTGTAATTTTCAATCCTTGATTTGATGGAAGATAATTTACTGGAAAAATATTCCAATTAAAATATTTAGAGCTGCCATCTCTCGTTTGGATTTGGCAGATTTAAAGGTTTGTACATGCCAAAAGTGCTATCTATTGTTGGATAGCCAAACTATGTGAAATTTTTGTACGATAGCGATAGAGGACGCCACTTCGTGCTTTAACGTTTGCAAACACATGGCCAGTGTATCCGAACGTAAGTTCGTTTACACGAACTTCACGTTGTCAAGAATCGACCGCGCGGAACGACATGAAGCTATCTACAATACACTTTAGTTTTGACAGCTTTTTTTTTGTGACGTGACGGGCAAAGACAGTCGGTCGCTGCGCGATGTCGATTTTAAAATTGAATTGGTTTCCGTGTGCCGTTTTTATTTACGTGCTTGTGCTAGTCAATTCACAAAATGTGCACAAACGTTTTGAATACAAATACTCATTCAAGCCGCCTTACTTAGCGCAAAAAGATGGATCAGTTCCCTTCTGGGAGTACGGAGGCAGTAAGTATTCTTTATTTTTTATCAATAAAACCACTATTCCGGTGGTTCGCCTCTTGAGTATGATCTCAATAAATTATTTATCTTCCGTTTTGTGGGCTTTTATGGCCAAGTTTAGTTATAATGACTGAGGAAAATAGTAAAAAACTTTTGTTTTCACGGCTTTAGTTGATTGACGGGCGACACGTCAGTGAATTCTGTCAAGTTAGACGGAGATGGCGCTATACAAAGTACGTATGATTAGACAGAGACAGGCTACATGGGTTCATTAAAATCATGTTTTCGATTCCACGACGGCAGGTTGCCTTACCCTTTCGGTATTTACGAAAGGGATTTATATAAACACAAAATAAATAAAAATCCTTATGTACATATTGAGAAATCAAATATATAATGTGTGTATGAAATACTGGCTATGTCGTTTCTTCAATAAAACAAACCCTATAAATGCATATAAGTTTAAACTTATTTCAATTTTCTTTATAAAATATTTCCCCTGTAATAAAATAACTAGGTTATTGACCTGGTAGTAGGTATGCATGCTCCAAAGCTGGAGCTGTTGGCAAATTGTTGTGTTAACATTTAGCTAATCATAAGCATAATAATTGCTGACAATATTGCTGAACTCATTGTAATTCACATTGTTGTCAAGCGAATTTAGTCATTATGTTCAGCAACTTTCAGATGTTCGCAATCATATTTGCAAGAGTATGCAAACTAGGTCCTACCCAGAAAGCCTACATAGAAAACTTAACTCTAATTCTAAGGGTATTAGGTTTTAGTCAGACTGTTAATTGAAAAACAGGCAGGTAACAGAGTTTAAGCTATTTTGCTATAGTTTAGGGTTTAGTTTAGCTTGTACTGTTGTTCTATGTTTATATTCATGGTTATTTAAGTATATTGATGAAGTGTGAAGAACTAATGTGAAAAAGCGTAGTATTACATTTAATTTATACTTACATCTTAGTCGCTCAGCGAGCTATGGAAAGAGCTATGCTCAGAGTTTCTCTGAAGGATAGGATTCGTAACGAATACATCCGACAGAGAACCAAAGTTATCGACATAGCTCAAAGAATTAGCAAGCTGAAGTGGCAGTGGGCCGGCCATATCTCGCGAAGAACCGACGGCCGCTGGGGCAAACGTGTTCTTGAGTGGAGACCACGTCTCGGTAAACGTAGTGTAGGACGCCCTCCGACCAGGTGGGATGACGACCTGTGAAAGACTGCAGGTAGATGCTGGATGCGGCAAGCTGAAGACAGGGCGCTATGGCTCTCATTGGGGGAGGCCTATGTCTAGCAGTGGACTATATAGGCTGATGATGAACATCTTTGTAAAATAACTTGACCTATAATGCTTATCTATACTAATATTATAAAGAGGAAAGGTTTGATTTTTTGTTTGTTTGTAATGAATAGGCTCCGAAACTACTGGACCGGTTTGAAAAATTCTTTCACCGGAAACTACACTATCCGCGTCGAACATAGGTGAACATTTTATAGGCTATATTATATTTTAAAAAAGGTTAGGGATCCTAAAACCGGGGTAGTAGGGGGTACTAAAACCGTGCGAAGCTGGGAAGGTCCGCTAATTATATATAATTTATAATATATAAATATAAAATATAATTATATTTACAAATCTAAGAAAGTTTACACCTTAAAAATCACGTAACGTTTGCCCCAGCGGCCGTCGTCGGTTCTTCGCGATATATGGCCGACCGACTGCCACTTCAGCTTGCTAGTTCTCAGAGCTATGTCGATAACTTTGGTTCTCTGTCGGATATATTCGTTACGAATCCTGTCAGAGAAACTCCGAGCATAGCTCTTCCCATAGCTCGCTGAGCGACCTTGAACTGTTGGACCAGCCCTATCGTGAGTGTCCACGTCTCAGCTCCGTAGATCATAACGGGTAGGACGCACTGGTTGAAAACTTTATCATCGCGGTATGGATGACGATAAGACTTGACGAATTGACTTTAATAGTACCTAGTAATTAATTAAATGTGTCAAAAGGCACATGGCTACCGATAGGTAGCTTAGTAGCCACTGATAAGATAAAAACAATAAACAAACCTACTATGTCAGTAATTCTTCTTTATTACCGATCAATATTTTAAACTACGTTATCAATGGGTGAATTAAACAGTAGTAAAGATAACAATTTAACTGGAAATGTATATTTATTATTGAAGAACCGACGGCCGCTGGGGCAAACGTGTTCTTGAGTGGAGACCACGATTCGGTAAACGTAGTGTAGGACGCCCTCCGGCCAGGTGGGATGACAACCTGCGAAAGACTGCAAGTAGATGCTGGATGCGTCGAGCCGAAGACAGGGCGCTATAGCGCTCATTGGGGGAGACCTATGTCCAGCAGTGGACTGCTATAGGCTGTTGATGATGATGATTCGTATTTATTCATAGTTCCTTTAATCTGTATTTAATAGTTTGACGACCTCTGTGGCGCAGCGGGCGGTCCGCCTGCCCAGGAGGTTTCGGGTTCGATGCCCGCCGGGATAAATGTTTGTATAATTTGTTCTGGGAATTTTATATGTTGAAATAAGAGTATATAAGTACAATGGTATTCATTGTGGTGCATTAAGTATATTACTCTGCTTAGCTTGAGGCTAGATGGTGTTGTTTGAATGAATTGTCGACCATTCATTTATCATTTACTCATCATTTATTTATTATAAATGCGAAAGTTTGGATGGTTGTTACTTCTTAACGCCAAAGGTACTGAACGAATCGGGCAAAAATTGCATTCAAATACATAGTTCTGGGCCTCGAATGAAACATGGGCTACTTTTTGTCCCAGAAATCAGTTCCCATGGGATAAAATAACCTTATAACCGTTTCCATAGTAACAAACGGTGCGAAGCCGTGCGCAGAAACTAGTTATTTAATAAACCTTCCTATTGTAATAATTGTTGACTAACCTCTGACCCCAAAACCAGAACGAGATCGTAAAAAATGTGATGAATGTGAAAAATAAGCAAATGTCTGATGCATATGTTTCAATGGTCGAATTTTGAATGCAAACGGGTCAACTACGAACCTAGTTTGTGTAGGAGGAACCAGCTCACGCGTGCGTTCCACGTCTCTGCGATCACTACGCACGAATGCCCGTTGTAGATGATAGGAGGTGAGGCTTGAAGAAATCACTTGGCTTGAAGAAATCACAGGATAAAACGTAGGCATTCTTCCAACACGAGTTAACCTGCTAAGCTTATATTATAAATGGATTCGTGTAATTACGAAAGTTTTTATAGTGAAACAGCATTAGGGCTTTATCTTTATAATGTAAAGTACCGATACAAATCTATGTTATGTATCCGTCATACCATGATGCTGTTAGAGTTAGAGCGGTTTCGCACTACGTCCGATCCGAATCCGTGAAAATATGTGTATACGTGTCCGGAGTAGTTGTAGAACTATTTCTATGGTAATTTACGCACTAGATCCGATTTCAGTCATCCGGTTTCTTTACGTCATTCTAGAATTTAAAAAAAATGTTGACGGACAGAAGTAGCCATAGTAGGTATTATTTGTATGAACGCTCGCGCACTGCGTCCGAATTGAATCCGAGCTATGTACGAGAAGAGAAGTATGTATCAGAGATCGGACTAGTGCGTAAGCAATATCCGAATTCAGTCCGAGTTTTCTAGATCCATATTTTCACGGGTTCAGATCGCTTTCGTATCGGACGTAGTGCGAAACCGCTCTTAAGGTACAAGTCCGAAATGGGCTGCAGACTACAACTGCAGGCGACTTTGCGATTAGCGGCTGCAGTTGACCGCCAGTGCTGCCTGCGGTCGCGGTTGCTTCTATTTCCAAGCACGGTTCGCGACACCACTGGCGCTGCAGTCTGCGGTAGCTGCGCGCTGTGTCGCCGTGCTTGGAATCAATTTCATAGAGATGCATAGAAGCAAGTAGTGTTGCTAGCAGCCTGCAGCTGCAATTTGCGGCTGCGGTCCATCTTGGAATTGCACCTGAATGCGGTTAGAGTAAGTCAAACTACAGTATACCTTTCTTATCAACAGATGCGATAGCGTCCGGCGAGAGCGTCCGTCTAGCGCCCTCACTGCGCAGTCAGAAAGGCGCGATATGGACCAAGCAGCCGGTCAGTTTCGACTGGTGGGAAGTCGACGTGATGTTCAAAGTCTCTGGGCGAGGACGCATCGGCGCCGATGGACTGGTAAGTGAATCAATCGTTATGGTTACACGGACCGAAACTGTGAGAAAACAGTGTGCACGGAGGTTATTAGATTGAGTAAAAAATTAACATTAAAGAAAAAACTTACATAGGTACGATAGGTTACCTCCATTTCCATCCATGCGGACAAAAATACAGTGTCTGTAAATGGGCCAGATATTCAGAAACAGCCCTCAAGATGGTGTTATTGTAGCAACTCAGTCGATTCGGATAGAAGGCTATCCTTTTTTATAATAGGCCTATTAAGTGATCACCACTTTATTCATTCAGTTCCAGAGCCTCGGCGTTCACAATTCGCCACTTAACCTTGCAGCTGCTAGGAACTGTAGGATTTCCTTCGGGGTGATGTCTCGCAGCTCGTCTGGGCTATGCAGATGCTTGCCCAGATGTATGTTACGTTTTTGCATCAGTGCTCCCGCACTCTCCTAGCATATGGAGAGGCGTACGGTTTCATCGCCTCCTCGCAGAATCTACAGGGTTACAGGGGGCTGTCGTCCACCAGTGGACCAATATCGATGATGAGCATAATAATAATTCGTCCCGCCATTTGCGTCTACATTATCCATTTACTCTAAAAAATGATGTTCTTATAAAGATGACCGATGTGGCGCGGTGGGCGAAGGTCCGCCTGCGACCGAGGAGGCTGCGGGCTCGATTCCCGGGTGTTCTGGTCGTTATCTATGTATAATAAAAAATATCTATATAATCTATTGTATTACGTATATCAGTCATCTAGTACCCATAACACAAGCTCTGCTTACCTTGTGGCTAGATGATGTGTGGATTGTCCAGCATTATTTATTTATTTATTATGTTACTTTCCAGGCGTTCTGGTACACAACCCAACGCGGCGAGTACACTGGCGAAGTGTTCGGCTCGTCTGACAAATGGAATGGCTTGGGGATTATATTCGACTCGTTCGATAACGACAACAAACACAACAACCCTTACATCATGGCTGTTATCAATGACGGCACCAAGAGCTTTGATCATAAGAGGTGAGAAACCAAAACATGTTACTAGAAATGCTATAATTTATTAACAAATTTAGTTAAATGCTTAGAAATAATACAGATTCTCAAAAGATGTTGATGATGATGATTTTATTTGTTAATGGCAATATATAAGTAGGTATGTATAGTATAATTACTTACATATTTGTATTTATGTATCTTTTAGTAGATATCTGTGTGTAAAATTTTATAAATGTCAATGTCGTAATTTCCATTATTATATAGCTAGTACAGCTACATAATAATGGACACAGATCTCCATGTTCAATCCAACGATCCTCCACGGTTGTCTGGTAGAGATCGCTCTTGAGCTCGCCATATTGTCACATATTTTATAAAATATCTTGTGTGTTGTTTTGTTTAGTGTGCAATATTCATATTTCATATCATTTATTGTGATTTCATGCATACAGGTAGTTTCTTAGGTGTAGTATTGTAGTAAATAAATAAATGAATAAATAATGCTGGACAATTCACACAGCATTATCTAGCCCCATGGTAAGCAGAGCTTGTGTTATGGGTACTAGATAACTGATATACATAATACAATACATTACATAGATAGATATTTTTTAATATACATAGAAAACGAACAGAACACCCGGAACAAATATCTTCAGATCTTGCACACAATTGTTCCGAGGCGGGAATCGAACCCGCAACCTCCTGCGTCGCAGGCGGACCTTCTTCCACCGCGCCACATCTGTCGTCATACATAATGTAGTGGATACACAATGCATAAAAAACCCTGTCAGGGCATAACAATTTTTGGGTTCTTTCTTGTTAGCTGTTAGCTAAATTATCATCATCATCAGCATATATCAGTCCACTGCTGGACATAGGCCTCCCCCAATGAGCGCCATAGCGCCCTGTCTTCAGCTTGCCGCATCCAGCATCTACCTGCAGTCTTTCGCAAGTCGTCATCCCACCTGGTCGGAGGGCGTCCTACACTACGTTACCCGAGTCGCGGTCTCCACTTAAGAACACGTTTGCCCCAGCGGCCGTCGGTTCTTCGCGAGATATGGCCGGCCCACTGCCACTTCAGCTTGCTAATTCTTTGAGCTATGTCGATAACCTTGGTTCAGCTAAATTATATACAATCATATTTATAAAATTAATGAATATAGGAATGTCATTTTTTTTAAAGTAGGTAGTTAAATTAAATAATAATTGTATTGTATAGTAAAGAATGTCCTAGCTATCCATCAAGAAATTTTCTTTAGGCTTACAAAATAAGCACTTAGACAAGTCAAATTTTATACTATTCATTATTATTTTGGCATCAATGATGATAATGTTGGTTTTTTGAGTAAACACTATTGTTAATTTTGTAACCTAAAGATAATTATCTAATTCAACTTTATAGACCTGACCTGCGAAAGACTGCAGGTAGATGCTGGATGCGACAAGCTGAAGACAGGGCGCTATGGCGCTCATTGGGGGAGGCCTATGTCCAGCAGTGAACTGCTATAGGCTGATGATGATGATGATGAACTTTATAGATGCTATATGTACCAATTCACTTTATTTTCACAGTCTCTTCTTATTATATTATTCTGTTATTTATCCGTGAAAACCTTCAATAAGCTTTCTAGTATTTATGAACTTTTTATTGTGTTATATATAAGCCTCTGGTTTTCCTTTAAATAAATATAAATATTGGGTGGGCGAAGGTCCGCCTGCGACGCTGAAGGTTGCGGGTTCGATTCCCGCCTCGGAATGTGTGTACGATCTGCAGATATTTGTTCCGGGTGCTCTGGTCGTTTTCTATGTATAATAAAAAATATCTATCTATGTAATGTATTGTATTATGTATATCAGTTATCTAGTACCCATAACACAAGCTCTACTTACCATGGGGCTAGATAATGCTGTGTGAATTGTCCAGCATTATTTATTTATTTATTATCAAATTACATTATTTACATTATTTTTTATAATCTCATGAACCATTTATTAATACATTGCTTCACTAAAAAAAACCCCGTTTCTTCCAGCGACGGCTCCCAACAGCTACTGTCTGGCTGCCTGCGAGACTTCAGAAACAAGCCCTTCCCGACGCGCGCAAGGATCGAGTTTTATATGAACACTCTCACGCTTTACTTCCATAACGGTGAGTTTTTGACATTCATTTTACTTCGCTTAGCTTCAGCGACATTTTTCGGATGGGAACGGCGGGGCGCGTCGCGACGTCGTTGTCGTGGGGTGCCAGGCTTTTCCGGCCAATTCAGAAACAACCAGGGACGTTACAGCTCAGGAATTTCTGTACATGAATGGCTGCGTGTTCTAAGGCTGTAATTTCTGAGGATGTAATTTACGGGCTGGACATTAATAACTATGCCGTTGTGCTACGAAATTTCCTTTTCCGGCCAATTCAGAAACAACCAGGGACGTTACATAGCACAGGAATTTCTGTACATGAATGGCTGCGTATTCTAAGGCTGTAATTTCTGAGGATGTAATTTACGGGCTGGACATTAATAGCTATGCCGTTGTGCTACGAAATTTCCTTTTCCGGCCAATTCAGAAACAACCAGGGACGTTACAGCACAGGAATTTCTGTACATGAATGTCTACGTATTCTAAGGCTGTAATTTCTGAGGATGTAATTTACGGGCTGGACATTAATAGCTATGCCATTGTGCTACGAAATTTCCTTCATGTCCGTGTGAATCGAAGAAAGTGAAAGTGTAAAGAACGGATAAATAACAGGTTGCCTGGTTGGATACGGAAAATTATTTTAGCTTTTCGTGCGTCGAAACTTCATGCTCAAAGAATTTGACCTTCTCTAAGTTTGCACACACTGATTCCGAAAAAAGTGATATATTTGATTTCTCTCGCTTCGGTATGTAGACTCAAGTAGCGACGAAGCAACCTTTAGCATGTTAGTCATTATTTTTAGAGTTGGAGCAAAACTTATCTTAAGCTTTTTTATCCTCTAGATAATCTAATATTTTGACAATAATTTCATAGTTCATTTATTTATTTGTGATACACAGGTATTACAGGGATGTTCAGACTTAAAATTAAGAGCACTGTGATCTGCCATTAGGCGTACAAAAGTTATATATTTTGGAAATAGAGCAAAAATCAATAATAATAATAGTACATAATGCAAAAATAAAAAATTAAGAATTGAAAATAATGCGTTTTTCAATTTGAAAATCAAACACGTCTCTATCTATACTACATTTACATAGTAACTAAAATAACTAAACTTCGTCAAAATATTAATTCAAGCTGTAAAATGTCTTACTTATTACTTAAATATTTAAAAAGGTTAGATTTAAATTTTGTGATGTCAGTACATTTCCTAATTGTTTGAATGTTTTTTTTTTTGCAAGATTTTTGCTGTAGAAACGGACCTATACCTTCCGCCCTTTAAAAGATCGAAGAAATTAATCTTGTGAAGCCTGGATAGATAGATGTTTTTTTGTTTAGTTTTTTGGATAACTTATCGCTGTGTCATTCTACCACATTATAAATAATATAAATAAAACTGTTATTTTCCAGGAATGACAACAAACGAAGCGGACTACGAGCTATGTTTCCGCGCTGAGAACGTGCAGCTGCCGCGCGGCGGGTACTTCGGACTGTCGGCGGCCACCGGCGGACTCGCCGACGACCACGACATCATTCACCTCATCACCAGCTCGCTGCATTCTACGCAACAAGGTACATTTCAAAAATAAATAAATTTTGTATTGTATTTCTATTTACGCTAAGAGGCGACGTGGAAGGCCCAGGATGAGATGGCGCGACGAGCTCGAGGTACATCTTCCATCATGGCCTGTTGCAGCGTTGGATCGCGAGGAGTGGAAGAAGAAAAGGGAGGCCTTTGCCCAGCAGTGGGACAGTAATGGCTTAAAATAAATAAATAAATATAATAATTTCTATTTATTTATTTTCAAAACTAAAACTACATAACATTTGTGCAGATTCTGCCAAACTGTGTGACAGTTTGTCGGCAGTAGCTCTCGTGGACAAACATATTGTAATTTATATATATAAAAGAAAGTCGTGTTAGTTACACTATTTATAACTCAACAACGGCTGAACCGATTTAGCTGAAAATTGGTGGAGAGGTAGCTTAGAACCAGGAGTCTAACGGAAGAGGAAGGAAGGGGGGGGGGGCGAAGCCGCGGGGTGCAGCTAGTGTTATATAAAACGTAAACTAATTTAGCTAATTATACATATTTTACTTACTTATTCATAGTAATAATGCTGTTCAATCCTCACAGCCTCGTCTAGCTCGAAGCTAAGCAGAGCTTGTGTTATGGGTACTAGATGACTGATATACATAATACAATACATTACATAGATAGATATTTTTAATATACATAGATAACGACCAGAACACCCGGAACAAATATCTGCAGATTGTACACACAATTGTTCCGAGGCGGGAATCGAGCCCGCAACCTCCTGCATGGCAGGCGGACCAAAAATATAACCGACTTCGAAAAAATGAGGAGATTCTATGTTCGGCTAATATTTAGATATAGCATTATCTTTAAGATTTGTCTCTCATTATAACGTGTCCATCCAAAGGTTGCCTGAAAGAAATCGCTATTAGCGATAAGGCCGCCCAGTGTGCATCTGTATCTTTGTTTGTTTGTTCTTTACTGTTTTTTTTTCTGTGTTTGATCTGCAATAAAGTGTATTTGTATTATGAGTGAACACTTTGTTTATATGAGAAATAAACATCTTTAAACCGATTATGGATGTAATTGTATGAATTAATAAACGATTTTAATCTAATTTAATTAACCTATCTCCCTATGCCCAGCAGGTGGACAACAGATCGACCAGAACGAGCAGCAGAAGCTGTCCGCTGAGTACCAGGAGTACCAGAAGAAATTAGAACAGCAGAAGGAAGAATACAGGAAGGAACATCCCGATGAGGTCAGTGCCTGTGGAGTTTTTACTGCCTGCGACGCAGGAGGTTGCGGGTTCGATTCCCGCCTTGGGACAAATGTTTGTATGATCTGTTCCGGGTGTTCTGGGTATTTTATTTATTTATATTAAAACTTTATTGCACTACAAAGGGTGGGCTTAACCCTTAGTTACTCGCGCATAAAAACATACATAAGTACTCGCGTGGCGTGCTTTCCACCCCAATTTTACAAATTAGAAAAAACTACCAAATACATACAAAATCAGGCTCTTATTTATGATTAAGATTTAAAAATTAGCGTTGTAAATTTGAAACTCCAATAACTAGAGACGATCAAACAGTCGCTGGGGTGTTAAACACCCCATGCGAGTAATTAAGGGTTAATGTCGAGGCATTTTCTACCTGCCGACCTGAAAACACATGTTTTATATAAGAGGGTATTTTCTATGTATAACAAAATTATGTAACTATGTAATGTATTAAATATCTGTTATCTAGTGCCCATAACACTAGCTCAGCTAATGCTGTGTGGATTGTCCAGCATTATTTAATTTTATATAAGGGGAGGCCTATGTCAAGCAGTGTACTAACATAGGCTGATGATGATAAATAAATAAATAATAAATAATGCTGGACAATTCACACAGCATTATCTAGCCCCATGGTAAGCAGAGCTTGTGTTATGGGTACTAGATAACTGATATACGTAATACAATACATTACATAGATAGATATTTTTTATTATTACATAGAAAAGGACCAGAACACCCGGAACAAATATCTGCAGATCGTACACACAATTGTTCCGAGGCGGGAATCGAACCCGCAACCTCCTGCGTCGCAGGCGGACCTTCGCCCACCGCGCCTCATCGGTCGATGATGACTCATTATCTGAATCAAATTATCTATCTGTCTTACTAACGTTTCGCTATTTTAATTTAGTAAATTTCCCATTTACAACGACGATGAATATTTAATTAATATAAAGTGTTTATTATATTAATATTATTATTTATTTATTATTATTTTGTCTCTAATTTACCATGATCTCGGACCATAAAGTGATACGGCCCTTTGGAAGGCTTGCGTGGGGCCGAAGCCAGCACAGAGGCCCTTTGAGAAGTTAATCTAAAGGCGATGTCTACACATAGCGGGTATCATTCTCGGGTGCACAATATGATACACCCAAAGATGGTATCCGCCAGGTGTAGAGACTATTGCAAAGAAAAATAAAATAAATAAAACCAGGCTATTGTGATGGATGGATGGACTGGGTAATCATAGGGGAGATTACGGACGTCTGCCATAAACAAGTCAATCATAATGTTAAGAGTGGCAGACTATTATTAATATTATGTTTCAACCATCTCTGTCCCCCACAGGCGCGAGACAAGGAGGGCGAATTCGAAGACTGGTTCGAGTCGGACGGACAGCGCGAACTGAGGCAAATATTCCAAGGCATGGGACAGATTAACGACGTGCTGAAGGAGTTGAACAAGAAAGTTGATGAGGTAAGCTTTTTAACGGACAGCAGTAATTGATATTTATTTTTTAAAAATTCGTCTTTGGTCACTTTTGTATTGGCACCTTGCTTTTTTGTCATTCTACCAACGGAGCGGGTATTAGAGTGAAAATTCATGACCACAGAGCTAAGCTATTAGGGAGAAGTTAGCCACAAAACGAGTTTTGCTCCGGCCGGAGAAATTTGCAACAAATGTTGCTGGGACGTTTGAGTGGCTATGAGGCCCGTGAGGATTCGTAACGAAATCATCTGAAAGAGAATTAATCAGTTAAGTTGTTACAAAGTTATCGACATATCTTGCATAGCAGAGAACCAAAGAATTAGCAAGCTGAAGTGGCAGAGAGCCGGCCATATATCGCGGAGAACCGATAACCGCTGCTGGGGTAAATGTGTTCTTGAGTGGAGACCGCGACTCTGCAAACTCCACCACGTCAAGCCAGAGTACCCATAACACAAGCTCTGCTTAACATGGAGCTAGATTATGCTGTGTGGATTGTCCAGCATCACTTATTTATGTAAGAATAATGTAGTACTATTAACGAAAGAAGTCCCTAACAGCAGCGCTGTAGGCAGCGTGTTCAATTGATTTTAGTGAATTAAGTGTTGAAAAAAAAATAAGTTCAACTAATAGGTTAGTGTCTTGAAAAATCTACTAAGTCCGTCAGTTAGATTATTAGAAGATATCGGACCCGTGTTTTTTCTTTTGTCAATTAAACAAAAAACGATGAAGATATAGCCAGTTAAAGTTACGCGTGACGTCACGTCTCGCTACACTGTTTAGTAAGTTGTGACGTCACGAGCCCCCTCCTAAATTTGACGCGCTTTATTTTTGTAAGTATTTGTTTGATTGACAAAAGAAAAAATACGTGTCCAATATCTTCTGATAATCTAACTGACGGACTAAATAGAAAAAATATATTTTTTACCCAGGACACTACCCTATTGTAGAAGTGGTTCCTCGGACCAGACTAAGTAAAATTTTGAAAAGTTTCAAATGTATATCTAAAAAACTTTACAACAAAATACCAATTATTATAAGACAAAACCTTACCTAATACTGTATTATTAAAATATGTCAAAAACCATTTAATTAAAAAATGTTACTATACAATTGACGAAGCTATGGCTGACACATCTTTATTTTGTGAAGAAAATCCTGATATTTAATAATAAGTGAGATAGGTACATTGTACAAATTTTATGTAATGTTTCGACATGTCTAAGTGCTTTAAATAAGTTTAAAGATGAAATAAATTACTTTTATTGTAATGAGACTTCTATCGTGAGAAACAATAATAAAACCCTATAAAATAATATAAAGTAATTTGTCGACAGGTGATCGGAAAACAAATGAATTCCCTGTCGATGCTGACTTCGGTGTATAGCCACACGCAAGGACAGCCCATGCCTCAGACCCAGCCCGGACAACAGGTAATATAATAGCACTCTCTGATTCAGATCATAATATGATAGAAAGAGCTATGCTCGGAGTTTCTCTGAAGGATAGGATTCCTAACGAATGCATCCGACAGAGAACCAAGGTTATCGACATAGCTCTGAGAATTAGCAAGCTGAAGTGGCAGTGGATCGGCCATATCTCGCGAAGAACCGACTGCCGCTGGGGCAAACGTGTTCTTGAGTGGAGACTACGATTCGATAAACGTAGTGTAGGACTCCCTCCGGCCAGGTGGGATGACGACCTGCGGGCAGATGCTGGATGCGTCAAGCTGAAGACAGGGCGCTCTGGCGCTGGGAGGCCTATGTCCAGCAGTGGACTATGTAGGCTGATGAGGATGATGAAATGGTTTTTCATAGGAAAGGATATTATAAAACTTGAAAACTAAATAAATCATAAATCTTTAATATGTTAACAAATTGTGTGCAAAGTTTACAAGTAGTAACAAAACTGTATGTTTTCAGGTACAAATGCCGTCCCTGCCCATCGGCCGCCACGACTGGGACGCCCTGGTCGCCAATAACCAGATTATGATTAATACTATCGCCGAGCTCAAGTAAGAACATTTATTTTATACTAGCTGCGCCCCGCGGTTTCACCCGGGTAGTAATAGATATTTTGGATAATATACAATATAATCTTTATGAATGCCTATGTGTTATTCTGATATGTAAGCTATATTATTGTGAAGTTTCATCAAAATCCATTCTGTAGTTTGTGTGAAAGAGCAACAAACATCCTCACAAACTTTCGCGTTTATAATATTAGTAGGACAAGTTTCTGCACGCGGCTTAGTCTGGGCCTTAGCCTATATCACTCAATGATAAAAAAAATCAGCTATCGGTTTGGGGCCGTTCAAGTATTACGTAAGCACTATAGGGGGGTGGGGGGGGTCTTTGTTTTGCTTATTTTGGATGACATGGGGGGTAGGGGTCTAGATGATGATTACGTCATCGGTTATTTACTTTTTTACACGAATGGCAACCCTCACATTGTCTATGCTTGAAAACGAAACGCATTTTCGGGGATTCCCACAAATAATGCATACGTTTAGGCACTCGCTTTAGAAGCGATTAGGGGAATTACCGCACTTGTCTAAATTTCCTGTCAGTGTATTGTTTACTTGTGTATTATAATTATAATATTAAAAAAATACATTTATAATTGAAAAATGTTTACGTAAGCATGGGGGGAGGGGGTAAGAGCTTTGCTTACTTTTGCTGACAAGGGGATAGGGGGGTAAATAATTGTAATAAATCTGCTTACGTAATATTTGAACGGCCCCTTTGTAGAGGTGTTTGAAGATTCTTATATTTGTCAGTTCTTAACACCAACCACCAGTTTTTTATCGATATTTATTGGGTCGGTTGTTTTACCACAATTAATTGATCATTTTATACGAAGTCTTACTAATCTCAAGACTTGCATTTTTTTCTGTTCACAAACACTTGTGAAATCATCAGTCTATTAGTCGTATTTTACGTTAGACGTTAGTTAGTTATGTTGTATTTTACTAATAGTTGCTGCCTGCGGCTTTACACGCACCTTTCAAGTAGCCTATGTCCGTCCCCGGGACACTGTTTACCTCCCTGTCAAATTTCATTAAGATGCGTTCAGCAGTTTTATATGATCAAAGTAAAGTAAAGTAAAGTAAATATTTATTGCATCAAATACATGTAAATAGGGTACATAGGTGGTGTATGTTTAAATAAGACACAGTATTTCTACCTTTGTGGCGTGCAAAATCTGGTTACAATAATTGTTACTTAATTTAAATTTGTTCATACTTAGTAAATAAATCTAATATAATAATTAATAAATTTAAATAAAATTGATAAATAATGAAAAGCTAGGGATGTCATTTGCTTAAATCTAAAAAATCACATTAATATGGATTAAAACTGAAGTTTGACGAATCGAAATTGAAGTTTAACTATTTCATTTTATTTTTATTTTGCTTTATTCGGAAGACAAACAGTTTTACACACTTAACAGATAACTTAAATAATAACTTATAACCATTTATGTGTCCTCGCATGTAGTAGCTAAAGGATTGCTTGATTGATTGCTTGCTATGTATGTTTATTTTATAATAATCTGTAACTGGTGTACAACAAAGTATTGTTTCTAATGTAAACCTTATTCTCCATTCCAGAGGCTTTATAATCGAAGTATCCCGTAAGTCTGATTCGCTAATAGCGAGCGGAACTGGCGCAGCCGGCGGCGGCGGGATCAACCCACAGTTCCTGACGGAGTTGAGGGATAACGTTAATGTGGTCAAACAGACCGTCGTGCAGACTGCACAGAGGTAAAGAAGACCTTATTACTAGTTACTTAAGGTTTATTAGAAGTTTCTTTTCTTTTTGTCTCATCTACAAGTTATTTATTTAGTATTATTTATAAGGTATCTAATCAATGCATATATGACATAATTGCATATTATTTAATATCGGCATATTTACCCCCTTACTAACCAGTGCGACACTGACCGCGACGCGATACAACCGTATGAAGGCTCGTTTACTTTATATATCAATTTAATTCATTTATTTCTCAAACAATTTACATTGTGTTGGAAATAGGAGCACATGTTATTCATAAGTAAATTCTAAGACTAGAGCGACAATTTGTACAAAAACAGATACTAGGTATACAGAGGTATATGTTTTACGTGTACCTACTTAACTATTTCAAGTAACTTTTGAAGGTGTTCAGTGATTTTAAATAACTAAAGCTCACTCATTTATTTACATAACTAACTTTACCTACTAAATAATATACCTACTATAATATTTGTAATGTAGGTATTTAGTGTTTTTGTTATCAATTATTTATTAAAGTGCCACCGTCTATATTGTTCGTTCATGTCCAGTCCATCCCAAGGTTGCATGGAAGAGATCGCTGTCAGCGATAAGGCCGCTCTTTATACTTTTATTCTAAGTTTTTATCTCTGTATTTTTTTCTGTTTTGTGTGGTGTAATAAAGTGTTATCTATCTATCAATCTACACCGCCGTACATGTATGAGCAGATTTTTATAAAACCAGCGTATGTAGCATCATAGATGTTTTTAAACCAGCGTATGTTGCATGATAGATGTGTTTAAACCAGCGTATGTTGCATCATAGATGTTTTTAAACCAGCGTATGTAGCATCATAGATGTTTTTAAACCAGCGTATGTTGCATGATAGATGTTTTTAAACCAGCGTATGTAGCATCATAGATGTTTTTAAACCAGCGTATGTTGCATGATAGATGTTTTTAAACCAGCGTATGTTGCATGATAGATGTTTTTAAACCAGCGTATGTTGCATCATAGATGTTTTTAAACCAGCGTATGTTTCATCATAGATGTTTTTAAACCAGCGTATGTTGCATCATAGATGTTTTTAAACCAGCGTATGTTGCATCATATATGTTTTTAAACCAGCGTATGTTGCATCATAGATGTTTTTAAACCAGCGTATGTTGCATCATATATGTTTTTAAACCAGCGTATGTTGCATCATATATGTTTTTAAACCAGCGTATGTTGCATCATAGATGTTTTTAAACCAGCGTATGTTGCATCATAGATGTTTTTTAATCGTTGTGTTGTTTCGTTTCAGGCTAGCGACACAGCCCGCGCCGGGCGCTCAAGCCCAGTTCACTTGTCCGTCGGTGTCGTGCGTCAGTTTCACTGCGGTGCTGTGCGTGGCCGCCGCGCAGCTAGCTGTCATGTTCCTATACAACATATACAAGTCAGTATTACAACGCGCTGTGTGATTGTACAACCACTAATATTGATATCGTCTTCGATAAACTGGACAGTGTAGATTACGAAACTGATGTCCATTTCCGAATTCAAGATGGTTGACATCTCATTATTGCAGTTTATACTCGCTTTGAGACGAGCACCCACATAATATCGTAATATGCATTAGGAATTAATATTATGAATACTCGTGACCGTTACCTGCGACTCCGTGGGTGGGTTGGGCAGTGGCGGCGATGACGACATTATTCCCATGGAATAATGTCGAAAATTGAACCTGGCTCCCGGACCATTACACTAAAACGACATGTCGCTCTGAGTTTTATTTATAGGTTATTATTTGTTCCTGAAGGACACAGTACCAACTCCGATTATCCTAATTAGAGGGATAGGTGCGTAATAAAACGTCCAATTCAGTAAATATCATTTATTTAAATTTCGAACTGGAGGCCATTCAAACCCGTGCGTTCTCGTCAGCGCTATTCAGCCGTGGTGCAACTTTACTAGCGACATCTAGTTATCAAATAACACACTAAAGTAAGGTAGCCTCGTATCTTCATCTTAACTTACTCGTACATGGAACAGTTCCTAAAATATATATTTTTGTTCCAGGGAAAGAAAAGAAGCGCAAGCGAAGAAATTCTTCTAAATATATTATTAGGAGATCTGTCGCTTTCACACCGTCACATACGATTTGAGAGCACGAAATAACATATTTACTTCTCATTTGAAATAATTATTGTGCAGAATGTAGACTTCATATTAAAATAAAGGGGTTTGCATAATTGAATCAACTGAAATATTCATAACTAGCGGACCTTCCCGGCTTCGCACGTTTTTAGTACGGATCCCTAACTTTTTAGAAAATTTAATACAGTCTATGTTCACCGGGGATAGTGTAGCTTTCCAACGGTGAAGGAATTTTTTCAAATCGGTCCAGTACTTTCGAAGCCTATTCATTACAAACAAACAAAAAATCAATCCTTTCCTCTTTATATTAGTATAGATAAAACTCTTTGAAGCACATCAGACATCCGTGGCTATGATCGCTGTAACGCGGTTGAAACGTCAAGACTCTCATGTTACAATAAAAATGATATTCTACAACCTAAAAACTAGCCCGTAATTTATTTGTTTTTCGGGCGACAAGTTTTTATTAAGGTCACAAAACTATAGACTTAAGATGCCAACGGAGGTCGAATTCCCAATACAAACGTAATACCAAAAGTAGTATTTTGCACATTTTTATGCGAAAATGGACAAGTTTCCTATTTGTTTCGTATTAAAAACATCAATATCTTACGTTTTATTTATTAAGGAACATAGCTTATATTGTCTAGTTACAGAATAACAATACTTTGTGAAGAATACAAAAAGTTTTCAGTCATAATTTTTGGTATTACGAAACACAACCAAATTTATACCAAATTTCGAACGGCTAATATTGCTATCGCGCACGCATGGGTCGGGGCGCAAGGGTTAAACAGGGACAGTGATTTTTGCAAGCGCCTCGAATTGAAGTTGGGAGCGAGCGTCGCCGGACCCTTAGTCAGTAAAACTAAAAATGTCAGCCTTCCTATGTTATATCAATGAATAAAATAACTGTGATCTCAAAAAGCTAAACCAATTTTGATGAGATGGTGTGAAAGCGACGGTTTATACATTTTTTACCAATCTAAGACCGAGGTAGATAGAAAATAGATCCGCATTTATAAATTGCTGTATAAGCTGCGTAGATAATTCTCTGATTGAAAATGATCGCCTCTATTCCTGCCCTGCTACGATCATTTGATGAAATAAGCAAGCATCCTTGTTTCATCAAATGCTGTAATTAGTCAAATTGGCAAAAAACCTAATTACATCAATATAATTAATGAGGCTGTCTTTTTAATCCCTATCTTTATCTAGACGACTTATACGATTATAGCTAACCAATCAGTGGTGTAGATCCGTAAATGCTCACATTTTGTACTAGATTTTCTCTCACTCACTCTTTAACTGTCTATGTATTAAAATATAATAAATTCTTAATGTGTAGTAAATAGTATCGTAATTTTCTATGTATCTCTGTCGATTTAGGAAACAGAATAAATGTACATAATATTTATATTTCGTCTTTTTTTTTTAGTAAATGATTTTTCAAAGATGTGTATTATTTTTTTTCTATTTTTCTTGAATTCGTGTTATGTTTGTGATGTGGATAGGTTGTACTTTTTTTTAATAAAATGACTTTGAAATTACCTAAGTTTTATGTTTTTTTCGCCGCTGCCTCCAAATCCTAAAACAAATGTTTGTACGATCTGCAGATATTTGTCCCGGGTGTCATCATAACTATTGCAGAGGAGGTTGAGCCAAATGAAAAATGCACTGCAATATTATATTAAAAAAGTAAAGTAAAAAGATTTTTATTTTGTCAGAACAGAACAGAGACTCTTATAAACTAAACTTAGATTAACAGACGACAGAGACTGACAAAACTCGGTCTCCACTCAGCATGTGCTATGGTAGAGCAAATCGTACCATAACGCTGGTCTTCCGTGGAGACCGTGGTGCGCAAGGTGGCCTAATATAGTGAAGAACCAAACAAAAATATTAATTTATCAATAGAAACTAAAACTGTATGTACTAAGTAAACAATATTATTTAAAATAAAAAATATAATATCTCATTCAAATCCTTATTCTGTTTTAACCATAGATTTAATGTATTTGACATGACGTAGTTAAATCTGGAAATAGTAAAGTCCATATGTTACTTCAATCACCAGCCGATATTAAATCCACTGCTGGACATAGGCCTCCTCTAACGGTGTCTAAGGCGTCCTAGCGCCCTGTCTTCAGTTTGCCGAATCCATCCATCTGCCGTAAGTTACTTAGCAACAGCTAAAAATAAAACAAAACTTCAATTCTGACCGTTTATTCAACTTTTGATACAACTAATAAATTCGAAACTAGTTCTTAACAAACTGAAATATTAAATTCTAATGTAATACTCTTCATTAATTTTCCAGACAATATCATAGAAACTTATAACTGCGGCTATTGCTTACTAGCTTTATTAATTACAAACTAGCACCTATCTTTAACTTAAGTTCAGAGGAAAAACATATACTCCGATTCAAAACCCTGGATATTTTTTGTAAACAAAGGGTTACAAAACCCAAAGAATATAAGTGGTAAATATTTAACGATATTGATATCATCGAAGCAAACATGCTCGAAACAAATTTTGGTTTTGAAAGTTTTCATTCATCATTTGATAGATTTATATTTTGTTTTCGAATACAAATTTTATATATTTTGCTTTTATGTTTCAAGTCAATGATGCTAATGCTTGGCCAGGTGCCGCTCAGTTCCGCACCGACAATAGTATGTAAGAAATTTGATGTTGTGCATAGCTTTACTTCAATATTGACATGTATATAACATTTACGCACTATATTTAGATAAGCAAATCAAATGTATTAGACACATAAGTTATATGAACATGCTAGTGGTTTCTTTTTCACTTTCACTAGTGGACAAAAAATTGAAGTGAACATTAAAATTAAAATAATGTTATTTGATAATAATGAATAGTATAAAATTTGACTTGTCTAAGTGCTTATTTTGTAAGCCTAAAGAAATAAATGCTATTGAGTTTGAGTTTTAACTTTTTAGTAATTTTCCTGTTATTTTGGTGTTTTCTGTGATTGTTATAAATTGTTGTTAAGTTTTCATCCAGAAATGTCTTTGTTGACATCAAATATCTTGGTTCCTAAATCGGAGTATACTAAAAATAACTGGAAGCTCACTGAATTATGATATGTTTTAGTCATACGATCAATTACCTTACTAAATGCATTAACAGTACTATAAATACGGCCGGGTGATTATGTAACTCGCGACAGGTTTGCGACAGGCGTAAATTAAGCAATCGGTGCTGTCAAACGTCAATTTTGTATTAGTTTGACACCAGCTACAACGTCAAAATTGGCGTTTGACAGCACTGATTGCTTAATTTACGCCTGTCGCAAACCGGTCGCGAGTTACGTAATCACCCGGCCGGATTCGAACAAAGCTATGATAATTGATAACATACCATTCGTTATTTTCGTTATTCTGTAAACGAACTATTACAATTGTAAACCATTCTATGACATTATTTTTATTTATTCTACTTAATGATTTATTTTTATTTGAATTTAGGTATACAAAATGTTAACGAATTTTTGACTTGTAAAGTGGTTTTATGAATAAATTGTATTTCTGTATTTCTATTACACATTTTTTATCAGCATTGGTCTGTCATAAATTTAATTTAAGTTTTGGCATTGGTTTCTCTTTATTAAAATAAATACCTTTTGAAATAATTATAAATAAATAAATAATGCTGGACAATTCACACAGCATTATCTAGCCCCATGGTAAGCAGAGCTTGTGCTATGGGTACTAGATAACTTATATACATAATACAATATATTACATAGATAGATATTTTTTATTATACATAGAAAACGACCAGAACACCCGGAACAAATATCTGTAGATCGTACAAACAATAATAATAAACCTAAAACTTTATTTGACAGTACCATTCAAACGAAAGATTTGAACTGAAAAACAAACAAACAAAAACGTCCATCCAGAACGTTACGAATAAAATAATAAATAAACATAAAATAAAACTAAAACGTATCCTTAAAAAAACATTCTTACTCTTATTAATAAACGAAAAGCTCGTCAAAGTTTAAAAATAATGTACTTTATTAATAACACAATAAATATATGAAAAACTACAATGTTTTATACAAGTAACTAATATAGTAAAACTTTTGAAACTATGATGGTTATTAACACTAAAGTCATTTAAAACGGGATATTTACCATGATTTGATTTTTGAGTTATCCAATATTTCGGCACAGTTTCATGCGCCATGATCACGGAATAACTGAAGGCACTGCGAGTAAGTTTTTATGGGCAGACATACCGATCTACCCTCATTTTTTGTCTTTTGCTACGAACATTACCACTACCATCATCATCATGGCGCATGAAACTGTGCCGAAATATTGGATAACTCAAAAATCTAATCATGGTAAATATCCCGTTTTAAATGACTTTAACTAATATAGGTTTTTGATGTCATTCATCGAAAGTCTATGTAAGTAATAGCTCTATTCTATAATATTATTATTTATTTGTAAAGTAAACAACATTAGGGCCTTATTCCACTAAAATAAGTTATAATATAACAAATTAATCGCTTTACCATATCAATAGTAATATCAGGAAGCCATATTTTTGCATTTTATCTTTGTATGAAATGAAAAATTTAAAGAAACTACAGATTAGGGTGTGACTCCATCTCGTCTCAAGCCAACCTGACCTGCACGTGGTACACCCTGCTAGATAACGAACTAGGCTCTGGTGAAAATATCAAACAATCATCATAATTTGATAACTCAGATATTGTACAATTATTTTCCATTACTTGACACTGGAAGAAAAGTGACCAACCAGACACAGTTGCCATTAACAAAAACAAACGAAACTACAGATGTAAGAATGTCAGGTCCAGCCTGAAAACCAGTGTCACTGTCGTCCTCGGTCGATAATGACAACAAGCTGAGATTGGACCTTATTAGCCGCGCACATAGGGAAACACCAGGTTTTCTTACACTTGGGACTCTACTACACGCTAAATTATGTTAAAGTTTAAATCCCTGCCACCTATGTGTTTCTGTATTTTTGTGTGTTTTCCTTTTTTTTTGTAACTCTGTATATACATAGTGTGTGTGTAGCTATTAAAGTTTGACCGAAACCGCTCCTTAGGAAAGTGCGGCGAGGTGGGGGGCGAGGAAAAAAGAGCAAGAGTACGCGTTGATGGCAGACTGATGGATCGGAGCGGCCGATTATTCCTCCCCGTCTCGCCGCTCGCATACCTCAGGCGCGGTACAGCGGTTTCGATATAAATTCTTCATTCTTTAAATCAATATCTCCGTGCAAATAACGCCGCACGCCCTATCTCAGTTTCTTTAATATGTGGACGATAGCGACGATACTTGATACATTGTCATAGTAAAGCGATAGGTTAGTAGAATTCGGCCTCTGTAATGTTGTTCAAGTTTTAAGTCATAGAGCCTCATTTAAGTCTTCGTAGGACGGAATAAGTTTAGTTACATATGTATATACATATACATGGATTACGCGCGCTAATGAAATTGTACGCGACAACATTAACCCGCAGAATCGCGTATTTTTACAATACAATACAAAAATACATAGTTGTACACCAGTTACAGGTCATTATAAAAGACATCACATGATACAAGTACAATGGCCGGCCTTATAGCTTAGAAGCGAACTCTTCCAGGCAACCTTTGGAAGGAAATAATTATGTGAGTTTAAGAAAGGCAGGCAATTTTTTATTGGTTGTGTTGGTAATGCGCCTTAAGGACAAGGATTTTGTATTTAAATGTTCTGTATTTTATAAAACAAGTAGATTTCTTTGATACACTTTTTGACCTAATGAATCTATGATATGGTCTCTTGAAATTTCGACCCCACAATATTATACTGAGAACTTATTTTAATTTTTTCCATCAACGTACGAGCTGTACGAGCATATTTTATTTCCTTTTTTTTAAATAGGACAAGTGGAAAAGAAAAAAATAACGGACAGAGCGAGATCTTATTAATTTCGTTCTGTACCTTATACAGCTGCATTTAATTATATTGACATGTATTCTTTCATTTCAATTCAATTTAACTAATTTATTATTATTTTACTGTAATAAATATCAATGAATGTTATTATTATTATTATATTAGCCCAGGGTGTCCCACTGCAGGTCAAAAGCCTCCCTCCCCTTCTTCCACTCATCTCGGTCCTCAGCAAGGAGAACCCACTACTTATTGTATAGGTCCAGCTCATCCCGCCATGCCTTCCACGTGGCCGTTGTCCGTCCGGGACCCAGTCAGTGGCGATCTTCGCCCACTGCTGGTCTGACATACGCCACACATGTCCAGCCCAGCAGAATATGAATGTTGTATTTAATTTTTAAAGAAGGCATGTGTCTGCTTTTTGTATAACACAAGCCCTTATGGTGTTTCCTATGTCAAAATTAATGTGTAACTTATATAATAAAAATGTTATATATTTTTTATGCTAAAAGAACTTAACATCAAGTGTAACATGTGTACCTACGGTGGATATGAATAAACAATAATTGAAGCTTTAATATCGGCGACTCTGCGGGTTAAATAAATAAATAATACATTCTATTTCAGACTTCATATAGTCCGTAGGTTATATAAAGTGGGGTCTAAGGGTCGGTACATATCTAACGGAAAATGCGTCGAGCGTATCATCGGTCGCGTCTATTCGGTCAAATTAAATAAATAAAATAAATGCATCATACAAAATACTATCGCGATCCGTTACGTCGACCGACTATGCGTCGACGGAAACGTAACAGACGCTGTAAGCTCGACGCACTAACGCATCATCGGTTGAGTGTGTTGTTTATCTTCTGGACAAGTGTATCTACTCCATTGACGAACTATAACTTTGATTCATCATCATCATCAGCCTATAGCAGTCCACTGCTGGACATAGGCCTCCCCCAATGAGCGCCATAGCGCCCTGTCTTCAGCTTGCCGCATCCAGCATCTACCTGCAGTCTTTCGCAGGTCGTCATCCCACCTGGTCGGAGGGCGTCCTACACTACGTCTACCGAGTCGTGGTCTCCACTCAAGAACACGTTTGCCCCAGCGGCCGTCGGTTCTTCGCGAGATATGGCCGGCCCGCTGCCACTTTGGTTATATAATATATTATAAACTTTATAAATCAAATCTGAATTGTAGCCATTATCTGATAATTTATTCAATACTTTAAAGTAATATATTTTTTTAGTGTAATATAAATTATTTTTAAGTTTCCGCACACGATGTATATTGTTATCTTTATATATAAAAATCTGTTGCTGTTCGTTTGTCTCGCTAAAACTCGAGAACGGCATGGCCGATTCAATGATTTTGGTTTTGAAATGTTTGTCGTAATCCAGGGAAGGTTTAAACGGTGAGAAAACATGGTAAATTTGCGCAGAAATTTCCACGCGGGTGAAGCCGCGGGGCCCAGCTAGTATGAATATGTGAATATGTGTAAACGGTTGGCCGCTTTATTATGTATACCTGTTCTGGCGTAACGCGACCGATATCACGCGTCAGATATGTACCGACCCTAAGTTTCAAGTAACAACATCATTCACTAGCACTATCGCTAGAGCCGGAAGACTCTTCCGTCTCTTTCTGTTCCTTCTCTCTCTCTTTCACACCATGTCTCGGGCGAGTGATGTATACCACTTCGTCTTCAACTTCCTGTTCGCCCGCGACGGGGGAAGTGAAGTCATCGCCGAATAACCACGCTTGGATGGCCGGCAAGCGGACCGTTGAGATTTCTGCATCACTGTAAGAGATATGAAATAAGGTTTATTCTTTATTATTATCATCTTCAGGTGTTTGGCCGCTTCATATTTCTTTTTTCAGTGGGAGATCTATGCCATTATGTAATTATTTTTTTCAATGTTGACTTCAATTTAACGATAAGGGAGCATCCTGTAGCTGAACTCAGGACCAGTGGAGTCGCTGATCGCCTGTGATTGGTGGATCGCCTGTGTGCGGCTGCCAAGCCATGCAGCGGACAGCGAAGTCACTGTGCTTGTTGCGTTACTGCCTACCGCGCTAATTACCGATGCTAGCATTAATTTTAATTTTAACCTTAGTATTGTTAAGAGAACTCTTGTGTCTAGATAAACCTATGTTAGGATTTAACATGCTATCAACAAACTAACAATTAATAAATATATCTATCTATCTATTTAGAATATTCGGAATGTAAGTATTCCATATATAGTAATTCGTTTTTCAACGGCGGACGGATGATGGATCGCACGAAACGGCACTCGAAGGATCCATTTAAGAGGACTCTAGTGTCTAGATAAACCTATGTTAGGATTTAACATGCTATCAACAAACTGTAACAATAAATAAATATATCTATCTATCTATCTAAAATATTCGGAATATAAGTATTCCGTATATAGTAATTCGTTTTTCAACGGCGGACGGATGATGGATCGCACGAAACGGCACTCGAAGGATCCATGAACTCTAGTGTCTAGATAAACCTATGTTAGGATTTAACATGCTATCAACAAACTGTAACAATAAATAAATATATCTATCTATCTATCTAAAATATTCGGAATATAAGTATTCCGTATATAGTAATTCGTTTTCAACGGCGGACGGATGATGGATCGCACGAAACGGCACTCGAAGGATCCATGAACTCTAGTGTCTAGATAAACCTATGTTAGGATTTAAGATGCTATCAACAAACTGTAACAAATTTGTATCAATAAATATATCTATCTATCTATTTGTTTTCAATATGAAGATGATTTTGAGAGGTATTTTGCGACATGTATTTTATATATATGTATTTTAAGTCTTGCCCTTTGACCTGACAAGACTTGTACCTTTATAATTAATAATGCTGGACAATTCACACAGCATTATCTAGCCCCTTGGTAAGCAGAGCTTGTGTTATGGGTACTAGATAACTGATATACATAATACAATACATTACATAGATAGATATTTTTTATTATACATAGAAAACGACCAGAACACCCGGAACAAATATCTGCAGATCGTACACACAATTGTTCCGAGGCGGGAGTCGAACCCGCAACCTACTGCGTCGCAGGCGGACCTTCGCCCACTGCGCCACATCGGTCGTCAAAACCTTTATTTACATACTTGGAACTTACTTATATACTTGGAAACGCAAATTAATATTTACTATTTCTGTAAACGGTATAAGTACTCACGTCGGAGTCAAAAGCGGGTTCTTGTGAGCTCTCCACTTGAAGAACTCCTCGCCGAGGTTGAAGGTGAGGTTGCTCCTCATCACCACCTTCACGGGGGCGGGTGTGCGGCTGCGGGGTACGGGGGTCTCTTCTACCGTGTTGTCTGGAAGCTAAGAATATTAGTCATTAGTAAAGTACACAATAAATAAAATAAATAAATAAATAAATAATGCTGGACAATTCACACAGCATTATCTAGCCCCATGGTAAGCAGAGCTTGTGTTATGGGTACTAGATAACTGATATACATAATACAATACATTACATAGATAGATATTTTTTATTATATATAGAAAACGACCAGAACACCCGGAACAAATATCTGCAGATCGTACACACAATTGTTCCAAGGCGGGAATCGAACCCGCAACCTCCTGCGTCGCAAGCGGACCTTCGCCCAGCGCGCCACATCGGTCGTCAATACATTATTCTTTATTGCATACCAAATAAAACAGATACCCTAGACAGGAAAAAGACAAATACAGAATGTGTTGTACAATGGGCGGCCCTATCGCTCAGAGCGATCTCTGCCAGGCAACCTTTGGATGGATATGAAGTGCAGGTATAATAAATATGCGGCCTTGTGAAAGCACGGTAATGTTATGAACTAGTTCCTGCCCCCTTTCAAATGTAAGTTTTATCCTATGGACATTAAATTAATTAATTAATGTACAGTTTATTGTACTAAAAAAATATATAAACGTCTTATATCTAATTTTTTTTAAAATAGTTCAATAGACAAGCCTTATTGCTGAGAGCGAGATTTCTCCTAGGCTACCTTGATTTATGGGTATATCCTACTAATATTATAAACGCGAAAGTTTGTAAGTATGTATGGATGTTTGTTACTCTTTCACGTAAAAACTACTGAATGGATTTTAATGAAACTTTACAATATTATAGCTTATACATCAGAATAACACATAGGCTACAATTTATAAAGATATATTGTATAATATATCTAGAATATCTATCACGCGGGTGAAACCGCGGGGCGCAGCTAGTATAAAAAAAAGGCTTTGTTCTATTCCAGACTTAGAACCTGTACGCAAATTTTCAGCCCGATCCGTCTGGTGATTATGTAACTCGCGACCAGTTTGCGACAGGCGTAAATTAAGCAATCAGTGCTGTCAAACGTCAACTTTGTATTAGTTTGACACCAGCTACAACGTCAAAATTGGCGTTTGACAGCACTGATTGCTTAATTTACGCCTGTCGCAAACCCGTCGCGAGTTACATAATCACCATACCGATCATAAAATATAAAATGCATCTGAATCAGATATTTTAATGCATATTTTGATATTAATGTTTATCTGGATTATCTATGTCTTAAAACCTCTGCTAGACAACCCGAAATAAGAGATTATTTTCTTAGCTCGAGAGTTACTTGAAACGGGATATTAACAATGATTTGATTTTTGAGTTGTCCAATATTTCAGCACAGTTGCATGCGCCATGATCACTTGAACTCGTGAATTTTTGTATCGAGTGAAGTCTAGTCAATCGTGTTTCAACTCCCTTAACATAGTAGGGTAAGGTGAGGTATAATGATTCCCTTAACACGTTAGCTGCCATGTCATTCACCGGTGCCTGACAGCCATGGCACTTGATCAGGCCGTATCAGTAACCAGTGACTGACGATCGAATCGAGACATTGGATTGAAATGCTTGTAGAGAGCTGTCCAGCACGTTTAGCCTGCTTGTTTCTATTAGAATTGACTGACATGGCCCTATATGGGCTAACTATATGCAACATGGCCTGTTACTTTTCTTGTTAGAAATGAAGTTAATGTTAGAAGTGAAGTCAACATTTTCTGGGGAAAATGTTAAATTTGTTTATTACAAGAAATGCAGCAAAACGTGTTACTCTAAATTGTTTTAAATTATTATTATTATATTATTATTTATTATTATATACAAAATTTTGAAATTGGTCGTAATCGCGATTAGAATTTGTTCTGGTAGCTAACGTGTTAAGGGAAAAACTTAACAGTGTCTAAAGTTGAAGGCAAAATCGCAATATTTCTATTGTTGGAGACAGTGAAATTACTTAACTTTGTAACTGCATACTTATTTTTTATTATAAATAATTAAATATATAATAATGCTGGACAATTCACACAGCATTATCTAGCCCTATGGTAAGCAGAGCTTGTGTTATGGGTACTGGATAACTGATATACATAATACAATACATTACATAGATAGATATTTTTTAATATACATAGAAAACGATCAGAACACCCGGAACAAAAATCTGCAGATCGTACACACATCTGTTCCGAGGCGGGAATCGAACCTGCCCCACATCGGTCGTCATTATGTATGTAGTTTTTTTTGTATTAGAGGTTTTTGTCATATATCACGGAATAACTGAAGGCATAAGGAAGGTAAATATCCCGTTATAAGTGAGTTTTGTGTTAATAACCATGATAGTTTTCAAAAGTTTTATTTCTCACCTCGTTTACTTCATCGTCGCTCAGTCTCTCCGAGTCGGATTTATCCTTCCCGTGTCGGAATACTGCCGCGCTGCGTGCCTTTTGTAATAAATAAATATAAAGTATAAATAAATAATGCTGAACAAGTCGCACAGCATCATCTAGCCCCAAGCTAAGCAGAGCTTGTGTTATGGGTACTATAGTTTGACCGAAACCGCTGTACCGCGCCTGAGGTATGCGAGCGGCGAGACGGGGGGAAGTATCCTGTATATAAGCTCCGATCCATCAGTTTGCCGTCAACGCATACTCTTGCTCTTTTTTCCTGTGACTCAGCACAGCCGTAATATTTTTCGAACGAAACGCATGTGCGGCGCAACACAACCGCTGTGTAGAGCGGCAGCACGAATTTTTTAGGTTAAAAAAAAGATCGCAGTCGTCGTAAAAAAATCGCAGTCAAAGTGTTAAATAAAACATAAAAGCTAATCAAATTGTGGGTAGACTCATGAAGGTACCTACCTACCCACAATGGGACTAATAAAACAGTGTACATTCAGAAAGCTTTGTTTCATTACAGTTATTATATGTACCTGTGTTGACGTCTCGCTGTCCGTCTGGTCGGTATCGCTGTGGCTCCTATATCTGGGCAGCTGCAGTCGCTGCGGATCCAGCTTGTGCCTCACGTAGATTGATTTGCCTGAAATACACGTTAGAATTTCATATATAACTAGCGGGCCTTCCCGGCTTCGCAAGGTTTTAGTACGGATCCCTAACTTTTTTGAAAATATAATATAGCCTATATTCACCGGGGATAATGTAGCTTCCCAACGGTGAAAGAATTTTTAAAATCGGTCCAGTAGTTTCGGAGCCTATTCATTACAAACAAACAAACAAAAAATCAAACCTCTCCTCTTTATAATATTAGTATAGATAAATATTATTTATAAATAATGCTGGACAATCCACACAGCATCACCTAGCTCCAAGCTAAACAGAGCTTGTGTTATGGGTACTAGATGACTGATATATTTAAAGAACTAGCGGACCGTCCCGGCTTCGCACGGGTATTGGAATTTTAAGGTATTTTTTTACACTTTGGGTTACATTATTGGAGTTTTAGTACGGATCCCTTGAAAATATAATATAGCCTATGTTCACTACGGATATTCAGGCTTCCTAACGGTGATAGAATTTTTCAAATCGGTCCAGTAGTTTCGGAGCCTATTCTTTACAAACAAACAAACAAACAGACAAACAAACAAATAAACAAAAAATCAAAATAAACAAACAATACTACTAAACAATACTAATATTATAAAGACGAAACCTCTTTATAATATTAGTATAGATAAATTAGATCATTTCATTACCAATTTTATTGCAATTTATCTTATGACTAGTGTTATTAGAAATTTATTTATGTACTAGCTCAATAGATCACTACATAGTAGTATAAAACAGAGTCGCTACCCGCTGTCTGTCCCTATGTATGCTTAGATCTTTAAAACTACGCATCGGATTTTGATGCGATTTATTAATAGATAGAGTGATTCAAGAGGAGAGTTTATAAATAAATACATATGTAGATATCCACGCGGCCGAAGCCGCGGGGCGCAGCTAGTAAATAAATATATCTATCTATGTAATCTATTGTATTAAGGGTCCGGCGACCCTCGCTTGCAGAAATCGCTCCGAATATCGCTGTCCCTGTTTAACCCTTGCGCCGCGCCCCATGCGTGCGCGATAGCAATATTAGCCGTTCAAAATTTGGTTTGTTCCGTAATAACAAAAATTATGACTGAAAACTTTTTGAATTCTTCACAAAGTATTGTTATTCTGTAACTAGACAATATAAGCTATGTTCCTTAATAAATAAAACGTAAGTTATTGATGTTTTTAATACGAAACAAATAGCAAGAAAATTTGTTCATTTTCGCATAAAAATGTGCAAAATGAGATTGGCTTTCATTTCATTTTAGGTAAGTATTTTGAAAAAAAAAAACTATTTGGGAACCTAGATAAATACTATTCTAATACAAATAATACAATATTATAGTGGAAATATGCTTGAATTAGAAATAATTTTGGTATTACGTTTGTATGAATAATTCGTCCCTTGGAGGCCCCTTAAGTATATCAGTCATCTAGTACCCATAACACAATCTCTGCTTAGCTTGGGGCAAGGTGATGCTGTGTGGATTGTCCAACATTATTTGATTTATATATTTAAAAAAAAAGTTAAACTCACCCGGCTCCCAATCCTCAGCATCACTTCTTTCCGCAAACTCCTTCAGCTTCTCTTTCACACTCGTCTTCTTAACTATCTTACTTCTCTTCTTCTCTTGACTCCTTTGCTTCTTCCTCTCTATTTCTTCGGTCCGTTCTTGACTCCGCTCGACGTCTTGTACCCTATTTTGATTCCTTTCTAGTTCTCGAGTCCTTTCTTTAACCCTATAAATAAATAAAATAATTAATAGAACACACACCACCGGTCGGACGGTCGGTCTTAACGCGACCTGGAGAACAGACTAGTGCTGCTGCTCGGGTACGACTTCTTCGAGATCCCGTCCCGGCTTCGCACGGGTATTGGAATTTTAAGGTATTTTTTCACACTTTGGGTTACATTATTGGAGTTTTAGTACGGATCCCTTACTTTTTTGAAAATATAATATAGCCTATGTTCACCACGGATCCTTTGCTTCTTCCTCTCCATTTCTTCGGTCCGTTCTTGACTCCGCTCAACGTCTTGTACCCTATTCTGCTCGGGTACGACTGCTTCGAGTTCGTCAAACTGCTCAACAAGTATAGATATACCGGTTCGTATATATGATAACATAAATAAATAAATAATGCTGGACAATCCACACACCTAGCTAATCAGAGCCTTATGTAATGGGTACTAGTACAAGATAAGAGATATACATAATACAATACATTACATAAATATATTTTTTTATTTTACATAGAAAACGACTAGAATTCCCGTAACAAATATCAGCAGATCGTACAAACATTAGTCCCGAGGCGGGAATCGAACCCGTAACCTCCTGCGTCGCAGGCGCATGCCAATATCAGTGATAATTTAATGATGAATTAATTGAATTGAATTGAATGGCGGACCTTCGCCCACCACAAAGGTCATCTATACTAATATCATAAAGAGGAAAGGTTTGATTTTTTGTTTGTTTGTTTGTACTGAATAGGCTCCGAAACTACTGGACCGATTTGAAAGATTCTTTCACCGTTGGGAAGCTACACTATCCCCGGTGAACATAGGCTATATTATATTTTCAAAAAAGTTAGGGCTCCGTACTAAAACCATGCGAAGCCGGGAAGGTCCGCTAGTCATAAATAGAAATTAAGTGTTTTTCTGTTACTTTTACATTTTAGTTTTGTACCTTGCGCACCGCGGTCTCCATGGAAGACCAGCTGTCTGTGATCTGCTCTACCATAGCACATGCTGAGTGGAGACCGATTTTGTCAGTTTCTGTCTTCTGTTAATCTTAAGTTTAATTGAGTTCTGACAAAATAAAAATATACTTTACTATATCTCCCAAACCTTTTTCTATGTTTCTGTTTCTGCGCGCGCCGCTCGTCCGCCTGTTTGGTCGGCGCGGATCCGTCGGCGTCCGGTTTGACCAGCGCGCGAGTTTCTATATCGACCATCGGGGATTCTTCCATGGAGTAGTTTTTCTCTTCCGATTGGGCGAGTACGCTGCAATTATTTAGAAAGATAGAAAATTATTGCACATTTAAAAATAAAAAAAATAAAGATAAATTATTTGCAAAAACACGTATATGGGTATGCATAAAATATGTTGAGAGAATGGCAATCGTCAAATCTAATAATTACAAAACATGTAACAACTTGGCGGTCTTATCGCACAAGAGCGATCTCTGGTTGGATAGAATCGTTTGACCCATGTTCAATCCATGGGGATCTGTGTGCATTGTATGAATTCATATATAAATTTATAAACAAATAATTATAATTATTTATTTAATAGAGAATTAATAAATGTATTAGATATTAAAATATAATTTTACAATGCAAACCAAACCAAAGCACTCACTATCCTATGCTATATCTACATATATCCTTAACTATAAAGTCGCTCAGCGAGCTATGAAAAGAGCTATGCTCGGAGTTTCTCTGAAGGATAGGATTCGTAACGAATACACCCGACAGAGAACCAAAGTTATCGACATAGCTCTGAGAATTAGCAAGCTGAAGTGGCAGTGGGCCGGCCATATCTCGCGAAGAACCGACGGCCGCTGCTGGGGCAAACGTGTTCTTGGGTGGAGACCACGACTCAAAAACGGAACGTAGTGTAGGAGCCCTCCGACCAGGTGGGATGACGACCTGCGTAAGACTGCAGGTAGATGCTAGATGCGTCAAGCTGAAGACAGGGCGCTATGGCGCTCATTGGGGGAGGCCTATGTCCAGCAGTGGACTGCTATAGGCTGATGATGAAACAATAAAATACTTTTTATTATAACAACGAGCTTGTCATGGAATACGTCGACTTGCAGGGACTCGTGCAAACTCGTTCAGAAGTTGGAGTGCCGACGCGTACCCGCGTACGTACGTACTTATTTGGCACGAACATATGAATTTGGCACATTAGCGCCGCCTCCTATTTTATCTTATTAGTACGTTGAACAAAGGAACCTCTGGATCTAGTGCGATATTTTATGATTAGAAACTATGTAATTATAGTACCTTTTTGCTATAGTTTGACCGAAACCGCTGTACCGCGCCTGAGGTATGCGAGCGGCGAGACGGGGGAAGTATCGGCCGCTCCGATCCATCAGTCTGCCGTCAACGCTCACGGCGGTAGGTAGCTGTTCTACCGGACCGTCTATGTCAGACGCACATGAGATAAATATCCAAAGATGGGTCGAGCTATCTCGTGATGTCAGCCACGTCTTTTTTGTTTTTCTTTTTTTAAGTTTGTAAGTATGGATGGATGGATGTAACTTGGAACATACATAGTATGTGTACTGGAATAACATATACGCTACTATTTATCGTGGTACCACGCGAGCGACGCCGCGGGTGAAAGCTAGTAGAAAAATAAAACATCGTTTTATAAAATAAACATATCGTTTACGATATCGTAAGGTATATCCGACAATATCGATCTCATGTGTACTCTTGCTCTTTTTTCCTCGGCCCCCACCTCGCCGCACTTTCTTAAGGAGTGGTACAGCGGTTGCGGTCAAACTATACTATCTTCTATTATCTTCTTAAAAATGAATCGCTGATTGTGTTGCTAAGCGCAAATCTCGAGAGCAGCTGAACCGATTTCGCTAATTCTTTTTTTAGAATATTCCTTGAAGTACAAGATGGTTCTTACGGAGAGAAAAAAGAGATTTTTTTTTAAAAAATGCCTGAATCAAATGACCTCCCGGGAGAAGCCGGAACGGGCCGCTAGTTTAATATATTTATTATGTCGATTACCTACATAGTATCTCCGTAACTACTTAATTAATTTCGATGAAATTTGGTATGTAGATAGTGAAGGTACTAGAATAAACATACAGCTAAGCAAATTTAGAAAAAATTAACCTCTGAGGGGTTCGCTTCACCCAAAACTAGTATAAATAAACTACAAAGTAAATAATTACACACGTATTTTTTATTTTATCAAACTACCCCCTAGTTACTACAATAAATTTCTGAAATTTGTATGATTTTTTTTCACGTTAGGATTGCCGACCCAAAAGATATTGACAACATTTACATACTTCATCTGGTCTTCAACGTCCGACGCTATTTTCTGCGGCGTTACATTCTCTATGGCGGGCGGCGTCGGCGTAGTGGTCGGACGTTTCCGTTTGCGGTGACCTTGGCGCTGGAACAACGACAAAGGAACTTGTGTAAATGACATTGTATAGGAACCTAGTTTTAGAAATTTATTTATTTATTTTCGAAATGTTTGCATGCCGTGTGTTTTGGTGAAATATGTGCCGCTACCTATTTTAATGTTTAAGACCTTGTATTATGACCATATTTCTTGCAATAAATGAATTTGATTTAATTGTGAGCTCTGCGCATATTAATCCAATACCGCTACCACACGGCACAAAAATGTACACTATGCAAAGCAAATGTGGTCTTCAATTCGTTATTGTATATACTCGTATACACAGCGTTACACTAGTGCGGGTAGTAGAGGACTCAACTTGTATGCCTAGAAAATAAAATAAAAGCCCTCAGACCAAGTGGGATGACGACCTGCGAAGGACTGCAGGCAGATGCTGGATGCGGCAAGCTGAAGACAGGGCGCTATGGCGCTCATTGGGGGAAGCCTACGTCCAGCAGTGGACTACTATAGGCTGATGATGATGATGATCTTAAAATCAAAGGTTCACGGCGTCTTGTCTAAGATGGAGTCTTCAAACGGTATTTCTCAATACAGTAGACTGATGCTTGCCAAAATTAAACATAAAACTATAGTTTACCTTGGTCACCCCTGGAATCATTGCCGTCATCCAACGGTCGTCATCCAGACGAACATAAGCTGATGATGATTTCTATAATTATCTTGCCTACTCCTGGAATCATAGGCGTCCCAACAAGGTTGTCTATAATCCTGTGCGCCTTGGGCGAGGTACCGTTCCCGCCACCCGCGCGCCCCGCGCCCCCTCCATCCCCTCAGGCTCGACCAATAAGGAACAGATAGACCAGAGGCTCTATGACGTCACGAGATACCAGTAACTTGCAGATATGGGTGTTATTCTACTTACTGTTTAGATGACAGTTGATGTGTATGATGTATCCATAAAATCAAACATGGCGCCTTCAATCAGATGATGGCAATTTCTGATTAAACATAGCTTGTTCTAATCACAGATTGAGTCTTCAAATTAAATATAGAAACGTAGTGTAGGACGCCCTCCGACCAGGTGGGATGACGACCTTACATAAAACTAAATCTCATCAAGAAGGCTTTCTACTCCATAAATGATTATCTCAATGATGTTAATGCTTGGCCAGATGTCGCTCAGTTTCGCACCGACAATAGTATGTAAGTAATTTGTTGTTGTGCATAGCTTTACTTAAATATTGACATGTATCGAATCATATTATATTTAGACTTGCAAATAACCATGTATTAGACATATAAGAGATGAACATGCTAGTGGTTTCTTTTCACTTCTTCCACTAGTGGATAAAAAATTGAAGTGAACAGTAAAATAATTTTATTTGATAATAATTTATACATAAAATATGACTTGTCTAAGTGCTTATTTTGTAAGCCTAAAGAAATAAATGATATTTTACTTTACTTTACTTTACCTGCGCAAGACTGCAGGTAGATGGTGGTTGCGGCAAGCTGAAGACAGGGCGCTATGGCGCTCATTAGAGGAGGCTAATGTCTAGCAGTGGACTGACATATTATGATTTCTATAATTACCTTGGTCACTCCCGGAATCATCGGTGTCATCCCCACAAAGTCTTCTATAATGATCCTGTGCGCCTTGGGCGAGGTGCCGTTCCCTCCGCCCCCGCGCCCCGCGCTCCGCGCCGCCCCCTCAGGCTCCACCAGTAAGGACATCGCATCGTTCAGGACTTCGCTGGCGATGTCTTTCTCGTTGGTTAGAGAGGGGATTATGTTGCCTCGGTGGGATTTGTGCTTGACTTGTTTCTGTGGTTCCTGTGAGGAAAGGGAATTAATTATGCTTTGATATATAGATATACATAGTATCCAGTGCGTCCTACCCGTTATAACCTACGGAGCTGAGACGTGGACACTCACGATAGGGCTGGTCCACCAGTTCAAGGTCGCTCAGCGAGCTATGGGAAGAGCTATGCTCGGAGTTTCTCTGAAGGATAGGATTCGTAACGAATACATCCGACAGAGAACCAAAGTTATCGACATAGCTCTAAGAATTAGCAAGCTGAAGTGGCAGTGGGCCGGCCATATCTCGCGAAGAACCGACGGCCGCTGGGGCAAACGTGTTCTCGAGTGGAGACCACGACTCGGTAAACGTAGTGTAGGACGCCCTCCTGGTGGGATGACGACTTGCTAACGCTGGATGCGGTAGCATGCAGCAGATAGGGCGCTGTGGCGCTCATTCGGGACGCCTTTGTCGAACAGTAAGTAACAGACATCTCTTGCATACCACAGCGACACCTGATGGATGACCTGACATAATTCGCCTTTTAATTTTTAAATTAATAATGTGCATGGAAGTCGGCGGGGCACATTAGCCGAATGCACCCCGAGAGGTGGGCTAGTGCTGCAACACCCTGGGTCCCGAAGGAAGCCGCGGGCGAGGTCGGCCAAGAAAGCGCTAACGAGACGACCTTAACGCCTTCCTCAGAGATCTGTGGGAGATCGCGCGTGACCGCACCGAGTGGAAAGATTCGGGGGAGGCCTTTGACCAGTGGGACGAATCAGGCTAAATACAAAAAAAAAAAAAAAAATGTGCATGACTTTAAAATAGTTATTTCACTTCATTTATTTAAATTCTCGTAGAAAATATATTTTTTAGTAAAGAAAACACGATAAAATATTATAAAACTATTCTGCAGTAAAAAAATATATCAAAATGGTAGATCGAACGCGAAGCGAAGCTAGCGCCAAGCGGCAAGTTACTTTATATTTATTATTATTTTTGTTTAAAATTATAATAACTTTGTGATATAACATAATCCTTCCAATACTATAAACGCCAAAGTTTGTAGGTATGTATGGATGTTTGTTACTCTTTTACGCAAAAACTACTGAACGGATCGGGCTGAAATTTTGAAAACAGGTAATTTTCCAGGCCCGGAATAAAAAATACGCTACTTTTTATCCTTCAAACGTTTCCATAGAAACAATGCGTGCGAAGCCGCAGGCAGAAACTAGTATGAAATAAAGCTCTTTTTATTTTTGTTGCATCCATGTACCACATAAGCAAAGTCACGAGCAGAAGCAAGTAAATGAGTCAATGTAAAGTCTCACCTCATCCGGAGTTTCCGGAAATATGTCAATTTTGTTACTATCGTCGTGTTCCATTTTCGGGTCGATTTGAGTCACCTTGTTGCGTTCAAATATACGTCCATTGTTGATCACCTTTAAAAAAGATAGAGACATGAAAAGATTGCGTTTTAGGATATGTTTAAATCCTACTAATATTATAAACACCAAAGTTTGTAAGTATGGATGGATGTTTGTTACTTTTACACGTAAAAACTACTAAATGTATTTTAATGAAACTTTACAATAATATAGCTTATCAGAATAACACATAGGCTACAATTTATAAAGATATATTGTATATTATCCAAAATCTATATCACCACGCGGGAGAAACCGCGGGGCGCACGTATTATTGTAAAGTTTCATTAAAATCCATTCAGTAGTTTTTACGTGAAAGAGTAACAAACATCCATCCATCCATATTTACAAACTTTGACGTTTATAATATTAGTAGGATAGTTTCTTTGATAATTTCCCTGCGACAATAATGATGAAAATCTGTAGATGGATGACAGAAAGAAAACCTCCGGAAAACCCAAGTTTTTCTCGCTGTCAGTTCCAGGTTTGACAGTTTTGCGGCATGACTTCTTTGGTTCTTGGTTTCTAATCTTCGACGAACTAAATTGCTTAGAATTATGTACTATGGTCTTCCCTTTATTTTAATTTTATGTAATTTATTTATTTTTTCACTGATAGCTTGTACATAATTTACTCACTCCATAATTATTATCCTTTTTTTTTTTTTTTTTTATAAAATCTAGTATGTATTTATTCATCAATCACGTCTTGTGTGCGCTGGATCTGAGATCGTGTCTGCCACTCTGCCGGGTTCTGACTGAAAACCAGCGCTCTTTCACAAATGACCTGGGTTATTGCGATAGAGCAACTAGCTGAGTCAGGACCTATTAGACCTACACACGCGCGCTTATCCACTTTCTGTGAGGGCTACTTAGTACCATATACAATACTACTAACATTTTGTACCTTTTCACTTTTTTTTATATTTTGTCGATGTTTGTGTGTTTTATAATAGGTACCTAAGTAGGTACTTTGTAGTCTAATATAATTATGTGTAATTTTTTATTTTTTTTTAATTTTTAATGCTGGCAATTCACACAGCATTATCTAGCCCCATGGTAAGCAGAGCTTGTGTTATGGGTACTAGATAACTGATATACATAATACAATACATTACATATATAGATATTTTTATTATACATAGAAAACGACCAGAACACCCGAAACAAATATCTGCAGATCGTACACACAATTGTTTCGAGGCGGGAATCGAACCCGCAACCTCCTGCGTCGCAGGCGGACCTTCGCCCACCGCGCCACATCGGTCGTCGAACCTTGTTTGTGTGTTGTGTTAGTGTTTAATAAATAATTTTCTTTCTTTCTTCTTTCTTTGACATATCAACTAACATCCAAAACATTCTCACCTTAATGTTCCTCTCGTTCAAGATCGTCACTAGATCTCTCACGAAGGTGTTGTTTGGATACAACTGTTGATGTTTGCAATGAATATCCACCTAGAAATATAAATATATAATAAGAAATAAAAAATAATGTATTACGCCATCTATTAGCGAAATTTGAGCACGACTTTGCTCAAAGAGCTCTTGAAAGAGAACATTTTGCGTTGAACTTAGAGCAAAGGCTTTGCTCTACGTTCAACGCGAAATGATTACGAAAAAAATTTTATCCATGCGAAACCGGGACGGGCCGCTTGTGCACTAAATACAGTCACTACGTAGTATAAAACAAAGTCGCTTCCCGCTGTCTGTCTGTCCCTATGTATGCTTAGATCTTTAAAACTACGCAACGGATTTTTAAAATAGACTGATTAAAGAGGAAGTTTTATATGTATCTACATAATATACACATTTGCACCCGTGCGAAGCCGGGGCGGACCGCTAGTATACTAAATAAATGATATTGTCTTAGACTCATCTGTTGATTTAGAGTGAGGCTGACAACGTACCTCCAAATGTTCCTCCGTGTTGTTCATAAGCGTTCGCACAAGCTTCAGTATAAATTTGTTTTTCGTTTTGTTCTTTTTCGTGCGTTTGTGGTGTTTCTTGCTTTTGCCGCGGCGGCGGCGACTGTCTTCTGTGACGGAGAGGAGCGAGCGGGAGCGGCGTCTGGGAGTAAAAGAGAAACAACATATAAATATATGTACAATAAATGTACAATAAATAAATCATCATCATCATCAGCCTATATCGGTCATCATATAATTTAATAATTAAATAAAATAAAATAAATAAATAATGCTGGACAATTCACACAGCATTATCTAGCCCCATGGTAAGCAGAGCTTGTGTTATGGGTACTAGATAACTGATATACATAATACAATACATTACATAGATAGATATTTTTTATTATACATAGAAAACGACCAGAACACCCGGAACAAATATCTGCAGATCGTGCACACAATTGTTTCGAGGCGGGAATCGAACCCGCAACCTCCTGCGTCGTAGGCGGACCTTCGCCCACCGCGCCACATCGGTCGTCGAATTAGAAAGAAATAAAGAAAATTCGTTTATTGGTTTACTATAAAGTGGGTACAAATTATAAATATCACTACATAGTATAAAACAAAGTCGCTTCGCGCTGTCTGTCCGTCCCTATGTGTCTCCGATATAGTATAGGCCTCCTCATCGATTTCGATGACGGCGACCCTAATTAATCACGGATTTTTTTCTATCATGAGCTCTAATATGGCTCGCTATAGTCAAAGCGACCACGACTCGGTAAACGTAGTGTAGGACGCCCTCCGACCAGGTGGGATGACGACCTGCGAAAGACTGCAGGTAGATGCTGGATGCGTCAAGCCGAAGACAGGGCGCTATGGCGCTCATTGGGGGAGGCCTATGTCCAGCAGTGGACTAATATAGGCTGATGATGATGATGATGAGAGTCAAAGCGTTTGAGGAAAATCGCATCGAGGCAATGGACGCAAGACGCCAGATTCGTAAACAGAGACCTAAGCCCTCATACACGTATACATATAACTCATCGGGCCAACTCTACTGCCATATCGTGCCGTAAGATATTCAAGACCAAGTCTCCGATATACTTACTGCCTCGCAAACAGGGCAAACTTTTTTGAGGAAATAAATTATTAACATATTATCTTTAAAGCGAAGGCTTAGTAATAGTGTCCCATTTTGACCCTTTAGCAACGGAAAGCATATATCTTTATCGAACAATATACCCAAACATCTCGAAAATAAGGTCGAATAAGACAAGCTAAATCCCTCCCTGTATTTAAACATATGGTCTTTGAACACTTTCTTTCTTCCTCCTCAAATAGTTAATATTTTATGTATCAGTGTCTATAATCAGTATTTATTTCCATTAACGTTTATACAAGTATTTATGTATTTGTGTGTTTTTTTTTTGTATTTATATAATTTATATTTACATTAGCCTAGAATACGCCACCGTCTATACTTATACTATAGCTACGTGTCCATCCAAAGGTTGCCTGGAAGAAATCGCTCTTAGCGATAAGGCCGCCCATTGTGCATCTGTATCTTTGTTTGTTTGTTCTTTACTGTTTATTTTTTCTGTGTTTGGTGTGCAATAAAGCGTATTTGTATTGTATTGTATTGTATTGTATTGTCAATTTCAGGGAACCCTAAAAAGGGGTCGCCTCAGCTTTTAATAACAATTCTACATAGATAGATAGAAATCAATTATACCACATAAAACAGAAAACAATACAGGAATAAACAATAAAATTATATAAAAAAATTAAATAATGCTGGACAATCCACACAGCATTATCTAGCCCCAAGCTAAGCAGAAGCTTGTGTTATGGGTACCAGATAACTGATATATATAATACAATACATTACATAGATATATATTTTTATTATACATAGAAAACGAACAGAACACCCGGAACAAATATCTGCAGATCGTACACACAATTGTTCCGAGGCGGGAATCGAACCCGAAACCTCCTGCGTCGCAGGCGGACCTTCGCCCACCGCGCCACATCGGTCGTCAAAAATAATAGAATAAATGAAATATAAAGGCCAGCCTTATCGCTGAGAGCGATCTCTTCCAGGCTACCTTTGGATTGACTGGACATGAAAGAACAAAATAGACGGTAGTACTTTGGTAAATATATAGATTTAAAAAAAAGAAAACAAATACACTACGATTCTATTGTTACTATTATATTTTCTATGGATATCGATTAAGATCGATTAAACTTTTCCTTACCTTTGTCCCCGTAGTCTTTGCAGCCTAAACGCTTGATCGCTGGTGTCCACTTCATCTGTTAACAAGTGGACGAGGTTGTATAAATGATAAAATATAAATTCTCAACTTATAACAAATTTTGCTGAAATCACACGGTATGTGTTTTCTACAAGTGACTAATATGCGTAAACCCACACTAGCGCAGCGGCTGAGAAAATACAGATCTGTGTGACTCAGCACAGCCGTAATATTTTTCGAACGAAACGCATGTGCGGCGCAACACAACCGCTGTGTAGAGCGGCAGCACGAATTTTAAGGTTAAAAAAAAGATCGCAGTCGTCGAAAAAAAATCGCAGTCAAAGTGTTAAACACTTCAGTATATACACTTGACTTAGTTGTTTAAAAGGAGCCTGTTTTATAAGCCTTCTAGTTGCAGGTTTATTTATTCTCTACTAATTTCTGGCCAAAACGCGTAACGTCACGTAGTGTAGGACGCCAAAAGTCAAAAATCATTTATTTCATTACGCTTACAAAATAAGCACTTAGACAAGTCATATTTTATACATTAAATTATTATCAAATAAAATTATTTTACTGTTCACTTCAATTTTTTGTCCACTAGTGGAAGTGAAAAGAAACCACTAGCATGTTCATCTCTTATAATGTCTAATACATGGTTATTTGCCTATTTAAGTCTGCTCGACCTCCGACAGGTGGGATGACGACCTGCGAAAGACTGCAGGTAGCTACTAGGCACTAGTCATCTGGAAGTCGTTGGACTCGGTGGAGTCAATCTCCCTGTTTTAGTTAGGCCTTGTTGTTATTCTCCACTAGTTTCTACACGCGGCTTCGAACTTAAAACTTAAAACGTTTCCATAGAAACAACTTTTATCCCATAAATCAGTCAGTTCCCATGGGATAAAAATTAAGGCCCACAACACACAACACACACTAGCCAAAGCACACAACAGCATCCTACAAACTGTGGCCGGGCGTATGTCCCCTATATGGACACACTTTGTCCAACGTGTTGCTCCAGCGTGTGGATACAGCACGTGATTTAGTTTTAATTATTATTTATTTTATTGTAAGATAAATTGTATTCAATTTAAAATTTAATTTTGTATAACTTTTTTGCGAAACTAATTTAATTTTAATCACATTTTTATTCTTATTTTTAATTTAATGCTATTTTATTTTAATGTTATTCTATACTATGGATTTTATTATCTGAAATAAATAAATAAATACTACTATCTGAAATAAATAAATATATACAATAGTCACTCACTAGTCATCTGGAAGTCATTGGACTCGCTGTAGTCAATCTCCCACTTCTGGGAGCGCACTTCGCTGCACGGTTTGGCTAGCACGTCCGCACCGCTGGTGAAGCCCGCGTCGATGCATAGCGTGTGGTCCATATGCTGGATCTGTTTCGTGCTGGGGTTGTAGAGCCATTTCTACAACAATTAGATAAATAAATAACGCTGGACAATCCACACAGCTCCAAGGTAAGCAGAGTTTGTGATATCGGTACTACATAACAGATATACTAAATAAAGATAGATAAATAGATAGATAGAAAACACTTCATTATAACACACAAAACAGAAAACAATACAGGAATAATCAGTAGAATAAATGAAGTATAAAGGGCGGCCTTATCGCTGAGAGCGATCTCTTCCAGGCAACCTTAGGATGGACTGGACATGAAGGAACAAAATAGACGGAGGTACTTTAGTAAATATATAGATAACAGAAAAGAAAACAAATACTTACACCACATACCATATTACCTACATTACAAATATTACAGTAAACGATAAATAAATAATGCTGGACAATCCACACAGCATCACCTAGCTCCAAGGTAAGCAGAGCTTGTGTTATAGCATCACCTAGCTCCAAGGTAAGCAGAGCTTGTGTTATAGCATCACCTAGCTCCAAGGTAAGCAGAGCTTGTGTTATAGCATCACCTAGCTCCAAGGTAAGCAGAGCTTGTGTTATAGCATCACCTAGCTCCAAGGTAAGCAGAGCTTGTGTTATAGCATCACCTAGCTCCAAGGTAAGCAGAGCTTGTGTTATAGCATCACCTAGCTCCAAGGTAAGCAGAGCTTGTGTTATAGCATCACCTAGCTCCAAGGTAAGCAGAGCTTGTGTTATAGCATCACCTAGCTCCAAGGTAAGCAGAGCTTGTGTTATAGCATCACCTAGCTCCAAGGTAAGCAGAGCTTGTGTTATAGCATCACCTAGCTCCAAGGTAAGCAGAGCTTGTGTTATAGCATCACCTAGCTCCAAGGTAAGCAGAGCTTGTGTTATAGCATCACCTAGCTCCAAGGTAAGCAGAGCTTGTGTTATAGCATCACCTAGCTCCAAGGTAAGCAGAGCTTGTGTTATAGCATCACCTAGCTCCAAGGTAAGCAGAGCTTGTGTTATAGCATCACCTAGCTCCAAGTTAAGCAGAGCTTGTGTTATAGCATCACCTAGCTCCAAGTTAAGCAGAGCTTGTGTTATAGCATCACCTAGCTCCAAGGTAAGCAGAGCTTGTGTTATAGCATCACCTAGCTCCAAGGTAAGCAGAGCTTGTGTTATAGCATCACCTAGCTCCAAGTTAAGCAGAGCTTGTGTTATAGCATCACCTAGCTCCAAGGTAAGCAGAGCTTGTGTTATAGCATCACCTAGCTCCAAGTTAAGCAGAGCTTGTGTTATAGCATCACCTAGCTCCAAGGTAAGCAGAGCTTGTGTTATAGCATCACCTAGCTCCAAGTTAAGCAGAGCTTGTGTTATAGCATCACCTAGCTCCAAGGTAAGCAGAGGTTGTGTTATGGGTACTAGACGGCAGATATACTAAATACAGTTCTTTATTGCACATGTTGTACCCATCCGGATCAAAGGGAATGAGGTGGTAGGGGAGGGTCACATTATCTTTGTACTTTTAATTGTAAATAAATAAATACAAAATACATTCATCGTAACAGCCAAGCTTTCACATTTATTTATTATTAGGTAACAAATGGTTAATAATAATAATGTATATATTAATAGTCTCTACATCTGGCGGATACCAACTTTGGGTGTATCATATTGTGTACCCGAGGATGATACCCGCTATGTGTAGCCATCGCCTTTAGATTAACTTCTCAAAGGGCCTCTGTGCTGTTGGCTTCGGCCCCACGCAAGCCTTACAAAGGACCGGGTCACTTTATGGCCCGAGATCATGGTAAATGAAAGACATAATAATATCTAATAATTATAACTTTCTCAAAGGGCCTCTGTGCTGTTGGCTTCGGCCCCACGCAAGCCTTCCAAAGGACCGGGTCACTTTATGGCCCGAGATCATGGTAATGAGATACATAATAATAATGCCGGACAATTCACTTTTCAATTCATTCAATTCAAATTATAATATAAAATCCCCTCACCCTTTCGCTGGCGTGTCCGCGGCACACTGACATCAACAATTTCCTCGGCTTCTTCGAATCTTCATCTCCGTCCCTAAAAATGCATAATAGATATCAAAACGTATCATAAATTATCATCGGATTCGTTTCAAGCCAAGTGCGAGTTAACATAAACTCAATAGCATTTATTTCTTTAGGCTTACAAAATAAGCACTTAGAAAAGTCACATTTTATTTATTATTTATTTTAAGCGTTTATTGTCCCACTGCTGGGCAAAGGCCTCCGTTTTCTCCTTCCACTCCTCGCGATCTAACGCTGCAACAGGCCATGATGGAAGATGTACCTCGAGCTCGTCGCGCCATCTCATCCTGGGCCTTTCACGTCGCCTCTTAGCGTTGGGTGGTAAATTTTATACTATTCATTATTAAATAAATAAATAATGCTGGACAATTCACACAGCATTATCTAGCCCCATGGTAAGCAGAGCTTGTGTTATGGGTACTAGATAACTGATATACATAATACAATACATTACATAGATAGATATTTTTTATTATACATAGAAAACGACCAGAACACCCGGAACAAATATCTGCAGATCGTACACACGATTGTCCCGAGGCGGTAATCGATCCCGCAACCTCCTGCGTCGCAGGCGGACCTTCGCCCACCGCGCCACATCGGTCGGTACTATCAAATAACATTATTTTAATTTTAATGTTTACTTAAATTTCTTGTCCACTTATGGGTGAAGTGAAAAAGAAATCACTAGTACCTATGTATTTTCATATAACTTATGTGTCTAATACATTTGATTTGCTTATCTAAATATAATGCGATTTTAGATTTATGTCAATATGTATGTAAAGCTAAGCATAACATTGTATTTCTTACATATTATTGTCGGTGCGGAACTGAGCGGCACCTGGCCAAGCATTAACATCATTGATGTAATCATCTATGGAGTAGAAAGCCTTCTAACTGGCGATCAGCACCGTGAGTACACGACTCATTTGGAGCCTCTTTTGACCTCCTCATAACTCAAAAATGAATTATTATTAAGTACATCATCATCAACAGCCTATAGCAGTCCACTGCTGGACATAGGCCTCCCCCAATGAGCGCCATAGCGCCCTGTCTTCAGCTTGCCGTATCCAGCATCTACCTGCAGTCTTTCGCAGGTCGTCATCCCACCTGGTCGGAGGGCGTCCTACACTACGTTTACTGAGTAGCGGTCTCCACTCAAGAACACGTTTGCCCCAGCGGCCGTCGGTTCTTCACGAGATATGGCCGGCCCACTGCCACTTCAGCTTGCTAAATCTTAGAGCTATGTCGATTACTTTGGTTCTCTGTCTGATGTATTCGTTGCGAATCCTATCCTTCAGAGAAACTCCGAGCATAGCTCTTCCCATAGCTCGCTACGAAGACAGTCATGGAAGATCCCTATGTTCGATGGCTAGTTTCTATACCAAATTTACAGAAGAATAAAATAAGAACTTACAGCTTTAGAACTCTATCTATAAAAAACCGCATCAAAATCCGTTGCGTAGTTTTAAAGATCTAAGTATACGAGTACATAGGGACAAACAGACAGCGGGAAGCGAATTTGTTTTATACTATGTAGTGATACATAATTTAATAAATTTATTTTGAAATATCATGTGACCCAATCAAATCAATCTTCTTTATCTAAAGACACGAGATTGTTTTTGTCCATTTACTTAAAGGAAACATTTACTAACTATGTGTTTATTATTAAAAATAAATATTATTTTCTTCCATTTCTTCTATCTTTCTCCCTCTATAAGTCTTTGTCCCCTCACACTTTTTATCATAACTGACCGTTGGTACTGCATCTGTGCGCAGTTCTCTTCGTCCCTCAGCTCATGGTTCAGCGACAGGCTGAAGTACTGCGAGGCCTGCAGGTCCGGGTGGCAGGAGTATACTCCGAGGGGGGAATCCCCCCCTTCTCGCTGGAGGTTGTCCAGGCAGAGGTTCGCTGAGGGGTTGCGGAACCTGAAACGATATAGGTAAGGTAGAAGTTTTGAAACTATCATGGTTATTGACACAAAAGTTACTATAAAACCCACACAGAAATGTTGTCATGATTGCCACCACACACAGAAAAGTGGCCGGGCCGGAGGCGAATGCGTCCGGGTTGTATCATACGGATTTATATGAAAGACTACACATACAACGCCGGGCGGAGGCTAAGCGGTGCACGTTAAGGGCCCATACAACCTCAACTTTGTGTGAAAAGGCTAGACATATGATTTTGCGTTCATAAGAGCGGGACAGGGCATTGCAACGCAAGTTCAAAAATCAAGTTTTAGCTTATTACCTATTAATTAGGACTTTATTTGAAAAAACCGAAACATATAACATTTTTATTTATACTTAATTCTATTACCACGCTTATTGTCAAGATCTGAACTTATGTATTTATTGAGAAATTTAGGTTTAAGTAAAAATTTAGAGGTAAATTTGCGATTTTTTTCTTAAATTTAAATTTTATGGAATCGTGTTTTCGAAACATATGATCGATAGATTAAGTCCTGAACTTTACCATATATCAATTTCAAAGTTAAATATTCAGTAGTTTAGACGATATGGACATCCGGCGGAGTTGAAAATTAGCAGTTTGAGGTATTATACACTCTTAATTTGTATGGTAAAACCCGCCTTCGCCTCCGGCACGGTTTCTGTGTGTGGCGGCTTTTAAACAGTTGAAACTACCATGGTACATAAGACATTAAAACGGGATATTGGGATGAAACCCGTGGTAGTGGTAACGTTCGTAGCAAAAGACAAAAAATGAGGGTACATCGTTATGTAAAATCGATATATGTCTGCCAATAACAATTCCGTGTTTATTGGCAGACATATATCGATTTTTTGAAACTATCATGGTTATTAATACTAAAGTCATTTAAAACGGAATATTTACCAAGATTTGATTTTCGAGTTATCCAATATTTCGGCACAGTTGCATGCATGTTACTCCGTGATCATGGCGCATGCAACTGTGCCGAAATATTGGATAACTCAAAAATCAAATCATGGTAAATATCCCGTTTTAAATGACTTTAGTATATATCGATTTTCATGGAATAAATCAGTGAAAATCGTCCCGTCCCAGTGAACAGCAGACCTTCGCTCGCCACGCCACATCGATCGTCAAATTTCCGTCGGGTTCAATCAATCATGGGGAAAATGCGAACACAGCTCTGAGCAGAAACATCATTATGCTGAGATAGGACCTATTGGTTCGCTTTGTGAAGTCGCTTATTGCTTTTATATAAATACATAGGTAGTTTTTTTTTCTTTATGTTCTTATTTACCTGTATTATAATATGTAGTAAAAGGCGTTAAGGTTTTATTGGGTGTGCTGGCTCAAGTGGCAACTTAGCTTCATAAGTAGCAAAACGTAGGTACATAGATAGTAAGTTAAGTAATGATTAAAATATATAACTAGTTAAGTAATATAGTTCTATAGATAATCCTCTTATACCTACTATAAGTTCACTTTGTTAATTCCAGAAATTTGTTTTATAAATTTAAGTTTCTTCACTGTTACTAAGTCAACCGACATAAGCATTGTTAAAAGGTTGTAAAATCTGAATAAAAAAATAAATAAAAAAAATATGTAGTAAGAAGCTGTACAATACAATACAATGCAATACAATACAATACAATTATTATTTATTGCCCACCAAATAAAAAACAGATACACTGGACAGGAAAAACACAAATAAAGAATGTGTTGTACAATGGGCGGCCTTATCGCTTAGAGCGATCTCTGCCAGGCAACCTTTGGATGGACATGAAGTGTTGGAACAAGTATAGACGGTGTCGTGTTATACAGAATAATATTTTGACGACCTCTGTGGCGCGTTGCGCGAATGTCTGCCTGCGATGCAGGAGGTTGCGGATTCGATTCCCGCCTCGGAACAATTGTGTGTACGATCTGCAGATATTTGTTCCGGGTGTTCTGGTCGTTTTCTATGTATAATAAAAAAAAACAATCTATGTAATGTATTGTATTATGTATATCAGTTATCTAGTACCCATAACACAAGCTCTGCTTAGCATGGGGCTAGATAATGCTGTGTGAATTGTCCAGCATTATTTATTTATTTAATTGGGACATACTAACAAATACCTATTGACTAACAAATACATACTAACAAATACCTATATAAGTATGAATACATACAAACAATAACGCTGTACCTACTGAATCAATTAATGTATGTTCTTTCTTTCTTTTTTTCAGAAACTAAACACAAAGTAAGCTATAACTATCTTCCATAGCCGTATGAATCCCGCACAGTAAGCTGTAACTACCTTCCATAGCCGTATGAATCCCGCACAGTAAGCTGTAACTACCTTCCATAGCCGTATGAATCCCGCACAGTAAGCTGTAACTACCTTCCATAGCCGTATGAATCCCGCACAGTAAGCTGTAACTACCTTCCATAGCCGTATGAATCCCGCACAGTAAGCTGTAACTACCTTCCATAGCCGTATGAATCCCGCACAGTAAGCTGTAACTATCTTCCATAGCCGTATGAATCCCGCACAGTAAGCTGTAACTACCTTCCATAGCCGTATGAATCCCGCACAGTAAGCTGTAACTACCTTCCATAGCCGTATGAATCCCGCACAGTAAGCTGTAACTACCTTCCATAGCCGTATGAATCCCGCACAGTAAGCTATAACTACCTTCCATAGCCGTATGAATCCCGCACAGTAAGCTGTAACTACCTTCCATAGCCGTATGAATCCCGCACAGTAAGCTGTAACTATCTTCCATAGCCGTATGAATCCCGCACAGTAAGCTGTAACTACCTTCCATAGCCGTATGAATCCCGCACAGTAAGCTGTAACTACCTTCCATAGCCGTATGAATCCCGCACAGTAAGCTGTAACTACCTTCCATAGCCGTATGAATCCCGCACAGTAAGCTATAACTACCTTCCATAGCCGTATGAATCCCGCACCGGTACGAATTTCTCCGTGTAAATGTTCTCCAGGTACCACTTGAAACTCTTACACTGAAGCTTTTCTCGCAGTATCTTGCGATGGGTGACGTCGCCGATTTTCGTTGGGTTATGCTGGAAAGGAATACATATTTTATGGCATATTAATTAATTAATTTTATTTTACAAATTTTACAATTACACTATGTATATAATTACACTATGTACTAACACCTATTTATGTAATACATAACAAAGGAAACATCAAAAAATTCATTTCATAGTGATACCGTGCTTTTTTCTAATGCCTCTGTAATAATTTTATTTTGTATAGTTTCGCAGATAGTTTAGTTTAGTTTATTTATTTCCACCGTAGGTACACATGTTACACTTGATGTCGTTAAATACTATTTTAAAAGATAAATTACATTTTTATTATAACACACACTAACTTATGACAAAGGAAACACCATAGGGCATTGTGCAAAAAAAAGCAGACAGACATGCCTTCTTAAAAAATTAAAATAAATCCATTTATAATAATTTGTCACAATAAAACAGATAATAAATAATGGTATAAGTTAAATTGAATAATAAATTAGATAAAATGTCAAAGTAATCTGCTGTATAAGGGCATTGTCAAACTATACTAAAAATATTGTACAAAATTAAATAATATACAATTATATAGATAGATGAAGTTGCCCTAGGTGTTATGTTTGTCCGTCTGTTTTTTTTTTCACAACTAAACGATTCAAGGAATTGGAAGATGACGGTATCCCGGGGACGGACTGACTACTTTTTATCCGGAAAAAGGCGAGTGAGACCGCGTGCAGGAGCTAGTTTTATAAAGAATTCCAACTTACTCTTAGATCCGGTCGATGTAAGTAATACAGCTCAGCATATTCATCCATCCATACTTCAGCCATTCGAGCTGTGTTTATACCTGAAAAAAAAAAAAAAAAAAATATGGCTTTAGTACTATACTCGCTATTTTTTCATTTTGACTTAAGGGGCCTCCGGCGGGACGAATTCTTCATACAAACGTAATACCAAAATTATTTCTAATTCAAGCATATTTCCACTATAATATTGCATTATTTGTATTAAAATAGTATTTATCTAGGTTCCCAAATAGTTTTTTTTTCAAAATACTTACCTAAAAAGAAATGAAAGCCAATTTCAATATTCATACCCAAATCGATCTTGGTCTCAGAAAAACTTAGCTTTAGTGAGTGGGCAACAGTAGGTATACATAAGAGTAGACAAAAGTTATATGAACTGTATAGTGAAAAGCAGTACAATTTTAGCCAGGAATTTAAAGAAAAAGTAAAAAATTACTCAAAAATATTTAGAAAAGTTTGTAATACAGCAAAATCAAATTATATTAGCTCGAAAATTAAAAATAGTGAAAGTGTAATAAAATCAACTTGGAAAATAATTAATAGTGAGACTGGAAAGGTCAATACCTACATTAATGATTACAGTTTAAAGATTAATGATTGCTCTATCAAATATGATGTTGAAGTAGCGCAAGCTTTTGAAAATTTTTTTACTGACATTCCAATCTGTACTACAAAGTGTCTGAACTCTTCTTAAATAATAGCTGAATCATTACTTAAAGAAAATGTACCTAAATGCGATAGTAAATTTATTTTTACCCATGTTGATGAAAATGATATAAAAAAAGCCTTTAAACTTTTAAATATTAAAAAAACTGCAGATCTCTGGGGCATTTCCGTTAAAATTATTAAACCTTTAATTGATACCATTGCACCAGATCTAGCTTTTATATTTAATGAATCCATTGATTGTGGCATATTTCCTGATCTAATGAAACATAGTAAAATAATCCCATTGTTTAAATCGGGTATTAGGTCTGACCCCACTAACTTTAGACCAATATCAGTACTGCCTACATTCAGTAAAGTTTTTGAAAAACTTATTTTACACCAATTGCTTAGACATTTTAATGGCAATGACCTGCTACACTGTAAGCAATTTGGGTTTACTCGTGGCAGGTCAACTACTGATGCCGGTGTAGAGTTGGTATCGCATATTTTTGATGCTTGGGAGAAGTCGCAAGATGCTTTAGGCGTTTTTTGTGACTTGTCAAAAGCATTCGATTGCGTTCATCACGAAACATTAATCAGGAAACTACATCATTATGGAATAAGGGACAGCTCTTTGGATCTTCTTACATCTTACTTGAGTGATAGGATACAAAGAGTTGACATTAATGGGAAACGATCTAAAGGGTCTGTGGTTACAATGGGTGTACCGCAGGGCTCTATCTTGGGTCCTTTCCTATTTTTAGTTTATATTAACGACCTGCCTCATCTTGTAAAGAATGATCATGAGATTGTATTGTTTGCTGATGATACTTCATTAATTTTTAAAATGAATCGACAAAAAACAAATTTCGACGATGTAAATACTGCAATCTCAAAGGTAGTCCATTGGTTTAGTATCAATAATCTTTTGCTTAATGAAACCAAAACAAAATGTTTAAGATTTAGTCTACCTAATGTAAAACAAGTTAAGGCTGATGTAAACGTAAAAGGAGAAACGGTAGAAATTGTAAACAATACCGTATTCTTAGGAATAACCTTAGATAGTAAACTCCAATGGGGCCCACACATAGATAAGCTATCGAAGAGACTTAGTTCTGCAGCATATGCAGTTAAAAAAATCCGTCAACTTACAGACGTTGATACTTCTCGACTAGTCTATTTCAGCTACTTCCATAGTATTATGTCTTATGGCATACTATTGTGGGGGAACGCTGCAGATATAAACACCATTTTTGTGTTGCAGAAGAGGGCTGTTCGTGCGATCTATAATATGGGTCCCAGAGAATCCCTACGTAATAAATTCAAAGACATAAACATAATGACAGTACCATGTCAATATATTTATGAAAACTTGTTGTACACTCATAAAAACATCAATCGATTCATTAAAAAAAGCGATATACATAATGTAAATACTAGAAATAAGAATAAACTCGCTGTTCCCACAACTAGACTACATAAGATAAGTGCATCTTTTAAAGGGCAATGTATACGCTTCTACAACAAAACTCCAAGTGAGTTGCAAAAATTATCAATAAATAAATTTTAAAAAATTGTGAAGCATATTCTTTGTAAAAAGGCTTATTACAAAATATCAGATTATCTAGAAGATAAAAAAGCTTGGAACGAGTTTAGCTCCAACTCAAAATCTAACAAATTACAGATAAGCAAATCATATGTACTAGACACATAAGTTATGAACATACTAGTGGTTTCTTCTCACTTCTTCCACTGGTGGACAAAAAATTGAAGTGAACTATAAAATAATTTTAATTGATAATAATGAATAGTATAAAATATGACTTGTCTAAGTGCTTATTTGTAAGCCTAAAGAAATAAACTTTCATTTCATTTCTCATTTTGCACATTTTTATGCAAAAATTGACATGTTTTCTTGCTATTTGTTTCGTATTAAAAACATCAGTAGCTTACGTTTTATTTATTAAGGAACATAGCTTATATTGTCTAGTTACAGAATAACAATACTTTGTGAAGAATACAAAAAGTTTTCAGTCATAATTTTTGGTATTACGGAACAAAGCAAATTTTGAACGGCTAATATTGCTATCGCGCACGCATGTGGCGCGGCGAAAGGGTTAAACAGGGACAGCGATATTCGGAGCGATTTTTACAAGCGAGGGTCTTAAGAACGTCGGACCCTTAAGAACGCCTATGAGGTACCCAAATTGTCGACCGGTGAGTGAATGAATACTGAATGAAAATCTGCAACATTTCGTAGACTCTACAAGACCGAAACCAACTCAATCTATCATAACCGCGCGGCTACGCTCGGTCACATGACACGAGAGGCTCGACCGAATCGGTCTTCTGATCTCACGTTTCTTTTTGAAAATATCGGTACTAACGACGTTTTAAAATTTGTATTTTATCAAGAATAACCTTATTTGTCTAAAGGTTACGAAGCTTGAACAACTTAACTATAAAAATGCGCGCTTTACAAAGTGCTCATACGGCGTAATTATTTTATGCAACTTTTGTTTAAAATTTTTATAATTTTAGTAGTAAATGATTTAATAAGTGTTAGTTATTATAAATAGTATTTTATTAAAAAACTTTGGAAAACGTTCAGCCTGTCGAGTTATTAATTAATTGATTTTGTATCTAGTTAGGTTCTAAACAGTGTTTAGTTAATCTACGATTGTAAAAATTTTTGTTAAAAAGAAATTTGAAAAAAAAACGACGTTTTGATAGATGGGCAGCTCAGCAGGCAGATCAGCAGCACCATGTCATCGCCGTAACTTATGTTGTTAACTGTCTTTACATCAATTGAACAGCCTATACCAGTGCCGCTAAACTTATGGATCAGACGATCCATGTACAGGTTGGAAATTCGTGAAGAAGATATTCCGCCCTGCCTCACGCCACATGTAAGTTTTTTATTCATTTTAAAAGCTATACAAAACTTACTTATCACAGCGCTTGTAAGTAAACTCAAGTCTCGTCATACACACTTAACACTTTGAGTGCTGAAATCACACGGTATGTGTTTTCTACAAGTGACTAATATGCGTAAATCCACACTAGCGCAGCGGCTGAGAAAATACAGATCTTTGTGACTCAGCACAATTAATATTTTTAAGCGTAATATTTTTCGAACGAAACGCATGTGCGGCGCAACACAACCGCTGTGTAGAGCGGCAGCACGAATTTTTTAGGTTAAAAAAAAGAACGCAGTCATCGAAAAAAAATCGCAGTCAAAGTGTTAAGAATTTGTAATATTACTAGCTTACTCTTAAGGCTCATATTGATTTTTGTGATCTATGTATTTGTGGCAACTGTAAAGGGAGAATCTCGATCGAAATAAAAAAATATGTTTTCTAATCTATGGCTCAGGTATAATTAGGGAAAAACATAGTTAGGGGCCGTTCAAGTATTACGTAAGCACTATGGCGGGGGTCGGGGGTCTTTGTTTTGCTTATTTTGGATGACATGGGGGGTAGGGGAGTCTAGATGATGATTCCATCATCGGTAGTTATTTACTTTTTACACGAATGGCAACCCTCACATTGTCTTGTAAGTTTGTTATGTTCGTAAGATTATAATATTTTTGTCCCTTACTTTTTGTTGATTAAAATAAAACAGCTTTTATTTCTCACACTTAACTTAAATACTAATATCTCTGTCTATACATATGTGAGTACCGCTTTCAGCGGTGAAAGCCTCCTCCAGCTCCTTCCATCTTCCTCGATGATGATGATGATTGTGTTGAATACTGTATCAGTAAAATCTAATCTCTATCCTATATGTATTTTCTTATTTTTAAAATTATAATTATAATATAAAAAAAACATTTATAATTGAAAAATGTTTACGTAAGCATGGGGGGAGGGGGTAAGAGCTTTGCTTACTTTATGCTGACAAGGGGAGGGGGGGGGGGGGGGGGTAAATAATTGTAATAAATCTGTTTACGTAATATTTGAACGGCCCCTAACTATGGTGGTAGGTGATGTTTAGTTATTGTCATTTATTGGCCGCGTTGCTCCGCTGCAGTACATTTCCGCTCAGTGCGGTCTTACCTGTTGGCCAACTTTTAGGCACGGAGTTCTACGACTATCACTAGATAGTATACTTAAAACAAAGTCGCTTCTAACAAATTATATAATATAACTATACCGTGTGTGTCGGAGTTAGCTGGCAAACTGTACGGATGGAAGCTTCTGAAGACGTGTCCCACGCGGGAACACGGGACGGTCTCTAGGGTGCCACCACCTGGAACAAAACAAACATATTAACTTAAAAAAAGAGATTTCCATAAAGTTCCGGGAGATTTACTATATACAGTGTGAAATTGTACTAGGAAGAGACGTCATACTCATTGTAAAGAAATAAAAACATTGCGATATTTTACTATAGCTACATACCTAGCGTCGACGTTCGAACATACTACGCCGCATGGCATCTCTGTCACTCATAAACGTAACGCATTGCTTGTCTCGTTCGTGTTGGTGGCAAAGCGGCAACAGCGCGGCAGTGATTTTAGTTCGAACAGACGAGACGCCGCACGGCATATGGCCTTATCTCTGTCACTCATAAACGCAACGCACGAATTACTTGTCTCGTTCGTGTAGGTGGCAAAGCGGCAACCGCGCGGCATTGATTTTTGAGTAAAATTAAGTTTATTTTATGATTTTCCATTTTAAACAGTACAAAACAAATAGAAGACCTAAAAAGACACATCCTTCTTGCTATTCACAACCGTCTCATAGTAAGTATTGCACTTTCTAAACGCGCAACATGGCATTTTATTATTTTTCATACTCCAAAATCCCGCTTCAACGTACGTCCGCGTCGCGGCCAGGAGCAAGACGGACTGAGTTCAATTCAGACACGTACCTGATTTTCGTCGTGTTGGGCAGACCTCGGTACAACGTATCTACGTATATATAATACACATTGCCTAGGAAGGTCACGCGCACTAATGCGTACCGCGGCCGGCAAGGGCTGAGGGAGTATAGCGCGACCACAACTACATAACACTTGCGTTTTATTTTGCGTTTTCCATCCTTACATAAATTATACATTGGATTTGCGTTATAAAAAAATAAAATAAAATGATTTTATTTCAGATAACTTAAATGATCCATAATTTGTTAGTAAAATTAAACATAAGGAACTCATTACTAGGGTTAGTTATACCTAATACTAGAAATTAAAACTAAAATTAAATTAAATCACTCTCCCCACGAAACATTTCCACAGGGGAGAGGTGATTCTACCTGCTATAGTGTTTAGGATGGTGTTGGGGCTGTCGCGCACCCTGCGCATCAGGGATGCGGTCTTTTTACGGAGGATGGCAGCAAAGCCATCCGTCTGGTATTCCGCAAACATTCCCGATGCACTGCAACATCGAGGCAGTCCCAACATCATCCTAAACACATTGTTGTATTATTACTTCTTCCACTAGTGGACAAAAAATTTAAGTGAACAGTAAAATAATTTTATTTGATAATAATTTATATATAAAATATGACTTGTCTAAGTGCTTATTTTGTAAGCCTAAAGAAATAATGCATGCTTGAAAACGAAAGTTTTCAATCAGTGCGTCCTACCCGTTATGACCTACGGTGCTGAGACGTGGACACTCACGATAGGGCTGGTCCACCAGTTCAAAGTTCGTGAAATGCTGGACATAGGCCTCCCCCAATGAGCGCCATAGCGCCCTGTCTTCAGCTTGCCGCATCCAGCATCTACCTGCAGTCTTTCGCAGGTCGTCATCCCACCTGGTCGGAGGGCGGTCCTACACTACGTTTACCGAGTCGTGGTCTCCACTCAAGAACACGTTTGCCCCATCGGACGTCGGTTCTTCGCGAGATACGGCCGGCCCACTGCCACTTCAGCTTGCTAATTCTTTGAGCTATGTCGATAACCTTGGTTCTCCAACGAATTCAATTCATCAAAATTAACAGGCACAATTATCTTCCAACCTATATTTTAGGTCACCCTGATTGCTTATGTTAACTTTAGCTTATCTAGCGTTTTTTTTTTTAAACACTTTTAACCTTTTTTTCGATGACTGTACTTGTGTCACCAATTTAGTCGTTGTTTGAAATTGTTGCAGCTACGTTGCCGTGTTTACATTTCAACAAAAAAATATGAAAGTTCTATAGAGTTAGTTGTAGTTCCATAGCAGACTTCCGGGAGATTTACTATATTGACATGTTTATTTATTTATTTATTGTAATAAGTTTACAAAGCAGTTTACAATCACATTTATGCATTAAATAATAGAGTTACAGTAGTGAACCAGATTGTAGACCTAGATGTAAACATAACAAGTTTAGAAAAGTGTTGCAAACATAGCCAAAACAATTTCCATATAACTAAATGTTTTTATTAAAGTTAAAGTTTAAGTTTTAGTTAAAGTTTCTATTATATATACCTAAACAATATATAGTGTATTATTTAGGTATATATAACAGAAAATACATAAATATTGTTATACTATATTAAAGTTAATTGCTCAGTATAGTCGAAATTAGTTTGCGAAATTTATTGAGGTTAGAGTCAAATATATCTATTTCATTATTATTAATGCCAACTCGTTATATTGACGACACATCCTAGTGATTGGATTATGTTACATGTATCTAAAATCGCATTGTATTTAGTATAGAAACATGTATTAGGAACTTGATATAAGAATGTACTAGTGGTTTCTTTATCCGCTTCCACTAAATGAGCAATGGGTTTTTATGGCGCGTAGATAAGGTCTAAGCTAAAGTCTTGCGAGGTCTAAGCTAAGGTCTCGCGAGGTCTATACTAAAGTCTCGCGAGGTCTAAGATACGATCTCGCGAGGTCTAAGCTAAGGTCACGCTAATTCTCAACTCTGAACTCTATACGATAATAAATAAGACTCACATTGCCATATCCGGAAGGACATCTCGAGGTTCTCACCGCCCCAGCCCGCCATCTGTTCATCGTACGCTCCTAGCTCCCAGTAGTAGGCTCGGTCTATTGCGAACAGCCCGCCGGCCATTGTTGGTGACCTGTTCAATAAATAAACAATTTATCTTTCAAATAGTTTACAAACCTTCATCTTGAATCACTCTATCTATAAAAAAAAAATCATAGAAATCCGTTGCGTAGTTTTAAAGATCTAAGCATACATAGGGACAGACAGACAGCGGGTAGCTTTGTTTTATACCATGTAGTGATATTTAATAACCTACAAGCACACAGATCCGCTCTTGAGCGATAAGACCGCCGTTTGTAACTAATTCTAAGTTTTTATTGAAAATACTCTCCTATGAAAAATTTCAATAAAGTATTTCCTATCTTTCTATCAAGTAATGACAGTCATAAATATATTGAGTATAAAAATAAATAAATAAATAATGCTGGACAATTCACACAGCACTATGTAGCCCCATGGTAAGCAGAGCTTGTGTTATGGGTACTAGATAACTGATATACATAATACAATACATTACTTAGATAGATATTTTTAATTATACATAGAAAACTACCAGAACACCTGGAACAAATATCTGCAGATCGTACACACAATTGTTCCGAGGCGGGAATCGAACCCGCAACCTCCTGCGTCGCAGGCGGACCTTCGCCCACCGCGCCACATCGGTCGTCAAAGTATAGGGTCGGGTGTTGAAAACTTACCAAGTAGGCGATATATCCGAGCCCCGTCTTTTCTTCTCCCGTTCTGGGACATCTATCCATGTGAAATGACCGGTAAATGTGAAACCACCCACCTGAAGCCATGGGAATATTGTTAAAAGTGTACAATGGTGATGGGAGTTTCAAAAGTAAGAAAGATACTAAGGCATGCTTTCTTGATATACATAATCGGACAGTAACAATTTAATTGGCGTTTATTTTAAAAGTTTTTATAAAATAAAGTTATTAAAGTTAATAGATGAACTTGCTAATAGTCCGATTTAATTAAGTTTTTTAGAAATTAAATAATATCCCAAAATGTTCGAATTCGATGGGACTTGAACCTGCGATCTTACCCTTAGTACAGGGTCACTGTAATGGTATATATGAAAGAATGGTATAAATAAATAAATAATGCTGGATTAATGCAATTCACACAGCATTATCTAGCCCCATGGTAAGTAGAGCTTGTGTTATGGGTACTAGATAACTGATATACATAATACAATACATTACATATGTAGATAGATATTTTTTATTATATATAGAAAACGACCAGAACACCCGGAACGAATATCTGCAGATCGTACACACAATTGTTCCGAGGCGGGAATCGAACCCGCAACCTCCTGCGTCGCAAGCGAACCTTCGCCCACCGCGCCACATCAGTCGTCATCATCGTCGGAATGGTATACATATAAAATATTTAAAGAATTTGGAAATAGGCCAAGCTTCTTCTTTATATGTATATAGATTGTTACAATTAAATAAATTAGTCCCACTGCAGGACAAAGGCCCACTAAGTTTATTACTTAGATAAGAAAAACTTAATTCTAAAAGACTAAGTTAAACTAAGCTACCAAATCGAAATACAAGGTGACACATAATATTAATACCAGAACCAACAATACTAAGATACCCAAAAACTAATTAAAAGAATACTACTTGAAGATTGAAGAACTATTAGAAACTACGTTAAGTGCGAATGACCCTAACACTTAATCGAGCTCATATAGCGGTCTCAACTAAAGTAATTTGTAATGATTTTTAGCGTGCGATTTTTGAGTTTTCGAATATTTTGGCAGTTTCATGTGCCATGATCACGGAATAACCTAAGTCACTGCGAGTAAGTTTCTATTGCAGACAACGATCTACCGCGATAGTTTCAAAAGATTTATCAATCTCAGTCTCGCAAATCTTCAAAATCATCTATATTTTTTAAAACACGTTAGGATCTCGCTTTACGAAGTAGAACTTATAAGATGTTAAATCTCTCTCCCCCATAGGACCATATCTCAAAAAAACATACACGGATGTTTGCTACATCTTCACAACTAAATTACTGATAACGGATCAGGCTGAATTTTTTACAGATGTAGCTATAAGCCTGGAACCAAATATAGCTTCTTATTCTTTCTATTTCTGTTATTTTCTTTTCGGTTTATAACTATTCTCATGACCCCATGAAAACTGCTATTAACTATGTATTAACTATACTAACTACCTTTAAACGTTTCCATATAAAAAACGAGTATTAAAGCCGTAAAGAGAAACTAGTCTCAAATATGACTTATCCATTCCCCTACAAGACTAAGGTCTTGTAGGCTAATAGGTAGAATGGAACATTTGGTACTTCGAGCCGGATACCAGTAGGTATCCTGCTGGAAGGACCAAATGTTCGATTGCTAGCCTAGATGGTAGCCGATGATGTCATTGACATGGTGGTAGTATAAGACGACCTCCACAGGGTTCTAATAGGTACACTGAACTTACAATTGATGTAAGACAACAGGGTACAGTAGTGCAGAACAAAACAAGTAAAAAAGCTGTTCAAACACAGACAAAGTCAATGGGTCCGTTTGCTTTTAATTGCATAATTTATTGAATCATTTATTAATATTATAATATAAATAGTGTTTTTATGCATTGTGTACCCACTAAGATACTCCACCTAAGAACATTACCTGTATGCATAAAATCACAATAAATGATATAAATATGAATAATCGTGTGCTCTGCAGCGACATATTTTAATTGTATTATATTTTAATTTACATAGTGTTATTTTTTTCATGCCATTTGTTTACCAATGACCATAAATAGCCCTGTATCCAGTTCTAATGACGATACCAACACCTTTGATGTTCTGTATTTTTATTCAATCGTTTTTTCTTTTTATTCACACAATATTTCTTATATATTCATCATCGTATCTTTTTTTATCTTAGCCTGATTCGTCCCACTGCTGGGCAAAATCCTCCCCCAAATCTTTCCACTCAGTGCGATCACCCACCAATCTCTGAGGAAGGCGTTAAGGTCGTCTAGTCCCTCTCTTATATTCATTATATTTAAAAAAGTAAAGTAAATATATTACTCGAGCTGCCCTGTAAATTATGAAATTCATAAGGTAGCATTTGTATAATCAAGTTAAGGATTAATGTAGATAAATTATGTGTGTAATGTTTTGTTAATTAGCAAACCGCAACCAACAATAGTTTTAGTTATTAAGTTTTAGTTATACAATATTTTGTTAGTTAAAAATATTATTTGTGGCCTGCACTGTCTCAATACGTACTTATTTATATTAAATAAATAAAATATTAATTGATTAAACTTTTATTCAAAACTAGGTTAGTAAATAAAATACATGTCAATAATATCAATGATATAATATAACATTACTTAAATAACTAAAAACAAAATCATCTAAAAATATATAATAGTTAAGTAAAACAACATCAACTCCGCATTCCAGTCACATGCAAAAGCAACAATTTTTCAAACTTTCATTATAACCTGGAAGACATCAGCTGTCTCTACTTCGAATGTCGTCTGGTCTATCACGTCTATAACAGGAGTCAGCACTGCATCTCTCTTCTCCCTCACTCTTTGCAGGAGCGGCCGCATCCAGTCTGTTTCTGCTTCGCAGTGCGCGTCGAGGAATATAAGTACGTCGCCGCGAGCGGAGCGAGCCCCGCGGATTCGGGCTTTCATGAGCCCTTGACTGAAATTGACCTTATTTTTGAGATGTTTGGATCTATTTGCGATATAGATATTGGATATCCGTATCCAAGGGGTGAAAATGGGACTATATTACTAAGCCTTCGCTATCTGCCTGTTCGTCTGTCAGCGGGGTCTATCTCATGAATCATAAACGGAAGAAAGTTGAAATTTTTCGACCTTGTTTCTGAGATATTTGGGTCTATTTTGCGATGTAGATATTGGATTTCCGTATCTGAAGGGTGAAAGTGGGACCTTATTACTAAGCCATCGCTATTTATGTCTGTTCGTCCGTCAGCGGGCTCTATCTCATGAACCGTAAAAGGAAGAAATTTGAAATATTTCGACCTTGTTTTTGAGATATTTGGGTCTATTTATCGATATAGATAAATAGATATATAATAACTTTCCGTATGGGTGAAAATGGGACTACATTACTAAGCCTTCCGCTATCTGCCTGTTTGTCTGTCAGCGGGCTATATCTCATGAACCGTAAAAGGTACACATTTGAAAATTTTCGACCTTATTTTTGAGATGTTTGGGTCTATTTTTCGATGATGATTATGGCTTTCCGTATCTGAAGGGTGAAAATAAGACCATATTACTAAGCCTTCGCTATCCGTCTGTTCGTCCGTCAGCGGGCTGGATCTCATGAACAATTCATTTATTTCTCACACAATTTACATTGTGTCGGAATTTTATAGGAGCACATGTAAGAATGTAATTTTTATGTAAGAACCGTAAAAAGTACACAGTTTAAAATTTAGTTTTTTTTTTTTTGTCGCGTTAACTATAAATTTATTTTCGGCTATTTTTGCTCTACCTTTGTCGAGTCTGTGTGTATGTATGTAGGTATGTGTTTCTTGAACCGTAACAGGTAGACCCTTGACTATATAATAGACCTTATTATGTGTTTGGGGTTAGTTCTATATTTTTTGTTGGTTAACAAACGTTTAATTTGAGGGCATCTTGGATACCTTGCGACCTTAGATTGTATTGGTAGCCTACACTAATTTGCCGCAGTAAAAACCCGCTTTTACAGTTAGCCAAATAAATGATAAATAAATATCGTTGGACAATTAAAACAGCATCATTTAGCCTCAAGCTAAGCAGGGGCCAAATTATGCTAACCAATCGCTTTACTATGACAATCATATCGCAGAATCATCCATGTATGAAATAAACTCTAGATATAGTACGTGCGGTGCTATATACGTGTCCCTCCATCTCTATTTCAACATAACATCAAAGGTAGAATGCCAAATTGTGCATTCTAAGACGAGACCATTGTTATGGTTAAGCGATGAATTTAGTTGAATTAAGGCCCGGAGCTTGAAGACAGGGCACTATGGCGGTCATTGGGGGAGGCCTATGTCCAACAGTGGACTAATCAGAATAATAATAATCAGAATATCAATTTATTGGTAAAAACAAATATTACAAGTCACATAATAATAATTATAAATTATAGTTAATTAAATAATTATAATATATTATAACATTTACAACTAAGTAATAATACTCAATACATTATTTAGCCTTTCGCACATAATCGTCAATACTGTAGAACGCCTTCTCGACGAGCCACGATTTAAGTCTTCGTTTGAAGGAAGACAGACTAGGTGCTGTGACTACCTGATCTGGTAGGTTGTTATACAACGTGGGTCCCAGCACGTGCGTGAGTCTGTCCGACTTCACCAGTCTGTGTGATACCGCAGATAGCTAACATAGGCTGATGATGAAGGCCCGGAGCTTATGTTATAGTTATTAGATAACGATAATACATTAATCACGTTTAAAAGGCAATCAAATCTTTAATTGCTCTTAAATCACGTGCCAAAGCATTCAATTATGGAGGTAGGTACTAACCAAAACCGATAATGCAAACAAACGAATCAAATTTACAAAACATCAGCTACAAGGGGAAATCGTAAAATTTGAGAAACTAAACATGCAATGTCTAACAAACATTGCATTAGTATTTGAAAGAAATTTGTGTCGACTTGTGGAAATAGTTCATTTTTTACTAGCGGACCTTCCCGGCTTCGCACGGTTTTAGTACGGATCCCTAACTTTTTTGAAAATATAATATAGTGTATGTTCACCGGGGATAGTGTAACTTCCCAACGGTGAAAGAATTTTTCAAATCGGTCCAGTAGTTTCGGAGCCTATTCATTACAAACAAACAAAAAAAAAAAGAATAGTTCTATCTATCTAGGTTTATCTAGGGCCTATGCTCCAGTTTGACGCCCTCTAAGCTACGCTATAATGACACACTTGACCAAGAGAAGTCAAAAACTAAACTGTACTTATTTGACGCCACTAAAAATGATGCTGTCCCATTAAAAAAAAATTATAACAATCGAAATAAAAAGGATGGAATAATTAAATAGCATAGATTTGATAGTTTTATACATACATATCTTGCTTTGTTTTGTATATGTTGCTTGGGTCGAGGACTTTTATTACCTCATTTCAAAATTTCGTTCAGAGAAGTAACATAAATATTAAAGATGTCTATTTGCCAGAATATATGTAACAATGTAGATCTTAAATGTATCATACGTCCAGTTATATTCTACCTAACATAGGCATGCAAAATAATCTAGGTTCTTGTAAATCCCTATTCCTTCAAATAAGCGAAAATTTCAAACTTGTAGCCAAGCCGTAAAGAAAACATAACACGATCCATTGTGTATTTTTCGTACATGTATCTGTATTTCACATAAGTACTTACATCATTATCGGACGCAATCAAATCAATTATGGCATACGAACGATGATGTTGGCTCCTGCAAGCTGTCAATGTCAATGTCAATGTAGATAGTTATTGATTTTTACAAGTATAACGGTGATTTTTTCAAAGCAAATGAGGTGCCAAGAGTCTTATCATGAGTGCCATTCACAAAACCAAACACGTGTGTATAGATATATAGTAACATTAAAAAAAACGGTGCGTAACGGAAATACAGTGACTTATTCAAAAACCCAGTGCGCCACAGTATAAGCTAACATAAAAAAACGACGTTAACAAACACGGAATGAGTATGAACGAGCATATCATTTTTTTAAGAAAATGCGCAAACAATAATAAGGTGACATTTTCAAAATAAACCAGCAAGGCTACCACGCGATTTAACGTAACCCGCGCTATCAGCGTTATTACTATTAACGTGAAAAAGGCGTTATTCACTCTTTAAGCCACGCGTTATTCGCGATACAATTAGCGTAATAACGCTGATAATACACGTTACGTTATGTGATAAATAGCGTGGTAGCCTTGCAGTGTGCCGAAAACTAAACGAAAAACACGTGACATTAAAAAAAAAACAAGTGCACGATAAATCAAAGAACTAATCATCATTTTTGGAACCTGAAAATCGCTGCCATCTTGAACGCTATAGTAGAAGTTGTCGTCGTCTATACTGTCTATGATGGGCACAGTGACAGCGTGCGGTTCTGTGCGAATGGCCTGAAGGAGTGGCCGCAGCCAGTCAAGCTGGCCCTCGCAGTGCGCGTCCAGGAACACCAGTGCGGAGCCGGTGGCATAGCGCGCGCCCGACGCCCGCGCACGCGTCAACCCCACGCTATAACCAATGGGATTTGTATTGTTTTCATACTTTTAATATTGTTTTCATATTTTTAATATTGTTTTCATAGTTTAAATATTGTTTTCATGGTTTTTAATATGGCTAAGTTATAATATTGTTTTTCTAAGTTTTAGTTTTTGTTGATTAATTTACATTTTAGTTTTGTTCCTTGTTTGTATGTGTGCATTAGGCCACCTTGGGCACCACGGTCTCCACTGAAGAACAGCGCTATGGTATGATCTGCTCTACCATAGCACATGCTGAGTGGAGACCGATTTTGTCAGTTTAATTAAGGTTTTTTTATACGAGTATGTATACTATTCGTCTTTGTTCTAGCAAAATAAAAATCTTTTTACTGTAGCTATGTTTGTCTCACTACAGAGCAACGCCCTTCTGTCTCTTTCTAGTCCAGAAAGTTTATTAGCATTGTACTACGTAGCTTTTGAATAAATCACTCAAAAATTTTGCTGAGGTTGTATTGTCTACAAAAAAACATGCATATGATATCGCGTTGTCTCTATTCAGCATTGCTATACTCGCTCCCCAAAAACGGCATGTGCTGTTATTGCAATCTTGGCCACTAACGCTATTCTTGGATTTTGTGTTACCCAGCGGGCGGGCCGGCAGAGGTTTAGACAGTGACTGTGTTGAATGCACATTGGAACTAGACTTCATCTATACTGTCAAATAAATGCGTTATCTATCAATCTATAATGTCCTAGAGACGCAGCGATTACGGGTCGTACGTATCGCTAGGTTGGACGGTGACTGCGTTAAACGCACTTTAGAACTAGACGTCATCTATATCGTCATTTCGAATGAAAAAACTATAGTTGTAATTTTTTGCATTACTTTTAAATAAACACTGTAGTATAGTTTACGTTTAAAATGTTCTCGATGGCCAATAAATATAGTCTGGGAGCCAGGTACAGGTATTATGAAATAAAATAAATATGAAATATGAAATACAAATTTGGTCAATTATTTCCTCTATTTAAAATTCGTATAATGCATTAGGGATTAATGTTATGAATAATCGTGACCGTCAGCTGCAATTCCGTGAGTGGTTTGGGAAGTGGCAGCGATGACGACATTATTCCCAAGATCCTAATCGGAAATTAAAATTCGCATATTCCAGAATTCATTACAGATCCATCAAGAATCGTTTGCAAAAATGCAAATTTACTATCGTGTGAAAAGAAAAGATAGTGAGTCTACACAACCATAAATCTATTAACGAAAATATTGATTTATCGATCTACGTGCGAACTCATGCTTAATAAAAATAATTAGTCATAAACACGACAAACAACCACACATTTATACATTCAAAATAAATTCTTTGATTCTAGATTTTTTCATAAATAATCGATAAGTTAACGACACAAACGTCACAACAATTATTGAAAATCACCTGAACATCTGCAATATTAGGACCACTGTGTACGTAATAAAAACTGGAAATGCTAATTCCATCAATGAGTGGTGTTAGCACAGCATTCCGCTTGTGCTTGATTCTGTGTAGGAGAGGCCTCATCCAGTCGCACACGCCCTCGCAGTGCGCGTCCAGCACTATTAGCACGGAGCCAACAGCGGCGCGGCAGCCGGCCATGCGGGCTTGCGTTAGCCCTACCCTATGGAACCATTGGCGTTTAAAGTTGCGACAACTGTCTCAAAATATCATCTTTATAATAATCGGTGTAGCGGTTCTCTTGTTATGATGGTATTTAGCAGCCCATTACCTAAGTTTCCACGGTATTTTTATTTTAAATTACGCTTGAAGCTACATACAAACGAACCACTTGGTAAATTTTAATTCATAATGTAATATAAGAATTGTCAGAACGTAATTTTACTAAAAAAACTATCGTAGTTTCATGAATTGCGGGCATAAGCAGGTTAACTACGAACCGCGGGTCAGCACAGAACCAATAGCGGCGCGGCTGCCATCCATGCGGGCTTACTCTATGAAACCACAAATATTGAAGCAGTTGCATCCTGCTTATATTTTGCATTGAATTCTTTTATGGAATCAAGTTACGGAAGTCAAAATCCACAGAGCAAGCAAGAAGTAAATAGGAACAGTATTTAAAGTAAAATTAATAACATAATTTAATAAAAAAGAAAATTACTATTAAAGAAGAGTAACAAATTATAACTGGTATTCACAATTGAAATAAATGAGCTAACTGCAATGCAGACTGATGCACACAATCTACTTAGAGGTAGCTCAACTCTGATCCATATTAATATCAGTCGGACGTCGTCGGAAGCGTCTCCATGATGATGGGTGTAAGATAAATACTATAACGATACTTGGCGTAAACTGTGTCTTCGATACAAACGTTAGTATTACGTTCGATTCTTACTGACCCATTCAAAGCTCATGATGTTAGTGCAAACAATTACAACGCATCTGTTTTGTTATCCCACTGAAGCCCCTAAAAATAACTAAAAGTTAGCTTAATTTAAGAATACATCTCGTATTCACAAAGTAACTATTTAAAAACTACCCCAAAAGTCACCGCGAAAAAAGTCCGACCTCGCGGATTTACAAATTAATCTAACAAAACAGGCGAAAAAAACAAAAAATACAAGATAAAAATCTCCAAACTTGTTCAATCTGAGCCCGGCTATATTATGTATGTATGTATATACCTTTATATTGTAATGATCCGTTAAATATCTGAAACCTTTTTTATTTATTACATCAATGAGTGGTGTTAGCACAGCATTCCGCTTGTGCTTGATTCTGTGTAGGAGAGGCCTCATCCAGTCGCGCGCGCCCTCGCAGTGCGCGTCCAGCACTATTAGCACGGAGCCAACCGCGGCGCGGCTGCCGGCCATGCGGGCTTGCGTTAACCCTACCCTATGGAACCATTGGGGTTTAATATTGTGACAACTGTGTCTTGCTACCTTTTTCAACTGACTCTTTTACTTAGTGTTAACAAATCTAACAATTAATAATACCTATTATTAATCTATTGTCTATCAATCAAGTTACACGTGGTTTAAGCTGTATTTATCCCCGATAGAACGGAAAAAGTAGGTATACGGTAAAAGGTTGTTCATTAGTTTGTTTGTACAGACCATTGTTCCCAATTATCATTCAAACGGATTAATCCATTTCGATTAAGGGATTTTTCTATATACCCTAGTATTTGAGGGAGTACTTTTATGATAGCTTTATTTATAGAATAATAATTCGTCGAATTCATTTATGGTGCGAGTGAGCAGTGGTTGTCAATGGCTTCAGCAAGATGTTTGACATTGACCAGTTTCATACCAGCATTCCCAGGGCAAGGCGTCACATGACTCTTGACTTTTTTGGCACTTGACTTAGGTCTAGGTCTGTTCTTGACAATTTTGTTTTATTCTGTTTTATGTTTTCTATTATTTGTATCACTAGTTTAAGTACGAGCACTTTATGGTTTCCCATAAAGTACGCTTTCACTTTTGTCACAATGTTTTTAGTGTTCACATATAAATAGCTTATTTAGATTCTATCAGTGAATACCTATTATTAGCTCTCTGTTGTAATTTATAACTTAATTGACATTATTCTAGCTGATGGTGTTTCAAAAATAAATAAATAAATAATTTAATAGTCTTTTTTTAACTAGGTACCTATGTCTGTCGCCACTGATGCTTTACAAATTAACCATTTGTTTCATTAAAATACCTAAGCATCGTGTGGAAGCAAGGTGGTGTGGAAGTTTTAAGACATTAATTCATTAAAAAAATGTGATACAATAACTACTTTTCTAACTAAATTAGCTACATTGTGTTTTATTATTTACATGTTTAATAAATACATTAAAAATTTTGAATTTTTATGAATTAAAAAAAAATCACCGGCACGGCTGTAAATCCGCCAAAACGAAATGTTGACCGGCTTATTACATCGATGAGTGGTGTTAGCACAGCATTCCGCTTGTGCTTGATTCTGTGTAGGAGAGGCCTCATCCAGTCGCACGCGCCCTCACAGTGCGCGTCCAGCACTATTAGCACGGAGCCAACCGCGGCGCGGCTGCCGGCCATGCGGGCTTGCGTTAGCCCTATCCTACGAACCATGACCATAATAGCAGTTGCCTCGAAAATGATTTGTCCTTAATCTTTCATTCAATTTCATAACGGAAGTCAAGGCACATTCAACTGAATTTGAATGACGAATTGAATTATTATATTACACTTAGTAATGAATGATAAAAGCATTTGATTCGCCCTAATTTCTGGTGATATCTATCCCCTTTACGAACACAAAAAAAAATTGGGTTATGCACAGTAGTTACCTGAAGATCAACTTACATGCAACTTAATTATGTGTTACAGATACGTAAATCTACTATAAGTTAATCTACGTCACAATAAAACTACACGAAAAACACGCCAAAAATACCAAGCTATTGCATTTTCCTAAATAAGAAAAGCACCTGTATATTTTGGCTAGAATTCCATTCACCCCATTCATATGTGAAATTGTTTTTCTGTATAACATCGATGAGGGGAGTTAGCACAGCATTATGCTTGTGCTTGATTCTGTGGAGGAGAGGCCTCATCCAGTCGCTCGCGCCCTCGCAGTGCGCGTCCAGCACTATTAGCACGGAGCCAACAGCGGCGCGGCTGCCGGCCATGCGGGCTTGCGTTAGCCCTACCCTAGATTGTATAATTGATTGACATCAAATTACTTAACTTGCTTGATCATGACTCATGAGAATGATCAAGCCGTCCTATCGGCCTGGTACATATTCTTCAAAAAATCCTTTTTATATCCGTTTTTATCGCATCTCGGAAATTAGTTTTTCCTAGCTAGCTAGGAATAAGCTAATTCCTAGCAATTCGAGGCAATTTCGCTTTGCCTCGAATCTTTCGCAGTCAATTCGCGTAAGTGTAGCTAGCATTCGTTAGTGCCAAAACGTCTCGGACGGAATGCGACAAATAGATTCAAAAGAGTTACTTCGAGAAATTTATCGGATCAAGTCGCTAGCTATGCTAGGATTATTCTCATAGGCGAAAAATAAAAGATTTTATAATATTTTGTGAGTAGAGTCTTGCGACACTTATAACACGCCGTAACGGCACGGGTTTTTACCCGGACCCAGGACACTACCCTAGCAGACTGAGACAAGACCGCTCTGGGGTAGGGTAGTAGGTAATATCTGTCAAATTAAATGTCATAGAACGTGCATAGTTTGACATTGCATCTATTGAGTTACAATGTAAAGAGACTTTTTAAAACGTCTCTCATTGCATGACTTGGACTCTGTCAGGAGCTTAACTGATGCAGCTCACATGCAGCGTACATAAATAATATAAATAGATAAATATTGCTGGTCTATCCATAGAGCCCTCTAGCCCCAATGGGTAACAGATAACTGATTTATAGGTATTATTGTTATGCATAGAAAACACCCAGAACACCCTGAACAAATCGTACCAATATTAAGTGTCCATAGGTGGGAATCGAATCAGCGATATTATATATTGAAATTTGACGACCGATGTAGCGCAGCGGGCGAGGGTCCGCCTGCGACGGAGGTTGCGGTTCGATTGCGGCCTTGGGACTGATATTTATACGATCTGCAAATATTTCTTCCGGGTTTTCTGGGTATTTTCAATGTGAAATAAAAAATATATACCTATGTAATGTATTGTATTATGTATATTTTTCATCTAGTCCTCATAACACAAGCTCTGCTTAGCTTGGGGCTAGGTGATGCTTTGTGGATTGTCCAGCATTGTTATTATTATTATTATTATATTTATTTTAAACCATTACAGTCCCACTGTTGGGCAAAGACCTCCCTTTTCTCCTTCCACTCCTCGCGATCCAACGCTGCAACAGGCCATGATGGAAGATGTACCTCGAGCCCGTCGCGTTATTATTGTTATTATATAAAGTTAATTGTAAAATATGATTATTCAACTTACCGATCAGGCAGTCGCAGTATCCTAATAAGGTCCGGGGGAAGTCGCGTGCGTACGTAATGGCTGAGCTTGCCCTTCAACTCGGGCAGAGTCGAGTTGTCATCAACTAGTATGATCTCCTTTAGGTATACTAGCGGTGAGTTCTGGTCTTGCCCTGGATAGCCTGGGGATACATTAATAAATATAATAAATAATGATATCCTACTTATATTCGACGACCGATGTGGCGCGGTGGGCGTAGGTCCGCCTGCGACGCAGGAGGTTGCGGGTTCGATTCCCGCCTCGGAACAATTGTGTGTACGATCTGCAGATATTTGTTCCGGGTGTTCTGGTCGTTTTCTATGTATAATAAAAAAATATCTATCTATGTAATGTATTGTATTATGTATATCAGTTATCTAGTACCCATAACACAAGCTTTGCTTACCACGGGGCTAGAAAATGCTGTGTGGATTGTGTAGCATTATTTATTATTTATTATATTATAAACGCGAAAGTTTGTGAGGATGTATGTTGCGCTTTCACGCAAAAACTACTGAATTGATTTTGATGAAACTTCACAATAGCTTACATATCAGAATAACACATAGGCAATTCGTAAAGATATATTGTATATTATCCAAAATATCCATCACCACGCGGGTGAAACCGCGGGGCTCAGCTAGTATTTCAATCTACTGGATTTACACATACACAAAGTCAACATTATAACACCCTTTTTTAACCGACGTATAACAAAGATTAGTTTCTATGTTCGGCTGTATGTTTTTCTATGTATGTTCGTCTATTTTTCCGTCAAATATGGACCGACTAGTTTCTACCCGCGGCTTCGCACGCTTTGTTTCTATGGAAACGTTTTAAGGTTATTTCTATCTCATGGGAACTGAATTATGGGATAAAAGGAGCCTATACATGTAGGCAATAACGGTTTTCCGTGAAAGAGTAATAAACAGCCTTACATAAAAAAATCTCGTTTATAATATTAGTAGGATTTCACTATTTACTTCATTGCCTTCATAATCGATGAAAAGAAAGCTTATTTCTTATTTGATAATAATTTGTATCAAATTTTACTAGTCTTTGTAGCTCTATCTAAAGATTCCAAAGTCTTTTCGTAATTGTCCAACATTCTATTCTTTATTCATCCGCCATCTTGCGTCATCACTTCATCAGCCATCTTGTTTATCCCCTATCATCACAAAATGAACTCTATCTAAACGTAATAAAGTCTTACCCAACTTCATCTTCCGTCCGCTGCTATCAAAAAAGTTTGTCTGGGTCTGGAACCACGGGTTGCTTCGCTTGCAGCTATTGATGACGCTCCATATAGTCCGTACCACGACGGAATAAGGCTCATTATGGAATATGAGGATCACAGAGGCTGAGGGTAGTTCCGCGTCGTATTTTACGCGCGCGCACGCTGGGTTTCTCTTATCTGAAAAGAAAACGAATAATATTAACCTTCATTTGGTTCTGGGTTCAAATAAATATATTGGTAGCTGACAACCCCCCCTGCTAGCTGGCAACCCCCCGTGCAAGCTGGCAACCGCTTCGTTGATGACGCAAGCAACGCTGTAGCTAGCTGTAGATAAAAGGCGCGCGGTTCTGCGCTTTGAGCTGTGCAGACGTAATTTCACGTTGTTGAATTTTGATATCATTTAAGTAATTACATATTTGATAAATCATTTAGATTTCTTTGTTAATTCTCTTATTTAATAAAATCTGCTATTGATTCGTAAAAATATTTTATTTCTATACTTGTTGCGCTCCGCGACGTCGTCGCCCGCGTCGTAATCTGTGTCAAATAGTTTATAAACCTTGGTCTTGAATTACTCTATCTATTATAAAAACCGCATCAAAATTCGTTACGTAGTTTTAAAGAAGCATACATAGGGACAGGCAGACAGCGAAGCGGTTTTGTTTTATACTTTTTAATTAACTTTAACTATAAAGTACTAGGTACATATTATAACACTACTACCGTGCGTACTGCACTGTTAGTGGTTTTGTAATTTGTAGAAGGTACTATATTTTTAATTATTAATATATTTATTCTGATATTTTTTTTCGTTACCTACCTATTCTAATAATTTATTGTATATCCGAGGTCTGGCTGCTACCGGAGCGTGCCACTAGTCGTCGTTCAGGTACAGGTATAAGAAAATACGACTCGCGACTAAAACTATACAAGACTAGTTTCTGCCGCGGCTTCGCACTGGTGTTTTTATGGAAACGATCTGTTCAAAGTACAATGTAATTAGGGCGAAGGTACGTGGGAAAGCTAGTTCTTCCTACAGTTGTAGCTCAGCAATGCCGTACGTGTAATACCTACGTGATCCTTATTAGTATACGTGGTTACTATGTTCATAATCGCTTGTGGTTACATCTTCATGTTAACCTAAATCAATATAATAAACCAGTTGCGAACTATCATCGTATCTCGCGAAGAACCGACGGCCGATGGGGCAAACGTGTTCTTGAGTGGAGACCACGACTCGGTAAACTTAGTGTAGGACGCCCTCCGACTAGGTGGGATGACGACCTGCGATAGACTGCAGGTAGATGCTGGATGCGGCAAGCTGAAGACAGGGCGCTATGGCGCTCATTGGGGGAGGCATATGTCCAGCAGTGGACTGTTATAGGCTGATGATGATGATGATGATGAACTATCATCGTTAGAGTTATCATTATCTTGCGGGACGAGCAGACTTTTTAATTAAGTGGGCCGAACATTAGGGACGAATCGGAATCCATTTCAGGCACCTTGGTACTTCTGACAACAGCTATATCAAATCATAATCTTTCGTGCAGTTGCCTTTGCCGTTAGCAACGTGCCGCTCGTGTGTAGGAGCCCTAAGTTTCAGTGGATGCGTGACGATGGCTTATATAAGTCCCGTCTTTCATTTCAATTACTACATACTATCACGCGACGTTTTTCTTTGGCCATCGTTTACAAGACATTGTGTTTTCTATGTTAAATAATAATTACTTACCTATGATTTTACGTATCAATTAAGTATTGTTATTTTTATTTTTCTCCTTGCTGAGGACCGAGATGAGTGGAAGAAGGGGAGGGAGGCCTTTGCTCTGCAGTGGGACACCCCGGGCTAATATAATAATAATAATAATAGGTAGTTACTCTATAAGTACCTGCGAACAGTAAATCACTTAACTTGCAAATTACCAGTATAAAGTGGTCTTAAAACTAGTGTTCTGCTAATTAATGCGTGCCGCATCGTGAACTAATAATGGGTCAAAAACAAACAATGCACAGACTTCATTATGAATGGTAGGCGATTAACGGGGCTAACCTTATTTGTAAAACTTTTGAAACTATCATGGTTATTAATACTAAAGTCATTTAAAACGGGATATTTACCATGATTTGATTTTTGAGTTATCCAATATTTCGGCACAGTTGCATGCGCCATGATCACGAAATATTGGATAACTCAAAAATCAAATCATGGTAAATATCCCGTTTTAAATGACTTTAGTAACCTTATTTGTGTTGGAAGAACACTAAAGACTTAGATTATTATCAAATCAAATTATTTCTTCGCTGGAATTTAGGTAGGTACTCTTGAATCTCTATCTAATTAAAAATCGCATCAAAATCCGTTGCGTAGTTTTGAAGGTCTAAGCATTGACGACCGATGTGGCGCGGTGGGCGAAGGTCCGCCTGCGACGCAGGAGGTTGCGGGTTCGATTCCCGCCTCGGAACAATTGTATGTACGATCTGCAGATATTTGTTCCGGGTGTTCTGGTCGTTTTCTATGTATGATAAAAAAAAAAACTATCTATGTAATGTATTGTATTATGTATATCAGTTATCTAGTACCCATAACACAAGCTCTGCTTACCATGGGGCTAGATAATGCTGTGTGAATTGTCCAGCATTTTTTTTTTTATACATAGGGACAGACAGACAGCGGGCAGCGACTTTGTTTTATACTACGAGTATGAATACAGAATACAGATCTGTATGTTATGTAGTGATGAAAATGAAGAAACGTATTTCTAGAGTTACTAGAACTAGCCGTGTGCAATTTTAGACAGGGTGACATTATACAATATTCATACAAACATGTGAAATAAAATGCATTATTAACACTTTGAGTGCTGAAAACGCACGGTATGAGTTTTCTACAAGTGACTAATCTGCGAAAATCCACACTAGCGCAGCGGCTAAGAAAATACAGATCTTTGTGACTCAGCAGAGCTGTAATATTTTTCGAACGAAACGCATGTGCGGCGCAACACAACCGCTGTGTAGAGCGGCAGCACGAATTTTTTAGGTAAAAAAAAAGATCGCAGTCGTCGAAAAAAAACCGCAGTCAAAGTGTTAACATGCAAAAATTTAACCTATTAACGTGTTTATGTTATTAATAACTTATATTATAATTCATAACATACCTGTGCAAATGTTTAATGTAAACTAATTTATTAAAAAAAAACCATTTTAACCGACTTAGAAAAAATAATGATAATCCATTGAAATGTTAGATGAGCTTTACATTTTTTAGAGGACGCAATTTTATTTTTGGGGGGGTCAATAAAAGCTTAACCCCAAGTTTGTGGGGTTGCCGCCCTTGTCCCCCGGCCGCCATCTTGGAAAAATAGGAGCAAACACCTTTTTCGCGATATCTCGGAAACTATGCGCCCTACAAAAAAATCGTTAAGACATTATTTGTAGCAAATTGCCTTGCTTACATATATGTTTCTATAACTTTTTGCCCTAAATTTAAAATTAAAGAAGTTATAAGCAAAAAAGTGAGAAAATTTCTATAAAAAAATTATTTTTTGCTCTATAACTTTTTTTTATACATTTGACAAATAAATTACTTTAGACCAATCTTGTAGATAGTCTTTTCGAGGATAAATTTTCATAATATTTTTTTTTTAATTTCGATCTTGTAAAACGCTGTTACAGCTCTCCAAAGTGGACCGGGTTCGTCAATGCTCTTGAGAATCCGGTCAAAACGAAATGTTTAACTTAGTTTTATGATCTTTTTTTATTGTTAATACATTCTTATTAACAATAAATACATTCTTAATTTTTTGTTTAATAACCCCAAGTTTGTGGGGTTGCCGCTCTTGTCCCGGCCGCCATCTTGGAAAAAGGGGGCGCAAACCTTTTTCACGATATCTCGGAAACTATGCGTCCTACAAAAAATTCATCAAGACATAATTTGTAGCAAATTGCTTTGCCTACAAATATGTTTTTATAACTTTTTGCCCCCCACACATGTCCCAAAAATAAAATTGCGTCCTCTAAAAAATGCAATATTAGGTCCTCAAATTGTAACATTTCAATGGACTATGAGGTTCTCAATTCGACTGTATTTTTTTGTATTTGTTACCTCGGAACTTTCAACTGGGTGAACCGATTTTGATGATTCTTTTTTTATTTGAAAGCTTGCTTAAGTGCTTCCTTAGGTAGGTATGTATTATTAGTTAAAATGTATTTATAGATGAACCAGACCGGTAGATAGGTATTTGTATGTAACATAATATTAAATTTCATGTTGTAATTAACTACATAATAACGCACACAGTTCCCCTTTTTCAATCCAATGATCCTATCCATCCACGGTTGTCTGGTAGAGATCGCTCTTGAGCGATAAGACCGCCGATATTGTCACATATCTTGTTTTTATATTTTGTTTTTATATTTTGTTTTTTATCTTGTTTGTTTTATTTTTAAGTGTGCAATAGAAGTATTGTCTATCTATCTTCCCGTGTGGTCCCATTTCAGTAGTTCTAGCGTGAAGAAGTAACAAACATCCAGCCATCAATTGAAACATTCAAACTTTGGTATTTATTATTTAGTGTGATATTCATTTAGTTTATTTATTACAATTTATTTTCAAAATTTTGGGAAAAACTTACAGCTAAACTTAAAAATAGTTATTTACTTAGGACATGCCGGTAGATACCATAAGGCTCAACTCACACCAAAAGAGAGAGAAACCTGAGCAACTCGTGCAAAACATGAGAAACTCGAACGAGTCGAATTCGCCGGAATTCCCGCGGCGCCGCGGGCATCCGCGCGACTCGTTCGAGTTTCTCATGCGATAATAAGTTTTATTGTAATGAAAATAAAGTTAAAATTCATATGACACTGAAACTGCGCTCCGCTTCGCTGCGCTTCGACGCTCTTTTGGTGTGAGTTGAGCCTAACAATACATACATGTATGTTATATATACATACATACATGTTATATATACATACATACATACATGTAGTAGTAGTTACCTATCTATATCCATAACAGCTACAATACAAGCCTATTTCATGCTACAGGCTGCCTTGAATGATTCATTACAAGTAGGCCAGCAGTTAGTACTTGATAATTATGTTTCTAAGCAATAAAATTTCAAGTGGATTTGTACTGTAAGCTCAATTATTAAAGAGAGATTTACTTAGAGATAAGGAATGAGCGTTTCATTTCATCACATTAATCCAGAAGGTTTGTAAGACAATGTAGCGCATAAATTAAGAAACCCTTGTGAAATGTATACAGATAGAACAACAACTTATATTTACTTCTATGAAGTGAATACAATACAATACAAAAATTCTTTATTGTATTCCATACTCAAATTATTACAAAAATACATTATATGCGACAACTTTCATAATTTAAAGGTTTGGGGATATGAATGGATTTTTTCCTTCTTCATGAGCAGAATTTAAGATTATCATTTAGGGAAGAGAAAACACAGTTTTATTTATTTGAAGGGAAAGGAATGCTAAGAATAACCCCCCTTAGCTACTATATGCGAGGACACATAAATGGTTATTAGTTTTTATTTAAGTTATCTGTAAAGTGTGTAAAACTGTTTGTCTTCCAAATAAAGCAAAATAAATAAAATAAAATAATTTACGAGTAAAACTATGAAAAAAGTTGATAAAAACTTGCCTTTCAGAGTTCTATTGTATGCTATCCTGTCGCTCAAATACACATTCATAGCGAGTTTTTTCTCCGACTCTTCACCCTTCACTTTGTCTTCTCCCGTCAGGTAGGCTGCGTCGCCACCTTCTCCTAATCCTGGGATAATTCGAGCCTCATCCTCAGCTATCTGCCGCTCGTATTCATCCTCAAATACATCCGCAGCGGCTTTTCTCTTACCACCGCGCCATATCTCGAACAGCCCCAATACAGTGACAACGAGAACAATCAGCAGCGTAATTTTAAGCAAAAAATAGCATTTTCGCACGGGAAAAAATACCATGTTTTTGTTTTGAAAAGCCGCAGACGCGTGCGGTTAACGACGCGGCAAGTCGAACACTGACTTTGACATTCAACAACTTTGTTTTCATTAGGCCGTCAAACGCACGTTATGTCAACAGGAAAGCAAAAGTAAACAAAACATTCTACCTAATCTCAAACGGAAATCGTAGTTTTTGTTCAAACCTCCCTCGTAAATGGGCCATTTGTGCTGATTACGGAATTTATGCATTGCAACCAAAAAGTTTTCATGTAGGTACCTACTGCAAACACTTAATTCACCAAATCTTGAAATCTCTAAGACAAACTACGACAGTTTTGTACCAAATAATGTACCTACATAGGTAAATATTTAGTAGGTACATATAAACGAATAAGATAGTAGGTATCTAAAGGTACCTACATGCTACAGCCTGTCTATCGCCGCCACTTCGTCTGTCGTACGTACCTAGTCTACAAACGCTAGACCACAGATAATATAATACATGCTAAACATAACAACGAATTGCACTCCTCGATCTTCGTCATACGATGACACAGAAAATTTATTGACTGTTTTTAAGTAGACCTAAAAATCTTTGTGTACACCTTTATTATTTAAATTTAGTTTAGTGTAAGTAGCATAAGTTAATATCATAAAGTATACATGTTCGTCGCTTTGTATAATAAGCAAGTTCAAATTGATTATTTATTTGTTGTTAGCACTCTTTCAGCCTGAAAAACAGGTTTTCACCTAGTTCAGGCACCCACATTGTTGTTTCCATCAGAATTTAAATAAGGTACTTTTTGTTACTCTTTAGTCCTAAGATATTTTTGAATAAATTTTATTATTTTATTATTATTATATTTCCCAATGTCATTTGGTAAACTATTATAAATTCTGGCAGCCATTACATAAGTACTATTACTAAAAAGAGCTGTTTTTACGTTATTCTTGTTATGCAAACAATCTTGTAGTCGCTTATTGGTGTTATAGGAAATAGTCCAGGGTTTCGTCGAATAAATAGTACAATTTCATAAATATATAGTGATGTCAACGTCAGGAGATTAAGTTTATTGAAATATGGTTGACAGCTGTCCCTTCTTTTTAATAGGTATGCCGGAACGTATAAATGTGATCTACGGTAGGCTAATAAAGCCTTTTCGAAACTCGGCTTGTTCGGGAGGCTGGAAATTGTCAAACCTTCGAAAGATCGTTGGTGATATTGATAATGGTAATATTAAAAAAAGCTTATGATAGTATCACATCGTGGTATACCTATCACAAAATGTGTGATATTTCCTTTGTTCAACTGTAGGTAATAAAATAGGTGGCGGCGGCGGCGGCGCTAGTTTGCCTTCGGGGTACCGCCTTAAGGGCCTTACCTTAGGTACTGTCCGGTGAAAAAAAAACACAATTGATTTACACATTCTTTATTAATTGCTAGGAAAAATGCGATACAATGCATCTACAAGATACAATATTAAACTAGTGACACTTTAAAGGTACTGAACACATTACGCAGCAACATCTAAACGAAGCATTCTAAGACAGCTCGTCCAGTCTCACGACGGGATCGAACCCGCAACAACGACTTGCAAGTACTGAACACAGGCGGATAGATGCGGGTTCAAATCATGTCGAGTTAACTTTTGCTAAGCACTTTCAATTTTAACCGTCTTCAGAAAAAGGAGGAGGTTCTCAGTTGGTCTGCATGTTTTTTCAGTCCTTTTCCACCCTTTAATTAGGGCTTTGCACACACGTCCAGCACCGCTACCGCATAGCAAAAAATAAGCATTCATAAACAGTTAATATACCTATAGCCTACTAGCTGTTTCCCGCAGTTTCACCCGCGTTAAATTCCAATTTCACATTTCTAAAATATAATATAGCCTATGCCACACGGGGATAGTGTAGCTTCCCATCGGTGAAAGCAATTTTAAAATCGGCTTAGTAGTTTCGGAGCCTTTTCAATGCAAACAAAGAAAAAAGCAAATATTTCCTCTTTATAATATTAGTATAGATAAAACTCATAAATAACGTGGCTTTTATTTGTTGAATAATTTACAAAATCGGTTCTATAGATCCAGAAATTAGCCCCTACAACCTCACAAACTTTACCTCTTTATAATATTAGTATCTAGAAGTATAGAAAGAAATATTATTTATTCAATATCATTATACTTAAGCTACCTGTAGATTTTTTGCAACTGTCTGTTGGTTTCTATTGTTTGATTGTAACTTTCTTTTTTTAATAAACCTATTTTCCCATATATTTAAAGCATCGAATATGGATTTGAATGATACATTTTTGTGCTGTGCGGCAGTGGTGCGGTTCAGATCTGCGACAACCTTTATTTCTAGCAACTTCTTTAAAATGCTTCCGTTTTCTTTCACAACATACCTACTAAAATTAGCCTTAGTAGTTAGTATAGTACTATACACCGGCCAAGCTCGTTGTAGAATGTTTGTAAACAAACTGCCTATCTTAATCTAAAAATCACTTTGCTGCTGCGTCTTTTTATACGAAATTTACATTGCTTGTCGATTTAATATCCTTCCGTCAATAAATATTGCTTAAAATTATACAAAACTCGACGCCATGCAAGAGATTTAGTTATTTGTGTCGTGGTTTGTTTACAAACATTCTACATCGAGCTTGGCTAGTGTATAAGTTATTATAACATTTAGCTAGCTAACAACTAAACTAAGCACATATATACAGAGTGATTCATTGCGACTTGGACCAAAGATCTCAGCACTATTTAACATTATTAATCAGTAATTATTATTAGTAGTAGGTATAATTATTAGGAAAAAACAACAAACACGACTTCATAGAATTTACTTGATTATTCAAAATGGCGTACCACCGCCATCTTTTTTTTTCTTACCACCGCCATATTGATTCCATTCTACGACATCTGTCATAATATAAACAGTACATACAGTCAATTTATTATTTCACCCCAAAACAGATCATTCGCAGTCTAGTAAAAAAATACATAGGAATAAAAAAAGGCTTTCTTGCCAAAATACATAATATAATTTCCTATGTAGCATAATCCTTCACCTTAAATATCACAGTTCATTTTCTCACACAATTTTATTCAATTTTGATATAATTACTAGCTTCCGCCGACTTCACTCACGTCGTACCTGCATTAGAGCCGCTACACACGGAAACCGTGGCCAATTTTCGTGCACGCCGCCATGCACCACCACCCAGCGGAGTATGTGTAGTCATTCATATAAATCCGTATGATACAAACCGCACGTCTTCGCCTCCGGCCCGGCCACTGTTTCTGTGTGTGGCGGCATTTAAGGCATGTTCAGACTGACGGAGTATTCGCTACCCAAAGCGGAAGCGAAAAAATACGCTCGGTTTCGCGCTTCATCCCGTCTGGTATTACGTATTTTTAAATAGCTGGGTATATACCACATACAAACTCTGATTAAACTTAATCTCGGTTGCAATGGATCGCCATCCAGAAGCTGTCAACGTCAGAATACAATACAAAACAAAAATACTTTATTGTACACCAGTCACAGATCATAAAAGACATTACATGCGACAAGTACAATGGGCGGCATTATCGCTTAGAAGCGAATCTCTTCCAGGCAACCTTTGGATGGAAATAATTATTTATATCAAAATTCGCTCCATCCCTCCAGAAAGTTAGATAGAAAACAGCTTTATATACAGGAAAGTTGTATGTATTCTTTAGTAGTACCATATCGGAAACCGAAACCGTTTATACCCAGTCTCCCCGATAGCGATTCAATGTATCAGAGATTTTAGCGTAATCTCTCAGCAGGGTAGCGAATACCGCGTCGATCTGAATAGGCCTTTATACGTAGTCAAGCACGTATAGATGTGACAGATGTTTTCAACGTACCACTGGTTCCGAATATAAACCATACCAAATAAACTAACAAAATACTTCTTGATAATAGATCATACAATCAACTCCACGAAGATTTCAAACATTTTAGTACCTTGTCAAACAAAACCGCTTTATGACATTAGTAGTCGAACAAACAAGTCAATGAATTATTTAATTTAGTCGAACTATTTTTGACACACTAAATCCATTTAAAACGGGATATTTACCATGATTAGATTTTTGAGTTTTCCAATATGTCGGCACAGTTTCATATCAAATATCCCGTTTTAAATGAATTTAGTTTTAATAACCATGATATAGTTTCGAAAGTTTTATTTTTGATTCTTCTAAATTTTTTTTAACAAGGTCCTAAAGTGTACATTCACCTTTATAATAACAAGCCTACATCTAAGTGATATTTTCGACGTACCTTTATTAGATCATTCAAACTCTTGCTTTCTCTTTCTCTCACGTCAAACATATTAACAATGCCATCAAAAATATAATACAATCTTAGTATAATTACAGTTAACTATACATTACAGAGAAATCAGCTAGCTGTGATATTTCATTACGGATGTAAGCGAAAATTCGGAATTCGTCAAACAACGATATTTTATAGATACGATATATGTAGTTTTTTTTTTTTTAATGCTGGACAATTCACACAGCATTATCTAGCCCCATGGTAAGCAGAGCTTGTGTTATGGGTACTAGATAACTGATATACATAATACAATACATTACATAGATAGATATTTTTTATTATACATAGAAGTTAATATTGTTCTTTTATTCAAAGGTTAATGACATTTAAAAAACACTATCTAATAAATTATCGTCATTTCAATCGTTCGGTATTTATCGTTTATTAGGATTACTTCTCAAATTATACCAAAGGTCAATCAAAGGTCAACTTTCTATAGCCGACATTCTAAACGCCTCTACATTAGTCAGAACTAGGTCATATTCCAAGATCAAGGGCGAGTTTTCTGACATTTACGAAAACACATTTCAATACATTATAGTAATTTGCTTGTTGATTTAAACGTTACTTTCAATATACAAGTTTGGAAGTTATCGTGTAAATATACCACTATCCCAATAATATGATACCAAAGGTCAAAGGTCAACTTTATATACCCGACATTCTAAACACGTCTACCTACATAAGTCAGAACTAAAGGTAATTTTCAAAATTACTCCAAGGTCTAATGTTAGTTTTCCGACATTTACGAAAAATATTCATATATATTATAGTCATTGCTTGTTGATTTAAATATTACTTTCAATAAACAAGTTTGGAAGTTATCGTGTTATTGGACCACTTTCCCAATGATACAATAACAAAGGTCAAAGGTCAACTTTCTATAGTTGCTTTGCCGGAAGACCAGCGTCGGTTGCTAGCGTGCTAGTCGTCCAACTCATGCTGAGGCAAAGCCATTTTGTTACTGGACTTACAAACTTACCAGCACGTTTCCTCATAGTTTTAAGTTTATTTTGTTCTGTGCAAGTATTGGGTGCGCCGTGCCGTCACGGACGACAGACGTGTGACAATATAATGTGATTTTGTGTTGCGAAACTACTAATCTGCCTGTAACTTTTAATAATGCAATGAACATGTCATAATACGTTGTTGATCTGTGATATATGTGTTTGTGTGCCTGCCTGTGTTGCACCTAAATGTTAATATTACATTTTTGTGTAAATTCTGGATACTGGTGATATTCATTTTTTGTTGTGAACTGCGGGTAGATTTTTGTGTCAGCTGTTTACTAGAACTGTCAAGACGATAAATAGTGCTATTCGTGCCTACTAAAATGCCATCATCTCCTAAAAAGCAACCCCAGTCTAAGTGCAGCGCCTGCGGGAAGTATATCTCAGCAACCGCTGCCGTCGCATGTGCCTCCTGTTCGGCAATCTATCATAGAGGATGTGTCGGCATCACAGATGCCACGCCACAATGCAAAGGCTGGGCTTGCCCAGAATGCAAGAGAAAGCAGCGGGTCAGAGAGAGGGGTGCAAATGTCCCTTGCCCCGTGGTGGGTTCGCCCATGGGAAGCGTCGTGCCGGAGGTAACTGCTGCGCGGGGCCCTTCACCTGCCCCCGACAACGTCGGCGCCGAACTAGCTTCAACTACCGCGGTTAATGCAGCTGCGGCCGCTGGCGGCGTGCGAGAATTACGACGCGAGCTGGCCGAGTATGTGGCGGAGATGCGGGAGTTCCGGCGAGAGATGGTGGAGTACCGCGTCCTAATCGCCGGTGTTGCGGCGCGCATGGATGGTGTGGAGCAGAGACTCGAGCTGCTGGAGGCGCGCGAGGCGTTGCCGCCTGCACCTTCCGCTGATGTTGCAGAGCTAGAACGCACAGTCGCGCAGCTGCAACTAGAGCTCGGCGATCGGGATCAGGAGGCGCTGCTCGCGGACCTTGAAATCGGACAGCTCCCTGAGGAAAAGGGTGAGAGCCCGGTGCACGTCGTCACCGTGCTGGCGGCCAAGTTAGGTGTGACGATTGAAGAGCGCGATATTGTGTTTGCGGAGCGCGTGGGTGCTGCGCCCGCGATGCCAGGACATGCGGCGGGTGATGGCGCCGTGGGGGAGAGGATGCGCGACCGCCGTCTGGTGGTGCGGCTGGCGCGCCGTTCCCTGCGTGACGAACTGCTGCGCGCGGCGCGCGTGCGCCGCTCTCTGACGGCCGACGTCCGGCGCTCCGCTGTTGGTGCCGCCGCCCCTCGCATTTTCGTGAATGAGAGGCTGACCCGCGTGAACCGCCAGCTTTTCTACCGCGTCAGGGAAGAGTGCCGCAAGAACCATTGGCGCTACTCGTGGACAAAACGGGGCCGAGTGTTCGTCCGTCAAGCTGATGGAGCGCCGTCCCAGCAGATCAGATCTGACGCTGACATTGCTCGCGTGTTTTACTAACAAAAGTGTATTATAAATAAGTAGGTATGTACTTAATAGTTGGTACTCAAAAAAACATTTTGGCTAATTAGGCCTTATTCATAGGCTTATTCATATAGGCTGGGTAGGTGTAGGTACCATTGGGCTGGTGGGTAGGTATTGATGTTGTCACTAAATATCCTCAGAAAATCTTGGCTATTATTGTATCATTCGCTAGGATAATCAATGGTTTTATAAACATTTAAATAGAAGTTAAGTAATAGCTAAACTATAGGTAAACATAATTAATTATAGTTCCTATAATAAAAAACTAGTAAGTTGTAATTCTTAATTTTCCTTGTTTTATTATTTTGTATATACATATATATATTTTTTTAATTAGGTACCTACTTCAATATCTTACATATCTTTGCTAGAAACTTAGGTGACTCTGTAGTCTCCATCATATTGCCATTATTTGTATAAATCAAGCCAAACTTAAATTATTTTACTCTATAATACTGCCCCACTGCAGAACAAATCTAATACTAGATAACATATTATTTTTACTTATAATAACATCAATGTCTGGTAATTTGAAACTTATGGTAGATAGAGAGATACATACATCATACTTCCGTCTCAATCACTATTCACTAAAACCTAAATCTAAAACAGTGAGTAAAACATCAAAGTATTGGCATCAAAGATTAAGTTTACAGCAAAGTAATGCTTACACATTGGCATATTATTATGTTGCATGTTTAGTTACCTACCTATACTTACCTAGCTTTATTTTAGTTTTTAGTTTTCTATTTTTGTATCAAAATGTTACCGTACAGACATGAGTAATTGGAAATATTATCACATAGGCAGTCTAGTATTTTTGCATACATTTTTACTTTAATTTCATTTTTATTTTGTATTTCTTTTCTTGGTTCGTACTTGGTTTATTGTTATTACACTTACACACATTTCCTTGGTAATGATGAGTAAAGCTAGACACCTAAAGATTGGTCTATTCAATGCGGGATCACTCAATACGGGTCATGAAGAGTTCATTGTTGCAGTGGAGGAACTAGGGCCAGACATACTGGCAATAAATGAGACCTGGCTGAGGTCTGGGGAGGATGATAAAGCACCAAAGCTTAATGGATATTGTCTTCGACATACCCCAAGATCTGACAGTGTTCGTAGTGGGAGGGGAGGGGGTATAGGTTTTTATATTCGTAAAGGCATAGCAGCTCGTTTGAGTCCTCACCCCCCCGCACCCTCTGTGGAGCAAATGTGGTTGCGCATGAAGGTCAGTGGTTTGGTAGTTATTGTTGGGACGGCTTACAGGCCACCCTGGCAGGACGTCAATCTGTTCCTCAATGCTTTGACTGACTCGATAGCTTCTTTTTCAAATTGCGACAAAATGATCTTTCTGGGTGATCTTAATATTGACTTGTTATGCCCAAGCAGCAATAAGGCAAAACTTCTTCTTGAGTTTTTGGACAGTCTTAGCCTAAGGCAGATAGTTACTGAACCAACACACTTCACCGATAGCAGCCAGACACTCATTGATGTAATTTGTACGGATACTCGTGTGAAAAAGGTTGCTGTTAAACATACACCTGAGTTGGGGGGACATGCTATGCTTTTAGCAGAGTTCAATATTAAAAAAGATAAAGTCTCCCCCCGCATGATCACATACAGACCTTTAAAAAATATACTGTCAGACCTATTCAATAATGATCTATCTCAGGTACCTTGGGGATATTTTGAAACGGAAACTGATGTCAATAAACTTGTTGAATTTTTCACTACTGTTATGTTACTGCTTTTTGACTTGCATGCTCCACTAAAAACTGTCAAGTTTAAAGACTCCCCGCACCCATGGATTACGGACACCGTCAAAGATATGATTAAAATACGTGACGGATATCATAGGAACTACAAGTCATTTGCGAATGATAAATCCCCCCGAGCGTTATCCATAAAAAGTATTTACAAAGACATGAAGCACATAGTTATAGCAGCTATACAAAGTGAAAAAAGAGCGTTTTTTGCCCAGAGTATAAATAGCAATATAAGAGATCCAAAGAGATTATGGAAAAATCTAAAAAATTCAATTGTACCAAGTAAAAACCAATCTACAGAGCTTCCGCAACATTTTGATAACCCTGACTTAATAAATGTGCACTTTCTCACAGTTCCTGGTGTAAATAATGTAACTATATCACAATTGTCATATTTTGAGCACCACAGGTCTGGCCCGGAGATTTTTACCATAGGCACTGTAAGCAGGGACACCGTGTTCGCAATACTGCGCGGACTGAGGTCTAATGCACAAGGCATTGATGGCATATCATTAGCCATGCTGCAGCTGACTATGCCTCAATCCATAGATGCCATGACCGCCATAGTCAACGGGTCTATTGCGAGTGGTGTTTTTCCCGACTTATGGAAGGTTGCAATTGTTAAACCTTTGCCAAAAACGAATAATCCCATTTCTGCACAAGACCTGCGCCCAATAAGCATTCTTCCTTGTGTGTCTAAAGTTCTTGAACGGGCAGTGTGCATACAGGTGACCAAATTCCTGGAAGACAATGGGATCCTACCACAGCAGCAATCTGGCTTTCGTAAGAGACACAGCACTGCTACTGCTCTACTTGATGTTGTGGATGATCTGCTCGATGCTCAGGACAGGGGTTTGGTCAGCTTGCTTGTGCTACTGGACTTCTCTAGAGCATTTGATTCCATCAATGTATCTTTGTTGCTATCGAAGCTCGTTTACTACGGTTTTGACCCTAAAACAGTACATTGGTTCCATAGTTACCTTGATCACAGGCAACAGCTTGTTGAACTGTCTAAGTCCGATGGGTCCAAAATAAAGTCAGTCCTGCAGCCGGTCCCTCGAGGAGTTCCACAGGGGTGTATTCTGGGACCAGTCCTTTTTATATTGTATAGTGCAGACATAATCACAAGTATCTCACACTGCAAATACCATCTCTATGCAGATGATTTGCAGCTTTATATCTCCTTTCCTCCATCTGAATTAGTGTCTGCTGTAAATAAATTAAACTGTGATTTAGCAAAGATAAGTAATTGGTCCCATAGCAACTCACTTCTAATAAACCCTAAAAAGTCTAAATACATGTTGATAGGTACACGTGATAAAGTCAACAAAACAAATTTAGACAATGTAAGAATAATTGTTGACGGCGTAGAGGTTGAGTACACAACTGATGCTAGGAATCTAGGACTCTGTATGGATAATAATTTAAAATTTGAAAAGCATGTATCAGAATGTGTGAGAAATTGTCTGTATAGACTTAAATTGCTTTACAAAATACGGCCATACCTCAGCGAGGATATTAGAGTCATGCTCTGTGAGTCTCTTATTCTGTCCAGGCTTAATTATTCGGATGTGGTGTATGGCCCTTGTCTTCTGAGTAGAACCAAAAACTTGATACAGCGTGTCCAAAACGCTTGTGGGCGTTTCTGTTTCCATGTTCCACCAAGATCTCACCTTACACCATTTTTGAATTCGTCAAATTTGTTGAAGATGTCAGCACGGAGGAAATTACATCTTTCAGTTCTCTTATTCGGTATCATTAATAGCAAAACCCCAAGGTATTTGTACGACAAACTCATTTGGGCACATGTCCAATCTAGATATCCCAGTAGGGCCTGCACTTTCGTGTTTGTCACACCGGGACATAGAACCATGGCTTTTCGTGGATCTTTCAAGTTTTCTGCGTCCCGGTGTTGGAATGATCTTCCACCGCCGACCAGGGCCCTTAAAACAGTTAGTACCTTTAGAATTCATGTGAAAAAGGAGCTTCTAGCATTGCAAAAGCAAGGTATTTTCGTGTAGGTCCCTTGCATTGTGAAAACAACTCCACTTTCAGATTTTTCTTTTAGTCTCACTTTGTGTTAGTCAGTTTCACGTATCACTAGGTCATTTTATTCCAAATTTATAAGCACAGAAGAATAATACCTGCGTAGACTTTGCAACATTTATTTTCTTCTGTGTTTTCTTTCTTTCAATCCAATTTTATCACATTTTTTCTCTGTCTGACAGTTAAATGTTTCATTTTCTGCGATGTCAGTTGTCAGTTTCAACTTCTTGCTGGTTTCTGTGTCTGGATTGTGAGTGTGTTATCTCAATAGATGCTTGGACGAACAGAAAAAATAAAAAACATTTTTTTTTTTGTCTATTCTTGTGATGTCATGATCGTGTGTTTAGTGCTAAGTTAGAGTTAATCTTAGGTTGTAAGATGTCAATTTAATGTGTATATATATTTTTGTCTTAACTGTGGTCTGCCACCCGTGTGGACACGCGCGCGCCAATGGTTCTGTCAGAAAACCAGCGTTGCTCTACTTCTTGAGGAGAAGTAGAGCAACATTATGCTGAGACAGGACCTATTGGTTCGCTTTGTGGAGTCGCTTGTTGCTTGTATATACGTAGTTAATTTTATTTATTTCTTTATGTTCTTGTTACTTATATATTATTATTATTTAGTAGCAAGCTGTACCTACTTGTGAATCAATAAATGTATTTTCTTTCTTTCTTTCTTTCAAATAACTTCATTTCATTTTTCATTTCTATATTCAACATTCTAAACGCCTCTATATTAGTCGGAACGTTAGGTCACTTTCAAAATGACTACAAAACCAGAGGTCATTTTTCCGACATTTGAAATACACATTCTATAACTCATATTTTGCTTGTTTGTTAAGCTTGTTTGTGGTTAAGCTATAAATGGAGTTCATATACATGGTATATGGGTATCATGACTACAGTATAGTAGGTATCCAAAGGCCGTTAAGCCCTAGGCCTTCCGTTATAGTATCTCGCAGCAGCGGCAATACCGCGGGCGCGCGGTTCCGCCGGCAGGTGGAGTCACGGGCGCGAAGTAGGCGTGCACCTTTATGTTGGGCAGGTGGTTCTGTGGGCAAGGGAGATTAAATATAAGTTATGTGTTTAGTATATTATGTCCCGGCTTAGAATACGGCCGCTGAGTTACTACTCGGATCGGAAAGTCCACTGAGTTACTTTCCGGTTTTCGAGCAGCAACTCAGGGTTAAATTAAGGTTCTAAGTGAAACAAGTAAAAATGGATTAAAAATTTATTAAAATGAAAGATAACAATAGGGAGCCTGAAGGGCTATATTATATTTATGATTTAAAGTTATGTAGCTCTGCCAGAGGGGCTTAAAAGGGGGTCCGTTAAATCCTACACATGGCTGATTCTACTTGATTATAAAAAGGTCTGCACTTTATTTTCCTTCTTCCTCAGTACTTCCTTTATTGCGCCGCGGATGTAGCAGAGACCCTCGACGAAAGGTGTAAGCGCTGGCTGGAGTTACAGGTCCAAAAGGGTAACGCAGCTCGTGGAAAGTCCGGCCGGAGACGAGACGGCCCTTAGGGTGGACTTTGAACCCCAACAGGGGTTTAAACTACACACACTAATTTATACAATTTAAAATAAATGTATTCAATCGTAGATCGATTAGGATTTTACGTGGTGTTCTTGATCAAACGACCAGCAATGTGAAAATGGCGTGTCTGACGTCTCACGCGCAACCGGAACAGGCAAACGCCTTGCGAGACCATAAACAATCTCCGTCCGTAGTGATGTGATCAAGCGTGTTGGCGAGTTTACTTGCGTCTAGTTAGTGCGCTGACGAATGACTAACTAGACTAGCCACGAGTTTATTCGATCTGTAGGAATCGAGTTGAAGTTACAAATAAACGTAGGTAGGTATGTAACCTGTTACGTTACAATTATTTATTTATTTAATGTAATCAGAACGACCTTAGGCCAATTATACTAATTACAGAGGTGGAGAGAATATAAAAGTTAAGAACACATGTTATAAATCCAGTTAAAATAAAATCAAATAATCCATAATGTCAATTATAAATTCAAATTATTGAAGACTCAACATAAAATTAAGAATGAAATATAGGTAAGTCAAAAATAGGTAATATAATATAATAATATAATAATAAATAATAATTATGTAGTACTAGCTGCGCCCCGCGTTTTCACCCGCGTGGTGATATTTTGGATAATATACAATATATCTTTATAAATTGTAGCCTATGTTTTATTCTGATGTATAAGCTATATTATTGTAAAGTTTCATTAAAATCCATTCAGTAGTTTTTACGTTGTTTGTTATGGTGTTGTTATGGTTGTTTGTTACTCTTTCAGTATCAAACATCCATGTTTCATCATTATCAGCCTATGTTAGTCCACCGTTGGACCCCTAATGAGAGCCATAGCCTGGTCTTCAGCTTGAGGCATCCCCCTATATACATATGTCGCCGTGAACACCTTGTTTATTTTCCAAATAGAATTAAGTGCGGCGCGGTGGGCCAAGGCCCGCCTGCGACGCAGGAGGTGGTTGGGTTTGATTCCTGCCTCGGGACAAATGTTTTGTCATCATCATCATCATCATCAGCCTATATCAGTCCACTGCTGGACATAGGCCTCCCCCAATGAGCACCATAGCGCCCTGTCTTCGGCTTGACGCATCCAGCACCTACCTGCAGTCTTTCGCAGGTCGTCATCCCACCTGGTCGGAGGGCGTCCTACACTACGTTTACCGAGTCGTGGTCTCCACTCAAGAACACGTTTGCCCCAGCGGCCGTCGGTTCTTCGCGAGATATGGCCGGCCCACTGCCACTTCAGCTTGCTAATTCTTTGAGCTATGTCGATAACCTTGGTTCTCTGTCGGATGTATTCGTTACGAATCCTATCCTTCAGAGAAACTCCGAGCATAGCTCTTTCCATAGCTCGCTGAGCGACTTTGAACTGGTGGACCAGCCCTATCGTGAGTGTCCACGTCTCAGCTCCGTAGGTCATAACGGGTCATAATGTTTTGTATCTGCAGATAATTGTTTCTGTTTTGTATCTGCAGTTAATTGTTTCGGGTGTTCTGGTCGTCTTCTATGTATAATTAGATTCTATGATTATAAGTAGTATATGTATATTTTGTGATATATATGTAGTATATTTCTATGTAAGTACTATAAGTATTTTATTTATAATATCCCATAACTTACAAGCACACAGATCCCCTGGTACTGTCCACGATCCTATCCATCCATGGTTGTCTGGTAGAGATCGCTCTTGAGCGATAAGACCGCCAATTGTACTTAATTTTTAAGTTATTACTGTACATAGTTTATAGTTCAAGTGCAATAAAGAATTTTCTATCTATCTATAATAAATAATATATATCTATACATATGTATTATGTAAGTATATCAATCATCTGGTACTCACACAATCTCTGCTTGGCTAGGTGATGCAGTGTGGATTGTCCAACATTATTTATTTATTTAGATATCGAAGCAAGGAGAGAGGATCACTGATGGAACAAAGCAGTCACTGAATGGTGGCCTAGGGATATGCTATGGCGTCGAGGCAGACCACTTGCCCGATGGCCAGACGACATTGTGGGGGCAGTAGGGAAGCAGTGGAGCCGACTGGCACAAGACCGCCAGGGGTACAGAGATAAGGAAGAGGCCTGTACTCAGCAGTGGGCGTTACCGGCTGATAAGATAGATCATCATCATCATCAGGCTATAGCAGTCCACTGCTGGATATAGGCCTCCCCCAATGAGCGCCATAGCGCCCTGTCCTCAGCTTGCCGCATCTACCTGCAGTCTTTCGCAGGTCGTCATCCCACCTGGTCGGAGGGCGTCCTACACTAGGTTTACCGAGTCGAGGTCTTCACCACACACAGCGGCCTATGGTTCTTCGCAAGATATGGCCGGCCCACTGCCACTTCAGCTTCCTAATTAGATAGATATCTAATAATAGTAATACATACTCTCAGTTTCCTGATCGCGTTCCTTGAGACCATCTGACAGTCGTACAGCTCTATCAGCTGCAGGTTGTGGCACGACGTGAGGTGTTCTAGCGCGGAGTCCGTCACGAGCGGGCAGTTGTCTAGACCTGAAACAAAATTATATATATAATAAAATATCTATAACATACAAATGAATCGCTGAATGTGTTGCTAAGCGCAAATCTCGAGAGCAGCTGAACCGATTTCTCTAATTCTTTTTTTGATGTGGCGCGGTGGGCGAAGGTCCGCCTGCGACGCAGGAGGTTGCGGGTTCGATTCCCGCCTCGGAACAATTGTGTGTACGATCTGCAGATATTTGTTCCGGGTGTTCTGGTCGTTTTCTATGTATAATAAAAAATATCTATCTTTGTAATGTATTGTATTATGTATATCAGTTATCTAGTACCCATAACACAAGCTCTGCTTACCATGGGGCTAGATAATGCTGTGTGAATTGTCCAGCATTATTTATTTATTTTTTAGAATATTCCTTGAAGTACGAGGATGGAGAAAAGAGAAAAATTAAAAAAATTGCCTGAAACAAATAACCACCCCGGCGAAGCCGGGACGGGCCTTTTGGTTTTGAAATGTTTGTCGTAGTCCAGGGAAGGTTTAAACGGAGAACATGGTAAAATTGCGCAGAAATTTCCAAGCGGGTGAAGCCGCGGGGCGCAGCTAGTAATAAATAAACTTTTATTCTTCCAGAGAGTTGCTTATAGCTATAACATTCATTTAACGCTAAACTTAAGGGGCCTCCGGAGGGACGAATTCTTCATACAAACGTAATACCAAAATTATTTCCAATTCAAGCATATTTACACTATAATATTGCATTACTTGTATTAAAATAGTATTTATCTAGGTTCCCAAATAGTTTTTTTTTTTCAAAATACTTACCTAAAATGAAATGAAAGCCAATCTCATTTTGCACATTTTTATGCGAAAATGGACAAGTTTTCTTGCTATTTGTTTCGTATTAAAAACATCAATATCTTACGTGTTATTTATTAAGGAACATAGCTTATATTGTCTAGTTACAGAATACTTTGTGAAGAATACAAAAAGTTTTCAGTCATAATTTTTGGTATTACGGAACAAACCAAATTTTGAACGGCTAATATTGCTATCGCGCACGCATGTGGCGCGGCGCAAGGGTTAAACAGGGACAGCGATATTCGGAGCGATTTTTGCAAGCGAGGGTCGCCGGACCCTTAACGTTAATTTACTATGGTCTAAATGTATACTAAAAACAATGCTGAAGAGTTTATCTTCTGGTCTTCACTCAAGAACACTTTTACGCCAGTGGATTATTTCACTGGAAATTACACCTTAAACCTTATACCTCATTTACATTCAGCCCCTGCCGCTGCCCCTCGCGCTGCCGGCGATAATTCCCTAAATACTGCTGCAGCAGGATCGAGAGCAGTGTGTGTTTACATACTGCCCTACCACTCACTTCGCTTTCAAGTTTCGGCAATGGCAGACGTCGAAATTATTACAGCGGCCGCGCTGTCTCTTTTTGCGATACATAATTATGTTCGATATTTTGGTTTTATTTTCTTCATCATCATCATCATCAGCCTATAGCAGTCCACTGCTGGACATAGGCCTCCCCCAATGAGCGCCATAGCGCCCTGTCTCCAGCTTGCCGCATCCAGCATCTACCTGCAGTCTTTCGCAGGTCGTCATCCCACCTGGTCGGAGGGCGTCCTACACTACGTTTACCGAGTCGTGGTCTCCACTCAAGAACACGTTTGCCCCATCGGCCGTCGGTTCTTCGCGAGATATGGCCGGCCCACTGCCACTTCAGCTTTCTAATTCTTTGAGCTATGTCGATAACCTTGGTTCTCTGTCGGATGTATTCGTTACGAATCCTATCCTTCAGAGAAACTCCGAGCATAGCTCTTTCCATAGCTCGCTGAGCGACTTTGAACTGGTGGACCAGCCCTATCGTGAGTGTCCACGTCTCAGCTCCGTAGGTCATAACGGGTAGGTTATTTTCTTCGTTGTAATTGTATTTTCTTTTTTGTAATTTTGTGTATGTGTTTTTTATGGACCTTTGTTGTCTGATAATAAATAATTTGATTGATTGATTAAATAGATATCGAATACAAAAAAAGAATGTTCGTCGTAGACGATGGTGGATGATATCTATCCATCGAAATAGAACTTTGTAAGTACCTTATTATCAACCTACCTACTTAACAAATTTTTTAATGCTTAACACTTTGACTGCGGTTTTTTTCGACGACTGCGATCTTTTTTTTTACCTAAAAAATTCGTGCTGCCGCTCTACACAGCGGTTGTGTTGCGCCGCACATGCGTTTCGTTCGAAAAATATTACAGCTCTGCTGAGTCACAAAGATCTGTATTTTCTCAGCCGCTGCGCTAGTGTGGATTTACGCATGTTAGTCACTTGTAGAAAACACATACCGTGCGTTTTCAGCACTCAAAGTGTTAAACTAATTCTACTAGTAAGTATGAGTTATTTGTCATGCCTGTCTATTGTTTCAGTCGGCGTCGGAGCAGGATGTAAACACGCACTGCCGCTCGCATTGCCGGTCCATTGACTTCCGCACAAAAAAACCGCCATTTTGGGGAGCGCCGGGCAGCGCGAGTGGCAATGGCAGTGGCATGAGAAGTATCGCGTTTATAAGCCGCGCAGATAGAGAATAGATCTGAAAATGGCGGCGGGTACGCATGGTACGGTTGGCAAAACAAGTTCTCAAACATCGATTTTTATTGACTTTTTTTGTTGTTGCTGGTTTTTGAACAAGACAGGCGGTACCTGCCTAGCTAAATGATTATTAGTTCTCTACAAGACACAAGAAAAGGATTTAGCTTAAAAATGTACGAATCAGACAGAGAATTTGAAGTAAATTTCATTTATTTTTATGGCTTCGAAACAACAAATAACAATCAAACTCAACAAAAACAACAATGAATATCAACGAAAACAACAAAATAACGGAACGAATTTAACGATAACTCGGAGTGCGTCAAGTCGCGTGGAAAGCGAATCTTCCCCTATGTAGAAAAGTACTTTGTGAGCGAATCCTGACTATTTTTTTGTAGCGCGTACTTCACTGTGTGAGTATAGACAGCGATAGAGAGTGAGCGAGAACGCATGCGAGCGGACGCCATTTTCAGATCTATTCTCTATCTGCGCGGCTTATACACTTCCCTGCCCACTTCCCTGCCCACTTCCCTGCTCACTACGGCTGAATGTAAATGCGACATTACCTAAGACCGTTAAATGTTCAGCGGCGCACGGCGACAGCGACAACTGCCGTATACCGTAGTCCGTGATAAGCTCGCAGTGTGAAAGGGTCTGAAAATACAAATAATCGTTAAGTCTGAATCATATTTCAGTACTAAAGTAATTTAAAACGGGATATTTATCATGATTAGATTTTTGAGTTATCCAATATTTCGGCGCAATTTCATGCGCCATGATCACGGAATAACTGAAGGCAGTGCGAGTTTTTATGGGCAGACATACCGATCTACCCTCACATCACACACACATCACATCATCAGCCTATAGCAGTCCACTGCTGGACATAGGCCTCCCCCAATGAGCGCCATAGCGCCCTGTTTTCAGCTTGCCGCATCCAGCATCCCCATCTACCCTCATTTTTTGTCAAAATAAATTTTTTGGATCTCAAAAATCAAATCATGGTAAATATCCCGTTTTAAATGACTTTAGTGTTAATAACCATGATAGTTTCAAAAGTTTCATATTTGAGTAGTTTACTCGATGGAATTTTGACATTGTATAAAATTATCTACAATATACCTAGGTTAGAACATTTTATTATTAATTTAAGGTTGCTAAACTACTGTGACATTTGCATGCTAACATTTTAATTTTGCAAGGTAGGATTGTATTGGAAATACCATTTTTTATCAAGAGCTTTTGTACCTGTGACGACCGATGTGGCGCGGTGGGCGAAGGTTCGCTTGCGACGCAGGAGGTTGCGGGTTCGATTCCCGCCTCGGAACAATTGTGTGTACGATCTGCATATATTTGTTCCGGGTGTTCTGGTTGTTTTCTATATATAATAAAAAATATCTATCTATGTAATGTATTGTATTATGTATATCAGTTATCTAGTACCCATGTCACAAGCTCTGCTTACCATGGGGCTAGATAATGCTGGGTGAATTGTCCAGCATTATTTATTTATTATACCTACACTCTAGCGAATAAATGATTTGATTTAATGGATGGACTGACGATATTGTAGCAATCGCGGGGAGGTGATGTATCGAAGCCTATTGAAGCTAATGTTTGTTGCTTCTTCATACCAAACTGAACGGATCGGGCTGAAAATCGCAAAGATGTAGGTCTAAGCCTAGAAGAAAACATAGGCCCATAAAGAGTGAATACCTGGTATTCAAGGCCGCAGGTAAGGTTCCAGAGTCTGTCCCATGCTTGAGACTAAACGGTCTTGAGCTAAATAGAGTTTATAAGTTCAAGTATCTGGGACATTTCCTTACCGACGACCTTGACGACCAGGTAGACATAGAACGTGAACGCAGGGCGTTGGCGGTCCGCAGTAATATGCTGGCACGAAGGTTCGCTCGTTGCAGTAGACAAGTGATAATCACGCTATTCAAAGCCTACTGCCAATCGTTCTATACGGGCAGCCTTTGGGCTAGCTTTACTAAAAGATCGCTCAGCGCTCTGCGTGTACAGTATAATAACGCCTTCAGGATGTTGTTGGGATTGCCCCGCTTCTGCAGTGCATCCTCCATGTTTGCTGAAGCGCAGGTTGATGGCTATCACGCAATCATCCGCAAGAAAACAGCCTCGCTGCTGCGCAGAACATGGAGCAGTACCAACTCCATCCTGCAGGTTGTGGACAGCAAGTTTGCCTCGCCCATCATGCAGACATTCAACAGAGTCCTCACTCACTAGACTACATGGGTTGGGTGGGAGTCTGTTGAATGACTGCTGCAAATTTAATTTTAATCTAATTTTAATTTAATTTAAGGTCTTATGTTTTATTTTTGTAATTTGTATGTGGACAACCTGTCTGAATAAAGAAACTTTTTATTTTTTATTTATTTTTATAAAACAGTACCCATGGGATATAAATAAATATAAACGTTTCCATAGAAACAACTCGTGCGAAAACCCGGGCAGAAACGAATTATGTATTTATAAACAAAGTATAATTTGGATGTAGGAGGTAATTACCAGAACTACCAGTAAAATTTTGATGATTATTTTATTAATAAATAGCTACTTCGACCGAGAGACATAGGCTATGTATTCAGGAAGTCTTGTTCTTTGAAATACGACGTTAACGGATCGCATGAAATGATGAACGGCCGAACCGTTCTTTCGATTATACTATGAAAGTTACTATGATGTTTTGCAGACGCCCAAAGTAACTTGGTAGTAAGGTTGTCCGTTTCGTCTGTCACCCGAAACTTGCGCGTTTCAAGAAGCCTCCACCCCTCTATTCTAATCTACTCTTATGATGCGCGCCATGACAAAATTTGTCCAAAATTTGGACAAAATTTGTGTTTTGTCTCGCTCTTTTCGGTACGAATATGAAAAAACTGCACGACAAACAGTCGTCGCTTTGCGTGTCGCAGCTTGGCGTACCTACAGCTTGAGCGAAATCTCAGGCCGACGCTTCTTATAAATAAAGTGTGATTCCTTACCAGCTTCTCGAGGCGTGGACATCCCATAGCCAAGTGTACTAGCGTAGTGTCGGTTATAAGAACGCATTCTTCTAGGTCCATTCGTTCTAGCAATCTGCAACTCTGGAACAAAAGAATACATAGAGAGGAAAAGTAGAAAAACATGTCATTATAAAATAGTACTCCCTGATACAACCCTAACAACTGTTAGCAAAAGCCCCAAATTTAGATTAATTAAAATATTTAATAAACTACCTGAAATCCTAAAATGCGAACCAAAAGATAATATATTTACGAAACACTTGAAAACTTTACTAGTACAAAAATGCTATTATTCAATCCACGAATTTTTCTCCGATGACAATTTAAAACAAAAAACTGAAAGTGTACTAGCTGACATACCTACAGATTAAATTAGCAAGCCTATCTACCTAATCATGACATTCCTATAATTCCTATATGACATTCCTAATTTTATAAATAATGATTTTTAGAATTTTAGGCTAACATTTAAAAAGAACCCAAAAATTGTTGTGCCCTGACAGGGTTTTTATGCATTGTGTACCTACCCACTAAGACTACACCTAAGAAACTACCTGTATGCATGAAATTAAGCATACAGGTAGTTCTAGGATTGGTATAAAACATAGGCTTCTTTTTAACTCATCAGTTCGCTCAGTTCCCATGGGACAGAAATAACCTTAAGCGTGCGAAGCCGCGGACAGAAACTTGTTAATTATAAATGCCAAAATTGGATGGATGACGGATGTATGTTTGTTACTTCTCCACGCCAAAACTACTCAATGGATTCACCTACGTTTTGCAGAGACGCGTCCGTTACAAGGAAATAGCAATATGGGGTGCTATTGTAGGTTCTAGGGGGTGCATGACTCACTCTAGCGAGCGCCTGGAAGCCTATATCGGTGAGCATGGCGCAGTGAGCTAGCTGCAACGTCTGTAGGTCGGGGCAGCGCGTCGCGAGCGCGCACAGAGACGCGTCCGTTGTAAGGAAATAGCAATATGGGGTGCTATTATAGGTTCTAGGGGGTGCATGACTCACTCTAGCGAGCGCCTGGAAGCCTATATCGGTGAGCATGGCGCAGTGAGCTAGCTGCAACGTCTGTAGGTCGGGGCAGCGCGTCGCGAGCGCGCACAGAGACGCGTCCGTTATAAGGAAATAGCAATATGGGGTGCTATTGTAGGTTCTAGGGGGTGCATGACTCACTCTAGCGAGCGCCTGGAAGCCTATATCGGTGAGCATGGCGCAGTGAGCTAGCTGCAACGTCTGTAGGTCGGGGCAGCGCGTCGCGAGCGCGCACAGAGACGCGTCCGTTATAAGAACGCAGCCAGAGAGACATAGGCGGCGCATTTTTGATCCCAGCTTTGTTATTGAGTCGTCTGTTATCGCCTGGAAAGAGAAAAATGCGATAAAATAATGGAGTACACACAGATAAGTCGAGGAAGCATTTATTTACAGAATGCTTCTGTTGGGAAACTCTGGTTGATAACACTTGGTAGGTACCATTTTAAAATATTATAGCAAAGAATACATAATTATACTTCGTATCTCCCCGAAGATGATTGCGTTTACGAGCAGCAGTACGGCAGTTTCATGCTAACCTTATCACACTTTTAAAGCATATTTGAATTGTCGTCCGTGACTTCAACTAGTAATTAAGGTCTTTGGCTGAATAACAGCGCTGAATTTTTCTCCGATGACAATTTAAAATTTAAAACAAAAAACTGAAAGTGCTAGCTGACATACCTACAGATCAAATTAGTAAGCCTATCTACCTAATCATGACATTCCTATAATTTCTATATGACATTCCTATAATTCCTATATGACATTCCTAATAAATAATGTTTATAAATAATGATTGTTTAGAATTTTAGGCTAATATTTAAAAAGAACCCAAAAATTGTTGTGCCCTGACAGGGTTTTTATGCATTGTGTACCTACCCACTAAGACTACACCTAAGATACTACCTGTATGCATGAAATTACAATAAATGATATGAATTATGAATTATAATAATGTTCAGCACTCGCTGAGCCAACCCCTATTTCGGCGCAGGGTCATGGAGATAGTCCTATTTTCTTAATATCACCTATTTGTGTCACTTACCCCCATGATAAACTACTTTATTTGCCGTTTGTTATTCTATGCCTGTATTTTGTACCTGTGTCTAAATAAATGTTTTTTCTATTCTATTCTATTTATTTTAAAATTAATAAAATCGTTGTAGATTTTTAAATTGGAACTTCATGCATACAATTAAATAGTTTGTAGTAACTTAATGGGTGTGGGTACACAATGAATAAAACCCTATCTGGGCACAACTACCCAAATAAGTGGTCACCCCAATTTAAGGTCCAGCCTGAAAACCAGTGCCACTGTCGTCCTCGGTCGATAATGACAACAGGCTGAGATTGGACCTTATTAGCCGCGCACATAGGGAAACACCAGTTATTCTTATACTTGGGACTCTACTACCACGATACATTATGTAAAGTTTAAATCCCTACTACTTTGTTGTTTTGTTTTGTATTTTTTATGTGTTTTCCTTTTTTTTTGTAATTGTTTATTATTGTGTGTGGCTATAAATAAATTCTTTTATTCTTTTTTATTTACTAACTATTTTTTTGTTCCTTCTTGTAGATTTAGTTATAATTGGCCCAGTAGTATTATGAACGGTCAATATTAAGGTAACTCACATCGCAGCCCTGCACGTTCAGCGCCGCCAGATTGGGACAGTGCGTGGCGAGGCAGGTCACAGCGCGGTCGTTCACGTTCTTACAGCCTGGAACAACATTTATTATATCTTTATTGTAAGGACCTAAGTGAAGACCCTTAGGCTCAACTCATACCAAAAGAGCGTCGAAGCGCAGCGAAGCGGAGCGCAGTTTCAGTGTCATATGAATTTTAACTTTATTTTCATTACAATAAAACTTATTATCGCATGAGAAACTCGAAAGAGTCGCGCGGATGCCCGCGGCGCCGCGGGAATTCCGGCGAATTCGACTCGTTCGATAAGTTTTATTTTAATGAAAATAAAGTTAAAATTCATATGACACTGAAACTGCGCTCCGCTTCGCTGCGCTTCGACGCTCTTTTGGTGTGAGTTGAGCCTTACATGTGTAGAGATGTAGTAGTAGGCAGTTTACCTATAGCACCTCACTTTGTATTGTCACCGTTGGTAACGAAGTAGTTCAGTTAGTTGAGCACGGAAACTAAACACACGATTCACAAAGATAAAGTTTATTAACTAAGTTAAATGACAGAGTTCGGTAAAGGTGGCAAATATTTCCTTAACACTTTGACTGCGGTTTTTTTTCGACGACTGCGATCTTTTTTTAAACCTAAAAAATTCGTGCTACCGCTCTACACAGCGGTTGTGTTGCGCCGCACATGCGTTTCGTTCGAAAAATATTACGGCTGTGCTGAGTCACAAAGATCTGTATTTTCTCAGCCGCTGCGCTAGTGTGGATTTACGCATATTAGTCACTTGTAGAAAACACATACCGTGTGATTTCAGCAGTCAAAGTGTTAAATGTCACTCTCGCGGTAGTAGGTCACGTACTGATGTTTAAATATTATGAATGTAAGTAAATTGCATCGCGCGCGTGCGACACGGAGTACCTAAATCGCCGCGTGCGCAAAACAGCAAATGTAGGGTGAAACCATACAATTATCTTGCAGAAAGATTTGTATGAATTATTATAAGATATACTTTATTTGTAGCTGAAGATTACAACAATAATATATACTACAATTCATTCGTTGATGTTGCAACGAATCAAAATGATTCAGTTAATTATCTTGACGACCGATGTGGCGCGGTGGGCGAAGGTCCGCCTGCGACGCAAGAGGTTGCGGTTTCGATTCCCGCCTCGGAACAATTGTGTGTACGATCTGCAGATATTTGTTCCGGGTGTTCTGGTCTTTTTCTGTATATAATAAAAAAATATCTATCTATGTAATGTATTGTATTATGTATATCAGTTATCTAGTACCCAAAAAACAAGCTTTGCTTACCATGGGGCTAGATAATGCTGTGTGGATTGTCCAGCATTATTGTATTTATTTACCTTTGCATATAAAGCTCTTGAGTTTGGGGCAGCCCCTCGCCAGCGCCTCCACTCCGTTCTCAGTGATGGACTGGCACCAGGACAGGTTCACGTGCGTTAGCGACTGGAACACAAAATTAAATGGTTTTTAGTGAGTATATAATATTATTTATAAAACTTTAATATTATAAATTATACTATAACGTAATGTCGCAATAAGAGGGGCTCAGACATCAAGAAAACCAGGAATTACCCCGACAACAATTGTATTCTATTCATATATTAGATAGATAGATAGATAATTCTTTATTGCACACTAAGTATAAAATGACAATGTAAAATAAAACTTAAAAAAACTAGATACAATTGGCGGTCTTATCGCTCAAGAGCGATCTCTACCAGACAACCATGGATGGATAGGATCGTGGACAGTACCAGGGGATCTGTGTGCTTGCAGGTTATACATATATTATAAAATAAAATAAAATACTTATAATACTTACATGGAAATATACTACATACATATCATAAAATATATATACTTATATACATATTAGTAATGTACATAATACACAGGCATTAAATAATAAACGGTAAACGTAGTGTAGGACGCCCTCCTACCAGGTGGGATGACGACCTGCGAAAGACTGCAGGTAGATGCTGTATGCGGCAAGCTGAAGACAGGGCGCTATGGCGCTCATTGCGGGAGGCCTATGTCCAGCAGTGGACTGCTATAGGCTGATGATGATTAAAAAAAGTCAATTTTAGCAGGATTTGAACCCGCAACCTTCCCCTAAGTAGTTTATTTTTAATTTATTAACCAGAGTGCGAGGGCTTACGCACTATTAATAATAAAAACCTTAGAATAGAACAGCTTGTTATCTTAGTAGTAATTATTTAATTTTATACAAAGTAAATCCTTTATTGGCCTTAAGTTTAGTAATTAAGTATGTTAATATTAGTCATAAAGGCTGTGGATTTTGTTTCTTAAATAAATAAATAAATCTTCATTTCACCAATAAAATTTTATTTCTGCGTTAATAGAAATTAACGGTAGAATTAATGTCTAAAAATATCCTGTTTCAATCGTGAATAGTTTCAAACTCTGCCTCGTGGAATCAAGTTATAGCCAAGTCTACTTGTCGTAGACGGGTCTCTCAGTGCGCCGCGGACACTGTTAGTGTTAACACCTATCGCACGGCACTGTAAATGCACCCTGATGGGGCTTATTTCTTAGTATTTAAGTCTATGTGCGTTCTGAAACTTACTGGGCATCCGTCTGATAACGCCTTCAGTGATATGTCAGTTATACTGGGACAGGAGTCTAAGTTTATCCTGAAACAAATAACAAAAATAAACAAATTATATTACAGAGTTGTCTAACGGCGAAATGTGGAACTACGACCAAACAAGTTTCACAAAAACATAACTAGATGTCGCTAGTAAAAGTGGACGAGCGCTAGATCGCGCTGACGAGAACGCACGGCTCGGAATGACTATCAGAACCATTTTTTGTTTAAATTAAGTCATCAATCCAAGAACCTTGGTAACTAAGGCAGCTACTATACAAAAGATATTGTAATAGAAGCTAACTCGGAGTCAATAAATCTCTAAACGTGATTGAATCCTTGATTAATCTTTGAAATCAAGCTGATCCTAACTGAAGCTGGGGAATCTCAAGGGAACGACCAGAAGCAGGAATCAGGGTGCTGGACAGGCGAGTGGTACAACAAGAGTACTTCATTTCATCACCAATGGTCTTCAACATTGGGAACGACCAGAAGCAGGAATCAGGGTGCTGGACAGGCGAGTGGAACAAGAGTACTTCATTTCATCACCAATGGTCTTCAACATTCGACTCTACCTTGTTTACGTTCTCAAATGCAGGCAGAAGACGAATGTTTCGAAGAGTTCTTTTTTTCAGTTTCTACGTCGAGAAAGGCTTTTCTGAAGTCATGTGCTGTCTGTCACTCTTCACCAGAGCCTAGTCCTTTATCTAGCAGGGTGTACCACGTGCAGGTTAGGTTGGCTTGGGAGACGAGATGTTGGAGGCCCTCTTACATCCCTATTACGTCTAATATCTATTTAAATGATCAGAAGTCATAAAAATGATGAGTGGCATTTTTACAGTTTCTGTGCGCTAATTCCTTATAGTGCATCTCCTCTATACACTACATAGTATAAAACAAAGTTTCCCGCTGTCTCTCTGTTCCTATGTATGCTTAGATCTTTAAAACTACGCAACGGATTTTGATGCGGTTTTTTTAATAGTTAAGAGTGATTAATGAGGAAGGTTTATAAACCATTTGACACATAGATTTGATCCACGTGGGCGAAGCCGCGGGGCGCAGCTAGTATATAAACAATTGAGTTATAGGTATAAAAGTAAATAACATTATAACGACAGCTCTAAAGTCTTATTTCATTTCATTGTCAGTTATTTACTCTACCGTATGTACAATTTTGATACACTTATCAAAATTGTACATACGGTAGAGTAAATAACTGACAATGAAATGAAATAAGACTTTAGAGCTTTCGATTTTGTTCAGTTTGACGACCGATGTGGCGCGGTGGGCGAAGGTCCGCCTGCGACGCAGAAGGTTTCGGGTTCGATTCCCGCCTCGGAACTATTGTGTGAACGATCTGCAGATATTTGTTCCGAGTGTTCTGGTCGTTTTCTATGTATAATAAAAAAATATCTATCTATGTAATATATTGCCTGTTGCAGCGTTGGATCGCGAGGAGTGGAAGGAGAAAAGGGAGGCCTTTGCCCAGCAGTGGGACAGTAATGGCTTAAAATAAATGTAATATATTGTATTATGTATATCAGTTATCTAGTACCCATAACACAAGCTCTGCTTACCATGGGGCTGGATAATGGTGTGTGAATTTTCCAGCATTATTTATTTATTTTATTTATTTATAGTTACCTCTGCAGTTTGCTACAGCGCTTGCCTAAAGCTTGGCAGGTCTGGTCGGTGATTTTCTTGCATTTGTTCAGGTTCAAGTCTTCAATGTTGGGGCATGACTGTAAGCAAAGAAACATGTTTTTTTTATCAACTATTTTATTTAATTCGTAACGAGAATTAAGATGATTAATAATATTATGATATTCCTTTAAAATTAAACGTAGATTCCTGTTGTGCACTGTATTATACCAGTACTAGCTGCGCCCCGCGGTTTCACCCGCGTGGTGATAGATATTTTGGATATAATATACAATATATATTTATAAATTGTACCCTATGTGTTATTCTGATGTATAAGCTGTATTATTGTAAACTTTCATTAAAATCCATTCTGTAGTTTTCACGTGAAAGAGTAACAAACATCCATTCATACATACTTACAAACTTTCGCGTTTATAATATTATTAGTAGGATTATAAAAAAAGTCACTTTATTTTGACAAAACGCTTTTGGTTTTAATATGACTAGTATACTAGTAACCAAAATATACGATACAGGTCACAAGTATACCATGCGGAATCACTTTCTGATACTATGCAGAAAGTGATTAGTGAACTCAAAATTTGCTATCTTGACCTTGATGGGAAAAACATTTGAATATATTAATTTATATCTATATATATATATTTCATCCTATTCGTGTTCTTGCTGGATGCGGCAAGCTGAAGACAGGGCGCTATGGCTAAATTCATTTAAAACGGGATATTTACCATGATTTGATTTTCGAGTTATCCAATATTTCTGCACAGTTGCATGCGCCATTATTCCATTTGATTTTTGAGTTATCCAATATTTCTGCACAGTTGCATCTGCCATGATCACGGAATAATGGCGCATGCAACTGTGCAGAAATATTGGATAACTCAAAAATCAAATCATGGTAAATATCCCGTTTTAAATGACTTTAGTATTACTAACCATGATAGTTTCAAAAGTTTTAGGGCGCTATGGCGCTCATTGGGGGAGGCCTATGTCCAGCAGTGGACTGATATAGGCTGATGATGATGATGATGATGTGTTCTTGCATTCACTTTGGAATATTTTACACGTGTTTTTCGCTTGTTTTTCAGCAAAACCAGCGTTTTGACATGTAATTATTACAAAAAAAAAATATGTCCTTTGAAAATAATAAGTTCTGTTGGTAACTGGTACCGATCGAGGCCCAACATTTTTTTTATTTTTATTTAGCCTGTTTCATCCCACTGCTGGGCAAAGGCCTCCCCCAAATCTTTCCACTCAGGGCGGTCTCCACCAATCTCCGAGGAAGGCGGTAAGGTCGTCTCGCCAGCGCTTTCTTGGAACATTATTATAGCAAAAATATGTTATGTTATTTTGGAAGTTGGGATTTTCCTCTGACCGGGGGCCCCTTCCGGCTGAGGGCCCGTAACATTTGGACGACTTGCCAACCTGTAGTTACGCCATTGGGGGTCGAGTCAAAGTCTTACCTGAGCCAATGTCTTCATAGAACCATCGCCGATGCTCTCGCATCCTCGCAACGAGAGCTGGCGGAGGAAGCCTCCACATCTGTGTGACAGGTTCTCTATTACTGGACCCTGGAAGACAAAACCACTTGGTTTATTTCCCAAAACAATACAAGTTTCTAGATGAAAAATACTTTATCGTCCACCAGATACAGATCATTATAAAAAAGACATTACATGCGATAAGTACAATGGGCGGCCTTATCGCTTAGAAGCGATCTCTTCCAGGCAACCTTTGGATGGAAAGAATTATGTGAATTAAAGAAAGGCAGGGGGTGTACCACAGATAATCTAAATATGAACATAACAAGAATACTAAAAAAAATGATGATGTACTAAAATTAAATAAATAAATTATGCTGGACAGCATTATCTAGCCCCAAGCTAAGCAAAGCTTGTGTTATGGGTACTAGATGACTGATATATGTACGTAATAGAATATATTACATAGATAGATATCTTTTATTATACATAGATAACGACCAGAGCACCCGGAACATCTGCAGATCGTACACACAATTGTCCCGAAGCGGGAATCGAACCCGCGACCTCCTGCGTCGCAGGCGGACCTTCGCCCACCGCGCCACAGAGGTCGTCTTAGGTTTTTCGGTAATAGACGAGCAGCCTATGGCTAATGTGTCTAATCACAGTGTTATATTTATTCATAGCGTCACTTTTTTTAGTTTTTTACTTTTGTCTCGTAACGTAACCATTTGATTTGGACAAAAAAAAACTTGACAATAATTTATTTATTTGTTTGCTTATGAACGAACACGATTGTGACAATACGTTCGAAGAACAGAGGTGACCCAACAGCGTAGAAGGACATCCTTTGCCTAGGTTTGCTAATGCAATAGGTAATAACTACCTGCATTGCTTCGTTACACCAAAGTCGGTCTCCTCTCTTGAGAATACGTCATATTTTTCATATGATCTTCGATTTACTGCTCTGGCTATGTTGTAATTTTGCATGTATGTAGTTTTTATATGATCTTCGTTTTACTGTTCTGGCTATGTTGTAATTTTGCATACATGTAGTTTTCATATGATCTTCGTTTTACTGCTCTGGCTATGTTGTAATTTTGCATGCATGTAGTTTTTATATGATCGTCGTTTTACTGGTCTGGCTATGTTGTAATTTTGCATAAATGTAGTTTTTATATGATCTTCGTTTTACTGGTCTGGCTATGTTGTAATTTTGCATGCATGTAGTTTTTATATGATCTTCGTTTTACTGGTCTGGCTATGTTGTAATTTTGCATAAATGTAGTTTTTATATGATCTTCGTTTTACTGCTCTGGCTATGTTGTAATTTTTGCATACATGTAGTTTTTATATGATCTTCGTTTTACCGTTCTGGCTATGTTGTAATTTTGCATACATGTAGTTTTTATATGATCTTCGTTTTACTGCTCTGGCTATGTTGTAATTTTGCATGCATGTAGTTTTTATATGATCTTCGTTTTTCTGCTTTGGCTAGGTTGTAATTTTGCATGTATGTAGTTTTTATATGATCTTCGTTTTTCTGCTTTGGCTATGTTGTAATTTTGCATGCATGTAGTTTTTATATGATCTTCGTTTTACTGCTCTGGCTAGGTTGTAATTTTGAATACATGTAGTTTTCGTATAATCTTCGTTTTACTGCTCTGGCTATGTTGTAATTTTGCATAAATGTAGTTTTTATATGATCTTCGTTTTACTGCTCTGGCTATGTTGTAATTTTTGCATACATGTAGTTTTTATATGATCTTGTTTTACTGGTCTGGCTAGGTTGTAATTTTGCATACATGTAGTTTTTATATGATCTTCGTTTTACTGCTCTGGCTATGTTGTAATTTTGCATGCATGTAGTTTTTATATGATCTTCGTTTTTCTGCTTTGGCTATGTTGTAATTTTGCATGCATGTAGTTTTTATATGATCTTCGTTTTACTGCTCTGGCTAGGTTGTAATTTTGAATACATGTAGTTTTCGTATAATCTTCGTTTTACTGCTCTGGCTAGGTTGTAATTTTGCATACATGTAGTTTTTATATGATCTTCGTTTTACTGGTCTGGCTATGTTGTAATTTTTGCATACATGTAGTTTTTATATGATCTTGTTTTACTGGTCTGGCTAGGTTGTAATTTTGCATACATGTAGTTTTTATATGATCTTCGTTTTACTGCTCTGGCTATGTTGTAATTTTGCATGCATGTAGTTTTTATATGATCTTCGTTTTTCTGCTTTGGCTATGTTGTAATTTTGCATGCATGTAGTTTTTATATGATCTTCGTTTTACTGCTCTGGCTAGGTTGTAATTTTGAATACATGTAGTTTTCGTATAATCTTCGTTTTACTGCTCTGGCTATGTTGTAATTTTGCATAAATGTAGTTTTTATATGATCTTCGTTTTACTGCTCTGGCTATGTTGTAATTTTTGCATACATGTAGTTTTTATATGATCTTGTTTTACTGGTCTGGCTAGGTTGTAATTTTGCATACATGTAGTTTTTATATGATCTTCGTTTTACTGCTCTGGCTATGTTGTAATTTTGCATGCATGTAGTTTTTATATGATCTTCGTTTTTCTGCTTTGGCTATGTTGTAATTTTGCATGCATGTAGTTTTTATATGATCTTCGTTTTACTGGTCTGGCTAGGATGTAATTTTGCATACATGTAGTTCTAGGCCTAGAATAGACCATTTCATAAACATTTTGCGATTAACGTATAGTAAATGTATCTTTATGTACTGTCTTTTCATTTTTCGGGTCAATATATAGCCTACTAGTTTCTGCCCGCAGCTTCGCACGCGTTGTTTGTATTTCTATCCTGTGGGAACTGATTTATGGGATAATAAGGAGCCTATGTTTTATTCTGGGCCCAGAACTACCGGCAAAATTTCAGCCCGATCCGTTCAGTAGTTTTTGCACGAAAGAGTAACAAACATCCATCCATACATAAAAACTTTCACGCTTATAATATTAGTAGGATGATACTCACAAATAACGTTGGTAAAACAATTTTTAAAATCGGTTCAGTAGATCCAGAGATTACCCTCTACAACCTCACAAACTTTACCTCTTTATAATATGAGTATAGATAAATTACCTCAACATCTCTCTGAAACTCGAACAGGTCGATCCTCTGCCAGTTGGAGCCGTCAAGCGCTAGTATGTTCCATAGTTTTGACACCTGCAACCAACAGAAAAATATTGAAGATTGAAGTGAACAAATAATCAAAGTAATCGCTTTATTTCCTAGTTTTACATATGTAATTTGAATTTTGTAACGGGTCCAAGAGTCACTTTGATATTTCAACATCGTCACTACCATCAGGTGAGATTGTGCTCAAACGAAGATCTATTGACTATTTTAAAAAGTCCAACCAACCTAAGGGTCACCTCATACCGAAAAGTAACGTGACGCGACGACGCTTTTTGATATAAAATATGTATAACTTTAGTTACTACGTAAAAAGTATATTTGCATTAAAAAAAAATTGATGACCTCTGTGGCGCGGTAGGCGAAGGACCGCCAGCGAAGCAGGAGTTTGCGGGCTCGATTCCCGCCTCTGGACAAATGTTTGTACGATCTGCAGATCAAGGTGCTCCGGTCGTTTTCTATGTATAATAAAAAAAAACGATCTATGTAATGTATTGTATTATATATATCAGTTATCTAGTACCCATAACACAAGCTCTGCTTACCATGGGGCTAGATAATGCTGTGTGAATTGTCCAGCATTATTTATTAATTTTCAGCTAGACCACACGCGACAGCTATAATATATATTTTTACATCTTCGTATCTTAAGATACAGAGCAATACGAAAATATACATTTATTTGCAGCTGGAAAGTGCGTCAACCGCATACCAATGAAATGAAGGAAAGGATACATTACATTACCTGTTGTGTGTGTGATACATTAACGCTTTGATTGCTGAAATCACACGGTAAGTGTTTTCTACAAGTGACTAATATGCGTAAATCCACACTAGCACAGCGGCTGAGGAAATACAGATCTGTGTGACTCAGCACAGCCGTAATATTTTTCGAACGAAACGCATGTGCGGCGCAACACAACCGCTGTGTAGAGCGGCAGCACGAATTTTTTAGGTTAAAAAAAAGATCGCAGTTGTCGAAAAAAAATCGCAGTCAAAGTGTGATAATTTAAACATATACATCCCGGGATGTAATGTACATTAATATACATTATAGCTGTATGTGTGAAGCCCTTTACACCCCATTTGGGCTCGAAATAACAGGAGTTAATACAGACCTGGGCACATCGGCAGAGAGACACCACATCCAGATATGAGAGGATCCGGAGGAGCAGCTCTTTGGGAAGCTTCCGGTTGATGTGCTGGTCATCTTCACTGGAGAATCTGCTGATCTGGTGGAAAAGAGTTAGGACATTTGTTCACGCTCGTTTTACTTCTCGTTTACATCGTCATATAAATCCACGGTTAATACGCCGTGCGTAGGCACGGTCGCTAGTGCTGTATGGACCAATAAGAAAGCATGAAAGAAACAATTTATTTGACACAACACATTGGGTACATTTAGAAACATAAAGGATAACTAAGAACTAGGCACAAACTTATTACTAAAATAATAGAGGTGAAACAGTTATCTACTTAAAAATACAAAACAAATAGAAAAATATACCCAAATTATTTCGTAGCTAAAATTAATAATTTAAAAAAAACCAGGTACCCAACCAATAACCTCCACAACCGGCCTGGCTAAACTATTTGGCACTTGCATGACACATCGGTTATTATATTTCACCATAAAAATCTACTTCTAAAGATTCTAATTCAGGTTCTTTATAGACATCATACAAAGGTTTTGATATATAAACACCCTCTTTTTAATTTTGATATAAGTAGCATACCTACCTACCTATTTATTTTGTTTGCGGAGGAGGGCACTGACTCCGCTACAGTTTCTTAACTTTTGCGGTAGTCAGCCCACAATTGTAGCCTATAAGTTTCTTGTTTCTAATGAAGATTATAGTATTTTTTTTTGTATTTTATATACTTAACCGAATGTTTAATTGATGTTACGGTTAGTATGTAATATTAGTAGTTTTGTATTGTTTGAAATGTATGTATTATATCAGTCAAATTTCTCTTATCTACTGTCTTTGCACAATCACAATCAACCCTTTTTTTAATATCATATCTTTGTCTCTATCCCTAGATTTCTTTTTTGATTTGTTGTTTTATTAGTTTTGCGAATTAGTGTCTGTAATGTTGTTGTGTTTTTTTTTATATAATGTTTATATTAGTGGCATCTTGATTGGTCTATACAAAACTATATTATTGTTAACTTTAAGAATATTGTAAACTGTTAGTCCCTTAATAAATGAAAAATAAAAACAAAACATAAATTAAATTGCCTGGGAGAAACTTCAGCCTCAGCAATTAGACTGACTTTTGTATTTGTCTGTTTAGTTTTTATTTTGATAAAAGATTGTTTTTAATTGTTTATGTGTGTAATGTTGATTTTTTAAGCTTCTTTCAAATATTTTAGACCACTGTTGGGCAAAGATTAAGATACCTATCTATATAGATAAGATGACCCTATAGAAGTACATATGATAGATGTCTGTCTGTATATATGAGATTAATAATAACTCAACAACTACTGATAAGGTTTATCTCTACTGATAAGACTGTTATTGTTTATTATTTTAGTAAATCCAAAACTGTAGATGGTGAACAAATATTTAGGACAGTGATTATTTCAAATAGGTTCAACTAAAGAGGAGAAAGGTTGCCTGGAAGAGATCGCTTCTAAGCGATAAGGCCGCCCATTGTACTTGTATCATGTGAAGTGTTTTATAATGATCTGTAACTGGTGTACAATAAAGTATTTTTGTATTGTATTGTATTGTAAAGAGGTATGTAATTATAATAGTATACAAACCAACCTATGTCATCTTTTCCTCTTTGCTAAATAAGCATGTGTACCTACTTAGATAGGTAGTAAAACATAGCTAATACATAGCCATTTCCTTATAGGTATATACATAAGGTCATTAACAGAACTTTTTAAATCAAATTCTGGCAAAAGGTGACTAGTTCATACAGCCAAAGTACTTAATTCAAGACGAAATTAAATGAAAGAATCATGATAACGGTAAGCACGGGTTGACTGGCCGCGTCGGGAGGTCGTTTACACTATAATGAACAAAGAATAGGTACCGTGCCTTCCTCCATTCCACTCACAATTACAAAATATAACAGTAAAACACATAATACAGACGCGCAATAACACGTCAAAATATATGGGCACGAACGCGCGCGCGATGTATTTTGCAGAAAGAAAACAAATTCAAAAATAGAATGTTTACATGAAGCTCACACGAGCGCTCATTTCATTTCATGGCAATTTTTTAGCTTTTCAACGTTTTCACAGGTTTTGAATCGACGTATTATAGATTATTTACTCAATTTATTTACAAGAGAACAAAGGAATGGGTCCTGTAAAACGTAGGTCAGCTGTTTCTGCAAAACACAAACAATGAAAACTTCTATTGATTTGTCTTACCTCGAATTTGCTTCTCCCTGAGTGGGACATGTTCGGGTACGGGGTCACTTTAGCCACAATGTTTTATTTTCACAACACCGGTGGAAATAATATTGCGAAACGCGAACGATCAAATATGGTGGAATTAGAATTTTGATTTTTCGCAGACACAGACGAAAACGACGACCTTCCCCGCTCAAGAAATGTCAGCTGTAGTTAATGTTGCCAGCGCGCACGTGTGTATACGCAAAAATTGTTGCCTAAAATTTGTTTCAAATAACATAATTAATCCATAAGCTTTCAGCAGGATTTACAGATGAAAATAGCGGCGGCGGCGGTCGATCTCGAACCGAGCTTAGGTTAGGGTAACCGCGAGCAAATACGCATTCAATTGCAAGCACAGCTAAAATGCATAGCAAACTGCTGCGTGGTCGGTTTACTTTATCCGAACATTATTTGTTGATTGTTTTGCTGCAATGCAAACGTTATCTTTTGGATATTATTCACATTCTGTTTACTTTAATGTACAAGATTATGTGTGGTGTATGTTGAGTAACAAGTTTAAGTAGTTAATAATTAATTTCACAGGGAAAACATTTAACACACTTTGACTGCTGAAATCACACGGTATGTGTTTTCTACAAGTGACTAATATGCGTAAATCCACACTAGCGCAGCGGCTGAGAAAATACAGATCTGTGTGACTCAGCACAGCTATAATATTTTTCGAACGAAACGCATGTGCGGCGCAACACAACCGCTGTGTAGAGCGGCAGCACGAATTTTTTAGGTTAAAAAAAAGATCGCAGTCGTCGAAAAAAAATCGCAGTCAAAGTGTTAATTAAAATCACTTTAAAAATAATTATTAAGCTATTCATTTCTGTATGCACCACGATGTTGGAAAAAAATGTAGAGTCAAAATTTTAGCATTAATGGCGGATGCGCAAGTTTCAATAGTACGAGTACGTACTTATCATAGAATTAGCATTTTACAGTTACTTTTCAACTTTGTTGGCAGCCCAAGATTTTGTTCCAGATCTGAGCATTCGGTTGAGCAGAACTGAAGCATAATCTTGTTAACAGTTGGACTTCCATCCTCCATTAAAAAAAAAGAAAAAAAAAACGTTATCCACAGACAGACGCCATGACAGGTCACGTGACGTAAATTTTTGGACGGACATGCGCGTAATCGCCTGCTCGCTGAATTTTTTCAAGTGATTTTTATTCAAAACGTTAGACATTTCCCCTGTGAAATTCATTATTAATCTACTTGAACTTGTACGTATCTTGTACATTATAGTGAACAGTGTGTGAATATCTAAAAGAATACGTTTGCAGACATTTCGTGCCAGGATCCAACTTGATCAACAAAAGGTCGTTCTTTACATGGTAATGTCCAATGTCGCCACTATATTTACATCGAAACGCTCATCTGGTTCTTTGTTTTATTTGAACTAACTGTATACTGCACTCTCCAGTTTGTATCTACGGTATTTTCAAGTGTATTTCGGTACTTTCGCCAATAGTAGCTTGACAGCTTTGTCAAAATTTCGCTTGTAGATATGCGGACAGTTTGCAGAAAATTTTGGTAAAACATTTATCTAATTGTAATAAATCGTTCGAGCCAACACCTTGCTACAGAACGACAAAGCATTTTGCTGTTGTCGCGAATAATTATGGGTCCAAAGTGGCTGTCGGGGTCTGCAATCAAGTTTAATTTGGCGATAATACGATGACATCACGATGGGGACGTAATATGGAAAACATACAGACACACTAACATTGAGGCTGTGATTCATACTTTCTATGCTAATTACTTGCAAACCTGTGGTTTGACCTCATAAACTAGTGCTTTACAATGCCAACATCTTGTTTATGAACATTATGGTACACATCTGTGGGACCTTGGATAAGGCCAGGGTCTAGATTTAATGATTGGCTATCTCACACCTCTTAAATAAATCTCTGTCTATCTCTGTCTTACCCATCATCCTAATACCACACCACTGCTGGACGAACTCAGGGCCTTACCAAAATCTGCACCTGTTTTTCTCAGAAATATAATATAATATAATAATAATATATATATTATATTTCAGAAATATCTAAATGAATTACCAGTTTTGGATACATTCAGTATCTTTGTACTTTTACTTCTCATCTGGTGAACAGTCCAGTCTGAACAGGAGTTAAAACTTAGTTTATTAGCCTTTATTGTAAAGACGATGCAAGTAATACATGTCGATACAAGTTAATCATTCAAAAAATTCTTATATAAAAAGACTTGCAAACTTTAAAGATAAATCTGCAGCATTTCAGGTTCTTTGACAGAAGAAATCAATGAAAAATATCTTTAAAATCAATCTTATCAGCTAATTGACCATAAATTAATTATGTTACCATCAAACTCAAAAGTTCCGTAATAATATCAAGTAATATCTCAGAATTACATATTTTGGCATGAGGGATGCGAGGGACGCAAAACCATCAAGGTTGAAGCCATACTATAACCACCTATAGCACCCTACACACTATCTAGAATTCCAGTTCTATTTTGTAAGCCAATTTTTGAGAATTAAAACTTTTATTTATTTACTTTCTTTCATCTATAGATGATTCTGAGATGATAGAATTGTCGGGGTCACAGTAAAGAGATTGGTTAGCAAAATTTGGCGCCAGTTAGTTTCATTAAATAGTTTCCTATTCTATTCAAATAAACTATTTTATGAGAATGTATTTTATTAGATTGTTATCATTGCTATAATAAACAGTCCAGTATTCAAAGAATGTGCGTTATCTTGGTTATCTTTGAACTATAATCCACATATTAAACAGATTATGATGGTTGTGAATAATACTGTTTCTCACTATTAATCAAGGCCCAGACTGTTTGCTTACAAGAGTATATTACGTAACTTTAAAGACATAAAAATAAAATTACTTGAAATTTGAATTTATTTTATTTATGTATAATCAATTAATTACAGAAGGTTAATCCTACTAATGTTATAAATGTGAAAGTTTGTGAGGATTTAAATAAGTATATTTGTTTCTCTTTCATGAAAAAACTATTGAATGGATTTTGATGAAACTTTACAATAATATAGCCTGCATATCAGAATGACACATAGGCTACAATTCATAGAGATATATGATAGGTATATTATCCAAAATATCTATCACCACGCAGATGAAACCGCCGGGCACAGCTAGTATAATATAGGTAAGAACACATCTTATAAATAGTCAAATAATCAATAATCAAGCTTAATTAATAATTAACATTCTATTATTCATTCAAATTACTAAAGAATCAACATAAAATTAAGAATTGGATATAAGTGAAAAGTTTCTTAGAAATTACCCCAAGTTTGAGGGCTTACGCACTGTAATAACAAAAACTGTATTTTATCTTATATGTCTGAATAACCAAGAACCAAATTGAATGTTTACAAACAGAGTTGGAATTTAGCAGTACATAATGATATGCATCAATTTATTTGTCCTACCAAATTGCCAGGCATAAAGGATATACTAATTAGAATGTTTTGTTGAAACACATCATTGCTATGTCATTACATAACAATAGTTTTCTCATAATTAATCCTAGGCGAGACTGTCTTCACTCAAGAGAATATTTTGCAGATCTTCCCGGCTTCGCACTGTTTTAGTACGGATCCCTAACTTTTTGAAAATATAATATAGCCTATGTTCACCAGGGATAGTGTAGCTTCCCAATGGTGAAATAATTTTTCAAATCGGTCCAGTAGTTTCCGAGCAGTTCAAAAATAGGGTTTGAATTTAGCAGTACAGGTTCTTATCAGACTGGCGATTTGCGAGCGATTTTAACTGTGGCGATTACGCAGCGAGGACGCCCCGTGACGACGACGGGTCCGAAGCGAGTACGCGGCGTGCGATCTGCGTTTTTAACACTGGATTGGATGGCGCTCGTCGCAGCATACTCGCTGTGCATTCGCATCGCATCATTTGAAATCGCTCGCAAATCGCCAGTGTGATGAGATAAGGCTTAACTTAGCATTATTGTAATCTGAAACGATTTTGTCAGTTTCTGTCTTCTGTTAATCCGTTAAAGTTTAATTTATAAGAGTTCTGATAAAATAAAAATCTTTTTACTTTACTATATTTTCAAAAAAGTAAGGGATCCGTACTAAAACCGTGTGAAGCCGGGAAGGCCCGCTAGTGAATGATAAATTTAATCACTAACCAAAATGTCCAGGCTGTAAATCAACTCGAGCAGAATATTTCATTGAAACTCACTGATGCTTTATAAAAATTATTATCAATGCAGGTGTTTCCAAGATTACTCATAAAGATTATTCCGCTGGACATAAATTCCTTGCAGACAACATCTTAGTACATTCTTGAGACATTTTGTCATCCTATCATTACTTACGACCGATGTGGCGCGGTGGGCGAAGGTCCGCTTGCGACGCAGGAGGTTGCGGGTTCGATTCCCGTCTCGGAACAATTGTGTGTACGATCTGCAGATATTTGTTTCGGGTGTTCTGGTCGTTTTATATATATAATAAAAAAAAAAATATCTATGTAATGTATTGTATTATTTATATCAGTTATCTAGTACCCATAACACAAGCTCTGCTTACCATGGGGCTAGATAATGCTGTGTGAATTGTCCAGCATTATTTATTATTTATACCAAGGTTGATTTTCTCACATGTTTCTCAAACATATACAGATAGTAGACAAATTTCTCCCTGTCATAAGTCCACTGCATGTAAATTTGTCAAATGGATGTTTTGTGTTGTACACATTCATATTCCTCCGCGAACGAAAACGAAACGAAAAGACGAACTATTGAAGAACATTGATGATGACATTCATATTTTGCAATAATGTTGTATTTTGCAATAAGTAGTATGTACAACGAACGTTAGATTTAAAACACAAAAATAACATAGTAAGCCTCTAACTCAAACAAGGAATTATGGGATAAGTAGGGGGTCGTCGCCAAATCTAACCCAATCTCACGTGGGGAACAAAAATTTTAGTTCTTTAGAACAATTAAAATTCGTGAAATTTTGACTATTTCAAGTATATCTAGACTACACTCTTATATGCAATCTATCACAAAATATGATAAACTTTTATTTACATTTAAATAAGTGTCTTGAAAAATCCCTGAGTTGTCGTGATATTTTGGTTGTGAGATTGATGCTAATGTGAGATTTTTAATAGAGAGAGGGGATTGAAAAGAGGGCCCCTTTAAAGTGTAGCATTTCTACCTATAGGCATATATTTATAGGTCTATGATAGTGAATACATTGGTGCTTGACCAGAGGTGAACCCACAACTATTAGCAGTCTGCTGCAACACCATTACATTTTTGACATGAATCTCTAAACAGTAAACAACTTTTTAACTTTATTTTTATGACCAATAGTGGAGTCAACCTGTTGATAAAAAAAATCCCACGGTTTGATTTCAAAGTATGTGAAATTACTTATGTGGGGCAAACTTTTCTCATTGTCGTTTTCGACAACCATTCTATGGTGTTAAATGAATCTTAATGTTGGAAAGGAAATCTACTCCATTAAATGTGTAGAAAATAATAAATAATACATTTATTTTCCACTCACAAAAGGCCTTACAAAAATGTTCGTATATAATATTCATTTAAGAAAAGTTTTAGTAAGACTTAGTAAGAATAATATAACCTCATTTATTATTACTTACAAAACAAAACAATAATTATTGTGTTAGTGCTGCAGTACTGACTCTTTAAACCGGGTTTAAGAGGTCTACGAGAATTTCAGGCATGTAGTAGTATTCAAGAATACTAAATGCAGTACTCTGTTAAGTGCATCATTATTTGCCTATCAATTATTGTTATATCTATGATGTCATCTTAGACCTACCTATTTATTTATAGTGGGGTTATTTATAGTTGGGACTAAATCATTAAACACACCATACTTACCTACTCATTGTCATCATCATCAGCCTATAAAAAAATAAAAATTGTTTATATCTGACATCTCTGGTCCTTTCTTTCTTTTATTGATACATGAATTATAAATTCATATTATGGTCTATGAAAACTTTCTCTCTTCAACTTCAAATAGTTTATATTTTATGTACCTATAAAATTTTGTGTCTATAATCAATCAGTATTTATTTCCATTAATATATAAATAAGTCTTTATGTATTTGGATATGTTTTGTATTGTAGGTATATAATTTATATATAACATTTGTCTATAATACGCCACCGTCTATACCTATACTAAAGCTGATTAGCTACGTGTCCATCCAAAGGTTGCCTGGAAGAAATCGCTCGGCCGCCCATAGTGCATCTCTATCTTTGTTTGTTCGTTTTTTACTTACTGTACTGTTTTTTTCTGTGTTTGATGTGCTATAAAGCGTATTTGTATATTGTATATTGTATCAATGATCTGTTGACTATAAAAAAATCTACCTATATACATATATGTATACAGTGGATGTAAGGCACACATAAATAAACAAATAAAGCTGGACAATTCACACAGCATTATCTAGCCCCATGGTAAGCAGAGCTTGTGTTATGGGTACTAGATAACTGATATAAATAATACTATACATTACATAGATAGATATTTTTTATTATACATAGAAAACAGAACAGAACACCCGGAACAAATATCTGCAGAGCGTACACACAATTGTTCCGAGGCGGGAATCGGACCCGCAACCTCCTGCGTCGCAGGTGGACCTTCGCCCACCGCGCCACATCGGTCGTCAAATAACACGTATACACATACACAGCAATATTATAAATGTTAAAGAAACTATGCCAATTTGTTTCTTACTTTTCACGACTAAAGGGTTGAACCACTTTTAATGAAAATTGACAAGGAGGTTGGTTGCATTAGAAAAAGTATTCAATCTATTTTAATAGTTTATCTTTTGTATAAAAACATAATAAGCTATGTGAGTTAAAGGGCAAAAGCATGTACCTAACTAATGTGTATGTAGGAAGTATCCATTGTTAGCCTTATATGGACTATCTGTCAGGGTTGGAAAAAAAACTGTTTTTTTTATATTTTATAAAACAAACAGTTCAAAATGTTTAAAACAAGTGTTTTTTTTGTTTTTTTTTACTTATCAATTTCAAATCAATTATAGCGAATAATAAAATAATCCATTTCTAAACTATTTCCTAATTCACATTAGTAAAAATTAACAAAACGATAAATATTTACTTTTGTTGCATATCTCAGTACCTCTAATCTAATTATTAAAAAATATTATTATTATTAATCAATTCAAAACACTTTACATACACCTTGTATGTAGTGTTGTAGGTAGGTAGAGAACTAGAGAGAGAGCGGGGAATAGGTACCGTACCCACTAATCCAGTGAATTACTTTCTTTCGACGGCCGACATAGGGACTTTCCCCTTAGGGACTTTACTAGCGGGGAGTTACCTATGCAGTGTATAAATACCACAGCCTGTCTGTGGTATTTATATAAAATTCATTTGCAATTAAAGGTAGTTTTAAACCGTTTTTTTCTTGATATAAAACAATGTTTTATTTCAAACTTTGACGACCGATGTGGCGCGGTGGGCCAAGGTCCGCCTGCGACGCAGGAGGATGCGGGTTCGATTCCCGCCTCGGAACAATTGTGTGTACATTCTGCAGATATTTGTTCCGGGTGTTCTGGTCGTTTTCTATGTATAATAAAAAATATCTATCTATGTAATGTATTGTATTATGTATATCAGTTATCTAGTACCCATAACACAAGCTCTGCTTACCATGGGGCTAGATAATGCTGTGTGAATTGTCCAGCATTATTTATTATTATTATTAAACTGTTTGAAACACAGTTTTAAACACGTGTTTTAGAACAACTTGTTTTAATCATGCCAACCCTGACTATCTGTGCCATAAAAAGCTAAAACATTTCCTTTTCTCATTGATAAAGGTCAACTAGAAGACTGTAGTTATCACTAGATTCTTTGCTTGAATTTGTATTTGATGTAGGAACTACAGTTGGCTGCATTTAGATGATATACTCAGGCTAAATTCGATGTGATTTTTTTGTCAACAAAACGCCTATGATGACCATTCCTTCCCTAATGAGCGCGCACAAACATTTCACATCGAATATAAAAAATATAATGCTGGACAATCCACACAGCATCATCTAGCCCCAAATTAAGTAGAGCTTGTGTTATGGGCATGGGTACCTGATGGTGATGACTGATAAACATAATACAATACATTACATAGATAGATATTTTTTTATTATACATAGATAACGACCAGAACACCCGGAAATAAATATCTGCAGATCTTACAAACATTTGTCCCGAGGCGGAAATCGTACCCGCAACCTCTTGCGTCGCAGGCGGACCTTCACCCACCGCACCACAGAGGTCGTTATTTGGCTGGTTTATACAAAGATAATGTCCTTTGGACCATCAAAATTAGATTGCTCTTAATACCGTGTTGCTTTTAAAGACATCAATTTAAGACTAGCATCAAATTTTATTTAACACTGCCATTACAGAACAAACTTTTAGGGAAAACATATCTGGAAAAGTTATCTAAATAATAAGAACAATCGGACAAACCAGAAAAAATCAATAATTGTTTTAATTTCTGTTTCACTTCTAAAAATAAGTCATTCCTACTTTCTCAAAACATAATGAGAAGCATTCCTCATCGTAAAATAGACAGGTGGCTATTTAATAAACCGGCCAAGAGCGAGTCGACTCGCACACGGATGGTTCCGTACCATCGTACTCCAATTCAACTATTCGCAAAAGGAACCTTAAAAACTGATTTAAAAAAAAATAGAGCATGAAGACGCGGCCTCCCGTCCAAGTATTGACCGCGCTCTACGTTGCTACACTTCAGTTATCGGTACTCAACTTGATATGAACATTAGCCCCCTTAGTTATGAATTTAATTTATTATTTTTTGTAATAGCGGTCATCATTCTTAACTAATTATTAATTCTTTCTATCACTGGTAATCTACATTCTGTTTAAATGTTATTACGTTCAAGAGATACAGCCTCGACAAAACTCGACGACTATTCCTATTACGTTCAAGAGATACAGCCTCGACAAAAGTAAACCAAAAATTGCAAAAAAATATGTTTTTCTATTTGTTCTTGGAGCGGCAAAATAAATACTGGTAATATGGTTTACGAGATACAGCCCACTGGCAGACACACACACGGACAGACAGCAGAGGCTTAGTAATAGGGTCCCGTTTTCACCCTTTGTGTACGGAACCCTAAAAACAAGGCTTGTTTTATCTTAACTTTAAGAGGTGGCACACAAACCAATTACGGTAATGAGCATAAAAGCATGCTATTTTAAGATACGGTAGAAAGAAAACATTCACGTGCAAGTCTAAAATTTAGATAATTTTATGTTTATCTTTCGTCATTTTATCTTGTTAAAATGTCTTCTGGGTGGTACAATCCCATGTGTACATACATAGTATAAGTTAGTATCAAATAATATAAATAATATCAAGTAATTTTACTGCTCACTTCGATTTTTTGTCCACTAATCGAAGAAGTGAAAAAGAAATCACTTATGTGTCTAATACATTTGATTTGATCTTGATCTCCGATACAAGATATCTCGGTTCAGCTGTCTTGTAGCACGGCTACACGCTCCGTCATACCTGCGCAGTTCAATTTGTGCAGTTATGACTGTAGAAAAGGACAACACCACATTTGTCTACAAAAAAGAATCACATTACAATCAAATAAATGTGTTATCTATCATATCATCATTAAGGTGAAATGAGTCCCAAAACCCACGTTTTGACTTAACGGAAAATCAATTTTATGGGAACATAACACCTATTTTTCGAATATATTTTGATGAGGATCAAAAGTTTAGGATATTGGTTAGTAAGTTATGGGAGTCGAAACGAGATCGACTAAACTTGACTCGATAGAAATAGTAAAGTTTCCTCTAAATCTTCATTTTTACAGAGATATCTCTACGGAAAAACCAGTTTTATTTGCTAGTTATTTAATATAATTGTAATAACATTTCTTCTACGTGTTCCCTAATAAATACTTTAGATAATTATGGTTTTAGTTTTTTGAGAAACAGTATTATTTTAGAGCAATAACAAATTAAAAAATAAAAAGCAGTGAAATTGCGCACGGGCCGTTCATTCTGCCGCTCTTGCGTCCCTTTCTTATTTAATATTATTGTAATAACATTTCTTCTACGTGTTCCCTAATAAATACTTTAGATAATTATGGTTTTAGTTTTTTGAGAAACAGTATTATTTTAGAGCAATAACAAATTAAAAAATAAAAAGCAGTGAAATTGCGCACGGGCCGTTCATTCTGCCGCTCTTGCCTCCCTTTCTCGCCCTCCCCGCGCGGCGTTCGTTCGTCCTTGTCTCGAAAAGACGAACTCATTTTGCCTTAACAACAATTATCTCAATTGTTCCAGATCTCAAGCTATGTGCCGCCAGCCCTTGGCTGACCATCCCACCGCTCTGAGATGGTACACCACATCTGCGTGACTGTGCCCGTTCCGTGGTACTTGTATCAATAACAACAGCTCCAGGTGAGATGTTTGTAAACCATCGTTTAAACAATGTGTTTGGATTTCCACTGGATATAAACATCACTATATGTGATAAAACTTTTAAAACTTAAAAAAAAAAAAAAAAAACATTTATTTTCTCTTCACAAAGAGGTTATCATACAGGTACATAATTGTTATGCAAGGTGTAGTGCAGTAGATACAGATGTTTGTGAGAGACTGGTGCCAGTGTTAGGTTTTAAAACCTGTGTTACTAGTCACGAAACTATCATGTTATTATCACTAAAGTCATTTAGTTTTTTCGAGTTTTCCAATATTTCGGCACAGTTTCATAAAAACTCAAAACTACATCTGATAAAACTGTTGAAACTCATGTTATTAACTCTAAAGTCATTTAAAACGGGAGTTTTCCAAACTACATGTTAGTTTGGAAAACTCCCGTTTTAAATAAACCTAAACCAAACTAAAATGGCTTCCCGTCCGTCTTCGCCGGAATTCCCATATCCTTTCTCTTCTTCATAACATTCTCTTTAACCCTGTCACTCCCTTCTATTTAAAGGAGCGTTTTAAATTCCTCCACAATTCTCATTCTCAGCATTCCCGTGTCCTCCGATCGTCAGAAAATTTGGTTTTGAATATGCCACCTCATAAAACCAGTTTCTACGACAAATCCTTCTCCATCCAGGCCATAAGGTTGTGGAATGCACTACCAGAGTCCATTAGAAAAACTATATCCTTGCCTGTTTTTAAAGCTCACGTCAAGGAGTTTTTCCTGCCAAAAGAATGAATATTGGTACTTAATATTTATTTATTTATGTATTTAAATAGTGTATTATTTATTTTGGAATATGTAATATTTATTATTTGTTTTTTAGTATTCTTATTTAGATAACATATGGTACACCCCCTGCCTTTTCTTAAATTCATATAATTCTTTCCATCCAAAGGTTGCCTGGAAGAGATCGCTTCTAAGCGATAAGGCCGCCCATTGTACCTGTCGCATATAATGTATTTTTGTAATGTTTAATTTGATTATGGTGTACAATAAAGAATTTTTGTATTGTATTGTATTGTATTTTCCAATATATCGGCACATTTCATAAAAACTCAGAAATCAAATCATGGTAAATATCCCGTTTAAAATGACTTGAGTGTTAATAACATGGTAGTTTTAAAAGTTTTATCACCACATGGTATAAAACAAAGTCGCGTCCCGCTGTCGTGTCTGTCCTGTTATTTTAAAGATCCAAGCTGTCGTGCCCTGTGTATACAGGGCACGACAGCTTGGATCTTTAAAATTATACGCAACGGATTTTGATGCGGTTTTTTTTATAGGTAGAGGGATTCAGAGGAAGGTTTATAAACAATTTGGCACATAGATTTCCACGCGGGCGAAGACGCGGGGCGCAGCTTCATTATATTTCTTGATATAGCGGAGATTTAAGAATATGTCAAGCTCATGTGGTTTGGCGGAAGATTGATTAGGGATAAAAAAATTAAAAAATGCAAGCTGCGAACATAGTTTGAGTAATACGATACACTTTTTAATGGAAACCCTGGATTGAGAGCGCCCTACGATTACTTTTCCCATTTTTTGGGCAATTAATAATAATATTTATTTATTCAAAAAGGTCTTAAAAACAAAACAAAGTAATGTATACTGTAGACCTATTTCACTTCTTAGTTTCGATACCTTGCTCTAGTTCTAGACATGTGATGTAGACGCAAGGGTTCTCTACCTCGGTAGCTTAGAAGGTATACACTATATTATGAATAACTTATAAGCATAAATTGACAGTTCTCAGTCTTAACAAGTCATATCCCTTTCTCCAGATGGCGTACTACCCCCAACTAGCCTCCCTGGAGGCTGCGCTCCCGCTCCTCAGCAGACCAGACCTTCGTCTGCGGCAGCAGCTGGGCGAGCAGCTGGCAGCGCTCGTGCGCAAGGAACCGGAGATCACGTACGACCTCGCTGCGCAGTTGCTGGACTCCATGCAGGCCTGGCTCAATGGAGGGAACTTTAAGGTGAGACTTTTACACAGCAGGATAAAGACACAAGGACTAGCAATCACGTGGGAAGATGTCCTATGAGCGACGCTTCTCAGCAGCTCATCAGCCATATCAGGTAAGGAGGACTTCCAATAGGAGTACAAACCAAGGGCACAGTCATATCCCATAGGCGTCACAAGTGAGCGTCATTCCTCAGCAGACCGGCCGCGCTCGTTAGCTCGCTGGCTCTATACAGCAAGCCTAAGGAAGACTTCCAACAGGAGTTCAAACTAAGGGCACAGCTGAGATTCTTCAGCAGACCAGACCTTCGGCAGCGGCTGGGGCTAGGCAAGCAGCTCACTGCCAAAAAGTAGTTAGACTTAAGTTTTTGGTAGTTCGAAGGAGCTACTATATTGCTCTTTTCTGCCAGTTTCCGCTTCATAACTCATCTATACTAATATTATAAAGAGGAATCGTTGGATTTTTTGTTTGTTTGTTTGTAACGAATAGGCTCCGAAACTACTGGACCGATTTGAAAAATTCTATCACCGTTAGGAAACCTAAATATCCGTGGTGAACATAGGCTATATTATATTTTCAAAAAAGTAAGGGATCCTTACTAAAACTCTAATAATGTAACCCAAGGTGTGAAAAATGTACCTATAAAATTCCTTGCATATCAATACGCCATTTTTTCTAAATAAACATGGTTGCCTAGCAACGCTCTTTTGACAACAAAGGTTTGATAACAATTTAATGTATGGAAACTCTTTTGTTAGGTACGCCGATTTTGATTATTTTGTAGTAAAGCGTTTACATTATCTTTGATTTTGTATCTGTAGACACGATAATAATTTGTTGTGGTTGTGTTTGTTCATTGTTATTCTTTCAGATTATTTGCGAAAACTGACTACAATACCCAAATCATAAGTTCTCTATCATAATGGTTGAGACAGACAGGCGAGATATATTGAGTTTCTCTCAGCGAGAGCTCGGGCAGGCTGATAAAGAAACTTTTCAAAGGTCTATCATGGATGGAAGCGGACGATATTGAACTCAACTTTTCAGATCTGAAAATACTGTTTAGACTCGCTCGAGATATCTTAAAATACAAAAACGAGCTGATATGTTCCCATTTTAAATACCCAAGTGACATCCTTTATCCTACTTAATATTATAAACGCGAAAGTTTGTAAGTATGGATGGATGTTTGTCTATACTAATATTATAAAGAAGAAAGATTTGATTGTTTGTTTGTATTGAATAGGCTCCGAAACTATTGGACCGATTTAAAAATTCTTTCACCGTTGTAAAGCTACACTATCCGCAGTGAACATAGGCATTATTATATTTAAAAAAATTAGGGATCCGTATTAAAACTCCAATATTGTAACCCAAAGTGTAAAAAAAATACCTTAAAATTCAAATACCCGTGCGAAGCTGGGACGGTCCGCTAGTACCATATATTGCAGCTTATTTCGAAGACTCGCCAATATTTTTTAGGTACTGGAAGAAAGACTTAAATTGTAATTAACCGATCACTCGGCCCAGCACTCATTAAACTGTTGGAACCGGTTTGACCAAGGGGCAACCATAGCATTCTCTTCTCGTATTCTCGGATATTATTTCCATTATTTTGGTTACCTTACCTACAAGGTACTGTATTATTGTTGGCTTCTAGAAAGATCCTCTAAATATATCCCAGCCCATAACCAATAACACAGCCACTAAGCGCACAAACAAAAGGATATCCGCGCGAGACAATCGTAGATGTATCTTGCACACTCTGATTACCAGTCACACGTGATCGCGTGCGGGCTTATTCTAGAGTATCCGTTGTTTCGTACGAGATGAAAACGACAGTAATATCTCGTCTGTGGCATCGTAGCTCCCAAAAGGACAACCCTAATTAGTGATTAGTTTTTATTTAAAAGGTGACTTCATCGAGAGTTTTCTTTAATCTGCTGACTAGCTGCGCCCCGCGGCTTCTGTGTGTCAAATAATTTATAAAATTTTCCTCTTAAATCATTCTATCAATTAAAAAAATTGCATCAAAATCCGTTGCGTAGTTTTAAAGATCTAAGCATATGTAGGGACCGACAGACAGCGGGAAACGACTTTGTTTTATACTATGTTGTTATTAAAAACGGTACCAAATCACCTTTCTTATGATATTATGGTAACAAGTAAAAAATATACAGAGATTTCGGCAGACCGTCGTCGTCTGAAGGAGAAAACACTACCTTGTTTAACACAGTCTTTAAAACTACAACGGAAGGCAGATGGAGTTTCCCAGAGCCATGATTCATAATAACCAAAACAAGAACAATTTTATTTTCAAGCTCTTTCAAGATAATACGATTATGACCAGAATACGCCCTCAAAACAATGCTTCTTAAATCTCAGTATTGATCCATTCTTGTTGAGTGATTATTGTGTTGAATCGTGTGTAAGAAAATAATATTTTGAGAACCTACATCGCGTCATTGTTTGAAATATTCGGTGAGATTAATTATTACGATTGGGATTGGATCGCAAGTATCGTTGATGTGTTGACGTTTCTTGCTAATATTAAAACACTGAAACTACTATATTCGTGTCCAACACTTTGAAAGCGTGTTTTTAATCACAGTGGAGGTATTATTATTGAAGTTATTATATATACTTTCGGGTGTTTGTGTCCCCTGTATACAATATGTTTTGTCGAACTTTGATCAAACGAGATGTGCGGATACACGACATGTATTTATCGATAAAAAACAAAAAAAAAATATTATATGTTACCTATCTCAAAAATAAAGCCGATTTAGTCGACTGTCTAGCTTTAAAATGAGACTACTTTGAATAAAATATACCGTTTACTCAAAAAGAAGAAAAAACCAGATGAAGTAGTTTTCATTAAAAAAAATATTAAATCGGCTTTGTTTTTGAGATAGGTAACATATAATTTTTTATTTTTTGTTTTTTATCGATAAATAAATGTCGTGTATCCGCACATCTCGTTTGATCAAGGTTAGACAATACACATTGTATAGGGTGGGATAGAAGAACGTTACCTGGCGGGCATACGTAACGGAAATACTGAAGATTGCAAATGTTACTCCAAGAAAACTTCATTTATCTTTACATGTTTAGTATGTGGGCGATAAATCTTGAAACTGTTTTACTTCAACTTATTGAGCTGAATTTTGCATTGCATTGCATTGTGCAAGTTCGCTGACAATGCAATGTTATGGTGTCATCGAGCTGGTCTGATGACGGAAACAGAAGGTGGACGTAACCTCATTGAGTTTGGGTTTGTTGGGCTTGTCCTTCCAAGTACTTTGGTCCTCGATAATGTCCAGAAACGGAGGGAGGCCATTGAAACTACATATTAGACACATAACACATAATATTGGCACATAAATTAGCTTACACACTAAATTACATACTAAAGAACCTCATCGAGTTTCGAATGAAAGAGTTCTTTCAAATATTTTTATTTATGTTATGTCTAGCCCTTCTAACGAAAAATGCAGTATTTATTTGTATTTTATCAATTGCAGGTAGCACAGAATGGCCTGGAAGTGTTAGCTGCCCTCGCGGATCGGATGGGCTCGGAATTCTCTCACTACGTGCCTACAATACTACCGCATATTATAGACAGGTGAGAATAAGTCGAAGAGATAGAAAGCTCTTTGTGTGCGTTTTCATCTGTCGTTTGTCATATTTGTGTCTAATGTATTTTTAAGTTTTTGTCTCACGTAACTACTTCAACTTCTCGGAAATATTGCGCTGCTTGTTTCGCTAAAACTTTGCCACAGTCTATGTCAGATTGGTCCGTTTCATTATAGTAGAATAAATATATTTTTAAGGGGCCTCCGGAGGGACGAATTCTTCATACAAACGTAATACCATAATTATTTCTAATTCAAGCATATTTCCACTATAATATTGCATTATTTGTATTAAAATAGTATTTATCTAGGTTCCCAAATAGTTTTTTTATTTCAAAATACTTACCTAAGAAGAAGTTTTTCAAGCAATGACATGTTGATATAAGAACAGACTAATTTTAATAATGTTCGATCATTAGATATCCAGTCAACCAAGTCCACGGTCGAATCAGTGAACCAGATCGCTGTGTGCTTATGTTTATCTATTTACGCGTAAGAAATCGACGCAGACGTATGAACAACAAACACGGTTATAGTCATATATATATATATAGGCCTATGTCCAGCAGTGGACTGCTATAGGCTGATGATGATGATGATGACGAAAAGTGTGATTTTTTGACATAACTAAATGCTCCTTTGCGTTCGTTGAAAATATAAGAAAATGAAACCATTTCAACAATAATTTCGATTTTCAATATCCTGTCGAGACGACGAACGTCATGGCGTTAACATTTTCATCAAGCTTGGTTTTCACATCGCTATTCTTATTCGCGTATTCGTCTTATATGCCAAAATACGACGAATCACATCGTGGTTTGCTCAAATACGACGAATCACGTCATATTTTGGTATGTAAGACAAATAAAAATGCTTATTACAAAATATCAGATTATCCAGAAGATGAAAAATCTTGGAACGAGTTTTGCTCCAACTCAAAATCTAACAACTTACAGATAAGCAAATCATATGTACTAGACACATAAGTTATGAACATACTAGTGGTTTCTTCTCACTTCTTCCACTGGTGGACAAAAAATTTAGGTGAACATCAATATAATGTTATTATCTAATAATGAATAGTATAAAATATGACCTGTCTAAGTGCTTATTTGTAAGCCTAAAGAAATAAACTTTTATTTCATTTCAATACACTCACGAATAGCGATATGAGGTGCCAGCATCAGGTTGTAGACATTTCAAGCAAACAATGACTTTTCGAAAGGCGGGACGTCATTTAAGAATAAGAAAATCTTTATTCACAGCATTAATAAATTTACTAAACTATACAGCAGCCAAACTCGATGTGGAATGTTTGTAAACAAACAACAAAACAAAAACTACAACTCATTTGCTTGGCGTCAAGTTTCAGATATAATTTGCAGCAAGATTTACTGAAAGAAGGACCTCAAATCGACAAGCTGTAAATTGCGTATAAAAAGACGCGGCAATAAAGTGAATTCTAGGTTAAGTATGGGCAGTTTGTTTACAAACATTCTACATCGAGTTTGGCTAGTGTATAGTTCCTTATTTACCCACACCATAAAGACGACTAACTAATTAATTATTTAAATCTAATGGGCGTTTAAAATATGAATTTATTCTATTTATAGAGCGCATAGAATTTCACGGCACCAACGCACGCTTGATGCAGTAGCGTGGTTTTGTAAAACCTTTGATCCATAGACAGATAGATAAGAATAGAATGGAATAGAATAGAAAATGTTTATTTGTGTTTCAAATACAAAAATAATACAACTTAAGAACTAATCATAAAAAAGATAACAAGATAACACATTTATTTGACACTGCAGCACATGTTACAAAGATAACAATAGAAAAGGCACATCATAAGTCATAGGCCACATACCCTTATTCTAAATCCCATGTCTCAACTTCCAGGCTAGCAGACACAAAGGAAGGCGTCCGTCACATGGCGAGAGTCTGCATCGGCGTGCTAGGAGAGAGCCGAGCGGCACAACCGCGCGTTTTACTCGCGCGACTAACGCCCGCGCTTAACCATAAGGCACCGCACACTCGGGAAGAGGCTCTGCGGTGTATACAGTCACTGTTGGACACGTGAGTCAGTAGTATTAGTGCGGTATATGGCCACAAGAAGTGTGCAAGTGCTAGGAGCTTGCAAGGCGTGCTAGGAGAGAGCCGAGCGGCACAACCGCGCGTTTTACTCGCGCGACTAACGCCCGCGCTTAACCATAAGGCACCGCACACTCGGGAAGAGGCTCTGCGGTGTATACAGTCACTGTTGGACACGTGAGTCAGTAGTATTAGTGCGGTATATGGCCACAAGAAGTGTGCAAGTGCTAGGAGCTTGCAAGGCGTGCTAGGAGAGAGCCGAGCGGCACAACCGCGCGTTTTACTCGCGCGACTAACGCCCGCGCTTAACCATAAGGCACCGCACACTCGGGAAGAGGCTCTGCGGTGTATACAGTCACTGTTGGACACGTGAGTCAGTAGTATTAGTGCGGTATATGGCCACAAGAAGTGTGCAAGTGCTAGGAGCTTGCAAGGCGTGCTAGGAGAGAGCCGAGCGGCACAACCGCGCGTTTTACTCGCGCGACTAACGCCCGCGCTTAACCATAAGGCACCGCACACTCGGGAAGAGGCTCTGCGGTGTATACAGTCACTGTTGGACACGTGAGTCAGTAGTATTAGTGCGGTATATGGCCACAAGAAGTGTGCAAGTGCTAGGAGCTTGCAAGGCGTGCTAGGAGAGAGCCGAGCGGCACAACCGCGCGTTTTACTCGCGCGACTAACGCCCGCGCTTAACCATAAGGCACCGCACACTCGGGAAGAGGCTCTGCGGTGTATACAGTCACTGTTGGACACGTGAGTCAGTAGTATTAGTGCGGTATATGGCCACAAGAAGTGTGCAAGTGCTAGGAGCTTGCAAGGCGTGCTAGGAGAGAGCCGAGCGGCACAACCGCGCGTTTTACTCGCGCGACTAACGCCCGCGCTTAACCATAAGGCACCGCACACTCGGGAAGAGGCTCTGCGGTGTATACAGTCACTGTTGGACACGTGAGTCAGTAGTATTAGTGCGGTATATGGCCACAAGAAGTGTGCAAGTGCTAGGAGCTTGCAAGGCGTGCTAGGAGAGAGCCGAGCGGCACAACCGCGCGTTTTACTCGCGCGACTAACGCCCGCGCTTAACCATAAGGCACCGCACACTCGGGAAGAGGCTCTGCGGTGTATACAGTCACTGTTGGACACGTGAGTCAGTAGTATTAGTGCGGTATATGGCCACAAGAAGTGTGCAAGTGCTAGGAGCTTGCAAGGCGTGCTAGGAGAGAGCCGAGCGGCACAACCGCGCGTTTTACTCGCGCGACTAACGCCCGCGCTTAACCATAAGGCACCGCACACTCGGGAAGAGGCTCTGCGGTGTATACAGTCACTGTTGGACACGTGAGTCAGTAGTATTAGTGCGGTATATGGCCACAAGAAGTGTGCAAGTGCTAGGAGCTTGCAAGGCGTGCTAGGAGAGAGCCGAGCGGCACAACCGCGCGTTTTACTCGCGCGACTAACGCCCGCGCTTAACCATAAGGCACCGCACACTCGGGAAGAGGCTCTGCGGTGTATACAGTCACTGTTGGACACGTGAGTCAGTAGTATTAGTGCGGTATATGGCCACAAGAAGTGTGCAAGTGCTAGGAGCTTGCAAGGCGTGCTAGGAGAGAGCCGAGCGGCACAACCGCGCGTTTTACTCGCGCGACTAACGCCCGCGCTTAACCATAAGGCACCGCACACTCGGGAAGAGGCTCTGCGGTGTATACAGTCACTGTTGGACACGTGAGTCAGTAGTATTAGTGCGGTATATGGCCACAAGAAGTGTGCAAGTGCTAGGAGCTTGCAAGGCGTGCTAGGAGAGAGCCGAGCGGCACAACCGCGCGTTTTACTCGCGCGACTAACGCCCGCGCTTAACCATAAGGCACCGCACACTCGGGAAGAGGCTCTGCGGTGTATACAGTCACTGTTGGACACGTGAGTCAGTAGTATTAGTGCGGTATATGGCCACAAGAAGTGTGCAAGTGCTAGGAGCTTGCAAGGCGTGCTAGGAGAGAGCCGAGCGGCACAACCGCGCGTTTTACTCGCGCGACTAACGCCCGCGCTTAACCATAAGGCACCGCACACTCGGGAAGAGGCTCTGCGGTGTATACAGTCACTGTTGGACACGTGAGTCAGTAGTATTAGTGCGGTATATGGCCACAAGAAGTGTGCAAGTGCTAGGAGCTTGCAAGGCGTGCTAGGAGAGAGCCGAGCGGCACAACCGCGCGTTTTACTCGCGCGACTAACGCCCGCGCTTAACCATAAGGCACCGCACACTCGGGAAGAGGCTCTGCGGTGTATACAGTCACTGTTGGACACGTGAGTCAGTAGTATTAGTGCGGTATATGGCCACAAGAAGTGTGCAAGTGCTAGGAGCTTGCAAGGCGTGCTAGGAGAGAGCCGAGCGGCACAACCGCGCGTTTTACTCGCGCGACTAACGCCCGCGCTTAACCATAAGGCACCGCACACTCGGGAAGAGGCTCTGCGGTGTATACAGTCACTGTTGGACACGTGAGTCAGTAGTATTAGTGCGGTATATGGCCACAAGAAGTGTGCAAGTGCTAGGAGCTTGCAAGGCGTGCTAGGAGAGAGCCGAGCGGCACAACCGCGCGTTTTACTCGCGCGACTAACGCCCGCGCTTAACCATAAGGCACCGCACACTCGGGAAGAGGCTCTGCGGTGTATACAGTCACTGTTGGACACGTGAGTCAGTAGTATTAGTGCGGTATATGGCCACAAGAAGTGTGCAAGTGCTAGGAGCTTGCAAGGCGTGCTAGGAGAGAGCCGAGCGGCACAACCGCGCGTTTTACTCGCGCGACTAACGCCCGCGCTTAACCATAAGGCACCGCACACTCGGGAAGAGGCTCTGCGGTGTATACAGTCACTGTTGGACACGTGAGTCAGTAGTATTAGTGCGGTATATGGCCACAAGAAGTGTGCAAGTGCTAGGAGCTTGCAAGGCGTGCTAGGAGAGAGCCGAGCGGCACAACCGCGCGTTTTACTCGCGCGACTAACGCCCGCGCTTAACCATAAGGCACCGCACACTCGGGAAGAGGCTCTGCGGTGTATACAGTCACTGTTGGACACGTGAGTCAGTAGTATTAGTGCGGTATATGGCCACAAGAAGTGTGCAAGTGCTAGGAGCTTGCAAGGCGTGCTAGGAGAGAGCCGAGCGGCACAACCGCGCGTTTTACTCGCGCGACTAACGCCCGCGCTTAACCATAAGGCACCGCACACTCGGGAAGAGGCTCTGCGGTGTATACAGTCACTGTTGGACACGTGAGTCAGTAGTATTAGTGCGGTATATGGCCACAAGAAGTGTGCAAGTGCTAGGAGCTTGCAAGGCGTGCTAGGAGAGAGCCGAGCGGCACAACCGCGCGTTTTACTCGCGCGACTAACGCCCGCGCTTAACCATAAGGCACCGCACACTCGGGAAGAGGCTCTGCGGTGTATACAGTCACTGTTGGACACGTGAGTCAGTAGTATTAGTGCGGTATATGGCCACAAGAAGTGTGCAAGTGCTAGGAGCTTGCAAGGCGTGCTAGGAGAGAGCCGAGCGGCACAACCGCGCGTTTTACTCGCGCGACTAACGCCCGCGCTTAACCATAAGGCACCGCACACTCGGGAAGAGGCTCTGCGGTGTATACAGTCACTGTTGGACACGTGAGTCAGTAGTATTAGTGCGGTATATGGCCACAAGAAGTGTGCAAGTGCTAGGAGCTTGCAAGGCGTGCTAGGAGAGAGCCGAGCGGCACAACCGCGCGTTTTACTCGCGCGACTAACGCCCGCGCTTAACCATAAGGCACCGCACACTCGGGAAGAGGCTCTGCGGTGTATACAGTCACTGTTGGACACGTGAGTCAGTAGTATTAGTGCGGTATATGGCCACAAGAAGTGTGCAAGTGCTAGGAGCTTGCAAGGCGTGCTAGGAATGGCCACAGATTAGAGCTGAACTCAACTAAAAGCTCCGTCCAAAACCTAAGCACACACGCGGGATGCGAAAAGAGAAGCGCAAACTTTTCCTCTAAAATCTTCTGCAGCCTCTAGCTTTATGAATTTGGAACTCGACTTTGTAATCCTACTAATATTATAAACGTCAAAGTTTGTAAGTATGGATGGATGGATGGATGGATGTTTGTTACTCTTTCACGTAAAAACTACTGAATGAATTTTAATGAAACTTCACAATAATGTAGCTTACATATCAGAATAACACATAGGCTACAATTCATAAGGATATATAATATATTATCCAAAATATGTATCCACGCGCGGGTGAAACCGCGGGGCGCAGCTAGTATCTTATATTTTTTATTGTTTGTTAATTGCTGTAAAATCATTTTACTTATAGGTCTTAAAAATGTTCACCAAGTTAAAGTTCACCAAGCTGAGCTCTCTGGCCCAGCCCGCCTACTTTTGTATTCCACTTTCATACTTTATATACCAATTTTATAACAGGATATAAACCATGAAACTTAACTTAACTTAAAATGAGTTTTCTACAAGTGACTAATATCCGTAAATCCACACTAGCGCAGCGGCTGAGAAAATACAGATCTTTGTGACTCAGCAGAGCTGTAATATTGCATGCTCAGAAACGCATGTGCGGCGCAACACAACCGCTGTGTAGAGCGGCAGCACGAATTTTTTAGGTAAAAAAAAAGATCGCAGTCGTCGAAAAAAAACCGCAGTCAAAGTGTTAATACTCAAATCCTGTAAATATTTCGTTATAAATGTACTTTAGTACGTACTCCTTTCTATGTTACATCAACACCAATATTTCGACCAACAGGCACGGCGCTCAAGAGCTACAAATGAAAGCCGCCATACCGACGCTGGCGGCTCTGGTCGGAGATCCTAGCTCGGCTGTCCGAGACACGGCCGTCGGGCTACTAGTCGATGTTTATCGACATGTCGGTAAGTATCTCACTCTTCAACTTCTGTCTAAACATTAAATGAACTAAAGTTATATAACTACAGGAACAAAAACCTTATTAAATTATCCTACCTACTGAGATACTCTAAGATAGATATCGACCAATTAACATTTAATTAAATAACAAACGTGTACAGTTTAAGTAGTATCTTGGCCTCCTCAGATAGTGGGGCAGCCAAAGTGCTAACTCTTCACCTTACTAACCATCTTGAATAACAACTTGGTATGACTGACTGTGTCACCCACAACACTGTAGAAATATGTTTAGACCTTGTAAAGGCTTCGGACACCATTTCCATTCACACACACTATTATTTCTTATTTCTGTAGGAACTTTCTTGAACAAAACTCAATGCGTAAAGATAGGCAATGTTCTTAGTGATCAACAGAAAAATATTGATTACCCTAACAAGGCAGTATTTTGGGTGATGAACAGAAAATACTGATTACTGTGTACCCCAATAAGGCAGTATTTCCCGCTTTATTCCTGATTTACATCAATGAATTCATTACGAAAAATGTAGTATTAAATCAAACTGATGCATTTACTAATCTCTTAACATGTTTTTCTTCACCAGGTGAAAGACTTAGATCAGATTTGAGGAAGAAGGAACTGCTTCCAGCAGCGAAGCTAGCGCTGCTAGAACAAAAGTTTGACGAGACGCGGGAGGCGGGACTACTGTTGTCTACTGGTGAGTACATTATTTATTTATAGTTTATTTATTTACTTGTGATACACAGGTATTACAGGGATGTTTGTTCAGACTTAAAATTAAGAGCACTGTGATCTGCTATTAGGCGTACAAATGTTACACATTTTAGATAGATAGATAGAAAATACTTTATTATAACACACAAAACAGAAAGCAATGCAGAAATAAAAACGTAGAATAAAGGTATAAAGGGCGGCGTTATCGCTGAAAGCGATCTCTTCCAGGCAAACTTAGGATGGACTAGACATGAAGGAAAAATATAGATGGTGGCACTTTAATAAATAATTGGTATACCTACATTACAAATATAATAAACGTACAAAGACATAAGATAAGGCTTTTTATTAATATGCACAACAAAACACAATCATAACATTAATATTAAAAATTATTTCTAAGGTTCTTAGATTAGATTGTGATCCAAAACATGCATACACATACAAAATATACAATACATCAAAAACATGTCACCAAAAGCTCCATTATATCATAGTAGATATTTTATTTTAACATGGGCTCATAGAAATAGGTTTAAGTTTTGTGGAAAACTACTTTCCTGGTAGTTCTATTCCTTGCGGAATGTAGAAAATATAAACTACACTTACTTGATTCGAACTTGACTTATTTGATTCGAAAGCACAAAGAGTTAAAACCCTCCTGACAAAGCGCTGGTTTGATGCGTTATCATCTTAACCATAAGTTATTAGGACTCTGTATAATTTTTTCTTTGTAAATTCTGCTTTTTTGTTTTTTATTATATATTAGTTTCTGTATTGTATAATATATAGTATAATTTTGGTATTTGTTAGTAGGTACTTGCATATTCATATATCATAATATTTTTATTATCTATTGTTAGTTCTATTTATGTTAATTCAATGTACCTATGTGTAAGTTATAAGACTAAGCTATTTCTTAATTTTCATTTGTCCTCTGCAAGCAAGCAATCCCTTAGCTACTATATGCGAGGACACATAAATGGTTATTCGTTTTTATTTAAGTTATATGTTAAGTGTGTAAAACTGTTTGTCTTCCAAATAAAACAAAATAAAATAAAATAAAAAACGCAAAAATAAATATTGCGTTAGATTCTATGTCGATGACTCGGTAACGGAGTTTCTGAATAGGCCTGCTGCGAAAAGTATATTTGTATTGATTAGTGACTTATAAAATGTTAAATTCGCAGCACACGCAGGAGTGGACGAGGCGGACTTCGTATCCCGAACGACCGCCAAGCGAACGATGACCATACCCACCTCCGCGAGATCCCGCGACGGTGACAGCTCCGGCGCCGCTACGCCAGGTATGTTCGAAACGAGCCTACGATAGCCCGCTGGGTCATTCTGATAACCAATCGCTTTACTATGATAATGGTAATGTCGCTGAATCGAATTTACATACTCGAATAATGTCAGTAGGTCAAGCACGGGGTTTGTCGTCTAGGGTAGAATAGATAGATAGGAGATAGAGATAGAAACAAGATAAAAAATAATAATACAAGATATGTGACAATTTGGCGGTCTTATCGCTCAAGTGCGATCTCTACCAGACAACCGTGAGAGCGATCTCACGGTATCATATCGGTTTCACGGATCTCATAGACAATAACGACATTGCATCGTCCATCATACATTGTTAGATGTACCAGGGATTGGGAATGGTAACTCTTAACGCTGGAAGTTCATCATCATCATCAGCCTATAACAGTCCACTGCTGGACATAGGCCTCCCCCAATGAGCGCCATAGCGCCCTGTCTTCAGCTTGCCGCAACCAGCATCTACCTATAGTTAGTTACCATAGATAGTTCGCAACAGGTTTATTAATTAGATTTTGGAAAACGTGAAACGTGAAGTTCAAATAACTTACGCATTCGCTGACTAAGTGACGTAATTTTCTACCCTAGACAACAATACACGTGCTTGTCCTAAAGGAGCAGGCCCATGTTTATGACAGTCTAATGAATTTCGCCCTTATTCCTTTGAAATAAAAACCATTTTGATTTTATCTACTAATTAATAATTAATTTTCTTCTTTTCATCTTCCACCATCACTGGACCTGGATAACACCATCACCAACTGGACTAATCGCAACTGAATCACGAAAATCATCACTTTTCTATATAAAAACATTACTTTATCGAATAAAACTTCACTTCACTGCATAAAAAACACTTATTTTCATCTAAATATCACATCAAAATAAATTTTTGAAATCATCTTTAACTTACCGAACGAACTTAAATCGCTACATTAAAATAACACTTGTTCTTCAAAACATCACTTTTAAAAAAAATATAATAATCTTAAAACAACATCAAATCACTGATACATCATTTTTCACGATTGTATTCTTGAAATCACTTCATATTTTTTTCTCAAAACCATAAAAACTATTCTTTCCCATACAAAACCATTGATAATGATATTTCTTAACGAAAACACAAACAAAACCTTTCACTGCAAAACGCCAATTTGCAATCACATCCAATAAACCCAATACCTGATAACATCACGCCAATTCCTCAACAAAAAAACGACATTCCGTTCGCCTAATTAATAATACCACACTTCAAACACCAACCCGCCAAAAAAAAACAAAAAAAAACACCAAAATAACAACAACTCTAATACCTCAACTAAATCAAACAACATTACGATCGCTTCATCAATACTCAAAACAACACTTCAAACACCAACTCGCCACAAACAAAAATACACACACCAATAAAACAACACCTCAACTCAAATCGTCGATTCCATCATCGACCTAACAGCATGCGAAGTACCAAAGAGGACGGTTGCCGGACTCTACAGCTTACCATCGTCGAGTCGGAAACCTCCGCCGCCTACCAAGACGAATAACGCGGGCAGTGGTAAGTTATACTCACCTTATATATACACATTTACTACCTTGTACTAGGCCTACGCCTATACTGAAGACCTCTGTGTGGACGGTCTGTATTGGTTTAATGACTACTTGTGAGTCGTTGAGGTTGACGATATAATCATCAAGCATCACCATCACCCGCTAAAATCTCTACGCTGGCCATGCGGGTTGAGAGTGGACAAAAAATTGAAGTGAACAGTAAAATAATTGTATTTGATAATAATTTATATATAAAATATGACTTGTCTAAGTGCTTATTTTGTAAGCCTAAAGAAATAAATGATTTTTTACTTTTACTTTACTTTTACTTTATTGCTGAAGCCCGTTATTCATTTTTCAAATGCCAATAAAGTCGATATTTAGATGAATGTACAAAAAGTACGATCGATATACGGGGGACAGACGGATAGTTCTAACGGAATTTGAAACTATTTATTCAGCAAAAATCGTCATTGTGTCAGGAGTTATTAATGTTATGATTATTTTGTCAACAGTATCATCAGGAATGTCCGCGGGAGGCGCGGGCGAGGCCGGGGCGGTGTCCACTGAGGCGTTCGAGGCTGCGTTTGCGAGCACCCCGCCCGCTGCCGTCTATGGAGTTAGGTATGTGTCAAATGGTTTATAAACCTTCCTCTTGAATCACTATCTATTAAAAACCGCATCAAAATCTGTTGCGTAGTTTTAAAGATCTAAGCATACATATTCGCAGATCTAAGCATAGATTCGTAACGAATACATCCGACAGAGAACCACAGTTATTGACATAGTTCTAAGAATTAGCAAGCTGAAGTGGCAGTGGGCCGGCCATATCTCGCGCAGAACCGACAACCGCGCGCTGGGGTAAACGTGATCTTGAGTGGAGACCGGGACTGACGACCTGCGAAGGACTACGGGCAGACGCTATGGCGCTCATTAGGGTAGGCCTATGTCCAGCTGTGGACTAACATAGGCTGATGATGATAATGAAGCATACATATGGATAGACAGACAGCGGGAAGCGACTTTGTTTTATACTATGTAATGTAATGTTACTAGGCTAACCTTATATAATTTTTCAGGGGACTAGATGACCTTTGTCGTCACTCTGCTGGGCTTTTAGGAGACAAGGGAGCTGAATGGGAAAAACGTGTAGATGCGGTAAGTACATAATTATGTAAAACCAGCTCGGACATTTTTACTAATACCTGCATAAGCTAAGTTAAATAATATTATCGTCGTATATCGTATTGTCGTTATTAAGTAACGGTTTTTACTAATTGTACATAAAAAAAATATACGTATTACAATTATTTCTGATTTTATGTCAGTACCTATCTCTTGTAGCTATATTAATATCACTGTGTTGGATAAACAACCTAAGCTAAAAAAGTTTAAAGTTTAATTTTCAAAGTTTAAAGTAAAGTTCATTTATTCTCAAAAGATAAATTATATAATACACTAGACGAACTTCCCAGAAAATATCCACTTCGACCAGGGAGAAATAAAATCATACAACCATCATCAAACCTGTGTATGCACAGTACCGGCCCATATAAAATGACCATTAAAATGTATAACAAACTACCAAACGCAATAAAAGACATAGAATCTGATACCATATTCATAAAAATACTAAAGAAATTATTAATTGACAAATGCTATTATGACATAAATGAATTTTTAAATGACAAATTGACATTATGATAAGAATAAATAAACAAAACTGACATTATGATAAGGCAAATAAAATATAATAATTACTAAAATTACTAGACAAGTAGGTACTACTTACCTTAGTACCTACATATTTATATTTTACTAAAAACAACCTCGGTCTGCCTTCCACTTGTTGTTCACGCCCAATAGGGTCCACATTGTGATACTAATCTATACATAAGAACCTACTAATTAAGCCAATGTGATGACAACAATAAATATATTGAGTATTGAGTATAAAGTCACTTTGATGCTATGCCACTATTGATTATTCTTATGTTTGACTGTTGGTCCGGGAGCCAGTGACAGATTTTCATGACCAAGTCCCTCCCAAGCAAAACTACGATATATGCATTAGGGATTAATATTCTGAATACTCGTGACCGTCAGCTGCGACTCCGTGGGTGGGTTGGGCAGTGGCAGCGATGACGACATTATTCCTATGCTAAATTCATTTAAAACGTGATATTTACCATGATTTGATTTTTGAGTTTTCCAATATTTCGGCACATTTTCATGCGCCATCAGTTATTCCGTGATCATGGCGCATGAAACTGTGCCGAAATATTGGAAAACTCAAAAATAAAATCATGGTAAATATCCCGTTTTAAATGACTTTAGTGTTAATAACCATGATATTTTCAGAAGTTTTATTTATTCCTATGGAATAAGGTTCAAATCAGAATTCTGGAATGCTAATATTAATTTCTGATTTGATCCCGATGGGAATAATGTCGTCATCGCTGCCACTGCCCAATCCACCCACGGAATCGCAGCGGCCACGAGTATACATAATAATACATATAACGCTATGGGTTAAGTACACGAAAAAGACTCTTAACGCCCTACGTATTCAATATAATAACATTTTCAGGATGTTGTTGGGCCTGCCTCGTTACTGTAGTGCATCAGAGATGTTCACTAATACATTCACAGATGGCTTCGCGGCAATTATGCGAAAGCGAGTGGCATCTCTGATGAGTGACGGGTAGTAACAACAGCATCCTGAAAGTAATATCTAGTAAATTTGACTGTCCAATACGACACCACTGGGTGAAATTACTTATACTGTAGATTTTTGACGACCGATGTGGCGCGGTGGGCGAAGGTGCGCCTGCGACGCAGGAGGTTGTGGGTTCGATTCCCGCCTCGGAACAAATGTGTGTACGATCTGCAGATATTTGTTCCGGGTGTTCTGGTCATTTCTATGTATAATAAAAATATCTATCTATGTGTATTGTATTATGTATATCAGTTATCTAGTACCCATAACACAAGCTCTGCTTACCATGGGGCTAGATAATGCTGTGGGAATTGTCCAGCATTATTTATTTTATTTAGTTATTTTGGTTTTATTTTCTTCGTTGTAATTGTATTTTCCTTTTTGTAATTTTGTGTAAGTATGTGTTTTTATGGACCTTTGTTGTCTGATAATAAAGAATTTGAATTGAATTGAAATTTAATAATATTAATCCCTAATGCATTTTGCGAATTTTCGCTCGGGAGGAAATAATTGACCAAATTTTCTACCTGCTCTAACCTCCATAATTTTAATTTTCAACAGCTGAAGAAAATTCGTTCGCTGCTGATAGCGAACGCGCACACGCAGTTCCCGATGGAGTTCGCGGCGCACTTGAAGGACTTGTCTGTGCCCTTTCTGGTCGTCATCAAGGATCTGAGGAGTCAGGTAAATAAACGATACCATAAGGAGTTTCATCTATAGATTTTTCATATTACAGAATTTCTAAAACTTAATATCTTTGTGTTGTCAAAATGGGCAAACGTGTTCTTGAGTGGAGACCACGACTCGGTAAACGTAATGTACGACGCCCTCGGACCAGGTGGGATGACGACCTGCGAAAGACTGCAGGTAGATGCTGGATGCGGCAAGCTGAAGACAGGGCGCTATGGCGCTCATTGGGGGAGGCCTATGTCCAGCAGTGGACTGCTATAGGCTGATGATGATGATTATACATATACACTGTTTTGACGGGCACATCCAATACAACAGAGTACCTATAAAACTAGCAGTACAATTATAAAACAAGCTGAGCCGGCGAACTACGTACATACCGCCTAACAGTCAATGTTTGACAGTTACGAAACCCTAACATTTTGTACGGGAAAATATTTCTCTTTAATATTATTTTTTCGTCAATTTTCTAATGTTTTTAATAGTTATTCTACTATTCGGGACGGAGACAAATATAATAAACCAAAAACCACGAAATTCGCTCCAGCTGTTCGAACAACTTTGAGTTTGTTGAATATTCTCACTTCTTCCACTGGTGGACAAAAAATTGAAGTGAACATCAATATAATAATGAATAGTATAAAATATGACCTGTCTAAGTGCTTATTTGTAAGCCTAAAGAAATAAACATTCATTTCATTTCATTATTATAATGTATAAAGATTATATATATATAGATTATATATATATAATATATATATAGACGACCGATGTGGCGCGGTGGGCGAAGGTCCGCCTGCGACGCAGGAGGTTGCGGGTTCGATTCCCGCCTCGGAACAATTGTGTGTACGATCTGCAGATAATTGTTCCGGGTGTTCTGGTCGTTTTCTATGTATAATAAAAAATATCTATCTATGTAATGTATTGTATTATGTATATCAGTTATCTAGTACCCATAACACAAGCTCTGCTTACCATGGGGCTAGATAATGCTGTTTGTTGAATTGTCCAGCATTATTTATTATTATTTATTTATTATAGATAAGCAATTAGGTTAATGTTAAAATGTTTACAGGTTGTTCGCGAAGCGTGTATAACAATAGCCCACATGGCAAAAGTGCTCCGCAACAAGATCGAGCAGTTCAGTCTGTACATACTGCAGGAGCTGATCAACCTTATACAGAACGCGGCTAAGGTATGATTAGTTGTATGGTTTCACCCTACATTTGCTGTTTTGCGCACGCGGCGATTTAGGTACTCCGTGTCGCACGCGCGCGATTCAATTTACTTACATTCATAATATTTAAACATCAGTACGTGACCTACTACCGCGAGAGTGACATTTAACACTTTGACCGCTGAAATCACACGGTTTGTGTTTTCTACAAGTGACTAATATGCGTAAATCCACACTAGCGCAGCGGCTGAGAAAATACAGATCTGTGTGACTCAGCACAGCCGTAATATTTTTCGAACGAAACGCATGTGCGGCGTAACACAACCGCTGTGTAGAGCGGCAGCACGAATTTTTTAGGTTTAAAAAAAGATCGCAGTCGTCGAAAAAAACCGCAGTCAAGTTGTTAAGGAAATATTTGCCACCTTTACCGAACTCTGTCATTTAACTTAGTTAATAAACTTTATCTTTGTGAATCGTGTGTTCAGTTTCCGTGCTCAACTAACTGAACTACTGAACTACCAACGGTGACAATACAAAGTGAGGTGCTATAGGTAAACTGCCTACTACTACATCTCTACACATGTAAGGGTCTTTGCTTAGGTCCTTACATTAGTATTTTACTGGTGATTGTTAACTTGAACTTCTTTTTTAAGAGTTGATACTATCTGAAATCGGTTATTTTCAACGATCATATCTTCCACAATTCTGAAGCATTTACTTTGAGATTTTAATATGTTATAGTTCAGGATTGATGCTAGACCACCTGTGTTTCGAAAACACGATTACATGAAATTTTCTCGATAGAAAAAAAATCCAAAGTTCACTCTAAACTGTACTTTAAACCGTCGCTATTCAATAGATACGTTAAAATAAGCCTTGATACTTTATACAGTAAACAATCAGAGTTTAAAGCAGACGATGTGTGTTTTAGATTTTCAAAATTACTATTATTTTTACCGTAAAAAAATAATACCTAAACATTCACGCGCTATCTTCCGTCCGGGCCATAATTCAGTCTAGCTTCGGCCTTCGGACGGGGAGCCTGTGTCGCTGCTCCGCGCTTCGTGTCATCGGACTTTGTATATTTGTAAATATGGGAAATCTTTATAATAAGTGTAGAAAGCGACGACGGAATCATAAAAAAGATGGAAAACACATGAACGACGTTATAAAGTAAGTACCTACCTACCCTACACGTTGAGGTGAGGTGAGGTGAGGATGTGGATTGTGATTTGTGAGTACCTAAGTAAATGTCGCAGCCAAACTAATTATTTTTTATTTTATTTTAGAAAACGTCGATTAGAAAGTACAGCTCCTATTGTAAGCGATGATGGCGACAATGATAAAGAAAATAATGTCCCGGTAAATCCGTGTGTACCAAACACCTACCTACCAGTAAGGTAGTAGACCTTACTTGTTTATGGGACTGGATGGCGCTAAGTATGTGAAAATCGTATTTTTTATACTTATAGGTAAATACCTATACCTAGGTCCTACCTAGGTGTAAATACAAGGTATACCCACCTCAATTTGTATCTCCATGTGATAGAAGTAGTATTTTCACAACACATCATTATCTAGGTAGAAATATATATTAGGGTTCCGTTTGACTATCAATACTATAAAATATTTACACCTAGGTATACCCACCTAATTTGTATCTCCATAATATATGAATCATTACTGATACATGATGGAAGTAACATCGAATGATCTGGACATTTTGGATATCAGAAAAGATCCGTACGAGATTTTTTTTTACCAATTACAAAACATTGAATTGTAAGTAGTAGGTTAGGTACCTACTATAGTTACTAACTATAGTTACTAACTATAGTACCTACTGTCTACACCTATAATGTATTATAACTTTCCTAACATTTTTACGAGTTTGTAAATTTTAGGGTTCTGCAATAATTAATTTAGTCATGGTTCCAACCTTACGAACACAAGCTTTTCTACTTTTAGTTCATGAAAGTGAAGATATATCACATGGTTCAAAATATAAATGGGTAATAATGGACTTATACGGTTTATACCTTGAACGAGAGTCCTTATTAATTATTCATTCATATTACTAGAGTGGGCATATTATATTTACATGTTAGGTACCTATTTTCTTGACATGTATGACTGTTACAGGATGGAAGTAACGTCGTATGATTCGACAAATGGCATAAATCCGGACAAGACAAATCTTTATCAATTACAGAACATAGAATTGTTAGTAAATACTTACATATCTACTGAAATATAAATATACCTAGTGTATATTCTTTCCTAACGTTTTCACGAGTTTGTAAATTTTAGGGTTCTGCAATAATTTAACCTAGAACTATTCGTACCTAACGAACACAAGCTTTTCTACTTTTAGTTCATGAAAGTGAAAATATATCACATGGTTCAAATTTATAAATTGGGTAATAATGGACTTTTTACGGTTGATAGCTTGAACGAGAGTCCTTATTAATTCTTCATTACGATTCATTCATATTACTAGAGTGGGCACATATATTTACATGTTAGGTACCTTACCTACCTACTTTCTTGGCATGTGTAACTGTTACAGGATGGAAGTAACGTCGAATGATTTGACAAATGGCATAAATTCGGATAAGACAAATCTTTATCAATTACAGAACGTAGAATTGTAAGTAAATACTTACATATCTACTGAAATATGATTTGGTATCTAGATTATAATAAGATTGTGTTTTATTTTTCCTTTTTCAGACAAACACACACCTCTCCAGAGTCAAAGTCACTACCCCACCCTACCCAAACCTACCAACCTACCTACCCTACGCTAACCTACTCTGCGGGATAAAAAGTATCCTATATCCTTCTGCTGGTTCTAAGCTACCTCTCCACCAATTTTCAGCCAAATCGGTTCAGCCGTTCTTGAGTTATAAATAGTGTAACTAACACGACTTTCTTTTATATATTTATATACACAATAGATATAGATTAGTGTGATAAAATATCATTTCATTTCAGATGAAAGTTGAGATCATCGAAAGGGATGACGAATTTTGGGAACAACTATTGGAACCAAAATTTTTTTAACATATATTTTGTCCGAGTTATGCGATCCCTGGCATGTTCGCAATATGAAAATACGAGATATAAGTGAATTGAAATAAAGTAATATATATTGTTAATAAAGTTAAACATATTATGTATGTGCAAATATAATCTAGACTATATTTTAATTTATTACAATATTTACCTGCACACTACTTGTCATACACATCCTATTTCCACACAATGTTTTTTTGGCAAAATTCAATTTTACTTAAAAAACTAATATGCGGAACCCTCACTCAATATACTTAGACATAAACTTGTATTCTATTTCATTGCTTATATAGGTTTTGTTGTGTTAGTTTTACCTTATATAGGTAGTAGTACCAATCTTCGTTTATATTAAATCTGTAAAGTGTAGTGTTATAATAAAAAATCCTATTTACTAGTACCAAAGAATAAATAATAGTACTACGTACCTATTTTTAGGTTGGTAGTAGGCATAAGTATAATTTACATTTCGCAGAACACTAACTTACTACAGAAAAGAATGTTCGGAACCCTTCAGCGCTATAGCGACTCGCACCTGTCTAGTGTTTGGGTAGAAAATAACGTCTCGGGCGCGGTGGTCTAGTAGCATTAGTAGGTATGTTGGCAACTACATTGAAAAACAATAAAATAAAATAATGTTTTGTAATTGTAAGTAGGTAGGTAGGTACCTACCAATATCCAACTATCATAATATTAGGTAGGTATAGGTACATACTAAGGTATAAAGTTACTAAAAAGCATTACCTACGTATTTGATAATTTCATTTCTTAGTAGGTACCGTATATATAATTAATTACCTACCTTTTAGACAATAATATTGCACCTACCTAACTTCAATAAGATTGTTTTGAACTAGCGTGAACCCAACCCAATATAATTTTGCGCGCGAAGTAATAGCGCGGCGAGTAGGTACGTTGCCACCGGCCGTCCGCCCCGTGGCGCCGCCCGTGCGCCGCGGCGCGGCGGCGTAACAAGCTGAGGCGAAATTTGATTTTCTGCTGAGGTAATGTAGGCCCTTAATGGCGCCGCTTTGGCGATTGTGGGCATCCATTGATTACGTGAGATAATTTTGACGATTTTTCGACCGACTGAAAGCCATATTTTTATTTTCATCATTATAAAAAATAAAATACTTTTTTGTGCCTAAAGAAACATTTACTCTAATCTAACTTGATCTCAAAACGTTTATGAACGAAAAGTCCACCGGGGCGAAGCCGGGACGGGCCGCTAGTTTTATAATAAGGTCGATAATGGTCACAAATTTAATACGCGTAGTTTTTAAAACTAAGCTACGAACATATATTCATCGCTGATAGTCTATTAGAATTAATTATCTCTGAGATATCGATATCGTCCTCTCGATACATTTGTTGGACCTTACTGCCCTCTAAATAAGGTCTACTTTCCAGGTGGTATCATCGGCCGGTACAGTCTGCGTCCGGTACATAGTAACGTATGTACACTCGCCGCGACTAATCCCTGTCATAGTCACAAATCTTACAACGCACAAGTCGAAGGAAATCAGATCTACACTCAGGTAATTTGCATTTATGATCATAGTTTCTGCCCGCGGCTTCGCAGCTTTTAAAGGTTATTTCTATCCCATGGGAACTTTTTTATGGAAACAATACCTATGTTTGAACCTGTACCTGTGTTTGAATTCAGAACTAGAACTACCTTCATCTCGATCTGTTTATGTTGTTTTTGCGTGAATAGATACAAACTTCCATCCATTCATTTAATCGTTTCCATAGAAACAAAGCGTGCGAAGCCTCCGGCAGAAACTAGTAATAAATAAATTATAACGCTGGAAAATCCGCACATTATCAATCACAGTATAAAAGAGACTTAATACTTCATTTTTCTGTCTAGTGTTTATTTTTGTATCAAGTGTCGCTTTAGTCTTTTAATTTACTTGTTAATAACATTTAGTTATGTATGTAAAAAATCCGAATCATAATATAAGTACGAAATCTACGATATGACAATATATTCAATTATTATAGGAAGAGCGATGTGGCGCGGTGGGCGAAGGTCCGCCTGCGACGCAGAAGGTTGCGGGTTCGATTCCCGCCTCGGAACAGTTGTGTGTACGATCTGCAGATATTTGTTCCGGGTGTTCTGGTCGTTTTCTAAGGATAATAAAAAAAAATGTCTATATAATGTATTGTATTATGTATATCAGTTATCTAGTACCCATAACACAAGCTCTGCTTACCATGGGGCTAGATAATGCCGTGTGAATTGTCCAGCATTGTTTATTTATTTATATTAATTAAATATTTGTTTACGAGCTCGAGGTATATCTTCCATCATGGCCTGTTGCAGCGTTGGATCGCGAGGAGTGGAAGGAGAAAATGGAGGCCTTTGCCCAGGAGTGGGACAGTAATGGCTTAAAATAAAATCATAATAATAATAAATAAATAATAATAAATATTTGTTCCCAGTGACGTCCTAGTACTACTCCTAGACAAGTGGCCATCGCAAACCATCGAGAAGCAGCAGACAGCGGTTAAAGATGCCATCCGCAGGGCGTGCGTGGACGCGGACAGCACGGCCAGGACTTCTGGACGAAGGTACATCTACAGCCTATATCATTCCACTGGGAAACGTCTTTTTGGCTCTTATCATATTTGGGGGGAATGGATTCCCGCCAAGGGACAAATGTTTATACGATCTGCAGATATTTGTCTCGAGTTTCAGGTCGTTTTCTATGTATAGTAAAAATATCTATCTATGTAATGTATTGTTTTATATATATCAGTTATCTAGTACCCATAAAACAAGCTCTGCTTAGCTAGATAATGTTGTGTGAATTATCCACCATTATTTATTTACGAGCTCGAGGTACATCTTCCATCATGGCCTGTTGCAGCGTTGGATCGCGAGGAGTGGAAGAAGAAAAGGGAGGCCTTTGCCCAGCAGTGGGACAGTAATGGCTTAAAATAAATAAATAAATAATTTATTTATCTTAAGTTAACTACAGCGGTTAAGTTGACTACACTATTGTATTAGGTGATACCTGTGAAAATAGTTGTAATACTTTGAATAAATACAAATACAAAAAAAAAATACAAATCTTGTCCATTCCAGAGCATTCCAAGCCTACAAGCGTCACTTCCCCGACGACGCAGAAGCTCTCTTCAACCGGCTCGACTCGGCCGCGCAGAAACAGATCGAGCGGGAACGCAACCTGGGCAGCGTCGACTGTCTACACAGCCGCAGCACAGGTAACTACGCCAAGAGCGTCGCGCCGGCGCGGGTGCCGATAGGCTGCGAGCGGAAAGCGAAGACTACCTTCTTCTAATAATGTTTTTGAGGTTATAGATAGGTTAGATAGTATCTTAGTCGACCTTCTGATATAAAGGTTGTGGTTATAGCTTGAGAGCTAACTCAGGTTAGCTATTATCTTAATCGAGCGTAAAGCAAAGACTACCTTCTTATAATACCAAGGTTTATTGCGGTTATAGATCGGTTAGATAGTATCTTAGTCGAACTTCTTCTGATAACAAGGCTCAGTTTGCTTGTATCTCAGTCGACCTTCTGGTCCGGGAGCCAGTGACAGATTTTCATGACCAAGTCCCTCCGAAGCAAAACTTCGTGATATGCATTAGGGATTAATATTATAAATTCTCAAATCAGAAATTAAAATTCGCATATTCCAGAATTCTGATCACCCACGGAATAACAGCTGACGGTCACGAGAATTCATAATATTAATCCCTAATGCATTTTACGAATTTTCGCTCGGGAGGAAGTAGTTGACCAAATTTGTATGTGGCTCCCGGACCATTCTTCTGATATAGTTTTTAGATTGTAGTTTATATAGTATCTTAGGCGACATCTTCTGCTATAAGCTTTTGAAGTTATAGGTTAGTTCGCTAATATCTTAGTCGACCTTCTTCTGATATTAAGGTTTTTCAGGTTATAGCTTCGAGGCTAAAGCCCATCACAGACGTAGCGTATAGCGTATCTATACTAAAATTATAAAGAGGAAATGTTTGATTTTTTGTTTGTTTGTAATGAATAGGCTCCAAAACTACTGGACCAATTTGAAAAATTATTTCACCGTTGCGCAGCTACACTGCCCGCGGTGGACATAGGCTATATTATATTTTCGAAAAAGTTAGGGATCCGTACTAAAACCGTGCGAAGTCGGGAAGGTCCGCTAGTCATTTATATTTGTATGACGTGATCAAGATATACTTTAATTTATATAATTGCATAGCATAGTGTACATATAACATATTTTCAGCTGGCTATAATGTACATTATAGCACAGTATAGCACGGTTTATTGCTATAATATTATAGCTGCGTCTGTGATGGGCTTAACTCAGGTTAGCTAGTAGCTTAGAAGATAGTAACAGTCAGTTCTATGCCGGAAATGTATTATGCCTGTGACTTCAACTTCTTGCTAGATGGCTCTGCGCCTGTATCTCACAGTAGCATCATGGAATTAAAAGTTCAGTTTTTATATATTTTGATTTCTAGTAAAAATACATTTCTATTAAATTTAGGTAGATTTTAGTTTCATGTATATTGAATTGTAGCCACAGAAATATATTTCTATTAAATTTTTAGTTAGTACTTATAGATTTTAATAAGTTAATTTTATAAGTTTACGATATTTACATTCCTCTATCGATCTGTCGATACATGTATTTTTTAAATAAGATTTAAGTGATGTAACATTAATATATGAATAAATTATCTGATTCTTCTGATTAAAATATAACTTTTTTTCACTGAGGTGGTCGTATACGTTAAGGTTGGCGCTCAGACGCCAAACACCATTGCCACAAAACACGAAAATAAACATTGAAATATAGACCAACACTCGTAACATAGGGTAGTGTCCTGGGTAAAATATTTTTCTATTTAGTCCGTCAGTTAGAGTATCAGAAGATATTGGACACGTATTTTCTCTTTTGCCAATCAAACAAGTACTTACAAAAATAAAGCGCGTCAAAGTTAGGAGTGGGGGCTCGTGACGTCACAGCTTGCTAAAAAGTGTAGCGAGACGTGACGTCAGGCGGAACTTTAACTGGCTATATCTTCATATTTTTTGGTTTAATTGACAAAAGAAAAAACACGGGTCCAATATCTTGTAATAATCTAACTGACGGACTTAGTAGATATTTTAAGACACTAACCTATTTCTTGCATTTTACAGTAGTAAGGTTGGATGTGTGAGCGACAACCTTTATTCTTATAACTTAACGCTGTGACTAATATGCGTAAATCCACACTAGCGCAGCGGCTGAGAAAATACAGATCTTTGTGACTCGGCACAGCCGTAATATTTTTCGAACGAAACGCATGTGCGGCGCAACACAACCGCTGTGTAGAGCGGCAGCACGAATTTTTTAGGTAAAAAAAAAGATCGCAGTCGTCGAAAAAAAACCGCAGTCAAAGTGTTAATAAACCGAAAAACGAAGTTTCGGATGACGGATCATACGAAAGGTCATCGAACTTGTTCATTACCAATCACGCAATCACTAATCTAATGAATGGATAAGCCGTCGAATACGATATGTCTTTCTTAACCCTAGATCACTAAACATTAGTCTCACAGGCGACAAGGTTCCCGCGCATTCGCTGTTTAGGTATGTTCCTGACACTACCCCACCCCGCCACGCTCAGTACCTTCCTAATTTTAGTGTTTTAGCAAGTAAAGTAAAGTAAAAGTAAAAAATCATTTATTTCTTTAGGCTTACAAAATAAGCACTTAGACAAGTCATATTTTATATAAATTATTATCAAATACAATTATTTTACTGTTCACTTCAATTTTTTGTCCATTAGTGGAAGAAGTGAAAGCACCCTGTGCGTACGCATTACGTACGTCAAGTAACATATTGGCGTTTTATTTTGTTAGTCAGAACGACTAATGTTTAGTGACTGACTCGAAAATATGTTTAGTGAGCTAGGGTTAAGTTCACATAATTCTTTCCATCCAAAGGTTGCCTGGAAGAGATCGCTTCTAAGCGATAAGGTCGCCCATTGTACTTGTATCATGTGATGTCTTTTATAATGATCTGTAACTGATGTACAATAAAGTATATTTTTTTTGTATTGTTTTGTATTCCGTTATCCGAAACTTAGTATTTCGTTTTTCATAGTTAGCATCCAGGATTGCGATGCGTGGAGGGTAAAGCTTTTTGTCCAGCAGTGGGCCCAGTAATTGTAAATGTAATCAATGCTCTATCGCTACTATAGTAAACGCTTACTATATAGAATGCCATTTATATGCTGTCAAAGATATGTGGTGACACACCTTTATACATATGATTAAATATATCTTTATAATTATATACTCAAATGATTTGGAGTTCAAAGATGAACGCTTGAACACTTTCTAGAAAGGTAAAAGGGGGTATTGACCGGTGTTACGGTGCGTAATGTAACGTGTAACAGCGAGCGTTCGTGCAATCAATGCGGGGAAAGAAGGCGCACAAACATGGTGTTATCAGAGCCCTGAGTTTGATTTGACAGTAGTAACGATACTTGAGAAAAAAAACGAAGGCCTATGTGTTCGCTTTGACGATATTACCGAGACATCATCGTACCTGGAAAATAATTAATAGTGAGACTGGAAAGGTCAGTACAAGTTAAAGAAATAAAAACTTTTCATTTTCATTTTCACCGTCTCATTTTTCTAAGAGATTTGGTACAGCGCCTCTATGAGCGTACATGAAACTGTGTAATTAAATACAATTCCATACAAAAATTAGACGTAACGGTCACGTCTCTGTAATATCGTCAAACCGAACTCATAGGACTACTCGGAAAACGAAAATCGAAGCTTCTGAATCTTTCAAGTAACTCTTATTTGATTTGTATAAGATAGCGCTAAAAGTTTTGAAACTGTCATGATTAACACAAAAGTCATTTATAATGTTTTCAAGCAACTTTTATTTCATTTGTATAATATAACGTTACGAAAACTAATCAGAAACTTTCATTTTCGTTTTCGATTTTCGGGAACCAGGGCCGAGCAAGCCTACCACTCTATTTAGCACATAACGAAACGCACGTTATCAGCGTTATTACGTTAATTTGAGAGTGAAAAACGCGTGAAAAGGTGCATTTTATCGTGAATAACGCCTTCATACGTTATTGCGCTAATTTTAGCGTGAAAAACTCATGCAAAGGCGCATTTTATCGTGAATAACGCCTTTTCATACGTTATTTACGCTAAAATTAGCGTATTAACGCTGATAACGCGCGTAACGTTAAATGCAAAATAGCGCTTGCAGATGTACTCGTGATAGTGTGTGAAATAGTGAAATACAAATGTTCGGGCATGAAACGCAAGTAATATAGCGGAAGACAAAGACAAGGGAAAGTTGATCTGTGAATAGCGCGATCAAGTCGCGCTGGTCATAAGATATCTGATAACAGTACCTAGGTACTGAGCTTTCTCTATTTTTGTTACAGAAAGAAGAACTATCACGAGCCCTAGGAGTCCTTCTGCTAGTGTCTCCGGTCAGTATTATAAAGACTTTAAGATGTTTTTGCTTTGTAGTGCACCCTCTTTGTAGTATCTTAAGGTTAAACGAGTCGCTCATCTCTCCATAAAAACAAATAAAAGTATTTAATTATAGAAGATATAGATAGAAGGTAAATAATGTACAGAGAAAGGAAACTTTAAAAAAAGCCCGTTCCGACATAGTTTAGTTATTCAAAAGTTCAAATATGTTTATTTTGGAAAGATAAATTATCAGTTTTTCAATAATAACCCTTGTGCTAAAAGTATGCTCACATTTTTTACGCTGCGTCGTCGTTTTTAGAATGACTCATCGTGCATTTCATTCTAGCGTGCGTATAGCGGGCGCTGTCAGATCGCATAAATTTAGGACTCGCCTACCGACAAGTTCGCGCAGTTGACTCGTTTAACCTTAAGTATGTTGATAGCACAGGATTGATCTCGTAAAGATGATCTTCTCAGTTCTGGTCAGAGAAGATTCACTAGATACTATGTAGAAAAAATGTCAAATATTTTATTATGGTCACACAATCAAGAGATTGCCTGTGTTTTGATTGACGACCGATGTGGCGCGGTGGGCGAAGGTCCGCCTGCGACGCAGGAGGTTGCGGGTTCGATTCCCGCCTCGGAACAAATGTGTGTACGATCTGCAGATATTTGTTTCGGGTGCTCTGGTCGTTTTCGATGCATAATAAAAAAATATCTATCTATGTAATGTATTGTATTATGTATATCAGTTATCTAGTACCCATAACACAAGCTCTGCTTACCATGGGGCTAGATAATGCTGTGTGAATTGTCCAGCATTATATATATAAGATTGTCTGTGTTTGTTTTTCTACATAACCAGTGGTTGTTTGTGTGTTTTGCATTAACAAATATTTCCCTTTCCACGCTGCCGGGTGCCGGTAATATTATATGTATTTATTTGTAAAGCTTCTACGGAAAACCTTGTCTCGGGAGTGAGTCGGACAAACTCCCTGAGACGGCGGCGCGCGTCGCAGGAGCGACCGCCTATATCGCATATACCAGTCGCTATGAGAGGTCATTAGAATAGATTATTCATAAGTTCACTCACTCGCCGACTTACGTACTCACTGACAAAGTCACTAGCACATGGGTCACCCACTAGCCTTACTGACACACTAGCTCACTTACACAATCACTAACTCACTGAGAAACGGAAAAGCTCACTGACTTACTAATTACGTAATTAGTAGGTAAACTGTGACTTCGGCAGCGGCCGTTGTTATTGCATATACCAGTCGCTATGAGAGGTCATTAGAATAGATTCTTCATAAGCTCACTCACTAGCCGACTTACATACTCACTGACAAAGTCACTAGCACATGGGTCACCCACTAGCCTTACTGACACACAAGCTCACTTACACAATCACTAACTCACTGAGAAACGGAAAAGCTCACTGACTTACTAATTACGTAATTAGTAGGTAAACTGTGACTTCGGCAGCGGCCGTTGTTATTGCATATACCAGTCGCTATGAGAGGTCATTAGAATATATTCTTCATAAGCTCACTCACTAGCCGACTTACATACTCACTGACAAAGTCACTAGCATATGGGTCACTCACTAGCCTTATTGAAACACTAGCTATTTTCACATTCACTAACTCTCTGACAGATGCAATGGTTCACTGATTTACTAATAACCTAATCAGCAGGTAAGCTGTGACGTCGGTAAGCGTCGCAGAAGCGACCCCTATATCGCATATACCAGTCGCTATGAGAGGTCTTTAGAATAGATTATTCATAAGCTCACTCACTAGCCGACTTACCGACTCACTGACAAAGTCACTAGCACATGGGTCACTCACTAGCCTTACTAACACACTAGGTCGCTGACTAACGCAATAGCTCACTGACTTACTAACTAGCTAATCAGTAGGTAAGCTCATTCCTTGTGACGTCGGCGCGGGAGCGGCCGTGGATATTGCATGCATATACCCGCCTCTAGGATAGATAACTCATGAGCTCACTTATAATACGACTTACCAAATCACAGTTTAGTTAATTCAATTACCGAAACACTCGCTAATTTACTAGCTCACTGAGTTGTTATTAATTATTGACTAAGATTTTCGGCTAAACTTGCTAGTGCACGGTAGGCAACCTTTCGCCCACCGCGCCACAGACGTCATCAAATCACAGCACAGCATCACAGCAAGCTTGTTTGCCGATCAGCAAAAACTGAATTGAGGTTCTACATGACAAATATTGCATAATTTGACAGTCAATCTAAAAAAACAGGCGAAGCGGGCTAAAGTCCGCCTACGACGCAGGTGAAATAAAAAAATGATGAGTTGATTTATATAATGTAATTCCAGACCGGTCCCCGATGGGTGCTGCGCGCTCGGTGTCCGCAGTGGACGCGGCGGCGGCGCAGCGCGCGCGCGCACGCGCACTGTACTCGCACATGTCGCGGGCCAAGATGGCGGCCGGCACAGCTAGTCTGCGTGAGTATTACTTATCTGACATGTTAATTTCTGCACTGCTAAGCTTAAGTGATGCGGCCCGAAGAATCTTCGGGTCTTCGGCGAATACCATTGGCGGAGATATAGAATAACATACATACTTACAAAAAACCATATACTATAAATCATTTACTTTTCTAGAAGTCTGTTAAAATAATAAAAACTGTAAGCTCTGTGCGTCCAACACGTTGGTAGCTTGACTTCTACTGCTTTCGGATTTGGAATTGCTACATTTTTACGATATAGTTATTATCAATGTGCTCGAGTTTGCCAATCACGTCGTTCGTAATAATGTCCTCGTGGTGACGCGGACATTATTGCGGGTGACGTTATCGGCTGAACTACTGGTCTCTGGCATCGGTATCGGCAGATAGGCCGACCTAGTGAACGCCGTACCTTAGACATCAATACAAAGCAACAAATCCTTACGTACGCTATGATTCCGATGCAGTGACGCACAACTTGAATCCAACTAATATTATAAACGCAAAAGTTTGTATGTGGATGTTTGTTACTCTATCAAGCAAACTACTGAACGGATCGGGCTGAAATAGAAATTGCATACAGGTAGTTCCATGGCCGGAATAAAACATAGGCTACTTTTTATCCCATATATCAATATGGGATAGAAATAACCTTAAAACGTTTCCTTAGAAACAACGCGTGCGAAGCGGCGGGCAGTTTCTAGTACGGCATTAATCATTATGATTTCGATAAGGTTATAACTGTTGGTGAAAAATTCAAAAACATAACTTAATGTTAACTTGAACTATTTGGACTAAATATCGCTAGAAACTGTTTTCGTGTACCGACCAATATCACAAATTTTTGATACCCTTTTTTCAAATAGTATTACAAAATATCTACTTTACAAAATACTTAAGTGATGTTGTTGAATTTCAGCGCCCAAGCCAAGTCGTTATAACAAAGAGCAGAGTTTTTGAGAAGATTGTAATTATGAATTAATTGATATAATGTATATAAATTGTATATATTTCTGCATGCTTACCGAAGAGGGCGAAGTGGCACAGCAAGGTACTTTATACATTGGTATTAGTTATGTATATAGTTATTTTTACCCCAAAAGACAGAGCAAGGAACTTTTTACAGTTAAAGTTATTTATCTTCTGTAGTTTGGAATTTATATGTATACCCCAAAAGATAGAATTGAGATACACAAGACTGATCTTTCAAATGTCAAAACAAAATTTGGCAATGTTACTTTATGCATTTCATTCAAATTATAACAAATAATAGAAACCAATTAGAACTACAAAATTCATTTAAAACGGGACATTTACCATGATTTGATATTTATCATGGTTGTTGAGGCACAGTGGTACCCAAATGAAACTGCCGAAATGCAGAGATAACTTTTATTGTTGAAATTCACAGTGTTTTTAGGGAATAGGTCACGGAGGAACAATGATTGCTTCGCTGAACTGCTGCCCTGTTTACTACAGTCTAGATTATTAGTAATTCTTTTTGTAATCCGGCCTCCAGACCACCAGTGGGGACCACCAGTAAAATATAAGCATTTTTGTTGTGTTGGTAAATAAATGAATTTTGTACTAAACACAGTTGCATGCGCCATGATCACGGAGTAACAGTTACTCCGTGATCATGGCGCATGCAACTGTGCCGAAATATTGGATAACTCAAAAATCAAATCATGGTAAATATCCCGTTTTAAATGACTTTAGTATTAATAACCATGATAGTTTCAAAAGTTTTAAATGAATTTTGTATCCGCGAGTTGAGCGTCGACATCGAACTGTCCAAAAATGACACATCGTGCTCGCTTGTTGTTCTTATATTCTATCAGGCGTTAACAATGGTAAATATCCCGTTTTGACTCTGTGACATACCGTGTGATTTCAGCAATCAAAGTGTTAATGGCTTTCAATTGCAAAGGTGAAATTGGACCTTTCTTTATTCTACACACATTATTACATAAAAAAACTAAATAGATGGTACATAGGCGGGCTTAACCCTGACAAAGAAGTGAATCTTGTTTATTTATTATAATATTAGGTTTAAAGAACTTTATTCTCATACAAACACATGGTTCACTTATAATGAGATACATAAGAAAAAAATAATATTATTTAATTATTTTACATTACATAAGGTTGCTCAACTCAATGTTAATTCTTTGTGGATGTATTATATTATATTATAAATGACATATAGAAATACAGACATACAATTTATTGGTAAAAAAAAATTACATGTAATTTTTTCATAAGAATAGTTAAAATTATAATACAAATAGTATTTTATATTCACAAGCATAATTTTAAATTTTAACAAAAATAAAAACAAAATAAATTAATTAAAAAGTTGACATAAAAACATTTTTTTTAATTTATTTAAACGCACAAAACATAAAATAATCACAAAATATACAGAATTTGAATAATAAGGGTTTAGAACTTGATAATTTCACAAATTATGTGCATACTGAGAATCATAACAACAAAACGTGTAGAGCAAAACGTATGATAATAAAAGCTTGAAATAGGAAAAAATAAACCGGATAGGTACCTAAATCTAAATATAAGTAAACTTACATATGTGCTCATGCACCCACGTTCAATTACACATCATTATAAGCTTAGAATCAGGAAACTTAATCTAATTTAACTGATTTTAAAGTTCGGGTAAACTGGCTAAATTTGATACGGAAATATATAGAACAGAATAAATAATAATTAGTACAGAACTCTTAAATAATATGTACCATAAATATTGAAGGAACTCCTGTGTTTCCAGCTCGCTCCAAACGCTCGCCGAGCAGCAGCAACAACGTACCGCCCAGCCCCGAGCGAGTCGTCGGCAGATCGCGCTCTAGACCGGGAGTATCGCAGTCACAACGTGAGTTATTGTTACTTACCAGTATTTCAACCGTGTGGACGAGGATCAGAGGAGGTACAAATTGATCGATGGAAGAACTCAGTCACATCCTTTACCAGTCCACTGCCAGCAGTGGAAAAAAAAAGAAAGAAAAAAGACAAAAAAAAAGAAAACACAAAAACCAAATGCAGCCAAAAAAAAACGTTGAGAAGGGGGAAAAAAAGATATTCCCACAAAACCCAAGGACCGAGGGGTCGTCACCCCTCGAGTTGGGGTAATGAGGCCAAGCCTCGAGGCCCCTCTCTGTGCCCCCACCAGGGCCGGAAAGAAATTTATTGATTGCCAGCAGTGGACTGGTAAAGTCCAGACGGCGCGCAGTCCGCACGGGATTCATCCCGTGACCACGACAGTAAACCTGTTGAAATGTCGGGAAAAATAGATAAATAAACGCGATTAATATCCGTTGTATCCCTACTTATAATTACATAATAACTATACGTCAACGCCTTCAGACGTTATAACGATTTTAACCATCATCTTTGCACCAGTAGCTATCTAAACCTTATAGCTGGATGGCTGGACACGGACTGCGCTTTTATGAAGCACTGGACGCACACACATGATGTCATGCGTCTGTTAACGCAGGATGTGTCCCTTCCACTTAAAATGTTTTTATTTTTAGTTTTTAAATTATGTACTCTAAATTATTCTCTATGGCTGTAACATCTACTTTGTGAAGCTGAAATAAATAAATTTAAATTTGCAGCCACTTCAAGATCATCATCGCCGTCATCCCGCAGCGGTCCCATATCGCTAGCCAGCACCAGGCGGAGACCTTCCGGAATCCCTCGATCCCTTGCTGGTTCCAGGGAAACAAGTCCTACGAGGTAAGATATAATTATATCTCTCGGAGAAGACAATTATATAATTGAATAGATGCAAAGGAATTCGTATAGTTACTGAAGAAAAACTTTACCGAAAAGAAAGGTCAAAAAGGACATTGCTTACATAACAAATTAGAAAGTCCAATTTATGAAAAAATTACACTGAGAAAGACTCAAATTCGAACTCTTGGGTACTCGTGCTCATGATGGTCAGAGTCATTATAAAATAATTTGTGTGATACCACATCGAAATTGTACATTTCGATGTGGTACATTTCGAAATTGTACATTTCGATGTGGTACATTTCGAAATTGTACATTTCGATTTGGTACATTTCGATGTGGTATCACACAAAAAATTACAATACACATACAAAAACCTTTATTCGGAACAGAACTTATTGTATAGGGTGCAATTGTGGACTGACTACAGCAAATGTTAAAAAACTGTATAGCGGAGTAAGCGCCCTCCTCCGCTAAAAAAATTTAAATGTTTCATCTTAAAAAATCAATAATGAAATAATAAAGTGATTTTCTCGTAGCGCCATCATATATCCGTGTCTAAATCTTTTGTTAATATAATTTCAGAACGAGTAGATCAAACAGCGTGGCGCTGAGGCGTCGCGAGTCCGTAGAACGAACGGCACCAAATCGAACTCCCGCCGCCACCTTGCGGCTCTTGCAGCAAACTAGGGACGCGGAGGGCGTACTCAGGGTATGTATAATGGAAAAGCAACTGCCCGCGGCTTCGCACGCCTTTTCTTGGAAAAAAGTAGCCCGAAGATTGATTAATTCGATTATAATAATAATCGTTTATTGGTACATGAAATGGAATAAAAAAAAAACTGTTTTAAAAAACGATGTCATCGGCAGTAGTTTAACACTGTCGCAGAATAAATTTAAGATTTTTTGATTAAGATTTTTTCCATGATTTGATTTTGGAGTTTTCCATATTTCGGCACGGTTTCATGAAATATTGGAAAACTCCAAAATAAAATCATGGTAAATATTTCCTTATAATTCCGTTTTAAATGACTTTTGTGTAAACCCTGATAGTTACAATAGTTTTTATTGGATTTAGCTGGAAAAACCAGTTTTCTCCTAGTTCAGGCACACTCATTGTTAATTTCCATTCCAATATAGTAACGTACTTGTTTGTTATTCTTTAGTCCTAAGATATTTGAACTATTCCAATCAGGCAATACGCGCCGTAATAAAATCATCTGTTTTCGCGTGGTTATATTATGAATAGAATAGAATAAGTTTATTTGTAACTCAATAGACAAAAATATAAAACAAACATGATTATAAAAAATAAAGGACAAAACAGATTTTTGTACATGAGTCACAAAACGGACTCTATCTCAGCATGAGTTAGTTGTAAGCATGTTACAACCAACGCTGGTCTTCCGATAGAGCCGTTTATGCGGTCGGTGATCTACCATTTTGATATTTATATATTTTACTGTAGAATATTTTCATAATATTTTATTGTATTTTCTATAATAAAACATGTATTTATTAACGAGAATTGAAATAAATAATGTATTAATATTTTCGCAGAGCCCAGAAGACACGTCCGCTTACGAGAGCGGTCGCGGCAGAGATGACGATTCGGAAGCTTCTAGCGTGTGCTCCGAACGCAGCCTGGACTCTTATAGAAGGCATGATGTGAGTAAACTCTATTTTTATATATATTATATGAGCATCCCGGGAAGAGCTAGCCACGATTCCTACAGATATATGTTAATTATTGTATGTTACTTGTAACCCACAGAGCATGTCCTGGGGCTCGATGTCCCGGCTCGGGTGGGAGTGCGGCTCCCCCCCGCCGCCCCCGCCCGCAGACGACATCATAGCTCTCTGCGCCAGCACGCACTGGACCGAACGCAAGGATGGCCTCACACATTTGGTGAGTCATATATAAACTATCAGGGCGCGTTAACCCACAGAGCATGTCCTGATAGGATTCGTAACAAATACGTCCGACAGAGTACCAAAGTTATCGACATAGCTCTAAGAATTAGCAAGCTGAAGTGGCAGTGGGCCGGCCATATCTCGCGAAGAACCGACAAACGCTGGGGCAAACGTGTTCATGAGACCAAGGAATCTCTAAGAAATTAGCGCGCCATGTTGCGCGCGAGGTTATTTTTTGTAACTGATTCGCACCGAGTCTTAAATATAAATAAAAATAAATTAAGTATCCAGCCTATGTTTTTTTATATTTTGTTTTCTCGGTCTTTACCGCAATCGCAGCGCGCTACCTATTGCGTAGGTAGCAAACGACCTCACTACAAGATAACGGAACCGGCGGGCGAGAGCGAGACGGCAACACTCTCTAGGCGCGTCTTCAAACCGCGTTCTATTGGGCGAGTTGTATCGAGTGTAGTAATGGCTCTTACGCCTCGACCGATACTACAAAGATCTAACAGTTTCTTTTCTTCACAGGCCAACTACCTGAACAGCGGTCGACTCCTAAACGACGATCAGATCAAGCGTCTATCAGAGCTCCTGATCAAGATGTTCTGTGACGCGCACACCAAGGTGTTCTCTCTACTGCTGGACGCGGTCTGCGAGCTGCTGCTGGTGCATTGGCAGCAGATGAAGGACACGCTGTACCAGCTCATGTTCAGGTATACATCATCATTAGCCTACTATAGCGGTCCACTGCTGGACATAGGCCTCCCCCAATGAGCGCCATAGCGCCCTGTCTTCAGCTTGACGCATCCAGCATGCAATAGAGTACCTTATATATTAGTCTAGTCTTATCATAGTTAGTATTAAAATTAGATAATTATTAACGACATTTTAGAAAAACAGAAAACAAATATTTTTGTATGGTTTCACCCTACATTTGCTGTTTTGCGCACGCGGCGATTTAGGTACTCCGTGTCGCACGCGCGCGATGCAATTTACTTACATTCATAATTTTTACCATCAGTACGTGACCTACTACCGCGAGAGTGACATTTAAGGAAAGATTTGCCAACTTTACCGAACTCTGTCATTTAACTTAGTTAATAAACTTTATCTTTGTGAATCGTGTGTTTAGTTTCCGTGCTCAACTAACTGAACTACTTCGTTACCAACGGTGACAATACAAAGTGAGGTGCTATAGGTAAACTGCCTGCAACTACATCTCTACACATGTAAGGGCTTTCACTTAGGTCCTTACAATTTTCTTTGTTCTTTCTTTCTTTATTATTGGAAAAGTCAATTTATAACTGGATATAGTAATCGTGGCTCAAATTATGGTAATTTAAGCTTGTTTACTATTCATTCATTGATTATATTAACCATAGTTCAAATTATGGTAATTTGGGCCATAATTACTATTATTATTCAATACATCAGTATTTTCCTTACGCTTTTCTAACCAACGCATTCGTTTCGTTACAGATTACTAATGAAGCTCGGCACCGACATCCTCGGCTCCATCCAGAGCAAGATAAAGAAGACGCTGGATGTCATCCACGAGTGCTTCCCGGCGGAATTGCAGCTGCATAATATATTCAGGTAAATAATTTATATTATTATATTATTTTTATATTTCCAGGCCATAAGGTTGTGGAATGCACTACCAGAGTCCATCAGAAAAGCAGTGTCCTTACCAGTTTTTAAAGCTCGCGTTAAGGAATTTTACCTGACAGAAAAGTGAATATAGGTACTTATTATTTATTTATAAACTAAGTACAGTGTATTATATTATCTGTGGTATTACTAAGAAGTATATTAGGTATACATATTATATATATATATATATTTATTTATCTTTAAATATTCGTGTTATGTTCTTATTTATTCTAGCTTATCGTTGGTACACCCCCTGCCTTTCTTAAATTCACATAATTCTTTCCATCCAAAGGTTGCCTGGAAGAGATCGCTTCTAAGCGATAAGGCCGCCCACTGTACTTGTATCATGTGAAGTGTTTTATAATGATCTGTAACTGGTGTACAATAAAGTATTTATGTATGTATTTATGTAATTTGTGCCCTAATACATTTTAGAAAGACAGCATAACATTCAACCTGATGCGTTAGTGCGTCGAGCGTACAGCGTCTGGTACCTTTCCATCAACGCATAGACATAGACATAGACATATCATTTATTTGCCACTACATATACACACAATATAAAGAACAGTTATAAATTACAAACATAATACTTAATATTAGTTACATTATTTACACGATAAAAATAATTATTATTAGTTGCCCAATAAAAATTACATTGAAGAAAAAAAAAAAAAAAACTAAATAACAAAAATAAGTAAGTAGGTGAACAATGTGTGCTGCAGTAGCAAATGGGTCCAGGCTCAGCATAATGCCAACTGTTATGAACAGAAGGCGCTGTTATTCTGCCTAGACCAGAATAAGAACGATCACAGGACCCTGCGATTACGAAATATGAATATGCATAGTCGGTCGACATGTCGTATCGCGGTACGTGTGTTTATTAATGCATTCAGACTCGGCGTAACATCAGAGTAAATCGTTTGTTTACAGGCCGTTCGAATTGATTAGACGCGTAATGTGGCAGGTCTGATTTGACCGAATATACGCGACCTATGATAAGCTCGACGCATTTTCCGTCAGATATGAGCCAACCCTGAATTATTCTATACTCTTTCGCAGGTTTCTAGCAGACGGAGCAACCGCGCCGACGGTGAAGACAAAAGCGGCCGCGTTACGTTTCCTAGCGGACTGTGCACATGACTTCTGCACGCCTAACAGTCTACAGGTCGCATTAGACGGTAAGCAGTCATCTTCATTATTATTAGTTCATATATGACCTCTGTGGTGCAGCGGGTGGACGTCCGCCTGTGATGGAGTTGCGGGTTCGATTCCTGCCTCGGGGAAAATGTTTTCACTTGAATTTGAAAGTCATATGTATGATTTCGATTCGATTTTTTACCAATAACATACAATATAACCAACCTCGGTCTACTTTCCACTTGTTGTTTACAACCAATAGGGTTCACATTGTGATTTTTATTTTATTTATTTTTATATATTTCGGAAACAAAAAGCTTATGCTACAATCACCTATCTATTAAGCCAATGTGATGACAACATATATTTAGTATTCGATTGTAAACGACCTCTGTGGCGCAGCGGACAGAAGTCTGCGACAGAGAAGGTTGCGATTTCGATTCTCATCATCATCATCAGCCTATAGCAGTCCACTGCTGGACATAGGCCCCCAATGAGCGCCACAGCGCCCTATCTTCAGCTTGCCGCATCCAGCATCTACCTGCAGTTTTTCGCATGTCTTCATTCCACCTGGTCGGAGGGCGTTCTACACTACGTTTACCGATTTTCATCTCGGTGTAAACATTTTCAGTTGAATTTGAAGGTACTTCTAAAAAAATGCTTGTTTCTTAATTCTGAATGTATAACTTGTTACAGGCGGCGCTAACGGCGTAGCGGGGCGCGCGCTAGTGAAGGTTGCGGGTTTGGCAGCGGACCCGCGCGCCGCTGACGTCAGACTGTGCGCGAAACGGGCCCTAGCCGCACTCTACGACTGTAATCCAGTGCCTGTGAGTACTATAGTAGTCATCCCGTGACCACGACAGAGTGTAAACCTGTTGAAACGTCGGTAAAAAAGGTAAATAAACGCGATAAATACCCGTTGTATTAATACTTATAACTATAGTAGTCTGTTTATTTATTCGTCTCGTCGTTGGCTGAGGCTGGGAAGTTCCATTTAATGAAAGACATTATTCGGAGACCATAGTTTATTGTGATATAACACACGACATGGACAAGCAGTAAGGACTCTCTCTCTCTCTCAACTCAGATGGTCATCAACATTCGACTCAACGTTGTCTACGTTGTTGAATGCGGGCAGGAATCGAACTAGAGTTCTTTCTTCCGGTTTCTACGTCGAGGAAAGCGTTCCTCAAGTCCTGTGCTGTCGCTATGAGAGCCTTGCAGGCTTCTCAAGAGCTGTTCATTAGCCTGTTGGCTGTTCTGATCATCCTGGGTGATGGCTTCGGGCGACTCTAGGAGTTCCCGGGGCAGAGGTCGCCACGGAGCGCTCAGCAGTAAGGAGACCTCAGTGACAGATGACACTGACACTTAAACACTAAGACCATAGACTACAACATAGTCCACTGTACATTACTGTCAATTATTAGGCAGATTTTTGTGACCACCTTTGTAGTCGTGTCCAGGCGGTCGCGGCGTAAGAATTGACCTCTTCAAATCCGCCTGTGGATATCTTAAGAAACGACTAAAGGAACCTATAATGGAAGAGCAGCACCTTTGTGTATATTAACACCTCTCTTGTTACCAATTCGACTGTCAACAAAATCCCTGCCTTGATAAGCAGCTTAAAGCACATCGAATCAGTGGAGCGGAGATTTTATGCAACCCTATTGGTTAATATTGCCACAGCTCCCCTCCGCTCCAGTAAACAGTCAGCCTTCCAAGGTGCAATTCCAAGATGGATCACAGGCCGCAAACTACAAGGCTTAAACTCGCTGTGCCCACAACTAGGCTACACAAGATAAATGTATATTTTAAAGGGCAATGTATACGCTTCTATAACAAAACACCAAGTGAGCTGCAAAAATTATCAATAAATAAATTTAAAAAAATTGTTAAACATATTCTTTGCAAAAAAGCTTATTACAAAATATCAGATTACTTAGAAGATAAAAAAGCTTGGAACGAGTTTTGCTCCAACTCAAAATCTACCAACTTACAGATAAGCAAATCATATGTACTAGACACATAAGTTATGAACATACTAGTGGTTTCTTCTGACTTCTTCCACTGGTGGACAAAAAATTGAAGTAAACTATAAAATATGACCCGTCTAAATGCTTATTTGTAAGCTTAAAGAAATAAAAACTTTTCATTTTTATTTTCTACAAGCGACACTACTTGTTAGCGCGGGAACACTGTGGCCCGCGGCAGCGGCGCGCCTGTGGTATCACGAACCAAGCTTGGAAATATAAATAACCGCGACCGCAGGCAGCACTGCGGTCAACCGCAGCTGCTAGCCGCAATGTCACCTGCGGTTGCAGTCTGCAGCCCATCTCGGACCTTTAGGCGACGTGTGTCTCAGTGCTAAACAAGGCATGTATAGCATTGAGACACATGTCGCATGCTGATGCGGAAATGACTCTGAATCGTTGTTTTGTCGACAGTTCACGGCGCTAATGAACGAGCTTCCCATGGACACGCAGGTGTTAGTCAACGGCGTACTGCAGCAACACGTGCGGAATACTTCCAGCAGTAAGTTATACTATTTATTTATCACTACATAGTAAACAAAGTCGCTTCCCGCTGTCTGTCTGTCCCTATGTATGCTTAGATCTTTAAAACTACTCAAAGTATCTTGATGCGGTATTTTTAATAGATAGTGATTCAAGAGGAAGGTTTATAAACCTTTTGAAACATAGATTTCCAAGGTCCGACTGAGTTGCAGAACGTCGGGGGTTCGATTCCCGTCTCGGGACAAATATGTATATGTTCGATCTATATATATTTGTCTCGGGTGTTCTGTTCGTTATTTATATATAATAAAAAATCTATGTATGTAATGTATTGTATTTAAGTTAAGTAATGATTAAAATATGTAACTAATTAAGTAATATAGTTCCAATTAAGTGTTTGTTTTAATTAAGTGTTATTTTTATTTTGTTAATTCCAGAAGTGGTTGTTTTGTTAATTTAAGTTTCTTCACTGTTACTAAGTCAACCGACATAAACATTGTTAAAAGGTTGTAAAATCTGAATAAAAAAAAAAAAATGTATTGTATTAAGTATATCGGTCATCTAGTACCCATAACACAAGCTCTGCTTACCTTGGGGCTAGATGTTGCTGTGTGGATTGTCCAGCATTATTTATTTATTTATTTATGTCCTTTATTCCAGCCGGCAGTGATAGTCCGGTGCGTGCGGGCGGCGCACTGCCCACAGAGGACGTGCTCTCGCGCATCCGGCGCACCACTTCCGAGATACACTCCTACACTAAACAGCACGCCAACGGTACTAGTAAGTATCATTATCATTATAAGTTATCCTCTGCCGCTAATTTTGACGACCGATGTGGCGCGGTGGGCGAAGGTCCGCCTGCGACGCAGGAGGTTGCGGGTTCGATTCCCGCCTCGGAACAATTATGTGTACGATCTGCAGATATTTGTTCCGGGTGTTCTGGTTGTTTTCTATGTATAATTTATTGTAAGACCGGCGTCCTCAGGAGCAGCCGCCAGACACATAAAATAAGGTAATAATAAGCCCATAGTTTAGTAATTATCAATTTAATTAATTTTTTTATTTGTATTTAAAAATTGTATTTAATTTAGTTAATTTAGTTTATTTGTAAAATCTTTGTATTTGTAATGAAGAGCAGGACACCCTGGCACAAGTATATTTACATACTTAAAAGGATGTCCTAGCAACTGTCTAGCATGTAAAGATACTTTTTCTACAAATAAACAATTTTCAATAATAAAAAAATATCTATCTATATAATGTATTGTATTATGTATATCAGTTATCTAGTACCCATAACACAAGCTCTAGATAATGCTGTGTGAATTGTCCAGAATTATTTATTTATTAATTACCTGATTCAGTTACAAGATAAATTCATATTGATATCATTAAATGATATGATTTTTTTTTTTTTAGCAGCTGAATGCGGCAACCACATGTCGAGCAAGGATTCAGGGATCAGTCAAATGTCAGACGTGACGTTATCCAACAAGGCGAACGGAGTGCCCAATGGACATTATAACGCGTAAGTTGGTACTGCTTACCTATACTAATATTATTATGTCTCTCATTTACCATGATCTCGGGCCATAAAGTGACCCGGTCCTTTGGAAGGCTTGCGTGGGGCCGAAGCCAACAGCACAGAGACCCTTTGAGAAGTTAATCTAAAGGCGATGGCTACACATAGCGGGTATCATCCTCGGGTGCACAATATGATACACCCAAAGATGGTATCCGCCAGGTGTAGAGACTATTGCAAAGAAAAATGAAAGAAATAAAACCAGGCTATTGTGATGGATGGATGGACTGGGTAATCGGGCTATAGGGGAGATTGCGGACGTCTGCCATAAACAAGTCAATCATATATATTATTATTATTATTATACACTCATTTATTAAAATTCTCGTATAAAATACATTTTTTACTATAGAAAATACAAAAATTGTAAAAAACTATTCTACAGTAAAAAATATATCAAAACGGTAAATCACCGACCGCGAAGCTAGGCTCAAGCGGCCGGTGACTAGGGCTGCAGAGAAAGGAACTTCCTGACGATACGTGCCGAGTCCAAGAGTACCGCCTTCTGGATGTGGCCCTTGATCCAACTTCCTAGCGAGAGTCTCTTCAGGTGTTGATCGAGGCTCTTCGCTATTACGCCGTTAACCGTAACGACTATCGGGACTATGGTCGCTGAATCTACATCCCACATGCTGACAACCTCATTATTATTATTATTTTAAGCCATTACTGTCCCACTGCTGGGCAAAGGCCTCCCTTTTCTTCTTCCACTCCTCGCGATCCAACGCTGCAACAGTCTAACTAATATTATAAAGAGGAATTATTAGATTTTTTGTTTGTTTGCATTGAATAGGCTCCGAAACTACTGGACCGATTTGAAAAATTCTTTCACAGTTGCGATTTAGAATCCAAGATATTTTATGTCAACTCGACGACCTCTGTGGCGCGGTGGGCGAAGGTCCGCCTGTGACGCAGGAGATTGCGGGTTCGATACCCGCCTCGGAACAATTGTCAATATATTGCAAAAATATTGCCAGTTAACATAGGCAATATTTTTTTATTTAGCCTGTTTCGTCCCACTGCTGGGCAATGTTATGTTTTCAAAAATAATACGCGAATAAATTATGAATTATAATAAATACCCGTGCGAAGCCGGGATGGGCGGCTAGTTTAATACAAATTTAAACATTTTCGCTGCACATGTGAGATTATGCATCGTTGAATGTGGTTTTTAGTTATTTTTTAGGTTTATTGAGTTATTATTACAGAGGCAGGAGGTTGCGGGTTCGATTCCCGCCTCGGAACAATTGTGTGTACGATCTGCAGATATTTGTTCAGAGTGTTCTGGTCGTTTTGAATGTATAATTTAAAAATAATCTATCTATGTAATGTATAGTATTATGTATATCAGTTATCTAGTACCCATAACACAAGCTCTGCTTACCATGGGGCTAGATAATGCTGTGTGAATTGTCCAGCATTATTATTTATTTTATTATTATTATTTTAATTTATGTATGTATATTATAATCTCATCCCATATTGTATTATACTCTTCGTCTAATTTGTTTCTTTGTACACTTCCTCTATCTGTTCTATCGCTTCTCCTTTAAACCTAAGGTTTTGCTGGAAGAAAACTCTTTGTTAGGGTTAAGCTCGCCTATGTACATATCTTTTTTAGTTAATTTATTTATAAGTTTTTTGTGTACAATTAGAAATTACAGAATAACATTTCTGTTTTCTGGTATTAAGTTTTAATTCATAAATAAATAAATAAATAATGCTGGACAATCCACACAACATCATCTAGCCCCAAGTTAAGCAGAGCTTGTGTTATGGGTGCTATATGACTGATATACTTAATACAATAGATTATATTGATAGATATTTTTATTATACATAGAAAACGACCAGAACACCCGGAACAAATATCTGCAGATCGTACACACAATTGTTCCGAGGCGGGTATCGAACCCGCAACTTCCTGCGTCACAGGCGGGCCTTCGCCCACCGCGCCACAGAGGTCGTCGAGTTGACATAAAATATCTTGGATTCTAAATCATATATATTATAGAGTATAGTTAAGGATAACCTATCCTATATATATATATAATAATGAATAGTATAAAATATGACTTGTCTAAGTGCTTATTTGTAAGCCTAAAGAAATAAACTTTCATTTCATTTCATTTATAATCCAAGAATTCCTACATGTTTGAGACCTACACCGATTTAGTACCTACCGTACTGTAGAGGATGGTAACTGACCGATGTCTATGATTTCGTGTCCACAGAGAAGCCATTGGCCGAGCGGCGTCCGCGGACAGTTCTGAAGAGGCTAACAGCACCAAGGAGTCCTCGCCCATCCCTCATAATCGGCTTGATTTCCCGCACCATGGGTAAGGAAGAAAGAAGTATAGAAGTTCTATTTTAAATTCAAAACCACAAAAGTTTTTATATGCCTCTAAAATAAGCACTTGCGCCCAAATACTCAAACGCATTGCAGATTTAAGCACGCCATTTTTTGACAGTTTTCAATCCAGAAAATCGTCACTTGGCTTTATTCTAAATTAAATAAATAAAATAAATAATGCTGGACAATTCACACAGCATTATCTAGCCCCAAGGTAAGCAGAGCTTGTGTTATGGGTACTAGATAACTGATATACATATATAATACAATACATTACATAGATAGATATTTGTATTATACGTAGAAAACGACCAGAACACCCGGAACAAATATCTGCAGATCGTACACACATTTGTTCCGAGGCGGGAATCGAACCCGCAACCTCCTGCGTCGCAGGCGGACCTTCGCCCACCGCGCCACATCGGTCGTCAATTGCGTTTTATGAAATAAGTAAGTAGGTGTTTTTTATTTTCCGATCACTTTTTACTAGTGGAAGAAGTGAAAAAGGTTAGTATTAGGAACCGCTACACTTGTATAACCCCTAATAAGAAGTTTGTCATTGTTTGGGTTTTCTCCTCGTTGAGGGCACTCCAGTTATAGTTAAGTGATAAGACGACCGATGTGGCGCGGTGGGCGAAAGTCCGCATGCGACGCAGGAGGTTGCGGGTTCGATTCCCGTCTCCGAACAATTGTGTGTACGATCTGCAGATATTTGTTCCGGGTGTTCTGGTCGTTTTCTATATATAATAAAAAATTATTTATCTATGTAATGTATTGTATTATGTATATCAGTTATCTAGTACCCATAACACAAGCTCTGCTTACCATGGGACTAGATAATGCTGTGTGAATTGTCCAGCATTATTTATTTAAGTTTGTAGGTAATATAGTAAAAACAAACCACGGTTTATAGTCATTAGATATTCACAAATTAAACGTAAATAAGGTAATCTGAGCCGCACGTAATGTATAGTTAAGTAAAGATGCACACACCGGCGCGTGGAAAAGGTTTCGTTACGACTGTTTTTATGGTTTCATCATCATCAGCCTATAGCAGTCCACTGCTGGATATAGGCCTCCCCCAATGAGCGCCATAGCGCCCTGTCTTCAGCTTTCCGCATCCAGCATCTACCTGCAGTCTTTCGCAGGTCGTCATCCCAGCTGGTCGGAGGGCGTCCTACTCTACGTTTACAGAGTCGTGGTCTCCACTCAAGAACACGTTTGCCCCAGCGGCCGTCGGTTCTTCGCGAGATATGGCCGGCCCACTGCCACTTCAGCTTGCTAATTCTTAGAGCTATGTCGATAATCTTAGGTTTTTATGGTTACTTAATCAATAATGTAAATCTGCTGTATGGGCTATTTTGGCTCGTACAGTCATTCTAACCTCGCTTGGCGTCCCATAACCCGCTTGTCAAGCATATTGATAAATTGTAGTTGAAGTGTTAAAAATAAATAAATAATGCTGGACAATTCACACAGCATTACCTAGCCCCATGGTAAGCAAAGCTTGTGTTATGGGTACTAGATAACTGATATACATAATACAATAACATTTCATAGATAGATATTTTTTATTATACATAGAAAACAGCCAGAACACCCGGAACAAATATCTGCAGATCGTACACACAATTGTTCCGAGGCGGGAATCGAACCCGCAACCTCCTGCGTCGCAGGCGGACCTTCGCCCACCGCGCCACATCGGTCGTCCAAAAATACACAGGAAGAAGCTTCTGCCGTTCTTCTGACATTGCTTTGGTTCTCCAAAAGTATTAAAGTGTATTATTTTGTTTCAGGGATTACAATTCACCTCGGGATAAGATGCGTGCGTTTGAGACTGACGAAAATGGATATGTTATTACTAAATGTGAGTAGCATCGTACAAACATTTGTCCCGAAGCGGGAATTAAGTAACAATGTACTTACCTTGTTAAATACATAGATACAACCTCTCTGGCGCAGCGAGCGGAGGTTCCTCCTATAGTCAGTGCCAAACAACGTGGCAATACAGGTCATTCACCTACCTACGTTAATGTAAAATTCAATAAAAAGTGTCGGTAATTCTGTCGCTTACCATACAACCCTGTCGACAACGTGCTACGTGATTCAGCTAAGAGTCTCGTAGTACTGCTAAGAGACGACCGATGTGGCGCGTTGGCCGAAGGTCCGCCTGCGACGCAGGAGGTTGCGGGTTCGATTCCCGCCTCGGAACAATTGTGTGTACGATCTGCAGATATTTGTTCCGGGTGTTCTGGTCGTTTTCTATGTATAATAAAAAAATTCTATCTATGTAATATAATGTATTATGTATATCAGTTATCTAGTACCCATAACACAAGCTCTGCTTACCTTGGGGCTAGTAATGCTGTGTGAATTGTCCAGCATTATTTTTTATGATTATGATTTTATGATTATTACTGACGACGACGGCCACGCCTACAGACGACCAAGATGAAATAATACAACCCAAAAATTTTTCGAAATTGGGGTAAAACACCGTATGACATTTTTTTGTTTTTGATGTTCTAATACAAAATGTATTTTAACCGGTGTTTTTGATTTAATTTATTAAAATCATTATGGTTGATAGTGGCAAAGTACACTCAATCACCAAGAATAATATGTAATTTTGTATATATTAAGAATTTAAGTATTCGAGAACATTTAAAAACACTAAATTTAACAACAATCTATGATTCTGTGGTTAATAAGCTTCAAATAATTTTGTAACCCCGAAAAAACCCAAATTGTAAGGTACGACCGTTTCTTCTTATGAAGATAGGTGAATGACCTGTATTGCCACGTTATTGGGCACAGACTATACATAAATGATGTATTATTTATTTATTAAATTAAAGCTGGACTTCGCGAGCCGGAGGTGTTGGAAGCACTGTGCAAGTTGGACGGGTCGGACGCGCCGCCGGCGCAGTGGGAGCGGCTGTTGATAGCAACGCAGGAGATACTCAAGTACGGAGACTGCAGGAAACCCAAGGAGTGTTTCAAGTGAGTAAATATACATAGGCTACAGCCTACATATGTGTTATTCTGATATGTAAGCTATATTATTGTGAAGTTTCATCAAAATCCATTCAGTAGTTTTTGCATGAAAGAGTAACAAACATCCATTAATACTTACAATCTTTCGCGTTTATAATATTAGTAGGATAATATTCATAGTTATCAGCTTTCATCGGTAATTAATTCGCAAAACTCCGATATTTTTAATAATAAAACTATATGTTTTGTTTACAGAAATATAGTGAGGGTGGCGCTAGCAGCATTATCAATGGACGAAGGCTCAGGAGATAAAGAAAACTCGGAGAACGCGCAGAAAACATCAGGTATTTTATTGGTATTTCGTACGAAGATGGAAGGGAAAATATTGATGAACATTTCATCAAGATTTTAGCTTTTGCTTGTTTCAATACAACAAAACCTCTGTCATGAATGAATTGCGGTGCTTACCACGGAGACTTATAATAATAATAATAATAGTCTCTACACCTGGTGGATACCATCTTTGGGTGTATCATATTGTGCACCCGAGGATGCTACCCGCTATGTGTAGCCATCGCCTTTAGATTAACTTCTCAAAGGGCCTCTGTGCTGTTGGCTTCGGCCCCACGCAAGCCTTCCAAAGGACCGGGTCACTTTATGGCCCGAGATCATGGTAAATGAGAGACATAATAATATCATAATAATAAATTCTTTATTTCCAGACACGAGATCCATATTCTACTTAAAATAGTTAAAACTAATACACAAAACAATAAATATACAATAAGATGTAGGTACATAGGGTACCTAGGTCAGAAAAATATAATAAAAAAATATTCTATGTGGCAAAAGCTACCCACCGTTTGTACATATCGGACAAGATCAAACGATCTGCCATACTCCTTATGATTATAAATAAATAAATAATGCTGGACAATTCACACAGAATTATCTAGCCCCATGGTAAGCAGAGCTTGTGTTATGGGTACTAGATGACTGATATACATAATACAATACATTACATAGATAGATATTTTTTATTATATATAGAAAACGACCAGAACACCCGGAACAAATATCTGCAGATCGTACACACAATTGTTCCTAGGCGGGAATCGAACCCGCAACCTCCTGCGTCGCAAGCGGACCTTCGCCCACCGCGCCACATCGGTCGTCTAAATGATTGAGTTTGTACACATGTCAACTCTGGACATAAACGAGGCTATTCTCTTTCTCTGGATGGCATTGAAAGATTATAGAAAGGAGCCGTAATATATATAATAACGGTGGCATTATCTTTCCCTATAAAGTGACACGATAATGCCACCGTTTACAAAGGTGTGTACAGGACGAACGCCGACAGTACACTGACTTAACACTTTGACTGCTGAAATCACACGGTATGTGTTTTCTACAAGTGACCAATATGCGTAAATCCACACTAGCGCAGCGGCTGAGAAAATACAGATCTGTGTGACTCAGTACAGCCGTAATATTTTTCGAACGAAACGCATGTGCGGCGCAACACAACCGCGGTGTAGAACGGCAGCACGAATTTTTTAGGTTAAAAAAAAGATCGCAGTCGTCGAAAAAAAATCGCAGTCAAAGTGTTAAGCCACGCCTACTGTGATATGACGTAAGGACCTAGTTCAGTCACAGTGCCCAGTTGCTTAGGGCAACTCCTCCCCTTAATTTCTTCATGGTGCTTACTATTTTTACCTTACCTTTGTAATTTTAACACCCAATAAATCTAAAAGTTATATCAAACTTGCAATCAACTAAACATTACATATAAACAATAATTAAATAAATTTCTTCTAATCTGATTGCATAGCGTATTTAATATTCACACTATCATTTAGCGTATTATTTATTAGCTTTTCTGCATTTTGCATGTATTTTAACTGTAGGCCTTCCTTAAATTAAATAAATAAATAAACATCCAAACTTTCGTTTCTATAATATAACTTATATAATGTTCGTGTCGTTATATACATATGTATAATAAAAAAATATCGGTGTAATGTATTGTATTATGTATATCAGTCATCTAGTACCATAACACAAGCTCTGCTTAGCTTGGGGATAGATGTTGCTGTGTGGATTGTCCAGCATTATTTATTTATAACTATGATTTTTCCCAACAGTGTGCGGCACAACAAACGAGCGCACCGCCGCGGAGGCAGTGAAGGTGTTAATACTACTCTGCCGGCGGCCGGAGACGCGGCCACAATGGCAGGAGTACTTCGACCTGATACTCCTTAAGCTGATCAACGCCTACGAGAGCCTTAACAAGGAGGTGATGCGAGCGGTCGAGAACGGCATGCCGTATATAGCGAGCGCGCTGCCGGCGCAACAGGTGAGTTATCAACGTTATCAGCCTATAGTAGCCCACTGCTGGACATAAGCTTCCTCAATGGCACCAATAGCGCCCTGTCTTGAGCCTGATAGATAGAAAGATAATTCTCTTATTGCACACATAAAAATAGAACATCAAGAAAAAAATACAAAATATGTGACAATATCTCGGTCTTAGATCAAATAAAATCAAATCAAATCGTTTATTTGTAGTTAAACATAAAATAAAACATACAAACAGAAAAAATCGTTACCTACCACTTAAAGATCGATTGCTTCTTATATGGTTCGCAAAAACGCAACTGGAGGCGCTTTGTCGGACTATATAAGGAGGCGATGGCGCGGGCTGCTACCTCTTTTCTGCGCACTAGGCTTACCTACTAGTTATAAACAATAAATAAATGGCATTTTCTGTTATAGCTATAGGCTTTCCCTGCATTTTACACGTGCCTCACAGCCCCCACAATGTGGTCTGACCATTTTACACGTGCCTCACAGCCCCCACAATGTCTTCTGACCATTTTACACGTGCCTCACAGCCCCCACAATGTGGTCTGACCATTTTACACGTGCCTCACAGCCCCCACAATGTGATATGACCATTTTACACGTGCCTCACAGCCCCCACAATGTGGTCTGACCATTTAACACGTGCCTCACTGCCCCCACAATGTGGTCTGACCATTTTACACGTGCCTCACAGCCCCCACAATGTCTTCTGACCATTTTACACGTGCCTCACAGCCCCCACAATGTCTTCTGACCATTTTACACGTGCCTCACAGCCCCCACAATGTGGTCTGACCATTTTACACGTGCCTCACAGCCCCCACAATGTGATATGACCATTTTACACGTGCCTCACAGCCCCCACAATGTGGTCTGACCATTTAACACGTGCCTCACTGCCCCCACAATGTGGTCTGACCATTTTACACGTGCCTCACAGCCCCCACAATGTGGTCTGACCATTTTACACGTGCCTCACAGCCCCCACAATGTCTTCTGACCATTTTACACGTGCCTCACAGCCCCCACAATGTCGTCTGACCATTTTACACGTGCCTCACAGCCCCCACAATGTCGTCTGACCATTTTACACGTGCCTCACAGCCCCCACAATGTGGTCTGACCATTTTACGCAATTTTCTTACTGAAGTAAACTGATTACGTTATTCTTGTTGTGTTTTAGGTGTTGGCGCTGTTAAAGCCGGTTATCCGGACGCGCGGGTACCCCACGTCGCTCTGCGCGCTCAAGCTGTGCGCGGAGGTGGCGAAGGCGCGCCCCAACGAGCTCACTGACGTGGACCTATTGTTGGAAGGCGTAGGACAGGTAAATATATCACTATGTCTACATAGTATAAAACAAAGTCGCTTCCCGCTGTCTGTCTGTCCTTATGTATGCTTAGATCTTTAAAACTACGCAACGAATTTTGATGCGGTTTTTTCTATAGATACGCACCGCGGCTTCCCGTCGTCCATGTGTCAAATGGTTTATAAACCTTCCTCTTGAATCACTCTATCTGTTTAAAAAACTGCATCAAAATCCGTTGCCTAGTTGAAAGATCTAAGCATACATAGAGACAGACAGACAGTGGGAGGCTACTTTTTCTTATACTATGTCGTGATACTGCTAAAGTAGGATGGTATCGAAGTTTGTAATGACTAAAATCAAATCATTGTAAACATCCCATTATAAGTGACTTTTGTGTTAACACTTTGACTGCGATTTTTTTCGACGACTGCGTTCTTTTTTTAACCTAAAAAAATCGTGCTGCCGCTCTACACAGCGGTTGTGTTGCGCCGCACATGCGTTTCGTTCGAAAAATATTACGGCTGTGCTGAGTCACACAGATCTGTATTTTCTCAGCCGCTGCGCTAGCGTGGATTTACGCATATTAGTCACTTGTAGAAAACACATACCGTGTGATTTCAGCAGTCAAAGTGTTAACCATGATAGTTTTAGAAGCATTATTGATGTTTGTAATGTTATTAAACAAACAATGTCATGTTTCCCCAGTTGGCGGACCACGAGAACTCAGCCGTGCGGAAGGCGGCCGTGTTCTGCATGGTAGCTTTCACATTCGCGCTGGGAGAAGACAAGATGGAGCCCCATCTCAAGCATCTCTCCGTCAGCAAGTTCAGACTGCTGCAGGTAACTACATACTGGCTGTGCTTACACTAGAATGTGACAATTTGGCGGTCTTATCGCTCAAGAATGGCAGTCTAATGTAGCCCGGGGATTCTTGGCACACCCCGCCGTTATATTTAGACAGTTGAAATTTTCGATTTTAGATAATGGTACGGAGCCCTTCGACCTCGAGTCCGACACGCACTTGGCCCGTTTTTTCTTAAACTTAGCTACTGTTATCTGTTGCCTGGAAGAGATCGCTTCTAAGAGATAAAGCCATTGTACTTGTGACAGTGTACTATCTTTCATAATGTCCTGTATCTGGTGTACAGTACAATAAAGTGTATTGTATTGTTATCTGTAGGTGTACATCGGCAAGCAGCGTACGGAGCACGGGCGCGGCGCTGCCGCCAGCTCGCCGCAGACGTAGCGCCGGCGCCGCGCGCGCACCGCCTCCCGCGCCACGCAGACCGACCCTATGTGAGTTATACTATACATCATTTATATATATATATATATATATATATATGTGTTTTTTTTTTTTTTTTAACAACATTATCTTGCCCCATGGTAAGCAGAGCTTGTGTTATGGGTACTAGATAACTGATATACATAATACAATACGATACATAGATAGATATTTTTTATTATATATAGAAAACGACCAGAACACCCGAAACAAATATCTGCAGATCGTACACACAATTGTTCCGAGGCGGGAATCGAACCCGCAACCTCCTGCGTCGCAAGCGGACCTTCGCCCACCGCGCCACATCGGTCGTCACTATATATATCTATCATATGTATATAATTGTTTAATTAACACTTTGAGTGCTGAAAACGCACGGTATGAGTTTTCTACAAGTGACTAATATGCGTAAATCCACACTAGCGCAGCGGCTGGGAAAATACAGATCTTTGTGACTCAGCAGAGCTGTAATATTTTTCAAACGAAACGCATTTGCGGCGCAACACAACCGCTGTGTAGAGTGGCAGCACGAATTTTTAAGGTAAAAAAAAAGATCGCAGAAGTCGAAAAAAAATCGCAGTCAAAGTGTTAATAAAATATGAATTAAATGGACTCATTTATCAAACTAAAAAGTAAACAGCCAAAAATATTCTCTCTCGTGAAAAATTACATCTCCTTAACAAAAACACATCTATCCATCGACACTCTTTCTATCCAACAACACCGATGAATATGTCCGGCCAAACGGGCATAGAGATGTTTCCTTGGCGATGGTTCGCAGCCGAAAAGAGTTCTGCCTTGGTTGAGTGAGCCTGCCGTCTATACACGAAGATATTATATCCTTTAATATATATCATTTTTATTTGGTACTAAAGACAAACATACAATACCACAGGCGACCTCTGTAGCGCGGTGGGCGAAGGTCCGCCTGCGACGCAGGAGGTTGCGGGTTCGATTCCCGCCTCGTAACAAGTTGTGTATACGATCTGCAGATATCTCTTCCGGGTGTTCTGGTCGTTATCTATGTATAATAAAAAAATATCTATGTATGCCTGGCAGAGATCGCTTTAAGCGATAAGGCCGCCCATTGTACAACACATTCTTTATTTGGCTTTCCTGTCCAGTGTATCTGTTTTTATGGTGTGCAATAAAGAATAATTGTATTGTATTGTATTGTAATCTATTGTATTTAGAATATCAGTCATCTTCGGCTTAGCTTGGGGCTAGATACTTACTTGTTACTTGTTTCTGGACTGGTTTCCGCAACTTGGCCGCCGGTGGGCCTTTTTTGCGTGTCGGGTGGGGGGGCTGCTATTCTAACCACCCGATGTCCTCCAGGAAGGCTAGCAGCTCGCTGATGCCGGTGCATGCCTCCCTAGGCGTCCTCGGTGTCCCAAGGTGATGCAGTCTTTGAGAACTTGGGGCTAGATGTTGCCGTGTGAATTGTCCAGCATTATTTAATACACCACAGTATGAACAAAAGAAAAAATCTAATGACAATTTTCCTCCGCAGGTAAACACCACAAGGCTTGTCTGGTCTGCTCTGCATTGCTCCCTTATGACCCCTGGACTTATTTACTTTATACTTTTGTTAACGAACACTGACGAAGATAGATATTAGTAAACGTATTTTATTTACGACTGTACAGGTATATTTCTATATCCCTGGTATATTGATGTTGTAGTTCTTACGAAAATCTTGTATCTCTTGAGAATTTTCTTGTATCTCTTGAGAATTTTCTTGTATCTCTTGAGGATTTTAATGTTTACTACATGTTGAAATTCTCATGAATAATCAAATCAAATCATTTATTTGATGAACACGTTATTACAGATACATGTCAGGTTTTATAACTAGATTGGAGTCAAATCAAGTTCAGTCAAAAAAAAGAAACTCACAGTGAACATTCAATAATTATTAACATCTCATTTCGTTTCATTGGTTTCATCACAGAGATGATCGGACGGTTACATTTTAACTGACGTTTATTACAGATATTTGCACACAGTAGTCAATTTAAGGATAATCGTCCGATTAACTTTAACACTTCGATTGCTGAAATCACACCGTATGTGTTTTCGACAAGGTACTAATATACGTAAATCCACACTAGCGCAGCGGCTGAGAAAATACAGATCCGTGTGACTCAGCCGTAATGTTTTTCGAACGAAACGCATGTGCGGCGCAACACCACCGCTGTGTAGAGCGGCAGCACGAATGGCTTAGGTTAAAAAAATATATCGCATTCGTCGAAAAAAGATCGCAGTCAAAGTGTAGAACTCCAAGGGATAGTCAAAACAATAACCAAATCTTTTTATGGATATTAAAATACACCAGAAGAAAGGTATGGTATATACCTACATATACCATACCTTTCTTCTGGTGCAATGTAGCTTTAGTTTTTATCTACATGTGTAACATTCCTTGTCGAAGATGAAAATGTAAAGGAAAATGCGTTTACTAATATTTTATATTCGAATAAATTTTGTAACTTTTTGTTTGTCAAATATCAAAATGTGGATGGCGAAAGCGCGCGACGGATAGAAGAGAAGGTATTGCTACAATATTAGTATCTAAATTGATAGAAATTGATGGGTTTTAGGGTTGAATTTTGAATGGCATGGTTCTGTAAATGTATCTTCACTAGTACCTAATATTATTGCGATCATCTACGGAGTACATCAGCTGTTTTTTTTTCTCGATATTATCAGAATGGGTAGAATATCTTTCTTGTATAAATCCCATATATTTTGACCCACGAGACGGAGGCTATTTTTCTTAAAGTTTCTATGTGGTTGGCAGATAATCTTTATTACCTACAATTAGAACGTAGGTTATCATTTATAAACATATGGATAATGTCATTTTGATGAGTTATCAAATACTCCTTCCTATATGGTTCTACTAAGGTACATTTTGTTTGCTTTCACCCTCGCTAGCGAGGAAAGCGAAGACCAAGCCAGATTTTTATGGCCTTCAATTCTTTTAATTCTTGTAATTCTTTATTGTACACAAAAAACTTAAAAATAACTTAACTAAAAAAAGAGATGTACATAGGCGAGCTTAACCCTAACAAAGAGTTTTCTTACAGCAAAACCTTAGGTTTAAAGGAGAAGCGATAGAACAGATAGAGGAAGTGTACAAAGAAACAAATTAGACAATAGAAATAAAAATAACCTATTGGGACAACACTTAAAAAATACATAATCTTGCCATTGAAAATTGAACCCTAAAACAAGGAGGAGAGTGAATTAAGTATGTATGTACAGAATAGTTTGTAAATTTATTGGTCAATATCTTTTTAGAGATGGGTTTAGGTTTTAGATTCGACAGTTTTGTTGGAATATCAATGTAGAAAAATAATATTTTGATATATAAACAATATTTCAATAGCTGTTTTAAAATGTTACTATTATTATAGAACTAAATTAAAATCTGACTAGAGACTAATCATGTTATTATCTAATATATAAATACATAGAAATAAAGAACAAAATTGACATTTCGACAAAACTGTGATCTAAGAGAATAAAGTTTAAAATCGTTTTTAAAATTCCGCTTGTCATTTTGGTAGGATTATGAATGAGGAAATGTGATGTGACGCGATCGATATTCTTATTTTGAATGTATGATGGCAAAAAGTTTAAAAAGTGGAAATTTCCCAACACTTTAACCATTTCAGGAGCATATTGGGAATTTTCCCAAACAATACATTCCTAATTGGTATTAATTGGGAAAATATATCCCTGAGTGAGATATCCCAAGGCCTTCGCAATGGTCTAAAAATGACTGACACTGTGTCGTGTACATTTATGTATTTGTATTGTAAAGCTTGTGAAGTGCACGGCTAAAGCTTGATTGAATGGACACTGGATACACGGCTTTGAATGTACAGTGGTAAAGTGCAAATTCGATTGTTTCCTTCAAATTCAATTCAAATTGAATTATTCAGATTCTACTTAAATTTCTCTTGGCAAAGGATTGCCTTACATGTTGGTTGATCCATCTCATTACATAAAAAGAATTATTTGAAGAAAATAATCGAATTCGAAAGATATTTTTCTCTTATCTTATATATTGATAAGGGCGTCGATGTTTTTGTGCCTTTTTGCCAAAAAATGTTTGGACCGCGAGAAGGATCACTTTTTATCGTATTCCATTATTTGTAATATCAAGATAATTTATTGTAAAACACGTTTTGGATATTAAGAATAAACTTGATTCCCAAGATAGTAAAAATTCACAAAGTGTTGAAAATTATCCTGAGATTGTTTTTAAAAATCAGATGTAACTACCGTAGAAAGTGATGGTTTTCGCGACTTGCTAAACTCGCGTTGTGTAGGATAATACTCTAAGGATTTGTTATGATATGAACGTATTCAGATATATTTCAATGTTACTGAATGTACAAAGTCAGAGCTTAGACCTCTAGGTGTTTCAGGGTTAACTGCAGATGTGTGCCCTGTGTCGACTTATGCGAGATTTTAGTGGTCAAATGTGTCAAATCGAACTAAAAGGATCTCTGAGCTCATTCGCATTCTTAATGGTTGGGATTTAGTGTTTGTGTGACTTGGAAAGGAACCTTTATTATGTAGAAGCATCGGTAGTCGTTTTTTTTTATATTAACTGTAACACCTGCGCTGGAGTCGACACAGGTCTTTATTGTTTTCAGGAATGTGGTTGGTGCAAGCACATATTTATACTTGTTTATTATGTCTAAATTTAATAAGTTGAAATCTGTCTGGGCGTTCGTTTCACAACGGTCATTGTGATGGTGTGTTTGTAAATTAGGTAAGGATCCCCTTGTGATGTTTTTGTACATTTGATTGTATTTGTTTAGCGCCATCTATGAGTTGATGTTGACGTGACATTATTGGCCATAATGTCGCGTAATATTGTTGCTGTGTTGAACTTGGCATTGTTGGGAATTTTTCTAGTAGAGTTTTGGGATATTCCCAAATGTTCCCAATTGAATCATTCAATCATCTTTTAACGGAAAAAAATCATTGTTTTTTTTTTCAAAGATGATAATAATAGTTCATTTAGATTTTTACCTGCTTAAATTTAAAAAAGGTGGGAGAGAGAGTTCGTGTTAAATTTGATTAGTGTGCCCAGTTGTATTGAAAAGTGTTTGTTCATATTTATCTTTTTCGCGAACCAAATTGGTTGAAAACTCTCTTTATAAACGTTATATTTTACAAAAAAATATCTTATATCAGATAATAATAACGTTTAAAAATCAACGGTTTGTTTAGTGTTATAAATATAACTATTGTTGTAAATGCAACGGTGAAAACTGAGAATAATAATTATGAAAATTATATTTTCACAGTCATTTGTGTGGGTGTTGATGAAAACGTGTATTTTTTTTTTATTTTGTATATTAAAATATAATTGACAAAATTACTATCAAATGGGAAATTTGCTCAAAATTAAAAGACAACGTTTTTTTTCTACTTATCATGGCATTTAAAGTTGGGCCGTTTCGTTTGAACGTCAGAAATTATGTGTATATTTTAGTTTTTGGTTATTTTCAGAGTATTTTTTCATGTAGAATCTACGCCAGTCTGACTTTTGAATTCTATTATTTCCCCCTGAACGTAAGTGCGTGATATTTCTAATGTATTGCATTTTAAATATCATTTAATAAATATATCAATGTAAGTTTTTCTTCCACATTTGAAATGACAAATTTTTAAAATTCAGACACATGTAATTTTGTCAATTTTATGTAAAAAAAAAACAACTTTTATAATCTTGTCATCGCAATTTTTTTTCTTTTTTTTATATTTAACGCATTAACTTTCATTTAGGCTACTAATACTTGAATTATGGATAGAAATGGTATCTCTTAGACACAGGTTTTTACGATATTTTTTTATTTCTGTTAAGTTGCTTTGCGTTAGTTTAGAAATATTCTTTTTTTAGTTTATCACTTTTCTGTAGAATTGGAAATACGAATTCTAGTAGTTACTGTACCAGTAGTAGTGTGATATATTAGTGAATCAAAATCGACGTGAAGTATTTGTTGAAAACGATGTTGTGGTTTGTATTAAAGACCGTAAATGCATCGTGTCAAAAAGTAATTTATTCGCCAGAGATGGATGACAACATTTGAAGAATCTCATTTTTTTTATTATTAAATACCTACATGTATTGTGTTCCTTGTGGAAAGATTACCAAAGGCAAAAGTAGTCTTAAAGATTTCTCTTTATTATGAAATCGAGACCTATGATTCGCTTCAATCATAGGTCTCGATTTCGGTTTAGCGTTTTTTTTTTGTGTATCGTATTTTTCTATCATTAAGACCTGTGTCTAAGAAAAGTTTTATGCATCTCAAACTTCAAAATACTTCGATAGCAAAGTATACAAAATTTCATACAATTTGCTGATTGGTACATTTTTATGTCTAAAAATTATTTTAATGTTAGTTTTACTAAATAAAAAAATAGTTTACAATATAATTACTAAAATTAGAGTTGTAGGTTTTTTTTAACCTCTAATTAGAAATTTTATGAATGGAATTGTACCAGGAAACTACTGTTCCCATTGGGAAAAAATATATAAATCGAGTTTAATTATGAGATGCGTAAAACTGTGTACTTTCAAATGTAAACGAAGATTATTTAAATATTTTTTTCGAAAATAATTCAAGATCTCTAATACTTCCCTATTGGGAGGAACTTACCCAATACTCCAAGTATTGGGAAAATTGAAATAATTTTCAGTGGGAATAAGTCGTTTTTGATTTGTGATAGGGAATTTTGTAATTGGTTAAAAATTACGGTTAAAAATATTTAAATGATTTTTTGTTTTGTATGTATGTGTTATTAAAAGTGCATTTAAACGATTGATAGCGCTTGTTGTATTTAATAAAGTAATATTATTGATTATTATGAATAAAAATGATTTTTAAGCCTAATCGCTTGTTTTACATTATCCACCTCCCTTACTTAAATCACATTATCAGAACTAATATATTATGTATATAAATGCCAAATCTACTAAACAGGTGGGATACGACCTGTGAAAGACTGCAGGTAGATGCTGGATGCGTCAAGCTGAAGACAGGGCGCTATGGCGCTCATTATGGGAGGCCTTTGTCCAGCAGTGGACTAACAGGTTGATGATAAGCAGGATTATAGTTAGGCCGCGTGGTGCCGGTTTAGAATTATCACCACCCCAACTCTTCCCGCGGGTGTCTAGAGAAGCAGCTAGGGGATATCCACGGCTTTTTCCTCATAGCGTAACTGATTTAGCTACGAGGACTCTCGCCACCGCGGAGGATACTAATTACTTATATGAATAGTAGTAACAAAAGACAGCAGAAACGTTGCAGAGGTTTTTTTACTTGTTTAAATGTAAATACTTTGCGATACTTTTGATGTCCTGGTACTTCAAAACATTTTATCCGTTGTCATGACAAATAATGTTGCAAAGCCTATGATGACCTATGCATAAAAATTTGTGTTCCAAGTATTCACTGAAAATCAGCGCTGGGTGGACACATTAGTGTGCATCCAGCACAATGCTGAGTGAAGGCCATATTTGCCATGAACACTGCTACGCACAATAATTTGTTAGATATATAGTATTAATTTGCGCAGTTTTAAGTTTGTTGTGTATGCTAGTTTTTAAGGTACATAAAAATATTTTCTTTCAAGTACCAGGAAATCATAAGTTTCTATTGCAGAGGTATTTTCATGTGCCTAAAGGCGTCAGACTTTTCGTTTGAAGGCCAGCCTTAGTGCGAAGGTACATATTGGCTACCTACAGCATTGGTCATGCGGTAGGTACCCAATAAGCTCGGTATTTTTTTGTAAAATTACTAGGTAATGTGGTAAGTATTTGTTTGAGTAAATATTAGCTACAAGTGGCCGTTGAATCAATACTCGAATTTATAGCGTATGTCAATGAGTTTATAGTACCTATATACGAGCTGCGCCCCGCGGCTTCGCCCGCGTGTTAATTTATGTGTATAAGTAGGTATATTTGGGTTTTTTCGTTTTATAGCCGGCGGCGGGGGCTTTAAATAAATAATGCTGGACAATTCACACAGTATTATCTAGCCCCATGGTAAGCAGAGCTTGTGTTATGGGTACTAGATAACTGATATACATAATACAATACATTACATAGATAGTTTTTTTTTTATAATACATAGAAAACGACCAGAACACCCGGAACAAATATCTGCAGATCGTGCACACAATTGTTCCGAGGCGGGAATCGAACCCGCAACCTCCTGCGTCGCAGGCGGACCTTCGTCCACCGCGCCACATCGGTCGTAAATTTTTTGAGGTTTGAAATCTACCTGTGTGTGTTATTGTGTGATTTGTTATTTATTTGTTTTTATCAAGTTATATAATATACGATAACATTCCTGTCATAACATAATAACATTATTCTAGAACGTGTATACCAAATTTCATCTAAATCGGGTAGGTAGTTTTTTAGTTTTTATTTTTTTTTATTTTTCGGGTAGGTAGTTACAGCATACGTGGTAAAAATCAAACACCAATTTTCGCATGAATTATTTTGTAAATAGTATTTCCGGATGGAAAAATAGAAACAGATTGTACAAACATTTGTCCCAAGGTGGTAATCGAATCCGCAACCTCCTGTGACGCTGGTGGACCTTCGCCCGCCACGTCGTCACATCGGTCGTCAATGCTATGACTGATTCAATTGAAAGTCGGAATAGTTTTGGAGATGACCGGTCAAAAAGGCCATCCTTTGATTATTACAATCTAATTCATTAATAGCAACACTGAAGTAGATGTATATATATTTAATACCTCAACCAAGCGCCATAAACTTTTTTAAAGTTTTTTCTTTGTTTACTTATTTAATGTAAGTTTTTAACTTAACTTAGTTTTTATTTTAATTGTGCAGTCTTTTTTTTTCGTATTCGACTATTTGTAGGTACTTATATTTAGTTTTTTTCTTGTGGAAACTCATAATAAGCCGTCAATTAGGTACACACCATGTTTTGTAGTATACACAATACAATATATCTTTATAGCACCATCAATACAAAAAATAATAATAATAATAAAGGATCTTAATACTAACTAAATCTAGTGGCACAATCGGCGGCCTTATCGCTAACAGCGATTTCTTCCAGGCAACCTTTGGATGGATAGGTAGTATTAAATTGGTGTAGTGGTAGAACTAATAGTTAGCTGTTAGTTTTCCAAAAATAGTCAAATTCCAGGCTCAAGTTTCTCTTCTTCGATAAATCAATTCGCGTGTTTCGTGCGTTCCACAATCAAAAAAAAAACATGGATAATAACAATCTCATTTTCCATGAAATGAATAACAAATATGGTTATTAAATGTACAACAAAAGCGTTGATTTCCACCTGAACAAACTAAATAAAGAATCTTTCAGAATGTTCCTTTTGTTCGATCTCGTTAGTAACGCGGTCGTCTGCTGGGGGAAGATACGTCAAGATGTTGAAACTCGCTATTGTCGTGGCCTGCGCTGCATTTTGCTATGCTGGTAAGAAAAACACATTTTTAAACGAAAATAACAAACACACAACTAAAATTATATATAGAAATATCTAGGTATTCCTACTCAACATGTGTCCATCACATAAAATAATAATAAATAAATAATGCTGGACAATCCCCTCAGCATCATCTCGCCCCAAGGTAAGCAGAGCTTGTGTTATGGGTACTAGATGACTGATATACTTAATACAATAGATTACATAGATAGATATTGTTTTTATCTAGAAATGGACGGCCTTATCGCTTTAATCGGCCTATGCGCATTAGCAGCAATCTCTTCCAGGCATAATATTAGGTAAAAACTTACTATAGTGAAGTTAGTTGCTACCTAGGACTAATATGAGTGGAATTTACCTATAAACACTCGTAGTTTTATCGGTATTATCACATATAATGGACAGCCTTATCGCTTAGCAGCGATCTCTTCCAGCATAATATTAGGTAAACATTTGTTACAGTTAAATAAGTTGCTAGCTAGGACTAATATGAATGGAATTTACCTATAAACACTATCGTAGTTTCATTGTAGTGAAGACGTATTAACCTTTTGAAAGAACACCAACGTTCATCTCTAACGAGTGGGACGCCATTTTGTCACTGTATAAGCCGACATTTTGAATGCATGTTTTATGCTGGGTGGTAGCGGTATTGGATTAATATGTGCATCTTTTCGTTGTAGCTGCTCCCAAAATCATCGGCAATGCGCGCCCCTGTCGCCTGGACGACTACACTTGCATCAAGAAGAACCTGGCTGTGAATTCCAACTGTAATCTAAAGACTAGGTAAGTTGATTAAACTTATGAAACTAAAGTTAACACTGAAGTCTTTATAAAGGAATATTTACCATGATTATTGATATTTCCAATTTTTCGGCAGAAAACTGCGTTATGAAACTGTGCCGAACTACCTATTGAACTTGATTCTCACAAGCTTGACTCAAATCATGGTAAATATCTCGATAATGATGAATTTAGGTAAGTTGAGTTTAGTTACCTGGCCATTTAACCCAACTGAGTAGAAAGAGGTTAATGTTTGTGTCTAAGTAGTTTATTAAAGTTTACTTATGTACCTAGTTACAAAATAAATAGGTACCTACACACTTGAGTAGGTATAAAGTAGGTACCTAGTTCGGAAAGAGTCAATATTGCATCTCAAGAGGCCTCCGGAGGGACGAATTCTTCATACAAACGTACCTAATACCAAAATGAATGATTTCCAAATCAAGCATATTTCCACTATAATATTGTATTATTACCGGAACAGGCTGGGTTCCGCGGAGGATATGGCACCATAGACCACATACACACAGTGAGGCAGATTATACAGAAGTCCGAAGAGTATAATCAGCCCCTGTGTCTGGCTTTTGTGGACTATGAAAAAGCATTTGACTCCGTCGAAACCTGGGCTGTTCTGGATTCCTTACAGCGATGCCAAGTAGACTATCGTTATATCCAGGTGCTGAGTTGTCTCTACGAAGCCGCCACCATGAGTGTCCAAGTACAGGGTCAGCAGTCTAAACCCATCCAATTGCGCAGAGGAGTGAGGCAGGGGGATGTCATATCCCCGAAACTGTTCACGTGCGCATTGGAAGATATGTTTAGGTTGCTGGACTGGAAAGGAAAGGGCATTAATATAAACGGCGAGTACATCGCACACCTGCGATTCGCTGATGACATAGTCTTAATGGCGGAGTCGCTTGAGGAACTGAACCAGATGCTGGACGGCCTAGCTTCAGCCTCCCGATGTATCGGTCTTGGCATGAATTTGGATAAAACCAAAGTCATGATCAATGGTCACATTGATCCAAGGCCGGTGGTCGTACATGGTCACCTTCTCGAAACTGATTCCGAGTACACTTACCTTGGGCAGATTCTGCAGTTGGGTAAAAACAGTTTCGAGAAGGAGGCCAAAAGGAGGATCCAGCTGGGCTGGGCAGCATTTGGGAAACTACGTCAAGTCTTCACGTCATCCATACCGCAATGCTTGAAAACGAAAGTTTTCAATCAGTGCGTCCTACCCGTTATGACCTACGGAGCTGAGACGTGGACACTCACGATAGGGCTGGTCCACCAGTTCAAAGTCGCTCAGCGAGCTATGGAAAGAGCTATGCTCGGAGTTTCTCTGAAGGATAGGATTCGTAACGAATACATCCGACAGAGAACCAAGGTTATCGACATAGCTCAAAGAATTAGCAAGCTGAAGTGGCAGTGGGCCGGCCATATCTCGCGAAGAACCGACGGCCGATGGGGCAAACGTGTTCTTGAGTGGAGACCACGACTCGGTAAACGTAGTGTAGGACGCCCTCCGACCAGGTGGGATGACGACCTGCGAAAGACTGCAGGTAGATGCTGGATGCGGCAAGCTGAAGACAGGGCGCTATGGCGCTCATTGGGGGAGGCCTATGTCCAGCAGTGGACTGCTATAGGCTGATGATGATGATGATGATTGTATTATTTGTATTTAAATAGTATTTATCTAGGTTCCTAAATAGTATTTTTTTCAAAATACTTGCCTAAAAGCCAATCTCATTTTGCACATTTTTATGCGAAAAAGTTTTCTTGCTATTTGTTTCGTATTAAAAACATCAATATCTTACGTGTTATTTATTAATGAACATAGCTTATATTGTTTAGTTACAGAATCACAATACTTTGTGAAGAATACAAAAAGTTTTCAGTCATAATTTTTGGTATTACGGAACAAACCAAATTTTGAACGGCTAATATTGTTATCGCGCACGCATGTGGCGCGGCGCAAGGGTTAAACAGGGACAGCGATATTCGGAGCGATTTTTGCAAGCGAGGGTCGCCGGGCCGCGTATTGCCATAATGTATTGTATACTAGCACAGACAGGGGTTGCTCTGTAATCGCACGCAATATGCTCTTGTAGCTAGAGAGCGTACTGCATATCAGTACAGAGACAGACTGAAATAAAATACACTTTGCTCTAATCCGTGAGAGCAAAACACATACGAGTACAGACAATTTGGCTGCCGAGAATAAAGATGTGTAGATCTAGGAAAATAGGCGTTCAACCAACATCTGTTTCGAGGAGAAAGGACAGAGGGATCTCTAAAGAAAAAGGGCACATACAAAGTGGAAGAGATGTGAGAAAGAAAAAACATAATCTCTCTGAAAATATTAATAAAAATCAGCCAAATGCAAAAAAACATTAAATAAGGTTTGGTTTTAAATAGTTAATAATGTTGATTTATCCATTCAAAAATAAATACTTTAATGTTTTTTAAATATTGTTTTATTTACATAGCTACTGCATTTTTTTTTCATCAGTCACTCATTACGTGGGAATTATTTTGCGGAGCCCTCGATACAAAAGAAGGAAACGTTTTTCTACTTCTAAATATTTTCCCATTTCCATTATATTTAAGAATGTTATTTTCATAATAAATACCTAGGCTTATACGTTTTATATAGAGAATAAAACGTTTAAACCTAGTTTTTAATTATGTTGATAAACATACTTAAATAGCATAGAGATCGGAAAATCTTTAGAAGAAGAAAAATGTTGTATCCTTTTCTATGGAGGGGGTCGCACGAAGCTTCCCTCAGAGAATATAAACACGTACAACATAGTTATGTTCAATATTGTTACGTAGTACACTGCAACATATAATTAAAGTCTTATGACCCCACATACCCTACAATACAAACAATAACACGGTCACATTTTGCTTTAGACATATGCGAACAAACCGTATACAGACTGGTCTGGTAGTCATACGTAGTTTGCTTTAGAGTATTTGTTATTTTTAAGAGCACAAAGTGATCGAGTACAGACTATGGGTGTCTGTACTGATATACACAATGGCAATACGCCGCTGGGCCCTTAAGCGTTTTGCATGAAAAAGTCAAAAGTACGTAATTCAGTCAATAGTAATATCAGATTTAAAAAAAATATATCCTGTCAATTTTTAAGGGCTTAAAGAAGGTCTATTCACGATAAATGTATTATTTCAATATCTAACCGTGAAAACCTTCGCTTTTTATTATTAATCAATTTAATCATCATCATCATCAGCCTATATCAGTCCACTGCTGGACATAGGCCTCTCCCAATGAGCGCATAGCGCCCTGTCTTCAGCTTGCCGCATCCAGCATCTACCTGCAGTCTTTCGCAAGTCGTCATCCCACCTGGTCGGAGGGCGTTCTACACTACATTTACCGCGTCGCGGTCTCCACTCAAGAACACGTTTGCCCCAGCGGCCGTCGTTAATCAATTTGTTAGTCTGTTATTCATAAGCCTCTGGTTTTCCTTCAAATAAATATAAAAAAGCTTATTTTTCCCTTTAGGCCAGTCCGCGCTAGATACACAATCCCCAAGCACCGCTTCGAAGCGCCGCACTTCAACGCGACCTGCATTGACTACAACCTGCAGATCTCAGGACAACATCGCTGTTACGTCTCACAGTTCTAGTAAGTTTTTATTATTTCATTTTATTTATTTATGTTGAGCCATTATTTTCCCACTGCTGGGCAAAGGCCTCCCTTTTCTCCTTGCACTCCTCGCGATCCAGCAACAGGCCATGATGGAAGTAGTGCCTCGAGCTCGCCACGCCATCTCATCCTGGGCCTTCCACGTCGCCTCTACTACTATTTCATTTACTATTCCTAAATGACTTTGCAAAGCAGAGTAAGCAGAAAGAACCCCACTTCTGCTTACTACTTTTCATCAGACAAGGTACTTCTGGTGTCCACCAGAAGTCGCCATATTGCTATTAGTCGCCATTTTGGTATGTAAGCTTTTCGCAAATTTTACACATTCGTTTGTTGTGTTTTGGCGACCTGTGACGTGGTGGGCGAAGGTGGCGGACCATGTTGCGGGTTCGATTCCCGCCTTTCTATGTATAATAAAAAATAACCATTTGTTATATAATGTGTTATATATATCAGTCTTCTAGTACCCATAACACCAACTCTGCTTACCTTGGGGCTAGAGGATAATGTGTAGATTGTCCAGCATTATTTATTTTCAGTTTCAACGTAAACGGCGACTCGGGTGTCCTAGCCATCAGCTGCCCCCACCTTAACTTCATCTCCGACCGGGTCTACTACCAGCATCACTCTCTGCAGGAGGATAATGTCTACCGATACAGAATCAATGGCACCTACCGTGAGTTGACCTATGTTAATTTTATTTAGTTAGACCACCATTGTTTCATAAATCCTGAGTTATGTAACTTGATTTTTCTGTTAACTGTACATTTAACACTTTGACTGCGGTTTTTTTTCGACGACTGCGATCTTTTTTTTTACCTAAGCCATTCGTGCTGCCGCTCTACACAGCGGTTGTGTTGCGCCGCACATGCGTTTCGTTCGAAAAATATTACAGCTCTGCTGAGTCACAAAGATCTGTATTTTCTCAGCCGCTGCGCTAGTGTGGATTTACGCATATTAGTCAATTTTAGAAAACTCATACCGTGCGTTTTCAGCACTCAAAGTGTTAAGCAAATTAGGTATATGGTCCCAGTCGACCGATTCAAAAATGTGATCAGGTAACTGGGACCGCGGTCCTAGTTATGTATAGGCCCAGTCGCCTGTATCCTCATATTATCTATACTAATATTATGAAGTTGATTTTTTATTTGTTTGTATCGAATAGGCTCCGAAACTACTAGACCGATTTGAAAAATTCTTTCAGCTGGGAAGCTACACTATCCGCGGTGAACATAAACTTAGAAATGTGAAATTTGAATTTAACACGGGTAAAACCGCGGTAAACAGCTAGTATTATATAAGTACTTAATATTTTATAGCAAACATGTTGTACATGATCTTATATAGGTACCTAGAAAATGTTTCAAACATGCACCCTGCTAGGGCACGGCAATGTTTAGCTAGGTGGCTAATACTTCTTATCTTATCTAACTACTTATTATTATTATTCTAGGAACGAAATATAAATAAATAAATAAAATAAAATAAATAATGCTGGACAATTCACACAGCATTATCTAGCCCCATGGTGAGCAGAGCTTGTGTTATGGGTACTAGATAACTGATATACATAATACTATATATTACATTATTATTTATTTATTTTAAGCCATTACTGTCCCACTGCTGGGCAAAGGCCTCCCTTTTCTTCTTCCACTCCTCGCGATCCAACGCTGCAACAGGCCATGATGGAAGATGTACCTCGAGCTCGTCGCTATATATTATATATTACATAGATAGATCAAAATATAAAGTCGTTATATATTACATAGATAGATATTTTTTATTCTACATAGAAAACGACCAGAACACCCGGAACAAATATCTGCAGATCGTACACACAATTGTTCAGAGGCGTGAATTGAACCCGCAACCTCCTGCGTCGCAGGCGGACCTTCGCCCACCGCGCCACATCGGTCGTCAAAATTAACAATAGTGTTTAAGCTTTATCAATCTTCATATTATTAGGATCTCAGTTATGTTGTACTAGCTGCGCCTCGCGGCTTCGCCCGCATGGATATCTATGTGTCAAATGCTTTATAAACTTTTCTCTTGAAACACTATCTAAACCGCATCAAAATCCGTTGCGTAGTTTTAAAGATCTCAGCTTACATAGGGACAGACAGACAGCGGGAAGCGACTTTGTTTTATACTATGTCATCATATCAGCCCATAGCAGTCCATCATCATCATCATCAGTCCACTGCTGGACATAGGCCTCCCCCAATGAGCGCCCTGTCTTCAGCTTGCCGCATCCAACATCTACCTGCAGTCTTTCGCAGGTTGTCATCCCACCTGGTCGGAGGGCGTACTACACTACGTTTACCGAGTCGTGGTCTCCACTCAAGAACACGTTTGCCCCAGCCAGCGGCCGTCGGTTCTTCGCGAGATATGGCCGGCCCACTGCCACTTCTGCTTGCTAATTCTTTGAGCTATGTCGATAACCTTGGTTGGCTATAGCAGTCCACTGCTGGACATAGGCCTATACTATGTAGTGATAAATAAATAAATGTTCGTTACTCTGCAGCCATGATCACCCTTACCATGATGCTGGCCCACGCTGATCGGTTGGACATCTGCAAGGAGTTCACCTTCGCTTCCGTCGAGCAACTGCCGCGGTACTGGATAGATCCTAAAGGTATTACCCCATCCTCAGCACGCCTATGTCCACTGCTAGACGACCTAGATATGCCTTCTCCACAGGCAATCAATAACGTTAATTTCAATCTAAATAAAAAAACTACTAAACAAAAAACAGTGTTCGTTGCAATATAATATAGGTATTGTCAAATACGGTATGGTATATCAATTACATATAAGATAAAATCAATGATAGATAAGATAAAATCAATGATATATACGATAAAATTAATGATATATACGAAGAAATATAGTGTTATATTTCTTCGTATATATCATTTCATTTTATCTGTCCTACATCAAATGTTTGTCCACCAGTGAAAGAAGTGAAAAACCCACTAAACCTGCCTACACTAGAGTTAGGTATAGAAATTGCTATCTCTATAACAAAACAATTACTTATATAAAGACCTACAAATACCTAAGTATCTGTTCACCCTAGCGCCCGAAAACTCAATAAAATTTAGGGCGTGCTCACTTTGGATAACATCATCATCAGCCTATATCAGTCCACTGCTGGACATAGGTCTCCCCCGATGAGCGCCATTGCGCCCTGTCTTCAGCTTGCCGCATCTAGCATCTACCTGCAGTCTTTCGCAAGTCGTCATCCCACCTGGTCGGAGGGCGTCCTACACTACGTTTACCGAGTCGTGGTCTCCACTCAAGAACACGTTTGCCCCAGCGGCCGTCGGTTCTTCGCGAAATATGGCCGGCCCACTGCCACTTCAGCTTGCTAATTCTTTGAGCTATGTCGATAACCTTGGTTCTCTGTCGGATGTATTCGTTACGAATCCTATCCTTCAGAGAAACTCCGAGCATAGCTCTTTCCATAGCTCGCTGAGCGACTTTGAACTGGTGGACCAGCCCTATCGTGAGTGTCCACGTCTCAGCTCCGTAGGTCATAACGGGTAGGACGCACTGGTTGAAAACTTTCGTCATAAGGGGGGGAATGCCCATAATCCCCACGCTGGGCATGCGGGTTGGGGATCGCAGTTCAATAAGTGTGCTGCAAGGGACGCTGCTGCCCGCCCCCCGGTGTATGTCCCTTAGTCGCCTCCTACGACCCCCACGGGAAGAGTTGGGGTGGTGCTATTCTATCTAGGCCGACATCACACAGCCATAAATTTCATCTTTGGATAACATTTCATCCGAATTTGATTCGCGCGTAAACGTACTACCTTCTACGCACGAATGATCCCGACCTTCCAAGGACTATGGGAGCGCTCACACTGCATGCGATCAGTCGTACGTTTATTTACGACGACGTCCGAATACAATCCGAACTTGTTGGGATTTATCACACATTCGTACGTTCAGTTTTACATAAAAAAATTGACACAATGGATGGATGGAATATTTGACGGAGAAAAATGTATTCAGTGTTAGAACTCAATTCGTACGAACAGTACTCGTACGTTTACGTACGAACAAATTCTTATGCAAAGTGAGCGCGGCCTTAAACTTAGGGGAGATGTAGGAAATAGCAGTAAGTTGGCAATAGCAGTCACGCTTTAGGTAAAACTAAAACGTGGTTAGTTTTTGTAGCACTGTTTATTGAAGTAATTAAGTACAATCAAACATATTGTCTCATGATTCCTTCTTTTCTCACTTACAGACAGAAAAACCGACAACTTCCTAGCAAGAGACCTAACCTTGCTGAACGTATTCGAGCGAGAAACCTTCCTTTACCGCGCCAATCTGCTGATACGAGAGTTCATCAACACACAACTATGCGATTTTGGGTGTTACTAATTGTGTAAAGTCCTAGATAGAAATACAGAAATACAATTTATTCATAAAACCACTTTACAACTCAAAAATTCGTTTACATTCTGTATAAATTCAAATAAAAATAAATCATATTAAGTAGAATAAATAAAAATAATGTCATAGAATGGTTTACAATTGTAATTGTTTATTTACAGAATAGGAATTCTGCTCGACAAGCCAACGTTTAAGTCGTATTTTAAAACACGATAGACTGCCATCAGCTGTGACAGAGTCTGGTAGTTTGTTTACTGCCGGACCCATCACATGAGGACTTTGAGGACTTCGTGAGGGAGCGGGCGATGGTCGTGAGCTTTCCTGCGTTCCGCGTTCCGTACGAGTGGGTGTCCCCGTTCTTAGAAGTGTATATAAGTAGTATATGTATATATATTTTATGATGTTTGTAGTATATTTCTATATATTATAAGTATTTTTATAATATATAACCTACAAGCACACATATCCCCTGGTACTGTCCACGTTCCTATCCATCCATGGTTGTCCTCTTGGCTCTTAAGCTATAAGACCGCCAATTGTATCTAGTTTTTTATTTTACATTGTTATTATAAAATAAGTGTAATTATATATCTAGTCTGTGTGTAACGAAACGCGTGAAATTAAGGTCAACGTTTAATAATGAGACAAGCCTATTCAACGAGGCGCGGAGGGCGGAAGCACGATCGAGCTCATTCGCGTCGCGTGCTTCACCCCCGGCCGGCGACTTGGCTTGCGGGCGCTCGGCGCGGCGACGTGGTATGCGCCACAAATTTAGGAGCGTGCCATACCTCAGCCAAAATTCGAATTTCGCTTCAGTTCAGAGCAGAATGACAAGATATGATTTTCTTGTGAGTGAGAAGCACAGAGCGATAGACGTGCTCCGTATTTTTTATCGACGTAAGCGCCAAAACTGCCTAATGCCTAATTACAAGTTATTTACACAACTAATATAAAAATTAAAAAGACGAAAACGAAGAAATTCTACTACGTTTCTCGACAAAACAAAAATCCAACAAAAAAATTAGGTGGTTCCTGAGATAAATAGCAAAATGTGTGCAAAACATGTATTTTTCAAAAAATAAAAGTATCGAGAAAATTTTCACCAATCGTGTTTTCGAAAAGACGGAACCCAAGATAAAAGTTCGAAATATCATTTACCTAAATATGAAGGTGGTAGCTTTCACAGATTCTGAGATAAATAACGATTTCTAACTATAAAATTACATATTCTTTTAAGTAGTTGTGAAATAAAACAAATGTTCAAATGGAATTCATTTAATAACATTGTACTCAATAAAATCCCAATAAATCTCTGCGATAAAATAATGTTTTTTAATCTCTTATATTAAACTCACTTAGTTTTATTAATCTGCGAAATGGGGTTTTTACAACACAAATGTTAATGGTATTATGTGAAACCCAACCAATTGGACGCTTTGTTATAAAAAATCATTTATTTTTAACAGATTATAAAAAAGAGGTTTTTCTCATTTCAGCTGTACTTAGTATTCTATAAATTAAGCAATATATTTAACAATATTAGGTACCTATTGTAAAAGCTGATCAATGATCGATCTATGCTTGATTAAAGCTTAAATGTCATACAAAATCGTTACTCAGGCGTTGATCGATGACTGAGCAGGCTTTTATAATACAGGCTTTACAAAGAGACTTACTAATAAATAAAATAAATAATGCTGGAAAATTCACACAGCATTATCTAGCCCCGAGCTAAGCAGAGCTTGTGTTATGGGTACCAGATAACTGATATACGAGTACATAATACAATACATAACATAGATATATATTTTTATTATACATAAATTAGAATAGAAAACAACCCGAACACCCAGAACAAATATCAGCAGATCGTACACGCATTTGTTCCGGGGCAGCTTCTACGTCGCAGGCGGACCTTCGCTTACCGCGCCACAAAGGTCGTCCTTAACAAGGTGTCTTTAACACATCACTGCAAGTGGCAATGAGAGTGTGAAATCATTTTTTGTTTTATGAGAAATAAACATCTTTAAACCGATATCATCAATTCAATTCCGACATATATATTTTTAATGACACGCATTGATTAAGGATAGACCTGCCTTTTATATCAACTGGATATTGTTGTGATGCAAATGAATGACTGAGCAAGCTTTCATTACGGGCTTTATGGTGGCACTTCACATGGCTATTTGTATTTGTGTATTTGGCAATTTGGCAAACAATTACCATGTGTGGACAGTTTATTTGACAAAGTGTTCGCCTTATTTGCCTATTTGACAAATAAGGCCAATACCAAATACGCGTTACCGTGCGCTTGTCGGTTTCTCGAGGCATATCAAAGCAGTCAAATAGGCAAATACGCAATAAGCCGTCCACACAATGGCCGTATTGGCACCTTGCGCTCTGCTCAGTCTGCTGCCAAATGTTTGTGTGTTGGTTATTTGTGTGCCATGTGTGGATGGTCGTATTTGCCTCTTTTTGCATGTTTGTCTGAACGTCATACATTTTGCCAAATACAACAAACACCCAATAGCGAACACAAATAGCCATGTGAAGTGCCACCTTTACAGAGACGTCTGTGTGTGCTGCAGCAAGATGTTGCAGCATGTTAAAAGGCCTGGTAGGCTCAGCGTAATATTTTGCTAGAGAAGCAAAATAACTGATTTTCAGCCAGACCTTTCGAGAGCAGGCAGAACGAGTTTTAATTCAATGTGTACCAAGCTACTAAAAATATCTGTGTAGTGAAAATGAAGTCATCACTTAGGCTCAACTAACACCAAAAGAGCGTCGAAGCGCAGCGCAGTTTCAGTGTCATATGAATTTTAACTTTATTTTCATTACAATAAAACTTATTATCGCATGAGAAACTCGAACGAGTCGAATTCGCTGGAATTTCCGCGGCGTCGCGGGCATCCGCGCGACTCGTTCGATAATAAGTTTTATTGTAATGAAAATAAAGTTTAAATTCATATGACACTGAAACTGCGCTGCGCTTCGACGATCTTTTGGTGTGAGTTGAGCCTTATAATGTGGCGTTTCCTATACCTTGTAAGGTGATGTACAGATGGCACAGAGAAGGTTCCTACTAATAAATAAAACAAATAATGTAATAAAAGCGCCTCCTTTAGGCTGGGTTTGACAAATTCAATCGAATAGCTACTTTAAGAACGTAGCACATAATTCACATAATTCGCACCTGCATCCAGAGTGCAAATAATCACTTAAGGTCGCTAGTGTGCCTCGGGGTACCACCTTAATACCTTATCCATAAAAATGACATCTTCCAAGAATGACACATTTCGTAATTTGAAGAATATACATAGATATATATATATATATATAAACTACAGAGAGGGACGCGTGTCAAAAGTTTCAATGTTGAAATCAATCTATCAATATCTCGTGCAAATAGCACCGCACGCACTATCTATACTACGATTCAAAAACCTGGATATTTTTTTGTAAACAAAGGGATTACAAAACCCAAGGAATATTGGTGGAAAATATTTAACGACATTGATATCATCGAAGCTAAGCATAGAAGCTCGAAACCATTTTTGTTTTCGAAAGCTTTCATTCATCGTTTTATTCATATAATCTTTAGTTTTCGAATTCATTTAAAATGTTTTTTACTCCACATGTGGGATTATGCAATGTTGAAGTTTGTGTTTTAGTTTTTAAAGATAACCTTGCTGTTAGCTCGTTGTTTTCTGTTATTGTTAACTTTTCATTCAAAAATGTCTATGTTGAAATAAAATATCTTGGATTCTAAATCGGAGTATAGAGTTTCTTTCATCTATGGACGATTCTACGATACCATTCTTTTAGCAAATTGATTAGTTTGCAGAATCGGCCGCAGCACCGCTACCGAACAGCACAATAATAAGCATTCAAATATAGGCTTTACCTCATTGGGGCAGGCCTATGTCCAGCAGTGGACTGCTATAGGCTGATGATGATGATGATGATAGGCTTTACCTCGTTATCTCTCGATACATTTTATAGAATAGAAATAGAAAATATTTTATTTCATATAAAATAATACAAATTAAGAACTAATATAAAACTAAAGAACAAATTAGGACTGGACAATCCACACAGCATTATCTAGCCCCATGGTAAGCAAAGCTTGTGTTATGGGTACTAGATAACTGATATACATAATACAATACATTACATAGATAGATATTTTTTATTATACATAGAAAACGACCAGAACACCCGGAACAAATCTCTGCAGATCGTACACACAATTGTTCCGAGGCGGGAATCGAACCCGCAACCTCCTGCGTCGCAGGCGGACCTTCGCCCACCGCGCCAACATCGGTCGTCTAAAGAAATAAAAGAATTTAAATACGAGAACACGGAAAGGCTACCGACTCAGCATTAAATGCTACATTAGCACAAGTGCCAGCGCTGGTTTTCAGCGGCGCCAGACAGTTTTCTGTGACAAAATTGCTGACCACAAGATTCAAGCTACTGGCCTGATGCCGTCAATAAAATATTACGAGCCAATATTTTAATGCACATTTTTGTGCTGTGTGGTAGTGTTGGCACAGATCTGGGATCTTGGGATGTCATAGTTTACAAAAAGATCATACGATAAAAATTACCCTCAGATTCTAATGACTACTATCGCAGAACAGATAGATTTGTGGCACTGTAACGGGCTAAGGGTCCTAGTCAACGGGCGAGCGTAACGCTGACGATACATATCTATAAAAACTCTATGGCGTCTCCACGTGACGTTTATTTCTATTGGCTCGCTGCGTGAGGCTCGCCTATGGAGTTGATCCTTTAGTAACCCTTTTAGTTTACGATTTTTTTCTGAAATTATACAATAATTGCATAATTTTGTTCGTACTACACTATATGTATCAATTAATATGAATAGAGTACATAAACGACTCAATAAGGTACTTATTATATTTGATTTGTATAATATAAAAAAAACTTCATCCGTTTTAACCCTTTTTGTTTAATACTTTGTTTGATTTTATACAAAAATTGCACAATTTTGTTCGTAATGGACTATGTATCAATGAATAGGTTACATAAACAATTTAATAAGGTACTTATTATACTTGATTTGTAAAAAATAACATATTAAATCTTTATATTACACATAAAAGGTTGTACCATGGCACTATTCATAACTGAGATTCATATGCATGGAAAAAAATACGGCACATTAATATTACCAAATATCTCATCAACACTTAAATCTATAAAATATGATGATTAGCAACTTTTGATATAAAAAAATAATAATATGCCAATTATTATTTTATTATGATAATAATCTTGTAACTAGTGTAGAAAAAACTTTTTACAAAATTAAAGAAATATTTATGTAACAATTTTTTTATATATTTAGTATTTACAATTTAATATGCGCTTTAGCGGTTATGCTATAAAAGCTAGATTCGAATGAGGCACTAAACGTCACTGTATTTCCTTAAAACTACGAAATATAACTAATAGGTACTTTATAAAGCAAAAAGTGCAAAAAAAATCTCAAACAGAAGCAGCAACATAAAGTGCGATTCACAAAACTCATTAAACAATTCATAATGCCAATTGGACAGCGTTAATTGGAAAATTAGACTTTAAAAAATATTTATAATATTTATTTAATTATTTACACATGAAAAACATATATATATAAATCATTTTGAATTCATTGAAATTGATTGAAAAACAGCGGCTAATAAACAAAAAAAAACTTTAAAATATATGCAGGTACTTACTTCCAATTAATACTTTCCGTAGAGTACATAGCTTATAATATCACATGGTTAAATAAAAATCTAAAATATACGAATAAATGTACAATATGCACAAATTATCATGAGCAAAAGTTTACAATTCCACTTGTAAGCCAACTCACACATTACTTATTTTTTATAACTACCTACTTAATTTATTTCCCATAGGTTTCATTTAAAGCAAGAGGCAACAATTAATATCAAAGTTGCTGAATTTTGGAATGTTTAATTATTAAAAAAAAAATATTATAAAAAAAACCCTACCCTGAAAATGTTACTAGATATCAACAACGTTGTTATACATACATTGATATTTAATGGGACACCTATGAGATAAGGAGAGTGAGAAAGAGAGTCTTTACTGTCTTTCTCACTTGTGGATTCGTCTCATTCAAGTAGACCTTACAGTGAAGCTACAGTGAAGCATAACTTTACCAAGGAAATATAACGAAAAGCGAAGCGAGCCGCATCAATGTTCTCGACAGCAAAAGTTGCCAATTTTTATGTTATCTAAAGTAAATTACATATTCTGATTTATAGTAAACTAAAATAATTAACGTTATATAGTATTTGATCGTTCTTAAATAGTAATGTTTAATTAATGTGTGAATTAGCTTTGTAAGTCTCATTGGTTTGTCTTTAGTGCTGTATTAAATATCTCTACAGCAGCAAGACTAAAAGGCTTGGTTTTGGCTGCTATTTACAGAATTGTCTATCATATTTATTTTACCGACTTGATAACTTGAATTTTATCTTTGGGTGACGAAGCGGTTTATTATCAAATTTACAACGCTTTTGACCAACAAACATGTTTTTTTTTATTATAGTAAAATTGTTCACTTAATTTTCTGACAACGATAAGTAAAAATTGCCTAGTGACTTTTACATTTAGCAAATTCTTACTTGGTTTTAGTTCAGAGAATTATTATAATATTAAATATATTGATCAATAACATTAAATATATTATCAATAATATTTAATATATTGATCAATAACATTAAATATATTGATCAGAAAAACAGCCTTTTCACCAAACCTTTTATAATTTAAAAAATTTCGTATCTATCTATTATGAGACAGTCGCTAGCTGCATTCGCTACTAGATAACATTTTCAACAAGCGAGAGCCGAATCTAGGCAGATCTTGTTTTATCTGAAAGTTACGAAAAATTAATATGAACATATAAGTGCAGGACAGGTTAAATGTATGTGCAATAAAATATGCAAACTGTTCAAATGAAAATTCATACTGATCAAATGAAAATTCAAACTGCTTAAATGAAAATTCAAGCTGATTAAATGAAAATTCAAAGTGATTAAATGAAAATTCAAGCTGATGAAAAGAAAATTCAAAGTGATTAAATGAAAATTAAATAATATAAAAGTGTTAAATGTATCTAGATTAACGCTTTATTGAAAACTTAGGTTTTGTGGTTTAAGTGAAAACGCAGTGTACACGTAAAAAAGTGGACATGCACTTTTAAAATAGAATCCGTAGGTAAGCTAAAAAGTAAGAGTGCTTAATTTATTAGTAGCTTAAAAAATAACAGTTAAGTTAAAACACATTTAGTTCATTATTCTGTTAAAAATCACACGATAATAGTTATAATTAAATGAAAAAAAAACATAAGCGTTAAAAAAGCAGTAATACTAAATAATAAAAACCATGCGTTTTTTTATATAAATTGTTCACAACAACTACTACGAATTATTAATTCAAGAAAAGGAAACATAAGTGCACTTATTTTTATAGCCAAGCTTAAACTTATATTTACTAAAAGTTATACCATAGCCAAATTTGTTTAAAAACATACATTAATGATTTAGAATCAGATCTAGCTACCAGGAGATTCAATGTTGCCTGGAGGAGATCGCCTAACCGACTACCGGCAATGGTAAACCGGGTAATTTGAATTTAGTCTATCTATCTAAATCTTGAAAAAATGTTTTGACCTATATCTATTCGTAAATTTGTGTCACAATTATTGCAAATTTTGAAAATGCTACTTTCGGTTTCTATATATTATTATATTAGCCCGGAGTGTCCCACTGCAGAGCAAAGGCCTCCCTCCCCTTCTTCTATTCATCTCGGTCCTCAGCCAGGAGAATCCACTCTTTATTGTATAGGTCGAGCTCATCCCGCCATCTCCGCCTAGGCCTTCCACGTGGCCGTCGTCCGTTCTGGAGCCAGTCAGTGGCGATCTTCGCCCACTGCTGGTCTGACATACGCCACACATGTCCAGCCCAGTCCCACTTGAGTTTGGCGGATTTTTGGGCAGCGTCGGCTATTTGCGTTTTGGAGCGCAGTAACGTCTTTCTTCTATATATCATAAATCTTCTATATATCATAAAAGAAGTATTTATTTAACTATTAATCTATGGTCAATCATTAAAATCTATACTAGAAACTATAATACTTTCTGATTTCTGTCTCACTCGATCATTTTGTCTATTCTTAGCCTCAAATTTTAAGATTCATTGTGACAAAAATTTACTTTAATGTAATAAATCTAGATCAATTTAACAACTCTAGGACACTTTTAGGTCCCACACAATTAAACTACGTTTTGACATTATTAATTCTATAATATATGTTAAGTATAGAAAAGTTTTTTTTTCAGCGCAAGTAATTCTCTAATAATACTAAATACAATCCTTGGTAATGTATAATATAATTTTCCTTAACGGATTTTATTAATACTGAAATGGCCTTCTTTTAATTTTAAATTGTAAAGACAAAGCACTTTTACTAAAGTTTTTAAAATCAGAAAAAAGTTAAACGTGAAACAAAACGTTTACAAAAAAAAAAAAACATCTAGTCTTTCAAAGTATTCAAATCATAATATCAAAAAATACATTTAGCATGGGTTTCAAAAAATCTGTTCCCATACAAAAACTATATAGCCATTTACAAATTTTTAAAAATGAAAAGGGGACACTTGATTTACCCATAAATTGAACAGAATTAATAATGCCATTTTCTTTTTATATGTACATCGTATCACCATTTTTCCCTTAGGCAGGAGTAATATCACACTAAATTTCGTTCTATGTCATGGAAAATTACTAACTCTGCTAACAATACGCCTTCTGAAGTGTGTAATGCGAGTTTTTCAAAGTTTTTTGTAAATAATATTAAATTTAAATAAAAAAAAAAAATTGTGTCAAATGTAGTGTAGTGTGTCAGTGTAGTTGTCACGAAAACTAAAATAGAATTATCTGACAACACTAATAATGATGCCATTACCTTAACCTTAAAATTATTTCTGCGTGACGTAACAACATGGCCGCTTATTCATTCGGCCAAACGTCAATAGAACGCTGGGAATACAACACGTTTATCAATAATATAATAAAATAAAATGAGTATGCTATGACCAGACGATAGATGTAATAACTTTCGATGTGGCCGACATAAGTGTCATACCCGATTCAGCGTAACCGATCCGAGCGTGACGGTAACTATTCGTTTAACTATTCTTAAAAAGTGCGTTTTAGGAACGCAACTAAAAAAAAAACTCGCATTACGCACACTGAAATATTAAATCAATATTTTGCTATGGGGAGAATATTTAATACCAAGAAATAGTTATTTATTGGTTCCATAAAAAAATATGCTTTTCAGTTAGAAGGATGTATTCTGCACTATCAAGCTATTTTACTTTGATTTAGCATGAAAAGTCCAAGATTTAAGAAGAATTTATGGTAAAAACGGTTACTATAGGTTAGTTTATTTTACCCATAAAGCTGTGCGTCCACCAGATCGACGCAATCGGAGCGTACGCAGCGTAAGGATTTGTTGCTTTGTAGTGACTGACTGGATCTGCATATCTGTCGATACCGATGCCAGGTATATTGTAAATACCGACGCCACGTACGCTGCGTCTGGTCCGGTGGATGCACCGCTTAAATTTCCAAATATCTAAACATTTACCCATTCCTCCATATAACCAAACGTCCAAAATACCGGTTCAACCGGTAAAACGTTTTTGAAGTGAAAAAACCATGTTCATAATCTCATTCAAAACCTCGTTTAGATAAAATATGTACTTTCTTATATTCATGTTCTATGTACTTTAAAGTGACTTATATCAAAGAACTAGCTTTTTTATGATAGCAGCTTTTTGCCCGGAGACCATAAACTAGATTATGAATAAGGTCTTTATCAGTTGTTAATAAAATGGCAATATATGGAACTGTTGTCAAATAGAAAGATTTAGAGTAGAGTAACTATAGAAAGCATATTTGATACTAACTAGGCCTTAATAGGCTAAAACATGCCCTATGTTATCCTATGTAAGAGTTTAAAATCACAGCTAATGTTTTGTACAACTTTTCAGTGCGTGCTTGAATATCGGTATTTTAACTCAGATACCAGTTTTAAAATACCGTTATTTGACAGCAGTGTATTTAAAATACCGGTTTCCTTAATACCAATATTTAGATACCAGTTTTGTTTTCGATTTGTAATCCATGGTTCGAATCTCGGTGAGGCAAACTTTTTGCATTATCACACGCACTGTCAAGATTGTTTTTTTATTGTTCAATGTTTTTGTTTTGTTTTTTTCGGTTTGGTTTTTGGTCGTAGCCTGTCCTTCCTTACCTGTGTCAATCGTATTCGTTCACATCTGAAAAGAGAAATATTATTTTTGAGAAATATTTAGATTTTTTTTGTGGAGCTGTATGTAACAGACTTTCGGCCGCTTCGCTACAGAGGTCGTCATGATTTTTATAGCTTTTTTTTTAACTTGTATGCTTAAACTACCTGCCGCAAATTTGCGTAAACAACAAATGTGTTGAAATGTTTCTGAAAATCTGTAGTTTTGTTTGTTTGTATTTCACTTAGCTTTAAGTAAACATTGTTTTTATAAGATTGCATAATAAATTATTTCTATTTTTATAGCTGCACGTAAGATAGACTGGTAAGAGAGATCCTTAACTCACCGATCAAAAGCATTACCTAGACGCAGCTGCGGCCTCACGCGGTGGTACGTTACGCTCGCGTCGTCGGAGGCGCAAAAAAGCGTTGCGCCGGCCCCGCCGGGGTAGAAGCGTTGGAAAATGTATAACGTACCGATCAACAACATCCTCTAGATGCAGCTGGTCGCATATCTCCTCCATCCGCTGCGGCGTCACGCGGTGGGCTGTTACGCACGAGTGGGGGGTGCATATATGTAGGCGGTGCACCGGCCCCGTCGGGGGTAGAAGCGTTGAAAAATGTAAAACTTACCGATCAACAACATCCTCTAGATGCAGCTGGTCGCATATCTCCTCCATCCGCTGCGGCGTCACGCGGGGGGCCGTTACGCACGAGTGGGGGGCGCATATATGTAGGCGGTGCACCGGCCCCGTCGGGGGTAGAAGCGTTGAAAAATGTAAAACTTACCGATCAACAACATCCTCTAGATGCAGCTGGTCGCATATCTCCTCCATCCGCTGCGGCGTCACGCGGTGGGTCGTTACGCGCGAGTGGGGGGCGCATATAGGGGGCGTGCCGCCCCCGCCGGGGGTAGACGCGTACGAGAAGGAGGGGTCATCGCGCGGGGGTAGGCGGGGGGTGGAGCGGAGAGCGCAGATACCTGAAATATGAAACTAGATTAATAAAAATTGTTTTGTTGGAAGAGAGAAAGGGCAGTAAGGGCGGACCTGGATTGTCCATCAAAAATCTTTATTTACAGACAAAGAAGATCTAATCATCTAAATCGTTGTATTGGCACTTACATTAAACAAAATAAAACAAAACTATTATTGATCGACGAGGTGACGATGTAGAGAGTCCTTTATATATAAACATAAAATGCTTTTATCACTTAAATAGCACTTGTACTTAATATAACTTTATTCTTCAAAGTAAATACCGGTATTATATAGAATCATACCGGTTATGTATATGTCCTCTAGATGGAAGTAAGGCGTGTTGAGAGCGGCGGTGTATAAGAGTCTCGCGGCCGCGGAGGAGAGCGCGTAGCCAGTACCGGAGAGATAGCGAGGATAGACGCGGCCGCTGTACATGTATCGAGGAGAGTACCTGGAATATATGCATACAATTATATTTTTAACGATAATAAATAAAATTGATTAACCCTTAACCACCTAACGGGGGTCGCAGTTGCTCCAGCGGTATTTGTTTATGAAATTTTTCCGTTATTATGCGAGCTATGCGTCTGTAAGTTCATCTATTTTACCTATATTACATAAAATATAGCTATTTTACCTATATTACATAAAATATAGCTATTTTACCTATATTATATCAACCCTCGTTGATCGTTGCGCGTTGGACTTGCGTACGAGACTAGTTTTTTTTACGGAATGCGGCAACGAACACATTTAGTTAACTAAATTATTAATAAATAATAATAAATTTGATGGACAATAGACACAGCATCATTTAGCTAGCCCCAAGATAAAAGCAAGTGTTATTTATGCGTTCTAGAGGACTGATATACATAAAACAATAGATTACATAGATAACGACCAGAACACCCGGAACAAATATCTGTAGATCGTACACACAATTGTCCCAAGGCGGGAATCGAACCCGCAACCTCCTGCGTCATACATACCATTTATTAGTTGAATCCAAGACCGGTCTAGCTCCACAAATGAGGTCACCAATCAGCATATACTCCTTGGCTTTGGAATCCAGGGCCGCCTTCGCGTCGAACTCTTTAGATCGGTTGCGTAGATTCGCGACTAGGTTAGGCACGTTTACGTACATATCGTCGTCGGTTTTTAGGATGTAGCGGACTGAAAACACAAACATACAGATAAAGATAATTTATTTGCATATACATATTGTGTTATAAAGTGATGTTACAAACAGGTAGGTAGGTTTCAAACGTGTTTTACCGATAACGGTGTAAAAATTGAGAGAAATGGCATACAATATCTATAGATAGATAACACTTTATTACACAACACAAAACAGAAAATAATACAGAGATAAATACTTAGAATGAAGGTATAAAGGGCGGCCTTATCGCTGAGAGCGATCTCTTCCAGGCAACCTTGGGATGGACTGGACATGAACAAACAATATAGACGGTGGCACTTTAATAAACAATTGGTAACAAATACACTAAATACCTACATTGCAAAACATAAGATAAGGCTATCAATATTTCATATGGATAAATAATGCTGATGCAGCAGTTTTTTGAATATAGGGAGTGATTTTGCATCTATGTTGCTAAAATAATAAAAGTAATGTCGAAAAATAATTAAATTCCGTAATTACGATAACAAGTCAAAACAATAATTCCATACGTTTTCATTAAAAGTTAGAATTTATCATTAAGAAAATCGCCAATCATTATGATAACATTTTTAACTACCAATTTCTTAAATTTAGTTTTAAATTCGCAGTGATTAAGTTGCTGGTAACTCTTTGGTATTTTGTGGATGGGAATAGAAAAACTTATGAAATATCTGAACTTCAGGGTTGCCTAGAAGATAACATTGAGCGAAATCGCCGCTTAATGTACCATTTATATCCGTTTTTGGCTTTTCATATCATATACTATGTTCATATAGAGGTAGATCTATCTAACATACATCTGACCCGCAACATTGACGCATCCAGCATCAGCCTGCAGTTGACACAGATCGTCATCCCACCTAGCCTTACCGCGTCCTACACTACGTGTCGCGGTCTCTCAAGAAAACGTTTACCCCACTGCCACTTCAGCTTGCTAGTTCTTCTCTCTAGAGCTATGTAGATAACTTTGTTACTCTGTCGGATTTATTCGTTACGAATCCTATCCTTCAGAGAAACTTCGAGCACACGGAGCAACAGACAGCCCTCTATGCAGAGGATGCCTGAGCGACGAAGAATCAGCTGCCCACGTAGTCCTGGAATGCGAGGGAGTAACAGCGCAGCGACTAGAAATCCTCAACCACCCGAGGTCACTCCGCGAAGCCTGTGAAGATCCCAGGAGTATTCTGCGCTTCTGGACGGAGTTAGGCTGGTTAAACTAGCAAACACGCCACGCACAAAGGACCAATCGGAGTCTAAGTGCGGAAACAGGAGTACAACTACCATACCACACCAATTCCAAGCACAGCTCTTTCCATACCATTATATGCCTCATTAGTTAAGAATTTTTTATTATTATATTATTATTATATATATTAATTAAGAACTTACCACTTTCATTGCAATTATTATCAATCCATTTCAGCATCATTATTGACTTCAGCGTTAAATTATTGTAAGAATCAGTGAATCCTTCTTGAATTACATCTCCATATTTATCTATCTCCTCCTCTATTCGGTCCTGAACATCAGAATCATTCTTAAAAGGTGGCAACCCCAGCAAAAACACCAGCTTAAAATCCAGCTCAGTGTTGCCAGGCGGTTCCTCCACAATTTCCGGGAAGTTTTTATCGTTTTTCAGCATGCTCAATAGCTTCCCCAAATCCGGGGAGTCTTCTAAGCCATTCGGAGGTATTTTCATCACGTTTGTGTCCTCATAATCGTAGTTGGCAACATCGTCGTTTTCATTCAACTCTTTGTTCATATCAAACTGTTTGATAATGCCTTCATCATCATCATCAAACCTCTTTTCAACCCCAACCTCATCAGTCTTAGAATCAGTTATACTTTTTTTTAACATCCTAGCTATCTCTGGCAACATTTCCGCTATGCCAGCGGCGCGTTTCTGCCTGCTATTATTAGGTTCTATATATAAATCATACGTATAATTATAATTTTTGTACTTATCACGTGTTCTGTTGAAGATTTTGGCTAATATTTTGTATTTTGTTTGATTACCCCAGCTGTTTCGAATGGCAACCCTTCTGTCGAAGTTCTCTGTGGCAGAACACACGACTATGAGAAGAAATAACTTGTTTTTGAGAGTTCTATCGTCTTTTGAGCAAACGTTCGTTGGTTCGTGTATTAGGGTGACGTTGTTTGGTAGAACGTAGAGCTTTGTATCCCTGTTTGTATGGGTGTTCCACCCTGCTACTAATGCTGGAAAAGAAAAAAGTTTTTAGTGCATTTTAAATGAAGGTGACGACCTCTTTTGATTACACTCTACGAGTATCTAAAGCGCACTCTCATTCAAGAAAGAACTTTATTTCCTACGCAGAAAGGTACTATTTATTCATATAAAAGGTATGTATAGTCCCTGCGCGGTGCCGCGCTGCGTCAATTTGTATCTTCTTGCGTAGTAAATAAAGTTGAACTTTGAATCAAAGTGCGCGTGATGTTACTTTCCTCATTGACTCTTTTGAAGTTAGCTTTGTAGTTCAGATGACGTTGGCTAGAGGTCACCACAACCACTTTAAAATGTCCGACAGATATTAGTAAATCTCCGAGTTGGGGTCGTTATTCAATATAATGCCGTGACCCACGACACTGCTTATACACGCCCCTAGATACATAATTTAGTTACTTTTTATTTAGCCTGTTTCGTCCCACTGCTGGGCAAAGGCTTTCCACTCAGTGCGGTCACTAACCTAACTAACCGTCCTAGACGTCGCAGACATGGTCGCTGACTAAATTACAAAAATCCAAGCTCAAGATCTGCCAGAGGGCAATATAGAATAAGAATAAGAATAAGAATAAGAATAAGAATAAGAATAAGAATAAGAATAAGAATAAGAATAAGAATAAGAATAAGAATAAGAATAAGAATAAGAATAAGAATAAGAATAAGAATAAGAATAAGAATAAGAATAAGAATAAGAATAAGAATAAGAATAAGAATAAGAATAAGAATAAGAATAAGAATAAGAATAAGAATAAGAATAAGAATAAGAATAAGAATAAGAATAAGAATAAGAATAAGAATAAGAATAAGAATAAGAATAAGAATAAGAATAAGAATAAGAATAAGAATAAGAATAAGAATAAGAATAAGAATAAGAATAAGAATAAGAATAAGAATAATAATAATAATAAGAATAAGAGTAAGAATAGTTTTATTTGGCCAAAAAAACAGGCTACACAATTAAAGCAATAAACACACATAAAAAAACACAGTACACAGTACTCTTTTTAGGGTTAAGTTCGCCTTTGTTTAAATTTTCTAGAATAAGTTTTGTGTTATTTTTTTTCGTGCAAGAAGTATAAATAAATAAATAAAAAAATACATAAATAAAAAAGCCTACAGAAAAACAAAAACTATAATAATAGATGGCTACCGTGCTAGCCTGCTGGCCAAAAAGGGTCAAACTCAGCTATGTGCTGAACCCAGGGTTGGAATAAAAACACAGTTATTTTTATATTTTATAAAACAAACAGTTCGAAATGTTTAAAACAAGTGTTTTATTTGTTTTTTTTTTTACTTATCAATTTCAAATCAATTAAAGCGAATAATAAAATAATACATTTCTAAACTATTTCCTAATTCACATTAGTAAAAATTAACAAAACGATAAATATTTACTTTTGTTGCATATCTCAGTACTTACCTCTAATCAAATTATTAAAAATTATTATTATTATTAATCAATACAACACTTTACATACACCTTGTATGTAGTGTTGTAGGTAGGTACAGAACTAGAGAGAGAGCGGGGAATAGGTACCGTACCCACTAATCCAGTGAATTACTTTCTTTCGACGGCCGACATAGGGACTTTCCCTGCGGGACTTTACCGGCGGGGAGTTACCTATGCAGTGTATAAATACCACAGCCTGTCTGTGGTATTTATACACATTCATTTGCAATTAAAGGTAGTTTTAAACCCTGTTTTTTTCTTAATATAAAACATAGTTTTATTTCAAACTGTTTTAAACACGTGTTTTAAAACAACTTGTTTTAATCATGCCAACCCTGCAGTCACATCACGGGCAAGGAAGAGAGAAGCTCAAAGCAGTCAAAAAATAATAGTAAATAAAAATAAAAACAGTAAGCAGAATAGGTACTATTTAGGACAAAACCCCCTTACCTTTAGACAACTGATCATTCGCCTTATTATACACAGGTATGTATAGCAGTACACAGAACAGAATCATCGCGAAACAGAATAGAAAGAACTTCATAAGGACAGAGAGGGTGGATCGTCTGTCTCGCTCTTCCGGCCGACTGATCGGGTACGGTTCGTATTCCTGTCGCTTTTCGTAGCATCTGGAACAAAAGATAAATAAATATTACCTACCCATTATTAGTATGTATCACGGTTGTCTGGTAGAGATCGCTCTTGAGCGATAAGACCGCCAAATTGTCACATAATATCTTGTATTTTTTTTTTATCTTGTTTGTTTTATTTTTAAGTATGCAATAAAAGCATTGTCTATTGTCTATATCTATTACTGGACAATCCACACAGCATCATCTAGCCTCAAAGCTAAGCAGAGCTTGTTATATGGTTACTAGATATCTGATATACTTAATACAATACATCACATAGATAGATATTTTTTATTATACATACATAGATAACGATCAGAACATTCGAAACAAATATCTGCAGATCGTACACACAATTGCCTATTGCACTTTTATGTGTAATAGTTAGATATAAGGTGTTATTTTATAGTTTTAAGTGCAATAAAGTGTTAATTCATTCATTCATTCAATTGTCCCGAGGCGGGAATCGAACCCGCAACCTCCTGCGTCGCAGGCGGACCTTCGCCAACCGCGCCACGCCAGTCTTCAAATAAATCAGTTCCCACACAAACCTTTAAACGTTGCCATAGAAACAACGCGTGCAAATCGTTGGCTAAAAACCCGTGTTAGAGCCCATCATATTGATTCTATTCATATGAATTGTTATTACTTTGTCACGCAGGCTGCGAAGAATCGATTGACACCTCATTCATTCATTATATATAATATATATATAATGCTGGACAATTCACACAGCATTATCTAGCCCCATGGTTAGCAGAGCTTGTGTTATGGGTGCTAGATAACTGATATACATAATACAATACATTACATAGATAGATATTTTTTTATTATACATAGAAAACAACCAGAACACCCGGAACAAATATCTGCAGATCGTACACACAATTGTTCCGAGGCGGGAATCGAACCCGCAACCTCATACGTCGCAGGCGGACCTTCGCCCACCGCGCCACGCCAGTCTTCAAATCAACGCGTGCAAATCGTTGGCTAAAAACCCGCGTTAGAGCCCATCATATTGATTCTATTCATATGAATTGTTATTACTTTGTCACGCAGGCTGCGAAGAATCGATTGACACAAATCATTCATTAAAATAGGTTCGTTTAGTTAGGACCTACAACGTGGAAATCTATCTACGTAACATTCAAAATACAAATGTACTGAGGGGCCCGCACTTGGATTTATTTCGAGTAGGCCCTCACTGAGGGCCTACTCGAAATAAATCCAAGTGCGTGTCGTCTCGTACTCGTAGGATACCGTACTATTGTACAAACTAATTCGCAAAAGGAACCCTAAAAAAGCTTTTTTTTATATCTGTAGAAGTATTTGTTTATGTCTGTCCCAATTAAATATTATTCTGTGTAACACCCCACTGTCTTCACTTGTTCTAACACTCCATGTCCATCCAAAGGTTGCCTGGCAGAGATCGCTTATAGCGACCATCAATTGTAAAACATATTCTGTATTTGTTTTTTTCCTGTCTTGTGTCTTCGTTTTAATTTGGTGTGCAATAAAGAGTAATTGTATTGTATTTATTTATTTATTTTGTATATAGGGACAAAACAAAAAGCGCAACACGACACGGTCACCCATCCAAGTACTGACCGCGCCCGACGTTGCTTAACTTCGTTGATCGGTACTCAACTACTAGGTATAGAATTATGGTCGTTGGACATGTTAATTTATTAATTTATTTAGTTGTCATAGCTTTAATAGATATACATACACACCCTAGCAACATTACAATACAATACAATTATCTTTATTGCACACCAAATAAAAACAGATAGATACACAAGACAGGAATAAAACAAATATGTACACAATTATTATACAATGGGCGGCCTTATCGCTATGAGCGATCTCTGCCAGGCAACCTTTGGATGGACATGAAGTGTTAGAACAAGTGGCGACGCGCGACGGTGGCGTGTTATACAGAATAATATTTAATTGGGAAATACATAACAAATATACATTATAACTGTCTAGGTAGGTACCTATTACGTAGGTACCCAAATTCAGCTAGGAAATAATCATCATAACAATTTAAAAGTTGATCAAAAAGAAGCTACTTTGATCTCCTTACTGATGTGATGATGCAAAGGTCAAAAGTTAATGCGGTCACGAATGTAATGTGGCCCATGATAACTGAATTCTATGAACTTCTGTTATTGCATTAGAGATGAAAGATTCATTCATGCTCTAAAAATAAAAACCACGCGATAATATAGTCTCGTAGGTATGTAGAAAGAAGAAGAAATAAAGAAAATAAAAATAAAATAAATAAATAATGCTGGACAATTCACACAGCATTATCTAGCCCCATGGTAAGCAGAGCTTGTGTTATGGGTACTAGGTAACTGTTGATGTAATGTATTGTATTATGTATATCAGTGCCTCCCCCAAATCTTTCCACTCAGTGCGGTCACGTGCGATCTCCCACCAATCTCCGTTCTTGGCCCACCTCTATATACTTTACGAACATAGGCTATATTTAAAAAAAAGTTAGGAATCCATACTCCATCCATACATCGTGCGAAGCCGGGAACCTTTCCGGCTAGTAAGTATATAAAGTAGATATCTAGTTCGTCTAACGCAAGCTTGGAGTTAGATGATGCTGTGTGAATTGTATAGCAAACTTAATACATATTATATTTCAATGCCTTTCATCGTGGTCTATATTCAGCTGTACGTGAAAGGTCAGAGATGAATGGAGACTTTCTTTTATGACTTACTTCTTTTATATGATACTAATACCAGCTGCGCCACGCGGCTTCGCCCCCGTAGAAATCTATGTGTCAAATAGTGTTAGCGCTATTTCGTAGTTTTCATCTTAAGAGCGTGCCATACCTCAGCCAAAATTCGAATTTCGCTTCAGTTCAGAGCAGAATGAATAGAGATAAGATTTTCTTGTGAGTGAGAAGCACAGAGCGATAGACGTGCTCCGTATTTTTTATCGACGTAAGCGCCAAAACTGCCTAATGCCTAATTACAAGTTATTTACACAACTAATCTAAAAATTAAAAAGACGAAAACGAAGAAATTCTACTACGTTTCTCGAATAAACAAAAATCCAACAAAAAAATTTGGTGGTTCCTGAGATAAATAGCAAAATGTGTGCAAAACATGTATTTTTCAAAAAATAAAAGTATCGAGAAAATTTTCACCACGTGTTTTCGAAAAGACGGAATCCAAGATAAAAGTTCGAATTATCATTTACCTAAATATGAAGGTGGTAGCTTTCACAGATTCTGAGATAAATAACGATTTCTAACTATAAAATTACATAAGGTACACTCTTAATGCCTTATGGCCATATTTGCCTCTGTCAAATGTCAATGTCAAGGTGGACACACTGTCAATGTAAAGTCATAAAAAAGAAGTTGAAATGGTCACTCAAAAAATTAAGACAATTCTACAACGTATGAAGTTTTATTTCTGCTCACAAAATTAGGAAATTACCGAGACAAAACACCAACCCCAACAAATAGTTTAAATGATTAAAAAAAAGTATCCTATGTTAGACTCCTGGTTCTAAGCTACCTCTCCACAAATTTTCAGCTAAATCGGTTCAGCCGTTCATGAGTTATAAATAGTGTAACTAACACGACTTTCTTTTATATATAACAAAGATAATAAAGAGGAAATGTTTGATTTTTTGTTTGCTTGTTTGTAATGAATAGGATCCGAAACTACCGGACCGATTAGAAAAATTATTTCACCTGTGGGAAGCTACACTATCCCCGGTGAACATAGGCTATATTATATTTTCAAAAAAGTTAGGGGTCGAACGAGTCGAATTCGCCGGAATTTCCGCGGCGCCGCGGGCATCCGCGCGACTCGTTCGAGTTTCTCATGCGATAATAAGTTTTATTGTAATGAAAATAAAGTTAAAATTCATATGACACTGAAACTGCGCTCCGCTTCGCTGCGCTTCGACGCTCTTTTGGTGCGAGTTGAGCCTAAAACAAACTCGCTACCCGATGTCTGTCTGTCCCTATGTATGCTTAGATCTTTAAAACTACGAAACTAAGTTAAGTATAGATAAATAAATCATCATCATCATCAGCCTAGGCCATAGGCCTCCCCCAATGAGCGCCATAGCGTCCTGTCTTCAGCTTGACGCATCCAGCATCTACCTGCAGTCTTTCGCAGATCGTCATCCCACCCAGTCGGAGGGCGTCCTCCACTACGTTTACCGAGTCGTGGTCTCTACTCAAGAACACGTTTGCCCCAGCGGCCGTCGGTTCTTTGCGAGATATGGGATAAATAAATAAATAAAATAAATAATGCTGCTCAATTCACACAGCATTATCTAGCCCCATGGTAAGCAGAGCTTATGTTATGGGTACTAGATAACTGATATACATAATACAATACATTACATAGATATATATTTTTTATTATACATAGAAAACGACCAGAACACCCAAAATAAATATCTGCAGATCATACACACAATTGTTGCGAGGCGGGAATCGAACCCGCAACGTCCTGCGTCGCAGGCGGACCTTCGCCCAACGCGGCACAGAGGTCGTCAGAGATAGATAAGATGGGTTGTGGTCGTTCAATGTCTGAATCATTTAGCTCACTTAATAAAAGATTATTAACATTTACTTATTGAAGAGTTAATCGGCCTTAAGGGCGCTTATCGCGTAGGTTGTATTTCAGTACCAAATAAATACACTAATTGTATGTAAAATAATGAAAAGAAAGATATAAAATATTGATAGCTAATCTGCGCTTTCCGGTGCAGACGAGGTCTCAAGGCCTTGTTCACAATAGGCTTGTTCCCACTAAGAATAAATCGGATGGCTTAAAGTTAGATAGATAGAAAATTATTTATTGCACTTGAACTAAAAATGTACAGTAATAACTTAAAAATTAAGTACAATTGGCGGTCTTATCGCTCAAGAGCGATCTCTACCAGACAACCATGGAAAGTTTCTAATGATTAACCATGATAATTAGTAAACAAAAAAGTACAACTTTTTATTAAAATATTAATAATTATTTTTGGAATATAAAATCAACAAAATGAGGTTTTCAGTCACGTGACATTAAACAACAATCAGAGAAGCGCATGGTAGCGTGACGTCACACCTCGCGAATCGCCATGTTGTAGCTGTCAGTTTCGTATAAAGTGAACAGTTTGTTTCGCGAGGTGTGACGTCATTCAAGACGCCTATTATTGTGAAGTTTCATCAAAATCCATTCAGTAGTTTTTGCGTGAAAGAGCAACAAACATCCTCACAAACTTTCGCGTAAATAATATTAGTAGAATTAGCTCCGCTCGTTAGGATAAATTATGTTATCCCCACATAGTATAAAACAAAGTCGCTTCCCGCTGTCTGTCTGTCCCTATGTATTAAAATTAAAGTAATGTTATTTGATAATAATGAATAGTATAAAATTTGACTTGTAAGTGCTTAATTTGTAAGCCTTAAGAAATAAATGCTATTGACTTTGACTTAGTGTGCTTAGATCTTTAAAACTACGCAACGGATTTTGATGCGGTTTCATTAAATAGATAGAGTGATTCAAGTGGAAGGTTTATAAACCATTTGACACATAGATTTGCACCCGTGCGAAGAGTCTTTAGTAATATTATAATTTGTAAAATGTTTTCTGTTTTGTATGGTATAAATGAAGTGTATTCTATCTATGTCATTCTGTTTGTAATCCGACCTCCCGCGCTACAGGTTCTGAACCTAGTGCGGGTACCCACCAGTAAAATGTAAGCATTTTTGTTGTATTGGTAAATAAATGATTATTTTTTTTGTATTTGTGTATATACATTACCTGTGTGATAGTAGCGGACTGTCATCACTGTCACGCCCCGAGGAGTAGAGCCTGTCATCATCATACCAGTGCCTGTCCTCCTCGTCATCTTCATATGCCATGAATTACACCTGAAAAAAAATGACACCTTCAGATGCAGTAGAGACTGGATGCTGTGTGGATTACCGGGGATTATTTATTTAAATAACTTGCTGACAGAAGAGGCAGAAAGGGAGGGGGCTGGCTTTGCCATAATCTCCAAGCTTGGCAGGTATAATAAAGTGATAGCAGTAGAGGTGTCAAAAATACACAGAACAAATCTTATACTCAGGCTTGGTAGGTCCTTAACACTGACTGCGATTTTTTTTCGACGACTGCGATCTTTTTTTTTACCTAAAAAATTCGTGCTGCCGCTCTACACAGCGGTTATGTTGCGCCGCACATGCGTTTCGTTCGAAAAATATTACAGCTCTGCTGAGTCAAAAAGATCTGTATTTTCTCAGCCGCTGCGCTAGTGTGGATTTACGCATATAAGTCACTTGTAGAAAACTCATACCGTGCGTTTTCAGCACTCAAAGTGTTAAAAACAAAAGGTATTCATAATTAACAGTCGCAACTGTTATAACATGGCTATCAAAATTAACAACAAATTGCCAAACAATGTAAAAGAACTGAAGGGTTCCTTATTCAACAGAAAGTTATTTAATTTATTTATTGAGCATTGTTTTTATTCCGTTGAAGATTACCTTCATTTTAAGTTTGAGTGCTACAACTGACAATTTAATAATATTTGCGATTATCTGATTTACTTTTACATCTCATTTAATTTTACTGATTTTTATATTCACGTGCCTGCATTCGGGCTGCAGATATGCAGCTCTACTGTGTTATTCCACCAATGTATTATGTACCATGTCTCATGTGAATAAATATTACTGAATTACTAATAATAATAGTCTGGTGGATACCATCTTTGAGTGTATCATTCATATTGTGCACCCGAGGATGATACCCGCTATGTGTAGCCATCGCCTTTAGATAAACTTTCTCAAAGGGCCTCTGTGCTGTTGGCTTCGGCCCCGGTCACTTTATGGCCCAATATCGTGGTATCTCGAGGTATATATATATATCTCGAGATACACCATTTTTACACACCGTTTTTAAATAGCCTATGTGCACCGTTTTTAAATAGCCTGTGTCTACACATAGGCTATTTAAAAACCGTGTGTAAAGCTGTGTTCAGAAAATAGTTAGACAACCGATGTGGACCGATGTGGCGCGGTGGGCGAAGGTCCGCCTGCGACGCAGAAGGTTGCGGGTTCCCGCCTCGGAACAATTGTTTGTACGATCTGCAGATATTTGTTCCGGGTGTTCTGGTCATTTTCTATGTATAATAAAAAATATCTATCTATGTAATATATTGTATTATGTATATCAGTTATCCCCATAACACAAGCTCTGCTTACCATGGGGCTAGATAATGTTGTGTGAGTTGTCCAGCATTATTTATTTATTTATTTATAATATTGTGCATAGCTTTACTTAAACATTGAGTGCTTATTTTGTAAGCCTAAAGAAATAAATGATTTTTGACTTGTGATTGATATGTATCCAATCACATTCTAATTAGATTTAAATAGGCAAACTACCATGTATTAGACACATATAAGAGAAATATGAATGTACATACTAGTGCTAGTGGTTTCCTTTTCACTTCTTCAACTAGTGGACAAAAAAATGAAGTGAACAGAAAATTAAATACACCAAGCGTGCCAATGGAAAAAAGATTTTGAATTTTTGAAGGATTTTGAATAATAGATTATGACCTGTTTTGAGAGGAAGAGCTGTTAGGGGAAGAACCAGTGGTAAACCAATGAGATATGACAATATGTATCATGGTTGTCAGAAGTACTGCGATGCCATGTTCAGTCTAATAATTTTCAGTTCGGTGAATCAATCGACACAGAATAAATAAAGCAATATTCAGTTCTATTGTCATGTACATAAGATAGCATGCTATGAGAATAAATTATGTTTGTTGTTCTTGGTCCAGCTATGTAAGTACCTACTGTATCTACCAAGTAGTGCGAAGCGGTGGCACTTGCACAATCAAGTTAGATATAATTGTACAGTTCACAGCCTTAGTTACATCACTACCAAGCATAATATGCAAGTAACTATGTACATAAAACAGTAATTATGACATGAAAGAGAGCATAGAACTTCAAGGTAAATCTTACAGGAAATCCGAAGGTCGAATAGCACTACAATTGCGTAAAATACGATAAAAAACAATAATAAACAGAGAAAGGTTTTGTAAGACTTTGAAGAGCATACTCACTTTTGGAACAGAGTGGCCACTCGTGGGTGCTGAGTTGTAGTGTACTGGTTTGGGATGTTCTCGTATTATTGTTGAGGGATAAATCGGTGTATTTCGATTATTGAAACAAATGTTGTTTTTTACGATGAACACTGCAGTTTGTCGTTTTTCAATCAGCAGCAGCCCGCGCGTGCGCACTGAAATTTAAAACTCAAATGACTAAAAAAAGGAATATTTTGTATTTGACTGACGCGTGACGTTGGCATAGAAAAATACTGAGACTTCAATGTTAGTGTCAGAATTAAGGCTCTAGACAGACGGACCGCATTTCAACTGCAATCCAACCGCAAATTTGCAGTTCATTTACAGTTGACACGACTGCAATAGAACAGCAAACCAACTGCGCAGTCCGGACTCCAACCCAACTCGTACAATTAATCTCCCAAGCCAACCTAACTTGCACTTGGTACACCCTGTTGGATAACGAATTTATTTTCAAACATAAGGAAATGAATTCCATTTTTAAGGGGCCTCCGAGGGATAAATTCTTCATACAAACGTAATACCAAAATTATTTCTAATTCAAGCATATTTCCACTATAATATTGCATTATTTGTATTAAAATAGTATTTATCTAGATTCACAAATAGATTTTTTTTTCAAAATACTTACCTAAAATGAAATGAAAGCCAATCTCATTTTGCACATTTTTATGCGAAAATGGACAAGTTTTCTTGCTATTTGTTTCGTATTAAAAACATCAATATCTTACGTTTTATTTATTAAGGAACATAGCTTAGATTGTCTAGTTACAGAATAACAACACTTTGTGAAAAATAACAAAAGTTTTCAGTCATAATTTTTGGTATTACGGAATAAACCAAATTTTGAACGGCTAATATTGCTATCGCGCACGCATGTGGCGCGGCGCAAGGGTTAAACAGGGACAGCGATATTCATAGCGATTTTTGCAAGCGAGGGTCGCCGGACCCTTAAGTTGTAGTTTTATCTTGAATAATAAATGCTCATGACGTGCGCAGTTCTCTGGAACACGTCAAAATTCCGTTCCATTCCACGCACAATATGCTGGTTATCGACGTACGCTTCATCAAAATCCGACCAAAGAAAATTGACATTGGTTAAATGACCGGAACGTATTATTATTTACTTTTTGCAATTTGCTTGCTGAAGAAAATTTCTTGTGAAAGAAAGAAGTGATTTTTGTAAAAAATATGGCTAATAGCGTCGGAAAAATGCAAATATTAAAATTGTATAAGACAATGCTGAGAGAATCTAATAAATTCGGCAGTTACAACTTCAAGTAAATATTTTTCTGTAAATTATTCTTACATAACCTTCAAACAGCCTTAGTATTTTCGTAACATTTATATTTCTTTACTATTTTATTATTTTACCAAATAAGCATAATTCTTAGCTGCCATCATTTCCTATACTATACACCAAGCATCTTAAGTTGTCATACTTTGTTGAAATGTTTTGAAAAGACAATATTTTTTTTTGAGTTTCATCATAATTAATCAAACAGAAATGGTAACCGCACGATATCAGGTATATTATAACAAGTCACTGCTCAGGCAATTATCACTTGGCAGTACCAACCAATGAAACACAACAACCAATTATCATCCAAACCGATTTGCCTTCAATATTTTTTATGAATATATGTAAAAGAGTTGGTATTTCTTAGGTAATACTGCAATAGCAATTTATTTAAAACTCATTTAAAAGTATTAAATAAAACATATGGTACTAAGAAAAACTGCACTCCGATTAAGAATCTGAGATAATGTATGACATAAATTATTTCCCAAAAAATGGTTCTTGTATAACCCATTGTAAACATCCAACGGTCGTACACTATACGCCAACAGGTCAATAGATTTTTACAAATTTTAACTAACGGATTTCTCATACTCTTAGTAGGTAGGCTAAAAATAATCTTTGCTTTTCTAGTCTTACATTTTAAATCAATTTCTTTTGCTTTTAATTATTAATCTAAACTATTTTGTTAAATTAGTCTATAATACGCCACCGTCCACACCTATGCTACGTGTCCATCCAAAGGTTGCCTGGAAGAAATCGCTCTTAGCGATAAGGCCGCCCATTGTGCATCTGTATCTTTGTTTGGTCTTTACTGTTTTTTTCTGTGTTTGATGTGCAATAAAGCGTATTTGTATTGTATTGTATTGTATTTTTGTGTTACTTCCAGAAACTACACCATTCGAAGAATAAGAGATGCTTTTAAAGAAAATAAGACCATGATGGACCCAAAACAAATTGAAAAAGAACTTGCTTATGCTCAGGAGAACCTTAGAATAATTCAAAGACAGGTAAGACCAAATAATTGGAGCAGTTGTGATACCTCTAGACTGTTTACAACATTCTGCAGTTAGCTCAACTGTTACTTTCTACATAGATAGATAATTCTGTTATTGAACACTTAAAAATAAAACAAACAAGACAAAATATAATACTAAATATGTGACAAATTGGCAGTCTTATCGCTTAAGAGCGATCTCTACCAGATAACTGTGAGAGTAATCTCTACCTGACAACCGGCATATGTATATAATGAATTGTCTTATGTACATAGTTATCCCATAACACAAGCTCGGCTTAGCTTGGGACTAGATAATACTGTGTGAATTTATCCAGCTTAATAGGCTATTTGACAACATTGAAAATATGCTACAAATTGTGGTCATCCTAACAGATAATATCCTAAAAAAAACATTTTTCGCTTTATTTGAACTAAATTATGTATATTTTTTGCAAATTATATGAAACAAAATGTAAAAAATTATTAAATTTTATCTGTGACGAAAACGCCCTGTTGTTGGTTACAACTATGGTGACGTCACATGCCAGTAAACATACGTTCCTTGACCGATTGTTGTTTGCGTTTTGCGTTTTCTGGTTTGGAAAATTTTAACTTTAACATTGATTTTTATAAATAATACAGTAGATCGCCCGGAAATATTAATGTAGTGTGTTTATAATGTCATAAAGAATAAATTAAAACGATTTCCAAAATTTGTGAAATAGCCTATTTCTTTATATTATTTGTAAATGTTAATTCGTTCTTATTTATTATTGTAATATAGTTCCCTGTGTTGCATACTTAAATTTTAATTTCTCCTATCAAGTGAATGCATATCATTTAATGTTATTTGTTATACAACAAAGAAGAAATTTTCACCCTAAGTTAATCAATTTTTTTTTTTTTTTTCAGTCTCAAATTGGTGACATGTTCAGAGCGGAGAAGCTTGTGATAGAAAACCGTCGGTGAATATTTAACCTACTTACCGTTTAAACTTATAATAAGCACTCAAAAATATTGTTAACAAAACAAGAGTTGATAGTACAGTCAGCGTCAAATTTATATGAGCGTCTAGAGTAGTCAAAATTATCTGAAAAACATAAAAGCAATTTGATATACGCAGTTCGAATCGTCATATTGTTGTTAGCACCCAAGGTATTCCAAATATCTTACTACTCATTGTTTCATATTTATAGATAGATAAATAGATAACATTTTATTACACCACACAAAAACAGAAAATAATACAGAGATAAAAACTTAGAATAAAGGCATAAAGGACGGCCTAATCGCTGAGAGCGCTCTCTTCCGGGCAACTTTGGGATGGACTGGACATGAACGAACAATATTAAATCATCAATATTAATATGATGGCACTTTAATAAATAATTGGTAACAAATACACTAAATACCTACATTACAAACATTATAATAAACTTACATAGATATAAGGCTATCAATATTTCATATGGATAAATAATGCTGATGCAGCAGTTTTTTGGGGAAAGGGGGGGGGGGGGATTTATGAGAGTGTTCAAACTTCAAAGTTATCTTAGCAAACAAAGCTCTCAAAGTTATCTGTTTCAAGTATCTATGAAATATCAAGTATTCACTCAAAAGAGTTTTGTTTTTCAGATCATTTTGACTACTCAAGACGCTCATATCAATTTGACGCCGACTGTACTTGTTTAGTTTGCAGTAAGCTTAGAGGTAGTTCTTCCCTGGTGTCTATTCTGTTGTCCCAAACAATAAATATGCGAGATTTTGGTGTCCCTTCGTGATCAAATTAAAATTGACAGCGATATTTTAACACTTCGAGTGCTGAAATCATACCGTATATGTTTTCTACAAGTGACTAATATGCGTAAATCCACACTAGCGTAGCGGCTGAGAAAATACAGATCTGTGTGACTCAGCACAGCTGTAATGTTTTTCGAACGAAACGCATGTGCGGCGCAACACAACCGCTGTGTAGAGCGGCAGCACGAATGGCTTAGGTTAAAAAAAAGATCGCAGTCGTCGAAAAAAGTTCCCAGTCAAAGTGTTTGATGTCAATTTTATTTTGATTTTATATTTGATCAATGCAACGATTTATTTATCGCATTTATTGACTTACATTCCCGATGTTCTGTACTCTAAGTCATCCCGTGACCACAGTTTGTAATGTAAACCTGTTGAAACGTCGGAAAAATAGCTAAACGTGATAAATACCTGTTGTATTAGTGCTTATAATTATGTGTTCAGATCGCGAAGTTTTAAAATAATTATTTTTTGTGCTGTTAATATAATAGCTAGTTATTTTTGTGACAATAGAATAGACACCACAGTCTTCGCTACATTAGGTTTTATCCCAACATTTTTTTTTCTCAAAAATGTTTCGAGTAGTCACATTCATTTCTTTATTATTACAATTTATTTTTAACCGTTATTGTCCCACTGCTGGGCAAAGGCCTCCCTTTTCTCCTTCCACATCTTTTTTTTTTCATTTCTTTAGGCTTAAAAAATAAGCTCATCAAGTCTTTTAAACTACATATAATTATTTTCAAATAAGAAATAAAGTATTAACTGAATTTATTTTCACTTATATTTTTTGTCCACTAGTATAACAAGTTTTAACCAATCCTCTGGAACCAAGAAGGTTGGGGCTAAAGAAAAAATTAAAAAAACCAGAACAAAGTTAAAACCAGTCGTAAAAAGGGAAGAAATTGAAGAGAAAGATTAATACAACAGACAGTTTAACAAATCACTTAACACGTCGACTGCGAACTTTACATGAGCTAAGCTATTGCTGCCTCTACACAGTTGTGTTGCGCCGCACAGGCGTTACTCGTAAAAACACATATGGTGTGATTTGAGCAGTCAACGTGTCCACGATACTTATTATTAAAAACCAGCTGCCTGCATTGTGCAATTATTTTTCTTTTATTATATTGCTGCGCCCCGCGGTTTCACCCGCGTGGTGATAGATATTTTGGATAATATACAATATATCTTTATAAATTGTAGCCTATGTGTTACTCTGATGTAGGTATATTATTGTAAAGTTTCATTAAAATCCATTCAGTAGTTTTTACGTGAAAGAGTAACAAACATCCATCCATCCATACTTAACAACTTTCGCGTTTATAATATTAGTAGGATTATATCATGATTCTAATCCTGGTCAAATTTGATTATTATCTGTTCAGTTGTTGTAATTATCTGGATTTGACTCTGTCCTGGATTGCAGTCTAAATATGTAATAATTAGGGTTCCACGCAGAAAAAAATAATTGACAGAAAAACATGTAGGTAGTTGAGTTATAAATAATAAACAAATTCTGTGCCTAATCTTAGAACACCTATCCTTAAAGTATTGCTGCAAAAACTAAGTTTCAAACATCAGTATAGCAAATAAGACAAATGTGACTTTCAAGATTTTTTGCCATCTGTATTCATTTTACCAATCAAATGTATTTAAATTCACAAAAAAAAAAAAAAACACTTTTGAGATTTGAACTGGTCGCATAGTATTATAAAAATTTTAAAATCACAATATTAAAAAAAAAAATGTAGTACAAAGGAAAATATCTCAAATGTATAAAAATCTATTTTGTGGATTATTATATTGACCATGTTGCATTTTTTTAGTTATATAAATTAAATAGGTAGAATGTAAATAAATAATTAGTTATGTTAAAATATGTTTTATTTATCCAAATAACCTACTATATCAAGCTACAAGGGTTAGTGGCAAATTGTGAACGCCGCGGCTACGGGCCTGAACAAATAAACTGGCTATCACAATACGCGTATTATGTAACACTCAAGCCACCCAGAAGGAAATAAATAAATTATTTAGCATTATCTAGCCCCATAGTAAGCAGAGCTTGTGTTATGGGTACTAGATAACTGATATACATAATACAATACATTACATAGATTGATATTTTTTATTATAAATAGAAAACGATCAGAACACCCGAAACAGTTATCTGCAGATCGTACACACAATTGTTCCGAGGCGGGAATCGAACCCGCGACCTCCTGCGTCGCAGGCGGATCTTCGCCCACCGCGCCACAGAGGTCGTCTAAAATAAAATACCATATCAACATCATCAGCCTGTAGACGTCCACTGCTCCAAGTTATACTCTGTATAAATTGATCTCATCAAAAACATAAATGTGAAATGAGAGCTAAGTTCAATATAATGATGATATTAGAACACGCGGCAGCGTGTTCAAGCAAAGAAACGCGCCGAGTGTATCATTACACGAACCACTTGGTGCCACTTTTGACCCTTCTATAACTCAAAACCTCTTTAACGTAAATACATAAAACTACGTCTGTTTAGTTATATCATAGATGAAGGAAACATAAGATAGCCAAAGCCCATTCAAAGTTGCGTTCCTCCGAAATTCTGGATAATACTAGATGGCGTTGATCCTTATCCCGAAAATCGTTATATTCCACGATTAAACTCGGTAAATGAATAGGAGTCATTTGATAATCGTAACAATTCTTTTATAGTTTTTTTTAAATAAGTTTTTGATACTTACCGGTTGATATATTCAAATTTTGTTTTATTAATAGATAATCGTCCTGGTAGACTAGTCTCTTAAGAATAGTGATAGATGGCGTGGCATAATGTACAAGATAAAGCGTCGTTTAATAGGTAGATGGCGTGCAAATGAAAAGATTGTATGATAACATTAATTTTATGATTAGATATTTGAAGTGTGTATGAAAACAATAACATATGCAAAAACAGGCCCTTTCTGTCCAATTAGATACCCTAAGCATACCTATCTATTATGCCGCAGGTTTTCTCGTTTACTATAGGTATTTGCTTTAGCTTATTTGCAAGAGGGCGCTGCGCTCGCACGGTCAACGTACACCCTATGAATAAAATTGATTTAAAATTGAAATCCGGGTAAAACAGTGATTAAACCAGTGAAAATTAAAGTAAAACGTACTAAGCATATGGGATAACATTATCTCAACGAAACATTACAAATTAGAGCTAGAAAACAGTGATTACAAAAACAACAAGGACGATCTGTGAACAACAATAAACAGTGCAAATCAAGTGAATAAGACGATAAACACCATAAACGTAAATTACTTATGCATGTGAAGATCGAGAACAAGCATAAAATAACAGAACATTACGAAAATACACTGAAAACATCATACAAAGTTATTAAAATCAGTGATTATTTGTCTACCTTGTTGGTAAAAATGTGACAAACTGTCACATTTTTACCAACTTGACGGATCTTTTGAGCATCGTTAGAATATCGAAATCATCCTTCTATTTCGACTTAAGAGTTATCTGCTCCATGGCTCAGTTGTTTAACACACTGGAATATACCAACAAAAAAGATTGGAAACTGCTGGTTCGAACCTCCACTTGAAATGCTTTTTGTATAAATATCTTTTTGTTATTAATTTTTTTTAAGGAATATATATATTTTATAAAATAATTCGGTATTTTTGACATAACGACGCAGAACCGCTTCAAAACTAATAATTGCTAGAAATTTTATTAATTAAGGCTAATGTCCTGATGGAATGTTTGATTAGTGAATTGTAACTTAATAATTACGTAGATTTTCATGGTGTTGTGAACCAAATTCAAAACAATTCGGGTGGTCGTATAATTTTTTGAACATCGTCAGAATATTGAAATCATCCTTCTATTTCGGCTGCAGAATTATCGGCTCCATGGCTCAGTTGTTTAAAACACTGGAATGTACCAACAAAAAAGACTTACTGCTGGTTCGAACCTCCACGTCACATGCTTTTTGCATAAATACCTTTTTGTTATTAACATTTTTGAAGGAATATGATACCTTTCAAATTTTATGATATAAATATATATATTTTATAAAATAATTCGGTAGTTTTGACATAACGACGCAGAACCGCTTCAAAACTAATAATTGCTAGAAATTTGATTAATTAAGGCTAATGTCCTGATGGAATGTTTGATTAGTGAATTGTAACTTAATAATTACGTAGATTTTCATGGTGATGTAAACCAAATTCAAAACAATTGACGGGTGGTCGTATAATTTTTTGAACATCGTTAGAATATTGAAATTATCCTTCTATTTCGATTGCAAAATTGTCGGCACCGTGGCTCAGTTGATTAACACACTGAAATAAACCTACAAAGACGACTGGGAAGCGACTACTGTTGGTTCGAACTTCGAAGCTCCACTCCACATGCTTCTTGCATAAATATCTTTTTGTAAAAATCTTTTTGTTGCTTTTTGCATAAAATCAAATCATGGTAAATATCCCGTTTTAAATGACTTTATCTTTTTTTATTAAAATTTTTGAAGGAATATGTTACCTTTCAAATTTTATGATATAAATATATATATTTTGTAAAATAAATTCTGTATTTTTGAAATGACTACGCAGAACCGCTTCAAAACTAATAATTGCTAGAAATTTGATTCATTAAGGCTAATATCCTGATGGAATGTTTGATAATTCCGTAGATTTTTATGGTGTTGTAAACCAAATTCAAAACAATTGAACATACTCTTGGATTTAAACAATTAATCAAGCTTATTGTTTGACATTGATTTTCTTATTTGTAAATAGTTATTAATTTATAACGTTAATTTAGAATACCAAGGAGATAAGATTTTAAGTGTTTTCAATGCTTTGTAAAATTAAAAGACAAATTGTTGTTTGAACTGCGCGCTACGTAGTGGAGGTGACGTATGTTCAAGCAACATCTATTAACGATTAAACTAATTTGTAAACTTGAATAATCGATGAGAAATAAGCTTATAAATGACGTTAATATTTACTACATCAAAATTGATTTTTAAATGTTTTCTCAAACATTCTCTCGTCGTCAAAAACCACGTGTGCGAACCACGTGGTTTTTGAAATAAAACCGCATTGTGCGGCGGGCGAAGCCCATTACTTTTTACATCAGTGATCCTAGAGTGAGTGGTGACGTTGGCCTTGCTGGCACCAGCTCTGCTGGTGGTAGTTTGGCCGACGTCATACATTCAAAAAATCCTATCAGGCAGGGTACTTCGACAGACATCTTCATTAGTCATGTATTAAAAAATGTCCATCTAATCGACCAAGAAACGTGCTAAATCAAGTATTGAAAATTGTTTCGAGCTTTATGCATAATGTGTGTGGTGTAGGAAAAACAAGAATAAAATTTATTAAATAAACGTTATTCGTAAAAAAAAATTATATATTAACCCAAAACTAAGGGGATTTTTATTGTATGTCAATACTGATGCGAGGTAGGTACGTGAGAGAACGTAAATAATCTTTTTACTAAAACCAGTGTAGAACACAGCAGAACGGCAACGTCGCGCGTCGCCGGGTCGCGTCGTCGTCGTTCAGCCGGGAAAAATGCTATCTGGCAACGTATCAATCATGTAGCAATCGACATTAGCACCATCTATAAAATTGAGTTGGATGGAAGTATATCATTGACATAACCTCTTGAAAAGCTGCAAATACCATCTAATAGGTGGCGCTGTTGCGGTAAAATAAACGGGCAGATTGATTAATTTTAACGAATTGCTACACGTAGCGCCATCTCGCGCCCTACCAGATAACTAGTAATCGATTCTCGGTCGGATGAATGGACTTTGGAAGTCTATTTATTTTATTCGTCCATGGTTATATCCATAAGGACATGTAGAAGCCCAAATTTCATGAAGCTAGCTCAAACGGTTACAAAGATATGAAGGTCAAAAAGTCGTAAAAATTCACACTGACTGACTGACATGCATATAGTACCTAAATCTAACCTACTTCCAGATGACCTAGAAGGATGAAATTTGGAATCCAGCTCGGTAATTGTGTGTAAGCGTAGGAAAAAATCTAAAAAATCAAAAAAGTTAAAAATTAGTGATGTTAGCGACGACGACCGTATGTCAATGGAATAAGGTTTAAATTAAAAATATATTCGCATTGCATAGAATAAGCAATAGTACTACGTCTCCGATTGCGCCATAGAATACAGTGGAGTTTTTAGGGACCGGCCCATATAATACCTACCTTGTTAGTTAGTAGAAAAGTAATTATATCCCACCAAGAACATAAAAGTAAAAAAGGAGAGCCAAGTTCAATACAAAAATTATGATTGGCTGTGGGCTTCGCGTCAAAAAGAATGGAGATCTAAATGAGTGCGAAGTCAATTAGGTATATGTAGGTTAGATTTGACTTGGCCAGTTTTTATCAGAATTAAAACGTTGAATAACTTTATAAAATGACTGATGTTATGAAAACTGGCCAACTTCAAGGGTAGTTCCCATATGTTCTATAGAACATGACGTCATCAGACAGAATAAGATATTTTTTTATTATTTTGTACTATGGAACATGTAATACTTTTATTTCTCAAATTGTTATATAGGACAAAGGAAATAAGACCTCTTTAAGATTATCGTATCAATTATACTGGCCTCCAGAAAATAATATTATTTATTTTATTATTTAAAAAAAATTGGTAGAGTTCTCCTGCCCGCGCCACTTTTTGCTAAGAATATAATATTTCTTTAAATTTTTAGGTTTCTTTTGTAGGATTATTTTACCCAGGCAGATGTTTGATTAATGGCATGACAGAATATTTGACATTATCAGTGTCATCTTGCTTCTTATGGAAGATTTTAGGAAAATGTGATTCTCGTTTTGTTCTCTGGCATGACTTGGGTGAAAAGCTAGTATGTAGTTCCATGGAAAAAATGGGGAAGAAAATGTGTTTTTTGTTCGATGAGGTCATGTTCCATAGAACAAATGAGAACTACCCGACTTCAACGTCAAAAGAAGTGACATCTAAATGGGTGAAAAGTTCAATAGGCAATCCTGAACTTTATTTATTACAACTTAAAATATAATTTCTTCTTATAACTTAGTATATTAATATATTGAAGATTAAGGTCCGACTTGACTAGTTGTCGGAAACATCGGAGGTTAAAAATAAACAACATTTAAATATTTTATCAATCTTTATTTATAAAACCTTGTATATACTAGTTATTATAACATAAACATATTGCATTATGTATAGAATCGAACCCGGAACTTCATTATCGTTGTGATAACTGACCTGTCCTAACCTGATAAGAGACTATAAGATAGGAGTTAACGCTTTCGCTGCCTATCATCTGCGGTGCGACCCGAAGGTGCGGCGAGCCGTACTCCTACGACATCGACTGAAAGACGTTTAAAGTGTTGGACGAATGAATTATTTTAGTGATTTTTAATACGTTTCGTTACTTTTCTTTCTAAGGTTAAAAGTTTTGAGATACCTATTTTATACTTACATCTAATTATAATGAAAATATCTCAACTTGTGAAGCGTTCCGATACCATTCAGTGTCGGTAAGCTCTATACCTAAGCTTTTATTCTACGACTGCACCGTTGCATTTTATTCAATTTGTTAGTTAAACTGTACAGGTTACCTATTTAAAAACGTTGGTGTCTATTCAACTTCAACTTCTTGCTAGATGGCTCTGCATCTGCATTGACGCAATTCTGTCAATGTCAGTCTCTTGGCATCTGCATCGCAATCTCTTTTTACCAGACACATACCTATTGACAAACAAAATAACTTATGTCATCTTTATATAGGGGCTGCATGGGCTACACCATTTGTTGTTGTAATCGCTCAAAATTGTCTAATTGGATTCTGCAAAAACCGCCACATTTTTTTCGGGTGTTGTTGCACCTGTTTGATATATCGCCGTAAAACAAGCGTATGGACTTTATGGTCACAGCCCAAGTCGAGGTCCTTGCCTATCTTACGTCTGTGATTTTGTCCCGTAACTTTTATCTGGCGGAGAGCTCGCTGTGGCCGCGATAATCCGGTAACGTTGTCATGGCCATCTGCGGTCAATAACAGTATAGTCAATACGAAAAAATGTTTTAACCTACAAAATTTAGAAAAGGTCTATTAACCCATTCACTGCTTTTCCTCCAGCAATGCTACAACGCTATTCAATATATAAATACCGCGCGTTATCAGCGTTATTGCAAGAAATATGGTTTAATACAAGGTCCTAAACATTGGAATAGGTTGTGTTACACACTCCAGTAACGTTGCCATGCCCATCTGCGGTCAATAACAGTAAAGTGAAAATGAAAAAAAAATTTACTTACAAAATTTAGAAAAGAGCTCTTAACGCTTTACTGCTTAGCGTTTTTTTTTGTGCTAGCTGGATCCATCGAGACCGTGTTGTCTAACGAGCAAGGGGTCTACCATAAGACTGTGATATAAGAATCGATATTAAAACCCATCATTAGAGTGTAAAACAAAGTCGCTTCCCGCTGTCTGTCCCTATGTATGCTTCGATCGCAACGGATTTTGATGCGGTTTTTTTTAATAAGTAGATAGAGTGATCAAGGTTAAAGTTTATAAACAATTGTCAAAAAGATTTTCACGCGGGTGAAGCCGCGGGGCGCAGTTAGTTTACTATACATAAACAATAAGGACTGGACACTGAGCCGAGAACGGGAGCCAACTTTAGTTGTATGATGTTTAATCTATAATTTTTTACGAAAAATCACAAGTGAAACGATGTCACGGGTTCAAATCTGAAAACCTTTAAAACTTTTCGCTTTTATTTTGTATTTAACTACCTACTGCGCTACTGTCCTCCAAAGAGACTACATTCTCCTTTTCCGCTGACGTCATCTTATTGAACCTTTTTCGTTTTTCCTCCTTGCTGTGATGTTTTTTGTGGCCGCGTTTGGACTTCTTCTTCTTGTGCGCGTGTTTCTTGTGTTTTTTGTCGTTTTCGTCGTCTGATAAAGAGTCAGTCGGCTTTCGTCTCGTCTCGACTGGAGCCATGTAGGTTTGGGCAGGTTCCTGCAAAGGATATCACATTTTACTAATGTAATACATATCTGTGCCTACTATAATGAAAAATATTTATCTAAGTAATGTACCTATTCTATTAAGTATATATCAGTACAGGCTCTGCTTAGTCCAGCATTGTTTATTATTTTATAATCAGTCATCTAGTACCCACAACACAAGCTCTGCTTAGCTTGAGGCTAGATGATGCTATGTGGATTGTCCAGCATTATAATTATTTATTAAAGACTTATATATTATACGGATTCGACTCAAGATCATTAAGTCAGGAGGGAATATGGGGATGCCATTGCCCAGCTTTGGATTAATTTGAACTAGAAATATTTACCTTAGGCATTGTTACAACGGGTATTTATCGCGTTTATTTAACTATTTTCCCGACGTTTCAACAGGTTTACACTCTGTCGTGGTGTCACGGGATGAGTACTGGAGTTGTGTCGAGTGTGTGTCGTCCGAGTGTGCAATGGACATGTCTACATCAAAAACCAAGTGAGGGTAGTTTCAAATAAACTAGCCCCCGCTTCGCTGAGGCGGTAACTCCGGTACTCCAGTCATCCCGTGACCACGACAGAGTAAACCTGTTGAAACGTCGGGAAAATAGGTAGGTAAATAAACGCGAGAAATACCCGTTGTATAACTTATAATAACTTATAATTATGTGTTCAGATCGCGAAAGTTTAAAAATATTTATTTACCTTAGGCGCCAAAGCCCGCCGCAGCACGCTATTGCTGGCATCACTGAAGTACCCAGCTCCCATGTGGTTGTCTTCTACGAACAGCGGTATATCCGTAGTCGGCTCTGAGGTGCGTAGGTACTTGCTACCCCTGTTGCGTACAGAAAACCTAAGGCATTAAGGTGGTTTGTGACCCGCAAATAAATAAATCAATTTCATCATCATCATCAGCCTATAGCAGTCCACGGCTGGACATAGGCCTCCCCCAATGAGCGCCATAGCGCCCTGTCTTCAGCTTGCCGCATCCAGCGTCTACCTGCAGTCTTTCGCAGGTAGATGCTGGATCAATCAATTTAACTATGTTAAATTAGTGCACGTCATTCTTTCAATTATTTTTGCATGAAGTCTCAAGTATCACGGTCAAGAATGGTTTCTCCATGAAAATAGAAACAGAACAACTCATGGGTCACTACAGTCTAGTAGTGTAGTTTGTAGTTATTAAGGCTGGTTTTATAGTAACGCCGCTGGACGCACTCGCTCCAACGGCGCTGCTGCCGAAACGCCTCAAAACAAAACCAGCATATATCGAAAACTGAGACGAAAATTTCGATTTTTAAAATCGATATAGAATGTTTGTAAACAAAATCTCGACGCAAATCATTTACTCACTAGAGTTTCAGATAAAATTGTAAGCAATGTTACTGAAGCAAAGATCTCAAATCGACAATTTAGTAAATTGCGTAGGTAGGTATAAAAACACGCGACACTAGAGTGAATTTAGGTTAAGTATGGGGGCTTGCTTACAAATATTGTTCACGGAGTTTAGCTAGTGCATGTAAAGACAAGGACGTCAAGTTATGTACCTACCTATACCTACTTAATTCATATATGTAGTTACCTTTTATACTGCTCAGAATCAGATGAAGGCTTTAGAGGTTTCTTCTTGTTGTGCACCTCAGTATCAGTGTTAGGTCTGTAATGAAGGGAACCAGATTATATATCTACCTACTGATCAATTTGCGCTGTTGGAATGAACAGCCTCATTTTGATGACGTCATTGGCGCATCGGACAAAGCTGTGCCTGCGACGTAGATATATAAATAATTATTTTATTGCACACTTAAAAATAAAACAATCGAAATAAAAAAAAAAATTATGTGACAAATTGGGTGTTATCACTCAAGAGCGATATCTACCAGACAACCGATATAGATGCTTGCTGGTTTCGTTTCGGGATCTGCAAACCTAAATCTATACGTACCCCTTCGTTTTCGTCATCGGATCACAATGACATGAAATACTTAAAACGATTCGGTAATAAACTAAGACTGGTTTTATAGTCACGCCGCTGGACGCGCCGCTGGACGCGCCGCTGGGCAGCGCGCTGTTATCGTCTACTGAACTGCTCAAGCGCGCGACTTTGAAACGCAACTACTACCCCCATACATCTCCAAGCGCGCGCGCTCCAACGGCGCTGCCGAAACGCGTAACAATAAAACCAGCCTAATTATTTATATTACTAACCGTTTGTGTCTTCTGTTGACAAAATATCCGGGTTCGGGTAAAAAGAGCCGTAGCTTAGTTCGCCGCTCGCTGGCTGGGTGAAATAGGTGAAGCACTAACCTAGTTAATATATTCACTCATGCGTTACTTTATATAAAACCCTATAGTAAATGTAAAGTGTATATTTAGATATATATAGGCCTCTTCATCGATTTCGATGACAGCGACCCTGGATAACACGGACTATCATGAGCTCTAATATGGCTCGCTAGACCGAACTTGATCTTGAATACCCGACGGCACGTATGGTAGTAGAGACACGTCTCGAGACAATGGATACAAGACGCCAGATACAAAAACAGAGACCTAAGCCCTCCTACACGTATACATAAATGTAAAGTGATGAGTATTTAGTAACAATTCCTTTTCTGATGAGATTTTACGAAACGTTATACCTAAAAATGCAACTACCAAAATACTATTCAAACCTATATCTACTTATCTACTATATAAAAAAGTCTCGTCGTTGTAAAAACTTCGACGTGTTTGTGTGTGTCTGCAAATTGCATGGTTGGTGCCATCGTAGTCCTCAATTGGCTGAACCAATTTTGATTTACTTGATTGTCATCATTAAGCTGCAGAATATAGCAATAGAAAATATTTATTTCCGTTTCATATAAAATAATACAAATTAAGACTACTATAAAGCTAAAGATAACAAATTAGGAACTAATAGAATTAAAATACGAGAACACAGAAAGGCTTCCGGCTCAGCATTAAATGCTTCATTGACACAAGTTGCAATGCAGCGCTGGTTTTCAGCGGCGCTGTCAAGCATAACGATTCTTTCGTTATGCTTGACAGCGCCGCTACCACAAGGAAAGAAAATTGAGGATACAGGCGACTGGGCCCATACATAACTAGGACCGCGGTCCCAGTTATCTGATCACATTTTTGAATCGGTCGACTGGGACCATATACCTAATTTGCTTTAATGTACAGTTAACAGAAAAATCAAGTTACATAACTCAGGATTTATTTTATGTAGTATTACAGTGAAGTATTTTTTTTAGTAAGAATGTCAAAAAAACTATATGCGAATGATTCCTAAAGTCAAGGACAAAAAGGGCTGCCCTTTTGTTTCAAAACAGGTACTCTACTCTTAACCCACTTGTTACGGATATCCCTTTTTTCGAAAAAAAATCTAAGTCTCGTGGAAATGCTGGAAAATGGTGTTTGATATACGGAACGCTACTAATATGTACTGCTATAAAACAACAACATTTCTAGGATTATTTCAGACAGGTACAAAATATAGAAACTCTTTATTTTGTATTCGGGAAAATAATGACAATTCTCTTAACTTCTATGTGTCGACGTGTTGTGATTATGCCAATTGTATGTGTGTATTTTATGTGTCAAATATATGATTTACTTACTTCCTGAAAAAACGCCTGTAGTTATTTGTAGTTCAAGTTAAATTATCTAATTAAAATATCTATTCTTTAAATCTCTACCATTAAAGTTACCTGTGTAAACAGGCTTCCCACGACACAGGCTGGCCTCGTGCGGGGGCAAATAAATAATTTTGTATTTTTTGTATCTCATCAGAAGAGTCATTGTTACTAAACGTCCATCATTCTTCTTTATCCACTGACCTTTTCTCCCCACTCCCCTGGTCAGGGGTGGCATCATGGACCTTATCGCTCATCCGTTGCACGACGGACTCAATGTCGCGCATTCGAGTCCCGATCGCGTCCACTAGCGCTTGTAGATTGGATGGTGGGGGGTCTTTGAAGTCTTTTTGGGTAGAGGCTTCGGGAAGGGTCCAGGGCATCTCCTGAAATAATAGATTATTTTTAATAATTGTTAGGTACTTAGTTAATTTTTTAATGTTAAACATAAATCTTTTTTGTATATTATACTAGCTGCGCCCCGCGGCTTCGCCCACGTGGAAATTTCTGCGCAATTTCACCATATTTTCTCACCGTTCAAACCTTCCCTGGACTACGACAAACATTTCAAAACCAAAATCAGCTAAATCGGCCAAGCCGTTCTCGAGTTTTAGCGAGACTAACGAACAGCAATCGATTTTTATATATAAAGATAAATAAATAAATAAATAATGCTGGACAATTCACACAGCATTATCTAGCCCCATGGTAAGCAGAGCTTGTGTTATGGGTACTAGATAACTGATATACATAATACAATATATTACATAGATAGATATTTTTTATTATACATAGAAAACGACCAGAACACCCGGAACAAATATCTACAGATCGTACACACAATTGTTCCGAGGCGGGAATCGCACCCGCAACCCCCTGCGTCGCAGGCGGACCTTCGCCCACCGCGCCACATCGGTCGTCAAAAAGATATAGCCTGATTCGTCCCACTGCCGGGCAAAGGCATCTTTTTAACGAATTTTAAATACCTTTTACCTACTTTAATGTAACTATTAGTGGACAACTGTAAATGGGCTGAAAATTTATTAATTTTCATATTCATATCATTTATTGTAATTTCATGCATACAGGTAGTTATTATTTAGATAGTAACATTATTACAGGTTTTTTTATTAAGCCATAGGCCTCCATGACATAGGCCTCCCCCAATGAGCGCCATAGCGCCCTGTCTTCAGCTTGACGCATCCAGCATCTACCTGCAGTCTTTCGCAGATCGTCATCCCACCTGGTCGGAGGGCGTCCTACCCTACGTTTACCGAGTGGTCTCCACTCAAGAACACGTTTGCCCCAGCGGCCGTCGGTTCTTCGCGAGATCTTGTGTACAGTATTTTTGTATTGTATGGTTTGAAAACACTATACATGCCCTCATATAAAAAAAAAACCTTTTAAATATTGTTTGGTCGTAGTTCCACATTTCGCCGTTAGACAGAAACTGTATATAATATAGTCAGACCTGTTCACGGTCTACAGCCACCTTGGAGTCAGCGTCCATGGGGTCATGCTCGTTCCACTGGTTGGTCGGTATCTCGGTCCAGGGGTCTGCTTTAGGAGGTGCCGTCTGAAAAGAACATTCTAATGAACGCTTTGGTTTGTAAAAAATTCCTGCTATGTAGTTCCGTAGACACAAATTCTCAAACTCTATAAATATGCTCTAATATTGATCCGGAATACTGTCGGGTGTAAAAAGAATAAAAGAATTTATTTATAGCCACACACAATAATAAACAGTTACAAAAAAAAGGAAAACACATAAAAAATACAAAACAACTTAAGTAGTAGGGATTTAAACTATACATAATGTAGCGTGGTAGTAGAGTCCCAAGTGTAAGAATAACTGGTGTTTCCCTATGTGCGCGGCTAATAAGGTCCAATCTCAGCTTGTTGTCATTATCGACCGAGGACGACAGTGACACTGGTTTACAGGCTGGACCTTAAATTGGGGTGACAAGGGTGTGTGAAATATATAAATAAATAATGCTGGACAATTCACACACCATTATCTAGCCCCATGTTAAGCAGAGCTTGTGTTATGGGTACTAGATAACAGATATACATAATACAATACATTACATAGATAGATATTTTTTATTATACATAGAAAACGACCAGAACACCCGGAACAAATATCTGCAGATCGTACACACAATTGTTCCGAGGCGGGAATCGAACCCGAAGGTCCGCCTGCGGCACAGGAGGTTGCTCCTGTGTCGCAGGACCTTCACGCACCGCGCCACATAGGTCCTCAATTCAACTATAGCTACGCCATCATGGAGTAAACGAATCAAAATCAAAAAAGCTATATTTCTTTAGGCTTACAAAGTACTTCGATCCTGTGGAACGGGTATTGCAAACAATTGGTTGGGTTCGAAACGTTCATTTTTCAATTAAACGTCAATTAAAATAAAAAATGTATTATAGTTAATCTTGATAATAAAAGGCGGCTGACGCCACCCCTCTCAGTCCGCCCAGTCGCGGTCTCCACTCGAGAACAAATATTACATAAAACTAAATCTCATCAAGAAGGCTTTCTACTCCATAAATGATTATCTCAATGATGTTAATGCTTGGCCAGATGTCGCTCAGTTTCGCACCGACAATAGTATGTAAGTAATTTGTTGTTGTGCATAGCTTTACTTAAATATTGACATGTATCGAATCATATTATATTTAGACTTAAATAGGCAAATAACCATGTATTAGACATATAAGAGATGAGCATGCTAGTTTTTTTTCACTTCTTCCACTAGTGGACAAAAAAATTAAGTGAACAGTAAAATAATTTTATTTGATAATAATTTAATGTATAAAATATGACTTGTCTAAGTGCTTATTTTGTAAGCGTAATGAAATAAATGATTTTTGACTTTTGACTTTGAGAACACATTTACCCCAGCAGCGGTTGTCGATTCTTCGTGATATATGGCCGGCCCTCTGCCACTTCAGCTTGCTAATTCTTTGAGCGCACATAGACCACCAACCTTAATTTTTTTCGTGACTCCGAATGAGTTAGCGAAGTACTTTTCATCAGAAGAGGCTTCATCCGCTGCTCTCATCGCTACCGGCGTCGGCTGAAATATTTTTTTACGAATTAACTTCTAAATATAATATCATCAGCGGAATAAAAAATATTGATGATGTTTTTTCTGTTGGTAGGTCAAAATCCCCCAAAATTACAACATTTTAATAACAGCGAATATAGCGAGCCCCGAAAATGGTTAAGACTTTATACTGGTACACAAAAAGCCATTATCAACTATAAAGCGGCTCGCTTCGCTCGCCGCTTTCATTTTGTACTTTGGTGAGGTCAGTATGGTGATTATATAACTCGCGACCGGTTTGCGACAGGCGTAAATTAAGCAATTAGTGCTGTCAAACGTAAATTTTGTATTAGTTTGACACCAGCTACAATTGGTCAAAATTGACGTTTGACAGCACTGATTGCTTAATTTACGCCTGTCTCAAACCGATCGCGAGTTACATAATCACCCGGCGGTTTAGCAAGAAAGACGGAAGCGAGTAGAGATAGCCGTGATTTTTTTGCGATATGTTAAAAATGCTAAAATATTTATTTATTTTCTATTTTTCATTTAAAATAATATAAATAGAAAAAGATATAACTGTCTAAATATGACACCATTCGGAGCTTGGTACCCGGGGCGGCAGGCAGCCAACCGGCAACCTCCTGCGGTCTGCGTCGCAGGCGGACCTGAGCCCACCGCGCCACATCGGTCGTCAAAGTTCAAAGAAAAAATACGGTGAAAGATTAGTACCTTCTCAGTGGTCACAGCTGTTGGGAACTCCTCGATATCCAGCGCAGCATCCAGCTCGTGCGCCCCCTCGTCGTAGAAGGCAGCTGGTGTGGTCAGCACGTGGGACTTGTGCTGACGCCGGTGCCTGGAAACTTGGACGTTGTAGGTAGATTCTAAGGGACTTATTCTTTTTGTACGAGTCTAATTGTTATTTACAATTATTTTAACGGATATGTATCCTGTTTATTTACATTTCATTGCAATAAATTTAATATCCGTTAAGCGTTAGCTACATACCACCCCGCACTTAGTGAAGGTAGGTAAATTTCTGACCACTCGACTTCACAATTTTAACCATTTATATGGAAACGATTGACAAAAAAAATTTGCCAAAGTTTAGTAGCACTCAAAAAATGCCTGATGTTTTTGTAGAGTTTATCTCAGGACTATAGTTTTGGATTTCCTTAATATACATATCCCCCCCATTATTCCACCAATAAGAGTGTCTCAAAGGTATCATTGTCCATTTTCGGACCTAGTGGATTTGAAGCCTAACCTAGTCTAGAAACTTCTAGAAGGTACATACCCCGCTACTACTAGACTTAACAATTCTCTTAATAATATTAGTTTCATTCTCTACCATTGACAGACGAGACATCTTAGTGAAGTTGAAGCCAAACCAAGTTCCTTCCAGAACCTTCTAAAAGGGAGGTAGGTACATACTACACTCATACTAGACCTAACAATTATTATTCTCTTAATAATATGAGTTTCATTCTCTACTATGGACAAATATCTTGGTGGAGCTCAAGGCTGAAGCCAAACCTAGTTCCTTCTATAGAACCTTCTAGAAGGTAGGGACTTACTCCGCTACTACCAGACTTAACGTTTCATTCTCTATTATGGACAAATATCTTGATGGAGCTCAAGGCTGAAGCCAAAGCTAGTTCATTCCAGAACCTTCTAGAAGGGAGGTACGTACCCCGCCCCTGCACTTAGCGCTAAGTACCGCGGCGCTAACCTTCCACTCCCTTCTTCAGACCCCTTGTGCTGATCCTTGGCGCTCGTCGACAGGGCGATCTGAAACGAGGGTGTTTTAAATAAATAAATAATGCTGGACAATCCACACAGCAATATCTAGCCACAAGCTAAGAAGAGCTTGTGATAGGGGTAGGTACTAGATGACTGATATAATTCACTACATAGTACTTATAAAACAAAGTCGCTTTCCGCTGTCTGTCTGTCCCTATGTATGCTTAGATCTTTAAAACTACGCAACGGATTTATATGCGGTTTTTTTAAATAGATAGAGTGATTCAAGAGAAAGATTTTTAAACCATTTGACAACGTGGCGAAGCGGCGGGGCGCAACAAGTAATACAATGGATTACATCATTATTAGACATAATTATTGAATGATTATATTTCATTATTTTAATTGAATTTTACCATCTATACACATAGGTACTTAGGTATATATTAAGGTGTACTTTGTACTTTTCGACTATGTATGCTATATTTTATAAATAAATGAACCATTGTACTAATTTCCTTACATGTCCTCGGACATCCGGAAAGTCTTTCTGAATTCAGAATCTGAATTCTGGCACCTTGCCTCACACATATCATAAAAATGCAGATTGATCAGTAGTCTCATGCGTGCACATGCAAACGTTTCATCATCATCATCAGCCTATTGCAGTCCACTGCTGGACATAGGCCTCCCCCAATCAGCGCCATAGCGCCCTGTCTTCAGCTTGACGCATCCAGCATCTACCAGTCAGTTCAGTCAGTCAGCAGTCTTTCGCAGGTCGTCATCCCACCTGGTCGGAGGGCGTCCTACACCGACCGAGTCGTGGTCTCCACTCAAGAACACGTTTGCCCCAGCGGTCGTCGTCGGTTCTTCGCGAGATATGGCCGGCCCACTGTCAACTGAATATTCAGAATCTGATTTCAGTATGTGTGGTGCCACTCTAGTCAAATGTATGGCATTACGCACGTTCTAAATTTAGAATCTTAATATTCCGAGCAGGAGTTCAGAACGCTCGTCAGTATCATTCTTACAGATCGATCTGACAAATTCAGAATTTGAAAAAATCAGAATGTGTGTGGAGGATGTATAAATTGTATAGATTTGGGCTTTCTGAATTAAGAATCTGAATTCCGTTTCTAAACTCAGAAAGACATTCCGGATGTCTGAGGCCAGCTTAAAATGACGGTGTATTACCACGAAAATGAAATCAGTCAAGACGAGATCGTGTTAGCTCTAAGGCAGCTTAAAAATGGAAAAGCCCCCGGCGAGGACGGTATTACTTCAGAGCTTCTTAAAGCAGGAGGAGCCCCTGTAATACAGGAGCTATGGAACCTCTTTAATACCGTCCTTGACAGTGGGAGAACTCCAAAGGCGTGGAGCGGGAGTTTGGTGGTGCTCTTTTTTAAGAAGGGAGATAAAACCCTTCTTAAGAATTACAGACCCATCTCACTCTTGAGCCACGTCCATAAGCTGTTCTCACGAGTGGTCACGAACCGTCTCGCCAGGAGACTCGACGAGTTCCAGCCACCGGAACAGGCTGGGTTCCGCGGAGGATATGGCACCATAGACCACATACACACAGTGAGGCAGATTATACAGAAGTCCGAAGAGTATAATCAGCCCCTGTGTCTGGCTTTTGTGGACTATGAGAAGGCATTTGACTCCGTCGAAACCTGGGCTGTTTTGGATTCCTTACAGCGATGCCAAGTAGACTATCGTTATATCCAAGTGCTGAGTTGTCTCTACGAGGCGGCCACCATGAGTGTCCAAGTACAGGGTCAGCAGTCTAAACCCATCCAATTGCGCAGAGGAGTGAGGCAGGGGGATGTCATATCCCCGAAACTGTTCACGTGCTCATTGGAAGATATGTTTAGGTTGCTGGACTGGAAAGGAAAGGGCATTAATATAAACGGCGAGTACATCTCACACCTGCGATTCGCTGATGACATAGTCTTAATGGCGGAGTCGCTTGAGGAACTGAACCAGATGCTGGACGGCCTAGCTTCAGCCTCCCGATGTATCGGTCTTGGCATGAATTTGGATAAAACCAAAGTCATGATCAATGGTCACATTGATCCAAGGCCGGTGGTCGTACATGGTCACCTTCTCGAAACTGTTTCCGAGTACACTTACCTTGGGCAGATTCTGCAGTTGGGTAAAAACAGTTTCGAGAAGGAGGCCAAAAGGAGGATCCAGCTGGGCTGGGCAGCATTTGGGAAACTACGTCAAGTCTTCACGTCATCCATACCGCAATGCTTGAAAACGGAAGTTTTCAATCAGTGCGTCCTACCCGTTATGACCTACGGAGCTGAGACGTGGACACTCACGATAGGGCTGGTCCACCAGTTCAAAGTCGCTCAGCGAGCTATGGAAAGAGCTATGCTCGGAGTTTCTCTGAAGGATAGGATTCGAAACGAATACATCCGACAGAGAACATAGCTCAAATAATTAGCAAGCTGAAGTGGGCAGTGGGCCGGCCATATCTCGCGAAGAACCGACGGCCGATGGGGCAAACGTGTTCTTGAGTGGAGACCACGACTCGGTAAACGTAGTGTAGGACGCCCTCCGACCAGGTGGGATGACGACCTGCGAAAGACTGCAGGTAGATGCTGGATGCGGCAAGCTGGAGACAGGGCGCTATGGCGCTCATTGGGGGAGGCCTATGTCCAGCAGTGGACTGCTATAGGCTGATGGTGATGATGATGATGATTACCACGATGTCAGGCGCAGGCGCGACCGCCGGCTTCACCTCGTTGCAGTCGGTGGCGTCCTGCGCGTCCGGGGCCGCGCGCATTACCTTGTCTTGCTTCTCGGACTCCGCTAGCTCGTATATCGGCCCGGCATCTGGGGTCCTGTGGAAACATACATTATCTATAATATAAAAATAAATCGCTGAATCTGTTGCTAAGCGCAAATCTCGAGAGAAGCTGAACCGATTTGGTTAATTCTTTTTTTAGAATATTCAATGAATTAAGAGGATGGTTCTTACGGAGAGAAAAAAGAGAAAAAATTTAAAAAATGTTTGAAACAAATGACCACCGGGCGAAGCCGAGACGGGCCGCTAGTTAATAGTAGTAAATAAATAAATAATGTTGGAAAATCCACACAACATCATCTAGCCCCAAGCTAAGCAGAGCTTGTGTTATGGGTACTAGATGACTGATATACATAATACAATAAATTACATAGATAGATTTTTTTATAATACATAAATAACGACCAGAACAGCCGGAACAAATGTCTGCAGATCGTACACACAATTGTCCCGAGGCGGGAATCGAACCTTAAGTCTTATCGTATTATCTATACATATAAAATGCTTTCATTTGTCCTGAATGACTGACTGACGGATCAACGCACGGCCTAAACCGTTGGTCGTAGAGACCTGCAACTTGGAAGGTTTGTTCTTGTATGATGTAGGCATCTGATAAGAAAGGATTTTCTGAAATTCTACCCCTAAGGGGGTAAAAAACGGAGACAAAATTTGTATGGGACACCGTGAATCCCTTGGTGCAATCTAATTCAAATTTTGCATAAACATTCTTTAACAGAATTGATGGAAGACGAGTTTCCATGCGGGCAAAGCCGCGGGGCGCAGCTAGTGAACCATAAGCGAATGATAATTAACATTTTTGTATTTTTTACTTTGGCGGGATGACGACCTGCGAAAGACTGCAGGTAGATGCTAGATGCGGCAAGCTGAAGACAGGGCGCTATGGCGCTTATTAGTGGAGGCCTATGTCCAGCCGTAGACTACCATAACCTCACCTCTGACTACTACTAGACATAGGATGATGATGATGACTTACTTTGGTAGAAAGGAGCCGTCAGCCGGCGGGGGCCGCTTCATCTTGTACATGTGACTCCACGGGGCGGCGGGCAGGGCCTCCCACGGCTGGCCTAGCACTCGGGTCCACACCTCACCTCTGACGACTACTAGACATCTGTCAAATTACATTAAAACAATTAGATTAGGTAACGAGTTATCGCGTGACCACGACAGTGTGTAAGAAGTGCGATAAATACCCGTTAAATTTAAAAAAAAAAAAAATTGTGAATGGAATATATATATATCGGTAAACATCCGTCTTAGGCTCAACTCACACCAAAAGAGCGTCGAAGCGGAGCGCAGTTTCAGTCTCATATGAATTTTAACTTTATTTTCATTACAATAAAACTTATTATCGCATGAGAAACTCGAATCGGCGAATTCGCCGGAATTCCCGCGGCGCCGCGGGCATCCGCGCGACTCGTTCGAGTTTCTCATCAGAAAATAAAGTTAAAATTCATATGACACTGAAACTGCGCTCCGCTTCGACGCTCTTTTGGTGTGAGTTGAGACTTAGAATCAGAATACAGACACGAACATACAAAAAATGTACGTATTTATAACGAAGACGTCTGTGACCCATTTGTGCAAATAACTGATCTGTATTATGTATTAAAATATTTACCTGAGTCTAGTACAGCAGTAAGGGAACTGCATATTGGTGTCCTCCACCACCTCTTCGCATTCTATCGCTGACTCCGGCGCCTCCACACGCTTGCAACTGTGGAACGAATTAACATAGGTACGTGAGATATTAATGCATTCATTGCCCAGCCTTAGCATGCGGCGAATGTGTTAGTCTTGGGCCATATAACTGTTAAATGTTCTTTAAAACAGGGTGGCTTAACATCTCAATATTCTCAATTGGTTTTTTTTACACTGTGTGGATCATCAGACCCCCAGTTTAAAAATATGGTAGGACTTGTTAGCAGACCAGACTGTGGGAAAGACCACCGTAAAGATGGGACGTCATCCAAAAGTATCCGGTCCGATAACACGCAGGCGTTGATTGGATTTTCCCCTTCAATATTAAAAACTCAATAATTTATTGCTTTCTAGATGTATCGCTGTAAAAAGGTTTTTATAATCTAAATGATTAAAAATCACTATTAACACTTTGACTGCGATTTTTTTCGACGACTGCGATCTTTTTTTTAACCTAAGCCATTCGTGATGCCGCTCTACACAGCGGTTGTGTTGCGCCGCACATGCGTTTCGTTCGAAAAATATTACGGCTGTGCTGAGTCACACAGATCTGTATTTTCTCAGCCGCTGCGCTAGTGTGGATTTACGCATGATTTCAGCAATCAAAGTGTTAATGGGCTCATTTCTGGGCACACAATTATGTATGAAGAGAAGCTTAAGATTGCATATAGAAGATCTTCATACAGAAATGTATATACAAAGGACGCTCCGATTATGCGAACATTCCTCGGAACTGGATCTCTATCTCTACGTCGTCATTCAAGATATCGAGGGGTACCCTTCCAAGGTTGCGATCAAAGGAATTTCTTAGTTCTACAGTTATACACAGCGACGTTGCAACCCCAGGGCTGGTAACGAATACGGGTGAACATGTAGACCCTCTGAATGCACTCTGCATGCATTTTCTTGGTGCGATCTGGAGAGTGGGGTTCTTACCCGACGGTGTAGATTGTAGATATCGAGGTTTTAGACCTCCGGGCTGGCAGCGATTGCGACTGGTGGTGTAAACGTCTTCCTATTCAGTAGACTGCATGCTTTATCATGGAGCAACTTGGAGAAAGGTATAGAGTGGATGGTTCTTACCCGACGGTGTAGATAGCGAGGTTGCGGCCCCCGGGCTGGCAGCGATGTCGGGTGCAGGAGTAGGCATCAGCCCATTCTGTGTACGCTGCATGCTTCCTCATGGTACGAGGATCTGTACAGTCTGTAAAGCAACAAGCAATCACTACATAGTATAAAACAAAGTCGCTTCCCGCTGTCTGTCTGTCCCTATGTATGCTTAGATCTTTAAAACTACGCAACGGATTTTGATGCGGTTTTTTTAAAACAGAGTGAGTGAGATGAAAGTTTATAAACATCTGACACAAAGATTTCCACGCGGAAAGTTAATAATGTATCGAAAATCGTGCCAAGCCGGGGCGGGTTGCTAGTGATACGATATTTTAGAAATTTAAGGCGTAAATACTCTAGTTGCCACAAAATGATATGGATCATTTCAATTTTCAATGATGATGTTAATGACTTACATTGATCCTTGTAAGACTCTGTCGGAGGACCGCCCAGCGCCATCTGTATGAAGCACAATAAACTCAAAACAACAATCTTTGTCATTTTGATAGTTGAAAACCTAGAAATCATCTAAATAATTTTGAACATCAGCACATTTTCGACCGAATGGTACTGAGTGAGGGAATTCACTGAAAAATTTAATCCCATGCTGACTAAGTAGAGACGAGTACAGGTATGTAAAAAGGTGTTAGTATAAAAAAGTTTAAGAAAAAGTAACTGATTTCCGGGCTGGTTTTTTTATCTTATCGTTTCTTTCTGTTTTTATGAACAGTCATCATCAAAGTTTTTTGATAATAACCTGATTTAAAGTATTATTTACATGATTACATGAATATCATACGAGTATCTCTAGCCAAACTCGATGTAGAATGTTTGTAAACAAACCAACCATGCTTAGCTTGAGTCAAGATGATGCTGTGTGAATTGTCAAACATTGTTTATTCATGTTAAAGCAGAGCTTGTGTTATGGGTACCTACTAAATAAATTGATATACATAATACAATACATTACATATGTAGATAGATATCTTCTATTATAGATAAAAAACGACCAGAGCACTCTGAATAAAATAATCGTATCAAACATTTGTCCCGAAGCGGCAATCGAACCCACAACCTCCTGCGTCGCAGACCTTCGCCCACCGTGCCACGGAGGTGTTTGAATAAATTATTATTATTATTACAATTTTTTAAACAAGCTTTTATAATTCTCTAGGGCTAAAGGGCTTGGAAAAACAAATCCGACGAACCTTAACTCTACTGGGTTAAGTTGTTTCGTTCAGGAGTTCCTATGGCGACCTTCTGTCTCTATCATCAGACCAGCTCGATGGTAAGGTATATAACATTACACTGTTAACGAATTTACATAAGTAGGTATGCCAAATTTCAGCTCAATCAATTGAGGATAATTGGTCTCATCATCATCATCAGCCTATAGCAGTCCACAGCTGGACATAGGCCTCCCCCAATGAGCGCCATCTTGCTGCATCCAGCATCTACCTGCAGTCTTTCGCAGGTCGTCATCCCACTTGGTCGGAGGGCGTCCTACACTACGTTTACCAAGTCGTGGTGATAATTGGTCTACAATCTCACAAATCTTTCAATGGAATTTATTTTGTTATTTAATGAACTGAAATAAAACTTACATTTTCCGACTGCTCTTTGCCTAAGCTATCTCAACAATATAACTCAACCCTTGTCTCATTTCGTAGAAGCATTGCAGCCAATGCTGCCGCCAATAACTGACTTAGTTTAGTTTAAATTATGTTAAAACTCTATTGTTAACTGTATATCTGTTCACTAGTTTTATGTTTAAATTTGTTAATAGTGGAGACTTCACTGGTCTATGTAAATCCTTTTTGTAACTCTTTATAATGTCTATGTACTGTCTGTCTTCCAAATAAACAAAAATAAAAAATAAAATAAATAAATATATTTCAGTGTTTTTCTCACTATAGGCGGAGTATAATACGCGGGCTTGAAAACTATTTGATATAAACTATACAAAATAGCAAGATAAGACTTTTCTGTAGGACTGTACGCGTCCACTATCAGCCTACATAAAGCATGTGTTTGTAAACTCCCATATCCGTTTGCTTCTTTTACTGTTTTCACCATTCAAGAGGCCGACTCGAGAACACAAGAAATAAGATCAACAAAATGAGACATATACGACCTCTGTGGCTCACCGAAGGAACGCAGGATCGCTTCCCGGTGTAGGACAATAAATACACCATGGCCCTAAATAATATTGATAAAATTGAAAATAAAAATTTCGAAAACGGAATGTTTTGCGTTTTCTTTTGTTTTTTGTCTACTTTCATGATTTTTTTCTTTATTTCAGACTAGCTGTTACCCGAGGTTTCACCCGCTTTAAACTCGAATTTCACTTTATTAGGTGATTTTTTTACACCTTGGGTTACATTATTGGAGTTTTAGTAAGGATCCCTAACTTTTTTGAAAATATAATATAGCCTATGTTCACCGGGGATAGTGTAGCTTCCCAAACGGTGTAATAATTTTTCAAATCGGTCCAGTAGTTTCGGAGCTCATTCAATACAAACAAACAAACAAAAAATCAAACATATCCTCTTTATAATATTAGTATAGATTTACAAGAATCTGTCACTTTCGTATGAATCATAAGCTCTGCTACGTGGTAAGGTCATTTCAGTCATTCTTTACTCTGCAAAAAAACAACCAGTAAAATATCATAAGAAAGCGTTGTGCGTCGCTCTTGAAGCGCCTGCGTGCCAGCCCCAACACCATTCTAAGCACATTGGCGGACAGGTGGGACTCTCCTTTTACGGGGCACTGGATAAACTTACACGCAACCCTTTTTATGGGGCGGTGCCCCGTATGGTCAATATCAATAAATTTCATTCCGGCCCTGGCGGGGGCACAGAGAGGAGCCTCGAGGCTTGGCCTCATTACCCCGGTGTCAAAACCCCGTATGGTGATTATGTAACTCGCGACCGGTTTGCGACAGGCGTAAATTAAGCACCATCCAATTTTGTCGTTGTAGCTGGTGTCAAACTAATACAAAATTGACGTTTGACAGCACTGATTGCTTAATTTACGCCTGTCGCAAACCGGTCGCGAGTTACATAATCACCCGGCGGGTAACTGGTCTCTCGCGTCCGCATATTTTTTTTTATTTTTGGCGGTGTCCATATTTTTTATTTATTTTATTTTATATCATTGATTTGTGATTGACTATGTAAATTTTTATGTTATCTTTTGTATGGGTGCTGTGTTCGAAATAAACAATTTTTATTTTATTTATTTAATTATATCAATACTAGTCGAAGGCGTCCCCAAGACGCTGGCTGCATTATCTTGTATATCAATGCTGATGCACTGCGCCAGATACCTAAATATTTAAATAGATAGATAAATTCTTTAAACAACTTCAGACACAGGAAAACATAAAACGTAGTTGATTATAAAAAGAGAAACAAACAAACTAAAGTCTGGGTCAAGATGTCGGAGTTTCTCTGAAGGATAGGATTCGTAACGAATACATCCGACAGAGAACCAAAGCTATCGACAAAGCTGGAGTGGCAGTAGGCCGGTCATATCTCGCGAAGAACGACCGACGGCCGCTGGGTCAAACGTGTTCTTGAGTGGAGACCACGACTCGGTAAACGTAGTGTAGGACGCCCTCCGACCAGGTGGGATGACGACCTGCGAAAGACTGCAGGTAGATGCTGTATGCGGCAAGCTGAAGACAGGGCGCTATGGCGCTCATTGGGGAGGCCTATGTCCAGCAGTGGACTGCTATAGGCTGATGATGAAGATGTCTGTGTGTGCTGCAGTATGTCAAAAAGGCCTTGACTAATATTTTATCATTTATATAATATTTAAGATACTAATCCTACTTCCTATATTGTATTATGTAATAAAAAAATCGATCTATGTAATGTATTGTATTATGTATATCAGTTATCTAGTACCCATAACACAAGCTCTGCTTACCATGAGGCTAGATAATGCTGTGTGAGTTGTCCAGCATTATTTATTATTTATTTTAAATGGAGTTAGTGGCGATTCGCCATCGGACCCTTTTTTCTGCTACTTTTTAGTTCCATACTTTGAGTTCTGATTCGCCATCGTCAAATAAAATATTGTTTTTCGCGTGGTGATTTGCCAACGGCAGTTCCATGTACAGTCAGCATGTAAATATTGTGACATACAACCAGTATTTTTAAAATAAACAATAATATACAGGGTGTCCCATAATGTGTAGATAACCTTGAAGGTGCATGAAGAACAGAATTAACTTTGAGACAAACATCAATACTTTCTCCATTAAATAACTGAGATAATCTTGACCTTGATAAACTTTTATCAGAGTAGGGACAATGACACCTATCAGTATTATGTATTACTAGCTGGTGCCCGCGACTTCGTCTGCGCAGGATTAGTATTCCGAGTAACTTATACTAGCGTGGCGTTGAAAAGAACAACAATAAAAATAATATAGATAACATTAAATAAAAATAACTAAATAATGCTGGACAATTGACGACCGATGTGGCGCGGTGGACGAAGGTCCGCCTGCGACGCAGGAGGTTGCGGGTTCGATTCCCGCCTCGGAACAATTGTGTGCACGATCTGCAGATATTTGTTCCGGGTGTTCTGGTCGTTTTCTATGTATAATAAAAAAATAACTATCTATGTAATGTATTGTATTATGTATATCAGTTATCTAGCACCCATAACACAAGCTCTACTTACCATGGGGCTAGATAATGCTGTGTGAATTGTCCAGCATTATTTATTATTTATTTATTTATAATCGTCATAATTTAGACAATTCACACAATATCTTCATAAATTCTGATGTATAAGCTATATTATTGTAAAGTTTCATTAAAATCAATTCACTAGTTTTTACGTGAAAGAGTAACAAACATCCATCCATCCATACAAACTTTCGCATTTATAATATTAGTAGGATATTATAAGTACTCTATTGACCATCTCTTAGTAGGGCGTTCAACTTTGATATTGAACAATTGTTGACTATTTTATCACAGACTAGCTGCGCCCTGCGGCTCCGCACGCGTGGAAATCTATGTGTCAAATGGTTAAACCTTCCTCTTGGATCGCTCTATCTATTTAAAAAAACCGAATCAAAAACCGTTGCGTAGTTTTAAAGATGCATACGTAGGGACAGACAGACAGCGGGATGCGACTTTGTACAATTTATACTATGTAAAGGGTGTCCGGCGGGAAATTTTCAACTTTAAATTGCAATCATCGAAAAACTAGTTGGGTGAGGTAAACAGGAGGGGTACCATTCAAAGCGCAGAATTTGCGGATTTGGTATTCGTTATACGTCACTGGTCGGGGGCACATCGCGCGTTTTTGGTCGAGCAATATTTGAAGTGCGGTAAATCATGGGTCCGTGTGCGTCGCGATTGTTATACTCATTTGAATATGCGCTTGGAAACATTTTCTTCAGTGACGAAGCACATTTCCATATCGATAAAAACGTTAACAAACAAATCATGCAATACTGGTATCCTATCAACTCCAATAAACGCCATCAAATGAAATGAAATTAAATGAAATGAAAATATATTTATTCTGATAGAGCAAAAAAACTTAATTATCTAACTATAGTAAAGGAATACAGCACACGACTTAAAAAGACTTAGAGTATATAAATTGATAATATGCATTGATTCATATAAATATACTTTATTATTAATAGACATATCTAAATTAATTTAGTGTAGATCAAGCCGTGTGTGATGTGTGGTGCCGTGTTGCTGCGCTATCAGAGCAGGTTCATGCTCAGCTGAATGTGGCGAGTAGCCCCACAACGCTGATTTTCAGCATGTACCATTGTGATGATGACGTACGAGACTTTAAAAGCTAGAATTTAAAAAGTGAAGGCAACTTGTCTATAAAAGGTAATATAGATTAAAAACTAAAAGAGTACACGTAATTTTAACCTAAAAGAAAGAAAAAATGTATAAAAACAATAACAGTTCGACACATTCATAGAAAAATCAAAACTCAGCAGAGACATCAAAAAAGTTTACTTTGTTAAAACGATATTTTGGTATGCCATTGCAGCCGGCGCGCGGGGTAATTGGCATATAATGGCAAACGTACGTTTATACGCTGTCGGCATTATCATAATAAGCGTGTTATTAATTTAGTACTTTCTTTATATTTTATGTATGCTAGTTGTAAGGTATATATTACTATGGACCGTAGAATAAGTTAAATAAGATCTGTTACTTTTCTATGGTCTGAAATAAATGATTTTATTATTATGTCTCTCATTTACCATGATATCGTGCCATAAAGTGACCCGGTCCTTTGGAAGGCTTGCGTGGGGCCGAAGCCAACAGCACAGAGGCCCTTTGAGAAGTTAATCTAAAGGCGATGGCTACACATAGCGGGTATCATCCTCGGGTGCAGCTAAATATGGTATCCGCCTGGTGTAGTGACTATTGCAAAGAAAAATGAAAGAAATAAAACCAAGCTATTGTGATGGATGGATGGACTGGGTAATCGGTAATAAATATAGAGGAGATTGCGGACGTCTGCCATAAACAAGTCAATCATAATGTTAAGAAGAGTGGCAGACGGTGGCTTGCCGAATGCTGGATCCTTAAAAAGCCGGAGTAAATTACCGGAGAGGAACAACATCGGCGCAAACGACTGAGGGGTGTCGAGAGGTGCGGCCCCGATTTCTCCATGACGAAGACTGCCCGTGAGCGGGTTTCCTCGCTATTACGCCATTAGACACTTCCACCTCCGAGTCTACATCCTAAGATGCATCTCTCGCGACTCCACTCAGACCGGCCAATGAAGGCAAGCAAGAGGTGGGGATCTGGTTCTCTTGGGATGCCACTCCGCAAGCGGAGACGAGAACCAGGAACTTTCCCGGGAGCACTCGGTACCCGTGGTGTCGCTACTCACCAACAGCTCGCCACAAGCTGCCCTGCTGGCTCTTTATTATTATTATTATTAAATGTAAGTGTCCGACTGCAAGAGTGCATTGAGAAAAATGGCAAACATTTGGACGACATCTTTAAAAAAATAAAGAAAAACGATCTAATTTTTTTAAATTGTATTTTAAAGTTGAAAAATTCCCACTGGACACCCTTTAGTATAAAACCAAAGTATATTCATCCTCGACTCTAGGATGATGGAGATATACCTACACTGGATTTGAATTGCTGTTATTTGTAATAAATAAAGATATTTTAAAATTGAAAAAACCGGCCTAGTGCAATTCGGACTCGTGCACGAAGGGTTCCGTACCTTTATTTATTATAACGAGCAAAAAAACCATGTCTGTTGTATGGGAGCCTAAATATATGTGTTATGTTAATTCAATTATTTGTTTTTAAAGTGAATATATAACTAAATAATCCGTGAGTATTTCTAGCGTCTACCTGATGTCATTATCAATATCTAGCAAAAAAAACACGTTTTTGTATGTTGTATATAATAATATTTATTTTGTTCTTCTTTTAGGTTTTTTATTGTTAAAGCGTCAACAGAAATAAATCATCTGTGAAAATTTCATCTGTATCACGGTTCATGAGATACATGCCTGGTGACAGACGGATGCTGGGGAAAACGTGTTCTTGAGTGGAGACCACGACTCGGTAAGCATAGTGTGGGACGCCCTCCGGCCAGGTGGGATGACGACCTGCGAAAAACTGCAGGTAGATGCTGGAAGCTGAAGACAGGGCGCTATGGCGCTCATTGGGGGAGGCCTATGTCCAGCAGTGGACTGCTATAGGCTGATGATGATGATGATGACGAAAAAATGCAAGTCGGACTCGCGCACAAAGGGTTCTGTGCCAGTCAGTATCAATTACCCGAGGAATGTAAAATTCGGGTCAAACCCCTACGGGTTTAAAGAGTGTTAAATATAAGAAATCATGTATATTCTTTAAATAAATAAACAATAAAATGGCAAAAACATATATTTCTTTTATTTCAATATCGAGCAACAACGAGCAAAAAAGACACGTTTGTTGGCCCCCTTAAATATATATTAGTTTGGTTTTTAGTATTTTCTGCTATATCGGCAACAGAAATACATCATCTGTGAAAATTTAAACTAACTACCACAGTTCATGAGATACACGCTGAGATGTCTGGGGACAAACGGACAGCGGAGTTTCAGTGATAGGATCCCGTTTTACCCTTTGGGTACGGTACCCTAATAATTGAGTCCTGAAATATGTTGCCCTTGAAAGTGCCTATGTAGTTATAATAGTTGTAGGTATCACATGCTTACTGCTAGGTATGTATGTAAATCGATCCCGCAGTTGATACGCGAGTATGTTGTGGTGTACTTGTGTGTTATCGTTGTTTGTTGCGGTATGTTATTATTTTATTATTTTTAGTAGGGACTTTTTATTTTATAAGAATAATATAAAGTCGAAAGTAGATTTTTATTGTAAGTTGTACATTCAAGGATATCACTAAATACCAAGGTTGTTTCAAACATGAAGTCGCTTCCGCTGTCTGTTTGAGAGAAGTCAGTTAAGTTAAAAAGATCATAGCTTTTAAACTTAACGGATTTTGATGCAGTTTTGAGCAATGGATAGAGTGATTCAAGAGGAAGGTTTATAATGTATCTACTAAATAATATATCGAAAATCGTGCGAAGCCGGGGCGGCTCTATGAGAATCTATATATTGCTGTTTAATAGTCTCGCTAAAACTTAATAAATAATATTAAAAAAAAACTAAAAAACCACGCTTTTATAAATAAACCGAACTATAAAGTAGAAAATAATATAAATAATATTTTTTAAATAATTCAAATGATGGATAGGAGTGATAAATTAAAGTAATTATTTTAATGTAAAAAAGCGTGGGGTGCATGGATACATTGGATTTGCGTTTTCTTGCCAACAGCGCACACTTGCCTCACATAACTAGATCTGATAGGAGTAGCGACATTGAAGAAATATTTTCAGAAAACACCATAAAAACATACAGGTGAAACCAACAAATACATATAGGTGAAGCTAATAAAAGCGTGGTAAAAACAGCTTGACCAAATAATTTTTTTAGGTTTTGTTATTACAGTACGTACTCGAGGTAATCTCTAAGAAATTAAATAATATACAAAAAATAAACGATTTCGGCAGGACTTGAACCCGCGACATGCTAAGTACGGGAATGCGCTAACCAACTGTGCATTTCTGTACTAAAAATTTGTTGTTGTGCATAGCTTTACTTAAATATTGACATGTATCGAATCATATTATATTTAGACTTAAATAGGCAAATAACCATGTATTAGACATATAAGAGATGAGCATGCTAGTGGTTTCTTTTTCACTTCTTCCACTAGTGGACAAAAAAATTAAGTGAACAGTAAAATAATTTTATTTGATAATAATTTAATGTATAAAATATTACTTGTCTGAGTGCTTATTTTGTAAGCCTAAAGAAATAAATGATTTTTTACTTTAATTTACTTTCAGATTTGAAAAGCTTCATTTCTATAGGCTTACGATATAGGCATACAAATTAAATAAAGAATATTTATTTCAAAATTTACAAGATAGCCTTATTTCATTAAAGAATATTTTTATAAAAGAATATATCTACCTGCAGTCTATAGCAGGTCGTCATCCCACCTGGTCGCAGGGCGTCCTGCACTACGTTTGCCGAGTCGTGGTCTCCACTCAAGAACACGTTTGCCCCAGCGGCCGTCGGTTCTTCGCGAGATAAGGCCGGCCCACTGCCACACTTTTACTTACATCCGTTTTGAATTCGCCAAACTACAATGATTATTATACTTCCTACTTTGTCCAACAGATGGCTCTCAGCCACCAACAAAACGTAGTACCAAACGTGGTACTTAACAACGGGATATCCATGCCAGCTCTAGCCCTAGGCACGTATCTAGGGATTGACCAGGTAATTCATAATTCATTTCATCATCAACATATAGTAGTCCACTGCTGGACATAGGCCTCCCCCAATGAGCGCCATAGCGCCCTGTCTTCAGCTTGACGCATCCAGCATCTGCCTGCAGTCCTTCGTAAGTCGTCATCCACCATACACTACGTTTGCCGAGCTTTCGCGGACTCCACTCAAGAACAAGTTTACCCCAAAATTCAGTGGCGGATTTACTCATTTGCCGCCAGTAGGCTTTTCAAATTTTGCCGCCCCTACTGACCTCTAAAAATTGATACTATTTTCATTTATCAAATGAAATCGATAATTTGGCTAGTCTTATTGCGGTGTGTAGCCTGTCTGAGTTGACCAGCTTTGGCACAGGCGCGGTCGCAGCCCAAGAGGATATGGAAGGGGTCTCACTTGGTCAGTGACGGGGGAGGGGTCTGGGGTTTAAGTAAGCAAAAGTACTTACGAGTACGAGAGACCCATAACTGTACAAAAGAAATAACAAAAAACTTGACTTTCTATTGATGGTAGATTAAGGGGCGAGCCATGGTAATTTTAGGAATGACGGAGATAACTGCAGCATTTTTGAGATCTTTTTAGCGATATAAAAGAGATATTCAAATTATATAACGATTAGTGGAGCGAGCCGCCGAAATTTTTGTTTCTTTTCTCAAACGACTAGTTAATAAAAGAGTATTTTTGCAAGTTTCTATGTCTGGCAAAATTATTTTAATGTGAACACTTGACTACACAAGAAAAAGAAGACATTGTCATCGAGCGGAGCGAGCCGCGAAAATTTTGTGGTTTTGGGTAGATTTTTGCGTAATTTTTTAAAGTGTGTTTGGCTTTTTTCTATAGCCAGAAGGAGCAATTGCTATCGGCTTGTGGCGGTGCGTGAAAATGACGGAGATAGCCGCATCATTTCGAGATTTTTATGGCGATACAAAAGAAATGCTAGTATGCAAAAGATTTAACGAAATTTTTGTTACTTTTCTCAAAGAATGAAAATATTAATAAAAAGCGGAGCGGTGAATTTTTTTGTGGTTTTCGTTAGAATTTTGTGCGTGTTCGCTTTTTTGTATAGCTAGAAGGAACAATTGTTATTGGCTTGTGGAAAAATTTGTTGTCTCCTTAGATTTTTTGTGTCCTCTAAGCACAAAGCACAAAGCCTCAAGGCACAAAAATCTGATTTTGCGCTATTTATTATTGTGATTGAATTGAAAGAAAATGACTGTAGCAAAATACGTGCCGTTGCTTTTGCAGAACTGATACGAAACATAACAAAACACCCAAAACGGCGAGCGGAGTGAGCCACGATTTTTTTAAACTAAGATTTGGGGTGGGGGCAGTGGCGCCGATTCGTCCTACCGTCACCATGAGAGCATACCACACACCCGCTAAAGCCGACCCTGGGTCAAAAACATTCGTTCCCGCGCCCCATTATGACTATGCAAGCAAATACTTAATAAATACATCAAATATTTAAGTAGTGATTGGTGAAACATTATACGCGTTCATTTAATTTTGTGTGTGTGGATCTAATAACATTTAGAACATAATATAGTTTTTTTCTGTTAGATAAGAAATATGTTTATGGTAAATTTGCCGCCCAGCCTGCTGGTAAATCCGCCACTGCCAAAATTCATTTATTGTTTGTGAATTAAGATATAAGACTTATTAAAGATCGCTGCATTGGTTTTTATAAAAGAATATTTTTAGTAGATAAATAAGACACTACAGCACAATACGTTATGTCCTGGTGTCACAATAACTAAAGCACAACATAACACATAGAAAATTTATAAATTCTAATAGAACAAAGCAAGAGAACTATAAGTTATAGTAAATAATTTAAATAGAAATTAATTATTAGTACCTAAATAATTTAACAGGTATAAGATTAGTAAAATTAGTGTAAAATCGCGAATAACGCCTTTTCACGCGTTATTCGCGCAAAAATTAGCGTAATAACGCTGATAACGCGCGTTACGTTGTGTTAAATAGCATGGTATCCCCACAGGTGTTAATGATGGAACGTCGCGTCGTCGCTTTAACTTTTGTCATAGTGTAAAGACCCTTTGTAATCTTCCTTTTTAATCTATGTTCTCTTCGCTCTTACGAAATGTCAACATCCTATGTGTGTGAAATATTTGTGATCTAAATTAATCTACCTAGCAAGAAGTTGAAGTTGCTAAATTACGTAATATGTACGGCTACCATGCTATTTAATAAATATATAACGTAACTCTAATTATCAGAGTTATTACGCATTTTAACGCGAATAATGCGCCTTAACATGCGTTAATCACGCTAAAATTAGCGTAATAACGCTGATAACGCGCGTTACGTTATGTGTTAAATAGCGTGGTAGCCTCACAGATTTTATATTATAAATCATAATCTGTTTTAATTGACGATGCATTCACATTATTTAGTAACTTGTTGATGCAAGTGAATACAAGAATATACTAGTGCAGTTGGTGTTTCATTTTACCTGATGGAAGTGTCACCTATCCCAAGTAGGACCATATCGGATAACACACCATATATATAAACTGTGGTAATAACCTGCAATCACAAATACTATCTAGATTTCGGGTCACATACACAATCAAAGCTACAAGCTTTCCCCGTAAATAAGAGCGCACTTGAGTTAAGTAAATGTAGATTAGGTTATAATTATGTTTATTTATATTTTAGCTTTAAGCTAACAAATAACATTTTATTTGTATTTTTGCAACTTTTGAGTACACATTTCGGCATTGTATGATTTGTCTGACACGTGTTTACGTTGGCTGTGTTTCAATCGAACTAAACAAAATAAGAGCTCACATTACAGTGCGCTCTTACTTACCGGAGACGGATTTTTTTGTGCCGACCCGACTTTGTTGAATTGTAGTCGCGGAGCGTATGTATAATGTAGGTCACTGGTCAGTACAATTTTAATAGTAGGTACCTATACAAAAAAAAAAAAAAACAAAATTCATTTATTTACCAACACAACAAAAATGCTTATATTTTACTGGTGGTCCCCGCACTAGGTTGAGAACCTGTATCGCGGGAGGCCGGATTACAAAAAGAATTACTAATAATCTAGACTGTAGTAAACAGGGCAGCAGTTCACACTAAGAAAAATACTTTAGAAATACAAAAGTAAAAAGCTAATACTAAAAATAACAAAAATAAATAGTACCTACCTACTTAATTTGTTACTTTTTCACGCTAAAAGAACTGAGCGATTTGCATAGTTCCAGACCTGGAATACTTTTTTCACAGAAACAACGCGTACGAAGTCGCGGGCAAGAAACGATTACTAATATTTCTCTTCTATTTCCTTTTTCAGTCTGTTCTAAAATCCAAAGACATCGTCCGCCCTGCCATCTTGCGGGCAATAGAGACAGGCTACCGACACATCGACACTGCTGCCATCTATGAAACGGAGGCGGAGATTGGCGCCGCTTTGAAAAGCAAGTTTGAGAGCGGCGAAGTAAAGAGAGAAGACATTTTCATCACTACAAAGGTATGTAGGTAATTGTATGTAGACTACTTGGTTCTGAAAATTTGGCAAGAGGAATATCATGGGAATATCAACTCAAGGAGTGGAATCATGGTAAAATATATGTGCCCAATGCACAAGCCTTTATTTATCCACAGATATTTTGTTTCGGGTGATCTAAGTAGTTGTTTTCTATGTATGATTAAAAATATCTATTCATATTAATCAATGTAATAAGTTTATCAATTAATAAGTATATGAAGCAACTGAGCTCCCTATTCGTAAATTTAAAAATTACATAAAACTAAATCTCATCAAGAAGGCTTTCTACTCCATAAATGATTATCTCAATGATGCTGCTTGGCCAGATGTCGCTCAGTTTCGCACCGACAATAGTATGTAAGTAATTTGTTGTTGTGCATAACTTTACTTAAATATTGACATGTATCGAATCATATTATATTTAGACTTAAAATAGGCAAATAACCACGTATTAGACATATAAGAGATAAACATGCTAGTGGTTTCTTTTCACTTCTTCCACTAGTGGACAAAAAAATTAAGTGAACAGTAAAATAATTTTATTTGATAATAATTTAATGTATAAAATATGACTTGTCTAAGTGCTTATTTTGTAAGCCTAAAGAAATAAATGATTTTTTAAAAGTAAAAAATCATTTATTATCAGTTATCTAGCCAAAAAAGCTCAGCTTAGCTTGGGGCTAATTCATGCTGTGTGAATTTTTATTTATTTATTTTTATAACGATATAGGAGTCAAACCAGCACTATTCATTTCAGCTGTGGAACACAAAGCACAGAAGGGAGGAAGTACCACTGGCGCTAAGGGAGTCCCTTCAGAAGTTAGGCCTCGAGTACGTGAATTTGTATCTTATGCACTGGCCTATAGGGCTCAATGTAAGTATTCTCCACACATTAACACTTTGACTGCGGTTTTTTTTCGACGACTGCGATCTTTTTTTTACCTAAAAAATTCGTGCTGCCGCTCTACACAGCGGTTGTGTTGCGCCGCACATGCGTTTCGTTCGAAAAATATTACAGCTCTGCTGAGTCACAAAGATCTGTATTTTCTCAGCCGCTGCGCTAGTGTGGATTTACGCATATTAGTCACTTGTAGAAAACACATACCGTGCGTTTTCAGCACTCAAAGTGTTAAATATTGTCTACGGCTTTTATTTACTAGTCAAACTCGATGTAGAATTTTTGTAAACACGCCACGTCACAAAAACTAAAGATTACTTGCTTGGCGTCGAGTTTCAAATATCATCATCATCATCAGCCTATAGCAGTCCACAGCTGAACATAGGCCTCCCCCAATGAGCGCCATAGCGCCCTGTCTTCAGCTTGCCGCATCCAGCATCTACCTGCAGTCTTTAGCAGGTCGTCATCCTACCTGGTCGGAGGGCGTCCTACACTACGTTTACCGAGTCGTGGTCTCCACTCAAGAACACGTTTGCCCCAGCGGTTGTAAGTTCTTCGCGAGATATGGCCGGCCCACTGCCACTTCAGCTTGCTAATTCTTAGAGCTATGTCGATAACTTTTGTTCTCTGTCGGATGTATTCGTTACGAATCCTATTCTTCAGAGAAACTCCGAGCATAGCTCTTTCCATAGCTCGCTGAACGACCTTGAACTGGTGGACCAGCCCTATCGTGAGTGTCCACGTCTCAGGTCCGTAGCTCATGAAGTTTCAAATATAAGCAATAGTATTTATGAAGGAAGAATGACAAATCGACAAGTAATGTATATATATTCCGTATAAAAAAGAAGCGGCAACAGAGTGCGCGACAAATGGACGAAGGACGAATAACTCAATATCACGCCAACCGATTCCGTTGATTCGTTTTTAAAACTAAGATTTAACCCAATCATTATTTAGGAATTTGAAATCGGTTTATAGTTTTTTAAAACACGCCCACAGATAATATAATACATACACGCCAAATTATAAAGCTCCTATAAAATATTATTTACGCTTAAACGCAAAAACGAAAGCGTTTGTTTGCCCCACACGACCTTACGTATATTTTGCCACAGCTCTTGCACTTTTCAACAATTTGTAATTTTCTTTTTTAGTCAGACTACACTTCCTCCGACGTAGACTTTATGGAAACCTGGCGAGGTTTGGAAGACGTGCTGAGCTCTGGCCTGACGCGGGCGATAGGAGTCTCCAACTTCAACAGGGAACAGCTGGAGCGGCTGCTGGCTGAGGGTAGGGTTCCTCCAGCAGTGCTGCAGATAGAGGTTAGTGTCTATGGCATGAAATTAAGAACATCATCATCACCGTTCATAGTGTTGTAGAGGTAGATTGCTTAGCATACTGTCGCGACGCAACTAATGTCGTAAAATATTTTCCACCAATATTCCTAAGGTTTTGTAACTACTTTGTATACAAAAAATATCTAGGTTTTTAGTGTCGTATGTAAGTGATCGCGTTATGTAGTGTAGATAACTAGAATTAAAGGTCAATATTCCCTTCCCTCTTTCTTTCTGACGACTACTGTGGCGCGGTGGGCGAATGTCTGCCTGCGAGAGGTCTGAAGCAGGAGGTGCGGTTTCGATTCCCGCCTCGGGACAAATGTTTGTACGATCTGCCGGTATTTGTTCCGGGTGTTCTTGTCGTAATCTGTGCAGGTATAATAAAAAATATCTAGCAACCTCCTGCGTCGCAGGCGGACCTTCGCCCACCGCGCCACATCGGTCGTCTTAAAAAGGCCTCCCATAGCGCCCTGTTTTCAGGGTATTCCTAATCGTACCTGTCTGTATTACCCATCTGAATAATCCCACAGGTCCACCCCAACATGGTCCAAACCGACCTGATCACCTTCTCCCAAACCCACAACATCACCGTCATGGGGTACTCTCCTCTCGGAACCACAGTGCCTCGCTTCGGATCCACGTTTCCAGGACTGAGGATGGATGATGCTGGTCTCCTGGAGATCGCAGGCAGGCATGGGAAGACGCCCGCTCAAGTACTGCTGCGGTGGCAGGTGAGACCAACTCAATACTCAATATATTTATTGCTGTCATCACATTGGCCTAATTACGTAGGTTCTTATGTATACATTAGTATCACAATGTGGACCCTATTGGGCGTGAACAACAAGTGGAAGGCAGACCGAGGTTGTTTTTGGTAAATACAAATTTGTAGGTACTAAGGTAAGTAGTACCTACTTGTCATAATGTCAATTTAATTTATTTAATCTCATCATAATGTTAGTTTGTCATTTAAAATATGCCGCTCAGTTCCATTTCATTTCATTTCATTTATTTATTTCACAAACAATTTAAATTGTGTCGGAAATTTTACATAGGCTTATAAATAAAAACAGTTAAAAGATGAGTACCTATACAAAAAAATTCTACAAATATAAAAAAAAAAAATACAAGTAAACAATGTCAAATAAGAATAAAAATTTAAAATAATTATAATAAAAATGACAAAAATATTCATTAAATTAATTTTTCTTTATACTATATGTTAATGTTAAATTATTTTGAATTATTTTAATCCCACCAAAAACATAAATGTAAAAAAAGAGAGCCAAGTTCAATACAAAAATTATGGTTGGCTGTGGGCTTCGTCGCAAAAAGAATGGAGATCTAAATGAGGCCCAAGTTCTATGCACCATCGAAATATGTATTTATAGGAACAAAATAACATTATGAACAAGTATTAAACTCTATTTCTTTGCTTTATTGGATACCTATAACAATTGCTGTTATTAAAAAATGTGAGATTTTAAAGTAGGTTAAATTTGACTTGACCAGTTTTCATTACACCACAGCCCACCATAATTTTTGTATTGAACTTGGCTCTCTTTTTTTACATTAATGTTTTTGGTGGGATATCATTACTTTTTGTAAAGAATACTAGGCAGGTATTGATATTATTTTTTATTTTTACAATCTTGGAAAAACTTACAGCTAGATAAAGATTAGATACAAGAATATTTAACTTAAGGCAAAACATGTCCATTTTCGCATAAAATGTGCAAAATGAGATTGGCTTTCATTTCATTTTAGGTAAGTATTTTGAAAAAAAAAAAACTATTTGGGAACCTAGATAAATACTATTTTCATACAAATAATGCAATATTATAGTGGAAATATGCTTGAATTAGAAATAATTTTGGTATTACGTTTGTATGAAGAATTCGTCCCTCCGGAGGCCCCTTAAGACATGATTTTTATGTCGTTTTCCTGCGACTCGCACTTGGCCGGTTTTTTCTATTCTATAATAATATGTTTCCTTTTTTTAGGTGGACCGAAACATCGTACCAGTAGTAAAGTCCCTCAACCCGCGTCGTTTGAAAGAAAACATCAGCATATTCGACTTCAAACTGTCTGATGAAGAACTGCTCAGCATCAGCTGCAATACTACCAACAGGCTGATAGCGCCTACCTTCTGGCAGGAACATAAGTACTACCCGTTTGAGAAGGTGGACCATCCTGTGGCTGATCCGTTCAAAGTTTAACACATTCAATGCCCTGCATCTGACAGCTATGAATGGACGGCGGACTCGTGGTCACACCGTTTTACTACTACGTTTTACCAGTGTGGCTAAGAGTAATTTCTTTTACTCGTGGTTACACTGCTAGTGTTTATTATGAAACGGACAAAAGTAAATACTAACCTATGAAATAAATAATTAATGAATTGTATAAATTTTTATTTGTGTTAAGAAAATAAAAGGACCGATGTGACGCGGTGGGCGAAGGTCCGCCTGCGACGCAGGAGGTTGCGGTTTCGATTCCCGCCTCGGAACAATTGTGTGTACGATCTGCAGATATTTGTTCCGGGTGTTCTGGTTTTCTATGTATAATAAAAAATATATATCTATGTAATGTATTGTATTATGTATATGAGTTATCTAGTACCCATAACACAAGCTCTGCTTACCATGGGGCTAGATAATGCTGTGTGAATTGTCCAGCATTATTTATTTATTTATTGCACGTACGGTATTCGGGTAACATATAAAGAGAAAAACTAGTTGAACTTACTTAGTATGACACCATTTTTACTTACGTCATTTCTCAGGGGATCCTGGTAAAGTAACGAGTTTACCAAGATCCCCTGGGGGATTTAACAGGGGATCCAGGTAGCCTTCGTTGAAAAATATAGGTTAGTTTACCTATTGAAATAAAAAAAATACAGTTGTTTGTAAACGTATAATTGTTTTATTTTAATAGCAACAAATATTGTACTTGTAACTCACACAATGATGTCTATGTGAAAATCCTACTAATATTATAAAAGCGAAAGTTTGTAAGTATGGATGGATGGATGTTTGTTACTCTTTCACGTAAAAACTACTGAATGGATTTTAATGAAGCTTTACAGTAATATAGCTTATACATCAGAATAACACATAGGCTACAATTTATAAAGATATATTGTATATTATCCAAAATATCTATCACCAAGCGGATGAAACCGAGGGGCGCAGCTAGTAAAATATAAATGTGTTTGTTTATGTTTATCAATTCAAAGTTTTTGTGAGTTTCTCAGTATTCTATAACGAGAGAGTCTCTGAGTTTTTCTCTCAATAATGAAGTCAAAAGATTCTGAGAAGATCAAAACATCGACTCGGTATAAAATCTTCAAGGTGTCTTTTATTTACATGAGTAAATACGTTACTATGTAAGAACTGCCTTTATGTTATACTAGCTGCGCCCCGCGGCTTCGCCCGTGTGGAAATCTTTGTGTCAAATGGTTTATAAACCATTCTCTTGAATCACTCTACCTACTAAAATATACCGCATCAAAATCCGTTGCGTAGTTTTAAAGATCTAAGCATACATAGGGAGATACATACGGCGGGAAAGGACTATGTTTTATACTATGTAGTATTGTATGAATGCTTTGTTTTTTAATGCCTTCAGAAGTAAAAATACCCAGCTGGCATACAAAAAGATATCGCATCGTCATTTCGTGCCCCAAATTTCATGTACTGCCTTCCTTGCGCAAGCTTTCGTATTTCGCGAGTACAATCACATATTTTGCAATGGCATTCTACTGCATGGAAAGAATGCGTCTTTTTTTTACGTTCGAAGCAACTTTCAAAGGTTGGTGACACAGAAGCCTGCTCACATTCGCAGTCCTTATCTATTGCTGAATTTAATGGACATTTGCTCTCGCATTCGCATATCACATTAGCTCGCTTGAGTTTCATGTGCTTTTGTTCACATTCGCAGTCGTTATCTATTGCTAAACTTAAAGGGCTTTTGCTCTTGCAATCGCACATTACATTATCTCGCTTGAGTTTCATGTGCTTTTGTTCACATTCGCAGTCGTTATCTAATGCTGAACTTAAAGGGCTTTTGCTCTTGCAGTCGCATATTACATTATCTCGCTTAAGTTTCATGTGCTTTTGATCACATTCGCAGTCGTTATCTATTGCTGAACTTAACGGAAATTTGCTCTTGCATTCGCATATTACATTATTTCGCTTGAGTTTCATGTGCTTTTGATCACATTCGCAGTCGTTATCTATTGCTGAACTTAATGGACATTTTCTCTCGCATTCGCATATCACATTATCTCGCTTGAGTTTCATGTTCTTTAAGTCATTTCTATTTCGGCAATGGTTTAAACAGGTTTCGCTTGGATAGTTAGAATAATGTTTATTTTTAGGTTGAAAGTCTTCGAGCGATTTACCTGTACTACAAGGTTGTCCAGCCATACAACCAGAGAGACATGGGTCGGTGATCGTTTTTGCAGGCGTTCTTCGCTGACCTTCATCGTCTTTCAGTTTATTTACGAATTTGTCTACTGCTTTTGGATCGACTTCCGCGTTTAAATTCTTCAAGTGTTTACTTATTTCTTGTTTCATTTTGTCTTCGTTCTTGGGAGTGTGCCCGTTAAGTTCGAGCTCATTTAGTTTTACAGCCAAGCTGGATTTTATTTGATTAGTTTTTTCATCATTTGAATCGATAGCTTGCGCCTTAAAAAAAGTTGTGATATCATTTTTCATTCTAATTTCTTCGACGTCTTCTTTCAAAATATTTCGGCCTGGCTCGGGAACCTTCGTTAGTTCACAAATAAGCTTATTTCGGAGCATTAAAGGATCCTTACCATCATTTTTATATTCCGAAAAGAACTTCACCACTGCATCATGAATTTTTATTTTGTGTTCTTGTCTGCTTTGATCGTCAACTTTGTCGTATGTAAATAGTACAAAATTTTCAACAATATCAGTTTTTATATTTTTGAATTCTGCTTCTTTGTTTGGTGTTAAATCTGATGTGACTAAGGTTTTAGCTACAGTGTTATGCAAATTTTGATTGTACTGATGTTTAGCCTTTTCTTCTCTAAAGAGCGGTTTGATAGATCTAATAGCATCCTTGAGTTGTTGTTTTTTTCCTGCTTTTATTTTTTCAAAGTTACAAGAGGCTGGTATGTCTCGTAATACGTTATCCAGTTCTTCATCTAGCAAGCTGTCATAAAGTAAATCGTCGTTGAATGTCTTAGGATCCATATTAAGTTCACATAATTTGATCATAATTGTGGTGACTAGATTATCTTTTAGTATGCTATCATTTTCTACGTCCTGTGGTCTATTAGAGTATATCGGTAAAGAAAGACACCAATTTTCTACCATTGCCATTAGAAAATCAACTGCTTTTTTCTTAGGTTTAGATTTATCACTACTCAGAACTATGGATTTATTTTTTGTCTTTCCTTTCTTGCTTTCTTTACCTTTAATAGGATCATCGGTCATACATTTTCTCTGATTGGTCGTTGATTTTAATTCTCTTTCCAGAGTCTTTGCAAAAGATGCTATATTGTTTCCCTGTCGTCTATGTAGCAAAGGCAGCTTTCCAAGCCATTTCTTAATTTCATTGCCCATTTTGTCATCACATACCATTGACGGGCTTTTTTCAATTTCATGTACGCGTTTCGCTAAAGTTGCCAGTATTCTGTCTGTTTCTAGTAGTTCGCTAACGTCATCTGTTCTTTTCAGTGGCAGTTTATCATACCACATATCTATTACAGATCTTGTTTTAATTTTTTCCACTTCATCTATTAGATAATTTTTATTGGGTATATCTACTTTAAAAAGTGCACCATATAATTCATTATATATTTCTTCGTTCGTTAATGGGACAACATTCTTGTTTTTAACACTAGGGTAGTACTTATCTATTTCCTTCTTAATGGTTTTTTCGTATTGAACTTTCACATCATCATTAGCGTGATCGAAATTATCTAAGATAAACATATCAGCTAAACGGCTTTTGTATATTTGAAAACCTGGATCAAAAGATTGTCTACTTTTTACAGGGTGAGGCATCGAAGCTTCAATAGTGTGCTCTAGTCTGTACTTGTACTGTTCACCTGCAGAATTTTCTTTTATAGCTTGTTTTGTTTTAACTATATTTTGGACTAATACATCTCTTAATTGTTTCTTATTTCTTTCTAGTTCTGAATTTTGTGGTAAATTTTCTATCACTGCATCTACTTCATCTTCTAACGTGTTTTTGTACAAAAGATCATCATAAAACGTCCTAGGATCGATGTTAAGTTCTCCAACCGATTGATACAGTTTTTTAGCTGCATCGTTTTTCAGAGAACTAACATCTTTTTCATTTCCTGTTATAGGTAAAGAGTTAGACCATTGTTCAATAGCATTAACCATAGTAGTAGCAGGGCTGGTTGGTTGGCATATTTTCTTCACAATTTTTGGCTTTGAGTCAGTTTCAATTGGCTTTGAGTCAGTTTCAATCGGTGTTGAGTCAGTTTCAATTGGCGTTGAGTCAGTATCAACCGGATGCTCGGAATCTATGGTAGGTTTTGGGGGCTGAATCGAGTCATCGAAATTGGACTTGACTTTTTCTATCCTATTTAGAAGTTGTTGGATAACCACAGCCACAACCACTTCTCGACTTTCATCAAGAGAAAGATTTCCTATCCATTTGGCAATATATTCTGCGAATTCCGATTCTGCTTTGGTATTATCAGGATCGTTCAGTTTCATATTATCTCTTTCAGTAACTTTATCTGTTAGTTCATTTATCATTTTGATCCGCTCTTCTCTTTCAGTTTGGCTTACAGGTAACAAAGGTAAATTTTTTATCCACTGGGATATTTCTTTTATGTATTCGATTTCAGTTTCAAATTGTTTCATTGTTTCGTCTCCTGGCTTAGGAACGTCAAGCAGTTGATTATAAACTTCACCTTTAGTCAGTGTATTTTCATAAACCATCTTTTTTATTTCATTTAGAAGACGCACTGACCAAGCTTCTAATTTCAACTCATCATCTGCTATGTCACTTCCATTCATAAGAATAAATTCTTCTATGAAGTCGCCAATGTTGTCATTATTTACGCCAGATGAGTCTACAGATACATCGTTATTAAAAGCATTATAGTTTGTATTTCTATGTGCTATTATTTTCATTAATAGTTGTTTTATAATAAAATTCATGTATTGGCTATTATGGTGTTCGTTTTCAATCGGAATATGATCAATGAATTGCCCGATAACCGAAGCTAAGTACAAATTATAATCCATTGCATCAGGTTTTGCTTCTCTTTCTTCTTCAATATCCAGGATATTATGAGCCAGATCATTGACAAAATCAATTCGATTTCTATTACCAGTTGTGTTGAAACTCGGAGCGACTTCGATATTCTTCAGCCAATCAGACACATCTTTGATATAATCTAATTCACGAATTAGTTTTCCGCGAGGTAGTAGAGCATTAGTGCTTGCTTCCTCTAGTTTGTCATAAACCTCTTTACGTTTTGGTGGATTTAGTCTCTGCAGTCTCGCTTTTAACAAATGGCTAAAAGCACCTCGTGCTAATGGATCATCTACATCATAATTGTGTTCAATATATTTCGATATGAACTGTCTCATAGTTTTATCGACATTAATAGTATCTTCATCGGTAGTTGTAAATTCCACTGGCGCGCAACACCTATTCTTTTTATCTATTTCTTCAAAAAATTCGTCCCTTTCTTGTTCTTTTTTTGCGAGATTTGCAGCCAGAGTTGAGTCTTGTGGTAGTTTAATTATTATTTTATTGAGATCAGCAGCAAAATGGCCAATGTTGTTTTTATTTTCAGGTTTTACTATGCCTCCTAACCACAGGCCTAATTCTTTTAATATTTCTTCTTCTGGTCGCTTATTTGATAATTTTTCACGTAAAACATCGACTATTTCGTGTATTTTTTCATCTCTTGTATCTCTATCAATATCAAATATATCCGGTTGATCATGCATCCAAATGGATATTTCGTCTTCTAAAATATCGGTTGCCTTTGGCAAATGAAATTCTTGAAAATTATTATTATTTTCCCGAAGCTGAGTCATTGCTTGTCGGTTGCCACGGTGTGGTCTAGTCATTATAGGCACTACTATGTGTTTGAGTTTATGAATAAGCTCATCTATTTGTTCCTTTATTTCGTTTATATCATAAACGTTCATTTTGTTCACCCACCTGTAAACAATATGTTGACGAAATTTGTCCACCTCATCTATTGTTGCAATTTGTTCTAACTTAACTTGGTCTACTATCTCTCCAGCTAGATCTTTTATCATTGTTTCCTTGAACATGACTTCATCTTCGTAAGTAACTAACTCGGGCAATGTTTCAATCCAATTCCTTATGAGATTTGTAACGTTTTTTTCATACTCTATTTCTTCGGGATTCAGTTTCATCGGTTCCTTTTTTTTTGGCGTTGATGCTACAGGGTACGTAGTGATCATTGTTGGTACGCACATCGTTTGAAATCTATGAGACGGATTGAGTGCTATGTTGATCTCTTTCATAATGTCTTGAGTAATATGTCTTGCACAACTTTCAGGTATACAATAACGATGCAGTTCCTTAAGTATATCTTTTTTTACTTCGGCTTCGGTTATGTAAGCATAAGGATCCAAAAACTTTGTAATAGCGTCTGCTATAACATTTTTTATATCATCGTCGAAGATAAACTTTGTAGCACATAGACATTTATTTATTTCTCTATGAATTATACTTTCTCTCTGTAGAGAGCAGTAAGCTACACTCGACGGCCGGGACGCTGCGCTTCCTGTACGGCTGTCTTGTTCATATTGCGCTTGTATTGCTAGTAAGCCAATAGCCAAATCCTCAGCTAATTTATAAAGTTGGATATCGTTTACTTTACAAGGACATTGTGGGCCTACAAGCTCACTCAGTACTTCTGCGATAGCACATTTAAGATGAAACTTGGAAGTGCTGGGGTTCACAGGGTTTTTGAGCATTGGAACTAGTCTATTCAATAGCACTTCGGTTACTGTAGCATCATCGAATTGAATTGACAAAATGCTAGTTTTAGCCGCTACCCAACTAGATAATTCTTCTTCTGCTGCATCAATAAGCGACAGTCTGTGTTTTATTTCATTATTTTTACAAATCTTGTTATTATAACTATCACGAGAAGTAGGTATAAATATATAGTTATTTTTGGTATTTTGGTTGAATGTATTGAGCTTATTATAAAGGTTTTCAGTTAAGTTGTTCCTGAAAATAATCTGATCACTTTTTTGCCCCGGATACCACATTGGTAGACTACTCAACATTTGGTCTACTGTAAACTTAAACAGTCCTTCATATTGTTCACAATTATTGTATTCATCGCCAAGACGAATTATTTTTGTAGTAAGGGCATTAACAATATCATCTTTTTTGCGTTCTTGTTCACTATGATTGAAATAGAGAGGCACATCTTCCAACCACTGTCTTATTTCACTTCGTACATAGTCTTTGTAAACATATCTGTTCGGTGTTACTATTTCTCTTGTATCCGTTCTTTTTAAAGGTATGCTGCTATTATCATTATTTTTATTATCTACACGTAGGGATATTCTTGAATATTCTATCTGATTATTCGATCTATTTCCATAAAAATAACCTGAACAATTTCCATTAGTGTCAAAATTGTCGTTGTCGTATTTGGAATTAAATTTCAGAGAGTTTCCTGTTTGCTCATTCATATTATGTAATCTTTTTATATTCACAACATCATTAGGCCTATACTGCTTTCCATAGTTGAAGGGGTAAGTATCTGGCCTTAAATGATCTGTATGTTGGTTATGATTAGCTCTGCGGTTTACTTTGCTGATATCATCAGGATTCACATTATTAAGGTATACAAAATCAGCATTATTCTTCAATTCAGGTTCATCTCTGTTTAAACTTTTATTAAATTTATGTATGTATCCATCATCAAAAAAGGCCCGATTAGAGTTTGGATTATGTGCAAAATCATGAAATCTTTTGCTGGAACGCGGGTCATATTTCAACCAATTATTGTTTATTACCGAATTATTGTCGACTTCCGGATTATAGTTACTATTGCTTTCCTTACTCATATTAGTTGTTTTACTTGAAATATCATTAAGATTCTCTTCATCTTTAGCGCCCGAGTATTCGGAATTGTCATTTATATTATGTACATTATTATCATTGAATTCTTTACGGTTTCCGTCTTCGTTAGATACTGGATGATGTTTGTTATTGAAACTCGTAGGCTTCACATTGTTATTGTTAGCCACATTATTATGATTGCTGGAGGCAAAATTATGCTTTACAATATTATTTATATTACGATGCTGCGTATTATGTCCATCATTGCTGGAGCTTGCGTCATTGGACACAAAAGCTAGCTCTTTTGTATCATGATTATGGACATTTTGATGATCTCTCCTATTTATAGAACCCCCATTAGGCTTTGCATTATTACTGTAATCCATGTTATCATATTTCATATTAGGTCTACCATTACTGGATCCCACGTCACTATACAATGTATTTTGGTCCTTATTATTATGAGTGATATCATTTCGATAATGTATGTTATAGCTAGAATTATTCTTGTGATCCATAATATTCTTATGATTTGTATAATACCCGCTGGCATTTGCGCTACTGTTAGATTTGTTATTAGAAACATAATCACGCTTTAGTTTTGTAGGGTTGTCATCCAATCCCTCATCATTGTGGTTAGGATCATAATCAATATTAGTTCCTTCTATGTTTATATCATTATTTCCATTGTAAATTCTTGAACTCTGCCTACCATCTGGTAGATTTTGCCATTTCTTTTGGTTTATGACGTAACTTTTATTTATATTTAGATCGGGAATAATTGGCATCGAGGTATGAGGGCCTGCATCAAAGGTGTTTTTTGTGAGCTCAACGGATGTTATGCTTGTCGTCACTGAGATATGTTTCGTCTGCAAGTAGATCATTCTTAATTCTATTTATTCTTAAGCTAAAAAAAGCTCTGTTTACTTTTGTGATAGAATCAGATGATGCTGTGTAGATTATCCTATGTTATTATTCATATCATTTATTGTGATAGAGGATCATATGCATACAGGTGCATTCTTAAGTGTATCTTAGTAGGGTATCTTAGTATCTTAGTAGGGTACATAATGCATAAAAACCCTGTCAGGGGTTCTTGTTAGATTGTCAACTTTACTTTTTTTTTTTATGTAGCCTGTTTCGTCCCACTGCTGTGCAAAGGCCTCCCCCAAATCATTCCACTCAGTGCGGTCACGTGCGATCTCCCACCAATCTCCGAGGAAGGCGTCAAGGTCATCTCGCCAGCGCTTTCTTGGCCGACCTCGCCCGCGGCTTCTGTACTTATATACTTTACTTTGTATTTATATACTTAATATTTATAAAATTAATGAAAATAGTAATTAGTCAATAAGTCAATAAAAAAAGTATTGGTTAAATCTATACTAATATTATAAAGAGGAAAGGTTTGATTTTTTGTTTGTAATGAATAGGTTCCGAAACTACTGGACCGATTTGAAAAATTCTTTCACCGTTGGGAAGCTACACTATCCCCGGTGAACATAGGCTATATTATATTTTCAAAAAAGTTAGGGATCCGTACTAAAACTGTGCGAAGCCGGGAAGGTCCGCTAGTTAAATAATAATTTTATTGAATAATAGTAAGTTTTTGATCTATTACTGCGCTCTTACCCTTTCTAAATAGCTCAGCCCGCACTGTGTACCTTGCTTCTTTATGGTAAGTGTATGTTTATCCAGCAAGTGCTTTTCGTATCTCCCCTCTAAATTCGGACAGATTTTCTGGTTGCAGGGTGGCTGTCGACAATCATCCTGTTAGAATTTCGTACGTCCCGGTTTCCGGGTGCCGGTTTCTTGTTGCCGGTTGCCGGTTACCCGGCTGAGTCTATGGGCATTGGGCAAGTACGATAGCTTTCACATCTACCGGCATAATTTGCCTACAATACGCCGCTGAGTATCCGGCAACGGGTGATACAAGTCACTTAGACTGGTCATATAAATACTCGTAATAAAGTAGTGTATACAGGTTCAATTTTAATAATAAAACGACGGTCACTGAATCTACATCCCACTTGCTGACAACCTCGTTAGCCAAGTCAAGTTAATTAATAATGAATAGTATAAACTATGACCTGTCAAAGTGCTTATTTGTAGGCCTAAAGAAATAAACTCTCATTTCATTTGCTAAGTTAATTTTCCTCATCTCTAATTAGGTTAGCGTCATGCGGTATGGTGGTTATGATTATTAATAATGCTTTTACCCGGCTCTTCCATATGTTGAGGCTGTTCAAATATCTCACATCACGCTTGTAATGAAATGGTGATCTGTCCTTGTCTCTCACATTGTAATCTAGGGCTTTTCTTTCTCCTTCACGATGCGTGTTTAAGCTTATAGGGATTCGGCTTGGTACTCTTTGTATTTTGTTCAGGGTATTTAAGGTACCTGTTGGTTAGAAAATATAAATACAATAAATAATGCAGGTCAATTCACTTAGAAGTAAGCCAAAGTCCCAAAATATGCAAAGCTTGTTTAAACTATCACTACATAGTATAAAACAAAGTCGCTTCCCGCAGTCATCTGTCCCTATGATTTTGGTGTGGTTTCTTTAACACTTTGACTGCTGAAATCACACGGTATGTGTTTTCTACAAGTGACTAATATGCGTAAATCCACACTAGCGCAGCGGCTGAGAAAATACAGATCTTTGTGACTCAGCAGAGCTGTAATATTTTTCGAACGAAACGCATGTGCGGCGCAACACAACCGCTGTGTAGAGCGGCAGCACGAATTTTTTAGGTTAAAAAAAAGATCGCAGTCGTCGAAAAAAAATCGCAGTCAAAGTGTTAATAGATAGATAGTTATTCATATAATTCCACGCGGGCGAAGCCGCGGGGCGAATTAAAACAAGCTTTAGGTAATAATAATAAATAATGCTGGACAATTCATACAGCATTATCTAGCCCCATGGTAAGCAGAGCTTGTGTTATGGGTACTAGATAACTGATATACATAATACAATACATTACATAGATAGATATTTTTTATTATACATAGAAAAAGACCAGAACACCCGGAACAAATATCTGCAGATCGTACACACAATTGTTCCGAGGAGGGAATCGAACTCGCAACCTCCTGCGTCGCAGGCGGACCTTCGCCCATCGCGCCACATCCGTCGTCAGGTATACTTATGGACATTACATGCATATATTTTTTGTAATGTATTACTTTTATTATGTTTCTAAAACACCCGATACACCACGAAAAAATATAAAAATAAAAACTGAGGCGAGAATCGAATGCCGTGAATGCAATTTGATATACGCAGTTCATATTGTAAGTGCCCAAGGTGTTCAAAATATCTTGAGAAATATCATGAGCAGTCAGGGTATTCAAAATTATCTTAGCAATTATGAGTTGGCATACTACCTTTGAGAGCTATGTTGCTAAGAGAATTTTGAGCACCCTGACCGCTCATATAATTGTAAAATAATGAGTAGAGATATTTGACGACCGATGTGGCGCGGTGGGCGAAGGTCCGCCTGCGACGCAGGAGGTTGCGGGTTCGATTCCCGCCTCGGAACAAATGTGTGTACGATCTGCAGATATTTGTTCCGGGTGTTCTGGTCGTTTTCTATGTATAATAAAAAATATCTATCTATGTAATGTATTGTATTATGTATATCACTTATCTAGTACCCATAACACAAGCACTGCTTACCATGGGGCTAGATAATGCTGTGTGAATTGTCCAGCATTATTTATTTATTTGAAACAGCTTGGGGGCTCACAACAATATAATGATTCGAACTGTGTATATCAAAATGCTTTCATGTTTTTCAGATCATTGTGCATCAACGCCACGGGCAGAAGGTAGAATATAAGACAAGCTTTAAAACAGCACGTAAGTTTGCCCAGATTCAAAAACGTAGTCATCTGAGCAAGCACACGGTTAGTGCACCTAAGCTAGAATTGATTCAAAAACGTAGCAGATGCATAACCCCTGCTTGGTGGCGGCGTAGGCCAGGGTGACCTCGGCAATGTCTCAAACACTAGCCTTCTGAATTGGACATACATAGTATTTTTCAATCCAACGATCCTATCCATCCACGGTTGTCTGGTAGAGATCGCTCTTGAGCGATAAGACCGCCAAATTGTCACATATCTTGTATTATTATTGTCTACCTTGTTTGTTTTATTTTTAAGTGTGCAATAAAAGTATTGTCTATCTATCTATCTAGTGCAGTAGATACAGATACCTGTTTGTGAGAGACGGGTGCCAGTGGTTTTAAAACCTGTGTTATTAATAACCAGTGCCCCCTTTACAGACTTCGATTAATGACATGTTATTATTACAACGATTTCTGCCTTGATGCGGAAATATTAGAATAACAGAATACGTAATAACTATAACAGATAAAAATAAAAAAAACTATGTCGCTGCAGCCTGCAGCTGCCGTTTGCGACCTGCGGTCCATCTTGGAATTGCACCTTCACTCTCATCTTCCATACAGACCGCAGATCAACAAGACCGGGGAGAGCTCAGGGGCAGCAAGCAGGGTAGATTCTAACACAACTCACCAAAGAATGTAATGGCCATAGAATTTTTGTCACCATTCCGCAGAAAAGACAATACCCCTTCATCATCAGGGTAACTCATGTTGTATATACTGCGGAATATAACAGGAATTTTGGAGTTTTAGGAAAGTTTTTTGTGTTTTCTAATCTAAACAAAAGCAAAAGTGACCAAAGAGAATACAATAACCACAAAGTACTTTTCTACATAGGGGAATAGAGATCTGACTTCACGGGTTTTTAAAGCAATGGACATCAGCGACATCTAGTTTTCTCCGATGATAACTTTTTCTTTATATATCATCATCATCATCATCAGCCTACAGCAGTCCACTGCTGGACATAGTTATATATATAAAATGTTTATTAGAACCATTACAAACTTAATCCATACATTAATTTAAAAAATAAAACATCATAAAGTCATTATGTTCTAAGCACATTTATTTCATCAACTATGTAAAGTAAAGTAAAGTAAAGTAAAAAATCATTTATTTCTTTAGGCTTACAAAATAAGCACTTAGACAAGTCATATTTTATACATTAAATTATTATCAAATAAAATTATTTTACTGTTCACTTCAATTTTTTGTCCACTAGTGGAAGAAGTGAAAAAGAAACCACTAGCATGTTCATCTCTTATATGTCTATTTATACATGGTTATTTGCCTATTTAAGTCTAAATATAATATGATTCGATACATGTCAATATTTAAGTAAAGCTATGCACAATAACAAATTACTTACATACTATTGTCTGTGCGAAACTGAGCGACATCTGGCCAAGCATTAACATCATTGAGATAATCATTTATGGAGTAATAACTTAGTGACAATAACTACGTAAGAATGTGACGTTTATCTGAGATCACTTTACTCTATTATTTTACTCTTTGGATCATCTATTAACTTTTTGGCAAGAACTCGGTAGAATACTATAGATAGTCTGAAAAAAAAACAAAAAAAAACGTAATTCTTAGGCCGGTTATACACGGGCAGCTTGAAGCAGTCAGCATCGGCTGCTTCAAGCTGCAACTGCATAGTGCTCTACAGACTTAATAATAATGCTGCACAATTCACACAGCATTATCTAGCCCCATGGTAAGCAGAGCTTGTGTTATGGGTACTAGATAACTGATATACATAATACAATACATTACATAGATAGATATTTCTTATTATACATAGAAAACGACCAGAACACCCGGAACAAATAACTGCAGATCGTACACACAATTGTTCCGAGGCGGGAATCGAACCCGCAACCTCCTGCGTCGCAGGCGGACCTTCGCCCACCGCGCCACATCGGTCGTGAAACGACTTCTATGTACGTTCATACACGAACCGCTCAAGCAGTTGCAACTGCTTCAGGCGGTTAGCAGCACGGTGAAATTTCATCATGCGGTCAAGCAGTCGCCAGGCATACACTGACTGCTTGAGCTGTCGACTGCTCTCGCGCAGTTACCTCCGCCCGCGCTCTTCATTCCACGTCGCGCACGCTTCCCGCTCGCACGCTTCGTTGCATTTGAAATTGCTAACTGCTCGAGCATTTATCAATGGCAGCCTCAAGCTGTTGACTCTTGACTGGAAGAGTGGTCCGTGTATGTTGGTCACTAGGTAACTGCTCGAGCTGCCCGTGTATGGCCGGCCATACGTAGCTTTATTGTATTCATTTTTAATATTTTTCGGGAAATTCTGTCAACCTTCTGTCACAGAATTGATTCTTTTATACGAAATTCTTTTAAATTTTTTAGCATCGGAAAATTCTAAATTCCTTCTTAATACTAAGTAATGCGTTTTTTTTAATATTTTAATATATTTGAAGGTTCTAAGTGGAGTTAAGTGAAATGTGAGTAGTCAAGCAAGTACCTAGCCTGTTAAATTTGCTGTTCCTCTATCATTTGCCCTGGGGTGGGAATCAAACCCAACCTCATGCCTTAAACGCACACGGTACATCTATACTAATATTATAAAGAGGAAAGGTTTGAATTTTTGTTTGTTTGTTTGTAATGAATAGGCTCCGAAACTACTGGACCAATTTGAAAAATTCTTTCACCTTTGGGAAGCTACACTATCCCCGGTGAGCATTTTCAAAAAAGTTAGGGATTCGTACGAAAACCGTGCGAAGCCGGGAAAGTCCGCTAGTCACCTAATAAGGAGCTAGGAAACGCCATATTATAAGTGATGACTTCATTATTACTACAAAACAGACACATTTAGTAGCTATAGTAGCTAGGTACCTACACATTGAATTGAAACTGGTTCTGCTAGCTCTCAATAGGCCTGGCTGAAAATGTGTGCTTCTGCTTCTTTAGCAATATCTGAGCCTTTTTGAAATACTGCAGCACACAGAGACATCTTACCCATATAAATAATAAATAATACTTAAATAATAAATTGGCTGTGTGGTGTCGGCCGTGATAGAATAGCACCACCCCAACTCTTCCCGTGGGTGTCGTAGAAGGCGACTAAGGGACATACACCGGGGGGCGGGCAGCAGCGTCCCTTGCAGCACACTCCCTATACTGCGATCCCCAACCCGCATGCCCAGCGTGGGGATTATGGGCATCAACCCCCCCATGGATAGACACGCCAAAAGAATGTGGCCCCCAGTTCCCAGCCACCTCGCTATTCCTGGCCATGGTAGCGGCCACGGTAACGGCGGGGCAGGGGGTGCTAGGAATCCCCGGGCTACATCAGGCTACCAAACTCTACCTAAACTGACCCTGGCTACGTTTAACGGACGCACTCTGAGGCTTGACCATCATCTAGCGCAGTTGGAAATGGAGTTAGAGAACATCAAATGGCATGTTCTGGGGTTATGTGAAGTCCGTAGAGAGGGGGAGGACACCGTAACCCTAGACTCGGGCCATCTTCTCTACTTTCGTGAGGGTGATAAAACATCCCAGGGTGGCGTAGGCTTCCTCGTCAATAAGGCCCTCTCTAGCAACGTCCAAGAAATCTCCAGTGTGTCGACCAGGGTAGCGTACCTGATCCTTCGGCTGTCCAAGCGGTACAGCATCAAGGTCATCCAGGTCTATGCACCGACCTCGGCACACTTGGATGATGAAGTGGAGGATATGTATGAAGACATATCCAAAGCCTTACATAACACCACTAAGGCCCACTTCAACGTTGTTATGGGGGACTTTAACTGCAAGGTGGGAACCCAGACTGGCAACGAATCCCGAATAGGCCCGCATGGTTATGGGGTCAGGAATCACAGGGGGCAAATGCTTGTCAACTTCCTTGAGAAGGAGGGGCTGTTCTTGATGAACTCTTTCTTTAAGAAACAGCCTCAAAGGAAGTGGACATGGCAAAGCCCCGACACTGTGACTAAAAATGAGATCGACTTCATAATGACGGATAGCAAGCACATATTCAGAGATGTCTCAGTGATCAACAGGTTCAATACCGGATCTGATCACCGACTCCTTCGAGGCTCTCTGAATATCAACATTAAGCTTGAAAGAAACCGTCTGATGAAGTCCACGCTCCGACTTGACCTAATCCAAATCATGGCGGGCACCGAGAAGTTTCAGCAGCTTCTCGGGGATCGATTTGTTGCCTTGGAACCAACTGATGACGCTGACGAGACCCTACACAATCTGGTTGAAACGTTGAGGGATGAGGGCATCAAATTCTGTCGAAAGCAGCGTACTGGCAAGAAGTCCAAACTCTCGGATGAGACTCTTAGGCTGATGACAAAAATACGGGAAACCACCCAAGCGACTTTGTCAGAGAGGTCAGACCTGAACAAGCGGATTGCGAAGATGGTACGGCACGACCTTCGGAGCTTCAACACGCGCCTCATTCAAGAGGCGATAGAGCGAAACCGAGGGTCCAAAGTATTCACTCAGCAGCTTGGCAGGAGCCACCTGACAAAGCTTAAAACGCACGACGGGAGGACCGTATTGTCAAAGCCGGAGATATCCGCCGAGATAGAGGATTTCTATGGCCGATTATACGCTGCACATGCCCCTCGTTACCGACGAGATGACCAAGATTCCAGAGCCACCCTGACACGCCACTATACCGACGAACTGCCTGAAATCAGTCAAGACGAGATCGTGTTAGCTCTAAGGCAGCTTAAAAATGGAAAAGCCCCCGGCGAGGACGGTATTACTTCAGAGCTTCTTAAAGCCGGAGGAGCCCCTGTAATACAGGAGCTACGGAACCTCTTTAATACCGTCCTTGACAGTGGGAGAACTCCAAAGGCGTGGAGCGGGAGTTTGGTGGTGCTCTTTTTTAAGAAGGGAGATAAAACCCTTCTTAAGAATTGCAGACCCATCTCACTCTTGAGCCACGTCTATAAGCTGTTCTCACAAGTGGTCACGAACCGTCTCGCCAGGAGACTCGACGAGTTCCAGCCACCGGAACAGGCTGGGTTCCGCGGAGGATATGGCACCATAGACCACATACACACAGTGAGGCAGATTATACAGAAGTCCGAAGAGTATAATCAGCCCCTGTGTCTGGCTTTTGTGGACTATGAGAAGGCATTTGACTCCGTCGAAACCTGGGCTGTTTTGGATTCCTTACAGCGATGTCAAGTAGACTATCGTTGTATCCAGGTGCTGAGTTGTCTCTACGAGGCCGCTACCATGAGTGTCCAAGTACAGGGTCAGCAGTCTAAACCCATCCAATTGCGCAGAGGAGTGAGGCAGGGGGATAGATGCCATACCGCAATGCTTGAAAACGAAAGTTTTCAATCAGTGCGTCCTACCCGTTATGACCTACGGAGCTGAGACGTGGACACTCACGATAGGGCTGGTCCACCAGTTCAAAGTCGCTCAGCGAGCTATGGAAAGAGCTATGCTCGGAGTTTCTCTGAAGGATAGGATTCGTAACGAATACATCCGACAGAGAACCAAGGTTATCGACATAGCTCAAAGAATTAGCAAGCTGAAGTGGCAGTGGGCCGGCCATATCTCGCGAAGAACCGACGGCCGATGGGGCAAACGTGTTCTTGAGTGGAAACCACGACTCGGCAAACGTAGTGTAGGACGCCCTCCGACCAGGTGGGATGACGACCTGCGAAAGACTGCAGGTAGATGCTGGATGCGGCAAGCTGGAGACAGGGCGCTATGGCGCTCATTGGGGGAGGCCTATGTCCAGCAGTGGACTGCTATAGGCTGATGATGATGATGATGATGATGATGAATTAAATAATAATTCATTAAATAATGATTAATTAAATAATAATTAATTAAATAACTCGGCACGTATCGTCAGGAAGTTCCTTTCTCTGCAGCCCTAGTCACCGGCCGCTTGAGCCTAGCTTCGCGGTCGGTGATCTACCGTTTTGATATATTTTTTAATGTAGAATAGTTTTATAATATTTAATTGTATTTTCTATAGTAAAAAATGTATTTTTAATACGAAAATTTAAATAAATGAGTGTTATTAAATAATAATTAATTAATTAATTTCTTAATTTTTTTGATTGTTTGTTTTTAGGCGTGGTTCTTTCCTCGAGGACTGGGAGTCGTGCTACAGACCCTCTTCTCTTTTCTTCAACCTCATCCCGAATTTCATTAGAGTATCTGTGAGTACACAATTATGATTAGATTAGAATAACTAAGACGTAAACATTTGGTTACACCGACGGCCGCTCGGGCAAACGTGTTCTTGAGTGGAGACCACGACTCGGTAAACGTAGTGTAGGACGCACTACGACCAGCTGGGATGACGACCTGCGAAAGACTGCAGGTAGATACTGGATGCGTCAAGCTGAAGACAGGGCGCTATGACGCTCATTGGGGGAGGCTTATGTCCAGCTGTGGACTATCATAGGCTGACTGATGATGATGATGATGACACATTTGATTCACTTTGGGAATTTGAAGCGCGCGCTTTGGTAACGCGAGTTTTAATAGATATCCTATATCCGCCTGTCACATCGAAATGCGGCTTTTGCCCAAGCACGGTTTCGATTTTTAACCGACTTTGAAGAAAGGAGGAAGTCTGTATGTATGTTGGTTTCTATACATAAAACCCGTCATTATATGGAACGATTTGGGTGATTCTTTTGCAGTTGAATAGAAGATGATCCCATGGAAATTGTAATTCCTTATTTTAACTGCAATTTTATTACTACTTAATAATATGATAAAAAAAAATGATTACCATAACTTAACTAACTTTAACCACAACAAATGTATACCTCCGTTCACACATACTACCTTTTTAGTAGTAACTAATATTTTTACAGTTCAACCTCTTTTCAAGAAAGTGAAGTGAACAATGTCTCTCTCTGAGGGTATGGTGGCGGTGGTGAGGAGTGCGGAGACTCCAGGAGGGCTGTGTGTGACCCTGGTGGAAGGCAACCGGCAGTACACACTCATGCCTAACTCTGGTAAGGTCAATAAATGCGAACCAATTCGGGATCACTCTCTAAACCCGGGTTTTCACTATACGAGTATACTCGGATCGATTGCGCTCGGATGACGCTACTCGTAACGTGTAAACACCGATCCTCCTGATCCGAGCGCACTCGGATAGAAAAGAAAGAAAGAAAAAAAGTTGAGTGAATGTCATTTTGATGCGACGGAGACAACATTTAATGCTACTGGACGGAGCTAGGCTGGCTATGCTAGCAAAATACGCATAACGGACCAACTGGAGTCCAAATGCGGATAAAGGAGTACCTGTACCCCACCTGCTTCTTTGACTTTCACTCATAAATTGTCAACTTAACACTTTGACTGCGGTTTTTTTTCGACGACTGCGATCATTTTTTTTACCTAAAAAATTCGTGCTGCCGCTCTACACAGCGCAGCGGTTGTGTTGCGCCGCACATGCATTTCGTTCGAAAAATATTACAGCTCTGCTGAGTCACAAAGATCTGTATTTTCTTAGCCGCTGCGCTAGTGTGGATTTTCGCAGATTAGTCACTTGTAGAAAACTCATACCGTGCGTTTTCAGCACTCAAAGTGTTAATGCCGAGTTATCTCCTCAACGATCTAGATCGTAAGAGCACACTCGGTCCAAGAGTACTCGTATAGTAAAAACGACGACTCAGCGACTCCCTTTAAACATAGCCACAATTTAAGTAACTGTTATGCATAATTTTGTTGTTTATTTTGCTTTGTTTGTTATTTTTAAGTTTAGATTCTTAAGTGTTCTTGAGTGGAGACCGCGATACGGCAAACGTAGTGTAAGACCCCCTCCGGCCAGGTGGGATGACGACCTGCGAAAGACTGCAGGTAGATGCTGGATGCGTCAAGCTGAAGACAGGGCGCTATGGCGCTCATTGGGGGAGGCCTATGTTCAGCAGTGGACTAACATAGGGTCATGATGATGACGATGATGAATTGTATGTTATGATAGGCTTACTTTGCAAAGTAAAAGTCAATAAATATGATTAAAAAAATCAATAAATAAATTATTTCAGAAGTGCCCCTACGGCTGCAGTCAAACGCTCACTCCCCTGCAGTTGCCTACCCTACAGCTACGTACCCCACAGCTACATACCCCACAGCTACCTACCCTACAGCTACCTACCCGAAGAACACTCAATCGACCAGCATGCAGCAACCACCCCCGACTTACAGCCAAGAACCAAGAGAGACTAGGAATGCGTATGATCATGCAACGCAGGCTGTGGATGGACAATATGCTAGCGTCTATAAGGTACCATTAATGCCAAACAAAAATATGATAGTTTTATAAGTAAATTAAATTCATCGAGGGGATGCGCACCCCCTGGTATTAATTGAGCTACCTGTAGATAGATCGCAACTAGTGATGCAACGAATGCTACTTTTACGAATACTAATATCAAACCTACTATCCGGCGAATACGAATTCGAATAACTCGAATACTAATATAATAACGATAATAAAACACTTATTTATTTAACATTTTTATATTTGTTTTATTGTACTAGTAATTATAATTTACAATTGTCAAATTTTTGTTCAGAAAACACAACATCTGTAGATTCGCTGGTGACAGGCGGTTTCTTTTTTCGTCTGGATGTTGCCAGCCGTTGCAACTGTTCACGGTTTTTGTGAAAAATACTTTTGCGCGAGGATTTTCAGCCTTAGGAAATGTGTATTGTTACGCCAGAAGACCAATGGATCAGCAGACGCAGATACATTTGGGAGCTTTCGTTTTTGATGAGCGAAGATCCTGTAAAAATAATTTTAATAAATTTTAAAATGTAATAATTTTATTGTAGACAATCAGAAGATAATGAGTGACCGGAAAATATCGCAATTGGCTCTTCCATTTCCGCCTCTTCAATTATTTCTTGGCATGCTTGCTAAATTCCTCTAATTTTCTACTATTCGCCGAATCCGAATATTCGTTAAATGTCTACTATTCGCCGAATCCGAATATTCGGTAAATGTCTACTATTCGCCGAATCCGAATATTCGGTAAATGTCTACTATTCGGCGAATACGAATATTCGGATTCGTTGCATCACTACGCAACTGTCTGCAGTTGACTCAATTATTATGTTTCGCCAATTGTAAACACTAGTTCTTATTTGTTTCTATTGTTTGAATAAATAACTTATTAATTCTGTACAGATTTATTTTATGAAATTTATTTATTTATTTAATAATAAATAAATAATGCAGGACAATCGACACAGCATCATCTAGACTAGACCAAAGCTAAGCAGAGCTTTTATGGGTACTAGATGACTGATATACATACTTAATACAATACATTATAGATAGATATTTTTTTTATTATACATAGATAACACCCGGAACAAATATCTGCAGATCGTACACACAATTGTCCGAGGCGGGAATCGAACTCGCAACCTCCTGCGTCGCAGGCCACAGAGGTTGTCGTTTCGTACAAAGCCTCCTAGCACTCGCTACATGCCGTATAGCATACAAAAGATTTCAACGCGCACCTTGTAGAAAGCGGCTTGCAAAGAATGAATTCCAGAACGTTTGCAACATTATTTAAAAAGCAGGTAGATGCATGCAGGTAGACGCTGGATGCGTCAAGTTGAAGACAGGGCGCTATGGCGCTCATTAAGGGAGGCCTATGTCCAGCAGTGGACTAACATTTATTTTATTTTATTTAATTATTCACGTACACTGTTTTGACGTGCACAGTTGCACACCTAATACAACAGAGTACCTTTTAAATTTAATATAACAATTAGGAATCCTCATAAATACATATTTTACAGAAAAACAAAACAAAAAAAATCGTGAAGTCAGCCTTAATTAAATGTACATTACGAAATTTAAAAAAAAAAGAAATCACCCATAGAAACATAGATGAAAAATCGTTACCATTTAAATATACAAATTAATAACATTAAACAATATCAATAATAAAAATTTAAAATTGCAATTTTAATCTAATTGCGATAATAATCGTATCGTTAAATAAAAAAAATTAAAAAGCGCCAGTTTCGGCCCAGTACCAGTTTTATGCAGTGAAGATCAATTTCCGTAGATAGCGCACTGCAGCCTCCACCCGACATCACCGCCTGTGGACCTGGCAGAGTTTCCACCGCAGAGAACGGAACTGTGCCCAGGTGAGGTCCATCATTTGATTTGACAACATCAACCCGTGCTAGTATAGTATTCTATGAGGAAATGTTTGATTTTTTGTTGGTTTGTTTGTAGGCTCCGAAACTACTCGACCGTACTAAAACCGTGCGAAGCCGGGAAGGTCCGCTTGTTATAAATAAATGTTTTTTGGACTTATGGCTTTAATTACCGATTTCTTAAATGTAATTATAAATACTTGCCCCAGGTCAAAATAACTTCGTGATAGGAGGCTGCGGCAGCAGGGACACGAATCAGAGCCCGCCTCGGAACAGCGCCAACTTTAGAATGGGGAGCAACTGGCCCGCGCAAGGTATTCTTATCTTAAAAAGGAGCTGATTTGACTTTGTCAATCTCGATAATCAAACCTCTATAAACTCTTCCATAATTACATGAATACTCAAAACAAAAATACATATTGCAGCCATATTGGTAACACAGAAACGGTAGCTTTCATGCAGCATATCTAGCTATTAAACTACTAGACCGTCACTGGAAGCTTTATAATGAGAGGGCACATCCGTTTCCGTCGAATTTGACTACTTTTTACCAGTACCATTGGTAGTACATCCGGTCTGAAGGGCGACACCTAGCGGCCGCGCGCCATTTTTTAGTTTACGTAAAATGGACAGCGCCATATTTTCTCATTGGCGTTTCGTTCTCCGTCGAAGCAACTGGTCCGCAGCAGCTCTGGCTCTGTTACAGTTGCGCTACACTTGCAGTAATAATTATACTAAAGGTATACCCTAAAGTGAATAGTGGATCGCAGAAAAAACTGTAAGTTTTTGAACATACCTGTTTCCTTGCACATTAAATATCGTAAGATTTATTTTTTATCGACCGTGTTCGTAAATTATCTTTTTATTTTAGATAAAACATAAGGACCCGTTTTTTATTTTTATTTAAACCATAACTGTCCCTATGCAGGGCAAAGACCAACGCACGTGGTTTTTTAAGAAAGCACGTGGTCAAAATTTTTAATCTTTATCGTAACGGGTAAAATTTAACGGATTTCTCCGTTCGGATCTCGTATTTTAAAATACCTGATCATTTATTTTAAATATTACCGGTTTGTGGTTCGTATATTCGGTTATTTCCATTTCGGATCTCGTATGTTAAAAGAAAACACCTGATCATTTATTTTTATAATTGGCCGTTTTGTAATCGGTTTTGGATCTTTTATTTTAAAAATAAATACCTGATAATTTATTTTAGTAATTTCGGTTCTTTCCAGCTCGGATCTCGTATTTTACAAGAAAATACCTGATCATTTACTATATTATACTATTTTATAGTTAACCGTTTCGTATTCGGTTTCTTTAGTTTTTCAGTTCAAATTCAAATGTTCCCGCCGAGTTCGGTTACAGTTTGAATATCATATTTTAAAATTAGTACATATATATCTACCGGTTCAGGTCCGGTATTTTCAGTACTTTGAAAGAAATTAAGAAATGATTTGGTAAAATATATTTTTCTGTCTACCCTTTAAAATTATTTTATAATTTAAATGAAATACAAATGCTGTGAATGGACCGAGCGCCCCGCGCCGCCACCAAAACAGCCGCCTAAGTAGTGCAAAACGCACTCTGCGTCCTGATCCCACAGATAGCAAATTCGTTGAGGATATAGGTAAGCTCCAAAGTTTTATAACTATTTTCATTGCCAGATCGGGTCATTTTGGAACTGATTGCCATGATGTTAAGGTACCTATCTATCTGTTCTGACATTTGTAGTACAGAATATACGAACAGAATGACCTCGCTGACCGATGTCTTGACAAGGTCAGTAATCTGAATTTACTTTCAACCTCGAAACAAAGCTGAAGGACCCAATAGCTTTACGAGATAGCTGGGTGAGGTTCAGTGCTTAGGTAGCACCCCTAGGTCATAGATAAGACTCTTACAACTACACTCCAGATTTCATAGACTTTAGTTCAAACGAAGAGGTGAAAATGTATGACACCTTACGTTACGTAATTTGGCTCACGCAGATAAATCCTATACTGCCATTATTATAATTTTGATTTCGTGAACTTCTTTCCAGAGTTCAAAGACCTGAACGTTAATTTTAATAACTTGATGGCCTTTTGAAAAAGATGACCTTCAATAAGTCTCTTCAGACTTTTTACATTAGTGTGTGGCCATTGAGACGAAATTATTGTACAAAGTAATAAATAAGCTGAGAAATAATTACTAGACAAGTACGGACACTTTCAAAACTTCACTTAATAGCATACCCCCTAATATTAAATTATTTATTTGTTTCAATCTCGGCTATTCACGGCCGGTCTTGAAAAATCAATAAACACTGCTGTTTTATAATAAATTCATAAAATTTTTTACTAGTATCGATGATACTAAAATTGTAAGCCTTAAGAAATAGAAGTTACTGATTTGGATTATTTGATGGAGAAAGCTGGGTGGTATTTAAGTAAAACCTTTTTGGTCAGGCAAAACCTAATCAAGGTTCTCACGGCTTCTCGCAGGGTAGAGCTTGCGCACACCAGTAGGTCCATCGCGTGGAGCTCGAGGCCCCCTTCCGGAATCAAGGCAAAATAATTTATTCATTTGCTATTTCGTTACAAATACCAATTATAAATTAAAGGTCAGAAAACCTTATCAAGGTTTTAGCCGCCCCTCGCGGGGGCAGAGCTATGGCACACAAATAGGACCTCAAGGTTCCTTTCAATGCCAACAATAACACCCTCGCGGGGTGGAACCATAATAAACTCCACTGAGGTCAGCTCGGGAGTAGCTTAAATAAGAACCAGAGAACGCGCGAGGTTTCTTTCATGGCCGAAGCTCGCAGCTCGACCAAAAACATGGTTCAGGATGCTCCAATGCTCTTAGTAGACACTAAACAATGTTACAGGACTCTCCAATGCTCCTAGTAGACAGTAAACAATGGTACAGGACGTTCCAATGCTCCTAGTAGACATTAAACAATCGTACAGGACGATCCAACGCTCCTAGTAAACACTAAACAATCGTACAGGACGATCCAATGCTCCTAGTAAACACTAAACAATCGTACAGGATGATCCAATGCTCCTAGTAAACACTAAACAATGGTACAGGACGCTTAAATGCTCCTAGTAGATACTAATCAATGAGTCCAGCACATTTGTTAGTTCGCAAACCCTTGCTCCAAATTAGGAAAGCCCGATATCATTGAAAAGGTCTAAAATAGTTCAGCATAGTAAAATAAGGTGTTATAAAAGTAGCTCCGGTACCAAAGTTTTATATCTTATATAAGATTTTAGTTCCATAATCTGACGGATCGGTCCATCCATCCCATTTTTAACCTCGGAGTATTGAAACGAGTATGTTATTTATGACTAAACCTTTTCACTTGATAAAAACGCCCACTTCCCAAACTTTCTGCAACCACAAGTCTGGCTATGCAAGTCCTTTCGCAGCCTAATCCTACACCAGTAATTATGACGGCCGCTTTCTGCGCCTAGAGTTGTTAGAGTTTTCATTCGGGCTACACTACAGAATAACCTTATAGTATTTATACCCAACAGCAAAAATCAAAAGGAATAGGGTGGCCCAAATACTGCCCCAAAACTGGAATATGATAATCCTAGCATATCTCGCCGATTTCCTGATGTATTGCTTCGCGAGCACAATCTTGATCCAAACACTTTAAACTTTACACTTAAAACTTTTGAAACTATCATGGTTATTAGATATAAATACTTACGTACCTAGGTAGAAAGTTAAATCTCAGGAATCCGGTTCCCAAACTGCAGAAAGAGATAATTTATTTTGTTTTATTGTGGAAGCCCTGGGCAGTCAAAATCCATGCCATAGTTTTATACTATTATTATCGTCATAAAATATAGTTTTCGCTCAGACGTTTTTAGTTTGGTTTTCTACAAATCTTACTAAAATTAATTGTGGCCTTCTGGAATTCATATGGTTTGTCGTTGCTGGCTGCTGTCACAGGCTCAAAACATCGACAGTTGACAATTCGTCGCTGAAAAGTTTATGGTAGACCTACCTACTTTAAACTTAATTCACAAAATAAAAAGTTTGATAAGCATAATGAATTTTAAACAAATTCTGGTAATAGATGCTTCATACATCATGTTTATAATGAATACAATGCACTTGCTTACGATAAAAGTTACTCCTCCGCTGCAATTAAGAATAAAATATTACAAATACTTCAAAGCCAGGCATGTCAAATACAACACACGCAGCTCACAGCTCAGTGTGACAATCATACGGCATTAGCTTCTCTGCAAAAGAGTAAGCAACCTTGTCTCGTTATCTTTTACTCCCAGTGGCATCTACTGTCAACGTTTGCAAACTTTGCAAAGCGGGGAGCTCTTATACTCGGATGTAATTCATCTATTTTCCTCAAAGACCGCGCGATATCTGAAAAATTAAGTATCACGACGCATTCAGTGTTCTTGGAATCGCCCAATAGTATAGGTATTTCTACTACCATTTCTTATCCCTAAATTGACGAATTATCTGAACTGATAAGTACTTGATGAGTATTTCCTCGACGGGAAAAAAGTATTGACGCGCGGACCTCGAAGCCAGAGTGCTAGCGGCTCCATTAGCGCTGAAAAACTGTAACAATTATTAAAAACTGTAACAAGTAGTATATGGAACACTTGACAATTTGTCGTCTTATACTTACTATAAAATTATTATGTGAGTAATGAGTTAGTTTGTAAACGTTAGACTTCATGGTCTAATGCTAATGATGTCAATACAAAAACCGTGCAGGTGCATCATTGGCCCTGTCTTAATAGGATTTATTTTTGAAGCATAAATAAACATGCAGTACATACATCTGTTTTTAACGTTATGTAACGTAGACACTTCTAGCTATTAGAGTGCTCTTGTTTTACTTAATCATTTTCTGAAGCACTTGCTTTGAAAAACCTATAGATAAATTAAACCTCGTCTTTGAGATGTGAGTAAACCAAATTTATTCTATATAGTACAAATATTTTGTACAATATTTTTTAAATATCTCGTCATAACGTGATATTACTCTTGCTCTGTTCGGGAAAGAGCATACCTTGGTTCTTGGACTTGGTTCCTATTATGACAGAGGTTGAATGGAATAAAGTGTTATGAATTAATTATGTAGCTGTGTCAGAAATAGTAAGCCTGAAAGAGGCAAAGCCAGCTTCATGTACCTACTGTCGTTGCAAAATCAGGTTCAAAATCCTTTTTTCAAATAAGCTGGTATCACGAGCGATATCTTAGGATGAGGGATTGACGGGCCGTCAATTTTATAGCGAAAAATAATAAATGTTAAACACTAAATTTATGTCCGCTGAAATATTAATTTATGCCTATTTAAGCTACTCAGAGCTTAAAAGTAATATATTATATTAAATATATTTTTATAAAGTTTTAACAAAACGATTATTGTTTACATAAAGAGTGTCATACTAATAGTTCAACAAAAGTAAGAGAACATAAAGTGCCTTTTCTAAACACTTATTTGTTTGACATTCTGTTGTTTGATAATATATTATCTTATCACATTGGCGCTATTCCCTCAAACTATACAAGTGGCGACACCAGGCGAAAACAAACAGATCTCATTATAAAGCTTCCAGTGACGGTCTAGTAGTTTAATAGAAGCGTTTTACCTGAAATAAAACGCATATTAAAATACTTACCTCACTGGAAGCTTTGCTTTTAATTCTGCCTGGTGAAACTTAGCCAATGAGAAAATATGGCGCTGTCCATTTTACGTAAACTAAAAAATGGCGCGCGGCCGCTAGGTGTCGCCCTTCAGACCGGATGTACTACCAATGGTACTGGTAAAAAGTAGTCAAATTCGACGGAAACGGATGTGCCCTCTCATTATAAAGCTTCCAGTGAGGTAAGTATTTTAATATGCGTTTTATTTCAGGTAAAACGCTTCTATTAATCAAATAACAAAAATACGAAAAAAATCGCGTGCGAAGCCGTAGGCAGCAACTATTGCTTAATTATAGCACCTCAGTCTTGCCGATAATCAACATATCGATCAGCTTAGGCGATGTACCATCATCATCAGCCTATAGTAGTCCACCGTTGGACATAGGCCTCGCCTAATGAGCGCCATCTTTAGCTTGCCGCATCCAGCATCTGCCTGCAGTCTTTCGCAGGTCATCATCCCACCTGGCCGGAGGGCATCCTACACGTTTGCCGAGTGGCGGTGTCCACTCAAGAACACGTTTACCCCAACGGTTGTCGGTTCTTTGCGTGATATACGTAGAGATATACTTAGGCGATATATGCATTGTAATTATAATTGTTCTTTTCCAAAGACCCCTCGTCCCATAGCCGACGCCACCGTCCGGACGCGTTCGCTAAATCTCTTCGCAAGTACCCGTCGATGTCGCCCGAGCGGTCCGCTGAGATCATCGAGAAGCTGGTCAACTACTCCAATACAAGGAACAGTAAGCCTTCATCTCTCCTCCTTGTCCGTGATTTAACTAATTCAACAGCTTCAAACAGAAAACCAGCGTTGTTGAAAAGGAAAAGGCTCTTTATTTGTACCGTGGTATTAATTCTTATCAAAATAAATTATTTCATATTCAAGACTACTTCAATACCTTTTATGTGACTTTTTGAGTTATTCAATTCAAACATTCTATTCGAAAGATGCAAAACTGCTGGGGCAAACGTGTTCTTGAGTGGAGACCGCGGTCGGTAAACGTAATGTAGGACGCCCTCCGACCAGGTGGGATGACGACCTGCGAAAGACTGCAGGTAGATGCTGGATGCGACAAGCTGAAGACATGGCGCTATGGCGCTCATTGGGGGAGGCCTATGTCTAGCAGTGGACTGATATAGGCTGATGATGATGATGAATATTCGAAAGATATCACGAGTTCAAAAATATAAGTATTAGAAAAATGTCGCGCTCACACTTGGCTAACTATAACTGTGATACAAGGCGTCACTAGGGTACGGGTACGGGAAGTCAATTTTAAGAAATAAACGGCCGAAAATAAATTATGAATAATAAAAATAATAGATACCCGGGCGAAGACGTCCCGTCTTCGCCCGGGTATCATATTGTATTTTTATGAAAATTAAATAAATAAAAATAATGCTGGACAATTCACACAGCATTATCTAGCCCCATGGTAAGCAGAGCTTGTGTTATGGGTACTAGATAATTGATATACATAATACAATACATTACATAGATAGATATTTTTTTATTATACATAGAAAATAACCAGAACACCCGGAACAAATATCTGCAGATCGTACACACAATTCTTCCGAGGAGGGAATCGCACCCGCAACCTACTGCGTCGCAGGCGGATCTTCGCCCACCGCGCCACATCGGTCGTCCGTATTATATAGATATAAAACTTATCAACAATATTGTACGATTTTCATACCACACAGAGTTATGTACATATTCCCGCGGGTCAACAGTTTACGCTGTGACGTGTCTCTGAGGCGTAATTACAGCCAGTCGCAAACAACCAAGGGCGGATCCAGGGGGTGGGTCATGGGGGTCATGACCCCCCCCTGGGCTGGGTCCACCGTGGACCACTATTTAAAATTGTTAAACATAGGTAATGGTTTTAAGTAAGGATATATTTTTTTATCACAATATAGATTTTATGTAAATACCTTCAATATTTAATCAATTTATTATAAATGAATATTTTGTATGATGGCAAACGCATTATTCGGGAACGAACGCATCGAAAATTTGAATTTTACCGCGCCACCGCCTCCTTTCATCTGATGTCACATTTCGTGTGACACTGACTTATGTTTAGGGGTAAATATTTTTTAGGGTTGGTAACCCTGGACCCATGCGCAGTCATGGTCATGACCCCCCAAAATCTTAGGTATAAAAAATCACTAGAAAATGCTTTTAATTTTAGACTCTATTCTACCTAACATGTAACTTAACAATATGGTTAACCGCGTATACACTGCGGTAAAAAAAAATCGGGGCTCGCTCCGCTCGCCGATATTACTCGTGTTTTGGGCGTATTGTTATGTTGCTTATCAGTTCTGAAAAAGCAACAGCCTTTCTTTATCAACTCAATTACGACAACAAATAGCGCAAAACCAGATTTATTTGTGCCCTTTGAGGGCACATAAAAATCTAAGGAGACAACATTTTTTTCGCGATTAGTTCCATAAACCAATAACAATTGTTCCTTTTGGCTATAGAAAAAAGCGAAAAACTTTAAAAAATAACACAAAATTCTAACGAAAACCACAAAAAATTTGCGGCTCGTTCCGCTCGCCGACAATTTCTTCTGTTTCTTGAGTAGTCAAGTGCTCACATTAAGATAATTTTGCCAAACACGAAAAGTTGCAAAAATAGTCTTGCATTTTCAGCTCTTGCTCCGCTTCTTTATATTAATTTTTTCGTAAAAGAAGAGTACTAGTTTGAGAAAAGTAACAAAAATTTTGGCGGCTCGCTCCGCTCGCCGTTAAATCTTTTGTATATTGACATTTCTTTTGTATCGCCAAAAAAATCTCGAAATGCTGCGCTTATCTCCGTCGTTTTTCGCGATAAGTTCCACAAGCCAATAGCAATTGTTCCTTCTGGCCGTAGAAAAAAGCCAACCCCACTTAAAAAAATTACGCAAAAATGTACCAAAAAGTTAAACCACAACATTTTCACGGCTCGCTCCGCTCGCCGACTATGTCTTCTTTTTCTTGTGTAGTCAAATTTTGCCAGACACGAAAACTTGCAAAAATACTGTTTCATTTTCAGGGCTCTTTCGGCGGCTCGCTCCACTCCCGTTATATATTTATTTTGTGTTTCCCCCCCCCCCCCCCCCCCCCAAGACTTGGGCTAGGACCGCGCCTACCTGGACCGAACTTCGGAACGGAACGACTAACTCACTTCATTTCATTCAACTTCTAATCTCGTATTAGATAACATAGTATTATGTTAAAAAACTTTAAAATTCCAATATAATTGTAATGTACTTTGCCATAGATTAGTAGAGAAAGGGTTTCCAAAGTAATGAAATTTTAGTTGCCGTTTCTACCAATTTTTGCCAGACTATACATACATTTATAAAATACCTACTTACTTTTATGTATGATTATAAAAATAAATTAATTGATATAGGCGGATGATGATGATGATGATAAAAATTCAATTATAACTTCTCGTGACTTGACCACGACTATGTGACCCCCCCCCTGGCACCAAAGCTGGATCCGCCCTTGCAAACAACTGTCCTTTGGACAACACCTCACGGCGTACGCTCGTCACCATTAACATTACTTTAACATAACTTGAGAGTGATGAAATCACACCGTATGTTTTTTCTACAAGTGACTAATATGCGTAAATCCACACTAGCGCAGCGGCTGAGAAAATACAGATCTGTGTGACTCAGCACAGCTTTAATGTTTTTCGAACGAAACGCATGTGCGGCGCAACACAACCGCTGTGTAGAGCGGCAGCACGAATGGCTTAGGTTAAAAAAAAGATCGCAGTCGTCGAAAAAAGTCCGCAGTCAAAGTGTTAAACCGTGAAACTTAATATGTTTATCTACTTATATATCTAGAATAATACATTTTCTCATTCTACTTTATTATCTCCCCAGATAAACTATCTACTGACAGGCTGCTGATGCCTAAGAACCACTTACAAAGCTCAACATTCTCTAGCCCCATGGCTGACAAATTCCAACAGTACGATAACATACTTGGGAGACCAGCTCGAGCTGACAATTATGATGAATCACCCACCAGAGACAGCTGGCAGTATGGTGAAGCGAATCAAAGAATACCTAGATGTGATATACGTTCCATGACGGAGGACAAGCTGAAGGATTTTCAGAGTGTTGTTAATTCTTATGTAAGTACTAGCTGCGCCCTGCGGCTTCGTGGAAATGTATGTGTCAAATAGTTTATAATCCTTCCTCTTGAATCACTCTATCTAAGGTACAAAGGGTGGGCTTAACGACGAAGCATTTTCTACCTGCCGACCAAAATCATCTGTTGTTTGCAGAGGGTAATTGTTTACTTTTACATAGAACATAGAAATTTATTTATTGTTAAACCAGCTGCGCCCTGCGGCTTCGCCCGCGTGGAAATCTATGTGTCAAGTGGCTTATAAACCTTTCTCTTGAATCACTCCATCTATTTAAGAAAACCGCATCGAAATCCGTTGCGTAGTTTTAAAGATCTAAGCATACATAGGGACAGAGAGCGGGAAGCGACTTTGTTAGTGATGCAATCAAATACCATGGGTGCTTGTTATGAAAGAGGGTTACCAAATCAATGACATTGGAACCTGTGATTTTTTTTAACAACAGTGTATTTTCTATTTTTTGCAGACGGCCAATCTTTGCCCGATGGTGGAAAGATTAAACCATATTCCTTCTAAATACAGTAATAATATACTAGAAGATAATGTGAGCGCTTCGGTCATTATTTTATTTATTTATTTTTTTAGCCATTGTTGTCCCACGGCTTGGCAAAGGCTATATCACAATAAAATTATAAATGCGACAGTTTGCATGGATGGATGTTACTTCGTCACGACAAAACTACTGAACGGATCGGGCTCAAATTCTGCATAGGTCTAGGAATAAAACATGGGTTATTTTTTACTAAAAAAGGCGGAGGTTCGATGTTCGGCTGTATGTATCTTTTTAATGATTATTTATATAACACACAAAACACATTACAATGCTTTCTAAAACAATCATACAGGAAAGTATACTCCGATTTAGAATCCTAGATATTTTATTTCAACAAAGACATTTATGAATGAAAACTTAACAAAAACAGAAACCGACAAGTTGACAGCAAGGTTATCACTAAAAACTGCAGCACAAACTTCAACAACACATAATCTCACATGTGGAGCAAAATATATTTAAATTTGTATATGAAAATGAAAGAGAGATCTAATAAATGATGAATGAAAATTTTCATATTAAAAAACTGTTTCGAGCTTCAATGCTTTGCTTGGATGATACCAAAGTCTTTAAATATTTTAAACCAATATTCCTCGGCTTTTGTAACCCCTTTGTATACAAAAAATATCCTGGTTTTTGAATCGGAGTATATATACATTGTACCGTAAAAACATGTGTGTATGTTTGTCGGTCCATTACTCCGTCTTGTGGACCGATTTGGAAGATTCCTTCGCTATTGTATAGAAGATGATACCGAAATGTTCCCATACAATATTCCTCCCGTAAATTTAATCGTTGCAAATTAATAAAATTGACTTTGATGAGCCATATCTTAAGTTTCTTTTTGAATGAAGCTAAGCTGGGTGAGGTGACAATAAATGATCCGGTAGGCGGTTGTAGATAGCAGGTCCCAAGCACATGAGTCAGCCTCCTGAGTCGTCCTTAGTTTTTTTGATTTCCCTTGTTTATCATACAGTTTAAATAGATTAGGCATGCTATACTATAGTTTTCTATAGCGAGAATGATGCAATGTGAAACGGAGTGTGGGAAAACTCCCACTCGATGGATCAAAGGCTTTGTAGTGGTCGCAGGAAGAGCGTTTTCCTAATGAATCTCTTTTCTTTCAGAGACATAATTCCGTGAATATTGAAACGCAAGGTAAATCATGTCCCAAACGAATTATCATCTTTTGCACAAAATAGGAATATTCTAAAAATATCACTAGATACTCTTTTTTTAATTAGCCTGATTCGTCCCACTGCTGGGCAAAGCCCCCCCCCCAAATCTTTCCACTACTTTACCAACTTTAAAATATATTTTTGATATTATGGTCAGTCAGCGCCCATAAAATTTGAAAATATATAAATTTGAAAATTAAAAAAAAAAAAATTGGCTCTAGGGATGCAGTGGATCCGACTGGCTGGAAGACCGCCAGGGGTGGCGAGATAAGGAAGAGGCCTATACTCAGCAGTGGGTATTACCGGCTGAATAGATAGATAGATAGAAGCGCTCACGCTTAGAGTAATTTCTAAGAAATCGAAAAAAATGGATATTTATTATGTTCTAAAAATGTTTCAAAAATCAATTAAATAATATAATTTCTTACAGCGGCCGTGCCTACTGTCTCCAAAGAAATGGCCACCGTCCCTAGACCTCCGCGTGAAGTTAGAAACGTAATATATTCATATATATTTTATTGGTATCATTGTATATGCACATTTGTAGGTCTGAGTATATCGCAATATATATATATATATTTTTTAATAAGTACCTATTTTATTTTTTTTACTTTTACGAGAGTCGTTGGTACCCAAGCAGGGCATGGCAACAGGTACATATAATGCCATACTCAGACCTACAAATATACGTACACAATTATTTTCTAGAAAATTCTTAAGTTTAAAAGAAAAATATAACCAACTTTGCGGGGATACTACCGTGGCCCCCAATTCAATAAGATTCATACACCAGTTTATTTTAAAGCGTATTCATTTGAACGCTTCAAAATCACTCTACAAGAACGACATCGACAAGGTCTTAAAAGCGCCAATGCCGGGTTTAATTGCAACGCTTTTCGAACTCGTGCCAATTTAGCCTTACTTATTTTCTTTTTATAACATCGATAATGTCCGGGATACACGAGGCTAGTTTTTCAAGCTAGGAGGCAAAGGCAAAGGCAAACTAGTGTCAGTAAGTTAGTATGCTAGTACTTCTGTCTTCGTGTAGACATTACTAGCTTCATTTCTAATCTAGTAAGTTAGTCTAGAAGCCAGGACAGTTTTTAATAGGATGGATTGTTCTATTTTTAAGGCTAGTAGCACCTCCCACCACTAGTTTTACTATCCTGGCTTGTGTAATAGCTTCATTTGGCGCGCGAAGTTAGTTTTCAATTGGCTAGCAAGCAGTAACCACGCGTTTCGGTTGTTTATCTACCGAGACGTGTTTTTGAGATTTTAAGATGCCGAAACTAAGTACGGAGATTAATTTAAAGTTTGTACAACTGTACCGAGACCATGAATGTCACATCTGTGGAACGTCACGCTTCTAAGTTGTAAATACAAGTCTAAACGTGATTCAGCATTACAAAAAATGTGTGGCGAATTAAAGACAGTGGGTATTGATAATCTTCTAGTGCGTTTAGTGTGAATTGGCACAGTTTTCGAAGTAACTGTTAAAGTCGAATAGTGTTTTTTATTTTGGCGGTTGGTCACCTCAGTCACTGCAATAATACTAGCTTAAAATAATCTAGCCTCATGTAAACAGAACTAGCATGTTCCAAGCCAGGTCAGGTTTAGAAGAGAACTAGCTTGCTATCCTAGCTTGAAAAACTAGCCTCGTGTATCCCGGGCATAAGAGCTGAGTTTATGTAATGACAGTTTTGCTAGCGGTCGTGACAGACGTACGCTATGTAAACTGCAGGAATTTGGAAAGGAATTAACAAAGCCTTTTTCCAGGTAGCTGTCTTCGTATCCCCGGAGTCATCTAGTCCGTCCAACTCGGACTCACAACACCGCAGACTTAAAGTCATCCGGAACTCAAAGTCAATATCAATACAGACACAATTCTCAAATGTACTAATCTTACGAAGGAAATCTGTACAAACATGCTTAAGCTCCATTAATTTAAGAAATAACAAAAAAGTCAGACACAAAAGAAGAAGCAAATCACAAGTTGAATTGAACGTTGACGATGATGTAGATGAGCAGATATTGCAGATAATCCAAGATTTGACGAAGCCTTCAGGACATCTTAGAAGTAAACTAAAGAAACTAAGGACACTAAAACACGATAAGCACGATCCAAAACTCAAAATTGATAAACGAGAAAATGAGGAGTTACTATTCTCAGAAAGACATTTAAAGGAATACACGAGAGATCTGTACAATGATCTAATATCTGAAATCAAGCGTCAGAATATTATCATACATCCTACTGATTACAGAGCTAATAATTCTGACTTGCTTAAGACAAATCTTGAGCAGTGTTTTTTTTACGAAATTTTGATAGAATGGCTAAACAATATACCAATCAAACGTACAGATTACTTAGGTCGACCAGTGGTAAAGGAGCATATACTAAAAACAGTTGGAGATAAAGTCCAAAATACATTGATAAATAAACTAAAATATATCAGCGACGCTTCAACCAAAGCAGATATCATCGATATATTAGAGGATATACCAATAGATGTAACAAGTCATACAAGAAGATTATTTTTAAACAAACTAGTAACAGAACTAATAAGCAAAGTGAAAAATTCTATGAGTAAGAAGCAATGGAAGAAGCTCTCGGCTTTCTGCAATAACAGTCAACCAACGGACCAAGATATCAAACAGTTTATACAAAATGAAGTCACAAATTTGCAGAGCAAGTTTAGTTTATTAATTTGCCAAGAAACGGTGGGGCACATGATCGGCGAATTGACTGATATTTTGCTAGATTCTATGGAAACAATAAGATGTGGCAAAATTCGCGATATCATAGATGAGGTACTTACAATCACATCTGAGTTTCTAACCATTTCAGAATTCCAATCAATTTATTTTGCACATAATCTAGTATTCAATTTATTTCAACAATCTAACTGCAACGAGTCTCGTCCATTCAACTTCCTCTGCTATAGCTCACAGATTCAAGAAGAATTATTGAGTAGCACAGATTCTTCTGCAGAAAACGAAACAGAAGTGGAGAATACATCCAATAAGTCTGATTTTGCAAGGCAAGTCGCTATACAGGTCAATGAATGGCTATCCAGTATCGAAGACATTGAAAACATAAACTCTAGCTCAAGACTTGTTGTAGTCAATGGCTTAACTGATGATATTGTCGATAGAAAGAAGTATCTAGATATGAACCCATCGGTTTCGAACACAGAAGCTGAAGAATTAGAACATCTTAAGTACCAAATATTCAAATCGGTGAATAAAGTTTTGGGAGAAGACAACACGGATACCCTTTTCAAAGCACCCTATCTTTTGACGAGGATCAAAAGCATACCCGTGACGCAGACTGCGTCACAAGAAAAAGCGTTAGTGGTCATGCGAAAGCCTACTCACCATTCCTCAAATGTATCAAAAGAACAACGCAAGGATTGGAGGCCTGATGGTCAGCGTAATCAAAAAAGCATCAGACCGGCGCCGTTGCAGTCTACTGTCCCATCAGCTGCACAAAATAAATCAATCAAACAACTAAACGAAGAATATGATGCCTACGTGAAGGACTGGGTTAAACGCGTACCTATAGCCATCGCAGAAGAAGCGATAGTAGAAAAAGCCAGACTAGGATTATATATCGGCGTTTGGAAAGCTATAACCAAATTGAAAATGAGCCCCGAAACACTGGACAATCCTTACCATTACCAGGATGCACTTGATGATGAACTCGAAATTTTGTTGCAATGTTTACCACAGACTCAAGAATTCAAGACCAAAAAACATGTTCTTAAACCAGAACTTATAGAAAAAACAATGATTTTTAATGAACGCGTTGCGAACGTGGCAGGAGGTTCTTCCTACAGACAACAACTGGTTAACAACGTTAGTAATAATTTACCAAAGCAAACAGATATAAATAAAGCTGGAAAAGATGCTAATCGGCTATACGAAGAATGGCAAAAGAATACGCTTGCCGAATTGTATATCCTTTACAACAGATTTAAAATAGATGATAGAGTAAAAGCGATAGCATATAAAAAGAAACTAATGCGACATGTAGAAAAAATGATTGATAATATCAAAGAAACTACTAAGCAGGAACTTCAAGAAATTGATTATCGCACTTATCAAGATGAAATATTGGCTGCATTGGATGAAGTTCCAATACCAAGTGACGAAACATTAAATGAAGAAGCGGGTGAAATTCTCGTTCTATTGGAAATTGAACAGTGGTTTAGGGATTTGCCTTTACTGCCAAGCAAAAGAGAAACATCGCATATGGAGGCAAAAGTTTTTCAAGATCTATTGGCAAGGAAGCTTTACGACATTGATGCACATAGTAATCCAACCAAGCGCACTGATCTAATGAAACAAGAAATAAGGCGTTTTTTGGAAAGATTACCGCTTAGAGAAGAAGAAAAGCCAAACATTAATTTCATGATCGAGGAGCTACTTAATCGTTTGAATAACGTAAATAGTGATGTTGTCGTTGTGGGTGGTGAAAATGAAATGAAATCTGTAAATTTTCTTGAGGGTTACGATTACGACGCTTTTAGTAGAAACCTGCCTGTATCCTCTACGTTTCAGGGCAACCCACCCCGTGACCCATTTGACGGAAGCTCTTACATAATCTCTGAGGGGGCTAGAGTTCCAGATGAGCAAAACTGGCAAATGATAAGGAATCCATCAGGTAGATCTGAACAGTATCTCACTATTGAAGGACTAACTGGTCCTCGAATACCGTCACATCCATCAGATAGATCTGAACAGTATCTCACTATTGAAGGACTAACTGGTCCTCGAATGCCGTCACAACCATCAGATAGATCTGAACAGTATGTCACTATTGAAGGACTTACTGGTCCTGGAATGCCGTCACGCAGCGCCTCGCCAGCACCTCCTTCTCCTCAAAACGTAGGCGTTCTACCCTCTAAACAGCTTCTATCACCTCACCAAGAGCCCTTTCGAGCTGAGAAAACTAAGAATAATAGTGCCCCTGGTTTTCCTGGCTCTGGTAAAGTTACCAGAAATGGTGAAGCTTCTTCTCGATCTATTCAAATAATGGAAGATCCAGTAAGCAATCAGTCAGGCTATGGTTCTCAAGCTGGAGGCTATGGCCCCAACAGACTGCAGCCACCACCAGTTGACAACAAAGCCCCTATGCCCCAACAGTATAGAACATCTTCCGTGCCAAGCTCACAACGTGTAGACTGTTGTGGTTTGCCAACACCACAAGATAATGGAGCTTACGGTATATCAGGACCACAAGCCTCAAGCACACCACAAGACCTTAGAGCTTCTGGAACATGCCCTATAATAAAACCACAACAGTCTGAAACTAGTGTTATGCTACCACAAGAGGATAGGGCATCTACTATGCCAAGACCCCTAGATAATGGAGCTTACAGTATGTCAAGATCACAGTCTGGAACATCCCCTAGGCCAAGGACACAGCCAAGCTGTTGTTTGAAGCCAAGTTTGGGGGCTATTCCGAGATCAAAAGAACAAAAGGCACCTATCTCTTCAGAGGCTAATGGATCTTTTGGAATGTCAAGGCCACACAGCTCAAGCTTACCACAAGGCTACAGAACTGCAGATCAAGGAACCAACCCTAAACCAAGTACACAAGACAGCGGAACTGTCCCTCCTTACAATTCGGTGCGGCGGTCTTCCATGCCTCCATCCTTCATACCAAACACAGCCCACCAATACGCTGTACCACCGACTCCAGAACCGTACATTCCATACCTGACACCGGATAACGAAGACTCGCAATCTCCTAGAAAGTACAGAAGAGAATCAGCAAGGCGGAAGCTCCGTTTCGAAGCATCTGAGAATGAAAGCGATACAGACTTGGATTGCCGGTGCATGGATAAAAGATGGCGGTGTAGGAGGAGAAAACCGGTTTGCGAGCGAGGTTATATACCGTGTGAGGAAATACCCTATTTTATGAAGATGAGGGAATCGTTTTATTATAGATGATGATTGGCCAATCAAATGCCCCACCTACTTAAACTAACTACAAAAAAATTGCTAGCGCCATCTAGTCTTGTTCGAAGCAACGTTTTTTTGGCGTAATATTATAATAGAGAAGTAAATTATTTGCTAATGCTTTTTGTTTGTGATTGTATTTTGTCCGATAAATTATTATGGTAAATTTATTCCGTGAAACGATTTTACAATAAAATAAAAACTTTTTAAGTTTTTTTTAATTAATTTCGTTATTTAATGTACGTGACGTTTCGTCCTTGTTTTTGTAGCGTTTTGTCCAAATAAAAAGTTCTATAGATTCTGTGGTTTTAATATTTTTAATCAATCAAAAGCTTCTGGCAGGCGAACGTGATTTTGGATTTTACAATCAGATTCATGAAAAGGTTTGGGCGATGACCTTTGCCCAGTTGTGGGCAAACATAGGAACCTTTTGGTGCCGAGCACAGAATTAGGCTGCCTGTCCATTAACGCGGAGAGAGAATTGCCACTGATGGGCGCTATGGCGCTCATTGGGGGAGCCCTATGTCCAGCAGTGGACTGCTGTAGGCTGATGATGATGGTTTTAAAATATTATGCAATTAAGTCTGCGTTTCGTCGTGTTAGCCTGTCGATGTTCGATATCCAGATTTAACGTTTTTTTAAGTGTGGGACGTCCTTCGGTCAGGTGGGATGACGACATGCGTAAGACTATAATTGACGCCTTTACCCATCATTGCCTTTACCCGAATGTTTGTTGGATCTTCGCGCGCATCTATAATATTATAAAGAGGAAAGGTTTGATTTTTTGTTTGTTTCTTTGTAATGAATAGGCTCCGAAACTACTGGACCGATTTGAAAAATGATATCACCGTTGGGAAGCTACACTATCCCCGGTGAACATAAGCTTTATTATATTTTCAAAAAACTTAGGGATCCGTACTAAAACCGTGCGAAGTCGGGAAGGTCGCTAGTAGATAATCTATATATATAAAAGAAAGTCGTGTTAGTTCCACTATTTATAACTCAAGAACGGCTGAACCGATTTGACTGAAAATTGGTGAGGAGGTAGCCAGGAGTCTAACATAGGATACGTTTTATCATTTAATGAAACCATTTGACACATCGATTTCCACGGGGGCGAAGCCGCGGGGCGCAGCTAGTATAGTATGTTTGCGAGATATGGCCGGCCTATTCTCTGTCGGATGTGTTCGTTACGACAGTTTTCCATAGACCAAGAACGGCTTACCTAGAGTTTACACCTGAGAGTTATGTAGGTAGTTCTATATAGTACAAACCATATCAATTACCACAAATATAAAAGAGAATACAAATAACTACGTAGACTTGTTTGGGAAAGCGTGGAAAGTATTTTTAAAAAACAATTATAATTAAATTGAATTTGAATTTAATATTCTTAATGGTTTTACAATGGCTTAATTACGACTGAGGCTTTGAGTGTGGAGTTCGCGCATCACAGGACGTAGATAAGAATGTCCAGACGCTAACTCAGCGAATAAACGTGAGAAAGGGCGTGTGGGCGTTAGATATCAAACAAGGAATGTCCGATGTTCGCAGAATACAGACCTTGATGCCATAACTACGTAAACAAATATGGTTAAACATCAAATGTGCTTGTCTATAGCAAGTATGATTTAATTATTTTGATATTTCTTTTCAATTCATATTGTCAGAATTTTATAAAATGCGATAAAATTCTAGCATTTCTATTTATAATAAGTTTTGCAGTAAATTATTTTGTTTTATCATGTAAGTGTTTAAATATGCTAATACATATTCTAGCAGGTAAATGGAATATCAGTTAATGTGTATGGCCTCAAATTTGACTTGCTAAATAAAACTACAAGATAAAATAACTATTACAACTGCTACAATATCGAAAATAAACTTTATAACAATATTCAAAGGGGAAATTAACACTTTGAGTGCTGAAAACGCACGGTATGAGTTTTCTACAATGAGTGACTAATATCCGTAAATCCACACTAGCGCAGCGGCTGAGAAAATACAGATCTTTGTGACTCAGCAGAGCTGTAATATTTTTCGAACGAAACGCATGTGCGGCGCAACACAACCGCTGCGCTGTGTAGAGCGGCAGCACGAATTTTTTAGGTAAAAAAAAAGATCGCAGTCGTCGAAAAAAAACCGCAGTCAAAGTGTTAAGTTTCTTCTGGGCCCTACACCAGGGACTAGAGATATTGCAAAAGAGATGCCTAAAATAACGGGTTTACTTTTGAGTTTTACAATAAGCTCCCTTTAGAATGAATAAATGAATGAATGCGTAGCGTCTTAGCACGGTCTACGGAGTTCTACGACGACGACGTACGTACGACGAAGATTTCGGCATTTGTAGTCAATAAAACAATCGAAATCGTTTACCTATTTGCAACTAGCTACGCCCAGCGTCTTCTCCCGCGTGGAAATCTATGTATCAAATGGTATAAAAACATTTCTCTTGAATGAATGAATGAATGAACACGTTATTGTACCCAAAATAACACCTTATTATCGAAATATTACATAATAACAGTACAATAGGCGGCCTTATCGCTTAAAGCTATTTCTTCCAGAATTTCTTGAATCGCTCCATCTATTAAAAACCCGCATGTAAATCCATTGCAGGCTTAGTTTTATACATCTAAGATTACATAGGGACAGACATACACGTTTTGATAGAACTGAGGGCGTAGCCGCGAAAATTATTATACCCCTGCCTTTTTTTAATTCACACAATTCTTTCCACCCAAAGGTTGCCTGGAAGAGATCGCTTCTAAGCGATAAGGCCGCCCATTGTACTTGTCACATGTAATATCTTTCATAATGTTCTGTATCTGGTGTACAATAAAGTATTTTTGTATTGTATTGTATTGTATTATTTAGTTTATAATATTAGTGTGGTAAAAAAGATTACAAAGCCCTTGCCGTTATTGCGCTGATGATGTCGACGCTTGCAGGCCAGCACCCCTAGGCGAGGATTGGCAGGCGGTTCCCAGACCTGACTTGTGCTACTCCGTGTCAAGGCTTCTGAAGATGACAGTTAGTACATCGCTACGCTCCATTGTTTACGTACTAGAAATAAATAGAAACAAAGTAGAACACTCGTTATCTGATGTCATTTAAAACGGGATATTTACCATGATTTGATTTTTGAGTTTTCCAATATTTCGGCACAGTTTCATTCGTAGCCATGATCACGGAACAACTTTAGTGAGTGTTTAAATGACTTCAGAGTCAATAACCATGATAGTTTCATAAGTTTTACTGGTTATCTCAATCTGTAAATAGTAATTTACAACTTAAAACATTGAGATAACTGCAGACTGTTGAGAACAATCTACAGAGTAGAAAAAGTATCATGTTTATTAATAAAATTAAAGTATATCCCCTTACCTCAACAGCCTATATTTGTCCACTGCGGGACGCAGGCGTCAACGCCTTATTGGCTTTTATCTAATGGGGGGTACCACGCTGGGCATGCGGGTTGGGGATCGTAGTTCGGTGGTAAATTGTTCTGCAGGAGGCGCTGTTGCCCTCCTGTCAGTGGATATCCCTTAGTCGCCTCTCTAGACACCCGCGGGAAGAGTTGACGTCGTGGAATTCCAAACGGCGGGTAACGGAAACGACACAGCGCGACGCGACGCCTGCGCCTGCTCGCGAGACGTCGTGTACTGCATTGCGCACTTTTAATAACAGTTATTCAAAATATAGATTTATGTACTGTAAAAAAAGATAAAATTTTTATTGACATAATACGCGAAAGACTGATGCATGTGGAGATGCTGGACGCGGCAAGCTGAAGACAGGGCGCTATGGCGCTCATTGGGGGAGGCCAATGTCCATGAGTGGACTACCATAGGCTGATGATGATAGTGATGACTCATAGATATAACTTTGACTCTTTAAACTTACTTTGACTTAGTCCAGCAGGGGACTATCATAGGTTCTGATGGTGATAAAAGTAGTAGTGGTACCTAGTGGCGCCGCGCTGCGGCTCTAGATGGCTTGTCGGTCGTCTCGGGTCGCGTCGCGTCCCGAGACGACCGACCAGGCATCTAGAGACGCAGCGCATCACGACCTAATTATAAGACCTTATAAGCTTATCAGGGGATGTCTATGTCTAAGTGAACAGACAAGTAAAGGCTGCTAAAGCAGATGTGTCACAATTTACATTACCTAACACACGTTTTCCAGCACATCCCTCTACCGGAAAACTAACATTAACATCAGCAACAACATCAACTAACAGCAACAGCAATGGAAGGCGAAGGCATGGTTGCTATAGTGCAGGGCCTCAAAGACTGCGGGCTAGCAGTCACGGTGATCAACAATCAACAGTTCACCCACTGTGAGCGACCAACTAACAGTACACTACATAGTATAAAACAAAGTCGCTTCCCGCTGTCTGTCCGTCCCTATGTATGCTTAGATTTTTAAAACTACGCAACGGATTTTGATGCAATTTTTAACAGATAGAAACCATTTGAATCATAGTTTTCCGCGTAGGATTTCCATGTAGGACGCCCTCTGACTAGGTGGGATGATGACCTGCGAAAGACTGCAGGCAGATGCTGGATGCGGCAAGAAGACAGGCGCTATGATGCTCATTGGGGGAGGCCTATGTCCATGAGTGGACTACCATAGAAACCATTCGAATCATAGATTTCCACGTAGGATTTCCATGTAGGACGCCCTCTGACTAGGTGGGATGATGACCTGCGATAGACTGCAGGCAGATGCTGGATGCGGCAAGAAGATAGGCGCTATGATGCTCAATGGGGGAGGCCTATGTCCATGAGTGGACTACCATAGGCTGATGATGATAGTGATGACTCATAGATATAACTTTGACTCCAGCATTGAGGTCCAGCAGCCAGGGTACTGGATACACCAGCCCGCGTTTAATGGAGGCTCCGGACAGAAGCTCCGTCTACAATACAGCTTCACAAATCACAGATGGACACTATACTAGCACCTACCAGGTAACTCATCATATCAGATTATTTAGAAGGTAAAAAAGCTTAGAACGAGACTCAAAATCTACCAACTTACAGATAAGCAAATCGACACATAAGTTATGAACATAATAGTGGTTTCTTTTCACTGGTCAACAAAAAATCCATACCGCAATGCTTGAAAACGAAAGTTTTCAATCAGTCCGTCCTACCCATTATGACCTACGGAGCTGAGACGTGGACGCTCACGATAGGGCTGGTCCACCAGTTCAAAGTCGCTCAGTGAGCTATGGAAAGAGCTATGCTCGGAGTTTTTCTGAAGGATAGGATTCGTAACGAATACATCCGTCAGAGAACCAAGGTTATCGACATAGCTCAAAGAATTAGCAAGCTGAAGTGGCAGTGGGCCGGCCATATCTCGCGAAGAACCGACGGCCGATGGGGCAAACGTGTTCTTGAGTGGAGACCACGACTCGGTAAACGTAGTGTAGGACGCCCTCCGACCAGGTGGGATGACGACCTGCGAAAGACTGCAGGTAGATGCTGGATGCGGCAAGCTGAAGACAGGGCGCTATGGCGCTCATTGGGGGAGGCCTATGTCCAGCAGTGGACTGCTACAGGCTGATGATGAAGTGCTTATTTGTAAGCCTAAAGAAATAAAATCTTTTCATTTCATTTCAAATAATATATTCACACCAATATTAAAAAAAAAAAATAAGTTTGAACTGAAAAATTAGACTCAAAATCTTTTACTTAATCTTATAAATTTCAGTGGTATGGGACCCTCTTTTAAGTAATATAATACCTGAACTAGAATAATCACATTGTGCTGACATTTTAATCACAGTATTCCCATACTGCGATTAGAAAATGTCAGCCATCTTGGATTTGGAAATGGACACCTTTTTAGTAATCTACTAGTTCGAGTTATCGAAAACGATACCCATTGTGTGGGTGCCCGTCTCAAAGCGAGTATAAACTGCGATATAGAGATGTCAGCCATCTTGAATTTGGAATCATTGGTTAATTGCAGGTGGCCCATTGTCACGCGAAGCCGACATCACCGCAAAGCTATGTGACGGAATTTCCTCCGCAGAGACTGGAACGATGTCCTAGTAAGTCAATCTAAGATATACATCGACTACGTAAAGATAAGAAAGATTTGACGACCTCTGTGGCGCGGTGGGCGAGGGTCCGCCTGCGACGCAGGAGGTTGCGGGTTCGACTCCCGCCTCGGGACAAATGGTTGTACGATCTGCAGATATTTGATACGGGTATTTGCTTGTTTTATATGTTTGATAAAAAATATCTATCTATTTTTAACCCTTCATATCCATATACATACCCATAACACAAGCTCTGCTTACCTTGGGGCTAGATGATGCTGTGTGGATTGTCCAATATTATTATATTTTTTTAAGAAATTAAATAACTAAACAAATTATTTCGATTTCGGCGGGACTTGTATCCGCAACTAGAGAGAGAGCAGACATTTAGGCAATCAAGTAACCGACCAGTCGAAAAACTTTGGGACTTCATACGGACTAGTGCCGTTAAGGGTCCGGCGACGCTCGCTCCCAACTTCAATTCGAGGCGCGCTTGCAAAAATCGCTCGTAATATCGCTGTCCTTGTTTAAGCGCCTTGCGCCCCGACCCATGCGTGCGCGATAGTAATATTAGCCGATCAAAATTTGGTATGAATTTGGTTGTGTCCCGTAATGCTAAAAATTATGACTGAAAACTTTTTGCATTCTTCACATTGTATTGTTATTCTAGACAATATAAGCTATATTCTTTAATAAACAACGCGTAAGATACTGTTGATACTGTTTCGTATTAAAAACAACAATATCCAACGCTTAGATGGTTGCAGGCAGGTTGGTTCAATTCCCGCCTCGGAACAATTGTGTGTACGATCTGCAGATATTTGCTCCGGGTGTTCTGGTCGTTTTCTATGTATAGTCAAAAAAAATATATCTATTGTATTATGTATATCAGTTATCTAGTACCCATAACACAAGCTCTGCTTACCATGGGGCTAGATAATGCTGTGTGAATTGTCCAGCATTATTATTATTATTATGTCTCTCATATACCATGATCTCAGGCCATAAAGTGACCCGGTCCTTTGGAAGGCTTGCGTGGGGCCGAATCCAACAGCACAAAGGCCCCATTATTATTATTATTATTAGATGGTTGCAGGCAGGTTGGTTCAATTCCCGCCTCGGAACAATTGTGTGTACGATCTGCAGATATTTGCTCCGGGTTTTCCGGTTGTTTTCTATGTATAATTAAAAATATCTATCTATTTATGTAATCTTCCATCATGGCCTGTTGCAGCGTTGGATCGCGAGGAGTGGAAGGAGAAAAGGGCCTTTGCCCAGCAGTGGGACAATAATGGCTTAAAATAATAATAATAATAATTTATGTAATCAGTTATCTAGTATCCATAACACAATCTCTGCTTACCATGTGGCTAGATAATGCTGTATGAATTGTCCAGCATTATTTTTTATTTATTTTATTTAAAAATAACATAAAATTTATTTAGTTTGTTGATGAAATGTTTCAGCTCAGGGCAACTTCCAAATCGGCACTGGCGAGTACTCCAGGGCCGCTGAAACGTCACGAGCAAGGAATATACCAGCCATTGAACCATCTTCCACTTTAGGACACGGCTGGATAAATGACAGTATGTCTACCATTTTTTATTTATTTGGAAGACATTATATCTGTACTATCTAAACTAATATTATAAAGAAGAAATTTTTGATTTTTGTTTGTTTGTTTATAATGAATAGGCTCCGAAACTATTGGACCGACTTAAAAATTCTTTCATCGTTGGGAAGCTACACTATCCCCGGTGAACATAGGCTATATTAAATTTTCAAAAAGCTAGGGATCCTTACTAAAACCGTGCGAAGCTGGAAAGGTCCGCTAGTCTATACTAATATTATAAAGAAGAAATGTTTGATTTTTGTTTGTTTGTTTGTAATGAACAGGCTCCAAAACTACTGAACCGATTTGAAAAATTATTTCCCCGTTGGGAAGCTACACTATCCCCGGTGAACATAGGCTATATAAAAATCAAAAAGTTAGGGATTCGTACTAAAACCGTGCGAAGCCGGGGAGGTCCTCTAGTAGATAATTTAAAGGGTTACTATATATATATATATATATATATAATAAGGATTTACATTGACCAGTGAAGTCTATAAAAAAATTTACACATAATACTAGTTAACGAACTTATCAAACAAACGTATGGTCTAGAAATTATCTTATTTTCTACCTAATAATTCTTTTAAATCATTGACGCAGGTAACCCACTGCTTTTGATAGATTCATAATCAGAATCAGCCTATAGTAATCCACTGCTGGACATAGGCCTCCCCTCATGAGCGTCTCCAGTTTGCTCTTGAGACCGCGACTTAGTGCAAACGTAGTGTAGGATGCCCTCTGGCTAGGTGGGATGACGACCAAGGACTGCACGCAGATGCTGGACGCGTCAAGCTGAAGACAGGATGCTATGACGCTCATTGGGGGAAGCCTATGTCCAGCAGTGGACTAGCATAGGAAGATGATGATGATGATGATGATAAGTATCAGATGAGATATAGATAGTAGTGGAAATGATAGTGTATCATTTCCACATAAATTTATTTCAACTTTTGAATAAAACACATGAACAGTGTCTTCACCTTAAGGGCCCGGCGATCCTCGCTTGCAAAAATCGCTCCGAATATCGCTGTCCCTGTTTAACCCTTGCGCCGCGCCCCAAGCGTGCGCGATAGCAATATTACCCGTTCAAAATTTGGTTTGTTCCGTATTACCAAAAATTATGACTGAAAACTTTGTATTCTTCACAAAGTATTGTTATTCTGTAACTAGACAATATAAGCTATCTTCCTTAATAAATAACACGTAAGATATTGATGTTTTTAATGCGAAACAAATAGCAAGAAAACTTGTCCATTTTCGCATAAAAATTTGCAAAATGCGATTGGCTTTCATTTAATTTTAGGCAAGTATTTTGAAAAAAATCTATTTAGGAACCTAGATAATTACTATTTAAATACAAATAATACAATATTATAGTGGAATTATGCTTGTATTGGAAATCATTTTGTTATTACGTTTGTATGATGAATTCGTCCCTCCGGAGGCCTCTTAAGTATAGAGACATTGACGACCGATGTGGCGCGGTGGGCGAAGGTCCGCCTGCGACGCAGGAGGTTGCGGGTTCGATTCCCGCCTCGGAATAATTGTGTGTACGATCTGCAGATATTTGTTTCGGGTGTTCTGGTCGTTTTCTATGTATAATAAAAAATATCTATCTATGTAATGTATTGTATTATGTATATCAATTATCTACTACCCATAACATAAGCTCTGCTTACCATGGGGCTAGATAATGCTGTGTGAATTGTCCAGCATTATTATTATTTATTATTTATTTATTAAGACAAGTGCCAATAGACACGTTCTTAGTAATATGTTGATATAAAAATAAGTTAAAACTAAATTACCCTAAATTAGTTATTAGTTAATACTAAATTAGCCAATTCTATGGCTAGATTGTAATTATACAGTGTATTTAACATTTATTTAAAATGTGTATACTAGAGAATAGAAAAATAAAAAAACTTTTGAATAACTAAATTATGTCGAAATAGGCCCCGTTGAAGGGCAATGCTGATGCGGGAGAATATTAAAATGTTAACCTCTTCTGGGTCCTTAGTCACATCAGCCCGCCTCTCCCCAGCTCGCCAGTACGAGACCCCGAGTCCTGAGGTGCAACCTGTTCATCTCTCCCCAAATGCTCCTATATTTCCTACAGGTAAGATTTTACATAAATTAAATCGATCAAAGAACGCCTCTGTGGCGCGGTAGGCTGACGCCTACGACGCAGGAAGTTGCAGGTTCGATTCCCGCCTCGGGACAATTGTGTGTACGGCAGGTATTTGTTACTAAATGAATACTACAGCTATGTGGAAGTACCACTTAGAGTGTTGAAAGCCTGCTCCAGGTTAGAAAATAGAGTATAAATAATATAAAACCTTTGTTCCTAAATATGAACAACCCTTTCCTTTAATTTTTACTTTGACCAGTTCGTGACTCCCCAACGGCAACGGTTCGTATGTCCCGGTCGGGTCGGGTGCCCCCGTCGGGTCGCCTGCCCCCGTCAGGTCGCGTGCGGTCGGGTCGCCTGCCCTCGCTTGGTTGGGCCCCCTCCCCAATACCAGGCCCGGTGGACTCAGATCAGTTTGCTAATTCACTGCGACGGTAAGCGATTGTATGTACCTGCGATCAAAAATACTATCTAGATCTCAGGTCACATACAAAATCAAAGCCAATAGCCGTCTCCGTAAATAAGAGCTCACTTGAGGTAAGTAAATAAATAATACTGGACAATTCACACAGCATTATCTAGCCCCATGGTAAGCAGAGCTTGTGTTATGGGTACTAGATAACTGATATACATAATACAATACATTACATAGATAGATATTTTTTTGTTATACATAGAAAACGACCAGAACACCCGGAACAAATAAATGTAGAATAAGTTGTATTTTTAGCTTTAAACTAACGAATAATATTTTAGTTTTGAATACACATTGCGGCATTGTGACACGTGTTTACGTTGGCTATGTTCCAATCGAACTGAACAAAATAAGGGCTCACATTACAAGTGCGCTCTTATTTACGGAGACGAAGTTTAGGCGCCGACACGACATCTATAACTCCGTATGGTGATTATATAACTCGCGACCGGTTTGCGACAGGCGTAAATTAAGCAATGAGTGCTGTCAAACGGCAATTTTGACGTTGTAGCTGGTGTCAAACTAATACAAAATTGACGTTTGATAGCACTGATTGCTTAATTTACGCCTGTCGCAAACCGGTCGCGGGTTACATAATCATCATACCGATTTGGAATCCAAGATATTTTATATCAACATGGACATTTTTGAATGAAAAGTTAATAATAACAGAAAACAACGAGGTAACAGCAAGGTTATCTTTAAAAACTAAAACACAAACTTCAACATTGCATAATCTCACATGTGGAGTAAAGAAATGTTTAAATGAATTCGAAAACTAAAGATTATATGAATAAAACGATGAATGAAAGCTTTCAAAAATAAAAATGGTTTCGAGCTTCTATGCTTAGCTTCGATGATACCAATGTCGTTAAATATTTACCACCAATAATAAATAAATAAATAATGCTGGACAATTCACACAGCATTATCTAGCCCCATGGTAAGCAGAGCTTGTGTTATGGGTACTAGATAACTGATATACATAATACAATACATTACATAGATAGATATTTTTATTATACATAGAAAACAACCAGAACACCCGCAACCTCCTGCGTCGCAGGCGGACCTTCGCCCACCACGCCACATCGGTCGTCTATAATACGCCACCGTCTATACTCATACTATAGCTACGTGTCCATCCAAAGGTTGCCTGGAAGAAATCGCTCTTAGCGATTAGGCCGCCCCATCTGTATCTTTGTTTGTTTGTTCTTTACTGTTTTGTTCTGTGTTTGATGTGCAATAGAGTGTATTTATATTCTATTGTATAATGATGAGTGAATTGTTCAGCATTATATATTTATTTATTATTTATTATTGTATATTATATTTTTATATGTGATTGTTTGTACCCAGATACCCGCTCGTTTCCTCCGATCGATCCTCTGAGCTAGTGCAGAAATTACTGAATTACTCCCAGAATAAACACTGTTCGTATCTTATTTTTGCGTAGTACCTATTTTATTTTTGAGTAGCATCTATTTTATTTTTGAGTAAAAAATAAAATAGGCACTACTCCAAAATTAAATAGTTACTAATCAAAAATAAAATAGGCACTACTTAAAAATAAAATAGCACCTATTTTATTTTTGAGTAGCATCTATTTTATTTTTGAGTAAAAAATAAAATAGGCACTACTCCAAAATTAAATAGGTGCTATTTTATTTTTAAGTAGTGCCTATTTTATTTTTGATTAGTAACTATTTTATTTTTGATTAGTAACTATTTTATTATTGAGTAGCACCTATTTTATTTTTGAGTAGTACCTATTTTAATTTTGATTAGTAACATTTTTTTTTTATTAGTAACTATTTTATTTTCATATTCATATCATTTATTGTAATTTCATGCATACAGGTAGTTTCTTAGGTGTAGTCTTAGTGGGTAGGTACACAATGCATAAAAACCCTTTCGGGGGGGTCATTTTTGAGCAGTACCTTATTAAATATTAATGTATTGTTTTCAGTATTAACTATATATTTTTATATTAATTACGTTCTATAATCTATATAAGTCTGATAGTTTGTTCTGAGAGTAAGTGTTAAAGTTTTTGTTTTATTATGATTTTTCAGCATCCAAAAAGTCTCCGCAAAGAACACGCTCTCCCTACGAAAGCCCTACGAGAGACCTGACTGCTAAGAATATACAAACATACACAAGAAGCAAAAGTGTACCTACGAAAGACCCCGGACCTACTCCCAACAAAATACAGTCAAATAAGTCTCAAAAAGGAAATAAGGGCTTGAATTTGCCGGTGACTGGGTCAATTTCGCCCTGCAGGCTAGTTTCGCCCTTTGGGGCGACATCGCCTATGAGTTTTACATTGCAGAAGAGATCGAATTCGCGCAAGAGGTCAATTTCGCCCGAGAGGAGAGATTCTTCCAAAATTCCAAGTTCGCCAAATAGGGCCAGTTCGCCCAGTACGTCAACTACGCCCCGGGATTCGATCACGCCCTACAAGATTATGTAAATATTTTTATCTTATATGTATATAAAATCAATTGGTGTTCGTTTAGTCTCGCTAATACTCGAGAACGACTGAGCCGATTTACTTGATTTTGGCAGGTATTGCCTACAATAGTGTTACAGCCACATATTACAGTAAAATATTACCCATTCAGAAGCCCCTTTACTACTGGCCTCTGACATCCGGAATGTCTTTCTGAATACAGAAACAGAGTTCAGATTCTTAATTCAGAAAGCCCAGATCTATACAATTTACACATATTCTGATTTTTTCAGAATACAATTTATCAGATCGATCTGTAAAGGTCGATTTACATCAGACGAGCGAATGCTCATTCTATCCCCACTATATCAAATTCTTTTAGTGTAAACAGGCGTAGAGCATCTTCGTGTTCTTAGTGCATTCGCAAAGATTCTATGGAATATTCTAAGAATACTCGATCGCTCGATGTAAACGGCGCTAGAGCGCGCAAACAGTTGCTTAGAGCGTTCCTGCATGTTCGGACGTGCTCGCGCCCCTGAGCGGTCTCTTCAAAGCGTTCTTGTGTTCTAGCTCTTGTTCTAGCTCTGTGTTCGTTTGATGTAAATCGACCTTCAGAATGATACTGAAGAGCGTTCTGAATTCCTGATCGGAATATTAAGATTCTGAATTCAGAACGTGCACGAAACTCGTGAAACGTAGAGTGGCACACACATACTGAAATCAGATTTTGAATATTCAGTTGACATTGCCAAACTAGTGCGATTAGCATTAATTCCTCTTCCATAGTAGACGTTAAGCATTAAGCATCAACAGCCCAGCTATTTGTTTAAAAAACTGAATTTATTTAACCGCCGTATCCGTCACGCCATTCGCCTAACCTGTCCAAGGCATAGAACTGCATTCGTGGTAATTTTAGATACTCTGCCACGAAATGTTGGAACAATCTACCACCACCATTAAAAAGCTCTCAGTCCGTTTACTCTTTCAAAAAATCACTCAAAATATTACTGATTGAGTCTCAACACATACATACATCCAGTTCAAATAAGCCGTTCTTTGCCTTCAATTTTTAAAATTAAATAATATAAATACATAATTATTAAAATTTTCATTGCAGTTTTAATATGGTTATTTTATTTTATTTGAAATGTACAAAGATAATTCTAGAATTTATATACGTATTTTATTTTAAATAATATTGTTTACATAGTTTTAGTTTTTGTTAAATGTTTTTCTGTTACTTTACTTTTTAGTTTTGTCCAGATATTATAAATAAAATTAGCAAGAATTAGCAAGCTGAAGTGACAGTGGGCCGGCGATATCTCGCGAAGAACCGACGGCCGCTGGGGCAAACGTGTTCTTGAGTGAAGACCACGACTCGGTAAACGTAGTGTAGGACGCCCCCCAACCAGGTGGGGAGACGACCTGCGAAAGACTGCAGGTAGATGCGGGATGCGGCAAGCTGAAGACAGGGCGCTATGGCGCTCATTGGGGGAGGCCTATGTCCAGCAGTGGACTGCTTTCAGCTGGTGATGATGATGATGTTGATAAATAAAATACTTAGAATACTTACATATTATTTGATGAGCCAGGAACAGTACAACCTACGACTACCTGAAGCCAGGGCGCGGGCGGAAAGTGGAAGTGAGGTACCTGGAGGACGTGAGGAAGTGCATCAGAGATACCCTCAAGCAGATCTACGATGATTATCCCCCAGCGGTAAGTTAATACAAAATTCAAAAATTAAAATTCTTTATTCTCAGACAACAAAGGTCCATGAAACATATACACAAAATTATAAAAAAGTAAATACAATTACAACGAAGAAAATAAAACCAAAATAACTAAATCTACAGTAGGTTATTTAACCCAGTGGTAGTTATTATAAAAAAGTAAATACAATTACAACGAAGAAAATAAAACCAAAATAACTAAATCTACAGTAAGTTATTTCACCCAGTGGTGTCGTATTGGACAGTCATATTTATTAGATATTACTTTCAGGATGCTGTTGTTACTACCTGTCACTCATCAAAGATGCCACTCGCTTTCGCATAATTGCCGCGAAGCCATCTTTGAACGTATTAGTGAACTTCTCTGATGCACTGCAGTAACGAGGCAGGCCCAACAACATCCTGAAAATGTTATTATATTGAATACGTAGGGCGTTAAGAGACTTTTGCGTGTTAAAAGAACATCAGCGTATGTTAGTCATAGGCCTCTCCTAATGAGCGGCATAGCGCCCAGTCTATAGCTTGCCTATCTTCCTGCTTGAAAACGAACGTTTTCAAGCAGGAACCAGTGCGTCCTACCCGTTATGACCAACGGAGCTGAAACGTGGACACTCACGATAGGGCTGGTCCACCAGTTCAAGGTCGCTCAGCGAGCTATGAATAGAGCTATGCTCGGAGTTTCTCTGAAGGAGAGGATTCGTAACAAATACGTAGACAGAGAACCATAGTTTTCGACATAGCTCAAAGAATCACCAATCTGAAATGGCAGTGGGCCGGCCATATCTCGCGAAGAACCGACAACCACTGGGGCAAACGTGTTCTTGAGTGGAAACCACGAATCGGTAAACGTAATGTAGGACGCCCTCCGACCAGGTGGGGTGACGACCTGCGAAATACTGCAGGACGCAAGTAGATGCTGGATGCGTCAAGCTGAAGGCAGGGCGCTATGGTGCTCATTGGGGGAGGCCTATGTGTGTGACTAACATAATCTGATGATAATCGATGATGTCCTGGGATGTATGTATAGCTATAAATTATTATCTTGATGTATCACATACACAACAGGTAATGTAATGTATCTTTCCCCTCATTCCATTGGTACGTCTCGATTGACGCACTTTTAAGTTTTTAAATTATGTATATCAGTTATCAAGTATAGTTTAACCGAAACCGCTATACCGCTCCTTAGGAAAGTGCGGCGAGGTGGGGGGCGAGGCAAACAGAGCAAGAGTACGCGTTGACGGCAGAAGGATCGGAGCGGCCGATATTTCCCCCCCGTCTCGCTGCTCGCATACCTCAGGCGCGGTACAGCGGTTTCGGTCAAACTATACCCATCCATACGAGTATATACACAAGCTCTGCTGATGTTGATGCTGTGTGGATTATCCAGCATCTTATTTTTCAGATTTGCCCTCACGTGAGCGAGCGGTACAGTCAGCATAGAAGAATATTTCACGGAGACACCGAAATGGTACGCTTGTTTAGTAATAACTAAATTAAAACGATAATATTATTATATTGACGACCTGTATCGCGCGGTGGGCGAAGGTCCGACTGCAACGCAAAATTTCTATCGACAAATCACCATCCCTAAAAATTATTTTCTCTCCATGATAAAATGGCACCTCCTGCGGGTTCGATTCTCCTCGGGACAAATTTTTGTGCACCGGTCCGATATTGACCGGAGTTGCGGCAATTTCAATCAAAGTCTTTAAAAAGTAAATGTAAAGAATCGCCCTTTTATATGATAACAAAATATGTATACACGATATTTTATTTTATTAAATAAGATTTTTATTTTATTAAATAAGACTTTGCCAGGACGAAACAGGCTAAATAAAAAATAAAAAACCTGCAAATGTTTTTTTTTTTTTTTCAAAAAAAAAATTCTCGGTTAACATTAAGAAACCATTTTGAACAAAAAAAACCCTTTATGTCGGCACATAACGGGTGATTCATTTGGAGGTGGAAATGGGAAAACGGGTGCACTACATAAATATATAAGTGTCTGAGCTGTGAACGCAGGCAAAACTTATTAGTTTAAATAAACAATCAAAAAGTGTCTAGGTCGCGTCACGTAAAAAGAACGCTGGAATAAAGTGGAAGGGGTATGTGCGCGCATGGGTACACTCGCGCACCATGCATAGTACTATGCCAGTTTGCTTAGCCTATTTTGAACTAATATTTCGCTCGTGGCTTCGTATTGGTTATTAGAAAATAATATGAGGACCGATGTGGCGCGGTGGGCAAAGGTCCGCCTGAGACCCAGGGGGTTGCGGCTTCGATTCCCGCCTCGGAACAATTGTGTGTACGATCTGCAGACATTTGTTCCGGGTGTTCTGGTCGTTTTCTATGTATAATAAAAAATATCTATCTATGTAATGTATTGTATTATGTATATCAGTTATCTAGTACCCATAACACAGCTCTCTTACCATGGGGCTTACCAATAAATAATGCTGGACAATTCACACAGCATTATCTAGTAAGGCTGTGTGAATTGTCCAGCATTATTTATTTTTAATATTAGATAAAATAAAAAACATGTTCGATTCAGTGTAGAATGTTTTATCTAATTATAAAAAATGTATGTAATGTAGCACTGCATACCACCAAATGGCCTATAAATCGCCTACTGCGCAGCTTGACCGCCAGCGTTCTTTTTATATGACTCGAACAATACGGTCTACTTACACAGTTAATGTTTTTCAGGCTACCGGACCAGAAGAGAATCCAAAAAAGACCAACAGAGGTCAAGGTAATATTATTTTATTCACTTCTAATTCTTTTCGACGTAATTTTTGTCAGTCTTTCATTGCTTTTATACTCAACGTATTTGTACCTATTGAATTAATACCTATTGTAACCAATTGTATACATTGCGTAGGTTTTAAAATAATATAACAGAAGTCAAGCATGCATGCAAAGGCAAAATTTAGTAACTTCTAGGTGGCATAATAGTGAATGATATCCCTTCTTTCCCGTGGTTCACCCTTTTAAATTTAAAGTTAATATTTTAAACGAATTCTATTCACTTCGAAGAGGTAACTGTCAGAGTTACCCAAGTAACAATTTCTGGTTCTATAGCAGTCCATAGAACATATCTCAAACACCATTTTTGGTACTATAAAGGCCCAAAGAAGGTCGAGTAAAGCCGATTTGGCGCAATTATATCACCAAAAAGTGATATAGTAGAACTGTAGAAGTGTTAGCGGTGACATTTTAGTTCTATAAAGTTGATATAGTGGTAATCGTATGACAATCTATTGACATAGTGGGTACAGTAACGCTACTTTAGTGTCATTTTATACTGTAGTAGCGTTTGTGTTACCATTAAAGTGCCAATTTGTTCTATAGTAGAGTCCGTAATTCCGATACATCACAAATATTTTTCTTTCGGCATCGACAGATCGGCACGTTCGAAAAAATAAATTATCTGTGTAAAGTGATTTCAGTTCAGTGATTGTACCGTGGTTAGTTTATATTATCTTATTTTGACATTGAATAACTCGTTCAATACTGCAAAATTTTCGTACGACAAAAGTTTTACCAATAGATTAGTACTATTTTTATTTAGTATTTTTAACGCGCCTCCGGTTTGTTGACTTTTGAATAAAATAAAATATTAATATAATATTAAAGGTACCGCAGTTTTGTACTATAGAGCAAAATGGTAACTCCGTAACCCTTATTGGCCAACTATAGTACTCATGACAAAGTTTCCGGCGCCATCATGAGTAATATTATCCTATAAAGGTGATGAAATATCCGCTATAGAGCAAAAATGCTATATTATGGCGTTGTTAACACTAACTACTAAAGACCATGGACTATTGCAGTGATTTGTGGAACCACGATGTCACTAAATGGTTGTATTGTTGGATATTCATCACTGCTATAACGCAATATATATAACGGTAATCAGGGAAACCTTATAGAGTAAATTAGATACGTAAAGGTGAATTCAAACACATAGAGTAATATTGCTCTTTACTGGCATTTTTTAAACTTTTATAAAACTGTCTATAATGGCTCTATAAAAAGGTGAAGTAAACCTTTACATCGACAGGTAATAGGATAATTTGGCTCTATAGCTTACAGAGCAAATACGTTTCACCAAAAGCTTCTATAGAACCCGTAGGTACGCTAAAAGCTTTATACGACGTTTACTCAACGTTTTAGAGATATAAACCTAAGTTATAGGTCCAAAATGTTACTTGGGTACTATCGAATTTATAATAATTGTGTGGATATTGATATGATGATATTTCGGCGCAAGTGCGCAAAACTACTACGGGGCTGTTTAATAATCACGGTCGTGATGTTTATAAGCAATTTTTCGATCTGTAGATATTTGTTCCGGGTGTTCTGTTCGTTTTCTATGTATAATAAAAAATATGTAATGTATTGAATTATGTGTATCAGTTATCTAGTACCCATAACACAAGCTCTGCTTAGCTTGGGGCTAGATAATGGTGTGTGAATTGTCCAGCACTATTTATTTATTTATTTTTAGCCCCCCAAGGTCCCTCTGATGATACCTGCTGAGGTATTATACTGGACAACCCCTGAAATCCTTGTTAAATCATTTGTAGAACCTTGAAAAGATTTAAAACTACATTTATAATAACTGTAGTTAGCTTTATTTGCTCTAAGTATAAATACATAAATATAAGCTTTTTGTTTCCCAAATAAATAATTTCCCGCGTGACCGTAACAATGAAAAATTTGATAATGAGGAGTAATTCACTTCACTGTGCAGAGACGGAGCGGCAGCCTGAACGCAATGGTTTTTTTCCCTGCAAATCTCCCGTTCCACAAGTGAGTATTATATTTCACTTTAAATCATAATATATATCACTTCTCCTCAACAACCGGCAACGGGCGCATACACATAACTACTAAGTACCTAAAGCTTTGGACTCTTGATCGCGACCATACGCTGCTGTATGCGGCACAACGTAGTGTCGCGACACGACGCGACGACGACTATCTTTGCAGAGATTCTATCATTTGATTTTCACACCGCAGTGTGATAACTATGTAATATGACAATTTTATTTCTCATTTTAGAGTTCCTGGCGCGGTCCGGACAATTGTGTTTGTCTAAAAAAACGCTTTCCTTGCATCTGCACTGACTTAGTGTCACCAAAAGACTCCGACGAAGTGAAAAAAAAGCAAATAGCTGAAGAAACCTTAAACTGGGTCAAAGACCTACCCGTATACGCCGATGAAAGACGCGAAGACAGAGTTAAAAGAGAAGCAATGATCATGGATCTAGTAAATAAATTAAAGCGGATGATAGGGGACCCAGATTTCGAAACGAATGCAAGAATATTAATAACGGAATGCATTGAGCAACTCCCGATATGGTACCCGGGAGGTAAGAAGGACCAGGAAACATTCAAAAATCTAATTACTGATGAATTGGTCGAAAAACTGAACAGCATTGTAGATAAAATGACAGATATTGTTTCTAAATGGATAAAAGGATTGAAGTATACAGATAACATAGATAAAGGGGAAGTAGTTCATAACATTGTAAAGCGATTAAAGCCGCTAGCTGATCGACCAGAGGATATGGAGACTGAAGTAAAAGATATGTTACAAGACTTGCCAATATTAAATAAAACAAAAGTTATTGAAAATATGTCTGGTAAATTAGTAGATGATTTATCAAGTGTCGCTGCAGATGTACTTATGGAAAAAGAAATCAAGAAATGGCTGGATAATACACCTGAGTTATCAAATGGTGAAAGTAATACAAAGAATGCTAATATTTTAGCAAAAAAAATAAAGCTGGCTTTAAGTCGAGAACCAGACGATAGTAAACATCAAGAGGTAGTACGAAAGGTCGTAGATGATTGGATAGAGGATATCACAAGTGGCGATAATAAATTAAGTACTCGAATCAAAACCAATCTAGCAGATCAGTTGGTAAACAAATTAAAAACCAAAGAAAAATTTCAACCTGAGAGACGGGATCGTTCTCGTTCTCTAGCAAATCAAAAAGATTACGTGGATTTCACTTGGAATTGGTTGGCAAATAATGATATTGTTCTAAAAAACAAAGAAAAATATGAGGATGCCGTGAACAGCTTGGCTAAAAAGCTGCTGGATTTACAATCCAGTGGAGCTGGAGATGACGAAAAAGCAAAAGAGATCATGAATTTCCTCAACTATCTTACTGAAGAAGGAGAAACAATCGTGAACAAAGGAAAACTGGCAAAACAACTTGTTAATGATCTGAGACCAAATAATGAACGACCAAAATCCCTAGAACAATGTGAAGATCGTACCTCGGAATGGCTGTCCGAGATCATTGACATAACCGAAGAAAACAGAGAAAAATACAAAGCTCCGGTTAAAGAACTTGCAAAAAAACTACATATATTACTATCCAGAGGAGCTGGTGAAGACGAGATTATAGAAGAAATCTTAAAATTCCTCGACTATTTAAAAGACAAAGGAGTAACGATCGTCAACAAAGAGAAACTGGCAAAAAAACTTGTTAAAGATCTTAAAAAAACGAACGAAGCCAGCTTGCTACAGCAGTGTGAGGATCGTACTTCTGAATGGCTAACGGACGTTGTTGGCATACCCGAAGACCATATAGAAAGATACAAAGGTCCGGTTAAAAACTTTGCAAAAAAACTGCAAAAATTACTATCCAGCGGAGCTAGTGAAGACGAGATTGAAGAAGAAACCTCCAATTTCCTCGATTTTTTGACTGAAAACGGAGAAACAGTCGTAAGCAAAGATAAATTAGCAAGAAATCTTTATAAAAATCTAAAAAATACTTATAAAGAACCAGAGGTTGTCGACATATCAGAAGAAAAAAAAAACAAGGAAACACTGGCAAAAAAACTTGTTCAAGATCTCAAAAAAACGAATGAAGAGCCCGACTTGCTACAGCAGTGTGAATATTGTATTTCTGAATGGCTAACGGACGTTGTTGGCATACCCGAAGAACATATAGAAAAATACAAAGGTCCGGTTAAAAACTTTGCAAAAAAACTGCAAAAATTACTATCCAGAGGAGCTAGTGAAGACGAGATTGAAGAAGAAAACTCCAATTTCCTCGATTTTTTGACTGAAAATGGAGAAACAGTCGTTAGCAAAGATAAATTAGCTAGAAAGCTTTTTAAAAATCTAAAAAATATTAATAAAGAACCAAAGGTTGTCGACATATCAGAAGAGCTCAGCTTGCTACAGCAGTGTGAAGATCGTACTTCTGAATGGCTAACGGACGTTGTTGAGATACCCGAGGAACATATAGAAAAATATAAAGGTCCAATTCAAAATTTTGCAAAAATACTGCAAAAATTACTATCCGGGGGAGTTGGTGAAGACGAGATTTTAGAAGAAATCATGAACTTCCTTGACTATTTTACTGACGAAGGAGAAACAATCGTCAACAAAGACAAACTGGCAAACAAGCTTATGGAAGATATACTTTTTTTAAACACAGATAATCGGGCTCAAAATGTAATTAAAGATATTCGAAATTTGGATGAACAGAATAAAAATATACCAAAGTCCAAAAAAAGAAAATTGAAGGGCGATGTTAAGTTTGTAAAAAAATATAGGCAAGGAGTTAAATCTAGTGGGACTTCAGGGAATGAAACAACACGGGAAAAAATGGCTAAAAATCGCTTGAATGACAAATTTACAACTGAACGAAAAAATGAAAAAGTTGACACAACGAAAGTAAAAAGTAAAACACTAATTTCGGATGATGAAACAACAGACAGAGAATCAGCTAAAAACCTTTTGAAAGATCTAATAACCGATCTTAAACATTCAATTCTAGCAGAAATCTCTGGTTTAATTGAAGATATAGCTTCAAATCTTAGTAAGATGATCCAAAAAGAATTAACAAATAATATAGCTGACATTTTAACCAAGAATCATAGTAACTTACCCGATAAAAATAATAAAGCTCACCAAGATATTAAAAACCTTTTGATAAAAGATGCTAATATGTCTGATGAAAATGCATCTATGATTGCATCTGCTATTATTAATAGAGTAAATGGCCTGTCAATAGAGGATTCCCTAATATTAACAAGAAGGAGTTTCGTAGTCCCCAAAGAATTATCACCCGTGCAAAGATTACAATTTGTAGAAAAAACGGAAAAAGAAATCTCAGGTTTTGTAAATGATCTCATAAAAGACGATAGCCCTGAATCTAGAAAAATAATTAAAGAAATGTGTGGTAAACTGGCAGAAAGCTTAGGCGAAATCATATCTGATCCAACAGTGAAGGATAAAGAAAAAGCTGTGTATAGCCATATACTGGATTTTTTTAACGATTTACCGTTAAATACAAATACACCTACGGCTGAATTGACTAAAGCATTGGCGGATCGTATATTAAATATCGACTTTCAGACAGATTACGAAGAGCTCTCAAGTCAAGCTCAATACATGAATCAATTAATGGATGTCTTACAAGGTTGGGTGGAAGAGTTAATGCAAAAAAAGTTAGATCGCACGTTAAAAGATAAAATGGCTAGAGAATTAGCCGTAGATATTTTCAATAGACAAAAGTATTTACAACTGCATCCAGAGGCAAAAACTTCAAATGAAGAAGAACTTGCGCGTTTAAAGTATGAAGTGTACAGAATCGTAAACCAAATATTAAGCGGCAATGATTTGTCATCGGTTATCCGAAAAGTTGATAACCTAATAATACAAATAGAGAAATTAAAGAAACCAGAATTTGTACCGACCACCGAGAAAGTTGCAACATCGCAGAGGTCAAGTTTTGATGAAGACTACCAATCAACTTCCATACCAGTGCAAGATAGTAACGAGTTTATTAAAGAAAATTTGAATGGAGCTATTGAAGATTGGCTGAAAAGTTTACCTCTTTATCAAAGAAGAAATAGTATAGATAAGCGTGAGCTAGAAAAGATGATACCAAGATTGGTTTCGGCAATTATGTTCATCATCGAAAATGCTCCAACGGCTGCAGAAGCAGATAAACTTGTTATAGAACAAATAGTGAAGCAAATGAAAAATTCCGCGATTGAACCTGAACTTAAAACTCATGAAACTTTCCTTCGAAATACCGCTGCAGCTTTGTTGGAAAACCTTAACGCATTACAATTATTTCAGGATATTTCAGATCGTCAAGAAACAACTACCGATCCATTACAGACTGTCTTAGATGATTGGATAGGTTCTTTACCCATTAAAAGGTTGAATGCTTCTGAAGCAATGGAGTATGAAGAATTAAAAAAAGAGTTTGCGTCCAAACTAGAACAAATGCGAAATAAATACCCACACGACGATGAAAAGATACAAAATTTTATACAACAATATTTACACAAATTTCCTATTGAAGAATCCATGAAGAAAAATCAAAAGTTCATGAACGATGAAGTAGAAAAATTATCAAGAAATCTTTTAATTGTTCCTATTAAAAAAACCGAATATAAAAGTAAAGTTAGTAAAAAAGCTGCTGATATTTTATTTGACGATATAGAAGATTGGTGCGAAAAAATACCATTTAAATCAACCTTTCCACAAGAAATAGCGAAAAAGGAAATAGCTAGTAAATTAATTAATAAAATTGGCGAACTTAACATTAACCCGGAAGTGTTTAACGATGAATTTCTTTATATTCAAATGTTTGAAGATGAACTCGATAATTTGCTTGCAGATATGCTTAGCGGTGACGACAAGATCGACCTCCCTGCACTCAAAAAGAATTTACTAGAGAAGGTAATAAAAGCAAGACAGAAGACCCTGGAAGAAATTGCAGGGCAAACATATAAACATCAACTTCGTTCTACTATATCAAAGAACGTACCATTTCAAACACTGAGTGCTGAAGAATGTGCCGCTTTTGAAGCTATGAAGGATACTTTAGTGGATGCTTTTATCAATCTTCACTACGTCGGCGATAACAAAGAACAGAAACAAAAGTATAAGACAGATATTCAAAAAGAATTATTCAAATTTTGTGACGGTTACTTGAAAAACCATGAAAATGTGCCACTTGACACTGCAAAACTTAACGAAAACCTTTACCAAGCTCTTAAAGCTGTCCCGATTCCTAAAGATGAAACATTAATTCCAGAAGTTGAGTTAGCAAAAGTAAAAGAGGAAATTAACAAATGGCTTAAAGAATTACCTTTAAAGATGCAAGCAGGAAATGAAAAGTTAAAAGTTGATAAATTAGCATCTGTGCTTGCCAAAAAAATACGTGATATAGAAAAGCAGAATGAATTAGAACCTAATACAGATTTTAACGACATATTAAAACAAGCTATAGTACAATGGATGGATAAATTGCCAGAACATTTAGATGAAAATATAAAAAATACATTTGCTAATAAACTAGTAGACAACTTGGCTAAGACAAGCGAGTCTAGAAGAGTGAGAGCCAACATGAGAACAAGTATCGATGCGGAATTTTTAGATGGGTCATTAGACAAGAAAGTATCATGCAAAGACACTTGCAAAATTCCCTGTAGTATGTTATCCTATAGCACACTCAGCACAGAAGATGCGCAAACTCTAGATAATATTAGAGCAAGGGCAAAAATAAATCAGCAAAAAGATACAGGCAGTCAAACAGCGGTCCCACCATGTGAAAAACCAGGCCACCAAACAGAAGAGGCTGGAACTCCAGCGGAAGTAGTCCCACGTCTTATTGTCAAAGAGTATTACTGGGATACGGCTTCTAGTCAGTTTGTAGAGCCTCGTGGCCCTTGCTACCGGGAATATCCTCCTTGCTCCCCCATTACTTCTCGTCGCTCCGCCATGTCACCATCCTGCTCTACGAACTCGCGAATTTACTCCCCCGCCCCCGGATCCTGCGTAATGCCACACAGACTCTGCTCGCCTTCATGTTCAAACGCCCGTCTCGGCTCCCCAAAACATACGGCCCTATCCCAGCGGCCTCCTGATCCTTCTGACCCTTGTCGCAGTAATAAGAGACCTGCTTCATATCGTCCACCTGGATTTGAACTATCACCGTCGCCTTCACCTGATCCATCACAGAGAAGGCCTTCTAAACGGAATGACGATCACGAGCCATGCTCTCCTTGCCCTTTCGGCATGACTCAATCTTCTAAAGCACCGATGTCGTACCACAGAGCTGAGTTGCCTTCGGAAGAAATGCCACCTTACCACTGCAGAGGGCACTCCGCTAAAACCACGCCAGACGTTGATGACAAGAGGCTGTGCAGAAGGTATCGCGGTGACCGTGTCAGCTCGAGATGTAGACTCGACGACTGTGTGAGGGGACAGCCGTTTGGTAGACGTATGCCTGAAGGAGTGTCATGTCGCGGTAACATCAGAGATAGGAATGAGGAAATGAAGAGGTGTTCTAAATGCTGTGGCATACATTGTCCTTTCCCCAGCTATATGTATTTTAAATGATTGATCCTTCGATGAGGGCTGGGGAAACCATTCCTATTGAAATATATGTATTATTTTTACAAAATATTTGGAACTCAATTGTTATTTTAAGGAGGTAATACTACTTCAATGGGATCTTTACCATAATTTGATGATATAGTTAGGGGATTATAAATCACAAGCACACAGAAATACAATTTATTGGTAAAATCATTTTACATGTCAGGTGTTCATCAAAATAGTTAATAATAATAAGAATACAAATTGTATTTTTTACAATTAGTACCGTAAGCATGATTTAAATTTAAAAAACATAAATGAAAACAAAATAAATAAATGGAAAAATTGATATAAAACAATTAGATACGGAATTATAATCACATTAAGTTTATCTACTTTTCTAGTAGTTCGTTCACTGAATAGAAATTCTGCTCGATAAGCCAACGTTTCAACCTGACTTTGAAGCAGCGTAGACTGCCATCAGCTGTGACGGAATCTGGTAGTTTATTGTACACTGCCGTACCCATAACATGCGTTAACTTTGAGGATTACGTGAGGGAGCGGGCGATAGTAGCAAGCACAAGTACTTGTAGTTTTCTATCTTTTGTTTAATTTATGAATATCTCATTAACCACCATTAGGTTACGTTGCTACTTTTTTTAAATATTTTATAATAATCTTTATTTATGTTATTTTGTTGTCTTTGAAAAATTGTGTAGTAATTTTATGGTTTTGTGATTTATTTTGTGTGTAATAAAAAACACTTTTCCCATGAGTTTATTTTTTCCTGATCACTTGTGAGCTCAGCTTTTCCCAGCTTGTCTGAGAGCCCAAGCCTAATAATAATGTTTTTATTGTGATTTTTCTGTGAATAGTTATTTGCGTTCAATTGAAGAAATAAATGGATGAAATAAGAAACTTATCTGTGAAATGTGTTTCCATGTTTTTTGTTTACTAAACACATTTGTTTAGTAAACAAAAAACATGAAATGTTTCCCGTTTCGTCTGACCACACCAAGAAGGCATTTTTCATTTTATGTAAGAACAGAGGCGCTATGTGGGCGTCTAAAGCAGTAATGGCGGAGGACGGACCAGTGTGGATATCAATTTGTCAGTGTCATGTGTACGTATAGAGGATGGGCTTATCAGCCTAGAAAGAGAAGTCCATAGAAGGATAGCAAATGCCATCTCTTTCACACAAGAAAGAGAACAGTATATGCTCAAAGCCTGAGAAGAAATGAGATAGGTTGACTGTATTTCTGTCTTGCTCAGCGTGTCAAGGTCAATCTATCTAGTGATCAACAAATGTGCCTGGACATCGGTGGGTTTCGTTCGACGCAATATTGTTGTTTTCAAACATTACAATAAGTTTTCTTCAAATTTAAATGTGGTAGAGTGATTCCACGAACATTACTACACCTCCAATCAATAAAGAACCGAAGTGAAGATGGTTCAGAGCAGTGTTTTTCAGTGTAAAAGTTACAGTGAAGTGAAAGTGCCGGATTCATCATTCCACTGGTAAGAACAATTTATTTTGACTACAAAACGATTCAAAATGTACCGTTTCTTAGATTCCCATCGAGACAAGGCTCAAAAATTGTGTTTAAAGTTAATTTCCAAAAAATCATGAAAATTTAGGGTTGCCTGCACTAGAAAACAAAATTACCCACATGTCGCATTGAAACATTTTGAATTCCTTCATTGTTTAATAATGCATTCATATATAAAATAGAATTATGTAACGATTTTACGCCTTCTTTGACTAGAACCCACGGGTCGCAAAGATTACGAACCCAATAAATATTTAAATACATTATATGTATGAAACATTTTGATGAAAATTTATTGATAAAAAAGAAACAGCGTAGGTAGATCTGTGCCCTCAAGCTGTTCCAAGGCTGGTAAGAAAAATACTTGAAAATAATGCCTCCGTGCCACAGTGGGTGAAACTCTGTTTGAGACTCAGAAAAGTTTGTGATACTATCTTTTAGTGTTCCTACTACCTACCTACTATAATAACCAACCAAAATATTTTAATTCTATTGGGTAGTATTACTAATATTACTTTTATATGTACCTATACTTGATATCCATATGCTTCAATATTTTATTTCAGACATGTAAGATAAAAACTATAGAAAAGTATCGTATGGAAAGTGAACTTATCAAATACGGTAAATTTTATTGACAAATCACTTTTCAATTTTTTTTCTGTCTCCGTGATGAGGCAGCCATTTTGTTTTTCTTTTACCTCTATGCACGGATTAAGTCATATCTACCCACGTAGAGGTCCTAGGAAGACGATAGAGGACTCATTTGATAGCCAATAATGTAGACAATAAAGTAATAACATTGCTGCAATTTCTATTTCATAACAGAGGAATACCAAATTTATAAAACACAAAGTAAGTTTTTTAAATAATTAGAATACCACGTAGCAATAGATTCCCTACCATAAATTATATTTTAAAATTGACGTATTATGGTTCTATAATTATTAAGGTTTAAAAAGAATATTCTGTCGCCTATGCCTGAAAATAATAGATTTTTTATTTTTGTTGTATTTAAAAGAGCTTACATACCAATAAAATATAAAAAAAGGTAGCTAAACGTTGTTTTATTTATATATTGTTTACCAATTTCCGCATACTTTCTTATTTCCTAAGAAAAACGCAAGTAAAAAATAGGACCTATCGGGTTGACGAATTATACCTTCAGGCTGTAACAAAAAGTAAGGACCAAAAACCAACACATTAACCTACCAGTATAGGAAAGACCTACAAAGGTTCGGTGAAATTCTAGGTGCTGAATTTCTTGAAAAAGCCCGAAATATTTATGAACTGGAAAATCGCAAATCATATCCCAGGAATTTTGGGACATTCGGCATAAACTAAGTACCAAAATAACATTCGCATGCATCAGGTAACTTCGCGATAGTAGGTTTCATAGGATCTTTATTTCTTATAATATTGGGGTTATTAGCTATATAAAATATCACCAAAAAAATAAGAAATCTAAAATCGGGGTAAAAACTTTTGATGGCAACACTATTTCGTATTATCTGTCCCTCACACGAACCACGCTACCCAGACATCTTGTACTTTATTAATCTATGCTTATCAGTGAGTTCTTCGTTTATTTCCGACTGAAACTCCGTCCGTAAATTTTACTCGTCCATGGTAAAACATATCAAGCTACGCATGAGTTTTGGTCCGGGAGCCGGGCACAAATTTGGTCAATTATTTCCTCCCCAGCGGAAATTCGTAAAATGTATACACAAATAGGTAATATTAAGAATAAAATAAGACTACCTCCATGACCCTGCGCCGAAATTGGCTCAGCGTGTGCTGAACATATTATATTCAGCGCTGTTTTTCAGCCAAAGACTTTAATTACTGGTTGAAGTCACGGACGACAATTCGGTGAAAACAAAGTGAAAAATATTTGATACAAATAAACAAAAGTAGAATAATATATATATGTCTAGTATAATATGTATATGTCTAGTAAACAGATGATATAAAATAATAATAATAATAAATGAGAGAATAAAAATGTAATATAACAATAATAGGTGCGTGTAATATAGTGTAATATAAAGAATGCCGTTTCACAATTACAGGAGGTATGTACGTAAGGTAAAAACAAAAATTAAAAGAAATAGTAATAGTTATCTATAATATTTACAGCCCAGAGAAGGTAGGAGTATTAATATCTATATAGATAACTATATAGACATAGATATAGACGACGTAAACATCAATATCTCGATTACATAATCGAGATATTGATGTTTACGCTGCCAAATTTTCTCTGTTCTTCAACTAAAAAGGCTTTTATTTTTTTCCTAAAATTAAATTTATTTTTAAGCATTCTGTCTGATTGGTGGTTGTATTATGAAATGTCGTGACCGTCAGCTGCGATTCCGTGGTTGGATTGGGCAATGGCAGCGATGACGACATTATTCCCATGGAATAATTTGTTTGTTTGCCCTGTATCAGTATTAGTTTCTTTAAATTTGTATCGTTAAAGTTACCTTTGTAAACAGGCTTCCCGCGACACAGGCTTGCCTCGTGCGGGGGCCGCCAGAAATGTGTACATATACATATAAGTGAAATGGCAAATAAATAATTTTGTATTTTTGTATTTTGTAATAAGGTTCAAATTAGAAATTAAAATTACCATATTCCAGAATTCTGATTTGAACATTATTTCATTGGCAGATAATTGCAGAAAACAATTGATACAGCAGAAAATAATTTACACGCTTTTAATTGTTTTATTGAAATTAGATTTTTATTTATCTACACTTTTTCCTTAAAATAATTTGAGGAAAACATTTATATAACCATGTATTAGACATATAAGAGATGAACATGCTAGTGGTTTCTTTTCACTTCTTCCACTAGTGGACAAAAAATTGAAGTGAACAGTAAAATAATTTTATTTGATAATAATTTATATATACAATATGACTTGTCTAAGTGCTTATTTTGTAAGCCTAAAGAAATAAATGATTTTTTACTTTTTTTTACTTTATAGCCGCTTTAAGAGTATACCGAACAAAGGCTTTAGAAACACTTTTCTATTGCACTGTACCTTTCATTATTTAAGGTAGAACTGAGAAGTTTGTAGCAAAACGGTACTTTTTTAGGTTGTAGGTTGTTGTAGAAGTTAAAGTGCAATTTCTCAGAACACTGCACACCATAAATCGATCGTCTCTCGCTGAAGTGACTCTCTTGCGAACTTGCCCTGCACGTCTCGTGTACTCACTAGTCTGATGATAAAGTCTAACATTCCGAAAGATGAACGCTTTAGAAACTCTTAACTATAGTTTGACCGAAACTGCTTTACCGCGCCTGAGGTATGCGAGCGGCGAGACGGGAGGGAAGTATCGGCCGCTCCGATCCATCAGTCTGCCATCAACGCGTACTCTTGCTCTTTTTTCCTCGCCCCCCACCTCGCCGCACTTTCCTAAGGAGCGGTACAGCGGTTTCGGTCAAACTATAGTTACTGCGCCACTTCTTTATAACTGTGACCCAAAGACATGTGGAAAATGTCTTTGCTGTGACCCTTTTCAATTAAAGTAGGTAACAGCTTTGGAAACCTGAGCGACGCTAAGATCCGGCATTGTCCATTTATGTATACGTTGATGTATGAGCAACACTAATTGTGATACGTTTTTGTGACAAAGAAAATGGAAAAAAGACATTTTATGAAATGAATTCGCACACTTCAGCAAAATTGTTCTAATAGACTAGTGAAAATAGCAATGAACGAAAAAAACAATTGAAATCCTAAAACAAAAGACTATTGAAGTACCTAATTCTTTTTTTAAATTAAATTTTAATGTATATGAGGCCAGTATGTACTAAGAACTTTTTGTACATGTTTCAGTCTTTTTTTTTCGATTTATGAACCGTTCCTCTATCTATGTCCATGAGTGCAGTTTATGAGCCTTCCTCTTGAATCTCTCTATCTATTAAAAAAACCGCACCGATAATATAACACATGACATGTACGTAGGGCGGCGTAGGCAGCCGCCTCTGTTCGCAGTGCCTCGCGGAAGGACTAACCTGCTGAACAAAGCCCCTCTGACGCGCACCATACAGTTATTAAATCGGGTAGCGGAAACCACTGATGTATTCCAATGTTCACTGAGCGAGTTCGCAAGGGCTATACTATTCAATTTATGTTATGGTAAATAATAATATTTTAGTGTATGTTACTGTCAATTTGAATTTATTTTGCTCATTGAGGTATTGAATTATTTTTATTGAGGACATTTGTGATTATATTTTATTTTATTTTGCTTATTGACATGTATATTGGATTACTTTTGCTCATTGACATGTGTATATTTGATTATGGACTCCCTGGAACTCCGCTTCCCAATGGGCACTGACTGCTGCAATGCGCTGGTGGTATCCGGCTCGAAGGACCAAATGTTGTACCACTGGCCTGTCCAGTGCCCTGATTCCTGCTTCTGGTCGTCCCCTTGAGATTCCCCAGCTTCAGTTAGGATCAGCTTGATTTCAAAAATGAAACAAGGATTCAATCACATTTAGAGATTTATTGATTCCGAGTTAGCTTCTATTACAATATTATATGTATAGTAGCTGCCTTAGTTACTAAGGTTCTTTAAGTGATGACTTAGATAATATTACAAAAAATGGTTCTGATACTGGTTCAGAGCCGTGCGTTCTCGTCAGCGCGATCTAGCGCTCGTCCACTTTTACTAGCGACATCTAGTTATGTTTTTAAAACTTGTCTAACGGCGAAATGTGGAACTACAAGTTCCACATTTCGCCGTTAGACAAGTTTTATTAAATTCGATGCTAGAGATTAATTAAGTTGACTACACTATTGTATTAGGTGATACCTGTGAAAATAGTTGTAATACTTTGAATAAATACAAATACAAATACAAAATGACGTATCAGTATAGGATGTATAACGTCTATAGAAACGCACGAAGCCGCGGGCAGCAACTATTAGTAATAAAATAGATATGGCAGTTTTTGCATAAATAATTAAGAAATAGAAGCATGTTAAGCGATTTTTCTTAAGTTAATATTCATTCATATGATAAGGAAATGGAGATAAGATGGTATAAAAGGCGTCTGTAGTTTTCCAAGAGAACATTCGTCGCTGGAACTGAAGAAAATACTACTACACTACTTAAAAACAATTCGCCATGAAGACTGCTTTGGTAAATATATTTTATTATATTTTTATTGTTTTATATTTCGTTTTTTGTTTCTTTCTAAATTTATTTTGTATAGATAGACATAGACTTGACAGTACTTCTTACCTGGTAATCATATTGGTACCCACGATTCAGGCCCAGCCTAGTGTGGAAATCATTAGCACTTTTGGTAATTAATTCTCTCTACTTAAACCATACCTTATCTATATCAACTTTAGTTCTGTTTAGATGTAGTAATAAACATATTTTTCATTGTATTATGTACCTAGAAAACCGCGTGCGAAGCCACGGGTAGAAGCTAGTGAGTGGTTGTCGATGTCGGCGCAGTTTGTCGCGCGCGGTCACCTTTACGGTAGCTGAGTGATATGTGCAATGTGCATGTTGTGGTATGATTTACGACCTCTGTGGCGTTCGGGCGGAAGTCCGCCTCCTACACAGGTTGCGGGTTCGATTTCCGCCCCGGGACATATGATTGTAAGATCTGCAGATATATTTGTTCCGGGTGGTCAGGATATTTTTTATGTATAATAATCTATCTATATAGCGTATGTACGTACGTATATCATTTATCTAGTGCCTACCCATAACACAACCTCTGATTTGCTTGGGGCTAGATGATGCTGTGTGGATTGTCCGGCATTTTAACATTCGCGTGGACTTATAAAAAATATACCGGCCACGAAGGGTTCCAGGGTGTAGGACGCCCTCCGACCAGGTGGGATGACGACTTGCGAAAGACTGCAGGTAGATGCTGGATGCGGCAAGCTGAAGACAGGGTGCTATGACGCTCATTGGGGTAGGCCTATGTCCAGCAGTGGACTGATATAGGCTGATGATGATGATGATGATGAAGGGTTCCAACAACAACCTCATATAATAATGTCATGGTTTAGTCCCTTGTTAAAAATATACCATTTAACTGTTTTTATAAAATTGTGTTTTTATGTTGGTTTTTTATAAAAAATAATTAATTACAGATCTTTTTGTTCGCCATTGTCGCCGTTGCTGTTGGCGCTAACATCTGTAAGTGAACCACCTACCTTAAGGTTAAACGAGTCGCTAATGAATGAATGAACACTATATTGCACTTAAAACTGTATAATAACACCTTATATCTAAATATTACATATTAAAAGTACAATAGGCGGCCTTATCGCTGATAGTAATTTCTCCCAGGCAACCTAGAATCTTTCCATACAAACGTGGTAGGTTAACTACTACGCTGTTTGATGCTGACCATCCAAAACTAAGGATAATATCAATTTATCTCATCACTATAATCTATTTATATTTTTGTGTACACCTAATAACGTTAAAAAGGATTACATTTGTGAAATATGCGAACAAGCTTCTACACTGATTTTAGCCCAACTTTGGGCAAAAAAATAGGGGATACCCATACTCGTATATATAAGTATATCACTAGTTTCTGCCCGCGGCTTCGCACGCGTTGTTTCTATGGAAACGATTAAGATTATTTATATCCTATGGGGACTGATTTATGGGATAATAAGGAGTCTATGTTTTATTCTGGGCCCAGAACTACCTGTATGCAAAATTTCAGCGGGATCCGTTCAGTAGTTTTTGCGTGAAAGTGTAACAAACATCCATCCATACATACAAACTATCACGTTTATTATATTAGTAGGATGAAATATATTATGATAACCCTAAGGTTTGCTGGAAGAAAGTAAGTAGTGTAGGACGCCCTCCGGCCAGGTCGACGGGTGACGACCTGCGAAGGACTGCGGATGCGTCAAGCTGAAGACAGGGCGCTGTGGCGCTCATTGGGGGACGCCTATGTCCAGCAGTGGACTATCATAGACTGATGATGATGAACAAAAAATCAAAGTGATCACATTATTTCCTAGTTTTACTTATTTATTTCGAATTTTGTGACGTGTCAAAGAGTCTCTAACTTAAGGATATAGGTAAAGCACTATTTGATATACTTAGGACTGAGCAAGTTCAGTTGTATTTTGTTATAGTTATGGAGGGTAGGTACTCAATATTTACCTTCGTAGTGAATTTAATATTGAGTTGGGCCAAAGTATGTGAATAAAAAAAAGTAAACAAAAAGTGAACGTAGACGACCGATGTGGCGCGGTGGGCGAAGGTCCGCCTGCGACGCAGAAGGTTGCGGGTTCGATTCCCGCCTCGGAACAATTGTGTGTACGATCTGCAGATATTTGTTCCGGGTGTTCTGGTCGTTTTCTATGTATAATAAAAAATATCTATCTATGTAATGTATTGTATTATGTATATCAGTTATCTAGTACCCATAACACAAGCTCTGCTTACCATGGGGCTAGATAATGCTGTGTGAATTGTCCAGCATTATTATTATTTATTTTGTAACGTGTCCAAGAGTCATGTAGTGCAAGGAAATAAAGCAGTTTGTTGTTTGATATTTGCAGTCAGGGATGCTCGTGACGTCAGCCTGTATGGGGGCGCTGCACAAGCGGACGCCGCCGCCAGCGGTGACGACGCGGCCGCGATGACTATAGTCGAGGATGACTCAGGTACAATAACCTAAACCCTTTTTTTTTTTACGATGTGAAATTGTTGTTGCGCATTGCCTCTAGCCTGAGGAGGGCTAGAGGGGTATGTTGGGCTCTCCACTGAGCTACTAACAGAGTGACAATAACCTAAACCCTTTTTTTTTTTTACGATGGGAAAATGCTGTTGCGCATTGCCTCTAGCCTGAGGAGGGCTAGAGGGGTATGTTGGGCTCTCCACTGAGCTACTAACAGAGTGTTAGCAGATAGTGACATACCAACTAAAAAACCATCGACACTTCCTCTCTCACCTTAGTGCCAGAGCGTCATCAAACCACTCGTCACCAGACGATTCGTTTGACAACGCGCTGGCACTTGACAGGGTTGCGGATTCCCGGGCGGATTCGACCGCTACCCTGTCGGTGATCATCCGTCTGGGACGGATCCTTCTGGTTGTCCCCCCTTGAGAGGGCGAGGCATGTCCCGGAGCAGTTAGGGCGTCCCTCCCCGTTGAAGACCTGTGCAATGCTGGGGTGGTTCTCCTCTCACCATCACCCAGCTGGTCTCCATCGAGCGGAAGAAGACTATGGAATTGCCGTCGAATAACCTAAACCCTAGCTCACTAAACATTAGTCGTTCTGACTAACAAAATAAAACGCCAATATGTTACTTGACGTACGTAATGCGTACGCACAGGGAGCTAAAACACTAAATTAGGAAGGTACTGAGCGTGGCGGGGTGGGGTAGTGTCGGGAACATACCTAAACAGCGAATGCGCGGGAACCTTGTCGCCTGTGAGACTAATGTTTAGTGATCTAGGGTTAAGCCGCGTATCGACTTCGCGCTCCAAGAGGACGAACATTGGCGCGCGTTCCGGCCGCGCGAAATGGTTACCATTTTGGAACGCGCGCCAATGTGCTCGTTTGAACGCACGCACGTGGGCGGGCCGTTCCATCTGGTGTCGGTTTTTAACCGCGTATCAAAGGTAGCTCAGTTGTAGCGCGCGCCAGTTGAGACGGACGCAATAGTACCTATTTTGAATTGAATTTTTTTTATTTGGATAAAAATATGTTACATTACTTTCTAGACAGTTGATAGGAAATCCTTTTAAGCATACAAGTACCTATACTTGTGCCAGGATGTCCTGTTCTTCGATACAAATACATGGATTTAACAAATAAACTAAAAAAGAGCTATGCTCGGAGTTTCTGTGAAGGATAGGATTCGTAACGAATACATCAGACAGAGAACCAAAGTTATCGACATAGCTCTAAGAATTGGAAAGCTGAAGTGGCAGTGGGCCGGCCATATCTCGCGAAGAACCGACGGCCGCTGGGGTAAACGTGTTCTTGAGTGAAGACCTCGACTCGGTAAACGTAGTGTGGGACGCCCTCCGACCAGGTGGGATGACGACCTGCGAAAGACTGCAGGTAGATGCTGAACGCGGCAAGCTAAACAGCGCGCTATGGCGCTCATTAGGAAGGCATATTTCCAGCAATGGACTGCTATAGGCGGATGATGATGATGATGTGCGTTTGTGTGTGCATGTGTATATTTGTGTGTCTGACGGCCCCACAGGAGCCCAATTGTTTTTGTTCGATTCAATTACAATACAGAGTCAATGAACCATACCTACTCATAGATAGATATTCTGTCCTAAACAAAATCTGTCGATAGCAAAATCTGACCTAAACGCATGGTATCTTATATTAAATATATACAAATACCTGTCATCTTCTACCATCCCATTGCTCTACAAAATATTCTTCTTCTTCTTGCAGAAGGCACAGTCGTCGCGTCCGGCGGATCAGCGACACGCGGCACCGTCAAGTCTAGGAGTAGAATAGGGGTGGTCTCTGTGAAAACCGAGTAGACCGTCGACCTTTGAAAATGGTTCTTTGTAGAGAAGAATGTTTTCGCAAGCGAATAATAACCATTACCCATGCTACCATTTGACTTTAAATAAACTTTAAAATAAATGAACACATATAAGAAACAAAATTCTTTAATTTATTTAGACTTGACCTACAGAATAATATTCTACTTTCCAAATCATCAAACATTACTATAAGTACATTACATAGTATAAAACAATGTCGCTTCCCGCTGTCTGTCTGTCTATCCCTATGTGTGCTTAGATCTTTATAACTACGAAACGGCTTTAGATGCGGTTTTTTAAAATAGATAGAATTATTCAAGAGGGAGGTTTATAAACCATTTCGTCTATTCCCACTAGTTTAGTTGTCCAGTTCAGTTGACTGAACTAATGAGATTTCTTTTCTCGTTTGTTCAATTGAAGAAAATAAGACTAGCTTTTGCACCTTGTTATATTTATCTACTATTAATTTAATTTACAACAGATAGATTTCCTCGCAGCTAGTTATTAATTATTTTAATTGTTTAGACCTGTTGATAGGGGATGTAATGTCATGCGTCCGTACACGTTGGGCCAATGCGCCAATGAGTGAACACTGTTTGCGGAGCGCGCCAAGATCCTTGATGTGTGCACGAAAAACCGACACTAGTCGGTTTGCGAGCCAACGCCGTTGGCCGCCAACTTCCAACATGCGCCAAGTAGGTCTCTACACGTTGGCCCAACGCATTGGCCCAACGTGTACAGAACGCATCAGATGCAAAATGAAGTGGTATAGTTTGACCGAAACCGCTGTACCGCGCCTGAGGTGAGGTATGCGAGCGGCGAGTCGGGGGACGGGGTAGTAGTAGTAGTAGTAGTAGTAGTTGTACTCCTGTTTCCGCACTTAGACTCCGTTTGGTCCTTTGTGCGTGGGGTGCTTGCTAGTTTAACCAGCCTATCTCCGTCCAGAAGCGCAGAATACTCCTGGGATCTTCACAGGCTTCGCGGAGTGACCTCGGGTGATTGAGGATTTCTAGTCGCTGCGCTGTTACCCCCTCGCATTCCAGGACTACGTGGGCAGCTGATTCTTCATCGCTCAGGCATCCTCTGCATAGAGGGCTGTCTGTTGCTCCGATGGTGAAGAGGTGTTTGTTTAGTGGGCAGTGTCCTGTGAGTGTTCCCACTAGGACGCGTAGGTCTGATCTCGTCAGGCATAGTAAGTGCTTGGTTAGTCTTGGTGAGGCAGCTGGGAGTGCCGCTCTGGATTGGCGGCACTCCTGTAGGCTTGACCATCTCTCGGTATGCGTTTCTCTGGTTCTGAGCTGTATCCATGTTCGGATTTGGGAGAATGGTAGGGGTAGGAACGGAGCTGGGCCTTGTGTCGGCGTTTCCGAGCCTTTCCGTGCCAATTCGTCTGCAGCATCATTGCCTAGTGATCCGCTGTGTCCCTTGATCCATTGGAGGGTGATCCTGTTTCTACTGGAGATCCTCTCAAGTGCCAAGTGACATTCGTATACGAGCTTGGAGTTACAGCTGTTCCCTGCTAAAGCTCTAAGTGTAGCAGCACTGTCAGACAGGATACGCACACACTGGTTGTCTATATCCCTTCTTTCCACAGCTGTGGCTGCCTCGGTTACGGCTACACATTCGCATTGAAATATGGAGCTGTGTTTGCCTAAGTACATTGATACATTAATATTGAGGTCCATAGAGTGAATCCCTGCTCCCGTGCCCATATCGGTCTTGGAGCCGTCAGTGTATATTCTCACTTCGTGGCTACCTGATTCATCCCTATGGTCTTCATGCAGTTGTATTCGGTATTGTTTGTCGTGTATTGGTTTGCTGGGCATTCTATCACAAGATGCCGCTAAAAGAGGTTCATAGGCAAGGGCTCTGTGCAGGATTTGAGCATGTGGGCAGTCAATGTTTCCCCACAGTCCCATGTTTTGTAGTCTCAGGGCCGACATGGTTGCCTCTTGTTGTATATATAGGTCTAGCGGCGCAAGGCCTAGTATCACGTCTAGGGCAGCGCCTGGTGTGGTTCTCATGCAGCCCGTTATGGCTGAGCACACCATTCTTTGGAAGCGTTGCAGCTTGATTATCACGGTGTTTAGCTCAGTTCTGGTCCACCATACGATGGCTCCATATGTGAGTATTGGTCTGATAATAGCGGTGTAGAGCCACCTGGATATCTTTGGTGATAGGCCCCATGTTTTACCAAGCATTCTGCTGCATAGGTAGAAGGCGGTAGTAACCCGTTGCAATTTATAGTCAAGGTGTTTGTTCCATAGGAGTTTATTATCCAGTATGACTCCTAGATACTTGACTTCGGTTTTCAAAGTTAGTTCGGTGTTAAATAATTTTGGCAAGTTAAGGTTTCCTAAGTTGCGCTTATTGGAGAACATTATTAGTTCTGTTTTTGTGGGGTTTACTGATAGTTCGTGGTCATTACACCACGTTTCAATGGTTTTGAAGGCGAGTTTCATGAGGTCACATAGAGTGTTTTCGAAGCAACCGGTTGCCAGGATCGCAAGGTCGTCTGCATATCCCACTGTCACCAGTCCGTGGCCATTGAGCTTACGGATGAGTTCGTCAACAACTATGTTCCATAGTAGGGGCGATAGGACGCCGCCTTGAGGACAGCCTCTAACAACTACTCCTCTTGTGGTTTCGTTAATGGTAACTTGTATTGCTCTATATCTCAGCATGTTGTTTATCCACTGTGCTAGAGTTGGCGCAATACCGTATTTGGCAAGTGCTCTATAGATGCTGGTGAATTTGGTCTTATCAAAGGCTCCTTCTATGTCAATGAAGGCTGCCAGAGTTGGTTGTTTTTTAGTTAGTCCGGTTCCTATTCGCGATACCACGCTGTGAAGAGCGGACTCAGTTGATTTGCCTTTGCTGTAGGCATGTTGTTGTGAATGTAGTGGATTTTGTGAGAGTATGTTTTCTCTGATCTCTCTATCACATAGTCTTTCAAGTGTTTTCAGAAGGAATGAAGTTAGGCTTATTGGCCTGAAGGATTTTGGTAGTGTATAGTCACTTCTTCCTGGTTTTGGTATAAAAACCACCTTCACTTCCCTCCATTGTTGCGGTATGTATTTGTGCGCAATGCACGCCCTGAAGATGCCAACCAGGTGGTCTGCTAGTATGTTTCCACACCATCTTAGCATCCCCGGGAAAATCCCATCCAGGCCAGGCGATTTGAAGGGAAGGAAGCTGTTAATTGCCCAGAGTACCTTATCGTGGTTAATCATATTGTGGGCTGTTATCCAGTCTTGGTCGGTGGGCGTGTGCACTGAAATGTTTTCCCATTTGTAGCTGTCTGTTACCTGACAGCCTGGAAAGTGTGTATTCAGAAGCACTTCGCTGGTTTCTACATCTGTCTTGGTGTAGGTTTTGTCAGGCTTGATGAGGCAACCAAGAGTGCTTTCCTGCACGTTTGTGAGGATGTTCTTGATGCGTGTGGCCTGACTGTTGTTTTCAATGTTGGTACAAAATCTTTCCCAACATTCTGTTTTTCTTGTGCGGATACATTTTTTGTAGATTTTCTTCGCAACATGGTATGACTCCCAGTCTTCGTCTTGTCTGGTGTTTATAGCTCTATTGAACAATTTCCTTACTTTGCGTCGGAGTCTCTGCAGTTCGGGACCCCACCATTGTCCTTTTGTCCTTTGTTTGGGCACGACAAGCGGGCAGGTCAGTTCAAAGCTGTTGGTAAGAGTATGTGTTATTTGGTTAGTGTAGAGTTCAATGTCCTCAATTGTTATATGGTTTGGTAGTAGGACGGGGAAATATCGGCCGCTCCGATCCATCAGTCTGCCGTCAACGCGTACTTTTGCTCTTTTTTCCTCGCCCCCCACCTCGCCGCACTTTCCTAAGGAGCGGTACAGCAGTATTGTGAGCCGGCCATATCTATCTGAACCGACAACCGCACCGGGGTAAGTGTTCTTGAGTAGAAACCGCGCCTCTCGTCGGAGGGTCCCGTTTTAGATAGATACAATTAGAACAAGATACAATTAAATAAATAATTAATGCTGGACAGTTCACACAGCATTATCTACCCCCATGGTAAGCAGAGCTTGTGTTATGGGTACTAGATAACTGATATACATAATACAATATATTACATAGATAGATATTTTTTTATCTGAACCGACAACCGCTCCGGGGTAAGTGTTCTTGAGTAGAAACCGCGCCTCTCATCGGAGGGTCCCGTTTTAGATAGATAGATTGGATTAGTTTATAAGAACAATATAAAATAAAAAAAACTTTAAAAAACTATAGATCGCGCGTGACCGCACTGAGTGGAAAGATTTGGGGGAGGCCTTTGCCCAGCAGTGGGACGAAAAAGGCTAAAACAAGATACAATTAAATAAATAATTAATGCTGGACAGTTCACACAGCATTATCTAGCCCCATGGTAAGCAGAGCTTGTGTTATGGGTACTAGATAACTGATATACATAATACAATATATTACATAGATAGATATTTTTTTATCATACATAGAAAACAACCAGAACATCCGCAACAAATATCTGCAGATCGTACACACAATTGTTCCGAGGCAGGAATCGAACCCGCGACATCCTGCGTTGCAGGCGGACCTTCGCCCACCGCGCCACATCGGTCGTCGCTTGTCGCTGAAGAGCGGTCTCTACCAGACAACCATGGATGGATAGGATCGTGGACAAGGGGATCTGTGTACTTCCCCTGCAGAAAAAAATATGCTTTAGATTTCTAAATAAAAAACCACACAAGTGATAAGTAAATTCAGTGACAAAAAGACAAGATACAAATTGACTTAAAATATATGTTTATCTGTCTGTACGTCATACAGAATAACAAATTATATAAAAATAAAATAAAAAATACATTATCTATTTTAAATAATGGCTAATCCTGCCTGCGTGGGTGCTTTTCACATTTGTTCGTGTTAGTAAATAATAAAGCAATAACTAGGAATCATATGTATTTATAAGATTATCTTTAACTTATACCTACTTATTTAAGGCTATGACAACTTAAATGAACTTATAACTAAAAAATAAACTTAATTTTTCCAGACTTGCTATACAAGCTAAGCTTGGTAATCAATGAGTTAGATATAATTAATCAATCAAATTATAAGTATACTGGTACTTATTAATAAAAGGGGGCAATATTATAATTGCAATATGTGGCTCAGAAGTACATAATAATAATAATAATAGCAGAAGTACGTAGTGTAGGACGCCCTCCGACCAGGTGGGATGACGACCTGCGCAAGACTGCAGGTAGATGGTGGTTGCGGCAACCTGAAGACAGGGCGCTATGGCGCTCATTGGGGGAGGCCTATGTCCAGCAGTGGACTGCTATAGGCTGATGATGTGATGTGGCTGCACTAATGCCCGGTCATCACGGTCAATTCTTGAATATGGATCAACGGTTTGGAATCCCCAATATAAGATACATATAGAAGAAATACAACGAATTCAGAATAAATTTTTGAAACATTATTCATTCCGCTTTCCGACAGCCCCCACGGACTCTATAGTAGATCTTGACATTCGTCGCACTATACGAGATCAGGTGTTCTTATATAAATTACTAAATAATCAAATTGACTCCCAGTTGTTACTTGAAAATATTTATTTGTATTGCCCACGGGCTTCATCTAGGAAAAAGAAAACTTTTTGGACTCCAACCTCTAGAACTAATTATAGGCAGAACATATTTCTGAACAGAGCTTGCTATAATTATAATGAATATTTCAATGAAATTGATATTTTCAACTCAACCCTTGTCTCATTTCGTAGAAGCATTGCAGCCAATGCTGCGGCGAAATAACTGACTTAGTTTAGTTTAAATTATGTTAAAACTCTATTGTTAACTGTACATCTGTTCACTAGTTTTATGTTTAAATTTGTTAATAGTGGAGACTTCACTGGTCTATGTAAATCCTTTTTGTAACTCTTTATAATGTATACGTACTGTCTGTCTTCCAAATAAAAAAAATAAATAAAAAAAAATCACAAACAACATATTGTATTGCAGCTTAAGTAGGTATAATAAAATAAATAAATAAAAATAAAATAGCCTTTATTGCTGAACTAATTTTACAGTTTTCTTACAAATATGCTTACTTTATACCAGTTACTTATCTTTTTACATAAATTAAGTATCGGTAAACGGTCGTTTCTGTATTTCAGCTTGTCTTTCGACATAGGCCTCCTCTAAAGATTTCCACTCTATTCTATCTTTCGCTATGCGGGTCCATATTGGACCCGCCACTTTTCTAATGTCGACATTAGAAAAGTGGCGGGTCCAATATGGAGCTTAAGTATAATAGTAAGTCAAATCAATAGTAACTTTAGGAGTACCTTGGTACTTATTAAAGGAGTTTCTGAACGGGCAACATTTTTATTGCAATATGTGGCTGCACTAATGCCCGGTCATCACATCACAAACACATTGCATTGCAGCTTAAGTATAATGGTAAGTCAAATCAATAGTAACTTTAGGAGTACCTTGGTACTTATTAAAGGAGTTTCTGAACGGGCAATATTTTTATTGCAATATGTGGCTGGCGAGCACTAATGCCCGGTCATCACAAACACATTGCATTGCAGCTTAAGTATAATGGTAAGTCAAATCAATAGTAACTTTAGGAGTACCTTGGTACTTATTAAAGGAGTTTCTGAACGGGCAATATTTTTATTGCAATATGTGGCTGGCAGGCACTAATACCCGGTCATCACATCACAAACACATTGCATTGCAGCTTAAGTATAATGGTAAGTCAAATCAATAGTAACTTTAGGAGTACCTTGGTACTTATTAAAGGAGTTTCTGAACGGGCAATATTTTTATTGCAATATGTGGCTGGCGAGCACTAATGCCCGGTCATCACAAACACATTGTATTGCAGCTTTAGTAAGACAAATCAATAGTAACTTTACTCCTAAAGTTACTATTGATTTGACTTACCCTTGATTTGGAGTACCTATCTGAATGGGCAACATTTTTATTGCAATATGTGGCTGCACTAATGCCTGGTCATCACAAACACAGTATTGCAGCTTATGGCTGAGCATTCTATGGCTGTGCCATGTGATACAATCTATCTGCAACAAAATTGTGGCCAATCAATAATCTATCTATATCATAAAAATGAATCGCTGAATGTGTTGCTAAGCGCAAATCTCGAGAGCAGCTGAAGCGATTTCGCTAATTCTTTTTTTAGAATATTCCTTGAATTACGAGAATGGTTATTACGGAGAGAACATTTTTAAAAATTGTCTGAAACAAATGACCACCCGGGAGAAGCCGGGACAGGCCGCTAGTAAAAAATTAAATTTACTTTAACACTGTTTTTGAAACAGAAGTGGCCTTTAATTAACTTATTATGTCATTGGTTATATTCATATCCTTCTATTCAAAACGAACCTCAGAAAAAAATATGCTTTAGATTTCTAAATAAAAAACCACACAAGTGATAAGTAAATTCAGTGACAAAAAGACAAGATACAAATTGACTTAAAATATATGTTTATCTGTCTGTACGTCATACAGAATAACAAATTATATAAAAATAAAATAAAAAATACATTCTCAATAAGAAAACAACCTAAATTAAAAGTAAATTATCAGTTACATTAACACACACAGCCCCCATACAATACAGACAGATTTACATACAATGTATGTACATATATTGTTAGATTATTGATACATTTACATTTAATGTAAATCTGTCTGTATGTCATACAGAATTACTTATTTCTTTACAGTATTTTGCCGTAAAATTTAAATCTATTCGAGTGTTTGTACTAAGTTTATAAGACTGATACGACTTCAAAAGTTTTCAGTGGTAACATCGAAAAACTTTGGTTATTTTTCTCTGACAATAGATTCTATTGAACCTTGAACCGAACCCTCAGCTTAAATAACAGCTGAGGGTTCGTTTCGAATAAATATTAATCCCAGTTTTCATAGCCCTCATCTCCTGGCTTCAGCTCGTGTTCAGGGTACTGCTTCAGATTATTAAACACAATCTGTTTCAATTTCTCTTCCTTGCCACTCCATTTCACAGACTTGAATGGGCAACTTGACACATGCTCCATTAATTCCTCTTTCGGGTACCTGTGAGCGTAGTTGTACGGACAGATTTCAAGTCGAGGGTATTTTTTTTCACACTTCAGCAAGTGTGATTGGAAGCGGGAACGCTGGACGAAGTGTGATTTGTCGTAGGGGCATCTTACTAAGGGATTATCCATCTGCAATGTACAAAAAAGAAGTGTGTAATAATAATACTACGAGAGATGCATCTTAGGATGTAGACTCGGGAGTGGAAGTGTCTAATGGCGTAATAGCGAGGAAACACGTTCACGAGCAGTCTTCGTGATGTTGAAATAGGCCGCACCTCTCGACACCCCTCAGTCGTTTGCGCCGATGTTGTTCCTCTCCGGTATTTACGCCGGCTTTTTAAGGAACCCATCCAGCATTCGGCAAGCCACCGTCTGCCACTCTAAACAGTTATGAGACTATATTTATGGTAGGCGTCCGCAATCTCCCCTATGGCCCGATTACCCGTCTATCCATCCATCACAATAGCCTGGTTTTATTTATTTAATTTTTCTTTGCATTAGTCTCTACACCTGACGGATACCATCTTTGGGTGTATCATATTGTGCACACGAGGATGATACCCGCCATGTGTAGCCATCGCCTTTAGGTTAATTCTCTCAAAGGGCCTCTGTGCTGTTGGCTTCGGCCCCACGCAAGCCTTCCAAAGGACCGGGCCACTTTATGGCCCGAGATCATGGTAATGAGATACATAATAATACTACTAATTCCGTAGTATAAGTACACACGGCGGCAGTTCTCGAAAACGACCGATTTATCATTACAGACAGGACTATTCTTGCAAATAAACCTGATATTGTACTAATAGATCGGTTAGAACGGAGGGCGGTGCTCGCTGATGTGACCATACCGCATGATGATATCCTCATTAGAGCTGAGAATGATAAACTTAGCTAATATCTTGACTTGGCTAACGAGGTTGTCAGCATGTAGATTCAGCGACCATCGCATCGTCCCGATAGTCGTTTCGGTTAACAGCGTAATAACAAGATCCTTGATCAACATCGGAAGAGACTCTCGATAGGAAGTTGGATCAAGGGCCAGATCCAGAAGGCGGTACTCTTGGACTGGGCACGCATCGTCAGGAAGTTCCTTTCTCTGCAGCCCTAGTCACCGGCCGCTTGATCCTAGCTTCGCGGTCGGTGATCTACCGTTTTAAAATAATTTTATAATATTTTATTGTATTTTCTATAGTATAAAATGTTGTGTAAAAAATTGAGTATTTTGAACACCGGTTGTGTGTCACCAATACGCTTGCCAAGCCTTGTGGTTTTGGAAAAACCTGCCTTGTTTGGTAGAGTAGAGACTGTTCAGCAGGGTAAGCATATTCAAAAGAAATTTAGTTCTTTCTGTTTGATACATCTTATTATACATGAGGAAAAGTGATTGAGGTACATATTTATTCCTCTATAACTTTTCCTAATTATTATTATACTAGCCCGGAGTGTCCCACTGCAGAGCAAAGGCCTCCCTTCCCTTCTTCCACTCATCTCGGTCCTCAGCAAGGAAAGCCCACTCTTTCTTGTATAGGTCGGGCTCATCCCGCCATCTCCACCTAGGCCTGCCACATTCCTTTCCTAATGCCAAAGATTTAACTCTATGCCATTTCCTAGTATAAAATAATATGTATCAAACATATAATAAATTAAATAGATAATTCAAAATTCAAAACTAATTACAATAAATTTATACAACTAGGGAAGCAGTGGATCCAACTGGCACAGGACCGCTAGAGGTGGCGAGATAAAGAAGAGGCCTATACTCAGCTGTGTGTGTACCGGCTGTTTTGATAGATAGAAAGTAAGTAACCTACATACAGAACTGATCAATCAGCGTCATGGTATAGGTTCACTAAACAAATAGTTGTAGTTCTTACCGTTTTGTATTGAACAAGAGTACTCGTAAGTCAAATTCTTCTAGATGGATGCAATTACCGCGAAATTCTGCGAATCTCGCTCACCACAACGGTCTAACTGACTGTTTGCTGATAAGAGCTTATTACATTCACAGACTGAGCAGAAATAGAGAAAGGTTACGTATTATATAGCTTCCGGGTAATTTTTTTATTAAAGTTTAGACTGGGGACGAGTTTTTTATACCATACAAAACTAAACTGAAATATTCTGAAAACATTTAACAAACCCTAACAAAAACAAATCATTCAGGTGTCATTCAGTCAGTATAGTATATTTGCATCCAGTTGCCAGCTTAAGTTTTCATTTTCGCAAGTACGAGCGAGTGCTGCCAACTCTGTTATCTCATAACCTCCAGCAGAGCTATTTTAAAAAACATTTCACACGAAACCTAGACATTTTGACATAAATTATATGCGTGAAAATATTTAACGACATCATCGAACCATGGCACAGGAGCTCGAAATAATTTTTAAGATAAGTTAAATAGCCGCGCGGAGGGTCCGGCAGTAAAACAAAGAGAATACAATAACTACGACTAACAACTTATTGGAAAAAGATCATAGCCAAAATATTAACGACCTCATATTTCTTCCTCAAGCCTCTGACAGAAGTCAAAACAACTCTGGCTGAAAACACTTCTTTCAAAAAAACTGTCAGTCAAGAACAAAAGAATTTTCGGACCATGACAATATCAAAATTATGGTGATAAATAAACTACTAAAAACCTAAAAAACACCATGTAGCGACACTGAAGAACAAACCAATGAAATAGGAAATAGTGATAAATATGTTGTTATCAAATACTGCTTTCTGGACACTTATTTGTCTCCTTATTCAGGTATTGCTATTGCTATTGCCTATTGCTTACCTCTATCTTGGCTTTATTGAATCATGTGTGATTCATTCGAACCCCTAGAGACTTATTAGATTCCCGAAACTTAATCATTTGATAGTAAACCCGCGAATTTTGTAAAGTAGTTAGATTATTGACTCTTGTCATGTAGGTATCTATTATCACTACATAGTGTAAAATCAAGTCGCTTCCCGCTGTCTGTCTGTGCCTATGTATGCTTATATCTTTAAAACTACGCAACGGATTTTGATGCGGTTTTTAATAGATAGGTAGTGATTCAAGAGGAAGGTCTATTGACACATAGATTTCCACGCGGACGAAGCCGCGAGGCGCAGCTAGTTATTGAATAAAATTATTTACTGGTTTGTGCAGGCATTCTCGCAGGTCAGACGGAGCGTAGGTATGGTAGGGCCATTATTAATAGTAATAATTATCTAATAAATGTGACTGTCCAATACGACACCACTGGGTGAAATTACTTATACTCTAGATTTAGTTATTTTGGTTTTATTTTCTTCGCTTTAATTGTATTTTCTTTTTGAACTGAATTTTATGGAGGTATGTGTTTTTTATGGACCATTGTTGTCTGAAAATAAAGAATTTGAATTGAATTATTACCGATCACCTTTGCTTTAATGAATTTTCTTTTTTAATTTTTTTTTTGCCGTCTTACTTTTCAGATAGTCAGTGCCCTAGCCTGCAAGAAGAAGCCGTCTTGCCGTCCTCCCCGCTGCCCCGGCGGGTGCAAACCCAAATACTGGTGATCTGGTGCGAGCGAAAAGCTGCATATTGAGCACTTGCTCATGCACCTGCTAAATCAAGTATGGTAAGTATACTGGACATATAGCAAACAACGAACCACCCAATGGCGGCGTAGCGTGGCTTGGTAGATACCCGGAGCGGTGTTCTACCAAGCAATCAGTATCAGTTTATTCAAAATTCTTACACCGTTGGACTGTTTTGGGAAGTTTCACTATCCCCGGTGAACAAAGACTATAATTATTATATTTTAAAAGTGTGAAATTAGAATTTAACGCGGGCTAGTTGTAAGTAATTCCTTAGATTCAAATACAAATATACATAAAATACGTGAACCTGACTGTACTTCAAGAAATGATATTATTAAACTCGATGTATATGGTAATAGAGGCGGGGTAATGAAACTCGACGTTAAGGGAATAGAAACGGGTCTGAAATCGTAGACTCCACGTAGGGGTAATAGAAGCGAGACGAGATTCTCGACTCGACATGACATAAAGGGAACCAATCATAAAATTACTACTTAGGGTAAGAATGATAATAATATATACTATTCATATTTATATAACACAAATAAGACCTGTTACTATGAAGCCAATAAATAATCTGATTGTGATCTATTGGACCCAGGTGTTGGAGTACCTGGGACAGGTGTGGTGGTGCCTGGTGTGGCTGGCGCTGTGGGCGGCGGAGGCGGGTGCCTGCAAGAAGAAGACGATCTGTAGGCCTCCGCCGGGTGGCAAGCCGGGCTGCGGCGGCAGGCGGTGAGGACGATGCTCTGCGTACAGGTGAGTCATGCACGGCAAGGGTTCCTCGACTATACACTAGTGGGCGGAGGAGGCGGGCGCGTGTAAGAAGACGAACTGTAGGCCTCCGCCGGGCGGCAAGCCGGGCTTCGGCGGCAGGCGGTGAGGACGATACTTTGCGTACAGGTGAGTCATGCGCGGCAAGGGTTCCTCGACTATACACTAGTGGGCGGTGGAGGCGGGCGCGTGTAAGAAGAAGACGAACTGTAGTCCTCCGCCGGGCGGTAAGCCGGGCTTCGGTGGCAGGCGGTGAGGACGATACTCTGCGTACAGGTGAGTCATGGGCGGCAAGGGTACATACCATCTGCCAGACTTGATGTACAATGTTTGTAAGCTTATTATCATATTTGAATACCTACAACATAGTGGGCTATAATTTGTCTAAATTTATTATATAATAACTCAATAACTGTTATTCCTAAGTTTAAAATTTAGTTGATTGTTGTGCCTGTTCCTAATCACTACATAAAGTATAAAATATTTATTACCAGCTGCGCCCCGCGACCTCTCCCGCGTGGATATTATATGTCAAATGGTTTCTAAACCGTCCTCTTGAATCACTCTATTTAAAAAAAAACCCGTATCAAAATCTATATCCCCACGGAAATCTGTGTCAAATGATTTATAATTTTTAAACCTTGCTCTTGAATATCACTATTTAAAAAACCCCGCATCAATATCCTTTGCAGTTTTAAAGAGCTAAGCATACATATAGGGACAGACAGACAGCGGGAAGCGATTTTGTTTTATATTATGTAGTGAGTGTTTAAGTACTCCTAATATTATGTTATATCTATTCTATCTTTGACTTTCTGAAATTCACAATTATTTCCAAAGGTTGCTTGGAAGACATCGCTTCTAAGCGATAAGCCCACCCATTCTACTTGTCGCATGTAATGTCTTTTTTGTAATGATCTGCATCCAGTGTACAAATAAGTATTTTTGTCTTGTATTTTACATCATTTGCTATATTATTATTATATTACGAAATAATTAAACTACCTCAAGCACCAGCCCCCTCGCTAAACAGGTAAATAATGTGTACCTATAGATGACTAGCTGTTTCCGGCTGTTTCACCCGCGTTAAATTCAAATTTCACATTTCTACATTTTAATATAGCCTATGTTCACTGCGGATAGTGTAGCTTCCCAACAGTGAAAGAATTTTTCAAATCGGTCCAGTAGTTTCGGAGCCTATTCGATACAAAAAATCAAACCAATCCTCTTTATATTTTTAGTATAGATAATGAATATTATAATATGTACCTATACAAAATTTTGTAAGGCCTTTCGTGTTGAGTGGAAAATAAGGCGGCGGTGTCCCTAGTAGGGAAACTGTTAGCGGCCGACTGAGTGAGCCGCAAATTGGTGGCGAACTAAATTCGAGTTAACTGCAAACTCAGATCAATTTGCGAGCGTCGAAAGCAAACTGTTATGGTTATGAGTGAGCCGTTTATTTAGGTCGACCGACTGAATTTTGACTTGAACCTTTCCATATCAAATGGCATCTTGGATTTTCTGTAGCGAGTGTGCGTACTGCGTAGAGATTAGTTAGGTAAAGCGAGGCATAAACACGTCCGGAAACGTTGTCGATAGCTTCTTTCCAACTGTCCGCATAAACAGTTTGCGGCAAATGGACTCACTACGCGCCCGGCGAACAACCATAGCGCCGCCGCCGCGCCGCCGACTGCAACCGTTTTGCTGTCGGCCGCTAACTGAGACAGTCGGCGCACGTAACGCTGCAAACTGCGTACAGTGAGCGCAAAACTAGCAAACTGTGGACACTCCATTTCAAATATATGGAAGGGCGTACTAAGCCGATATGCCGCAAACTAAGTCGGCCGCTTGCCTTCTGGGGACAAAGCCTTATCTATACTAATATTATAAAAAGGAAAGGTTTGATTTTTTATTAGCTTGTAATGAATATGCTCCGAAACTACTGGAACGATTTGAAAAATTCTTTCTCTGTTGGGAAGCTACACTATCCCCGGTGAACATAGGCTATATTATATTTTCAAAAAGTTAAGGACCCGTACTAAAACCGAGCGAAGCCGGGAATTATTATAATATTAAAACTTTGTTTCAGACAAAAGGAACTGCAATAGACTGATGCACAACTTGGTTTACTGAATACAAGTGATATCTAGACAATGTACAAAGTATAAATTAAAACAAACTTCAAAGATTTTATGATTTTTTTATTGTTTTCTTAGAAATAGAGCTCCTTATGACTAAAATCAGTAGTTCCTGAAACAAAGGAAAATTTATTTTATTATTTTGTTACATTTATCTCACATTGGACGGTAGGACGCCCTCCAACCAGGTGGGACGATGACCTGCGAAGGACTGCAGGTAGTTGCTGGATGCGGCAAGCTGAAGACAGGGCGCTATGGCGCTCATTGGGGGAGGCCTATGTCCAGCAGTGGACTGCTATAGGCTGATGATGATGATCTCACATTGAGAAAAATATACAGGAACAAAAGGAACAGTGAAAAGAATCCTGATACATAACCGGATAAGAAATGTTTTTAAGTTATCAAATAAGCATTTATTCTTTCAACATCTAAACTAACCCTAAAATTGTCCAAATTTAGGCAGCTTAGCAGTATTCCTAGATTATTTATTGTCCAGGACTGAATAGACCTTATTTAAGAAGGTAGAGTTACAGAATACACCATACCACTCACTATCCTGTTTTTTTATCTTGAACTTGCTAGTTTTAGCATTTGCCATATTTAATTTGAGATATTAAAAAATTTGGGAAACTTTTAATAACCTAATACGAGAGAGAGAAAACAAAAGGATCAGGAGAGTTAGGTTAGGAAAGATATTAAATAAATAAAGCTGGACCAATTCACACAGCATTATCTAGCCCGATGGTAAGAAGAGATTGTGTTATGGGTACTAGATAACTGATATACATAATACAATACATTACATAGATAGATATTTTTTATTATACATAGAAAACAACCAGAAAACTCGGAACAAATATCTGCAGATCGTACACACAATTGTTCCGAGGCGGGAATCGAACCAAAACCTCCTGCGTCGCAGGCGGACCTTCGCCCACCGCGCTACATCGGTCGTCAAAATTATATATCCTATGTTACTATTAAACTATGTTTAAACTTCAATATTTTTATTATTATTTTTATAATAACATTGAGCTTGTTGTGAAATATATCGACATGCTGGAACTCGTGCACGAGCTCATTCAGAAGTTGGAGTGCACGAACCATTGGTGCATTGTTTCCATGGCATATTCGTTCCAAGTAAATAATGTAATAAACGAGTTTGTAATTTTGTTTAATTTAGCGTAGGTAGACATATCTTGCTAGCTTTTTAAGTGTTCTCATAGCAAACATGCTACCAAGTTGAACACATGGTTTATCATTAGGTGAGTATTGTAATTTTTTGTTGTACTAAGCACGCTTTAGGCCTCCCCTAATGAGTCGCCGTCGTCACCTTGACGCATTCAGCAATTGTCTTAGGGTAGGCCTATGTCTAGCAATAGACTAAAACTTCTGAAACTATCATGGTTATTAACACTAAAGTCATTTTAAACGGGATATTTACCATAATTTGGTTTGAACTGTGCCGAAATATTGGAAAACTCAAAAATCAAATCATGGTAAATATCCCGTTTTAAATGACTTTAGTAGCCATAGACTGTTAGTCGATGAAGCACCCACAATGTTATAAACTATGAGAGTGCCAAAAGAAGCTACTAGCCTTGGTGGATGTAGAGGCCAATGTGATGGCATATCATGCTGTGTGGATTGTCCAACATTATTTATTTATTTATGTTTATTTGTTGGAAATGATTTTACCAAATAAAACCAGATAGGCCATCAACTTATTCGGTCAAATATTTGAAATTCACTGACATAGAGTAAGAAAAAAAGGCATCTGTTTATGAGCTGTATTACAAATAATAATTTGTATTAAATAAATAAATAATGCTGGACAATTAACATAGCATTATCTAGCCTCAAGCTAAGCAGAGGTTGTGTTATGGGTGCTAGATAACTGATATACTTAATATAATACATTACATAGATAGATATTTTTTTCATTATACATAGATAACAATCAAAACACCCAAAACAAACATCTGCAGAACTTAAAAAACATTTATCCTTTGACGGGAATAAAACCTGCAACTTCCTGTGTTGCAGGAGGACCTTCGCCCACAGAGGTCCTATTAGGTCCTATTAAGAGTGAATAGAAGTAAAAGAAAGAAAGAAAATACATTTTTATTGATAAACTGTGCAGTAGCTACAACTTGTTACAACTAGGTACATATTATAAAATAAATAAGAACATTAAACTATACTAACTATAGTACTCACTTAGTCAGTATCCCATCTTTCTTAGTGAGCCGTACGATGCAGTCGTCTGACTCTCCCATACGCCTGATGGCTCCGCAGACGACGTACATCTTGGATGCGTCCGTGGCACGGCCAGTAGCGGGGTCTACATCAGCGATGACCAGCTGGACTGAAGCGTGGTCCTTAGCGTGGATGAGACGGTTTGAAGCCGAGCTGCGGTTCAAGATAAGTGTATGTTAAATAACAATAACTTTTTGTATTTAACTTACCAGCAGTTTATGGTTCACTTTTATTTATATTAGCCTGATTTGTCCCACTGCTGGGCAAAGGCCAAATTTTTCCAGTTATACTATGGTTCACTTGCGATACCTTTTTGTTTGTTTACATGTTTAAGTGACAGAAATCTTTCCGAGCTCTCTGCTTAACATTAGATACGTATGTGCAATCCCCAACCAGGGAAAGAAAACCATAACGTCGAAGGTTCACAATATACTAGGGAACTATTTAGCATCTGAGAGATTTATTTACGACAAAATGGGTGTAGTCTAAATAAATCAAGGTTTTAAGGAGACAATAGTAATATTTTCCACCACTGGAACTGGCTTCATCAGACATAAAACATGACTCAATGTGATCACGAACATAACCTCAAAGTGTCGCTTACCATTTCCTCGGGCAGTACAAGTCAACGTATTCACCAGCGTCGTTCTGCATCTTGGTTATCTGTAACACGGAATTTCACGTAAAACTCACTGTTTTCAGAGAAATCACACGTAGAATCGATAAAATTAACGAAACTAACCTAAACGCACACAACACCACGGAATTGACAGAAGCGAAAGAAAGAAAAGTGTTACCAACGAAGCCTTGAATAAAGCTACATAATACATTATATTATATCCGGTATCAGCATTTCCAAGCATATTGCGAAACTACCGTATCAACCGTATCATACTTATCCGCAATAGTCAACATAATAAGATGGGTATGGTGGGTTTATTCCCTGGCAATTTTCTTTGCTAAAATATTAACACAAATTACCTAAATAAAAACCAAAATAACCAAAATTTCAATACAATAAATATTTCTACTTCCAGCGATATGGTACTTTAGTTGGAAGCACCCACAACAGGCGATGACCTTCAAGTTTTATCATGACGTTTGGCATGGCTGTCAATCTTTTGAGCTCAGATCCCTCCACAAATGCAACACTTGCATACTATCAACAATGCATTGTTGATAGTATGCATCGTTACTGCAGCTGCAGTGATACAGCGTTACTATTTTATGAACGCATTACTACTATATTCGGGCTAATAATGCGTTATGCTAAAATTAGGATCTTGCAATAAAATAGAAATAAAACATCAAATGCAATAACTAAAGAAATTTAATTTTATTAATATACAAAATTACGTATTAGCGTCGATATAATCAGTCAAAGGGGCGATCAAGCATTGCCGGAGCGACCGAAGGTACGCGCGACACATGGCACATAAAGAAGGCGAGCGCTCGCGTTCAGATTTGGAATGCGAGCGCGCGCTCATGCGTGTTCGGGGAACCGACTCGGCACCTTCAGCTCTTTGAGTACGAGAGTCGACGTCGACGCTGTGGGTGCGCCGCCGCGTGGTCGTGGTAGCCGCCATTGCTTGCAGATTTTTCGCTTGAGTGTACAACTGAAATAAAGAAACATTTTTAGTAGGTAAACTCAATTGATGTTTTCATTTGGGGAAGTTCAGTGGGGCTACCACGCTATTTAACACATAACGTAACGCGCGTTATCAGCGTTATTACGCTAATTTTAGCGCTGATAAGGCGTGTTAAGGTGCATTTTAACGCTAATAACTCGTGAACAGGCGTTATTCACGGTGAAGTAGTGGCGTTATATTCGCCTGACGCAGTGCATTACGATGTTTTTTCTTAATACATAATTTATTTTTAATATAATTACGTGTCCTTTTTCCGGTTCATAACTTAATGGATTTAAATAAAGAGTTGGAAAGCAAACAATTTCTAATGGAATGAGACTAAAATTTTATCTTCAATCAAATGTTTAAAAATAAAAAAATAAATTATTAATGCGTCATTTATCACAAATCAAAAAAGTTCATTTGAAGAGGAAATTATTCTCTAGCCCTCCTAATTCCCGAAAACATATAATTGTCTCGAAAATACGAAGTTATTTAATAGACAAGATTATTTCTTTTGACGACCGATGTGGCGCGGTGGGCGAAGGTCCGCCTGCGGCGCAAGAGGTTGCGAGTTCGATTCCCGCCTCGGACCATTTGTGTATACGATCTGCAGATATTTGTTCCGGGTGTTCTGGTCGTTTTCTATGTATAATAAAAAAAACTGGTTCTGAAACTACTGGACCGATTAAAAAAAATATTTCACCGTTGGGAAGCTACGCTATACCCGGTGAACATAGGCTATATTATATTTTAAAAAAGTGAGGGATCCGTACTAAAACCGTGCGAAGCCGGGAAGGTAAATGGGCACTTACACGCATTGGATCGTTAAGATCAAAAGGCGAAAGCAACGGGGATTCTTCTCCCGTTACGCTCCGACAACTGCTCGACTCGTACTTGACGCTGAAGTTATTCGATGTTACGATTCTATAGGACAGATAAAAATAATTTTATTAAATATAGTGGTACACGCAGTTTTATTAAATAGGTACCTACGGTCGAACATCTTAACTTCGCCTGGTGTACCATAATTCAACAGATTTTTTACACACATAGATAACATATAATAGAAACCGACAATCGCTGTGGTAAACATGTTCTTGAGTGGAGATCATGACCCCGCAATCGTGTGTAGGACGCCCTCGGGCTATGTGGGATGACTTGCGAAAGACTGCAGGCAGATGGTTGCGACTCGCGACAAGCTGAAGACGCTATTGCGCTCATTAGGGGGCCTATGTCCAACAGTGGACTTATATCGTCTCACTTATTTTGATTGTATAATTTTAATAATTAAGTATACAACCCCGTTCGGCAAACTATGTTATGTAGGCGTCACTGGGGTATTGGAGGGAGTCCATATTAATAAATAAACTGCGGCGAATACCTAAATTATGAATAATAATAAATACCCGTGCGAAGTCGGGAAGGGCCGCTACTATCTATATATCATACTAGTATATATATATATATATATAGCTCATCCCACAGCCATGCCACATGGAGGGAAAGTACCTCCAACCATTTTTAGTAGGTTTAGTACAATATTTAATATTGTAGATAGTAAATTTTACCGAAAGAAGACTTTATTTTGTTTTTTAAATCAATATAAACTGCATTCAAAGATTTTTGAATAATCGCCTGTCGGAACCAGGAATCGAAACCGCAAAATTATAAAAAAAAATTACACTTAATTTAACTATACCAATCAAAAGGCTCAATCGTAAGTTTTATTTTTTTCTAAGTAACATAGCATCTTAAATCAAAGGAAATGATTAGGTACCTATACAAATCAATGACTTGTAATTATTATTACTAGTTAATGAATTATGATGATTATTTAAATTACTAACCGCTTCTTGACGTCAATCATGTTCGGTTCAACGGGCGGCATTTTAGTATCGACGGCGCGGCTTCGAGACAAACGCACTTTCGTGATTGATGTGCGAGCTTGCATTGTCTTTGCTTCTCGCTGTGGACAACATGACAAGAGTTATTCGGTGTATGACCCTAATTGGTAACAAAGCCTGGTTATAGGCTTTGTTACCAATTAGGGTCATACTACACGGGCGGTTCTCCCGCCGCGGGAATCCGCTTCTGAACCCCACTAGTCACAATTTAATATGAAATTTGTATGCTGCAAACTACACTGCGCGGTTTCCCGTCGCGGTTCACAGGCGGGAGAAATACGACCGCCGAGTCGCATGCAGCATCAAGCCGCCGCTGATAACCGGCGCTTTAAACTACACGGGTGGTTTCCCACTATTACGTCATTCTGCGCGGGACCTAGGCGCTCCCAATTCTTTTAATATATTAAGGGCTGCAAGCGCAGTTATCATTGGCATATGTTGAAATGAACAAAAGACAGCGATAAACCGCGTCCCGTGTAGATTGATGGTCTGCGGCAGCTTTGTCGAGCGGATTCCCGCGGCGGGAGAACCGCCGCCCGTGTAGTATGACCCGAACTATTTGACGGGGTGATGCATAAAATCAAGTACCTAGGTTAGGTACCTACGCTGTGTGACCAATAATTACAAAACTAAGAGGTGTGACCATTTTAAATTTGCTTCAATCAGTCACATGGGTATGTGACTGATTGAAGCAAATTTAAATGGTTTTTGCGTTGTGGTCAATTAGAAAACTTTTGCTGTGAAAAATTGTTGCCTAAATCCATTAGTCTCGTTGGCGATGGTAACGAGTCCTCATGGTGACTTCTTATTATAGTGTGATTTTTTTATTAAGTAGGTACTAGTGGCCCGTCCCGGCTTCGCCCAGTGGTAATTTTTTTCAGGCAATTTTTAAAAAAATTCTCTTTTTTCTCTCTGTAAGAACCATCCTCGTACTTCAAGGAATATTCTAAAAAAAGAATTAGCAAAATCGGTTCAGCTGCTCTCGAGATTTGCGCTTAGCAACACATTCAGCGATTCATTTATAGATTGTAGACGTGCTTATGTAACGACTTAGCTTTAAATTGCGGTAATGTTACATTTTATGATTGTCACTACAAAGTATAAAACAAAGTCGCTTCCCGCTGTCCGTCCCTATGGATGCTGAGATCTTTTAAAAGTACTCAACGGATTTTGATGCGGTTTTTTTAATAGATACGTCCACCTGCGACGCAGGAGTTTGCGGTTTTGATTTCCGGTACAATTGTGGGTACGATCTGCAGATATTTGTTCCAGGTGTTAGTTCTGGCCGTTATCTATGTATAATAAAAAATATCTATCTATATAATGTATTGTATTGTCTTAGGACATAGGCCTCCCCCAATGAGCGCCATAGCGCCCTGTCTTCAGCTTGCCGCATCCAGCATCTAGGTACCTGCAGTCTTTCGCAGGTCGTCATCCCACCTGGCAGGAGGGATGACGGCCTGCGTCCTACACTACGTTTCGTATTATTTATTATTTGTTAACCGGTGTCGGGTCCGTGGCTACCAGCTTGTCGCAGACGGACACGGAGCTCAGCGAGGGCGGGCGGCGCGCCTTCTGCTGCGGCCCGAATCGCCTGTTCAGCTCGTCTAATTTGCGCATTATTATCTTGTACGTCTTGCATTCTTCCGCCTGTAATCATATACAGGGTTATTGGTATTCGACGTATTCCCGTTATCCCTCTTAACGGGACCAACAAGATGAATCAGGTACCCATGAAGTCAGAATTTACACAGATGGCTCCAAAACCGAAACCGGTACGGGTGCCGGGGTTCACTCACTGGACCTCAACATCAACATATCAACAACGCTAGGAACGCATAGCTCTATATTCCAATGCGAATGCGTAGCAATAACACAGGCAGCTACAGCCGTACAGAAGAGAGGAATCAAAGACCAACGTGTACGCATCCTCTGTGACAGCGCTGCCATACTCAGAGCCTTGGAGGGAAGCAGCTGTAACTCCAAGCTCGTTTACGAATGTCACTCTGCTCTGGAAAGGATATCCACTGAAAACTGGATCATCCTACAATGGATCAAAGGACATAGTGGATCGCTAGGAAATGATGCTGCGGACGAACTGGCACGGAGAGGATCGGCGACAACCATAGAAGGCCCACCGCCGTTCCTACCCCTGCCATTATCTCTGCTCCAGACATGGACCAAGCTCAGAACTAAAGATAAACATAACGAACGATGGACTAGCCAAATCAATTGCAGACAAGCAAGGACGCTTACTAAATCTGAATAGATCGGACCTACGTGTCCTTGTGGGAACACTAACAGGACACTGTCCACTAAACAAACACTTATTCACCATCGGAGCGACGGACAGCCCTCTCTGTAGAGGATGCCTCAGCAACGACGAAACAGCTGCCCACGTAATCCTGGAATGCGAGGGAGTATTAGCACAACGTATAGAAATCCTCAACTTGCCGAGGTCGCTCCGCGGAGCCTGGAGACCCCAGGAAGATTCTGCGCTTCTGGACGGAGCTAGGCTGGCTATGCTAGCAAACCACTACGCATAAAGGACCAACAGGAGTCCAAATGCGGAATATAGAGTACCCCCACCTAACCTAACCTAACTCTCTTAACGGGAATACCTCGAATTACCAATATTATTTATTTGTAATTTTCAAAAGTGCATTATGCAAAAGTGAACCATTTTCAAGTTATCATGTTTTTTTCAAAATAGGTCAAAAATGCAAACATTGATTTAAAAAAAACTATCTATTTAAATCAAATGTTTTCTTCTGATTTATAAAAACGATTAAACACTGGTTATTTATCAATATTAAACAACAATTATCGGTCCAAATTAAAAAATGCGAGATGAAAAACAATAATATTGAAATATTTTTTTAAATTATTTGTAATTTTCAAAAGTGCATTATGCAAAAGTGAACCATTTTCAAGTTATCATGTTTTTTTCAAAATAGGTCAAAAATGCAAACATTGATTTAAAAAAAACTATCTATTTAAATCAAATGTTTTCTTCTGATTTATAAAAACGATTAAACACTGGTTATTTATCAATATTAAACAACAATTATCGGTCCAAATTAAAAAATGCGAGATGAAAAACAATATTATTGAAATATTTTTTTAGTTTCTTCCACTAAATTACCTTAAAAACAAAACAAAACTACATAATATGAAACTTGGCTTGGAGATTATTTTAAAAACATAACCGTTTTCTTAGCTCTCGAATAATGCCAGTTAGGATTTCAAAGAAACTGAATTGTAACTAAAACTGCTAAATTCTACGACTTTATATTGAGGTTGCGCATCTCGGAGGTAATTTTAAGAAAACTGACAATTAACGTTCTACGGTAGACCAGAAAAGTTAGTTATTTCGTAATGTTTTGTCATAATTATATTAATTTTATTTCGTTATTACCTCTATCTCATCTATGAACCTATTAACAAAATATTATTGATTTGCTCTGATAAAAGTAGGGATATTCGGCAATTTTCTCTGCGTAATAACTGGCGACTATGAAGTAAACTAAAATTTAAAAGATGCCTAAAATACGAAAAGATTGTGGTGCTCTGTATTCGGTTTCACTGTGAAACTAACTGGTAATTATAAGTATTAATACAACGGGTATTTTTCAATCAAGTCGATCTACACTCCACTTACTAAGATGGCGAAGCGACTTCGAACACCAAAGGATGTAGTGCCCTTGCATGGTGTCTACAAGATCGATTGCAGCTGCGGACCTACATAGGCCAGACTAAACGCACGGTCGCGGAACGCGTTAAGGAACATATAGCAGCGGTCAAAAATCGTCAAGTTAATAAGTCGGCAATAGCTGAGCATGTAGTAGACTCAGGACCTAATCACTGGATTGAACTACACAAACCGCAGGTCATCTGTAATGAAAGGCATTACTACAAGAGAATGTTTCGGGAAGCGATTGAAATTACGAAATATCCTAATTTCAATCATGAAGACGGGTTCAAACTCTCTGCCTCGTGGAATCCAGTGATAGCAAAGAGTAGTCGTCGTAATCCGGTCTCTCATTGCGCCGCGGACACTGTTAGTGTTGTGTGTCGTCCGAGTGTGCAGATGGACATTCCTACTATTGAAAATGAAATGAGGGTAGTTTCAAATAAACTAGCCCCCGCTTCGCTGAGGCGGTAACTCCAGTACTCCAGTCATCCCGTGACCACGACAGAGTGTAAACCTGTTGAAACGTCGGGACAAAAGGTAAATAAACGCGATAAATACCCGTTGTATTAATACTTATAATTATGTGTTCAGATCGCGTAAGTTTAAAAACATTTATAACTAACTGGTAATACGTTGCCAAGATATTGTGTTATAAAAAAATATTATTTGCGGCTTAAAAACGATATATCATATATCGTTTTTAAATAGGTATATCGGTCATGTATCTATTGATTCGGGGAGAGCTACCTACTATAATTCATAAGCATATTGTAGACTTTCTAGAAATGAGATTCGAGTATCGTTCTTTTTTGGTGGCAACTGGCTGCGATGGTATCGCTGCACTGCTGTAAATACGGGCCACAAAAATGGAGTTATTGTTTGAAAAGCACCTCAATCGACCTTTTTCGTGTTTAAAATATATGAAAGGTAAAATGTATGAAACTTCCACATGACTTAAATAACTAGTCCTATGCTTCTCCTTCCGCACGTCCGGCCGGTCGCTGCTGGTGGAGCTCGACAGGTCGCTGGTCTCCGACGACTGTCTGCTGGCTATCACCTGGGTACAAAGTCCACTCAAACTTCCACATGACTTACATAACTAGTCTTATGCTTGTCCTTCCGCACGTCCGGACGGTCGCTGCTGGTGCGACTGGTGGAGCTCGACAGGTCGCTGGTCTCCGAGGACTGTCTGCTGACTATCACCTGGGTACAAAGTTCACTCAAATGTGTTTATCACTACATAGTATAAGTCGCTTCCCGCTGTCTGTCTGTCCCTAGGTATGCTTATGGCTGGTTTTATAGTCACGCCGCTGGACGCGCCGCTGGACGCGCCGCTGGGCAGGCGCCCACAAGCGCGCCATACATGTCCGAAAGCGCGCGCTCCACCACCGGCGGCGCTGCTGCCGAAACGCGTACCTAACAATAAAGACAGCCTGTGTCTTAAAAACTATGCAACGGATTTTAATGCGGATTTTTTTATAGATAGTGATTCAGAGGAAGGTTTATAAAAAAAATTACACATAGATATCTACGCGGGCGAAGTCGCGGGGCGCAGCTAGTTATGTACCAAATGTAGGCATTTATTTATTTATGCTGGCAGATGCTGGATGCGGCAAGATGAAGACAGGGCGCTATGGCGCTCATTAGGGGAGGCCTTTGATGATGATGATTTATTTAATAACTAGTTTCTGCCCGCGGCTTCGCGCGCGTTGTTTCTATGGTAACGTTTTAAGGTTATTTCTATATTTTGTGAATTGATTTTTAGGATAAAAGTAGGTGAGCTATGTTTTATACGAGGCCTGAAACTACCGGCATGCAATAAAAAAATTCAGCCAAAATAGTTTTTGCGTGAAAGAGTAAAAAACATCCATACCATCTTATCCTCAAGGTTATGTAGGTACACTATCGCGTTTTAATAAACGCTAAATCACTTTGACTGCGGTTTTTTTTCGACGACTGCGATCTTTTTTTTTACCTAAAAAATTCGTGCTGCCGCTCTACACAGCGGTTGTGTTGCGCCGCACATGCGTTTCGTTCGAAAAATATTACAGCTCTGCTGAGTCACAAAGATCTGTATTTTCTTAGCCGCTGCGCTAGTGTGGATTTTCGCAGATTAGTCACTTGTAGAAAACTCATACCGTGCGTTTTCAGCACTCAAAGTGTTAATAAACGCGTTAAAATAATAATTTAATAAAGTAGGATTTAAATGTATCGAAAAAAAATACATACCAACTTCAAATTCCTTAGTATTTACGTAACACTGTTTTTTCAAGGTTTTCAGGACAAATAATTAATCCCTCGGGAATAATGTTTATCTATACTAATATTATAAAGAGGAAGGTTTGATTTTTTGTTTGTTTGTAATGAATAGGCTCCGAAACTACTGGACCGATCTGAAAAATCTTCATTCATCTATCACCTTTGGGAAGCTACACTATCCGCAGTGAACATAGGCTATATTATATTTTCAAAAAATTTAGGTTTCCGTACTAAAACTGTGAGAAGCCGGGAAGGTCCGCTAGTGGCAAAAAAAATTAAATGTGACGAAAGCTTATTGACTGTGATTGAATACCTCCATCTTCTTCTTTTCAGAACCGCTCTTCGCTTTTGATGGTGTCTTGCTTTTAACAGATTGTTTCTCAATTCTTTCACTCGTCTCCATTCGCCTTTCTGGACGCTCTTCTTTAGGCTTTACCGGATCACTAGGACCGGAGCTTCGACCTACAAACGTTAAAAATTAAGTAGGTAATAAAAAATATTTTAGGGTTTTGCTGTAATTCGTCACAAAATAACATCCGTCAGACACAGGACGCTGGGCAGCACCATCAGCTTGCTTAGGGTTCTGGTGGACAGACATTGCAGTAGCCTGCAAAGGCACTGGATATCAAGTCTGAACCCTTATGCTAAACAAATTTATTACATAAATTAAATTGTAAGTGTTAATGTGAAAAATGTAATGTTATTTGACTGTGATTTAATTTTTAACTACCTATACTATATAGAAGAGCTTATTTTACAAGCATTTCAAAATGATCCTACGACAAGCGTCAGAGCAGTGTCTCGAAACCTCGGCATATCCAAGTGGAAAGTGTGGACAGTCATGCATTGTGAAGGGAAATATCCTTTTCATGCCACGGGAGTACAAGGTTTGGAAGACGGAGATCCTGTCCGCAGAGTACAATTTTGTCGATTTTTGTTGAATGCAGACATTGAAGACTCTTGGTTCCTGAAAAGCATTTTATGGACCGACGAATCACAATTTACCAGAGAAGGTATTACAAACTTCCATAATTTACATAAATGGGCCGATAAAGGAGCAAATCCACATTGGAAAAAACAAGTTTCCTTCCAAATAAAGTTTTCGGTGAATGTTTGGGCAGGTGTAATTGGCCGTCATTTGATTGGACCTCATTTTCTCCCAGAAACTTTAAACGGAAACAACTGTGTGACAATTTGGAGTTCTTACAAAATGAACTTCCGAACCTTCTAGAGGGAATGCCAATAATGGAAAGTGAAAGAGAAATCATTTTTCAAAATGATGGCTGCTCAGCACACTACCGTGTCATTGTTAGGGAACATCTGGATAATTGTTTCCCTGACAAATGGATTGGAATAGCTGGGCCGATACCATGGCCTGCTCGGTCACCTGATTTGACCCCATTAGATTTTTTTGTCTGGGGTCGAGCCAAGGAACTTGTGTATAATGAAGAAATAACGTCACGGGAGCATTTAGTGGAAAAATTTTAGTGGAAGCCTTTGAAACAATGAAAACAGAGATGTTATTAAAAACAACAACCACTGAAGTGCGAAATAGGGCCCGAAAATGTATAAGAAACCAAGGTTCACATTTTGAAAATGAATAATAAACGATTTGATTATTAATAAAATGTTTAATTTATTATGAGGACTTTTTTAATTTTTTTGTTGAAACCGGACTTAGTTGGAATTATGTACTCTAGTTCTGAGAATTAGGCAGGTATCTACGTGCATGATACACCAATCGAAAGGGCAATAATACTGGATGTTTTTAAAAATGTTTGAATGTTTTAGTCTTCTCTATTTAAAAAAAAAAAGAACTATTTCAAAAAGTAATTTTCATTTTTGAATAATGTTTCATTATTAAACACCTCCCATTTAAATACTTTTAAACTTACGCGATCTGAACACATATTTATAAGTGATAAATACCCGTTGTATTAATACCTCCCATTTAGTCAGTTATGTGGATACAGATGATTGTTTTGGTGTTTATCTATTGAATACACATTATGCTAGGACGCAAACAAATTGTTAGGCACTAGTAACTGTCTGTTTGAACACAATGAACGAATAAGCATATGATTTTGGTAAATTTTTCAAAAATCATGGGTATTATGATAACTCGGAATTCGTCGACATTGGACTAAGGTCATCTAGCCTGAATAGATGCGTAACGAGGTGACCTACCCCCCCCTCACAGCTTTGCATCGACCTTCCGGACACCCTGTATATGCGAAAGTTTGTGAATGGATGTATTTATTACCTTTTCATACCAAAGATACTAAACGGATTGACAATGTTCCAACGCCTCTCCTATAAACCTTAAGTTTGCTGGAAGAAAATCTTTGTTAGGGTTAAGCTCGCCTATGTACATATCTTGTACAAGTTCTTGTAAAAGGTTGCCTGGAAGAGATCGCTTCTAAGCGATAAGGCCACACATTGTATTTGTCGCATGTACGTCTTTTTGTCATCTGTATCTGGTGATCAATAAAGTATTTTTGTATATCTTTCTTAAGTAATTTTAAGTTTTTTGTGTTTTTGTGTGAATTGGGCTGATATTTTCATTCAGGTAGTTCTGGGCCTGGCATGAAACATAGCCTACTCTTTATCTGTGTGTCCGGTACCTTCAGTGTTCCTGCCATTCTCAGCTCGCTCCAACCTCTCGCAGACCTCAGCGACCCTCGCTATCTGCTTCTGCTGATCTACCAGCACCTGCAGAATAAGTATATATCCAGTGTGTCCGGTACCTTCAGTGTTCCTGCCATTCTCAGCTCGCTCCAACCTCTCGCAGACCTCAGCGACCCTCGCTATCTGCTTCTGCTGATCTACCAGCACCTGCAGAATAAGTATATATCCAGAGTAAAAATCGACCAAGTGCGCGTTTTTTTCTTTCGGATTATCGACGCGGGGCGGCGCGGCGGTTACTTGATTTCGTAGCTCAGTGAAATACATAAAGAAATGAATACTAATTTGTAATACCTAATTAAGGGCTAGCCCTAACAGGGCTCTTTATAAATAAATAATGCTGGACAATCCACACAGCATCATTTGGCCCGAAGCTAAGCCGAGCTTGTGTTTTCGGTAGGTACTAGACGATTGTTAAATAGAATAGAATACATTACATAGATAGATATTTTTTATTGTACATAGAAAAACGACCAGAACACCCGAAACAAATGTCTGCAGATCGTACAAACATATGCCTCGAGGCGGGAATCGAACACGCACGCCACGACGCCGCCGATAACGCAAGTTACGCTGTGTGTTGAATAGCGTGGTAGCCTTGCAGGTGCAAAGTACGGCGTGCAAAGAAATAAAGAAAATTATTTATTAAACACTAGCACAACATTTTTTCATCGCAAAATTTTCTCATGGCTATCGATTTCAAATGAAATAATCAAAGGTGTAGGTTACGAAAAGGAAGTCTTAATAAAATAATAACTGTTACACATAACCGCCGCGAGCTGCTTGCAGCTCGCGCACACCCAACAACTAGTTATAATATATAAGACTACATAGTACCTACTTACTAGAAAACACGTAGCACAGACAAAATATAAAAAAAAGTGAAAAGGTACAACATGTAAGTACTAACACAAGTAGCATTTGGTACTAAATTAGTTTCTCACCATGAATGACTAGGCTTTAGAATAACTTTATTAGACTAGGTTAGACTTTAAGTATTAAAATGTATTCATTAGTGCCAATCGTACTGGCTTGTGAGGAGGGCGACACAGTGTTAAACTACTGCAGATGACATCGTTAATCAAAACTGTTTTATGTTCCATGTCATGTACCAATAAACTATTATTATACACACATTTATTTAAATTCTCGTATAAAATACATTTTTTACTATAGAAAATACAATTAAATATTATAAAACTATTCTACAGTAAAAAATATATCAAAACGGTAGATCACCGACCGCGAAGCTAGGCTCAAGCGGCCGGTGACTAGGGCTGCAGGCTGCTATTATTATTATTATTACTAAGTAGCCCTCACAGCAAGTAGGCTCCATTGAACGAGAAAGTAACAGGTTTCAACGGCTATTTCGTTACTCAGTGGCTAGAAAATACAAGCATTAGACGGTGCTGCAACTGTTTCAGATCTCTCCATAGAACTACGAATGGCGCTGAAACCTGGAACAAACGCTAAAATAGCAAGATGCCGAAAAAAAAAAAAAAGAAGCCAAAAAAAATTGATTTTGATTGATTGATCTTATAAAAATATGTTTTGTTTGTAAATTTAGTTTTTGTTAACTTAAAATGTCTTGCTTATAATATAATTCTTAAAATTTTCGTTTTAGCGTTTGATTGGCCAAGCCCCTCCGCAAATGCACCTTCAAGGTTATCCACACATTATGGGACACCCTGTATATTATTGTTTATTTAAAAAATATTGGTTGTTTGTCACAATATTTACATGCTGACTGTACATGGAACTGCCGATGGCAAATCACCACGCGAAAAACAATATTTTATTTGACGATGGCGAATCAGAACTCAAAGTATGGAACTAAAAAGTAGCAGAAAAAAGGGTCCGATAGCGAATCGCCACTAACTCTGCTCTATCACAATAACTCAAGGTAATTTGTCAAAGAGCGCTGGTTTTCAGTCAGAACCCGGCAGAGTGGCAGACACGATCTCAGATTCAGATCTAGCGCACACAAGATATGAATAGGATAGGTAAACACGAGATAGACCACACTGAGATACATACTTACATATGTAGGTATTCGGGCAGCGTAGGGTCAGTCATTATGACGAAGTTTGGGGAAGGTCTATGTCATGATTGTCTAGTAGAGATCGCTCTTCTTGAGCAATAAGACCGTTAATTTTAAGTTTTTATTGTAGGTACATAGTTTCTTATATACAAGTGTGCAATAAGGTATCTATTATATAGAATGAAGTACCTATGGAGAATAAAGTATGTATATTCTATCATAATACATATATTCTATCAATCTATCTATGTCCAGCGGTGGACGTGTTTTGGCTGAAATGGTGAAGTAGCAAAATAATGAAGTGATAATGTGTTTAGTGTTAAGTAAGAGTTAATCTTAGGTAGTAAGATGCCAATGTAATGTGTAGGTACTTATATATATTTTTTTGTCTTATCTGTGGTCTGCCACCCGTGTTGTCACGCGCCAATGGTTCTGTCAGAAAACCAGTGTTGCTCTACTTCTTGTGGAGAAGTATAAATGAAATGAAATGAAATGAAAGTTTATTTCTTTAGGCTTACAAATAAGCACTTAGACAAGTCATATTTTATACTATTCATTATTATCAATTAAAATTATTTTATAGTTCACTTCAATTTTTTGTCCACCAGTGGAAGAAGTGAGAAGAAACCACTAGTATGTTCATAACTTATGTGTCTAGTACATATGATTTGCTTATCTGTAATTTGTTAGATTTTGAGTTGGAACAAAACTCGTTCCAAGCTTTTTTATCTTCTAGATAATCTGATATTTTGTAATAAGCCTTTTTACAAAGAATATGCTTCACAATTTTTTTAAATTTATTTATTGATAATTTTTGCAACTCACTTGGAGTTTTGTTGTAGAAGCATATACATTGCCCTTTAAAAGATGCACTTATCTTATGTAGTCTAGTTGTGGGAACAGCGAGTTTATTCTTATTTCTAGTATTTACATTATGTATATCGCTTTTTTTAATGAATCGATTGATGTTTTTATGAGTGTACAACAAGTTTTCATAAATATATTGACATGGTACTGTCATTATGTTTATGTCTTTGAATTTATTACGTAGGGATTCTCTGGGACCCATATTATAGATCGCACGAACAGCCCTCTTCTGCAACACAAAAATGGTGTTTATATCTGCAGCGTTCCCCCACAATAGTATGCCATAAGACATAATACTATGGAAGTAGCTGAAATAGACTAGTCGAGAAGTATCAACGTCTGTAAGTTGACGGATTTTTTTAACTGCATATGCTGCAGAACTAAGTCTCTTCGATAGCTTATCTATGTGTGGGCCCCATTGGAGTTTACTATCTAAGGTTATTCCTAAGAATACGGTATTGTCTACAATTTCTACCGTTTCTCCTTTTACGTTTACATCAGCCTTAACTTGTTTTACATTAGGTAGAATAAATCTTATACATTTTGTTTTGGTTTCATTAAGCAAAAGATTATTGATACTAAACCAATGGACTACCTTTGAGATTGCAGTATTTACATCGTCGAAATTTGTTTTTTGTCGATTCATTTTAAAAATTAATGAAGTATCATCAGCAAACAATACAATCTCATGATCATTCTTTACAAGATGAGGCAGGTCGTTAATATAAACTAAAAATAGGAAAGAACCCAAGATAGAGCCCTGCGGTACACCCATTGTAACCACAGACCCTTTAGATCGTTTCCCATTAATGTCAACTCTTTGTATCCTATCACTCAAGTAAGATGTAAGAAGATCCAAAGAGCTGTCCCTTATTCCATAATGATGTAGTTTCCTGATTAATGTTTCGTGATGAACGCAATCGAATGCTTTTGACAAGTCACAAAAAACGCCTAAAGCATCTTGCGACTTCTCCCAAGCATCAAAAATATGCGATACCAACTCTACACCGGCATCAGTAGTTGACCTGCCACGAGTAAACCCAAATTGCTTACAGTGTAGCAGGTCATTGCCATTAAAATGTCTAAGCAATTGGTGTAAAATAAGTTTTTCAAAAACTTTACTGAATGTAGGCAGTACTGATATTGGTCTAAAGTTAGTGGGGTCAGACCTAATACCCGATTTAAACAATGGGATTATTTTACTATGTTTCATTAGATCAGGAAATATGCCACAATCAATGGATTCATTAAATATAAAAGCTAGATCTGGTGCAATGGTATCAATTAAAGGTTTAATAATTTTAACGGAAATGCCCCAGAGATCTGCAGTTTTTTTAATATTTAAAAGTTTAAAGGCTTTTTTTATATCATTTTCATCAACATGGGTAAAAATAAATTTACTATCGCATTTAGGTACATTTTCTTTAAGTACTGATTCAGCTATTATTTGAGAAGAGTTCAGACACTTTGTAGTACAGATTGGAATGTCAGTAAAAAAAATTTCAAAAGCTTGCGCTACTTTAACATCATTTTTGATAGAGCAATCATTAATCTTTAAACTGTAATCATTAATGTAGGTATTGACCTTTCCAGTCTCACTATTAATTATTTTCCAAGTTGATTTTATTACATTTTCACTATTTTTAATTTTCGAGCTAATATAATTTGATTTTGCTGTATTACACACTTTTCTAAATATTTTTGAGTAATTTTTTACTTTTTCTTTAAATTCCTGGCTAAAATTGTACTGCTTTTCACTATACAGTTCATATAACTTTTGTCTACTCTTATGTATACCTACTGTTGCCCACTCACTAAAGCTAAGTTTTTCTGAGACCAAGATCGATTTGGGTATGAATATTGAATTGAACGCATTGGTGAATTTATTAAAAAAACTACAATACGACTCATTTGGGTTGTTAAGTGAGTAGTTAGGTGATGGTTTAAAATCCCAATCCAATTTCAACCGTTCAAATCGATCTGTGGTCACAGGAACGTACTTAATTTTTTTTTTACAATAATTATTTTTTACTGGATGTTTTAATTTAATTAGTTGACCTAAGTGGTCTGATTTTAAATGGCTTATAATTTTGTGAATGACAATTTTTTCATTTTGGAAAACAAATATATTATCTATACATTTTGCTGATGTTTCAGTTATTCTAGTAGGTTCCATAAATGTTGGCCTAAGATTATAAGAATTAAATAAATTTGTTAATCTGCTACTGAGGGAGTAAACTTCTAAAAGATCAATATTAAAGTCTCCACATACTATGAGGTTTTTATTTGATTTTGATATTTTAAATAAGATATCATCCATATTTTTTTCAAATATTTCAAAAGAAGCTGATGGTGGGCTGTATACGCTTGCTACAATAGTGTGCTCCAACTCAACACATGCTACTTCAATGTGGCTTTCAATGGATAAGCATACTATGTCTTTACGTTCTTTGAATTTTATTAGTTTATTTAGTAATATTAAAGAGCCTCCACGAATAGCATGTGATCTGCAAAAAGAACTACCAACCTGGTGGTTACTGAAGTTAAACATGAGCTCATAGCTTTTCAGCCAATGTTCTGTGAGGCAGATGATATCAATATCAAATGAGTTCATGTACAATTCTAATTCTAATAATTTACTTCTAATTCCTTGAATATTTTGGTGCACCAAGTTAGTAAACTTTCCAGTTATTTTACAATTTTGTTTTCTTAATTTTTTATTGCAATTCATAGTAATAATGTTTATAGGGCTAGAGATTTCCTCTATTGTCGCTATTTCTAATTTAAATGACTTGGAATAAGTTCCAAGGTCTGGTTTGTAAAATAATTACAATGCTCAATAGAAGCATTTGTTATAGCCAAGTTTTTGGCTGTTGTTATACTTATAACGGGATCAAAAATATTATATGCTAACAATTTAGCAATAATCAATTTACTTTTTTTGGTCAGATACATAGTATCCCTAGTTAAAAAAGTTTTACTAATAAATCTATTAGTGTCAAAAATTAAAACGTCACTATGACGACATGTCATATTGCAGCATAGAGCAACATTATGCTGAGGCAGGACCTATAAAGATACGTAGTTAATTTTTTATTTCTGTATGTTCTTATTTACCTATATTATAATATGCAGTAACAAGCTGTACCTACTTGTGAAGTAATAAATTTATTTTCTTTCTTTATTTTCTTTCAAAAGACTTACCTGTTCACAGGCAGTCTTGAACTGTCTCAGCGTGTCGGAGGGCAGCTGCGCGGTGCGGGGCGTTGCGGACGGTGCTGACGGTGCGGATGGTGGTTCGCGGTACGTTGCGGGTGGGCTGGTGGGGTTGCTTGTGCGGCTGATAACATTGTAATAGACAAGAGACTTATTTATGTTTAAATATTAATCTACACTTACTAATATTATAAAGAGGAAATGTTTGTATCGAACAGGCTCCGAAACTACTGGACCGATTTGAAAAATTCTTTCACCGTTGGAAAGATACACTATCCCCGGTAAACCTAGGCTATATTATATTTTCAAAAAGTTAGAGATCCTTACAAAAACTCCAATAATCTACCAAAAACATGTTTTACAGAGGGTTGTTTAGTTTTATTCCTTTGGGTCGGTCGGTACAGCAATGCGTCGTATATTATCGGTCGCGTTACGCCAGAACAGGCAAATATATAAAAAAACATTAAACTTTTGACACCCAACCGATGATGCGTTGGTGCGTTGAGCGTACATACAACGTCTGTTACGTTTCCGTCAACGCATAGTCATAGTCGGTCGACGACGTAATGTGTCGTGACGTGAAACGTGTATTTTGTATGATGCATCTAAATGCATCATATCACGATCTCCGCGGATGTTACGCCTAGTCTAAACTAGGCGTAACATCCGCGGAGATCGTTTGTGTACATGCCGTTAGAACTGACTAGACGCGTTATATGGCAGGTCAAATTTGACAGAATTGACCGAATAGACACACGGTCCTCGATTTCATCAAACAAAATAATCGAACTAGCTCACCGATGCGGCCTCCGAGTCCGCCGCCGGCGGTAGCTACCATCCGACACGCCAGAGTCGTGCGAGTAGTGCTTATACCGCGTTGTCGTGATGTCCACGTTTGGTTTTCCACAGTCTACTACAAATTGTTCGCTGGGGATATACGAAAAATAAAATTAAGTAGAAATATAAATAATCTACATTCTGGACAATCGCGTCGATTTCAATGAGTTTCTGTTTCAAACAATGAAAGAGCAAGACAAAACTATACGAAGCAGTACGGTCTATCTCTTTCGCCTCCTGCGTTGACAGCGGGAAATTAATTATACGCGTGAGTCATCATCATCATCATCATCATCAGCCTATATCAGTCCACTGCTAGACATAGGCCTCCCCCAATGAGCGCCATAGCGCCATGTCTTCAGCTTGCCGCATCCAGCATCTACCTGCAGTCTTTCGCAGGTCGTCTTCCCACCTGGTCGGAGGGCGTCCTACACTACGTTTACCGAGTCGTGGTCTCCACTCAAGAACACGTTTACCTACCTTGAACTTGATTTATAATTAACGCGAAAACACTGTGATGCCATCCCCGCGCTAAATAGCTCTCTATGAGGGCTTAGGTATTATGCCACAAATTAATAATAATTATCTTATGCGTTTAATTGATAAGAGCATGTATACTATTCGTCTCTGTTCTGGCAAAATAAAAATCTTTTTACTTTTACTTATGTATTTATGGCCGCATACTGCAACGTCAGCTTGCAAATGTTTAGAGCTATATCGATAACTTGATTCTCGGTCAGATACGAATCCTATCCTTCAGAGAAACTTCGAGGACAGCTCTTTCCGACCTTGGACCAGAATTACCATGAGTGTTCACGTCTCAGCTCCGTAGGTAATGGAATTTTTTTTAAATCCACCTGAATCGCACTGATTGAAAATTTCGTTTTCGTGTTGTCATACATTATTCATAGTAGCGTGCAACATGTGCCACTATTTTACTTTTACCTGTGGGTAATAACTTGATACCTACTTATTAATGGATGTTATATTTATACCAATGCTCAGTGTCCTCGCTAAGCGCTCGCGAAGGGCGCACGCTCCCGCGCATATACCGGTCCAGATCGATGATGTCAGCACCCGCGCCGTCCCACGAGCCGGACGAGCTCGGTGCCATGTTCGCCAGCCTGTTTCCGCTACTCTGCAACAGTGTGTCACGGGAATTATATCGTTAAAATTAAATTTACCGTCTGGGATCACGCTGCGCTGTTTGGGGGTTTACATACATACTATTAATGAATTAAGATACCAGATTAATTTATCATCCAATTTATAATCTATAAATAACATAATTTATTAAAAACATCAAACCTCGCTAATACTGCTTATCAAGGAGCATCGTATTGCCATAGGATTTACTTCAGCTCTCAAACTGTACCTACCATACAACAGTTATGCACCTAATTGTGAAAATCCATAAAAGTAAAAAATGTAAAATCTATGTTGAAGTAAAATAAAATACTTACTCAGCGAACACGGCGACTTCGATGTTGATGTTTTGGTTGACGTGTGTCATTGTCGATGGCTCTTTTATGTTGCTAGAACACAGTGGAGTAAGGCCTCTTTGATTCATCATCACTATCAGCTATGCGCTGCTAGAGTCTATGCAAAAAGAAGAAGTCTCTTAGGAATTGAGGGCGCGCGTGTGCCAACTGCCAATGTACCTACTACTTTTCTTGCGTTCATATTTTAGTTCACCGTTTCGCCACGAGACTACTCTTTTTGCACAGACTCTAGCTCAGTCGCAGTAGACACAAAAAGTCGCGTACCTAGGGTTGTCAAAACGGCAAAGTTCTTATTTTTAGGGAGGCTGTCCAAGTTGGCAACCTCGAAAAACCTGTGCGCTCCCTTCGTGGTGCTCGAAAAACGTAGACTTTTATCTAAATCTTACATTTTATTGTTGACCATAAGCTATATGGCATAATATAGCCCAAAGTTTAACACCTTAACTGCCTAGTTTAGCGGCGGTGTTGAGACACAGACAAGGAAACCATTCATACAAATATAACTTTCATCAAAAAGAGCCAAACACACAGTAAATACCATCACTGACTGAACTGACCATCTTGTTTTGCCTACGATAAGAATTCAACAGGGTAAAAAGACGATTACTTTCGAAGGGGCCCAGTTATATAACAGGCTATCAGAGGCTATCTACCTGAAGACTGAAGTTGCTGGAACGTCTGGCGATTTTAAAACCAAATTGCATAGATATGTATATACTCGAGGATGTAACGCTACTGGACTAAACATAAAAAGACGGAAAAACAACATAATAATAATACTTAGCTTAAGTTTCTCATATAAGTAACATGTACCTACCTATGTTGTAAATGAGAAAATAAAATATCTTTGAACTGAACTGGAGTTGCGGATGCCCAATGCGTCTTGAAGCATGAAAATGCTTTGAGCATTCAAACAAACCTTGAATGCTCAAAGTGAAAATGTTATAGTCCAATCATTGAGTGCTCATAAGAGGGGATTAGGTGAAAGTCGAAAGCAGAGAGTTTGACTTAGATCTTTGAGCATTCAACCAAATTAATGCTCAAAGACTTAGATAGATAGATTAACCTTTTATTAACGACTTCAGACACGCACATATAAAATACAACAATTATAAAGTACACAGGAAAATAAAAACATAAAACACAGTTGACTAATAAGAAAAAGCACACAATTATTAAATTAAAATAAATATGGGTAAGATGTCTGTGTGTGCTGAAGTATGTTAAGAGGCCTCCGAGGGACGAATTCTTCATACAAACGTAATACCAAAATGATTTCCAATTCAAGCATATTTTCACTGTAATATTGTATTATTTGTATTTGAATAGTATTTATCTAGGTTTCTAAATACCTAAAATTAAATGAAAGCCAATCGCATTTTGCACATTTTTATGCGAAAATGGACAAGTTTTCTTGCTATTTGTTTCGTATTTAAAACATCAGTAGCTTACGTTTTATTTATTAAGGAACATAGCTTATATTGTCTAGTTACAGAATAACAATACTTTGTGAAGAATTCAAAAAGTTTTCAGTCATAATTTTTGGTATTACGGAACAAACTAAATTTTGAACGGCTCATATTGCTATCGCGCACGCATGAGGCGCGGCGCAAGGGTTAAACAGGGACAGCGATATTCGGAGCGATTTTTGCAAGCGAGGGTAGCCGGACCCTTAAACTCCACAATTTCGTCTACAAATCCTCCAAAAATTCATGGGTCTATCTCTTTTCGTTGTCATGTTATTCACCATTTAAAATAGGTACTTTCTGTCTTGTACAAAGATGTTGATCTTTGTACAAGACAGAAAGTACCTATATATAGGAATCTCAACTGATTGATTGACTCTTTGGGTGTATCATATTGTGCACCCGAGGATGATGTGGTGCACGTGTAGCTATGTGTAGCCATCGCCTTTAGATTAACTTCTCAAAGGGCCTCTGTGCTGTTGGATTCGGCCCCACGCAAGCCTTCCAAAGGGCCGGGTCACTTTATGGCCCGAGATCATGGTAAATGAGAGACATAATAATAATAATAATGCTGGACAATCCACACAGCATCATCTAGCCCCAAGGTAAGCAGTTAATCTACATAAATTATGAAATAAAACGAGGCAAGATAGGAAAAAATCGAGGGAGGTCTTTGCCCAGCAGTGGGAATTCCTTTTGTATTCAGTAGATGTCTAAAAACATATTGGAGTAGATTTTCAAAATCAGTCATCCATCATGCCTATTTATCTTTTTACACTGTTTTATCTGTCGAATTATGAACAAAGAACTATGATACAGGCCTATGGTTGGGTAGGTGAACAGGCAAATAAAATATAAAAACGTACGGCAAGTTAATTTAATTAATTAGTTTACATTACAACTTATTTTAATGTAATAAAAAAACAATTCATTTATGGAGGGCATTCATTGGCTCAGCCAGATATAAAACATACTTATAACATCAAATTCATTAACAAAATACATATAATTAGGTAAGTACAGTAGAGATCCGTCGATTATCCGAACGTCGCTCAACCGAACGACCGCTTATCCGAACAGTAACAGAGTAGTAACGCGCGGGTCAAGCAAGGCCCTCCAACTCTCACGTGCCTCGCTCGCGCCTCCCGCGCTGCAATTTTTCGCACACTTGTCGCGCGCGTCACTTGTTATTGTACTCGTACATCACTTCCACGTCGATAAACTCAAAAAATTAGTATCTGTTCCTAAAAAAATATGTGATACATACATATCTGTTCTCATTACACTGCACAGTCATTCATTCGATTGTATCCAAATATTATGCAATCACACATCATTATCATGTCAGTGTATCGTTCTTCTGGTCGCCTCAAAGGGTAATACTGAAAATCAGTGTTTTGCTCTTAGAGCAAAGCTTTACGCTGAGCTATTACCTTTTTTAAAGGCGCACGTCCAGCACGCACACAATTTTTAAATCTCCACTTTTTTTTTTTATACTATTACTTATTGTTTACTATTACTTTTACTATTGTTACCTTATATCATGTGCTGCAGTGTCGAATAAATGCTTTATCTATCTATCTTTATCTGATCGAGACGCTCGTAAACGGGTAGGCTTGCTTCGGCAGACGAAGATTCAAGATTTTTTTAAGCGTTAATTGTATTTTATTTAGTACACATACATGTTTAACTATGTATAAGATTGTCTGCACTTTTTTGTTTATTTCCTATTTGTCATTAAATAATTAAAATTGAATCAATATACTTATAGGTAGTTCGATTATCCGAAAATACCGGTTTTCCGAACACCCATGTATCCCAATTAGTTCGGATAATCGACGCTCCACTGTATTATATTACATCATTAGGCAAAGCATGCTCAAAATACAGGTATATATTACGCATAAAAATCTGCATAATACATTATATTACCTATAGTACTTTATAGACTAAAAAAAAACAAAAGTTTCTTCAGACAAATCAATAGTGCAAAAATAATAATATTTAAAATCAAGCGTTTACACTACCCTTTTGTACAAAACTTTACAATTTTTATATTTTAATCACTACATATAACCCATACAATGTTCTATCCATCCAATGGTTGCCTGGAGGAAATCGCTTCTAAGCGATAAGGCCGCCCATTGTACTTGTTTCATGTAGACATTAACATGAAACATAAAAGTACGGTCTATAATAAAATAATTATGGTATATACATATATTATATTGCACACTTTTATGTAAGAATTATGACAATAAAGAAATCTGAATCGGACCATTCAAACCTACAACCTGCAGCCAGTGAAAACCTTTCACCTATTACGCCAAGGAGTCTTTATAAAAGTATACTATGGATAGAACATTGCTGGTAACACAAGCATCGCTGGCTCAGTTCATACGTATGGGGACCGGTGTGAAGTTAGCTACAAAAGTCTGAAGTCTTTTTTAAACTTACGCGGTCTGAACATATAGTCATACTGTGGACCGTTACTCGAGACACGACGTCACCCAATTTAAGGTCCACCCCGAAAACAGTGTCACTATCGTCCTCGGTCGATAATGACAACTGAAAACCAGTGTCACTATCGTCCTCGGTCGATAATGACAACTGAAAACCAGGGTCACTATCGTGCTCGGTCGATAATGACAACTGAAAACCAGTGTCACTATCGTCCTCGGTCGATAATGACAACTGAAGACCAGTGTCACTATCGTCCTCGGTCGATAGTGACAACTGAAAACCAGTGTCACTATCGTCCTCGGTCGATAATGACAACTGAAAACTAGGGTCACTATCGTGCTCGGTCGATAATGACAACTGAAAACCAGGGTAACTATCGTGCTCGGTCGATAATGACAACTGAAAACCAGGGTCACTATCGTGCTCGGTCGATAATGACAACTGAAAACCAGGGTCACTATCGTGCTCGGTCGATAATGACAACTGAAAACCAGGGTCACTATCGTGTTCGGTCGATAATGACAACTAAAAACAGTGTCACTATCGTGCTCGGTCGATAATGACAACTGAAAACCAGTGTCACTATCGTCTTCGATCGATAATGACAACAAGCTGAAATTGGACCTTTTTAGCCGGGCACATAGGGAAACACCAGTTATTCTTACACTTGGGACTCCACTACCACGCTAAATTATGTAAAGTTTAAATCCCTACGACTGAAGTTGTTCTGTATTTTTGTGTGTTTTCCTTTTTTTTGTAACTGTTTATCATTGTGTGTGGCTATCAATAAATTATTTTATTCTTTTTCTTTTTCCCACCGGGGCCGGAAAGAAATCTATTGATATTCAGTAGCTTTCCAACGTTTATAGCTCACACAATCTGTAGGACTACAGACATTGTACATATTTAGTATTTGTTTTGTTTTTCTCCTTTTCCTGTCTTGTGTTTCTGTTATTTATTATGGTGTGCAATAAAGAGTTATTGTATTGTATTGAATTCGAGCCCAGTTTGTTGTCCCTACTGACTGCAGCTAACTTCACACGGGTCTCGACACCAGAACGTTAGTTTAGTTAGTATATCACAGGCGAGGCGATCTGCACTCTACTGCGTCGGCGCAAGGTGCACGGGCCGCTGTCACTGGCTGTTGGCTAGCTCGTCCATTCTACATCTGGAAGCAAATATCAATAATTATTATTTTATTTATTTATTTATTTTTAGTCATTATTGTCCCACTGCTGGGCAAAGGCCTCCCTTTTCTTCTTCCACTACTCGCGATCCAACGCTATTAAATTATGTTTTATTAAATTTATTCATATTGATTATGAGATCATGGTAAATGAGAGACATAATAATAAGCCCGCAGGGCAGCTTGTGGCGAGCTGTTGGTGTGTAGCGACACCACGGGTACCGAGTGCTCCCGGGGAAGTTCCTGGTTCTCGTCTCCGCTTGCGGAGTGGCATCCCAAGAGAACCAGATCCCCACCTCTTGCTTGCCTTCATTGGCCGGTCTGAGTGGAGTCGCGAGAGATGCATCTTAGGATGTAGACGCGGGGGTGGAAGTGTCTAATGGCGTAACAGCGAGGAAACCCGCTCACGAGCAGAATTCGTGATGGTGAATCGGGGCCGCATCCCTCGACACCCCTCAGTCGTTTGCGCTGATGTTGTTCCTCTCCGGTAATTTACTCCGGCTTTTTAAGGAACCCATCCAGCATTCGGCAAGCCACCGTCTGCCGCTCTTCTTAACATTATGATTGACTTGTTTATGGCAGACGTCCGCAATCTCCCCTATAGCCCGATTACCCAGTCCATACATCCATCACAATAGCCTGGTTTTATTTCTTTCATTTTTCTTTGCAATAGTCTCTACACCTGGCGGATACCATCTTTGGGTGTATCATATTGTGCACCCGAGGTTGATACCCGCTATGTGTAGCCATCGCCTTTAGATTAACTCTCTCAAAGGGCCTCTGTGCTGTTGGCTCCGGCCCCACGCAAGCCTTCCAAAGGACCGGGTCACTTTATGGCCAGAGATCATGATAAATGAGAGACATAATAATAATAATCATCATCATCAGCCTATAGCAGTCCACTGCTGGACATAGGCCTCCCCCAATGAGCGCCATAGCACCCTGTCAAATAATAATAATATTTCACAAACCACACTGCATCATCTAGCCCCAAGCTATGCAGAGCTTGTGTTATGGGTACTAGATGACCGATATCTACACTAATATTATAAAGAGGAAAGATTTGTATGTTTGTAACGAATAAACTCAACAACTACTGGACCAATTTAAAACTTATTTCACCATTAGAATGCCCTGAGTAACATTAAACCTATAAATATAGCTTAAAAATAAATATCCACCCGTGCGAAGCCGGGACGGGCCCCTAGTACATAGTAAAAACATATGTTTATATTTAGCTACCTGCGAAATTTCTGCATAATTTTACCATGTTTTCTCACCGTTTAAACCTTCCCTGGACTACGACAAAGATTTCATAATCAAAATCAGCTAAATCGGCCCAGCCGTTCTCGAGTTTTAGCGAGACTAACGAACAGCAATTGATTTTTATATATAAAGAAGATAGGTAAAGCGTATAGCACCCTTCACATGCTTAGGGGAGATGTAAGAGTCGAACCTAACAAGTTTGGTTGTTAAACTAGGTCTAAGATCGCAGTACTCACTGGAGCCCCGTGTTAAGAGTCCTCCGGAGGGACGAATTCTTCATACAAACGTAATACCAAAATGATTTCCAATTCAAGCATATTTCCACTATAATATTGTATTATTTGTATTTCAATAGTATTTATCTAGGTTCCTAAATAGTTATTTTTTTTCAAAATACTTGCCTAAAATTAAATGAAAGCCAATCGCATTTTGCACATTTTTATGCGAAAATGGACAAGTTTTCTTGCTATTTGTTTCGTATTAAAAACATAAATATCTTATGTGTTATTTATTAAGGAACATAGCTTATATTGTCTAGTTACAGAATAACAACACTTTGTAAAGAATACAAAAAGTTTTCAGTCATAATTTTTAGTATTACGGAACAAACCAAATTTTGAACGGGTAACATTGCTGTCGCGCACGCATGGGGCGCGGCGCAAGGGTTAAACAGGGACAGCGATATTCGGAGCGATTTTTGCAAGCGAGCGTCGCCGGACCCTTAAGACTCTAACTCGAATTACTTAAAATTTCTATCTTTTTCTTCGGTTCTTCTAATGTAAAAAAAGAAATTGCGCACACAAACATACAATAAACAACATTGTATTCGAGTCACAATGTGAACGAAGCCACGTGAAGTAACTAGTGAACAGTACACACCTGACAGCCATCTCTGCGACCTCTAAGCTCGGGTAGTCCAACTCCTTCACCAGGCAGAGCACGGCGGATAGCAGGTTCGAATTCTGGAATAGGACATGTTTTTTTATAATGATATTAGATAGACAAGCATACATAGGGACAATCCCTCCAACCTTCTCATGGTCCTGCCAACCTTGCGGTCACACGGACCGAAACTGTGAGAAAAGAGTCACTCGGGTGAGTCCAGACTCTACAAATCCTACGCACGTGGTCCCGACACTCCCCCCTTTCTGGGGCACGCCATATCACAGACTTCATTGCCGGGCTGCTCCACCCCAGCTGCTCAGCTGTGGTGGAATGAGTTATTCATTTTGCGTCGCCGTGTGAAACAAACAGGACTTTCTATGAAACCAAATGCAGCAGAAATTACGCGAGCGAAATTACGCGACTGACCACTCAATGTGAAACATCTTTTCTATACTAATATTATAAAGAGGAAATGATAGATTTTTTGTTTGTTTGTTTGTTATTAATAGGCTCCGAAACTACTGGACTGATTTGAAAAAGTTTTTATGTCATCTGTACATCTGCCAAACATTAAACAGAACTTAGCAACAGAAACGCACCAATCACAGTTCTGGAATCGACGCAGCGCGTTCGCATAGTAAAGTGTCGGCTGAGTGTTGTTTGTGAATAAATTGAATTCCGTCTTTACTAGTTTAGCACTTCATACATAGGGACAATCCCTCCAACCTTCTCATGGTCCTGCCAACCTTGCGGTCACACGGAGCGAAACTGTGAGAAAAGAGTCACTCGGGTGAGTCCAGACTCTACAAATCCTACGTACGTTGTCCCGACACTCCCCCCTTCTCGGGCACGCCACATCACAGACTTCATTGCCGGGCTGCTCCACCCCAGCTCGGTGCTGCTCTGTGCCCTCCCCCCCCCCCCATCCCAAGTCGAATATGTGCTTTCCTCAGCGCGCCTAATTCTGTGCCACGTTTTGGCGAACCGTTTCAGTTTGCCCAGTTGGCAGCACTACTAACTAAATCCGAGTGGTATATCAGTCCCTCATGTCTGTCCCTTACTACCCGCATACATAGGGACAATCCCTCCAACCTTCCCATGGTCCTGCCAACCTTGCGGTTATACGGACCGAAACTGTGAGAAAGGAGTCACTCGGGTGACCCCAGACTCTACAAATCCTACGCTCTTTGTCCCGAACACTCTCCCCCTTCTGGGGCATGCCACATCACATTACAGACTTCATTGCCGGGCTGCTCCACCCCAGCTCGGTGCTGCTCTGTGCCCCCCCCATCCCTGGTCGAAAACGTGCACTCCTCAGCGCGCCTTGTCTTGTGCCATATTTTGGCGAACCTTTTCAGCTTTCCAAAATTGGCCTCACTACTGACTAGATCCGAGTGGTGTATCGGTCCCTCATGTCCCCCCTCCCTAACAATCCCTCGTAATAGAACGTCCCTTTCCACCGCATACAAAGGACAGTCCCACAGAATATGGTCCCTTGTCTCTCTCGTCTCCCCACAGCTGCACGCAGCTGTGTCGCTCAGCCTCATGTCGCACAGACGCCCCCTGAAGCACCCGTGGCCCGTCAGGAGCTGAGACACCTCGTGATCAGGTTCCACCCAGTGCGCTCTCATGCGCTCTCCCACATCTGGGAAGAACCTGTACAGGTCACGGCCCTTGTCTTCAGACTCCCAACGTGCCTGCCAGGTGTCGATTGTCGCCCTATCTATGTCCCCCCTGAGCTTCCCGTGTACCTCTCTTGGCTCGCCCTCGGTCACTTCAAGTCTACGACCAGCACGGGCCAGCAGCAGATCGGCCGGAAGGACCCCCGCAAGAACCGGCAGCGCAGCAGTGCTGCAAGACCTGTAGGCCTTCGTTAGAAGCACCAAAGAAGGTCTCTGGGTCCTAAGCAGCACACTGCGGACCACATGGACGGAGGACCTGTGGGACCAAATCCTGGCCGCGTACGTGAGCACCGCTTCGTACGTCCCTCTGTAGAGCACCCTCAGGGCCCTGTGGCGGACCCCCCACTTGTTCGCTGAGATACGGGACATCTTGCCGAACGACCTACTCGCTCTTTCGCCTACCGATGCCGCATGGGCCGCGAAAGATTGGGTGGGGTCGATGATGACCCCCAACACCTTGGCCTCCTGCACAACGCGGATCGACGCGACAGCCGCATTGGTTCTCAGCAGGGGTGGCCGTTGCATTCGCCCCTTAAGGGTCATGGTCTGGGACTTCGTGGCGGCGAATGTGAGCCTGTTCCGCGCTCCCCATTCTTCCACCAGTCCCAGAACGGCCGCTCCCTTCTCCTCCAGCTCTCTCCGAGCATCCCCTGCAACCAACACCGTCACGTCATCCGCGTACGCCATAAATTCGACCCCCGGCGGCACCGGCAGACGGAGCAAGTCGTCCAGCAGGATGTTCCACAGCGACGGTCCCAGCACCGAGCCCTGAGGGCACCCCATGGTGGACGTCTTCCACACCGCACGGTCGCCCGCGACCATGGCCACCCTGCGATTGGTGAAGTAGCTCGCCAGCATCCGGTAGATGTTTGGCGGGCAACCCCCCCGTTTCGCCTTAACCATGATCATGGGCCACCATGCGTTGTCGAAGGCCCCAGCGATGTCAAGAAACACGGCCTGCAGGTACTTCGCCCCACAGGCCCTCACAGCGTCCATGATCGTGCCCAGTGCGGAGGTCGTGGACCGACCCGCCACAAACCCATGCTGGCACGTGGAGATACCACGAGTGAGCTGGGGAACACTCCACAGCATCACTCGCTCCAGGACTTTGCCGAGCACGGGTAAGAGGGTGATCGGACGGTAGGCCTTCGGGTCCGACAGCGGCTTCCCGTTCCCCTTGGGAAGGATAAGCAGGCGACCGTCCTTCCAGATCGAGGGGAAGACACCTTCCGATACGCATCGGTTTAGCACGTGGGTGAATTCGGCTTTTGCAGCCCACCACACGTGCTTCAACATCTTCCCCTCAATCCCATCGATACCTGGCGCCGTGTTGCGGAGCGACAGGATGATGCGCTGAAGCGAGGTCTGATCGATGGGGGGGGAGTCATTGCCCGACGGAAGGATCGCGGCCGCGATTCTGACTTGCCGGTGATACGCGGTGTCGTGTCTGGGATCGTCGTCGGGACAGAGTGCCGACATTAGCGCAGTCATGGACTCGCCAACGTCGCACGTGTGGGTCCCGAGATACTCGATCCCGTTCACGACATTCACCGGCGGTCGCCTACGGCCGCAAGCCTCCCGATAGGCCAGCCCCCAAGGGTCCTCATTCCCGGATTCAGCCAGTTTCCGGAAGAATTCCATCTCAGCGGAAGCCATGCCCTGCCTATAGGCAGTTCTGGCTTTATGGAATTCCTCCCTGGCCGCATCCTGGACAGGACCCTCCACCCTTCGGGTCCTCTGCCAAGCTCTTCGCGCCTTAAGCTGGTTGCGTCTGAGTCTGTCAAGGGCAGGCGTCCACCACTCGTAACCACGGTCTTTAGTGGCCGCCTTCACGGTGCCCAGACACTCAGTCGCAGCGCGCTCGATGAGCTCGGTAAAGGCCCTGCTGAGTTGTTCTGAGGACCCTCTCATTGGCAGGCTACTCACCCTCATGTGGACAGCCGTATCAAACGCCCTCCAGTCTGCGTTCCGAGTACGATAGCGTCGCTGGATTACGGGATCCGTGGTACGTACGCGGGGCCTATCGTGTTGTACGACGTCAAACGTGATCAAACGGTGGTCGCTCGACGAGACGTCGTGAACCCTCCACTCGCGGATGCGAACACCACGCGAGCTGAGGGTTACGTCGATATTCGACTCACCGTTTACCGTACTGAACGTGTACAACTGGCCACCGGTGTTGTGCACCACAAGATCCCGGCCGAGGATGAAGTCCTCCATCTTGGCTCGACGGTCGGTGACTGTATGGCCTCTGCCGACATAATGTCGGGAATCAGAGTGCCATAGCGGGGAATGGGTGTTGAGATCCCCGCACACCAGTACCGCCTTGCCTTTCAGGAGGTCTAACGCTCTCTCCAGCTGACGCAGATGAGTATCGATACTCTCGCTGTATTGGAAGTACGTCGATATCACATAGAGGTTGAGATCCTCAATATGGCAGCACACGAAGTGGTCGGTCGATAGGTGGTGCAGGACAGCACACGGCTTGAAGCGGTTTCGCAAATAAATGCCCGCTTTGGAGTTTTCCCCGCATTGGATAAAAGCGCCAGCCGTGGAGTATTGTTCTTGGACTAGAACAATGTCCAGGCCGAGCGAATCCGCGATTGCAGGTAACTCCCTCGTAGCTGTCACCGCACCACCCAAATTGATCTGACCCACTTTTAGGACAGGTGTGCTATCCATATTGAACCTGATTTATGAGCTGCTCCTCCGCATGGAGGCGGGCCGGGCAGAGCCGCGACGCGGTCCTGTGCGTGCTTTCGCGCTTGAAGCGCTTGCACGTGGCACAGCACACGACCGGTGCCTTGCACTGGTCCGCCCTGTGGCCCGTCTCCCCGCAGCGTCCGCAGGTCGGGTCCTTGGCCCGGCAGAACTTCTCCGGGTGCCCGTACATTTGGCACTTGTTGCAGCACGTCACACGAATGAAGTCGTTGACTTCGACGTGCTGCCACCCGATGAACACAGTGCCCATGCTTACCAACGCTTCGCGCATGCTGGGCGTGCACTCAAAGACGCAGGTGGTCTCCTTGTAGGGACTACCCTTACGCGACCTCTTGAAGGCGCCCTTCATCGCCTCCTTAACCGCAGGTAGCGGCCAAAGCGGGTTATCCCGGAGGTTGAGCTCCCACAGCTCGTCTACAAGGGCCTCGAAAGAGGGATCCCCGTCGACGTTGTGGAGAGCGACCAATGGTTGCTTCCGCTTCGGCTCCACTACTCGGAGGGACGCCGGGACAGCCTTCTTGAGGCGCTCCGCCGCCGCCACCGAGGCCGTCTGGACCATGATGCCGGCGTTACCCACGTTCCGGACCCTCTCCACCTGCACGGAGATGGCGCGGGGCTCAACCGTCCTCTTCAGCTCGGCCTTCGTCAGCTCCGAGGTGTTAGTTTCAGCCTCCTCCCTAGGGTAGAAGGCTAAAACTGGACCCTGGGCCTTAATGGGTTTCGGCAGCTGCCCCTTGCCCATCTTTAGCGCATTCGCAAAGCTGGGCTGGTCCGGGGCCGCCGCTGCCGAAACTGCTGCCGATTGGCCGTGCGAAGAGGCTAGTCTAGCCTCTGCCACCTCGGCGCGTCTCTCCGCGTCCGCCAACTGCAGCTCAATCGCCGCCACGGCGCCAAGAATATCCTGGCCATTACTATATATGCCGCTCATGTCCGCCTTATTCAACTTCGAGCTTGGGCCCGAAGTTATCGCGACGATATTCTTAATGGCGCCGCGGACGCAATCAAGGAGCTCCAATTTCGAAGCAGCCGCCAGTTTGAGCCCCCCATCCTGGGTTGCTTCCAGCGGCTGCTTCGCGGGCACTACAGTGGCGGTCGCAACCGGAGTAGCCGGTGGGGGCCGCGCCGGCATACATAGGGACAGACAGACAGCGGAAGCGACTTTGTTTTATACTATGTAGTGATACATACCCTAGCCACGGGTCGTCTAGTAAACCCTCTGTGTTCCGCCATAACAGCGGAGGGATATTCTCTGTCTCGCTCCCGCACGCTAGCTCTGTCCTGCTCCCACTCGCCTTGGCAGCGTTGGGGCACTTGCTGGTAGGTTTCTGATCTGAAACATAAATAAATAAATAATTATGGGCAATCCACATGGCATCAGATAATGGATTTTTTGATTTTTTTTCTTATATACAGAAAAATACCCTATTGAAGAGTGCTTTATGACGACCTCTGTGGCGCGGTGGCCAAATTGAAATTGAAAAAAAAGGTGTGGCAAAGGTCCGACTGCGACGTAAGAAGTTACGGGTTCGATTCCCGGCTCGGGACAATTGTGTGTGATCTGCAGATATTTGTTGAGGGTGTTCTGGTCGTTATCTGTGTGGATTGTCTAGCATTATTTATTTATGTATTTACTTCAGCCCCATCTGAAAGGAGAGTATTTACAATCTAAGGCTTTAATTGTTTTGCTGCTGGACATATCCTTTTTGAAGAGATTGATTTATTATGTTTTGACAATGATTGTAAATTAATTTTATAAAGTTAACTATTGACGACCGATGTGGCGCGGTGGGTGAAGGTCCGTCTGCGACGCAGGAGGTTGCGGGTTCGATTCGCGCCTCGGAACAATTGTGTGTACGATCTGCAGATATTTGTTCCGGGTAATCTGGTCGCTTTCTATGTATAATAAAAAATATCTATCTATGTAATATATTGTATTATGTATATCAGTTATCTAGTACCCATAACACAAGCTCTGCTTACCATGGGGCTAGATAATGCTGTGTGAATTGTCCAGCATTATTATATTATTATTTTAGATTGCATCTATTTATTATCCTTGATTATTTGAATTATTATTGATTAATTTAACGACCATGAATGACTGCGATTTAATATTTAATATTTATCTATGAATTTTATATCAATTTTTTAAGAAACGTTATGTGCATGTATGTCTGCTTTTTCTAAAACAATCCCTTATGGTGTTTCCTATGTCAAAATTAATGTGTGTTTTATAATAAAATTGATATATTATTTTTATGTACAACTGACCGACATCAAGTGTAACATGTGTACCTACGGTGGAACTGAATAAATGAAATGAAATTAAATGAAATTTGCACACCTGCTTGCGGGTTGGACACATTTGACTCCACTCTAGTTATAAGATTTGACATGTACCTGTTACAATGTATTCAGCAAATAAATGATTTGATTATAATGAGTTACCTCTCTGGTTTCTCGTAGTAGGGGTCGTGGTAGGGGGGCGAGGTGACCCCCCCGCCGCCCCTGCCCTCCCCCGAGTAGCGACTGTCTCCGTTGGAAGAGTACGAGTAGTCCTGGAAATAGATAAAAGTTGACTTCTACAAATTGTTTCATCATCATCATGATCAGCCTATAGCAGTCCACTGCTGGACATAGGCCTACCCCAATGAGGGCCATAGCGCCCTGTCTTCAGTTTGACGCATCCAGCATCTACCCCAGCGGCCGTCGGTTCTTCGCGAGATATGGCCGGCTCACTGCCACTTCAGCTTGCTAATTCTCAGAGCTATGTCGATAACTTTGGTTCTCTGTCGGATTTTACGAATCCTATCCTTCAGAGAAACTCCGAGCATAGCTCTTTCCATAGCTCGCTGAGCGACTTTGAACTGGTGGACCAGCCCTATCGTGAGTGTCCACGTCTCAGCTCCGTAGGTCATAACGGGTAGGACGCAATGCTTGAAAACTTTCGTTTTCAAGCATTGCGGTATGGATGACGTGAAGACTTGACGTAGTTGACTTGACAAATTGTTTACACTAAGCTAAATAACAATTCTCATCTAAGTACTATATAAAAATTTGAGTATAAAGTTATAAAGTTAAATATATAAATAAATAATAATGCTGGACTATTCACACAGCATTATCTAGCCCCATGGTAAGCAGAGCTTGTGTTATGGGTACTAGATAACTGATATACATAATACAATACATTACATAGACAGATATTTTTTATTATACATAGAAAACGACCAGAACACCCGGAACAAATATCTGCAGATCGTACACACAATTGTTCCGAGGCGGGAATCGAACCCGCAACCTCCTGCGTCGCAGGCGGACCTTCGCCCACCGCGCCACATCGGTCGTCAGTTAAGTATAAAGTTTGAGTATAAAAATATCTTTAACTTAACTGAACATTTTTTAATGCTTAGATTCTACTAGTTCGTGTGGTGACGTGACCAGCATACTGTGTATGATCTGAGGATATAGCACTCCATGCACTCGAATACTAACAACCGAACAAGGTAAAGGTTTCTTGTCCGCTTCTATACTTGTCAAGTTTTATCTTAATTTGGTCTGACCATATATTACAGTTTTTTGTACATATTTGCACATAATTATCTATAGTAATACATAGGGGCTCATACTGGAAGAAATGGTGTAAAATTAGACGTGGAAATATTATAGAATCAGGGGTAGAAATAGGGTAGAATGATGGGTGGAATCAGGGGTAGAAATATGATAGACTCAGGGGTAGAAATAAGATAGATTCAGGGGTAGAAATCTGATCTGACTCAGGGGTTACACATAGGGTAGAATCAGGGGTGGAACAGTGGTAGAAATGTGATAGACTCAAGGGTAGAAATAAGATTGACTCAGGGGTAGAAATAAGATATACTCAGGGGTAGATATAAGATAGACTCAGGGGTAGAAATATGATAGACTTAGGAGTAGAAATAGGATAGAATAATGGATGGAATCAGGGGTAGAAATATGATAGACTCAGGTGTTGAAATGTGATAAGACTTAGGGGCAGAAATAAGATAAGAATCAGGGGCAGAAATAAGATAGACTCAAGGGTAGTAATAGGGTAGAATTAGGGGTGGAATCAGGTGTAGAAATATGATAGACTCAGGGGTAGAAACAGGGTTGAATTAGGGGTATATTAATCACCTTAACACTTTGTGCAGAGAAGGAGTGTCGAAGAGATGCGTCGGGCGAGCGAGCACTGCGCGGCTGAAATGTTTCAAATGTTTCAGATATTAGTGCGGAATTACCTTCATTCCCACTAGTTCTGCGCAGTTGTACGTAGAACCAGTGAGATTCTGTGGAAACTAGAGGGTGATCACATCTGTAGTCCGCTATACAGGGTGGCTTTTTGAGATGGTCATATCAGAAACCATGAGAGTTACAGAAAAGTCGTGAAAGGTTCTCGAAGCTCGAAAAAAGGAAAGCCACCCTGTATCTAAGTCAATTCAGATGTCAAAACTAATCCAAACAAATTAGCAACACTCAAAATATTGCTCTCTCTTTCAAGTTTTTTTTCTTTATCTCTATTTTAAGTTTATTATTTGGGTAGTAAAGTTTTGACGACATCTGAATTAAAATCAATAATAATGAAATCAATCAAGCATGTTCAATGAAATTACTTTGCATTGTCTTAATTAAGTGATTTATTGTTCATAATTTAAGCGGGTCGACAACTAACCTTAAGAACGAAACGTTGGTGTTCTTCTAACACAAATACGGTTCGTAGTTAACCCACATACATTTATAGAAATCAAGAGATTTCTTCTTTGACTTGTATTGTGCTACTTTTCGGCACAAAGACAAAGTCAAAATCAGTCCTATTAGTCCTTTAATTTTTTTATTATCCTTTAATTTAATTAGTACAGTAATATTACATACAGTCCTTTAGTACGAATTATTAAAAGTAAAAGTAAAAAATCATTTATTTCTTTAGGCTTACAAAATAAGCACTTAGACAAGTCATATTTTATATATAAATTATTATCAAATAAAATTATTTTACTGTTCACTTCAATTTTTTGTCCACTAGTGGAAGAAGTGAAAAGAAACCACTATTTATTATTATAATATAATTTACTAAGTATAGCTGTACACACATCTGTACGGCACAATGTAGATTAAAATTACTTTTTTATGATATTTTAGATAACATTGTAATGTGTTTTGTGTGTTTAGTAAATAAAAATAAAAAAAGTCCGTCTACTGTCGACCGACGGCCGATGGGGCAAACGTGTTCTTGAGTGGAGACCACGACTCAGCAAACGTAGTGTAGGACGCCCTCCGACCAGGTGGGATGACGACCTGCGAAAGACTGCAGGTAGATGCTGGATGCGGCAAGCTGAAGACAGGGCGCTATGGCGCTCATTGGGGGAGGCCTATGTCCAGCAGTGGACTGCTATAGGCTGATGATGATGATGATGATGACTGTCGGCCACATTTAATGCGTGAAAAGGCGTTATTCACGCTATTAGCGTATTAACGCTATGCTGTTAACGTTATGTGCTAGTGTGTCTTACAGATGCAGGGACGCACGTCAAATGTTGAAACCATTTTTATTATTATATATGATTATATTGATTCTGCGACAAGCCCATTGTCTTAGTAAACCTATTGCTCAGCAGTATTGGGCACCTTACACCACGTTTGTCGAGTCACGGTCTCCGTTTGAACTATAGCTAATACTCACACGATTCTGCGACAATACCATTGTGTTACTAAACCTATTGGTCAGCAGTAGGCGTCTCGCCACAGGGCATCTTACACTGCGTTTGTCGAGTTGCGGTCCTATAGTTAATACTCACCTCGTAGACAGATCTCGTCATAGCAGGATGCTCGAATCTCTCATCGCTGTCCGGCGAGGCGCCTGATGGTCTGCGACCTTCCCCGGGACTCTGTAGAAAACAAATAATTAATTAATAATGCTGGACAATCCACACAGCATCATCTAGATCCAAGCTTAGCAGAGCTTGTGTTATGGGTACTAGATGACTGATATACATAATACAATACATTACATAGATAGATATTGTTTATTGTGCATAGATAACGACCAGAACACCCGGAACAAATGTCTTATCGTATACACAATTGTCTCTTGGCGGGAATCGAACCCGCAACCTCGTGCGTCGCAGGCGGACCTTCGCCCACCGCGCCACAGAGGTCTCAAATAAATAATGCTGGATAAATCACACAGCAAAAATAAATATGTTACAAGATATTAAAAAACTAACGACTTTTGATGTGCGTCATTGCATCTGACGTTTTTTTCGTCTAAGGTAGAATACTAAATGGTTTGACGAATTCATTACGGGTGTAAGCGGGTGTTCTTCCAACACAACTAAGGTTCGTTGTTAACCCGCTTACATCCGTAAAGAATACCAAAAGGTGTCTTGTCTATGGTGGTGATTCAGCGTTTGCGCATTAGTTAACACTTTGACTGCGATTATTTTTCGACGACTGCGATCTTTTTTTTTACCTAAAAAATTCGTGCTGCCGCTCTACACAGCGGTTGTGTTGCGCCGCACATGCGTTTCGTTCGAAAAATATTACGGCTGTGCTGAGTCACACAGATCTGTATTTTCTCAGCCGCTGCGCTAGTGTGGATTTACGCATATTAGTCACTTGTAGAAAACACATACCGTGTGATTTCAGCAGTCAAAGTGTTAAGCAAAGTAGTGCCCCAGAGCTTGTATTATGTATATTATGATTTATTTATGACACATAAGCAAAGCACACCAGAAGCTACCGTCAAAATAAGGGTCGTCGGTTCATATCGGACGGAAAATGCGTCGCGTATTATCGGTCGCGTTACGCCAGAACAAGCAAATATATAATAAAACATTCATACTCAACCGATGATGCGTTAGTGCGTCGAGCGTACAGCGTCTGTTACGTTTCCGTCAACGCATAGTCGGTCGACGTAACGTATTGTGCCAAGTGTATTTTTATTGATGCATTCAGACTAGGCGTGACATCGGAGGAGATCGTTTGTTTACAGGCCGTTCGAGCTGACTAGACGCGTAATGTGGCAGGTCTGATTTGACCGAATATACGCGACCGATGATACGCTCGACGCATTATCCGTCAGAAGTGGATCGACCCTATTTCAAACATCGTCAGCCATTTTTATATCTCATCAATAGAAGTAAAGTGTAAGAGCGGTTTCGCACTACGTCCGATCCGAAAACGATCCGGACCCGTGAAAATATGGATCTAGAAAACTCGGACCGAATGCGGATATTGCTTACGCACTAGTCCGATCTCTGATACATACCTCTCTTCTCGTACGCAGCAGCTCGGATTCAATTCGGACGCAGGGCGTGAGCGTATACAAATAATACTTACTATGTATATGTCTACTTCCATCAAAAATCTTATCCGAAATGGGGATTCTAGAATGACGCAAAGAAATCGGATGACGGAAATCGGATCTAGTGCGTAAATAACCATAGAAATAGTTCTAAAACAACTCCGGACCATATTGTCACGGATTCGGATAGGACGTAGTGCGAAACCGCTCTTATAATATTTAAAAGTAACTGATACTACACATGCCATCTATGTGGTTTGATGTTAGATTACCTGTGTAGGTTGTATGTCGTTTTTGGGCTCTGGTGCCGGTTCGACTCCCGGCTCTGAACCGTCGCTGCCCTATACATGCACGCACACATGGGTTAATGTTATTATAATTAATTATATACATTTGAATATATTAAATATGTATAAAGATTAAAAAGTATAATATTATTAATTACATACACATAGGTTAAATAAAATCACGTAATAATTTTTTCACATAAATGAATAACATGATAAATTAGAGTCATTTAAAACAGGATATTTACCATGATTTGATTTTTGAGTTATCCAATATTTCGGCACAGTTTCATGCGCCATGATCACGGAATAACTGAAGGCACTGCGACTGCGAGTAAGTTTTTATGGGCAGACATATCGATCTACCCTCATGTGCAAAAACCAAAGAAGTGATGTACCAACCGCGTCGCGTTCTGATACCGTCAGTGTTGAGTGTCGTGATCGAGCTGCTTTCTATAATAATGAAACCGGTGGTAGTGGTAATGTTCGTAGCAAAAGACAAAAAATGAGGGTAGATCGGTATGTCTGCCCATAAAAACTTACTCGCAGTCGCAGTGCCTTCAGTTATTCCGTGATCATGGCGCATGAAACTGTGCCGAAATATTGGATAACTCAAAAATCAAATCATGGTAAATATCCCGTTTTAAATGACTTTAGTGTTAATAACCATAATAGTTACAAAAGTTTTATCATAAATTAGTATTCTGATTGAAGCCTAATTATAATTCTATAAATTATATGAACATTGAACACACTCAAAAAAAGAACACATAAAAGCTTTTCCCCAAATATACAAAGCAACAAAAAATCTCTCAAAATTCCCAAGCACGAAATAATCGCAGAAGAAAGTCCTTTTATTTTAAGGGAATGTTATTTTTTACAGAACAAAACAAATTAGGAATTATGTAGGAGCCTAACCCACGATTACTACAACCAGATTTAAGCACGTTGTCGGGGACAACCGGTCCTCATCCCCAACATCAGAGCTGCGGACGCCAGCCGCCCGACGACTCTGCGAACGACAGGGTCAACTCGCGCCTACATTCACATCGGGCCACCGATCAATATATACGTTTTCTCTTAATCAATACAGCAAATACATACAGTCCACTCATGTTTTATTTATATATACCTATTCGAAGATAACACAACACACGTCTCAAATCCCGATTTTCTGACAGTTCTTAATGAATATCTGTCAAAATTTGAGGACCGCCATTTCAGACGGTTTTTGTACACTTTTGTATGTTTGATTTATGATCATAAAGAAATCGGAATCTGAAGTTTACGTAAGAGTATCCCGAGATAAGCTGTGCTACAGATTTATGAGACAAAGTGGGAGAGAAAGAGTTACCCCCGAATACTAAAACCAGATTTAAGCATATCTCAAGCTTTTCTGACCATTTTTAATGAAAATCTGTCAAAATTGAGGACCGCCATTTTAGACGTGCTTGTGTAAGAGTATTCTTATTTTCTCCGCTACAGTTTTTTGACTTTTGCCATAGTCAGCCCACAATTAGTACCCTATACAATAAGTTTTTATAAAGATTTTTGTATTTGTTAGCTATTGCTTCTTACTTTAGATATAATATGAAACAGAGACAGACATAGAGAGAGAGAGAGAGTTAGAATGAGATGCCCATACACTTACCTCATGCCTCGACGTCGTGTGTGTAGGTATGTACTCTGGTTCTCTCTCAGGACTTGATTCTATGGAGCGAACGCTTCTATACTGCGTGTATGACTCCTGCTGTAAAATTATATTTACAGAGATTATTATGGATATTATTTATTTTTTTATTTTAAGCCATTATTGTCCCACTGCTGGGCAAAGGCCTCCGTTTTCTCCATCCACTCCTCGCGATCCAACGCTGCAACAGGCCACGATGGAAGATGTGCCTCGAGCTCGTCACGCCATCTCATCCTGGGCCTTCCACGTCGCGTCTTAGCGTTGTATATTATGGTATATACACTAATTTATTTCAAATTCTCGTAGAAAATACATTTTTTACTATAGAAAATACTATAAAACTTTCTACAGTAAGAATTATATCAAAACGGTAGATCACCGACCGCTCGCTAGAGTCAAGCGGCCGGTGACTAGGGCTGCAGAGAGAGGAACTTTCTGACGATACGTGCCGAGTCTACGAGTACCGCCTTATGGATCTGGCCCTTGATCCAACTTCCTAGCGAGTCTTCTAGTCGAGATGTTGAACGAGGTTATCCGGCTATATATGTATTTATCTGCGACGTACCTGTGGATACCCCTCGTCGTCAGAGTCCGGTATGTGGTGCCCCCTGCGCTCGGCCTCCGCCAGCTCGTCCGCGCTGACCACCTGGTTGTCCAGCTTCTCCAGGCGGGGCAGGTTGCGGAGCACTGTCATGCGGTATCTGGAAAGTGACATCTTGGAGTTAGTCTCAAGTGGAAACGGTATACTCAGCTAGATCTCTACTCGTAAGAGCTGACTAAAGGAATCTACCAGAGGAGGGCCCTCTGGTAAATTCTCTTAGTCAGCTGACTAAGGGAATCTTCCAGAGTGCCCTCCTCTGGTAGATTCACAGTCGTTGCCCTTCATGGATGCTTTTTACACGTTCGTGATACATATTCAGCTAAATCGTCACTTATCATCAGGAGCAATTGTGGTCAAACGAAGATCTATTCAATTCACGGTAAAAGAAAAGATGATTTGGGGAGGTCGCTGGTCCAGCAGTGGAATAGCATAAGCTGATGATATTATATATTAGACATCCCTCTCGATAGACCAACGAAATAGTAGTAAAATAAATAAAGAATAGCTGTAGGTACCTGCGACTGCTACTTTGTTGTGTCGAGAGGCGACCCAGGCCCGCTATTCGTGGTGTCGTTTGGAGAAAGCCTATGTTCAGAAGTGAAGGTATACGGTCTGATGATAATATATTACTTACTCTGGATGGTCAGTGCAAGAGTTTTCCTCGAGCCACAGGCTGGTCAGCTGGGGCAGGTGCCGCAGGTGCATGTCAGATGCGGCTAAAGACAGGACGCTATGGCGATGATTAGGGGAGGTCGTTGTCCAGCAGTGGATTATTATAGGCTGATGATATTATATATTAAGACCTCCCAATCGATAGAGCGACGAGATTGCAGCGGTCGCAGGGACTTGATAGATGGAGGCGGCCTGGGACAGCTATTCATGGCGTCGTCTAGGGTCCTGTGTTCAGCAGTGAAGGTATACGGTCTGCTGATGATATAATACTTACTCTGGATGGTCAGTGCAAGGGTTCTCCTCGAGCCACAGGCTGGTCAGCTGGGGCAGGTGCCGCAGGTGCCGGATCTCCGACAGGCAGCGGATCTCGTTCTTGCGGACGTACAGCTCTCGCAGGCGTCTGCAGTTTGTGAACACGTCGAGCGTTCTGATCTTGTTTATGCTGAAAAGAGGAAAGTGTTGATTTAAGTTTTGGAGTCTTTACTGTCCTAACGAAGGCATTTATTTTAATACTAGCTGCGCCTTGCGGTTTCACTCGCGTGGTGATAGATATTTTAGATAATATATAGTATATTTTTATGAATTGAAGCCTATGTGTTATTCTGATGTATAAAGCTATAAGTATTATTGTAAAGTTTCATTAGAATCCATTCAGTAGTTTTTACGTGAAAGAGTAACAAACATCCATCCACACTTACAAACTTTCGCGTTTATAATATTAGTAGGAAGTAACGAAATTTTGTAAAGTTAATTAATCGAATCGTTGGATCGCGAGTAGTGGAAAGAAAAAAGGGAGGCCTTTGCCCAGCAGTGGGACAATAATGGCTAAAAATAAATAATATTTATTTATTTATTGATAAACTATTTACAATGCCTTTACAGTTGGACACCAAAGCGACAAAGAAATATAACAAAAAAAAACATAAACTTAAAACACAAACCAAAAAACTAACATTCTACACACTACTAACTACCACTTAATATGAAACTTAAAATAAACCTATTTACATATTCCTATGGGTCCTATCCAAAAATATTAAAACAGCATCCCTGAATTTTGGTAAGGACATATAGAATATGTAATATATAATATAATAAATGAATGGTGATCACAGACTCTTCAAGTCTGGTCAATAACATTAACATTACAATCACTAAGTTACATTTCTACCACCACTCGCGTAATTAACATGACTCTCACCATTCCGTCCTGATAACCACGTAGTACTTACGTTTGTACGTGTACAATCAGCGTCTGTGCTATGGCACAATAACTTACTAACTTTACTACACTACAACTTTACAACTTAAAAAAATTAAATGAAATAAAATTTATTTCTGTAACAAAGTTTTACAACAAATAACTTAGGTAGCAATAACACGTTATTTCCTTGGTTTACTTATGTTATTTGAATTTTGTGACGTGTTCAAGAGTAAGGTCTATAGGATATAAAGCACTTCGATATTAAGGGTCCGGCACCCTCGCTTGCAAAAATCGCTCCGAATATCGCTGTCCCTGTTTAACCCTTGCGCCGCGCCCCATGCGTGCGCGATAGCAATATTAGCCGTTCAAAATTTGGTTTGTTCCGTAATACCAAAAATTATGACTGAAAACTTTTTGTATTCTTCACAAAGTATTGTTATTCTGTAACTAGACAATATAAGCTATGTTCCTTAATAAATAAAACGTAAGATATTGATGTTTTTAATACGAAACAAATATCATGAAAACTTGTCTATTTTCGCATAAAAATGTGCAAAATGAGATTGGCTTTCATTTCATTTAAGTATTGTGAAAAAAAAAAACGATTTGGGAACCTAGACAAATACTATTTTAATACAAATAATGCAATATTATAGTGGAAATATGCTTGAATTAGAAATACTTTTGGTATTACGTTTGTATGAAGAATTCGTCCCTCCGGAGGCCTCTTAAGGCCGTCGGTACCGTATCTTACCTTTATTCTATGTTTTTATCTCTGTATTATTTTCTGTTTTGTGTTGTGTAATAAAGTGTTATCTATCTATCTATTATATTGTAAGTCTTTATTAAGTATGTAACGGATTTTTCTAATTGTACATTTTATGTTTTGCTTCAAATAAACGCATTAGACTTGATTTGAAACGCTCTTTTTAATGTCGAAGTATAATTTTTTTCAGAATTTTATATACTGTAGTCTAAGATGATTTTAAAACATCCCAACAGCGCGGCATCTTCTATAATACCAGCAAGAGCCGCTACCTACACATTAAACACACAATATGCGTGAGTTTGCGTAATATGTACGCGTGTGTGCGTTCCAGAAGAATGCACAAAAACCAGTGCAGCCAGTAGTGAAGGTCGAGAGAACCTGATACACTACACTACTGTAAGCAGTTCCCAAGATCCCGTGGGAAAGACGAGTTGAATACTTAAGATCAAGTGGAATTAACAGACCGTTACGATCTCGGCGTAACCTAGCAGGGAAAGGGCATACGCTTTCTTCTGTGTTTTGTTGTCACTTCCACTGCGATCAGCTAAAGACCTCTATCTACGAGTATAGCGCGGTGGGCGAAGGTCCGCCAGCGACGCAGAAGGTTGCAGGTTCGATTCCAGTCTCGGGACAATTCTGTGTACGATCTGCAGATATATGTTTCGGGTGTTCCGGTCGTTATCTATGTATAATAAAAATATTTATCTATGTAATGTATTATGTATATCAGTCATCTAGTACCCATAACACAAGCTCTGCTTAGCTTCAGGCTAGATGATGCTGTGTGGATTGTCCAGCTTTATTTATTTATTTTTATAGAATATTTTCAGATCAAGTGGAACTAACGGGCCGTGGCGGTCTCGGCGTAAGAATTGACCCCTCCAACTCTCAGCCCGTAGATGTCGTAAGAGCCGACTAAGGGAACCTACCAGAAGAAGGGCATAAGCTTTCTTCTGTTTTGTTAAAACTTTCACTGCGGTCACCAATCCGCCTGCGGAGCGTATTTGCTCGTGGTGGTAAAGTATTATTTAACACTTTGACTGCGGTTTTTTTTCGACGATCTTTTTTTTTTACCTAAAAAATTCGTGCTGCCGCTCTACACAGCGGTTATGTTGCGCCGCACATGCGTTTCGTTCGAAAAATATTACGGCTGTGCTGAGTCACAAAGATCTGTATTTTCTCAGCCGCTGCGCTAGTGTGGATTTACGCATATTAGTCACTTGTAGAAAACTCATACCGTGTGATTTCAGCAGTCGAAGTGTAAAGAGGTCCTTCAAAATAAATATTAAGACAAGAGTACCACGCACAGTGAAAGCACAGTATACATACATAATGGACAGACAGTATGGAAACTACCTACAAACGCTCGAAACGGCACACTCACACAAACATGCGCATTGACGAGACCTTTAACACATTGATTGCTGAAATCACACGCTATGTGTTTTCTACAAGTGACTAATATGCGTAAATCCCCACTAGCGCAGCGGCTGAGAAAATACAGATCTGTGTGACTCAGCACAGCCGTAATATTTTTCGAACGAAACGCATGTGCGGCGCAACACAACCGCTGTGTAGAGTGGCAGCACGAATTTTTTAGGTTAAAAAAAAGATCGCAGTCAAAGTGTTAAGGGGTGGTGAAAGGTTCCGTTGGTATTTTCATCATCATCATCAGCCTATAGCAGTCCACTGCTGGACATAGGCCTCCCCAAATGAGCGCCATAGCGCCCTGTTTTCAGCTTGCCGCATCCAGCATCTACCTGCAGTCTTTCGCAGGTCGTCATCCCACCTGGTCGGAGGGCGTCCTACACTACGTTTACCGAGTCGTGGTCTCCACTCAAGAACACGTTTTCCCCATCGGCCGTCGGTTCTTCGCGAGATATGGCCGGCCCACTGCCACTTCAGCTTGCTAATTCTCAGAGCTATGTCGATAACTTTGGTTCTCTGTCGGATGTATTCGTTGCGAATCCTATCCTTCAGAGAAACTCCGAGCATAGCTCGCTGAGCGACTTTGAACTGGTGGACCAGCCCTATCGTGAGTGTCCACGTCTCAGCTCCGTAGGTCACAACGGGTAGGACGCGGTATGCGGTACGGTGGTATTTTATGTTTGCCGTTTTTTATTGATACCAAAATTTTCACAGAATCCTTTGATTTTCTTTAAAATAGTATATTTTTGAAGGATAATGACAAGACCAAGTTATAATGGCTGGTTCACTTCTAGAAAACAAAAAAAATCAAAGCTAACCTGCTTAATATTGCAAAAATTTCCCCTGCTGATTTCGACTACAACAGATTTATTTCTTTACTTGCTGCGCCCCGCGGTTTCACCCGCGTGGTGATAGATATTTTGGATATTATACAATATATATTCTCTCTTCACTTTGTCTCTCTCTCTCTCAATAAGGTTTGCTGGAAGAGAACTCTTTTTAAGGTTAAGTTCGCCTTTGTTTAAATTTTCTAGAATAAGTTTTGTGTTGTTTTTCGTCCAAAAAGTATAAATCAATAAATAAATATTTTTATGAATTGTAGCCTATGTTATTCTGATGTATAAGCTATATTATTGTAAAGTTTCATTAAAATCCATTCAGTAGTTTTTACGTGAAAGAGTAACATCCATTCATCCATCCATACTTACAAACTTTCGCGTTTATAATATTAGTAGGATTTATAACACTTTATATGTAATTATTGCTTTGCCATTCTGTTCTATTTGCATATCATTTAATTATTTTACATAAAACCGCAGGACGTCATCCCGCTTGTTCGCAGGGCGTCCTACACTACGTTTACCGAGTCTCTACCCAAGAAAATTTTCACGGTTCACATACGGTCATTTGAAGGTCAATGAAGCCTTTCAATTTACCAGAGCTGGAACCCCCCAGTTCATCACCATAACGAAAGGAAATTAACGAAACGCGTAAAGACTGAATGGCTGCCGGTGATTGGGCAAGGGCGGAAGCACACGCTCTGATTGGCTGAACCTTGCGGTAATTACTTATTGCTCACTGGTTACTATTATCTGCGAGGAATTTACTGTTTCTCTTAGAAGTCGTCATGGAGAATTTCTACCGCCATGTCTGTTTTGTCGTAAAGTGTTTTCTATCTATCTATCTAACCCTAAAACGATTGCATTGAAACAACGCGTGCAAAGCCGCGGTCAGAAACTAGTTTTAAATAAAAAAAAAACTCAAAAGACTTTAGAATCAAATATCAAAGTGCTTTAATTTCCTTTAGACGTTACAGGACACGTCACAAAATTCAAATTACTTTGACGACCGATGTGGCGCGGTGGGCGAAGGTCCGCCTGCGACGCAGGTTGCGGGTTCGATTCCCGCCTCGGAACAATTGTGTGTACGATCTGCAGATATTTGTTCCGGGAGTTCTGGTCGTTTTCTATGTATAATAAAAAATATCTATCTATGTAATGTATTGTATTATGTATATCAGTTATCTAGTACCCATAACACAAGGTTTGCTTACCACGGGGCTAGATAATGCTGTGTGGATTGTCCAGCATTAAAAAAAAAATTACATAATGGTTACCCTAACATCGAAGGGTGTTCAAGATAATTCTGAAGAGTATTGTCTGGCTGCATACTGCATATCTATTTCTATCTATAAGTCAGTAAGACCGTGCATTTATTGATGCAGATAGATCTGGAGCTGTTGGAAGAAACTACGGCGAGTCTTCTCGTCATCCATACCGCAATGCTTAAAAACGAAGTTTTCAATTAAACGGGGGGTACTTGTTCTTGAGTGGAGTCGGCGATTCGGCAAACGTAGTGTAGGACGCCCTCCGGCCAGGTGGGATGACGACCTGCGAAGGACTGCGGGCAGATGCTGGATACGTCAAGCTGAAGACGGGGCGCTATGGCGCTCATTGGGGGAGACCTATGTCCAGCTGCGGACTAAAATTGGCTATGATCATAATGATGATGATCTGGAGTAGATAGCATCAAAACAATAAATAAATGAATGCAAACTGTATTATTATTTAATCCAGGCAGTTAATAGAATTACCCACCCATGCGATAAGGAAAGCGCATTATCGTCTAACGACCGATAGACGGGTCGACAGTCGACACTGCAATAGGGTTACCATCCTACGGCATTTCTCTGGATCTTTGGGTTTGAATATTAATATCACAGGTTTAAAGCAATGAGCATATCTTCAAAGATGACTAACCAAACCAACAACAAATTGCAAACAACGTGCCAAAACTTACTGCAGAAATGGGACTTCCTTCCCATGTGAAGTTCAACTTCAACTTCTTCCAAGATGGCTCTGCGTCTGGATTGACGCAATTTTGCCAGTGTCCGTCTCATGATAGCATCGCAAGCCATGTCAAGTTACCTGTTCTAAAATGAGTAATTCAGCTACGCGACGACGATGTAGCGTTAGTACAAAAGTTTTGGGGCCAAATTCCACTAAATTAGTCACTTCACCATGACAATCAATAGTATCACACTCAGTCTCAGAATGACACATTTTGGCATTTTACCTGTGATGAAGGAAACTACATAAAAAGGGACGCGTGTCAAAAATGTCGAGGTTGAAACCAATCTATCAATATCTCCATCACCGCACGCAATATCTATCGAGTTTCTTTCATAATGGACGACTAGTTTCGGCTTCGCACGCGTTGTTTCTATGAAAACGTTTTAAGGTTATTTCTATCCCATAGGTACTGATTGATGGGATAAAGTCTACTATATTTATTACCTGTATACTAAATTTCAGCCCGATCCGATCAGCAGTTTTTGAAAGATTAACAAAAGAAACTGCTTTTAAATATAAATGTTTCTCAAAAGACTTCAGAATGGTTGCCCCAACATCGAAGGTTGTTCAAGATAATTCTAAAGGGTATTGTCTGGCTGTCTGTCAGAGAAATCGTGTTGTTGCTTTCACATCGTGCGGTATTCACTCAAGTGTCGGAAGTTCATTGATTCAGCCGTTGTTGGACTAGGCTGTCCACTAAACCGTGAGTTGTGGTTGTGTGACATAATAACGGCTTTAGCTGAACGCGCACTTGTCCGCATCGCAGATCATCATCATCATCATCAGCCTATAGCAGTCCACTGCTGGACATAGACCTCCACGAATGAGCGCCATCGCAGATGCCGCACTCTATTTTACTGAAATGCGGCGCGTTCGGCGCTAATATATAAAGATTAAGAAAATGTGATTACTGCGGCGAGTGTCGTTCCTGCGATGCGGACAGGTGACAGAACTGAAAAAAAACAACGTTTTCGCAGCTCGGTCCCCTTGCTGGCAACATAAATGTTTGTAAAAAAGAGTCATCTAGAATGGGATATTTACCATAATAGTTTCAAAAGTTTTATTATAGATAGTACTTAGAACCTAATTGTTAAGGCCCAAATACAAAGTTCGAAACATGTGTTCGAAACTATATGGGTTTGGTGAACGTATTCAAAACGTTCCTTGAGGTTAACTAGGTGTATTTGGGACGAAGAGGATAGAATATAGGAGTGAGAGGTAATGTGCGTGTTATTGCGCGCTAAAATGACAGGATATTTCAATTTCCCAGTTTCTAGATTTTCCAGATCGCCGCGAGTTCGCAGCGGGCGGTGAACGATGCAAACCACACGCAGGGAACCGCCGCGCTATTAGCACCGCTTGACGCGCTTGTCTTATGCTATGTTCACATGCACGCCGTGCAGCCCGGCGGGCTGCCTGGCGGGCTGCGCGGCATGCAGACCGTCCCAGGCCGGCGAAAATTCAAGCTGTTCACACGCACGCCGTCGTGTCAGTCAGTGCCAGCATTCACGTTCACAGGCGCGTTTACGGGCTCGAGCGTACCGTTTACACGCTCGTGAATGTGAATGTGCACGTTGAATGTCGAGTTGAACGCGCGCATGTGAACATAGCATTAAAAATGACACAAGCTCGCTGCATTGTCGTCGTCATCACTCGTCGCGGCGATCTCGCTGCGCAATCACGTCGTCGCGTCGCTTTGAAATCGCTCGGAAATCGCCAGTGTTATCGCTAATGGCGATTAGCGGCTAGCACTGTAAGTGTATGTAAACAGTTACCTCAGTGCCAGCACCTCTACATTAGGCATCTGCCGGATCAGACTGACGTCACCGAGCTCCGCGCCCCTGTGGACAAACAAACACACCGTTACTAATATATACATATACAACTTTATCGTAAAGGAAAGGGAGGGACATTCTATGGATTGGCAATTTTGATATATGTATGTACATAGATACAAAACTGGGGTAAACTGTCTAATTTATCGAAGGTTTAAAGGGATAGAGGTACTTTGTAAAAGTAATAAAAAAATGGGAATGATCCCATTGGTCACATTTATTCCCGAAGAATAAATATTTGTACCGAAAAACTTAAAATATATAAGGAATTCGAAATCAAAAGTTTTTGTTTGCATAACAAACAAATTATTAATAAGATACTTCGTGATAAACAACTTAGGTTGTTATTTTTGCGAAAATATGACTCATTATACTATATAAATCTTATCTTATATATAAAAATCAATTGCTGTTCGTTAGTCTCGCTAAAACTCGAGAACGGCTGGGCCGATTTTGCTGATTTTGGTTTCGAAATGTTTCTCTTAGTCCAGGGAAGGTTTATACGGTGAGAAAATACGCAGAAATTTCCACGGGCGAAGCCGCGGGGCGCAGCTAGTTCATTATAAATTTCATCGGAAATCACTCGGTCTAGGAAATCTACCGATCTAAAGTAAATATTAAAATACTGATAGTATAACAGGGAACTAACATGACAAATCTAACCAATAAAATGACATATGATTAAACAATGCAAGGTCGTCTGACTATCAGCTATGTATTACAATCGATACCGCCTATAATTGGCATTCGATGCGCGTGCGACACACGCGATATGTGATATACAGTAGGGTAGCTTCAGTTGAACAAAATGGTGCTTTGTGGTTAACTCGGCTCATCACAGTCAAAATAACATTGTTCGTCCGTCCTTGTCTTCCATATAGTGAAACGCAACGTTTTCACTGTACGGAAAATTAAGTTAAAGTAAAAAAAACATGATAAAAGCCTCAACATTCAGCATCCAGCATCTAGCTGCGAAAGACTGCAGGTAGATGCTGGATGCGGCAAGCTGAAGACAGGGCGCTATGGCGCTCATTGGGGGATGCCTATGTGACTGCTATAGGCTGATGATGATGATGAAAAAAACATTACATTTTTGTAGTGAACTATTCGGTTGTCGTTGTCTCGCAAAACACGGCCCACTTCGACTTAATAAATTAATCAAATTTGTATTAAGTAGATAGAGTACTACTCTATCTACTTCATACAAATTTGATAGGTAGATATAGATTATAGTCGTTGTCGATAAGTAGTAAATATAGTCGTGATATTTTATGAAAAAATGTACTTTTTTTATTCTTTACCATTTCTTAAACTTACACGATCGGAACTTTTTTTACCGATTTCAAAAATTCAAAAAAGAGCCTTCTTCTTCTTTGGTTTTTGCTTCGTTATTATATTATTGTAATGTATTTTTGAACCGATTAAAAATAATACAAACTATACGTTTTTGAATGAAGAATGCAGCAGTATCTCACACAGTTTCTCTTTCTATACTACTTTTTTTTTTTTTTTTTTTTTTTTAATGCTGGAAAATTCACACAGCATTATCTAGCCCCATGGTAAGCAGAGCTTGTGTTATGGGTACTAGATAACTGATATACATAATACAATACATTACATAGATAGATATTTTTTTTTATTATGTATAGAAAACGACCAGAACACCCGAAACAAATATCTGCAGATCGTACACACAATTGTTCCGAGGCGGGAATCGAACCCGCAACCGTCGCAGGCGGACCTTCGCGCCACATCGTCGACTACTAGAGTGCAAAACAATTGTTTAAAAAAAAACTTGGTAGAAACATCTATCATATAAAAGTGTTTTTATACTACTGTTAATAACTACGCTTACAGTCACTGAAGTGCAAAATAAATGTAAAAAAAACTTTGCAAAATCCGTAAGTGTTTTCATTTCATAAAAGTGTACTGTTAACAACTACTCTGCCACATACCTATTACGTATGTTACATCAGAATCAATCACAACAGACTACTGTTCAGTTATCTGTGGCAGCGGATCAAATGCTTTGTAACACAATACTATGTATGAGGACAGAGCAGATATCTATGAAAACGTCATTTGTAAATATATTTCGGTTAGAAGATTCTTTATCATGATATGAATATTTTATTTGCAACTCAATAAACAAAAAAAAACAAACATTATGTAAAAATAAAAGACCAAACAGACTATGTTGCAATTGAGTCACAAAACGGTCTCAGTCTCAGTATGAGTTAGTTGTAAGCACGTTACAACCAACGCTGGTCTTCCGATAGAGCCGTTTGGTGACGTCACGGAAGATAACACAAGCGATCAAGACTCAGCGAACAACCTCCTGCGTCGCAGGCGGACCTTCGCCCACCGCGCCACATCGGTCGTCATGTTTATACAAACACAGGAAAGAAATAAAAAATAATGCCAGACAACAGACACAGCATCATCAGCCTCAAGCTAAGCAGAGCTTGTGTTATGGGTACTAGATGATTGATATACTACACTTTGACTGCGAACTTTTTTCGACGACGACTGCGATCTTTTTTTTAACCTAAGCCATTCGTGCTGCCGCTCTACACAGCGGTTGTGTTGCGCCGCACATTCATTTCGTTCGTAAAACATTACGGCTGTGCTGAGTCACACAGATCTGTATTTTCTCAGCCCCTGCGCTAGTGTGGATTTACGCATATTAGTCACTTGTAGAAAACACATACGTTGTGATTTCAGCATACAATACATAACATAGATAGATATTTTTTATTATACAATACAATACAATACAAAAATACTTTATTGTACACCAGATACAATCACTAAAAAAGAAATTACATGCGACAAGTACAATAGGCGATATTATACAAAAACCTGAAAACCGAAGTCATATTATCTTCAGAGATCGCTCGCAATAGCTACAAAACTAAAATGTACATTAAGTATATAAAACTTAAAGCTTTATAAACCCGAAGCCAAAGGCCAAAAGGTTAGTAAACTTTAACCTGTACGTCATAAAAAAGTTCACAGAATCATAAAAAACCGTACAGTATTCAAATATGCTAATTGTAATGCTCCATTCATCTATATATTTTACGTTCATTCAAAAACCTGTGGCCTTGCGTGCTTGGAAACATAAATGTCAATGTATTTTATATTAACACTTTGACTGCGGTTTTTTTTCGACGACTGCGATCTTTTTTTTTACCTAAAAAATTCGTGCTGCCGCTCTACACAGCGGTTGTGTTGCGCCGCACATGCGTTTCGATCGAAAAATATTACAGCTCTGCTGAGTCACAAAGATCTGTATTTTCTCAGCCGCTGCGCTAGTGTGGATTTACGCATATTAGTCACTTGTAGAAAACTCATACCGTGCGTTTTCAGCACTCAAAGTGTTAATAGAATATTTTGCCTAATTTGTAAGTGTTACCTTCATCTCAAACACTGTTATATAATGTATTTTAAGTTTCTGAATAAATATTTTGTATTTTGTATTTGTACCTTTTTCTGATAATCATGGAAAACTATGTATTCGTTACCCTGCGATACCTGCGAAGGACTGCAGGCAGATGCTGGATGCGGCAAGCTGAAGACAGGGCGCTATGGCGCTCATTGGGGGAGGCCTATGTCCAACAGAGGACTGCTATAGGCTGATGATGATGATGAAAACACAAAAAATTGTCGACACGATAAAGTCTCGATACAATCGTCAAATCAAACGCAGGACTCTGTACTGTTGCGGGGCATCCCGGCAGTGGGTCAGCCAGCTATGGTTGTAGATCTTAATGATTCATTTGTGTTCATCATCATCATTATCATCATCAGCCTATATTAGTCCACTGCTGGACATAGGCCTCCCCCAATGAGCGCCATAGCGCCCTGTCTTCAGCTTGACGCATCCAGCATCTACCTGCAGTCTTTCGCAGGTCGTCATCCCACCTGGTCGGAGGGCGTCCTACACTACGTTTACCGAGTCGTGGTCTCCACTCAAGAACACGTTTGCCCCAGCGGCCGTCGGTTCTTCGCGAGATATGGCCGGTCCACTACCACTTCAGCCTGCTAATTCTCAGTGGCTCTATTTCATTTGTGTTCGATATTCCCTATTTAATTTATTTGTATCTTATTTTGTAACGTGTATAATACACCTACAGTCTCATCGAGATAAAATATCAATAAATAATAATAACTAAATATTGCTGGACAATTCACACAGCATCATCTGGCTCCAAGCTAATGGGGGGTTTACACGGGTCGATTTTCGCCGTGCGGCTAGTAGCTTCACAAATCGCCTCACCAAGCCGCATCGCTAGCCCATTTACACAGGTTACTAAAATCGCATGCGGCTCGGTCATTTCCATCGAAAATGTTGAGCAGAATAGCCGTTTGTGCCGCAATTGAAATAATTAATTATTCAACAATTGCTTAAAGAACTTTGAGTTTACACGGTCGATTTTAGTCACCAGTCGCATACGGCCGGTCGCCGCGCGGCCGAAGTCGGATGCTACCCAACTTTGGGGCTTGCGGCTTTAGTCACTTGCGACTTAGCCGAATTGCTATTTAGATGGTCGATTTACGCCGCGCGGCAAAAATCGTGCGGCTTTAGTCACCCGTGTAAACCCCCTATAAGTAGAGCTTGCGTTATGGATACTAGATGATCGATATACATAAAACAATATATTACTTACATAGACTGTCTGATTGTCATAAGTTAGTGTGTGTTATAAAAAAAATGTAAATTATCTTTTAAAATAGTAACGACATCAAGTGTAACATTGTGTACCTACGGTGGAAATCAATAAACTGATAAAATAGATGAGAAATTTTTATTATATAGAAAACGACCAGAACATCCAGAATCTTCCGGATCTGCAGATCGTCCAAAGATTTGTCTCGAGGCGGGAATCGAACCCTCCGTCGCAGGCGGACGCCCGCCGCGCCACTGAGGTCGTCAAGATAATGATTCATTTGTGTTCGATATTTACTTATTTTGCAATGTGTAATATGAGAAGTAGAGCAACATTATGCTGAGACAGGACCTATTGGTTCGCTTTGTGGAGTCGCTTGTGGCTTTTATATACATATGTAGATACGTACGTAGTTAATTTTTATAACTTTACTAGCTGCTCCCCACGGCTTCGCCCCCGTGGAAATCTATGTGTCAAATTGTTTAAATGATAAAAAGAACCAATTTTCAGCTAAATCGGTCCAGCCGTTCTCGAGTTATAAGTGTTGTAACAAACACGACTTTCTTTTATATATATAGATGTTCTTATTTGTCTTATTTGTTTGTTTTGTTCTGCAGGTAGATGCTGGATGCGGCAAGCTGAAGACAGGGCGCTATGGCGCTCATTGGGGGAGGCCTATGTCCGCAGTGGACTGCTATAGGCTGACGATGATGATGATTTATTTTATAATATGTAGTAACAAGTTGTACCTACCTCACTGAATCAATAAATATATTTTGACGTCCGATGTGGCACAGTGGGCGAAGGTCCGCCTGCGACGCAGGAGGTTGCTGGTTCGATTCCCGCCTCGGAATTATGTGTACGATCTGCAGATATTTGTTCCGGGTGTTCTGGTCGTTTTCTATGTATAATAAAAAATATCTGTCTATGTAATGTATTGTATTATGTATATCAGTTAATTATCTAGTACCCATAACACAAGCTCTGCTTATCATGGGGCTAGATAATGCTGTGTGAATTGTCCAGCATTATTTATTATTTCTTTCTTTATTTCTATAATATACCCAGAGTCTCATCGAGACAAAACCATCTGTGACCTGAGAGCACGCAGTATTGCGCCACGGTTCAAATCCTGATACAAATCAATCAGATACTTAACTTTCGATTTCTAATCCGGACCGGTTTCCACCGGTGTTTAGTAAATATTGAAGAGCTTGTTTTCTGTTTTTTTTTTGTGTCGAGTTCCGTTGTGACACTGTTTTTGTGATGTGTTCCCTTTCCGTCGATTCCCGTTCTGTCGAGTCTGTTTTTGCATAAAATTAATTTCTTCGCGTTCACAGGTACAGTCAAACATAAAAATTAAAAACCAATATCTTTCAAATTTGGTTTATTAAGTTGTTTTATTAATCAGTCTTTACTATTCGTGTAAATGCAAATAAGTAGTAAATAATTCTTTTTAAAAGTAACTTTCTTAATCTATACGAGTTTGAAAAACGATGATTACGTTGACCATGTTCGAAGCTTCCAAAGTGTAAAAAATGCACATTTTAAATGTAACTAAACTTTTATGTAAAATCGCTAATGTGCAATTGATTTTAGTATGTTTCAGTCTAATAGGTACTACTTTTTATTTAAACTTTAAAGGATGATCTATGAAACGTAGATTAACTTTATCGTATGTAACTTATTTTAAGTAAACACTGTGTTTGCATGAGAATAAAGTTCTTTAAACGTAAAAACACATGAACCTGACTGTACTTCAAAATATGATATTATTAAACTCGACGTAAAGGTAATAGAAGCGGGGCAATGAAACTCGACGGTAAGGGAATAGAAGCGGGTCTGAATTCGTAAAGTCGACCTAGGCGCAATAAAAGCGAGATAAGGTTTTCGACTCGACAGAACGGGAATCGACGGAAAGGGAACACATCGTTTTTGAGACACTGAGTGACAGAATCTTTGATGTCGTGTGAAAATACGGTATTTTTCTGTTTTTTTTTTTAATCATGTTTAGTTTTAGTGCATTGTTTTTTTATACATACAGTTCCTATCCCATGCGAATAAAATAAAAAGTTACACAAACACTAAAGTTTTTCCTATATAAAAGAAAAAACTTTTATATAGGAATCATGTTATGTATATCTATGTAATGTATTGTATTATGTATATCAGTTATCTAGTACCCATAACACAAGCTTAACATGGGGCTAGATAATGCTGTGTGAATTGTCCAGCATTATTTATTTTTTATTTTATGATTATTTATGATGTTAAATTTTAGTGCATTGTTTCCTATACATAGAATTCCTATACGAAGGCATTTTTTTTAATCGGTCCAGTAGTTTTGAGTTTGCTCATTGCAAACTTGTTAACAAGTTACACATCCCATCATTTAGATTACACAAGGTAGGGAAATAATTTTTGGGCAATAGCGTGCGCTTCTATAATAAGCTTCCATCTGAAGCAACTGAGCTCCCTATTCGTAAATTTAAAAATTACATAAAACTAAATCTCATCAAGAAGGCTTTCTACTCCATAAATGATTATCTCAATGATGTTAATGCTTGGCCAGATGTCGCTCAGTTTCGCACAGACAATAGTATGTAAGTAATTTGTTGTTGTGCATAGCTTTACTTAAATATTGACATGTATCGAATCATATTATATTTAGACTTAAATAGGCAAATAACCATGTATTAGACATATAAGAGATAAACATGCTAGTTGTTTCTTTTCACTTCTTCCACTAGTGGACAAAAAATTGAAGTGAATAGTAAAATAATTTTATTTGATAATATGTTATATATAAAATATGACTTGTCTAAGTGCTTATTTTGTAAGCCTAAAGAAATAAATGATTTTTTACTTTTTACTTTACTTTTTAAAACATACAAAAACACATCTTTCCTTTATAATATTAGTATAGATGAATGTAAAATGATCCCCTCATCATAAAACAGAAGCTAGCGTGTGAAACGAATGTACCGAGTCCTCGTAAAGGTATAACCAGCGGCAGTAAACAAGGGGGTCGACAACCCGGCCGCAGAACAACTAGTGCCTATTACATTATGTAGATAGATATTTTTATTATACATAGAAAAACGACCAGAACACCCGAAACAAATATCTGCAGATCGTAAAAAAAATTGTCCTCAGGTGGGAATCGAATCCGCAACCTCCTGTGTCACAGGTATACCTTCGCCCACCGCGCCACAGAGGTCGTCGAAATACATCATTCTTTACAATATTAGTACAGATGAGTATAAATGATCCACTTCATTATAAAACAGAAGCTAGCAGCATGTGAAACGAATGTACCTATAATAATAATAATAATAATGCTGGACAATTCACACAGCATTATCTAGCCCCATGGTAAGCAGAGCTTGTGTTATGGGTACTAGATAACTGATATACATAATACAATATATAACATAGATAGATATTTTTTATCATACATAGAAAACGACCAGAACACCCGGAACAAATATCTGCAGATCGTACACACAATTGTTCCGAGGAGGGAATCGAACCCGAAACCTGCTGCGTCGCAGGCGGACCTTCGCCCACCGCGCCACATCGGTCGCCAAATGCCTATGTACCAAGTCCTCGTAAAGGACTTGGTAGTAAACCAGCCGCAGTAAACAAGGGGGTCGACAACCCGGCCGCAGAACAACTAGTGCTTAGGGAGGAGGGTGTGTCGACTGGTAACATCACCGGTAAACACACCCTGTATATTAAGTTACATGTTTAATTAATAATTCGACGACCGATGTGGCGCGGTGGGCGAAGGTCCGCTTGCGACGCAGGAGGTCGCGGGTTCGATTCCCGCCTCGGAACAATTGTGTGTACGATCTGCAGATCTTTGTTCCGGTGTTCTGGTCGTTTTCTATATATAATAAAAAATATCTATCTATGTAATGTATTGTATTATGTATATCAGTTATCTAGTACCCATAACACAAGCTCTGCTTACCATGGGGCTAGATAATGCTGCGTGAATTGTCCAGCATTATTTATTTATTTATTTAAAATTATGCAATACTAAATTGGATTATACGACGAATTTTTGAGGACCTCTGTCATGGCGCGGTGGGGAAAGGTCTGCGTCTGCGAAGCAAGAGGTTGCGGCTTTAATTCCCGCCGAGGACAAATACTTGCACGATCTGCAAGTATTTGTTCCGGGTGTTCTAATTGTTTTCTATGTATACCTAATAAAAATATCTATCTATGTAATGTATTCTTTTAAGTATATCAGGCATCTAGTACCTAGTACCTACCCATAACACAAGCTCTGCTTAGCTTGAAGCTAGATCGTGATTGTCCATAATTATTTTTATATATATATTTTTTTTTTATTTATTTACCAACTTAAAGATATTGTTACATAACAAAGCTTAAAAATAACACGAAGGAAACCACAAAGGTTTGTATAGATGTGGTGATGCAGTGAATAAAATCTATAATATAAAAAAAATTGTTCTGACATGAAATGAAATGATGACAAACAACTAAAACCTCTTTCAAATTACTTAATACTATAAAAATATTATTTAATTTCTTAGAGATTATGCTGACTACTAGGCTTACACTCTAGAACAACATAAACCTTAAATTGTATGTAATCTTAATAATTTAAATTTATATTGAAGAAAGGAATGAGTTGCAGCCATCCGGAAACATAATGAGTCAGTAGTCAGCGAGGAGACCTGTGCTAAACTTAACTTCGAAGGAATTCAGATGGGGCTAAACTTAGTTTGATATGTGCGAGAGTGAGTTTAAATTACAAAATTGTCCAGCATTATTTATTTATTTAAAAGTTGTACACGACCGAAGTAAGTGGTTTTTTTGAGCGGTACCCTTTTATTTGCTATATCATCAGCTATTTTATTATTATTTAGAGAACTCTAGTGTCTAGATGAACCTATGTTAGGATTTAAGATACTATAAACAAAATGTAACAAATTTGTATCAATAAATAAATATATCTATCTATCTATCTGTCAATAAAAGCTTTATCAAAATAGGTCCAGCCGTTTTGGGGATTAGCTCTAACAAATGGGAAAAATTACAATTCAAAACTTGTGTTATATATTCGGTTATATGAAAAACCTGTTATATTGATATTTATTCTAGATTATGTACCCGCAACCTCCTGCGTCGCAGGCGGACCTTCGCCCACCGCGCCACATCGGTCGTCAAGTAAATCGTAATTTGTATGTAAATCGAACCAAAATTTTAAAAACCTTTACTTTGCTCTGTATAGTATTTTTGCTAACTACCCACATAATTTTAATAATATACTCGCGTACCGAACTACTAACATAATAATAAGCTTATTTTGTTTCTCACCAGTGATTATTAATCTTTTGAGAAGTAAATAAATATCTTAAACCACAAAATAATGCAAGAAAGTATTGCCACACCCTGTATAGTATACTCAATCATAGTCATGTGCGTGACTGCAGGCTCGTTGAAAACCGCACCTCCGCGAGTTTAGTTGACTTGAGGGAAGTAGTCCTTGAGTTTAGTTGATTTGAGGAAAGTATACTATCTTTATGAAAGAGTTTGTTGTTTTTGTGAAGGACATTTTGTTTACGAATTTAACGATGTAAAGGGATATTTAGCTATGAAATTTCATCATCATTAAAGTAAAAAAAAACTGTGTTTCAGGAACCAATGGCTTCTCCAACGAATGTTTACATACAGTTATGTCTAAGCAACTGTAATCTATGTTTGATTTTTTGTTTGTTTGTTTGTTTGTAATGAATAGGCTCCGAAACTACTGGACCGATTTGAAAAATTCTTTCACCGTTGGGAAGCTACACTATCCGCGGTGAACAAAGGCTATATTATACCTCTACATATGTACTTTCAAAAAAGTTAGGGATCCGTAATAAAACCGTGCGAAGCCGGGAAGGTCCGCTAGTAATATTATAAAATGGAAAGGTTTGATTTTTTGTTTGTTTGTAATGAATAGGCTCCGAAACTATTGGACCGATTTGAAAAATTCTTTCTCCGTTGGGAAGCTACACTATCCCCGGTGAACATAGGCTATATTTTATTTTCAAAAAGTTAGGGATCCGTACTGAAACCGTGCGAAGCCGGGAAGGTCCGCTAGTATTTAATATTCAGACGCCAAGCATTCAATATCCCCTACGTCATAATTCAAGACATTTCAAGGTAGTGGATTCTTGACGTCTTTGAAGTCATTTTGAAGTATCCAAAGTCTTGAATAAATAATCGAGCAATTTTTATGAAAATCGATAGTTAAAGCAGAGGGTAGCGATGAATATATATAAAAGAAAGTCGTGTTTGTTACAACACTTATAACTCGAGAACGGCTGGACCGATTTAGCTGAAAATTGGTGGAGAGGTAGCTTAGAACCAGGAGTCTAACATAGGATACTTTTTATCATTTAAACAATTTGACACATAGATTTCCACGGGGGCGAAGCCGCGGGGAGCAGCTAGTTTATGATAAAGGTGACTTGGGCCATGTCAAGATCAGTAATCGATACACTCAAGACTTAATGTCACAGTTATTATCGTCGTCATCAGCCTATAGCAGTCCAAAACTCAACATAGGCCTACCCCAATGAGCGCCATAGCGCCCTGTCTTCAGCTAGACGCATCCAGCATCTACCAGCAGTCTTTCGCAGGTCGTCATCCCACCTGGTCTAAATTTTGCTATTAATTTAGCAAAATTTAGTCTCCGCGAGGTCGTTTTGGGATTAAGCAAACTTTTGGGATATTCACAACACAAGCCCATACCCATAACACAAGCTTTGCTTACCGTGGGGCTAGATAATGCTGTGTGAATTGTCCATCATTATTATTATTATATTATTATTATTTAATATGCTAGAAATATTTTTTTTTAGAAGGCAATCTCAGCAAAAAACTGTGGCAGTATATTAAATTTTTTTTATCAAGTACTAGAGGCCCGTCCCGGCTTCGCCCGGGTGGTCATTTGTTTCAGGCAATTTTTCTCTTTTTTCTCTCCGTAAGAACCATCCTCGTACTTCAAGGAATATTCTAAAAAAAGAATTAGCGAAATCGGTTCAGCTGCTCTCGAGATTAGCGATTAGCAACACATTCAGCGATTCATTTTTAAAAATTGTAGATTAATCGCGTACCTTTTGTTACATTTTCCCCGACGTTTCCATTGCGATCGTGGTCACATATAAAATAATAACATACTAAAGTGTGGCAGTATAAAAAATTAGCAGACTTCAGAAGGACATTTACAAAGGAAAAGCTGATAAAAGTCCTTGAGCCATATGGAAACTCTGCATTGCGTCTACCTACTCTACTGGTATTTTTGCACTGTAACCCTATATCCGAATACATGGTGTAGTTTTAGACTAAGGCTAATAGAGTCTGTCTATACACCAAACGCCCTGCCGACATACCCGGTTGAGGTCGGCAACATTATTCTATAGAAAATCATGTCAGCAACAGTTCCTGCCGACTTTTCGCGACATAATTTTTTTGACGACCGATGTGGCGCGGTGGGCGAAGGTCCGCCTGCGACGCAGGAGGTTGCGAGTTCGATTCCCGCCTCGGAACAATTGTGTGCACGATCTGCAGATATTTGTTGCGGGTGTTCTGGTCGTTTTCTATGTATAATAAAAAATATATATCTATGTAATGTATTGTATTATGTATATCAGTTATCTAGTACCCATAACACAAGCTCTGCTTACCTTGGGGCTAGATAATGCTGTGTGAATTGTCCAGCATTATTATTATTATTATACACTCATTTATTAAGATTCTCGTATAAAATACATTTTTTACTATAGAAAATACAATAAAATATTATAAAACTATTCTACAGTAAAAAATATATCAAAACGTTAGATCACCGACCGCGAAGCTAGGCTCAAGCGGCCGGTGACTAGGTTATTATTATTATAATTATGTCGGGGGCACGATCACAATGACGAACCTAACGACTTGTCAAAAGAGGTCGATTGCTTGCCGCCAAAAATGTTTACCAACCCGGCGGCGACACAACACAACGCGACGGCTTCGTTGTGTTGATGCTGTTGCTAGACGTGAAGCCAAACCACCGGACTGTGTCGGTGCGACTTTGGTGTGAATACATTCTCCTTAACACTTTGACTGCGATTTTTTTTTCGACGACTGCGATCTTTTTTTTAACCTATAAAATTCGTGCTGCCGCTCTACACAGCGGTTGTGTTGCGCCGCACATGCGTTTCGTTCGAAAAATATTACAGCTGTACTGAGTCACACAGATCTGTATTTTCTTAGCCGCTGCGCTAGTGTGGATTTACGCAATTAGTCACTTGTAGAAAACACATAAGGTGTGATTTCAGCAGTCAAAGTGTTAACACATTTTGTATTGCAGTGATGTCGTGATGTGGTCGACAGTATCCAACCGTGTACCCGACCACTCAGTACAGATTTCACTAGATACAGGGGGCTGGTATTTGGCCGTATGCCAAATTGAGTTCTAATAGCGAAGAAAGAGCCACTGAACTTCGTTGGCCTTCGTTCTGACCTAGATAACAATACTGCCAAGAAACTACGAGTATTATATCAGGTGTAAAAGGGGACAGATATTATAGTGATAGTAGTAGTAATATCAATCTGCTTTATTTCCTTACTAGCGGACCTTCGCACGGTTTTAGTACGGATCCCTATTTTGAAAATATATTTATTTATTGAGATAATAACATCATAACAGGTTTTTTTATTAAGCCCTAAGGCGATGTTATAACTACTTATACTAAAAATTACATATTTTTGTACATACACACAATACTAAATAATTTATAATTTTGCTTCAATAACATTTTGTGCTTTTTTCATAGCTTTCGGCAGGTTTTCGTAAAATATGTCTACGCTGTTTTTGGACAGATCATTGAGTAAATATATAGCGAGTGGGGCACTACATAGGGGTAAACTTAAGTAGGTTGGTCCTACAAGTGGGCACCTCCAGCATGGCTATAATATAGCCTATGTTCACCGGGGATAGTGTAGCTTCCCAACGGTGAAAGAATTTTTCAAATCGGTCCAGTAGCTTCGGAGCCTATTCATTACAAACAAACAAACAGAAAATCAAACATTTCCTCTTCATAATTTATTATAGTATAGTATAGAAGAAGTTACACGACTCTTGCACATGTCACAAAATTCAAATAACAAAAGTAAAACTATATTAAGTGATCAGTGATCACTTTGATTTTTGTTTACTTCAACCTTTGGGTAAAGTAAAGAAGCGAACAAGAAACCTTTACCTTGTTAGGTTGTTAGTTTTAGAGTTGGAGCAAAACTATTTCCAAGCTTTTCTATCGTTTAGATAATCTGATATTTTGAAGTAATCTTTTTTACAAAGGATATGTCTGACAATTAGTTTGAATTTATTTATTGATAATTGTTGCTGCCATTATTGGTCCACCTTCCAACCCTGCGTTGGAAAAAAAACAGTTTTTTTTATATTTTATAAAACAAGGTTGCGGGCTGGATTCCCGCCTCGGGACAAATGTTTCTACGATCTGCAGATATTTGTTCCGTCCAGGTGTTTGGTTATTTTTTATGTACATATAATAAAAAATATAAATCTATGTAATGTATTATGTATGAATATCAGTCATCCAGTACCTATATCACATGCTCTGCCTAGCTTCTTCTTCTTTGTCGTTGTCTTCATTGCTGAAGGTCGTGCCCGTCCTGGAAGGCTTTCACGGTGACGCTGATGAACCGCTTCCACACAACTCTGTCTTCGGCCTGTCTCAGGGCTGCAGGCAAAGTGAGTCCCGTTATAGCCTTAATTTGATCAGACTAGCGGGTTGGTGACCGTCCTCTTGGTCTTTTGCCCTCTATCTTGCCCATTACCACTAATTTTTCGAGGTTGTCAGGTTGCCTTCTGGCTATATGGCCAAAATAGCTGAGAACTCGTTGATAGCAGATCGTCGACAATCTGGTTCTGATATTTAGTTGGTCGAGAATGGATCTGTTAGTTCGTTTTGCTGTCCACGGTATGCGTAACATTCTCCTCCAACACCACATCTCAAAAGCCTCGATCTTTTTTCGGTCGATTGCCCGAATGGACCATGTTTCCGAGCCATACAGAAATATTGAGAACACCAAAGTTCGCACGATTCTCATCTTGGTGGTATTGGATATACTTCTGTTTTGCCAGATCCTAGTCATCCTGGTCATTGCTACTTTGGCCATTTGCGTGCGTCTACGAATCTCTCTGTTACAGCCTCCCTGATCGCTGATCAAAGAACCAAGGTAAACAAACTCGCTAACAAATTCCAACCCCGTGAGTTCTCCTGTACGTGCAAGTAATCCACCTCGATCAACCACCATGACTTTTGTCTTCGCCTTGTTGATGGAAAGACCAACCAGCTCGCTAGCGCGCTCTATCCTGATGAAGAGTGCAGCTAGTTCATGTTCTGAGGTGGCAAATAATGTGGTGTCATCTGCATATCGTAGGGTTTCTGATCTTATTGCCTCCGATTGAGATGCCTCCGTCCCACTCTTCTAGGACTGTCCTCATGATATATTCGCCGTAGATGTTAAATAGAAGAGGTGAAAGAATACACCCCTGTCTTACTCCTTTTTTTGGTTTAAAAGGTCCTGACACCACATCGTTAACTCGCACCATTGACTCTCCATCTGTGTATAGGCTGGCGATTAATGATACCAGGTGCGAAGGAACGCCCATTTCTCGGAGGATTTTCCATAGACAGTCCCACCGCACACAATCGAATGCCTTGGAGTAATCAATGAAACATAGCAGCATTGGAACATTTAACTCCCGGCTCTTCTCTATCAATTGTCTGAGGTTGACAATCTGCTCCCTAGTCCCACGTCCTTTGACAAACCCGGCCTGCTCACTTGGTATTTGCCGTTGTAGATACGGTAGTAATCGTCCATTGATAATGTAGAGCATGATTTTGCTAGCATGGGATATAAGTGCCACCGTCCGATAGTTGTCGCATCTCTTTGTTGAACCTTTCTTGTGCAAGGGTATCAAAAGAGACTCCTACCAGTCTTTTGGTCATATTCCCGTCGTCCAGAGCTGATTACACAGATCCTTTAAAATGTTGACTCCTACGTCCCCAAGATGTTTTAACTCTTCAGCAAATATAGTGTCTCTTCCGGCTAATTTATTTGATTTTAGTTTTCTAAGAGCATCTCTTACTTCAGATTCAAGAATTTCTGGTTCTAGGATCAGGTCCTCACTTGGTCTCATTGAAGGTTCGTCTATAATTGTACGATCTCGATACAGACCTTCGCAGTAAAGTCGCCACCTTTCCGCGACCTGGTCTATATCAGTTAACAAGTTACCTTGATCATCTTCAATAGCCCATGTTTTAGGTTTGAACTCCCGAGTAATGCCTTGAACTTTACTGCCTAGCTTAGGGCTTCTATAATGTTGTATGGTATTATCCAGCATTATTTATTATTTATTTATATGAGATCTTTCTCATCTTGTTGATTTAACACGACACTAATCAAGTTTGTTAAGCAGTAGTCAACAAAGCACAATTACAATACCAAAGCAACCCATTACCATCCAATTCTCATGGAAGCTTCGTCGTGTTGTCCAACAGTGGACAGCTAATCAGTAAGTCCAGCACGCAGCCACAATCGTGGGGCACGGTAAACACGACTCGCGCTGCACGAATCGATCCCAATGCAGATATGCGGAACACATCTATTGCATTAGCGCGGCACGCGAGGTGGTAAGTCGTAACATACTTGGAAATGGGTGGGTTTGTTTGGAAATTAGTTGTTTTCGAAGGTGTGGAAAGGCTATCCACCATATAATAAATAAATAAATAAACATAACACTTGGAGTGCTGAAATCACACCGTACCTATGTGTTTTCTACAAGTGACTAATATGCGTAAATCCACACTAGCGCAGCGGCTGAGTAAATACAGATCTGTGTGACTTCGCACAGCCGTAATGTTTTTCGAACGACACGCATGTGCGGCGCAACACAACCGCTGTGTAGCGCGGCAGCACGAATGGCTTAGGTTAAAAAAAAGATCGCAGTCGTCGGAAAAAGTTCGCAGTCAAAGTGTTAAAAGTGTGTCAAAGCACTGAAGCATCACACATCAAAGTGCTTTTTGACCTTACAGGACTGGTGGACACAAGGTTTTTAATTAGGAATTTAAATGAATGCCGGACCAATCACACAGCATCATCTAGCCCCAAGCTAGGCAGAGCTTGTGTTATGGGTACTAGATAACTGATATACATAATAGAATACACTAGCTTTGCCCCCTGCGGCTTCGCCCACGTGGAAATCTATGTGTCAAATGGTTTATAAACCGTCCTCTTGAATCTCTATCTATTAAAAAAACCGCATCTTAATCCGTTGCGTAGTTTTAAATACCTAAGCATACATAGGGACAGATAGACAGCGGGAAGCGACTTTGTTTTATACTATGTAGTGATAGTGAAGTAAATATAGTCATTATATTTAAAGTATATCTACTGATTTACTGTGTAGTATCTCTATGTATGAGTAATTACTTCGCACGGTTTTTTTACCGGATCCCTAACTTTTTTAATAATACAATATAGCCTATGTTCACCGGGAATAGTGTAGCTTCCCAACAACGGTGAAAGAATTTTTCAAATCAGTCCAGTAGTTTCGGAGCCTATTCATTACAAACAAACAAACAAACAAAAAATCAAACCTTTCCCTTTATAATATTAGTATAGATAATAATATTACTACTTATGTTGTTATTGTGTAAACTGTTTATGACATACGCCCGCAACATCAGTCAGTACTGGCCTAAGATTCCCTCAATCCTGACTCACGGCTCAAGGCTCGAAGGCAGTGACCTCATTGTAAATTGACCAGAATTGGCCGAACGGTCCGTCGACTCATACCAATCAGTGTGGGTACGGTTACGTCACGGTCAAGGGTACTCAAATGAGCAATGGTTCTTTATGCACTCATTGGAACCTAGTTGGAAGATTTAAATGAATCTTTGTGGAGATGTTTCCAGTTCAAAGTCGATGGAAAGAGCTATGCTCGGAGTTTCTCTGAAGGATAGGATTCGTAACGAATACATCCGACAGAGAACAAAAGTTATCGACATAGCTCTGAGAATTAGCAAGCTGAAGTGGCAGTGGGCCGGCCATATCTCGCGAAGAACCGACGGCCGCTGGGGCAAACGTGTTCTTGAGTGGAGACCACGACTCGGTAAACGTAGTGTAAGACGCCCTGCGACGGTGGGATGACGACCTGCGAAGGACTGCAGGTAGATACTGGATGCGACAAGCTGAAGACAGGGCGCTATGACGCTCATTGGGGGAGGCCTATGTCCAGCAGTGGACTACTATAGGCTCGTGATGATGATGATGATTGTGGAGGTGGGCTAAAGTTTAAATCTGATGATGAAAGTACATAATCAGTTCTGCTGAGCGATTACTCTGAAACCTCCCATTGGAGAATGGGCCATGCGGGGAGACTGGACATAAACGATTTATGTTTCTAATATATAAAAACAAGCGGCCCGTCCCAACTTCGCCATGCATGCATGATTGTAGAGTAAATGTATCGTAAACACGAACAAGTCTTTCAATTTTTCGGGATAATATATAGCCATGACACTCAGAAATGACGTGGCTTTCTATTGGTAAAATAATTTTCACCATCGGTTCAGTAGCTCCATAGATTACCCCCTACAACCTCCACAAACTTTACATCTCTATAATATAGAAGTATAGATACATAGGTAAAGCTTTCTGGCTGGTTGGATCGACCATGAAATGACAAATGTGTGTATGTGTACGATTTGCATATATTTAGGGTAGCTCCTGTTGCCCGGACTCTTAACACTTTGACTGCGGTTTTTTTTCGACGACAGCGATCTTTTTTTTTACCTAAAAAATTCGTGCGGCCGCTCTACACAGCGGTTGTGTTGCGCCGCACATGCGTTTCGTTCGAAAAATATTACAGCTCTGCTGAGTCACAAAGATCTGTATCTTCTCAGCCGCTGCGCTAGTGTGGATTTACGGATATTAGTCACTTGTAGAAAACTCATACCGTGCGTTTTCAGCACTCAAAGTCTTAAGAGACCGGTGCCCTCAGGAGCTCTACACACACAAAACATTCAAACACACACACACACACACACACAAAAACGTTCAAACACTGGCAGCTCCTGTTGCCCGGACTCTCAAGAGACCGGTGTCCTCAGGAGCATAATTTTTACAAATGTGAGTTATACATTATTTAGTTAACTATTTTAATTTTTTCATATTTCTCGCCTTATATTAGTTTTTCTTTTTTAATATTATTTTGTATACTTACCGTCAGATCTCCTAGAACCCGATTTCGCCAAACAAAGCGTTATAAGTATTAACTAATTGGTTAATCAAGATTTACAGTAAAATTAAACCATACTTTCTGTTTGGTGAGATCGGCTTTAACCTTATCCTGAGTTTAAGCGCCGGGAGGTGCGACACAGTTTTAAACTTATGCGCTTTCCAGTGTTCCGTTGTATCTTAGAGATAATTCTTTGTTCATTTTTAATAAATAAATTGAAATTGAATTTGTTCAGGGTGAGTGTGACAAAAAATATCAATCTTTGTAGTGTATTGTATTAAGTAATTATCAGTCATCTAGTACCCATAACAAAAGCTCTCCTTAGCTTGCGGCTAGATTATGCTGTGTGGATTCATCATCATCATCAGCCTATATCAGTCCACTGCTGGACATAGGCCTCCCCCAAATGCCTGTGTGGATTATCCAGCATTATTTATTTATTACATCTATGTTTACCAGCTTGTTAGCTCACACACAACACATGTTACAATACAATACAATACAAAAATTCTTTATTGTACACCATAAGCAAATTAATCATTACAAAAATACATTAGGTACATGCGACAGGTACAATGGGTGGCCTTATAGCGATCTCTTCCAGGCAACCTTTGGATGGAAAGAAATAAATGAATTTAAGAAAAGGCAGGGGGTGTACCACAGGTTATCTAAATAAGAATACTAAAAAACAAATAATAAATATTACGAATTCCAAAATAAATAATACACTACTTAAATACATAAATAATAAGTACCAATATTCATTCTTTTGGCAGGAAAAACTCCTTGACGTGAGCTTTAAAAACAGGCAAGGATATAGTTTTTCTAATGGACTCTGGTAGTGCATTCCACAACCTTATGGCCTGTTATGTTGACACAACCGATAAGGTCATTATGCAAACCGATGTGAACTCACAGCAATGTCAACTTGAGAACAATGCTGCGTAAAGGTAGAACAACACTAGTGACACATTACACATATTGTGATCTAACACGTGGTGGACACGTACACGTGTGCGCAAAGAAACAGATCTTGAAGCGGTATCCCTACAAGTTTTTGGAATCTAAATTGTATAACTGGGGGTTTTTTGGCATTTTGGAGATGGCTACGTGAAGCCTGAGGAAAGATGAACGAAGCCAGGTGCGTAGCATTATATCCTATTGTTTCTCGAGCCGATATGGCTGCTGAAAGCTGGAAGTATTAGTATATCGGTTTATACTTAGCTCAGTCGGGCTCAGTGTTTATAAAGAATAGTTAAGGGTCCGGCGACCCTCGCTTGCAAAAATCGCTCCGAATATCGCTGTCCCTGTTTAACCCTTGCGCCGCGCCACATGCGTGCGCGATAGCAATATTAGCCGTTCAAAATTTGGTTTGTTCCGTAATACCAAAAATTATGACTAAAAACTTTTTGTATTCTTCACAAAGTATTGTTATTCTGTAACTAGACAATATAAGCTATGTTCCTTAATAAATAAAACGTAAGATATTGATGTTTTTAATACGAAACAAATAGCAAGAAAACTTGTTCATTTTCGCATAAAAATGTGCAAAATGAGATTGGCTTTCATTTCATTTTAGGTAAGTATTTTGAAAAAAAAAAACTAATTGGGAACGAAGATAAATACTATTTTAATACAAATAATGCAATATTATAGTGGAAATATGCTCGAATTAGAAAGAATTTTGGTATTACGTTTGTATGAAGAATTCGTCCCTCCGGAGGACCCTTTACAGACTGAGCTCACGCTACGTCACTTACCTATGCGACAAATTATGACATCTTAACTCTTGAATATTTATGAAAACAGATACACAGAGACACATTTATTGAAAAAATAAAAATATAAACACTTATTTGTAACTCAGGTAACATACGAGTATATACAAAATAAGTAATATGTAACACACCACACCTTAATAGTGTGGTTCTACCTTTACTATGCATACTATACTGTTGTTTCATTGTGTGATCTTAGCGGTTACTCGGCCTACCTTATTGCGATGTCGTGAACAATGACAATGAACCTAAATTAAGGGCAGAATTATAAGAGAGAATTTGGAAATTGGTGTCTTTCGCGCAATATTATTAGAATAACATACATATTAATTATTAAATAAATAAATAAATAATGCTAGACAATTCACACAGCATTATCTAGCCCCATGGTAAGCATAGCTTGTGTTACAGGTACTAGATAACTGATATACATAATACAATATATATTACATAGATAGATATTTTTTATTATACATAGAAAACGACCAGAACACCCGGAACAAATATCTGCAGATCGTACACACAATTGTTCCGAGGCGGGAATCGAACCCGCAACCTCCTGCGTCGCAGGCGGACCTTCGCCCACCGCGCCACATCGGTCATCAATTTAATCATATTCTTTTATATCAAACGATGTCAAGATATACCATATTATAAGAAAAGAACCCTTGCATAGCTTTTTAACACTTTGACTGCGGTTTTTTTTCGACGACAGCGATCTTTTTTTTTACCTAAAAAATTCGTGCTGCCGCTCTACACAGCGGTTGTGTTGCGCCGCACATGCGTTTCGTTCGAAAAATATTACAGCTCTGCTGAGTCACAAAGATCTGTATTTTCTCAGCCGCTGCGCTAGTGTGGATTTACGCATATTAGTCACTTGTAGAAAACTCATACCGTGCGTTTTCAGCACTCAAAGTGTTAAAGGTTATCGTTATTTTGATTTTCTAATAGTTTATGCAAATCACTTGTGATTTCTTTGTAGGAGCGTACACTTTGCCTTATATGGGGCTTCCAAGACTTACTAGACCTACATCTATGCAAAATTCCAGCCCGCTCAGTAAATTACTTTTAGACGACCTCTGTGGCGCGGTGGGCGAAGGTCCGCCTATGACGCAAGAGGTTGCGGGTTCGATTCCCGCCTCGGAACAATTGTGTGTACGATCTGCAGATGTTTGTTCCGGGTATTCTGGTCGTTATATGTATAATAAAAAAAAAACTATCTATGTAATCCATTGTATTAAGTATATCAGTCATCTAGTACCCATAACACAAGCTCTGCTTACCTTGGGGCTAGATGATACTGTGTGGTTTGTCCAGCATTATTTATTTATTTAGTTACATCTTCACATCCATCCGTCCAAACTTTTGCTTTCATAAGATTTAGAAACGTATTTTTTGTATTAAGTATAATTATATTTTTCTGTTGTCTAAAATAAACGCATTTAATTGAATCTAAGTGTGACGCCGATTTATTTCTTTAGAATATAGAAAAGAAACAGGTAACATTAGGCGTCCTTGAGGCGACCCATTACCCCGATTAAAGTGATGCCCCCATTCCGGCATTTTGGGGCAATTGTTAAAAGGTGTCGATAGTAGATACTTTGGGTGAGGCGTGGCGGCCTACATAGGTATTAATCACAGTATTGGAATCAATGATGACCTGAATAATGCTTTGGACACTTGAAGGCGACATATAACAACACTTCAAGTAATATATATATTTTTGAATGTATACGCATTTTAAATTAATGATAAGTACACTTGAATATAAATATATATAACCACCCCACCCACTTCTATAACTTTGTATCTCTCTCCCAATAAGGTTAGCTGGAGGAGAACTCTATTAGAGTTAAGCTTGCCTTTGTTATTAATTTTCTTGTTTAATGTTTTGCATATATTTTATTGTGCAATTAATATAATTACAATATTTACAATCTAGCCTGAGAATTGGATACTGTGAATTTCGTTTAACTTAACAACATAATACTAAAAACGTGGCCATTGGCATTTTTCTTATAGTCTCTATACTTATTTACAGACAATTTGTTCATGTGTTCTTTAAATAATTTTTTGTTGCAAAAATTATCAAATACCCAATACCATAATCATTTTAATGAAGATGGTCCGATAAATTTACTAATAACTTAGCTACAAAAAAAATACAAATACAAACATATTATTAACCAAAAAGCTTATTAAAAAAAACCTTAATTATGTAGATAGGTCTTTGATTTGGGGGTTTCTAGTTAAGGTGATGTAATTTACAATGAAACGCGTTCTTATGAGTGTAGACCACGACTCGGTAAACGTGTTGTAGGACGCCCTACGACCAGGTGGGATGACGACCTGCGAAAGACTGCAGGTAGATGCTGGATGCGGCAAGCTGAAGACAGGGTGCTATGGCGCTCGTTGACTGCTATAGGCTAATGTGATGATGAATTTACAATGACCCCCCGCACTAGGCTAGGCCTGTTTCGCGGGGTATCGAATACATTGTCTGTTTGCCATGATTATTTGAAAGCTTAAGTAAGATTTGATTTAACACTTTGACTGCTGAAATCACACGGTATGTGTTTTCTACAAGTGACTAATATGCGTAAATCCACACTAGCGCAGCGGCTGAGAAAATACAGCTCTGTGTGACTCAGCACAGCCGTAATATTCTTCGAACGAAACGCATGTGCGGCGCAACACAACCGCTGTGTAGAGCGGCAGCACGAATTTTTTAAGTTAAAAAAAAGATCGCAGTCGTCGAAAAAAAACCGCAGTCAAAGTGTTAAACAAACATGCTCATGAACTGAATTAAACTAAAAGCTTGCATAAACCTCAGCTCAGCGCGACCATGAATTCCAAGTAGGATACAACCGCCCACCAGTTACCAGATACAAGCCTTGTAAGGCTCGACGAGCCTTGGTTTCGACCTGCCCGTGGTATCGCCTACTTAATAAGGAAATAATGGTGGTAATATACCTATGTATATTGTTTTTAACACTTTGACTGCGGTTTTTTTTCGACGACTGCGATCTTTTTTTTTACCTAAAAAATTCGTGCTGCCGCTCTACACAGCGGTTGTGTTGCGCCGCACATGCGTTTCGTTCTAAAAATATTACAGCTCTGCTGAGTCACAAAGATCTGTATTTTCTCAGCCGCTGCGCTAATGTGGATTTACGCATATTAGTCACTTGTAGAAAACTCATACCGTGCGTTTTCAGCACTCAAAGTGTTAATACTGCTACAACATTGAATGTAATCGAATGTCTTTTAGCAAGCTTTATGATTGCTAAGTTTCTGTGTAAGGTTAAGTTTTGAATCTAATAAAACCATCGTAAATTAATATCAGTTTAGAAGAATTAGAAGAGTATCAGAATATCAGGAATATTTAGATTATGTAAATTTTGTCTCCTGCAGTCTTTCGCAGGTCGTGAGGTAGGGACTAGGACGCCCTCCCAACAGGTAGGATACCTGTACCGGAGGGCGTCCTAGACTACGCGTCCGAGTCGCGGTCGACTCAAGAACACGTTTACCCCAGTGGTTGTCGGTTCTTCGCGAGATATTGCCGGCCCACTGCCTTTGGTTCTCTGTCGAATATATTCATTACGAATCCTATCCTTCGGAGAAACCAAAGAACAGGCATTACCTTAAATCATCTCTAGACGGAAGAAGGCCGAAGAAAATTCTCATCTCCTTACCAAAATATATAATTAAGATCCATTCAGCTATTAGGCTCTAGAGTCTAGAGCCTAATAGTAATAGCTGAATGGATGCAGACCGTCTGTCTAGAGTCTAGACAGACGGACCGCATTTCAACTGCAATCCAACCGCAAATTTGCAGTTCATTTGCAGTTTGAATGCAGTTCACGCGAACTGCATACAAACTGCAAATGAACTGCAATCGGACTACGCAGTTGGTTTGCAGTTCATTTGCAGGCGTGTCAACTGCATTCAAACTGCAAATTTGCGGATGGATAAACTTCATAATAATACATATAACTTACATAATCAGAATAGCACATAGGATATATTGTATATTATCCAAAATATCTATCACCACGTGGGAACCGCGGGGCGCAGCTAGTATTGTATAAGTTGTTATTACAACCAAAGAATTCCTAAGAATTCCACTCCAGCCAAATATGATGTGAAATGTTTATAAACAAACTGCAATGGAAAAAAAAAAAAAAAAAAAAAAAGGTTTTATATTTATAAATTGCGTATACAAAGAAGCGGCAACAGAGTAAATTTTAGGCAAGTATTAGCGGTTTGTGTACAAATATTTCACATCGAATTTGGCTAGTGTATACTTGGCTACTCCTTTGTTCACAAAATGTACAAATAAGAGTCATTCGAGCTAAAGTGTGATTGTACTGTAGGGGTAATGACGAAACTTGTGAATCCGCAAATTTGCAGTTCATTTGTCGTGTCAACTGCATTCAAACTGCAAATGAACTGCAAATTTGCGGTTGGATTACAGTTGAAATGCGGTCCGTCTGTCTAGAGCCTAAGATCGTAAATTAAGGAAAAGGAATATCTAAAACATAGCGATCTCCGAGCAATTAATATTGAATAAGTTTACATAATTATGTTAGAAAGTAAAAGTGAGTGTACATACTAAATTAGCTAAATTATGGTTATATAATATTTGTCTAGTCATCCTAATGATGTTTACTTTGTTACGGAAGATTTGCGTCTTCATTTTAGCTGAGTGTTTGTATGTTTATAGAAAATACAAAACAACCAGCAGCGAAACAGCCTCCCACGTAATCCTGGAATGCGAGGGAGTACTAGCACAACGTATAGAAATCCTCAACTTGCCGAGGTCGCTCCGCGAAGCCTGTGAAGACCCCAGGAAGATTCTGCGCTTCTGGACGGAGCTAGGCTGGCTATGCTAGCAAACTCTACGCATAAAGGACCAACTGGAGTCCAAATGCGGAAAATGGAGTACCCCCACCTGAACCTGAACCTGATGTTTATAGAAAACTAGCTTTAAGCTACCCAGGCCAGGCTTTTTTGACGTACCTACTGCAGCACACACAGACATCATACCCATATTTTAATGTAGGTACTCGTATAATAATACAATCTCCCCTATAGCCCGATTACCCATCCATCCATCCATCACAATAGCCTGGTTTTATTTCTTTCATTTTTCTTTGCAATAGTCTCTACACCTGGCGGATACCATCTTTGGGTGTATCATATGTATTTGACGACCGATGTGGCGCGGTGGGCGAAGGTCCGCCTGCGACGCAGGAGGTTGCGGGTTCGATTCCCGCCTCGGAACAATTGTGTGTACGATCTGCAGATATTTGTTCCGGGTGTTCTGGTCGTTTTCTATGTATAATAAAAAAATATCTATCTATGTAATGTATTGTATTATGTATATCAGTCATCTAGTACCCATAACACAAGCTCTGCTTAGCTTGGGGCTAGATGATGCTGTGTGAATTGTCCAGCATTATTTATTTATTTACATCAACTAATATGTACCCTGTACGGGCTCTAACGGAAGACCAGCGCTGGCTAAGTCTCTTACGGAGCTTAGCCAGCATTATGCTGAGTTAGAGCCTTTTTGTAACAACTCTCCTTGTACATGTACCTATTTCTATAAGTGTGTTATTTGTTAATTTTAGTTGTTATGAATAAATGTCTTTCTATTCTATTCTATATTGTGCACCCGAGGATGATACCCGTTATGTGTAACCATCGCCTTTAGATTACAACTCTCTCAAAGGGCCTCTGTGCTGTTGGCTTCGGCCCCACGTAAGCCTTCCAATGGACCGGGTCACTTTATGGCCCGAGATCATGGTAAATGAGAAACATAAAACTAATAATCGTTTATTTCAGGCACATAATACAAAATTAAGGACCTATACAACAATAAATTCATGTATCTATACCTACTAATATATTATAAAGAGGAAAGATTTGATTTTTTGTTTGTTTGTAATGAATAAGCTCCGAAACTAATGGACCGATTTGAAAAATTCTTTCACCGTTGGAAAGCTACACTATCCCCGGTGAACATAGGCTATATTATATTTTCAAAAAAGTTAGGGATCCGTACTGAAATCGTGCGAAGCCGGGAAGGTCCGCTAGTCATTTATACAACGCGGGCAGAAACTAATCTATTATAGTTGCAACAATCAAGGTCGAATTCTTTATTTCTTTACTCAATCCTGGCAGTGATTCACAAGTTTCGTCATTACCCCTACAGTAAAATCACACTTTAGCTCGAATGACTCTTATTTGTACATTTTGTGAACAAAGGAGTAGCCAAGTATACACTAGCCAAATTCGATGTGAAATATTTGTACACAAACCGCTAATACTTACCTAAAATTTACTCTGTTGCCGCTTCTTTGTATATGCGATTTATAAATATAGAACCTATTTTTTTTTTCATTGCAGTTTGTCTATAAACATTTCACATCATATTTGGCTGGAGTGGAATTCTTAGGAATTCTTTGGTTATAATAACAATACTAGCTGCGCCCCGTGGTTCCCGCGTGGTGATAGATATTTTGGATAATATACAATATATCCTATGTGCTATTCTGATTATGTAAGTTATATGTATTACATATTATGAAGTTTCATCAAAATCCATTCAGTAGTTTTTGCGTGAAAGAGCAACAAACATCCTCACAAACTTTCGCGTTTATATTATTAGTAGGATTTTATCTTATCATTATATTATAAATATGTAAGATAGTTCACATGACGACATTTGTAAATTTGTTACTTCTACACGCCAAAAAGTACTGAACAGATCGGACTGAAATTTTGCATTCTGATAGTTTTGGGCCTGGAATAAAACATTTGCTACTTTTCCATAAATCAGATCCCATGGACAGGACCTTTAAATCTTTCTATAGAAACAACGCGCGAGAAGCCGCGGGAAGAAACTAGTCTTCAATAAACATCAGACATTTTAGATTCTTCACAATAGAATGTACCTACCTACAATGAAAATGTGAAATTTATAATGACTAGTTTAAAAATGATGCACTATCTAATAGTACTTTATAATCAGCCTTAATTGTGCAAATTGCAACATTAAAACACCAATTGTCTATGCTATGATAATAATTGCAGTGCAGAATACCAGAACATGTGAATAACTTTTTCACAACTTTTATCAACATGCCTAATGTCATTGTCATGCCTAGATTGACTTTTTTCACATAAATAAATAATAAATAAATAAATAATGCTGGACAATTCACACAGCATTATCTAGCCCCATGGTAAGTATAGCTTGTGTTATGGATACTAGATAACTATTAACTTTCATCAACATCGCTAAATTGACTTTTATCAACATGACTATTGACTTTTTTTGACGAATGATGTGGCGCGGTGGGCGAAGTACCGCCTGCGACGCAGGAGGTTACGGTTTTGATTCCCGCCTCGGAATAATTGTGTGTACGATCTGCAGATATTTGTTCTGGGTGTTCTGATTGGTTTCTATGTATAATAAAAAATATCTATCTATGTAATGTATTGCAGTATATCAGTTATCTAGTACCCATAACACAAGCTCTGCTTACCATGGGGCTAGATAACGCTGTGTGAATTGTCCAGCATTATTTATTATTTATTTACTTTTATTAACATCACTAAATTGACTTCTATCAACAATATCAACATGGCTATTGACTTTCATTAACATGACTACTGACTTTTTTAACATGGCTATGGAATTTCATCAAGATTACAAAATTCACCTTTCAATTATTATTTTCGAAACTACAACCAATAAATAAATAATAACCTTGCTCTTTAAGACAAGAATCAATAAGTGTCTTCTAAACCTTTGTGATACATTGTTGGCCACATCTTCACTTTCCATCAGGTAAGACTTTGGTCAAATAAACATAGCTTAAAATTAAACTAGCTTCAATAAAACATTTGAAACTAAACTTGCTTCAATAAAACATTTGAAACTAAACTTGCTTCAATAACACATTTGAAACTAAACTTGCTTCAATAAAACATTTGAAACTAAACTTGCTTCAATAAAACATTTGAAACTAAACTTGCTTCAATAAAACATTTGAAACTAAACTTGCTTCAATAAAACATTTGAAACTAAACTTGCTTCAATAAAACATTTGAAACTAAACTTGCTTCAATAAAACATTTGAAACTAAACTTGCTTCAATAAAACATTTGAAACTAAACTTGCTTCAATAAAACTTGTGAAACTATCATGGTTATTAACACTAAAGTCATTTAAAAAGGGATATTTACCATGATTTGATTTTATTTGAAACTGTGCCAAAATATTGGATAACTCAAAAATCAAACTAGCTTCAGCCTGCAGCCTCACTCACAGGGTACATAATTACCATATTGAGTAAAACTAAGATGGATACAACCCATCATGGTCTTAGGGATAATGTATCTACCAGTACTAGATAAGCTAAACCGAACAATGTTTATGCTGTCAGTACCAGATATATAATTTTAGAATTTATTCAGCATTTCCATAGACAACCATTTATGAAGAAACTGATTAATTTTAAATCTTTCTATATTTGAATTAAATAAAATTTTGCAATAGTAGTACTTATTTGAATGTAATCTAAAGTACAAGTTTTACATTGTTATTATAAACTAAGTGTGCAATAAAGTACCTATTATATTATATATATCTATCTACATTCTATCTATCTATAATCCCAGCCATTATATGAAAACAGACGTGTTTATGTAGGTAAATTACGTATTTACTACCTACCTAATATTTCTTAGTACAGTTCCATAAGATAAATAAACTTTCAAGACAGGAAATGAGTTTGTATCTCACGTTTAGAGCTTATTATTTACGCTATCATTCGTCATTTTGTTACAAAGTTTTTACTCACCAGCAGTTTAATTTCTTTACCGCCGAAAGATCTGACTGCTTAGATCTAGCGATGACCATTTCCTCGGTAAGACGAGCCATTGTCACTGCACTGCACTGTTTTCTATTTGAACACTTTATGTGGTGAGTTTAAATTACCATTGCGACACGCTCGCGGTTCGGTCGCGTAGAAAAAACTAAAAAAAATGTACCTACGATACGAGCTCCTCACGTCGCGCGTTGCTTGGTTGAGTGAAGCTTAGGGTTCCGCAGATATTGCGATGACAAACAAAGGAAGTAATGTATACTCCAACATCTCGTCTCCCAAGCCAATCTAACCTGCACATGGTGATATGGTAGGTACACCCTGCTAGATAACGAACTATGCTCTGGTGAAGATATCAAACAATTTTCATAATTTGATAACTCACTAATTTTACAAAAATTTTTCCATTATTTGTACTAGCAGAAAAGTGTCCTACCAGACACCGTTGCCATTAACAAAGATTCATCATCAAGGTATAAATAAATAAATATAATAATGCTGGACAATCCAGACAGCATCTCATCTAGCCCCAAGTTAAGCAGAGCTTGTTCTATGGGTACCTAATACAATACATAAAGTAGATAGATATTTTTATTATTAGGTACATAGAAAGACGACCAGAACACCGGGATATCTGCATATCGTACAAACATTTATTCCGAGGCGGGAATTGAACGTGCAACCTAACCTGTAATAATGATTTATACATCTATTTTTGTATAAACAAATTAATAATGACCTATTTAAATATTATTTAAGCTTTATATTTTGATCAATGTATATTATATATTATAATGATTATATGATGGATGGAACGTAGCTGTTTTACATTGATCAAAATATTATTAGAAATTCCGATCATACAACTTGTGTGGAACTCTAGGAAATAAAATTACTCTTTCTTGACCAGAAATTATTTTCTGACATACAAGACAAGACAAGGGAAAACGTCACTTTGACATATCGATGTTCCATATGGGCTGCCATCTCAAATTAAATTTTATTTTACCATAAAATATTTCTGAAGAAGATGTGTATTTTCTAATGTGATGTGCAAAATAACCCGGAGCGCGGGGCGCGCGGTGGTGGCGGCGGCAGCGGCGGCGGCGCGGCAGGGTGGCAGATATTTTTTTTTTGCGTTCCCGTTTATCTCCGTTTAGCAGTCGGTATATACGCACATACGCACTATGCTCTGCGCTAGAGCACAGTACGTTTATGTCCGTACTGCATGTCCTTAATTTTCAGTAGTTTTTTGAGTTATTTTGAGTCAGCTGATATTGCGATGCTATTATATATTATATATTTTTTATTTTGTCAGTGCCACTGTCACTTACTTTTTTAACCTCACTTTTGTCGTGTCGGCCCATAAGTATCGGGTTGCGGTCGTGTAGAAAATAAATAATTTGTTTATTTCGTAGAATAACGCCCTCAAAAGCATTCCTTATCACTACTCCAAAGTCACTCGACTATCAGTGAGTGACCTGCATAGCTGTCCACGTAAGTTAACCTGACTAATACGAAGGTTTTCTTTCACTTATTTACAGTTTATGATGCAACGTATTTCTAAGTCTTGAAACTAACAGAAGTGTCCTTACCTGCACTGTGTTCATCGCGTGATGTCACTTAATTATAGTAAATTTGTCACATTTGACTACCTACTTAGTACTTCATTTGTAAAGTACGTTCATACGTGCATTTTGAGGCCGGCTAAACGCCGATTACACCGAGAAGGCTTACCTTACCTTATTCACACAGTATACATTTTTTTCCAATATTGTTCAGTACTTAAGTGTAGCTTAGGCTCAGATTGAAAGATAGATAAACCATTTATTAACAACTTCAGACACACACATACAAAATACCACAATTATACAGTACACAGGAAAATAAAAACTTAAAACACAGTTTGGAAATATATTAATTCTGTAGTTTATTTATTACTACTGAGGTGTATTGTATAGAAATAGCCTGCTTATTTTAAATACTTAAAAGAAAAAATACAGTCAAATTGAGAACCTCCTCTTTTTTTGAAGTTGTTTAAAAATAAAAATTTATATATATTATAATTTTTCCTTATGTACTTACCATTTTTCTTTCTATTGACTAAAGACAAAGCTTATTAAAAGTATGTAGTAAGTATTCCATCTAACAATAATTTGTGACTCCTATATTTTTATTTACAACTTATGTTCCAGATCCAAAATGGTTGTTAACGACGAGCCTGTTCAAGCGGAGGGTGATGCCACCAGCAAGAAGGCAGCAAAGAAAGCCGCCAAGGCAGCCGAGAAGCAGCAGAAGAAAGCTGAGCATAAGGTAACAAGAAGATTAGTATAAAGTAAATAAATAATGGCATATAATAATCCCCATATAATCATCTAGCCCTAAGATATGCAGAGCTTGTGTTATGGGTACTAGATTACTGATATACTTAATAGATAAATTACATAGTTTTTTCTTTTAGAATTGAATTGTTGCTGAAAACTTCTGTCTTAGGTACTACTCATCATTTAACTTAAATTATTTAATCATATCTTTATCTTGGCAACCGTGACACAGTCCATTGAGTCTACCAGATCAATGACTAATGACTCCCCATCTCCCCAAAATATTATGTTGGCCCCAATACTATACTATAATATAACCCCGGTATAATCATATGACTATCAGCATAGGTGCTGATATTTTTATTTCAGTGTTGAATGTCTTAACTATGTGTTTGTTTGTCTCTTATGATGGCAGATTGTGTTTTCGTAACTAGTGGTCGAAGCTATTCACTGAGGGCTCAGTTACAAATCACTACATAGTATAAAACAAAGCCATTTTCCACTCTCTGTCTGTCCCTATGTATGCTTAGATCTTTAAAACTACTCAACGGATTTTGATGTGGTTTTTTTTATATTCTTTTCGATAGAATGATTCAAGAGGATGGTTTATAAACCATTTGACATATAGATTTCCACGTGGGCGAAGCCGCGGGCCTGGAGAAGAACAACAGGAATTTTATGAACATATTATTTTCCAAATCCTTGCAGGCCACAACAGCCCAGCCCCAAGCTGAAGCGGAGACTGATTTCTCTGAAGGCCTGTACGGGACCCTCAAGCTGATCCAGTCTACCGGAGAGCACAGAGACAGGGTCTACACCGATGTCAGTGATCTGGGAGTGAAGCTGGCGGGAAAGGAGGTTTGGGTTAGAGGTTAGTATTCAAATGAAAGAATGAAAATAAATTTATTTGAAACCATACATAACACATAATTATAGAAACGAATACAACGGGTATTATATCGCGGTTATTTGCCAATTTTTCCCGACGTTCAGTCATCCCGTGACCACGACAGTGTGTAAACCTGTTGAAACGTCGGGAAAAATAGGTAAATAAACGCGAAAAATAACCATTGTATCAGTGTTTATAATTATGTGTTCAGCACAACATCAACTTTGTTAACACAACATTAAATGCTGTGATCGCATTTGGTAACTAACTTAAGCTGGTGATGTTGCACACGGTTTTTTAAATGTAGTCTATGTCTGAAACATTTGTTTTGTGATTTTGTGAGAAAAATTGCGAACGCCGCGCGGGGAAGGCGAGAAATAAGGGCAGGAGCCGCTGAATGGCTAATCCGCGCGGAATTTTACTGGTCTTCGTTTATAAATTTGTTTTATTTTTCCTTACAGTCAAAAAGTGTATTTTGGACTCACTTAACCTAACCAACTGAGAAAAACAACATGACTTATATATAAGATACATAAATATTTAAAAATATTGTCCTGTCTAACCTCTCTGTCTCCACTGTCTGACGTATCAAAAAGTTCCGTAAGTTCTTAAGTATACACGCAAAAAGGCCCACCTGTGGCCAAGTTGCCGACACCACTCCAGAAACAAGTAAAACAGTTCCTAAGTATATAAAGCACTTTGAATATTGTTACCCTTTCAGCCCGCCTACAAACCTCCCGCGCGAAAGGCAAGCAGTGCTTCGCGGTGCTGCGGCAGGCCTCCAGCACCGTGCAGCTGTTGGTGAGCGTGGACGAGCAGAAGCGAGTCAGCAAGCAGATGGTCAAGTTTACTGGCAAGTGAGTGTCTGTCTGTCTGTGGCATTGCAGCTTTTATATGGATTACCATCTTATATGTAGTGAGGTGTGAAATTTATTAGGCACTTTCAGAACAATGTGTACAAACATAGAATAAGAATCAAAACAAACTAAACAAGAAAGAGAAGTGTCACGGTCAAGTCGGTTACGCTACTCCATCTCACGATCGGATCGGTTACGTTTGAACGGAGGTAACGCCACACTCAGATTATTTACTCCAAAAAGTTACGCATAATCATCACGCTCGTTTCGGTTACGCTAAATCGTGGTTCAGTCAGCGGCGACCTAGTTCCGGTCATTATCAGTTGTCATGGTGTATGTCTGAGTGAAGCACAATGAGAGGCATATGCCCATTAGTGGGTTGGAAACAAAAGCAGTGCCGGTGCTGCGGCAGGACTCAAGCATTATAATATGCCTTTACATTACATAATATGTATCGAAATACTAATTAATCTCGATCAAAATAAAATATAATATGTGTGTTTTGCAATCCATAGCTCAGGTAATACCTAATTCTGGTGATTTTTTGTTACTGTCATTATCTCTATTGGTTGTTATTATGCTGGCCTTTAATCTTTCCAGCATAACAAAAGAGTCAATCGTCGACGTCCACGGCGTAGTGGTGGCTACGTCCTCTCCCGTGGAATCCTGCTCAGTAAGCTCCGTGGAGCTGTCAGGGCGCGGCGTGTGGCTCGTGTCTGCGGCGCGCGCGCAGCTACCCCTGCAAGTGGACGACGCGGCGCGGCCGGAGCACAACACTGTGGGTTTGACACTGATTGAACTCACTTTGAGGCTGACTAAACTAGCCTGACTGAACTCACTTTGACCCAGACTATACTCAGTTTGACGCTGACTAAACTAGCCTTGACTGAACTCACTTTTACCCGACCTTCACTGACATTTAACCCGGGATTCAACATACAAAAAGTTTATTTACAAAAGAAGCTTCATAAAACACCTTAATTCTGTACATACTCGTAGGTCTTTGATTAGTTTCTAGTTAACGTGTGTAAAGGCGCATTTTAACGTGAATAACGCGTGAAAAGCCGTTATTCATGCTAAGATTAGCATAATAACACTGATAACGTTACGTTAAGTGCTAAATAGCATGGTAGCCTGGCAGTTCCCAAATGATCCCCGTTGTCTAACTTGACCTCACCAATCTACCTTAACCCCAGGACCCGGAAGCGCTCCGTATCCGCGTGAACCAAGACACGCGGCTCGACAACCGCGTGTTGGATCTACGCACGCCGGCCAACCAGGCCATCTTCCGGATAGAGGCGGGCGTCTGCAGGCTGTTCCGGGATATACTCACTGCTAAAGGTAAGACTCGACAACCGCGTGTTGGATCTACGCATGCAGGCCAACCAGGCCATCTTCCGGATAGAGGCGGGCGTCTGCAGGCTGTTCCGGGATATACTCACTGCTAAAGGTAAGACTCGACAACCGCGTGTTGGATCTACGCACGCCGGCCAACCAGGCCATCTTCCGGATAGAGGCGGGCGTCTGCAGGCTGTTCCGGGATATACTCACTGCTAAAGGTAAGACTCGACAACCGCGTGTTGGATCTACGCATGCAGGCCAACCAGGCCATCTTCCGGATAGAGGCGGGCGTCTGCAGGCTGTTCCGGGATATACTCACTGCTAAAGGTAAGACTCGACAACCGCGTGTTGGATCTACGCATGCAGGCCAACCAGGCCATCTTCCGGATAGAGGCGGGCGTCTGCAGGCTGTTCCGGGATATACTCACTGCTAAAGGTAAGACTCGACAACCGCGTGTTGGATCTACGCACGCCGGCCAACCAGGCCATCTTCCGGATAGAGGCGGGCGTCTGCAGGCTGTTCCGGGATATACTCACTGCTAAAGGTAAGACTCGACAACCGCGTGTTGGATCTACGCACGCCGGCCAACCAGGCCATCTTCCGGATAGAGGCGGGCGTCTGCAGGCTGTTCCGGGATATACTCACTGCTAAAGGTAAGACTCGACAACCGCGTGTTGGATCTACGCACGCCGGCCAACCAGGCCATCTTCCGGATAGAGGCGGGCGTCTGCAGGCTGTTCCGGGATATACTCACTGCTAAAGGTAAGACTCGACAACCGCGTGTTGGATCTACGCACGCCGGCCAACCAGGCCATCTTCCGGATAGAGGCGGGCGTCTGCAGGCTGTTCCGGGATATACTCACTGCTAAAGGTAAGACTCGACAACCGCGTGTTGGATCTACGCACGCCGGCCAACCAGGCCATCTTCCGGATAGAGGCGGGCGTCTGCAGGCTGTTCCGGGATATACTCACTGCTAAAGGTAAGACTCGACAACCGCGTGTTGGATCTACGCACGCCGGCCAACCAGGCCATCTTCCGGATAGAGGCGGGCGTCTGCAGGCTGTTCCGGGATATACTCACTGCTAAAGGTAAGACTCGACAACCGCGTGTTGGATCTACGCACGCCGGCCAACCAGGCCATCTTCCGGATAGAGGCGGGCGTCTGCAGGCTGTTCCGGGATATACTCACTGCTAAAGGTAAGACTCGACAACCGCGTGTTGGATCTACGCACGCCGGCCAACCAGGCCATCTTCCGGATAGAGGCGGGCGTCTGCAGGCTGTTCCGGGATATACTCACTGCTAAAGGTAAGACTCGACAACCGCGTGTTGGATCTACGCACGCCGGCCAACCAGGCCATCTTCCGGATAGAGGCGGGCGTCTGCAGGCTGTTCCGGGATATACTCACTGCTAAAGGTAAGACTCGACAACCGCGTGTTGGATCTACGCACGCCGGCCAACCAGGCCATCTTGCGGATAGAGGCGGGCGTCTGCAGGCTGTTCCGGGATATACTCACTGCTAAAGGTAAGACTCGACAACCGCGTGTTGGATCTACGCACGCCGGCCAACCAGGCCATCTTCCGGATAGAGGCGGGCGTCTGCATGCTGTTCCGGGATATACTCACTGCTAAAGGTAAGACTCGACAACCGCGTGTTGGATCTACGCACGCCGGCCAACCAGGCCATCTTCCGGATAGAGGCGGGCGTCTGCAGGCTGTTCCGGGATATACTCACTGCTAAAGGTAATGATAAAGATAATTTATTTGCAAAAACTCGTTTAAATTTTTTTTTTTATCAATTTATGTATGACACTGGACACAACATGTTGACCAATTAATATCGGTATGCAAAAACATATGTTGAGAGTATGGCATGCAAATCTAATAAAAAAACAAAATGATTTATGTTAAAATTCAGATTTACCCATGTATTTGGTTAATTGCTAATTTTTATACAAATTTTTAGTGATACTACTAACTTAGTAAAAATAAATAATAATTCTCACGAACCACATTTTTCTATCTATTATCGTGTGGTTGACCACATGGCAACCACCACTCACTAGCCAGCCACATCGACATTTGTTGTTCAACGCAACTGCAAAAATCTGAAACGACACTATTCCCACGTAACCATGCTTAAAACCTATTGCTGCGATGCAGGCCGTTCGAACTGACTAGACGCGTAGTGTGACAGGTCTTATTTGACCGAATATACGCGACCGATTATACGCTCGCCGCATTTTCCGTCAGATATGTACCGACCCTTAGACCTTACATGACGCTTGGGCACGTTAGAAGCGTAAAATTGGACCAGAAGCAAGGTTATATGTATAATCGAGGGGTGCGCAAGTCGGACAATATTTCTTACACAATTTTTTTTGTAAAGTTATTTTTATATATTGAGAGTTGCGGCTAGTTCTTCCCGGGATGCTGATGTAATAATAGTCGAGTATAGGGACAATATCTACATTGTATAAAACTACGACTAATATGGATGTTAATGAGTGCGGTTTGAATGGCTGCTGGTGATGCACTGACCTCTGTAGGCGCCCGGTCCTACTTAGGTCGAACTGCTGATGCTGCTAATATGCCTCCGTAGATCGACCACGGAGTATGGTTTAAGATATTTATTTACTTCTCAAAAGATTAATAATCACTGGTGAGAAACAAAATAAGCTTATTATTATGTTAGTAGTTCGGTACGAGCTATATTATTAAAATTATGTGGGTAGTTAGCAAAAATACTACACAGAGCAAAGTAAAGGCGCGCACACACTATACACAATTTCTGAAATATTAAATAACATATAGGTAATAATGTAAGCTTGACTATTTTTAGGGACAACTTTGTAAAATGTTGCACTTAAGGCGAACTTTAAATTGAGCTAGAGTGTTTAGGTCTTTAATATTTTTAGGTAGGCTGTTATATAAACGCGCTCCTTCAAACATTATGTTTTTCATGCCGTAGTTAGTCCTACATTTCTGTAGACGGATATTATGTGCATTTCTTAGGTTTCGTTTGTGAATGTGTATATTTTTTGTAAATACTACTTCTGAACGAATGTCTTTGTTCAATATTTTTCTTATAAGTACGCATGTGTTGTAGTGATAGATTTGAGATACTCATAAGTTTAGTATCGTTGTAATTTTTTTTAGTTGAAGTTAGTCATAATAATATAATGCTGGACAATTCACACAGCATTATCTAGCCCCATGGTAAGCAGAGCTTGTGTTATGGGTACTAGATAACTGATATACATAATACAATACATTACATAGATAGATATTTTTTATTATACATAGAAAACGACCAGAACACCCGGAACAAATATCTGCAGATCGTACACACAATTGTTCCGAGGCGGGAATCGAACCCGCAACCTCCTGCGTCGCATGCGGGCCTTCGCCCACCGCGCCACATCGGTCGTCTATATATTTTATAATGTAATGTATGTATCGAACATATTTCATAAATCTTTTATTCAATTCTAGGGTCAAGTTTAGTTATATCGATTTATAGGTATATCTTAAATTATATATATAAATCTCCTTTTCCAGGTTTCGTAGAAATCCACACACCAAAGATAATCTCAGCAGCATCAGAAGGCGGTGCCAACGTCTTCACCGTCTCCTACTTCAAGTCCGCGGCCTACCTCGCGCAGTCTCCGCAACTATACAAGCAGATGGCAATCGCCGCTGACTTCGACAAGGTACTCTTCACTTCATATATCTATACTAATGTTATTAAGAGGATAGGTTTGTTTGTTTGTAATGAATAGGCTCCGAAAGTACTGGACTGATTTGAAAAATTCTTTCACCGTTGGGAAGCTACACTATCCCCGGTGAACATAGGCTACGTACTAAAACCGTGCGAAGCCGGGAAGGTCCGCTAGTAGTAAATAAGAGCGCACTTGTAATGTGAGCTCTTATTTTTTTCAGTTCGATTGAAACACAGCCAACGTAAACCAAAATGATTTCAAATTCAAGCATATTTCCACTATAATATTGCATTATTTGTGTTTAACTAGTATTTATCTAGGTTCCCAAGTGGTTTTTTTTTTCGGAATACTTACCTAAAATGAAATGAAAGCTAATCTCATTTTGCACATTTTTATGCGAAAATGGAGTTTTCCAGTTTTCTAGCTATTTGTTTCGTATTAAAAACATCAATATCTTACATTTTTATTAAGGAACATAGCTTATATTGTCTAGTTACAGAATAACAATACTTTGTGAAGAATACAAAAAGTTTTCAGTCATAATTTTTGGTATTACGGAACAAACCAAATTTTTAACGGCTAATATTGCTATCGCGCAGGCATGGGGCGCGGCGCAAGGGTTAAACAGAGACAGCGATATTCGGAGTGATTTTTGCAAGCGAGGGTCGCCGGGCCCTTAAGATATCTTACTCAAAACTTATGTTTCCAGGTGTTCACAGTTGGCGCAGTCTTCCGCGCAGAAGACTCGAACACGCACCGACATCTGACAGAGTTTGTGGGGCTCGACCTAGAGATGGCGTTCAAGCATCACTACCACGAGGTGTTGGACACCATCGCTGGGACTTTTACTGAGATATTCAGAGGATTGAGGGACCAGTGAGTAGAGTTTAACTCTATTGTTAAACGTCGTCACGGTCGTTTCGGTTACGCTCGCGTTTACTCGGGTCCAGTCGTCATCAGTTATTTATTTATTAAATTGCACCGATGCAGTACACTGCAGTGTAGTTTGAAATAAGTAATAACACCAAAACATGAATTGCACCGATGCAGTATACTGCAGTGCAGTTTTAAATAAGTAATAACACCAAAACATGAATTGCACCGATGCAGTACACTGCAGTGCAGTTTTAAATAAGTAATAACACCAAAACATGAATTGCACCGATGCAGTATACTGCAGTGCAGTTTTAAATAAGTAATAACACCAAAACATGAATTTCACCGATGCAGTATACTGCAGTGCAGTTTTAAATAAGTAATAACACCAAAACATGAATTGCACCGATGCAGTACACTGCAGTGCAGTTTCAAATAAGTAATAACACCAAAACATGAATTGTGTTCCTATTTATCACATTACTGCAACGACTATAAATTAATATTAAAAATTAATTGCAAAACTTAAATAAAAATTATTAATTTACAATCGATTAAAACGTTCTTGTTGAAAAATTCCAAATTATTTAATACAAATAAGGTTTGCTGTAAGAAAACTCTTTGTTAGGGTTAAGCTCGCCTATGTACATATGTTTTTTTAGTTAAGTAATTTGTACGTTTGTTTTATGTACAATAAAGAATTACAGAATTACAAATAAGGTAGGTAAGGCAGTGTAGAAATACTCTTGATTGTGTGTTATATTGATATGTATTAGTCACGTGTACAGCCGCGTGCCTTCGACGTCGCCTGATGCGAGCGACCAATCAGGCACCAGTAAACCCGGGTGCGCGGGGGCAGGGGGTAGCTATGTGAGAGCCGCGCGCCATGCAGGGACGAGGCGGTAGTTGAATTAGTTGTTTGCGAACGGAGGAACGGTTCGGTCGGTCGGGCGTCTCGGCTCAGGTGGCCGAGCGAAGCCACGCGGTTACGGTAGATTGAGTTAGATTCTGTGTGTGAGTGAATAAACCGCTAACTTAAAATATCCTATCAGTGTTTTTATCTGAAAACGGACGAACCCTGCGACTTAATCTATAACAGGCAGTGAATGCTTTTTAAATGAACCTTTTCTTATCTAATTACTTATTTAATAAACAGGTTCGCGAATGAAATAGCGACGGTGGGCCAGCAGTACCGCGTCGAGCCGTTCAAGTTTCTGGACCCGCCGCTCAGACTGGAGTTCCCGCAGGCTATACAACTACTGAAGGAGGCAGGTCGGTTTATATCATATTATACAATATATTGAGAACCAAAGTTATCGACAGCTCTCAGATTTAACAAGCTGAAGTGGCAGTGGGCCGGCCATATCTCAAGAAGAACCGTCGGCCGCTGGGGCAAACGTGTTCTTGAGTGACGACCACGACTCTGTAAACGTAGTGTAAGACGCCCTCCGACCAGTTGGGATGACGACCTGCGAAAGTCTGCAGGTAGATAGATGCTGGATGCGTCAAGCGTCCAGCTGTGGACTAACAATAACCTATGTATATAAGTATATATATTTTATGATATGTATGTAGTATATTTCCATGTAAGTATTATAAGTATTTTATTTTATTTTATAATATATGTATAACCTGCAAGCACACAGATCCCCTGGTACTGTCCACGATCCTATCCATCCATGGTTGTCTGGTAGAGATCGCTCTTGAGCGATAAGACCGCCAATTGTATCTAGTTATTTTAAGTTTTAATTTACATTGTCATTTTATACTTAGTGTGCAATAAAGAATTATCTATCTATCTAATATAGACTGATGATGACGATGACAATATAATCGTATTTTCCATGTATAATATTGAAATATATATGTATTTATGGAAATCTATCTATGTAATCTAGTAACCTAAGTCCATTCATAGTAACCATAACACAAGCTCTGCTTAGCTTGGGGCTATGATGTGTGGTTTGTCCAGCATTATTTATTAAATAATCAAGAAATACAAAACCTTTATTTACAAAAAGCTTTAAAAAACTTTATTTCTGTACATAGGTGTTTGATTTGAGTGGTTTATTGTTAAGGTGGATAATGTAAATGACCTCCGCACTAGGCTAGGCCTGTTTCGCGGGAAACTGATACATTAACTCATAAAATTCTAATCAATAATAATGTTACAAGTCGCGAAAACGTAAAAAGTTTTATAATCTTTGTATATCGTTCACAGGAGTGACAGTAGGCGCTGAAGACGACCTATCTACGCCTGATGAGAAGCTGCTTGGGAGACTGGTGAAGGCCAAATACGACACGGACTTCTATATCCTGGACAAGTACCCGCTAGCTGTGAGGCCTTTCTACACCATGCCGGACCCTAAAGACCCCGTGAGTCACTTGTAGACCCCATGTGACCCTATACAGATATTTATAAATATTTATAAACCAAAAGTATAGCCATAGCCACTACCGCCAAACATCTTGTCCGGTGACGGGTAACGAGGGGGAAATTTGAGCAGGTACACACACTTAATAGAATAGAATTTAATTAGCACACACAAAAAATGGAAAGTACAACTTTAAAAGAAACTTAAATTAAAACACATTAAACTCGCATATTAAAACTAAATTAAAAAACAGTCTGGTATAAATAAGCCTTTCCCTAGTAAGTAAAGTAAAGTAAAGTAAAAAATCATTTATTTCTTTAGGCTTACAAAATAAGCACTTAGACAAGTCATATTTTATATATAAATTATTATCGAATAAAATTATTTTACTGTTCAATTAATTTTTTTGTCCACTAGTGGAAGGAGTGAAAGGAAACCACTAGCATGTTCATTTCTTATATGTCTAATACATAGTTATTTGCCTATTTAAGTCTAAATATATGTAATATGATTCGATACATGTCAATATTTAAGTAAAGCTATGCACAACAACAAATTACTTACTACATACTATTGTCGGTGCGAAACTGAGCGACATCTGGCCAAGCATTAACATCATTGAGATAATCATTTATGGAGTAGAAAGCCTTCTAGATGAGATTTAGTTTTATGTAATTTTTAAATTTACGAATAGGGAGCTCAGTTGCTTCAGATGGAAGCTTATTATAGTGCGCGGCTACACAGGTCCAGCCTCAGCTTAATGTCGCTACCGAGGGCTGTAACGACGCTGGTTTTCAGTCTGAACCATATCCTACAAATATTATAAATGTGAAGGTTTGAGATTGCAGCTATCAGTCCAGAACTTTGCAAGCGAGTTTTCGCCCAACTTTAATGCAAAATTGCAAGAATGTTTGTGGCTAGAAGGACGTCATTTGAGTTGATTGATTATTAAAAACTAAAATCCGCATTATTCTTATGTAAGATAATAAATAAATAACTTTGATTGTATTCATATTTTTATTATATTTTATTTTTTCAAGTATAAAATCTGGGCTTATTCCACTTTCCCCGTCAACGGGGATTAATGAACTTTTTGTTCACTTTTCCCCGTTGGCGCCGATGTGGCTTATTCCACTAATCCCCTCTGCCGGCGGACACCCTGTACAGAATAATTATCTTCGATAGAAAAAATTTCATGTGGCGATATCTAAATTAAATTCGAATCTAATTAAGTTTGATGGCGATGAATGATGGATGACACATGGATGAAACGACTTCGCCAGAAGTTTAACTGAAATAATCTTTTCATCGACATTGCTAACAAATAACTATTGTTTTCAGAAATCTTCAAACTCTTACGACATGTTCATGCGGGGGGAGGAGATCCTCAGCGGCGCGCAGAGGATTCACGACCCGGAGTACCTCACTGATAGGGCGCAGCATCACGCGATAGGTATTTCTTATTTACATAAATAAATAATGCTGGACAAACCACACAGGTCGTCATCCCACCTGGTCGGAGGGCGTCCTAAACTACGTATACCGAGTCGTGGTCACCAATCAAGAACACGTTTGCCCCAGCGGTTGTCGGTTCTTCGCGAGATATTGCCGGCCCACTGCCCTCTGACCAGGTGGGATGACGACCTGCGAAAGACTGCAGGTAGATGCTGGATGCGGCAAGCTGAAGACTATGGCGCTCATTGGGAGAGGCCCATGTCCAGCAGTGGACTAACATAGGCTGATGATGATGAATCCACACGCTACGAATTTATAAAAAATAATTGTTTTACGTAATTCTAAAGAGCCCTTTCTGATTTCATCGCTTATTTATAATATTAAACAAGTGTAAAAATAGTTATTAAGGGTAAAAGTTTGTTATTTGTGTGTTTTTTGGCCAACAAAAGTATCCTATGTTAGACTCCTGGTTCTAAGCTACCTCCCCACCAATTTTCAGCAAGAATTTTTCAAATCGGTCCAGTAGCTTCGGAGCCTATTCATTGCAAAAAAAAAAAATTAAACCTTTCCTCTTTATAATATTAGTATAGATATATATTATATACACAGATTTATTAATGATTAATTATTTTTTCAGATATCAGCAAGATAGCTGCTTACATTGAATCCTTCCGGCTCGGCTGCCCCCCACATGCAGGTGAGATATTAATAATAATTAATATTATTAATTATCCTTTGCCCTGCAGTGGGACACCCCGGGCTAATATAATAATAATAATAATAATTGAAATCTCATTGTTAGAGGATATAGTTCGCAACCGGTTTAATAATATGTAGGTTAAAACTAAATTAAATTTGGCGACCGATGTGGCGCGGTGGGCGAAGATCCGCCTGCGACGTAGGAGGTTGCGGGTTCGATTCCCGCCTCGGAACAATTGTGTGTACGATCTGCAGATATTTGTTCCGGGTGTTCTGGTTGTTTTCTATATATGATAAAAAATATCTATCTATGTAATGTATTGTATTATGTATATCAGTTATCTAGTGCCCATAACACAAGCTCTGCTTACCATGGGGCTAGATAATGCTGTGTGAATTGTCCAGCATTATTATTATTATTAATAAACATCACGGATGCATTGCTGAGCTATAAATATAGGAAACTAGCTGCGCCCCGCGGTTTCACCCGCGTGGTGATAGATATTTTGGATAATATACTTTATATCTTTATGAATTGTAGCCAATGTGTTATTCTGATATGTAAGCTATATTATTGTGAAGTTTCATTAAAATCCATACAGCAGTTTTCACGTGAAATAGTAACAAACATCCATCCATCCATACTAACAAACTTGACGTTTATAATATTAGTAGGATGAACTAGCTCCCGCACGTACCTTCACCCTAAATTGCATTGCAATTTGAACACTCATAAAGTTCAGACGACAAATAGGTCTTCGGCCACTTGGGCGACCCATACAATACAATACAAAATACGCTTTATTGCACATCAAGACAAGTAAAGAACAAGAAGATACTGATGCACAATGGGCGGCCTTAACGCTATCCATGTGTGAACTTCTGGATGCCCTATCTATCCTCCTATCTGGTGGTGCCTTGCCTATTCAGAGCTATGCGGTATGCTACACATCAATCGCACACATCCAATACCGCTACCGCCCAGCATAAAACTGCATTCAAATACAATACAATACAAAAATTCTTTATTGTACACCATAATCAAATTAATCGTTACAAAAATACATTATATGCGACAAGTACAATGGCCTTATCGCTTAGAAGCGATCTCTTCCAGGCAACCTTTGGATGGAAATAATTATATGAATTTAAGAAAAGGCAGGGGGTGTACCATATGTTATCTAAATAAGAATACTAAAATACAAATAATAAATGTTACAAATTCCAAAATAAATAATACACTACTTAAATAAATAAATAGTAAGTACTCATTTTGGCAGGAACAACTCCTTGACGTGAGCTTTAAAAACAGGCAAGGATACAGTTTTTCTAATGGACTCTGGTAGTGCATTCCACAACCTTAAGGCCTGGATGGAGAAGGATTTGTCGTAGAAACTGGTTTTATGAGGTGGCACATTCAAAACCAGATTTTCTGACGACCGGAGTACACGGGAAGGCTGAGAATGAGAATTGTGGAGGAATTTAAAACGCTCCTTTAAATAGAAGGGAGTGACAGGGTTAAAGAGAATGTTATGAAGAAGAGAAGGGATATGGGAATTCCGGCGAAGACAGACGGGAAGCCATTTTAGTTTTGTTATTTTAGTGCTATTCAAATATAGGCTTCAACTCGTCTTTAGATACATTTCAAGATTAAAATGAAATCAATAGAAATTACCAGACTGCTCGCAGATCTTTCAGGTAATTTCAATTTTATATATTGTGTAACCGATTACTACGTAACGCTGAATTGTACAGAGCATTGTATTCTGAAATTCTATATAAAAGTCGATTATTGCAATCGACTAATCTTTTTTGTCATTCGTCATGATAATGGTGTCGTCGAAAAATTACACTATTTGGTAATTGAATAAAAATTACACTATTTGGTAATTGAATAAAAATTACACTATTTGGTAATGCAGATATTTGTTCCGGGTGCTCTGGTCGTTTTCTATGTATAATAAAAAAAAAAAAAATCTATCTATGTAATGTATTGTATTATGTATATCAGTTATCTAGTACCCATAACACAAGCTCTGCTTACCATGGGGCTAGATAATGCTGTGTGAATTGTCCAGCATTATTATAATAAAAAAGTAAATTCCATAAGTCAAGATAAATAAAATTAAAATAACATATAAAGAGAAATAAATTAAGATTCAATTTACCTTAGATGAACGGTAATTCGAGATTATTTTTATAAGTAACACATCTGTTTGTCCACAGGTGGTGGTATCGGCATGGAGAGAGTGGTGATGCTGTATCTGGGACTCGACAACATCAGGAAAACATCCATGTTCCCGAGGGACCCCAAACGATTGACTCCTTAGAAACCTAACCTATAAATAAGTTAGAATAGCGAATAAACTCTAATGGTGTCTATGTTGCTGTTGCATTATACTTAACACTTTGACTGCGATCTTATTTTAACCTATAAAATTCGTGCTGCCGCTCTACACAGCGGTTGTGTTGCGCCGCACATGCGTTTCGTTCGAAAAATATTACGGCTGTGCTGAGTCACAAAGATCTGTATTTTCTCAGCCGCTGCGCTAGTGTGGATTTACGCATATTAGTCACTTGTAGAAAACACATACCGTGTGATTTCAGCAGTCAAAGTGTTAAATAAATTTATTTTACAATAACACGTATTGTCCCTCATTATTTATTTATTACTATTATGTGTCAAATCAATAGTAATATTCTAGAGAGGAAATGTTTGATTTTTTTGTTTGTAATGAATAGGCTCCGAAACTACTGGACTGATTTGAAAAATTGGTTAACCATTGGGGAGCTACACTACCGCCGGTGTACATATTTTTTCAAAAAAGTTAGGGATCCTTACTATAACTCCAATAATGTAACCCAAGGTGTAAAAAAATCACCTAATAAAGTGAAATTCGAGTTTAACGCGGGTGAAACCGCGGGGAACAGCTAGTAGTTTATAAACCTTACTCAAGAAGGTTTATATACAAGGGTTTTTTTAATAGATAGATTCAAGTATAAACTAGTGGTTTCTTCTCACTTCTTCCACTGGTGGACAAAAAATTGAAGTGAACTATAAAATATGACCTGTCTAAGTGCTTATTTGTAAGCTTAAAGAAAAATAAAAACTTTTCATTTTCATTCAAGAATCTATCTATTAAAAAACCGTATCACAAAATCCGTTGCGTAGTTTTAAAGATCTAAGCATACCTAGGGACAGACAGACAGCGGGAAGCAACTTTGTTTTCTACCATAATAATGATAATTAAATAGTACAGATAAATTAGGTTTAGTATAATGCAACGACAGAATCGATACCAAGTGAAGTTAGCAAACAGTAGTTAAAAAATGTCTGCTGCTAACTTCAGACTTGTACGCTGTTTGAAATTAAAACATATTTTGAGACAAAATAATAAGTAAAACAAGACAAAAACCATTTTATATAATTTATTGGAAATTTTAAAACTAGGTTATGCATACTTTACTAATAAAAATCTATGTTTGATGAGATGTTTCATTTGTGGATAGTTCTATATCTAAAGAGATAAACTATTTTCTTAATGAAATGAAAGTTTATTTCTTTAGGCTTACACATTAGCACAGGTCATATTTTATACTATTCATTATTATATAATAACATTATTTAATGTTCACTTCAAAATATATTTATTTGACACTATACGTATACACATAGGTACCACGAAACATTACTTAGTAGGACAAATAGGTAATACCATCAAGAAAAATGTCTATGAAGGAAATAGATAAAACATACAGATCGGTACATATAGTGTGTTACATAAGGAACCAAAAAGGGTCCCTGTCTCAACATTAAATCAAATTACTAAGCTAACTCGCAAAATCTAGCTTAAGCATACAAGGGATCGATAATACGTCCACCGCCTCTTCACTATTACTAGGCTCACAATCATTACCAGTATTTGGCATAAGCACTTCATCATCCGACGCATCGTCACAACTCGCATTTGGCGAGTCCGCATCACTCCCTGAATCATCATCATTGACTTGAATTATAAATTTCTCTGTCAAAGTATCCACCACATGATCGCTTCTATGGTACTGGTCTTCTATTTCCTTCATTTTATTGTAAAGGATGTTCCATTCATTCGGACCAATGGTAGCAACCTTTTTCCTTATAAGTTCAGTGACCTCTTTAGCGTCATAAGTAGTATGTTTCCCTACATACCACCTAATAGATGTCCAAGCCATCTCGATTGGATTAAGATCTGGATGGTATGGGGGTAGTCTTAAAACTTCATGATTACTTTCTGCTAGAAGTTTATCTAGGCTATAAATTTTCTCTTGTTTCTTATGATTTTTAATAAGATTGTATAGTTGAGGTTTTAGCATATCTTCAGTGTAGTATACACGTCGTTCTGTTAACCAGGTTTGCATTTCAATGATTTTAGCATTGCTTGTTGGTGCTGGGTTATAGTGTTTGTTATGGTAGGGTGCATTGTTGACGACTATCACAGAATTGTTTGGCAGATTTGGTAGTAATTTTCTGTGAAGCCATCGTTTGTAGTTTTCATAGCTGATTATTTCAATGTCACCAGTCTTAGTAGCGTTAGTAATATTGTTGCCGAATATCAGAAGTGCATTCGGGATAAATCCCATTTCTGATGCAGCATGCACTATAACTATTCTTTGTCTCCTGAAAATTAGCTTCTTAAGTCCTTTTGGATCATCTGTTTTATGTTCAGGATCGTCGCATGTATCTATGAAAGTCTCCCCTGTGTAAATTATAGGTCGTCCATCTTGCCTATATTTAGCTAACTTCTGTAGAAACTCTATCCTTTTAAACCGAATATCTGATTTCTCTATTAATATCTTTTTGTTATTCTCTGTCCGTTTCCATCTGAAACCTAAGCGGTGTATAATCCGACTTAAACTGCGTTCGGAACCTTCGAATTTTATATCTTTTGCGAGTTTGACCCTCAGTTTAAGCATAGAGGGTAGAATTTTTTCTGTGATATGAAAATTATGGATGCATCGTTTGATGAGTCCTTGATCATAGGAAGACAGATTGGTTTTTTTAGATCTCGGCCGCTTTTGAACTGGATTATTAAGCTCAGCGTCTTGAGTTTTTGCCTTTGTAAGAAGAGTACTACCTTCTTTAACTATGTGTCTCACAGTGTGAATGTAGGTATCAGTTGCTTCAGCTGTACGTTTTTTAAATTGTTTTAGGTATTTGACGCCATCGTCTGCTTCTTTTTTCATGTAGCTATGGACGTTGTAGATGATAATTCTGGCTTGTCGGTTTAGGATGGGATTTTTTCTTGGATTCTTGGGTATGCGCCTGTAAAGATATAGATTTGTAGTTAAATAGTGTTCAGCTTAGCTTAGGGCTAGATGATGATGTCTTTCATTAAGTTAAGATAGTCATCTGATTGAGAGAGATAGCTATCCCTTAGTTGTAAGAGGTGAATGGATATCCACCGGGCAGCAGAGCCTCCTGCAGAACAATTTACCACCGAACTGCGATCCCCAACCCGTATGCCCAGCGTAGGGATTATGGGCTTTACCTGATATATATTTTAAATAGTTTTATATTGTGATATTCGTTACGTTATTAAATCAAAGATTTTATTAACAATTTTGAAAAATTATCAGTACTAATACAACGGGTATTTATCGCGTTTATTTACTTATTTAGTCATCCTGTGACCACGACACTCCACGACAGTGTGTAAACCTGTTGAAACGTCAGGAAATAGATAAATACCCGTTCGTTGTATGCTTATTTGGTCAGGTCGGATGGCGTAAGTTTCAAAATATTTAATTAAGAAAAAGTATAAAGTTTAGTTTTAGTTATCGACATAGCTCTAAGAATTAGCAAGCTGAAGTGGCAGTGGGCCGGCCATATCTCGCGAAGAACCGACAACCGCTGCTAGCGCAAACGTGTTTTTAGTGGAGACCACGACTCAGTAAACTTAGCGTAGGACCAGGTGGGCCCTCCGACCTGGTGGGATGATGACCTGCGAAAGACTGCAGGTAGATGCTGGAAGCGTGAAGCTGAAGACAGCTATGGCGTTCATTGGGGGAGGCCTGTCCTAAGGTGGACTAATATAGTGTATTTGTTTTCTTCTTTTAATCTATATATTTACTAAAGTACTTTTGTCTATTTTGTTCTTCCATGTCCAGTCCATCCAAAGGTTGCCTGGAAGAGATCACTCTCAGCGATAAGGCCGCCCTTTTTACTTCCTTTCTAATATACATATGCTGATGATGATCAAGTTTACCTTTTTCCTCTGGTTGGTTTTGTTGGCTGAACTGGTCCAGATTTATTTTCTAAATTCACATTCCTTTGTCCGAAGGCCAGGTCCACATCCAAAGGTAGGATATCCTCAGACATATCGGTCATCACAGGGACTGCATTTGTATATATCTGAATATACTTAGTGATTTGATTTCAACAGAACTTCATACAAGTTAGGTGGCTTCCTGAAAAGTTATAAAATTCAAAATCAAATAATATAAATTGAGAATGACTTAACCAATTTCATTCATCTTTTTTTTTAATGTTTTCTAAAACTTTGTAGAAGGTTCTTAAATAATAATTTTTAAATATTTAGTGGCTGCCTTGGTCGAAGATTTGGTTGGGTCATCATCAGAGTTTCAATACAAAATACATTAAATGTACTGTACACCAGATAATCTTTACAAAAAAGACATTACATGCGACAAGTACAATGGGCGGCCTTATTACTAACAAGTGATCTCTTCCAGGTTTCAATCTATGGCAAGTCCATAGTATATGTGATGCTGCACTGCTAGAATATATTTAAGTATATTAAAATAGATTTTAATATACACAAATATTATTGTAGCAGTGAAAGTCTACTTGGGGAGTCCAGTTTTTGTTGCTATTGAGTATCGGTCGATCGAATTTCGAATTGTCGGCGTTGATAAAAGAGAGTCTCACTATTCTCTTTCAACTCAACCCAATAAGAAGGGTTTCCTTCCACTCCACATGATTTGTTTGTCATGTCAATCATACGATAACGTAACGATTATTCAAATTATTCAATATACTATTCAAATCGTATGATTTACTAGTTTTAGCCCGCGGCTTGGCACGCCCTGCTTCCATAGTTTTAATTTAATTTATATCCCATGGTACTGTAGAATAGAAGCCTATGTTTGATTAGAGGATAAGGGCTACATCTACACGGATAGGTAGTAGGTTTCAAAAGTGTAACGCAAAGAGAATATTATAAAGAATTACCTGTATTTTATGTAACGCAGCATAAAATAAGAAAGTAAGGTACGATTTTCGTCTGTCTGACGCAGTAACGCTGTCTGTTCAACTTCAACTTCTTTTTTGTTTTGGCGTCGCTTCAACTTCTTCTCAGCCTGCGTCTGGAGTATCATTTGTCAAAAATCAAAAATATCATTTTCATGTTATATGTCAATCAATGTCAGTTATCAAAGGAAGCGTGTATTGCCAGTAATTATATGTTTACTTAATTTAAGGCAATTTACACCATTATGGTATGGTGGGTCAGTTGGGCTGCCTCTATCTCTTTCGAAACACACGTACACAAAAAAGAACATAACACTCAAAGACTAGCCGGGGCTTCCCCCGTAGATGACAATCCTGCCTGTGTTGTGTCAAACGTTAATGTGGAAGGAATATTTTCTGATATTAGGAACCGTTTTCAAAATAAAAATTTAACTGCAATCATGCATGGGAAAGAAAGTCTATGACAAATTGAAGGTGGTTGTGTAAATTTTGTACCAGAAAAAAGTATTGTAAAATTAATGGAAGCTAAAAATCTATAAGATAATATAAATGAAGATTCTTATGTGATTGTGACTGACGAATCCCTGAAGATAAATTTATTTGATTTGTGTGATTGTGATGAATCTCTGATGCATGAACGAAATACTCCAATATGTTAAATTTATTAGATTTTTTGTTTGATTTGTGTAATTGAGATGAACCTTCATTGACAATAACACCGATGTAATTACACTTATGTGATTGTGTTGTGGTTGTGACCGAATTCCTGATGTTTAATTGATTGAGAACCTACCTAGTTAATTTTATAGTATAGGTACCTACCTACTTTTATTAAAGTAAAGTAAAAAATCATTTATTTCTTTAGGCTTACAAAATAAGCACTTAGAATACAAAATAAGCAATTAGAATCCAGCTTAGGTATTTTCACCTATCTACTGTATGTAACATAGATAGTGTTATAGTAGTGGAAGAAGGGGAGGCCTTTGCCCTGCAGTGGGCTGGGCTAATATAAAAATAATAATAACTGTAACAGGTGTGCGTTTTCATCCTATGTTACAGTAGATTTGTCAATCCAAATCTGGTCACACTCTGAGAGAGAAATCACTCAGTCTGAGAGAGATTGGTTGGCTACTGTTTGTTTGTTTGTTGTGCTGTTTTATATAGAAACTTGTTGTTTTTTCGTAAAAGAAAATAGGAAAGAACAAAAACGTATGAGCATAGCTTAGTCCGTCTCTGTACTACTCACAGTATTCCTATTGATTCCTTCCTACAAACAAAGTGAGCCAAAGTAACATCGAATTTTAATCAGCTGAGAAAATCGATAGGTTGATGTTCAACGTGAAATGGTGATTTGCTCCCTTTAAAACTGCTACAAAAGTAAGTGTTAAAAACGGTTCAATTGGATTTTGTACTTTCCCTATTAACGAGGAAATAGCTCTAATATAAGCTACTAAAATTTATATTAGGTCCTAAAAGAAGAGCCAGAAATGGTAAGCAACAACATAAATCACCATAGTATATAGCTGTGTACTAACCTACATAAATGAATTTTAATAAAATATTCTACTACAAACCTTTTCAGCTCCGGCAACGCACTCCTCGCGTTTTACACATTTTTTGGTTTGTGCCAGCAACGCGCCAATGCGTTGCTGGCTATCTGTAATTAGAATTTTTTAAGTTTTTTTTTGAGTAATTACTTAACACTTTGACTGCGGTTTTTTTTCGACGACTGCGATCTTTTTTTTTACCTAAAAAATTCATGCTGCCGCTCTACACAGCGGTTGTGTTGCGCCGCACATGTGTTTCGTTCGAAAAATATTACAGCTCTGCTGAGTCACAAAGATCTGTATTTTCTCAGCCGCCGCGCTAGTGTGGATTTACGCATATTAGTCACTTGTAGAAAACTCATACCGTGCGTTTTCAGCACTCAAAGTGTTAAATAATCAACAATACAATTATTAATAACATTTATTTAAAACCAAAAAAGAACAAAAAAAGAGGGTCATAATGAAAAGAAAAAAAAAACTTACAGCAATATTTTTGAAATTGTGTGTGTTGGTGTGGAATATTGTTGAGATATTGAGATGCCACCAAAACTTTTTTTTTTATTCATTTATTTATTTTAGACACCTAATTTTTTTATTAAAATAAATTTAAATTAGTTTGCTTATTGACTCAGTGCCTCAGAAACCCAAAGTCTTCCGTCACAAGACTTCTCAAGGCATCTCTTGTTCTCAGCTGTCTCTTAAAGATAAAGATAAAGATATTTATTTGCCAGAATATATGTTACAAGTAGGTCTTAAATTTTTTAATTTAAAAACTATAAAAATACTTAAAACTGTTTCTAACTCATTTATATTTATATGTTAGAAATAGTGATTTGAAATTGTGATATATAATTCGTAAGAAAATTAATAAATATAAAATATATATATATATAAAATAGTTTATAAGAATTATAACTAATACCTGTAATATAGCAGTCATTTATTTTCAGAACTTCCCTACTAAAATTTGCTTTTCTTTGTTTTAGGTTGACTGTGTTTGAACTATTTTGCACAATCTGACTTCTGCCAACCAAGGAATATTCTACAAAATTAACTGCCAAATAAATAAATAAATTATTTATTTCAGACCATAGAAAAGTAACAGATTTTATTTAACTTATTCTACGGTCCATAGTAATATATGTATACCTTTAAACTAGCATACATAAAATATTAAAATAAAGACAATTTAAGCCAGATGCTGAACTAATATATATAAATAGTTCAAATAAGAAAGAAGTTGAGTATGTCGTCAGAAGAAATAACCGTTGATGTGGATCTTCTTAGCATGATTGAACAAGCGCATTCAGGGAAATGTGCGGCTGAAAATCAGGCCGAGCCACAGAAAAAGAAAAGGTAATAAAATAAATAATGCTGGACAATCCACACAACATCATCTAGCCCCAAGCTAAGCAAAGCTTGTGTTGTGGGTCCTAGTCAACTGATTTACTTATCATCATCATCATCAACCTATGTTAGTCCACGGCCTTCCCCAATGAGCGCCATAGCGCCCGGTTTTCAGCTTGCCGCATCCAGCATCTGCCTGTAGTCCTTCGCAGGACGTCATCCTACCGGACCGGAGGACGTCCTACACTACATTTGCCGAGTCACGGTATCCACTCTAGAACACGTTTACCCCAAACGGTTGTCGGTTCTTCGCGAGATATGGCCGGCCTGCTGCCACTTCAGCTTGCTAATTCTTAGAGCTATGTCGATAACTTTGGTTCTCTGTCGTATGTATTCATTTCGAATCCTATTCTTCAGAGAAACTCAGAGCAGTTCTTTCTATTAATATTTTTTGTAACAATTTAATGAAAGAAAATAGAATTTTAATTTCTGATTTGAACCTTATTCCATGGGAATAAAGTCGTCATCGCTGCCACTGCCCAACCCAACCACGGAGTCGCAGCTGACGGTCACGAGTATTCATAATATTACGAAGTTTTGCTTGGGAGGGACCTGGTCATGAAAACCGACTGCTATTGATATGGATCAGTAGAGCTACTTGTAGATTGAATAGTCTGCAGTTAGCTCAATTGTATCAGTCGTTAATACTACTTAGTTCTAATATGCGTCTATTATTTGATAGTAATATTCATTGTTACTAAAGATTAATGTGATTATGTATTTTTTTCAGGTGTAAAAACGAAAAAAAACACCACGAGTTGAATACACAAGCCAAAATGATTATCTACAAAGTTAGTTGTTTCATGAAAAAAGAAGCTGAACAAGGCGTTACCAATATCAAACAGGTCCAGAAACGAACAGCGGATGCAACTGATACTTCCGTCATGACAGTCAAGAGAATAGTCAAAGAAGGTATTGATATTTTGGAAAATGGTCACGGAGATCTTATGTCCGAATTTAAGACACCGGGAAAGAAAAGGCCACGAGCGAGACCAATGACAGGTATGGACAGCTTTCTTCAAGGAAGAATCAAACGTAGCATCCACAATTTTCATATAACAGAAAATGTATTGCCATCAATGATAAAACTGCGAGCAAAATTAGCTAAAGAAATAAATTATCAGGGTTCAGAACGAAGTTTAAGCAGAATACTTACGCGGTTAGGTTTTCAATTTAGGAGAACAGATACTAAAAAGACGCTTTTATTAGAAAAATCAGATGTACGCTTTAAAAGAATAGAGTATTTACAGAAATTAAGAAATTATAGACAGGAAGGGAGGCCTATTATCTACACGGGAGAATCTTACGTTGATTCTTCGCTTGCGACTCCTAAACCAAATCATCAATCAAATAAGAGTCTAATAAAAAAAGAAAAAGGACAAAGAATCAACATCATCCACGCTGGCTCAGAAGCCGGTTTCATACCCAACGCTTTAATAATGTTCCAATCAGAGACTAAAAACGGCAGACATCACAACAAATTGACCTATGAATGTTATAAGAAATGGCTTCGCACACAATTAATCCCAAATCTTCCGAGCAACGCAGTAATAGTCATCGATAATGCCTCATATCATAATAAGCAATACGACCCAGCACCTACATCCAACGCTAGAAAATCCCAAATGCTAGCCTGGTTAACTGAACGACGTATTTACCACACAAGCGATATGTTAAAACCTCAATTATACAACCTTATCAAAACCCATAACCATCAAGAAAAAGTATACAGCATCGAAAAGTTTCTAGCTGAAAGTAACCATGAAGTTTTACGTCTACCACCCTACCATCCAGATCTTAATCCAATTGAGATGGAATGGACCGCGATAAGAAGCCACATCAGCAGTAACAGTAAACCATGGAGCTTCACAACTGCAATGGATTTGATCAAAGACAAAGTAGAGTCAATAGGCCCCGGAGAATGGAACCTAATGTATCGGAAAGTTATGGAAATCGAAGAGGAATATAGAAGAAGCGATTACGTTGTAGATTTGATGACGGAGAAGTTTACTATCAAAGTGGATTATAACTCTGATAGTGAAGCTGAGTCGCAGAGTGTGACGAGTGATGACGTTTCAGAAGTTGAAGAGGATATTAATTATGATGTGACCATGCCATCCAGCCCTGATGCGTATGAAGAAGAAGACCTTCTGAGATCTCTTTTTCCCTTCCAAGTATACCAGTAAATGTATCTTAGTGTAAAGAAATAAACTGCCTCTGATTTAAAAACTTGGATATTTTTGATACCTATCATCATCATCAGCCTATAGCAGTCCACTTCTGGGCGTAAACCTTCCCCAATGAGCGCCATAGCGCCCTGTCTTTAGCTTGCGCATCCATCTACCTGCAGTCTTTCGCAGGTCGTCATCCCACCTGGTCAGAGGGCTTCCTACACTACGTTTACCGAGTCGTGGTCTCCACCCAAGAACACGTTTGCCCCACTGGTTGTTGGTTCTTCGCGAGATATAGCCGGCCTACTGCCCTCTGAATTTTCATTTAAAACAAAAATGGAGTTCAGATAAATAGACGATTATTTGGAATGTTCCGTAAAGATGATATTTAACGCCCTCGCACTTTTCAAACTAGACGGAACATCAGGATAACGTGCCAAGAAAACTTCGGCCTAGGAAGACTACAGTTCTTGAAGACAGGCTTATGCTTCGATTAGCTAAAGCGGACCCCTTTAACACTTTGAGTGCTGAAAACGCACGGTATGAGCTCAGTGTAAGTATATACAGTACGGAAACTAGGAACAAACACTCGAAACAGCACACTCACACAAACATGCACATCGACACGGCTTCTGGGTGATTCTCGGGGATGGTCAGTAGCGGTCGTCGCGTCTAGGCGTGCGGTCGCGTGAAAATGAAAAATGACCCGCTACAGATATTGCGTTGCATACGGCTGTATGAACTTATTAGATTAATATAGAAAATTGTGATAAAGATATATGAAAAGTATCTCTTAAATCGTTTTCAGATTTTAGATTATCTATTTCATTGGTATTTTAATGTAATAAAATCATTAGTATATAACTTTCATAAATGGCGCGGCGCCGATAATTTCTTAATTTATTAACTATTAAAATGTATTATATTTAAAATAAGTGGAATATTAATTGTACAATTTTTGATATAATTGATTTGGTCTGAAAGTATTATTCAGTATTAAGAAACATAATAAATTGTTGTATCGACTGTTCGCGCCAAAGACAGTGTGAGCCATCGCTCAAGCTGCATTTTTTACGATGTCAGAGCCTATATATACGACCCAAAAGGGGGAGAATACTCACTTTTGGATCGGCAGCCTAACCAGACAGAAGCTAAGTATTGTTCATATTTTGTGACTAGCAATTTGTGTAACATAACCTTAAAATATTATTAATTGTCTGTAATAATTTATGTCCAACCAGATTGTATTATTGAATATAAGAGTATTAATGTTCTAAGTAATGCTTCTTTTCTTTAATAACCACAATAGAACCCTATTAGGACATCTAGTAACTATATTGGTTTCTCGTCATAATTTATGTTCCAACCAGATTGTATTATTGAATAAAACAGTATTCATGTTGTAAGTTATGCTTCTTTTCTTTAATACCCACGATAGTAACCCTTTTAGGACTTTAGTAACGTTTTAATGAAAATAGATACCAAGGTAGTTCAAATTAGTTTTCATTATGGTATCTTAGCTTCTTTTAATTAGTAAAACCATTAAAATCTATCATCAGAAGTGGGATATAGAACAGCATGTGCCTTACTAATACGAATTTATTTTCAGATGGATGTGTCTGCACCAAAAAACCTTCGAGCCATCTTTTCAACCAGCCGTCGAAAAGATGATTATATCGACCTGTCGATCTACAACTCGACTACGTGTGGCCATCGCCATCCATCTGATGTGTTTGCGCCAAAAACTTACGAGCCATCTGCACCACCAGCTGCCGGAGAGATGATGATATCGACCTGCATTTACAATTAGACTACGTGTGGCCTGGATGCCGAGGGATATGGTTCAACGATAACCTCAAGATTTTACGCATCCTCTGGCAGGTAAGGCTCTGAAAAGGGTCTGATCACTTTTTTTTCAAGACATGGGATTCTGCACAGTGTATTTCAAGACAACATAGCTTCGTAACCTCGATTTTTGCAGATTAACATTCTAAATAAGAAAGCAGTATTCGTTTTCTTTTACGTAGGTAAAACAAAAGTTGTTTTGAGTAGCGGTACTAAGTCGAATTAGTATGTGGCAGTATAACGTACCTAATGTTATATTGAAATGGCATCCTTCAATAGCAGTGTAAAACCACTTGGAAATATGTTTGGCTTTTTATGTTTTACATAGGTAAATATTAAATAACGTCTTTTGGAGCAAAGCGGTAGGGACTTTAAGTGCTTTTATAATGCAGAAGTGCTAAAAAAACACTTTTTTCACAGACAAACATTAGAAAATAACACTGAACTACAATCACCTCAAACTTACTGTGTAAATTAACGACGGACATATTGCTTTACTTATAGGCACAGAGGCCAAATTATAGTATAAACAATTACTAAGTATGTAGTCTATAACAAAACGCCTCTGTTGCAACTTTACTCCGCACTATTTCTGTGTTGTATTTCTGTATTCACCAAAAACTGGTACTATTCTTATTTAAAAGACACTATGAAACCAGAAAAGGTTGTCTGGTGTCAGTGGTCACAGCGCTGAGACACACATTTGACTAGAAGTTATAAATAAACGGATTTATCGAAGCGATACGTCTCGTTTATGTATCTTGACATTGTAAGTGGTTGAATCGAATCATGTAGTAGGGTATCGATACATATTTTAATCAGTGACATAAGTTTTTTTTTATCGTCGATGTTTTATAACCTACCCACATACAGCTCATCCGAATATGACGACCAGAGGTCGCTGTCTGAAAAAAAAATGAAGGTAGTTTGTAGATACTTTCTAACTTCAAGCAAGTAGGGAGGACATTATATTGTTGTATGTAGGAATTATCTCTCATTATTTATTGTTTTGTACGTGACAAAAACGATGCGATAATAGGGCCTTAAATATATATATATATAACTAGCTGCGCCCGCGGTTTCAACCGCGTGGTGACAGATATTTTGGATAATATACAATACATCTTTCTAAATTGTAGCTGTAGAAAATACTCTTGATTGTGTGTTATGTATATTGATATCTATCAGTCACGTGTACAGCCGCGTGCCTTCGACGTCGCCTGATGCGAGCGACCAATCAGGCGCCAGTAAACCCGGGTGCGCGGGGGCAGGGGGTAGCTATGCGAGAGCCGCGCGCCACGCACGGACGAGGCGGCGAGTAGTGGAGTCAGTTGTTTGCGAACGGAGGAACGGTTCGGTCGGTCGGATGTTTCGGGTCAGGTGGCCGTGCGAAGCCACGCGGTTGCGGTAGATTGAGTTAGATTCTGTGTGTGAGTGAATAAACCGCTAACTTAAAATACCTACTTAGTGTTTTTATCTGAAAACGGACGAACCCTGCGACTTAATCTATAACATTGGTTCTTCGAGCCGCATCATGACGACGTAGTCGCGAAAGATGGAAACACGCAGTATAACCGCCGCCGCCGCTGAACGCCTACATGAAGAACCTCCGCTATGCACGACTCCAACGAATGCCTGCAAACCGGCTGTTTCGGATAGAGAAACCATCAGCCAGGAAACGAGGAGTAGGAGCTTGCGTACGAGCCGCACGAGTAAAGAAACATTGAGAAGACGAGCGGACTATGAAGCAGAAATCCAGTTAGCGGAAATAAAAAAGGAAGTGATTGCTAAAAAGTTAGCCTTGGACATCGCTGAGATTGAAGACCAGGTGAACGATGACGATAACAGAAGTCGTACCTCGCGAGTAGACAGACAACACAGTGTTGACGAGTGGCTTTCGGATATAGCAGAGGCTTTACCTCAACCACCTCTGAACACGGCTGAGACTGGACCTAGTGGGCCCTTGAATCTTAATGGTAACAGAGAGATAGGCCCCCACGTGTCTTGGCAATTAAAAGGACCCCATCATCCTACCGCTCCCCCTGCCGTGGAAGCAATGTCAGCCTCTTTTGCTATGCCTGGAAACCGGGGGTACCCCCCCGCCTTGGAAGCGTCATCACCCCCTGTGATTATGCCGACAGGCCGGGGGTACAAACCCCCCCAAGTTGCTTATCCTATGAAAATTTTAAGTTATGAATTACCATCATTTGGAGGGGGCCCCGCCGACTGGTTGATGTTCAAAAGGTCGTATGAAACGTCCTCAGCTACGTACAACTTTAGTGACTTCGAGAACGTAACCCGCTTACAAAAAGCACTGACCGGGGAAGCGAAGACCGCCGTCGAGGACCTACTGGGAACTAGCTCCGACCCTGGAGAAATTATGATCGCCTTAGAACAGGAGTTTGGTCATCCTAACCTTCTCCTTCAATGTGCGATACAAAGAATAAACAGTCTAACGAAAGTGTCTGAAAGCGGGACTGAGTTACGGAAGTTTACCTCAGTTGTGAGAAATTGTGTCTCGATTCTGAGAAACATAAAGGCAGATGGATACATTAATAACCCCCAGCTTGTGAGTGACGTGATAAGTAAGCTAACACCCATGCAACAAGCTCAATATGGTGAATATGCTATGAAAAAAGATTTATCCCTTGAATATCGTGTGGACCTCAGAGTATCACCAAACCTAGACCTCGTGGTAGAATTCCTCACATACTTATCGAAAGTATCGTCTTACTACACGCCAATTCTACCTGCTGCACCACTGGAAGCTCCGACAAATTTTTCCCGAATTAACCTGTCGAGCGGCGATGGTCGTCGAGTTAACCCTTCGGTGGCCGCGAGACGACCATGGTCACAGACGACCACGCAACATCGAGATCGAGTTTTAACAAATGTCGACGTGTCATTTACGGACAATGAAGTGAAATGTGTCTTATGTGCGGAAAGTCATAATTTACATGTATGTGAAAAATACCTAAAAATGCGTGTTGAAGATAGGTGGGAATTAGTGCGAATAAATAAGTTGTGTTTCAAGTGTTTGTCGCAAAATCACAATCGTTTCCAGTGCCGCGCTAAACGATGTGACAAGTGCCGTTTGCCACATCACACATCGCTTCATTATAAGTCGAACACTGCTGCAACTGTCGCGGCAGTGACTGTGGTTGTGGAGCCTGATGCAGGGACGACGACGCCAGAGATCGAGGAGCGATCCACAGCAAGGGTAATGGACACTGAGTCAGTGACGAACATTGGTGAGCGAATTACAAAGACATTACTTAAAGTTATTCCTATTGTGATTTATGATGATGACAAAAATGAGATAAATACCTACGCCTTGTTAGACGACGGTGCAACTGTTTCACTCATAGATGAATCTTTAGCCGCGAATTTAACTGGTTTAACGTCTGCCCTTAGAATTGTGACCGCACAAGGGAAATGTGTAACGGACGACCGATCGCGTAGGGTAACCACACATGTACGCAGCCCTAATGGAAAAATGCATTTGATAAAGCTAAGAACGATTAAGAACCTCGACCTTCCAACTCAAAGCATACCCGCCAGTGTTATGAACCTTACATACTTGCGCCACTTAGACATCGAACCATACAGGGATGCAAAACCTATGGTACTGTTAGGGCAAGATAATTGGCATTTAATAGTAAATGATACTATGAGAAGGGGTAGGAACGAACAACCGGTAGCTTCTCATACAGAAATGGGTTGGGTGGTGCATGGTCCTATAGGGTCTGGGAATAACGGCAGTGAAAAAGTTAACTTTATGATTGAAACAGATGAACAAGTAGGGAATCGATGTGAATTAAAGTCCATAAGTATAACGGAAATATCTAGAAAGAAGTCGGAAACCGAGCAAGCCCTAAAGATTTTAGATATAACCAGTAATCAGGTTTGGGACAGATGGGAATGGGAAGTTGGGTTGCTCTGGAAGGCGGATAGATTGGAATTACCTTTAGACATAGCTATTAGGAAGTCACGGCGTAAAGCACATGCACTGAAGGATATGTTTTGGCGACGTTGGTTGAAAGAATATGTACCCACATTGCAAAAACGTCAAAAATGGTTAAAGGCGTCACGACCGGTTAAAGTGGGTGATGTAGTTCTGATATTTGATAAAAACCAGCCACGAAATACTTGGCCCCGTGGGCGGGTTAGTCAAGTCTTCCCCGGGCAGGACGGTGAGGTTAGAGTGGTTGAAATTACTTTACCAAACGGAAATATGTTGAAACGTCCTACAGTTAAAGTGGTTGTGTTACCTACGGATGGAAGTAGCTTTGAAAAATGAGTTAAATTTTTTAACGATTTATGACCAATCCATCTAATAAGTATGTACGTGGGTGGTTGCCCTTGGGAATGGTTTTCGAATAGACATTATAATGTACTAGTATTATACTTACTTGATGATAAGTGACTGATGTGTTTATTTTGACTACTTTTGATGATTCTGTGTGATTATTATTTTATTGTACTTTAATACCCTGTGTTTTTATTGCTAATTTTTGTGTGTACTCATTTGTGTAATAGTGTGTATTTTCCACGTGTTTTAATGTTATCGGGTAACTTTACCCTCCAACAAGGGGGTGGAAATGTAGAAAATACTCTTGATTGTGTGTTATGTATATTGATATCTATCAGTCACGTGTACAGCCGCGTGCCTTCGACGTCGCCTGATGCGAGCGACCAATCAGGCGCCAGTAAACCCGGGTGCGCGGGGGCAGGGGGTAGCTATGCGAGAGCCGCGCGCCACGCACGGACGAGGCGGCGAGTAGTGGAGTCAGTTGTTTGCGAACGGAGGAACGGTTCGGTCGGTCGGTCGGATGTCTCGGGTCAGGTGGCCGTGCGAAGCCACGCGGTTGCGGTAGATTGAGTTAGATTCTGTGTGTGAGTGAATAAACCGCTAACTTAAAATACCTACTTAGTGTTTTTATCTGAAAACAGACGAACCCTGCGACTTAATCTATAATAGTAGCCTATGTGTTATTCTGATGTATAAGCTATATTATTGTAGTTTCATTAAAATCCATTCCGTAGTTTTTACGCTAAGAGTAACAAACATCTATCCATACTTAAAAACTTTCGCGTTTATAATATTAGTAGTTAGCTGCTATCTCTCTCTCTCTCAGAAGATTAATCTCGTGAGTCATTCTAAATTTAATTTATCTATCTACCTTGTTTTTTTTCTCTTGATTGTTTTCTATGCAACGAAAATCACCACATTTTATCAAGAATAATTTTATTTTTTAAATTCCATTATTAGATATTTTATTTTTATATTAGAAATAATGGTAATGATTTATAAATTGCGACCTATAATTTGACACATTACGAATAAAATGTGTCTGTAAAAAAAAAAAAAAAACCCTTTCGCTAGCGACGGTAGACTTTGTGCTTACTTTGGATATTTTCAGCATTAATAGCGAGTAGGTACACAATGAGGAGGTAGGTACCTACCTACATTGGTCAGAGGAAAACGGATTTTTTGACTATTACATCGACTATTACTGTACGGACAAAGTAATTAGAGTCGAGGCGATTTGATACTACATAAAATAAATGTGTTTCTTCATAATGTTGCTATTATGTTGATTAGACATATAAAGAGGTATAACGTATAACTGAAAGTCCTAGCTCATCAAACCATAAAATTTAGATAAGTTATTTTTGTATTAGTTAGTAGATAGGTAGGTAACTTGTTTAGCTGACTCGTACAATTCACCACCAATTTATACAGCTAGGTATTGGAAAAGATTTTGACTATTTTGAAAACAAAATTTTCTTTAAACTTGCTTAATCTTAAAAAACAAAGTTTTATTGATAGGGAATTTTGACGACCCGCCAATTCCCGCCTTGGGACACATGTTTGTACGGTTTGCAAATATTTCTTCCTAGTGTTCTGAGTATTTTCTATGTATTAGTATAATACAGAAAAATATCTATAATTGTGTATTGTATTAAGTATATTACGAGTCATCGATGTGAGAGTATGTGTGAGGCCAAAATTATTCTGCTTTTATAGCTTTATTTCACTCCGTTGGTGGTACCTACCTATCCACCCAACATTTTTAGGGTTTTCCAGTTCTTGTCTCAACTTTGTGCCCTTTACTTCTGGAACTAAGATCATCAAAATAATTAGGTACCTAGCACTTCGTTGTTTATTTTTTCAAGCAACCTTGACAAAGTTACTTGATATAACATCTTGTCGGGAAAATTACATTCAACTTTGAGGTCAATTAGTCGTCTCATGGAAAATTAATGTTCTACGATATTTAGATATAGTTAGAAAGCATTATTCATGAGGATTAATTTGATATACGACACTAATAATAATACACTAAAATACTTAAAGATCCACTGCTCGTAATAAAAACCGAACAACAGTGTCAGCATCAGCAGTAATTATTTTTATTTTTTAAATATTCGTCTCTGAAACTTTTGTATTGGCACCTTGCTTTTTGTCATTCTACCAACAGAACAGGTAATAAAGTGACAATTCATAACCACAGAGCCAAGCTATTAGGGAGAAGTTAGCCACAAAACGAGTTTTGCTCCGGCAGCCGGAGAAATAGCGTAGCGTTATAGGTAGGTATTCTCTTTGTTTGATTTACATACATACTTGATGTTTTTGATTTACTAATTGATGTTTCCTTATGCAACAGTAATTAACTATATTGATAATCTTGTACATTAAAGTACATAATGTTGTAATGTTTCGTCAGATTGGCCAAACGAATGGAAATAATATTATTGTAAAAATGTGTGAATCCGTCTTGAGGTTTTAGACGAAAACAGCTTGCAATACAGATGTAGAAAGTTTTATTCTGCAAAGGAAATAACAAGTTAGTTGGGTAGGTGATCTAGTATCGTTAGTTATACCATAGGCGTTTTTGATTTATTCCCAATACCGCTATGCTCTAAAACTGTTTAATAATTTGATAAAAATAACCGGGAGAATGGGAGGAAGAGAACATAGTTGTTGAAAATGCCACGATTTTGTGATTATTGTACTTGTTTACGTTTACATTTAGATCAATAAGAACCTATTGAATGTTATAAGTACTAAAACAAAGGTAAATAGGTATGTAATGTATGTAAAATGTATACTTTCCTACAGTTGGTAAATGTAATAAATGATTCTAAAATCTCAATGGGCAGAAGAACCGGGGCCAGTGTATGGCAAAAACAAAGTACCTACATACATTTTATTTATATTTATATATCGCTGTGTGGCCTCTTGCTGGGTGCTGATCAGCCCATCGACAGCGGATGTGAGGTGAGAAAGCACATTTGGTAGTTGGCTAACGCTGTGGGCTTCGTGGCTCGGCTTGATTATGCCACCGGCAGCGGGTGGTTGGGGTCAAGTGGGAATAGTCGTTGCCCGTGCTGCTCTAGCCTCCAATTCCGGGTGCTGACGCTCCATTGGCAGCAGGTGGAGAGTAAACGTCAGTACTATACAGAGTAATTGGCCAGATAATTAAAATAAACCAGCGAGAAATAAAATGAGATAATTAGACATCATATAATACATAATAAGAAACATTTAAACCGGTTTCAAAATGCTACATAAATACATACATACTTATTATACCTATGTAACTTATTTAGACACAGTTAAAGTTTTTGTGTATGATCTTGTTGATGTGTCATTTAATAAGGAAAAAAAAAAAATATATACCTTTGGTACATGTTAAACATCCATCTTATACTTGTATAGTTGGTATGAGATACCAACTAAGTTACTTGTATAAGTACCAATGTTTATATTATTTAAATTGTACTATCTAGTAAGTGGAAATGTAAAATAGACTATCTACCTAAGCTAAGTATCGATAGGTAGAGGTATAAGAGTTACTTCGGGACGAAGTATTAGTCAAGATTGGCCGTATTAGATTAATATAGAAAATTGTGATAAAGATATATGAAAAGTATCTCTTAAATCGTTTTCAGATTTTAGATTATCTATTTCATTGGTATTTTAATGTAATAAAATCATTAGTATATAACTTTCATAAATGGCGCGGCGCCGATAATTTCTTAATTTATTAACTATTAAAATGTATTATATTTAAAATAAGTGGAATATTAATTGTACAATTTTTGATATAATTGATTTGGTCTGAAAGTATTATTCAGTATTAAGAAACATAATAAATTGTTGTATCGACTGTTCGCGCCAAAGACAGTGTGAGCCATCGCTCAAGCTGCATTTTTTACGATGTCAGAGCCTATATATACGACCCAAAAGGGGGAGAATACTCACTTTTGGATCGGCAGCCTAACCAGACAGAAGCTAAGTATTGTTCATATTTTGTGACTAGCAATTTGTGTAACATAACCTTAAAATATTATTAATTGTCTGTAATAATTTATGTCCAACCAGATTGTATTATTGAATATAAGAGTATTAATGTTCTAAGTAATGCTTCTTTTCTTTAATAACCACAATAGAACCCTATTAGGACATCTAGTAACTATATTGGTTTCTCGTCATAATTTATGTTCCAACCAGATTGTATTATTGAATAAAACAGTATTCATGTTGTAAGTTATGCTTCTTTTCTTTAATACCCACGATAGTAACCCTTTTAGGACTTTAGTAACGTTTTAATGAAAATAGATACCAAGGTAGTTCAAATTAGTTTTCATTATGGTATCTTAGCTTCTTTTAATTAGTAAAACCATTAAAATCTATCAAACTCGGGTTCATCAAAACCGGAGCTGTCGTATTTTAAACTTCCTGCTGATTTTGAAAGGTAAGAATAATTTATTATTATGATTTGTTATATGTAGAATAATGAGTCCGTGTGATCGATCATACATAATGAATTCGTGAACTTATATGTAAATCAAGAATGATGGCGGTTTTGAAGTCAATTGACGACCGATGTGGCGCGGTGGGCGAAGGTCCGCCTGCGACGCAGGAGGTTGCGGGTTCGATTCCCGCCTCGGAACAATTGTGTGTACGATCTGCAGATATTTGTTCCGGGTGTTCTGGTCGTTTTCTATGTATAATAAAAAAATATCTATCTATGTAATACCTATATTGTATTATGTATATCAGTTATCTAGTACCCATAACACAAGCTCTGCTTACCTGTTGCAGAATTGCTGTGTGAATTGTCCAGCATTATTTATTTATGTATTTAATGAGATTTTACAAAATTAGAGACGTCATACTCATTGTAAAGAAATAATAACTTGGCGATAATTTATTAAAGCTACATACCTACCTAGCACTGTTTGAGCAGACAACGCAAAGCGGAAACAGCGCAGTGATTTTAGTTCGAACAGACGAGACGCCGCGCCGCACGGCATATGTCCTTATCTCTGTCACTCATAAACGCAACGCACGCATTACTTGTCTCGTTCGTGTAGGTGGCAAAGCGGCAACCTCGCGGCACTGATTTTTGAGTAAATATAACATCATTGTTTAAACTAGATTGTAGACTTTCAAAATGTAAATATAAGACGGCGGCTGCAATCAATTATGAAATTTGGCATCATGGGTATCGTTTTCATGGTTTTCGAGGGTGCTGAAGCAGATACTTCTGTCAAAATGTGAATCCAAGATGGCGGCTGCCATAAATTATAAATTTTTCCGTCATGGGTGTCATTTTCATGGTTTTCGAGGGTGCTGAAGCCGATACTGCTGTCAAAATGTGAATCCAAGATGGCGGCTGCTATAAATTATCATTTTTCCGTCATGGGTGTCATTTTCATGGTTTTCGAGGGTGCTGAAGCCGATACTGCTGTCAAAATGTGAATCCAAGATGGCGGCTGCCATAAATTATAAATTTTTCCGTCATGGGTGTCATTTTCATGGTTTTCGAGGGTGCTGAAGCCGATACTGCTGTCAAAATGTGAATCCAAGATGGCGGCTGCTATAAATTATAATTTTTTCCGTCATGGGTGTCATTTTCATGGTTTTCGAGGGTGGTGAAGCCGATACTGCTGTCAAAATGTGAATCCAAGATGGCGGCTGCTATAAATTATCATTTTTGCCGTCATGGGTGTCATTTTCATGGTTTTCGAGGGTGCTGAAGCCGATACTGCTGTCAAAATGTGAATCCAAGATGGCGGCTGCTATAAATTATCAACTCGCATTTTGAAACGCGGTACAGTTCGCAGCCGCTCATGAGCGTTGCGCGCGCTGCCTGCACTACAATGTCTGCGTGCGCCCGCTCCGACAAGCTCACGAAACGTTTATGTCCAACCGCGGCTCACACGCGACGCCATGAGATTACCTATTTAAATTGTATTTGTAAGCAAATACTTTACTAATAAAGAAAATTTTATTAGTTAGACCTAATATTTGCAATTAAAACAATTGACCTAACTGCAGACTGTGGTAAACAATCTACAGGTAGCTCAATTGATCCATCATCAATACCAGTCGGAAGCGTACCCAAGACGCGCTGGCTGCATTGCCACGCTGTATGGCAATGCTGGCTGATGCGCTTCGCAACATACTCGCCAGATCTCGGGTCACGCGTCGCTTCGACCAGACGAAGATATTATTATATTATACCAGACCACATTTGTAAGCTAGTTATTTCAATTCCATTTATTGATCACTACAGAATAAAAAATCGTCTTAATAAAAAATATAATATAAAAAACAAGAAAAGTGACAACCCTAGTACTATTATGGAGCGTAGGTATTTATTTAATCAACTAGGCTTAGTTTCCATACTGTTCTATATGTGTACTGTGGTATGAGTTTTCTACAAGTGACTAATATGCGTAAATCCACACTAGCGCAGCGGCTGAGAAAATACAGATCTTTGTGACTCAGCAGAGCTTTAATAGGTATTCAGAAGACGATCCTCGACACGTGTCGACTAAACTACACTTGAGAGCAATAAAATCGCACATCCGCACATTTTTACTTAAAAGTTCAATTTTTTTTTTATTTGGAGCTTACAGCAAATTAAAATAAAATAAAATTAAAGTGCATAATCTAGGCATTCGCAGAACTGATAAAGGGTTGACATTTACCTTTAAAAACAACTCATTAGCAACAAAACAATAGACCCCCTTATGTCGCTCGATCCAGGTAAGGCCGGCGGCGGGATTTATCGCAGGTATAAAAGAGTGCATATTGAGGGAATGGTCATCATTTGCATACCAACGTACAGTGTGAAAGGTTCTCTATTGATATTGGCTTCAAACGGAACACGAAAATGGATACTACACCAGAAGTAGCCGCTCAAGTGGTTGCCCTTGTTGAATCGGGGCTTAAGCAAAGTCAAGTGGCTCGACAATTGAGTTTGAGCCGATTTACCGTTCGGCGTGTATACCAGAGGTATCAAGAGACTGGTGGCTACAAACGGCGACAAGGATCGGGCCGTCCCCGTGCTACAACAGAGCGTGATAACCGCTTTCTTATAACGACATCTTTAAGAAATCGTCGTTTGAACGCATTTCAACTGGGCCAACGACTTCAAGAAGTTCGTGAAGTAGAAGTTAGCCGGTGGACAGTCAGAAGACGATTGAGAGAAGGTGGCCTGACTGCACACAGGCCAGCAAACGGGCCGAAATTGACCCCAGCCCACCGAGAAGCCCGCCTTCAGTTCGCTCGAGACCATTTGAATTGGACCGAAGAGCAGTGGAGTGCAGTCCTGTTCTCTGATGAGTGCAGGATGTGCTTGCATGGCAACGACGGACGGGGGAAGGTGTATAGAAGATCGGGAGAACGATTTGCCCAATGCTGCATAACAGAACGTGTCGCCTATGGCGGTGGATCAATCATGTTTTGGGGAGGCATGTCTATGGAAGCAAAAACCGAGCTTGCCTTCATCACCGGACCGAATACTGGTCGCCAATCAAGAGGATTGACATCCATACGATACATTGAGGAAGTACTCGAGAGCCACGTCGTACCTTTTGCTGGGTTTATCGGCGAAAACTTTCTGTTTATGCAAGATAATGCAAGACCGCATACTGCTGGCATAGTGATCGAGTACCTTCAAGAGGTGGATGTGACCGTTATGGAGTGGCCAGCTCGAAGCCCAGACCTCAATCCCATCGAACATCTATGGGACGAGCTGAAAAGAAGAGTTCGAGGCCGAGATGCTCCTCCATCGACTCTACAGGAGCTGCAACAGGCGATCGCAGAGGAATGGGAGGCTATTCCTCAAGACTTTATCAAAAGTCTAGTAACATCAATGAAAACACGGATGGAGTCAGTGATTCAGGCTAGGGGAGGGAACACTCGATATTAATAACAAACTTTAAATTAATTTTATCTTTTAATTTCATAACTTTGACACCAATACTTGAATAAAGAATTTTTTACTAAACATGCATTTTTGTTATTGATCCACAAAAGCATTTTTATGTAATGATTGAAAGACAAATCAGATACCACTGGATAGGTATTAAAATAGACTATGAATCTGCATTACAGAAACATAATATTTTTTGTTTTTTTTTTAGTTATGTCAAAAAATCATGAATGTGCGATTTTTTTGCTCTCAAGTGTAGTTCGTAGACGATTGGTTGAAGGAAAATTGTTAGGATCGCTAGAAAAGTACCACTACTAACCAGGCAACATACAGAAAATCGTCTAGCATTCGGTCGAAAGTTCAATGGAAAAAAGTTTTGTTTTCAGATGAAACTAAGGTTTATTTGATTAATTCCGATAGAAAACAATATGTACGAAGACCAATAAACGAGGCTTTGAATAACAAGTACACTAAATCTTAATAGAAAGGTATAAACTTAATATATCAACTTGTATACTACTATAGCTAATAACTAATATATAACTTTTTCTCAGACGATTAATATAACAGTTAAGGTGTAAATGTATGGCAATGGCATTTATTCATACAATTGGGTACATATGCAAGCCACCGAGGAGTAGATAATCTACAGTAGGTACATATCACGTGCTCGCCCAGTAACATATAACAGTAGAACATCTCCACCATAAACTCTTAATAGAAATAAGGTATTAACTCAATATATCAACTTATATACTACTATAACTAATATATAACTTTTTCTCAGGCGATTAATATAACAGTTAGGATGTAAACACATGGCAATGTCATTTATTCATACATTTGGGTACATATGCAAGCCACCGAGGAGTAGATAATCTACAGTAGGTACATATCACGTGCTCGCCCAGTAACATATAACAGTAGAACATCTCCACCATAAACTCTTAATAGAAATAAGGTATTAACTCAATATATCAACTTATATACTACTATAACTAATATATAACTTTTTCTCAGGCGATTAATATAACAGTTAGGGTGTAAACACATGGCAATGTCATTTATTCATACATTTGGGTACATATGCAAGCCACCGAGGAGTAGATAATCTACAGTAGGTACATATCACGTGCTCGCACAGTAACGTATAACAGTAGAACATTCCCATCATAAACTCTTAATAGAAATAAAGTATAAACTTAAAATATCAACTTATATACTACTATAGCTAATAATAACTAATATATCACTTTTTCTCAGACGATTAATATAACAGTTAAGGTGTAAACGCATGGCAATGGCATTTATTCATATATTTGGGTACCTATGCAAGTCACCGAGGAGTAGATCTACAGTAGGTAGGTACATATCACGTGCTCGCCCAGTAAGGTATAACAATAGAACATCCCCATCATAAATTCTTTATAGAAATAAGGTATAAACTTAATATATCAACTTGTATACTACTATAGCTAATAACTAATATATAACTTTTTCTCAGACGATTAATATAACAGTTAAGGTGTAAATGTATGGCAATGGCATTTATTCATAAAATTGGGTACATATGCAAGCCACCGAGGAGTAGATAATCTACAGTAGGTACATATCACGTGCTCGCCCAGTAAGGTATATCAGTAGAACATCTCCACCATAAACTCTTAATAGAAATAAGGTATAAACTTAATATATCAACTTATATACTACTATAGCTAATAACTAATATATCACTTTTTCTCAGACGATTAATATAACAGTTAAGGTGTAAACGCATGGCAATAGCATTTATTCATACATTTGGGTACATATGCAAGCCACCGAGGAGTAGATAATCTACAGTAGGTACATATCACGTGCTCGCCCAGTAAGGTATAACAATAGAACATCCCCATCATAAACTCTTAATAGAAATAATATATCAACTTGTATACTACTATAGCTAATAACTAATATATAACATTTTCTCAGACGATTAATATAACATTAAGGTGTAAACGCATGGCAAAGGCATTTAGTCATACATTTGGGTACCTATGCAAGCCACCGAGAAGTAGATAATCTACAGTAGGTACATATAACGTGCTCGCCCAGTAACATATAACAGTAGAACATCTCCACCATAAACTCTTAACACTTTGAGTGCTGAAAGCGCACGGTATGAGTTTTCTACAAGTGACTAATATGCGTAAATCCACACTAGCGCAGCGGCTGAGAAGATACAGATCTTTGTAACTCAGCAGAGCTGTAATATTTTTCGAACGAAACGCATGTGCGGCGCAATACAACCGCTGTGTAGAGCGGCAGCACGAATTTTTTATGTAAAAAAAAAGATCGCAGTCGTCGAAAAAAAACCGCAGTCAAATTGTTAATAGAAATAAGGTATAAACTTAATATATCAACTTGTATACTACTATAGCTAATAACTAATATATAACTTTTTCTCAGACGATTAATATAACAGTTAAGGTGTAAACGCACTATGCGATAGTTTAATGCGCCGCTGTAAAATTTGACCAGCTCACCAAAACACAGTGCAGTTCGACTGACGCGTAGCTTGATTTACAAGGAAGAATTGGCTGCGTCGTGCCGCCTAGTTCCGCTCAGTGCGGTCGTACCTTTCTACCGTCCACAATAGAACGGTAATAGAGCTAGACTCTTAAGAAATACTCAAAAATACTGTTTATAGAGATTCTGCATACAGGTTACAAAATATAAATATAGGTTAGTTCCGCTCAGTGCGGTCGTACCTTTCTACCGTCCACTAGAACGGTAATAGAGCTAGACTAAGAAATACTCAAAAATACTGTTTATAGAGATTCTGCATACAGGTTACAAAATATAAATATAGGTTAGTTCCGCTCAGTGCGGTCGTACCTTTCTACCGTCCACAATAGAACGGTAATAGAGCTAGACTCTTAAGAAATACTCAAAAATACTGTTTATAGAGATTCTGCATACAGGTTACAAAATATAAATATAGGTTAGTTCCGCTCAGTGCGGTCGTACCTTTCTACCGTCCACTAGAACGGTAATAGAGCTAGACTAAGAAATACTCAAAAATACTGTTTATAGAGATTCTGCATACAGGTTACAAAATATAAATATAGGTTAGTTCCGCTCAGTGCGGTCGTACCTTTCTACCGTCCACTAGAACGGTAATAGAGCTAGACTTAAGAAATACTCAAAAATACTGTTTATAGAGATTCTGCATACAGGTTACAAAATATAAATATAGGTTAGTTCCGCTCAGTGCGGTCGTACCTTTCTACCGTCCACTAGAACGGTAATAGAGCTAGACTTAAGAAATACTCAAAAATACTGTTTATAGAGATTCTGCATACAGGTTAAAAAATATAAATATAGGTTAGTTCCGCTCAGTGCGATCGTACCTTTCTACCGTCCACAATAGAACGGTAATAGAGCTAGACTTAAGAAATACTCAAAAATACTGTTTATACAGATTCTGCATACAGGTTACAAAATATAAATATAGGTTAGTTCCGCTCAGTGCGATCGTACCTTTCTACCGTCCACAATAGAACGGTAATAGAGCTAGACTTAAGAAATACTCAAAAATACTGTTTATACAGATTCTGCATACAGGTTACAAAATATAAATATAGGTTAGTTCCGCTCAGTGCGGTCGTACCTTTCTACCGTCCACAATAGAACGGTAATAGAGCTAGACTTAAGAAATACTCAAAAATACTGTTTATAGAGATTCTGCATACAGGTAAAAAAATATAAATATAGGTTAGTTCCGCTCAGTGCGGTCGTACCTTTCTACCGTCCACTAGAACGGTAATAGAGCTAGACTTAAGAAATACTCAAAAATACTGTTTATAGAGATTCTGCATACAGGTTACAAAATATAAATATAGGTTAGTTCCGCTCAGTGCGGTCGTACCTTTCTACCGTCCACTAGAACGGTAATAGAGCTAGACTTAAGAAATACTCAAAAATACTGTTTATAGAGATTCTGCATACAGGTTAAAAAATATAAATATAGGTTAGTTCCGCTCAGTGCGGTCGTACCTTTCTACCGTCCACAATAGAACGGTAATAGAGCTAGACTTAAGAAATACTCAAAAATACTGTTTATAGAGATTCTGCATACAGGTTAAAAAATATAAATATAGGTTAGTTCCGCTCAGTGCGGTCGTACCTTTCTACCGTCCACTAGAACGGTAATAGAGCTAGACTTAAGAAATACTCAAAAATACTGTTTATAGAGATTCTGCATACAGGTTACAAAATATAAATATAGGTTAGTTCCGCTCAGTGCGGTCGTACCTTTCTACCGTCCACTAGAACGGTAATAGAGCTAGACTTAAGAAATACTCAAAAATACTGTTTATAGAGATTCTGCATACAGGTTACAAAATATAAATATAGGTTAGTTCCGCTCAGTGCGGTCGTACCTTTCTACCGTCCACAATAGAACGGTAATAGAGCTAGACTTAAGAAATACTCAAAAATACTGTTCATAGAGATTCTGCATTAAAACAGGTTATAAAATATAAAAAAATCTTCTAAACATTATTTCCTCGTCACGTTTCTGCCAATCTGAAACAAAGGTGAGCACTATTTAATAAAACTGCTTAAATTATTAATAATAATATTCTTATGTGTTCTGGTCGTTTTCTATGTATAATAAAACAATATCTATCTACATAATGTATTGTATTATGTATATCAGTTACCCATAACACAAGCTCTGCTTATATTGGGGCTAGATAATGCTGTGGACTGTCCAGTATTATTTATTTATGTATGTATAGTGGCCATTAGCCTAAGTAATATGCTGGAACGAAGGTTCGCTCGTTGCAGTAGGCAAGTGAAAATCACGCTATTCAAAGCCTACTGCCAATCGTTCTATACGGGCAGCCTTTGGGCTAGCTTGACTAAAAGACGTATACAGTATAATAACGCCTTCAGGATGTTGTTGGGATTGCCCCGCTTCTGCAGTGCATCCTCCATGTTTGCTGAAGCCCAGGTTGATGGCTTTCACGCAATCATCCGCCAGAAAACAGCCTCGCTGCTGCGCAGAACATGGAGCAGTACCAACTCCATCCTGCAGGTTGTGGGCAGCAAGTTTGCCTCGCCCATCATGCAGACACTCAACAGAGTTCTTACTCATTAGACTCCATGGGTCGGGTGGGAGTTGAATGACTGCTGCAAATCTAATTTTAATTTAAGGTCTTATGTTTTATTATTGTAATTTTCATGAAACTTTTTACTTTTTATTTAAGCAGTTCAGCTGAGGAATTTTATGCTGTTGATGATTTATATTCAAATTATATCATACCGTTTGCGAGTGCAACCCCCAGCGTCCGCCAGGCGTTTGATTGGCGATCCGTCAGCGACGAGGTCCCTTCGCATCGTGCCTGCATCTGGACGTCTGCGACAGTTTCGGTATCACAAACGGTTTCAGCACAGGGTTCGCGGGCGGCTTCAAGTAATTCGTTTCATTGGTCTCCGACTGGAAAGATATTTTATTTATAACTTTTGCTATTGGTTTAGGATTACTTATTGGGTAGGTATTATCCTTGAGATGTATGCATCTTCTTGCAAGCCTATGATTGATATCAAGCCAAAAATCGTTTTGCGACTACTACCATACATAAAACCACTCAACATTATATGAGTTCAGAGCATCATGCAGTTCAGATTTATATCAGATAAAACTTTGAATTATTTATGATTGAATGGGATGTATTTTATAAATATCTATCTATGTAATGTATTGTATTATGTATATCAGTTATCTAGTACCCATAACACAAGCTCTGCTTACCATGGGGCTAGATGATGCTGTGTGAATTGTCTAGCATTATTTATTTATTATTTATTTATTCATTTATTTTTTTGAAAAATCATGCGGCAAAGTTGTACACATAAAAAGGACTGTTAAAACATTATGTTTATGCCCTAAACTCATACTCAAACATAACAAAAATAATACCACTCACATCATTATGAATGCTGAGCATCTAAATCAGATAATTTAAGCTAAACTTACCAAATTGTCCACGTTATTGGGAGGTCGCGTTTGTCGCGGTGCATTTAGAACCACGCAAGGCATTATGGGAGGTGTCGTAGGATATGTCTCGTCCAGCTGCGCCAGCCGATCCTCAAGCGCAGCTTTCTTAGCTAACAAATACGCAGCATGGACATCGCTGTCGCTATTCGCCAGCTGAAGCTCAAACGAGCATGCCAAGCGGTTCTCGAAAATGCTCACGTCTGTATTCTTCATCAAAACCAACATCCCCCGAGCAAGGTCCTCCCCCGGTAGAATGCACACGCGCTCTAGTATACTACTCGCAACCTGGATATCAACAGGCCGGTTCAGCTCACACATCAGGTTCGCCAGTTTCACGAACGCTGGCTTGAACTGTGCAAAGTTCTGAGAGTTGGCCATGCACGAGAGCAGAGCATCGCACATCATCGTGCCTTCATTCTCGAGTTGGAGTAGATCGTCACACGCGTCTATACTTATCGTATTCAGATGCAACAATGAAGTCTCTAACACCTTAACTCTGATGTTCTCGTCTATTGAGACGAATCCGAGGCCGACGTCGATCACCATCTCGAAGAGTATTCTGGTAGCTTTCCTCTGGTTGCATTCCTCGACAAATAATAAGTAGTATTTTCGCTTCAATGACTCGTAAACGCACATCAGTAAGTATTCTGCTATCAGAGTGTCTTCATCGAGACCTTGTAGCCGGAATTTTAATGTTTTTATTGTTAAAATAGCGTGTGTAAAACGACAGCTGCTATTTTTGCAATGGGATGCTATATTAAAAAAACATACGCCACGGTATAAGGAACTTCGGATCGGGTTTATTTTTTGGTACGATGAGAATAATCGCCTAGGCTGGCTCGAGGCCTGAGCCTCTGACCTTTTGATAGAGCCTTTTTGATCAGCATGCGACAACAATGAGAGAGACTCCAATCCGCTAATGCTGCCAGCGTATATCGACAGAGCATCGTCGTCGTCGTTGTCAGGCCAATCGAACGGCACCTCGTTGCAGTAGGAAGTATCTGGCAGATTGGTTGAAGTATTTTGGACTGGCGAAAAGGCTTTTAGTTGCGCGTCGCTTTTGATGCATTCAAGTATCTCAGATAGGCTGCAGAAGTCGTCATCGACGTTGTCATCAAATTTTTGTATATCCGAGTGAAAGTTTTTCATCTTTTTTGTCAAGATTGATAGATGTTGGCCTATATTTAAGTCAGATATAGGTACGCGAGATGTTAAGGAGGAAGTGTTCAGGTGCTCCGAGTCTGAAGATGATGATGAACTAGACTCGGAGTCAGATGACGACGAAGAGCTTTCATCATTTGACAGAACACTTGGCGGCAGGCAGGCTTGTGTTAGGCTATTTACCCTTGTTATTTTACTTGAGGGTGCAGTTGTGACATTCACCTTTCGTAGCGCACGCTTTTCCAACCGTATTTGAGGCAATTTATTATTGAACATTACAATGTCGTTGGATGTTATTCCAGTCATATAGGTCAAACCAGGGTAGGATAACAAGCTAGATTCAGATGATATGTCTCTAGTCCATGATAAATTTGATCTGGCACTGACAACGGAGTTAGAGCAGCTGTTAGGTTGTGACGAAATTTGTAAAGCTTGTTCTAACATTGAGGCTGCAGCTTGTATTTCTTTTGAAGTAAAATTTTTATTTTTAGGAAGTGTTTTCCCGGGTCCTTTGGTAAATTTTTTAGGCCTTCCCTTTTTTTGTTTTGTACGTAATGTTGCTGCAATATTCATGCAAACTGGAATACAAAATAATAGACAAATTTATTATGATAAAATATAAGTGTGAATACAGCTGTAGAAAATACTCTTGATTGTGTTATATTGATATGTATCAGTCACGTGTACAGCCGCGTGCCTTCGACGTCGCCTGATGCGAGCGACCAATCAGGCGCCAGTAAACCCGGGTGCGCGGGGGCAAGTGGTAGCTATGTGAGAGCCGCGCGCCACGCAGGGACGAGGCGGCGGCGAGTAGTTGAGTTAGTTGTTTGCGAACGGAGGAACGGTTCGGTCGGTCGGGCGTCTCGGCTCAGGTGGCCGAGCGAAGCCACGCGGTTACGGTAGATTGAGTTAGATTCTATGTGCGAGTGAATAAACCGCTAACTTAAAATACCTACTTAGTGTTTTTATCTGAAAACGGACGAACCCTGCGACTTAATCTATAACAACAGCCGTCTCTAGTTTACAAACAAATAGTTTACCAACCTTGATCATCCCCTAGTTCTGTGTTGCCTAGAACATCACCCAAATTAACAGCAACAGATTTTTTTTGCTGTTTCTTCCTTATAGGTGTATTCTTAGCCTTTGTAATGGGTTTCGCTATTTTTCCTTTCACTTCCCACTGCTTATTTCTGACAAGAACCACCGGATTTAGAAGTGGCGTTTTCATAGTATTTGGAGAGCTATCATCTGTCTCGGGAGTAAATTGTTTCCTGGGTATTTGCACACTTTCTGGCCTATTAGTACTAGCCTGTGGCAGGTAGGATTTGAGACTAGTTGTAGTAGATGGTCTTTGCAGCTGCGCTAAAGCAACTGAAAAAGAAAAATAAATAATTTCACAAAGCAGAACCAAAAGGTTTATTTTAATATTTCTAAAACCATTAGAGCTAAACTCATTTATATATATATATATATACTCATTTTTAATTTAATACTATTTTAAATTATTCAATGTATTAATGTTTTATTATTCATTATGATTTAATTAATGTTATAATGTTTAATTGAATGTATACTATGGATTTTATTATCTGAGTTAAATAAAAACAATACAATACAATAAACAAGTGCTAGTAAATAAGTTCTAACCTTCATTAGCCAGCTCCATTTTTTTTTCTTGACTGATGATTTTCTCATACTTTGGAGGTTTGCCTGAAATACAATTGACAGACGTCAGGAAAGCAACCACACAATGCCTAAACTACCCCTAATACTGTCGTCCTAATTGATTCAACCGTATGTTACAGATTTTTGATTTCATAAAATATGTAAGTCGATTTAAAATTATATTTAATATAATTTTAAATCTATTTAAGTATTTCTCTGTCTGGGTTTAATTATAAGAATTATTCTACTACTTGAATATACAACTAAAACTTAAAACAAACACAAAGCTCTCAAAGATATCTGTTTCAAGTATCTATTCATCATCATCATCATCATCAGCCTATATTAGTCCACTGCTGGACATAGGCCTCCCCCAATGAGCGCCATAGCGCCCTGTCTTCAGCTTGACGCATCCAGCATCTACCTGCAGTCTTTCGCAGGTCGTCATCCCACCTGGTCGGAGGGCGTCCTACACTACGTTTACCGAGTCGTGGTCTCCACTCAAGAACACGTTTGCCCCATCGGCCGTCGGTTCTTCGCGAGATATGGCCGGCCCACTGCCACTTCAGCTTGCTAATTCTTTGAGCTATGTCGATAACCTTGGTTCTCTGTCGGATGTATTCGTTGCGAATCCTATCCTTCAGAGAAACTCCGAGCATAGCTCTTTCCATAGCTCGCTGGGCGACTTTGAACTGGTGGACCAGCCCTATCGTGAGTGTCCACGTCTCAGCTCCGTAGGTCATAACGGGTAGGACGAAGTATCTATTACATATCAAGTATTCACTCAAAAGAGTTTGCATACTACCTTTGAGAGATTTGTTTGCTAAGATACTTTGAACACTCTGACTGGTCATATAAATATGAAACAATGAGAAGTAAGATATTTTGAACACCTTAGGTGCTTATAACAATATGGTTTAAGATATTTATTTACTTCTCAAAATATAATTAATCACTGGTGAGAAACAAAATAAGCTTATTATTATGTTAGTAGTTCGGTACGAGCTATATTATTAAAATTATGTGGGTAGTTAGCAAAAATACTATACAGAGCAAAGTATATATGATGATTCCAACTGCGTATATCAAATTGATTTTATTTTTTTCAGATCATTTGACTACTCTAGCTAGACGCACAATTTGACGCTGACTGTACTATCTGCAAATACATAATAATATACCCCGGTTATTTTCTGCAATATAAAAATATATATATCTATTAAATGTCGTCATGACGACCGATGTGGCGCGGTGGGCGAAGGTCCGCCTGCGACGCAGGAGGTTGCGGGTTCTATTTTATTATTTGTTTGTGGTCCGGCACGAATAAATTTCAGAAAAACATTAGCACCCATATTGCTTCTAGTCAGCTCGTAAGAAATAAAGTATTTCTGTTCAACAAAAGGAATAACATTTTTTTTTATTATTTGTTTGTGGTCCGGGACGAATAAATTTCAGAAAGACATTAGCACCCATATTGCTTCTAGTCAGCTCGTAAGAAATAAAGTATTTCTGTTCAACAAAAGGAATAAATTTTTTTTTTATTATTTGTTTGTGGTCCGGGACGAATAAATTTCAGAAAGACATTAGCACCCATATTGCTTCTAGTCAGCTCGTAAGAAATAAAGTATTTCTGTTCAACAAAAGGAATAACATTTTTTTTTATTATTTGTTTGTGGTCCGGGACGAATAAATTTCAGAAAGACATTAGCACCCATATTGCTTCTAGTCAGCTCGTAAGAAATAAAGTATTTCTGTTCAACAAAAGGAATAACATTTTTTTTTATTATTTGTTTGTGGTCCGGGACGAATAAATTTCAGAAAGACATTAGCACCCATATTTCTTCTAGTCAGCTCGTAAGAAATAAAGTATTTCTGTTCAACAAAAGGAATAACATTTTTTTTTATTATTTGTTTGTGGTCCGGGACGAATAAATTTCAGAAAGACATTATCACCCATATTGCTTCTAGTTTGATTACCTAACATATTTTTTTCAGCCCCGTAAATACTGTGGGTCCAATTATTAGTGATATCAATAACAACTCGCTAAACCAAAACCACAAAAAACCCAACAACAGGCAACGCTAGAAGAGAGTGAAGTTATGATATTCTCATTTTCCATTATCTAGAAGATAAAAAAGCTTGGAACAAGTTTTGCTCCAACTTACAGATAAGCAAATCAAATGTACTAGACACATTGAGTTATGAATACTGTGTAAGTGGTTTCTTTTTTACTTCTTCTTCTTGGTGGAAAAAAAATTGAAGTGAACTATAAAATAATTTTAATTGATAATGAGTAAATAAATAATGGAAGCAAAGAGTATCAATTAAATTTACATTTTATTTCCTTTTTCAATTATATTAAATAAAATAGAGAACAAGATTGCTTTTTATAGGGAAATAATCTTTAGTTGTAACATAGCGTTGAATCAATAAGCATGGTAGGGTAGGTTCATTGGTACACAAGTCTATTTTATGGTAATTTCAATGCTGTGAAACGCTGAGTACTCTTATATTATCAAGTGTTTTTTTTATTTCTGTAGTATCCTACAGGCATGGGTATAGAGAAGGTAGGCATAGATAGAATAGTGAGGTAGGTAATTATTACCTGGTTACAATATATTCCCACCTCATGCCATATAAAATGTGTACAGATATTTTGACCAGGCTAAACACTATATGCATATAATGTACCTTGCTTGACAGGTAATAGGTACATACTGAATGGTTATCTGATATTTGTTGACTTAGCCAGACCCTGCGCCAGCTTGAATTCTTATCAAGCTTGGATACTAACTATGGTAACTCGGTCACAATAGCTGTCTCTTGTGCTACACATTTTGTATATATTATAGGTTACTCACCAGTGCTTCCAATTTTCACTTTCGGCATGTTCAGCGGTGGCTTAGGCAGTTTCGGTTTTCTGTTTTGAACGAGTTTTCTTGGTGACATTTTACAACTGTAATTTGGACATAACATAATTTTAACAATTTCTCCGTTTTCGCAGTTGGTATTTGTTTATTTAATAAATACCCGATTTTTTATTACTGCTTGTCAGTGAGTTATAGTTATAAGAGGCTCAGACATAAGCGTGTGTTGAATTCTGTTTATTAGACTTTTTGTGATTTTAGTCATTTAAGCTGAATTTGAGGCTTTTTTTGCTTCTTTTTTTTGAAGCTGGATATAAGTCCAAAAAAGCGGACTAAGATTGTTACTTTGGGTTAACACACGTCAATGACTCAAAGAGACATTGCCAAGGAGTGTGGTGTGAGTTGAGGAGCGGTTAACAAGATTTTGAAGCAAAAAAGGAACACTGAGACAATTGATGTGCAAAAAAAAGGAAAATGTGATATCAGCAAGAGTTGAAGCTGATATCGATAAGAGAAAGTAAATTAAACAAGAACTTCAGCAAGACTTAGCACATGCTGAAGTTATTGTTCACGACTCTACCATATGTAAAAGACTCATTGAAGGTAGCAGGAAAACTATCAGACCTCAAAAAAAAAACAGTTATTGACTGCTTTTGTGATGAAAAAACGATATGACTGGGCAAAAAAATATAAGAGTTGGACCGTTGAAGATTGGAGAAAAGTGCTGTTTTCAGATGAGAGCCATTTTTTGGTAGGTATAAGGACAACGATCTTGTTTAGTCAAGTGACAACGAAAAACTTACAGCAGCTCATATTGACCAAACAGTAAAACACCCCTTATAGATGTTTTGGGGCTGCTTTTCTTATAAAGGTACCGGATCACTTGTGCCGATCGAAGGCATGATGAACTCGCTAAGGCTCTAGAAGTCTAGACAGACGACCGCATTTCAGAACTACATGCCGACTGCAAATTAACAGCAAAACAACTGCCGATTGCAGTCGTGTCAACTGCATTCAAACTGCAAATGTGCGGTTGGATTGCAGTTGAAATGCGGTCCGTCTGTCTAGAGCCTAAAGTACAAAGACTTACAACGATTGCAAGCTGAGGTAGAAAAAGTTGATGCTAATAGTGGCGCAGTTTTTCAACAAGGTTCAGCACCATGATACGTTTCAAAAATTATGATGAAATATTTCATGGATAAAAATATACCTATCGTGCCATGAATCTCACCAGATCTTAACCCTATTGAGTATCTGTGGGCTATTGTAAAAGTTAGACTTCGAAAAAAAGACCGCACAACAAAAATAAAACTGATTGAGGCTGTAAACCGGGTATGGTTTCGAGACCAAGAAATATCAGAAAACTGTAAAAAACTTGTTGATTCTATTTTACGTTCATGGATTCTATGCCAAAAGGCATTGAAGTTATTAAATAAAATTATTGTGTGTTATTTTCTCTCTTTTTAGTTAGTAAATATCTTGTGTTCACATTAATTCTAACAATACTGTACTTGTAGTAACCAATAAAATAACTTTATCAAGTAGTGAAGCTTAATATTCCCAATACGTGTTCTTACTACCGTATAATCAAGATGGATTATTCTCTTTCTATTCTACATTATTTTATTTTCTTAACTTTTTGAACTTACCGACTAGGCGACTATTGTACGATACGAAAGATCCAAAAGAAAAAGAAAGAGAATTATATTTCATCAACTTCTTTATTAATGGCGCCGCGGCGGCGCCGCCGCTTGCTTTTTTTGGAAAAAAAATTGACAGTTTAAGCAATGAGTGTAAAATACGTAAAATACATATGTATAATAAAATTTGCATACATATCAATCGGATTGAACATCGGACTCAATGCTTTTAGAGGTTCCGACTAGTTTTTTTTTGTATGATATGGTTTTATTTATACATTTTGAAATCAACGGAATGTTCTATTTTATCATATTTACTAATAGGAACTACATCTCCTAAATTTCTAATACAAATTAATTGTTATTTGCTTGTGACAAGTTTCATACAATCCGCGCTAAAATTACCGTAATAACGCTGATAACCTGCGTTAAGTTATGTGTTATATAGCATGGTAGCCCAACAGGAGTGTCAATTGACAGCGGAACAAGCTTTTTTTCTAATAAATAGAAGAAAATCATTGATTTACTTATAATTAGCTTGAAGAAGTATTTATTTATTTAGTTTAGTAGAAATACTTAACTTTTTTCACGGTAGTGGGAAAAAAAGTGTATGGACGGGATTATTCCTGTCCCTCCCATACCCCGGACCCCCCTGATCCTAGGGACGTAAAGGGGACTTAACGGAAAATTTAAGCTGGTGATGTCTCCGATATTTCTACACCAGTTAAAAAAGCTTCGTCTACTCTGTCTGTGCCGTCGCTTCAAACGGTAGGTATATTCTCACCCATCCATCGTGGTGGGTGCTAATGGTCTTTGCTACACAAGCTCAGACAAAGACCCGTTTCTTTCTAGTTACTGTTCCTCGTGTAGAATCGGAGCTAGCTGCGGGCACGCAAGGTTTTATCCAATAATGAGTAGGGTATAGGTATATGTGCAGAAGGTGTGAAACAGATGGGTCGTAACAAAATTTCAGTTCAATTTAAAACCTTTGAGGCTGCTAATAACTTCCTTGACACCTCAATTCTTCAATCGTCAAAGTTGACCGTATCGATCCCAACCTACAATATAACACGCATGGGACTGGTTCGTCAGGTAATTACTGATTTACCTATGCAGGAGTTTGTAGAGGATCTGGTTGTTCCCGCCGGATGCGGAATGCTACTCAAAGCCCGGCGCTTAAGCAGAAAAGTTTTTGATGATGGTAAAGTGTCATGGGTTCCAACCCAAACAGTTGTTGTCACTTTTAAAGGTCAATCCCTGCCACTAGGGTAAGTAATTCTGTATTATAACTCCTTGCCAGTTGAATTGTACACTTTCCCCACGATTCAACGCCATTCATGCTGTAGGTTTGGCCACATGAAAATTCAATGCAGATCGCGTGCACGGTGTTTCAGGTGTTCTAAAGAGCACCTTGGAGATAGCTGCGATATTCCTGAGATGGAAGCTTCCTGTTTACACTGTTCAGGGCGGCACTTTGCTTCCAGTAAAAGTTGCCCGGAGCAAATTAGGCAACATTCTATCAAGTCTGCAATGGCACAAAATTATTATATTTCGTATAAGGAGGCCTCTCCCCACTTTCCGAGAGTTTCATTCACGCCCCTATACTGAAGTTGCTTAGCAGGTATTATCCTAAGACCTTTTCTCCCAATCCCCCTCTCATCCCTCTGGAAGACTTGTCCCCCAATCCAATCGATCATATGTCAAAAATGCTTCTCCAAAATCTTCATCTCCACAAGTTAGGACCTACTGGGACCTACGATAAGGTTGCCCATACAGATATGGTTTCTTTTCTACACCTTTGGTGCCTAATGGTTGTGCTCTTAACCAACCTTCCCAAACTAATATGATCGAAACTCTTCTTAATTTATTCATAAACATTACCTAGGTGGCTATTTTTTAAATTCAAAATGGCCGCTACTCAAAGCCATAGATTTTTCGACGGCATAAAGTTTGTTGTAGATGAAATTAAATTTGTTTCAGATCCAAAATAAAACAATCCATTATGCATAACATAATATATATTTCTTACATCTAAATACACAGAGAGAACAATTGTTGCATTAAGCCACCCCACCGGAAAAAAGTATAACAATTTTTAAAGGAATGTATTTTTAGGTAGGTACTTACATTATTCGATTATAAACTCTTTTAATTTAAAATTGAATAGGTACTTACAGTAATTTTAAAATATTTAGTGCAAATAGTCATTTCTAGGCTCACGATAAACAGTAGTGCAAAATCGAAAATGGTACAACACGCGTTAATCGCGTTAAAATTACCGTAATAACGCTGATAATGACGCGCGTTACGTTATGTGTTAAATAGCATGGTAGCCCCACTGATCGCGTAAGTTTAAAAATATTTATAGCAAGAAGTTGAAGATGAGATATACTTCAATCTGAATAGCCGTTTTCTTAGAATAACTGTTTTAGTATTAGGAGGGGGTTAGAGTCCGATTACCTCGCAGTGAAAACTTGAAAAGGGACACCGAGTATGTACAATAGATATTTCAAAATAAGCACATATTGATATAATTTCAATGCTTCTTCTTCTTCTTCCCTCTCTTCTTCCGCTCACTATACTCATACTCAACTCCACTCAGATCCTGATACCCACTCACAACCTTCCCCTCATACTCAGGAAAGTTAACCCCTTCCGCCTGCTGATAATTATCAGTAAAACTCTCGAACTTCGTACTCAGAGTCTCTGAGCCGAAGAATTTCGTACTCAGAGTCTCTGAGCTGAAGAATTTGTTGCTCAGCTCTTGGTTTTGCCCGAAGAACTTGGTGTTTGGATCGTTGAGCCCGAAGTACTTGCTGGTGAAGTTCTGTTGGTCGGTGTTGTCTTGTTGGTCTGTCTGTAGGTTTGTGTAGTGGTCCGGGGGGGTAGTGGGGGGGTAGAGCGAGAGGAGGGATGAAAGGGCGGCGGGGAACGCGCCCGGGGGCGTGCGTCAGAACTTCAGGTCCTGGAATGAAAATAGTTTCATTAATATGGTATTTGCAACAGGTACTTATTTATTTGGCACACAAAACTGAATACAATCAAATCACTACATAATAAATAAAACAAAGTCTTACCCGCTGTCTGCCCCTATGTATGCTTAGATCTTTAAAACTACGCAACGGATTTTAATGCAGTTTTTTTACAGATAGAGTGATTCAAGAGGGAGGTTTATAAATCATTTGAAACATACATTTCCACGCGGGCGAAACCGCGGGGCGCATATTATAAATAAATAAATAAATAATGCTGGACAATTCACACAGCATTATCTAGCCCCATGGTAAGCAGAGCTTGTGTTTTGGGTACTAGATAACTGATATACATAATACAATATATTACATAGATAGATATTTTTATTTTTTTTATTATACATAGAAAACGACCAGAACACCCGGAACAAATATCTGCAGATCGTGCATACAATTGTTCCGAGGCGGGAATCGAACCCGCAACCTCCTGCGTCGCAGGCGGACCTTCGCCCACCGCGCCACATCGGTCGTCCAAGTTACTTAGTAATGTTAAACATTCAGATATTAGTATAAGATAATCGTTTTTTGTAGAATTAATTAAATTTATTCATAGTTAGTGAAGCAGTTTCGCTTGCAGCTCTTTCTTTATCTAGATTATTGATTATAGTAATAGTGGATTAGAAATGCTTAAAAACTCATTTTGCTTCAGCAAGGAGGTTCCGACAGCTTTGAACTTTGAAATAAGTTCAAACCTCCTTGACTCCAAATAATCTTGCGGAGTTTGATAAAATGAGTTTTGTTGGTTTGATGGACATACCTTGATAGCCTGCGGTAGCGTGGGCAGACGCATGTCCCTCAGCTGTTGCGGAAGATTCATACTCTTCACGGCGGAGACTGCGCGCGCGCCGCCGCCCCCGATACCAGCCTGCAAGTTACACGGATATCAGATGGGAAAGATAATAAATGTAATTCAATTATTTATTCTACCCTAGTGGTCCAGGAGCCAGTGACAGATATTCATGACCAAGTCCCTTCCAAGCAAAACTTCGTAATATGCATTAGGGGTTAATATTATGAATACTCGTGACCGTCAGCTGCGACTCCATGGGTTGGTTGGTCAGTGGCAGTGTTGACGACATTATTCCCATGGAATAAGGTTCAAATCAGAATTCTGGAATATGCGAATTTTAATTTCTGATTTATGTTTATTGGCAATAAACTCATTATGTCGTGTGTGTGCGTCGTACGCACGATTGATGATTGACGCACACATATAAATATTTTCGATTTCACGTTTTTGTGAAAAATAAATCACCTATTGGGCAATAGGTGATTTATTTTTCACAAAAACGTGTACAATATTATAACACAAACAATGGTAATAACAGGCACGAGTAAAAAGGTAATAATAAGTTCGGTTTATTGGTAAAAACACTGATTTTAACTACTCGTTAGTAGTGTGCGTGCGTCGGCATTGTTGACGCACACATTCAAAGACAAGTCACAGTTTTTGGACTCAGGGCGCATCCAACAATTTTGTTCTTTGCGTTGTGCAACAACGCGCCCCCGCGGATCACAACGCTGGTTATTATCATTACCTCTGCTTTCTGCATCTTGTTCTGGTCCGCCAGCCGCGCCAGTATGTCCGCCATGTTGGTCTGCAGCACCATGCCGCCCATCACGAGCTCGTCCAGCACCGCGTGCGCGCAGTCCAGGTGGAAGATCAGGTCCAACTCGCACACGTTCTCGAAGCATTTGTCCAGGGTTTCTACGAACACCTGTGTGTGTTTGGAATGTACAAAACATCATCATCATTAGCCTAAAGGTAGGATTCGGATCTCGGCGGTGGCGGCACGGCGTCAGCGGCCCGGCGCGGCAGCCGCGACCGTAGTCGGCCGGAGGGCGCGACCTCGGCAGCGACGCACAACTGCGAACAGTTGTGCATTGTAGAGTACTCAAACACGCGCATTACTCAAACAGGAGTCAGTGCGAACACTGACTCCTGTTTGAGTACTGCGCGTGACAGTCGCTGCCCGGGTCGCGGACGCTGCTATCCGAAAGCTTCTGGCTGCGCCGTACATCAGTGACAATGGGTCGCGGCTGCCGTGCCACAACCGCCGAGATCCGAATGCTACCTTTAGATGGATTGGAGTGAGAATCCCATTGCCTTTGAGTGGTGGCCATTTTGAATGTTCCCCTACCCAACTTAACCTTTATGTGACTGAGTGGCAACCATTATTAATTACGTATTTTTGCAGCTATTATGTTAAGTATCAAGCAACACTGATTTTTACAACAAAACTAGGTCAACAAGATCTGACCAACCCAGGATATACATATTGTATGAAGCTGCATACATAGCTAAGCTTGGTTTACTACAAAACTTACCTGTATTAAATCAAGTATGCCCAGTTCGCTTTCCGAGGAATCGACACAGAACACAAAGTACAGTGTCGCGTAGTGCCTGTAGATTAGCTTGTAGTCTGACCCTCCGATAAGGCTGGAATAAATAATAATAAATATTAGGAATGCTGGTCGATTTTGTGTTGTATATTTAAAATGCCGTAGAGCAGGACGCGTTCCCGCCAGGTCGGCTGGTGACCTGCGAAGGACTGCAGGCAGATGCGTTAAGCTAAAGACGCTATGACGCTCATTGGCCTATGTCCAGCAGTGGACTACTATTTATTTTTCGTTTAGTGGATGACGATGGTGATATAAAATTAAGCATAGGAAGGATCTAGCGGCGTTACACCATGGTTGATACTATACAATATCAAGCTTAAACAGGGTTATCGGTAATTCGACGTAGTCCCTTTAGGAGGTGATAGGGGTGACTATTTGCGATAATTTTAACCCCATTTGTGTTATGCATGAGTGAACCATTTTTAAATTATAATGATTTTTAGCTTTTTTCAAAATGAAATGAAAATTCCTCCGCTACAGTTTCTTAACTTTTGCAATAGTCAGCCCACAATTGTAACCTATAGTTTCTTGTTTCTAATAAAGATTTTGTATTTTTTTTTCATATTTATAAAAACGAGTAAACCCTGTATATATTTATTTTTTATATTAGCCTGATTCGGCCCACTGCTGGGCAATGGCCTCGCCCAAATCTTTCCACTCAGTGCGGTCATGCGCGATCCCCCACTGGAAAAGCGGCCAACTACGCAGTTAGCCATCCACGTATTTAACCGTTACTGCGTAGGAACGCTAAGAGTTACCAATCTAATTCTAACCATGGAAACAAATATAGCCCTAGAGCGTTACCTGCCACCTTCAAGAAAGTTGCAGACATTATCATCTCTCTTGGACACCAGCTGGAACGTCTCCTTGATGATCTGCTGCTGCATATCCTCATTCTGAAAGCAGTAGTAGATACAATACAATACAAAACAAATACGCTTTATTGCACAGATAGATATACATTATCCTTGCAATAACATCACACAAAAAATATAAATTCAAAAGATTGGATGTTCATTATTATTAAAGACAAGCAGCTGAGAGCTGATTTTTTCACTACCCCGTGGACGAATAAAATAAATGACTCCTATTCATTTACCGAGTTTAATCGTGGAATATAACGATTTTCGGGATAAGGATCAACGCCATCTAGTATTAACCAGAATTTCGGAGGAACGCAACTTTGAATGGGCTTTGGCTATCTATTGTTTCCTTCATCTATGACTACACTAATTTGTCGGATTGTGTGTTCGTAACCACTGGATATACATATGTATGTATATGGATGGATGATACAAGACAATACAAAAATTCTTTATTGTTCACCATAATCAAATCATTACAAAATACATGCGACAAGTACAATGGGCGGCCTTATCGCTTAGAAGCGATCTCTTCCAGGCAACTTTTGGATAGAAAGAATTATATGAATTTAAGAAAAGGCAGGGGGTGTACATATACAATACATAGATAGATTTTTTTATTATATATAGAAAACGACCAGTACACCGGGAACAAATATCTGCAGATTGTACACACAATAAATTGTTCTGAGGCGGGAATCGAAACCGCAACCTCCTGCGTCGCAGGCGGACCTTCGCCCACCGCGCCACATCGGTCGTCATTTTGTATACATAGCTTACAATAAACACTTTGAACTTTGATATTGTAATGAATGGTTTTATCATAACAATAGTATTGTCTCAGAATTAAAAACATTAAAAAAAACTTTAAGAATTAGCAAGCAGAAGTGGCAGTGGGCCGGCCATATCTCGCGAAGACTAGCACACTACTTAAATACATAAATAGTAAGTACCAATATTCATTATTTTGGATGTTTATTACTTCTTCGCCTACCGCTACGCCGAAACTACTGAACGGATCAGGCTGAAATTTTACATGGACGTAGCACTGAGTCTGGAATCAAACATAGGCTATCCCACAAAATGGTATATGGTACAAAAAAATACAAAAAATTTATTTACCAAAAGTTTACAAATAATAACACCTAATTTTTGTACATATTCTTACATATTAGAGTTGATTGGTTGAGGTGTTGCAGTTAACAGTGACCAGTGAGCAGTAGTGGTAAGTAAGTAAGACTAAGTACTTAAATCATTTATTATATGGTATCCCAATGGGATAGAAATAATCTTTTAAGGTTTCATAAACATAATGAATAAAGAATAAAGAATTTATTTATAGCCACACACAATAATAAACAGGTTACAAAAAAAAAAAGGAAAACACATTAAAAATACAAAACAACTTAAGTAGTAATGCATGAGAAGCTGTGACAAAATAGTATAAATTAATTAAAATAAGTTGATCTGATAGGTTCACTACTTTATTATTTAATAGCTGCGCCCCGCGGTTTCACCCGCATGGTGATAGATATTTTGGATAATATACTATATATCTTTATGAATTGTAGCCTATGTGTTATTCTGATATGTAAGCAATATTATTGTGAAGTTTCATTAAAATCCATTCAGTAGATTTTACGTGAAAGAGTAACAATCATCCATCCACACTTACAAACTTTCGTGTTTATAATATTAGTAGGACTATGACTACAGCCCATACAAGGATCCATATAGCTAGGCTTTTTATGCATTAAGTAACATTTTCATTGATCCGGGCAGGATCATATAGACAAAATTCTGGTTAGGATGAACTTGCTTGGCCGAGACATTTCTTTTTCATCTTCCTTTGTTGTACTTGCCCAAGACCACATCTTATTATGTCTGAACTTCAGACATAATAAGATGTGGTCTTGTGTGGAATATTTAGTTGCCATTCCAGTGAACAACACCATCTTACAACAGTAAGCTTCTTAATATTGGAACACTTCAGCCGAGACAACAACACTGTTTTGAAGTAGGTTTCGCTAAAAGTCGAAGGTGTGAGAGAATTAAGGCTTACCAAGAGTAAATTGGAAACTTGGTCATGTAAACCGAGTGGTGGACGAAAGAAGGGTTATACAGGAGTACATCTCTCACTGTACACCTATCTTCCACGCATCGTACAGTCACCCGTACGATACAGGTGGATGACAGGTGTACTCGTAAGACCTAAAACTTGGAACAAGCAGGACAAGCACTAACAAAGATGACTAGAAGTGGGCGGAGATAGGTTTACGTTTAGTGCTAATAGAACTTGTAGGTTTGTAGGCTCCTTTTGACAGTAGTTATTGTGCAAAAAATGTTTTACTCACGAAGTACTGGTAGAACTTCGATAGCCGGGGTTTTCCATGGTTATTGAACACTAAAATAGCTTTGATCATTTTGAATTATCAATTAGACTGATTTAAATAGTATGTTATTTATGTAGAACTCATAATTCTTACTCAGTTTTAAGAAAAAACACACACAGAATTCGGAGAGATAATCGATATTTTGCTACGATATTTTGCTTTTTTTTTGCACACTGCTGGATGGATGACTGAGACTGACAGATAGACTTTCACTTTTTTGACAATGGCATGGTACCTGACTTCTTTCGCTTTGTTCCATAACCACAAACGTGTTGTGGACATTTATAGCATGAAAAGAATATAAATTCTGTTTTCTTCCATTTTCCTATTTTTATGAGAGTTGGAATCCCTAAAGTTTGACATTTCACAAGGGAAAAACGAGTTCCGCTTTGCTTGCGGCCGCACGAGCGTATGCCGCGCGACGCGAGTGTCATTCGAGAGATTTAGTAAGAAAACTCATTGAATTGTGTAAAATAAACAATTTTTATTGAAATACACGTGTTGTGAAATGTTCCCGTGACCTCAGATAGGATTTTGCTAGCCGGCGACGTGGTGAAAGCTGGATACAGGTCAGTGGTTTCTGATGGTCGTTGTGTTATTTTGTTGTCTTTATTTGGTCCGCGCCGGATCTCCAGTGGTGTATCATGTAGCATAATACGCTCACGAATATTATAAATACGACACGGTAGCTGACTGTGATGAATCGCGCGGCGAGAAGTTGCTAAATATGCAGTTTTTATGAAGCATTCTACCATACGCGTGAGAACGGCATGCAATAGTAATCTTGTGTTTATGTATCGGAGCACTCGCTTACAAAAACTATGTGCAAGTTCTTAGTTAATACACTTTCTGCAATGATTTTGTTGTCTCAATAGATTACTAGAGATTAAATAGCGAATCTTTAAGATAAAGATGTAGACAAACATTGAGTTTGAGTTGAATGCCGATTTTACCGATACCTGTAGCGAAATAGGGCAAATCTTTTAAGAAAATTTGATCTGCTAAAACTTCTAAAACCGCATGTGTACCCTCTTCCATTTATTTATAAATTAACATATTGATATTACTGTAATTTAAAGAGGAAAAGATAAGTTATATATATATATATTATAATTCAAGATTTTAGAAGCCCTTAATATAGTTATTTTACTAGTGTAAAAATTCAACTACATATCTACATTTAATTATACACTAGCCAAACTGAATTAGTGATTGATGTTTGTTTATTTGATGTCTATCAATATTTTACTACATCACTTTCAGTAATTCATACATTAGTAGCTCAAAGAATTAGCAAGCTGAAGTGGCAGTGGGCCGGCCATATCTCGCGAAGAACCGGGGCAAACGTGTTCTTGAGTGGAGACCATGACTCGGTAAATGTAGTGTAGGATGCCTGCCGACCAGGTGGGATGACCTGCGTAAGACTGCAGGTAGATGCTGGATGCGGCAAGCTGAAGACAGGGCGCTATGGCGCTCATTTGGGGAGGGCTATGTCCAGCAGTTGACTGCTATAGGCTCATGATGATGATGATGAATACATTAGTATTCTCACAACAAATCCTTCTATGAGTAATACCCATTCAATTCACAAGGCAAGTCCTACAAAGGTAGGTCACTATTGACAAAGTCGTGGCTTTGAATTAATAATGCTAGACAGTTCACATTTAATCTAGCTTCGAAGTAAGCAGAGATTGTTATGGAAACTAGATGTCTGTCTACTTTATATGTGCTGTGTATAATATACAAAACAAATATCCTATAGTTAATAATAAAAAAATATATTAAAAAGTTGGAAGGAGACAGCGACTCGACAAACATAGTGTAAGATGCCCTTCAGCCAGGTGGTATGAAAATCTGAGAATGACTGCAGGTAGATGCTGGATGTGGCAAGCTGAAGATTAGAGTACTATGGCACTCATTATGTAAATAATATGACCAACAGTGGGCTAATTAAGGTTGATGATGATGAAATAAAAGTTGTTTATTCTGACATGAATTACACATTAGTACTCCAAACACTGCTCTGTCTGTACCATAACCAAGACAGAGAACTGAGTGTTTTTCTGGCAACCCTGAGCTATGTCGGGCTGTCTATACAATCACTTTGCTTATACCATTTTTTTCATTTTCGGCAACACTATGTTTATATGTATTTATATAGACACAGCTAAAATGAATAATAGGATAAAACATCGTATGTTAAAATAAAATTATTCACAACCACAACATTTTTATTCGTAATTTTTGCCGAATTACCCTTTTCGGCATGTTACGTAGATAAAAACCCTGACAATCTTATATCAAGTATAATCACTACATATTATAAAACAAATTCGCTTCCCGCTGTTTGTCTGTCCCTATGTATGATTGGATCTTTAACCCTAGCTCACTAAACATATTTTCGAGTTACTCAGTCACTAAACATTAGTCGTTCTGACTAACAAAATAAAACGCCAATATGTTACTTGACGTACGTAATGCGTACGCACAGGGTGCTAAAACACTAAATTAGGAAGGTACTGAGCGTGGCGGGGTGGGGTAGTGTCGGGAACATACCTTAACTACGAATGCGCGGGAACCGTGTCGCCTGTGAGACTTAATGTTTAGTGATCTAGGGTTAAAACTACGCAACGGAATATGATGCGTTTTTTATAATAGATAGAGTGATTCAAGAGGAAGGTTCATAAACCATTTGAGTCATAGATTTCCACGTGGGGCGCAGCTGATCGTCAAATAAACTTAGTACACTTCATTTGACCCACTGCCAGGCTACTAACATCTCTGCTATGTCACGTAGTTACCAAAATAGAGTAGCGTAAAAGAGTATCGGACTCAGCGACGAAATATTTTTCCGCGTTTTTAGAATGCAAGATTGATGTGCTGTTGATTTGGCTTTATTTATGGTGTTCTAGCTTCAAAACGCGACTTTTCTTGGAACTTTACTATTAAAATAACTTATCGCGTTATATGGCCGGCCCACTGCCACTTCAGCTTGCTAATTCTTAGAGCTATGTCGATAACTTTGGTTCTCTGTCGGATGTATTCGTTACGAATCCTATCCTTCAGTGAAACTCCGAGCATAGCTCTTTCCATAGCTCGCTGAGCGACTTTGAACTAAACTTCATGGATACTGGGTTTCTGCGTCTGGTTTGACACAATTCTCTCAGTTTAATTATTCAGTAGAAGGTTTGATAACGGAACGTAGGATTCATGGTATTAAAGGGGGTGTAAGGGGGACTCCAACGTCTCGTCTCCCAAGCCAACCAAACCTGCACGTGGTACACCCTGCTAGATAACGAACTAGGCTCTGTGAATATATCAAACAATCACTTTCATTCACTATTTGATGGAAGGTTCACGCCAAAACTACTGAACGGATCAGGCTGAAATTTTGCACAGATGTAGCTATAGGTCTGGAATCAAACATTTAATCCAAAGACACTTTTTTTGGTTTTTATCCCATACAATTAGTTCGCAGGAGATCGAAATGACCTTTAAACGATTCCATACACGCGACTTCGATTCCCGCATCAGAACAATCTACAGATTATACAAATAGTTGTATAATCTCTCTCTATCTGATATTTGTATCGGGTGTTCTGGTAGTTTTCTATGTAACAAAAAATATATTTATGTAATGTATTGTATTGTAGATAATGCTGTGTGGATTGTCCGGCATTTATTTATAGACACAACACAACGCGTACGAAGCCGCGGGCAAAAACTACTTCAAATAATAAAACTATCGTCAAATGATCTTGGACTTGTACGAATTAACTACCTACCTAGATAGAAGGAATCGGACTAAATAAATACATCAACCAAATAACGATTTCGTCCGCCGGCGGCATTGGTGGAGCCTTGACCGAGCGAGGTCACACCACTAACTTATCTTCCACTGAATATTATATTTACTTATCGATTATAACGATTCGATTGAAACTGGCGGTAAACCGCGGCTTTGCATGCAAATAGCCCTGATGTAGGTTGCGTATGTAGTAACTATCAAAGGAGGGACGCACGTTGAAACCATTTTGTCTATCGACGACCTCGGTGGGCGAAGGTCCGCCTTCGACGAAGAAGATTGCGGGCTCGTTTCCCGCCAAATGTTTGTACGATCTACGGATATTTGTTCAGGGTGTTCTGATCGTTATCTATGCATAATAAAAACTAGCTATGTTATGTAATCTATTATGTATATCGTTAATTAGTACCCATAATACAAGCTCTGTTTAGCTTGGGCCCAAAAAATGCTGTGTGAATATTTATTTATTTTTCAGCATTATATCTGCAGATCGTACACACAATTGTTCCGAGGCGGGAATCGTACCCGCAACCTCCTGCGTCGCAGGCGGACCTTCGCCCACCGCGCCACAACGGTCGTCGTCGTATTGAGTGAACACTTTATTGCACTTAAAATAATAAAATACACACTAGTTTCTGCCCTTGGCTTCGCACGCGTTGTTTCTATGGAAAAATTTAAGATTATTTCTATCCTATGGTAACTGATTTATGGGATAATAAGGAGCCTATGTTTTATTCTGGGCCCAGAACTACTTGTATACAAAATTTCAGCTCGATCCGTTCAGTAGTTTTTGCGTGAAAGTGTAACAAACATCCATCCATACATACATACTTTCACGTTTATAATATTAGTAGGATTATATTAACTATAATATTAAATAATATTAATGTTATAATTATAACACATCCGTTATCCGATCTGCCCTACACGTGTATTATGAAATCTACGTCAGCGATTGCAATGTAGCAGATAATCATTATCAATGGTCGAGCCGTTGCAACATCAGCTGGTTTACACATCTATCATCTCAAAAGTCATTTCATCATCATCATCAGCCTATGATAGTCCACAGCTGTACATAGGCCTCCCCAAATGAGCGCCACAGCGCCCTGTCTTCAGCTTGCCGCATCCAGCATCTGCCCGCAGTCCTTCGCAGGTCGTCATCCCACCTGGCCGGAGGGCGTCCTACACTACGTTTTCCGAGTCGCGGTCTCCACTCAAGAACTTGTTTACCCGGTTGTCGGTTCTTGACCATGATAGTTTCAAAAGTTTCATTTAAGGTTAATTTGTAAGAGTATGTATATGTAGGTACTATTCTTTTTTTGACGACCGATGTGGCGCGGTGGGCGAAGGTCCGCCTGCGACGCAGGAGGTTGCGGTTTCGATTCCTGCCTCGGAACAGTTGTGTGTACGATCTGCAGATATTTGTTTCGGGTGTTCTGGTCGTTTTCTATATATAATAAAAAATATCTATTGTATTGTATTATGTATATCAGTTATCTAGTACCCATAACATAAGCTCTGCTTACCATGGGGCTAGATAATGCTGTGTGAATTGTCCAGCATTATTTATTTATTTATTCGTCTATGTTCTTGCAAAAAAAAATATTTTTTTTACTCTTACTAGATATAAGTAGGCTCGTAGGCTCTCAGGGCTGCGGCAACGGCACGTAGGGCTGCGCAGTCCTGAGACGTGCTCTGAGAGGCAAGTAGCTGGTCACGTTTCATGCATTATTGCATAACACCTGGACCGTTGTTGGGGCTGAGTTACTGCGAAGGTGGATGTGGAGATAAATAAATAATGCTGGACTATTCACATATCATCATCTAGCCCTAAGCTAAGCAGAGGTTGTGTTATGGGTACTAGATGACTGATAATACATAATACAATACATTACATAACACTACATAGTATAAAACAAAGTCGCTTCCCGCTGTCTGTCTGTCCCTATCTATGCTTCAATTCTTTATTCTTGTAATTCTTGATTGTACAGATTCTCCTATTTCCGAAGGCGTCGGTTAAAAATCCACGTACGACATACATACATGTACATAGGTTTGACGACCGATGTGGCGCGGTGGGCGAAGGTCCGCCTGCGACGCAGGAGGTTGCGGGTTCGATTCCCGCCTCGGAACAATTGTGTGTACGATCTGCAGATATTTGTTCCGGGTGTTCTGGTCGTTTTCTATGTATAATAAAAAATATCTATCTATGTAATGTATTGTATTATGTATATCAGTTATCTAGTACCCATAACACAAGCTCTGCTTAACATGGGGCTAGATAATGCTGTGTGAATTGTCCAGCATTATTTATTTATTTATATAGGTAAAATGAGGACTCAATATATTTATTGTTGTCATCACATTGGCTTAATTAGTAGGTTCTTATGTATAGATTAGTATCACAATGTGGACCCTATTGGGCGTGAACAACGAGTGGAAGGCAGACCGAGGTTGTTTTTGGTAAAATATAAATATGTAGGTACTAAGGTAAGTAGTACCTACTTGTCTAGTAATATTAATAATCAAATTTAACCTACTTTAAGATCTCACATTTTTTAATAGCAGCAATTCTTATAGGTATCCAATAAAGCAAAGAAATAGAGGTTAATACTTGTTCATAATGTTATTTTGTTCCTATAAATACATATTTCGATGCATAGAACTTGGGCCTCATTTAGATCTCCATTCTTTTTGCGGCGAAGCCCACAGCCAACCATAATTTTTGTATTGAACTTGGCTCTCTTTTTTTACATTTATGTTTTTGGTGGGATTATATTTTATTTGCCTCATCATAATGTCAGTTTCATTTATTTATTCTTATCATAATGTCAATTTGTAATTTTTTTTTTGGACTTTATTATTAGTCATAAAATCTTGGCTCCGCGATACGCAATCATTAAAATCATTATGTTGGCAGAACGAGATCTACTTATAAATAGTAATTAGGTGAATCCGTACTACTATTAATAAATGTTCTCATTAATATTATTTATTAATAGATGCAAGTTCTATTTTATAGTGAACCAAAAACTAATTTTCTTTCTTTTCGTTGAATCTACGAGAAAAAAATTACATATAAATATCGATGAGGAGGCCTATATAACATATATATATACAATGTGTATTGTCGAACCTTGATCAAACGAGATGTGTGAATACACGACATATTATATTTATCGATAAAAAACAAAAACTAAAAAATTATATGTTACCTGTCTCAAAAATAAAGCCGATTTAATATATTTTTTAAAGAAAACTAATTCATCTGGTTTTTTCTTCTTTTTGAATAAACGGTGTATTTTATTCATATATATATACAACACACATTTTGTATCGAAGACAGAATTTCTGTCTGTCTGTCTATACCGGATAATCACCGGAACGACTGGACTGATTTTGATGGGACTTTTCGCGGGCACCGCTAGTATTTAACTGAAATAATCATAAGCAAGTCTTGTAAAACTAAAAACCGTTACATGACAAAGTTTTTATTGTCCAATTACATAGAAAAAATGAATAGAGCCTGCATCACAATAGAGACAATTTGCCTAACGGACCGTTCGAAATTCGATTTGCAAAAACGCATCTTTCCTGCTTCCGCATTGGTCAGTTTTTCCCGCGGTTTTCTTGTATAAAATGTCGGTTAGTGCGAAATCTTGGTCAGTTTTGGGGTGTTCGTCATCCCTCGGTGTTGTGTTTGTGTTTGTATTGGATTGCTTGCTTTGGTAAGTCACTATTACGACAATTTAGGTACCTTTAATAATCTTCAAAAACAAAGAAAATTACACTCAAAGAATAGAAATTAATTTGAATTAGTATTTACAGTTGAGCTATCTGTCGATTGTTGCAAACAATCTAGCCAGAGGTTGGTTGTAGCACGTAGTCAATATCCTCTAGGAAAATCTCACGTTTTTTCGAGCTATATTCCAATTATGAACAAATACTAGTCCACTGTTGGTCTTCACATTATCCACTGGCAGTCTTTTCAGTGTCAATACAAAAAAAAGAAGTTCCAGTTTTACAAAAATTCAAGAGGAAGGTTTATAAACCATGTGATATAAAATTCCACGCGAGCGAAGCCGCACGCGCAGCTAGTTAAAAATAAGATAAACTCAGCTTAGAGCGAGTTCAGAGCGCATTTTACCGACATAAAGATTCATGCGCTAAACCGAGTTCAAAAGCTGTTATGTTACACAATAGAACACCGAGATTTAAACTCGATCAAGCTTAATACTTTGACTGCTGAAATCATACGGTATGTGTTTTCTACAAGTGACTAATATGCGTAAATCCACACTAGCGCAGCAGCTGAGAAAATACAGATCTGTGTGACTCAGCACAGCCGTAATATTTTTCGAACGAAACGCATGAGCGGCGCAACACAAACGCTGTGTAGAGCGGCAGCACGAATTTTTTAGGTAAAAAAAAAGATCGCAGTCGTCGAAAAAAAACCGCAGTCAAAGTGTCTTAGTTTTGTTGATTTTACTTATGACAGGAAACGGTGAAATTGGTCTTAAATTTATTTATTTTTGTTTATTTGGAAGACAGTTCATAGACATAAGAGTTACAATAAAGATTTACATAGACCAGTGAATTCTCCACTATTAACAAATTTACACATAAAACTATAGTGCTTTTCACTTAGCAAGCGTTCCCTGACGATGACGTTTGGATTTAGATTGCGGCGTAGTTTTTATTCGACAAAAATTATTATTCGACAAAATCCTAGTCAATTGAAATGAAACTTAGTCCGTTTCATTTCAATTGACTAGGATTTTGTCGAATAATATTTTTTGTCGAAAAAATATTATTTCCTTTGACACATAATATATGCTATAAAATTTCAGTACGCCACTCAACTTATCAAAACCTAAATTTTAATTAACCTCCACACGTAATAAAAAATCTAAAACATTTTCAGGTTATGAGTTTTGCGTAGAACGGAACGTAGTACCCAATAGAGATTATTAGAGATGGCACAAATGAAAATGGATCCGGAAAATCGATTAATCGATTAAAACAAATTAAAGTCTAGCTACATCATCAGGTTACAGTTTATAACGTATTATTATTTGTTATTCATCTTCTATTACCCACCTATCTAATAATATTATTATTATTCAAGAAAAGGCAAAAATATTACGAAAAATCGATTTTTGTAAGTCAATCTAGTCACTAACATCGAATTAAATTATTTCGATTACACCTTAGGTCATTTCTATAATTGTCACACTGAAACGTCAGGGAACGCTTGCTAAAGCCGCGTTAACACAGATCAGAGCCACCTCGGACCGAGTGAGCTCGGATACCTACTCGGACGCAACTCGGATTGTGGCCACCTCTAATCCAAGCGCATTCGGACGACGGCGTCCGATCTAAGTAGACTCAGAACGTGTTCTACTCATCCGAGCTATACAATACCCTATCATCATCATCATAAATCATTATGATAACCACAGCATCCAATTCGATATAATTGAGAGCAATATCCAATAATTAAACTCAATTCAAACATCAGCTTCATATTTAGAATCGGCATGTATATTGATCCCCAGACATGCGAATTTGAACCTTGTTTCTATAGAAATACAGAGTCGCTGCGACGAAGGTATACACGACCCTGATCAATGTATAGTGGTCCAGGAGCCAGTGACAGATTTTCATGACCAAGCAAAACTTCGTAATATGCATTAGGGATTAATATTATGATTACTCGTGACCGTCAGCTGCGACTCCGTGGTTGGGTTGGGCAGTGGCAGCGATGACGACATTATTCCCATGGAATAAGGTTCAAAACAGAATTCTGGAATATGCTAATTTAAATTTCTTATTAGAACCTTATTCCATGGGAATAAAGTCGTCATCGCTGCCACTGCCCAACCCACCCACGGAGTCGCAGCTGACGGTCACGAGTATTCATAATATTAACCCCTAATGCATATTACGACGACCGATGTGGCGCGGTGGGGGAAGGTCCGCCTGCGACGCAGGAGGTTGCGGGTTCGATTCCCGCCTCGGAACAATGATGTGTACGATCTGCAGATATTTGTTTCGGGTGTTCTGGTCGTTTTCTATGTATAATAAAAAAATATCTATCTATGCAATGTATTGTATTATGTATATCAGTTATCTAGTACCCATAACACAAGCTCTGCTTAACATGGGGCTAGATAATGCTGTGTGAATTGTCCAGCATAATTTATTTAATTTATTTAATTATTAATTTATTATAAAATTATTAATTTATTACGAATTTTCGTTCGGAAGGAAATAATTGACCTTTGTACCTGGCTCCCGGACCATAAAGGGTGTTGTATGATAGCTGTTGATTGGCAATTTAGTTTCATATTCATACTTCAGGGGTATCGTTTTATCATAAAACCATAAAACTTTTATGGTTCTCGGTTTTCTGAACTGCGAGCGATTGACATAGCTCCAAGAATTAGCAAGCTGAAGTGGCAGTGGGCCGGCCATAACACACGAAGAACCGACAACCGTGTTGGTGTAAATGTGTTCTTGAGTGGAGACCACGACTCGGCAAACGTAGTGTAGGACGCCCTCCGGCCAGATGGGATGACGACCTCCGAAGGGCTGTGCAGGCAGATGCTGGATGCGTCAAGCTGAAGACAGGGCGCTATCGCGCTCATTAGGGGAGATGATGTCGCTTGCCGCATCTAGCATCTGCCCGCAGTCCTTCGCAGGTCGTCATCCCACCTGGCCGAAGGGCGTCCTACACTACGTTTGCCGAGTCGCGGTCTCCACTCAAGAACACGTTTGCCCTAGCGGTTGTCTTCAGCTTGCTAATTCGTAGAGCTATGTCGATAACTCTGGTAACGTAAACGTACCGTAAACGTGTAGGACGCCCTCCGACCAGGTGGGATGACGACCTGCGGAAGACTGCAGGTAGATGCTGGGTGCGGCAAGCTGAAGACAGGGCGCTATGGCGCTCATTGGAGGAGGCCTATGTCCAGCAGTGGACTGCTATAGGCTGATGATGATGATGATGAAGGAGTACGTTTAAATTGCGCCTTAGCAGTCGTTGGTTACTTAGGCCTTTCCCCAGCGGTGAATAGAATTCAAAATAGATTGCAGTTGGCATTGAAATTGATATCGAAACTCCTTCATAGACTGCGCACCCACGACAAGCGAAACTAGAACTTATATCATTACATTACGGCATTACATAACTCGAGTTGCCATATTAGTACTAGATCTTTATGTAGGTAGGCACTAGCTATAATATACGGGGTCGATGAACCTTATTCAGTCCAGTCCATACATAAAACTGGATAGGTAGAATGACTGACAACCTAGATTTCCAAAATATATATATATTTATACTTATATACTTTTTAACATATTTTTAATTTATTTTATGTCACAACAAAGAAATAATGAAAATATTTTTAGTAACCTTAAAACTACTATTCACAACACTTTTTTCACCATTTTTTATAACCCTTTGTTTAACCACAGTCTCACAACAAATAAAGAAAATATTTTTTTTTACCGTAAAACTACCATTAATTAAGATACACAAGATATTAAATACTACACTTAAAACTACTGACTTAAAACTACTTATATACTACATAATAATGTTACAAAGTTTTGTGCGTAGCAGTGTACAACCAAAATTGCATATTTTTTATAGAGAAAATAACTTTTTTCACCACGTTCACCTGATGGAAAGTGAAGAGGTGGCTGATGATGTATATTACGGCTATTAACTCGTCTTGAAGAGACTCAGGTTGTAATTGACCGGAAATCGTAGTATTGACTCTCTATCGATGCGAACGCACGCTAGCATCGCGACAAAAAGTCGCCGTGGATGAGCGCTCTATAGTAGCCGCTTAGACTCACATGAGTCTAGGCGAGTATGGTTTGGATAGGTTTATTATAATCGAAAGCAGATTATTTACTAGACACACAAACAAACGTAGTCTACTGGACACATAAACAGTTTGTTGTAAACTTAATCGCGCGAAGGCTTGCCGTTTTCATTTCTCGATCACGTCGTGGACATAGAATAGATATAGTGTATAGAATGGACAACAAAGGTGGATCGAAAATCATTTCTTAGCCTACCACCGTGGCTGTTGTCCTTATTCTGTATCTGGCTATTATTTTTGAAGCCAGAATAGATTTCTTCCAAGACACAATCTAAAACATTGTCCAAACTCTGAAATATATGTATGCTAAAACAATCTACATTCTTCAATTTTTTTGGTAAAGAAGATCCATTATTGTATTTACAAGTACTATGTATCCGAAGTTTTCTATATTTGATTCTAAATTTTGAACTAAACGTTTTGTATTTGTATTCGTAATTATGACGTTAAGAAAAAACGAACATCCATCCAAGCATCCAGTAACCAATGTATGTTCATTTATATTGGTGTTAGTTTATCCAGCCAAAAAAATTTACCCGCACACTAAAATAATGTGAAACCTCAATCTCACTTCAACAGCCGATATTGGTCATGCCGATAATCCCCAGGCTGGGCTTGCGGGTTAGGGATCGCAGTTCGGTGGTTAATTGTGATACAGGGGACGCTGTTGCCCGCCCCCCGGTATCCCTTAGTCGTCTCTCTAGACCCGCGGGAAGAGTTGGGGTGGTGCAAATTGTAAGCATTTTGGTACCACCCGGCACAATGTCGTGCTACTAGAAAATCTCCCCTACACGCGAGGCCGCCAGATACAAGACCTTCCTGGCGGCCTCTTCCCCGGGAACTGCTGGAACTCCACGATGATGTCCAAACGCAAGAAGACCATCGCAGCTAATCGGCTACTGAACAGCAATTGAGAGGCCTGCAGGACTATCAATGCAGTAACGCAAGACTCGTGACGTCTCGCTCGACGTTGAAGTCAGAAGAAAGAACCTAAGTTCGATTCTAAAATGTTGCCACGCATAACATAACTGCTCTAATTCTGGCATAAAACTGCACGTTACTGCTGCAATAGACGCTGTGACGTTACGCGAGAGATGGCGGCTATTCTGGGAGAGTGTCGACAGGAATAGACAGTAGTCTGACGTGAAAGGATGGCCTCAACTTTGTAACTGTTTTATATTTAGCTGGCAACTATTGTGGTAGGCAGGAGCATAACGTCAGAGCCCTAAATCGAAGTAGATGAGATTATTGAATTACATTATTTTTCGAGGATTTTTTATATATTAGACAAAAATTCCTGGTGGGCCGAGGCAAGCCTGTTGGCATGCTTTATCGCAAGAAGACCAAGACTATGCATGGCAAAAAGCAAGCATACTTTTGGCCATGCTAATCTGACGTGATAGGATGGCCACAACTTTGTAACTGTTTTATATTTAGCTGGCAACTTTTGTGGTAGGTAGGAGCATAGCGTCATCTAGCCTTAAACCTAAGTAAATGAGATTATTGAATAACATTATTGATATCATTCAAAAGCATGCTTGCTTTTGCTATGCATGGTCTTGATCTACCTATAATAATTCGTATAGTATAGAGACGACAGTGACGTCTCATTTTTTTGTGGGATTTGGTACAGCGCCTCTATTGAGCAGATATGGAACTACGTTAATCCCAAATATGAGTTCTTACGATGACGTCTCGACACTATAGTAATAATAATAATAAATAAGGACCGGGTCACTTTATGGCCCGAGATCATGGTAAATGAGAGACATAATAATATGGATGATAGATGAGTATGATACCCGCTATGTGTAGCCATCGCCTTTAGATTAACTTCTCAAAGGGCCTCTGTGCTGTTGGCTTCGGCCCCACGCAAGCCTTCCGGGTCACTTTATGGCCCGAGATCATGGTAAATGAGAGACATAATGATATGGATGATAGATGAGGATGATACCCGCTATGTGTAGCCATCGCCTTGCTCTGAACTGTAACTGTATCTCTAAAAATAAACTATTCAAAATCCAGCAAAATTGCCATTCATCTTACCATGCATGATCAAATCTACAAAATACTGAGCCACTTAGACGACCGATGTGGCGCGGTGGGCGAAGGTCCGCCTGCGACGCATGAGGTTGCGGGTTCGATTCCCGCCTCGGAACAAATGTGTGTACGATCTGCAGATATTTGTTTCGGATGTTCTGGTCGTTTTCTATGTATACTAAAAAATATCTATCTATGTCATGTATTGTATTATGTATATCAGCTATCTAGTACCCATAACACAAGCTCTGCTTACCATGGGGCTAGATAATGCTGTGTGAATTGTCCAGTATTATTATTTATTTACTTATATCGACAAAAAAAAACTTTAACAAAATAACCTTGGCCTATCGTAGTTTCTTGATCGTATCTACATAATTCTAAGTCTCTAACACCAACAAAAAAATTTTTACAATTTGATGAATATTATTTTTAAATATCGCTTTGAAGTGCACCATCTGTACATCGCTCGTTGTAACGTTCGTTACATCGCCGTAACGGGCGCGTTATCGCTCGATAGCAGTCGATAACGGTCGCAATCATCACGCTCGCAGTCGGAAATACATTGTTCTGTGCAGTGTTACAGTGACGCAAGTAGGTGAGTATTTTTAAAAGAATTATAAAATTGTTACACATTTTTGAGCGGATTTTCACGGATTTATTAGAGGTTTAAAAAAGAATACCATAAATAAAGTTCGACCATAATTCGCACGAGTCCCTACGCGGCTTAGCAAGCGTTGTTTTTATGGTTGGTATGGTAAACGTTTAGAGCTTATTTCTATCCCATGGGATTTGATTGATGGGATAAAAAGTAACCTATGTTTGAAACCGGGTCTGGAACTAACTGTCTGCAAAATTTCAGCTCGATCCGTTTAGTAGTTTTTGCGTGAAAGAGTAACAAATATACACATACAATCTTTCGCGTTCATAATATTATATCTCATTTTTGAGATATAACATCATTAGTCAATGATGTTATATCTCATTGATATAAGTAGGATAAAAAAAAACGTTTTAGACATTTTTTTGTTTGGGAAAGACACGCTGTTGAATTAATATGGATGAAATTTTTCGCCCGCGATGAAATCTGTGTGTCAAATGGTTTATAAACCTTTCTCTTGTATCATTCTATCTATTATAAAAACCGCATCAAAATCCGTTGAGTAGTTTAAACTTCTAAGCATACATAGGGACAGACAGACAGCGGGAAGCGACTTTGTTTTATACTATGTAGTGATTTAATACGGCGCGGCGCTAACGTGTGTTAAGCTGTGTTTCCACAATGCCCTCGCTTACCTCCATTCAATTCTCTCAAAACAATCAATTGTGTTAAATCAGACGGAGAACCAAAAGTGGAATAAAATACACCTTGTTTAATATACCTGTCGCTCACATCTTTAATTAAACAAGCTTCGCAATAAATAAATCTGTATCAATATCTTACAACACGCCTTTGTAAATAATTCAAATTCCTTTATGTCTTTAGGCTTACAAAATAAGCACTTAGACAAGTCGAATTTCATACTATTAATTTTATTATCAAATAAAAAATAAGGCGTTTTTGATTTTCTGTTCACTTCAATATTTTGTCTACTTGTGGAAGAAGTGAAAACAAATCATTAGTACGTTCATATATCACTTGTGTGTCTAATACGTGTAAATCTAAATATTATGTGATTTTAGATACATTTCAATATTTTATGTAAAGCTACGCACAACATTGAATTTTAACTATTGTTTCGGTACTAAAGTCATTTAAAACGGGATATTTACCATGATTTGATTTTTGAGTTATCCAATATGCGCCATGATCACGGAATAATTAGTCAGTTACTCCGTGATCATGGCGCATGAAACTGTGCCGAAATATTGGATAACTCAAAAATCGAATCATGGTAAATATCCCGTTTTAAATGACTTTAGTGTTGATAACCATCATAGTTTCAAAAGTTTTATTGTTTCGGTGTCAAACTGAGCGACATCTGACCAGTCGCATGTAATTAATCTTCTATGGAGTAGAAAGCCTTCTTGATAATTCTAATAAATCGTCTAATCACACAAATATTTTGAATGCGAAAGTTTGGATTGGCGACTGTTTTTTACTTTGTCAAAACTACTGAAAGGAACGGGCTGATTTTTTGCATACAGTTGAAAGAAAGAAAGAAAATACATTTATTTGACACCGTACATAACACAAAACAAAACACGACACATTAAATAATAAGAAAGAATACATATAAGAAAAAAATTATAACTAGATAGATAAAAAACATACAGATAGGTACAAATACGTGTTACATAAGGGGCCAAAAAGGTCCCTGTCTCAGCATTATGCCGCTACAAGCCGGAGCTAGTAGCGGCGATTTTCAGACAGGTCCTGGTGTGGTGGCACAAAGCTTTAAAACATTAGGTGGGTACTTACATAAAAGAAGACAAGTGTACAGGTAAACATATAAAAGCCATATAGAAATGGAAAAACGAAGAGAGGCAACATTAAATTACGCCTTAAACTTAAATAGCACAAAAATAAAACAAACAAACAGTTATATAGTTCTAACCCTCGAATAATAATAAATAAATAAATAAATAAATAATGCTGGACAATCCACACAGCATTATCTAGCCCCATGGTAAGCAGAACTTGTGTTATGGGTACTAGATAACTGATATACATAATACAATATACATTACATAGATAGATATTTTTTATTATACATAGAAAACGACCAGAACACCCGGAACAAATATCTGCAGATCGTACACACAATTGTCCCGAGGCGGGAATCGAACCCGCAACCTCCTGCGTCGCAGGCGGACCTTCGCCCACAGCGCCACATCGGTCGTCGAATATAAGATACATTGTCCTTAATCAAAAAGCGAATAAAAGGCACGTTGTTTTATTCTCCGTCGCTTCGCAATAAATAAATCTATATCGAAATCTTACAACGCGTCTTTGTAAATTAATATGCCTATCGTCAAATAACTGATTAGTCATGTTTATCATTCAAAGAACTGTGTTGTTTGTTTTGAATTATTGCTAAACTTAACCAGAGAATCACTGCATAGTATAAAACAAAGTCGCTTCCCGCTGTCTGTCTGTCCCTATGTATGCTTAGATCTTTAAAACTACGCAACGGATTTTGATGCGGTTTTTTTATATAGGTAGAGTGATTTAAGAGGAGGGTTTATAAATTACTAGCTGCGCCCTGCGGCTTCGTGGAATTCTATGTGTCAAATGGTGACCTACTTAAAGACGAGCTTCGGTATCGTATAGCCGATAAACAGCCTATGTTAGGGTCGATCCACATCTGACGGATGATGCGTCGAGCGTATCATCGGTCGCGTCTATTCGGTCAAATCAGACATTACGCGTCTAGTCAGTTCGAACGGCCTGTAAACAAACGATCTCCGCCGATTTTACGCCTAGTCTGAATGCTTTAAACAAAATACACGTGGTGCGATACGATACGTCGAATGTATGCCTTGACGGAAACGTATCAGACGCTGTACGCTCGACGCACTAACGCATCATCGGTTGAGTATGAATGGTTGAATGTTTTATTATTGTATATTTGCCTGTTCTGGCGTAACGCGACCGATACACGCCGCATTTTCCGTCAGATATGTACTGACCCTTAAGGGACCGGCGACCCTCGCTTGCAAAAATCGCTCCGAATATCGCTGTCCCTGTTTAACCCCTGCGCCGCGCCACATGCGTGCGCGATAGCAATATTAGCCGTTCAAAATGTGGTTTGTTCCGTAATACCAAAAATTATGACTGAAAACTTTTTGTATTCTTCACAAAGTATTGTTATTCTGTAATTAGACAATATAAGCTATGTTCCTTAATAAATAAAACTTAAGATAATGGTGGTTTTAGTACGAAACAAATAGCAAGAAAACTTGTCCATTTTCGCATAAAAATGTGCAAATTGCGATTGGCTTTCATTTAATTTTAGGTGAGTATTTTGAAAAAAAAAACGGAAAAGTGGAAATATGCTTGAATTGGAAATCATTTTGGTATTACGTTTGTATGAAGAATTCGTCCCTCCGGAGGCCTCTTAAGACGCTTCGGTATCGTATAGCCGATAAACTGAATATGTTAACCTAAGTACCAGTAATGTGAACTTGATCTGACATTGATATAAAAACAATAAGCATGTTCCGAGAAAGATGGCCAGTCTTTTTATGCGGGGTATCGGTTGGCCGTTTTAGGTATTCGAAGGTTTTTGTTCTTTTTCCACGTGTCTGTCTACGTAATTATATATAATCGTTTAACGACCTCTGTGGCGGTGGTCGATGGGATACAATCAATCAATGAGTTATTAAATTATGCAGATTGATTGATCACTAGAGCCTAGTTCGTAGCCTGCGCGTGGTGCAGGGTGCGTCGGGCAGGATGCACCACGCGCAATTCAGGGTGGCTTGGGAGGCGAGGGGTGGGGTGGAGTCCCCCTTCCACCATCTCCTGCATATATAAGCAGCTGCAACCAACGTACAAGCGTCACTCTTTCAGCGCCAGCTGACAGACCAGCTGGTACTGAGCGATTGACGGCACCAAATACCTTTTTAACCGGCTCCAGAAATGGAGGAGGTTCACAATAGCGACCAGGGTTTGGAATAGCGGTATTTTCAAGTACATGTTCGTCAGACCTTGACCTGGTACCGATACCATCATTGGTATCGATATAAATTTTACCGATACTATTTTAGAACCGATACTTGTAAGTACCGGTACTTCATTGGTAAAGGTGGCAAGCACGCGCGCGCGCCTGCCCCTCCCCGATCGGTACGATAGGACTGGAGAGCTGGCAACGTCGCGAGAACCGCTTTGAGTACCGGTACTTTTGGCAAAGTACCGATACTTGAATGTATCGAAATGAAAATAGCATAATTACCGCTATAGTACCGGTAGGAAGCCCTGATTGCGACGACCTCTAGCGCGGTGAGCGAAGGTCTGCCAATTGTGTGTACGATCTGCAGATCTTTGTCCCCGGGTGTTCAAGTAATAGTATGTAGATAATGCGTGGATTGGTCCAGCAGCATTCTTTATTTCATTCGACTGTTTTTTATGTTTGTTACCTCAGAACTTTCGATTGGGTGAACCGATCAATGTTTTTTTAATTTGAAAGCTACTGCTTCCGGTGTGGTCCAACATTATATTTTGGCAAAACATCTTTAATCTTTTAAGCTTTAATTTCGGTTTTTTTTTCTTTTGAGAACAATCAATGTAGTATTTTTATTGCGAAAACAGGTAGAAGCGACATTTACCTTAAATTCAAGTCCAAATAAGGAATCTTCTGCGACCCAACAACTGGTTGCCTCATTGAGAAGCCTTGATGAGTTGGAACTATAATAAGAAACTAGCTTCTGCCTCCCACTTCGCTTGTGTTTTGGATTGTCTCCAAGGGGGACATAATCCCTACTTTCTGACACTGGCAGAAAAATAGCCAACCAAACACATATTGCCAATCATCAGACGACAGGTTCGGACTTGTTTAGCCGGTATAAAAATAGAGTAAAATGAATCGACTTGACTTAATCGTTCACTAAACTACTTGACTAAATTGTTGTGGTTCGCACAGTTTTAGCCACTAAATTACTCGCTACTCTACTAAATTACTAGCCTAGTCCGAACTAGCCTTAAGCGGCTACTATAAAGCGCTCAACCACGGCGACTTTTTGTCGCGATGCTAGCGTGCGTTCGCATCGATAGAGAGTCTACTGCCTACAATACTACGATTTCCGTTCAATTACAACCTGAGTCTCTTCAAGACAAGTTAATAGTCGTTATATACATCATCAGCCACCTCTTCACTTTCCATCAGGTCATCATCATCATCACACTATAAACGATAATATTCGGACTCCTACGAAATGTGCATTATATGTATATATCAGATCCTTTCTATTATAAGCTAAATACCTAAAACTATTGGTGTGAATCATCATCATCAGCCTATAGCAGTCCACTGCTGGACATAGGCCTCCCCCAATGAGCGCCATAGCGCCCTGTCTTCAACTTGCCGCATCCAGCATCTACCTGCAGTCTTTCGCAGGTCGTCATCCCACCTGGTCGGAGGGCGTCCTACACATATTGCCAATATCAAAGTCAAATCAAATCATGCCCGAATAGCGGCAAGCACTATCTAGAGTTTCATCTATGAACGGTCCTGCAATGACTAACCTAACCAATCGCAGAATCCGACTGGTCTGTTCTGGTCGTAGACCTAACCTTGATGAAAGTCAAAGACCCTCAGGTACCAAGCACTTACCTATTGTGAGTACCTACTTTGAACATGTTCAAACTTGTTCTCGTTATTGCAATGGGTTTTTTTTTTATCAGGCAAAAAGGAAAAATGTGTGATTGTACAGTCAGCCTGATGGCTAGGTATGTTAGTTATATTTATATAAAGAAGAAGAAGGCTTACAATGATAGTAGACACAAACGAGATGTAGTGTAGCTAAACGAATTCGACAAATTATACTCGATTTCCTATTCGTATACGAATTTTTTTATTGTCTAGTATACACATTTTAAATAAATGTTAAATACACAGTATAATTACAATCTAGCCATAGAATGAAAAGCCATATCAACATTATTACTAAGAACGTGCCCATTGGCTCTTTTCTTAATGTCTCTATACTTCCCACTTCGAGTGCTGAAATCACACCGTATGGGTTTTCTACAAGTGACTAATATGCTTAAATCCACACTAGCGCAGCGGCTGAGAAAATACAGATCTGTGTGACTCAGCACAGCTGTAATGTTTTTCGAACGAAACGCATGTGCGGCGCAACACAACCGCTGTGTAGAGCGGCAGCACGAATGGCTTAGGTTAAAAAAAAGATCGCAGTCGTCGAAAAAAGTCCGCAGTCAAAGTGTTAAGGTGAAGACACTTTGTTCATTTGTCATTATTATCAGTACACTAACTCAGTATTACAATGAAAAACATTTATTAACAATCCATCCATGGTTGTCTGGTAGAGATGAACAACGAACACACATGAGAACATGCTAGTGGTTTCTTTTTCACTTCTTCCACTAGTGGACAAAAAATTGAAGTGAACAGTAAAATAATTTTATTTGATAATAATTTAATGTATAAAATATGACTTGTCTAAGTTATTATTTTGTAAGCCAGAAATAAATGATTTTTTACTTTTACTTTTAGATCGCTCTTGAGCGATACGACCGCCAATTGTATCTTGTTTTTTTAAGCTATTTTTATACATTGTTCTTAAAAACTAAATTAGCAATAAAGTATTATCTATCTATCTAACAATTCCGCGTAAAACATAAATAAGTTGCATACGATGACGTGTTTAACCGTGAGTTTCCTGCAGTCAAGTCTAAATATAGCGCTGACTGTACCTAACGGAAAAAACCCCACTTCCCGTCGCTAACGAATAATTAGCGGCCGCTGTAACGAATAACGACAGAATCGTTAGAGCCGTTGTAGTGGAAGTACTAGTTAGTCATAACTCGTGTGTGAGTCATAGAGGCATCCGTAGAGGTGATTTGTGAAGGTACGCGAGTTTTTATTATTTTTAACCGACTTCGAATAAGCAAGGTTCTATGTTAGGCTATGTATTTATTTATTTTGTTTTTGACTATTTTTTCTCTATTAGACGTGTAAATACTGAGTAATTTGATGTCGGATTTTAGTTTTTTTTTTCAGAACAATCAAATTATGTTACTACATAGTTATTTTTCAGAAGTTTCGACTAGCTAGATAGGCAAGGTATGGTACCTAGATTTTCCTAAAAATCTTTCATGTAGTTCCAACAAATATTATACCATAAATTATTATCAATAAGAAATAAGGTGTTTTTTTGCATCACTTGAATTTTTGTCGACTTTGGAACGTAGCAAAAACGGAGTCTCCAATAGGTCCGCTCCGCTTACGTTGAAAACTAGGCTTTTTAATTATTCGCGGAGTTTTTCCTGTCCTTTTGTTAGTCTACAGTCAATAATAGTATTCTAAAGAGATTTTTTGTTTGTTTGTATTGAATAGGCTCCGAACTACAGGACCGATTTAAAAATTCTTTCACCGTTGGGATGCTACACTATCCCTAGAGAACAAAGGCTATATTATATTTAAAAAAAAATTAGGGTTCCTTACTAAAAGTCCAATAATGTAACCTAAAGGTGTAAAAAATTAAAAAAATTCCGGTCCGCTAGTTTATCATAATCATCTAACTAAGCAAAAAGTACTCTAAATTCACACAAATGACATACCTGAGTTTCCTGCAATGGACTGTCAACTTTACACAACAGCAATAAGTCTGAAATTAGCTTGAAACTTTATCCAGTTAATATAACTTTCGTGACTATATTTTTAGCGAGAGACTCGGACAATATGACCTATGGTGTGCGAGGGAGATAGAAAATAGGTGGTGGCGAATGAGAAGGTCGAAGACGTAATTTGGCATGGTTTTATTAAGGACTAGCGGACCGTCCCGGCTTCGCACGGAACCTTTGGCTACATTATTGGAGTTTTAGTAAGGATCCCTTACTTTTTTTTAAATATAATATAGCCTATGTTTACCACGGATATTTAGGCTTCCTAACGGTGATAGAATTTTTCGGTCCAGTAGTTTCGGAGCCTATTCGTTACAAACAAACAAACATACAAACAAACAAAAAATCAAACCTTTCCTCTTTATAATATTAGTATAGATATGAATTTATGAATTAAATTGTTTTGCAATGATAAGTAGGTTTGCGCCGTTATCACAATTCGACTTAGACTTGGTTATTTCTGCGATTATGGGCGAAATGTGTAGTGAAGAAACAAATTTGATATTAGGTATCACTTAGTCTTTCTTGGGGCTAGATGATGCTGTGTGCATTGTCTGTGTGAATTGTTCAAATGAATGGAACTGATTTCGAAAATCTTTCATATTATGCAAGATTTGTTATAAATACAGGGTGGTTTTTTGATAAGGGCGGTGATGGCCAAGTCCGAAACAACGATTGTTAAAAGAAAAGGAGCTATGCCCTCGATTTTTATGAAAACAATAACGGCATATTTGTTTTTTTTAGCTTTTAATTTTGACAGAAATCGAAACAAATAGTGCTGCTCGCCAGTTCTGTTAGTTTGGAGTTGGCTTGATACGCTACCGCGTGTCTAGATTTTAAACCATGTTAACATCCTTTATAAAAAGGCATATTTTAAATTATCGAATTATCTAGACGATAAGAAAACTTGGGACGAGCTTTGCTACAACTTGAAAACTCTAACAAGGTAAAGGATCAATTGGTCACATTATTATCTAGTTTAACACTTTGACTGCGGTTTTTTTTCGACGACTGCGGTCTTTTTTTTTACCTAAAAAATTCGTGCTGCCACTCTATACAGCGGTTGTGTTGCGCCGCACATGCGTTTCGTTCGAAAAATATTACAGCTCTGCTGAGTCACAAATATCTGTATTTTCTCAGCCGCTGCGCTAGTTTGGATTTACGCATATTAGTCACTTGTAGAAAACTCATACCGTGCGTTTTCAGCACTCAAAGTGTTAATAGATAAGCAAAAAATTGTATTAGACACATAAGATGAACATACTAGTGGTTTCTCTTTCACTTCTTCCACTGGTGGACAAACAATTGAAGTGAATTTAAAATATTGTTATTTGATAATAATTAATAGTATAAAATATGACTTGTCTAAGAGCTTATTTGTAAGCCTAAAGCCTTCGGCGCCCATGACGCGCATGTTATTGGACATTGGAGCCAGATAAACGTTCTAGAAAAACAAAGCAAGTCATATCTCGTCCATTTCTCGGGTTCGTGGGTTAGGCAGGCCCCCGGTGTGTGACGCCCCCGTCGTGGAGGCACCCGATTTCGTTTTAGTGTCAGTTAAAGTACAGTCAGCTAGCAAAGTGTAACCTAAATTATAGAAGTGATTATAAGTGTCTAATATATATATATATATATATTATATTGATTATAGTGTGTAATCGGGGGCCTCCACGACGGGGGCGTCACACACCGGGGGCCTAACCCACGAACCCCATTTCTCAAGTACTGACGCTCATGTCAAGTAACGCCGTTAAACGTCGTTATCGCCGTTATCGATAACGATAAGATCTAGTATAAATACAGTGCGTGTTGATTCTATGATATGTGACTGTGTTAAGTGGTTCTTTCAGATATTTGTCTGTTCTATTTATTTAAGGTGAGTTTTTACAAAGCGTTTTTTATAACTACACTTGAGAGCAAAAAAATCGCACATTCATGATTTTTTGACATAACTAAAAAAAAAACAAAAAATATTATGTTTCTGTAATGCAGATTCATAGTCTATTTTAATACCTATCCAGTGGTATCTGATTTGTCTTTCAATCATTACATAAAAATGCTTTTGTGGATCAATAACAAAAATGCATGTTTAGTAAAAAATTCTTTATTCAAGTATTGGTGTCAAAGTTATGAAATTAAAAGATAAAATTAATTTAAAGTTTGTTATTAATATCGAGTGTTCCCTCCCCTAGCCTGAATCACTGACTCCATCCGTGTTTTCATTGATGTTACTAGACTTTTGATAAAGTCTTGAGGAATAGCCTCCCATTCCTCTGCGATCGCCTGTTGCAGCTCCTGTAGAGTCGATGGAGGAGCATCTCGGCCTCGAACTCTTCTTTTCAGCTCGTCCCATAGATGTTCGATGGGATTGAGGTCTGGGCTTCGAGCTGGCCACTCCATAACGGTCACATCCACCTCTTGAAGGTACTCGATCACTATGCCAGCAGTATGCGGTCTTGCATTATCTTGCATAAACAGAAAGTTTTCGCCGATAAACCCAGCAAAAGGTACGACGTGGCTCTCGAGTACTTCCTCAATGTATCGTATGGATGTCAATCCTCTTGATTGGCGACCAGTATTCGGTCCGGTGATGAAGGCAAGCTCGGTTTTTGCTTCCATAGACATGCCTCCCCAAAACATGATTGATCCACCGCCATAGGCGACACGTTCTGTTATGCAGCATTGGGCAAATCGTTCTCCCGATCTTCTATACACCTTCCCCCGTCCGTCGTTGCCATGCAAGCACATCCTGCACTCATCAGAGAACAGGACTGCACTCCACTGCTCTTCGGTCCAATTCAAATGGTCTCGAGCGAACTGAAGGCGGGCTTCTCGGTGGGCTGGGGTCAATTTCGGCCCGTTTGCTGGCCTGTGTGCAGTCAGGCCACCTTCTCTCAATCGTCTTCTGACTGTCCACCGGCTAACTTCTACTTCACGAACTTCTTGAAGTCGTTGGCCCAGTTGAAATGCGTTCAAACGACGATTTCTTAAAGATGTCGTTATAAGAAAGCGGTTATCACGCTCTGTTGTAGCACGGGGACGGCCCGATCCTTGTCGCCGTTTGTAGCCACCAGTCTCTTGATACCTCTGGTATACACGCCGAACGGTAAATCGGCTCAAACTCAATTGTCGAGCCACTTGACTTTGCTTAAGCCCCGATTCAACAAGGGCAACCACTTGAGCGGCTACTTCTGGTGTAGTATCCATTTTCGTGTTCCGTTTGAAGCCAATATCAATAGAGAACCTTTCACACTCTACGTTGGTATGCAAATGATGACCATTCCCTCAATATGCACTGTTTTATACCTGCGATAAATCCCGCCGCCGGCCTTACCTGGATCGAGCGACATAAGGGGGTCTATTGTTTTGTTGCTAATGAGTTGTTTTTAAAGGTAAATGTCAACCCTTTATCAGTTCTGCGAATGCCTAGATTATGCACTTTAATTTAATTTTATTTTAATTTGCTGTAAGCTCCAAATAAAAAAAAAATTGAACTTTTAAGTAAAAATGTGCGGATGTGCGATTTTATTGCTCTCAAGTGTATTTATAAAGTTATTTATAAAAGGTGTTCTTAATAAAACTTTTGTAATTATCATGGCTATTAACATTAATGTCATTTAAAACGGGATATTTACCATGATTTGATGGTAAATATCCCGTTACGTACGTGGTAACGTTCGTAGCAAAAGACAGAAAATGAGGGTAGATCGGTATATCTGCTCATAAAAACGACCTCGCAGTGTCTTCAGTTATTCCGTGATCACGGCGCATGAAACTGCCGATATATTAGAAAAAACAAAAATATAATCATGGTAAATATCCCGTTTAAAATGACTTTCAGTTCTTATCTCACCTTCGCTATTTTACTATTTCCTATTTGTTTATTGATATGCCAGATTATCATAGACAATGAAGTAATCTATCTTATTAAGGTCGCTCTATGCTACGATAAAACGACTATAAAATTATACTTTTTTTTTTTTTTATATACTTATTTATTCTCGGTCACTATCAGTTTTAACACTTTGACTGCGGTTTTTTTTCGACGACTGCGATCTTTAAAAAATTCGTGCTGCCGCTCTACACAGCGGTTGTGTTGCGCCGCACGTGCGTTTCGTTCGAAAAATATTACGGCTGTGCTGAGTCACACAGATCTGTATTTTCTCAGCCGCTGCGCTAGTGTGGATTTACGCATATTAGTCACTTGTAGAAAACTCATACCGTGCGTTTTCAGCACTCAAAGTGTTAAAAGATAAGCCACATCCTTTACAGAGACATTGTAGAAAAGCTTCGGATGCTACTATTTATTCGTAGTTCGGATGAGTTTTGATCCAATTCGAAAACTAACAACCTGACAATGGAAAAGTTTCTTGTTCGCTTCTTTACTTTATTATTATTTATTATTTTAAGCCATTACTGTCCCACTGCTGGGCAAAGGCCTCCCTTTTCTTCTTCCACTCCTCGCGATCCAACGCTACAACAGGCCATGATGGAAGATGTACCTCGAGCTCGTCGCGCCATCTCATCCTGGGCCTTCCACGTCGCCTCTTAGCGTTGGGTGGGCTCCACTCTGTGGTGGTCTTTGCCCACAAGTCGCTGGACATACGGCCGTGTCTTTACTTTACCTTAAAATTAAAATTGTATGTTTTGTTCCTTGTTATGCTTGTATTAGGCCACCTTGCGCACCACGGTGTCCACTGAAGACCAGCGCTATGGTACGATCTGCTCTACCATAGCACATGCTGAGTGAAGACCGATTTTGTCAGTTTCTGTCTTCTGTTAATCTAAGTTTAATTTATAACAGTCTCTGTTCTGACAAAAAAAAATCTTTTTACTTACTTTACTAAAAGAATGAAGTGAACAGAAAATCAAAGTGATCAATATTTCCTTTACTTATGTAAGTGACCGAGTCCTGTAATGTCTTAACACTTTGAGTGCTGAAATCACACGGTATGTGTTTTCTACAAGTGACTAATATGCGTAAATCCACACTAGCGCAGCGGCTGAGAAAATACAGATATTTGTGACTCAGCACAGCCGTAATATTTTTTGAACGAAACGCATGTGCGGCGCAACACAACCGCTGTGTAGAGCGGCAGCCCGATTTTTTTAGGTTAAAAAAAAGATCGCAGTCGTCGAATAAAAATCGCAGTCAAAGTGTTAAGGATATAAAAGCACTTTGATGTTTGATTATCAGATTTTACCCAATGAACTAACTGACAGACATACGTACAGGAAATATAGGACATTAAAACAAAAATAAACGTTGAAAATTGTAAATGAATCGCCCTGTACAAGTAATTGATAGCGAAAAAACGATGTAACGTGCGATAAGGTCTAAACAAGATTTAGGTAGATATTGTAACTAGTTCACCACATGTCGTGTTATGTACTAAATTTTGCAAGTTTTTATTGGTCGGCGTCTATCTTGTCTTTGTTATCGATTGATTAGTTTTGTTGGTTGACATTTTATTAAATAACTAGCTCTTCCCCGCGGTATTCAACTCGAATTTCACTTTATTAGGGTATTTTTTCCACTTATTGGAGTTTTAGTAAGGATCCCTATCTTTTTTGAAAATAGAATATAGCCTATGTTCACCGGGTATAGTGTAGCTTCCCAACGGTGAAAGAATTTTTCAAATCGGTCCAGTAGTTTCGGAGCCTATTCAATACAAACAAAAATCAAACCTTTCCTCTTTATAATATTAGTATAGAAATGCTTGTAATTTTCTATACTAATATTATAAAGAGGTAAAGTTTGTGAGGTTGTAGGGGGTAATCTATGGATCTGCTGAACCGATTGGGAAAATTCTTTTACCAAAAGAAAGCCACATTATTTGTGAGTGTCATAGGCTATTTATTATATTGTGTCTCTAACATATCGTACATAAAGATAAATTACTATACGAAAGAAAGAAAGTTTTTTATTTGTAACTTAATACACAAAAAATAAAATAAAACAAACATGATTCAAAAAATAAAGGACAAAACATTTTTTTGTAATTGAGTCACAAAAAGGACTCTATCTCAGCAAGAGTTAGTTGTAGAGTAAGCACGTTACATCCAACGCTGGTCTTACGATAGAGCCGCTTGGTGACGTTCCTCTCAAAATGTTTATGAATCAAATGTCCAACCGGGCGAAGCCGGGGCGGGCCGCTAGTCAATAATCAGAAGCACCCCCAGGCCGCTGGCTGCATTGCATTAAGTTTCCATTTGGCTAAATTGGCCACATCAACCTCGTTATGTGGGGCAACCATAGCCAAATATAGCAGATTTAGGCAACAGCAGCCAAAAGCTAAAAGAACTTTAGCCAACTCTAGGAAATACGAATACACTGGTGGAGATATCTCTGTTGTAGCTAATAACTGGCGCATAGAACTGTAACTACTTTGATTGGATCTCTTGACCGGCAGTGGATTTTTGACAGTTAGCCCGTTGCGAGCGTTAATTACTCTCCCGCTGTCCACTGAAAATATATTTCTAATTATAAATCTGTATGTACGATAAAAAAGTATGAAAACTCGTAGCTAGACTGAAAATAAGTGCACTTAATAAATATACCTAAGTGTAACAATTTAGCCTGAACTAGGTAATCTTATATGCCCTAGTAAAACGGTATCCGTCACATTAAATCCGTCCAAATTAGTCATAAATGCTAAAACCATTTTAATAAATGCACATTCGAAACATTTAGAACAAGTAATCACTGTAGATTTATTCATCTAGTTCAGATCTTAAGTTGGTTGAAAATAAATGTTACTGCCCATACGCAACATTTTCCTCCAAAATCCTCTATATTTTTTTAATCAATTGCACGAATTCTTGTATCCACTGATACTTGCAGCTTTGCCATAGTTATAATACACAGTTAATAAACAGTTAAGTTTATGATTTTTGTTTGAATTAATTAAATTCTCTCTGGTCTCCAGTTTCACATCTTTACAACTTTATTAGTATAGTTAGTTTTACTCGAACCTTGAAGGGCAAGGCCGCCGCTGTTTACGCCGTTAACGTTAACGTGATAAGATTTAGATTCATTGATGTAACCACTAGTTTCTGTCCGCGGCTTCGCACGCATTCTTCTATGGAAATGTTTTAAGGTTACTTCTATCCCATATTCGACGATCCACGTGGCGTAAAGTATAGTAAAGTAAAAAATCATTTATTTCTTTAGGCTTACAAAATAAGCACTTAGACAAGTCATATTTTATATATAAATTATTATCAAATAAAATTATTTTACTGTTCACTTCAATTTTTTGTCTACTAGTGGAAGAAGTGAAAAGAAACCACTAGCATGTTCATCTCTTATATGTCTAATACATGGTTTTTTGCCTATTTAAGTCTAAATATAATATGATTCGATACATGTCAATATTTAAGTAAAGCTATGCACAACAACAAATTACTTACATACTATTGTCGGTGCGAAACTGAGCGACATCTGGCCAAGCATTAACATCATTGAGATAATCATTTATGGAGTAGAAAGCCTTCTTGATGAGATTTAGTTTTATGTAATTTTTAAATTTACGAATAGGGAGCACAGTTGCTTCAGATGGAAGCTTATTATAGAAGCGCACGCTATTGCCCATAAATGATTTCCCTACCTTGTGTAATCTAAATGATGGGATGTGTAACTTGTTCTTGTTTCTTGTATTTCTATTGTGAACATCACACTTTTTCATAAGGCTATCCTTTTTTGTGGGTATACATTCAATTTTCATAGATGTATTGCGATATTACAGTCAGAATATTAATGTTAATTTGGGTTGTTAATGTGTTCGTTTAGCTCATACTACTCACTAAATGCAGGAAAAATGAAAAGTTCCTTACCATGGCGCATGCAAGTTTGCATAAATATTGGCCAAAACAACATAAATCATGGTAAATATCCTGTTGTGAGTAAATATCTGATTATGATTGGGTGAGGAAAACTACCCAAACTACCATCATAATAAATTAAATCAACTGTTCCTGTGGGCGAAGGTACATCGGTTCTCGGCGCGGATCGAATCCCTTTACAAACTGTAAACATTTGTTCCTAGTCACACCTGCTTCATAGGCGGACCCTTCGCCTGCCATGCCACAGAGGTCGTTAGAGGTCTTAATTTGAGAAATTAAATTTATAGGATAATCGTTAAGTCTCCTGAGTTGTTAACGTAACAATAACATTTTGATAGTTTTGTAAAAACTAAACACGTTTTTTTTTTATTCATCACCATCATCATCAGCCTATAGCAGTCCACTTCTGGACATAGGCCTCCCCCAATGAGCGCCATAGCGCCCTGTCTTCAGCTTGCCGCATCCAGCATCTACCTACAGTCCTTCGCAGGTCGTCATCCCACCTGGCCGGAGGGCGTCCTACACTACGTTTTTTTAATTAATAGCGAAATAATCTTCCAAATCGGTCCATTTGATGGCGAAATCGACGAACATACAGAAAAAAATATACATACAGCCGAACATAGAACATCCTCCTCTTTTGTTTTTCGTCGGTTAAAAACTGTGTCCACTTAGTGACTGATGACCGCTTGGCGTGTCGTCCGTTATTTCAGTCTACTTGCTCTCATTCGAGCTTGTTAGCGTCCTTATGTAGACCAGAGCACTTTCCATGTGACACAGTATGTACGAAACAGTAGAACCAACAAAAAGACACAAAGGTTGTCTGGAAGAAATCGCTGTCAGCGATAAGGCCGCCGATTGTGCCTTGATTTATATTGCCTTATTTTTGTATTGATGGAGCAATGAAGTTGTATTCTTCTCTGTTCTAAAGATTCAACAAAACTACAAATAATTAGCAAAAATTATCAATAAATAAATTCAAAAAAAATATTAAACATATCCTTTGTAAAAAGGCTTACTACAACATATCAATTTATCTAGATAAAAAAGCTTGGGATGAGATTTGCTCCAACTCGAAAACTAACAACTTGACAAGGTAAACGTAGTGTAGGACGCCCTCCGACCAGGTGGGATGACGATCTTTTTTATTTATTTATTCTGCGAAAGACTGCAGGGATATTCTAGATGCCTCAAGCTGAAGAAAGAAAAACTTTACGGTGTTTTACATGGTCTTCAGCCTCCCGATGTATCTGGTCTTGGCGATAATTTGGATAAAAGCAAAGTTATGATCAATGGTCACATTGATCCAAGGCCGGTGGTCGTACATGGTCACCTTCTCGAAACTGTTTCCGAGTACACTTACCTTGGGCAGATTCTGCAGTTGGGTAAAAACAATTTCGAAAAGGAGTCCAAAGGGTCCAGCTAGGCTGGGCAGCATTTGGGAAACTACGTCAAGTCTTCTCGTCATCCTTACCGCAATGCTTGAAAACGAAAGTTTTCAACCAGTGCGTCCTGCCCGTTATGACCTACGGAGCTGAGACGTGGACACTCACGATAGGGCTGGTCCACCAGTTCAAAGTCGCTCAGCGAGCTATGGAAAGAGCTATGCTCGGAGTTTCTCTGGAGGATAGGATTCGTAACGAATACATCCGAAAACTAGTCTTCCCCGTGTAAAAAACCGTAAACTTTTTCTCAGGGAGGGAAAAAAACTTCTAAAATTGCGATACTTGTTCCCTATGTAGCAGGGGCAGATTCTTATGCCGCCGCCGCTATCTTCTTTACTGATAGCATTAGGAAAGTTTTTGATGTTGGTTACCATGATCTCGGGCCATAAAGTGACCCAATCCTTTGGAAGGCTTGCGTGGGGCCGAAGCCAACAGCACAGAGGCCCTTTGAGAGGGTTAATCTAAAGGCGATGGCTACACATAGCGGGTATCATCCTCGGGTGCACAATATGATACACCCAAAGATGGTATCCGCCAGGTGTAGAGACTGTATTATATAGTTTATTATTAATCAAATGTTTATTAAACCGGGTTAATTCTAAGGCCAAGTTCAGCTATATTTAACGTCGCGATCTTCTTTACTTACCTATAGCATTTTGAAAGATTTTAATGTAGGTTATGACTGTATGTACCCGAAAACTACCTGCGGGGCAGGAATCATAGGCTCTTCGCTCCGCCTCCCTGCCGCACAGTCGCGCGTGCCCGCTCTCCCATACCCAGGGCCCTCGAAGCCCTAAACAGACTCCTGGTGGCCTTTCCGGATACCGACATTTTTGCGGACGAGTGGAGAAGTCTAATGCTTATATGTTTAACTTTTTGTGAACGCTATTTTTGACATTGTTTTAATCTCTAAAAATTTATTTTGACCTATTTTTGACTACTAGTATATATTTCATTCTTAATTTTATGTTGACTTCAATAATTTGAATTTATAATTGACATTATTGATTATTTGATTTTATTTTAACTGTATTTATAACATGTGTTCTTTACTTTTATATTATACCTCTGTAATTAGTATAATTGGCCTAAGGTCGTTCTGATTACATTAAATAAATAAATAAATTATATGTAGTTTATTTTTAACCAAATTTTAACTAATCGGGTAAATTGTAAGGCCAAGTTCAGTTATTAACTTTGACGTATCAATTAACATAATTTGCTTATTACATTTTATGTGTCGTTCTGAGGTTAGAGTAAGGTTATACATAAAATAATAATAATTTTATCATGGCAAAATACTGTTTCGTAGGCTGTCAATTATATATTTTTTATTATCGTTATTTGTCAAATATATATATATATATATATAGGCCTCCTCATCGATTTCGATGACGGCGACCCTAAGTAATGACGGATTTTTTCTATTATGAGCTCTAATATGGCTCGCTAGACCGAACTTGGTCTTGAATATCCTAAGCCCTCCTACACGTATACATATAACTCATCGGGCCAACTCTACTGCCATGCGTGCCGTAGGATTTGTCAAATATCAGTGCATTGACTCTTGCTACTGCCCGTGGCTTCACGCTTTTTCTGGATAAACAGTAACACAAATCCTTTCCTATGTATCAACCTCTTCCGTAGCGAAATTTCATTTCTATTCATTCAGTTTTTCTAAATCTTACTTCCTTCTTATAATATAAACGTCAAAGTTTGTAAGTATGGATGGTTGGATGTTTGTTACTCTTTCACGTAAAAACTTCTGAATGGATTTTAATGAAACTTCACAATAATATAGCTTACATATCAGAATAAAAAGGCAATTCATAAAGATATATAGTTTATTATACAAAATATGTACCACCACGCGGGTGAAACCGCGGGGCGCAGCTAGTAAAACATACAGCCGATCATCACACTAGGAAAACAGAAAAAACCATCAGGAAAACGCAAGGTGACCTAAACCTAGCTCATTAGTGAAGGTTGTCCTACTGCCTTGGGTTTATACTGTGTCCAATTATACGGTCAGTTGACGCCTAAACGTGATCATTGACAGACTTAACTGACAGTTTTAAGCTAATTTGGGTTTTACATTTACCTCTGAAAACTAAAAGTTTCATGGCTTTGTGAGAAAGTGATAGCGCTATTTGGATAGAGCTAAGTGCAAGAAAGACGCTCGGAAGAAAGTAGAAAATGTATGAAAAATCATTAGAAATACTTTGTTTTAAATTCATTCTCTCATACTTATAAAATAAATTATTTTGTATGACCGTAAATTCTTAATAATACTAGCAATTGTTGCTGAGTGTTAACACTTTGACTGCTGAAATCACACGGTTTCTACAAGTGACTATGCGTAAATCCACACTAGCGCAGCGGCTGAGAAAATACAGATCTGTGTGACTCAGCACAGCCGTAATATTTTTCGAACGAAACGCATGTGCGGCGCAACACAACCGCTGTGTAGAGCGGCAGCACGAATTTTTTAGGTTAAAAAAAAGATCGCAGTCGTCGAAAAAAAATTGCAGTCAAAGTGTTAAAAGAGTGTAGTTAAATGTGGATATAGTTTTTGTGTGGAAATTGGAAATGCCTTCGTCTTAACTTTCTTTAGTACAAAGTTGGTAAGTATCGAATAAACTGTATAGATCAACAACAAGAGAGCTAAGTATGTAGATGTTTTGTCTAACGTGCCGATATTACATCCCGAGCTAGCAAAGCAGTCTCGAGTAGAGTCACGAGCGTAGCGAGTCCCTCTTAATGTAACAGGTGACCTCGATAGTACACGAATAGTGAGTCAAATTGATTTAGTCCACCATCTTTGGACAGCAAAGTTCTTCACGCAAAAACTACATAACGGATCAGCCTGATTTTGCAAACATGTTGGTAGACGTTTCATAAAATATGTTTTCATTTGATATGATACATCAGTTCCGATGGTATAGAAATAGCCTTTGGACGATTCCATAGATATTTAAAAAGTTAACTGCAATAATAATCATCAAGCTGTGAGTTGGCTAAGCATTTTGGGGGTATACCCATATAAGGGATACGGGATACCGAGGGAATACCCGATACCGTAGGTGTGCTATCACACAGCGCGGCTCGCTTCGCTCACCTTGTTCTGTGATGGTTGTCGCATTGCGCCTTTATTTATAGAAACAACGCGTCCAAAGCCGCGGGCAGGTATTTATATACATAAAATATTATGTACATAGCTAGGTTTACTTGTTGTATGCGTTTGCGCAGCTGTCTGTCTGTCACGGACATTACCGCGCTGACAATGCCGCGACATTGATAAATATATTTTAGAGGACAATGAATTTGCATGGGTCCCGTACCTAACAACGTATGACTTTAGACGGCCTTAGAGTTTTCAACTGATGGAAGACAAAAGGCGTCGACTTGTATATTTTTATGTGTAAAAACTCGATCGTTGATCGTCTTTTTTTTTATAAATGAACGGAGGTATCTGAACATAAATCTTTCTGATATGGAAGATCGTACAACAATACTATAAATACACAATGCTGGACAATTCAGACAGCATTATAAGCTGGGGCTAGATAAGCTGTGTGAATTGTCCAGCTAAGCAGGCAGAGCTTGTGTTTTGGATACCAGTTACTGATATAACAATTCGTTACATAGATAGATATTTTTTAGTATACATAGAAAACTAGCAGAACAACCTAAACAAATATCTGTAGACCATACACATATTTGTCCTGAGGCGGGAATCGAAACCGCGACCTTCTGCGTTGCAGGCGGACCTTCGCCCACCGCGCCACAGAGGTCGTCAAATCATAAAATCATTGTTTTATATAATGTTACTATAACGACAGAGAACCAAAGTGTTCGACATAGCTCTAAGAATTAGCAAGCTGAAGTGGCAGTGGGCCGGCCATATCTCGCGAAGAAGCGACGGCCGCTGGGGCAAACGTGTTCTCGAGTGGAGACCGCGACTCGGTAAACGTAGTGTAGGACGCCCTCCGACCAGGTGGGATGACGACCTGCGAAAGCCTGCAGGTAGATGCTGGATGCGGCAAGCTGAAGACAGGGCACTATGGCGCTCATTGGGGGACTCAACGACTCAACTTGAACTTGAACTTGATGATGATGATGATGATGATGATGATTATAATGTGAAACTAAAGCAACCATTCTCTTTGTCCACAGATCAGGCTATGCCAAACTAACTATAAGCTAAAATAGAGTAAGCTAAAATGTCTCACCACATAGTGACAGTGTGCATGCTCTGCTTGCTGTGCGCGGCGCATACGTGCAGTTCGCATGACGCGCACGAGGTACGCGCGTACGATGCGGTGCAGCCGGCGCATCACCCGGTGGTCGATCGAAGGAAGCTGGAGTCTAGGGAGAGGTATCATCAGGTAAGACCTTATCAGTTTTAACACTTTGAGTGCTGAAAACGCACGGTATGAGTTTTCTACAAGTGACTAATATGCGTAAATCCACACTAGCGCAGCGGCCGAGAAAATACAGATCTTTGTGACTCATGTGCGGCGCAACACAACCGCTGTGTAGAGCGGCAGCACGAATTTTTTAGGTAAAAAAAAAGATCGCAGTCGTCGAAAAAAAACCGCAGTCAAAGTGTTAGGACGGTGTTCTTTGAAAAATGTATGCTTTGTCGATCGTTTATTGAATAAGAAAGGACATTTATTTATAACATCATACAAAAGACACTTATAAAATATGGTAAAAAGTAAAGCTGGTTAAGCTCCGTAAGAGACGTAGCCAGCGCTGGACCCCCGTTAGAACCAGGTACAGGTGTCGTCACGAAAAGGCCCTGAAAAACACTTAAGGGTCCAAAATCGCTCCGAATATCGTTGTCCCTGTTTAACCCTTGAGCTGCGCCACATGCCTGCGCGATAGCAATATTAGCCGTTCAAAATTTGGTTTGTTCCGTAATACCAAAAATTATGACTGAAAACTTTTTGAATTCTTCACAAAGTATTGTTATTCTGTAACTAGACAATATAAGCTATGTTCCTTAATAAATAAAACGTAAGATACTGATGTTTTTAATACGAAACAAATAGCAAGAAAACTTGTCCATTTTCGCATAAAAATGGGCAAAATGCGATTGGCTTTCATTTAATTTTAGGTAAGTATTTTGAAAAAATATCTATTTAGGAACCTAGATAAAAACTATTCAAATACAAATAATACAATTTTATAGTGGAAATATGCTTGAATTGGAAATCGTTTTGGTATTACGTTTGTATGAAGAATTCGTCCGTCGGGAGGCCCCTTAATGTTAAATAAATAAAAATAATCCCTGAAAACGTCTGTCGAAAAGATTATCGTTAAAAATTTATAATAATAAAACCTAGTGTTTGTAACTGTGTATGTAGGTAAAGAGTAATTTGTAACTGTAGAGAGTAATAATGTTACAGAGAAATTAGTGACAGTAAAGATTAAGGAAGAAGAATAAGAAGAATCTTAAGATGGATGTCATCTTTAAATTTTAAGCCCTTCATTTGTAACTGATCCCTTGTGAGAGAGAGAGAAAGAGTCATATTGAGATTAAGAATCTAATGAAACTGAAGCACAGCACACACACATCTACTACATCGAATGTACCTGCTGTATTTCCTAGTGTGTGTAGAAAAATTATAAAAAATATATTTCTCCTTTCAGAAATTACAAAAAATCAGAGGTAGAACGAAACGGAGCACAGAAGTGAACCCGAATACATACATCGCGCAAATATTCACCTTATACGGCGATGCCAACACCATGACAATGAACCTAACCGGGTTCAACAGGATGTTGGCGGGCCTAGACCTTCACGACCTTATCGAGGGAGGGCAGAAGACCGAGAGTCGACCTTATTTGTATGGGCAGAAGGACGATGTTGTCAATGTAAGTAGTTTACACCATGACCATGAAACTAACCGGGTTCAACAGGATGTTGGCAGGCCTAGACCTTCACGACCTTATCGAGGGAGGGCAGAAGACGGAGAGTCGTCCTTATTTGTATGGGCAGAAGGACGATGTTGTCAATGTAAGTAGTTTACACCATGACTATGAACCTAACCGGGTTCAACAGGATGTTGGCAGGCAGAAGAAGGACGATGTTGTCAATGTAAGTACTTAACACTATACCTGGGAACCTACCTGGATTCAACAGGATGGCCGAGATTACGACCTTATTTCACGACAGTGGCCTAGTGGATACGCCTTTGACATAGATGGTCTCGGTTTCGATTCCCGATGACCGGGACGAACGTTTGTATGATCTGCAGGTATTTTTCCAGGTCCTAACTAGTCCTAAGTATGTATGTATATCAATCATCCAGTACCTAAGCTAGTTGAAGCTAGTCCATGACATAAGCTCTGCTTTGGGGCTAGATGATTCTATGTGAAAATGTCTAGTATGATTTATTTGTCCTATTAAAGTAATAAAATTTTCCGACATAAATCATAACCAATAAATAATACATTTTCTCAGACTCCGACATGAATAAACAATAAATTAAAGCTATGAATTCACGCATCAGACTAATTAACTGACTTCGAAAATAAAGGTTCTATATTCGGTTGAGTATATTAATGTTTTTTCTTTATTTTATGTGTGTTTGTCGATTTATGTAACTTATTTACGATTTGGATGATTCTTCGTTGTTTAGAGGTCGATCCCTCGGGAATAATATACCGGATATTATTCCCGAGGGATTAGAATATATCCCGCAAAACTCCAACGAAAAATAACTTTAAAACTAAGGGATTCAAAGTCAGTTTTTTGTTCTTTTAAAACAATCAAATTATAAGTTTATGTAGATTATTATAATAAGATGACTTTTGTTGAGTGAGAGGACACACCGCGTGCGAAGCCGCGGGCAGAAACTTGTGATTGTAATAATTATTTCAATATTTATATCAATATGGAAGTATATTTGTGAGAAGTTCTTATTCTCATAATGTGTTATGGTCGGAGAGACTGAATGCGGCGGTCATCTAGGCTGATGAAAATGAAAATGAAAAGTTTTTATTTCTTTAAGCTTACAAATAAGCACTTAGACAGGTCATATTTTATAGTTCACTTCAATTTTTTGTCCACCAGTGGAAGAAGTGAGAAGAAACCAGAATGAATGAAACCAAATGAGATGATTAATAAACCTAAAATAACAATACAAATACAATACAAAAATCTTTATTCGAAACAAGAGACTTAAAGTACAGGGTACAATTGTGGGCTGACTGCCGCAAAAGTTAAAACTGTGTAGCGGAGCGGAAATATTTTGATAAAAACCTTCTTCGGGATAAAAGTAAAGTAAAAAAAGTTAAAAATCATTTATTTCTTTAGGCTTACAAAATAAGCACTTAGACAAGTCATATTTTTTATATAAATTATTATCAAATAAAATTATTTTACTGTTCACTTAAATTTTTTGTCCACTAGTGGAAGAAGAGATAAATACTAATCCCTCAGATATAATCTTTATGGGAGCACCTGGGATTCCTGGGAGCTTCCTCTGTACAATTTTTTATTTTATTTTATTTATTAAACACACAAAACACATTACAATGTTATCTAAAATAGTCATAAAAAAGTAATTTTAATCTACATTGTACCGTAAAGATATGTGTGTACAGCTATACTTAGTAAATTATATTATAATAATTCGTACTAAAGGACTAATATTAACAAAAACAAAAACAATGTTTAACAAATTGCAAAAGAATCATCCAAATCTGCCCATAAATTAGAGACTTGATTTATTATTCTGTGTGAATTTGCGGCCGCGGCATCAGTTTATTCTAGGCCACACGACAAATTTCTTTTCATTATGGTACTAACATAATGCCCACGCTGCTGGGCGGGTTGTATTCAATATCCAGCATCCTATTTAACGCAATAAATAAACCCCCATAACTAATTAAACCTTCTCTCTCTCTCTTTCCAGTGCGTCTCAAGCCAAGAACTAATCACAACCGTCAACACCAGATTAAAACCAGCCGACCACGATCACGGCCACGCCGACCACACACACAACGAAGACCCTCACACCTTAATATCAGAGGACACGCTCCAAACAATCTGTCCTATTCTCCTCTACCAGAAACTAGCGAACACCAGCATAGAAAGAACAGGCTGTGTGAAAGAGTCAAATATACACAGAAACGCCAGAAGCACCCAACAGACTGACTTAGAAACCCAGAACGCATACACCAAGAATATGTTCGCTGTATGGCTTTATTCTTCACTCAGTATATTGGCTATCAGTGCTTGTGGTCTACTCGGAGTAGCTGTTATTCCTATAATGCATAAGACGTATTATAACCATCTATTGCAATTCCTAGTCGCATTGGCGGTTGGAACGTTGTGCGGTGATGCGTTGTTGCATTTGATGCCGCATGCTATGGCACCCCACAGCCATAGCCATGGTGATGTCGAGGCGTCGCATGATGATGGGATGTGGAAAGGTCTGGCTGCTATGCTGGGTGTGGTCTTCTTCTACTTTACTGAGAAGGGTTTGACTGTTGTCGTTGAGTGGAGGAAACGAAAGCAAAAGCTGGATGATGATAAGCTACCTTCTAGAGTAAGGGTATTGAAAGACGAGACGGTTGGAGGCTGTTCCGGCGGTTCCAAAGCACCAATAGCGAACAACAGTACATCAATAATGAAAATCTTTAAGAAGGATGAAAAGAGTGATCCAACAACGAAAACCTGCAAGCATAAGTATTCCGAATACCCGTATTGTTATGATGAAATTGACACTGACACCCATGATGACCATCATATGAGGGATGGCCAGATACCTCCCAGTCCGAAGGCCAATCATAACAACACGGTTAGTGTGGTGTCTTCGAATGCTCTCAACCCTGAAGCGAAGGAAGAACCCTCGGCTAGGGATTGGCTGCTGAAGGGAGAGAATCCCGCGGTGGTGGAAATGAATAATATCAAGCATAAGGAGGAGATAAAGGATTTGAAGGATGGGGATAGTTATACGGTTATATTAAGGTGAGTTTTTCTTTGAATAAGATAAACAGGGTTGCACGTATCATACTAAGCCGAAGGGGTGTTATTCTGGAATTATAATAATGGCAATTTCAGAGAGCCACTTCCTTAGTTTTTTGTTAAAAATAGGCATGGAAGCTGCATCTTGGATCTTGTCGGGCAGCCGAGTAAAACCGAAGGAACCATTATAAACGGACCTCTCTGATTTCCTCATTTAACCACATCAAGTGAGATTGTGGTCAAACGAAGATCGACTATAAAAAAATACAAGCCACGGTGCCTTAAAATGCGCGCAATGTGCCGTGCACTTTAAAACGACAAAGTGAAAACACCCTTTTCTTGACACTAGTTTTTTTGACATAACTGAGGGTAGTTGTTAACCTTCCAGGGAGCACTCGCGCGCTCACCACGGCCACTCGCACGCGCACGGGCACGTGCACGCGCCGCCCTCCTCCATCGCCTCCGTCGCGTGGATGGTCATCATGGGGGACGGCCTGCACAACTTCACTGACGGGATGGCTATCGGTAAGGACTGAGGGTAGTTGTAAACACTTGCAGGGAGCACTCGCGCGCACACCACGGCGACTCGAACGCGCACGGGCACGTGCACGCGCCGGTGACTAACGGTAAGGAATGATGACTGTTGGGGTCGTGACCGTGCCTCGGCAAGCGTAGTGGAGAACGGCGTTTTGGGGTGATGATCTGTGAGAGACTGCAGGTAGATGCTGGATGCGTCAAGCTGATGACAGGGCGCTATGACGCTCATAAGAGGAGGCATATGTCCAGCAGTGAACTAACATAGGCTGCTGATGATGATTAATGTACCACTGCTGGACATAGGCCTCCCCAATGAGCGCCATAGCGCCCTGTCTTCAGCTTGCCGCATCCAGCAGATGCTGGATAGATACCTGCAGTCTTTCGCAGGTCGTCATCCCACCTGGTCGGAGAGTGTCCTACAACGTTTACCGAGTCGTGGTCTCCACTCAAGAACACGTTTGCCCCAGCGGCCGTCTTCGCGAGATATGGCCGGCCCACTGCCACTTCAGCTACATAAGAACTTAGCTTTAGACTTCTCCAGGAATATCAAGTCTGAACTCTCACCATGTATTTGTAATGTATTGTATTATGTATATCAGTTATCTAGTACCCATAACACAAGCTCTGCTTACCATAATGCTGTGTGGATTGTCCAGCATTATTTATTAATTTATTTATTACAGGTGCTGCGTTCGCGTCCAACATCGCGGGTGGATTTTCGACCGCCATTGCGGTTTTGTGTCACGAGCTGCCGCACGAATTGGGTACGTTTCATTTTACTTAAATGTACAACACAATACAAAAATTCTTTATTGTACACCATAATCAAATTAATCATTACAAAAATACATTATATGCGACAGGTCCAATGGGCGGCCTTATCGCTTAGAAGCGATCTCTTCCAGGCAACCTTTGGATGGAAATAATTATATGAATTTAAGAAAAGGCAGGGGGTGTACCACACGTTTTCTAAATAAGAATACTAAAAAACAAATAATAAATATTAAAAATTCCAAAATAAATAATACACTACTTAAATACATAAATATATAAATAATAAGTACCAATATTCATTCTTTTGGCAGGAAAAACTCCTTGACGTGAGCTTTAAAAACAGGCAAGGATATAGTTTTTCTAATGGACTCTGGTAAATGTAGTTAAATGTTTGCAAATAAATCAATACAATACGTTTTATAACCTCCGTAAACGTAACTCGACTTTCCGTATTACTCACCAATACAATACAATACTTCTTTGTCGTTGTCTTCATTGCTGAAGGTCGTGCCCGTCCTGGCAGGCTTGCACGGTGACGCTGATGAACCGCTTCTAAACCACTCTGTCTTCGGTCTGTCAGGGCTGCAGGCAAAGTGAGTCCCGTTATAGCCTTAATTTGATCAGACCAGCGCGGGCTGGTCCAGTCCTCTTGGTCTTTTCCCCTCTATCCTGCCCATTACCACTAGTTTTTCGAGGTTGTCAGGTTGCCTTCTGGCTATATGGCCAAAATAGACAATACAATACACGTAGTGATAATACATGCATTTTGCATCCGTCGAAGCCGGGGCGGGTCGCTAGTTTACACAGTTTACTTATTTATATTCATTTATAACTGAAGAACCCAAAATAAAACGGCGCTTTGTAAATTACAAAGGTACTTGTAATAGCAGCAAAGACATCTGACCGTTATGATCGAGCTCAAAACAAATGTTCACTGCAACCTTAAGGGTCCGGCTACCCTCGCTTGCAAAAATCGCTCCGAATATCGCTGTCCCTGTTTAACCCCTGCGCAGCGCCCCATGCGTGAACGATAGCAATATTAGCCGTTCAAAATTTGGTTTGTTCCGTAATACCAAAAATTATGACTGAAAACATTTGTATTCTTCACAAAGTATTGTTATTCTGTAACTAGACAATATAAGCTATGTTCCTTAATAAATAAAACGTAAGATATTGTTGTTTTTAATACGAAACAAATAGCAAGAAAACTTGTCCATTTTCGCATAAAAATGTGCAAAATGCGATTGGTTTTCATTTAATAATATTAAATAAAAATACTATTTAGGAACCTAGATAAATACTATTCTAATACAAATAATACAATATTATAGTGGAAATATGCTTGAATTGGAAATCATTTTGGTATTACGTTTGTATGAAGAATTCGTCCCTCCGGAGGCCTCTTAAGAGATGTACCCGTCCGTTCTCGTCAGCGCGATCTAGCCGTGGTTCACTTTTACTAGCGACATCTCTGGGAACTATTTGGAACTAATCGACTAATCGTTATACAAAATCCTCTAAATAATAACTTTCCCTGCCCTCAGGTGACTTCGCTGTTCTCCTCAAAGCCGGCATGTCCGTCCGTCGCGCTGTGTGCTACAACATCCTGTCGTCCGGGCTGTGCCTGCTGGGCATGCTGTGCGGCGTGCTGGCCGGCCACGCGCCCGACGCCACGCGCTGGCTCTTCGCTGTGGCAGCGGGCATGTTCCTGTACATAGCGCTGGTTGATATGGTAAGATATCTTTAATGCTAATAGCTATATCACCTACCATCATCAGCCTATGTTAGTCCACTGCTGAACATCAGCCTCCCCCAATAAGCGACACAGCACCCTGTCTTCAGCTTGCCGCATCCAGCTACTACCTGCAGTCTTTCACAGGTCGGCACCCCACCTGCTCGGAGGGCATCCTACACTACGTTTACCGATGACCTACATACATACTTTACTTAACTAAGCTTCAACAATTATTTCTCTCTCAGTAAATAATATACAATTCCTTACTAACTCCTTTTGACGATTCCCGCCTCGGAACAAATGTGTGTACGATCTGCAGATATTTGTTTCGGGTGTTCTGGTCGTTTTCTATGTATAATAAAAAAATATCGATCTATGTAATGTATTGTATTATGTATATCAGTTATCTTGAACCCATAACACAAGCTCTGCTTACCATGGGGCTAGATAATGCTGTGTGAATTGTCCAGCATTATTTATTATTTTATTTATTTTCACCATGTATTTCCCTCATTTAAGATGCCAGAGCTCTATCTATCTATAGTTATTAACATGAAACTGCGCCGAAATTTATGAAAACTCAAAATTTAAATCATGGTAAATATCCTGTTAAATTACTTTTGTGTAACATATTATATTTCTAATTTCCAGATGCCAGAGCTAAGCACATCTCACAGCAACGAAGGCACGCTGTGCCAATGCGCGCTCCAGCTGGGCGGCCTTGCCACCGGCATCGGTATAATGCTGCTCATCGCGATGTATGAACACGACCTCAAGACACTGTTCGGTGACGACTCGCTATAACGTGAACATGTTAAAATAACTGAGAAATCGCTGTAACGTGAAAATGTTAAAATAACTGAGATAATAAGGATAAGAGAAAAAATGTGACCAAACTTTGATATAAGCTAACAGAAAATTGGAGATTGAATAACTCAGCTGATGAAAAGAATCGACTTTATGAGTCAACTGATGAAAAGATTCGAGAAAAATAGAGCTAATTAACTGATTCAAGGAAACTATAAATGACGATTTTTTTCAATTGATAGGATTTACTAAAGTATCAAGATTTTGTGAATTGTTCAAGAGTTTTTTGAATTGACGGATAAACTGAGATAATTGGAGTTTCAACCAATAAATTTAGCAATATGAAGATGCGAGTTAATAATTGGATAATTTCCGGATTCAACGACGTAAAAGTGAGAAATTAGAAGTTTCTAAATTGATCAACTGTAGGTATCGAAGTTGCAAGCAATATGAAATGATTGAGATACTGGCCTAAAAACACTATGACAATTTTGGAGATCCATAACCAAAGTACCATACAAGTGCTATTTTGGTGCGAAAAAATTTGTGATGACAAAAAAAAAACTGTGAAATTACAACACTTTTAGTGAAACTAAAAATGAGAACTTTCAGTTACTTAATTTAAGTATCGAGTACTTAACACTGGTCTAATGGATGTACTGGGTATCCACGCAAATGTAAGGGAATTTAGGATATCTTTAAAATTATTAGTTTTAGTATAAAATTGATAATAAACTTATGATAAGATATACTTTACAGTAAATACCAAATCGGTTAAAATAATTACTTTCACTATTTAATAAATTATCAATACAATTACAACCCTATAACACCTTTTGCCAGCGATTTCAAAGCGATGCGCTGTTAGCACGCGAGGACGCAGCGATTTTGTCGCGAAATCGCTAGCAAATCGCCAGTAAATAAAGCTATTATGGTCCAATCTTCAGTGGTATAAAATAAATTACTTCAAAAAGTAAACAAGTTGAAATAACCAATTGTATTGTACTCTGAAAATCTTGAATATGATTATTTAAGTATCAATTAACACTTTGACTGCGATTTTTTTTCGACGACTGCGATCTTTTTTTTTAACCTAAAAAATTCGTACTGCCGCTCTACACAGCGGTTGTGTTGCGCCGCACATGCGTTTCGTTCGAAAAATATTACGGCTGTGCTGAGTCACAAAGATCTGTATTTTCTCAGCCGCTGCGCTAGTGTGGATTTACGCATATTAGTCACTTGTAGAAAACACATACCGTGTGATTTCAGCAAACAAAGTGTTAATACATATTCAAGCGATTATTATTCTTTGCTGAGTAGTTCTTTGATATTATCTGTGCTGGCATTATTTTACCTAAAATAGAATGTACTTTTAAGTAGAAATTGTACTTATTTTGATACGATTTTTGAAGCTTGATTTCACGAAAGATAACAAAATAGGACAGTGACGAAAAATTATATTGAATTCGTCACGAAAGGCAAAGAGTTAGGAATTCCTCATTAAGAATTAGGGCGGGGTATCTACGACCATTTAATGACATTTTCCATACATAATTTGATAAAAAATAGCTATGTTTGCAGCCTTTTAGTATTATCATCATCATCATCATCATCAGCCTATATCAGTCCACTGCTGGACATAGGCCTCCCCCAATGAGCGCCATAGCGCCCTGTCTTCAGCTTGTCGCATCCAGCATCTGCCTGCAGTCTTTCGCAGGTCGTCATTCCACCTGGTCGGAGGGCGTCCTACACTACGTTTACCGAGTCGCGGTCTCCACTCAAGAACACGTTTGCCCCAGCGGCCGTCGGTTCTTCGCGAAATATGGCCGGCCCACTGCCACTTCAGCTTGCTAATTCTTTGAGCTATTTTTAGTATTAGATAAAACTTATTTCATCATTAAATTATAGCGAAAATAATTTGCGATATTTTCACCAACAAATGTAATAATTTTCATGTACATTATTAACACCTTTCGATAATCTGTCGCACTGGAACATAGTATACACACTCGACTCTCAAGTGGAAAACGATTAACAAAAAGAATTGCACTTAAGGGTCCGGCGACCCTCGCTTGCAAAAATGGCTCCGAATATCGCTGTCCCTGTTCAACCCTTGCGCCGCGCCCTATGCGTGCGCGACAGCAATATTAGCCGTTCAAAATTTGGTTTGTTCCGTAATACCAAAAATTATGAGTGAAAACTTTTTGTATTCTTCACAAAGTATTGTTATTCTGTAACTAGACAATATAAGCTATGTTCCTTAATAAATAAAACGTAAGATATTGTTGTTTTTAATACGAAACAAATAGCAAGAAAACTTGTCCATTTTCGCATAAAAATGTGCAAAATGAGATTGGCTTTCATTTAATTTTAGGTAAGTATTATGAAAAAAAAAACTATTTGGGAACCTAGATAAATACTATTTTAATACAAATAATGCAATATTATAGTGGAAATATGCTTGAATTAGAAATAATTTTGGTATTACGTTTGTATGAAGAATTCGTCCCTCCGGAGGCCCCTTAAGAAATCATGAAACTGCACTTTTTCTAAGATATTAAGAACCATGCGGTCTATTGAAATTTCTTATTCATTATTGAATTCATTATTTGGTTCCTCTAAGTCAGTTTAATTAGCTTCTTAGTTTTCTTGTAAATAAACAATAACTTGAATTTGCGCTTACGCGTTTTCATAAACGTATGCTCTGTCCCGCTCATATGAACGCGAAATCCTATGTCTATCCGTTTCTAATGAAAATGGCTAAATGGCGCGCATAGTACTTAACCTGGGTTCAGTTGACTTGATTGCTTAAAGCTCTTGGTGAAATCAAGCCTTAGTTGTATCTAAAATCAAAGTTTAGTATATTATCCGCTGAATTTAAAAATATTTAGTGATTCTAATTAATATTCATTACGTAAATTTAGAAAGATTTTAATATCAATGTGATAAAATAATCTATAGAAGGCAATTTTATAAAACAACTTAGATGAACGAAGCGATTTCGTTAGGCAATAAAACCAAAACTATCAACTAAAAAAAATCTAAAGAGATCTAATTGAAATGATCGTGCGATCGCGACTTTCGAAATTGCGTTACGAAATCGCTTACTAATGCGACCGTTCGCCGCACTCGCCTAGTAGGTAAACGTGGACAGTAACTTATATCTCGAATAAATAATCGAAATTGTGGTAAATTGATATATCATTCTATTGTATAATATTTTTGTAGTTTTGTTGTAGTTATCGTGTAAATACATAAAATAAAACACTTCATTTTCTACTGTAAATGCTTTACGCAAACTAAAACTACAAAAGGTATGATAAATATAATAATAAATAATAATATATTGTAGATACATATGACACTTATATTAATTTTGATCTACATTAATATACTTAATTTTTCTCGCAGTTATATGGATGAAAAAAGTATATATGTAAATAATTGGTATCCCTTTCGATTTTTATTAAAATCAGAGAAACCCAGTGTTCTTCTTCATCTTTATTTTAATATTATCAAAAAGACACATTTTTTATTTATATAGCGAAATCCTTTTGTGGTTTTGGTGTGTGAAATACGTAGATTTTCTAAATCAATTTTTTCTATAAAACATAGAAGCAATATCTTGTATACCTACATATATAACTTATCTCGAATAAGCAGTGTTTAGCGTATTTTGACACATTTCGAACAACACTATATCCATGCCTTCATAACTTTGTTCCTATTTTGTACTTACCTAACTAAATTAATTAGTAAGCTTTTACATAAATTTTGCTGCATTTTGGTTGTATTTTTAATGTTTTAAGTGGTACGGAATAATGATTTCTATGTCTGCAGATTTAAGGTTCTTTTTTCTGGTGCTTAAATAAGTAGACTTAACGATTTCATTTTTTATCGAAAGATATTCTTATTATTGAGTATCTACGCATTGTCAGAAAAAAAATCGTACAATTTTTTTTCGCAGTTTTTATGTAACTAGTATCGAAATTTTTCTGAGTGAAAGCTATGTTATAAGTTTTATTTTAAGTTAATTAAGTGATTTTGTTTAATCAGTGCGATGTATGTGGATTGTCAATAATAATTGTCAAATGTTCCGATGTATGATTAAATCATGGCCAAACTTATTATCCATTTTCTTTTATTTCTTGGACTCTCTGAAATTCACGAAGAGTCTAAAACGAATTTATGATTGTAATATTTACATATATATGTAAATAGATAGATATAACCTTGATTGTGTTAGTTTAAAGAACACAAGTTTTCTCCCATAACAGCGGACTTACTCGAAACTACTAACACCAAAGTTACTAACACAACTAAAGTTCAAACTGAACCTTACATGCATAATGAAATTACCTCTGCAAATTTCTTCAGCAACGACTGTCCCGACAACAGAAGTATTGAAGTATTTAAGATCGGCCTTATCGCTGAGAGCGATCTCTTCCAGGCAATCTTAGGATAGACTGGAACAATAGGTGTGTATTGTCAGGTGCTACTTTGTGAGTCGTGTGTTTGTGTATGTTTGTTGACGTTATAGTGTGTGTTGTGTGCAATTGCTGTTAGGTTGGTATTTGGTAAGTAACATTTTGTAACTATGAATTTAAATTTGACTGAATATATACATAACATAAACAAATAATAAATGTTAAACATGAGACAGGTTTTAATATATATATGTATATACTTGTAACTTGTAAAAGGTGGACACAAAATTCAATAAATTTAGGTGTTTACTAATATTTAGCAATTTGACATTAATTTTACCTTAATAAATTTACCGTTTGCAAATGCGCAAACGGTGCGACATCTATTCGTATGATACAGTACTAATAACAGACTATGAAATGACCTTCCTTCCAAAAAAAGCGCCATCTATGAATGAGATGAAGCACTATTAGCAGCTTTATTCGACTATTTTGGCATTCAAATTCATTTCCATAAAGCAAAGGTGATGAACCATAGATGGCGCTTTTGATATTAGTATAGCTACTCGACGCTAGATGGCAGTAGCAGTTTTAAAAATAACATTTTATCAGAAGTCAAAATAATCAAATCGACCTTTAGAATGATATTTAAATACCTAAGTAACCTTTGCTTACTTTTGCTTTCGTGCTATTAGGATGCTTTGTAAAATTTGTACAAACCTTTTTACAAAAAAAAAAACATCTCTATTATTATACCTACATGCATCTGTTGCGGTCAAAATCACGTGAAATAATATTGTAAGACGACAGTAGAGAAGTAAAAAAGTGTGAAATATGAAGTTTCGTTCTGATTATTTTGTTTTCTCGCAATCGAAGTGAAAAGTTTTGTTTCTCACTCGGGCCAAAACCATACAACACATAAAACTTTTGAATCTAGGTATCATGGTTTGTAAGGACCTAAGTGAAGACACTTACATGTGTAGAGATGTAGTTGTAGGCAGGTTACCTATAGCACCTCACTTTGTATTGTCAACGTTGGTAACGTAGTAGTTCAGTTAGTTGAGCACGTAAACTAAACACGATTCACAAAGATAAAGTTTATTAAGGGGCCTCCGAGGGACGAATTCTTCATACCAACGTAATACCAAAATTATTTCTAATTCAAGCATATTTCTACTATAATATTGCATTATTTGTATTAAAATAGTATTTATCTAGGTTCCCAAATAGAATTTTTTTTCAAAATACTTACCTAAAATGAAATGAAAACCAATCTCATTTTGCACATTTTTATGCGAAAATGGACAAGTTTTCTTGCTATTTGTTTCGTATTAAAAACATCAATATTTTACGTGTTATTTATTAAGGAACATAGCTTATATTGTCTAGTTACAGAATAACAATACTTTGTGAAGAATACAAAAAGTTTTCAGTCATAATTTTTGGTATTACGGAACAAACCAAATTTTGAACGGCTAATATTGCTATCGCGCACGCATGTGGTGCGGTGCAAGGGTTAAAGAGGGACAGCGATATTCGGAGCGATTTTTGCAAGCGAGGGTCGCCGGACCCTTAAGTAAGTTAAATGACAGAGTTCGGTAAAGATGGCAAATCTTTCCTTAAATGTCACTCTCGCGGTAGTAGGTCACGTACTGATGTTAAAATATTATTAATACTATTAACACTAAAGTAATTTAAAACTTACAATTAAACTCGGCCTTATCCCTCGTCCTCCTTATACCTCGTCTATAGTGGGCTGGTTTGTTCCTTGTTAAAAATATACTATTTTGTATAATATTCTTTTTCTGGTGTACAATAAATAAATAATGTAGGACAATCCACACAGCATCATCTAGCCCCAAGCTAAGCAGAGCTTGTGTTATGGGTACTAGACGACTCATAGGTACCTACTTAATACAATACATTACATAGATAAAAACATATATCTGCAGATCGTACATACAATTGTCTCGAGGCGGGAAACGAACCTCCTGCGTCGCAGGTGGCAATAACAATAAAGTATTTTTGTTACTATTGTTAATGTAATTCTTAAACACAACAGAATTAAACTTTTGCGGTTTGACGACTAATGACTAAGTACCCATTAGATAAATAAGTAGGTATTACCAAAATGTCGGTAAAGTGGTCAATTTCGAAAAAGTCGGTAGCCGACCGCAATCGCAGGTTTGAGTCCCGAACTTGTTATTCTTTAACTTCCGCCCTCATTGTCCTGCTAGGTCCGAGTTTTCGTTTCTGAGGTTTTGACTTCCTTGTGTTTGTTCTGATAAACGTTTTGGGACTTTTTAACCGATTTCGAAAAAGATCGAGGTATTTTTCAACGCGTTCCATTCCATCCTGATCTAGTTTTTTTTTGCCGCATCCAGCATCTGCCTGCAGTCTTTCGCAAGTCAGCATCTGCCTGCAGTCTTTCGTCCCACACGAGCGTCCTACACTACGGTTCCGAGTCGCGGTCTCCACTCAAAAACACACCCCACCGGTTAAAGGCGGTTAGTGTAGGTAATCCTAGACTATTCTCTCTCTCTCTCAATATCTACGTGTAATTAACAGAAAAAAATTGTTTACATACATACGTTATTTGATTCAATTTCCTTAATTTTTTTTGACCGGATGTCCAAATATAAACTCCTATATGATTATCTGGATGGCTCGACATACGCTGTCCGAACCGCAGGATTGACCAAAACGACATTTTGACAAAAACAAAATTAGCCTATTTTTTCTGAGAAGGTAATTCTTGTATAATTTTGTTGGTCAATACAACATATGGTAAAGTCTTTGTAGGATGTAATCCCACCTGTCATATCACTATTATTATTATATTATCTGTGCTATTATGTATAAAACAAGGAATATTGTCGGTACTCAAAAACGAGAATAATTGTTTGTTTACTAGCCGCGCCCCGCAACTTCGCCCGCGTAGAAATCTTTGTGTCTAATAGTTTAGAAACCTTTCTCTTGAATCACTCTATCTATTAAAACGCATTAAAATCCGTTTTGTAGTTTTAAAGATCTAAGCATACATAGGGACAGACAGACAGCGGGAATTGACTTTGTTTTATAATATGTAGTTATGATTATTTTTCCACCGTAAGTACGATACGGTATGATATCGTTAAGTTCTATATATCGCTATTCGTATCTATTTCGTCGCGGCAAAACTATTGAACACCAACAAATTAGAACTCGGCAAACGTAGTGTCGGACGCCCTCCGGCCAGGTGGGATAACGATCTGCGACAGACTGCGGGCAGATGCTGGATGCGGCAAGCTGAAGACAGGGCGCTATCATATGGCGCTCATTAGGGAAGGCCTATGTCCAGCAGTGGACTACTATAGGCTGATGATGATGAAATTAAAACTAGTATTTAGAATTGGAACAATTGAGCTAACTGTTGACTGTTCTACAGGATACCAGTCGGCGCGCGTCCCCGCGACGCTGGCTGCATTGCCCCGCTGTATGGCAATGCTGATGCGCTGCGATACTCACCAGCTCTCGGGTCACGCGTTGCATAGACCAGAATCTCTGATAAATTTTAAATACCACATACTTTTATTTTTAGACATTGTACCTATAGTTTTCTAACCAGAAAAAAACGGGAAAAGCCGTGTTCGGAAACTATGGGCACATAATCTATACTAATATTATAAAGAGGTAAAGTTTGTGAGGTTGTAGAGGGTAATCTCTGGATCTACTGACCCGATTTTGACAATTATATTACCAATAGAAAGCCACGTTATTTGTGAGTGTCATTAGGCTATATATTGATATGTAAAATGAAAAAAATAATCATGTATAAAGATATGTACAATGTACATTTACTCTACATACAAAAAATGACCACCAGAAAAAAATAATTTTATTTGGCCAAGGACAGGTTTCAATAAAATAACACATCAAAACAGTAAAAACACAGCAAACATAAAATTAAATAAAATAACCTACAGGGAAACAATAATAAACATGCTAACCTGCTGATCAAAAAGGGTCGAACTCAGCTATGTGCTGAACCACGCATGGCGCGGAACAGCGCTGATTTTCAGTTTGTACCTTTTTTATTATTTTTCATTAATGAAATAAAAACATCATCATCGTCATCATCAGCCTATAGCAGTCCACTGCTGGACATAGGCCTCCCCAATGAGCGCCATTGCGCTCTGTCTTCAGCTTGCCGCATCCAGCATCTACCTGCAGTCTTTCGCAGGTCGTCATCCCACCTGGTCGGAGGGCGTCCTACACTACGTTTACCGAGTCGTGGTCTCCACTCAAGAACACGTTTGCCCCAGCAGCCGTCGGTTCTTCGCGAGATATGGCCGGCCCACTGCCACTTCAGCTTGCTAATTCAAACGAATTGCTTGCTAATGAAATAAAAACATAGACTACATTTATATCTAAGTAACTACAATATGTCTTAGACGCTTACTTTACAAAAAACCTTCAAAATGACCATTTGAGCGGCTTCTATTGGTGTGGTTTCCATTTTCTTGTAATTCCAGTATTTTGAGTGACGTGATATATTGGACTGATGACAAAATTGTATAAATTCCCAGTTTTTAAAGGGATTCAGGAGTTTCAAAAATTGATGTTTCGTTCCAAAAATGTATGTCTATTGTTTTCACGTTCCATGACATATGATGAACATTTTTTTCGCTATGATATCGAAAGAGTTTGAAAGCTAATAAAATTATCTTTAAAATAATATACCACAACCTACAGTTTATTCCATGGAAACTGTAAAATATGGTCTGCAGAAACCAGCGATGAAGTGATTCCAGTTTATAGCTCGCAAGTGTAGTTTTTACCTACATAATTGTCACAATTTTTGTAAAAAACTTTTCACACAGCAAAAAGTCTGTTGAGACTTTCCTACGTCCAAACACGTCGCCCTAACAATACCAAATTTATAGTTCGCGGCGACTTTGAACTTCTTCGGCTGTACCTGTTTCGATAAATCAAGTGTCGGTATAGTGCTTTAGTCCTGGGTGGTCTTACCGCCTAGCGCCTGTGACAAAACTCAGAGGGTTTTTGTAAAGATAGCTTTTTTTGATAAATTAATATGTTTTGTCGATTTGTTGTCGTGTTGTGACAGATATTTGGTGAGATATATGAAAATAATGTTTTGTGTTGCGTTTCTTTGGTTTATTTATGATTTTTTTTATAATTTTTTATTTCAAAAGTCATTTATAATGGGATAATTATATTGTTTTTTTGAGTTTTCACACAGCACAGTTTCATGCATTGCCTTCAGTTATTTCGTGATCATGGCGGCTGCAAAAACTCTTAAATCTTGAACTATTTTGTATTTTTCTTGTTTTCGTAATGTATTTCCTTTGTTTGCTATGTATTATTTATGTTTGACATATAAGAACATTTCTTATTAATAAAGAGCTGAACTGAACTGAACATGAAACTGTGCCGAAATATTGGAAAACTCAAAAATGTAATCATGGTAAATATCTCGTTAGAAATGACTTTTGTGCGAATAACTATTATAGTTTCAAAAGTTTGATTTTATTCCTTGGTCGCAAACAGAGTTTATCAAAGGAGGTAGGCATTTGTCCAGCTTTGGGCTTTGGCAGGCTGATTATAATATGTAAATGTTTCCACAGAATCAACACTTTGTGACACATATTATAGTTTTTATTGCCTCTGTAGGTCATCGATTTATTTCGTATAGTTTAGGCAGAGATACAAAATTGCCATTGGTTAAACTTTTTTTTCGCATCTCTACCTAAACTAACAAAATAAAACGCACAAGTTTGCGTCGGGGTACCATATTATTTAACAATGAAAGTTCCAATCAAATAATAGAAACAAATAAATAACTACTAACTAGTATTCGCAATTGAAACAATTGAACTAACTGCAGACTACTGTAAACAATGTACAGGTCTTATTCGATTCACTATAACATTATTCGATTCACTATAGCATTATTCGATTCACTAAAACACAATTTGATTCACTAAAACATAATTTGATTAACTAAAAACTGAATTATCATTATTAACTCATTTATTCTCAGATTCACAATTTATAATAATGCACATATAAATTAATAAAATGTCACAAAATAAAATTGCACAATAAAATCAAATAAAACTAGAATAATATAACGTAGGGAAAAAAAATACAAATTGAAAACTTACTAACCCAATGGACATTAGAAGGATATAGACCCCATCAATATCCTCAATTTGTATTGGATGGGACAGTCCAGTCGTGAAACAATCATTTTCAGGATGCCGTTGCTACTGGCTCGCGCACGCTGAAGTAGGGAAGCGACTTTCTTGCGAATAATCGCATGAAAGCCGTCCGTGCGCGCCTCCGCGAACATACCAGATGCGCAGCAAAAGCGATGAATTATGATGATATGTTATTCACTAAAAACTTAATATGTTCGGCTTAGGCATTCCTGGAATGACTGAATGAGTAAAACAATGAAAAATCCATGCTTTTCCTATGTTTTAGTCAACGCATTAGCATAGTGAATTTTCGCATTGATTTGTACGTACCTACTTTTTGTAAAAGTGAGTAATTAAAAATTTGTTTACACGTCTGGTGTATAATGAATGGCTCAGGACCGCTATTTGTGGCGTCGTACGACGGAGGCCTGTGTCCAGCAGTGGACCTGGGCTGATATGATTATGAAGGTGTAAAAACAGTTTTATTTTATCTTCATGCCATCTTGTAGGTACCTATTTATATTTTCTATCACCTACCATGTCGGCCATCTTGCCTATTAAAAGGGAACATAATAATCCCACATCAAAAGCGGCATATGCCGCCCCGAAATATGATTTGTGGCCATAAAAAGGTATATAAAAAGCATAGATAATATAGAGTCATCGTGGGCCATAGATTATAAAGTCATCCCGCGCCGCCATAATTATGGGGAAAAAATGGCGGTGGTAGGGTGACCTTAGATTTTGTTTTTTTTTAGATACCTAGGCATAGAAGTAGTATTTAACAATTTAAAGAACGAAGAAAACTTAATAAACGTAATAAATAGGAATTAAGTAAATAAGAATAAGGAAAAGTATATCTATATATATATATTCTATATTATATACTCTTATAGTATTCTCTTTTATATCTATTGATGTATTAGGTATAGTTCAATTCAATATTATTTGTTTGATCTTAATTTAATCTATAATTTCTACGTATTCGTAGGAAAAAACGAACTTATATTACCTATAGGTATTATCTAATAAAATATATATGTATGTATGCTATAATTTTATTTTTATTAGATATATGATTATTAAATATAAAAATAAAATAATGAATTATTGAATAATTATTCAATACTACTTATAATTATGATACCTAAATGAATAATTATACAAATAAGACTTTGGAATCAAAATAATTATAATTATTCTGATTCCAAAAATAAAGTCATTGAGACGCATGAGTTTGTAAAATAATACAAAACTATGACCAAAAATAACCGAATCAATTATGTACTTCTTCATAAACAAAATCGATTGTCATAATAAATCGAATCCGTAAAGCATTATGACATCACGACTATTTGATTGCCAGTTGAACTTCCAAAAATTAAATAGAGTCAAGGAATAAATAAAGTCTGAACATTTGCATGAAAAATTCAGTCTCATTCAACTGAACGAAAACCAGCGAATAAATAAATAAATAATGCTGGACAATTCACACAGCATCATCTAGCCCCAAGCTAAGCAGAGCTTGTGTTATGGGTACTAGATGACTGATATACATAATACATAGAATACATTACATAGATAGATATTTTTTATTATAGGTACATAGAATACGACCAGAACACCCGGAACAAATATCTGCAGATCGTACACACAATTGTTCCGAATAATACACATTACTCCTATAAATACATTTTGTACCTATATGTATTTTTATAAATACAATTATTATTTTAGCAACAGAGACATTGCGTACCATTTCTCTCAATTTAATTTATTTATATTATTGTTTCAACAAAATCAACAGCCCCTAATAATTTAAACCTTAATAATCTAAATTACGGCCAATAAGAGTTAGATTATATTTAATTTGTACACCGTAATAGGTAAAACATGTTTTATTTTTATATTTATGTTAATAATTTAAAAAAATCGAACAATTCCTTATATTTTTCACATAAAAAAAAACAAAATAGGTACTTTAATTCTATAGGCTTAAAAAATAAGCAATTAGATTATCCAATCCTAAACTCTCTAGATTTGATGGTTACCATAGCAACCGAAACAAACCCGAGTTAATTATTGTTTTCCCGACCGGGGTAAATTATACCCCACGGTCGAAAGTTGGGCAATAGACACGACCGAACAAACTAGACACGCATTGGAAATAATTCTAGGGTCTATCGAGGGTCATTTTTACCCATGAATCAAAATATCTGATTAGATATTGATAATCTTGTCCTTACTACTTATTTAAATAATAATAACAATAATAATCATCATCATCATCAGCCTATAGCAGTCCAGTGGATATAGGCCTGCCCCAATGAGCGCCACAGCGTCCTGTCTTCAGCTTGCCGCATCCAGCATCTACCTGCAGTCTTTCGCAGGTTGCCATCCCACCTGGTCGGAGGGCGTCCTACACTACGTTTACCAAGTCGTGGTCTCCACTCAAGAACACGTTTGCCCCAATGGCCGTCGGTTCTTCGCGAGATATGGCCGGACCACTGCCACTTCAGCTTGCTAATTCTACTACTTACGTAATTAATATGTACCTATAATTGAAACCTGACGCCAAGCAAGTGAATTTTAGTTTTTCTAGTCTTGGTTTGTTTGCAAACATTCCACATCGACTTTGGTTAGAAGGTACTCTAACCAAAGTCGATGTGGAATGTTTATAGTTGACAAAGTCAAAAGTTAATACAATACAATACAATATGTCTTTATTGCACCATCAATACAAAAAAATAATAAAGGATCTAAAAAATAATAAAAGTCAAAATCATTTATTTTTACACAAGTCATACTTTTTTGTTTTTTTTTGTTTTTTATAAATTATTATGTTCACTTCAATTTCTTGTCCACGTGGAAGTGAAAAAGAAACCAATAGTTGATATATCGCAAAAATGTAGACCCAAAAAGGATGTAATCTAATATCTAGCTACCTATCTACCTACGTACCTATTTCAATAGAATAAACTTTCCTAGTCAGGATAAAGGGCTCAAAACAAAATGGTTTTTCATAGTTAATAATTGATATAGTTCGGGGTGAGTGAAAGAGACGGCTATAGTCATTATAGACGAGATAAAAAGAGACAAAACTTGTATTTTTGTATTGAACCGTATGGGCGGCGTTTGTTTTGGATCATTATTATTTATACAGGGTGTTCTAAACTGTAGTATTAATAGACAACGAGAAATCATAACATCGCAAAGTTAATAAAAGAAAGAAAGAAAAAAAATGGCCAAAAAACAGGTATTTCAATAGAATAACACAATAAAACCGTAAAACACAGCACACATAAAATAAAATAAAATAAACCTACAGGGAAACAATAATAATAAAAGCTTCGTGGCTTTATTTTTATTGAATTGAAATAAAGCAATGTTCAAAAATAATCACGCACTTGAAATATTCCAGAATAATATTTTTTTTTATACATAAGTTTTTATCGTCCAATCAGGGCTTGGCAAATACCTACACAGTGAGTAAATAGACAACGATTTTGGCGGCAAATAATAAATAAATATGTTATTTTTCCATCTGTAGTTTTGGCAAAACAAACTATTTTCTCCTCAGTCCGGTCTTTTTTATATCATAATTTGATAAATCCAATTTCGAATCCCTTAATTTTACACTGTTTTTACTAGGAATCACCTCGGGATAATCAAAAAATTTAAACTACGCAATTTTATTTTTGAAGGTCAGAAAAAACAAGAAAGTTATAGAAACGATACAAGTATCATATAATGATGCTATGCAATTGTTGAAGTAGTTATCCGTGTGTAATTTTATGTGTTTCTTTTTGATTTCGCCTGTTACAATTTTACAATTTTTATCTTTTGTATTTTAATTTTTGTATATGAACTAAAACGCAAACTTACTTATCTGCCTAATTTTTATTCTATGTAGAACCGCTATCCGTTGTCATAGTTTATATTTTATTGTTATAGTCTTGTCTTTTATTTTTTGTTATATATTGTCTTGTGTTATCTTCCGTGACGTCACCAAACGGCTCTATCGGAAGACCAGCGTTGGTTGTACCACGCTTACAACTAACTCATGCTGAGACAGAGTCCGTTTTGTGACTCATGTACAAAAATCTGTTTATCCTTTATTTTTTAATCATGTTTGTTTTAAGTTTTTGTGTATTGAGTTACAAATAAACTATTCTATTCTATTCAAGAAAATACAAAAATTATTTATTGTACACCATAATCAAATCAATCATTACAAAAATACATTATATGCTATAAGTATAATAGGCGGCCTTATCGCTTAGAAGCGATCTCTTCCAGGCAACCTTTGGATGGAAAGAATTATATGAATTCAAGAAAAGGCAGGGGGCGTACCGCAGGTTATCTAAATAAGAACATAACAAGAAAACTAAAAAAAAAAATTACAAATACCAAACTAAATAATACACTACTTAAAAACATAAATAAATAAATAGTAAGTACTAATATTCATTCTTCTGGCAAGAAAAACTCCTTGACGTGAGCTTTAAAAACTGGCAAGGATATAGTTTTTCTAATGTAAGTTACATACATTTATTGCATAATTACATGTGAGAAGATGGTTCATAAAATAATAAAGTGACATTGTAATTTGTCCTGCAATTTGGGCGTGCAATTATTGATTTACATGCAAAAAATAATAAAATAAGTAAGTCAAATATACTAAATCAAATACAATCAAAAAAACATGTCAATTATATAAAAAAATATATAAACAAAAGGCCTAAAGGATGTTTGCCTGACTCAGCGCTTGTTGCTCTAACACAATGAAATGAAAGTTTTTTTCTTGAGGCTAACAAATAAGTACTTAGACAGGTCATATTTTATACTATTCATTTTTAAAATAACATTATTTTGATGTTCACTTCAATTTTTTGTCCACCAGTGGAAGAAGTGAGAAGAAACCACTAGTATGTTCATAACTTATGTGTCTAGTACATATGATTTGCTTATCTGTAAGTTGTTAGTTTTGAGTTGGAGCAAAACTCGTTCCAAGCACTTTTATCTTCTAGATAATCTGATATTTTGTAATAAGCTTTTTTACAAAGAATATGTTTCACAATTTTTTAAAATTTATTTATTGATAATTTTTGCAACTCACTTGGAGTTTTGTTGTAGACATTAGCGTATACATTACCCTTTAAAAGATACACTTATCTATGTAGTCTAGTAGTCTAGTTGTGGGAATAGCGAGTTTATTCTTATTTCTAGTATTTACATTATGTATATCGCATAATAGGTAACCTTAGTTCAGATAATACTTATTTACTTATGTATGTATACCTGTATACATATTTATTGTCAGAAGCGTAAAAAAATGTAACCAAGAATAATTTTTCAGCGGTTGGACAACCACCCTGTATATCGGCTGTAACAAATGTGATAATTCAGCTCACACACACAAAGTAATGTTTTTATTTATTGCCCGGAGAGATTATTAGAGTTCTGTGGTGCGAGTGAGCTAATCTAAATTAGGTTTTATTACTTACTAGTTTCTGCCCGCGGCTTCGCAGGCGTTGTTTCTATGGAAACGTTTTTGGGCGGAGAAGTATTGTAGTGTAAGAAGTGTGTAGTATTGAATATGTTATTAATTTGTAAGTGTTACTATAATATATTATTGAGGATTTTTTCAATAATAAACTTTAGTAAATATTAAGTTATTCCGCCTCAGGACAAATTTTAATGTTTGTACGATCTGCAGATATTTTTTCAGGGTGTCTGGGTGTTTTCTATGTTATAATAAAAAAAAAATCTGTATTGTATTGTATATGTATGTATCTAGTACAAATAACACCAGCTATGGTTAGCTTGGGGCCAGATGATGCAGTGAGAGTGTGGAGATTGTCCAGCATTAGGTATTTATAATTCTTTGTTTGAAACTGAAACATTTGTTGAGACACATACAAAATACAATAATTTTATAGTATATGTTTATGTGTACCTACTGCAGAAGTCGTCCTCGTAGAATCACCTTATCTAAATATAGTGTAGATAATAGTGATAGATTTAAGAACCTTAGATTTAAGCATATTTATTATACTTTTTCTACTGCCCCTTTACAGCAAAATTGTTCTATATTACCTATCTCTATTGTATCTATATCGTGTTTGACGAGTCATAGTCTCATAATTTAATTTAAGTTACATTATTGTGATTTTATTATGTGTATGAAGTATGACAATAAATTATCTGAATCTGAATCTGAATCTGAAGGTATGTCAAAAAGGCCTTGACTCATGTATCTATATCTATACTAATATTATAAAGAGGAAAGGTTTGATTTTTTGTTTGTAATGGCTCCGAAACTACTGGACCGATTTGAAAAATTATTTCACCGTTTGGAAGCTACACTATCCCCGGTGAACATAGGCTATATTATATTTTCAAAAAAGTTAGGGATCCGTACTAAAACCGTGCGAAGCCGGGAAGGTCCGCTAGTAGGTAATATTTTGCTAGATAAGCAAAAGCACTGATTTTCAGCCAGACCTTTTGAAAGCAAGCTGAACGAGTTTCAAGTCAATGTGAACCTAGCTACTATATGTGCCTGTTTTTGTAGAAATAATGAAGTTACTATAATGTGAAGTCTTTAATATAATGTGGCGATTCCTACTTCCTTATTACGTGATGTACCCTATATGAAAAACAGAGTGCGAAGCGAGTACAGATAATGAAATGAAAATATATTTATATGTTCTGATAGAGCTAAGACTTATTTATCTAACTATAGTGAACAAATACAGCACACGACTTAACACTTTGACTGCGGTTTTTTTTCGACGACTGCGATCTTTTTTTTTAAAACAATATTCGTGCTGCCGCTCTACACAGCGGTTGTGTTGCGCCGCACATGCGTTTCGTTCGAAAAATATTACGGCTGTGCTGAGTCACACAGATCTGTATTTTCACAGCCGCTGCGCTAGTGTGGATTTACGCATATTAGTCACTTGTAGAAAACACATACCGTGTGATTTCAGCAGTCAAAGTGTTAAAAAGGCTTAGAAGTAAATAATTAATAATATACATTGGGGAGGCATATGTCCAGCCGTGGACTGCTATAGGCCGATGATGATGATGATGATGATACATTAATAAACAAAACAGATATTTCAAATTCATTTTGTGTAGATCATAGGTTATTTTATTTTTGGCAAACGAAGCGCTTAGGAAAATAATCAAATAACTATGGTGTAATATATTACGGAACCCAAAAAGCCTATTTTCTTCCTTCCTTTCTTCCAAACCACCAGAACACCACCGTGAGACTAAAATAAAATAGACGAATACTTTTTATGTACCATAGATAATTGGTTTTTCGAGAGGTCTGGTTATTACCATAGTGTCATTATATTCTTTATTCTTTTTATTCCAGAATGACTTACGAGTGAGATGTTGATTGGATATCTTTTTTTTTGTTGTTTTTTTATATTTGGGTTTATGTGTGAAGGTAAATAAGAAAGTTGTATAGGTAAGAGGAAGTCATGGTGGATAGATTAGATGGTTTGATTTTTCGTTTTGAAGGTTTTTTGGGAGGATAAAGCTAGTAGAATATATTTGTCTCGGAAAACGGTAGGTAGATCAAAATCTAGATTCGGTCTCCCGCGATACGAGTTCTAACCTAATGCGGAGACCACCAGTAAATGTACCTAAGCATGTTTTGTATTTTGGTAAATAAATGATTTTGTATTTTTTTGTTTTTATTTTGTTGTAGATTGTTTTTAGTTTCTTATAAACCTAGGTCAGGACTCCTTTCATGACTTTTCTCCTACTCTCATGGTTTCTGATTTGTCATCAGCCTATATCAGTCCACTGCTGGACATAGGCCTCCCCCAATGAGCGCCATAGCGCCCTGTCTTCAGCTTGCCGCATCCAGTCTTTCGCAAGTCATCCAAAGGTTGCCTGGAAGAAATCGCTTTTAGCGATAAGGCCGCCGATTGTGCCACTAGATTTAGTTAGTATTAAGATCCTTTATTTTTATTATTTTCTTTGTATTTGATGGTGCAATAAAGCTATATTGTATTGTATTGTATTGTAATTTGAATTTTGTGACGTGTCTAAGAGTCCTGTGTGGTCCAAAGGAAATAAAGCGCTTTGATGTTTAATGATGTACTAGACATGACTAAAGTCTAGAATATGATCCAAAGCCTATTATAGATAATTGCGTAGTTGTTGTATAGTTCAACAACTCATGTATCGTAAATCCAACGAATTTGAATTCTTGAATTCAGTTTTTTTTTAACACTTTGACTTCGATTTGTTTTCGACGACTGCGATCTATTTTTTAAACTGAAAAATTCGTGCTGCCGCTCTACACAGCGGTTGTGTTGCGCCCCACATGCGTTTCGTTCGAAAAATATTACGGCTGTCTGAGTCACACAGATCTGTATTTTCTCAGCCGCTGCGCTAGTGTGGATTTACGCATATTAGTCACTTGTAGAAAACACATACCGTGTGATTTCAGCAATCAAAGTGAGAGACATGAGACTTAGCACTTACGTCGTGTTAGATGTACCTACTAATTGTGGGTAAATTTGATTAAAAATTAGTATTTAGCATAAAATATTGTAAGCAGATAAAAATAAAACATGGCGGACCCTTGCCTCTTAACACTTTGACTGCGGTTCTTTTTCGACGACTGCGATCTTTTTTTTTTACCTAAAAAATTTGTGCTGCCGGTCTACACAGCGGTTGTGTTGCGCCGCACGTGCGTTTCGTTCGAAAAATATTACAGCTCTGCTGAGTCACAAAGATCTGTATTTTCTCAGCCGCTGCGCTAGTGTGGATTTACGCATATTAGTCACTTGTATAAAACTCATACCGTGCGTTTTCAGCAGTCGAAGTGTTAATTATTTTTATAAAAAACTGTAAATAAGTCGGCAGGCTTTTTATCACTAAAATAAGCGCCTTAAATTATTGAAAAAAGAACACGAATTTATTACCTCAACGATTTAAATCCTTATTTTAAAAGATTGTGCAACTGAAAATGTGTAGAGTCGATATTATTAATATTTAGTTTAGTTTTTGTTAGATAGGTAACTATTGGCAGGGACCAGTTATATCCCTGCTATTGGTAAGAAAAAGTTATTTATAGGTCTTATTTCTTACTTTATCTACCAATTTTATGTATAGTAATTATCTAATCAGCTCAATGCTATCTACATATACTTTTATAATATTTAACTAAAAACAATTTACTAATTTACGTAATTCACTATATATATATTTTCTAAATAAAACCACCATGTAACATGCTGTGAAATATTTTAGTTCAAAACGACTCTACGTATTTTTGTCCATCTCCAATTTCAAAATTCAGTAGAGCACCGAGCGTATCAGGCTCGATTTTTCATTGGTCCTTTTAAAAAAAGAACGTTTCTTTAATTCTCTCTGGAACTGGTTCAATATTTACGCGGCATTTCTTACTAATTGATTTTTTCTTTTTCTTGATAACGATTTTACTCCATTCCAATATGGCGGACACTTTTAATTTTCAACTAGGGTTATGCTGTGGCTTTATTTGCATGTATGATTATCATTAAAATAACATGTTGTTTTAATTTACCTAAACGTAGATAGATTTGGTAGAATAAATAGAAATTCTATCAGATCACGAAAAAAATCCCCATTAATTTAATATTAGGTTAGATACCTATTGCCTATAAGGAAATGTGCGAGTTTTTAGCACTCGTGTCACAAACAAGCAAACAAACAAGCTGAATTTATCTATTTATGGTAATCAATTCAATTTTTTAAATCTTCTTCGATATTTCCTTCTTGTCACATAAACTTTGTAAATAATGTTTTAAAATCAAATCGTAAAGGGTAAAACGCTTGGTGGTAATGATTATTAACTTTTAAAATACAAGTTATTATTATATGTATATGAGTGTCTTGGCTTCTATAGGTAAGTACATTATGAGTAGTTTTTGTATAATAATTGACGAATCAAAATAGCCCTCCCGTTGTTAAATGGTAAAACCTCGCCTATGCCCTCTCTTTGATTATGTAAAGAAGTAAATATTATTTTGAATAAAATTATATACAATCTACGTTCGACATAAAAACTCTTTAGACAAAGACATCGCTGTCAAAATCTTTATCAAACTCATTTCTTTAATCAACATTTAAAAGTAGATTTTCAAATCTTTTAATTCTATTTTTGAAAGCCTGTGACATCCGTAAAAATGTTTGTAATTAAAGAGAAGAAGGAATTCCTTTTTAGAACAATGGGCTATTAGGGACATTAGGTGACCGTAGATTCGAATCTAGAACGGGGATTGTCAAACTTTAAGTACTTTTTTTAAACATCGAATTGCATAGGATCTGACTATGAATTGTGAAGTCAGATAATATCCATAAAAAAAGATATCAAATCAATTTTATTGAAAAACTACTTCGATAAAAACAATTAGGGTTCAAAGTCCTGAGTAAAGTGAACATATTTTGAAGGTTTCTGAGTTTAGCTAAAGCATGAAAGTAACTTTGTTCTTCTAAGAACCTTATGCAATAAAAATATCATTAATGTATTTACTGTCACAGCCGCTGCTGTATAAGTGTACACAATTTGCCATATAGTTAGGGTACAGGATAATATCGCCTTCCCACTCTACGTCGAGTACGTTCGTGAACTCACACCTAGAATCTTGTCCTAACTGGTGTGAGTTGATGAATCGTAAAAAAGCTATACTCTTCGTTCTTCGAAACTCACACCACAACTCACACCACTTTTACTTTGGGTGAATTTTAGTACAGTCAACCAATTTAGTATTAGTAAAATAATAGACAAAAGGCATACTTATTACTTATACACTTGTATTTGAACATCATCATCATCAGCCTATATTAGTCCAGTTAGCTGAACATAGGCCTACCCCAATGAGTGACATAGCGCCCTGTCTTCAGTTTGACGCATCCGCAGCATCTACATGCAGTCTTTCGCAGGTCGTCATCCCACTTGGTCCCACTCTACGTGATTTTATCCAATGCTGGGTATAAATATAAAGGTTAGGAAGTCTTGATTGACTTTCTCGTTTTGGTATATGTAGTTACTCTGTCTGTATAGGATCCAGTTTGAGAACCTCTGGTCACCAATTGTTGTCCAAGAATGCAGCGGGTCAGATCGTTCCGGTGGCGCGCGTTTGGTGACGATTTTTGCGGCTTAGCGTTTGAAATTTAGAACGCGTTTGAATTTGAAATCGGTGAGGCTAAGATGAGCTGACTACAAGATAAAGTCGTGTTTTGTAGGAAAATTAATCAGGGTTTTTGTTTAATATTTTCAGTTGAATGATAGAGATTTCCGGGTGGTTTTTTATTCTTTTAAACTAAATTAATATTATGTAGCTGATATCACATACACTACCTAATATATTAAAGGTAAATGCGAACGTTTAAATTTTTATATAAAACGATAATATATTTGTTTTCTTTCCGCAAATATGACTGAACGGACCAGGGTGTAATTTTTCATAGATGTAGCTCTAGATCTGCATTAACGTTTCTAGCTTTGGAGCTAGATGATGCTTTGTGAAATAAATAAATAATGCTGGACAATCCATCTATGCGGGTTCGATTCCCGCCTTGTAACAATTGTGTGTACGATCTGCAGATACTTGTTCCGGGTGTTTTGGTCGTTTTCTATGTATGATAAAAAATATCTATCTATGTAATGTATTGTATTATAAATAAATAAATAAATAATGCTGGACAATTCACACAGCATTATCTAGCCCCATGGTAAGCAGAGCTTGTGTTAAGCTCTGCTTACCATGGGGCTAGATAATTATTATTTACATCGTATATTGATTTCTTTCAACCAAATTTTTATTTAAATCAAAAAAATGATGGTTAGCTCACAAAGTATACCAAAATAAACATGTCTTGTATAAATAGTTTTTGAAATTATGAAGTGTTTTTATGTGTTATTATGTATAGTTAAGAGTTAAACCGTGCCGAGTAGTTTTTCTATGTGGTATCAGTTGTGATTTTTCTAATAAATTTATTATAATCTATAGCCTCTAGCTAAGCAGAGCTTGTGCTATGGGTACTAGGTGACTAATATATAGGTACTTAATACAATACAACTTTCAAATAAATCCACACATTTAGTATTTATTTATATAAAGTATGTTTTTTTATTTAATAATCATTGGATTACGATTCTTATGTCACCTAAGCCACAAATTAATTAATTACACTACAAAAAGGCGCTTAACACAACAAAAAAAAAGATTTAACGTTCGAAACACAACCGTCAAAAAGCTCATGAATCAATTCGAAATAAGAACGTATTTGAATTTGGACCGCACACGACGCAAATGCGCGCAATCTACGATCTGGCACGAACAGATCAGCGCTGGCTTCAGGGGAAGAAGGTGGCAAGTTTTATTGATTCAGTTTTACAATTTTTGTTGTGGTGTGATTAAGAATAAGATATTTTGCTCGCGCAGACGTTTTGCACTCTACATACTCGTACATGATACGAACCAGGCCCAAAAGTATTGTGATCGTTGGCTCGTAAATTTTCATGCGCATAAAAAAAAAACCGTGATATTTTTCAAAATGGTTTTTTGCATAAACATACATAATTAAATATAATAAATAAATAAATAATGCTGGACAACCCACACAGCATTATCTAGCCCCATGGTAAGCAGAGCTTGTGTTATGGGTACTAGATAACTGATATACATAATACAATACATTACATAGATAGATATTTTTTATTAAACATAGAAAACGACCAGAACACCCGGAACAAATATCTGCAGATCGTACACACAATTGTTCCGAGGCGGGAATCGAACCCGCAACCTCCTGCGTCGCAGGCGGACCATCGACCACCGCGCCACATCGGTCGTCGTTTAATTATAAGTATCTATTATTGAGGTTGGTGATCATTTCCCTAATACATACATATATCCGTCACAAACTGGTGCTAGTGGTGTGTTTAAAACCACCATTATTTAATTCCTTACTTAATAAATAAATAAATAATACTTACATCATTATCTATCGATCTTACTAAGACACATATTATCTTGCACTTATTAAAAATATTATTGGTAGGTTGGGTAGAGCCATTATACAATTATTGAAGACGACCGATGTGGTGCGGTGGACGAAGGTTCGCCTGCAACGCAGGAGGTTGCGGGTTCGATTCCCGCCTCGGAACAATTGTGTGTACGATCTGCAGATATTTGTTCCGGGTGTTCCGGTCGTTTTCTATGTATAATAAAAAAAATCCAAGTATGTAATGTATCGTATTATGTATATCAGTTATCTAGTACCCATAACACAAGCTCTGCTTACCATGGGGCTAGATAATACTGTGTGAATTGTCCAGCAATATTTATTTATTTATTATTAAATATAAATATAAATTATTAAAATCCTACAGCCACTGGAATCGCAGAACCTTATAAAGAAAACCTTAGGTATACTGACTGCATTTCTTATTACAAGTTAATCCTGACTTCGTCGAAAAAGTATCCATTTCAATTGAACTGAAATAAGGCAATATAAATTCAGATTTAAAATTCACTCAGACCAAAGTGTAATGTGAAGTGAAGTTCAAGAAATGTTAATTTAGAAAACCCAAGTTGTAAAGGATTCTTTATAACACTTATGTGAAGCTTATATTGAGTGGAATATGGAATTTATTTTCTTAATTTAAATGTAAGATAGGTATGTAAGCAGAGTATAAAATAAAATTGTTTATTTGTATAAATAGAGTTCGTAGACATTTTTTGATAATATAGAATTGAACCATACTTTTATAATATTAATAAGTCACTAAAAGATATAATAGTTATCAACTAACTAACAGTCCATTTTCGGTATTCGACCTGACCAATGCTTTTTCCGCATATATAAACAATTTAGTGCACATACATATAAATACGTAAAAATAAAATACATCAACTTACAAAAAAAAGTAAAAATTTGCCCAATTCCGGCTTTGATAAAAACATAAATAATGCACTTACAACCCTATTTTCTAAAAAAGCCAATTAATTAACCTACCTACGCCATTTTGTCGAAATGTCACGCTGACATTAGAGTTCGCGCGCTTTCCTGCAACCATAGATAAAGGGTTTATTTTTAAATCTGTATTCTTTTTATGGCACCCGTTATTCGCGATTAGGGTTGAAATAAAAAGTTATCGTAACATAATAGTACTATTTGAATTCGTGTCGCACAGTTTTCGTGGCGGAAGTTAGTTTTTTTTTCGTATAATCGGCCTATAATGCTTTATTGCATCCGGTTTTGTTTCACAAAATAGTTTCGGTTCAGTAGGACCTTTTTGGTCATAGACAATTGTATTTTTTATAAAGCGATTATGTATTCCAACGTATGTTTGTTTGTGTGATAGCGTATCTAAATGTGCATGAATTATTTAAATTGATGTATTTTTTTAAATGAGTCTATTATGCGGTTTTTATTGGACAAGGTCTACAACTCTACCACAACTGGACTAAGAAGATTCATAATTTACTGTTTTATTTAGAAGTGAATATTCCATGACCTTAGGTCACGGTTTATTTTTTGTCGTTGTTTTAATAGTCATTGAACCAGGCCAAGTCAAAACTTCAAAGTTATAGTTTTAGTTTACATAAACACATATATTGTGATTTTAGGTTTCATAAAATCCCTAACGCATTGCAAGAAAGCGCGCGGAAAGTGTGATCCCCATACAAACTTATTTTCCGATTCTCTTTTGCAAAGCTTATAAGAAAATATAAACAAATGGTTTTTTTGTTTGCCCACATACACATTTTTACACACATTTTTAATACAGCTTGATAAAGCTCTTTTTTCAGCGACGCAAGATTTCTACAATAAAAGGCAGCGAGCGATCATTATCAAACGTAATCTGATATATTTCCTAGACCACCATCACACTTTCCGCAACAACAATGCTTTCAAGTCAACACAACAACGCTTCAACGCTCACTTTGCAAACGCCGCATTAAAAAAAAACGCACCACAGACAATATGTCACTCGACGTCACTGGCCGCTAACAAAGACGGCTATTAACGTCAAAATATTTTCAAAATAAGAACGCGCCACGCCGGGGGCTCTACTTTGCGAGATGCCGAACCGTAAAAGTGGATTTTGGGTTTTTGAGCGAATTTTTTTATGTTTTGGCAACATTTTAACGTAATGGGATTTTGTAATTGAGGGGCGTGATGTGTTGGAGGGAACTGGGTTGCTTAACGAGGCAACTTATAACTAGTTTTTGACAGATAAAATATTTTTTTAGGAATTCAAAATGTCGGGTTGTATACTCAAAAATTTGTGATAGATTTGGTTTCGATTGGACGAGAGAGATATGAAAGTAGGTAGCGATTTTCTCAACGGAGGAGCCAAGCACGCTTACAATTTTTATTTTTTAATCTTGACGCATACTACGTTTACCGAGTCGTGGTCTCCACTCAAGAACACGGCAGTTGTCGGTTCTTCGTGAGATAAGGCCGGTCCTCTGCCACTTCAGCAGGAAATAGGTAAATATAAATAGATAAATTATGCAGAATAAAAACATACTATCTATCTATGGTATAGAAAAATAAATAAATAACCGTTACTCTTGCACAAGATGACCACACGCCATACCACCTGGCTTTTGTATTTACCCTGAAACACGTGTTCAAATACTACAACAATAGGAACAATCAAATACAACCTACATACAAATAGCCTAAACTCCTTACAGGATATGGCTGACCACTTTGAAAAAAAACCATCTGTCATTTCGTCGGAACGTCAAAGGTTTTGGCGCGATTTTTTCGGACATCAGCTGTCAACCGCACTGACCAAACGTAATAACAGAATGAAACCTTTTTACAGTCTAAAAGAAAACCAATTGGACAGAGCTTCGAAAAGCTTTTCAATCTATGAAATCAGAGGTCTAGATACTTTGGTGGTAATACAAAGACATTACCACAGAATAAATAGATATTACAGGTACGAAATTCAAAAATGGACAACTGTTCACCAATTAGCTAAGAACTGTGTTTGTAAGACTTCTGAGAGATTTCACAGGTCTTGTTTCACTGGCTTACTTTTGTCGCGTGCGTTTACCCATACAGTGCTACAAATTACACGTATCCTTGAACAATTTTTTTAATGATTAGATTATTTAATACATTCGAGCACTCGTTGGTTCGATTGATTCTGATTTTCATGGGAGTGAAGTGAATCACAGCTTTTGTGACAAATAATGTCGTAAGCGTATACGAAGCACACTTATTATTAAAAGAGCTTTTGCTATCTCCTTTGATTTCAAATGTTCTGAAACGCTACTTTTGACTTACCTACCAGCGTTTTCCTCAACTAAAAGGTTTGTAGTTATTCGCTATAAGTATTTAGATATTCCTTTCTTATTTGAATATAATCAAATACCTACTATTATTTATTATGCTTTTTAACCAAAGAAGCGAACAAACAGAAGAAAAGGAGGATGTTTTGCTGTATTTTTTTTATGTTCGTCGATTACTCCGTTAATTATGGACCGATTTAGAAAATTGTTTCGCCATATTATGCATGTGCATTATGTGCATTATGCATGGAATAAAAATTTTATGAAACCACTTCGAGATCCTTCGAAGTGGTTTCATAAATTTTTTATTCCCGACGGATAAATACTCGTCGCGAAAAACTTAAAAATAATTGTGTAAATAATAAGGAATTTAGGTCGGTTTTGAGTATTTTCAAAGTAATCAAATTATTGTAAAAGGCATTTGATTTAAATTAGGTTAGTTGACTCTTACGACTTTCACGGGCGGCGTAAATCCTGACGCCGCTGACTCAGGACTTACAGGACAGGACGCTACTTACGCCGCGACTGACATGACAGTTAAGCTAGAACCACAGATATCTTTGTGGCACTATACTCTACCCTTACCTTTACAATATGTATACAAACAAAGGCGTATTGTTGAACTGTTTGTCTTTTGTATAAATTATCAATAAGCTACCGGTTTCTTTGCTTGTCTTTAGTGTTAAGGAGGCGCCATGAATAAATAAATACATAATGCTGGAATCCACACAGCATCATCTAGCCCCAAGCTAAGCAGAGCTTGTGTTATGGGTACTGACGACTGATATAATTAATATATTACATTACATAGAAAGATCTTTATTAATTAACAGAAAACCTGTAACAAATATTTGGCGATCGTACAAACATTTTTCCCAAGGTGGGAATCGAACCCACAACTAACTGCGTTGCAGGCGGACCTTCGCTCGTCGCGCTACAGAGGTCATCATCAAAGAGGTAAAAAAAAAGTACAAGTGTCTCTTGAGCTAGGTAGGTATTTTAGGGTTGCCTGGGAGATATCACTTTCAGCAATAAGCCCCGAAGCCTAGGATAAAGCCTTCAGTGATAAGGCCGCATAATTTCGTGTATTGTATTCTTTGTTTCATCATCATCATCAGCCTATGTACTAGCTTATTTATCCGTCTAGCTTATTAATAATTTGTCCACTGCTGGACATAGGCCTCCCCATTATTTGTTTATGGAACATTTATTGTTTCTCCGTGCAACAATTAATTATTCTTGAATTCAACAGGAAATGAACATTAATAATGGGAAGTAGAATCACACCCTATTTATATCTACAGGGTGATAACAATAAGGTGTTTGCGGATCCCGGCCTCACCCCGTATAATGGATTTTCTTGAGTGATTGGTGTAAGGAGAAAGATATAGCGGGGGATGCTAAATACCTTTCTAAATATTTACTTCATCATCATGTCGCCTATGTCAGTCCACTGCTGGACATAGGCCTCCCCCAATGAGCGCCATAGCGCCCTGTCTTCAGCTTAACAGCATAACCATAAGCATCTGCCTGCAGTCTTTCGCAGGTCGTCATCCCACCTGGTTGGAGGGCTACATATACCGAGTCGTGGTCTCCACTCAAGAACACGTTTGCCCCAGCGGCCGTCGGTTCTTCGCGAGATATGGCCGGCCCACTACCACTTCAGCTTGCTAATTCTCAGAGCTATGTCGATAACTTTGGTTCCCTGTCGGATGTATTCGCTACAAATCCTATCCTTCAGAAGAAAGAAATTGAAAACGCGTTAAGTTTTCCCCTTACGTCCCCCAGACGTCGCTGTGATTGTTAATATCACCGCCTGGCAGACGTTAACACGTGTTTTGAATAACTATTGGAGGGGAAGTTTCCTCTATCTTGTCTCTGGTTTCAATTTCATGCTGTTTTGGGGAAATGTTGCGGGTTTGAGATTTTTACATTTTGTGGGTTGTGATTTGAATTTTGCAAGATTTTTCCTTTTACGATTTGCAAGCATTAAAGAGTCAAAGATAGAGAAAAAGTCCTCCTCCATCTTTTTGTAAAACATCATTCATTTTAATAATTTAGTTTATTTAAACCATATAATTTATAGTTCTATTTTATGTTAGTTTCTGTGTTTTAATTTAATAAATAAATAAATAATGCTGGACACAGCATTATAGCCCCATGGTAAGTAAAGCTTGGGTACTAGATAACTGATATACATAATACAATACATTACATAGATAGATATTTTTTATTATACATAGAAAACGACCAGAACACCCGGAACAAATATCTGCAGATCGTACACACAATACACAATAATCGAACCCGCAACCTCCTGCGTCGCAGGTGGACCTTCGCCCACCGCGCCACATCGGTCGTCTTTCATTGTTTGTATTCATTATTAAAATAATTGGCAACTGTCGTTCTAATTAATCACTAGATACGAGTACATATGTATGCTTAGATCTTTAAAACTACACAACGGATTTTGATGCGGTATTTTTAAATAGGTAGAGTGATTCAAGAGGAAGGTTTATAAACCATTTGACACATAGATTTCCACGCCGCAGCTGCGGCGCAGCTATTTGTAAAATAAATGAGTTATTAAATTATGAAGAACTAGCTGCGCCCCGCGGTTTCACTCGCGTGGTGACAGATATTTTTGATAATATACCATTATTAATTGTAGCCTATGTTTTATTCTGATATGTAAGCTATATTATTGTGAAGTTTCATCAAAATCCATTCAGTAGTATTTGCGTGAAAGAGCAACAAACATACTAACATCTTCACAAACTTTCGCGTTTATAATTGTTTTTTTTTTGTATGTTTGATATTTCCACTAGAGCCTAGCTCGTTATCTAGCAGGGTGTACCACGTGCAGGTTAGGTTCACTTGGGAGACGAGATGTTGGAGTCCCTCTTGCACCCCTTGTCTAGGGTGTGAAGTTTATCTGTTATCGGTATGTGTTACCACGTAATTGTTTTATTGTTAGGGGTTGTTGGAATATTGTTCGGATACACGGTTGGATTGATAAGGAAAAAAAATTAAATGAAAAATTTGTTTATTGCTATTATTTACACCGGCTTCGCAACTTGACGACAGTGGTCTTATATTATTTTCTTCCACTATAGGTAAAATGATACACTTGATAAATAAATAATGCTGGACAATCCACACATCATCATCCATGGTAAGCAGAATTGTGTTATGGTTACTAGATGATTGTATATTCTTAATACAATGTATTACATAGATAATTGTTTTTACGATACATATAAAATATACAAACATTTATCCCAAGACGGGAATCGACACCGCAACCTCCGTCGCAGGCGGACCTTTGCTGCATTAGTCGTCGTCAAACTAGCTAGTATTAAAATAAATTATCTATACCTACTAATATTATAAAGATAAAGGTTTGATTTTTTGTTTGTTTGTAATGAATAGGCTCCGAAACTATTTCACCGTTGGGAAGCTACACTATCCCCGGTGAACATAAGCTATATTATATTTTCAAAAAAGCGAGGGATCCGTACTAAAACCGTGCGAAGCCGGGAAGGTCCGCTAGTTTATAAATAAATTGTTGCGCCTTTACAGGGTTCATGTACACCTGTAAGCCAATAACATCAAAGCTTTTTAGTTTACATAATTTTTTATGTAAGTAAAGTAAGTAAGTTGAAATAAGAAACAACTATAGCACGTAAGGGATTGTAAGTACAATTGATTGTGGTATACAGTACCTTTTTTTCTTTGGAGGAGGCCTTCACCCCATAAGGGTTCCTACAGATATTATTGTATGAAACTAAATCACACGTTAGATTAATTAAGTTATATAAACAACTAGTTTTAAAAAACTCTAAAAAACAATGTAAACTTTGTAATTTGTTGGAAATAAAAGGCTTTTTTATTTTTTTATTTTATTTATTTATTTATTATACAGTACCTAGTATTACCTATGTTGGACCGATCATAACACCGTGTATCCAATATAAATATTTCATTACCCCAGATCATAACACGGTTGCGTGGGATGAACATCCCCATTGCATCCCCGTGGGGATTTACATTCAACCACTGTTTGTGGGGTGTTATTAGGGATTATTGTTTAAGCTTGCGAACAGTGATTTAAACTGTTGGTCCCCTTTTATTTAATTTGTGGCGGAAAAATACATTATGAGTGGATTAGAGGAAGAGATCAGGAATTATAAAGCTTCTTCTATCTTCTAAGTGTTTATTTTGGAAGCATATAGAAAAAAAAGGTTAGTTAGGTATATAGGTTTTTTGAGTAAACATTATTGTTAATTTTGTAACCTAAAGATAATTCGATTTCGACGACCTCTGTGGCGCGGTGGGCGAAGGTCCGCCTGCGACGCAGGAGGTTGCGGGTTCGATTCCCGCCTCGGAACAATTGTGTGTACGATCTGCAGATAATTGTTCCGGGTGTTCTGGTCGTTTTCTATGTATATTAAAAAAATATCTATCTATGTAATGTATTGTATTATGTATATCAGTTATCTAGTACCCATAACACAAGCTCTGCTTACCATGGGGCTAGATAATGCTGTGTGGATTGTCCAGCATTATTTATTTATTTAATTATCTAATTTAACTTTATAGATGCTATATGTACCAATTCACTTTATTTTCACAGTCTCTTCTTATTATATTATTCTGTTATTTATCCGTTAAAACCTTCAATAAGCTTTCTAGTATTTATGAACTTTTTATTGTGTTATATAAAAGCTTCTGGTTATCCTTTAAATAAATATATAAAAAAATTGAATATTGTTCGATTGGGGATGGACCCTGTTTGATTAATTTATCGTCGGTAATAGAATCAAAATCATTGATACGTTTGCATCATAATTCTTACACAATCAAGTCATCTAGCCTCTATAGCATTGTAGCCATTATCCGCAAGAAAACCTCCTCGCAGAATATAGACCGGTAGGTAGGTACCTACTCTATCTTCTTTTTCTGTTAATAGAGCGAAATAGAGCTAGAAAATAAAGAGACAGAGAGAGTGCGACCTTGATATGCATCTATTTCGTCATGTTGCTGTGCCGTCACCGCACCTCGATAAAAACCTGTTTTTTACTTGACTGTACAATTCATCTATTTTTTAATGGTGTCCGAGTCAACAGTAGCAAAAATACTAAAATCAACAAGTGATAAGTGGGACAGTGCATCCCAAATTCTTCTGTCCCAAAAAGCAGCAAGTCGCATTTTCATGAATTTATTCATACGATTTTTTTAACCCTCGCCCGCGTGGATTCTGTTTTAACACGGAATCCTAGTTGTTTGATAGTTATTCTGCTAGTGGGTACTTAACTTACCTATTCGGGAAGGAGACAAATCCAACAAATTAAAGATTTTTCAAATTGGTAAAGCCGTTTTTGGTTTAAAAAGGGTGCAAGTAACTACAACTTTACTACAAGGTAACCCAACTTTGTTTTTCACTGTATAAGATGATTAACTTATACCTACTTAGCCAAAAATACTCGAATTAATCTCCTTTACATTGTGACGATCGTGGGTTGTAATTGTTAAATATTATTTTATAAAACTTATAGATTCTGTACGACAACTCGGTTATTTAACTTTATCAGACCATCTACGACTGATGTGGCGCGGTGGGCGAAGGTCCGCCTGCGACGCAGGAGTTTGCTGGTTCGATTCCCGCCTCGGAACAAATTGTGTGTACGATGTGCAGATATTTGTTCCGGGTGTTCTGGTCGTTTTCTATGTATAATAAAAAATATCTATCTATGTAATGTATTGTATTAATATGTATATCAGTTATCTAGTACCCATAACACAATCTCTGCTTACCATGGGGCTAGATAATGCTGTGTGAATTGTCCAGCATTATTTATTTATCTAAAAAGTATTTATTTTCAAAGTTTCTAATCCAATTTCGAATTTCAAAAACCCAACAAACCATAGACACCTTTCTTTTTTCACGCACTGTCAAAATGCCCGCGCTTTCATCCGCCGCAAACAAAATGGCGACACCACGGTATAAAATGGTTACAATGGCGAAATCACAAATTACCGGCGCAATTTACATAGAAAAAGTGACAAGTTACGGAGCGAAACATTTGTTAGCCCATTGTATTGTAAAGTATTATATCTTTAGGGGTGTGCTTTGGCGTGTAGCACGGCTTGTGGAGTTCGAGACTGGTCTTGGTTTTTTGGATGTAGAGTCTTGGAAAAGGTTGAATGATATAGGAATACCTGAGGTTTTATAAGGTGGGAACATTAAAAAGGTTTTTTGTGAGGTAAACTTTGAAATTAGGCAGGTATACTGTAACAAGGGAGATAGCTACAGAGAGGACTAGCAAGAATTTATTAAATATTTTGCTGTCCAGCCTTTTCGGTGCAACCAAGGCCTAAATTGATTGATAAAAAAGTCGTTGATTGATTGCTAAGTTTTAATATATGCTATAATATACGCCTGAGCAAAGCGTCGGGCAGAAGCTATTTATTATTGTAACTTTTGCCTTGCGTCTCACTTGAGACGAAAAGTATATTCTACAATAAGTATCAAAATGATATACATATTTTTAATTCAATTTAAGACTGCTCTGTTGCTCGTAACTTCTCGCAGATTGCAGTCTACTCAAATCTCCAAGACCAAGACTGTGCCCAGCCCTAAAAAGCCTTACGTTCCCTTATTTATATTTATACATTTTACGTATTTGGTGTGTACTAACAAGATGTTTACGCGCCGCCGCCTTGTGTCAAAGTGTGCGCCGAAACTGAATGGCTTTTATAAAGTTTTTTGCAACTATAGACAATTTTTTCTTTTTTTTTTTACAAAAGGCGTTTGACTTTGTACCCAAACTTTGCGGTAGGTAATGCTTTGTTACCTGTAGAAGAAGATTTTGAATTGTCATCTAATTGGATAGAAAATTGTTTATTTTGAAATTGGATTGGTTTTGGAGTGGTTTGATGCATCAGTGGTTTCATTTGCGCAAGAGTTGATGCAATTTATTTAGTGTACGTAATCCCGTGTAAGGCTTTGTTAGTCACTTATCTTTTGAGTGGATCTTAGTAGTACTCGTTAACTAATTAAAAACAGAATTATGTTCCTTGTCCTTTTTATAACGACTGTTTTTGTCAGTTTGTTCAACGATTTTCAAAGTTTTGTTTTAAATAAATATTAGGTATACAATATTAGGTAGGTTTTAGGAAGTAGGTAGATAGGAAGGTACCTAACTTCCAAAAATAATAGCAAGAAACCATTCCTAACACATTTACGCTTCCTCAACTCATAAAAATAAAAGAAAATCGCCATTATTACACACATAACCTGAAAACCGCCATTTGCAAAAAGACAATAAAGGCAGCCATCTTGGCGTCACATGTTTTGAAGAGCTTTTCCCGCGGTTTTTCTATAAGTTTTGACAGATGGCATAGGACGTTATTGGATTCCGGCGCTGACTAAGTTTTGGTTATGAAAGTCCTTATTAGTTTTAGAGTCAGCTGAAATACACGTACTGCTGAGATTTTCGTTCGTATGAAAGTTTTATTACTAGTTTTATCCTACTGGTTTGAGCCCGTAAAACATAGTTTATGTGGGTGCTTCAGAGAGCATTTTCAAAATAATATTATAAATGGGTAAGTTTGGATTCTTCACGCCAAAACTACTAAACAGATTGGACTGAAATTTTTCAGAGATTTAATTCTCAGTAAACGTAGCGTAGGACGCCCTCCGACCAGGTGGGATGACGACCTGCGAAAGATTGCAGGTAGATGCTGGATGCGTCAAGCTGAAGACAGGGCGCTATGGCGCTCGTTGGGGGAGGCCTATGTCCAGCAGTGGACTGCAATCAATCAATCAATCAAATCATTTATTTGCTGTAATATAGGTACAAAAGTTCTTAATTAAAAATGGTATTTCCAATACATTACTACCTCATCGAGGCGTGCAAAATTAAGATAGCATGCAAATGTCACAGTAGAGTTTAGTAATGTTCTAACCTAGGTATATTGTAGATAATTTTATATAATGTCAAAAATCTTAAAGTAATAATAGTAATAGTAAGAGGCGAAATAGTATAAAAGCTAATGTCAAAATTTATCTGTCATAAAATCGTTAATATTATAATAGCATTTGGTAATTAGTAATTGTTTCAATTTAGTCCTAAATATATTGTCGTCAAGATCTTTTAATGATTTAGGTATTTTGTTATATATTTTGCATGACATACAGACTACTGCTATAGGCTGATAATGATGATGAAGTCTAAACTGTCTAAACCACCACGGCAAGTTATAATCTTAAACGCTTTGATAGAGCAAAAATTACATTTCTTTTAACATTAAAAACGAATAACGTAAATAATTTGTAGGCTCCTTTTTATTGCGGGTAGATACTAGTTGAAAAAACCCGTAAGAAAATGTATTTTAGTATCACAACAGAATCAGGGAACATAGAGTCCGCGCCACCACTGAAGTCCGATAGACGCGGCGCTGCTTTCTTCGCAGAGCTAAATGATGTTGTATGTAATGTTGTTTAGTTCCCGCTTTTGCCGTAAGGCTTCAGTGGTGGCAAGCACTCTAGAGCCAATCGCAGCCTTTAGTTAATTCCTTTTTGAACATGGAATGTCATTAACCGTCTGATTGGTGAAATGGAAAATCGTTAAGTCATTAATTTAGGGTTCTATTTTATGCATTTCCGTTAATTAGGTATCACGTATGTTGTTATTTTTTTTAGTTTTAATGCCTCGCCTATAAACATTAAACGAAAGTACCCTCAAGATAGTTAAAAGTTTAAGTTAGGTAATTTATTTTCCTAATAGTTTAAATATTTTTGCTTTTGTTGCCCAAGGTTTTTAAATTTTAAATAACTTTAATAAAAATTAATGATATTTACGGAACGACTGATTAGCATTTCTATTTTTTATTTATTTATACCTAAGCATAAAGTACAATACAATATAAACATACTTTAATGTACACCAGATAGGTGCAGATCATTACAAAAGACATTACATATTTTATTTTATTTTATGTAATCGTTAGTTGTGTAAATCCGTATTATCCCAGTTAGACTTAAATTTTTATTTTTTATTATCGATAATATTCTTATTTAATGTAATTCTATTGTATATGGAAATGGATATGATTTGTGATTTTTAATTTATGATTTTGTAATATAAACTTAATGTAAGGTTGACTCTATGATTTTTGTGTTGTTTTTCTGTATTATTTCTAATTTTAATATTAAATTTAAATATGTACTCTATTGCATTGGGTGTTTCCGTAAAAATAGAGGTAAGTACGTTTGTAAATAAATAAATACATGCGACAAGTACAATTGGCGGCCTTATCGCTTATAAAGAAAACATAACTTAAATAGTAAAAACTTTTTAAATTACTCAAAACTCATACCCTACTCATCGTTACAATAAAAATCTAAATAACAACCATAGACAATTTGAAGAGATCATAATCAAACTCATTTACCAAATTCGATACTTTATCTACAACATCATCTTCCATCATTAAATCATCCCCTTTGTAGAAAATAGGGGATGCAACCACAAAAACTATTGGAAGAATTGCCCTAACAGCTGTTGCCTACATTCTGTTATGAAAAAAAAAAACAACGCCCATTTCTATTGGCTAGGAAGCGCGGCAACATTATACGCATCTGTTATTATTGTCTATGGTCTGTATATATTTTTATGGTTTTGTTTGCATGGTAGTTATCACATGCTCGATTCACTAAAAGATTTAGATCTACATATTTTATTTATTTATTATCTATTAATGGAGTTTTGTCACAAAGAAAGAAGAAAGAAAGAAAAGAGAGGCCTATGTCCAGCAGTGGACTGATATAGGTTGATGATGATGAAGAGACTTTGTACCGCTTACAGTCATTTTATTATTAATATGTATCAAAACTAAGTAAGTTAATATTTCTTGGAGGTATAAGCCATATTGCATATTTTGGAACCACAAGTGTGCAGAATGTGCAGAATTGCAGATAGAGGTAAATACCTACTCACGGTAACTAAGCAATCCAAATTAATAATATTGTTTCAGTTTCTGTGCTAAAACAAACATATAATTACCTACATCTATTTATTTGTGAGAAATAGCAAGCGGAAGTGGCAGTGTGCCGGCCATATCTCGCGAAGAACCGACTGCCGCTGGGGCAAACGTGTTCATGCGTAGAGACCACGACTCGGTAAACGTAGTGAAGGACGCCCTCCGACCAGGTGAGATGACGACTTGCGAAAGACTGCAGGTAGATGCTGGATGCGGCGAACTGAAGACAGGGCGCTATGGCGGTCATTGGGGGAGGCCTATGTCCAGCAGTGGACTAGACTAGAGTAGACTCGAGTTTTAAGCCCGCTAAAATACGCTAATTACACGCTTTTTGAGCAAGAGTACTGAAAATACATGATTATGTATAAATATTTGTTTTGTTTACCATAACGATGTGTTAGCATGCAATCAACGAACACTAAACCTATAGGTTTCTTACTTACCTAGTACCTATTAAGTAATACTAGGAAATTACGGACTAGGAGTTTTTTTTTGACTACCTTCTGCCCGCAATTTCGCAAGTGCTTTTCCGGGAAAACGTGTCGTATGCTGGACATAGGCCTCCCCTAATGAGCGCCATAGCGCCCTGTCTTCAGCTTGCCGCATCCAGCATTTACCTGCAGTCTTTCGCAGGTCGTCATCCCACCTGGTCTGAGGGCGTCCTACACTACGTTTGCAGAGTCGTTGAATTTGGTTTTTAAGGTTACCTAATCTGAAATAAAATTTCCATTGTAAAGATTTGATATTAGCGACCCTGAGAAATAATGAAGTAGGTAAAAGCTTGCTATACGATTATAAGCGGAGCGAAGAGCTTTAGCGGCTTATAAAATATAGTAGGTAGCGATAAGGCCGCCTATTGATCATCTTTGACACTCGAGAACACGTTTGTCCCGCCGCCGTCGTCCTATGTTCGTCCGTCCATTAGTAAGCTGAACAAAGAAATTATCAAAAATTTCACTGGGGATTTTTTGATATAGGTACAATTTATTATAAGATTTTTTAAATGTCTCTATAATAATTTTATTTTGTACTAGCTGTGCCCCGCGGCTTCGCCAGCGTGGAAATTTCTGCACAACTTTACCACGTTTTCTGACCGTTTAAACCTTCCCTGGACTACGACAAACATTTTAAAACCAAAATCAGCTCAATCGGCCCAGCCGTTCTCGAGTTTTAATCAGACTAACGAACAACAATTCATTTTTATTTATATAGATAGTTTAACAGGCTAGAAACTTAAACCAATCCAATAACTATTTCAAGAGGGTAGTTTCGAATCTACGTCATATTGTCTCATGTTCTTTTGTAATTTGATCGAAGGGTAGTTCGAGATTTGCATAGCTTTCTCACAAAAAGGCAGAAGTAGTTCACAAAGCTTTTTAGTAAACCCCTAAGAGGACAGACAGTTGCGCGTTTGATTCCCGCCTCGGGAAAAATGTTGGTTACCTACTGATTTTAATCTTCGTCGTATGTCCAGTGCTAAACATTGTTTGATTCAGATTATTTATTGTCATACTTCATAGACATAAAAAATCACAATAATGTTACTTAAATTGAATTATGAGGCTATGACACGTCAAAACACTATATATGTACATATAATATTTTGACGACCTCTGTGGCGTTGTGGGCAAGGACCGCCTGCGACGCAAGAGGTTGCGGGCTCGATTCCCGCCTCGGAACAATAGTGCGATCTGCAGATATTCGGGTGTTCTGGTCGTTATATGTATAATAATAATAATAAATAATGCTGGACAATCCACACAGCATTATCTAACCCCATGGTAAGCAGAGCTTGTGTTATGGGTACTAGATAACTGATATACATAATACAATACATTACATAGATAGATATTTTTTATTATACATAGAAAACGACCAGAACACCCGGAACAAATATCTGCAGATCGTACACACAATTGTTCCGAGGCGGGAATCGTACCCGCAACCTCCTGCGTCGCAGGCGGACCTTCGCCCACCGCGCCACATCGGTCTTCAAATAATAAAACATAGATATCTATGTAATCTATTGTATTATGTATATCAGTTATCTAGTACCCATAACACAAGTTCTGCTTACCATGGGGCTAGATGATGCTGTGTGGATTGTCCAACATTATTTATTATTTATTTATTTATAATTTTTTTTATTTAATAATAAAAATTAATTCGTTTATTTTTATTTGACGACTCTATGAAGTATTGAGTATTGTTAAGGATAACGGAACCTACACAGCCTGAAGTATTTCCTTTCATTAAAACATTCTTCAAACAAGTATATTAAGTAAATATTTCGCGGTTACCGCCACCTGTAATGTATTCCAGACAATCTTCGCTGCGTGCTCTATCGGGCCGGTTGGGACAGCACCTATTTATATGTTAATAGGGGCGGCGGGAACCGACCTTTTACAAGGTGAATCAAAATTGGGTTGAAAATGTCGGAATTTTGGAGTTTAAATGAAATAATAAAAAAAGCTGGACAATTCATGGCATCATCTAGCCGCAAGCTAAGCAGAGCTTGTGTTATGGGTACTAGATGACTGATATACATAATACAATAGTACATATTTACATAGATCGATATTTTTTATTAATCAAAGAAAACACCCAGAACACTTATGAATAAGGTACCTATGATTTTTTTATGCTAAATAAAAAATAAATCAATAGGTACCTAATTCTGTTTCGTCCCACGACCAACCCCAAATCTTTCCACTCGTATTTTTTTTGTTATTTCAAAATTGTAAGGTAATTTATATTGTATGCAGTGACAAATAAATGATATGTCTATGTCTATCAAATATCTGCACATCGTATTTATTCCGAGGCGGGAATCGAACCCACAACATTCCCTGTCGCAGCGGACCTTTACCGCTGTGCTAATGAGATTATATCAAATAAATCGTTTTTTAAATCTCGTGCAAGGCCGCGAACAAACGCAAGTTAAAAATATTATGATTATAAAGTCCTTGTTGCCAGTATAAAGGGCCTCGCCCCAATATCGCGCCCTGATTCAATAATCTGTTGTTAGCGACTCCCTCGCGGTCCCTTGAGGGAATGGGGTGGGGTGCGACTGTGAGCGGCAAGCGGTTCTTCTGCTCGAAAAATGGTTAAAGGTGACATCGTGGCAGACGCTAGATGACTTCGGCGTAGCATGACGACTTTGGCGTAGAATGATGTCTCGAAATATGAATTTGAAATTACTAGTTGAATGAACTAAACGGTCGCCATTTAGGTCTTATAGGAGGCCATGACACAATTCGGGTCGTTGAGTATAAAAAACCTAATTGTCAAAACAAGAAGAGGCTTCATAATCTAAAACGAATTAACATACCATACAATCTAGCAACCATAAATGTTTGTGTTATACTGCAGATATAGAAAAAAACGTAGGGTTATGTTTTTTGTGCTACGCTGAGTGCACGTGGTACGGGCGTTTTTCCATTAGACGTCACGCACAAGGCTCTGGTGAAAACATCAAACAATCTTCTTGATTTGATAACTCAGATAATTTATAATTATTTTCCATTACTTTACACTGACAGAAAAGAGTCCAACCAGACGCAATTGCCATTAACAAAGAATCATAAATAAATAATTAAATAAATAAATAAATAATTCATCATCATCATCATCATCAGCCTATACTAGTCCACTGCTGGACATAGGCCGTATGTGCATATACCGTGTGTTACGATATGCTGTGGCGAAAGCTACGCGAGACTAGTTTGCCTAAAGATGTTTGTTCTGTTTTTGAGTATTGGTACAACAACCAAACTAATCTGGTAAAATGGGCAGGGGTGCTGTCTGATGCATATGGGATGGAATGTGGCGTAAGACAGGGGGGGGTCTCTTCGCCACACCTTTTTAACCTCTATGTAAATTCCCTGATAGATGGTCTCAGCAGGCAGCCAGTGGGATGCTCTATTGATGGAATAAGTGTAAATAATATCAGTTATGCCGACGATATGGTGCTGCTGGCACCATCTGTCAGTGCACTTGAGAAACTGTTGGTAATATGTGAAAATTATGCTAAGAGTCATGGTCTACAATATAACGTTAAAAAAAGTGAGTTCATGGTATTCTCCCCAAAGGGAAAACACATGAACGAGGTACCACCCATTATGTTGAATGGATCTGAGCTGAAAAGAGTTACCCAGTTCAAATACTTAGGTCACATTATAAGTGACAATCTTAGAGATGAACCTGACGTAGAGAGGGAGCGAAGGGCGTTGACCGTAAGGGCCAATATGTTGGTTCGTAGGTTTTATCGATGTTCTGAAGAGGCAAAAGTCACGCTGTTTAAGTCTTACTGTCAGACGTTCTACACGAGTAGCCTATGGACCACATATACTCAAAAAGCGATCAACACCCTTCGCGTCCAGTATAATAATGCATTCAGGATGATACTGGGGCTCCCGAGGTTCTGCAGCGCGTCCGGCATGTTCGCGGAGGCGCGCACGGACGGCTTCCATGCATGCATGCGGAAGAAAATCGCCTCGTTGCTGTTCAGGCTGCACGGTAGTACCAACGTCATTCTGAATGCATTATCCAATAAATGGGATAGCCCGTTCCTCAAGCACTGCAACCAAGTAATGATGAAATAATCACTTTCATCATTATTTGATTGCACTGTTTGTAATAATTTACATTAATTGTTAATAACTAACATAGTATTAAGTAATGTTTGCTACTAACATGATATGGACCTAAATTTAATTTTAATTATGATTTGTCGTTGTCCGAAATAAATGAATTTTATTTTTATTTATTTATAGGCCTCCCCCAATGAGCGCCATAGCGCCCTGTCTTCGGCTTGACGCATCCAGCATCTACCTGCAGTCTTTCGCAGGTCGTCATCCCACCTGGTCGGAGGGCGTCCTACACTACGTTTACCGAGTCGTGGTCTCCACTCAAGAACACGTTTGCCCCAGCGGCCGTCGGTTCTTCGCGAGATATGGCCGGCCCACTGCCACTTCAGCTTGCTAATTCTCAGAGCTATGTCGATAACTTTAGTTCTCTGTCGGATGTATTCGTTGCGAATCCTATCCTTCAGAGATACTCCGAGCATAGCTCTTTCCATAGCTCGCTGAGCGACTTTGAACTGGTGGACCAGCCCTATCGTGAGTGTCCACGTCTCAGCTCCGTAGGTCATAACGGGTAGGACGCACTGGTTGAAAACTTTCGTTTTCAAGCATTGCGGTATGGATGAAGAGAAGACACGACGTAGTTTCCCAAACGCTGCCCAGCCCAGCTGGATCCTCCTTTTGGCCTCCTTCTCGAAATTGTTTTTACCTAACTGCAGAATCTGCCCGAGGTATGTGTATTCGGAAACGATTTCGAGAAGGTGACCATGTACGACCACCGGCCTTGGATCAATGTGTCCATTGATCATGACTTTGGTTTTATCCAAATTCATGCCAAGACCGATGCATCGGGAGGCTGAAGCTAGGCCGTCCAGCATCTGGTTCAGCTCCTCTAGCGACTCCGCCAATAGGACTATGTCATCAGCGAATCGTAGGTGTGAGATGTAGTTGCCGTTTATGTTTATGCCCTTACCTTTCCAGTCCAGCGTCTTAAACAAATCTTCCAACGCGCTTGTGAACAGTTTCGGGGATATGACATCCCCCTGTCTCACTCCTCTGCGCAATTGGATAGGTTTAGACTGCTGGCCCTGTACTTGGACACTCATAGTGGCGGCTTCGTAGAGACATCTCAGAACCTCGATATAACGATAGTCCACTTGGCATCGCTGTAAGGATTCCAGAACAGCCCAGGTCTCGACAGAGTCAAAGGCCTTCTCATAGTCCACAAAAGCCAGACACAGGGGCTGATTATACTCTTCGGACTTCTGTATAATCTGCCTCACTGTGTGTATGTGGTCTATGGTGCCATATCCACCGCGAAATCCGGCCTGTTCTGGTGGCTGAAACTCGTCGAGTCTCCTAGCGAGACGGTTCGTGACTACTCGTGAGAACAGCTTATAGACGTGGCTCAAGAGTGAAATGGGTCTGTAGTTTTTAAGAAGGGTTTTATCGCCCTTCTTAAAAAAGAGCACCACCAAACTCCCGCTCCACGCCTTTGGAGTTCTCCCACTGTTAAGAACGGCGTTGAAGAGGTTCTGTAGCTCCTGTATAACAGGAGCTCCTCCAGCTTTCAAGAGCTCGGATGTTATACCGTCTTCACCGGGGGCTTTTCCATTTTTAAGCTGCCTTAGAGCTAACACGATCTCGTCTTGACTGATGTCAGGTAGTTCGTCGGTGTAGTGGCGTGTCAGGGTGGCTCTGGAATCATGGTTGTCTCGTCGGGAACGAGGGGCATGAGCAGCGTATAGACGGCCATAGAAATCCTCTATCTCGGCTGAGATCTCTGGCTTCGACAATACGGTCCTTCCGTCGTGCGTTTTAAGCTTTGTCAGGTGGCTCCTGCCAAGCTGCTGAGTGAATACTTTGGACCCCCGGTTTCGCTCTATCGCCTCTTCAATGAGGCGCGTGTTGGAGCTCCGGAGATCGTGCCGTACCATCTTCGCAATTCGCTTGTTGAGGTCTGACCTCTCTGACAAAGTCGATTGGGTGGTCTCCCGTCTTTTTGTCATCAGCCCAAGAGTCTCATCCGAGAGTTTGGACTTCTTGCCAGTACGCTGCTTTCGACAGAATTTAATGCCCTCGTCCCTCAACGTTTCAACCAGATTGTGTAGGGTCTCGTCAGCGTCATCAGTTGGTTCCAAGGCAACAAATCGATCCCCGAGAAGCTGCTGAAACTTCTCGGTGCCCGCCATGATTTGGATTAGGTCAGGTCGGAGCGTGGACTTCATCAGACGGTTTCTTTCAAGCTTAATGTTGATATTCAGAGAGCCTCGAAGGAGTCAGTGATCAGATCCGGTATTGAACCTGTTGATCACTGAGACATCTCTGAATATGTGCTTGCTATCCGTCATGATGAAGTCGATCTCATTTTTTGTCACAGTGTCGGGGCTTTGCCATGTCCACTTCCTTTGAGGCTGTTTCTTAAAGAAGGAGTTCATTAAGAACAGCCCCTCCTTCTCAAGGAAGTTGACAAGCATTTGCCCCCTGTGATTCCTAACTCCATAACCATGTGGGCCTATTCGGGATTCGTTGCCAGTCTGGATTCCCACCTTGCCGTTAAAGTCCCCCATAACAACGTTGAAGTGGGCCTTAGTGGTGTTGTGTAAGGCTTTGGATATGTCTTCGTACATATCCTCCACTTCATCATCCGAGTGTGCCGAGGTCGGTGCGTAGACCTGGATGACCTTCATGCTGTACCGTTTGGACAGCCGAAGGATCAGGTACGCTACCCTGGTCGACACACTGGAGATTTCTTGGACGTTGTTAGAGAGGGCCTTATTGACGAGGAAACCTACGCCACCCTGGGATGTTTTATCACCCTCGCGAAAGTAGAGAAGATGGCCCGAGTCTAGGGTTACGGTGTCCTCCCCCTCTCTACGGACTTCACATAACCCCAGAACATGCCATTTGATGTTCTCTAACTCCACTTCCAACTGCGCTAGATGATGGTCAAGCCTAAGAGTGCGTCCGTTAAACGTAGCCAGGGTCAGTTTATGTAGGGTGTGGTAGCCTAATGTAGCCCGGGGATTCCTAGCACCCCCTGCCCCGCCGTTACCGTGGCCGCTACCATGGCCAGGAATAGCGAGGCGGCCGGGAACTGGGGGCCACATTCTACTGGCGTATCGATCCATGGGGGGGTTGATGCCCATAATCCCCACGCTGGGCATGCGGGTTGGGGATCGCAGTATAGGGAGTGTGCTGCAAGGGACGCTGCTGCCCGCCCCCCGGTGTATGTCCCTTAGTCGCCTCCTACGACACCCACGGGAAGAGTTGGGTTGGTGCTATTCTTTCTAGGCCGACACCACACAGCCAAATAAATAATTAATGCTGGACAATTCACACAGCATTATCTAGCCCCATGGTAAGCAGAGCTTGTGTTATGGGTACTAGATAACTGATATACATAATACAATACATTACATAGATGGATATTTTTTATTATACATAGAAAACGACCAAAACACCCGGAACAAATATCTGCAGATCGTACACACAATTGTTCCGAGGCGGGAATCGAACCCGAAACCTCCTGCGTCGCAGGTGGACCTTCGCCCATAATAATCTAGAATCGGTCCGCTCCCCGCTACGCTACCCTCGCCGCTCCCACTCCGCCCCCTCCGCCCTCAATACCCCGAGATGTGGGTAATTTGTGAAACTGCCGGCTAATTGTATCATTGCCCAGCTGTGGGGCTGTGGGCAAAGTTGATTTACTGTTATTAACTTACAATTGGATAAAAACATTATTCTTTAAACTTATATTGCGACACGACTTGGGTAATAAGGTTTGAGCTAGTATTTGCCTGCGGATTTTCACGCGTTTTGAGGGTAAGATGTGATCATGAATTTCAGGGAACTTTTAAACGTTTCCATAGAAACAACATGTGCGAAGCCACGGGCAGAAATTAGTTTTGTTATAAGATTTCTGTACATTGACATAGGTACTTGCTAGCGATTTTTTATGGGTACCTAACCTACTAGATAACTTATGTAGATATATAATATATTACATACATAATTATATATGATTTATTTGTTATTATACACAGAAAATATCCAATATACTCGAAAAGATCAATGATATTATAGAAACTTTATATTTTCTTTTCTTTCTAGCATTAGTTCCAATTTGATCCGCCTGAAAAAATGAGCTGATGGCGCTATAAGTAAGGAATATAAGATTGTGTTGTGATCAATACTGAAACCGCTTTACGTAAGGATTATAAGATGGACTAGCTGTGCCCTACGGCTTCGCCCGCGTGGAAATCTATGTAGATACTAGTGAAGTAGCAGATTTCCACGCGGGCGAAGCCGTAGGGCACAGCTAGTCCATCTTATAATCCTTACGTAAAGTGGTTTCAGTATTGATCACAACACAATCTTATATTCCTTACTTATAGCGCCATCAGCTAATTTTTTCAGGCGGATCAAATTGGAACTAATGCTAGAAAGAAAAGAAAATAGAAAGTTTCTATAATAAATCATATATAATTATGTATGTAATATATTATATATCTACATAAGTTATCTTCTGTACTTATCAAATGGTTTATAAACTTTCCTCTTGAATCACTCTATCTGCTAAAAAAACCGCATCAATTTCCGTTCCACAGTTTTAAAGATCTAAGCATACACAGGGACAGACAGACAGCGGGACGCGACTTTGTTTTAAACTATGTAGTGATTAAAGTGAACTAAAGTTATCGACATAGCTCTGAGAATTAGCAAGCTGAAGTGGCGTTGGGCCGGCCATATCTCGCGAAGAACCGACGGCCGCTGGGGCAAACGTGTTCTTGAGTGGAGACCACGACTCGGTAAACGTAGTGTAGGACGCCCTCCGACCAGGTGGGATGACGACCTGCGAAAGACTGCAGGTAGATGCTGGATGCGTCAAGCCGAAGACAGGGCGCTATGGCGCTCATTGGGGGAGGCCTATGTCCAGCAGTGGACTAGTATAGGCTGATGATGATGATGATGTAGTGATTGTAATGGGATCATAGTCGAGTCAACAAGAAGGTTACGCTTTGATCTGTACAGCCACAGAGAGAATGCCGCCAAAATCACCCGCCATCTTAAATGCCTATGTGACAACAAAACGGAAATCAATTTCGTTCCAATCCTTCTAGCTCGATTTGAACAGCCGTTTGAAAAAGGAACCCGCGTGATAAGGGTGTGGGCTTCCGCCGGATATTACAATAAACTGAAAATGGAATAAAGGACAGTGGAAAAGGCGGATTTTCGTAAGAAACTTATAAATAAATTGAATTTTCGGTAATTCGTGAACTTTAAAATATAATTAATTAATAAATAACGCTGGACAATCCACACAGCATCATCTAGCCCTAAGCTAAGCAGAGCGTGTGTTAAGGGTACTAGACGACAGATATTAATAAAATACGTTACATACATCGATTTTTTTTTATTATACTTGGAAAACGACCAGTACGTCCGAAACAAATATCTCCAGATCATTCAAACATTTGTCCCAAAGAGGGAATCGAACCCGCAACCTCCTGAGTCGCAGACCTTTGCCCACCGCGCCACAGAGGTCGTTAAATGGACTTAGAGATTGTTTATTCTATGGGACCTACTGAGTATATTATTGTGTTCAAAAATGTGCAAATTTCCGTTTTGAAGTCTACGTAGGTATTTAAAGAACAAAATTTAGTTCAATTCTTAAGTAAAAATGTTCAAAGATTGATAAAAATCTCCTTTGAAAGTGTTTCAAGAAACAGGTCATCACCTCCTTCGATTTTCACCGTAAATTCAATTAATACCTCAGAACGAAGTCGGGCGTTCCAAACTCAATCTAAACTACCCAATAAAAAGAAGCCCTCTCCAAAATATAGCTATACCTACCTTCTTTATGACCAGCAGATAACAAACTTATCTTACTTTACCGAAGGATATTTAAAAAACAATAAAAACCCCGCTGACGTCGGCCCTCTCAGAAGCGCTGCCTTATAATAAAACAGCCTAATTTATGCCTCAAGAATCCGAAACCAATAACAGAATACAACATTATAAGATTTTTTTTCTACATAACCCTGTCTGTATAATACTGTATATGAAGCTAGCCTTAGCAAAAAAAAAAAAGAAAAAACTCGATGATGAGGTAACGAACGCGCGGTCGTTCTTTTTTTAAATCGTTTGCCGCGCTTCGACGTGTGTGGTCCGAGTTAACGTGACCAGGCGATTAAGAGCTTTAGCTTTCTTCCAATAGGTTTCAAGTTGGATTGTGTCACGTTTTGAGAATTTCCACGGTTGTGGTATGCATTAAAAATTGAAAATGTTTTTCGATGCTTAATTGGAGCTGAAGTATGAAGCTTCGGTTTGAATTTACCTTGATTTTCTATTGTTACTTGTTGAAAGTGATATTAGGTGGAATTGTTTTAATGAAATTGTTTGAATGTACAATTATGTCTATAATTTGGACATGCATTTTTATTTTAATATCTAAGTCCATCTTAACAAGTGACTCAACTTCTATACATATGTATATAATAATAAATTGCTGTGTGTTTGTCTCGCTTAAACTCGAGAACCGGGCCGATTTAGCTGATTTTGGTTTTGAAATGTTTGTCGTAGTCCGCAGGGAAGGTTTAAACGGTGAGAAAATATTTATTATAATAATTGCGCAAAAATGTCAACGCGAGCGAAGCCGCGGGGCGCAGCTAGTTTGAGATGAATATTTCAAACAAAGAACACAATTAATAGGTTTATTCGAATCAAAATCTCGCAGCGTTAGTCTACCTGACAAAAATATGTTTCAATTAAATAATGTTGTTTGTAAACCCATAATAATATATTAAAAAAACCATAACTAACTTAGTTAAGAGTTATTTGTCAAGATAACATAACTAAATGACAAACATACCGACTAACTAATTACTTACAACAAAAAGTATCTAATTTGATCTTGTAATTGTAACTAGGTAGGGGTACAGCATAGTTCTTGCTGGTAAATGTTTTAGCTGGCAACACTGTATGACTTAATATAGTATGCAATGGTTTCTTAGAAGACCTTATGGAATAAACAACCATCTTTTATTTATTTAAGTAAGTTTGTTTTTATTTAATTGCTACGTTCTTCTTAAGTACAATGTTGTGCTAGGGTAGCTTCTTACCTAATTATCTTTACTTACATAAATAAATTTATAATTAAATACCTATTTATATATGTATAATATAGTACTGTTTAGAGGATTTTGTAAAACACTTTGACTGCGGTTTTTTTTCGACGGCTGCGATCTTTTTTCTAACCTAAAAAATTCGTGCTGCCGCTCTACACAGCGGTTGTGTTGCGCCGCACATGCGTTTCGTTCGAGAAATATTACGGGCGTGCTGAGTCACACAGATCTGTATTTTCTCAGTCGCTGCGCTAGTATGGATTTACGCATATTAGTCACTTGTAGAAAACACATACCGTGTGAGTTCAGCAGTCAAAGTGTTAAGGTTGCAGTGAAATTTCTGTTTTGAGCTCTGTTATAACGGTTAGTTGTCTTTGCTATTGCAATAAAGTAATTTTGTGATTTACAAAGCGCCGTTTTATTTGGGTTGGACTCATCAAGTACAGTAATTTTATTAAAATTACGTGATAAATGACAAAGTTGAAACCTGTTAGGTTTATATCGCATTATTATACTTTTAATAGATTTACCTTAGTTTTTGTAGGTTTTTTATTTTGTTAAATGCAAAAACAATGCAAAAGTGACAGTAGGCCGGCCATATCTCGCGAAGAATCGACTACCGCCGGGGTAAGCGTGTTCTTGAGACTACAACTCGGTTAATGTAGTGTAGGACGTCCTCCGGCCAGGTGGGATGACGAACTGCGAAATACTGCAGGCAGATGTTGGATGCGTCAAGCTGAAGACAGGGCGGCGACGGCGGCGCTATGGCGCTCATTAGAGGAGACCTATGTCCAGCAGTGGACGAACATAGGCTGATGATGATGAATTAGGTAAATAAAATACCCATAACAAAACCTAAATTTGACTAATTTAGGTTGATGGTCCTTTTGACCATCATCCATCGGGGTAAACGTGTTCTTGAGTGGAGACCACGACTCGGTAAACGTAGTGTAGGACGCCCTCCGACCAGGTGGGATGACGACCTGCGAAAGACTGCAGGTAGATGCTGGATGTGGCAAGCTGAAGACAGGGCGCTATGGCGCTCATTGGGGGAGGCCTATGTCCAGCGGTGGACTGCTATAGGCTGATGATGATGATGATGATGATGATGGTCCTTTTGATAGAAAATATTAGCTTTGTACTTAGGTTTATTATTATTTGTCCAAATCATAACTCTGTAATATAAAGAGTCCAAACGAATAACTGACATTAAAGGACAGAACTAAGAAATGTTATTTATTTCTTTATTGAGTTAAAGTGGGAAATTATGAAAGAATTTTAAAATGGCCGCTCGTAATGAGGTATTTTCTCACTCGAACTAATAAATCAATCATTATTAACCTGCGACGAAGTTTTATTATAAAATTTTATAATAAAAATATAAAAAATGTTGCTGACTGACTGACTGTTATGAAAGTGGAAAGTATCCTCGAACCAAATTGAATCTGGAATATTTCCATAAAAGTTAGGATAAAGTTTTAAGAATAGATATAATATATATACATTTTAGTACATAGTATAGATTTTTGTGTTGTATAAAGCAGTAAGTAAGTCGCGTACCTTCGAAAACATCTCCAACTGTTAGTAACATAAGCTCTGCATATTTACTTAAGATAATCTTATTTTTCTCTATAAGTGAATGTATATTATTTTGAGAAAAATAAATTTCTAAAACCGTATAATAAAGAAAGAAGGAAAGTAAATATTTTTGTTTAGATACCTTAAAACTACCATACACAAGAAACTTAAAACTACGTAAATTAATACTAAATAATTATTTGCAATAATAATAATATATTAAGTAATGTGAATAAAATTTTGAAACTATCATGGTTGTTACCCAAAAGTCACTTAAAACGGGATATTTAACATGATTTTGACGACCTCTGTGACGCGAAGGTCCGCCTGCGACGCAGGAGGTTGCGGGTTCGATTCCCGCCTCGGAACAATTATTGTACGATCTGCAGATATTTGTTTCGGGTGTTCTGGTCGTTACCTATGTATAATAAAAAAAAACTGTCTATGTAATGTATTGTATTATGTATATCAGTTATCTAGTACCCATAACACAAGCTCTGCTTACCATGGGGCTAGATAATGCTGTGTGAATTGTCCAGCATTATTTATTTATATTTATTTTTCAGTTTCCCAATATTTCGGCACAGTAGATATTTCAAAAGAGTGCAGGTAGATGCTGGATGCGGCAAACTGAAGACAGGGCGCTATGGCTGGCGCTCATTGGGGGAGGCCTATGTCCAGCTGTGGACCTTCGCTTACACTACTTCATGTTCCTTAGCTTACACAAATGTTCCTTATTGTATTGTATTGTATTGTATTTATTTAACTCAGATAATATAATCCTTAGCTTACTCTATTAAATTTATAAAATTATTTAATAAAATATCTCTATTTTATATAATATTATTAATATTTGATAAAATATCGTCGGGTTTGAAAGAAAATCCGCATGCTTCAACTAACTTATAAAAATACTTACCAGTAACTCGATAATGACCACAATTAACCTATAAATAGGCGTATAAGGCATAAATGAGTAACTACTGGCAATGCCGGGAAAAATAGCAAAAACATATAATAATTCTCCAGGGTCGATTAGCTGGCGGCATTCTTAATATTGTTTTTATTTTGATTGATGTTTGTAAAAAAAACTTACAAAGTTTGTAAGTTATTAGTTTTATTTACCTAGGTAGATACCAAATAAACAGTTTTTTTTAAAATAAATATTACCTGTTGAGCAATTGCATGCAATACTAGTTTTTTATTTAATATTAGCGGACGTTCCCGGCTTCGCACGGTTTTAGTAAGGATCCCTAACTTTTTTGAAAATATAATATAGCCTATATTCACCGGGGATAGTGTAGCTTCCCAACGGTGAAAGAATTTTTCAAATCGGTCCAGTAGTTTTGGAGCCTATTCATTACAAACAAACAAACAAACCAACAAACAAAAAATCACACCGTTCCTCTTTATAATATATGTATAGACTAGTTCCCAGCCGTGTCTACGTACGCATTTTTCTAGGATAAAAGTGGCCTAGTAATATATTATGTTTGTTTTGACCATTCACGCCAAAACTACTAAACGGAACGGGCTGAAATTCTAAATTCTGATTCTTGGCAAAATTGTGTATACTTTTTATAAATAATGTATTATTTTCTAAATCTTCTATTCTATTATATTATGAGAAGATGAAGTTTTAGATCTGCATAAACATATAGACTACTTTTTAAACGGGTATGGCTTGATATTAAAATAAAATAAATAAATAAATAATGCTGGACAATTCACACAGCATTATCTAGCCCCATGGTAAGCAGAGCTTGTGTTATGGGTACTAGATAACTGATATACATAATACAATACATTACATAGATAGATATTTTTTATTATACATAGAAAACAACCAGAACACCCGGAACATATATCTGCAGATCGTACACACAATTGTTCCGAGGCGGGAATCGAACCCGCAACCTCCTGCGTCGCAGGCGGACCTTCGCCCACCGCGCCACATCGGTCGTCAAAAGATATTATGTATATCTTCTTCTTTATACCTACATAATGTAATCAAGCTTTGTGCCACCACACCAGGACCTGTCTGAAAATCAGCGCCGCTACTAACTCCGGCTTGTAGCGGCATAATGCTGAGACAGGGACCTTTTTGGCCCCTTATGTAACACGTATTTGCTCTATTCTCTATGTCTTATCTATTCCTTGTAATCTTTTCTTGTTTTTATTATTTTCTTATTAAGTAATGTGTCGTGTTATGTGTTATGTATCATCATCATCATCATCAGCCTATAGCAGTCCACTGCGGACATAGGCCTCCCCCAATGAGCGCCATAGCGCCCTGTCTTCAGCTTGCCGCATCCAGCAAGCATCTACCTGCAGTCTTTCGCAGGTCGTCATCCCACCTGGTCGGAGGGGTTATGTATGGTGTCAAATAAATTGATTTTCTTTCTTCTTACATGGTATAGAAGATTTAATCTGGTACTGTCCACGATCCTATCCATCCATGGTTGTCTGGTAGACATCGCTCTTGAGCGATAAGACCGACAATTTTAATTAATTTTTAAGTTTTTACTATACATAGTTTCTATGTAAAGTGCAATAAAGATTTTTCTATCTATCTATCTATAATACAAAAATGAATCGCTGAATGTGTTGAAGCCCAAATCTCGAGAGCGGCTGAACCGATTTCGCTAATAATTTTTTTAGAATATTCCTTGGAGTACGAGGATGGTTCTTACGGAGAGAAAAAAGAGAAAAATTAAAAAAATTGCCTGAAACAAATGACCAACCGGGCGAAGACGGGACGGGCCGCTTGTCTAATATAAAACAGTGGCAAGTAGCTAGAGTAATAAAAAGTAAATTAATAAGAAGTTTAGCAGGTAATTTCACTTTTATATATATTTTAAAAGCTTATATAAAAGCAGTATACTAAAAGATTTTACGACAGGTATTCAAAAAATCCTTAGGTTTATAAATTTAAAGGGTATAAAGTTAATGGCAGCCCTGAATAATTACACTTATGAGAGGGCAACACTATAATCATCGTATTATAAGTGACGCGTGCTTGTGCAGATAATTTGCGCAAATGAGCTCGTACATGCTTTTGAAAGATTAATTAATTAATTTATAGTTGATCAAAGTTATCGACATAGCTCTGAGAATTAGCAAGCTGAAGTGGCAGTGGGCCGGACATATCTCGCGAAGAACCGACGGCCGCTGGGGCAAACCTGTTCTTGAGTGGAGACTACGACTCGGTAAACGTAGTGTAGAACGCACTCCGACCAGGTGGGATGACGACCTGCGAAATACTGCAGGTAGATGATGCGGCAAGCTGAAGACATGGCGCTATGGCGCTCTTTGGGCAGGCCTATGTCCAGCAGTGAAATGCTATAGGCTGATGATGAATGATGAACGTGACGCGCGCTTGCAGATAATATGCACAAATGAGCTCGTACATGCTTTTGAAAAATTAATTAATTAATTTATAGTTACCTAGCGGAACTTCCCGGCTTCGCACGGTTTTGGTGCGGATCCCTAACTTTTTTGAAAATATAATATAGCCTATGTTCACCTGGGATAGTGTAGCTTCCCGACGGTGAAAGAATTTTTCAAATCGGTCCAGTCCAGTAGTTTCGGAGCCTATTCAATACAAACAAATAAAAAATCAAACCTTATTATTATTAGGTATAGTATGGAATAACTAAATTGGATCACGACATGATGTTACCTTAAATAATTATTATTTGTTATTAATTTAGTCATTTTTATATTTTATGTATGCTAGTTTTAAGGTATATATTACTATGGACCGTAGAATAAGATCTGTTACTATTCTATGGTCTGAAATAAATGATTTATTATTATTATTTAAAACCATCGCTTTCAACGTTTCAACCAACCTCTTCAGCCAAATTCAACTACTTCTCCATTTAACAACAAACCTAACTGTACAGTTTGTATACATTAATTTAAATAATGTAAGAAAAACTCATTTGTACTCCAAAGAGACCCAATGCCGGCAGAATGTTTAGATATCGGTGTTTAGAGTAACAAAAAATAAAATATTTTGACAGGTAACACAATGGCGGATTTGAAAATGGAAGGCGTCATGGCGTGAGGTTGGGGTTTGAAGTTAGTGATGGAATTCATCGTCCTTCATCATCATCATCATCAATATAATATTGTATTTAGGTTATTTTATTTCCTAATATTTTTAGTCGAAATAATTCGTGATGGAAATAAGTGAATTTTAATCTATGTAGTTGTTTTAATTTTGTAGTGTGTGAGTATTTTTTTAAAAGTATGCTTTGTTGATGTAGTACCTACAATACAATACAAAAACGCTTTATTGCGCTAAAGAAGACAGACAAAACAACAGAAAAGAATAAACTAACAAAGATACAGATGCACAATAGGCGCCTTATCGCTACCAACTATATTTTAAGCCGCTAAAGCTCTTCGCTCCGCTTATAATCGTATAGCAAGCTTTTACCTACTTAATTATTTCTCAGGGTCGCTAATATCCAAACTTTACAATGGCAATTTTATTTCAGAATAGGTAACCTTAAAAACCAAATTCGACGACTCGGTAAACGTAGTGTAGGACGCCCTCCGACCAGGTGGGATGACGACCTGTGAAAGACGCGAATGCGGCAAGTTGAAGACAGGGCGCTATGGCGCTCATTGAGGGAGGCCTATGTCCTGCAGTGGACTGCTATAGGCTGATGATGATGATAAACCAAATAATTAGGTATTATTTATTTATTTATTGTTAATAGACGAGCAGCTGGCTGATGTGTCTATATCACACAGTGTTGTATTTATTCATTGCGTTACTATATTAGTTTGTTATTTTTGTCTCGTAACCAGATGTCGAGTTTATTCTTGAAGGCTAAAGTCATTTAAAACGGGATATTTACCATGATTTGATTTTTGAGTTTTACAATATTTCGGCACAGTTTCATGCGCCATGATCACGGAATAACTGAAGACACTGCGAGTTCGTTTTTATGAACTATGCCGAAATATTGGATAACTCAAAAATCAAATCATGGTAAATATCCCGTTTTAAATGACTTTAGTGTTAATAACCATGATAGTTTCAGAAGTTTAATTCTTGAAGGCGTTTATTGATGTGGCTGATATAATATCTTCTGGTGATAGGTTCCAATTGTGCACCACTCTATTGCTAATAAAATGGCAGTAGCGGCAAGGGATATCGTAGAGTCACGTGACAATCTAAGGTGATGCCCACGGGTAGAGCGTTCTTCTTTCCTTATTCAACAGAAAGTTATTTAATATATTTATTGAGCATTGTTTTTATTCGGTTGAAGATTACCTTAATTTTAAGTTTTGACCTAGCGAGTTCTACTTTTAACTGACAATTTAATAATTATTTGCGATTATCTGATTTAATTAATGACATCTAATTTAATTTTACTGATTTTTATATTCACGTGCCTGCATTCGGGCTGCAGATATGCAGCTCTACTGTGTTATTCCACCAATGTTTTATGTACCAAGTCTTATGCGAATAAATATTACTGATATTACTGAATGTAGATGTCTTGTAAGGATTATAATTTACGTGTACTAAAAGTTTCTTCGTTTTTAGGTTTTAGAACAGACAGACACGACTTTATGACAGCTTTTAGGTACGAGAAGGCTAGCCTGTAAAAGTGACCATAAACAATTGTTGATCTATTTTGATTACTCTAAGTATTAGGTCCAATCTGACGACCGAGTGGCGCGGGTCAATTCCCGCCTCGGAACAATTTTGTGTACGATCTGCAGATATTTGTTCAGGGTGTTCTGGTTGTTTTCTATGTATACTAAAAACGATCTATCTATGTAATATATTGTATTATGTATATCAGTTATCTAGTACCCATACCACAGGCTCTGCTTACCACGGGGCTACATAATGCTGTGTGAATTGTCCAGAATTATTTATTTATTATTAATCTTCTGATTTCAATTAGGTTATATTTGAATACATTAGATGTGTACTCATAATAAAAAAAACAGGCTTAATTAATGTATAGTTAATTTGTTTCTTGTAAAATCCAATGCTCATTATTATTATTTGTCTTTTTTACAATAGTATTTTGTTTTTATAAGTGGAAACTTATTTATAGTCACCTGTTATCTATTTTGTAACGAGATTTCTACATAAGCAATAATACAACGGGTATTTACCTCGTTTATTTACATATTTTTCCCGACGAGACGTAAATAAACCCGATAAATACCCGTTGTATTAGTACTTATAATAATTTGTTATCTTTATACATCTAATATATATTTGTGTGTTAAAATATCCCTTAAAATAAATAAAACTTAAGCATGTTTGCAATTTACGATTAAGTAAAAATAGCTATTCCCAAGTTGTCAAAATCATTCCGACCTAAACCTGAGCAACTCCGCAAAAAAAGATGCACCGTTTAATCAATTTTCTGCAAAAGTACAACAAACTGGCCAAGTTTCTTTAATTTACTATTGTTCATTTATTTGGACATAAAAAGGGCTTTGTGGCCAAACCACAGTTGTTATCCCAGAGCTTTTATTTTCAACCAATTCATTAAGGTAAGCGTAGAATATTGGGCCTCTGTGACGAATGCGTATCGAATTGCAAGGAGGTTCAGTATTTGTCGAAACTGCTTGGTGTAGGTAAGGTCTATTTTGGTGGAAATGTCATTATTGTAAGGTTGGTGGTGAACTAGTGATGTGCAAGGTTGGTTCGGATTTTTAAACGATGTAATGCTGCTATCGTAGGTACCTATGCAGAATATAAAAAGGTAATTCCGGTCTATCCAAAGGTTGTCTGGCAGAGATCGCTTATAGCGATAAGGCCGTCCATTGTACACCATAATCTGTATATGTGTTTTTCCGTCCTGTGTATCTATATATATATATATATATATATATATATATATATATATATATATATATATAACAGAAATGATATTACCGTTTATTTCTTTACGCTCATAAAATAACTTTTCTCTAATGGTTTCAAATTTGGCCATAAGCCATCATTTAAAATTATTATCAAATCAGATATAGTTAAGTACAGTGTTAATTATTTTTCTCCTTTCTTCAATCATGGATTGGATCTATAACAAGTTGTATGACATAGTTTTCATGAAAACCAAGATTAATTTAATTATCCAGGTGTTGTACCCATTGAAACATTTTAGAAGAAGCTTTTTTACACATGTTAAGTTTTCTGATACCAATATAACTTGAACCACTACAACTAAAGAAATAAAAACCTGGTAAATATCCCTACTTTAGTGTTGACCACGATAGTTTTCAACTGTTAAAGATCTCTACTATTAGATCTACGATTAGTTCCACAATCCCATCACTAGCCTACAACCCACTGCGTCACGAATCGCGCCAAAATATTGACGTTCGTTTTGACAGGTCCGCGAAGTGTCACCGCACGTCACCTGCCATAGACAATGGTTTGTTTCGTTTGTTTACACCGGCGCGAATTAGCGCCATTTTGTGAATTGTAAGACCTCTTTAGTCCTTTTCTCAGGTGAATCTGCCTTTGTTCTTTTTGTTTTGTTGTATTGTGCCTAATGTTACTACCGTGTTTGGGTGTTACGCGTGCTATTATTGTTTTGAAGTCCTCTGTGACATGTAAAAAATTGTGTATCTGTAAAAATTAGTGTTTTTAACTTAATTATCTAAGGTGAATCCAAAACTGAGTCCGTACATTCTCAAAACTATTTTCATCATTCATTTTTTAATTCAGTATTTATTTTAAATATTGTATAATACTAATATATATCTTCTTACTAGCTGCTCCCCGCGGCTTCGCCCCCGTGGAAATCGTGTCAAATTGTTTAAATGATAAAAAGCTCAAAAAAGTCTATCCTATGTTAGACTCCTGGTTCTAAGCTACCTCTCCACCAATTTTCAGCTAAATCGGTCCAGCCGTTCTCGAGTTATAAGTGTTGTAACAAACACGACTTTCTTTTATATATATAGATATCATAATTGTGTATCCTTCCTTGGATTAATGTTATAAGTATTCATTTAAGTAGGTATTTAAATAAATTGAATATGAGTAGGTTTAGGAGAAAGGGGAGGTTTTTCTAAAATAGAAAGTACCTACATATAATAGGTACTTATTTCAAAACAAATATTTAATAGGTATAGGAGAAAATTATGTTCCAGCGCGAATATAAAATGTTATCAAGTCATAAAAAATTCAATTTGCAATAAAATACACAGCACTCTAAAATAATATAAGACATTTGAATATATATAAAAATTCTATTTCAGATTTCGAAATCTAGGAATTGCATTCAATTTAAGCATTAACTTTAGTATATAGAAATCACTTAAGGTTGTTTTACCTTTTACCACGAGAACTTATAGGTATGGGATAAAAGTACCTAGTCTATGTTTTATTCCAGGTCTAGAGCTGCATAAATGCAATTTCAGCCCGATTCGTTCAGTAGTTTTGGCGTGATGAAAAAACATCCATCCATCCATCTGAACATCCACACTTTCGCATTTATAATATTACCTACTGTCGTATTTTAAATTGACATGATTTAAACGAATCATTCATTAGACCTTCTAGTTAAGTTTAAAAAATATAAAAACCTACATGTTTTTCCACTTCATTTAATTTTATTTTTATTTTTAGTAATTGCTTTCTTCTTTTGTTTTCCTAAAATAGTTTTCTAGTGTGAACTGCTGCCCTGTTTACTACCAACCAGTCTTGATAATTGGTAATTCTGTCTGTAATTCGGCCTCCCGCGATACAGGTTCTGAACCTAGTGCGGCGACCACCAGTAAAATGTAAGCATGTTTTGTATTTTGGTCAATAAATGTAATTTGTATTTTGTATTTTTTGTAACCCTTCCGAATTAAGCTTTTACCTTTTTTAATTACCCTTAAGCTATCATTTACATGGACTAAACCATATTATTATTAATTTATTGGCATGTGATACTTAAAATTGAAAGAAATTATCATGAAATTTAGCAAGAAAGTAAAACACGCAAGACTCTGCGTTTGTTTTTCAATTTGTGTAAATTGAAAAGTGCAAACGCAGAGGCGAAGCCATTTCTCAAAGAAAAATAAAGCCATTTATTGCACAAACATTATTCAAAGTCGGGCGATAAATCTATTTAGCAGAAATAATAAGTAGAACTGAAATAACAAATAATAAAAGTAATCGGGAAAAGCAATTAAAACTACACGCAGTTTATAGCGCGCTCGAGGAAACAGCGAGAGGTTTTTATAACTATGCGGTTTTAGGAATTAACTATTATTTATTTTAGTAGGTAACGTTCGTAGCAAAAGCCAGAAAATGAGGGTAGATCGGTATATCTGCCCATAAAAACGAACGCGCAGTGCCTTCAGTTATTCCGCGATCATGGCGCATGAAACTGTGCCGAAATATTGGAAAACTAAAAAATCTAAGTTTTTATTGCAGACATACCGATCTATCCTAATATTTTGTCTTTTGCTACGAACTTTACCACTACGATTATTTTCATTTTCGAAAGCAGCTCGATCTCGACACACAGTCAGTTATAAAACGTTGTGTCGACTGACAATCGAAGCATAGGGTACCTCAAACTAGAGTTCAAATAGTTCAAGTAGCTTACTTAGTACAAGTAAAACTACTGTTGTTGCATGACGTGAATATTGTCCTCAAACTCAGCCATATCAAAAACCCATTAGAAAACCATTACGTCCAGGTTACCCACAGCTTTGTCTCAAATAAACAAAACCACGCGTTAAATAACCGCACGATAAAAAACCACACCGCACGTAAATATAACGCAACCGTATTCACCGAGCGCCGCGAGAATAAAAATATGGCCGCTTGAAAACAGTTTAATTATAAAACCAAGCAGGACCACACACGTTGCTCATTATAGCTCGAATCCATAATGATTATATTCAGGGCTTATAATTTCGCGCGCTCGTAAAAAAACAAAAATTATAACATAACTTCAAGTTATTAATGTGTCAACAACTCAATTTATTGGCGCGTCGGTCGCCGCCTTCGGCGCGGGAAAAACCAGCCAATCACGAGTGAGCAACTAACCACACGCGAAACAACTCAAACTATACCTTTCTCGCTCTAGCATTCGAAATGTAGGTTTCCATCTCGCTTTCGCCATTCGAACGGCCACTTTAAAAAAGCCTCTCTGACCCCTAACCTGCAATATGAAAACTAGAGGTATCACAGGTCTTAATAATTTGGTTTCGTGTAATGAGTTTTATTCAGAGATGACATTATTAATTTATGCATGGCCATAGAGTTGTGTTTTTTTTAATCGGAGCCTGGTTGTGATTGCACACGTTTTGGGGTACGTTGTACGTGTTCGCGAATTATGATGAATTCAAATTGATTTAATGGTGTTCGTTGAAATCTTTACTACGTACAGTACGTACGTAAAATGGAACGACTTTTTATGCGAACTTCTTTTGGATTAAATTAATTAAAAATAAACAATTTACAGCGAGCGATTTGTTTTAAGAATTTTCAAGATGGTACCATAGGAATAGACAATAACTTTTGTCTATTATTATGATGCTATCAAATTTTCGTGAAAACATTGCTTTAAAAGAAAATAAAAAATACAATAGAAATGGAAACGAAAGTATTTTATTAGAATTTATTGTGAAAGAAACGCAAATAGAAAAAAAAAATCAAAGAGCAAAAGAAGTAGAGAAATATTTTTATATCTTACCAAAAAGGTCGAAACAAAAGAAGAAAAAAGTAATTTAATTAACTTTTTTCTTATTTTGTTTCGACCTCTTTGGTAAACTAATAATAATTGTCATATTCCCATAGAACAAGCTTTCGTAGACAATTTCGTAGACGTGCTACGCTGCTACGGCGTAGCCTTCTACGATTCTTTACGTAGATAAATTACTGTTTTCTTCTTAGATTTAAATTTCACATGAATAAGCGTTACCTCTTTTTAATAAATGTTTTTAAAGTTACGCGATCATCATTATCATCATCATCATCAGCCTATATTAATCCACTGCTGGACATAGGCCTCCCCCAATGAGCGCCATAGCGCCCTGTCTTCAGCTTGCCATCCAGCATCTACCTGCAGTTTTGCGCAGGTCCAAATAAGTATGTATTTCTAGACAAATAATTTTGCTACGCAAATAATTTTGCCACAAAAATAATTAAGTATTTTTAATCGAACCCGCAACATTGGCGTCTCAAGCAGACCCTTCCTCTGTGCCACAGACGTCGCGTCGTCGTCCATATTATGTTATAGTAGGAACATAATTTCAACCTCATTTCACTTTTTTACGTGACTTCAATACCCACTAACGACCAACGAAAATTAAGTTTTTACGCGGGAAACAAAATGGCCGTCGCATAGTTTTTGTAGGTTATAATTATTGGGCGGGAACGCGGGAAGATTTGGGTTAGGTAATGGTAGAGTTTGTTTTTTGTATTTTGAATTGAAAACCTAAGGGACAGCTGTTGCTTTACGATTTTAATTAAGGTTAATGCTTTATTTAATTATCTATGTTAAATCATCACAGGTGGGGAGTCAACATTGCCTACCAATCCTAACTAATATTATAAAGTGTGTTTGTTTGTCATTCAGCAGTTACGCACCGACAATAGTATGTAAGTAATTTGTTGTTGTGCATAGCTTTATTTAAATATTTACATGTATCGTATCATATTATATTTAGACTTAAATAGGCAAATAACCATGTATTAGACATATAAGAGATGAACATGAAATGCTAGTGGTTTCTTTTCACTTCTTCCACTAGAAGACAAAACATTGAAGTGAACAGTAAAATAATTTTATTTGATAATAATTTGATGTATAAAATATGACTTGTCTAAGTGCTTATTTTGTAAGCCTAAAGTAATAAATGATTTTTGACTTTGAATTTGATTCCTTCACGCCCTAACTAAGAAACCGATTGACTTGATTTTTGGCATAGAGATTGATTTTTGGCAGTAAGTACTTTAGTAGCCATTTTAATTGCTCGTTTTATTAATTGTTTTATGGTAATTTAGTTTAATATTGTATCTTTCGCTATGTTATTTGTATGTGTGTGTTATTAGTACCAAATAAACGTTTTATCTATCTATCTATCTATCTATAGAGTTAGTAGAAAGCATGGAGAGTAACATAGGCTACTTTTTTCCTGGGAAACATCAAATTCCCATGGGAATTTACGGGAATATTCCTAAGACCTTTTTATCCCCCTTGAAATATGAAATTAGAACAGCTTGTCTATATCTATACTAATATTATAAAGAGGAAAGGTTTGATTTTTGTTTGTTTGTAATGAATAGGCTCCGAAACTACTGGACCGATTTGAAAAATTATTTCACCGTTGGGAAGCTACACTATCTCCGGTGAACATAGGCTATTTTATATTTTCAAAAAAGTGAGACATCCGTACTAAAACCGTGCGAAGCCGGGAAGGTCAGCTAGTGTCAAATAATACTGAAATGAACTAAGTGTACCTGAGTAAGTAATGATTTCATAAAAATCTCAAATCTCCCTTGAATACCAAATAAATAAAAATGAACCTAGCGAATTTTGTATAATATTACCCTGGAAAGAAACCAAACCTACCTATTTGTTATCTCCGAAAAACGTTTGTCAGAATTTGAGTTTGACAGAATAGTAGGAAAGTCATATCTTCATGATTCCACGAAAAATTATTTAGATACCTTTGTATAAATACCTTCTACATAAAAACATTCTTCAGAACCATTAAAAAAAATTGTGGGCTAAATTCTTCTTAGAACATAAAAGCAAGGTATAAACATATCCTAAAATTATGACCGGATTAACACATTAATTACATTTCTTTCTCTTTCTAACTCGTTAGTGTTGCGTAGTCTATCTCTCTCTAACAAGGGTCATTTTGTATCCGCGTGAACGCATGAAATTAGTGCCGCTTTTTCATCTCAAGCTGCGAAGGATTTGAATTTGGAATCGGGTTTAGGGTTCTTGATGGATTTTTGAAAGCTTTTGTTAGAAAACTTTTCAAATTATATACTATATAGCTTAGATATTATCTAAGATTAAAGAAACGTTTTATTTAGCACTTTCAGTGCTTTTTATTATACGTGAACACCGTAAGGCGTTCGCTGCCTGAAATACATGTGATTAAAGATTACAATAATTTGAATGCGGCAGAACTATGTTTTCTATTTAATTTTTTGATGAATTTCGTTGCTTTTGACAATAAATACAGAAAAGTACTTCTAGCATACTAACACGGCTTCAATATTCTTATTGGGTCAAAGTATTTTTGTTTGGATTTCTACAAACAAGAGTTATTTTCATCCAGGGAAAATAATACAGGTCCTAAACTTGGTTTGTAAACTTTGAGGTTTATCCGTTCACTACTTTTAGCGTGAACGTGTAACAAACATCCAAACTTTCATAATAATTTCTTAGAGATTAACCCGAGTGCAAGGGCTTACGCACTATAATAACAAAAAATTGTGTAACTATGATGTGATTGTGTGGTCATATATAGCGAAGAACCAACAACCGCTGGGTTAAACGTGTTCTTGAGTGGAGACCGCGACTCGGCAAATGCAGTGTAACACCCTCCGGCTAGGTGGGATGACGACCTATGAGAGACTGCAGGCAGATGCTGGATGCGTCAAGCTGAAGACAGGGCGCTATGGCGCTCATTAGGGGAGGCCTATGTCGAGCAGTTGACTATTATTAGGTTGATGATGATGTGTTTATGCCTCGGCATACGGGACCCACAGAGATCCTTTCAAATGAGGTCTCATACACCTAATCGTTTTTTTACTTTTTATAATCGACCCCGAAACTGGAAGCCGCCATGTTGCTTGATTTTTTTTTAATTATCAGTTTTCTGGCCGAAGCAGGTCGGCACATACTTAATGCTTTGTTAAAAAAAGGTTTTATACTTTTCGGTTCAAATTTAGAAGATGGCGATTTTATCGTTTTTCGGCTTCTGCTGTAAATGTTCTAATCTATTGTAATAAATATGTCAGAGATTAGAGCGGCGAGTAAATAAATATATTTGGGTGATGCTGATTGTTTTATGGCCTTGGAGATAATAGTTTTGAGAGGACTTTGTGAGGAAATGATAAATAAATAATGCTGGACAATCCACACAGTATCATCTAGCCCCAAGCTAAGCAGAGCTTGTGTTATGGGTGAATGACTGATATACTTAATACCTACAATTCAAAAAATAGGGTTCTACGGTTATAAGGCGTGCTGTGTTTTAAAATTTTCTCAGTTTCTTGGTAGAACATCACTTCACAAACATAGTGTAAAAAGCTTCCTGCTGTCCGTCCCTATGTAATTGTGTGCATATATCTTTCAAACTACGCAACAGATTTTGATGCGGTTTTTAATAGATAGAGTGCATGGTAGTGATTCAAGAGGAAGGTTTATAAACCATTTGACACATAGATTTCCACGCGGGCGAAGCCGAAGGGCGCTAGTTATATTACCACCATCTTTGTGTAAACAAGGTTAGTTAATAAACGCCTGCATTAGGCACAAAGGGCACGCAGGGCACAGGGCGGGACAGGCATTGTGGGTGCACCTGGCTTCTCTCAGGGTAGGTACGGTGGCCATGATTTGGGAAAAATACGGGATATTTTATGTCTTCGCTTTCGCTTCAGGTGTCTCTAGGTTTGGATTTGTATAGCTTGTGTAATTTTTGATTTGGGAAAGTTACGGGTTATATTTGAATCGATATTTGTATACGTAGGTATTAATTTATTTACTATTTACAACATAATAATAATAATTATTATGTTGTAAATAGGCCGCTTGAGCCTAGCTTCGCGGTCGGTGATCTACCGTTTTGATATATTTTTTACTGTAGAATATTGTATTATAGTATAAAATACATTTTATACTGAGAATTTAAATAAATGAGTGTATAATTATAATAATTTTTTATTTTATTTTCTTCACAAAGGTTCTCTTAAATTAGATACAAAATAAGCCATTTAGTTTATATACTAGATCGAAACTGTATTGTGAAGACCTGCCTGATGTAGGTTTAGAAAAACCTGTATTACAGGTCACCAGGGCTTCACTTTACGGACCCGCACAGTACCCGTGATTACAGTAGGTAGCTGTCTTAATAGACTTAATGTATTCGAGATACAGTTAAAATGAAGATAATAAAAGTTTAATGATCTTATAGCTAAGTGAACAATGAAAGATACGTAATACATAGGTCGTTATAAAAGACAAGTCAGATATTTTACAATTGATAGAACTTATGTCACCTGAGCTACGCTACGCTTTTCTCAAGTGACAAAAATTATACAGTCTATTATATCATACACATGACATACCTACAGATTAAATTAGTAAGCCTATCTACCTACTCATGACATTCCTATAATTCCTATATGACATTCCTAATTTTATAAATAATGATTGTTTAGATTTAGGCTAACATTTAAAAAGAACCCAAAAATTGTTGTGCCCTGACAGGGTGTTTATGCATTGTGTACCTACCCACTAAGACTACACCTAAGAAATTACCTGTATGCATGAAATTACAATAAATGATATGAATATTTGCGATACGTAGGTATATCTACGGGTTTTAAAATAACCTCAGGTCATTCCGTGCGTTTTGCTCGGAAAAGATTGCACTAGTGTTAGTGTGTATTTAACGTAGGTACCTACTTTATTTTTTTTGTAATTATCTTTTAAGCATTATTGTCAATTTTAGTACATTGCTCGCCCAATAGGGCAGAATACATTGTGACATATAGATATATATCACAATATATATATGTCACAATGTATTCTGCCCTATTGGGCGTTATTAGTAATAGTACTTATAACAACTTTTATAACATGTATTGCATGCAATAAAGGAATATTGAATTAGATTTTTTGAATTTTGAATTTATTCTTTTTTGGTACGATTTTTGGCGTCGTTGTAATTCTAGATTCTCTATAATTACCTAGGTACTTAACTTAAGGTACGCACTTACTTAAGCCTTTTTAAAACTCTGTAAAACACCTGGATCGGGCAAAAGCTAGTTAATAAATAATTTAATATTAAAATCATTAAAGTAAAATCGAATTCTGATAAAATAAGTTCACATTATGATCAATTGCATGGTCACCCTGCGCACCCCAAAATGGCGGAATCATATTTTATGATTCGTTGAACATTTTTCTTAATCTGTTGTCGGGGTGCGGTTCAATGTATGGTTTGGGCTTGGCTGGGGGTACACTGATTTGTTTTATCGTAAATAGCTCAGCAAATTATATGGAGTCTATTATTTTTAATGGGGTAACCAGGGGGTAACATTATGGATTCTCAAAATAGTTCGTCTACCTCTTGTAAAATGTCCGACTATAAAAAAGTCGGCTACGTAGGATCATACATACATTTGTATTTGTCTTTTTAAATCAGAAACTTAGACTACTTAGGTATTCTTATTTTACAAAACACTAGCTGTTCCCCGCGTTAAATTCAAATTTCACATTTCTAGGGGGATAAAGATAATATAATATAGCCTATGTCACCCAGGGATAGTGTAGCTTCTCAACGGAGAGAGAATTTTTAAAATCGGAAATTATAAAATCTATTCATAAAAAACAAACAATCAAATCTTTGCTATATATAATATTAGTAGAGGCTAAAACCAGAGAAGGTTTGTCTAGTGTCTGCGTTACAGCGTGTTGCCATACCAGTGCATACCATTACATTTGGCATGAAGTTATAGATAAACATAATTATTATCGAGAGTGTTTCTAGGAAAATACTATTTAATACATACACAAAAAGTTGAAAGTTCGCAAAGCAAGTTTAAATGACAACATGAATCTTACTAAATTATATGAAAAACTGATTTGATGGTTCAGTATCAACTCTCAGTGCGACGCGTGTCCCGAGAGCTGGTGAGTATCTGGCGCAGCGCATCAGCATTGCCATACAGCGGGGCAATGCAGCCAGCGTCGCGGGGACGCGTGACCCGAGAGCTGGTGAGTATCTGCCGCAGCGTATCAGCATGGCCATACAGCGGGGCAATGCAGCCAGCGTCGCGGGGACGCGTGACCCGAGAGCTGGTGAGTATCTGCCGCAGCGTATCAGCATTGCCATACAGCGGGGCAATGCAGCCAGCGTCGCGGGGACGCGTGACCCGAGAGCTGGTGAGTATCTGTCGCAGCGTATCAGCATGGCCATACAGCGGGGCAATGCAGCCAGCGTCGCGGGGACGCGTGACCCGAGAGCTGGTGAGTATCTGCCGCAGCGTATCAGCATTGCCATACAGCGGGGCAATGCAGCTAGCGTCGCGGGGACGCGTGACCCGAGAGCTGGTGAGTATCTGTCGCAGCGCATCAGCATTGTCATACAGCGGGGCAATGCAGCCAGCGTCGCGGGGACGCGTTACCCGAGAGCTGGTGAGTATCTGGCGCAGTGCATCTGCATTGCCATACAGCGGGGCAATGCAGCCAGCGTCGCGGGGACGCATGACCCGAGAGCTGGTGAGTATCTGGCGCAGCGCATCAGCATTGCCATACAGCGGGGCAATGCAGCCAGCGTCGCGGGGACGCGTTACCGGAGAGCTGGTGAGTATCTGTCGCAGCGCATCAGCATTGCCATACAGCGGGGCAATGCAGCCAGCGTCGCGGGGACGCGTTACCCGAGAGCTGGTGAGTATCTGTCGCAGCGCATCAGCATTGTCACACAGCGGGGCAATGCAGCCAGCGTCGCGGAGACGCGCGCCGACTGGTGTTGATATGGATCAGTTGAGCTATATGTAGATTGTTTATAACAGGCTCAATACTAGTTCTATAATTTGTTCCCATTGATTGTAATTTTCTTTATGATTTTTCTAATCTCAGTAGCCACTAATTACTTTTTTATATCGATAAACCATCGGCATAGTAAAATTTATACAGTATCATAATAGTTACGTGCGTAGAAATTATTAAACCCCAAGTAATAACACAGAGGATTATATAGCCACAAGTAATAATTTGTCTAATTATTTGTAAGATAATCTGTGGATTACCCAGCATTATTTATGTATTGAGCACCACGACTAGGTAAACGTAGTGTAGGACGCCCTCCGACCAGGTGGGATGACGACCTGCGAAAGACTGCAGGTAGATGCTGGATGCGTCAAGCTGAAGACAGGGCGCTATGGCGCTCATTGGGGGAGGCCTATGTCCAGCAGTGGACTAATATAAGCTGATGATGATGATGATTTTTGATGATTTAATTATCAAAGTTATCTATATAGCTCTAAGGGTTAAGCAATCTAATGTGGCAGTGAGCAATCTCACGAAGAACCGACAACCGCTGGGTTAAACGTGTTCTTGAGTGGAAACCACTACTTGGCAAACGTAGGCACATTCGGCCAGGCGGGATGACGAACTGCGAAAGACTGTAGATAGATGCTTGATGCGTCAAGCTGAAGACAGGTGCTATGGTGCTCATAAAGGGCACGCTGGTGATGATTATTTAGTGATTACTATATCTATTTGAAAACTATCTTTCTCTCATTGATGGTTCGGTTCAATACGATGTTATCTAATAATTGTGCGAAAGTAATTTTGTATTTTATTTAATTTCGTAAGAATTTATTACTCATTATCTAAAGGAAGTTGTAAACATAATTTAATGTTGAAATTACCCACAGTTTATACCCTTTTACTCAACCTACCAACAAATTGATTTTAATTCCACGAGACCTAAAGCTAGTATTCGAACACTAATGACAACATCCTATTGTCTGTCTCTATAATCAACCTCTTTGTTGCGATCCGCCATTTTGTCTGTCATCGTGACAGCTGTCAGATTTCCCGCGCTTATTACTTTCAATCATGGATGCCGTTTGTGTGAAACTGCATGAGGAATTACAGTGTTCAAGACAGGGACCTATTTTGCAATTATTTTGAAATGATTTCAATGAAGAAGATTATACAGATTTTAGTGACGTATGATTAGCACGACTTTCTGAGATACCTATTTAGCTCAAAGAATATTAACCAATTAGAAAATAAACATAATGCCACCATTATAAATTATCCATACAGCTTGCAGCCAACGTCTTGGGGACACTTCCGACTGGTATTTATTTATTTATTACCGCTCGGTTATATTATGATATTTATTATGGTATTGATAAGGATCAGTTGAGCTACTTGTTTTCTCCTCCGTAGATCGAGACACGTCCTTGGTGACCTAGTTGACCCTAGTTGACCCAATCACCGACGTTAACCCGGAGATGACGACAACAGTTTCGCTTCCGCACACTAGGTAATCATCCGACCAAAAACCGACCCCGCCGGATGCGGTCGAAGAATTCCCGTCTTCCACCCTTAGGTGCACTTGTGTACTCGTACCTATCTAGACGAAACCTCCCTATCCTCATCTAGCATCTGGCAACAGCCCAAGCCGGTGCGAGGCTCGCACCAAAGTGGTGGCCCGCGTGCATGTTGCCCCAACCTAATTTTACCGGCGAGTCGCCCTCTGCACCTGCCAAAAGTCCGGACAGAATAAAACATCTACGAGTACCTATTTACACTTATATACCTAAAATATAAGTCGTCACTAGAAGGCAGAGTACCCAGAATGCTGGCAGCAGTACCACGTTGAATGACAAGACAATGCTAAATAATATTATAATCTAAATATAATACCTACCTATATAAATAATATTTAAAGACCCTCATGGTTCCTAGTTTCTGGAAACGGATAAAATAAGCAACAATTTAGTTAATATGTAATCATGGTTCCACACAGAAGCACATCCTAATATTCATCCTCCTTGGTCGACAAATAACACAGTATCTTAGTATACCGATATAATTAGCTAATTCTACTTATTTATATTTACTAGTTTCGCTTTGACAAATAACAGTACTTGCCAAATGGAAAATAGGTACAGCACACAAACAATTTACCTTGATTATAATTTTATTACTGTTTATCAAATATCCTGCAGGTAAATCCTGGGTGCGTCAAGCTGGCTGGTGTCATTAGGGGAGGCCTATGCCCAGCTGTGGACTAACTAGGCTGATGCTGATGATTTAATTCTATACCTAAATATGGAGGATAAAAGTAAAGCTACAAATCTAACAAGAGCCAACCCAAAAGTGGTTGGTAAATCTTAATGAAATTGCACAGAGAGGTAGATGGTACATCGGGGACTAACATTAGTCAAGTCTTAAATACACCAGTAATAAATTAATTACTTAAAAACGCTATTTGTTATCCCGGTAAAAACGTGCTCTATGGCGCTGCATATGCGAGGCATATATTGTGACGACCAATGTGGCGCGGTGGGCGAAGGTCCGCCTGCGACGCAGGAGGTTGCGGGTTCGATTCCCGCCTCGGAACAATTGTGTGTACGATCTGCAGATATTTATTCCGGGTGTTCTGGTCGTTTTCTATGTATAATAAAAAATATCTATCCTATGTAATGGATTGTATTATGTATATCAATTATCTAGTACCCATAACACAAGCACTGCTTACCATGGGGCTAGATAATGCTGTGTGAATTGTCCAGCATTATTTATATTTATTTTATATGTCCAGCTGTGGACGAACATAGGCTGATGATGATAGTCTATTCTATTCTACTCGTATAATACGCTAGTTGTTCAGTCTACAGACATATCCAAAGGTCATCAAAAGGTTGCCTGGGAGAAATCGCTATCAACGATCATAGCGGCCGCCTATTGTACTGTTTGTTAATATTTAGATATAAGGTTTTTTTTATTTCGTTATTTTTTTAGTGCAATAAAATGTACATTCATTCATTCACTCATTCTCATCGGTAGCGCTGGTGGATGCGCCGGCGCAGTAAGCTGTAATAGTTATGTAGGTAACTAACTATTTCTGTGCCGACGTGTGTGGGCCGCTTTACGAGTTAAGGGGAGGTTTGCTTCTAGCTCTATAGGTTTTACTATGATAATACTCCACTTAAATATAAATAAATTATGTCGGACAATTCACACAGCATTTTCTAGCCCTAAGCTATGCAGAGCTTGTGTTATGGGTACTAGATGACTGATATACATAATACAATAGATTACATGGTAGATATTTTTTATTATAAGTACCTACATCTACATAACGACCAGAACACCTAGAACAAATATTAACTAATTCTTAGAGCTATGTTTATAACTTTGGTTCTCTGTCGGATGTATTCGTTACGAATCCTATCCTTCAGAGAAACTCCGAGCTAGAAACTCTTTCCATAGCTCGCTGAGAGACTTTGAACTGGTGCACTACCTCTACCGTGAGTGTCCACGTCCATTTTTGAGTAAAGCAATGTTAATCCCTGCTGAGTTGAATAATCAGCCTTGCATGTTTGTAAATGCAAATTAATACAAATCTATACCTAAGATATTAAATTTACCTGTTAGATATCTGATCCCAACATAAAACAAAGTTACCTACTTACATACTTCGTCGAAAATGTGTTTATGTCGAAGCGGGAGCGTCGAATCAGCCCGTTTGTAGAATGGCTGGGCGGTTTACAAAAAGGCGACGTTCAATTAATTTCAAAGACGTTTATACAGTTGCTATTTTTTAACGTTGCTGCTATTTAACTATGTAATCAAATGTTCGAAATTTTCGTACTATAATGATTTCTTCGATACAGGCTAAGCCTAGTGAAGAAATCAACAGCTGATAAATGTAACTAGGTAACAATAGTCTGCAAAAGACATAATTCGTTGCTGCTCCTTTTATTTTATTTTTTTGTGTGTAATTTGTAATGTATAAAACTAACATAATAATAAGAATAATAAGTAGATAGGATAAGAATGCATAATTTTCTTTATTACTAGCTGCGCTCCGCGGCGTCGCCCCTTTGGAAATCTATGTGTCAAATTTTTAAATGATAGTCCTGGTTAAAGCTCGCTCCTCACCAATTTTCAGCCAAATCGGTTCAGCCGTTCTTGAGTTATAAATAGTGTAAACATAGGAGACGAGATGTTGGAGTCCCCCTTACACCCCAGACATCTTTGGGACATTTTGCGCATGGGGCCATAAACGGTTAGGTATAGGTACCACATCCCGATCCGACAGCCATAGATTTTAAAACAGCTTTTTGATATTTTAAAAGTTGTTTGCTTTATTTGATGCAATCTTCGTTAGTCATTTATTTTCACAATTCTGAATGAGTTTATTTTGAAAAATAATTACCTCGACTCTTCTTTGGCGACGGATGTGAAGCGTTGGGCGAAAGTCCGCCTGCGACGCAGGAGGTTATTTACGGGTTCGGTTTCCGCTTTGGGACAAATGTTTGTATGATCTACGAATATTTGTGCCGGTTCTTCTTGGTATTTTCTATATTTAATAAGAAGTATCTACCCCTTTCGAGTACAGGCCTCCTCCAGCTCATTTATATTTATGTTAGGTAGTTCTTGAAGCTAGCTTTGTTATGGGTGTAATTTTTTTTCTGATCATTGAATATTTGGTTGTTGTAATTTCTTTCTTAGGCAGTGATATACTTAAGTATGAAGAGGTAGAATATTCTTCTGTTTCTCTGGTTTATTCTGAGCTGGAAGGTTTCTATGTGACATATTCTATTATGTATATCAGTCGTCTGTACCCATAACACAAGCTCTGCTTAGCTTGGGGCTAGATGATGACTATGTGGATTGCCCAGCATTATTTTTATTTATTCGTTCTGAGAATTAATTGACCCAAAATCAAATTGTCGCTCAAATAATACGAAAATAAACAAATTACCAACACAATGGCGTCGTCGACTGACACCTGACAGCCGTTTAGGCGGGAAAGACGCCATGTTGATATTCGTGATTGTCTTTGTATTGTTCATGTCGGCGCATTCGACGCTTTTTATTTTCACAAACAAAATCTGGGTACAGCCTTAAAAATAGAGTAATTAATATATAAAAAGCCCGCAAAGAAAAACTATGAAGCTTCATGATCATCTGTCGGTAAGGTTAACCTTTATACAACATAATAAAAATAGTTACATTATTGTATATAGATAAAGTTACCTAAAACAGAACAGAAATACATATAAATAATGCTGTACAATTCACACATCTAGCCCCAAGCTAAGCAGAGCTTGTGTTATGGGTACCAGATAACTGATATATGTACATAATACATTACATACATAGATCTTTTATTTTAGACCTGGCTGTCATCCTAAGGCCATGATATAGTAGGTATGTATCTATGCCTGCTGAAACATCAGAAAATCAAAGACTAATAAGTTACTTTACATATAACGAGAATACAATGTGTTGTATCTTCAATACCTATTCCCGTAAAAAATAATATTTTATTTTTATTTAAAAAAAAAAATCAACAGTTCAAACCTTAGTAATCTAACTTAAAGCCAATAAGAGGTATATTTTTCTTAAATATTCTTACAAATGTTACAAAAACCTCTAAACTTAAAATAAAAAGTACTTGGAGCAAAATATTAAAATGATTTTGACCCCGTCAACCGTCGGCAAAGTTAAAAAGTGTCAATAATGCGTCACAGTGAAGTGGGTGTACTCACACTTTGACACTTGCACTTATGCTTATTAACCATTGTCTCTGTCATGTCAACTTACTGTCACTTGTTAATTTATGCTGAGGGGTAGTAGATTTAAGTTCTTTTTTAAATGGTAATTATAAACAGAAGCTTATATGCAGTAAAATCCTCCAATTCTACTCATATAAGAAACGCGAAAGTTTAGTATGTTTGCTACTCTTTCACACAAAAACTACTGAACGGATAGGGCTGATATTTTGCATATGGAATAAAATAGGCTACTGTTTATCCCATAAATCAGTTCCCATGAAATATTTCCATAAAAGCACGGCGTGCGAAACCGCGGACAGAAACTAGTAAAATTTAATAATACGCAAATGTTGTTATTAATTTAATTTTTTTGTTTGCTGTAAGTATCTAAATATTAGTTGTTAATTTAATATAATTGTATAAATATATTCATAATAAAAAGCTCAAATTCCTCCTATGGCAACCTTTGAATTAAGATTCCTAAGCTCGTTTCCTTATCGATGACCTAGTTATTACTTAATAAATTAACTACCGGATCACTTAATTTTTTATATTCTCCCTGTGATACAAGGATGTACTAAAGTTAATTCGATGTACTAAGTATGAAATAAATTGATCCATAACGTTACGCAAGAACGCTTAAAAATATTAATAAATTCATAATCATAAGATAGCAAAAACCGCACACTTTCAACACTAAGATTTAATCTATTACATATCTTAATTACGAGTTATTATGTTATAATTTCAATAAAAACTAAGTAGTTTCAATCAATAATTCATCAAAATGGCGGCGGCCCGTCTATCAATATAATAATTCTGTCAAACTTAAATTGAAATTCTGTAAACGTTCAAACTATTATTGATACATTACGAACCGCAAAAGAGCCATAGCAATTTACAGCACCGCGTTACAAATCTCTACACTGCCCACTAAATACACAATCCGGCTAAATCAATTGCATGTCTCTTTCTCTTTCAATCTTATGAAATGGTCGTAAGTGAGAGGGAGGCGGGCTCTTTTCCACCGACGATGCGTGTGGTCCACCACGCCCCCTATAGTAGGGAAGGGAAAAAATCTTGTTTGTTCAGAGGCGGGGCCGCGTCTCCATCAGGGCTCAGTCACTCGCCCGCCGTCGCCGCGCGCAGTCCCACGTCACCTGTCAAATCTGACGTTTCAATCTGACGCGAGCGGCATTAAGAAATCATGCTAATGAAATCGATCGAATATTTATCGTGACAACTGTGTCTGATCGCGAATAAACTGAGTGCAGATTAAACTTTAGTGTCAAAACTATCAGCAGTGAGTGAGATGGCATTTGAAGACCGATGCAGTCCGAGCCAGGCGACCAGTCCAGGACCTGTCTCTGGGAGGGTACCGGCGCCGCATGACATGACTCAGCAGTACCATCAGCCAAGCCAGTATACATGTACGACCATCGACTCCAGGTACGAAAGAACCCCAAACATGACGATCGTCAAAGTCCAACCAAACTCGCCGCCTCCCAGCCCCCAAAATGAGGAATACCACAGCTATTATAGACCTGAAACGCCTGATGTAAAACCCCAGATCGAGCAGAGATTCGAGAAACAACCAGCACCGATCGCTTTCTCTATTAGCAACATTCTGCATCCTGAATTTGGATCCAACGCGTTACGAAAAACGAATAAGATCGAAGGGCCAAAGTCCGTCGGCCCTAACCACAGCATTCTATACAAGCCTTACGACTTATCGAAAGATCAGAGATACAACTTTGACTACATCAAATCTAAGGAGGATTTCAACTCCTTGCCACCTTTAGGAGGTCTGAGACAGACGGTATCACAGATTGGCGAGAAGGAAAGAGAACGAGAGCATCCGAGGGAGGTACAAAGAGAGGTCCAGAAGCGGCCAGACTCTGCGAACTCTATGGTGTCGTCAGCGTCAAGTGGGGCAGTCTCTACCTGTGGCAGCACTGATACGAACAGCCAGGGGAATCCTTCACTGTGGCCTGCCTGGGTGTACTGCACAAGATACAGCGATCGGCCTAGTTCTGGTAAGTACATTACCTACAAAAATAATAAGGTAAGGTTGAATATCAGTAAGGTATTCAACCTCGCCTTACCAATTTAGGTCTAGCCTATGGAGGTTTGTCATTGAGTCTGCAGTTGTGATACGATGATTTTGACACTTCATTTTTTGTTTTGTTTGTGACATTTGCTGACAGAGTAATGTAGGGTAGGGAAGGTCTTACCATGGCGTCAACGGAATTCTCGTTTAGGGTAGGGTTGGTAAGTATAATATACCTAAAAAAGATAGGTGGTAATGATGGACAATGTCTAAGTGCTTATTTGTAAGCCTAAAGAAATAAACTTTCATTTCATTCAATCCACACAGCATCATCTAGCCCTAAGTTAGGCTAATCAAGTATGATTAATTACAATTATATTTATTGCTTTCTTACGTTGAATCTGTTTTCTTTTTACTGTTGTTAAGATTCTGCGTGCAATAAAGAATACCTACATTATAGATGGTAGTGATTGTTGAATACGATTCACAATTTTGGTCATAGAGCTTAAAGTTTATTTATTTCTTTCAAGTCAAAGGTCTTTATTTAGACGTAGAATCTAGGTACATGAGCCTGAGCCTATAGGACTTATTGTTTAGTCTGTGTTCAACGTAGGAATTTCAAGTTATACTTCCCTGATTAGCTTGTCTTAAGCAGAAGAGGAAATCTTTAGGAGAGCTTTGGCGGGACTCTACTATCTACGTTTTATCTTAGCGGCTAGATACTGGGTACACAAGGTAACTAGTCATTGACGAACTTTTTCACTGTATAGGCGCAATAAGAACGTGTGAGATCAAACTCTGCAATTTAGGCCTATTCGGCGGACCTTTAGGCCTTAGATCCCCTTGATTGTATGATTCCCTATTACTTGCAACATTTAAAAGGTATTCTACTACATTATGAAGGTCGGCAATGTGTATGCACTTGATTCTGCAGGTGTCCATAGGCTACGGTACCTACCACTTCATCATCCATCAGGCGGGAAGAATGCTTGTTTGCAACTTCGATGGTATAAAGAAACTTATGTTATAAAAGCAATGTTATGGGTGTTCTACCTTAATTACCATGTCCTACAAGAATAATATAAGAATAACTTTTGTTGTTAACATTTATTATAATTTGGCGTTAACGATTTAAATAATTAAGAAATAAAACAGACTTTGACAGTAAGGACATTATACACGCATTATACTATTATGTGAATCAAATCGAATTTGAATAACTAAATAATAATACGGCGTGGCCCAAAACATATTTTGTTATTGAAATTAGTGTTGACTGTTGACATACCTACAGAAGTTTTATACTGTTTTACAATTCTAACAAACTTTTTGTTTGATTTCAATACGGGTCGAATACGTTTGTATTTATGAGAATGCTACCTATACTCTGGTGCTTTTTACAACTAGAGTAGTATTAGAACCTTTTTAGGTTTTGCTTATAGTAGGGACATGTTATTGAATTCAGGTGGATACCTACATACCTACATTATCTACAGCGGACACAAAATGAATTTACGATGAGTAAGAATGGAATGCTTTGCATTTTCAGTCAAACATTTCTGGGTTTCTCCTGATAATGACCTTTTTTATTTAGGTCGTATTACCTACTCATTGCCCTCTAGAGTCGATCGGGTTTATCGACATTAAGAGTAGTATGGTTTAGCGGTTTCTGTGGTTTTGTGTACACAGGGTTTTGGAGTTGTCATGCTATTGTATAACCTACGTACCTATAGAATAGGGTTGAGAATCATCTCATGCTAAAGATTATTAGGTTTAAGATATTTATATATTCTCAAAAGAATTTACAAAGTTGGCTTACTGAGAAGTTAAAATTTTAACTTCCAAATATTGTGCCCTGAATTGCCCTAATGCGTGATTATTGGGTACATCGCGAACCTTTTCTTTTATTCTATTTTTATTTGATTATTTTATTTTAAATAAGATTGACAAGCATGACCAGAAATAACTACTAATAATAACTATTGGATATCTATCTATTTCAATTTGAAATAAATTTTTGTCATGTCCGATAAATTCTTTTGCAGTGCCCTACAGGGTGAATGTACTTTTGACCTAAACTAACATTAAGATCTAAGCTACATACCTACTTGTGTGAAAAATATATAAATAAATCTAATTTTCCCTACGTTAACGCGGTACGATACTGGATAAATGAACGATAAAATAATCTTTAATATGTTTACAAGACGCGAAAGTTATTTTTTTTTATATCATCTGCTCAGAATGCAGGACAACATGATAGGTAGGTTATAACAGAAAGTAGGTAATCTATTGTGCCTCAAACTTTCAATTCATTCAAAGCAAATAAAATTGTCTTTGTATGCAAATTACAACTAAACAAACATTCTTACCAACATAAACGAGTAATGTTAACAAACTGACAAAAAACAAATCAATATTCAACTAAACTCTACAGTTGTCGGCGGCTAGATCGCGTCGCGATGACAGCTGTCATTTTGACAGACGAATGACGGTTTGCAATATTGATTTGTGAGAAAAAGGCGTTATAGAAATATTGCAAGTCTTCGGTTTCTATGGGAAATCTCACGGCTGGTGTTAGAACATTAATAGGTAGATGTAATAGTTGTTTGTCAATTTTATTGATGCAATTGTATTAAGGATTTATTATGTGAATTTTTCTTTGATTGGTGCCATAATGTAAGATTGTTGGGATCGCTTTCACAGTTATAGCAATTATTTATCGGCACTTGAAAATAAATCATTATTATTATCTTAGGGAAGTTCTTAATATGATGAAGCTATTTTTATGTTGCGCTTTATCTTCTTTAGAAAATAGGTAGGTACTTACGTATTGTAAAGTCTTATTAATAACTTGCACAATAGATACCAATAGGTATTGAATGAATGAATGTATAGCTTATTGCACTTAAAAATATAACCTTGCCAATATCTAAGCTTACCTAAAACATGATTGAATTGCGATTTTCAGATTTTCTTTGCCTTTGTTACCTTTGTAACTGGCCGTCAATAAAGCTAGTCTTATTAGAAGGTTAAAAGTTATAAAATAGGTAGGTAGGATATTATAAACATAGGTATACTTAAATGTAGACATTGTATAGACATTTAACACGTATTATTTTTATCTTATTTGCAAATAAGTGACGATCACACAAACGCAGGGAAAATAAAAATAATGCGATTTTTCAATACCTTTAATGATATAGTACCAACTGCAATTACCTTAACGAGAACCTCTCTCTCTCGTAACAAGCTGAAGTACCAACCTACTAAAAACGAAATAAAAAATAAGAATTGACAACATAATAACGCTCAATCGTTTAAAATTGGCGTTTTAACACTTTAAACTTTAACTACTAATGAATAAGACTCAAATTTTATACCGGTATTTCCACACTTATAGCACTTACCTACTGTTTTCCATAACGGGAATTTTGAGCTTTTTATTATGACCTTTATTGTGAGGTGTTAAAGACCGTTTTATAAGGTTTGAATGTCGAACAGGTGTAATGAAACAATTTGCTTAATGATTTCGCGCCAATTTTTTGCCGGCGGCCATCTTGTTGAGCACGTAATGGCGATCACTTAAGATGGACGAAATATAATTACATGAAATTATTTGGTTTAATCGGCGAAAGTGAAAAATATGAAAATTAATACTTGCAACTATTTAAGCGCCTAACATGGTCATAGGCTGTTAATGCAACGGTTTTATTAAGAAATCTTACTTACGCAATCAAATCGCAGAAGTGATTTTGTACCCCTACATACAAGTAAAAAATAATGCTGGACAAGTGGACAATCCACACAGCATCATCTAGCTAAAGCAGAGCAGCAAAAGCTAAGCAGAGCTTATGTTATGGGTGCTAGATGACAGAGTACATTTTGTGTATGGGTGGTTTGTTCACAAACGTTGTACACCGAGTTTAGCTAGTGTATAGTTACTTAACTTAGAGTCATCCCATACTTAAGTACCAATAGGTAAAGTCAGTTTCTTATTAGCTCATTCTAACTGGTTCTTAGAAGATCTAACAAGAAATACCGGAACATCTGGACCTATTTAGCAATGTCGTATAAAGAGCTCTACCAGAACTGGTTTTCTGATCAAGTATCATTTGAAACTAGTTTATCAAGACATCAATAGTAAAGTAGGTACTTAAAAATCTATTAAGGTACCTATATTGAAACTTCACGCTTAATTAACTGAACGGATCGGGATGAAATTCTGCACTAATGTACCTAGTTCTAGACCTGATTCAACACAACTTATTTTTCAAATGGGCGCATAGCTCCGTGCATATGCTATTGGTTTAACACTTTCACTGTCCACAAAGCATATGAACGTATTCGACTGTGGCGATGGCGCTTAATGCGTTAAATAAGACCAATGTATTTAGAGTCGATAATTATAGTATCACTCGACCGTTAGGAAAATTATTCAATTAACACGCAAACTATTAACAAACAAACTGTTCGTGTTCCGTTTTTTATATCGATTGTAGGGATGGGGTAATGTTCAGTCTTGTAGTCTCGAAAAGGACCGCTAGTTCGGGACTGTTGACCGTTGGGACGTTGCTAGACATTAAGTTTTTACTACGAGTCATATGATAATGAAATGGTATATACAAAACATACAAACTAAGCCAATAGACAAGTCTTTAAAACATGATATCAAAATTGCACAAGACACGAAATCGCGTTGCTTAATTATTATTATCAGCACCGTCTGCCACTTCGTCCTAATATTTCCATTTCCTAAATATTTTTGGATAAAGACGCCTAAAAACATTATTATGTATGAATATTCTGTTCAGTTATTTGTTGATAAGAATATTCTTATATGTTAAACACAATAATCTACAATTGATCATATTGATCTACAATTTCCTAATACATTCATATCTCAATTCAATGACCCCTAAACAAAGACACCTAAAAACAAGAGTCCCTAGTAGTCCATTTCAAGACTGCGTGTCCCATCCCTAGCTTCTCAGAACCGTCATTACTGCAACGAGTCTATCGTTACAGAATGTACTGCTGATTAACTGTGTAGAGCGTGACATAGGTGCAGCGGGATGGGTTCCGTACATAATTTATTATAGGTATATAAATAAATAATGCTGGAAAATTCACACAGCATTATCTAGCCCCAAGCTAAGCAGAAGCTTGTATTATGGGTACCAGGTAACTGATATATGTACATAATACATTACATAGTTAGATATTTTTTATTATACATAGAAAACGACCAGAACACCCGGAACAAATATCTGCAGATCTTGCACACAATTGTTCCGATGCGGGAATCGAACCCGCAACCTTCTGCGTCGCAGGCGGACCTTTGCCCACCGCGCCACATCGGTATAATAAATTAAAGAGCGAAGCTTTTGTTGGAGTACGTTATAATGCAATTTCTTCCACTTTTCTGTACTCTCTTGCCATGTATTTTACTTTTTAATACAAGAAATAGAGATTTTTTTAACACAAGGAATAGAAGGGCTTTCTCCTATTTGACACGACAAAAATATTTTACCTTGATCATCATATTCCTACTAAAACTAAAATAACAGAATGATGATTTGTCGTTATAAAACTAACAAACACAAAGATCATGATTCATTCGGTCAACTTAGAATGTCTAGCCATATCTAAATTCACTATATTCTACGAGTAGTTATCTGTAGGCATTCATATAGAAAAAACACTGAGTATATCTAATTATAGACCCAAGTAGGCATTTTTTTAACGCTAGGGTACTTACTAATTTTTACTTTTTGAACCACCTGTCAGCTTTACCTAGGTACTTTTTTATTATTATTTAAGAGTAATATTAATAAATAAAGTAGCTAGGTGCTGCAACATGAAAATATAAGAATTAAGAATAGGTACTTATAGTATAGATAAGAAACAATTCAATATTAGGCTCAACTCACAACAAAAGAGCGTCGAAGCGGAGCACAGTTTCAGTGTCATATGAATTTTAACTTTATTTTCATTACAATAAAACTTATTATCGAATGAGAAACTCGAACGAGTCGCGGGGATGCCCGCGGCGCCGCGGGAATTCCGGCGAATTCGACTCGTTCGAGTTAGAGCTCCGCTTCGACGCTCTTTTGGTGTGAGTTGAGACTTAGCCTTCTTAAGTGACAATTTAATAATATTTGCGATTATTTGAATTCATTAATGACATCTAATTTAATTTTACTGATTTTTATATTCACGTGCCTGCATTCGGGCTGCAGATATGCAGCTCTACTGTGTTATTCCACCAATGTATTATGTACCAAGTCTTATGTGAATAAATACTGAATTACTAAGTCACAGTTGACATAACCTCATTGAACCTCTGCTTGTCCTTCACCGCAGTCGACACAAGCGTTCCCTTCCACTCCCACGGAACCCTACATCATTACTAGTTACGCCACAAAAGATGACCAAAAATGGCGCATTTTATCGTCCTTGTTCAACGGATTGCATTTAGAACTGGATAAAGAATAATTACAGGAAATAACTTTATTTGTTAGGGTTCCTTACGTTCTTAGATGAAGGGAACTCTTCACTCTTTCATGGGTTCCGCACAAAAAGCTCTACAACTGAACATACCTTACCTTAACGACTGGGTCATATCATGGTAACACAAAAGTCATTTATAACGGGACTAGCTGGGCCCCTCGGCTGCGCCCGCGTGGGCAGCAGCTTCCCTTGCAGTACAATCTCTACACTGCGATCCACTACCCGCATGCCCAGCGTCGGGAGTATGGGCACTAACCCCCCCATGGGTCTAGCTTAAGACAGGGTGCTATGGCGCTCATTGGGGGAGGCTTATGTCCAGCTGTGGACCATCATAGGCTGATGATGATGATACTGACTGATACAGAAAGATACTGAAAGATATACAGATGGAAGCTGGTGCCTTCCTTTTGGATTTTGTCAAAAATGACCTCTAATAATGAATACAAAGTGAATGAATGCATGACAAAGCAGCAGATGCTCTGTGTTTTTACCCGACCGCTAAAAAGGGTAATGTCTTCCGCACGGAGCACGTACCTCGTAAGGCAATGTTGCATGGCTCGCTAGAGATGTTTTCTGATGCATTCTGTGCGGCTAGAGATGGGATAGCTCGATAGATTGTCGATATGGTTTGATTCCCGCCGCGAGAAAAACATACAATACAATATAAAAATAAATATATATATATAAAGAATTTTTGTATTGTATCAAATCACTACAAAAATACATTATATGCGACAAGTACAATGGGCAGCCTTATCGCTTAGAAGCGATCTCTTCCAGGGAACCTTTTTACGTTGCACAACATGTGTACGATATATTTGACGACCGATGTGGCGCGGTGGGCGAAGGTTTGCCTGCGACGCAGGAGGTTGCGGGTTCGATTCCCGCCTCGGAACAATTGTGTGTATGATCTGCAGATATTTGTTCCGGGTGTTCTGGTCGTTTTCTATGTATAATAAAAAAAAACTATCTATGTAATGTATTGTATTATGTATATCAGTTATCTAGTACCCATAACACAAGCTCTGCTTACCATGGGGCTAGATAATGCTGTGTGAATTGTTCAGCATTATTTGTTTATTTATTATTTATTTATTTATATACAGGTATTTGTTATCAGATGTTTTATATGCTAATGCTATGCATAATAACATTGCTACATCAGTCCCGGAAAAATGCGTGCAAAGCTGCGGGCAGAAGGTTTATTTCAATAATGTTTTTAAGTTATTTTACACAACATAATCTATGTATGCAAGGTTTTTTTTTTAAAACCAGTTGACCGGTAGGAATTTTAGTAATTTTCATGAAAAGGAAATGCCAACTTCAATAAGACTTCTACAACTTTTTTTTATTTACACCACACAGGTAAATATGGATATACAATCTTACATAGATCAATAATAATTCATATGCATGTCTGCTTTTTCTAAAACACAATCGGTTATGGTGTTTCTTATATCAAAATTAATGTATGTTTTATAATAAATTTTTTATATAATTTTTATGTAAAACTTAACGACATCAAGTGTAACATGTGTACCTACAGTGGAACTGAATAAATGAAATGAAATATATGATTAAACACCTTATTTCTCAATAATTCGCTGATATAATTACTATAACAATCGACCACTGACTTTAAAATAAAAAGTAATGTAAAACTTGTATTCAAGATTAATTATATCCCTTAAAACTTGTTATTACAACATTGTAAGCGATACCTACAAAATGATCCACAACCAGGGACACATGTCTCATAACCCTTAAAACTTGTTTTAACAACATTGTGTATACAACATTATCCACAATCAAAACCACCAAAACGAATGCACATGTTTAATTAGCGTGCTACAATTCCATAAAACATCGATATATCGATGAATTATTCATCGACATCGTTACAACACTATTTACTCAGAAGCCCACCAATGGGTATCGCTTTTTGTTTAACAGAATTTACTAATAACTTGATTCGGAAACGTCAAATATTTTTAGTACCTCCTTAATTACGAGCAATATATCGTAAAGGTAAATGTCTTAAAAGATTCTAATAAGAGGGAGAGAGTATTTTGTAACGACGACCGATGTGGCTCGGTGGGCGAAAGTCCGCCTGCGACGCAGGAGGTTGCAGGTTCGATTCCCGCCTCGGAACAATTGTGTGTACGATCTGCAGATATTTGTTCCGGGTGTTCTGGTCGTTTTCTATGTATAATAAAAAATATCTAAACATGCAATGTATTGTATTATGTATATCAGTTATCTAGTACCCATAACACAAGCTCTGCTTACCATGGGGCTAGATAATGCTCTGTGAATTGTCCAGCATTATAAAACTGAAAAAAGTAAAAGTAAAGAAGATCCAATAACAAGGAAAACCTATTTGTGAAAAAAATCGAGTAAGAACTAAAAAAAATCAGCAGGTAAAATAATTAGAAGAACTTTACATTACTATGGGTAGTAAAACGATATAATGTAATTACATTTTTGTTGTACATATGTAAATTAATACGATATTTTATCCATCTAAAATACTGCAGTTCTCATCCCACCTGGTCGGAGGGCGTCCTACACTACGTTTACCGAGTCGTGGTCTCCACTCAAAAACACGTTTACTCCAGCGGTTGTCGGTTCTTCGAGAGATCGGCCATATTTCTCGAAGAACCGACAACCGCTGGAGTAAACGTGTTTGCTCATCTTAAGTACTAATAGATAATCGGAAAACGTACTTATAGTACTTAACTTACTTCTGTACTTGCTATCTTATAAATATTTATCATCCGGCCAATCACAAAAATGGTAAAATGTAAAACATTCGAGAAAATACAGATCTGTGTGACTCAGCATAGTCGTAATATTTTTCGAACGAAACGCAAGTGCGGCGCAACACAACAGCTGTGTAGAGCGGCAGCACGAATTTTTTAGGTAAAAAAAAAGATCGCAGTCGTCGAAAAAAAACCGCAGTCAAAGTGTTAACTTACTTCTGTACTTGCTATCTTATAAATATTAACATCCGGCCAATCACAAAAATGGTAAAATGTAAAACATTCGACAACCATTAATAACATTAAATCAATGACTACTCAACTCTCAAAAGTCCGTGATTTCCAATAGAAAGAGAGCGAATACAGCAATAAACAAATCCACGCGAGCAAAAGAGATAGATAATAGAAAATCACCCACACCCTATAATTTCCGAACATAAAACCTACCCACGAAAATCTAAGAAAATCAATTGTAATGTTTAGCACACCATTATGGGTTTACAAACCAAAATATACTCTAATACATTTACTTTCGTTTCAAATTATTTTCCGTCTCTGTGTTGTAGTTCCAGTGGCTCTTATGGTAAAGGGAATAAGGTTGGATTTGAGTGTTGAATTTTCGGGAATTAAGGTAGGTATACTTGAATTGAATACGTAATACGGGCCAATGATGAACGAATGAGATTTAGTAATGGATGCGGTATTTACTAAGTGTGCTCAGTTGAGATACCATTTTTAATTTCGTGACTTTCCCTCATATTTATTATGTATTTCTTAGTGTTTTTAAGTACATTTGGCAGCGGTTAACTTCTTTATAACTTTAACTTAACCTAAACAACCGTTTTGGAAAAAATAATTTGAACTTTGTTGGTAGAAATGCTAATTATAGTACCCGAAATATACCAAATATTAACTTTGCAGAAGTGTTCATTATTACCACAGCGTTTCTTATGTCGTTTTTCGTCTTCTTATTACTTAAACCTAGGTACATGAAGTCGCCATCTTGTTGGTTTGACACTTACTAAATATTATAATTAACAAAATATTAAAAACAGCTTGGGATAAAACTATTAACAAGCTTATTGGGATCATCTTATTGCTTCTTAACGATTGGAATCTTAACAGATAACAGTGTCAAGAATTGGCTAATTGGATAAGGCATGATTATTTCATTTATATTTTACTCATTATTATTATGATGTCTATTTCAAAGAGGCTTTAAAACTATTTCGTTTTTCTTACCGAAAAGGTGTTGATTGACCGAGGTTAAAAATAGCATCATAATTAGTCAAGTTAATTCAAGAAACATCTGTCGTTTAACTGACAGATCAAATAATAATAGCCTATGCATACCTTATAAGTAACTGGAACTATAATGCCGTATCCTATTTAAAAAGACCATAAAATTTTATCACATCGTCGGGCGACCGCGAAAACCGCATAAGTCAAATTATATTAAAATTTATTATGTAAAGAATGTTTAATGTGATTTGACACAGTTAGCGCATGCGCATTGCGGTCGAGACTTAATGAAATATCAAATAAAGAGATATTTATTGAGCTGTGAGATTGTTATGCATTGTTTACTGGTAGTTAACTCTTTAGAAGTGGGCTAGGTACCTTTAGAACCATGGAGTACCTATTGTACGAAAGGAATTACAATCACACGGTCCATAAGAGAGCTATGCCCGGAGTTTCTCTGAAGGATAGGATTCGTAACAAATACATCCGACAGAGAACCAAAGTTATCGACATAGCTCTGAGAATTAGCAAGTGAAGTGGCAGTGGGCCGGCCATATCTCGTGAAGAACCGACGGCCGCTGGGGCAAACGTGTTTTTGAGTGGAGACCACGACTCGGTAAACTTAGTGTAGGACGCCCTCCGATCAGGTGGGATGACAACCTGCGAAAGACTGCAGGGCTGGATGCGTCAAGCTGAAGACAGGGCGCTATGGCGCTCATTAGGGCTATGTCCAGCAGTGGACTAATATAGGCTGATGATGATCCATAAGAGTTTTAGGCGTTTGTCTTTTATTTTAAGACTGTTTCGAGGTAATCTACTTAATTTTTCAATAATGTTATCAATTAATACCTTCTAAATGTTTTAAAATATTAACATATAAATACATATTTTATCTTCTATGCAAAAGCTAAATAATACTGTAGGTTTACGAAATTAATTTTAGATAGAAACAGACAACCATTTCGTCTTAAACCTATAATCATTAAAATGATTATGAAATCATTAAGAACAGATGCGACCACACCAGTCGACGCCGGCTCCGTAACAAATGGCGAATGAGTCAGTAATAACTTAATTTACCAAAGGTCAAAGAACTCGCGAATAACTAATACAAGACTGAGACTGGTTTGGGAGTTCCGTGCACGATAATTTAATGATAGGTCTTAATAGAAATACCATAGATTTAGATATCATATACTTGATTCGTAGATATAAAATAATAATAAGAAATGTTTTGTTACCATAATGCGTCCCAATGCTGGGCGTGTATCCCCCATTCAGTGTGCCCCAATGCTGGGCATGTATCGCCCATTCAGTGTGTCCCAATGCTGAGCGTGTATCCCACATTCAATGTGTCCCAATGCTGGGCGTGTATCCCACTTCCAGCGGTCCTGAGCTGAAACGAACGATCAAAACAAATGTAAATATCAAAACAATTCGATTAGAATCAGTTATAGCATCAAATAATAAGAACTTTTAATTACAAAATACTAAATTAATATTAGATAAATAATTTTAATAATTTTTATTCGTAAAACTTATATCTAAAACAGTTTTGTAAAAGAATTACACGAAATGGCGGTATTATCGCTTAGCGATTCCTTGCAGGCAATCAAAGAAAGAAGAAAACACATTATTCCATAATTAGAGGCTGATGGTGAACCAAAGAAAAAAACAATATATATATTATTCCGGAACCAAACTAAGTGGATTAAAAATAGAGAGTTAGGTAGGTTTAAATAAAATAGCCAGTGGCCGAAGCTCCACGTAACACAATATTATCAGTCCAGATAAATGGCCTCCGTCTCGACTATCCGTCACTCCGATTACCATCATTTTTTTATAGGGATCTCTAAAATCAGTGAACTCGGGTTTCAAACGATAACTACTTAATCACTTTTTTTTTACATTTTTATACGTTTTTGCTGTATCGTTTTATGACACCTATTTATTTCTGTCAAAACATTTCCTGTTGATACGCAGTGATTGTGCTAAATGGGTTTTTACTTATAATTGGCAGGTTTAATATGCTTTTAGTAATTTTATCAAACCTCGTGTTTTATAATTTTTTTTCTTTATGTTAAAAACTCAGATTAATTTAAAAAAAAACGTATTAGTCGTGTGAGGTAAATTTTTTATCCATTTAAATTAACCAGTATTTAAAATTCTATTACATTAATGTAACTTAGGTGAAGTGGTATTTTACATACCATTAATTACATACGGAAAGAGCTATGCTCGGAGTTTCGCGAAGGATTCGTAACAAATACATTCGACAGAGAACCAAAGTTATCGACATAGCTCTAAGAATTAGCAAGCTGAAGTGGCAGTGGGCCGGCCATATCTCGTGAAGAACCGACGGCCGCTGGGTCAAACACGTTCTTGAGTGGAGACCATGACTCGTTAAACGTAGTGTAGGACGCCCTTCGCCAAAGGGGGATGACGATCTGCGAAAGACTGCAGGTGGATGCTGGATGCGGCAAGCTGAAGACGGCGCTATGGCGCTCATTGGGCGAGGCTTATATCCAGCAGTGGATTGCTATAGGCTGATGATGATTATGATGATCATGATGATTACATCTATGTAATCACATTTCATATTTCGTATGTAAATATGTAATTACAAAATAAAGCACGTGTAAATGTTGTCACGCGAAATCCAAATCAGGGCGCCGGCTAATTAATGTGTCAAGAAAAAAGGTTTTCAGTTCGTGTCGTGTTTTAGAAATTAATTAAAAACATTGATTTGTTTGGCTCTACAATAATTATTCGATTGTTATACGGAGGTTAAGTACCTATTGTGTTGAGTTTAACGAAAAAACTTTATGTCGCCAAGGGTGAGTCACTAATTTACTGACCGTAGTTCCTATCCTTCGAAGAATCAAATGGTTAAAATTAAATTTGTTTTATATTAGTATCATCATCAGCCTATATTAGTCCACTGCTGGACATAGGCCTTCCTAATGAGCGCCATAGCGCCCTGTCTTCGGCTTGACGCATCCAGCATCTACCTGCAGTCTTTCGCAGGTCGTCATCCCGCCTGGTCGGAGGGCGTCCTACACTACGTTTACCGAGTCGTAGTCTCCACTCGAGAACACGTTTGCCCCAGCGGCCGTCGGTTGTTCGCGAGATATGGCCGGCCCACAAATCCTTATAATAAATACTAATTTGAGTTTTTTGCGTATTATAATATTTTAAACCAACTCTTATGTGTTATGTAACAATATCTTTAAGTTGGTAAATAAATTAAAAAAACTAAATTAAATAAATAAATAAATAAATAATGCTGGACAATTCACACAGCATTATCTAGCCCCATGGTAAGCAGAGCTTGTGTTATGGGTACTAGATAACTGATATACATAATACAATACATTACATAGATAGACATTTTTTATTATATATAGAAAACGACCAGAACACCCGGAACAAATATCTGCAGATCGTACAAACAATTGTTTCGAGGCGGGAATCGAACCCGCAACCTCCTGCGTCGCAGGCGGACCTTCGCCCACCGCGCCACATCGGTCGTCACACAATAAATTCACACAATAACAGAATTATTAAAGGTATAATACCTTTAATAATTCCATTGAAGATTCGCTTAAGCAATACTGGCTAGTTTTAATGAATTCATCAGTTACGCCTCTCCGCTCGCGCGCGGCGGATATCTAATGAATCCATCTACGACAAGTATAAATAAATTATCATTCTCATTTGTCCGGCCGTTAGGGTTGTTGGGAATGTTAACGGGCGAAGTTAGGGGTGTCGCGGTGCTAATGTTGTTACTCTTAATTCCAAAGTAAACCCCTATTTGTTCCACTAAGATTATCTGTGATCTGTATAGTCCCGATTCTGCTATCCAATTTCTATACTATGACAATGGTATTAATTATTCATTCAATTATTTATTTATTGCAAACACATACAATACAAAAATTCTTTATTGTACACCATAATCAAATCAATCATTACAAAAATACATTATATGCGACAAGTACAATGGGCACATATGTATGTACATTGTCACATAATTTAAGTGTAGGTGTTATTATCGTAGAGGTAGTTACATGTACCCTGTAAGGGCGTAGCGGTTTATCTGTGATCTGTAGCCCGATTCTGCTATTCAATCGCTTTACTATGACAATGGTATCTTTGCAGAATCGTCACAAAGGATCCTGAAATAAAAAAGTATAATATGCAAGGAGAATTCATAGAGTGGTTTCAACCTTGACTTCCACGGTCCTATCTCTATCTGTAGCTTGTTTCATCTAAGTAGGTAGAATGCAAAAATGTTTCTTTCTGTGACGATGCTGTTATAAATAAATAAATAAATAAATATTGCTGGACAATTCACACAGCCCCATGGTAAGCAGAGCTTGTGTTATGGGTACTAGATAACTGATATACATAATACAATACATTACATAGATAGATATTTTTTATTATATATAGAAAACGACCAGAACACCCGGAACAAATATCTGCAGATCGTACAAACAATTGTTCCGAGGCAGGAATCGAACACGCAACCTCCTGCGTCGCAAGCGGACCTTCACCCACCGCGCCACATCGGTCGTCGTTATGATTACTATTATCATATATTAAATTAATTATCAGTTTAGGAGATAAATAAGTGTTGCTTTAATCGCTTCGGTTTTACTGTTTACAAAATTAACTACAATACATTAAGCTGGACTAGTCACACAGCATCATCTAGCCGCAAGCAAGCATAGAGCTTGTGTATAAGACGACTGTGGTGGCTATAAGACGAAATAAGTGAATTTCTTAAATTCACATAATTCTACCCAGCCAAAGGTTGCCTGGAAGAGATCGCTTCAAAGCGATAAGGCCATCCATTGTACTTGTCGCGTGTGATGTATTTTATAATGATCTGTATCTAACAATAAAGTATTTTTGTATTGTATTGTAATAGGAAAAAACGGTGCGAATGGTAAGGGCTAAGTTGAAGAGGTCGATTCTAAAGTCTCGATCACCTCACGGCCATCCGGATCACCGGATTTGTGCCTTAAATATATTTACGTAAAACTCGTTTTGCAATGAATATGTTTCACAGTGACCAAGCCCTAACTTAGGGGTGCCACTGTCAAATGCCTTTTTAGTGCTTTACATCTCAGTTTAATTTATATTGTTCGTTAATTGGTGAATTTAACTGTTAATTGGTGAATTTAACTGTAAATTGGTGAATTTTGGTGATTATGCTGTTAGGAGTGCGTTTGGAGAAATTACGGCTGTTTCAAACTTTAGAGCTGTTAGAATGTTCTGGGTGTTATAATTGTTAAAAAGTAGTCAAAGTAGTAATGGTTCGACGAACGAATACATTTTATTTTTTTAATAACTTTATTATGTAATCATTAAATACATCATCATCAGCCTATATAAGTCCACTGCTGGACATAGGCCTCCCCCAATGAGCGCCCTGTCTTCAGCTTGCCGCATCCAGCATCTACCTGCAGTCTGTCGCAGGTCGTCATCCCACCTGGTCGGAGGGCGTCCTAAACTACGATTACCGAGTCGTGGTCTCCACTGAAGAACACGTTTGCCCCAGCGACCGTCGGTTCTTCGCGAGATATGGCCGGCCCACTGCGACAATAATATAATTAAATACATAAAAACACAAAAAAGTTGAATCTATGCATTCATTTTAACATTATATATTATTGATACAATATGAAATAATCCAATAATTATAACGGACAGTGTTGCCAAAATTGCATTTTAAAATCACTATGATAGGTACAGACTTAAAAAGTAGACGTAGAGTATTTAAGAGTGATGTAGTTATTTTAAAATAGTCACAAAAAGTTACTATTAATGAGCGAATAAAATTGACGACAGAGATTTAACATACCTACATAAAAATTAAATCATAAAAATAAAAGCCAAACCATAACGAAAGCTCGGTAAGAAACTACGCGTAACTAAAGTTTTTAATTGTGGTAGCTTCAAGTAAGAAATAAAACGGAACGTGTGATTTTCTACGCCTTAGCATAAAATTTCTACATTATTTTATAATATTTGCTGCAGTGGTCGGACTTCATATACCAACAAGAATTCCAACGCATTTTTTCAATAAGTACCTTCTTCTATTTTTAACCGAAGCTATGAAAAAGAGGTGGAGGTTCTATGTTTTATATATAAATTGTTTATTTTAAACTTATCAAGTTGTAGTTGGTAGCGTATTTTTTAAGAATGTTAGTTCTTAGTTAGTGAATTTTATATTTAACTTTTTTATTTCTTTGTCTCTTTGGTTGGTGTTGCAATGACAATGTAAATATATATTATAATAAAATATAAGTTAAGTATTTTAAAAATAACTTCAACTAAATTAACAAAAAAAGGAAACGATGCGACCTGCAGAAGTAAAATACTGTGTGCAACGCCCCCTTCCGGGGTAAGAATGGACGAGATCTAAAAAATGCAACATAAATACAAATTAACAATTGGTTTATGCTTTCTCTAATGAATTCTTATTATAACAAAAAGGTTTCTTAGTAATCAAATGTTCAGTGGTATGTATGTATCTATGTTCGTCGATGTCTTCGTCAATGATGGCTGCTGGTCCATTCAGATGCATTCGTGAGTATAACTCATAGTTTTTGCTACTCACTGGCTGCGTTTTGATATAAAAATAAAAAACAAAAGTAAACGAACCAATGAGCGGCGAAAATAATATGACTGATACATACACGGATAATCGACCAGCAGCTAGAAAAACAGCTTAAAATGAAAGTCCCGGGAATAAAACAAAATAATGTTAATAAATAATGCTGGACCACACAGCAGCAAGGTATGCAGAACTTATGTGGAATATGTACTAACTCATGTTTTTATTTACCTATTTATAATTTATTTACATGTGAAGTCCAACCATAATGCAGTTAAAATTACCGGCTACAATCAGGCAAGGTAAATAACGAACCAACACTCTAAAATTTTAAGTCGTGACATGAAACTAACAATTTAGCACGAACGCGCTTGGCAGAATGCAGTCGTGCTGTTGCCATAAATTTGCCATAAAAAAGTTTACATTTCTATACAGCGTGCGCATCCATAAGTTTATGGATTCATGTTGTTCGTTTGAAATTGTTGCGTTGCATTTGTCTGGTTTTTCGAATTTGGATTATGTTTTTTTTTCTGACGGGTTTGTAATAGATGTTTTAAGTTTTTCCTAAATAATTTTTTTTTCATTTCATTTTCATTTCCCCTATTTTACTGTACTCAAACGTTCAGTATGCGAAACACGGGGATTGTCTATTGTGGAATATATAATAATGACATCGCGTCGTCATACCTTGCGTACATTATTGAAGTTCAAGGAATTTATCTCAAATAATTTACGCATTCGATGACAAAGTGACGTATTTTATCTCTATTCTACCCTAGACAACAATTCCTGTGCTTAGCCCACAGATCTTCCAGCCTAGGTACCTATTTATCTTAGAAGAATATCTACCATGAAGGTGAGGTTATCTAGGCAGGTACCTAACTTTTTATTTAAAAAAAGGTCTGTTCACCCTTCGCCATTAAGTAAATAGCTCCAAAGGTTTACGGCCGTGAGGCCGATATATTTTCTTTTTGCCAGACTTTTTTCAAGGCTCGTTACTGAAAACTCTCAAATTCTCTGGCAAACGTTTTAGCGCGATTCTTGTTTAATTAAAAACACGAATAAAAAGTAACCGGCCATTTTATCTGGTGATAAACGACTGTAGCCACAAAACGTGAACTTCAAGCGAAAATAAACTCTAAAGCTCTCTCTAAATAAGCTACGTTAAAGACTATTTTCCCGTGTAGGCGCAAAGCAATTCGTTCCACATTTTTCAACCACCAAAAAGATTGCTCGCTCCGTTTCCTGTTCTATTCTAAAAGCGATAAAACTCAAAATTCATTGCTGTAGAAACAGTTCAAATATCGAACTGTTTCCGCAGTTCCTTCGCCTTTGGAGTAAAAATTCAAATTTTGAAAAATATCCGCTATATAGGCCGCTTACATCCATAGTGACGTAAGTGAAAAAATACGTTTTCCTGATTAAAATTTTATGTGTCAGTGATATAGTGTAAAATCGTTTGTAAAGGAAGGTGGAGAAGTGTTTATTGTTCTCCAACGTTGATAGCAGTGGATTTACGTTTTCAGTTGCACGCTAAACGTCAAGATCTCTTTAGTACGATTGTGGTGATTTAATATTCACTATTTGTATATTTAAATGTATTTTACGGCAGCCTATTTGAATTCAAAAGGCCTATTAACACTTAGATAATTGCATTTGTTGCAATAGCAAAATCTAAGGTCTGTAAAGTTCTGAATTAGCATATGTAGATAAATATGTATATTGTGTAGAATAGATAGGTGTTTTAGTTGTTCTGAGAGAAACTTCTCAAGTTTTGTATGTAGCTTAGTAATATTCAATTTAGGCTTTATATGAAATAACTGAAAAAGTGCACAAACGACACTTAAAAAAACACTAACAATAATGTTTCCTTGAAATTAATCAAAATAGGTGTTAAATATATTTATGGACCACCACTTTTTACCACAAAAGCATAAACAAAAGCTATCTACTTCATTTCTCATTAAAACTGACATAGCATTACAAAACTAGCTTCCATAAATGAAAATGGCGGCTGGCACGTCATGGATTATAAAAAATACCACTTAATCGCCGCCGCCATACCACCTATCGCATATTCTGTCTCATCGCCCTCAGTTAATTAGAGGGGGAGGCAACGACTCGTGGTGTGAAATAATAGTTTTTTGCTGCCTTCGACTGTAATTTCGTTGTTTCTAGGTTACGTGCTTTTTTAATTGACTCGTGTTACGGAATAGAGTTTTGAATTGTTAATTCCCATTTTGATTTGAGTTCGTTGTACGAACATAAGTAAAGGGAAGCTCTTCACTTTAAAAAACAGTACCTATTTTTTTAGTAAAATGCTTCATTTTAAGAAATATAGAAAAACACTGGTCGTTTTTATTTGATCTCTGATGGGTTAAAAGAAAACAGATTTTTCCACCTTAATACTTTCCTATTATGGTCTCAAGTAAACACATCATAGGTAATATTAGGTATAACTAAAGACAAATTTACTCGTTTACGTTAAAACTATAAAACGCTGAACACACGTTAATTTATCTACATTAAAATAATTTTATCAAAAGAGAGATTTATCATGAGAGAAAAACACATATAACTCGCGGGAAAATCCACTTCAGCACATAAAACGCAATTGACTTACAGAAAGCTTTTCTAAATTGAACATAATTATTATTTTCATGTTGAGTGAAGACACCGTTAATCAGCAGTTTTCCTTTACCAATACAAATAACCACTGGACGATGATGAAACGCCCAAAATAATTACAAATTTAATTACAAGTACATAATAGCCCCTATATCTGTTATTACATAGTAGTTACACAGTAATAATTTAATATCGGGTACTATTACGAACCCTTTTAGTCTAATGTAGGTAATTATTAAATGTATGTGGGTTTGTCCGTATAGTTAAGGGGTCGCGGGTTCGGTTCCTAAATAGTAATTTTATTTATGCACTCTAACCCTATTTAAGCTGGTTCACTAAGTACTTTAATGTCTTCTATGGTTAGATAATGACTAGAAAATGCAAATTTGTAAGTTTGATGGTTTTGCTATAAAAGGGTCGATACATTAATATGGACTATTGCAATAAAATTAATATTGACATAATTGCAATCCTTGAAGTATTAATTGATGCTTCCTTTAGATAGAGCTTATGACTGGAACGAGTAGTTTATTTTATTTATGAACTAGCTCGCGGGATGTAGTCTAAAGACCGGTCTTGATATTAAACAAATTGTTGTTTGTATAAAGAACTATGACCTTATTGGATATTTAATTAAATCCTGTTGATAAAAGTTAAACAGATTTAATTGGATCACGCACAAACTATACCCATAACACAAACTTTGCTTACTTTGCGACTGATGATAATGTGTGGATTGTCTTCATTATTGTTAACTAGCTGTCGAATTTAACGTGGTTTCACACACGTTAAATTCAAATTTCACATATCTAGGGGGATAAAGAGAATACAATATAGCCTATGTCACACATGATTGTGTCAGATTTTTTTTTTAATCGTTCCAGTATTTTTGGAGCCTATTCAAAACAAACAAACAAAAAATCAAATCTTTCCTGTCTATAATATAAGAATGGATAATAACTTTTTTATTATCTTTGTATTAAATTGTACTAATATGAGTTTCTTTGTCCACAGGTCCTAGAAGCAGAAGGTCTAAGAAGACAAGTCCGAGCGTAGAAGAGAAGAGACCCAGAACAGCTTTCAGCGCAGCTCAGCTTACTAGACTAAAGGTAAATATTGAATTTAATTCACGCTCTCTGTGTATCAAACATTCAAATCGTTAGATGCGCCCTGAGTCCAAAAAACTGTAGCTTTGTCTTGTAGATTGCTTCACCTTTTATTGTTCTAACAGCCATATTTCTTTGTTCAGCACGAGTTCGCCGAGAACCGGTACCTGACGGAGCGGCGGCGGCAGGCGCTGGCGGCGGAGCTGGGGCTGGCGGAGGCGCAGATCAAGATCTGGTTCCAGAACAAGCGAGCCAAGATCAAGAAGGCCACGGGCCAGAGGAACCCGCTGGCCTTGCAGCTGATGGCGCAGGGGCTGTATAACCATAGCACGGCTAATGATAGCGATGAGGAGGAGATCCATGTGACGTAGAAACAATTAATTAACTCAGAGGCCATTTAAACTATGAATCTTTTTATTGAATTTTTAAAGAAGGCATATCTCTATGCTTTTATCTTTGCATAATCCCCTATGGTGTTTCCTATGTCAAAATATTTGCGTATTAAATAATAAAATTGTAATATAACTTTATAAATGTATTATATATATTGTCGTTAAGTTCTTAACGACATCAAGTGTAACATATGTACCCACGGTGGAAATAAATAAACAAACAATCGGGATATTTACCATGATTAGATTTTTTAGTTTTCCAATATTGGTGTACGTGGTAACGTTCGTAGCAAAAGACAAAAATGAGGGTGGATCGGTATATCTGCCAATAAAAACTAACTCGCAGTGCCTTCAGTTATTCCGTGATCATGGCACATGAAACTGTGCCGAAATATTTGCAAACGCAAAAATTAATCTTGGTAAATATCCCGTTTTCAATGATTTTTTTGTCAATAACCATGGTAGTTTCAAAAGTTTCATAAATTTTCTCTTAATATTGATTAATAATCAACGTACAACAGAAAAATTACACAAAATTTTAGAAGTTAAAGTGTGAAGCGAAGTAATATTGTAAAAGACTGCGATTCCAACTTGATATGTGTGTTTTCCTGCAGTCAACGATAAACATGTTATTTGTTACAACTTGGTAAAACTACTTCATAATGGCTTAGAATGTTTATTTTAATTATTCCGTGTCGTGTTGACTCATTCTTGGGCTTAGGCCTCGTTTTGTGTATGAAATTCTAGAATCTTTTGGCGATATTGTAAATTTTTATCTTCTAAGATTTTAATTTAGTTTCATATAGCTCATAAAATAAATTAGCTAAATCTCTGTAATTGTCATAATTTTAAAAATATAGTTCCTGCTATTTGTAAATAGGTATAAGAGTAATGAATATTAACAATAGTTATTTATTATAGATAGTTTAGTTTTGTTATATTATAACTAGGTAAAGTTGTACATTTCTCATTATTATTTTTAAGTAAGTAGCTACGTCATTTGCAGGAATTGCTTACTCTATTTGTTCATATCTTAAAAAAAACACTGTATGATGCGATAAAATAACCAAAATAGGACCTAAGTATAAGTCATAATTATATTTAATACCAAAATGGGCTGTATCTGAACTTTTTTAGCAATTAAAAGTATTAAAAATAACACTTGAAATGACAATATTGAAACGGGACAAATGTGACCGATTGATGTCCATTTGACAGTCAGTATCGCAAGGTTTCTACAATTATTTTAACTGTGACTTTTGAGTGACATACAATTTTGAAGCTGATAAAATAATAAAGAAGTACAGATAGATAAACGATTACACTACTGCCATCTATTGCTACAAATCCAACACTTTCTAGTTAGCACTGGATCGATGTAAACGAGGCTCGCTTGTAAATACAACTATGTGTATGCATGGGTAAATGTGGTTAATTATTTTATCATAATTTTTGTAAAAATTAGTCATTTTTCTTCCAATTTTGTTAAGTTTCGTTACAAATGTAAATATTTATATCTTGTAGTTATAATTATTATCATTTTAAATTTAGATGATAAAAGAATATATGAGTATGGTTTAATTTATCAAACAGTTTCATTTTCAACCCCTTGAAAGTTTTTCAATTAGTTAACGTTAAAATAGTAAAGAAAATTACTATCAAATAATAGAAATAAGGAGGATCCAGCTAGCCTGAACAGCGTTTGAGAAACTACGTCAAGTCTTCTCGTCATCCATACCGCAATGCTTGAAAAAGAAAGTTTTCAACCAGTACGTCCTACCCGTTATGACCTACGGAGCTGAGACGTGGACACTCACGATATGGCTGGTCCACCAGTTCAAAGTCGCTCAGCGAGCTATGGAAAGAGCTATGCTCGGAGTTTCTCTGAAGGATAGGATTCGTAACGAATACATCCGACAGAGAACCAAGGTTATCGACGTAGCTCTAAGAATTAGCAAGCTGAAGTGGCAGTGGGCCGGCCATATCTCGCGAAGAACCGACAACCGCTGGGGCAAACGTGTTCTTGAGTGGAGACCACGACTCGGTAAACGTAGTGTAGGATGGCCTCCGACCAGGTGTGATGACGACCTGCGAAAGACTGCAGGTAGATGCTGAATGCGGCATGCTGAAGACAGGGCGCTATGTCAATCAGGGGGAGGTCTATGTCCAACAGTGGACTGCTATAGGCCGATGATGATGATGAGTGTTTACTGGATCCCATGAGGCTCACACAGAACAGCACTGAGTGCGAAAAATTGCTCTACCATGACTGTAAAAGTATATAATAAAATTCCTAGAGACATAAGAGAACTGCCTACTTGTAAATCTAAGACAAAACTCCGTATGTGGCTCATAGAGAAATGTTTTTATGACATCAAAGAACTATGACATTAAATATTATAATCATTAAATTACCTAATTATACGACCTTGACGACCGGTGTGGCGCGGTGGGCGAAGGTCCGCTTACGACGCAGGAGGTTGCGGGTTCGATTCCCGCCTCGGGACAATTGTGTGTACGATCTGCAGAAATTTGTTCCGGGTGTTCTGGTTGTTTTCTATGTATAATAAAAAAATATCTATCTATGTAATGTATTGTATTATGTATATCAGTTATCTAGTACCCATAACACAAGCTCTGCTTACCTTGGAGCTAGATAATGATGTGTGAATTGTCCAGCATTATTTATTTATTTAGTTATATAAGTTTAATATTGTACATCCATAATTAACGGATAAACTGTTGATTCACAGTTTCTACAATAAATTTATTTGATTTCATTTCATTTCATATACTAGTGCGTTACTCATATAGAAAGCTTGCGATGCTAACATGAGAGGACATTGGCAGAATTGCGTCCAGACGCAGAGCCATCTAGGAAGAAGTTGAAGTTGATGCGTAATCAGCCTGCTGAAATACTTACTGTAAGTAAGGGATCAGAATTCTGGAATAAGCTAATTTAAATTTCTGATTTGAACTTTATTCCATGGAAATAATGTCGTCATCGCTACCACTGCCCAACCCACCCAAGGAGTCGCAGCTGACGGTCACGAGTAATCATAATATTAATCCCTAATGCATATTACGAATTTTTATTCGGGAGGAAATAATTTAACAAATTTGTATTTGGCTCCCGGACCATATATATACGCTGTCACGGAAAAACGCAGAGGATGGGTAAATTTGTCCTGAGGAGCCAAGAGGTTGATTTTTAACCGACTTCAAAAAAGGTGGAGTTACTAAATTCGTCTGCGAAACGCAACCCGTAAGTACTTATATCATTATCATCATCAGCCTATATTAGTCCACTGCTGGACATACGCCACCACAATGAGCGTATTATAACTATAAACTTGCCAAACTCGATGTAGAATATTTGTAAACAAACAGGAAAACAATAACTCGGTCATCCATTATAACGAATAATATTATATTTAGACTTAAATAGGCAAATAACCATGTATTAGACATATAAGAGATGAACATGCTAGTGGTTTCTTTTCACTTCTTCCACTAGTGGACAAAAAATTTAAGTGAACAGTAAAATAATTGTATTTGATAATAATTTATATTTAAAACATGACTTGTCTAAGTGCTTATTTTGTAAGCCTAAAGAAATAACTGATTTTTTACTTTACTTTACTTTAACAACCTTGTCTATCACGGACCCGACCTGAAAAAAATATAGAAACATGGACATTAAAAAGTCATAGAGTTTGTAAGTTCGATAGTAAATAAATCGCTTTGTGCCCAGAGATGTGGTCGCCACTTTCCCCATCTAAATTCTCCCTAAATTTACCCTAACTAAACCATTTATTACATTCTAAGTAGTCTGCAGTTAATTTTGTACCGAATCAAAGAAAATCAACTAATTACAACACTTAAATCAAAAACAAGTGTCAGTGTCCAGATCATTATGACACTTTTGATTTAATAGCTATACACAGAAGTCGTTAATTAGTGCACAAGCACTAACTTTGTCTTCTCACGACATCTGCTTTTGATGATACTCTGTGGCGCAGTGAACGATCGTCCTGGGACACGGAAGGTTGCGGGTTCGAGTTCTGCCGAGTGAAAAATATTTTAAGGTATTTATGGAACCAGCAGAGGTCCCTTCTGATGTAAACTAACACTATTTGTACCTATCTGTATGTTTAATCTATTTCCTTTATTGTTTGTTTACTTACCTATTATGTAATGTGTTGTGTTTTGTGTTAATGATAACAAATAAATATATTTTCTTTCTTTCGTACAATAGCTTATTCACTTTCAAAAACAGTGTCATTATAGCGAAGCTAAGCGGCCGTAAGCCTCGTGTGTTTGTGAAGGAACTAAAAATATTTTTTCTTTTTAATTTTAATCTGCAATCATCAGCCAGTACAAGACATCCCTCTTGCATAAATACTTGACTTTTTGGTATTCCATTTACAAAGAACATGTGTATTTTACTTGAAAATGGAAGTAGAAGCTCCTTGGTAATTGTTGGATGTTTTTTAGAAAGGATATTCACATAGGAAAGGATATCCAAAGGGACCAAAAATGTATTTTTTTTAAATATTCAGTCTGAAATTATCAGTTAGTACAAGAAATTCGTCCTCTTGCATAAATTTTAATTTAATTTAATTTTAGTTCGTAAGAATTACTAACATTTATTATAAGATCATTACTAACAAATTATGGATCTATAGTAGTACGAAATAAAATAATTTAATTTAATTTAATTTAATAAAGACTCGACTTTTATTCCATTTACAAAGAATATAGATTTTCATTTGAATTTATGTTTGAAAATGGAAGTAAAAGCTCCTTGGTGATTGTTAGTTGTTAAAGGAGGTACCTATAACAACCTCGTCTATAATGGCGGTTTTGGTCTCTCGTGTAAAAATATACTACATAATATATATTAATAAAACTAGTCACTTTATGTTCACAGTCCTTTTTTATGTATTATATTATTTATTATCTATCCGTGAAAACATTCAATAAGCTTTTAAGTAGTAATCAATTTGTTAGTCTGTTATATGGTAGGTGTACTCTTGTTTCCGCACTTGGACTCCGATTGGTCCTTTGTGCGAGGTGTGTCTGCTAGTTTAACCAGCCGAACTCCGTCCAGAAGCGCAGAATACTCCTGGGATCTTCACAGGCTTCGCGGAGTGACCTCGGGTGGTCGAGGATTTCTAGTCGTTGCTGTTAGTCTGTTATAAAAGCCTCCGGATTTTCTTCAAATAAATAATAATCTTGCGGGGTGTTATGTTGCAAATCAAGCAAGTTTAAAAAGTTGCCTATGCTAGCTAATAGCTATAGTCTATAATCTTGCGGGGTGGATGGTGTCTGGTCGACAAACTCCGCGTCGCTGTGCCCATCCGTTAGATGTAAGTGGAGCTCTAATAGCTCACTAATTAGTACCGAACATGTATCACTGTCCACAAATAAACCGTGTTTGCTGGAATTCAGTTTATTTTTGGCGGAATTCTATTCGGCATATCTTTATCATCAATAATCGTAATAATTAAATAATGTTGGACAGTCCACACAGCATTATCTAGCCCCATGGTAAGCAGAGCTTGTGTTATGGGTACTAGATAACTGATACACATAATACAATACATTACATAGATAGATATTTTTTATTATATATAGAAAACGACCAGAACACTCGGAACAAATATCTGCAGATCGTACACACAATTGTTCCGAGGCGGGAATCGCACCCGCAACCTCCTGCGTCGCAGGCGGACCTTCGCCCACCGCGCCACATCGGTCGTCAAAAGATGACTGATATACTTCATCATCAGCCTATCTTAGTCCAATGCTGAACATAGGCCTCCCCTAATGAGCGCCAAAGCGCCCTGTCTTCAGCTTGACGCATCCAGCATCTACCTGCATTCTATCGCAGGTCGTCATCCCACCTGGTCGGAGGGCGTCCTACAAATACCTAAATGCGAAAGTTAAAAGTTGTCTATGCTATGGTCTAAAATCTTTCGGGGTCATAGATTTAGTTCCAGATGGAGTCCTACGGAATCACAAGTAAACAACAGCAATGGCGGACTTGTCATAAGTGAGAGATGCCAACTGATGAAAAAAAAATGCCGATAATTTTCATAAAAGTTTCTAGAAATCACAGATCACAAATCAAATAGGTAGCTATTATTTAAAAAAAAAGTAGCGTAATGCTTTAATCACAAAAATGTTATAGTTTGTATAAGAGCTACCTAATACGTAACATACCAACCTATGATTATAATTATTTTCCTTCCGAACGACTGGCTGGTTTTTCTACTCGAAAGAAACCATCTATACGATCCTGTAATCAGAACCCCTAAATCGCGACGGCATCTAGTAGCACACTCAAAAGAGGAGTTCTCAGAGGGCAGGGGGAACAACATTTAGTTTGCATTTAAAATCACTGGTCTCCTCTATACACCCCCAATATTATTTTTATGCAATATGGCTCCGCGTAGGGGCCAGGAGGGGGGTCTGGGGGAGTAAATGTCAAAAAGTTGGAATTTTTCTTAGGTCACCTCAACTCCCTCTATACGATTCCGTAAAAAAAACATACGTCCATCAAGGAAAACCATTATGTCAATCAGTAAGTCAAGTCAGTCCGCGTTAATTTAGCTTTATATAATAAAATATTTAAGAAATATCTATTTAAATTCTTATTTATGTTAGGTAGGCTACCTACCTAATTCCAATTTTAAGCATTATATGTATATAATATACAAAGATTCAAACATTTTTAATAAACTCCCACATTATTCGGAAATTTAGAAGTTTACGTGCTGGTAACACCGGCAAGATTTATGTTTTTGTTGTGACGTTTCTGTTGATAGTTATTTGTGTTCAATCGAAGAAATAAGTGGATGTAATTCGAAATTTACGTGTGAAATGTGATTCTGTGTTTATTATTTACTAAATTAGTGTGATTTCGGCAACATCTGACCACATAAGAAGACATTTTTCATTTTTCGATCTATGTCACTCTGTTGGTGTCTAAAGAGGTAATGGCGGACGAGTAGTCTATAAACCGAAAATGTCAAAATCTGTACCACAGTGAGTACTTCATTCTTAGGTTGACTGATACTCCATCTAGACTAAATCTATGTTCGGGGTGTTATGTTAGCAAATCGCGCAAGTTTAAAAAGTTGTCTATGCTATGGTTTATAATCTTGCGGGGTGGATGGTGTCTGGCTGACGACAAACTACGCGTCGCTGTGCCCATCTGTTAAATGTAAGTGGCAGCTCTAATAGCTCACTAATTAGTACCGAGCATGTATCACTGCCCACTTGTCACAAATAAACCGTGTTCGCTGGAATTTCGTTTATTTTGGGCGGAATTCTATTCGGCATCTCTTTATATCTTTGATTGTGTATTTAAATTGAATTTTTGTAGGAATCCTGTACTTGAAGTAAACAGTTTTTATTTTATTTTATTTATTTACTAGCTGCACCCCGCGGCTTTGCTCGCGTGGAAATTTCTGCGCGTTGAGCGATTTTACCATGTTTTCGCACCGTTTAAACTTTCCCTGGACTACGACAAACATTTCAAAACCAAAATCAGCTAAATAGGCCCAGCCGTTCTCGAGTTTTAACGAGACTGACGAACAGCAATAATTTTTATATAATATACAGATTGTGTACCTACCTATTTAAATGGAATTTTTGTATGAGTCCTGTACTTCAAATAAACAGTTTTTATTTTATTTATTTATAATCAATAACCGTAATAAATGGTGATCAAAGCACTTATTATTTCACTTATTTATATGTGAGTGTGTCATAATGACAATTTATGTTGCCCGGAATAGTTTCGCTGCTCGCTGCCTCGTGAAAAAAAACAATGAGTGGCAAAATTGTCCGAAGGAGTTTACTGAATTTCAGTAATAGAGCAAATACTCCTTTTTTAGTGACTTCAGGAGGAGATTCTATGTTCGTCTGCATGAATGTTTTTTATGGACATATGTTCATGGAATTCTCCGTCAATTAAAGACCGTTTAAAAAAATCGCTATCGTATAGATAATGCTGGACATAAGTCTCCCCCAATGAGCGCTATAGCGCCCTGTCTTCAGCTGGCGCATCCAACATCCACCTGCAGTCTTTCCCTGGTCGTCATCCCACCTGGTTGGAGGGCGTCCTACACTACGTTTACCGAGCAGATTGTTAAGTAAAAATAAAATACCCATCATCACATCCTACTAAAAACTAATAAGTAAATTCACCCTTAAATAATCTAAAGTGCTCTTTAAAAAGCTCTATCGTATCGCTTTCAACGCCGACTAAATAAATCTAAGTGTGAACATTAACAGACGAAGTCACGGGATAAATCATAGGATATGGACTGAATGACAGTAGCTGTCAAAAGTTATTACGAACACTAAAGGTACACTTCTATAGGCGGGCGTCTCGCGACGAGTTTATAACCTACTAGCTGTTCCCCACGGTATCACCCGCGTTAAACTCGAATTTCAGTTTAATAGGCGATATTTTACGCCTTGGGTTACATTATTGGAGTTATAGTAAGGATCCCTAACTTTTTTGAAAATATAATATAGCCTATGTTCATCAGGGATAGTGTAGCTTCCCAACGGTGACATAATTTTTTTAATCGGTCCAGTATATGCGGAGCCTATTCAAAACAAACAAACATTTCCTTTTATAATATTAGTATAGACGTGGAGACATTTATTTCATCTTTAAACTTATTTAAAGCACTTAGTTATGTCGAAAATTACATAAAATTTGTACAATGTACAAATTGTAAGTAGATCTATCAGAAGTATCTTCACAAAATGAAGATGTGTCCGCCATAGTGGCCATAGCCTTGTCAATTGTACTTATAGTTTTTTTTTTTCAATTAGATTGTTTTACATAGTTTAGTAGTAAGTAATTCAGTGTTGGTTTTTTGTCTTAGGTTAATTGGTATTTTATTGTAAAGTTTTATAGCTATGCATTGGACATTAATTATACTAGAGGTCAGAGCGCGGGGAGGTCTGTTTGCGACGCAGGAGGTTGTGAATTAGATTTTCGCCTCAGGACATTTGGACATTGGACTTTTGCGGGTGTCTGGTCGACGCGTGACCCGACCCGAGAGCTGGTGAGTATCTGTCGCAGCGCATCAACATTGTCATACAGCGGGGCAATGCAGCCAGCGTCGCGGGGACGCGCGCCGACTGGTATTGATATGAATCAGTTGAGCTACCTGCAGATTCCAGATCAGAAGATTCCAGGTTCGAATCCTAGCAAGGTCGCCATGTAATGTTGGTAGGTAGGAGGAGTAATTAACACGACTGTAGTAGGTTGAATACTGCATATTTATTGAGTTAAAACATGTCTTTTTATACTAAAATTCTATCTCTAATTTTAATTACATTGTTTTATTATTCCCTATCTGAAATAGGATTATGTTGCGGTAATCTGATATTCTTGTTTATCTAATAAAATGTATTTCTATTTTCTTATCTAAATATTCCTTGTTAATATAAAATGTAATTCTAATTTCTTTATCTGATTAATAGGTATTCGTCATTGACGTCTAGGTTCGGTACCTACTAATACGTTAGGTACCTACACCACAGTTCGCAACAGTGTGCAGTTAGCTCAATTTATTAATAGTATATTGTCATTACAGTGTCATTGCCTGCACCAAAGCGACAAAGAAATAAAAAAGTTAATTATAAAATACACGAATTAAAAACAAACATTCATAAAAATACACCAACTCACATCTAACCACAACTTAATACTTTGTTTCAATTGTAAATACATGTTCTTACATATTTATTTTTAATATTTAATTGATTGTTCTTTGTTAATATTTTGAATGATACAAATATACCGCTGAAGAGATACCTAGCTACTTTTTACTAAAGAAGCAAAGTCGGGGGCAGCTATAAATAAATACGGGATGGATGGTTCGTATCGACAGATTTACTTACAACGCGTCAACACAGAACTAAGGCTACTTAAAACCATACAAGCTGTTTTAGGTGTATATTTAGTTTTATTTAAATTTACTAACAATCGATTATAGATTTAGGTTTAAAGATTATTTATTCTCAAAAAAGACAGTCAATAGTTAGCTTAAACAATTCAAAGGTGTAGTAAATACATAGCTAAATTGTTGTTGTTCGATGTGTATGTAGGTAGTTACTACAGATTGCACAAATTAAATTTAAAGATAGGTACAAAATAGGAAAAAATAACACATTACGGCCATATCTAGAAGAAGAACGAACGGCCGCTGGGGCAAACGTGTTCTTGAGTGGAGACCAAGACTCGGTAAACGTAGTGTAGGACGCCCTCCGACCAGGTGGGATGACGACCTGCGAAAGACTGCATGTAGATGCTGGATGCGGCAAGCTGAAGACAGGGCGCTATGGCGCTCATTGGGGGAGGCCTTTGTCCAGCAGGTACATAGGCTGATGATGATGATGATAACACATTACAATTTCTAGAAATTAACAATAGGTATTACAAAATTTGCCAATTTTCCATAAAAAAACTAGCAAGTTCAGTTATCAAGGTATCAATGGATTTTTATTCGATAACGCTCGAATCAAATTTGGTTCCTATTTAAATGTATTGTGCGAAAATACATGCTGTGTAGGTTGTCCAGCATTATTTATTTATTTATTGAAATTACATTGATGTGATGATGAGTTATTGTTAGAATATTGTTTATTTAATTTTATTTATGAATTTCGTAGTAGTACAAGACATAAAAATGAGGGTAGATCGGTATGTCTGCCCATAAAAACTTACTCGCAGTCGCAGTGCCTTCAGTTATTCCGTGATCATGGCGCATGAAACTGTGCCGAAATATTGGATAACTCAAAAATTTTATCATGGCAAATATCCCTTTATAAATAACTCTAATAATTACGTTATTTTTTATGTAGTTATTACTTACACATAATATTATGTTTGACATATAAGAAAACTCTTATCAATAAAGAACTGAACTGAACTCAAAAATCGAATCATGGTAAATATTCCGTTATAAATCACTAGCTGCGCCCCGCGGTTTCACCCGCGTGATGAAAGATATTTCGGATAATAAAAACAATATATCTTTATTAATTGTAGCCTATGTGTTATTCTGATGTATAAGCTATATTATTGTAAAGTTTCATTAAAATCCATTCAGTAGTTTTTACGTGAAAGTGTAACAAACATCCATCCATCCATCCCTTACAAACTTTCGCGTTTATAATATGAATTAGTAGGATTTTTGTATGTAGTTATACTTACCCGATGTGATGGACCGGCCGACCTTATGACCCGGCCAATTTAAATAAATAAATAGGTAGAAAGTTAAGTTCAAATACCATCCAAAGCTCTAGTTATTCGTGACTTTTGTTTTACCTCCATAATGCCCTCCTCACACACCTGTATAGAAAGCACAAACAAGCTACACTTCTGAAATTACCACCAATTCCGGTGTTTATCGATCATGATCTGGAAAGATAAATATAAACGATCAATATTTGAGATCAATACGGGTTGTGCGCGTGATTAGTGCTGTTAAGTGCAGTTAGGATGGTTGTCTGTCTGTTTCTTGCCGCGCATCAAAGAAAAAGGAAAAATCATATTTATTGATACAACTTGTTACTATTACTAGGTACATATTATAAAATAAATAAAAACATAAAACTATACTATATAAAATTAACTACGTAGGTATTGTATCTATAAAAACAGCAACAAGCGACTCTACAAAGTGAACCAATAGGTCCTGCCTCAGCATAATGTTGCTCTACTTCTCCACAAGTAGAGCAACGCTGGTTTTCTGACAGAACCATTGGCGCGTGTCATGTCAACACGGGTGGCAGACCACAGACAAAATATAGATATACATATACACATTAAATCAGCATAACGCCAACTAATGGATGAATCAAATGATACTTGGCATGGTTTTAGTTCATACTACGAGGAACAACACTACAGAATTCTTCTTAATAATATCTCATCTCAATATCATTATCTTAATATGACCTGTCTAAGTGCTTATTTGTAAGCTTAAAGAAATAAAAACTTTTCATTTTCATTTTCACTTATCCTCGAAATCAGTAAGTACCTTATACGGTTCCTGTCTACTATATTTTTGTAGGTGACCTACCTACAAAAATATAGTAGACAGGAACCTTTCTAATTGCCCAACTGATGGATTATGTTTTGGCTGATAAAACAATTTTACATTCAATCTTGACCGAAGTCCACTAGATTAGAAAAGAATATTTTTATTTGCAAGGAGATTCAGTCTCTAAATTTATCGTATTAGTGTATTCATGTGAAATATTTATTTATTTAGTTTTTATGAACCAGACTCTGTGGTCATTTCTTAAAAATACAGAACTAAGAATTCCTAAACCAAAATAACTAGCGCCTAGTTTATATCACTTTAATGTTATTCTGTGTCCTTGAGTACCAGCAAGTAGAGCATACTCCACGTGCAAATAGAGCATACTGTGGAACCACCAAAAAGATTAGGAACTTTTTCGCTTATTTCGCGTTTTCTCATCGCCTGGACAAGGCGAATCCAAAGCAAGAACCAGTCTATTATTTTTATTATATTAGAATGCAAAATACCTAGTTATTTTTTATCAACTTCCCTTTTTCTCTCCACTGTCTCTAAATTTCCCAAGGTCGTATTAAAAAAAATATACTTTTTGACTCTTTTATGAAACGACACCTATAAAGAAATAGTAACAGAACAGCATAACGAAAATAACGAATACTCGTAACATGTACTTGAATGTTATTCTGTGCCCGCGAGTACCGGCCAGTAGAGCATACATTACGTGCAAGTAGAGCATACTGCGAGACCACACACGACGCGCGCGCCCACGCGCTGGGTAGTATGGATAGGACCGAAAGTTTGATTTGAATAAGACCTCTTTGTTACCGACCAATCGAAAAACAAAAGAGGTGGAGGTTTTCTAAGTTCAGTTGTAGGTAAATATTTTTCGAAAACAACCGATCAAACCAAAAACGAAAGAGGTAGAGGTTTTATGTTTGGCTGTTTAATTTTTTGTTATGTTCGTCGATTTTTCTGTCCTTGATTTCGAAAATTCTTTCGGTCTTCTTTAGGGAGAATGATCTCGAGATAGTCCCATACTTAAAATATTCCCGAAAGGTAAGTATTTGTACCGAAAAACTTAAACAGTGTAGGTAAATACTAAGGAGTTTTTAGTTTTTTCAAAAAAAATTATGTATGGTCTTGTTTTTCCAGTATATTCCTTACTTATAAGATTCTTGTTTGAAATAAAATATTCTATTATTTTGTAGCTCCTATTCATTTTACACAGAAACTTTTATGAACTCAATCAAGAGTGGAAAGATTTGGGGGAGGCCTTTGCCCAGCAGTGGGATGAAACAGGCTAAATAAATACATAAGTTATTATTAAATTAAATTAAGTTATATAATTTAAAGAATCTAAAGTCGTATCCACACTAAGCTGGACCCGGCTACAATCGTCCAGAAGCAATAAACGAACGGTATTAATAACTATAATACCATAGACGACAGTTCACCGAAACACGCTGAGTCCGAGCTGGAAACATTCTGTGAGAGAAGTTGAAGAAGATTAGAAAGAGATGTTATAATATGCGATAAATGACGACCTCTCAGACGCGGTGGGCGAAGGTTCTCCTGTGATGCTGGAGGTTGCGGGTTCGATTCCAGCCTCGGGACGATTGTGTGTACGATCTACAGATATTTGTCTAGATATGTGTCTGGCCTATGTCCAGCAGTGGACTGCTATAGGCTGATTATGATCAAATAAATAAATATTATATGTACCTACCTAATTCAGTGGCCCATTCCTTCAGGGCGACTCTTCTCACATAAGGTTCAAGTATTCTTACCAATACGTAGTGTACGCCCTCCGACCAGCTGGGATGACGACCTGCGAAAGACTGCAGGTAGATGCTGGATGCGTCAAGCTGAAGACAGGGCGCTATGGCGCTCATTGGGGGAAGCCTATGTCCAGCTCTGGACTGCTATAGGCTGATGATGATGATTCTCACCAATATTTTTAGCTATTTAGCTTATCATTTGATAGTGTTCCATTGTTTTAAGAAAGGATCTGATTTATATAATGCACATTTCGTAGGAGTCCGAATATTATCGTTTATTATTTCAAATGATAAAGCTTATGAACTGATGTTGCGTTTCGTTGTAAACAGAGCCAGAAATTTGGTTATTTATTACGGAAATTGGAATTAGTTTTTAAACCTGTGAAACTAGATATTTTTAATTTGTTTTGTGAGAATTCCCGCTAACTCAAACCTCGATCAGGTAATCACGTCTCGATAACAATGGTATCGTCTCAGAATGAAACATTTTGGCATTTTACCTTTGATGACAGAAACTGCAGATGGAGGGACGCGTATCAAAGTGTTAAGAGGCCTCCGGAGGGACGAATTCTTCATACAAACGTAATACCAAAATTATTTCCAATTCAAGCATATTTCCACTATAATATTGTATTATTTGTATTTGAATAGTATTTATCTAGGTTCCTAAATAGATTTTTTTTTCAAAATACTTACCTAAAATTAAATGAAAGCCAATCGCATTTTGCACATTTTTATGCGAAAATGGACAAGTTTTCTTGCTATTTGTTTCGTATTAAAACTTATACATTAAAACATCAGTATCTTACGTTTTATTTATTAAGGAACATAGCTTATATTGTCTAGTTACAGAATAACAATACTTTGTGAAGAATTCAAAAAGTTTTCAGTCATTATTTTAGGTATTACGGAACAAACCAAATTTTGAACGGCTAATATTGCTATTGCGCACGCATGAGGCGCGGCGCAAGGGTTAAACAGGGACAGCGATATTCGGAGCGATTTTTGCAAGCGAGGGTCGCCGGACCCTTAAGGTTGAAACCATTCTACCATTCTCTCGTGCAAATAGCACCGCACGCACTATCTAGCTAGAGTTTCTTTCGTTTAAAGACGATTCTGCGACGATAAACTGTCAGGCTGGACCAAGGCAGGATCCAAGGCCGGTAGTCGTACATGGTCACCTTCTCGAAACTGTTGCCGAGTACACTTACCTTGGGCAGATTCTGCAGTTGGGTAAAAACAGTTTCGAGAAGGAGGCCAAAAGCATCCAGCTAGGCTGGGCAGCATTTGGGCAACTACGTCAAGTCTTCTCGTCATCCATATTGCAATGCATGAAACGAAATTTATCAACCAGTGCGTCCTACCCGTTATGACCACACTGCATGCTAAACAAACACCTATTTAATTTGGGTATCACGGACAGCCCCCTTTGCAGAGGGTGCATGAATGCAGAGGAGACGGCAGCGCATGTGCTTGTAGATTGCGACAGCGTGGTTCTCAAAGACTGCATCACCTTGGGACACCGAGGACGCCTAGGGAGGCATGCACCGGCATCAGCGAGCTGCTGGCCTTCCTGGAGGACATCGGGTGGTTAGACTAGCAACGGCCAAGTTGCGGAAACCAGTCCAGAAACAAAAAAAAGTGCCCGTTATGGCCAATCTGCAATTTTTTAAATCCCATTTTACGAATATAGGGGATAACTAACCTTCGTGGTACCATTAGCTTACTTTCGATTTCGATTTCAAATTTCTTTATTAAAACATCAGGTATTAAAAAAGTAAAAAGATTTTTATTTTGTCAGAACAGAACAGAGACTCTTATAAACTAAACTTAGATTAACAGACGACAGAGACTGACAAAACTCGGTCTCCACTCAGTATGTGCTATGGTAGAGCAGATCGTACCATAGCGCTGGTCTTCCGTGGAGACCGTGGTGCGCAAGGTGGCCTAATACCTATAGTGAGGAACCAAACAAAAATATAAATTAATCAACAGAATTAAAAAATTAATTACAGTATGAACTTATAAGGTACTTTACATTTTGTAAGGGTACATTCTATTTAAACTAGTTTACCTGCTTAATAATTCGCAAAATTCGTCCCACTGCCGGGAATAGACCTCCCCCAAATATTTTTAACCAGCCACCTAAAGGATTAAAAGCCAATAACCCAATACTTTCGTAACAACGGAAGCTATACCTATGTACTTCAAAGCAATCGGAAGTATAACCTAAACAACTCATAATCAATCAGAAGTACATTCGCTATCAAAAGTGTACAATCACTAACACTAGTACACTCGGCAACAAAAGTGCTTCGAGTGATTAAAGAGTGGTGTTATGCAAACATTGGAGTGGAAACATACACGGGAATGTTTGGGCGGTAGCGTTACATTTTTCAAATATCAAATTGCTTTTTTTCCTTTAGACCTTACAGCCTTAGGACTCTTAGATACGTCGTCACAAAATTCAAAGTCAAAGTGACCGAAGGCAAAATAATATTTAATGGTTAGGATCGTTTGTTACATAAAGGATATTCAAAAAAATCTTTTTTGGTATGAAAATTATTAATAATGAAAATTACTCGCGTGGTAACACCCCAGGGTCTGTTTGATCATCTCTAGTTATTGGAGTTTCGAATTTACAACGCAAATTTTTAAATCTTAATCATAAATAAAAGATCACATTCAATCAAATCATTATTAATAAATAAATAAATAAATTTATTTATTGCCATTTTAATGTAGTTTAGGGCGTATTCACTCAACGGATCCGTTTATACAATAGATTGTCTGATAGTGATCGCTCTTGAGCGATAAGACCGCCAATTGTTACTTAATTTACAGCTTTTATTATACCTACATAGTTTCTTATATTGTAAGTGTGCAATATGATTAGTATTATTTATTTAATCAAGAATTTTCTATCCATCTATTTATTTTTGACACTTAGGATAAAACTTGGGTATCTAATACCCAAGATATACCCCGTATGTTTCCAAAACTAAATCGTCAGTGTACAAGTACAATCATTGGTGGAATCAAAAAATGTATTGGCGCAAAGTCGGACTATTAACCAGCGTGTATAGCGCGACCGACCGACTTGATACTTGTGCTAGAAGGTGGGAACTATTTTACACTGACAACGATTGAGTGTTCCTGATAATCGACTCCAATGAGTGTGGTATACTACTCTTAATATTTTCGCCTATTATTAGCTGCATTTTGATTGCGAACAAAAAAAAACAGAAAATCAAACAGCACATTGAGCGACGAACATAATATGATCACTCACGATATGCCTCATGGATAAGCTCAAAGTCTCTCAGCTAGCTATGGAGAGATTTTAGTTTCTCTACGCGATAGAATCCGGAATACAGAAATCCGTAGAAGAACCAAAAAAATCTTCCAAAATAATCTCTCAGAATTACCAGGTTAAAGTGGCGATGAGCAGGCCAATAGCTCCCAGAACCGATAAGCATTGGGGAGTAAAGGTTTCGAGTGGCGACCGCGATGCAATGCGAAACGGAGTGTGGGAAGTCCTCCCACTTGACTGCTTTGTAGCGGTCGCAGGGAGTCGATGGATGGAGGCGGCTCAGGGACGCTATTCGTTTGGCATATGTTCAGCTGTGGACGTATACGGGCTAATGATGATGACTCACGATGTATCTGAATCGACCTGCTTTGTAATATTAGAATAAGAAAGAAAACCTGGTCCAAATATACTTCGGTACAACTTGCAATCTAACTTAAAGCAACGCAAATTGTCGGTAATCAAACCATAACAACCAGCATTACCCTAAGCATCACGGAGGCCGTCTACAAAAAAAGTTTATATCTTAATTAACTATTACCCGCAAGAACACCCACACAACAAATACCTACCAACATATCAAAGCTAATAAAAAAGGACAAAAAACAAAAAAAAAATCGCCAACAACATAATTACTAAAAAATACTTTTACATAATCACAAAAAACTATCAAGACATTCCGTTTGAATTAAAATTGCATACTACAAATGCCTCAACGACTTGGGTGGTCTGACATGGCGTGCTCTGTCCCTCTCACTCGCGTGGGTTTGGTTATAGCCATCTCGCTCTAGGTCATAGAGTTAAAGTGTAGACATGACAGTGTTATGTAGATTTGGTGATAAGGTTCCAGCGTGACGGGTTCGATTCCCGGTTCGGGATAATTTGACGTGAATCGACGTTTTGCCTTTAAGTACCTTATTCTCAATGATTAGATTTGATTTTCTGTCACAGTAATTTTTAAGTATGGAATAAATTTGTGAGTAATTTAAGAATTTATGTTTTATATTTACCTTGTCAATACAAGTCTTCTTGATACTTTTTTCAAAGCAAAATTGATATTAGATAAAAACAAATTTAAGCTTCCTAAAATAACATTAATAAAAAAAACATATATCTATTTATCTATTTTAAAGCCAATTTAATAATTCAAAAGATATAATATTTTGAGTTTGTTTGTATTAATTTAAATTTATTTTTAATATTAAATAGCATTATGTTTTATAGAATTTTGTTTGCCTGGAATTTTTATAAATTATTAATTATTATTAGTTTTTCTTATTTTGTAATTTTATGTATTATTTTTTATGTTCATTTGTTCTAATATATAGGTATTGTAATTAACTAGTGTAATTGGATGTAATATAGGTAATCGTGCTAGTTAATAATTAAATAAATAAATAAAATTGTTTATCCTGTTCGTTTCCCTCGCCAATCCTAGCCCTCTCTTCACATTAACTCTATGTCCGCTATCTTTCGCGACATTCTGTCCTCCAAATAGCCTCCCTCCCACTCCCACTCGCACACCTCTCTCTCTAATCCAGCTAATTTGGATAAAACTGTGTGTGGCGAGCTTTTTAGGGTTCCTTCATGTTGTTACATCAATCCTTTGCCTTTTTTATCAGCCTGTTTAGTCCCACTGCTGGGAAAAGGCCTTCCATCTTTAAGCGCACTCTAATTGCGAAAAAATCGATTGGCAGGAGTGGCGCTAAAAAGAGAATATTAGGTTATGGTACTAATAAATAATGCCGGACAATTCACACAGCATTATCTAGCTCCAAACTCCATAAGCAGAGCTTGTGTTATGGGTACTAGATAACTGATAAACTTAATACAATAGGAACATTACATAGATAGGTACAGAGAACAAATACGAGTATCTGCAGTTCGTATAAGCATTTTCTAGAGGCGGGAATCAAACCCACAGCCTCTTGCGTCGCAGGCGGACCTTCGCCCACCGCGCCACATAGGTCATAATAAAAATGTTCACACAGCATCATCTATCCCCAAACCGAAGTGACCACAGCGCCCTGTCTTCAGCTTGACGCATCCAGCATCTACCTGCAGTCTTTCGCAGGTCATCATCCCACCTGGTTGGAAGGCGTCCTGCACTAAGTTTGCTGAGACGCGGTCTCTACTCAAGAACACATATAATACCCCAGCGGTTATCGGTTCTTCGTGAGATATGGCCGGCCCACTGCCACTTCAACTTGCTAATTCCTAGAGCTATGTCGATAACTTTGGTTCTCTGTCGGATGTATTCGTTACGAATCCTATCCTTCAGAGACCCCGAGCATAGCTCTATAATAGCTCTTTAATGGCCGTATGTATAAAGGAACTTACTATTGCATAATTAGATACATAACATACTAAATAGAAATTATAATATAAATAAATAATAAATAATGCTGGACAATTCACACAGCATTATCTAGCCCCATGTTAAGCAGAGCTTGTGTTATGGGTACTAGATAACTGATATACATAATACAATACATTACATAGATAGATATTTTTTATTATACATAGGAAACGACTAGAACACCCTTAACAAATATCTGCAGATTGTACACACAATTGTTCCGAGGCGGGAATCGAACCCGCAACCTCCTGCGAAGCAGGCGGACCTTCGCCCACCGCGCCACATCGGTCGTCAAAATAAATAACTAAGTACTTAGTACTTGTTGTATATCTACTTGTATTTTGTACCCGTGTCCAAACAAATGTTTTTTTTTCCATTCTATTATGTATTCATAGGCAATTGGAGTAAGTTCACACAGTATGATCAAGACTCAGGAGTAAGTATGATGATGAGAATCAAACCTGCAACCATGTACATCTAACCATTCCCTTACTACTCCGTAAAAGTCAAAGACACGTGTAATTAGATCATTATCAACATGTTTTGATCCATCAGACCGATTAAGTATCAAGATTACTTCGATTCCGTTTGACATTGACAGTTGTGACGGTATGACAGCTGTCGTGACAGCCGCGTGGACGCGTGAGCTATCAATATTTGATTTTGTTTGACCTATGTTTTGACAGTGTGGTGTTTAGATAGATATATCAGTTATTAATTGGGGTGTAAGAGGGACTCCAACATCTCGTCTCCCTCGCCAACCTAACCTGCACGTGATACACCCTGCTAGATAACGGACTAGGCTCCGGTGGAAATATCAAACAATCTTCATGATTAACAATCTCATTGATTTTACAATTTTTTTTCCATTACTTGACACTGGCAGAAAAGTGTCCAACCAGACACTGTTGCCATTAAGGGTCCGGCGACCCTCGCTTGCAAAAATTGCTCCGAATATCGCTGTCCCTGTTTAACCCTTGCGCCGCATATAGCAATATTAGCCGTTAAAAATTTGGTTTGTTCCATAATACCAAAAATTATGACTGAAAACTTTTTGTATTCTTCACAAAGTATTGTTTTTCTGTAACTAGACAATATAAGCTATGTTCCTTAATAAATAAAACGTAAGATATTGATGTTTTTAATACGAAACAAATAGCAAGAAAACATGTCCATTTTCGCATAAAAATGTGCAAAATGAGATTGGCTTTCATTTCATTTTAGGTAAGTATTTTGAAAAAAAAAAAACTATTTGGGAACCTAGATAAATACTATTTTAATACAAATAATGCAATATTATAGTGGAAATATGATTGAATTAGAAATAATTTTGGTATTACGTTTGTATGAAGATTTCGTCCCTCCGGAGGCCCCTTAACAAAGAATCATCATCATCATTTATTAATTACGCGGTTACATAACTTTGTTAACAGTGCCTTAATTAAAGCCTATGCTATGTTTGTCTAAGCACTTGGTTCTCACTTAATTTACATAAATATATTATATCTAGGTACCTACTATAGTTGTAGTTAACGTTTTTGTTTGTTAGTAGCAATGTAGTAATGATAACCTACAGAGGTCCACTGCTGAACGTGCCTTGCCCAAACGAGGGTCTCTAGATCGCTAGAGACTAAGCGATAAGTCTGCCAATTGTGGGGTCGATTCTAAAGGGGCGGCGGCGTCACCGCCGCACGTACGCGCGTACCGCCGTACGCGGCGGTTCTTGAATAAACATCGTTATTTATGAAAAAAACCCCTTTTCGATGGCGAGCAAATGGATGTTAATTTTTGTGTTTCGGATTTGTTGACATGATTTGTGCGACCTTGAATATCGAGTATAAGTATTTAGTACAACCATCTTAAGTCCTAAGGCCCTCCACACACGGTCCGGTACAGTTAAGGCGCGCTACACACGATTACGATCTTAGTAAATTGATATATTAGCGGCCACCCACGCGCGTGTTTGGACGCGTGTGATGGATAACCGCGCGCGACTCTGATTGGTCGGCGGAATAGGGTTGTCAGTTTTAAGTTAGAAAATACAAATTAAAACTTCGGAAACTACCATGGTTATTAACACAAAAGTCACTTAAAACGGGATATTTACCATGGTTTGATTTTTGAGTTTTCCACTATAAAATCATGGTAAATATCCCGTTTTAAGTAACTTTTATAATACAAATTAAATTATTTAGAATAAGGTATAGGTATAAAATATTAAAATAGGTTACAAAACGAACTTCTTTAAAACAGGCTTTACAAGCCACAGAATATCAAAGATTTAAAGAGGCTAACGAAGTAAAATTTAGAAAAATGTTTCTATTTGGAATTTTTTTCTGTGTTCATTATTATATTTTATTAAAAACTTTATTTATTCCACTAAGGGACAAAGGTTGCGTTTAATGCCTAGGGTTTTTCTACCTGCCGACTAGAAACACACTTTTACAGAGGGTTCTGTTTCTATGCAATTAATAAAAAAAACAAAAATTTCAACGATTGAATGAGAATCCATAGAAGAGTCCACAAGAATTGTACTACTTATCATAAGCTAAATTACGTTTAGGCTGTGGCAACGATAGAATCGACCCCTGAGCCTCTCAGCCCGTGGATATCGTAAGAGCCGATTAAGAGTACCTATCAGAGAAAAAGCAGTATTTTAATTCTGTTTTGTTAACACCTACACTGAGATTAAGGTTTTACAATGCTTTTGACAACCTTGAAAGAACATTATTTTAGATTCTGTTATTATGTAGCGACCACAAATAATATAGCAGTCCACTCCTGGACATAGGCCTACCCAATGAAAAAAAAATATTATAACATAAAATTATATATACAAATTATCTATTGTTTAGTAAGTAGGATTTGTAAAACTTCATTATGTTAAGTATTCTAACATCCGTTGAGCCGATAGCCTTCCGTTGTGACAGCCCTATAAGTTGATTGGCTGGCGCCTTGCACATTCTATTTTCAAATTCTTCTCGTATTGATCTCGATCGATCTTTCAAACAAACATAATTACTTGCGAGTGATCGTAGTTTACTTTAATTTAATTAGTTTTTTATAAACAAATGTTTATGAATGAAATGAAAAGTGTGGAAATGGAATTCAATTGAATGTTACTTTGAATGTGTTGTGTAGTTAGTAGGTATGTACAAATATTGTTTGTGTTATTGTACGTAACCTGTTTATGGCCAAATAAATATATCTTTATCTTTATAAAGATATATGTATATATGTTCTTATTCTAATTGATGGTGCAATAAAGTTAAGACTTTATTGCACCATCAACTAGAATAAGAATAAGAATTGTTTTATTTGACAAAAAAAAAAACAGGTTACACAATTAAGACACTAAACACACATAAAAAAAGCCTACAGAAAAACAAAAATTATAATAATACATACATGGCTACCGTGCTAGCCTGCTGGCCAAAAAGGGTTTTACTTAAACAAGAACTTAATACTAACTTTATCTAATCTGGTACAATTGATGGCCTTATAGCTAACAGCGATCTTTTCCAGGCAACCTTTAGATGGATAGGATTAGTATTAAAGCTGACGGTCGCGTAATTAATTAATTACATAATCAATAGAAATCGTACGACAGGGAATTAAAGTTATCGAGATAGCTCTAAGAATTAGCAAGTTGAAGTGGCAGTGGGCCGGCCATATCTCGCGAAGAACCGACAACCGCGCTGGGGTAAACGTGTTCTTGAGTGGAGACCGCGAATTGGCAAACATAGTGTAGGACGCCCTCCGGCGAGAAGTCGACCTGCGAAAGACCTGCAGGCAGATGCTGGATGCGGCAAGCTGAAGACAGGCCGCTATGGCGCTCATTGGGGAAGGCTATGTGGACTATTATACATAGCTTGGTGATGATGATATGAAATAAACATTATGTACATATTTTAATAATAGATAGAGACAGTACCTATGTGTGAAAATTCATATGCAGAACACAATTAAAGGTTTATCTTTACTAATAATGTGGAAAGATTAGATTTTTTGTTTGTTTGTTTGCATTGAACTCGGAAACTACTGGAACGATTTAAAAAAAATTCTTTTACCGTTGGGAAGCTACACTATCCCCGGGTGACATAGGCAGTGTAATCTTTAAGAAAAATTAGGGATCCTTACGAAAACTCCAAAAATGTAACCCAAGCTGTAAATATCCAAAAAAAAATACATCGCGTGCGCTGTCAAAACGATTGATAACTATTAGTTATGTCATAGTAAGTGTTCTTTTTATGGAAAACGACCTCATTATCCCCCTAGAAATTTGAAATCCGAATCAAAACGCGGGTGAAACCGCAGGGAACAGCTAGTTTTTTTAATATTTGTATTCTATTTAATCTTGGGCACCTACAGCGGATGACACCTAATAAATGGGCTCAAATAATCACAAACTGGGTACCTAGACAATGGACAAGAAAAAGAGGAAGACCGCCGAAGAAGTAATAAATAAATAAATAAATAAATAATGCTGGACAATTCACACAGCATTATCTAGCCCCATGGTAAGCAGAGCTTGTGTTATGGGTACTAGATAACTGATATACATAATACTATATATTACATAGATAGATATTTTTTATTATACATAGAAAACGACCAGAACACCCGGAACAAATATCTGCAGATCGTACACACAATTGTTCCGAGGCGGGAATCGAACCCGCAACCTCCTGCGTCGCAGGCGGACCTTCGCCCACCGCGCCACATCGGTTGTCAAGTGGGACGATGATATAATAAAAATAGCGGGCAAACTCTGGCCCCGCACAGCGATAGACAGAGAGAAATGGAGTAACTTGGAGGAGGCTTTCACCGCTCTAGGCGGTCCTAACACTACCTAAGTATATAAGTTAGTATATAAGTAATTAAGGGAAGCTCTTTTTATATAAACAAATAGTATACTTACTTAAGCCTATATTAGTTAATATTGTTAACATTAGTGTTTTTGGAACAATAAAGCTCTTTTTATTTTATTTTATTTATTTTTATTCTATTAAACCTTATTTCCCAAAATAATAATTAATAATAATTAAATTCATTTATTCAGATAATAATAATCCATGGTGTTAGTTTTCTTATAACTAGATGTTAGTACTTATAATAAACTACAGATTTTGTGCTTTGGACCAATTGGTGCATTACCGGACAGTTAAATATTCCAGCAATCGCGGTTAGGATGCTGTTGCCACTCCCGCGGGTTCTGCTGAGTAGTGAAGCTGACTTTTTCCGCCAGATGGCATCGAAGGTGTCGGTGCGTGCCTGGGCGAACATGTCCTAGGCACTGCAGAATCGCGGTAGTCGCAACAGCAACCTAAACGCGTTATTATATTGGACCCGCAAAGCATTGTAAGCCTTTTCGGTATAGTTGACCCACAGACTCGCTGAGTAAAATGAAGTACAGTATGCTCTGAATAAAGTTACCTTCACTGCATCTGTACATCTTGCGAATCTGCGGGCCAGCATATTCAATAAAATAAGCCTTTATTGCTGGTTGACACAGTTAACAGTTAATTATAATATTACAAAAACACTTAAAACTACAGATGCTCGCGGCGCTTGGTTTCCCGTCTTTTTTCCAGCTTGTCAATCGACAAAGGCCTCCTCTAAGGCTTTCCTATCGTTTCTGTCTTTTGACGACCGATGTGGCGCGGTGGGCGAAGGTCCACTTGCGACGCAGGAGGTTGCGGGTTCGATTCCCGCCTCGGAACAATTGTGTGTACGATCTGCAGATATTTGTTCCGGGTGTTCTGGTCGTTTTCTATGTATAATAAAAAATATCTATCTATGTAATGTATTGTATTATGTATATCAGTTATCTAGTACCCATAACACAAGCTCTGCTTACCATGGGGCTAGATAATGATGTGTGAATTGTCCAGCATTATTTATTTATTTATTTTTATAAAATGATCTAAAATGATCTTTTGCTATGCGTACCTCACCATTCCGGTCCAGCTACTTTCTTTAAATAGCTTTTTTTCCCATTTCCCTTAAGAGTTGATACTATCTGAAATCGGTTATTTTCAACGATCATATCTTCCACAATTCTGAAGCATTTACTTTGAGATTTTAATATGTTATAGTTCAGGATTGATGCTAGACCACCAGTGTTTCGAAAACACGATTACATGAAATTTTCTCGATAGAAAAAAAATCCAAAGTTCACTCTAAACTTTACTTTAAACCGTCGCTATTCAATAGATACGTTAAAATAAGCCTTGATACTTTATACAGTAAACAATCAGAGTATAAAGCAGACGATGTGTGTTTTAGATTTTCAAAATTACTATTATTTTTACCGTAAAAAAATAATACCTAAACATTCACGCGCTATCTTCCGTCCGGGCCATAATTCAGTCTAGCTTCGGCCTTCGGACGGGGAGCCTGTGTCGCTGCTCCGCGCTTCGTGTCATCGGACTTTGTATATTTGTAAATATGGGAAATCTTTATAATAAGTGTAGAAAGCGACGACGGAATCATAAAAAAGATGGAAAACACATGAACGACGTTATAAAGTAAGTACCTACCTACCCTACACGTTGAGGTGAGGTGAGGTGAGGATGTGGATTGTGATTTGTGAGTACCGAAGTAAATGTCGCAGCCAAACTAATTATTTTTTATTTTATTTTAGAAAACGTCGATTAGAAAGTACAGCTCCTATTGTAAGCGATGATGGCGACAATGATAAAGAAAATAATGTCCCGGTAAATCCGTGTGTACCAAACACCTACCTACCAGTAAGGTAGTAGACCTTACTTGTTTATGGGACTGGATGGCGCTAAGTATGTGAAAATCGTATTTTTTATACTTATAGGTAAATACCTATACCTAGGTCCTACCTAGGTGTAAATACAAGGTATACCCACCTCAATTTGTATCTCCATGTGATAGAAGTAGTATTTTCACAACACATCATTATCTAGGTAGAAATATATATTAGGGTTCCGTTTGACTATCAATACTATAAAATATTTACACCTAGGTATACCCACCATAATATATGAATCGTTACTGATACATGATGGAAGTAACATCGAATGATCTGTACATTTTGGATATCAGAAAAGATCCGTACGAGATTTTTTTTTACCAATTACAAAACATTGAATTGTAAGTAGTGGGTTAGGTACCTACTATAGTTACTAACTATAGTACCTACTGTCTACACCTATAATGTATTATAACTTTCCTAACATTTTTAAGAGTTTGTAAATTTTAGGGTTCTGCAATAATTAATTTAGTCATGGTTCCAACCTTACGAACACAAGCTTTTCTACTTTTAGTTAATGAAAGTGAAGATATATCACATGGTTCAAAATATAAATGGGTAATAATGGACTTATACGGTTTATACCTTGAACGAGAGTCCTTATTAATTATTCATTATAATTCATTCATATTACTAGAGTGGGCATATTATATTTACATGTTAGGTACCTATTTTCTTGACATGTATGACTGTTACAGGATGGAAGTAACGTCGTATGATTCGACAAATGGTATAAATCCGGACAAGACAAATCTTTATCAATTACAGAACATAGAATTGTAAGTAAATACTTACATATCTACTGAAATATAAATATACCTAGTGTATATTCTTTCCTAACGTTTTCACGAGTTTGTAAATTTTAGGGTTCTGCAATAATTTAACCTAGAACTATTCGTACCTAACGAACACAAGCTTTTCTACTTTTAGTTCATGAAAGTGAAAATATATCACATGGTTCAAATTTATAAATTGGGTAATAATGGACTGTTTACGGTTGATAGCTTGAACGAGAGTCCTTATTAATTCTTCATTACGATTCATTCATATTACTAGACTGGGCACATATATTTACATGTTAGGTACCTTACCTACCTACTTTCTTGGCATGTGTAACTGTTACAGGATGGAAGTAACGTCGAATGATTTGACAAATGGCATAAATTCGGATAAGACAAATCTTTATCAATTACAGAACGTAGAATTGTAAGTAAATACTTACATATCTACTGAAATATGATTTGGTATCTGGTACTGAAATATGTAGGTATTATAATAAGATTGTGTTTTATTTTTCCTTTTTCAGACAAACACACACCTCTCCAGAGTCAAAGTCACTACCCCACCCTACCCAAACCTACCAACCTACCTACCCTACGCTAACCTACCCTGCGGGATAAAAAGTCAAAATCCTTCTGCTGGTTCTAAGCTACCTCTCCACCAATTTTCAGCCAAATCGGTTCAGCCGTTCTTGAGTTATAAATAGTGTAACTAACACGACTTTCTTTTATATATATAATATACACAATAGATATAGATTAGTGTGATAAAATATCATTTCATTTCAGATGAAAGTTGAGATCATCGAAAGGGATGACGAATTTTGGGAACAACTAATGGAACCAATTTTTTTTTATTTTTTATTTAACATATATTTTGTCCGAGTTATGCGATCCCTGGCATGTTCGCAATATGAAAATACGAGATATAAGTGAATTGAAATAAATTTAATATAAAGTAATATATATTGTTAATAAAGGTAAACATATTATGTATGTGCAAATATAATCTAGACTATTTTTTAATTTATTACAATATTTACCTGCACACTACTTGTCATACACATCCTATTTCCACACAATGTTTTTTTGGCAAAATTCAATTTTACTTAAAAAACTAATATGCGGAACCCTCACTCAATATACTTAGACATAAACTTGTATTCTATTTCATTGCTTATATAGGTTTTGTTGTGTTAGTTTTACCTTATATAGGTAGTAGTACCAATCTTCGTTTATATTAAATCTGTAAACAAGGTGTTATAATAAAAAAATCCTATTTACTAGTACCAAAGAATAAATAATAGTACTACGTACCTATTTTTAGGTTGGTAGTAGGCATAAGTATAATTTACATTTCGCAGAACACTATCTTACTACAGAAAAGAATGTTCGGAACCCTTCAGCGCTATAGCGACTTGTACCTGTCTAGTGTTTGGGTAGAAAATAACGTCTCGGGCGCGGTGGTCTAGTAGCAGTAGTAGGTATGTTGGCAACTACATTGAAAAACAATAAAATAAAATAATGTTTTGTAATTGTAAGTAGGTAGGTAGGTACCTACCAATATCCAACTATCATAATATTAGGTAGGTATAGGTACATACTAAGGTATAAAGTTACTAAAAAGCATTACCTACGTATTTGATAATTTCATTTCTTAGTAGGTACCGTATATATAATTAATTACCTACCTTTTAGACAATAATATTGCACCTACCTAACTTCAATAAGATTGTTTTGAACTAGCGTGAACCCAACCCAATATAATTTTGCGCGCGAAGTAATAGCGCGGCGAGTAGGTACGTTGCCACCGGCCGTCCGCCCCGTGGCGCCGCCCGTGCGCCGCGGCGCGGCGGCGTAACAAGCTGAGGCGAAATTTGATTTTCTGCTGAGGTAATGTAGGCCCTTAATATACCTACCTAACCTTTTTAATACAAATCCCGAGTGCAGTAAATCCCTGTACCATCTTAGCGCCGCGCCGTGGGTGGTCCATCCGCCGTCAAAAGGTCATTCACCTTGTTATCTGTCCAGTTTTTTATTTAACAGTTACTTGATAATTGTTGATTGATAGATTCATCAACTTGTGGTTTTTGGGTTGACAGTTTTTTGTACAAGTCTTTTATTCTAATTATATTTACTTAAGAGTTGATACTATCTGAAATCGGTTATTTTCAACGATCATATCTTCCACAATTCTGAAGCATTTACTTTGAAATTTTAATATGTTATAGTTCAGGATTGATGCTAGACCACCAGTGTTTCGAAAACACGATTACATGAAATTTTCTCGATAGAAAAAAAATCCAAAGTTCACTCTAAACTGTACTTTAAACCGTCGCTATTCAATAGATACGTTAAAATAAGCCTTGATACTTTATACAGTAAACAATCAGAGTATAAAGCAGACGATGTGTGTTTTAGATTTTCAAAATTACTATTATTTTTACCGTAAAAAAATAATACCTAAACATTCACGCGCTATCTTCCGTCCGGGCCATAATTCAGTCTAGCTTCGGCCTTCGGACGGGGAGCCTGTGTCGCTGCTCCGCGCTTCGTGTCATCGGACTTTGTATATTTGTAAATATGGGAAATCTTTATAATAAGTGTAGAAAGCGACGACGGAATCATAAAAAAGATGGAAAACACATGAACGACGTTATAAAGTAAGTACCTACCTACCCTACACGTTGAGGTGAGGTGAGGTGAGGATGTGGATTGTGATTTGTGAGTACCTAAGTAAATATCGCAGCCAAACTAATTATTTTTTATTTTATTTTAGAAAACGTCGATTAGAAAGTACAGCTCCTATTGTAAGCGATGATGGCGACAATGATAAAGAAAATAATGTCCCGGTAAATCCGTGTGTACCAAACACCTACCTACCTACCAGTAAGGTAGTAGACCTTACTTGTTTATGGGACTGGATGGCGCTAAGTATGTGAAAATCGTATTTTTTATACTTATAGGTAAATACCTATACCTAGGTCCTACCTAGGTGTAAATACAAGGTATACCCACCTCAATTTGTATCTCCATGTGATAGAGGTAGTATTTTCACAACACATCATTATCTAGGTAGAAATATATATTAGGGTTCCGTTTGACTATCAATACTATAAAATATTTACACCTAGGTATGCCCACCTAATTTGTATCTCCATAATATATGAATCGTTACTGATACATGATGGAAGTAACATCGAATGATCTGGACATTTTGGATATCAGAAAAGATCCGTACGAGATTTTTTTTTACCAATTACAAAACATTGAATTGTAAGTAGTAGGTTAGGTACCTACTATAGTTACTAACTATAGTACCTACTGTCTACACCTATAATGTATTATAACTTTCCTAACATTTTTACGAGTTTGTAAATTTTAGGGTTCTGCAATAATTAATTTAGTCATGGTTCCAACCTTACGAACACAAGCTTTTCTACTTTTAGTTCATGAAAGTGAAGATATATCACATGGTTCAAAATATAAATGGGTAATAATGGACTTATACGGTTTATACCTTTAACGAGAGTCCTTATTAATTATTCATTATAATTCATTCATATTACTAGAGTGGGCATATTATATTTACATGTTAGGTACCTATTTTCTTGACATGTATGACTGTTACAGGATGGAAGTAACGTCGTATGATTCGACAAATGGCATAAATCCGGACAAGACAAATCTTTATCAATTACAGAACATAGAATTGTAAGTAAATACTTATATATCTACTGAAATATAAATATACCTAGTGTATATTCTTTCCTAACGTTTTCACGAGTTTGTAAATTTTAGGGTTCTGCAATAATTTAACCTAGAACTATTCGTACCTAACGAACACAAGCTTTTCTACTTTTAGTTCATGAAAGTGAAAATATATCACATGGTTCAAATTTATAAATTTGGTAATAATGGACTTTTTACGGTTGATAGCTTGAACGAGAGTCCTTATTAATTCTTCATTACGATTCATTCATATTACTAGAGTGGGCACATATATTTACATGTTAGGTACCTTACCTACCTACTTTCTTGGCATGTGTAACTGTTACAGGATGGAAGTAACGTCGAATGATTAGACAAATGGCATAAATTCGGATAAGACAAATCTTTATCAATTACAGACGTAGAATTGTAAGTAAATACTTACATATCTACTGAAATATGATTTGGTATCTAGATTATAATAAGATTGTGTTTTATTTTTCCTTTTTCAGACAAACACACACCTCTCCAGAGTCAAAGTCACTACCCCACCCTACCCAAACCTACCAACCTACCTACCCTGCGGGATAAAAAGTATCCTATATCCTTCTGCTGGTTCTAAGCTACCTCTCCACCAATTTTCAGCCAAATCGGTTCAGCCGTTCTTGAGTTATAAATAGTGTAACTAACACGACTTTCTTTTATATATATAATATACACAATAGATATAGATTAGTGTGATAAAATATCATTTCATTTCAGATGAAAGTTGAGATCATCGAAAGGGATGACGAATTTTGGGAACAACTAATGGAACCAAAATTTTTTTAACATATATTTTGTCCGAGTAATGCGATCCCTGGCATGTTCGCAATATGAAAATACGAGATATAAGTGAATTGAAATAAATTTAATATAAAGTAATATATATTGTTAATAAAGTTAAACATATTATGTATGTGCAAATATAATCTAGACTATATTTTAATTTATTACAATATTTACCTGCACACTACTTGTCATACACATCCTATTTCCACACAATGTTTTTTTGGCAAAATTCTATTTTACTTAAAAAACTAATATGCGGAACCCTCACTCAATATACTTAGACATAAACTTGTATTCTATTTCATTGCTTATATAGGTTTTGTTGTGTTAGTTTTACCTTATATAGGTAGTAGTACCAATCTTCGTTTATATTAAATCTGTAAACAAGGTGTTATAATAAAAAATCCTATTTACTAGTACCAAAGAATAAATAATAGTACTACGTACCTATTTTTAGGTTGGTAGTAGGCATAAGTATAATTTACATTTCGCAGAACACTATCTTACTACAGAAAAGAATGTTCGGAACCCTTCAGCGCTATAGCTACTCGCACCTGTCTAGTGTTTGGGTAGAAAATAACGTCTCGGGCGCGGTGGTCTAGTAGCAGTAGTAGGTATATTGGCAACTACATTGAAAAACAATAAAATAAAATAATGTTTTGTAATTGTAAGTAGGTAGGTAGGTACCTACCAATATCCACCTATCATAATATTAGGTAGGTATAGGTACATACTAAGGTATAAAGTTACTAAAAAGCATTACCTACGTATTTGATAATTTCATTTCTTAGTAGGTACCGTATATATAATTAATTACCTACCTTTTAGACAATAATATTGCACCTACCTAACTTCAATAAGATTGTTTCGAACTAGCGTGAACCCAACCCAATATAATTTTGCGCGCGAAGTAATAGCGCGGCGAGTAGGTACGTTGCCACCGGCCGTCCGCCCCGTGGCGCCGCCCGTGCGCCGCGGCGCGGCGGCGTAACAAGCTGAGGCGAAATTTGATTTTCTGCTGAGGTAATGTAGGCCCTTAAGTCTTAGATTTACTTCTACAAATTGTTTACACTAAGCTAAAATAACTATTCTCATGTAAGTGATTGTGTCATTTTTTGAGAATCATTATTTATTTATTTATTGTTAATAGACGAGCAGCTTCTAGCTGATGTGTCTATATCACAGTGTTGAATTTATTTATTGAGTTACATTTTTTAGTTTATTATTTTTCTCGTAACCAGATGTCGAGTTTATTCTTGAAGGCGTTTATTGATGTGGCTGATATTATTACTGTATTATTATTATTATTATGTCTCTCATTTACCATGATCTCGGGCCATAAAATGACCCGGTCCTTTGGAAGGCTTGCGTGGGGCCGAAGCCAACAGCACAGAGGCCCTTTGAGAAGTTAATCTAAAGGCGATGGCTACACATAGCGGTTATCATCCTCGGGTGCACAATATGATACACCCAAAGATGGTATCCACCAGGTGTAGAGACTATTGCAAAAAAATGAAAGAAATAAAACCAGGTTATTGTGATGGATGGATGGACTGGGTAATCGGGCTATAGGGGAGATTGCGGACGTCTGCCATAAACAAGTCAATCATAATGTTAAGAAGAGTGGCAGACGGTGGCTTGCCGAATGCTGGATGGGTTCCTTAAAAAGCCGGAGTAAATTAACGGAGAGGAACAACATCGGAACAATATTATTAATATTATTACTGTTTATTGATCTTCTGGTATAGGTTCCAATTGTGCACCACTCTATTGCTAATAAAATGGTACGCGGCAAGGGATCTCGTACAGTCACGGGACAATCTAAGGCCCTTCTTTCTTTATGTAGATGTCTTGTATCATCATCATCATCAGCCTATATTAGTCCACTGCTGGACGTAGGCCTCCCCCAATGAGAATAAAATATCTTAAACCTAGAAGTGGAAAAAATGTACCTATTCTTATTAAGCTGTATAATGTAGTACTTAAGTACCTATTATTGTTTGTATTTACCTACCTATTGGAAATTTAAAACTTAGTTTCTCTCCGTAAAAGTTAACAAAGATTTATTATCATTAGGTTACTTACTACTACTTACTTCTGAGCGTTTTAGTGCTAATCTACACATTTTTTGACGACCGATGTGGCGCGGTGGGCGAAGGTCCGCCTGCGACGCAGGAGGTTGCGGGTTCTATTCCCGCCTCGGAACAATTGTGTGTACGATCTGCAGATATTTGTTCCGGGTGTTCTGGTTGTTTTCTATGTATAATAAAAAATATCTATCTATGTTATGTATTGTATTATGTATATCAGTTATCTAGTACCCATAACACAAGCTCTGCTTACCTTGGGGCACCTTGGGGCTAGATAATGCTGTGTGAATTGTCCAGCATTATTTGTTTATTTATTTTAAATTATCGTAGAAAACACATTTTTTTCTATAGCAAATATAGACAAAAAAATATTATAAAACTATTCCACAGGGAAAAATATATCAAAACGGTAGATCACCGACCGCTCGCTAGAGTCAAGCGGCCGGTGACTAGGGCTGCAGAGAAAGGAACTTCCTGACGATACGTGCCGAGTCCAAGAGTACCGCCTTTTGGATCTGGCCCTTGATCCAACTTCCTAGCGAGAGTCTTTTCAGATGTTGATCGAGGCTCTTCTTCTTAGCGCTATTATTATTAGAGCTATTATTACTGAGCTTTAGAGTCCAAGATATTTTACGTCAACAAAGACATTTATGACTCAAAACTTTACTATTCAAGTAAGTTACCTTCCCTTATAAAGCTTGCGATGCTATCATGAGACGGACACTGGCAGAATTGCGTCTATCCAGACGCAGAGCCATCTAGGAAGAAGTTGAAGTTGACTCAAAACTTAAGAAAAACTGATAACAATAACAAAATACAACAATGTAACAGCAATATCACAAAATTTCTTGTAAAATCATTTACGTTTAATATTCATTTATTCTCAAAAAGACAATTTAAAGTCACTTACATGAGAACAGGATTCTTAGGTTAAGGTTATACATAGGTTGTGGTCATTCAATAGCTGGCTCATTTGATGTGTTCACTTAATAAGAAGTGACTTATCATTTATGATATGTTGAGCTAATTTGAGTTTGAACACATTAAATGAGCTTAGGTACACTTTTAATTCGAGAGGGTAAAGTATTGTAAAGCTGTGCGCCTTCACATAGTATCGCTTTATTTTGTAACCTAAAGATAATTATGTATTTTAACTTTATGCTAAGCCTTTCACTTTATGTTCACAGTTTTTCTTATTGTTCCTAGTATTCTATTATCTATCTGTAAACCCTTCAATATATTTTTTAGACAAAAAAATTATTTTTGTCTATTCTTTTTTGTGAAGTCATGATCATGTGCTTAGTGTTAATCTTAGGTTGTTAGATGTCAATTTAATGAGTATAAATATATATTTTTTCTTATCTGTGGTCTGCCACCCTTGTTGAAACGCGCGCGCCAATGGTTCTGTCAAAAAACCAGCGTTGCTCTACTTCTTGTGAAGAAATATAGCAACATTATGCTGAGACAGGACCTATTGGTTCATATTATAGAGTCGCTTCTTGCTTTAATATAGATACGTAGCTAATTTTTTTATTTCTTTATGTTTTATTTACCTATATTATAATATGTGTAACAAGCTGTATCTACTTGTGAATCAATATGTATTTTCTTCCTTTTTTCTTTTTTAGTATTAATTAACTTTTTAGTGTGTTATTTGACGACCGATGTGACGCGGTGGGCGATGGTCCGCCTGCGACGCAGGAGGTTGCGGGTTCGATTCCCGCCTCGGAACAATTGTGTGTACGATCTGCAGATATTTGTTCCGGGTGTTCTGGTCGTTTTCTATGTATAATAAAAAAAATATCTATCTATGTAATGTATTGTATTATGTATATCAGTTATCTAGTACCCATAACACAAGCTTTGCTTACCATGGGGCTAGATAATGCTGTGCGGATTGTCCAGCATTATTTATTATTTATTTATTTATTTATAAGTTTCTGATTTTCCTTTTAATAAATATATTAATAAATAGTAGAAACACAAACTGTAACAACGCATAATCTCACAAGTGCAGCGAAAAATGTTAAAATTTCAATTCGAAGATGAACGAGAGATCAATTTAGAGATCATCGAAGCAAAGCCCAGAAGCTCGTGACGATTGAAACCTTCAAAACCAAAAATTGTCTCGAGCTTCTGTGCTTTGCTTCGATGATACCAATGTCGTATCGATATTTTATACTAGTTCTAATCTGTTTTGTATAATTTAATTGTAATTGATAATTGTCGGTATTGATATGGATCAGTTGAGCTACCTGTACATTGTTGCAACAGTTTGCAGTTAGCTCAATTGTTAATAAACATCATCATCAGCGTATGTTAGTCCTAGGCCTCATAGGCCTCCCCTATTGAGAGCCATAGCGCCTTGTCTTCGCTTGCCGCATCCAGCATCTGCCCGCAGTCTTTCGCAGGTCGTTATCCCACCTGGTCGGAGAGCGTCCTACATTATGTATTTTGTATTATTTAATGATAATTATAATTGATATATTGTCGGTATTAAATGGATCGGTTGAGCTACCTGGACAATATTTGAAAAGTCTGCAGTCTGCCAAAGGGCTTGTAGCTACTTGCTAGTACTAAAAGTTACATACACAATACATAGGTACCTACACTACAGCTCCATTATTTCTATTGTAAATACTAGTCCTAATTTGTTTCTAGTATTTTTTTATTTACATATAAGCACTACGTCACGAAGTGGTTACATAATAAGTTAATTAATTCTCACCATTTTAAAAGAACATACTCTGAGACACCATTGACGACCAATGTGGCGCGGTGGGCGATGGTCAACCTGCAACGAAGGAGGTTGCGGGTTCGATTCCCGCCTCGGAACAACTGTGTGTACGATCTGCAGTGTTCTGGTCGTTTTCTATGTATAATAAAAAAATATCGATATATGTAACATATTATCTTATGTATATCAGTTATCTAGTACCCATAACACAAGCTCTGCTTATGATGGGGCTAGATAATGCTGTGTGAATTGTCTATTTCTTTTTTCTGAAACCGATTTTTAACGCGATTTCCGTTATTTTGCCTTCAACTGCGTTACGCCAATTTTAAAATGCAACAAATATCTCAAAATCTTTTACAATACAATACAATATAACTTTATTGCACCATCAATACAAAAAATAATAAAAATAACAAAGGATCTTAATACTAACTAAATCTAGTGGCACAATCGGCGGCCTTATCGCTAAAAGCGATTTCTTCCAGGCAACCTTTGGATGGATAGGTTCGGTACGTATTAAAGCTGACGGTGGCGTGATTATTTAAGAAAATTATATATAGAATAATTAATATTTATCTTAAGAACGTACATATATAAAAATAGAGCAAAAATAAACAAAAACAATTAACATAAATAACACAGAAAATAAAAACTAAAAATCTTTGACTGTATTTGTAAAACGCAACGACATTATCAGTAGGGTAAGCACGAGTCGCGACAAATAAATCGATAGCGCAATAAAAGCCCCGTTTTATTCAACTGTAAAAATAACACCTACGATTGCTCTCAGGAATTCGAGCACCCTTGTAGGTAAGGGCGGGGTTACATGGGAGGGTGCCTGAGAGACGGGGTTCTGTTTAAACATTGAAAGAAGCTTTTTCTTATGATTGTGGTAATCTACAGAAGATTTTAAAGTAAAAGTTTACCTTTGACGAACTCTGTGATGCGGTGGGCGAAGGTCCGCCTGCGACGCAGGGGGTTGCGGGTTCGATTCCCGCCTCGGGACAATTGTGTGTACGATCTGCAGATATTTGTTCGGGGTGTTCTGGTCTTTTTCTATGTATACTAAAAAAATATATATCTATGTAACACATTGTATTAAGTATATCAATCAATTAGTACCCATAACACAAGCTCTGCTTAGCTTGGAGCTAGATGATGCTGTGTGAATAGTCCAGCATTATTTGAATATTTTAACTGACAGTATTATGATCAGTTGGGCAATGGCTTCTAAGTACTTTGATGCATGATGACTGATATACTAACACAATACATCAGATAGATATATTCGATAGATAGCTTCGCCTGTTGTGCTACAGAGGTCGGTAGTCGTCTAATTCATCCCAAGGTGGGAATTGAACCCACAAAACCTCCTACATTTCAGGCAGCTTCGCCCGTTGTGCCACCGAGGTCGGTTGTTGTCTAATTCGTCCCAAGGTGGGAATTGAACCCGCAACCTCCTACATCTCAGGCGGTTTCGCCCGTTGCGCCACAGAAGTCGTCTATAATATTAAACCTCCTTACGATTCCTAGACGTAAACGTACCGCATGTAACTCACCCTTAGCCATCGGCATCCCAGGCGCGCGTCCGACGACATTTTAAATTAACTATTTTTTACTTCACTCCATTCGACACGGGGGCAAGGGGCAAGGGACAGGGCGGGGGTGGAACGGATTTTTTTTGTTTACTTATTGCATAGGAGATCAGGATATAAAATATTACAATTGAAATGCGAGAAAATCGTTTTACCGCATTTTACTTGCTCAGAGATTTTTTTGGAGCCTTTTATTCAAACAAAAAATCTAAGGTAACTAAGTTTCTAATCTACCTGCTAAGTATAATGACTTACCCAAAAATAAATAATAGTACCTGCATACAATGCAATCCTAGCTCCCTTGAGCCTTAGCCCCCACATTTATTGATTATTAAATAAATGGGTATGTTTCTTAGTTACCTTAGATTCCTTGTTCGGATAAAAGGCTCCAAAAAAATCTCTGAGCAAGTAAAATGCGGCAAAACGATTTTCTCGCATTTCAATTGTAATATTTTCTATCCTGATCTCCTATTCTATAAGAAAACAAAAAAAAAATTATGTAACTAAGTTTCTTTGTCTGTTATATCCAAACATAATTTTTCTTCTGTCTTTTTCAAAGTACCTAATATGTAAGAATTCTCAAAAAATTACATTATAAGGGCGTTATAAATATTTTTTATATACAGTTTTTTAAATATAATAAGAGTTAGGTATTTTTTTGTTACGTTTTAAACACCATTTCAATAAATGGCTGGCTGGTGTGGCAATCTCAATGCGGACGGTCAAGTGTTATCACTAACATGGTGCCGGGAGAAGGGGAGAAGGGGAGAAGTCAGGTACAAGACCACTCGCAACTTATTTTGCTGTAGTATAGATTTTAGAACCAAAAAATACCTCTCAAATTCAAACGTCAAACTGACAGATAAAAAAACAAATTAAAAACCCTCGAATCACCCCTTGAAACAATGTCAGAACTAAATTAAAAGTCGAATCGAGAGATTCCAGATTCGATATGCCACGAGCAATATCGCAACACCCTAAGACTGTATCGAATTGTAGGTACCCTGTTGAATGTCGAAGTCATTTTAGATCACCCTTTATTTTTTTCTCGATAAAATGTGATAGACTTTGTTACAATTTTTGACGACCGATGTGGCGCGGTGGGCGAAGGTCCGCCTGCGACGCAGGAGGTTGCGGGTTCGATTCCCGCCTCGGAACAAATGTGTGCACGATCTGCAGATATTTGTTCAGGGTGTTCTGGTCGTTTTCTATATATAATAAAAAATATCTATCTATGTAATATATTGTATTATGTATATCAGTTATCTAGTACCCATAACACAAGCTCTGCTTACCATGGGGCTAAATAATGCTGTGTGAATTTGTCCAGCATTATTTTTTTATTTTTTATTTTATTAATTGTTACATAGTTGGCGATTTTTTAATTTTTTTTTAATGTGACTTTTTAATCATACATTTACTTAATCGTACATTTATTTTTATACTTTATCTGTATGTAGCTTATTGTTGGAAAGGGTAATAAAAAATAATTTAGTAGTGTTCTCGATATATAACTTTTACACAATACCATACTAACATGGTACATATAAAACTATCATGGTATTAACACATAAGTCATTTGATCTGGATATTTACCATGATTCAGTATTATTTATTCACATACGACTTGGTACATAATACATTGGTGGAATAACACAGTAGAGCTGCATATCTGCAGCCCGAATGCAGGCACGTGAATATACAAATCAGTAAAATTAAATTAGATGTCATTAATTCAATCAGATAATCAATATTATTAAATTGTCAGTTAAAAGTAGAACTCGCTAGGTCAAAACTTAAAATGAAGGTAATCTTCAACCGAATAAAAACAATGCTCAATAAATAAATTAAATAACTTTCTGTTGAATAAGGAACCCTTCAGTTCTTTTACATTGTTTGGCAATTTGTTGTAAATTTTGATAGCCATGTTATAACAGTTGCGACTGTACAATTGCTATTTTTTTTGCCGGTATTGCTAGCCGGTCTTTATGTCTACAGTTAATTGATTTGATTTTTGAGATTTACAATACTTCGGCACGTGTTAAATATCCAATTATAAATGACTTTTGTGTATAATGCAACTGTTATAATTAATTAAATAATCATTAAAAGCTTTTTTTTAGAATAACCCAGGACATGGACGAAAAACCCAGGAGAACTACTTTGAAAAACGAACGAAGTTGACGGAGTACAGCGCGGCGAAGTAAACAACTTACCATCGAGTTCTTCCTCGGGTGCTGCGTCACTGACTGACATCTTTCGTATCTCTAAGAAATAAATGTCAGAATCATTATCACAGTAAGGTCACCGAAAGAACGGCCCGACCGTCCTTCGTTTTGTGCGATCTGACGTCATCCGTCAATTCGTTTGTTGAAATATGAACGAAATTGATGGTAGACGGTCGACAGTACAGGAATACATAATATACGACCAAATGAAAGATAAATATTGAAACTTCTTTTTTATTCAAATCATTCTAGTAACCGCTACTTTTTGAGATTGACAACAAATATAAAATATATTATAGACATCAATAAAATAAATGACATTTAAAATACGTACCTACATAATTTATGTTATTAATTTCGACACCGATTTACAGATTTCATTCTTACCTACATTACTATGATACATCGTCGTAGAATCGTCCATAGATAAAAGAAACTCTAGATAGTGCGTGTGGTGATATTTGCACGGAGATATGGATAGAATGGTTTCATCCTCGACACTATGGTATGCGTCCTTCCATCTATAGGTTCTTTCATCAGAGGTAATAAGCCAAAATATATCATTCTGAGACTTTACCATTGTTATGTTGAAACGATTAATTGGAATTAGGGAATTATTATTTTAATTACACATTTTTTATTTAATTTAGTGCTTTGTTTTTATAAATGCTGTCAATCCTCAATTTACTAATACTGCTACCATTGCACAATAAATAACTTACAACTAATATTAATTTTAAATCGAGATATTTACAAAAACAATTTTAAATTACAATTCGAGTGGGACATTGTATTTTTACAAAACATTTTAATTTGTATTTATTGTTAAAATAGTAGATACTTATTTATATTCCCTCTAATTTTTATTTTTTATAACAATTTTGTGCATTTTTTACAATGGCTACGAAATCGTAACTTTTTACAAATATTAGTTCAATTCAATATTTTCTACGAGATTCAAACTTTATACAAAGAATAACTTTATTATTAGTAAGCCTACCTTACTTAAATTAAGTATTTTTTTTTACAAAATAGTAGTAAATCTTACATCTACATGTAATTAATTTCGTCTATTTACAAAATGACATTCTTATACCATTTACTGGTGGTTCAGATTTATAAACAAGTGTAGAAACCAAATAGACTCCCTATATCGTACAGATCTCTTGACAACGTTAGAAACTTAACATATCTAGGTGCCTATTACGTACCTATTCACGATAGTAATGTCCATAAAACTTTTGAAATAATCATAGTGGCACTAAAATCACATAAACACAAACCGTGGTAATTGGTATCAATTGAGATATCGCCAAAAATAATTCAAATTAATTTTACAGCACTAAAATCATGTCGTCCTTTTTATTTCGATCGTTATGAAAGAGACGGCTACATTTTGAGTGTAAAGTTTAATTTTTTCAGCATCTGAATTGACGTCAACATAGTGCTTTCAGTACATTGTCCATATCTTACGATTATTTCCTAGACTCTGTTTTGACTCTCGTCTCCGGCCTTCACTTCGTCCCTCCTCTTTTGGCTCATCGCCAATAATGGGAAAACGAAATCTGCTGATCATTTCGTCATGATAGAAACTTTATTGCTATAGCTTTTTAAACTTGTGCGATCAAACTAACATGATCAGAACACATTAAAACAAATATTCACGGGCGTTAATCGCGTTTATTTACATTTTTTTCTTGACGTTTCAACAGGTTTACACACTGTCGTGATCTAGGGATAATTGGAGTACTGGAGCTATTGTTAAAGCGATCAAAAGATATGTTAATTCAGTTTAAAGTTTTATTGCGCATTACCAGTCATATTAGGCATAAATTAGGACATGACATTTCTTATAGGTTTTACAGAAACATCATCGATCATCCACTTAATCTACTACTTGATTTGAATAAGAAACAATATGAATGACATCTTTAAATTCTTGCTGTAGTGTTCTGTAATTATTGCTTTAAAATACGTTATAGATTTCTATTATGTCAATAGAAATATATACCGCTAATTGTAATATAATTTTTAAGTTTTTTCTGTATATAGTTTTCTATTTAGTGCAATAAAGAATTTTCTATCTATCTATCTATGTTCCAGTAAACTCTAAGACCACTAAACGCCTTGTCATGTCAAGCTGTACATACTACGCACACTTTTATTATCTGTTATTATAGAACTTTTCTCATCTCTTGCAGTTTCTATGCTCGTGCCTCTCTTTCTGGCTATCTACAACTCTTATTATTCCTTACTCAACGAGAACACCCACGGATTTCTCAAAGTATTATGATATTATGTCAACAATATTTAAAGTGTTGTTATTTTGAGTCGATCATTAAACGTTGTTGCTCTTAGGCATACGCCTGAAAGTTATCAGCTCTCTTGGATACATTTACGAAAACTTTCCCAGCATCTTAAGAGTCTTAGACTCTATTCTGCGCCTCTCGTTCCCTCGCTTTCATCTCCAATTCTTCTTCCTCCTTCGTCAGCGGCACCGTGCTGTGGTTATACAGCCCCTGCGCCATCAGCTGCAAGGCTAGCGGGTTCCTCTGGCCCGAGGCCTTCTTGATCTTGGCTCGCTTGTTCTGGAACCAGATCTTGATCTGCGCCTCCGCCAGCCCCAGCTCCGCCGCCAGCGCCTGCCGCCGCCGCTCCGTCAGGTACCGGTTCTCTGCGAACTCGTGCTGGACAAAGAAACATGACTGTTAGTCCAGTTGTTAGAACAGTCAAGATATATATTGAGGCAACAATTTAGTGGGTAAGACTAGATTGAACAGAACAAGACGAAAAAAGTAGGTACAATTAACAATTCGTGTGTTTACCATGAACATAAATAAATCGACTTAAAAACATAATAAACTAGCAATTCAATGCTAATCAAACTAGAACCACTCTATCTATTTAAAAAAAACCGCATCATAATCCATTGCGTAGTTTTAAAGATCTAAGCATACACAGGGACAGACAGCGGGAAGCGACTTTGTTTTATACTATGTAGTGAATATACAACTCATAATAATACTAATATATATTGCTATTCGACGTATATAGGTAATCTGATTGTTTATCTGACGATTGAAAAATCGACCCTAAGTTGGTAGAACCTTACCTTCAGCCTGGCCAGTTGTGGTCCCGAAAAGGCAGTCCGCGGTCGCTTCTCATCGTTAGGATTGGTCTCTCCTTGAGGCTTCTTGGGACGTCGCGTGCGAGGACCTGCGAGGAAAGACACTTGTAACTAGTTCTATTTAGCTGAAGGTGACTCTTCTTTCAATGCTGGTCGATGCAAATGTATTTTTGAGTGAGTCGATTCAGATGTATATTTGAGTGAGTCGATTCAGATGTATATTTGGGTGAGTCGGTTCAGATGTATATTGGATTCATCAAATTTTCGTCGCTTATTGGCAGCAGTTTGATAAGGAAAAAACAAAAGAAAGTGAACCTATGAGCGGCGGAAAATATGAATGAACATGAAAAAATCTGAATCGACATGCCAGTTTTAGATAGATAATTCTTTATCGCACACTTAGTTTATAATAACAATGCAAAATAAAAAACTTAAAAAAAACTAGATACAATTGGCGGTCTTATCGCTTAAGAGCGAGATCTCTACCAGACAACTATGGATGGATAGGATCGTGGACAGTACCAGGGGATCTGTGTGCTTGTAGGCTTGTAGTTTTGTTTATAATATTATTGGTGTATAAATATTATTTCTCCAAAAATATGTTATAGTCTAAAATTCTTGGGTTTAAACACCTTATTGTTGCAACAACACCAACACCCTTTGATATAAATTAAGTAAAAAAAAAAAAGAAATGTCACAACACAATTGTAGTACAAGTCATGAGCGCAAGCCCAATCTCGACAAAAAGCATTAAACAAAACAAACAAATATATAATGTTAGTAAAAATACACACAAACACAAAAAAAAAACAGAAAATATGGTAGAGTAAAAATTTTGCACAGTGTTTTTTTAATGTGACCACACATGTAAACCTACATGTCTGGTCACTAAAAAAATGTGGCAACATTTTTGCAACGAAGCATAAGCATAATCAACATAACATTCGGGACAAATCCCTGCGGGCTTAAAAAGTGTTATTATAAGTTTAATTATGTATATTCTTTTCAAATAAATAAATAAAAAAGACAATACAACACAAACACAAAACTGTAAGCACAAAAAACTACATCAAGTTCTCAAAATAATATGTTGGAAACGATAGCGAAGCTAAAGTCATTTAAAACCGGGATATTTACCATGATTTGATTTTTGAGTTATCCAATATTTCGGCACAGTTGAATGCGCCATGATCACGGAGTAACTCAGTAGTCAGTTACTCCGTGATCATGGCGCATGCAACTGTGCCGAAATATTGGATAACTCAAAAATCAAATCATGGTAAATATCCCGTTTTAAATGACTTTAGTATTAATAACCATGATAGTTTCAAAAGTTTTATTGATAGCGAAGCTCCCTCGTCGATATCCCAAACACAAGCGGACGATGCAATATCTTAACCAATTCACTGCCGGCGAGCGTTCGTGTTAAAATTGGTTAAAATATTGCACCGATCGCCTGGCAGGCTGGTCTTCCTGGTACTGGGCATCTTCAGCTGATGATGAACTGGTTCTGGAGGTGTTATGGTGTGGACACAATAGGACATGGTGGACTGATTTCCATAATTTTTTTTTCTAAATTTTGTCACAGTGACCTACATGAATAGGTTTACCTAAAGGTTAATATTTGAATCGAAATATTTTAAAACTTGGATTTTTAGGAAATATACGCTGATGGATTGGTTTCCAAGATACAAGAAGCGAATCAGAGGGAGACAGTTTAAAAGATGGGAGGACGAGCTAAGAGACGTAGCAGGGAAAACGTGGATAAGGTTGGCGAGAGATAGAGTGAAAGGGGTTGGAGGAGGCCTTTGCCAAAAGAGGGCAAACAGATAATATAGATGTAAAAATAGTATAATCAAATATTTAAGTAAAACCATGTAAATATTTCGCTGAATTTTTCGGTTTAAAATGATAAATGAAATGATTTTTTAGGAAATATGAAGATACCAAAATTTTTAATTTAACTTTTATTGTTTTTATATTTTATAACCAAAAAAGTTTTTTTGGTTATAAAATATAAAAACAATAAATTAACCAAATTTCACGTAATTATAATTACGCTACATGAATCCCATAATTAGGATACCTATCAATAAACGCTACTGTATTAAAGTCGTAGACAAAATGCATGTTAAACAACAAAGCGAGTTAATAATTACAACAAAAACAAAATAGTGCAACTAAAACAAAAAAGTGCAGTAGAAACGATGTCACATAAATAACACAGGTACTCGTAAAATAATTAAACAAACTTTTACAAAATTATGTTAAATATGGTGGTTTGTTTGCAAATATTATATATGCAATTTAGCTGGAATATATGTAATTACATACAACACAAAAATGAAACCAGTGAAATTGCAACAATAAGTTTAGATTTTTTGTAAATTTCATAATGAATTAAGTATATCCAATATTATTTTTTTCTCACAAAAAATGAAATGGGATAAAAGCAAAAAAAAAACCCCGCAAAAATATAAATAATTGGAATTATCTCACGTGTCTGCCGTGAGCGGGCCTCGTACTTACTTCGTCCTAAAACAAAAGAGAAAAACAATTAGAATGCATAACACAACAACGCAAAAACACAAAAACGCAAATAACATTACAATAATCGAAAACAATTTTGCTAATATATACATATATGTATAATTATATATATATTACCAACATAAAAATATTGTTACATAAAAAAGCTTAAAAATAACACGAACGAAACGACAAAGGTTTGTATAGATGTGTTATTAGCTGAGAGTCAGCTGAATAAAATCTCATAGGTTTAACAATAAAGTTATTCAATTTCAGGCAATAAGATTATAAATTGGAATTAGGTAAGTAAATTGACTAGTAACTGAATCAAACCCCCTGATAATGACAGGTACAAAACTTCTTAATAAAAAATTGTGTTTCCAATACATTTCTACCTAGTCGAGGCGTGAAAAATTAACATGTTAGCGTGCAAATGTCACAGTAGTTAGTTAGCAAGCTTGAATGTGTTATATATAATGTGCTAACCTAGGTACCATATCGTAGATAATTTTATACAATGTCAAAAAAAGAAAGTTAAACCAACGATTTCCGAATTGTTTGTTTTGTTTTTCAGAGTTCTTTATTTAACACAATTTTTTACAATCGTAGATTAACTAAACACTGCTTAGAACCTAGCTAGATAAAAAACCAATTAATTAATAACTCGACGGGCTGAACGCCTTTAAAAGTTTTTTGATAAAATACTATTTATAATAACTAACACTTATTAAATAATAAAAATATAAAAAAAAATGCTGGACAATTCACACAGCATTATCTAGCCCCATGGTAAGCAGAGCTTGTGTTATGGGTACTAGATAACTGATATACATAATACAATATATTACATAGATTAGATATTTTTTATTATAAGTACATAGAAAACGACCAGAACACCCGGAACAAATATCTGCAGATCGTACACACAATTGTTCCGAGGCGGGAATCGAACCCGCAACCTCCTGCGTCGCAGGCGGACCTTCGCCCACCGCGCCACATCGGTCGTCTAATAATTAAATCATTTACTACTAGAATTATACAAATTTTAAACAAAAGTTACAAAAAATAATTACGTCGTATGAGCACTTTCTAAAGCGCGCATTGTTATAGTTAATTTGTTCAAGATTCGTAACATTTCGGTTTCCGAATTAATTAAGCGTATTAAAGAAAACAATTGAAATTCCCTATAATGAATAATTATTCTTAAGCACCCATTAAACATAAACTACGGCTGTATAAATTGTGATAAAGTTTATACTGCTATAGGAACAATCCATCGAAACGTCTGAGTCATAGCGAATACCGAATTGAGAGGTATTTACAACGGCAGGGAAAAGTTGCGGGTACGATTCTGCATCTGATCAAAATGTCCGATGATTTGCTAATATCGGTTCCGAATCTGGATATTTTAATGTGTCTAGGTATTTTTTTTAAATTATTATTAATAATAAATAATAATGCTGGACAATTCACACAGCATTATCTAGCCACAAGCTAAGCAGAGCTTGTGATATGGGAACTAGATGACTGATATACATAATACAATACATGTCAAAGTGTCAGGGTTGAAACCATTATATCAATCTCTCGTGCAAATAGCACCGCACGCACTATGTAGAGTTTCTTTCATCTATGGATGATTCTGCGACGATTGTCATAGTAAAGTGATTGGTTTGCAGAATTCTGCCCGAGCTTTTGGATGATCGATATTAATTAATTGAACAAGAGGTAGAACCTAATTTTTTTATAAAACATTATGGCTAGAGATAAAAAAGGTACTAGATGACTGATGCTAAGCAGATCTGCTTAGCTTGGGGCTAGATAATGCTGTGTGAATTATCCAGCATTATTTATTTATTTGTTATTATTTTTTTAGTATAATGTTTTGTATATATTTTATCTCATAATAAGGAATAAGCCCGTCCCGGCCCCGTCCCGCCGCGATGCGCGCGCGCACGGCCAGCGATCGAGAGATAGCTTGTAATTACGCTGTAATATCTTAATTAGCGCACTCGTGGGTGGCCGCGGCCGGTGCGGGTTCGGTTCCTTTTTGGTCATTTTTGTCATGAGAATTTTTTCAATGTGCAAATGTTTAGGGAAAGATTTTACAGTGGCTCCTGAACGCGGCTTTGCTCGGGATATACATGAAATTGAATTTTAGATAGCATCATTATCATATTTCTTTATTAATTTACATAGCACCCTAAACACATAAAGTATGGCTGTTATTATGTATACACCGTCCAAGCATTGATTTTATTTGACAAAATAAAAGAAAGCAATATGTGTCTGGTTGGACACTTTTCACTGTAATGGAAAATAATTGTAAAATCTGAGTTATGAAGATTGTTTGATATTTCCACCAGAGCCTAGCTCGTTATCTAGCAGGGCCACGTGCAGGTGCAGGTTAGGTTGGCTTGGCAGACGAGATGTTGGAGTCCCTCTTACACCCCACTCATCACTTTGACTGCGGTTTTTTTTCGACGACTGCGATCTTTTTTTTTACCTAAAAAATTCGCTCTACACAGCGGTTGTGTTGCGCCGCACATGCGTTTCGTTCGAAAAATATTACAGCTCTGCTGAGTCACAAAGATCTGTATTTTCTTAGCCGCTGCGCTAGTGTGGATTTTCGCAGATTAGTCACTTGTAGAAAACTCATACCGTGCGTTTTCAGCACTCAAAGTGTTAATGCTTTGAACTAACGGAGCAGAGATATACGATTCCCCTGGAATCCAGTGCATCAATGAGTTATTATCAAACCGGCAACATTTGAAATAGTGTGTGACATCTCGAAACAGGAAGTGGAAATTAATCAATAAAATACTTTTAATTATGGATTAAATCATCAGTGTCCAATTTAAATGATGCGGGGCCATTAATAATGTTGTTTCTTGAGATAATATCTCATAATGTTTTATTTTGGTGGATTCTTTCTTTTTAAATAGAGTAAAATATTTTATGTTATTTAAATACAAGACTTACGTGCATACCTTTCGTTACTGACTGTAATTTAGTTAAATCTCATGGACCTTTTGGGAATTCATGTATGAATTTTTTTAATTGTAGTAATATTTGTCGTGGACCTCTTGGGAAATGACAAACAATAGAATCATGGACCTTTGGGAACAAGCCCTTTCGTTATTTTGTGACGTTCACTAGAACGTGCTGACATATTGGTTTCCTTTGATGTGTTTTTTTTATAATAGCGCTACTTCTAGATTGTTTACAACAGTCTGCGTTGAGCTCAACTGCTTCAATTGAAAATACTAGTTTTCATCAACATTATCATGCTTGACATAGGCCTCCCCCAATGAGCGCCGCAGCGCCCTGTCTTCAGCTTGACGCATCCAGCCTTCAGTTTTTTGGTTGTCATCCCACCTGGCCGGAGGTCGTCCTACACTACGTTTACCGAGTCCTAGTCTCCACTCAATAACACGTAAGACCTTTGCCCAGCAGTGGAACAACATTGATAAAAAGGGTTTGTTTTAGGCCATTCTTGTTCAAACATCTACTTTAGTTGTAAAGGTCCTGTCACAAGGGCGTGAATAACGCTGGCGATAGTCTTCTGCGTATAATCCAACATTATAACAACTACATAAGCGTAAATACGCTCACTATAGTGAAACAAATGATGATATCATCGCAGTAACAAACATCCATCTATACAAACATCCAGTCCATCCTAAGGTTGCCTGGAAGAGATCGCTGCTCTCAGCGATAAGGCCACCATTTATACCTTTATTCTATTTTTTTATTTCTGTATTGTTTTCTGTTTTGTGTGGTATAATAAAGCGTTTTCGCATACTTCTACTAACATCCAAACTTTCACATTTCTATTAACGCCAAGACACTCGTCCATGGAGTTAGTCCTTTATCTTGTCAGTCAGGTAACGATTTTATGCGTAAACTAATTAAAAATCACCATATTTATGCAAATAGTCAATTGAAACTTCCTATAAATTATAATCCGTCGTAAATAAAATATATTCGACGTTAATAGCTTTATTTGAGCGGCTAATGAGACGCCATGTTGGTTTTTTGACAGCTGTCTTTTTTTAATTAATTAGGTTATTGAATATTTATGTTTTGGTAGCAAATGTAGCAATCAACTGACTAAATCCGGATATACTAAAATTACAAGTAATTTCTGAATAAAAATCGACTTCATTATCAAAACCCAAAATACTGAAACCTTATTTTTAATTATTCCAAACATTAGGAAACTTTGATGGGACCAAATGTTTACATTACGAAGGTACTTCTAATATACGAATATCTAGAGATTTAAATTGTTACTTATAATGACTAATATAATTAATTTAATATATAATTATAATAATATGACTCGCATAACATTTGCACGCCTGCATGCAGGCTGAATACATTTACTAAATTAGTTATAAGATCTGACATTGTATAATTTTGTATTCTTGCAAATAAACGATTTTATTTGATTTGATTTAGATACAAAAAAAATGGAGTTCAAAAAAAGTCATACTAAAAAGTCCCTGTTTTTTTTAATCGGCCCTCATCAAACTTTCATTTTTTTGATTTCGTTTTTTTATAGGTAATAATCAAAAATAATATGAATCATTTAGTTCATATTATTTTACATTAGTACAGGATATATAATTATTAGGATTGCCTTTGAAGCCCGAAGAAACACGTATTTGTACCTATTTGTATAAATAAATAAATAAATAAATAATGCTGGACAATCTACACACCATTATCTAGCCCCATGGTAAGTAGAGCTTGTGTTATGGGTACTAGATAACTGATATACATAAAACAATACATAGATATTTTTTATTATACATAGAAAATGACTGGAACACCCGGAACAAATATCTGCAGATCGTACACACAATTGTTCCGAGGCGGGAATCGAACCCGCAACCTCATGCGTCGCAGGCGGACCTTCGCCCACCTCGCCACATCGGTCGTCAAAATTGTTATGTTTTATCTATTTCCTTATATTTTTTTCTTATTTGTATTCTTTCTCATTATGTAATTTACCGTGTTATGTGTTATGTATGGTGTCAAATAAAAGTATTTTCTTTCTTTCTTTTTCAAGAAAGGTAATTTGTTTTCGATATTACACAGTCATCTAAACATTTTTGTCGCGACAAATCCGCGACTATTTGTCGCGTCTATCGCCCGTCTGTATAACCCTGTATTCGGCGCCACCAACGAAGACCTAATGAAGACATTTCAAACGAACAATCATTTAACTCTTTTTAACTCGATAAAGAATCTAATTTCGCGACGATCCAAATAAAACCTTAATTACAATACTAAAAGGTCCATTATAATTAGAGCATAAATTTTTATTAAAGCGAGTTCCGTTTACAAATTTGAGAATATTCGATTTTAAATTCAATTTTGTTTATACACTGTATTGGACCAACTGATAGAATCTCTCATTTCGAAAAATAACCTTATTTATATGCGAATAATGTTGATTTTTGCCTGTTTAAAAGTTTCGTCATCAGCCTATAGCAGTCCACAGCTGGACATTATACCTCCCTCAATGAGCGCCATAGCGCCCTGTCTTCAGCTTGCCGCATTCAGCATCTACCTGCAGTCTTTCGCAGGTCGTCATCCCACCTGGTCGGAGGGCGTCCTTCAATACTTTTACCGAGTCGTGGTCTCCACTCAAGAACACGTTTGCCCCAGCGGACTTCGTTTCTTCGCGAGATATGGCCGGCCCACTGCCACTTCAGCTTGCTAATTCTTAGAGCTATGTCGATAACTTTGGTTCTCTGTCGGATGTATTCGTTACGAATCCTATCCTTCAGAGAAACTCCGAGCATAGCTCTTTCCATAGCTCGCTGAGCGACTTTGAACTGATGAGTAATAGTAAAAGTATCTAACAGCCGACTAAAGGCAAGGAAAGTAAGTCGTTTATAAAGTTTAAGGGTCAAATAAAATAATGTTGTAAGTGTCATTAAGGGTTGTTTTCGAATAGTCTTTATAAGCGGCCGTTTCAAAGTAACGCGGAAGGAACAAAGTAACTACCTAGTTCCGGTTTTAACAAAGTAACCAAAACCGGTTTTTTTATGGTTCAAGTCTGCTACTTGAAATAAACCACTACTTTTTAAGTGGTTGAGTTTAAGTAGGGGATGGAGAGTAAATTTTTAGTGTACTATTAATTTATTTGTTTTACCATATTTTATGGTTGGGCTACCTTGTTTGGTTTCTATAGCTTTTGAAGTTTTTATAAGTCCGAATTGACGACCTCTGTGGCGTGGTGGGTGAAGGTCCGCCTGCGACGCAGGTTGCCGGTTCGATTACTGCCACGACAAATGTTTGTTGGGTTATATCAGAGCAGAGCAGAGCGCGCTTCCATTCCCCGCCGGCTCAAATGTAAAAACCCGAGTAAATACACATAAATATTCACTCGGGCGAGGCCGCGGGGCGCAGTTAGTTAGATATAAACAAACAATTTAAAAACTAATGAACTCAAAAACTAAATAACAGAAAATATAGAAATTTCAATGAAATAGCACATTTTAGTGTAGCAAAAGAAACCTTCAAGAAGCTTTTTAGTACTTTACCTATTAATCAATTTGTTGGTCTGTTATTTATAACCCTCTGGTTTTCCCTTCAAATAAATATAAAATATAAAAAAATATACAGACATCGCTAGATAAAAATCTATTACCGATTTTAAAATGTAACTGGGTTGCCAGTAACGAGACGGACAACTCGATTTAACCGTAAAGTGTAACGATCGATTGGACACAGCTATCGATTATATTTCGTTGGGATCCCGTACACCAAAATGAACCTTGAATTACAAAAAAGACTTGTCTGTCTGTCTTGTTTTATTATTTTGAAATAAGTACATAGACTCACAGATAGGTACCTAGATGATATATTTATTCAATGGGTCTACAATCGGCTACTTACATAATATTGTGGAAATTGTCCAGCATTATTTATTTCACTTTTATCTTAGAAAATGAAATCGAATACAATACTACACGATATATACATATAGATAAAAAATACTTTATGGCACATTTAGTATATAAGAAACTATGTAAAATAAAAACTTAAAAACTAAGTTACAATAGGCGGTCTTATAGATCGATTAAAGACCGCTAATTTTAACTTAATTTTGATTTTTTTATAATATTACGAGTATGTCTGGTAGAAACTGACACTCAAAATATTTTGACGACCGATGTGGCGCGGTGGGCGACGACGGTCCGCCTGCGACGCAGGAGGTTGCGGGTTCGATTCCCGCCTCAGAACAATTGTGTGTACGATCTGCAGATTGTTCCGGGTGTTCTGGTTGTTTTTTATGTATAATAAAAAATATCTATCTATGTAATGTATTGTATTATGTATATCAGTTATCTAGTACCCATAACACAAGTTCAGCTTACCATGGGGCTAGATAACGCTGTGTGAATTGTCCAGCATTATTTATTTATTTATTTTATTTCTTTAGGCTTCCAAAATAAGCACTTAGAAAATACTTATTTGATAAAAACGTATACTCTTAATTATTATCAAATAAAATTATTTACGGTTCTTCCAGACATAATTACCTACTACCTGTACCACCTCCCAGGTAGTATCTAGCATACCTAAAGTAAGCCAGTTGCTGATGATGATGACTGTGCGAGGTACAGAATTAGGATCCACGCTGTACCAGATGCGGGCCTGGGTGGTCGGCCACCCATACTCTGGGAAACCGTGGAGCGGCGAGTATAGATTTATTTTATATAAAGGAAAGAGTTAGGTTTTGTTGCAGTTTTTTGAATATTCGTATCGGATTTAAGGAAAGAGTTAGGTTTTTTGCAGTTTGATAAAATTCGTATCGGATTTAAGGAAAAGAGTTAGGTTTTTTGCTGTGGAAAGAGTTAGATTTCTTGCAGTTTTTTGAAAATTCGTATCAGATTTAAGAGAAGTTTTAGGTATTTTGCAGTTTTTTGAAAATTCGTATCGGATTTAAGGAAAGAGTTAGACTTTTACCAATATTTTGTTGGAAAAGAATTGAATTTTGCGGTGAATATAAAAATATAAGGGAAATGCTTAGGTTTATTTATTTAGTTTTTTTTTGCATGGTAAAATTATATTAAATTAAAAAGTTAATGACAAAGGCGAGTTGAACCCTATAAAGAGTTCTCTTCCAGCCAACCTTATTATTTTCGTAGTTTTTATTAGAAAAAGAGTTAGTTTTTGCTTAGAATATTCAATTGACGACCGATGTGGCGCGGTGGGCGAAGGTCCGCCTGCGACGCATGAGGTTACGGGTTCGATTCCCGCCTCGGAACAATTGTGTGTACGATCTGCAGATATTTGTTCCGGGTGTTCTGGTCGTTTTCTATTTATAATAAAAAATATCTATCTATGTAATATATAGTATTATGTATATCAGTTATCTAGTACCCATAACACAAGCTCTGCTTACCATGGGGCTAGATAATGCTGTGTGAATTGTCCAGCATTATTTATTTATTTTATTTTTATAAAAAAATTAGTTAATAGGGAAAACCGCTAATTATGCTATTTAGAGCAAAACGAAAGTCTGGCAATCTGACGTTGTAAGTATTTTTAAAATTCAATAAAAATTATTTCCTACGAAAAAGTCAAATTAAGAAAAAATGTTTCAGTGTACCATGCACACATGAAAGTCTGTGCGTAGTCAAGGATTACCTATACGACTCGTTATATACCTAATCGTGTAGGAATCTATATTAATCTATGTTTTTCATATTTTTTTCGATAAGATAATTAATTGAAATTGGGTAAAAACAATTTAGAAAGATTAAATTGTAAAAATAAAGTGAACTTACTTTATTAGAATCGTAAATTATATTTTTTTACAAACGATTCTTCAAAGTCGACTCTACACCTTTCTTATCCGGTGTGCTTGTCACCAAAACATTTTCAAGCTTGGTCGACTCGCATTCACACCTAAATAATAAATATAAACCCTATCCCCTCGCGATAAGACAGCAATTAACTCAGCAATTCTTCCTATTGAGTTATTATTGTATGAGATACTAGCTATATCTCGTGGCTTCGCTCGAAGATTTATTATTATTATTGACTCATTTATTCTCAGACTCACAATAATAATGCACATACAAATAAAATGTCACAGAACAAAATCACAAGTAAAATATTTTTTTTTAAATTAAAACTAGAATAATATAACCCAGATAAATAAAAATAAAAAATACCAATCATATTTTTTATTTATACTTAGTCGCGTGAAATGTGAAATTGAAATAATTTGATGAAAAATATAATTGATAAATTCATTCATTTTATTGCTTTTATACTTTGGCATGACCATAGATAAAAAAAAATTATATTGCGTTTTCCGTGTTCTATTATTTTTTTATAAATTATTGTTTCCCTCCCAAACTGTACATTCTTTACCATATTAAATTATTATATTTTGTTATTTAAAGAAATTAAATTATACAATTTCACGCGGTTTTTTATTATTTTTATACGTAAACTCCTCACACCTAGGGTAATTTATGTTTATGATAATTTTAAATAATCATAATAGAAGATCGCAGGTTCAAGTCCCGTCGAAGTCTGATTTTTGAGATATTATAGGTAATATCTTATTTTAATGAACTTCATCTATAATTTTATGTCGAGTCAGTCAAAAAGTCATACTTTTTATATGAGGATCCAAACCGGTTCGACGCTAAAATCCATTTCAAACCTTAACTTTGAAGCCACAAGGTTCATTTCAACCTTTATTTCTATTTATATTTTGACCTTATATGAACTAATTGAGACGTCTTCCGTTCTTGTCGTTTTGTCTGTCTGTTGATGTTTGTTTATTTTGTTGATTTTGAGTTATTTTATTTATTATTATTGGATATCAAAGAGATGATTTATTTCCTTTTGTTAATAAAAACCTTCCTTTACTATCTTCCTTTAATGCTTTATAATGGTAGCGAGGCTCAATAACTGCTTTCTAAATAAATACATTTTATTGATATAACAATTTACGATCATTTTCGAGATTACAAAATTTTATTGTAATTACAAATCACACTAATATTATGAATGGATGTTTGTTACCTCGTCACGCCAAAACTACTGAGCGGATCGGGCTGAAACAGATACTAGAGTTGAAATTAAACATATTGTGCTATCCTATTTTTATCACATAATTCAGTTCCCATGGGATAAAAATATTAAATGTTTCCATAGAAACAACGACAGCGAAACAGCTCCTCGCTCAATAAGTAAAAAATCTTTAACATAATATAAAATGAAGTCGCTTCCGCTGTCCGTTTGCCTTAGATTATCTCAGCCGTTTGCTTAGATTTTGAACCACTCAACGGATTTAAATGCAGTTTTGAGCAACAGGTACCTACATAGAGTTATTCCAGGGGAAGTTTTATAATGTAGGTACCTCACTTTATATCGAATATTGTGCAAAGCCAGGGTGTGTCGCTAGTAAATAATAAAAAGCCACTGTAACGTAATAATGAAGGCCAATGTGCGAAATTACAAGAATAAAATAAATAAACTTGCACAAAGGCATTTCCATAGCCACAATTATCACTACATAGCATAAAACAACGTCGCTTCCCGCTGTCTATCTGTCCCTGCCCTGATGCTTAGATCTTCTAAGCATCAGGGCATCTAACTACGCAACGGATTTTGTTGCTTTTTTTAAATAGATAGAGTGATTCAAGAGGAAGGTTTATAAACCATTTGACATGTCAACGCGGGCGAAGCCGCGGGGCCCAGATTATAATAAACTAGCTGCGCGGTTTCACCGGCGTTAAATTCAAATTTTAATATAGCCTGTGTTCACCGGGGGTAGTGTAGCTTCCCAACGGTGAAAGAATTTTTCAAATCGGTCTAGTAGTTTCGGAGCCTTTTAACAAACAAACAAAAAATCAAACTTTTCCTCTTTATAATATTAGTATAGATAAATAATAAAAACTCATAACTGTCACGTATATAAAGGCCATATGCGAAATAAATAATAAAATTAAATAAACTTGTACAAAGGCTCCATAGGTACCAAGTTTATCAACAGTTATATGAATGAGAAGCTGTCTATTCCCTTATCACTCCTGATAACACGGACAGAAGCCTTTCACTTTATCTCTTGTTCTTTAATCTAGGTACTTCAGGATTAACTTTTGACATTGTACTAAATCTGTCAAAATCCCGTCATTTCCTTTTCCTAATATGAGGCATTAGAGGTAAGAGTAAAGAGGTCCTATTATAGGACCTCTTTACTCTTACCTCTAATGCCTATTCAACTTCAACTTCTTTTTTGTTTTATCGCCGCAATCTGCAGGATTAACTTTTGACATAATACTTAATCTGTCAAAATCCCGTCATAACCTTTTCCTAATATGAGGTATTAGAGGTTAGAGTAAAGAGGTCCTATATGATGTTCTTTTCAACTTCAACTTCTTTTTTGTTTTATCGCCGCAATCTGCAGGATTAACTTTTGACTCTGTCAAAATCCCGTTATATCCTTTTCCTTATATGAGGCATTAGAGGTTAGAGTAAAGAGGTCCTATATGATTACATCAATGATATTATTGATATCCTTTGCTCGAAATAAATAATTTTTATTTATTATTAATACTTGGCCAAATGTCGCTCAGTTCCGCAACGACAATAGTAGGTACCTACCTATGTAAGATATTCAATGGTGTGCGTAGCTTTACATAAAATATTGACATGTATCTAGAATCACATTATTTATATTTAGCTAGAGTATACTAGCAGACCTTCCCGGCTTCGCACGGTTTTAGTAAGGAACCCTAACTTTTTTGAAAATATAATATACCTAGCCTATGTTCACCGGGGATAGTGTAGCTTCCCAACGGTGAAAGAATTTTTCAAATCGGTCCAGTAGTTTCGGAGCAATACAAACAAACAAACAAAAAGTCAAACCTTCCCTCTTTATAATATTAGTATAGAACTACTTGTGATCTATTTGTCAGTTAGCTGCAAATTATGTAAACAAAAATAGCAAAAACTGAAATTCACAAGCTTCATAGTCAGGATAAAGTCAAGATAAAGATATTATTTTAACAATATTTTATCATATCAATATATTATCTCAAATCGGCAAGTAATTTATATTGTGTTTATAATCAACATCAAAGTTAATTTAAAAAATAGGTTAAGTATCGAGGATTGATTACATTTTTGCAGTTGAAATAATCAAAAATAGTAGGTATCACAAATAGGTTTTAATACTTGCCATAAACGCAGACAAATATAGTTTTTATTTTAACACCCTAAACGAGTCACTTTCGCCAAAACAAATCCAATAATCTAACTAACAAGTAAAGTAGCAAAAACCTATTGTTTACAATCCAAAAACAAACAATTTTTTCTCTACCTACCCACTTGACCGGTAAAAAATGACAACTCTAAAAGTTAACACTCTCACATTCAAAAAAAGAACAGCTTTTTTTAATCTTAGCTACCCATAAGCGCTGGTGATTCACCATACCACCCAGCGAGAAAAGTCTAGCTGTTTCAGTCTCTCGTATGGGTTTGTCTCGTTCGCACGCGTTTTCAAACCTCCATTGAGGAGTGCTGTCAAAATAAGGATTATAAAAGAGTTTGGATGGTGTTATGCAAGAGGATAATCCTTTTCAAGAAAAAAAAATCGGATGTTGATGAAAAAATTGCGAAGTGAAATTGTTTGGGTTTCGCAAGTTGACAAGAGAAGATTCAATGTGGTTTTTTAATCTTTATTGTAATTGTGAGAGCACGTATCAAGTCAATACTTAGTGTCTATTGTTAAAATGTAGGTGAGTTTTTTTATGGTTTTGTTGGTAAATATTGTGCTTGATCTACTTAATATTTTTTACTAAAGTATAGAGTGTGTGTAATTGTAGAGCTATGACATAGACTCTGTAAAAGGGCTCTTAAAGATAAGAATCAAATTCAAAACGAAACCATCTTGTCCTTCGTTTTAACACTTTGACTGCTGAAATCACACGGTATGTGTTTTCTACAAGTGACTAATATGCGTAAATCCACACTAGCACAGCGGCTGAGAAAATACAGATCTGTGTGACTCTGCACAGCCGTAATATTTTTCGAACGAAACGCATGTGCGGCGCAACACAACCGCTGTGTAGAGCGGCAGCACGAATTTTTTAGGTTAAAAAAAAGATCGCAGTCGTCGAAAAAAAATCGCAGTCAAAGTGTTAACTCCTTCTATGACAATCAGTGAATGAATCTGACAATCATAAACTCATATTTTATTATTTTATTTGTCCTTTATTAGTCCTTTGATTGTCCTAAGTCAATCTCAAAAAACATATTAAATAAAAAAAAAATTTAGTTCATATTTTAAGTTAGCGTATGGCTGTGTTCTGCGAAGAAGTCCTCCTACAGAAGGAAGCGGCGGAAAGGGAAAGGGAGGATTCCTCTGACCCAATTCGCCGAAGGCGGAACTGGCGAAGAAGAAGGGCCTTTGGTGCCCTTGTTCAGCCTTAAAAATGACCTCGCTGCTGGTCATAGGCAATGTGCGTGCATCTCTACACGCGACGAAACCGTGTGCTCCCCATCTCTGAAGGGTTCCACCAGTGGAACGTCACTGTCAGGGTTCGCGGAAATATTCCCTCAAGTCCCCGCAATCCCTAGCATATGTGCCCGGAGAAATTCGAGAGATTTTAGTCAGTAGGAGTCTGACATATTCTTCCACCGGGGATGAAAGATATCCATGATGGATTTCCTCACAATAAAAAAAAAGGTATTAATAACTCAACTCAAACAAAACTCAATTAGGTACTTTATTTAGAACCTTTATTTCCAAAGGTTTATTTATTCTCAATTTTTTTACAAATCAATAAAATAATAAGTCTTTTTGCATAGCACCGTCCAGCTTGGCATTTAAAAAGCAAGTAAAACAACGTTGTGAGTGATGACTTAATTTTTAGAACCACCACGTCGTAACCGGACCCGGACCGCCGCTGGTGATAGCGGATAGAGATTAACGCGTGCCAATGTCATTATCTTACTTACTTTGTCTAGTATGTAGAGTCTTTAAGTCTTTTATAATATAATTCATTTATTTCAGCCAAAACTACGCAGTACTTAGTAGGAAAGACTCTACTTGCGACTGGCTATTTATTATAATACTAAAATGAAAAGACTTTTCTACGCAGAACCGTTTTTTCTTCTTATTAGAAGTCAGAAATGTATTTCCTATTTCGTACATATTATGACGTACTTTCAAATGCATCTTATTTAACAGTGAGATTTTTAAGGTTCTGCTAGGCAAAATTCTCAAAAACTACGGCCCATATAAAATATAAAACTTAATCTAGCATTAATAATATAAACCTGTTTACTAGCACGTAATGTCGCCTTTAGGTTCAGATAAAATTATAATAATTAATAATATCTGTATGGTTTTTGTGTACGTTTTATTATATTTCTATAGCACGTAAGTAATCCATAAAATAAATGAAATGATATCGATGAAGATGTGCGGATATTAATTTATAATAAATAAAATAAAAAATATAATAATAGCATATCCTGCTAACACCAGAATAATTATCACTCTACATTTTTGCCACGCCTTTTCTATTTTATAATTTTATAATAAGTAGAAATTTATATTTTTTTATTTGTGCGATAAGATTACCTATCGAAATATCAAACCTCATCCTATAAGCTCGTATTATCCTCAACTACAACAGTTACACCTTGATAAAACTATGCAAGGTCATTAAAAAAAAATTATAACAACCTTGACCCGCAGCGATACATGATAAATTTATTAATAAATCAATAACATCAAGGATTGAAAATTATTCAACTTTAGCCAGTCATTAGATGACTAATACATTAGACAAAAGCCAGCACCGCCTGCGTCCGTACAGTCCTGTTACTCTATACATCCGTGACATTCAAGCCCGGGTATTAGTTTACCTACTGCTTAATCATTATACTGTGACAGATAGGTACGATACTTGTTGACTTTACCTTCTGTTAATTTGTAGTGATACTGTGGCCAAATCTGATTTAGCTAACGAATTAATAAAATACCTACTTCATTTTATTCTTTAAAGGTTGCCTGGAAGAGATCGCTTCTAAGCGATAAGGCCGCCTATTATAGTAAGTATCACATGTAAAGTCTTTTTGTAATGATCTGGATAATATGGTGTAACATATAGAAAATACGCAGAACACCCGGAACTAATACTTACTAATCGTAAAAACATTTTTCCCTGGGTGGGAATCGAACCCGCAACCTCTTGCGTCGCAGGCGGACTGTCACCCACCGATCCACATTGGTCGTCATAAATACTACAATATGTAATTCTAATGTATGAATATCATTTTTGGTGTTGTGATAAACTGATAACATATACCTAAATACTATGTATTGTTTAGATATATATAATAGAAACTTTAACTAAAACTTAAACTTTAACTTTAATAAAAACATTTAGTTATATGGAAATTGTTTTGGCTATTTACCATGATTTGATTTTTGAGTTATCCAATATTTCGGCACAGTTGCATGCGCCATGATGAAACCGGTGGTAGTGGCAACGTTCGTAGCAAAAGACAAAAAATGAGGGTAGATCGGTATGTCTGCCCATAAAAACTCGCAGTGCCTTCAGTTACTCCGTGATCATGGCGCATGCAACTGTGCCGAAATATTGGATAACTCAAAAATCAAATCATGGTAAATATCCCGTTTTAAATGACTTTAGTATTAATAACCATGATAGTTTCAAAAGTTTTATTGTTTTGGCTATGTTTGCAACACTTTTCTAAACTTGTTATGTTTACATCTAGGTCTACAATCTGGCTACTGTAACTCTATTATTTAATGCATAAATGTGATTGTAAACTGCTTTGTAAACTTATTACAATAAATAAATAAATAACAATACGACGACCGATGTGGCGCGGTGGGCGAAGGTCGGCCTGCGACGCAGGAAGTTGCGGGTTCGATTCCCGCCTCGGAACAATTGTGTGTACGATCTGCAGATATTTGTTCCGGGTGTTCTGGTTGCTTTCTATGTATAATCAAAAATATCTATCTATGTAATGTATTGTATTATGTATATCAGTTATCTAGTACCCATAACACAAGCTCTGCTTACCATGGGGCTAGATAATGCTGTGTGAATTGTCCAGCATTATTTATTTATTAGCAATACCAATACATCAATGTTACAATCAATTATTTTGTATTTGTATGCCTAGCCTAGATAATAAAACAGGTCATTACACCAGTAGCATCAAACCTACAACTCTAAATATCACACCATCCATCAAGTTTTGACAGCTGTCAAATTAATGTCAAACCGCGTTTTTGAGGTTATCTCGTAACAATAGGGATGGGTTAAGTGTTTTATGAGTCTTGTGAGACTGGACTTGTTGGCTTAGTGGCTAGTCTAGTCTAGAGGTCGTAGGTTTGTTTCCAGACTCTTACATCCTTAATTTTATTATTTAGACTAGATGCGCCCCGAGGCTTTGCCCGCGCGGAAATCTATGTGTCAAATCTTCTATAGTATAAAAATGAAACGCTGAATTTGTTGCTAAGCTCAATTCTCGAGAGCAGCTGAACCAATTTCGCTAATTCTTTTTTAGAATATTCCTTGAAGTACGAGGATGGTTCTTACTACTACCTTAAAAAAGAGAAAAAAATTAAAAATTGCCTCAACCATAATGACCACCCGGGTGAAGCCGGGTCCGGCCGCTAGTTGTTTATAAACCAATCACTCTATCTATTTAAAAAAAGCATCATAGTCCGTTGCGTAGTTTTAAAGATCTAAGCATTTATAGGGACAGACAGACAGCGGGAAGCGACTTTGTTTTATAATACCTATGTAATGATTTTGAAGGTAAATTGATGTATGGTAAATAACAAGGAACTAGGGAGTTTAAACACTATGGATATGCACACGACTTTACACTGCGCTATAATCGCGACAATAATATTACAGTAAAATTACCTATATTGACTCATAAAGAGTCAAAGGACTTGTCGCAAAGCCACTGAAATGAATTTCTCGCTTTACTGCCTATTTTACTGTTTATTTTGGATACTTACTTACTGCTTATTTGATTACATAATAATATCTTTCTTTTGTTAGCATCACTCACCTTTTTGTTCAATATTTTTACAAATTTATGGCCAAATAAAGAATTACTTAGCCTAAGTTAAATGCAATTTATTACTTATTAAATTAAAAATTAAAATAACCCACTTTACTATGGCGGTAGCCCCATTTCTTGCAAATCAAAATGCTCAGAACTAAACGATGCATAAAAACATCTTCAGGCAAATCATCACTAGACATTATGTCAATCTTTAACCCACTTTACAAAAACAAAGACTTCCTACCTCTAACAACTGTCAACAAATGACAGTGCGTTTGTTTGGCATCTAATTTGATGACAGAACACCACCAATTAACCTAAAACCTCTAAAATTACTCACTTCGCTGAAACGGAACGTAACGACATGTGATCCTCGAATATAGCTTTTATCGGTTTGTAATTGAGACTAAAATAGACTGGCGACAGATTTATGTACCAAAACGGTTTTATGCTACCAACTTAGTCGTCGCTGGTGATCAAAAATGGAACTAAGGCAACCTCTTCAAACGAACTCTTTAGTTCTAACAAAATTCGACACTAGCGCCACCGTCTACTGAACTTTTAAAATGGTACTGTAAATATGTCGTCGTATTCATTTAACTGCACTAATCACGTATTAAATGCTTCCAGAAATTGTCTGGAAACATTTGGTGCGTGAAATGGAATGGTTTCACAAGACAGTTGCTTTCGGTAAGCAGAAGGTAAACTTTTATATTGTAGGTAGAGCTTATATGACATTTTTATTAGTTCGATGAGGCTACCTGCAGTAAGGTAAAAACAATTTTGAGAAGGAGGCCAAGAGGAGGATCCTGCTATACTAGGCATTGTTTGGAAAGCTACGTCGAGACTTCTCGTCATCCATACCGAAAAGTTTGAAAAAACCAACAACTGCTGGGGTAAACGGGTTTTTAACTGAAGTCCACGACTCTACAAATGTAGAGTAGGAAAGCCTTAATTGCGAAGAGGGAACAACAGAATATTCTCATTTGTATATTTTGTGTGTGACTTCTGGCTAACTTAGTTCATAATCTATAATGTGATGAAACGGTTTTGATAGCGCGTTTGGCGCCAAAAGTACTGTCAACTGTCACTGTCATCTTTTGATTTACACAGCAGAATAAATATGTCAGATTGGACGAATAAAATATGCCGTGAATTAATAAAATTTAATACGCCCGGCCACACAAGAAGATTTTATAAAGTCTGTTCATAATGGTTTCTTTTAATAGACGCCTGATTGGTGAATATTCAGTTAAAAATAAAGCTCTTTGGATGGTGTTATTCATATCTCTTGTTTTTATAGTTGAGTAGGTGTTCCCCGCGACTTTGCATGTGTTATTTCCGAATATGGAATTTTGTGTTTTGGAATAATGTCTCTAAAATGTTAGCCATTCATCATTTCCGATCTGTTCATTGGTTTTGGCGTGAAAGACAAACAAACAAAGCCTTCTAATTTTTTATGTATAATCCACACGGCTTCGTTTCGCTTGCCCCAAAGTTATTCTAGTGAGTTGATAGAGTGTCGACTGTGTTGGTAGTTGGTTCAAAACGAAAACTACCTAGTTTCATGCGCCATGTAGTGGTAACGTTCGTAGCAAAAAACAAAAAATGAGGGTAGATCGGTATGTCTGCCCATAAAAACTAACTCGCAGTGCCTTCAGTTATTCCGTGATCATGACGCGTGCAACTGTGGCGAAGTATTGGATAACTCAAAAATCAAATCATGGTAAATATCCCGTTTTAATTGACTTTAGTGTTAATATTTATTTTGAAAACACTAAAAAAGTCTATTATTGTCTTTACATGTTTTCTGTCTTTTTTTTCCTTTACAAGTTTTATAATGTGTCTCGTTATTAAAATAAAATAAATAATGCTAGACAATTCACACAGCATTATCTAGCCCCATGGTAAGCAGAGCTTGTGTTATGGGCACTAGATAACTGATATACATAATACCATACATTACATGGATAGATATTTTTTATTATACATAGAAAACGACCAGAACACCCGGAACAAATATCTGCAGATCGTACACACAATTGTTCCGAGGAGGGAATCGAACCCGCAAACTACTGCGTCGCAGGCGGACCTTCGCCCAACCGCGCCACATCGGTCGTCAAACCGATGTGGCGCGGTGGGCGATTTGATTTGATATCAGTATTTACATCACTAAACAAAGTCACTTCCTGCTGTCTGTCTGTCCCTATGTATGCTTAGATCTTAAAAAATACGCAACGGATTTTGATGCGGTTTTTTTAATAGATAAAGTCATTCAAGAGGAAGTTTTGTAAACCATTTGACACTTTGATTTCCACGCGGGCAAAGAGCGGAGTGCAGTAGTAATTACTAAAATATCATTTAGTTCCATGACATTGTCCTATTGATTATTATAAGACCGCCATTTGTAATTATTTTTTAAGTTTTATCTGTACCTACATAGTTTTCTATTTATAGTGCAATAAAGAATTTAATACATCCGAGAGAGAGCCAAAGTTATTGACATAGCTCTGAGAATTAGCAAGCTGAAGTGGCAGTGGGCCGGCCATATCTCGCGAAAAACCGACGGGCGATGGGGCAAACGCTTAGGGCAAACGACGACCTGCGAAAGACTGCAAGTAGATGCTGGATGCGGCAAGCTGAAGACAGGGAGCTATGGCGCTCATTGGGGGAGGCCTATGTCCAGCAGTGGACTGCTATAGGCTGATGATGAAATAATTTTCTTTCTTTCTATCTATTGTCAATGACGACCCGACCCGTTGTTCCCACGACAAAGCATTACCTATACTCCTTTACTTTTACCTTTTCATTTCGCGTGACAAATAACATTGCGGGTTTAATGCGTGGCTCGAGTGGGTGGGACAGACATTACTTTTTATGATGGACTTTTAATACAGGGTGCTTGAAGTTTCTACTTGTGTTTTAAATAATATAAATAAATAAATAATAATGCTGGACAATTCACACAGCATTATCTAGCACCATGGTAAGCAGAGCTTGTGCTATGGGTACTAGATAACTGATATACATAATACAATATTTTACATCGATATATATTTTTTATTATACATAGAAAACGACCAGAACACCCGGAAAAAATATCTGCAGATCGTACACGCACAATTGCAACAGTGGACAAAAAATTGAAGTGAACAGTAAAATAATTTTATTTGATAATAATTTAATGTATAAAATATGAGTTGTCTAAGTGCTTATTTTGTAAGCCTAAAGAAATAAATGATTTTTTACTTTACTTTACTTTACTTTACTTTATTGTCCCGAGGTAGGAATCGAACCCGCAACTTCCTACGTCGCAGGCGGACCTTATCGCCCACCGCGCCACATCGTGCGTCAAATATTATACATGACGTATACAATAACTATATAGTTTTACGAGAATTAGCAAGCCGAAGTGGCAGTGGGCCGGCCATATCTCGCGAAGAACCGACGGCCGCTGGGGCAAACGTGTTCTTGAGTGGAGACCACGACTCGGTAAACGTAGTGTAGGACGCCCTCCGACCAGGTGGGATGACGACCTGCGAAAGACTGCAGGTAGATGCTGGATGCGTGAAGCTGAAGACAGGGCGCTATGGCGCTCATTGGGGGAGACCTATGTCCAGCAGTGGACTAATATAGGCTAATGATGATGATAGTTTTACGGAGATAAAAATATGTGACATTTTCCCCAATCAGTTAGTCCTATAATCCCCGTGTACTATACGAATCCCCCTGTATCTACTGCATGTATGCGACCATTGACAACTATATCTCTTCGACGTGTGAGGTCTATAGAGCCATACTGCCCACGCTAACTGTAAAGAAGACAAATTTGAGTGCCGGACCAAGGGCTTTACACTTTCTGTTTCTTTTTAAAAATGGGCAAGTGAGAGGTAGATATGTTTTTACTTTTATAATAGATAGATCGATAGATAAAATATTAAATAAAATAAATAATGCTGGACAATTCAAACAGCATTATGTAGCCCCATGGTAAGCAGAGCTTGTGTTATGGGTGCCAGATAACTGATATACATAATACAATACATTGCAAAGATATTTTATTATGCATAGAAAACGACCAGAACACCCGAAACAAATATCTGCAGATCGTACACACAATTGTTCCGAGGCGGGAATCGAACCCGCAACCTCCTGCGTCGCAGGCGGACCTTCGCCCACCGAGCCACAACGGTCGTCAAGATAATTCTATTCATCAGCTTACAAAATAGATTGTATTTATACGCTTGTGTAATGCAATGGATTTGGCGGCCTTATTGCTAAATTAATTGGAAAATGGAAAAAACAGCAACTTTGTGTAGGTACAAAAAATAGTACCTAGTTCGTATTTTCGGACCTAGGTAATCTAAACTTTTTATTATCGTTACTAAAAACTAGAATTCAAGTCCAACTTAGTAATATTTTTAGTAATACTTAGGTATATTATTATAAAGATTATTTTTATAATTATTGTTAATCATTCTTTAGTTTAAGAAGACATACTCGGGATTTTTTGAGGTAAGTTTATTTTTATTATTCAATTTATAAAAAATTACTACATTAGAGCTATCTCTCAAAAACGTTTTCCATCATCATAGGCTGATGATGATGAAAAACGCTATTAGTCCACTGTTGGACATGCGCTTTTAGAAGATCCAAATCGTTTACGTCCTTTAAAAATACAATGTGCAGCAGTTATTTCATCATCAGCCTATATTATTCCACTGCTGGACATACATAGGCCTCCCCCAATGAGCGTCATAGCGCCCTGTCTTCAGCTTGACGCATCCAGCATCTACCTGCAGTCTTTCGCAGGTCGTCATCCCACCTGGTCGGAGGGCGTCCTACGTTAAGTTTACCGAGTCATGGTCTCCACTTAAGAACACGTTTGCCCCAGCGGCCGTCGGCTCTTCGCAAGCAGTTACTTACGGCTTATCTAAAGTTTATTAACATTAGTTACCTACTTAGCATAAGCTAAGTAAGGAATAGGCATAGGTAGGCCTAATACAGGTTGCAATCAAGCAAAAAAATTAATCTGTAAATAAAATATATTAGCTTCCAGTTAGCTACCATAGACAAATTGACTTTTTTTAAAACCTACACCATAGATAAAGATAAGTTACCTACGTATATTTTTTCAATCCACAGTTTTTTCCCCGTAGATAACTCTAACTTGATGGATGCGATGTTAAAGCTTAATTAATCTACAAGTTTAAGTAAGATAAATCAGTTTTAAGTATTTTAAAAGCGCTTAAAACATTATCTACTTTAATTGCTCAACATTTGTCACCTGTCTACATAATATGTTGACATAATCACGGATGATATTGTAGCAGGATTGGACAAAAATATCTATCGAATTAACAAAAAGATCTCGTTGGTAGCTAAACCTTCCAAAAGCAAAGCAATAAGACAAAATCAGTTTTCTCGTTAGTTAGGAAGTAGACGTAAATTTGTGCGGATTACTAACACTACTGAAATATTCAAAATAATTTTAATTGACCTTGCTAATTCAAGAATATTTTCCTAAACAAAAAGGAATTTGGTGTCATGATTACATATTGAATACCTATGTATATGTGACTTTACTCTAATCTAACCAAACATATTTTCGCCAAAAATATAAAAACTTTGTATCCATAAACAAACATGGATAACCAATGTAAAAGTTTTATCAATAAAAACTCCAGAGAAATGCAAAGCGAGCCTATCGAACGCGAACTGCGAGTGTTAGAGCGAGAGGCGTGTGACGTCACAGGAGCTCTCGCTCGCGCGTTCTTATTGGTTTTGTTGGGGATGCCATGTCAGAAGCGGGCCACCCAGATGTAGGGTAGGGTTGGCAGGAGACAGGATTTGGCGTTTAAACAATGTTACATGGAGTTTCATAAGTTACACGATCCAAATACATTTTAAATAAGACTGTGTATCCTTTATTACTGAATAAAACATTTTTTTTTTAATGATCTGATCTATTTATCTTTATACTAAATAAAGATAAATAGTGCGTGTATTTTTATCAGAGAGGAGCTAAGTTGCCAATATGGGATGTCAAGTCCAAACAAATATGGTCTATCTATGTCATTTTAATTTGGAAGCCTCACGTAAAGAAGCGTCAATTTTTCAGACAATAAGAAAACGTTCCATTTATTCTTGGGTATGTCCAATAACAGGTTTAATTTGAACTGATTGTGTGTAACCAAAAATAGTACATTAATATTCATGTATTTTAGGACACTTAGTCTGAAATATTATTGTATAATAAAAAATAAATAATAATGTAACATCTTGGCACTTGGCCTGATACCTAGATCATCATTAAAATATACATCATCATCATCATCATCAGCCTATATCGGTCCACAGCTGGACATAGGCCTCCCCAATGAGCGCCATAGCGCCCTGTCTTCAGCTTGCCGCATCCAGCATCTACCTGCAGTCTTTCGCAAGTCGTCATCCCACCTGGTCGGAGGGCGTCCTACACTACGTTTGCCGAGTCGCGGTCTCCACTCAAGAACACGTTTGCCCCAGCGGCCGTCGGTTCTTCGCGAAATATGGCCGGCCCACTTCCACTTCAGCTTGCTAATTCTTTGAGCTATGTCGATAACCTTGGTAAAATATACATATACGAAAAAAATATGTACGGATAGAAGCCACTAGAAAAACATAAAAAACCTTTCTAGAGCTTTGGGTAATAATAAACATTAAAAATAAATGATTAAGGTTTTTTTATTACAGTTCGTAAGCCCTCGCATTCCCGTTAATCTCTAAGATATTAAATAATATCCCAAAAAAATCGATTCGACGAGACTAGAACCCGCGACCTTTCCCAATTCAAGTCCCATCGAAATTGTTTTTTTTGTGATATTATATAATACTAGCTGCGCCCCGCGGTTTCACCCGCGTGGTGATAGATATTTAGGATAATATAAAATATATCTTTATAAATTGTAGACTATGTGATATTCTGATATGTCAGCTATACTATTGTAAAGTTTCATTAAAATCCATTCAGTAATTTTTACATGATAGAGTAACAAAAATCCATCCATCCATACTTACAAACTTTCGCGTTTATAATATTAGTAAGATTATATTGTAATCATTGTTAACTCGTCGCAAGTGGCAACCCTACCCAGAAATATAATTACACGTAAGGTCCAGTCAGGAATGAATTTGTCAAAACATCAAGTCACAGACTACATAGCAGTTACAGGTCGGGTTGAAGGTCATATTCGAACTCCTTGCGATTTCGTCGAAGGAGGTTCTCGTGAGAAAGACTAACGAGAAAGCAACAATGGTGACTATGACATAAACACCATAAAACTTTAAACTATCATGGTTATTAACACTAAAGTCAATTAAAACGGGATATTTACCATGATTTGATTTTCGTGTTTCCAATATTTCGGCACAGTTTCATGCGCTATAATCATGGAATAACTGAAGGCACTGCGAGTAAGTTTTTATTGGCAGACATACCGAGCTACCCTCATTTTTTGTCTTTCGCTACGAACGTCACCACTACATAAGTAAATAATAATAATCGGGGTAATCTCTAAGAAATTAAATAATACCCGTCGAAATAGAAAATGGTTGGGATTAGTAGGTAGATATTAATTAAATTCTTTAACTTTCTTTATATTTGTATTCTTGATTTTCTTTAAGTATCTATATTCGTGTGTTTTTTGTTTGTTTGTATAGCGGTAGTGAGTAGTCAGTCCGTAACGCCAACAAGTTGCTTTGCCGGAAGACCAGCGTTGGTTGCGAGCATGCTAGTCATCCAACTCATGCTGAAAGCCATTTTGTTTACACGTTTCCTCTTAGTTTAAGTTAATTATGTTCTATGTAAGTCTTAACACTTTGAGTGCTGAAAACGCACGGTATGAGTTTTCTACAAGTGACTAATATGCGTAAATCCACACTAGCGCAGCGGCTGAGAAAATACAGATCTGTGTGACTCAGCAGAGCTGTAATATTTTTCGAACGAAACGCATGTGCGGCGCAACACAACCGCTGTGTAGAGCGGCAGCACGAATTTTTAAGGTAAAAAAAAAGACCGCAGTCGTCGAAAAAAAAACCGCAGTCAAAGTGTTAAAACAAATAAATTAATTTCATTTCATTTTCATTTTAAACAAATGAACGACTACTATAGCGGAACGAAACAACAGACATTCGTGTAGTCACCGAACTCACAGTGCACCTTGTAGCGGGTAATGGATGAGCGCCCTCTATCGATCGGCGACTGTACCAGTGTAGATAAAGCGAATTGCGCGCGAATCATTAGTTTCCGGACAGTGGCGTTGCTTTTGGAGATTTAGGGATAAAATAATGAGCAAAGTACAGAAGTCATTTCATCATCAAATCAACCTATTTAGTAGTCAGCTGGACATAGGCCTCCCCTAATGAGCGCCATCGGGCCCTGTCCTAGCCGGAGGACGTCCTACACTACGTTTGCCGAGTCGTGGTCTACCTGCAGTCTTTCGCAGGTCGTCATCCCACCTGGTCGGAGGGCGTTCTACACTACGTATACCGAGTCGCATCTCCACTCAAGAACACGTTTGCCCCAGCGGTTGTCGGTTCTTCGCGAGATATCTATGGCCGGCCCAATGCCACTTCAGCTTGCTAATTCTTAGAGCTATGTCAATAACTTTGATTCTCTGTCGGGTGCTTCATTTTTTTCAGTTACAAAAGTTATAACGGGATATTTACCATGATTTGATTTTAGGGTTTTCCAATGTTTCAGCACAGTTTCGTGCGCCATGATCACGGAATAACTGAAGGCACTGCGGGTAAGTCCCGATAATAACCATGATAGTTTCACAAGTTTTTAAGTATTTTACTGTTATCTCAATCAATCTGTTGAGGATAACTGGTCTAAAATTCAGTTGCAAGATTCACACAAATTAACAGGGCAAGTAACTACCTGCCAAACTAACTACCTGACATCATCATCATCAACCTATGTTAGTCCACTGGACATAGGCATCATACCAAGCCCAAAATATTTAGACGACCTCTGTGATGGGCAAAGGTCCGCCTGCGACACCGAAGGTTGCGGGTTCTATACCTATAATTATAAAAACGATCTATCTAATGTATTGTGTTAAGTTGGTATATCAGTCATCTACGAGTAGCACACCAGCCTGCTTAGCTTAGGGCTGGATGATGCTGTGTGAATTGTCCTGTTTTATTTATTTACTAGCGGCCCGTCCCGGCTTCGCCCGGGTGATCATTTGTTTCAGGCAATTTTTTAATCTCTCTTTTTTCTCTCCGTAAGAACCATCCTCGTACTTCAAGGAATATTCTAAATTTTTTTTTTTGTGAAATCATTTCGGCTGCCCTCGAGATTTTCGCTTTGTAACACATTCAGCGATTCATTTTTATATTATAGAATAGAAGATATAAATAAAATAATAATAAATAAATAATGCTGGACAATTCACACAGCATTATCTAGCCCCATGGTAAGCAGAGCTTGTGTTATATAACTAATGTTTGAAATATCCACAGTAACCCACGACGCTGGCCACCCCAGCCTAAAAATCCGTATCATCGAGGGTGGCAATGGCAACACTGCATTAACTTTATCGCCACTTTTCCGCCTACCACCTACTTACTCGGATGAACAATGTTTCTGTGTGTTTATTTTAAAAACAGATGGTACTTAGGTTTAAAGAACTTTATTTTCATACAAACACACATGGTTCACTTATAATGAGATACATAAGAAAAAATGTATCTATGTTTTACAATATTTAAAACTAGCCTCTGGTACCTAAAAGTAAATTATACTAAATATTATTTATAACTTTATACTACTATTATCATTACATATACAAATACCAACACTATAGCAGCCAGAAATAAATCAAAAAACTACTTACTACTTCGCACAATTATTCGGTCTAGCGAGCCATATTAGAGCTCATCATAGAAGAATCCGTGATATCTATCGTATACAGGTCGCCGTCGTCGAAATGAAATGAAATCAAATCAAATCAATGTTTATTTCTTTAGGCTTACAAATAAGCACTTAGAAAAGTCATATTTTATACTATTCATTATTATATTGATGTTCACTTAAATTTTTTGTCCACCAGTGGAAGAAGTGAGAAGAAACCACTAGTATGTTCATAACTTATGTGTCTAGTACATATGATTTGCTTATCTGTAAGTTGTTAGATTTTGAGTTGGAGCAAAACTCGTTCCAAGCTTTTTTGTCTTCTAGATAATCTGATATTTTGTAATAAGCCTTTTTACAAAGAATATGCTTCACAATTTTGTTAAATTTATTTATTGATAATTTTTGCAACTCGCTTGGAGTTTTGTTGTAGAAGCGTATACATTTCCCTTCAAAAGATGCACTTATCTTATGTTGTCTAGTTGTGGGAACAGCGAGTAAATCGATGAGGAGGCCTATACTTCGCACAATTATTTCTGACTAGCTTCGCCCGTATGTTTCAAATGGCTTATAAACCTTCCTCTTGAATCACTCTATCGATTAAAAAATCGCATCAAAATCCGTTGCGTAGTCTTAGAGATCTAAGCATACATAGGGACAGGCAGACAGCGGGAAGCTACTGCCTGTCCCTGATACTATGTAGTGATGATGTAGATAAATCGATAGAGAATTATTTATTTTAGCACACTTAACAAAACAACAAAAAAGATAAAACTTTATATTGTTTTATTATATTTTATGGAGAATGCGATAATAACTCTGCTAACAAACCTATACGTCTGCATGAATCTTAACACTTTGACTGCGATTTTTTTCGACGACTGCGATCATTTTTTTAACCTAAAAAATTCGTGCTGCCGCTCTACACAGCGGTTGTGTTACGCCGCACATGCGTTTCGTTCGAAAAATATTACGGCTGTGCTGAGTCACACAGATCTGTATTTTCTCAGCCGCTGCGCAAGTGTGGATTTACGCATATTAGTCACTTGTAGAAAACACATACCGTGTGATTTCAGCAATCAAAATTTAAATTAATGAAATTAGTTTTTGAATTTTATGTCGTATAATATGTACCGAATACATTTAAAAACATAGGTATGTATTTAACGTGTAAAATATTAATTAATTTTATATGACATGTACCTACCCTAATTATTGTTACCAATAAAAAACTTAAACCTTGAAACTATCACCCTGATCCGTTCAGCAGTTTTGGCGAGACAAACATCCAGCCATCCATCCAAACTTTCGCATTTAATATATGTATGTGTGATTTTAATTATAAAAAAGTTTTTCACAAGCGCGTCACTCTATTTCAATTTTTCAATCTCTTTTTCAATTTTTTTCACATAGGACACTGCCTGTTCTTTACTTGTTTTACACTTCCATCTAGGTAAGTATATCAAGACAAGTGTATAGGTACCTTTAACGACAGAACACCCCAACCCTACGCAATTTAAATCCAAAAACTTTCCCAATTAAAACTCCGTATCCAGTATTAAGCGATGAAAATTTGCGAAATTCTTATTAAGTCAATCCGTGACGGTTTTATTGGAGAATCTGCGTTAATGTCAATGTCATTTTGACAGCTGAAAAGGGTTATGGTGGAATGAAATAGTCTGGAGGGTAGTGTCTACCTCCCCCATTGCTATTTATCTAATAGAAAGCTGTGCTTTAAATATTATGGTATTTATTTAATTACATTATAAAATAAACAACGTACGACTCGGTAAACGTAGTGACGCCCTCCGACCAGGTGGGATGACGACCTGCGAAAGACTGCAGGTAGATGCTGGATGCGGCAAGCTGAAGACAGGGCGCTATGGCACTCATTGGGGGAGGCCAGCGAGCAATTATCCAAAGAGTTTGATAAGTGCTCGCTGGGGGAGGCCTATGTCCAGCAGTGGACTGCTATAGGCTGATGATGATGATAAAATAAATAAATAATGCTGGACAATCCACACAGCATCTTCTACCAGATACTCACTAGCGTCACATGTCGCTTCGATCAGACTATCAGATATTTTTTTTTGATCCCGGAGAGCCTTGGTACCCCACGGTATAGAAATCAAAGGGAAGCAAATCCATATACTTAAATACATCATATAAACCATTTTTGACGACCGATGTGGCGCGGTGGGCGAAGGTCCGCCTGCGATGCAGGAAGTTGCGGGTTCGATTCCCGCCTCGGAACAATTGTGTGTACGATCTGCAGATATTTGTTCCGGGTTTTCTGGTCGTTTTCTATGTATAATAAAAATATCTATCTATGTAATATATTGTATTATGTATATCAGTTGTCTAGTACCCATAACACAAGCTCTGCTTACCGATGGGGCTAGATAATGCTGTGTGAATTGTCCAGCATTATTTATTTATTTATTTTATTTTTTAATATTGCATCAATAAAACTGTGCTCGTAGTTCCTTCTTAAAATATTTATTATAATTATAACTGTTTACTTTCTTATAGATAACTTACCTACTGTCTTTAAAGGTTGCGTAAGGTTTGTAACCCTTTAAAGCATTGACTAATGACCCCAGTAATTATCCCAAGGGCGGTTATTGAGTGTCTCAAGATGGCTGCCTGTCAAATTTGACAGCTACAAGTTTCGCGCCCTTTCTTAACTGTTACTAATTAGAAGTGTTGGCGATGTGGATGTAGGGTTAAGATATTTGAAGTGCGTTCTTCAGGGTTAAGAAAGTAATAAATAAAAATGTATCAGTTGGTCTACCTCTAGATTGTTTGTATGCAACAAACTGCAGTTAGCTCACCGCACGCACTAATCTAGAGTGTCTTTCATTTATAAACAAAACGAAAAAACTAGTCTCTATAAAGACATTTATTTATTTATTTAATATTCGGAAAACTTACGGCTAAACATAATGCCATACAAAATGTCGTAGAATGACATTGTTTAGGCGTTACCAATAGTTGACGTAAATTTGCTTGTCGTATAAAGACATACCATACAAAATGACATTGACATTGCTGAAAAATTTTGGTCAAACACTATTTATAAACGTTTATAATGTTACGCAAAATAAGTACGTATAGCTTATCCATTAGAGTTTCTTTCATCTTAGGACGATTCTGCGACGACGTGATATTTAATTTTTACTGTAATTACGTAGGTAAACGTATTGTTTTTGTTCCATAATTAACTTTTTATTTAATTGATTTTTTAGCAGAATTCGGCCCCTTATTAACACTTTGACTGCGGTTTTTTTTCGACGACTGCGATCTTTTTTTTAACCTAAAAAATTCGTGCTGCCGCTCTAAACAGCGGTTGTGTTGCGCCGCACATGCGTTTCGTTCGAAAAATATTACGGCTGTGCTGAGTCACACAGATCTGTATTTTCTCAGCCGCTGCGCTAGTGTGGATTTACGCATATTAGTCACTTGTAGAAAACACATACCGTGTGATTTCAGCAGTCAAAGTGTTAAACAAATAACTAACATAAATCGAGGTGTCTACAGTTACCCGACTAGGAAAAAAAATGTAACAATTCTCATACTGATTACATGTAATTAGCTGTAATGAAACCGTTCATTACAGAGGCGTCGACAGTTCTGTATTACAATTACGTGTAATTGTTATTGTAACTACAGGTTTTGTTATTTTTTATTTCATTACGAAAATTAATTAGAAGTAATTTGTAATTATTTTGTGGAATTGTTTCGTGTTTGCTTGATTATAGTGTGCTTAATTGTAGGGATTTTTTCTAGTTTTCATTCAAAATTGAAACGAAAATGTACATAGGTAAAAGGTATTAAATTTTACAGGCGTTGTAATTTGCTGTGTCGGTTGCGGTGTAAGAATCGACAACCCCCCCCCCAATTCTGCCAGTAGGTATTTTAAGAGCCGAATAGAATATACAGAATGTTTGGTACCAATTGGGACTGACTTAATTTTTTATAAATTATACCTTTCTCCACTAGACTCAATGTCCTAAGTATGATCATCATCATCATCAGACATAGGTATCTTCTAATGCCTCGCCCTGTCTTCAGCTTGCTGCATCCAGCATCTGCCTGCAGTCTTTCGCAGGTCGTCATCCCACCTGGCCGGAGGGCGTCCTACACTACTTTTACCGAGTAATATAATGGTTGCTGAGATATTTATACTTCTTGCACGAAAATAAAATAACACAAAACTTATTCTAGAAAATTTACACAAAGGCGAACTTAACCCTAAAAAGAGTTCTCTTCCAGCAAACCTTATTGGGAGAGAGAGACAAAGAGAAGAGAGAAGTGGGTACATGTGCATAAACGAAATGAAATAAGAAATAGACAAAAGATTAAATTTTAACTAACTTATTACTTATATGATATTTTTTTTAAGGTTTTTTCGAAAATCACCTGAAATCTCGCTTTTAAATCGTACTTTATTAACACTTTGATTGCTGAAATCACACGGTATGTGTTTTCTACAAGTGACTACTACAAATAAAAAAGATATTCTTTAATGTTATTCTAAATAATACATTACTTTATTTACATTATATACGATTCACTACAAAAAAAGAATAACAATCATTCAAATTCAAAAACCTGTGTAAAAGTTATAAAATGTAACAACTTCTAAATTATATTTTAAAAACTACTTTACATACGAGATCTTTGTTCCTCCGTAAGTAGTTTATGTCGTCGACTGTACTTTTACATAATTAAAAAGGAACTTTAGTAAATAATTAGCACATCCTACCAACTTAACTAATAAGTAGAACAAAGATAAGTTATTAGGCGCGAGAATACACACCCGACTACTCTAATTACATACTTACTTACTTAGTATTAGTACTTACATTATGTTAAGTAGGGCAGCACGCGACTTACATGAAGTAATGATCAACAATCCAAGATATGTTTTGTAAACAAAGGGATTGCAGAATCAAAGAAATATCGGTGGAAAATATTTTACGACTGGTATTTTAGGAAGCTTGATTTTTTTTATAACCGACGAAAAAATCAAGAGAGGTGGAAGTTCTATGTTCGGCTTTATGGTTTTTTTTTTTATTATAGAGCGATTTGGAAAAAAATAAATAAATCCCGGGGTATTAGTATTTGTCCCGAAGAACATAAAAAACCAGTGACTTATATAATAAATAAGGAATACAATAAACTAGGTACATAATGTCTAAATCTAAACTTTTGCATGATGCAAATATTCAACATAGAAAATGGTAAATATTCGAAATACGGACGAAAGACGAATTTACGGATTATTGTGTAGCTGAAGTGGCAGTGGGCCGGCCGACAACCGCTGGGCCAAACGTGTTCTTGAGTGGAGACCGCGACTCGGTAAACATAGTAACGGACGCCCTCCGACCAGGTGGGATGACGACCTGCGAAAGACTGCAGGTAGATGGATGCGGCAAGCTGAAGACAGGGCGCTATGGCGCTCATTAAGGGAGGCCTATGTCCAGCAATGGACTGCTATAGGCTGTTGATGATGATAGATATTTTATAATGCAAACTATTCTATGGCCCACCATACGCTTGAAATAATAAAATCCGACTGCGAATGATACCCCCGAAACCGGACCGAGTGTTAGATTCGATAGGCGTTGAATTATGAGCTGGAAGCGTTAACGTATGTTGTGTGTGATAGGGATGCCTAGTGATGGGGTATACCTGGGGTATTTATCGATACTTTTTATATTACCTTTAGAAAGAAGAAAGATATTGATTCACTGAAGTAGCTACAACTTGTTAAAACATATTATAAAATAAAAAGAACATAAAACTATAAAAATACACTACCTACGTATCTATAAAAAAGCGACAAACGACTCTACAAAGCTTTATAACCTTTATACCTTTATTCTATGTTTTTATCTCTGTATTATTTTCTGTTTTGTGTGGTGTAATAAAGTGTTATCTATCTATCTATGTATAACGATATACATAATCTTATTGCCTGAAATTTAATAACTTTATTGTTAAACCTATGAGATTTTATTCAGCTGACTCTCAGCTAATAAAACATCTATACAAACCTTTGTGGTTTTCATTCGTGTTATTTCTAACCTTTTTTTATGTAACAATATCTTTAAGTTGGTGAATAAATAAAAAAATAAAAAAATATTATATTTTTATATGTTACTAATGACAATTGAACTTATTTTTAAAGTAATTTATTGATTTATTTTTCTAAAAGAAAAAGAAAGAAAATATTTTTATTCACCTTAAAACTTACTATACACAACAAACTTGAACTACGCAAATTATTACTACCTATATTACAAATTATTGTGCGTAGCCATTTTCTAGATGATATTTGTATCGATTTATTTTAATATTGACGATTGTATTATATTATTTTCTTTTGCTTTTTGACATGTTTATTAGATTATTGGTTCAATTATGTACTTAATTATATAATTAGTTTATGCTCAATTCTCAGAAGGATAATTAGGTACGTCTAGATTTATCTAGGCATTTGCAAACTATGGGAGAGGTGATCTGTCTTGCAGTCTAACGAACGTGGGTTCAGATACATGGGTTATTAGAAAATATTTTTGTTCACCTTTAAACTTACTATACACAACAAACTTAAACTACGCAAATTATTACTACCTATATTACAAATTATTGTGTGTAGCAGTTTTCTAGATGATCTTTGTATCAATTTATAAGTTTTTTGATGATTGTATTATACTATTTTCTTTTGCTTTTTGACATGTTTATTAGAGGAACAAACATCTGCAGATCGTACACACATTTGTTCCGAGGCGGGAATCGAACCCACAACCTCCTACGTCAAAAGAAGATAGACTACACACAAACCTTTCACACAGCTCGCTACACAATAGCAAATTATACTAAACTAGCTGCGCCCCGCAGCTTCGCGTGGAAATCTATGTGTCAAATGGTTTATAAACCATTCTCTTGAATCACTTCATACAATACAATACTAAAATTCTTTATTTAAATAAATATTTTAAATAAATAATAAAAAACTGCATCAAAATCCGTAGCGTAGTTTAAATTTAAAAGATCTAAGCGTACATAAGGACAGACAGACAGCGGGAAGCGACTTTGTTTTATACTATGTATTGACAATTACTATCCACAGTAATTTACCCACTTCAACAAAAAAGCATTTTTTTCATCGTCATCTGCAAATCGATTCACGCGCATACCTCGCGCACGTCGGCGCGTCAAAGTGGCTGTGTAGCTAGCTACTGTAGACGGTCTTACTTGATTTTTTTTACTATTTTAGAGAGAAAGTACTTATTTTGCAACAGTCTTGCGACTCAAACTGAATCTCTTGCTCTTGCATTCGTTGTAGCTTAACCAAATTGTTCAATTGTAATGAAACTTTTTACATGAACTATTCTATTCAATTAATCATTTTTTTTTCAAATTCAAATATATTCATTGCGACAAACATGGTATAAAGGTGGTTTAGTCTAAGTCAGGGATCCCCAAAACATTTTGGACTAGTGACCCCTTTTTCAAAATGAACTGTTACCTCAGACCCCCATGGCCAAATTACTTACTTTTAAGATCAACCCCCTTATTCATAATGGTCCGCTAACTTAAAACAGCAATAAGGGGGCCTATCTTTAGTTTTTTCCTATTGATACCAAATACCTAGGTAAACTTTGCACTTGGTTAAGTGAGTAAAGTTCATTCTCTCCATTTTCTCATCAAAATTGAACAAGATAAAAAGACATACAATTCAGTAAATATCAAGTTTAATTTATAACACAACATAAACAATACCTACCTATATTGAAAGTTTTAAATTAGAACTTGTGTTAATTTAATAGGGGTCGATTTTTAGACCTCGGCGACCCCCAAAATCAGTTTTCGTTTATGTCGACCCCTAGGAAACCGATATCGACCCCAAGGGGTCGATATCGACCACTTTGGGAATCCCTGGTCTAAGTAATGCACTCATGTCTCACTATATTCTATCATGTAATAATTATGATGACTAATTAAAAGAAAATTATGTATTTATTTTTAGTCATTACTCCCACTGATGGACAAAGTTCTCCTTTCTTTCCTTCCACTATCCGCTACGAAATCATAATTATTATTTATTATTAATATTACGCAGTGCCTACATCTTTATGGACAAAGAAAACTACAACAAAATCATAGAGACAAATTTAGAAATAGTATTTAAAATTGAAACAATTGAGCTTACTGCAGACTGTTGCAAACAATCTACAGGTTGCTGTAGATTATCATAGTATCGTATTCATTAGTATTTATTTATGTGCAAATTAGGTGTCCCACATTCCAAGGCATTCCCTATCTTCCAACAATAATCACTAAACATCTTTTTATATAAAACTAGTGGACCTTCCCAGCTTCGCACGGTTTTAGTACGGATCCCTAACTTTTTGAAAATATAATATAGCCTATGTTCACCGGGGATAGTGTACCTTCCCAACGGTGAAATAATTTTTCAAATCGGTCCCGTATTTTCGGAGCCTATTCATTACAAACAAAAAATCCAACCTTTCCTCTTTATAACATTAGTATAGAAATTACAAACAGTCACAGATAAAGTAGGAGTATTTAACTATACTTAATGTACCATTCATCTTCAATACACAGCCCAATTTAAAACAAACTTTATGCAGTTATTATTAAAGCTGTTTTTTCAACGGCTTAGGAAACGAATGAACTGTACTCGGAATAGGTTTCAATTATGTACTTAATTATATAATTAGTTAATGCTCAATGCTCAGAGAGATAATTAGGTACGTCTAGATTTATCTAGGCATTTGCAAACTATGGGAGAGGTGATCTGTCTTGCAGTCTAACGAACGTGGGTTCAAATACATGGGTTATTCCAGTTATCCCCTTTGAGGGGATCTATAAGGGGAAAACTGTACTTTTTTTCCGATTTTCCCCTGTCCCTACAGGAATAGAAAAAAATGATTCCACTGTTTTCACGGGGCAAACTGGAATTCTTATTTTTCCATTCCGGTTTTCCACCTAGGGGTGATTTTAGGGGGAAACTGAAATAACCCATATACATGTACGAGAACAGACGAGAGAGAAAGATAGAGAGAGATAGATAGATAATTATTTTATTACAATCTTAAATAGGTATAAAACAAATAATATAACAAAACACAAAATATGGGACAATTTGGCGGACGTATCGCTCAAGAGCGATCTCTACCAGACAACCGTGGATGGATAGGATCGTTGGGTTGAACATGGAGATCTGTGAAGGTGATCGTTTTTTTTAATTCTGTGCTTGTAGTGTTTTATGTGTATGTAATTATTAAAAAAAATTGATTATTATTTATCAAGTATCCATAACATACATTTAGTGATGCTATGAGAAATGTATCAAAGCTTTAAATTAATATCAATAAGTTCCCCGAGAGGTGGGCTAATGCTGCAACACCCTGGGTCCCGGAAGGAAGCCGCGGGCGAGGTCGGCCAAGAAAGCGCTGGCGAGACGACCTTAACGCCTTCCTCGGAGATTGGTGGGAGATCGCACGTGACCGCACTGAGTGGAAAGATTTGGGGGAGGCCTTTGCCCAGCAGTGGGACGAAACAGGCTAAATAAAAAAATAAAAAGTTCAATCTAATTCTAAAAACAAACCCTGAATTACAGTTGAATTGAAAAATATATCATCGACTACATTATCGATACCAAATTCATCGACTATTTTATCGATACCCACGTTATCGACAGACCCCATCACTATAAATCTATTTCCTCCACAAACTCTCAAGCAATAACTCATCGACACCGCGTCGCGCATCACTAAAACAAATTCCTCCGCCCCCGGGTTCCGTATAAATATTTATTAACTTCACGGTTAGGGAACCCTAATTTGATTACAGTCTCCCTAATACAGATAATTGGTCGGATAGCTTTGTCATCTTGGATATTGAAGCTCCCTCTTTCGTAATCATTTTAACAGTTTGGAGAGGAATAATCATTCTTCGTGAATATTTTAAGAATTGATTTCACGAATTTCATTTCAATTCAAATTCAATTTCATCACGCTAATAAATACACCCACCACACACACACATAAACACCTTCTCACGAGCACAGCGTACAGCGGGCAGATGCTTGTAATTAATATGAGTTGAGCTACCTCTAGATTGTTTGCACCATATTCAGTTTAGTTAGCTCAACTGAGATTATTAACACTTGGAGTGCTGAAAACGCACGGTATGAGTTTTCTACAAGTGACTAATATGCGTAAATCCACACTAGCGCAGCGGCTGAGAAAATACAGATCTTTGTGACTCAGCAGAGCTGTAATATTTTTCAAACGAAACGCATTTGCGGCGCAACACAACCGCTGTGTGGCGGCACGAATTTTTTAGGTAAAAAAAAAGACCGCAGTCGTCGAAAAAAAACCGCAGTCAAAGTGTTAATATGTACTAGTTGTCAATTGTTTATTGTCATCTTGACATTGTATTTGGACATAGGCCTCCCCAATGAGCGCCATAGCGCCCTGTCTTCAGCTTGACGCATCCAGCATCTACCTGTCTTTAGTCTTTCGCGGGTCGTCATCCCACCTGGTCGGAGGGCGTCCTACACTACGTTTACCGAGTCGCGTCTCCACTAAAGAACACGTTTGCCCCAGCGGCCGTCGGTTCTTCGCGAGATATGGCCGGCCCACTGCCACTTCAGCTTGCTAATTCTTAGAGCTATGTCGATAACTTTGTTATCTAGCTATCAAGAGTACCTACATGAAAATTCTAGAATACAAACCCTAGCTATTGGCAGCACACGACCAACACAAACAAACATATTATCATAAACTTTTTTTTAATTTTTTTATTAAAACTTTTAAAGCCATCTTGTAAAATATTATCACTTTTTACAAATTTCCACTCACAATTCACGGCGAACGATTCCACCCCTACCCTATTTGCGCAATGTTGTGTTAAACAACCCTGTAGGGATGTCCCAGAGGGATGTTTAGGGTGGTTATGAGATAAGGGGATGATAAAACGCTTATAGCGGTCAATTATTTATGTTGTTTTGAGTTTTACTCATATTTAATGATCTGCAGAGAATAGAGAGAGAGATAGAAGACGAGAGCATTTATGTTTTATCAATTAAATAAATAAAAATAAATATTCACAATTCACACAGCATTATCTAGCCCCATGGTAAGCAGAGCTTGTGTTATGAGTACTAGATAACTGATATACATAATACAATACATTACATAGATAGATATTTTTTTATTATACATAGAAAACGACCAGAACACCCGGAACAAATATCTGCAGATCGTGCACACAATTGTTCCGAGGCGGGAATCGAACCCACAACCTCCTGCGTCGCAGGCGGACCTTCGTCCACCGCCACATCGGTCGACAACAATTAATTTTTCATAGTAAGTCCTTTTTTAACTGACGGATGAGGTTTCTATATCTTATGTCCCCACTTAAATAATTAATAATAACGACATTATCATTATTATTGAGACGACCGATGTGGCGCGGTGGGCGAAGGTCCGCCTGCGACGCAGGAGGTTGCGGGTTCGGTTCCCGCCTCGGAACAATTGTGTGTACGATCTGCAGATATTTGTTCCGGGTGTTCTGGTCGTTTTCTATGTATAATAAAAAATATCTATCTAAGTAATATATAGTATTATGTATATCAGTTATCTAGTACCCATAACACAAGCTCTGCTTACCATGGGGCTAGATAATGCTGTGTGATTTGTCCAGCATTATTTATTTATTTATTTATTTTACGTTAGTGTAGGGTCTCTATTGGACTGATCTGATTAGGTCATAGCTCTTACACTCTTAGGTATATATTCGTTTATAATTTTTTAAAGTGTTGTATAATGTGTGTTTAAAGTTAAATAAAGATTTTATTATTATAAACACTAATTTTAATGGAAACCATCGAAAATGAGAATGGCATAGACTTTGCATAGTTAAAATTAGAAATTACCTACATGCTAAACTCTTACTCACACTACACACAACAGACAAACAGACTCTTCTGCGAAATGAGCCTCTTTGAGCTCTTAAAGCTTATTATTTTTTGGAAAACGCCTCATTCTGTTGTCTACGAGACTAAGAGATCATCAAATCACTCACCGGAACTAGGTCGATCGCTGTACCTCGTGCAGTATACCCACGCCGGCCACACCATGCCGTCGCCGTTCGCTGGAAACACAGGCCAATGTCGATCAGTGGATACTTTGACAGCTCCTGCGATATTTTAATTAGATATCGTGTCGAATTTTTGTATATTGTATTTATTTATTTTTAAATAATATACATAATTTCTTATATTTAACACTCTATAAACCCGTAGGGGTTTGACCCGAATGTTACACTCCTCGGGTTTCAATCTTATGATAAAGTGTACATAATTATGTAACTTTGTATGTAGGTACAAGCAAAATAGTTTTCATATTGTATACCCACCTTTAGATCATAATATGACACAAATGTAAGTATGGCACTCTGTCACATTACTCATTAAATATACAAAGCTCTAAGTACCTTCGCGTTATTCTGAGTTATACAGTACAGTTATAGCCCATCTAAAAAACATGAAAAAGTGAGGTAAGTAGGTTCTTTAATTGCCAATAATGTAATAAATAAACAAATGAATGAATGCAGAATGGATTCGCCCGTACAGTGTAGGTAGATCATTGTCGCAGTGTTCGGGCATCCTCGGTCGGCGGGAATGGTAGAGAATAGCTCCCGGGGTAGTTTAAATAATAGAGTTACGTACGTAAAATAAACTGTCATAAAAATGTGTAAATTGCTGAGTTATTATACCTAATTATGGATTTCAAATAGTTGTTCAAGTAGGTACTTTGATTAATAGTTTCAAACTCATATGCAAACTACAAGTCTAGGATGGTAGAATATAGACAAAAAGAAAGTGTTCCTTTAATTTATATTTATCAGAATATAAAAGAAAAGGGTTCCTTTTGTCTATTATTCTACGCTAAACTTATCATATGATTTTGAGACTATTAAAATCTTGTTGGGAGACCAATTGTGTGGATTAACATGCGCAGATACACCACTTGCTCCTTCCCATCTTCTGAGGATATCCGTGAGGGCTGGTGCGGCAGCAAATTTGGCCGAAGATCTCAAGAGGAGTAAATACAGGTCGCGACAGAGACCTTCGCATTTGCTCCCCTTGGAGTCGAGGTCCTGTAGGTGTCCTGGTAATTCTTGAAAACCTGGAGCTCTTCAGGTTTTCTAATTATGTATCAGAATGTCGCACCAGTGCCTACTTCACCGTAGGTGGTAGTTTGATTTTACAATGTGGTCCAACAGTGTACACCGAGTACCACGATTTCTTACGCTATTAACATTTAGCAAGAACTTTGCAATATTACTCTGTGTACTTAATTGTTTAGGCTTTCTAAACAAGTTTTCTAAAGCCCTACATTCAACACAAAATTGAATCTCACAAGGATTTGAACCATCGACCATTCGAATATGAAGCAAAGCGTCATCCAACCACACCACTAAAACTAATTAGAACTGATCAAAAATACTTACTAGATCCAGATTGGTTGCTTCCACTGTCCTCTGACTTAGACAGATCTATTGCTCCTTTCTCTCCCGCTTTTATCTCTGGCACTCTACTTTCCTCTGTTTTAGCTGGTATTTCCTTAACCGGAGGCGCTTTAACTTCATACCTTTTCTTCCTTTTAATCGGATCTGTTATCCGTCTACCGAAATCAGCCTTTAGTATGTTGTCTATGCTGAATTTTAGACAGCTTTGGTAGTCTCTGCTTTCGTCTTCTGGTGACTTTGGCATGTAATGTCTTCGATTTTCATCTGTTCGGCGTAAATCTTGTGTTTTCCGGAATCCGAAGTTTAGGCCGAATTGGTTGGGTAGGTTTTGAGGTACTGGCATTCGAGGGACTGTTTTTAAATCGACTTGGCTCATGAGAGGGTTTTGGAATAAAAGAGGTTGGTTGAGGAACATCAATGGGTTAGGGGTTATTGGACTCGGACGTAACAAAAGAGGTTGGTTCATTACATTTTGACTTAGCTGTGAGATAGCGTTTAGGTGCGTTTGTATGTGTTTGAATGAGGTTAGTCCAGGATTGTCTTGACTTTTGTCACTGTCAAAACTGACAGGAGCTTCGTTCCCGACGGAAAGGACTGTGTCGTCGCTAGAGCAGGAGTTCTCGTCATCGACGCTGATTTCTGTTCTGGAAACATCGTCGTGGGGCGACACGCTTTCAGAAAGCCTAGAGTCATCGAAGTTTCGCTCAGAGTTTCTAGAATCGTCGAAGTTTCGTTCAGAACTTCTAGAATCTTCGAAGTTACGATCTGAGATTCTGGAATCATCGAAACTTCGATCTAGATTTCTCGGATCTTCGAAATTTCGATCGGAGTTTCTAGAACCTACGAAGCTTCTGCTGTCTCCAAAGTTTGGAGTGCTCTGCAGTAGTTTATCCGTCGAGAAGACGTTATCAGGACTATTACTGTCTCGCTCTTTCTTCAGAACATTGTGTATGGAGAAGGAGGATGTGTGTATGGCTCTTTCTTCTGCTTTCTCGTCTTCCGGATAGTCTGGAGAGGTGGTGTCCCTTGTGTTGGGGGAGTAAGGTTCATCATCGCTTGTTTCTTGGATCTTTATCGAGGATTCCTGGAGGTGCGTGGAGACCGCCGCCATTTTGGATTTGGGATGCTACGCCATCTGTTGAAGAAAGCATTTTCTAAGTAGAAATTCTTATTAAGAGTTGCAGACAGTATATAATGATGATTATGATAATGCTTCGCTAGCGTACGGTATTTAGCTATCTGCAGACTGTCGCGAACAATCTAGAGGTAGTTCAAATGATCCAAATCAATGCCAATCGGAAGCGTCCCATAGACACTGAATGCATTTATTTTAGAAGGCATGTAAAAGCCGTAAAATCTATACATCAGCATCAGCCTATATCAGTCCACTGCTGGACATAGGCCTCCCCCAATGAGCGCCATAGCGCCCTGTCTTCAGCTTGCCGCATCCAGCATCTACCTGCAGTCTTTCGCAAGTCGTCATCCCACCTGGTCCGAGGGCGTCCTACACTACGTTTGCCGAGTCGCGGTCTCCACTCAAGAACACGTTTGCCCCAGCGGCCGTCGGTTCTTCGCGAAATAAAAGTAAAATCTATACGCCTTATGCAAATTTTCAGAACTCTGAAGCCCGTATTGCTCAGTCATCGATCTATGCTTGAGTAACGCTTTTCTATGGTATAAACGTCACTCAAGCATAGATTGAAACCGGCATCACTACATAGTATAAAACAAAGTCGTTTCCCGCTGTCTGTTCGTCCCTATGTATGCTTAGATCTTTAAAACTACGCAATGGATTATGATGCAATTTTTTAATAGATAGAGTGATCCAAGAGGAAGGATTATAAACCACTAGCGGACTTTCCCGGCTTCGCGCGGTTTTAGTACGGATCCCTAACTCTTTTGAAAATAAAATATAGCCTATGTTCACCGGGGATAGTGTAGCTTCCCAGCAGTAAAAGAATTTTTCAAATCGATTCAGTAATTTCGGAGCCTATTCATTACAATTAAACAAAAAATCAAACCTTTCCTCTTTATAATATTAGTATAAATTTGACACATAGATTTCCACGTGTGCGGAGCTGCAGGGCGCAGCTAGTAGTTTCATAAAACGTCCTTTTGTACATAATTGTACTTGGCTACTCTAAAAACACTCTGCCTAAGTTTTACAGTAACGAGGTCAAAAACAAACGACCATACATCCAAACATACATCCTCCTCTTGGAGTTATTGATAAACAATGGTTTTTTTTAATATATCGACACGTAGCTATTACGAAACTGCAACTTGCAAAATACGGACAGTTTGAATGTTGCTCTACTTCTAAATTACATCAATAATACAAGAATTAAAAATAGAAAACCCTAATAGGCTAACAGTTTCGAGTTTTAGTTTATTAGGTACACAAAACACATGAGAAGCAATAATAGAATAACACATAGCTCATACTTTTTTTTTTAATATCTTTATTTATTGATGGAGTTTTGTCACAAAGTGACTATGTCACTCCCATATGAGATCAATTCTTTAGCAATTCTTCAAAGCCCCGAGTAAAAGCTTGTTTATTTTAAACGTAAAAGCATCGTCACTGAATTGAGCACAATCGATACCAACTAATCAATTAATCAGAAGTGACAAGTCAATGAATTATTAATTAAAAAGCTGACAGGTCACTGAATTTTATTAAAATAATACAAGCTGTTGATATCGCTCATGTAACATTGTAAATTTATGTCAAAATGTTATTGTATTTTCGTTTTGTTATTTATTTTTACTGTTACGAAAATAAACTTGAAATTGCTTTGATAAATAAACGAATATTATTATTACTGTAGGTATGTTTCTTCCTATGCATACAACGTAGTCGTAAGTCATTTGAATCACACAGAATCTGATCATTCTTTACCTAATAAAATGCACTTTACGTATTTTTAATGCATCTTACCAAATTGAAAATAGAATAACTACCTAATTTATTCGAAAACACCTACCAAAGAATAATAATAATAAATAAATAATGCTGGACAATTCACACAGCATTATCTAGCCCCATGGTAAGCAGAGCTTGTGTTATGGGTACTAGATAACTGATATACATAATACAATACATTACATAGATAGATATATAGAATAATCAATAACTACTTCACCTCGCTAAAATGTTTGAATTCTGAAAAATATTTGATTAAACCCGTTTCCTACCTACCGACCTATAAAATATCAAATAACCTAACAAAAAAAAAAGCATTTAATCAAAAAATAAAAAGTATTTTATTCAAAAAATAAAAAGTATTTTAATCAAAAAATAAAAAGTATTTAATTCAAAAAATTATAAGTATTTTTAGTCAAAAAATAACCGAACACTTCAAGGTAGAGCATACATCCAAACGTATCAGTTCGGACCACACACGTCGTCGTCGTTGGCTAACCAGCCTATTTTCTCAACAAATAAAACCCACCTTATTACTACAACAATAAGGTCTATTATGTTTGCAAAATTGCCTGCGAGTGTGTTTTCCTTTTGGTTTTTTTAGACTAGTTTTTAGCTTCGGTTTCGCACGCGTTGGAGATAACTTTGATATGCAATCTTGGTGTTAAGCTGCGGTATGCGGTCAAATAATATCATATCAGGCCACACACGTCCACTGCTGGACATAGGCCTCCATACGACCACAAATAGCGATCGCTTCAACGTCGTCGGTTTATCGATGGTTTGGTTTCGTATAAAAAGCGAACAATATTAACTTTATTAATTCAGTCTGTTAGTAAATAACTGCGAGCTTTTATGATTATTGACGACCTCTGTGGCGCAGGAGGTTGCGGGTTCGATTCCCGCCTCGGGACAATTGTGTGTACGATCTGCAGACATTTGTTCCGGGTGTTCTGGTCGTTATCTATGTATAATAAACAATATCTATATAATGGAATCTATTGTATATCAGTCCTTCTAGTACCCATAACACAAGCTCTGCTTAGCTAGGGGCTAAATGATGCTGTGTGAATTGTCCAGCATTATTTATTTATTTATTTACTAATATTAGCTGCGCTTCCCGGTGTCTGTCTGTCCCTATGTATACTAACATTTACGTTTTTAATAGATAGAGTGATTCAAGATGAAGGTTTATGAACCATTTGACACCATGCGGGCGAAGTCGCGGGGCGCAGCTAGTTATTTTATAACGCGCGCGGCGCTCGGTCGTTATTATGTTATTATATATAGTATAGTGTTTCCTTTATGAATACATGGTTAACCATGTCATAATGTGGATAACTAGCGGACCTTCCCGGCTTCGCACAGTTTTAGTACGGATCCCTAACTTTTTTGAAAATATAATATAGCCTATGTTCACCGGGGATAGTGTAGCTTCCCAACGGTGAAAGAATTTTTCAAATCGGTTCAGTAGTTTCGGAGCCTATTTGTTACAAACAAACAAAAAATCAAACCTTTCCTCTTTATAATATTAGTATAGGAAAGCATCCATTCTCCCAATTTGATGGTGATGTTTGAAAGACAGGAAAAGGGTCTGATTCTGTGATTCAAGATGAAGATTTATAAACCATACACATAGATTTCCACGCGGGCGAAGCCGCAAGGCGCAGCTAGTTACTTACTAATTGGCTACTATTTTATCTTGAAGTGTGGTAAAATAATGAATCCTACTTCAGGTATTAGAAAAAGGGAACTCAAAATAAATCTCAAAGAAAATCGATTTGTTGTGTTCCTACTAGACTCTAGAGCCATCTCTTATGAGAAAACGGAACTTTTTGGGTCGACCAATGTGGCGCGTTGGCCGAAGGTCCACCTGCGATGCAGGAGGTTGCGGGTTCGATTCCCGCCTATATTTGTGACGGGTGTTCGAGAAATATCTAGGTATGTATGGTAATGTAGGTATTGTATTAAGTACATATAATCAGTTATCTAGTACCCATAACACAAGCTCTGCTTAGCTTGAGGCTAGATGATGCTGTGTGAATTGTCCAGCATTATTTATTTATTTTCTAGATTTTCGTGATACCTCACACGTTCTGAACAAGAACGTAGGTACACGTTAGGTCTGAGACTTGAGTATCAACTTAATACGCTCCACGCGTAAGTGAGAAAAAGGTTTTTTTTTAATGCTGGACAATGCACACAGCATTATCTAGCCCTATGGTAAGCAGAGCTTGTGTTATGGGTACTAGATAACTGATGTACATAATACAATACATTACATAGATAGATATTTTTTATTATACATAGAAACAACCAGAACACCCGGAACAAATATCTGCAGATCGTACTCACAATTGTTCCGAGGCGGGAATCGAACCCGCAACCTCCTGTGTCGCAGGCGGACCTTCGCCCACCGCGCCACATCGATCGTCTATTACAGACAGACAGGCAGACAGAGGCTACAAAGTGACCCTAGTGATCCTATAAAAGGCTTTATTTTCTGTTTTGATTGAGGTACCTACCTCAAAACAGAAAATAAAAGATAAAAAGAAACAAAAAATACCAACTTAATGAAATGTGTCAAAGTTTATCTCTGTCTTATTATTTGGACAATTTTAAATTGTGACGAATCTCGATTTAGGGTATGAATAACAAAATAGTGCAGCCTTTCAGAAAAATATATCTCCAGAAACTTTAGACTTCTGAAAATCTTTAAATTATGTAACCTAGAAATTAGATGATGATGGCCTAGCCGAATTTCGGCCGTGGCGGTCTCTACGTAGCCGAGAACAGTTCAAATTGGATTTTGAAAACAGACGACAAAATTAAATGAATAAAACCTTTCGAAAATTAAAATTGGTTCGAACTTTGCGGTTTGCACCAAAGTTACCAGTACCGGTACAGGTACCTATGAAAAATCTTCATTTTCTGAATGTACTTAATATTATTATACTTATCATATCTATTTGGTTAATTATACATTATAACTTCTAATTGTACCATTGATTTTTCTCCAACTCTTGGTTTTTATTATTAATTATACCTATATATGTAAAACTTTGATATGTTTAATCTGTGGACCGTTACTCGAGACACGACGTCACCCCAATTTAAGGTCCAGCCTGAAAACCAGTGTCACTACGAGATGATTATTCAAATAGTTTTGTTAAAATACTCAAAAAACAAAGTAGGGTTCCAAATTACCACCCCCTCCTCTAATATAATAGATAGGTACTAATATTATAAACGCGAAAGTTTGTAAGTATCGATGGATGTTTGTTACTATTACACGTAAAAACTACTGAATGGATTCTGATGAAACTTCACAATAATATAGCTTCCATATCAGAATAACACATAGGCTACAATTCATAAAGATATATTGTATATCTATTATCCAAAATATCTATCAACAAGCGGGTGAAACCGCGTGGCACAGCTTATATTAAATATAGAACCTCTTTAAAAAAATCTTCTAGAACCTTAGAACCTACCTTACTTCTACCTTCCTTAGAACTAAACGGATAAAACCATCACAATTTATATTTAATTATTGTTAATATATTGTCACAGATGCGTTTTCAAGTAATAAATAAGTAATTAATGATTACATAAATTAAGTTAATGTATTGGCTCAAACAAAATCGGTCGATAATGACAACAAGCTGAGATTGGTCCTTATTAGCCGCGCACATAGGGAAACACCAATTATTCTTACACTTGGGACTCTACTACCACGCTACATTATGTAAAGTTTAAATCCCTACTGCTTAAGTTGTTTTGTATTTTTTATGTGTTTTCCTTTTTTTTGTAACTGTTTATTATTGTGTGTGGCTATAAATAAATTCTTTTATTCTTTATTCTAAAAAAATACATTTATATTTTCTTTCTTTGTATAATTTCAACGCTAAGAGGCGTGGAAGGCCCAGGATTAGATGTCGTGACGAGCTCGAAGCACATCTTCCATCATGGCCTGTTGCAGCGTTGGATCGCGAGGAGTGGAACGAGAAAAGGGAGGCCTTTGCCCAGCAGTGGGACAATAATGGCTCAAAATAAAATAATAAAATATATTCATTAAAATTAATTAATATATTATGATCTAAAGGTATGGCACATTATTATGAAAACTATTTCGCTTGTACCTACATAAAGTTAAGCACAAAGTTATATAATTATGTACGTTTATTACTTTACTTTACTTTACTTTACTTTACTTTACTTTACTTTACTTTACTTTACTTTACTTTACTTTACTTTACTTTACTTTACTTTACTTTACTTTACTTTACTTTACTTTACTTTACTTTACTTTACTTTACTTTACTTTACTTTACTTTACTTTACTTTACTTTACTTTACTTTACTTTACTTTACTTTACTTTACTTTACTTTACTTTACTTTACTTTACTTTACTTTACTTTACTTTACTTTACTTTACTTTACTTTATCTTAAGATTGAAACCCGAGGAATGTAACATTCGGGTCAAACCCCCTACTGTTTATTCTTTAAAAATAAATAAATACAAATACAAATACATATTTTCTTCATCGGTGTCATTCCTTTGCTAACAATAAAATATATACCTAGAGTTTCAAAACAAACGGAATTTATAAAAGCTTTTGAAAATTAAATTTTTTTCGTACTTCTGCGGTTTGCTTCAATAATACCTACAAGTCTAATTAAATATTTTAAACCAATATAGTTATATATAGTTATCTAGTTCCCATAACACAAGCTCTGCTTACCATGGGGCTAGATAATGTTGTTTGAATTGTCCAGATTTTTTTTTTTTTATAATAGATTTTAGAATTATTTTGTATAGGTACCTACTCATCTTTTAATTGTCTATGTTTATAAGCCTATGTAAAATTTCCGACACAATTTAAATTGTTTCTGAAATAAATAAATGAAATGACATGAAATGAAATATTTTCTTTACGGCTGTTATCCCTTTGCTAACAAAAAAAATATCTAGGTAGTACCTACTCTTCTTCAGTCTTTCTTGTTCTTCAATTCTTTTTCAATCATATCATATTCTATATACCTACTAGCTGCTCCCCGCGGCTTCGCCCCCGTTGTAATCTATGTGTCAAATTGTTTAAATGATAAAAAGTATCCTATGTTAGACTCCTGGTTCTAAGCTACCTCTCCACCAATTTTCAGCTAAATCGGTCCAGCCGTTCTCGATTTATAAGTGTTGTAACAAACACGACTTTCTTTTATATATATATATATGTATAAAGGAAAGTCGTGTTAGCTATACTATTTATAACTCAAGAACGGCTGAGCCGATTTAGATGAAAATTGGTGGAGAGGTAGCTTAGAACCAGAAGTCTAACATACAGAGATACTTTTCATCATTTAAACCATTTGACAAATAGATTTCCACGGGGACGAAGCCGCGAGGCGCAGCTAGTTATAGATATATGTATGTATCTAGTATTATTTCTAAGTCTTACGAAATAAGCTCTGAAACAGATATTACTTTATTCATAGAACTACTTAATTCCTTTATTATAATATATACATAGGTATATAATATAACTATATTTTCCGAGTTATAATTTTTATTAATTAATCAAGTATACCTACGAGTACGTACCTAAGTAGATACCAAAACGAATACCGACCTATTTTAATAATCAAGAAGTGCATTAAATAAATTATTATTTTAAATTAACACCTGTGTAAACGAAATTAGCTCTTTCGTTAAATTATTGCAATTTCCATTTTGTTTGAGCCAATACATTAACTTAATTTATGTAATCATTAATTACTTAGTTATTACTTGAAAACGCATCTGTGACAATATATTAACAATAATTAAATATAAATTGAGATGGTTTTATCCGTTTAGTTCTAAGGAAGGTAGAAGTAAGGTAGGTTCTAAGGTTCTAGAAGATTTTTTTAAAGAGGTTCTATATTTAATATAAGCTGCGCCACGCGGTTTCACCCGCTTGTTGATAGATATTTTGGATAATATACAATATATCTTTATGAATTGTAGCCTATGTGTTATTTTGATATGTAACCTATATTATTGTGAAGTTTCATCAGAATCCATTCAGTCGTTTTTACGTGAAATAGTAACAAACATCCATCGATACTTACAAACTTTCGCGTTTATAATATTAGTACCTAGGATATCTATTATATTAGAGGAGGGGGTGGTAATTTGGAACCCTACTTTGTTTTTTGAGTATTTTAACAAAACTATTTGAATAATCATCTCGCGAAAAGTGGCTTTATATACATAAAAACTTATTCACTTTTATATTAGGAACGAATTAACAAAATAAAACCACCCATATAAAAATTACTATTATAGAATAATATAAAAATGACTATATAAATCTATAATATACCTACTAGACTCGTTTCTACAACATTTTTTTTTTTTTGAAAAATTCTTACAACACTGCACTGCAATGGTATTTCTAAACAAATAAGTTGGATTCAATTTTTTCAAGCTTTCATTAATATATAATTCTCGTCTCTTCCGCTTTTAACACTTTGACTGCGATTTTTTTTCGACGACTGCGATCTTTTTTTTAACCTAAAAAATTCGTGCTGCCGCTCTACACAGCGGTTGTGTTGCGCCGCACATGCGTTTCGTTCGAAAAATATTACGGCTGTGCTGAGTCACAAAGATCTGTATTTTCTCAGCCGCTGCGCTAGTGTGGATTTACGCATATTAGCCACTTGTAGAAAACACATACCGTGTGATTTCAGCAATCCTCGAATTAGAACGAAATTAAATATAATTAGCTGCGACACGCGGCTTCGCCCGCGTGGAAATCTATGTGTCAAATGGTTTATAAACCTTCCTCTTGAATCACTAATAAAAAACCGCATCAAAATCAATTACGTAGTTTTAAAGATCTAACCATACATAGGGACAGACAGACAGCAGGAAGCGACTTTGTTTTATACTATGAAGTGATTATCTAGGTAAGAATAGAAAACATTATATACACTCGTAAAGTTTGATTGTTATGAAAGAACCAAAAATCCTCAAATAATCTGTTTTTTTTTTTTTAAGTTTTGGGCCAAATATTAATCGCTCGGGAATAACATGATAAGGGACCATCTCAGAATCATCCTAACTAATACTTATTATAAATGCGAAAGTGTGTTTGATTAAGATTATTTATTCTTTCTTCACGCCCTAACTAAGCAACCCATTACCTAGTACCTACTTTAATTTTTGGTATAGAGTTCGTTGTAAAGACGGAGAGTAACATAGGCTACTTTTTTCCTGGTAGAAAATGAAATTCCCATGGGATATTTGCGGGAATATTCTTATTTTGATACGAAATTTCCCTTCGCACGACTAATGTCTAAATTCCTTCACGGCCTAACGAAGCTACCAATCGACTTGATTTTTGGCTTAGCGACAGTTGATAAGAACGTGAAGTAAATATATAGACTCTTTTTTATAAAATAGTCTAGGTATATATTTACTTCACGTTTCCGAATTTATTTATTTATTAAAGCGGGTGTATCCGCGGAGCTAGCTAGTTCTATACAAATTCAATTGAATCAACCAAATAGATTCATCATATGACGGCGATATCGACGAACATAAACAAGAAAAAAAAAACATATATAGATACCTAAATAGCCTAAACAAGAACCACAACCTTTCCGTCTTTTTTCAATGTCAGTCAAAAATAAAAATAACATTCTAAATGTTTCTTTATCGCCTCTTTAACTTTAGTCTTATCAAAAGGACAAATATGTCTCCCTCCTTACTATAACCTCTTCAAGACTGAACGGTTTTCAATATAATTAAGCAAGGAGATAGATCGCTTGGAAAGGATGGATACTTTAACACAGGAAAAGCGCGCGTAAAGCCACACGCCGCAGCTTAGTTTTCAGCGATAAGGCCGCTCTATAAATTTCCTTTATTCTATTATTTCTGTATTGTTTTCTGTTTTGTGGGGTATATAAAGTGTTATATCGTTTATCTAGTTAAAATATAAAAAAATCTGTCAACAATCTAAGTTTTTAACCTCTGGGTGCATCAATGACTAACTCTTTACCAATCAGTTACATTACCAATGCTTAACCAATAATGAGCCATGCTAATTACTGGCAGGAATTCGGCCAATTACTGAATCAACCGGCCGATAATTGCCATACCTTTCCATCCAATCCCATAATCACTACACTGTTTCTAGATCCACTTTTCACTTCACTATCACTGAAAAACGTCACTGTCAAAGTATTTGACGTGTATTCTGCTGTTTTTTGCAGGTTTTTGACAGTTTTGTGGTTCGAAATTTAAAAAATTCCAGCCAATGTGTGTTGCCCGCGAATGTTCGGATAGACTGGCGAATACGGGAGCCCCCACCACTAAAGGCGCGGCCTGCCCACTTTAAGGGCGGAGCCTCTTTTTATCACGTTCGGATATGCATTGCTTTTTATTTTTGATCAGCGACTGTATTATAATGTAATATTTGTTTGTTATTGTAAAAGGAGTTGTCTGTATGTAACTTAATTGTGATTTTTCTTGTTGGACTGATTTTATTATAATAGTTAAGTTTGAATACATATTTGGGTTTAGATATTGTGACGTTTTGAGGAGAGTTTTAATTATTTTGTCAATTGAAAGCAGATGGTATAATACCTCCATGTTAAACCCCGTTGTTTTACGTTTGTTTATTGTATGCCTGTATTTTGTATCTGTGTCCAAATAAATGTTTTTTTCTATTCTATTCAGTTTTTTCTATAATAATAGGTACTGTTATCTTTACTTACAATTCTGAAACTATGTTTTTTTTTAATTATCTAGGTACCTAGTTTAGATTATGTTTGCATTGGTCCTTGTGAATTGTGGGGTTAATAAAAGGGTTATTAATGTTATTATAACTTTAGACGACCGATGTGGCGCGGTGGGCGAAGGTCCGCCTGCGACGCAGAAGGTTGCGGGTTCGATTCCCGCCTCGGAACAATTGTGTGTACAATCTGCAGATATTTTACCGGGGATAGTGTAGCTTCCCAACGGTGAAAGAATTTTTCAAATCGATCCAGTAGTTTCGGAGCATATTCAATCAAATAAACAAAAAATCAAACATTTCCTCTTTATAGATAATATTAGTATAGATTAACCGCGCTGAGGTCACAAATCTGTTGATGGAGGCTTAGGGTACCTAATCTAGTTCTCTTGAAACAGTAGCAAAATTTCTCTTGAAACAGTAGCAAAATTAACGGTCGCAAAACTATTGAGCGTTACTTCGAAAACCACATCTAATGTATACCTTTTTATCGGACGAATTTTATTGACGTTCGATTACTTTTTTTACATATAAACCACTAGCTGCGCCCCGCGGTTTCACCCGCGTGGTGATAATAATATCTATCATCGAATTGTAGCCTATGTGTTATTCTAATATGTAAGCTATATTATTGTGATGTTTCATTAAAATCCATTCAGTATTTGCGTGAACAACAAACATCCTCACAAACTTTCGCGTTTATAATATTAGTAGGATTGTAACAAACAAAATATCAGTGTCAGATATAATAAAAATATAGGTACTTTCATCATTCCAAAGAAACTCAACTTCGTACGATAGACTACCTAGTTATTCTAAAGTTTTTGTTATTATAGTGCGTAAGACCTCGCACTCGGGCTAATCTCAAAGAAAAACAAAAAAAAAATTATTTACCTACCTAATTACCTACTTAACGAAACAAGTGGTCGACATAGCTCTAAGAATAAGCAAGCTGAAGTGGCAGTGGGCCGGCCATATCTCGCGAAGAACCGACGGCCGCTGGGGCAAACGTGTTCTTGAGTGGAGACCACGACTCGGTAAAGGTAGTATAGGACACCCTACGGTCAGGTGGGATGACGACCTGCGAAAGGCAGGTAGATGCTGGATACGGAAAGCTGATTACAGGGCGCTATTGCGCTCATTGGGGGAGGCCTATGTCCAGCTGTGGACTGCTATAGGCTGATGATGATTGGATTTGATTATTTTGTTTATTGTCATCACTTTCTTGGCCTGAAAAACCGGTTTGCGGGGCGCGATTCAGTAATTTGCTTATACATAGGTACATCTGTAGGCAATGAATGCGATAATTACTACGATAATTTTGACAGTAAAACTACTTTCTGCCTGCGGCTTCACACATTGTCTCCCATGGTCACTAATAATACCTTATATGGAATAAAGTAGCCTATTTTTTATTCTATGCCTAGAACTACCTGAATGCAAAATCTCAGCCTGATACATTGAGTAGTTTTGGTGTGAAGAAACAAACACACCGAACCGATCTTTCGGGTTTATATATTAATGTTATAAGTACTTAGTACAATACTAGGTGCCTAGGTAATTTATGTAAACTTCCTATCATTAATAGAACTAGTAATTAAAAAATTTAAAAAATATTAATTTCACATTTTTATCTTATTTTTAGTCGATTATCATTACACTCCTCAAAATAATTTAAAAAACAATTTGTTAAATAAAACAGTACCTAGTGCCAACCTACGCATCAGGGTAATAAAACCTACCCTCTTGAAGGGAGTTTTTTAATTAGTCAACGTTTTTAAGCGTTTTTTAAGATGGAGCTGCGTTTTATCCTCTAAACTAAAAGGTTTACTCGCCTAATGTGCCAATCGTGCCAGTAAACCCCAAGCTGTCTGTTTGGATTCAAACGAAACATTCAGCAAATACGCGATATTGCTTAGATCGCAATTGACGTGTACCTATTCGCTCGTGGTTTGGTTAGCCCAAATTCAGGCATTGAGCTCAAGTACCATTTTAACTATTAATATATTATCATTATACATAATACTCATTAAAATCTAAGTTTGTATTGCGATTTTGAACAAATGTATACATTTCGTCTAAAAACGATAAAGCACTGTACCTACCTCTAATTAAGCAAGATAACGATTTCACCAATGTTTTTAGTATAAATTTAGATCATAGTAAGTTAGCGTTCAATGAATGTTTTAGCTATAAGCAACTCTTTGGAACAATAAAAGTTTATTTATTTATTTATTATTTTACCATTTAAATAGCTTAAGTTAAAGTTTAAGTTTATACTATACATAGTTTATCAGTGATTATATTTAGATACCAAAAACTCCACGGAAGACCAGCGCTAGGGTATGATCTGCTCTACAATAGCACATGCTGAGTGGAGACCGATTTTGTCAGTTTCTCTGTTAATTTAAGGTTAATATTTATGTAGATATAGATATACTATTCGGCATTTCTGGCAAAATAAAATACTTTTTACTTTGCAAAACTAGTGACTTTCATATAAAACTAATAAAAACCATAAATACCTACCAAATAAACCATAGGTATCCAAAGGGTTTCGGGACTAATTATATCAAAAGCAAGACCGAACACTACATGATGATTAATGATATTTTAAGCCATATCTACTAAGTTTAAGAGCGTACCTTACTTTTAACACTTTGAGTGCTGAAAACGCACGGTATGAGTTTTCTACAAGTGACTAATCTGCGAAAATCCACACTAGCGCAGCGGCTGAGAAAATACAGATCTTTGTGACTCAGCAGAGCTGTAATATTTTTCGAACGAAACGCATGTGCGGCGCAACACAGCCGCTGTGTAGAGCGGCAGCACGAATTTTTTAGGTAAAAAAAAAGATCAAAGTCGTCGAAAAAAAACCGCAGTCAAAGTGTTAAATAAATTATCTGTTTGCCTATGAACCTACCTATTTGTAATCTTGTTTTGAATTTATTTTGCAGTGTTTTTTAAGTCTAGAGTTAGTGTTTTGGTGTTAGACTGTAAGCTAACTGCTGTATTTATATAAATAAATGAATGAATAAATAGTCTCTGATATGAATAGTCCTGAAACAAAAATCTGGATGAATATCTTTCTCCTGCAGCCGATTCAGATGTATCTATATTTGTGAGTGTATCATTCGTATTATTATCGCCGCTCACTGTCTGCTATTTTTTTAAGAATATAAACAGATGAACCACCCGCAAGATTGCTTGCTTCTCGATCTTTTATAGGATACATTTCGGAGAATAAAACTAAATTAAAAAATTTAAATTATATTCTCAAAATTAATTCGATTTCGACGGGACTTGAATCCTCAGAGTTTTAGGCCGAGTGTGAGGGCTTACGCATTTTAAAACAAAAAAGACAATATTCCATGGTTTTCCATTTCTTTTGAAAAAAAAACTCGTGCCAGCCAGCATTGCAATAAACCAAACGATCAACCTCATGCCAGTCGACTCGCCCGTTCAAACGCGGCCCATCAGCTACTACCACACCCTTTATACAAAATAAGACTTTCCTCAACATTTCTTTCGCTACGAGAAGGCATTTCTTTTAATTAAACTTTTTCACAAGTCACTTTTGTTCATTTGAAACGTTTTTTAACCTTAATTTGTTGTTTTGAGTTTGTTTAGTGTCATTGTTGACTTCATCATCATCATCATCTGATGTTTTTATGTGGAGGAGTGTCTTGGCAAACGTAGTGTTGGACGCCTGTGGCCAAATGGGGTTAATTCTTGCAAACTATGCTTTTTGCTATTTTTACACATGTTCGCTTATGGTAATGAACGAAATAAAATTTAAAAATACGTTTTAAAACATCGCCTTTGTAACTTTGAAACCAAATTGTAGCTGTTAACATTATTTTCAATACTAGTAACGCCATCTACTATCGAATAGTAAAAACTAAGCAGACTTTTTTGGTAGTGACATCTATCGATGAGTAGTAGTACTAGTATTACAATAATTCACAAGATGACTCTCTTTCAATCATGCTTTCAACTTTGTAAACAGTGACATCTATTAGATACCATAGGTTTACAGTTTCGTGAAAAGGTTCCGTTCCAATTCAAAATGCTGGTAGCGCTGCGGGCCGTAAGGAATTATTTAAAAGTTTTTAGGTTCTGTATCTAGAATTAGAAGCCGTGGGCAATGTTTCCTTTTATAGTAAACGAACGAAACCTCCTATGTTTTGCAGAGAAAGAAAATATCGAAAAACCTTTCTTGCATAAAAATGTGTATTTTTGAAATGCAACATATTTAAATTGTTGAACCAACCCCGAAGAAAGGGTGAAAAGGGGAAAAGGTGTAGGTTCTGTTCAGCTGTGTAAAGTGCACATTTTGAAACTGCATTTTCAGCTATCAATAGGTCTAATAATATTATAACGAGGCGGAAATAAAATAAATAAATACGCATCGCTTATCGATTTGGTAGCAATCCCGAAACGCATGCGCGTCGCTTGCAGCGCCATCTGCCTGCAGAAAAACTCGATGAATCCGGAAGAAACGCCGCCATTTTGACATTTGTTTGGCTTTGTGTTCCTCTGTGTAATTTTACCATGTAATTTAATGTAACAAGTGTATTTTCTTCGTATTTCCGCTAATGGATAATATCGCCAAGTAACCAGGCGCATATTTTATCCCAATCAGTGAAAATGATACCCAAAAAGCAGTGGAAAAATCGATAACGCTACGCCGCCGCTCTTTTACATTTGCGATGCAATTTTTGCATTAAATTTATTTATATCGCCATGTATATTCTTCAAAATGGTGTTTTAAATAATTGTACAATGTATTGGACATGATTTTCCCCAGTTCTAACAGTGTTACGTTGTAAAAATCGTTGTTTGGAAAAGGCGCGAACGAGCGTCGCGCCGAATTTTTTGGGAACCAAAATAAAACAATTTTACAGTGAAACAAAGAGGAATACTTGTTTGGGTTGTTTTTTAGCCGTGACTGCATCTGCCGTTCAGTTTAAGTGAATGCAAAACTCTTGAAAATGGATTAATTTTGAAACATTGCTCCAATTGAGTTCATGTAAGTATTTTTAACTTCGACAGATCGCAGATTCTTTATCAGAATATGTATTTACACCTATTTGCCATCCTCTATCTATCTCGATAAATGCGTCAACAAAGGCTGCGCTCGCGCATAAATGTGAAAGGTTTGATACGAGGCCTATTCCCACTGTGATGATTATTATTATTTATGTAAGTTGCCATTTGACATCATTATTTAGTAAGAACTAATGATTCAAACAATTATTTAATCCCAACTTAAAAATATTTTTTTATTCAGGTTCAGTTTCCCTCTGCACTTGCGATGCAGCTAAGAAGCAGAAAGAGGGAGCCACTGCTCTCAAAGAGAAACACCAAAGTCTCCAAATTGTCGAAAAAACCTATCAAAAAGTCCCTAAAGCCTTTCTCTTGCTCCCCAACTTGGAAGAAAGCTGTGATTAAGGACATCAAGAATGTTCTGTCAGACCAGAACTGCGTCACAAGGTCCCAGAAACTGAAAAACTGTCTTAAAACTCACCCTGTCAGAACTAAGATCACAAGAAGCATGGAGAAGCCCGTTGAGCCACACAAAACTAAACCCAAGAATGAGCGGACAAAGAAACCTATATTCCAAACAGTTGTGCGTAGCACGAATAAAGATACAGTATCATCATCAACATCTATCAAAAAGATAGATAAAATCAAACCTAAAGAGCTCCGGAAGCTTCCTACTCGGCACAGCTCGTTGAACCGAGACACGAAGAAAACAGAAGTCACTTCAGCCATGAGTTCTCCTCGCAAAACCCGCCGTTTAGACAAAACTGATAAATCAGCGTCTCTAAACAGCTCCCCTATACGTAAAGTCCGTCAAATTGGACCTCCAAGCCCAACCAAACCAGTGGTTACATCTACTAATGAAAGCCCCAAGAAAAAAACCAAGAAAGACAACTGGAACGAAGATGACATCACAATGTATGAACCTCACACTACAACCATAGACTTCCCAACTCCAAAATCTGACGAATCAGACTCTGAAGCAAATATCGACTCAGAGCTATGTCTTCCAAGTGATTGTCTAAACAACTTCATAGTTCTACCTGACTGTAACTTACCCGTGGACGAAGACATTAACTTCCTTGCTGATAAAGCAGCTCGTGTAATGATGACGGAGAAGGAATCTCATGATGTCATGTCTACAGAAGTGGTTGTCGAGGCTTGCTCTTCTAGCGATAAGTGTTTGAAGAGACGTAAGTCGAGTAATGATTTGGAGATGTATCAGCCTACGTCTACGACTGATGATTTGGATACAGAGTTGGGGCCTGATTTCTTGGCGGGTGGCGAAAAGTATGTTCAGGTGAGTGTTCAAACAAGATATTTAGATTATCTCAGTTAAAAATGCCTTTATTTTTCTCCGAACGAACTGAGATCCCAAATCTGCATGCCCAGCATGGGCATTACTCCCTTCATCGGAATGAGATAAAACCTAATAAGGCACTTATCAGACGGATCCGACCAGCAGTGGACCAATATAGTCTGGTTAGCTGAGGATGATGATTTAATTAGCAGTTTTGCGAGATAATACAAAATGTTTATTTAATAATAAAGAATGCGCAGTCTTAATCATGTTAGAAGACACCTTTTAAGAATTATGTAATGATTTAAATGTGGAAGAGTGAAGCCCCTGACACAATTAGGTGGCTTCTTCTTCTGGCTTAATTCTTTCACATATAAATTAATATGTATTAGTTTTTGTAGGCTTAATTCTATATAAAACTAACAATAGTAATTGATAATTTTTTATTTTTTTTAATAATAATCATAAAGTAATGATTCAAAGTAAAAAATTAAAGTAGTTGAGGGTAGGACACAGAATCTACCACTATAATCGCAAAAAAGAAGCTATTCAGTGTTACAAATGTATATAAATACTAAATAGGTATATTTTATTTTTATTTAACATACTTATTATTATTTTCAGCAAGCTGACTTCGTCTCCATGCTAGAGACAGAGTGCCCCGGGGAATGTGAGATCTCGTCCTCCTGCGACGCGACCGGAGGAGCCATAGAGAGTCTGCAGGCGCTGTCAGCCCGCACGGGGACGGGCTTCTTGAGGGAGCTGACACAGAGTCTGCATAGCCAGAGCTGGGTGAGTGTCCACGCTAGTCCACTGCTGGACCATGCATGTGAGATAAAAATACTGGAGAATCCACACAGCACTATCTAGCCCCAAGCTGGCAGTGTAAGACGCCCTCCGGCCAGGTATGACGACCTGCGAAGGACTGCGGGCAGATACGTCAAGCTGCAGGGCGCTATGCTCATTGGGAGAGGCCTATGTCCAGTAGTGGACTAACATAGGCTGATGATGAAGCTGGCAAAGCTATTGTTGTGGGTACCAGATGATATACATAATACACTACAAGATTTTTATTATACATAGAAAACAACCAAAATACCGGGAACGAATATCTGCAGATCGTACTAACATGTTCCAAGTCGGGAATCGAACCAGCAATGTTCTGCGTCGCAGCAGACCTTCGCCCGCGCCACACAGGTCGTCGTACTTATACAGAACATAAAACACTATAGACATTATTCTAGCAGATTTTTAATAGAACATAATTTTAATAAAACGGTTTTTTTTTACAGAATGGAACTGACATGAATTCAGATGAATTGGCTTTGCATCATGAGGAACCAACTGATTTAGAGGTAAAATTAACTTAATAAGAGAACTTTACTGAAATGAAATGAAAGTTTATTTCTTTAGGCTTACAAATAAGCACTTAGACAAGTCATATTTTATACTATTAATTATTATAAGTAATAATAAATAAATAATGCTGCACAATTCACACATCATTATCTAGCCCCATGGTAAGCAGTGCGTACTAGACAACTGATATACATAATACAATATATTACATAGATAGATATTTTTATTATACATAGAAAACGACCAGAACACCCGGAACAATTATCTGCAGATCGTACACACAATTGTTCCGAGGCGGGAATCGAACCCGCAACCTCCTGCGTCGCAGGCGGACCTTCGCCCACCACGCCACATCGGTCGTCAAGTAATAACATTATTTTGATGTTCACTTCAATTTTTTGTCCATCAGTGGAAGTGAGAAGAAACCACTAGTATGTTCATAACTTATGTGTCTAGTACATACTAAGTTACGCGGTAGTTGTGTAATGTACGCGTTACTACACCTAACCCTTCAGTAATCTTTTTAATATTTTTCGATTTATTACGCCTGAATAAAAATATAACTTATTCTATAAAGAAAGATCATTATTTATTACAAACATAACACAGACACAAACAAGTTTAGTTATAGGTGCAATTATAAGACTAAATTAGTAGGTTCTTACTTAGAAACACGTAACACAGACAAAACAAAAAATAAAATAAAAAATAAAATGTACAATCCAACGATCCTATCCATCCACGGTTGTCTGGTAGAGATCGCTCTTGTGCGATAAGACCGCCAAATTTTCACATATTTTGTATTTTATTGTCTTGTTTGTTTTATTTTTAAGTGTGCAATAAAAGAATTTTCTATGTATCTAAAGTGAATAGAAAATGTAGGTGCAAGTAGCATTATCCATATCTCGCGAAGAACCGACGGCCGATGGGGCAAACGTGTTCTTGAGTGGAGACCACGACTCGGTAAACGTAGTGTAGGACGCCCTCCGACCAGGTGGGATGACGACCTGCGAAAGACTGCAGGTAGATGCTGGATGCGGCAAGCTGAAGACAGGGCGCTATGGCGCTCATTGGGGGAGGCCTATGTCCAGCAGTGGACTAATATAGGCTGATGATGATGATGATGATGATAAAGTAGCATTTTTGGTACTAAGTAGCCCTCACAGCAAGTGGATAAGCGCGCGTGTATAGGTCTAATAGGTCCTGACTCAGCTTGTTGCTCTATCACAATAACCCCAGGTAATTTGTGAAAGAGCGCTGGTTTTCAGTCAGAACCCGGTAGAGTGGCAGACACGATCTCAGATCCAGCGCACACAAGACATGGATATAACTACATATAAAGTGAAGAAGTTGGTAACACTGGATGATTCTACATTTACTTACCTCAAGTGCGCTCTTATTTACGGAGACGGCTTTTAGCTTTGATTTTGTATGTGACCCAACATCTAGATAGTATTTGTGATCGCAAGCTTAGTTACGCCACTGCTAATGTAAACCTGTTTGGTTATAGGAGGAGGCTGCGGACGTGATATCATCTTGCAGCAATCGGGCGGAGTGCGAACAGATGGCCTGGGTGGATGCCTTCGACCCCTATCTCTTTATTAAAACTGTAAGTTGCAAGGACTAACTAATAAATAATTGTAATCAATTCATGTTATCGTTACAATTTTATTAACACTGAGTGCTGAGAACGCACGGTATGAGTTTTCTACAAGTGACTAATATGCGTAAATCCACACTAGCGCAGCGGCTGAGAAAATACAGATCTTTGTGACTCAGCAGAGCTGTAATATTTTTCGAACGACACGCATGTGCGGCGCAACACAACCGCTGTGTAGAGCGGCAGCACGAATTTTTTAGGTAAAAAAAAAGATCGCAGTCGTCGAAAAAAAACCGCAGTCAAAGTGTTAAGGCTGGCATTATTGTTACGCGTTTCGGCAGCGCCGTTGTTGGAGCGCGCGCGTTCGGAGATGTATGGGGTAGTAGTTGCGTTTCAAAGTCGCGCGCGCGCTGCAGCGCCGGTCAGTAATCGTTAACAGCGCGCTGCACAGCGGCATGACTATAAAACCCGCCTTAATGTCAAGAAATAAAGAGGAAGAGGTTCTTTGTTTGGCTGTATGTATTTTTCTAAGGTTCCGTACGTCAAAAAGAACCCGTATAGGTTGTTCGTTTGTCAACCCTTTTTCTCAGAAACGCGTGGATGTATCGAGTTGAAATTAACATCAAATAAATATTTTTAAACTTACGCGATCTGAACACATAATTATAAGTATTAATACATGACATCCTGTGACCACGACAGAGTGTAAACCTGTTGAAACGTCGGGAAAAAAGGTAAATAAACGCGATAAATACCCGTTGTATAAATACTTATAATAACATCAAATACTCAGGTCCGTAATCTCCTGGAGCCGGGATATAAATAACTAAATAAATAATGCTGGACAATCCACACTGCTGTGGATTGCCAGTGTGGATTGTCCAGCATTCATTATTTTATTCTATTAAGTATATCAGTCATCTACCCATAACACAAGCTCTGCTTAACTTAGGACTAGGTTATGTGTGTATTGTCCAACATTATTTATTATTTTATTTATAGGTCTAAGAGTTAGCACACACAGACTGCTAGAACATAATTCCTGCAGGGCTATCATGCCATTTAACACATATCGCGAATAACTTGTGAAAAGGCGTTATTCGCGTTAAAATGCCCCTTAACACGCATTATCCGCGCTAAAATTACCGTAATAATTCGTTATGTGTTCAATAGCGTGGTAGCCCCACTGTGTACACCAGAGATATGACCCCCGTGTTGTCCTCCCACAGCTGCCCCCCTTGGAGAGCGTGGCGACGGGCGCGCTGCGGGCGCGGTACCCCGCCCTGCCGCTCAAGACCCGCACCAGTCCTGACTTCAGTCTCGTAAGTTACCATCATTTTATTTGGACACCCACGATAGGGCTGGTCCACCAGTTCAAAGTCGCTCAGCGAGCTATGAAAGAGCTATGCTCGGAGTTTCTCTGAAGGATAGGATTCGTAACGAATACATCCGACAGGAGTTATATGAAATGAAATGAAATTTATTCTCTTTATTTAGAAAGAGTTATAGACATGGCTCTAAGAATTAGCAAGCCGAAGTTGCAGTGGGCCGGCCATATCTCGCGAAGAACCCACAACCGCTGCAACGTATTCTAGAGTGAAGGACTGCAGGTAGATGCTGGATGCGGCAAGCTGAAGACCGGGCGCTATGGCGCTCATTAGGGGAGGCCTATGTCCAGCTGTCGACTATTTTATTGTTTTAAGTATATCAGTCATCTAGTACCCATAACACAAGCTCTGCTTAGCTTTGACCTAGATGTTGTGTGCACTGTCCAGCATTATTTACCTGTCCCTTTACATTCCAGGTGTTAGATCTAGACGAGACACTGGTGCACTGCTCCCTCCAAGAGTTGCCGGACGCCAGCTTCCATTTCCCGGTACTTTTCCAGGAGTGCAGATACACTGTGAGTACCTTACTTTTGAAATAAGTCTGATCTGAGGCCTTTAGTTATTCCACTCTCTTATTTGCTGTTTAGAACTATGCTCGGAGTTGATGATGATGATGTGTTGTTGGAAGTTAATGGCGGGTCGGCCTGCACGGATAAAAAAGCTTGGAACGAGTTTTGCTCCAACTCAAAATCTAACAACTTACAGATAAGCAAATCAAATGTACTAGACACCATAACTGAAGGCATTTCGAGTAAGGTTTTATCGGCAGACATACCGATCTACCCTCATTTTTTATCTTTTGCTACGAACGTTACCACTATGAGCTATTTCCTATCTTCCAGGTATTCGTGAGGACACGTCCGCACTTCGCGGAGTTCCTGGCGCGAGTGTCGCGTGTGTACGAGGTAATCTTGTTCACAGCGAGCAAGCGAGTGTATGCAGACAGACTGCTGAACCTGCTGGACCCGCGCCGGCAGTGGATCAAGTACAGGTAATGATAGATCTGAACAATATATGTATATTGCAAATATTCGTGAGGACACGTCCGCACTTCGCGGAGTTCCCGGCGCGAGTGTCAAATAGATAACAATCGTCCAAATTTGTACCTGGCTCCCGGACCATTCGTTTTACAAGCTCTGCTAAGCTTGGGGCTAGATGGATTGTCCAGCATTATTTATTTATTACTAAAATAAATTGTAATTTTTTTTCAGGTTATTCCGCGAGCACTGCCTTCTGGTGAACGGCAACTATGTGAAGGACCTTTCTATCCTGGGACGCGACTTGCGGCGGACCGTCATCGTGGATAATAGTCCACAGGTGAGATACTTGCTTATACATACACTAGCTTTAGACCGTGGCTTCGCGCACGCTTTTTCCTGAGCATTAAGTAGCCTATGTACTACTACACTGTCCCTTATGATACCATCTTCCACCATTATTACAATCAATAGACCATCGTCTTCAGATTATATACTATGATAGATACTAGATACTTTATTATACCACATAAAACAGAAAACAATACAGAAATAAACAAAAGAATAAAGAGCGGCCTTATCACAGAGAGCGATCTCTTCCAGGCAACCTTAGGATGGACTGGACATGAAGGGACAATATAGACTAGCATATTGATAAAAAAGAAAGCAAATACCTACACTACATACCATAGTACATTAGGAACATTATAATAAACTTACATAGATATAAGGCTAATAGCCTTTCTTCTCATATAGACTATGTATATGTGTATTTTAGTAAAAGATATCAATTTGCGCAAAAATATATGTATGGAAGCTAACAAATCATATGTGAGAAATAACATGCTTTGCCTATTACAGTATGCACAATAGAGATAGCATGCTACGATAAAAACTAACTACAAATAAAAAACATGCGGGGCAGTCCAGTCTTTGGGGACTACCGATAGAAGTGAAAACTAAGTAATTTTATTTATACTGGGAAGCGTGCGGTGACGATGACGCGAGTTTCAAGCTTTTTGTTCACCCAAAAAGTGCTCAGCGCACCTATTTTATTTTTTATTTTATTTTATTTTTACAATCTTAGGAAAACTTACAGCTAGATAAAGATAAGATACTAGAATATTTAACTTAAGGCCAATTAAAAGTTTCCACATATAATTTGAAAAAAAAGCAGCAATTTAGAAAAAAAATACAGAAAGTAGACGATTTATATTATTAAGTTAAAAGAAAGAAAAAGTTACACACACAAAAGAATATTTATAATGAAAATACATGAAAACTGACTTCAATTACTTTGTAAAGAAATTATTACCTAGTAGGCGCTTAAGCTGAACAGACGTATTGAAAAATATATCAAAATCGTGATCTTTTACTAATGTGTTAAAACATCTGCTAGCCCTAATGATGAACGAGTTTTGCCTATAATTTGTTTTCGCAAAAGGAATATTTAGCAGGTTAGGATTCCTGAGTGTTCCAATATTAGTTCGCAGTCCTATCTGTTCAAGAAGCTCCGAACAGTCAACCTTCCCATTAGCTACGTTTAACAGATAAGATAAGTCCGCCATTTTTCTACGTTCCTGAAGAGGAAGAAAATGAAATTTACGACATCTTGACAAGTAGTCAGGTAGAAACAATTTAGCTCGAAACTGTAAGTGTCGCAAGAATCGTTTTTGAATACGTTCAAGGCGAGTAATATAAACATCATAGCACGGGTTCCAAACCTGAGATGAGTACTCCAGATGACTACGAACGTATGCACAGAAAAGTATCTTAGGGACCTTGATGTTAGAGAATTCGCTTGACATTCGCAGTACAAAACCCAACGCTCTGGATGCCTTGTTGACTATACTGTGGATATGATCCTCAAAAAGAAGTTTGTCATCAAAGGTTACTCCTAAGTCCTTGATTTTACTGACTCGAGTTAAGGTACTATCTCTTATTTTGTAATCAAACTTTAAAATGTTAGTTTTACGAGTAAAGGAGCACACGTAACATTTAGAGACGTTGAGGTCAAGCTTATTGGCAGTGCAGTATTCCTGAAATCTATTTAAGTCACTCTGTAGGTGGATGGAATCTTCAACTGATTTAATAGGATTTAGGATTTTCATATCATCCGCGTAAAGGAGAATTTTAGAGTATTTAAAACAGGATGAGATGTCGTTAACCATGATAATAAAGAGGAGAGGACCGAGCAAAGAACCCTGAGGCACGCCAGACGGGATACACATAGAAGAGGAAGTATATCCGTTGAGCACTACAGTTTGGCACCTGTTCTGGACATATGACGAGAACCATCTGTACAGGTTACCTCTGATACCCGCACATCTGAGTTTTTCTAATAAAATTACGTGATCAATTCTGTCAAAGCATTTGCTATAGTCAGTGTAGATTACGTCCACTTGAGATGGCTCTGACATACATCGAGACAGGAACTCGCTACAGAGCAGGAGATTTGATGTAGTAGATCTACCTTTCAGAAAGCCGTGTTGTTGAGGATTAAGATAATGTTTTAGAGAGGGATAAACCTGAGCGTAGACAATCCTTTCCAGAACTTTGGAGAAGAGACATAGTTTCGATATGGGCCTGTAGTTTGTAACGTTGTTTTTAGGACCTTTACAAAAAAGGATAGGAGTAATAAAGGCGCTTTTCCAAATTAAAGGGACCATACCTTCAGTCAGTGAACGGGAGAAAAGGATAGAAAGAGGCTTAGTAAGACTATTGGCGCATTTCACTATAAATATTGCTGGAACGTTATCAGGCCCCGCAGATTTATTGAGGTCGAGTGATTTTAATAGTCTAAAAACTTCCATTTCTAAAATTTCCACAGAGCCTATGTCACAGGATGAGGTATACATAGTATTGTCTGATTCAGTGCGCTCATCACTTGCTGCACTATCTAAAAAAGTAGAATGGAAGTATTCTCCAAACATGTTGCAAATCTCATCACCCTTATCGGAAGAACGGTTACCGTACTGAAGTATTGAAGGATATGAATTGGTTTGTTTTTTAGTTTTAACGTATGACCAGAATGCACGCGGATTCAAAGTGATACAACGCTCCATATTTTCAATGTAGGATTTGTACATATCATTTTCCAAGGTTTTAGCCCTAGCTCGCAAAGTAAAAAAGGACAGCCGATCGTACACGTTACCATATTTTATGTATTTAGAGTGATATTTATGTTTTTCTTTAAGCAGTTTTATCAATGGCCGCTTATACCATACAGGATATTTACATGACGGCGTAACGAGTTTAGAAGGCACGAAAGTATTACGTAGATTATAAATATAATCATAAAAAAACGATACTGCTTCTTCCAGTGGTTTATTACATAGCTCGCGATGCCAGTCTATGTTATTAAGTTTAGAGCATATTTCAGTAAAGTTACCATTCTGATAAGAAAACTTAGTGTAGGGCAAAGGTTTAATGGAATGAATTTGTACAAAATCCGCAACTGCAATTATCGACTTATGGTGGCAATCTTCCGTTACTAAGGGCGAGACACAGGGTTTTATGTTGATATCGTGATTCGAAAATACTAAGTCTAATATACGTTGGTGAGTGTTTAGAATCGAGTTATACTGAAAGAGATTGCAAGTGTTTAGATTATCGAATAAGTCAGATTGGTTACCTTGGATATTGCCAGGAACGAGTGAACATCCAAACTCACTTGGTGACCAGCTGATGTTAGGCAGGTTAAAGTCACCCAAAATTAACACTTTATCTAACGGATTTTCCAAAACAATATTACATAAATTATCAACAAAATTGCGTAACTGAACCGCCATAGAATTGCCCATGTTTTGATTGCAAATGTACACCACGCATATATGCATCTTATAAGTAGAACGTGGTTTACGGTTGTGCACCGTCACAGTAATCCATAAGTCCTCAGCGGTGGAAGACCATTCATTACGAACCTCTGCCGCTAGCTCACTTCGCAAAGCTAGTAATACCCCACCCCCTAAAGACTGGTTAGTATCACTATAATTACGGTCCCGCCTCCACACAGTGTACCTATCGTCAAAAAGTTCGCTATTATTAATACTTTGATTAAGCCAAGTTTCTGTAAGACATATAACATCATAAGAAGATAAACATAAATTTCTATAAAAACTGACGGTCTTGGTACGTAAACCACGAACATTTTGGTAGTAAATGCTAATCGGATTCATTGTTAACAGAAAAGTAAATTAGTTTTAGAATGGATATTAGATGCAGTTTTATAATTTGGTCATTACTCCTAATCATGTATAGAAAACAATACAAGGCGTAGAAGTTATAGAGATTTGCAGGTAATATTATGATAGTTGGCAGGACAATAAAATAATTTGTAGAAGAAAAGGAACGATAATAAAATATCATCTGGTAGAATGCGGGTAGCGAAACTCGAACAATAGGACAGTGCGCAATCGCAACTACTTCAAGCGGCAAACAGGTATGTAGGACAGCGTTCGTCAACCTTTGGGCACAGATGTTTTTACAAAATGATTTGAAGATAAACGTATGAAAAAGTAAGCTAGATAAAAACATTAAGACATCTTTTTTAGATCTGCTTCCGTCCTGATAGCAATAACGGGTGACGTCGGATTTTTTCGAGCAAAAATCTTGCAGGCTTTGACCCATACAAAAGCAAACCCCAGGTCCTTTGCTAGTGACTTCACTTTATTTAGGAGTATTTTATTGTCCAGGGTGAGGTGATCGTTGATAAAGATCCTGTTGTCACCCTGGAGTCCCAGATCAGCAGGAATAATGGCAGTCTTCTTAGCCGCAGCAACAAAATCATCTTTTAAGTACCGACTGTGTACCGCTACTATAATTGTTTTGTTGATTTTGTCGTTCCTCATGGGCACTCTGGCTACATAGTTGATTTGATCCTTGGGTATTGAGCACTTGACATGAGAGCCAATCTTAGCGACAATATCAAATAGATTTTCGGAATTAGAAACGGGTACTCCTTTCATTTCGATATTATTGAGACGCGATCTCTGCTCATTCTCACTCAACAGAGCTTCCAACTTCTGAGTGCGCACCTGCAAATGATCAAATTCATTTCTGGTCTTCTGAAGTGACTGAATGTCGTTCTCCATCTCCTTTATTCTGTCAGATAGGCCTATTATTTTGCGATCCACAAAGTCAATGGATGACTTGATTTCAGACAGCTCAGTCTTGAATTCGGCCAGATCCGCTTTAATAGATTTCAGAGTAGCTAGTTCAGCCTTGACGCTTTTCATATTCAGATCAAGACCTGGGAGGATAGCCATCTGTAGGGAAAGACGTTTCACTTCGGCCATCAGGGAGTCCATGTCCGCGGGAGTGGGGGACTTCGCAGCAGGCATTTTAGTTGCAGGGTTTAAGCTAGGGCTTCCCGTGGCGCTGATACTCTTGCAGGAGGGACACTTCCATGTACTCTTTCTGTCTCCGAGTCTCCTGTATCCATTTTCGGTTATACCGGCACACGGAAAATCAAAGTGCCCCGAGCACGCAGAACACTCTGCCCCGTCCCGAAATTCAGCCTTACATTGTGTACACTTGTGCATTATTTATGTAGATAAAGTTAATATAATTAAATAAGTAGGTAGTTAAAGTTGTAGTTATGAGTCAGAAAATGTTTAGAACCGCTGGTCTTACGACTGTGCAGTAAGGATCGCGCGCGGCGTGTGCACGGTTCGTCGTCTACGAACTGACTGTTTGATGACTATAGATGTTTTTACGTCAAATAAATATTTTCTGATAGTTACAATTGTATTTTGTCACAGGCGTTCGGTTACCAGCTCGAGAACGGCATCCCCATCGACAGCTGGTTCGTGGACCGCAGCGATAACGAACTGCTCAAGCTGTTGCCTTTCCTAGAACACCTCGCCACTGTGAGTATCAATAATGCTAGGCAATCCACACAGCATCATCTATACAAATAAAAACATATGATAAAAACCTGTCTCAGGCGCACCTTCGCCCATTGCGTCACAGAGGGCGTAGAGATATGTTATAGATATATTTTAGGAAATCCTGCCGAACGCCATGAAAAAGGCACAAAAAGTTATTGAAACAAAATTATAAATTAATTAGTATTGTGTGTATGTACAAAAATATGTAATTTTTAGTATAAATAGTTATAACATCGCTTTAGGGCTTAATAAAAAAACCTGTTATGATGTTATTATCTCAATAAATAAATATATAAATGTTTAAACAACCAATAGAACGTCATTCACACATCTCGTCTCCGCTCAGCTTAGTGGAGACCAACGAGCATATTTGTATCATCATCGTCATCAGCCTATAGCAGTCGAGAACATACACAATATGTAGCATTAGTACTCAATATGTAGCATAAGTACTCAATATGTAGCATAAGTACTCGATATGTAGCATAAGTACTCGATATGTAGCATAAGTACTCGATATGTAGCATAAGTACTCAATATGTAGCATAAGTACTCAATATTTAGCATAAGTACTCAATATGTAGCATAAGTACTCAATATTTAGCATAAGTACTCAATATTTAGTATAAGTACTCAATATGTAGCATAAGTACTCAATATTTAGCATAAGTACTCATTTAGGGTGTTGAAATGAGACGGCCAGATAATTTATACGCCGTAACGCCAGCATTGTTATTTAATTACTAAGGTAATTTTATGTATTTGTTTCAGAAAGACGACGTCCGTCCGTACATCAGGGATAAATACAAGCTCTTCAGTTACCTGCCCCCGGACTAAGCACCCCTTACGTGTGTACTCGCCTAATAATTATATATACATGAGATCATTCTCTAAAAATAAACACTAGGAAATTAGGCCACGGCTGCATTGTAGAGCAATGTCAAATATCCAAAGGTCAGCCTAGCCGTGTGCGCAGGCTATTATTCTAGTGCATAAGTGTGTATACACAGGTGCACTATTCCCTCGGTCTCGTAAACCGATGCGTTAGACTGAAAAGACCGGGGATAGGTAAGGGGCTGTGTTGCCAGGTTACTTTGATCTTAGCTAGGCTTAGAGTCCAAAATACGATAATAGACGTCTCACAGACATCGGTGTGAGTATAGTGTGTGTTTGTTTGTTTATTTATTTCCACCGTATATGTACACATGTTACACATGATGTCGTTATGTACTATTTAAAAACTACGTTTAAGAAGTTTGGAACCCTGGTCTCCACTCAAGAACACGTTTCCCCAACGGCCGTCGGTTCTTCGCGAGATATGGCCGGATCACTGCCACTTCAGCTTGCTAATTCTTAGAGCTATGTCGATAACTTTGGTTCTCTGTCGTAATCCATAAGTACGCAAGTTATACATATGTATAGTAGTTTCAAATGTTTTATAATATTCTATCAATGCAGCCGTGCAGTAATGTCCTATGAGAATAAGATTTCAAACAATTTCTAGTAAATAAATCAATAGATAATGTCAAAACTATAGAGTTAGCACGAATTATTCAAATCATATAGAAATGGCCTATTAACACTTTGACTGCGATTTTTTTTCGACGACTGCGATCTTTTTTTAACCTAAAAAATTCGTACTGCCGCTCTACACAGCGGTTGTGTTGCGCTGCACTTGCGTTTCGTTCGAGAAATATTACAGCTGTGCTGAGTCACACAGATCTGTATTTTCTCAGCCGCTGCGCTAGTGTGGATTTACGCATATTAGTCACTTGTAGAAAACACATACCGTGTGATTTCAGCAATCAAAGTGTTAAATTTTTTTTTATCGGTGATCTAGTACCCATAACATAAGCTCTGCTTAGCTTGGGCTAGATGATGCTGTGTGAAATGAACACAGGACGAAAATTTCAAAATTTACAAGAAAATTTGAATTTCTCGTGCTATACTATAGTTATTTTCAACTCTCTAGTAATAAATAAAAATAAATTTAATAGCTGCTTAGCTCCCAATCGCCTTATGTTTGAAATTAGGTCGTTCTGTATAATATTTTGTACAAAAACATCATTGTATAAAGTTACATTATTTAATAAATCGAGTAGATATACAATAATAATCATTATTAATAAGTATATTTCAGCTAAGTTACTAATAAGTTAATACTTTAATTTTTTATATAATTATTATTTATAATCAGATTATAGTCCAGGTTTAGGTGAAATAACTTCAAATTACATAAACACGGGATATTTATAAGAATTTAAGTTTTTTTTTATGGTTTGTTTGAATCAAATATTTATAAATAAATATTAACTTTACTCGATGTAGGTATGAATTAGTATCAAAGATGAAATCGAATAATAAAAGGTGATATAATTTTTCTACATCATTATAAAGTAAGTGGAAGAAGGGGAGGGAGACCTTTTGCTCTGCAGTGGGACACCCCGGGCTAATATAATAATAATAATTAAAAAGTAACGCGTCCACTGGTCCGGAATCGGTGTGTACGCGCTATTAACAATATCCAGATAGGGTTCGTCTACTGCTTTCGGATTTAACATCGACAATATTAGTATTTACAAACTAGAGTATGATGACGTCATCCGCGACAATATCGTAGTGTTGCAGATATTCTTGCGGATGACGTCATCGGCAGTAATACCGGTCTGGCATCGGTATCAGCAGATATGCCGAGCGAGTGGACGTTTTACCATTGAAATGGTACAAAGCTACAAATCCTTAACGTCAACTTACCCAGAGACGCGCCGCTGCACCCACTTTGATTCAAAATATATCCTTACAATTCAAACTACTGGTGATTTGGCAAATCACCGATTCATCATTCCGATGAATTCACGACGACAAATGGCAAATCACAGTGGTCTTTATTAACAAATTGACCTAGTGTTTTCGTATTATGTCAATAAAATTTGTATCCTTTTGCTTAGTAAATAAAGTTATATTTTAAACTAGCTGCTCCCCGCGGCTTCGCCCGCGTGGAAATGTACGTGTCAAATGGTTATAAACCATCCTCTTGAACCACTCTATTTATTAAAAAACCGCGTCAAAATCCGTTACGTAGTTTTAAAGATCTAAGCATACATAGGGAGAGACAGCAGGAAGCTACTTTGTTTTATAATATGTAGTGATGAAAGTGCGCGCAGCGTCGCGTCGCAAGAGTGCTGATCCGTAGGTACGCTTCGCTACGATACCGATCCAGTGGACGCGCAACTTTAAATGAGCAAACTCATTTTAGCTAAACAAGGCTACTTATTGAATTATTCATAAAATCCTAAAATAGTCTTTGACTGCGAACTTTTTTCGACGACTGCGATCTTTTTTTAACACTTTGAGTGCTGAAAACGCACGGTATGAGTTTTCTACAAGTGACTAATATGCGTAAATCCACACTAGCGCAGCGGCTGAGAAAATACAGATCTGTGTGACTCAGCAGAGCTGTAATATTTTTCGAACGAAACGCATGTGCGGCGCAACATAACCGCTGTGTAGAGCGGCAGCACGAATTTTTTAGGTAAAAAAAAAGATCGCGGTCGTCGAAAAAAAAACCGCAGTCAAAGTGTTAACCTAAGCCATTCGTGCTGCCGCTCTACACAGCTGTTGTGTTGCGCCGCACATGCGTTGCGTTCGAAAAACATTACGGCTGTGCTGAGTCACACAGATCTGTATTTTCTCAGCCGCTGCGCTAGTGCCGTGGATTTACGCATATTAGTCACTTTTAGAAAACACATACGGTGTGATTTCAGCAATCGAAGTGTTAATTATGACAACTATTATATAGGTTTATACATTATACCTAAGATGTATTCCGATATTTTGAAAATTAATTTCAAATAACTTAATTGGAAATCTGTGATGCTTTTTTATTTTGAATTTTAAATTACGAATCTTTAACGTGGTCTAATGAAAATGATTTTTTATGATTTATTTAAATCTAAGTGGAAATATATAACTAGTTTTAATTGATTTGCAACACTTACAATTAATTTTAATACGTATTGATTTAATAAATATTTAGATTTAGTAACTTTTGTATTGATTTTAAAGTAATAATTTGTAAGTCTGATTGCTATTTTATTTTTATTTGTTTGTTAAATACGCATGTATTTAATTGACTTAATATTATCTGAAGGGTGCTTATCTAACGATAGTGCCTATTTCTAATTTAATATTTTTTTATATCATTAGTTTTTACTCTGTTGCCGAATTTAAATAATATTATTCTCAAAAATTTGGTACGAAAGTATGGACGAGATATGTCTGAAAAACCCGCCTTTATATGAAAATCATTTTAATCTGAGTTAGATTAAAGTCAGAAATTAAGTTATATTATAAAAATATATGAGCAATATATTAAAACCTGGGGCTAAACTTAATTGTTCGCTTTACTTCAAGTATGGTATTGTCTCAGAATGAATCATTTTGGCTATTTACCAATTTTCAAATCAAATAATTTATTTGCAGTCAACTGGTTATAAGTTAGTATGCTTATTGTAAAACGTCCCATGCGATGACTCACCAGCTGAAACAGCTTTGGCGTGGACATTAATATAATAATAATAGCAAATATACAGATCGAAAAAAAATAACAATAATGTCAAACTATGAGTAATTCAATAGCTTTGTTGAAAGAATCTACAAATGGAGGGACGCCTGTCAAAAGTGTCAAGGTCGAAACAACTCCAACATCTCGTCTCCCTCGCCAATCTAACCTGCACGTGGTACACCCTGCTAGATAACGAACTAGGCTCTGTTGGAAATATCAAACAACCTTCATAATTTCATAACATTGATTTTACAATTATTTTCCATTACTTGACACTGGCAGCAAAGTGTCCAACCAGACACAGTTGCCATTAAAAAATAATCATCATCAATATATAAATATTAATCTTTATAGACTATAATATGTATAGACGACTAGTTTCTGCCCGCGGCTTCGCACGCGTTGTTTCTTTGGAAACGTTTAAGATTATTTCTATCCAATGGGAACTGATTTTGATGGGATAATAAGGAGCCTATGTTTTATTCTGGGCCCAGAAATACCTGTATGCAAAATTTCAGCTCGATCCGTTCAGTAGTTTTTGCGTGAAAGAGTAACAAACATCCATCCATACATAGGTACAAAGTTATAATATTAAGTAGGATTCTATGACGATACCATGGTCATAGTAAAGCGATCGGCTAGCTGAATTCGACCCCGGAGTTGTCCTATTTCAAAATAGCTTTTATTTTCTCTCAAAATAAATTATAAGAAATTAACTAAAGTTTTCGTTTAGGGCGCTTGGAGACAAAATGTGAAAATAAATTATATTCATTTATTTTAATGTCGATTCAAATATCCGCCTAAAGCTTAACACTTTGACTGCGGTTTTTTTTCGACGACTGCGATCTTTTTTTTTACCTAAAAAATTCGTGCTGCCGCTCTACACAGCGGTTGTGTTGCGCCGCACATGCGTTTCGTTCGAAAAATATTACAGCTCTGCTGAGTCACAAAGATCTGTATTTTCTCAGCCGCTGCGCTAGTGTGGATTTACGGATATTAGTCACTTGTAGAAAACTCATACTGTGCGTTTTCAGCACTCAAAGTGTTAAAATACTATTTACTCATCATAAAAAAAACGTGAGATTTGTCGAGAGCGTTTTTTATTCCCGAGGAATAAAACAACAGTTTATTATAATGTATTATCAGAGGCTATAAAAAATATCATGAATGCAGTTTATTTACAGAAACTTTCTGAGCGTCCTACTCTAGATATCTAGTAGATAAGTGAAATTTTATTATGCCTAAAGTTATAATTTTGTAGTGTCGATCAAAATATTCAGATAATAAGGAAAATATCCCAATGTTTAATCTATTAATAAAAGTATTTGAATAATGATATCGTTGTTTTTATATCCATCCAATATGGCGCTCAAACTTGGTCTTTAACCGATCGTCAAAAGTCCGTCCTCGGGGTCTGCCAACGAGCCATGGAGCGGTATATCTCTCAAAACTTCTGAAACTATCATGGTTATTAACACTAAAGTAATTTAAAACGGGATATTTACCATGATTTGTCTTCAGTTATTTCGTGATCATGGCGCATAAAACTAAATATTGGAAAACTCAAAAATCAAATCATGGTAAATATCCCGTTTTTAATGACTTTAGTGGTATACAGGGTGGAATTTTGTAATGCCACCTGGAGGGAAAATACTCTTAATACTGTATATAGAAAATTGTACTCAAAGAAAACATTCCTTTAATTTTGAAAAGAAAGAAAACTGCTTTCAAAGATTTTCAAAAATTCGCTTGCCACACCCGGGAATCGAACCGACTAAAATCTGTAAAAATTACACCCTGTACTTTTATTGCATAGATCGTTAGGGTCAATAATAAGGATGAAATCTCTCTAACAAACTTAATAAATTAAATGAAAGGAAAACCATGAAATCTTAAATTATAAATTGAATGGGTCAGATCCATCTGTTTACTTGTGTCAGTATTAAGAGTACTTTCCCTCCAGGTGGCATTACAAAATTCCACCTTGTATATCTTGGAGTCAACCTGTCAGAACGCGTGCGGAACAGCATAGTACGCTCCAAAACACGCATCGTTGACGTTGGTCAGACAGCCGGAATTCTGAAGGGGAACTGGGCCGGACACGTCTGCCGTATGTCCAGCGAGTTGTGGGCAAAGACCCCCACAGAGTGGAGCCCACCCAACGCTAAGAGGCGACGTGGAAGGCCCAGGATGAGATGGCGGGACGAGCTCGAGGCACATCTTCCATCATGGCCTGTTGCAGCGTTGGATCGCGAGGAGTGGAGAGAGAAAAGGGAGGCTCTTGCCCAGCAGTGGAACAATAATGGCTCAAAATAAATAATAATAAATAAATTGTTGTTTTATTATTTACTAGATTCTGCCAGTGGCTTCGCACACGTTTCTCTGGAAACGTTTTGAGGTTATTTCTATCCCATGGGAACTGATTTATGGGATAAAAAGTAGCCTGTTTCATCACGGGGCAGGAACTAGCTGTATGCAAAATTTCAGCTCGATCCGTTCAGTAGTTTTTGCGTGAAAGAGAAACATCCATACGTAGGTACAAACTACACGTTTAACACTTTGACTGCGATTTTTTTTTCGACGACTGCGATCTTTTTTTTAACCTAAAAAATTCGTGCTGCCGCTCTACACAGCGGTTGTGTTGCGCCGCACATGCGTTTCGTTCGAAAAATATTACGGCTGTGCTGAATCACAAAGATCTGTATTTTCTCAGCCGCTGCGCTAGTGTGGATTTACGCATATTAGTCACTTGTAGAAAACAAATACCGTGTGATTTCAGCACTCAAAGTGTTAAATAATATTAATTCTTATTAGGTGTTGCAGCGATTGATTTCACTATAATCGCATTTTACGTTTAATGGACATTCCTTATAAATGTAGATAATATAACATGAAAATTGTTTTATTACTTAATCATTGTAGATGATAGATAATAATGTAGATCGATTATAAATAATGCTGGACAATCCACACAACGTCATCTAGCCCCAAGTTAAGCATAGCTTGTGTTATGGGTAGGTACTAGATGACTGATATACTTACCTAATACAATAGATAGACAATTATTTATTATGCATAGATAACGACCAGAACACCCGGAATAAATATCTACAGATCGTACACATATTGAGTACGAGGCGGAATCAATCCTGCGTCGCTGGCGAACCTTCGCCCACCGCGCTATTGAGGTAGTCGTATTTTTATCTCATTAATTGGATTACATTGCATAGGACTTCATCATCAGCCTATGTTAAACCACTGCTGGACATAGGCCTCCCCTAATAAGCGCCATAACGCCCTGTCTGCCGCATCCAGCATCTACCTGGTCGGAGGGCGTCCTACACAATACGTTTACCGAGTCGTGCTCTCCACTCAAAAACACGTTTGCCCCAGCGCGAGCGGCCGTCGGAAAGAAGAATAGGTAGGTAATATTATATAGATCGAAATAAGGAAAATAGAGGTGGTATAAATTATAATATGTGTTACTGATATGGCGTCATTGTTGATTAGAAGTGATTATAAGATTAACAACAAGCAAATATTATCTGTCACTCGTTAGATTTCCCTGCTTACCTAATACATACCAACTTAGGTAGGTACATAGGTATATTTGGTTTGTGAAATAGAAAATTCAACATTCAAACGGAAAATTATAGATATGTGTGTGATTAACAACTCGGTACCTCTTTGATAATATTAAGATATGTAAATTAATCAAGATAAGCAATAGAAAAACTTTGGTAAAATGTATAGACTACCACGCGGCAAGCACGTGACGTGAAATTTAACAAAAAGGGGAAAATGGCAAATCTCATTTATTTTACAACTAGCTGCGCCCCGCGGTTTCACCCACGTTGTGATAGATATTTTGAATAATAAATAAATAAATAATGCTGGACAATTCACACAGCATTATCTAGCCCCATGGTAAGCAGAGCTTGTGTTATGGGTACTAGATAACTGATATACATAATACTATATTATTACATAGATAGATATTTTTTTTATTATACATAGAAAACGACCAGAACACCCGGAACAAATATCTGCAGATCGTGCACACAATTGTTCCGAGGCGGGAATCGAATCCGCAACCTTCTGCGTCGCAGGCGGACCTTCGCCCACCGCGCCACATCGGTCGTAAGATATATTGTATAATATACAATATATGTAAGATATATTGTATATTATACAATATATCTTTATAAATTGTAGCATATGTGTTATTCTGATGTATAAGCTATATTATTGTGAAGTTTCATTAAAATCCATTCAGTAGTTTTTACGTGAAAGAGTAACAAACATCCATCTATCTATCCATACTTACAAACTTTCGCGTTTATATAATATTAGTAGGATTAGGTACTTGACATTCGCAGAAAAGTGTCCAACCAAATACACTTAGTTGATTAAATTCATTTCATTTCATTTCAATTCATTCATTTTATTATAGTTTACTATAAACAAAGAATCATCATCATCAGCCCATATTTGAATACACATTGCTGGGTGGACAGGTGGTAGCGGTATTGGATTGATGTGTGCATATCATCAGTTGTTTTGTTCATTTTATAAATGTCTTTGTTGACAAAATATCTAGGTTATAGAATCAACTATGTACCTACTTAGGTATTAGTCGTCATTTAGGTAAATAGGATTTGACTTGCAAAGCTAAACAAATACAGATTTATCAATTTATTACTTATCTTAGTTCGAAGAAATACAGCGGGGAAATTCCGATTGTTTTCAATCAGAGAAGCCTATAATGTACCTTTAGTCCCATCTCGTAGCCAGATTTGGTAGCTAGCTACGAAATGGGAGAAATAATCCCGATTCAGAGCTGGCTACGAAACAGGAATTCTAAGGTCCCACTTCGTAGCCAGGTTTGGAAGCTGGCTTCCAAATAGGAGAAATAATCCCGATTCGAAGCTGGCTACCAAACAGGAATTCTTAAGTCCCACCTCGTAGGCCTATACGATTTTTAATTATCTACAAATAAATAAAGAACTATACCCACAGTAGGTAGGTACGGTACCTACTTAACCTAAAATCACAGCCTACAATTTTGATGTTCACAAATCACTCTGAGACGTTTTTAGACATCTACTGAACACAAAAAAAACATATTTCTGAGGGGTGTAAGAGGGACTCCAACATCTCGCCTCCCAAGCCAACCTAACCTGCACTAGTTTCTTCTCGCGGCTTTGCACGCGTTGTTCCCATGACTCTTGGAAACAGCACAAAATCAAACAATATTGAAACTCGCGCCAACACGAAATCAACTATCATTAAGGGTAGGTAACTTTTAAATCTATCATGGTTATTAACACTTAAGTAACGGGATATTTACCGACCATGATTTGATTTTTGAGTTATCCAATCCAGTTATAAAAATCAAATCATGGTAATTTTACCATAACCATTTACCATTAATATCCCGTTTTAAATGACTTTAGCATCATTAAGTGCTTTTTTAAGTAATTCAATGTCCGATTTTATCACTGTGATTTGATTATAGACTACGTTCTCAGAATAACATGCTACACAGATTGTGTAAGTACCTACTTAACTTATTTATGCATAGATTAAAAATCTCAGGTGAGATTCGGTGAGGTAAAGGGGGTCGAGCAAAATCTCACGTCATCTCACCAAGGAGAGACACCCCTGGGTTGAAAAATCGCCAAAATTACCTCAAGTAATTTATGGAGCCTTTGAAGCCATGTAGTATTCGAATTTAAGGCGAAATGAGTTCCCATTTTCGAGACAAGGACGAACGAACGCCGCGCGGGGAAGGCGAGAAAGGGAAGCAAGAGCGGGGAAATGACCAGCCCGCGCGCAATTTCACTGGTTTTTATTTTTAAATTTGTTATTGCTCTAAAATAATAGATTCTCAAAAAACTAAAACCATAATCGTCTAAAGTATTTATTAGGGAACACGTAGAAGAAATTTCATTACAATAATATTAAATAACTAGGAGATAAAACTGGTTTTAAATTAAGATTTAGAGAAAACTTTGCCATTTTTTTCTATAGAGTCAAGTTTAGTCAATCGTGTTTCGACTCCCATAACATACTAACTAATATCCTAAACTTTTGATCCTCACAAAAATTTGAAAAATATGTGTTTTTTCCGTTAAGTCAAAATCTGGGTTTTGGGACTGTAACAAGAGGTGGGATGTGATTCTGGGGGGTTATTCCGTATGACAGGAGATTTCTTGCCCAAATCGTGTGACGTCATGTTCTTAACACAAACGTGATTCTTAACACTTTGACTGCGGTTTTTTACCGCAGTCAAAGTGTTAAGAATGTATATCAGTTTCTAGCACTCAAAGTGTTAACACTTTGATTGCTGAAATCACACGGTATGTGTTTTCTACAAGTGACTAATATGCGTAAATCCACACTAGCGCAGCGGCTGAGAAAATACAGATCTTTGTGACTCAGCAGAGCTGTAATATTTTTCGAATGAAACGCATGTGCGGCGCAACAAAACCGCTGTGTAGAGCGGCAGCACGAATTTTTTAGGTTAAAAAAAGATCGCAGTCGTCGAAAAAAAATCGCAGTCAAAGTGTTAAGCAAGCCTTGGCGCGGAATCGAATAGATATAATTATCATGTATTCTGTTTGCCACAATACGAATTGTCTATGCCCCGTGTTTCATATTACACAAGATGCGTTCAAAACCGACACCCAGTCCACTCGGAAAATGCCTATACTGACTACCTATAGATTATTTTTTCTTTTCTATTTTCAACTCAAAAATTGTCGTAAAAATATTGTATGTCCGAATAGGATTAAATTTTTGATACTATATTTTAATTATAAAACCTTCCTGTAACTATGATTCACACAATTTTACAATAAAATTATTCTTCTTCTTACTCAAGTAATAAATATCTCGAAGTTTAATAATGCTTGTCCAACTATTATTTACAATTCTGGTCTGCAGAACAGAATGACATCCCTATCTCTTGTGTTCTCAAAACAGAATTTCCTAGATTCAAATTCAATGACAGAAGGTAAAATAATAAAATACAACAAAATATATCCTAATACAAGGGTTCTGAAAATGAAAATGAAAATGAAAATGTTTTTATTTCTTTAAGCTTACAAATAAGCACTTAGACAGGTCATATTTTATAGTTCACTTCAATTTTTTGTCCACCAGTGGAAGAAGTGAGAAGAAACCACTAGTATATTCATAACTTATGTGTCTAGTACATTTGATTTGCTTATCTGTAAGTTGGTAGATTTTGAGTTGGAGCAAAACTCGTTCCAAGCTTTTTTATCTTCTAAGTAATCTGATATTTTGTAATAAGCTTTTTTACAAAGAATGTGTTTAACAATTTTTTTAAATTTATTTATTGATAATTTTTGCAACTCACTTGGAGTTTTGTTGTAGAAGCGTATACATTGCCCTTTAAAAGATACATTTATCTTGTGTAGCCTAGTTGTGGGCACAGCGAGTTTATTCTTATTTCTAGTATTTACATTATGTATATCACTTTTTTTAGTGAACCGATTGATATTTTTATGAGTGTACAACAAGTTTTCATAAATATATTGACACGGTACTGTCATTATGTTTATTTCTTTGAATTTTTCACGCAGGGATTCTCTGGGACCCATATTATAGATCGCACGAACAGCCCTCTTCTGCAACACAAATACGGTGTTTATATCTGCAGCGTTCCCCCACAGTAGTATGCCATAAGACATAATACTATGGAAGTAGCTGAAATAGACTAGTCTAGAAGTATCAACGTCTGTAAGCTGACGGATTTTTTTAACTGCATATGCTGCAGAACTAAGTTCGAACACTACAGCCATTTTGTTACTGTAAAATATAACGAGTTTAACACTTCCAATGCCCATTGCGCACATGGGTGCTCAAATAATGGCGGGCGGTTGCCGCCTACCTCTGCCAGACACCGCTGAGGCTGGGCATTGAATGTGTTAAGCCCATACTTATTTGATAAAATGCATTTTATGTTGGGTAGTAGTGGTATTGGATCAATGTGCACAGACCATTTATTCTATAATTATACTTGACGACCGATGTGGAGCGGTGGGCGAAGGTCCGCCTGCGACGCAGGAGGTTGCGGGTTCGATTCTCGCCTCGGAACAATTGTGTGTATGATCTGCAGATATTTGTTCCGGGTGTTCTGGTCGTTTTCTATGTATAATAAAAATATCTATCTATGTAATGTATTGTATTATGTATATCAGTTATCTAGTACCCATAACACAAGCTCTGCTTACCATGGGGCTAGATAATGCTGTGTGAATTTGTCCAGCATTATTTATTTATTTATTTTATTTATACTAGCTGCGCCCCGCGCTGGATATTATACAATATATCTTTATAAATTGTAGCATATGTGTTATTCTGATGCATAAGCTATATTATAGTTAAGTTTCATTAAAATCCATTCAGTAGTTTTTATATGAAATAGTAACAAACATCCATCCATCCATAGTTACAACCTTTCGCGTTTATATATAATATTAGTAGATTATTTATCGCACCAGACATTTAGAATGAGTTTAAATATTGGCGGCGTAATTATCTACCTACTCCGCGAATTAATTGAAATTACTATAAAGTTTTATTATTATTACTATTTATCTCAAGATAATTCGATAAAATTAATCTGCTCTTCCTTGAAGATATGAAAAACTTCGAAGTACCCACGGCCTTTATTCCTTTCACGATAGAGTTCAAAATGTAATTGGAATCGTTTATTCGTCAGAAATAGTAGATTTAAGGCTGGGTTACACGTTTCGAGCTCATCAGCGTCCTACACTACGTTTGCCGAGTCGCGGTCTCCACTCGAGAACACGTTAGAGCTATGTCGATTGGTGGGTAGGTACACAATGCATAAAAACCCTTTTAGGGCGCAACAATTATTTTGGCTATTGTTGAATTGATAACTTTGATATTATAGCAGGTTACTATAATAGGCGCTATGGCGCTCATTTGGGGAGGCCTATGTCCAGCAGTGGACTAATATAGGCTGATGATGATGATGATGACTATAATTATTTTTAAGGTTTTTATTATTATATTTCGTAAGTCCTCGCACTCGGGGTCATCATCACCATCAGCCTATGATAGTCCACTGCTGGACATAGGCCTCCCCCAATGATCGCCATAGCGCCCTGTCTTCAGCTTGCCGCATACAGCATCTACCTGCAGTCTTTCGCAGGTCGTCATCCCACCTGGTCGGAGGGCGTCCTACACTACGTTTACCGAGTCGTGGTCTCCACTCAAGAACACTTTTGCCCCAGCGGCCGTCGTCGGTACACTCGGGGTAATTTCTAAGGAAAAAATGGTAATTTCTATGAAGAAAAAAAAAACATTTTTTAAATTTTAGTTTTCACAGCCTTACTGTGATTGCCAATCCGTTGCCGTTTGGGGAGTCTCGTTCATTCAGCAGTGGATATTTTACCGCTTGCTGATAGGTATTAATTGTGTACTAGCGGACCTTCCCGGCTTCGCACGGTTTTAGTACGGATCCCTTACTTTTATGAAAATATAATATAGCCAATGTTCACCGAGAATAGTGTACCTTCCCAACGGTGAACGAATTTATCAAACCGCTCCAGTCGTTTCGGAGCCTATTCACTACAAAACAAACAGAAAATCAAACCTTTCTTTATAATATTAATATAGATGCAATGTCAGTGACATTTTTTTACTCGCACAATCAAACACGCCCTATCTAATCGCACCTTTACATATCCCGAGTGATATTTTCATGATATTTTCTATAAATAAGAGTAATCACTGAAACACTCAGACAGTCTTAAACAGCTGGTTCTGTTACACTGTCGCGGCGTTTATATACCTTTGTGTTAATTTAGTGCTTTTTGGTTCATTTTCGTGAAGTCAATTATTTAATATGCTTGGTGAGTTACGCTTTTTATTTTACTTTAAATAAACACGTACTTACCTTATGTTATAAGTACCATAAATTAAATAAATATAAATATTGCTGGACAATTCACACAGCATTGTCTAGCCCCATGGTAAGCGGAGCTTGTGTTATGGGTACTAGATAACTGATATACATAATACAATACATTACATAGATAGATATTTTTTATTATATATAGAAAACGACCAGAACACCCGGAACAAATATCTGCAGATCGTGCACACAATTGTTCCGAGGCGGGAATCGAACCCGCAACCTACTGCGTCGCAAGCGGACCTTCGCCCACCGCCCGCGCCACATCGGTCGTCAAATTACTTAGCAATGTGATGTTAATTTACAAAAACTGAAAAATTAGACATAGACATATCATTTACTAGCTACGCCTGCGCTTTCAACAGCGTGGTGATAGGTATTTTGGATAATATACAATATATCTTTATAAATTGTAGCCTATGTGTTATTCTGATGTATAAGCTATATTATTGTAAAGTTTCATTAAAATCCATTCAGTAGTTTTTACGTGAAAGAGTAACAAACATCCATACTTACAAACTTTCGCGTTTATAATATTAGTAGGATTTGCCACTCACTACATACACAATATCAATTACTATAGACTTAGATTTTTTTTGCGGAACAATTAATTCCTCGGGAAATAAAATGATAATGGGACCCCAAGAAAGATCTTTAAAAAACTATTAGAATCATCCAAAACACGAACGTTGGAAGTGATTACCGATTGAGCGGACGAATCACAAGGAAACTAGCTAGTCGATTCAAAAGTTAATATTTATGAGACCTCATTGGTATAAATTAAAAAATAATAATGCTGGATAATTTACCTACACGGCGTTATCTTTTTTTAATTCATTGATTGAATTAGATGGTTCCTAAAAATAATAAGAACTTACAGTCGAAATGCGTAAGTAGGTAATACGAATAAGTTAGTTTCTTAATGTGTGTACACTCTGCAGATATTTGTTCCGGGTGTTCTGGTCGTTTTCTATAAATATAATAAAAAATATCGATCTATGTAATATATTGTATAATGTATATCAGTTATCTAGTACCCATAACACAAGCTCTGCTTACCATGGGGCTAGATAATGCTGTGTGAATTTTCCAGCATTATTTATTATATAAAATATATACAGTTAAAAATATAAAATAACTTATACAAAGAAGAAAAAAGTATAGAACCGAGCTGAGCAGAACTTGTCTATACTAATATTATATAGAGGAAAGGTTTGATGTTTTACTTGTTTGTAATGAATAGGCTCCAAAACTACTGGACCGATTTGAAAAATTATTTCACCGGTTGGAAAGCTACACTATCCCCGGTGAACATAGGCTATATATTTAAGAAATTTGAAATTCGAATTTAACGCGGGTAAAACCGCGGGAAACAGCTAGTGTTACATAAAGGTACTTAGTTTACTTAATATATGATGATGATTAACTATAAATTTCGTCATCATGAGTAAGGCCCTACGTCTTAACAAATGATAGCTAGCTACCTAGATATTAATCCTTAGATAATTGGGCTTTAGCTAAAACACGTTCTTTTAAATGTTTTGTTCAATTCTTATCAATGCTAATAACCTTTGTGATTGATAATGATAATACTAACCCTTCCGGGAAGTCAGGCTTCTAGCAGATTAGGGAAGATGGTCACGTGTGAAAAAACGCGTCCAACATCAAGAACGCTAAGAACCTAGGTATAAAGGTTTCATCCGCCTCCTCGATTCTGCGAGGAGGCGGATGAAACACCCCTCCATCTGCTAGGTGAGTGTGGAGCACTGATGCACAAACGCAGCATCCATCTGGGCAAGCATCTGCATAGCCCAGACGAGCTGAAAGACATCACCCCGAAGAAAATCCTACAGTTCCTAGCAGCTGCAAGGGTTAGTGGCGAACTATGAACGCTACGGCTTCGGGGCTGAACGTATAAGTGGCGATCACAATTAGGCCTATCATGGCCGCAGTGATACACAAGCCACCCAAAAGAAAATATAAAAAAAATAACCTATAAATCCATTGCTTTTAATCACCGACAATGAAAAAAAGTTCGTCAATTGTTGCAAATGAGTCTCTACCTTTGGCATCGGAGCACCCCAGTGGAAGAGCCGATTTAGATTTAACTTTGGTTTTGTTGATATTTCGAGGTAACGACCTGTCGACGAAACGTAACGTCGAGGTAGAGACCTTTAGAAATAGAAAGCCTTCGAGATACCTACTGATCTTTCGAGGCAATGACCCATCGACGAAACGTACCGTCGAGGTAGAGACATCGAGTTAACGAACATCGAGCTAACGTCATTCGAACTAGAGTAGAAGACCCCAAGCCGCGGTTGGCAGCAAGTTAATTATAAAATTAAAAATGTATACTATAAAAAAATATATTTATTAAAACTTTTGAACAAAATCCGGTGGGTATATTTATTCTCAAATTATGTACAATATTTACAAATGCTAATATATCCAAACCTGGGATTAAACTATATCAACTGATAATTTTAACGTCAATGCATTCGCCTCCCTCCATATCCAGCCCGGAAGGTGTGTCCGTACCTGAAACAGAGAAAAAAATCATTTAGAAACCGGTCAAGTCCGAGTCGGATTCGCACACGAAGGCTTCCGTACCATCACTACATAGTATAAAACAAAGTCGCTTCCCGCTGTCTGTCTGTCCCTATGTGTGCTTAGATCTTTAAAACTACGCAACGGATTTTGATGCGGTTTTTTTATAGATAGAGTGATTCAAGAGGAAGGTTTATAAACCATTTGACACATAGATTTCAAGCGAAGCCGCGGGGGAATCAATTAGGTATGACGTCACTTGTTGGGGGTTCGATTCTCGCTCTGAGAGTTATGCTGCATTGAAAGCTATTTTTGTAGAGAAAGGGAAAAGCAGTATTTCGGTAAAATACACGTTTAATTGACCAAAGTTGTCGACATAGCTCTTAAGAATTAACAAGCTGAAGTGGTAGTGGGCCGGCCATATCTCGCGAAGAACCGACAACCGCCGGGGTAAGCGTGTTCTTGAGTGGAGACCGTAGTGTAGGACGCCCTTCGACCAGGTGGAATGACGACCTGCGAAAGACTGCAGGTAGATGCTGGATGCGGCAAGCTGAAGACAGGGCGCTATGGCGCTCATTGGGGGAGGCCTATCTCCAGCAGTGGATTAACATAACCTGATGATGTGAGGTTACTTTGAGGAAATCCATTACCAAATAGTAGAATCTAAAATACTTAGTAAATCTCACTAAATATTTACTTATTTATTTATTGTTAATAGACGAGCAGCTTCTAGATGATGTGTCTATATCACACAGTGTTGAATTTATTTATTGCGTTACATGACAGAGAACCAAGGTTATCGACATAGCTCAAAGAATTAGCAAGCTGAAGTGGCAGTGGGCCGGCCATATCTCGCGAAGAACCGACGGCCGATGGGGCAAACGTGTTCTTGAGTGGAGACCACGACTCGGTAAATGTAGTGTAGGACGCCCTCCGACCAGGTGGGATGACGACCTGCGAAAGACTGCAGGTAGATGCTGGGTGCGGCAAGCTGAAGACAGGGCGCTATGGCGCTCATTGGGGGAGGCCTATGTCCAGCAGTGGACTGCTATAGGCTGATGATGATGATGATTTTTTAGTTTATTATTTTTGTGAGGATGAATTTGTATTTTATTTTGTAAATTAAACATTTTCTTTCTATAACTTACCAGAAATTAAGTCACCATCAAAATAGAACTTGAGTTTATCTAGAGGTTTCTCCAAATGCTCTGCGCACTTCATCATCACTATCTGCATCTTTTCATCAGCTCGTAGACTCGCTAAGAAAGGCTTCTTAACATTCATACACTGGAATTTGAGCTTTATGCCGTCCTCTATACTCTCTGGAATTAAACTTGAAACACTCTGGTTTATTACACCTCCATCTATGAATTTAACGATGCTATAGTTTATGGAATGTGGGGTGTCTCCACTTTTAAGAATCTTATCATTATATGTGAATAGTAACTTATCATGGGAAACCTTTTCTTGCTCTGCGAAATGATCGAATATTGGAGTAAGTCGTTGAAAGGGACGAAGATTGAATTTCACGACTTCTGAACTTTGCCAGTACACTTTGATGGATAGTTCCTCTTCTAATTCTTGATCGTTTTCAATGACTTCAACATCGTCGTTTTGAAGTTTTGGTTTTGGTGCACTGCTGAAAAGAGGTTGATCATCACTTTGATCTGGGTATTCATCTGTGTTGCCAACACTGTAGATAGGACTGTTGTCGCTGTTACTGGAATGGCCGTTGCTGGGCTGATTGTGTCCGTTCATCATACCTGAGCTAGCGGCTAAAGCCATTGCTAAGTTATACAGCGGGTTATTCCATTCATTTTGAGGATTATTCCAATCCTCTTGTGCCATTTGCCAAATAGTCTGTCGTCCACGTCTTCTGTATCGAGCTGGAGATGAGACTCCAGTACCCCGACGCCCTCTCGGAGTGGTCTGCCTCGCTCTGCCACGGGCCCTGCCTCTACCACGCGTGGTTGTGGCCTGACTTGTACTTTGTGTACTATTATTAACAATATGACCAAATATGCTTGGAATTCTAGGTTCACTAGGTTGAGTAGTTGTAGTTGTTTGTGCTACAATGGCTGGCAGTTCAGACAGTTCCGGCAATTGTGGAGTTACTGGCACTTGAGGCGCCTTGGGGGCTTGGGGCGCTTGAGGCGATGTATGTGGAGCGTTAGAAGTGGAGGCGGTATCTTTAGATGCATTTTTCTTGCCTCTTTTCGCTCTTGTTTTCTTTTCCGGAAGAATGTTCGCGGTGTCAATTTCTGCCGCGCGTTTTGCTGCACGGTGTGCACGCTTTTTGCTGTTGTTGGCTATAATGGAGTCCAAGGAGATTTCGTCTGCTGTTCCGCTATTTTGTGACGTACCGCATTCACTATCCAAGGTAACATCATTCTTCTTCCAGGAATAATCAGTAGTATCTTTCTGCTTCAGTTCGATGAGTAAGTTCGTTGAATCGATGTTGTCCTTCTTGAACGTGCTTTTCACCGTTTGTAGTCTTTGCGCTATGTTCCCGTAGCAGTCGTCTTCGGAATCAGATGACATTTTCACAGATAATAACGGTGAAAAATGCTGTACGTTTTCGTAAAATCCGTTTGCAATTTCTCAAAATGAAAAATCTACGCAACGCAATGTTTTGTTTCTGGCTGACACTGACTGACTGTAAAAGCGAATATTTGATATTGACATTTATTAGGTGATGGCAACACGGAGTACAGTTGTTATAATTCAATAGACTTCAGTCAAACAAAAAAATGTAATAAGATAAAGCCAATTTCGATAATACGTTAAAAGTTAAATCGTACTAATTTGCATGTTTATGCGCGAAAACTTGCAAAAAGTATTACAAGAATATAAAGAACGAAAGATCGAACATTCGCTATGTTCGATTTCACATTCATCCTCCCTTTATCAAAATTAGACTTCTCTTATCGAAGCTAAATTAATGACGAACCAATAATTTGGAACCGTAGATAAGATAGAAGTTCGATTACCTGTATATCCTTGTTCGTATGTTATATTAATTATATTTTGCTACTATTATACATATATTATAATGCGATATTGTTGTTGAAATGAATTGAATCGAAATGGTTTTCATCATAGATTCTTATAAACGGTTTAGGTACTATTTGTGGCAAATTACTTTTTTAGGTTTATTCCATAGATTTAGTCTAGATGGAGTATCAGCCAACCTAAGAATGAAGTACTCACTGTGGTACAGATTTTGACATTTTCGGTTTATAGACTACTCGTCCGCCATTACCTCTTTAGACACCAACAGAGTGACATAGATCGAAAAATGAAAAATGTCTTCTTATGTGGTCAGATGTTGCCGAAATCACACTAATTTAGTAAATAATAAACACAGAATCACATTTCACACGTAAATTTCGAATTACATCCACTTATTTCTTCGATTGAACACAAATAACTATCAACAGAAACGTCACAACAAAAACATAAATCTTGCCGGTGTTACCAGCACGTAAACTTCTAAATTTCCGAATAATGTGGGAGTTTATTAAAAATGTTTGAATCTTTGTATATTATATACATATAATGCTTAAAATTGGAATTAGGTAGGTAGCCTACCTAACATAAATAAGAATTTAAATAGATATTTCTTAAATATTTTATTATATAAAGCTAAATTAACGCGGACTGACTTGACTTACTGATTGACATAATGGTTTTCCTTGATGGACGTATGTTTTTTTTACGGAATCGTATAGAGGGGGTTGAGGGGACCTAAGAATAATTCCAACTTTTTGACATTTACTCCCCCAGACCCCCCTCCTGGCCCCTACGCGGAGCCATATTGCATAAAAATAATATTGGGGGTGTATAGAGGAGACCAGTGATTTTAAATGCAAACTAAATGTTGTTCCCCCTGCCCTCTGAGAACTCCTCTTTTGAGTGTGCTACTAGATGCCGTCGCGATTTAGGGGTTCTGATTACAGGATCGTATAGATGGTTTCTTTCGAGTAGAAAAACCAGCCAGTCGTTCGGAAGGAAAATAATTATAATCATAGGTTGGTATGTTACGTATTAGGTAGCTCTTATACAAACTATAACATTTTTGTGATTAAAGCATTACGCTACTTTTTTTTAAAATAATAGCTACCTATTTGATTTGTGATCTGTGATTTCTAGAAACTTTTATGAAAATTATCGGCATTTTTTTTTCATCAGTTGGCATCTCTCACTTATGACAAGTCCGCCATTGCTGTTGTTTACTTGTTATTCCGTAGGACTCCATCTGGAACTAAATCTATGGTTTATTCCTTGTAAACAAACAAAAAAATTATCGCGCCAACGAAACGATCAAATTGAATGTTCTGTTGCTTTGGTTTTTATGACGACCAAAGTGGCGCGCGGCGAGGTGGCGCGTCGTCGTTTTCGATGTATAATAAAAACATAATCTAACTAATCTATGTAGGAAATGTATTGTATTATGTATATCAGTGATCTAGTACCCATAACACAAGCTCTGCTTAGCTTGGGGCTAATGCTGTGTGGATTATCGAGCATTATTTATTTATTTATTTTATTTGAGGTTTTTATGAAAAGTACGTAGGTACCTAGCTAAGAAAAGCAGGGGTAATGGCGCTCGTTCACCCAGTAAATGAATGAAAATAGTCTGTCTCTATGGACCTATCATTATGGGTCACATTCACACGATTTAAAACATGAGCGATGTGAGTCGCATTAGCAGGCAGCAATATTTTATATGCGTTACGATCAAAAAATTATATATACCTACAGCATTTTCTTCCTAGATTAACGCCATTAGAAGTTTTTTTTTTAAATTGAATATGTCTATATATACCTAGGTACTGATTTTCAGTCACTATAGGTTCCAGACATCTTGATAAGCAGTAGGTACTATTATCGTAAACCAATTAGTAATTAAATAAGTAGATTAAAATTTTCATTAGTAGGGGAGAGTTGGATAATACCGCTAAATACATAACGAACAAATAATAGTTGTTTTTGGTATTTGAAACATTATATATATTGTCGTTCGTAGCAAAAGACAAAAAATGAGGGTAGATCGGTCTGCCCATAAAAACTCGCAGTGCCTTCAGTTACTCCGTGATAATGGCGCATGCAACTGTGCCGAAATATTGGATAACTCAATAATCAAATCATGGTAAATATCCCGTTTTAAATGATTTTAGTATTAATAACCATGATAGTTTCAAAAGTTTTATTATAATTGTTTTTCCAAGTTATTGTTTTTTGCGTATTTCTTTTTTCTGTATTTGATTTTTACGATTTTGTCATAATATACCTATAATATATATGTATAGTTAGTTCAATATTTTTTTAACCAGTACCCTATATTTTTTTATTCATACCCTATTCAAAGCAGTCTCGCTTAAGGGTGCAGTAACGTCCGACTCTCCCCTAATTAAATAAGTCTTTATTAGAACTAGGTATTAGCTCATTGGGCAATCAATAATGATTCGATCTACAAAATCAGAGAGGTATCGCTTTTTAGCAAGATAATTGCAGTGATTTATTGAATTTATCTAGAAATTAAGTGGATTTTCATGTTGATATTATTAATTAAGTACATACATTGATTTAGCACTGATTTCCAATAATTTAGGTACCTATACCTACCTATAATTAGTATACATTTGTGACTTTGTGTTACGATTTGTTACTAGGTAGGTACTTTTTTAATAATTAAATTATCTACTTGTTTAGTAAGTTGACAAATTAAATAGGTACCTACCTACCTACATGGCCATTAAAATGAATAATCTACGTTATACATTTAAAATATCGAAAACCCAACAGTGATGAAAATCCCTTTGATTATTAAATGTCAATGATGATCAAAGGAAAGTCCATGAGGCCGAAATTTAATATTAATAATTAAATTCATAATAATAATCCATAGTGTTAGTTTGCTTATAACTAGATGTTAGTACTTAAAATTAACTACAGAATTTGTCCTTTGGACCAATTTGTGCATTAGAGGACAGTCAAATTTTGCAGCAATCGCGGTTAAGATGCTGTTGTAGGTAATATTCTTCTACAGCTAGGTATATAATAGATGATAGATAACACTTTATTACACCACACAAAACAGAAAATAATACAGAGATAAAAACATAGAATAAAGGTATAAAGTAGAGATGCCACGAATATTCGGCCATTATTCGGTATTCGGCCTATTCGGCCACTTTTTGATGATTCAGTATTCGGCCGAATAGTAGACACTATTCGGCCGAATACCGAATAATACAAAATGGAAAATAAAAAACCACATATTATTAAAAAATGCAATACTTTAATCATAAATGACAATATTAATACTTAAAATCTACAAATGGTAAGTTATTATAATGGATAAAAACCATTTTTACAGCATTTGTTGAAATTAAACGATAGCGCTTTTCTTCATAAATAATACCCACTTCTGAAAAAAGTCTCTCACTATAGACACTGCTGCCAGGAGACGATAGATGAATCTTTGCGAATTTCGTCAGTACTGGGTATGATTTGGCGCTTGCTGACCACCATTTGTATGGGTCTGCCGTTCGATTACTGCAATTCTCATAATAATCCCAAATAGCCGATTTTTTATTAAACGATGCCATTTTAAAAGCTTACGTAAACAAACAGAGATGTGATTGCACAAACTGTACTAACAATAAACAAATGATGCATGTCATAACGCGATCACTACGTAAATGAAACAAATACGCCCCCTCCGTCGCACCCGCACGCGTTGCACTGAAACAGGTCAGCCAATGTTCGGCCGCCGAATATTCGGCCATTCGGCCGAGGGGGAAGCCGAATTTTCGTTATTCGGTTATTCGGCCAAAGCATTATTCGTGGCAACTCTAGTATAAAGGGCGGCCTTATCGCTGAGAGCGATCTCTTCCAGGCAACCTTGTAATATATATTAATAATATGTATAATTTACTTTACTAACCACTAAACAAGTGATAGTATCATCATCACACCCAATCTGCCGCCCAAGCGTGGTGATGTTGGCAAAACCTCCATGTTTGGGGAGGCACGCAGCTGCAGTGGTGTGACTTGGTGCCAGGGGCGGTTTTCTACTAAATACCCCTCTCTCAAAAATATATCCATTCATCCATCCGTTCGGTTTAATAATATAATGTGTAATCTTGCCGAATTAAAGCGCGGCTTCAATGACCGACCACACGTTCTGTCTTGTATGTGCAGTCCTATTTGCACAGTCCATTCGACTGCAGTATACGATTACACAAGCCGCACATCCTGGCCTGCGCGAGTGACCGCCTTGCCGTGTACTGTTCAGTACACGCTACACCGTGAGCATGCCTTTCTCGCTGCTGTCTACGACGGAGCGTGTAGCTGGACTATTATAGATTCAAAACGAACGTCCTTAGGCCACTAGTGAATGCATGTTCAGTATCAAGACTACAACGCTATTTTACACATTTTAGCGTGAATAACTCGTGTGAACAGGCGTTATTCGTTCTAAAATTAGCGTAATAACGCTGATAACGCGCGTTGCGTTATGTGTTAAAAGTGTGGTAGCCAAGCAGGGTCCCGTGTGCTGAAACAAAGAACTGAGAAGTGGCAGTATCAGTATCTCTACCGTTGGTAAAAAAACTCTTATATCTTCCACAGCCAAGTCCTTCACTCTTCTTGCCGTGGTCGCCGCGGTGACGGCCGCCGTCGCTGACAGACGCGCAAACACTGAGACCAATGCTGCGTACAAGCCTTTCGAGGGTGTTGACCCTAACTCAGTATCTTGTGATCCTAATGGACAGGTAAACTATTACCTATTACTAATGGAAAAGTCACTTAGGTATAACGGTATATTTACAATGGTTTTATTTTTGAGTTTTCCAATATTTCGAATATTTTTATTTGTCAAATCATGGTAAATATTCCGTTATAAGTGACTTTTGTGTTAATAACAATGATAGTAAAAACACAGTTGACAAAAACAAGCTATAATTAAAATCTAGGTAAAATATTGTGTGTGCTGCAGTATGTTTTTTTCAATATCGTCGGCGTAGAGCGAAAAATCATCAACTCGCTATTTGGCCCAAATTGAGTTAAACATGTCATGAAAATCACCGATTTTTTCTGCATTTTTCATTCTTACAACCATGTCTGTAGCTATCATAGTTTTCATTGCAGAATATGCGAAAAAACACTAATTCTACATTTGGACTATAATATTGTAGTCGAAAATTAATTAACTTACTTAGGTATTTTTTCTCTACTGGGAGAAATCGAAATCCGATATCTAAGTCGAGTTGTTTACTTTTCCTTATTATAAAATAGGTAATTATAAAATACTAACAAGAACCCAAAACTAACTTAATCCACTTGATTAGTTTTAGTATGACTGCTTCTATACAAAACATGAAAGCGAAAACTAACCAACTCTAGTTACCGAGTTTTCGATCAACATTTATGAAAAATACGCTAACTATGCAGGACCAAGAAATCATTAAACTGGTTTAAAGAGTTCTATCCTAATAATTGTGGACACAAAGCTTTGTTTTGAATAGTCGTTAAAGTGTTTTGATCATTTTTCATTCAAAATCTCCGTTCGTCGGGCGAATTTGGCGCGCAACTTAGGTTACATAGTTGTACCGGTTGTACGCCTTTGATTTTACCGGTTTTCTGCAGTACTTGTGCAGTACGATTTTTGTGCAGTACGTTGGGGACTTTTCTGATTCTAGCGTCTCTTGGTATCCAGATAGCGAGGAGAAACGTCAATTGAAAAAAAAGGCAGATCACGTTATCTTCAAGTGATAGCAGTGATAGCGATGATTTGATATTGATACATAGTAAGAATAGAAAAAGTCAGTTAAGCGTTGAAAATCCAACAGAAATGACGACACATCTAGTAACACTTTTTGTGCATGCGAAGTAGAGGAACCCAACATGATACTGGCAGCATCACCAAACAACTCCGACGAAAACGTTAATGCAATGATAGATACACAGGGATCTGTTGAACTCCAAAACTCTACATCCGGTATCACTGCTGCTACCAATTTAATCAGTAAAAATAATAAACGTTGGAAAAAAAGAAATGCCATTATGGAAAAAGACTCGGGCTAAAGTGAATAGAAGCAAATGTTTATGTTATCAGAGTAAAACAGGTAAAAACATGCCTGCAAAGAAGCCTAAACCTGTGGATTGCGATACAAAATGCCGGCACCATTGTTTTGGTAGCTTTACAGAGGATGATAGAGTAAAACTCTGTCAAGACTTCAGGAAAATCAATGATTATGTGGCTCAAAAACAGTTTTTATTGCAATTGATAGTTACCATGCCAGTAAAACCATTAAAGGCTGGATTTCCAGATAAAAACCTCGATGTACCTCAAACGAATACTATTTCATCAAAAATGACACCAAAATAAGGGTGTGCAAGCCGTTTTTTATGAAAACATTGTGCATTTCAAATGGACCAATAAATAAAGCACTGAAACATAAGAACGAGTTCGGCAATTTTGCGAGGAAAGACGGACGTGGTTCCCATGACCCTGTGAATAAAACGAGTCTTGATTCCGAACAAAAAAATATTGATCACATAAACTCCATTCCCCGTCAAGAATCTAATTATTGCAGAAAAACACCCAAAGACAGTATTTAGACAGCAAATTAAGCATTGCTAAAATGTACAAGCTTTACAAAGAACAACTGGCGCTGACTAACGAAAAACCGAGTTCTTTGTATGTTTACAAAAGAATATTTGGATCGGAGTTCAACTTGTCATTTTTCGTGCCAAAGAAGGATCTGTGCATGATATGTACACGTTATGATAATACCAGTCGACCTGCACACCTTAACCCTAGAGTACTAATATACATTTACCACAGCTTAATACTAATGATCGCTTGGGAGGCTACTTTTTAAATAAAACCAATTTATTATATTAGTTATTTAATAATTTTTTATAAAGATAACATAAAGGAATAGGCAAACTTCTACCTTTTCAAAAACTTAAACCAAATTCTTCTTTAAAATCAATATTAGTCTTAAAATAAGACTTGAAACTTACAATTACGAAGATTTTTTCTTATAACATAACAGCCTTTTAACAGTCTGGTAAAAAAAAAGACTTCTCGATTTTTGTTTTTTTTTGGCATCAGTATTGCTATCCAATATATAAACTTTATAAAACACTAAATCAAACTTATGGTAACGTCACATTTTTGTCTACAAACTAATTTGAAGTCAGCCTTCAATTTTTTGTTACTGGAGCTACAAGATTTTCCACTGAATGTTCTGGAACTGAAGAACCTGACGCATTACTTGTGTCTTGATGTGGTATTGAAATGTTCGGGGGTTCAGAGTCATCTACTACAATATTTTGTAGGTCTTCTTCCAGTCAGAGTGGCACGAAACAAGGATCTGCCACGCTATTGTCAGAGTCATAAGGATCGACATCCAGGTGGTCCTCAGTTTCACTGTCGGAGTTCTCATTTTGTAAAGAATCGGCTATCTCTTATTCGTTGAGATTAATCTTAAAAGAAAATAAACATTTGCTAAGTTATAACATGGCTACATGCTAAAAAAACAGCGCAAAACAAGACAAGTAACTGAAAATAAACTTACCGTTAATACTAATGATCGCCTCCCAGGCGATCCAGTAGCTTTTATTTTGAAAACGGAGCGTCCGCGACGGGTCCGCTTGCGCTCACGTCTGCGGCGTGGTGAATACGGAATTGGCACGAAAGCACAATTTTATTGGCGGGCGCGTTTTTGAAATAACCGGAAAAAACTTACCGCGCGCGGCCTGTCAGGCGATGATTAGTATTCTAGGGTTAAAGAAGATTATGATGCCCATATTGCGTGAAAAATTGCGGCACAAGCTGCCAAGGAACTAGACAAGCAACGATCTATTGAAGACGAAACCTATCTTGTACTCACAGCTGACATGCAATCAACATTGCATAGTCCTGTTTGTGGTGTTGGCATCCTCTATTATACCCGAAAGCTGAATGTGCAGAACTACACGATTCATACTGCAAAGCCTCCTAACAAAGCTTACTGCATTACATGGAATGAAATAAATGGCAAAAGAGGGAGTGTTGAGATTGCATCTGCCATAAACTGGTGGATCAGTAAGGTACCATCTACTGTTAAAGAAGTCACTATTTACAGCGACACTTGCGCAGGCCAGAACCGAAATCAATTTATAAGCGCATGCTTACCTATGAAGAAATGATTGATGTCAAGACCCTGACAGAGAAATTTATTACCAACACAAGCAAGGATAAAGACGGGAAAAAAATAATGTAGCTAAAAATAAAATGTCTCAGGTTCGAAAAGGAACATCTAGGCATAGTAAAGTTTAGGTACAGTCACGATGGCCCGTACTCCGAATTCGATGCATGCCAAAAACAAAAAAAGGTGCCCCACGAACTAGGAAAAGAATAAGGCTTCAGGAAGGCTATAGCGCAAGAGAAAGTGATTTGATTGGTCAACTAAAGGCCTTCAAAATCCCTATGGCTTACACAGCTCTTCTTCCGATTTCTGAGGATATGAAAAAAGATCTTGTTGGTCTTTGTAGCAAGGCAAAAATTATTCCACAAGAGCTACTTTCCTGGTATGAATCTCTACCTACCAACAATGACGTTGTTGACAGGCTGTTAGAGCCCGATGTCACCGAAGAAGATGAAGACTGATTGTATAAAATTAGAATGTCATCATAAACTTCAGTTAAGATCTAGGTTTAAACTCGCTGATTTTAGTTTTTAGTAATCATTGAACTGTTTACTCGTATTTGAAATTTTAACTGTGTTCCTTTTTTATTCTGTTTCTGCATGTGTTTTTATTATATTTTTTATAAAATTACGACAATTTCATTTTATTACCTAATATTTTTCTCTCTATTATCTGATAAGGTGACATAAAAACAAAGAATGCTTATTTTAGACTCTCTACTTTAACCTTAAAGTAGAGAGTCTAAAATAAGCACTAAAATACCTTTTGAATTTTCAAAAGCTAGTCCTATTTTAACTAACTCAAGATAATTCTCAATCAAAATAGCCAAAACATGGGCAAAAAGTAACCAACTCTATTTAACAAAACACTAATTAAAAATGTCGATGCAGGATTTGAGGGCGAAAAATAACCAAGTAAGTTTTATGTCGAAATCTCTAATAAAAAAACAAATTACATTAAATGTAGTACTTTAAACCTATGCGCTTTTCTATTTTCTATGATATGAGACCATAAAATTTAAAATATCTTATACCAAACGGAAGTAATGTTTTTTTTTCATTTGAAAAACTTTAAACCTTCATAACTCAAAACACCAAATGACCTACTTGATGACTTTTCGCTCTACGCCCACGATATGATTGAGCAATTACATTATTGACCTTTTAGACAGAAGTTTTCGTACTTCAATTAACCGCTTATTCAATTATCCGACTATCATTTGGTTAACACCAGCCTAGGATTACTCAATTGATGGTTCTCCAAGTCCGTGCAAAACAACGCAAACGACATGGCAAGAAGCTCTAGGTATTCATAATTTATAATCTTTATTCATTCACAATAATTTGTATCTAAAATTTTGTACATGCGGACCTTATTGAATATAATAATATGTCATACACAATGAATACCAAAGTCATTTTAGTATTAATATAAAACACATTTACAAAAAAAACAATAATAATTCAATAAAAAATTAAATTAAATTAGCATGAGATTACATTGGCTATTATAATTTCAAAACACAATCCAGACGCAGAGCCATCTAGGAAGAAGTTGAAGTTAACTTCTATGATATTGGCGAGAAGTGGTAGAGAGAGTCTTCACTCCCAGTGGGGGTTACCCACGCTATTTAACACATAACGTAACGCGCGTTATCAGCGTTAATACGGTAACTAAAGCGTGGAAAACGCGTGCTAACGCGTTAACTCATAACGCGAATAACTCTTGAAAAGGCGTTATTCGCGTTAAAATGTGCCTTAACACGCGTTAATCGTGCTAAAATTACCGCTAAAATACCTGCTATGCTACTTCATTATTATGTATTGCAGTTAGATTATTGCAATACGAAATGGTAAAAAATGTTTTGTGATTGCTACCTCGATAGATTGTCGGGAAATAATGTACCCAACTAGACATAATATCCCGACCTCTCTAGCCCGTTTAGAAGCCCCATTTAACATAGGTACCTAGTTTTTTTATATAATCAACTTAACAAAATAATTTTTCTCATATTCCAGGAATTCCTCCTGCTTCCCGACTGGGATGACTGCAATACGTTCTACATCTGCGACCACGGGAAGGAGGTCGCATTCACGTGCTCGGATCCAGCCCTCATCTTCGACTTCGAAAGTCAGGTATGAACTGAACAGCTCCACTGCAATAACCAATCCGCCTGGCAAGCGTGGAGATTAAATCATCATCATCAGCCTAAGTTAGTCCACTGCTGGACATACGCCTCCCCTAACAAGCGCTATAGCGCCACAATAAAATTCAGCTTGACGCATCCAGCATCTACTTGGTAGACTTCCGCAGGTCATCATCTGATCGGAGCGAGCGTCCTACACTACGTTTAACGAGTGGGAAACACATTTTCCCCAACGGTTCTCGGTTTTTCGCGAAATATGGCCGGCCCACTGCCATTTCAGCTTGCTAATTCTTAGAGCTATGTTGATAACTTTGGTTCTGTGGTCGGTTTACCCGAACATAATGTGATGACAACAATAAATAAGAATATATATATTGAGTACCTATCTCGTCTCCACAGAGCTGCGACTGGCCGTGGTCTGGCACCTGCACGCTGCGGACCCGTGATGAGGAAGGGTCCGGCTTCGATCAGGGAGAAGAGATCATTGCTGACTTCGACAAGAACGAGGCTAAGGCTGTCGGTAAGTTCATTATTTTTTTTACTTATTTACACAGCGCCATCTAGTTCGAGCTACGATAAACACCATGTTAGTTTTATAGTATAGACTATAGATTGTTCATGATTTCAGGTTATAGGTACTTGTCGCATGTAAGTAATATATTTTTGTAATGATCTGCATATGGCGTATAATAAAGTAAGTAATTTTTATTATATTGTATTGTATTGTAACTACCAATAGGGACCTATGCGGAACTATGTAGTCAGAAATAAATGATAAAAGATAATATTGATAGATTAGCTAACTGTTGGGCCACTCGGGATGACGACCTGCGATGCGAAAGCAGAGTTAGATGCTGGATGCGTCAAGCTGAAGACAGTGCCTATCGCAGTCCACTGCTGGACATAGGCTTCCCCTAATGAGCGCCATAGCGCCCTGTGTTCAGCTTGCCGCATCCAGCATCTGCCTGCAGTCCTTCGCAGGTCGTCATCCCACCTGGCGGACGTCCTACACTATTGCCGAGTCGCGGTCTCCACTCTAGAACACGTTAACCCCAGCGGTTGTCGGTTCTTCACGAGATATGGCCGGCCCACTGCCTGCTAATTCTTAAAGCTATGTCGATAACTTTGGTTCTCTGTCAGATGTATTTGTTACGAATCCTATCCTTCAGAGTAATTCTATCAAATAAAAATGATTTTCTTTTGTTTCCAGCGCAACCTGAGGCCCACTTCAACAACATCCTCAAGTGCAGCAGTGCTGAGGACGCTTCCCGAGCGGTCCCTTACAAGTAAGTACATCATCATCATCAGCCTATATTAGTCCACTGCTGGACATAGGCCTCCCCCAATGAGCGCCACAGCACCCTGTCTTCAACTTGACGCATCCAGCATCTAGCTGCAGTCTTTCGCAGGTAGATAAGTAAGTCTAAGTACTTAGTTACTTTCAACAGCTCTCTAGTTTATTCTAAAAAGAAAAGAGAAAAAAAAATTGCTAAATATTCACGATAGGCCCCAAACGGGACCAGTTAAAAATTAAAGGTTGTATGCCTAAAGTTTTAATTTTTTTTTAATTATGTAGGTACTCTAAGTTATTATCTATGGCTGTAACATGTACAGTCAGCGTCAAATTGATATGAGCGTCTAGAGTAGTCAAAATGATCTGAAAAACATAAAAGCAATTTGATATACGCAGTTCGAATCATCATATTGTTGTAAGCACCTAAGTGTTCAAAATATCTTAATTCTCATTGTTTCATATTTATATGAGTAGTCAGAGCGTTCAAAATTATCAAATTGCTTTTATGTTTTTAAGATCATATTGACTACTCTATACGCTTTTACAAATAAAAATGATGTAAAGTTCAAAATCGTTAAAAAAAATGTAATTTTGTTTATTAATTTCTTGTTTTGATTATTTTGTTATTTTTGTTTTTGTTATTTTCCCTTCAATCATCTCATGTTTATTTTTATTTTTTGTAGATTTATGTGACTTTTTAATTATTATTGTGTACTTTTAAGTTTATATGGACCCATCTTGTCTGAAATAAAGATAAATATTATTATTATGTCTCTCATTTACCATGATCTCGGGCCATAAAGTGACCCGGTCCTTTGGAAGGCTTGCGTGGGGCCGAATCCAACAGCACAGAGGCCCTTTGAGAAGTTAATCTAAAGGCGATGACTACACATAGCGGGTATCATCCTCGGGTGCACAATATGATACACCCAAAGATGGTTATTATTATTATTATTATACGCTCATATCAATTTAACGCTGACTGTACTTTGTGAAGCTGAAATAAATAAATTGAATTGAATTGAATTTGCCCGCGGTCGCGGGTGAAAGTCCCGTCAAAATCTATTTTTTTGTGTTGCTAAATATTAATTTGATTTAATTTTCACAGGGGTGACTGCCAACGCTACTGGCGCTGCCTGAACGGTGTACCCCAGACCAGCTACTGCTCCGATGGTCTTTTCTTCAACGCTGCCACTCAGCAGTGCGACTTCGAAGCCAATGCCAAGTGCGTCGTCGATGTCAACGACGAGCTTCAGGGAGAATTCATGATCTTCGAATAAATTAACCCTTTTTTAACCCATATAATGTTAAAATTATAACGCGTGTTGTGCGAGACGCGGTATGGGCGATGAACTTGTTGGTTTATTTAATGCTGAACAACTGAGAGGTCTTCAAATTATCTGCATTAAAATAATTGCCATTTAAGCATGTTATCAAAATAAATAAAGTTATATTCAAATCATAAAAATAGCGATTGACTCAATCCGAATGGGACCAGTTAGTTAATTGTGATTAACTCGTCCCGTTTTTTGTACGTCTTTAATAAGTACTCGTTCCATTTTAATTACGGATAGTAAAAAAGTCGTCCCGAATTATTCGCAGTCGTTGAAGTTTTTTTATATTCTTTTCATATTGATGAAATTAACTGATTGTAGAATATTAAGTTGTTGATTTTTTTGTAAAACTAATCCCTAAAATGTTGTACTGTAATAAATATTGTAGAATCAATATGTTTTTTATTTACTCTATTTCTAGTTTGTAGATAAATAGTTCCTAAGAATATTTTAGGTAAAGATAAATAATATATTATTATTAAATTTCTACTATGGTGGATTCTTAATTGTTAGGTAACCATGCTCCTTCATTAAAGGCCTATGTCCAGCAGTGGACTATTATAGGTTGATAATGATGTAAGGTATAATGGTAGATTTAATTAAATTCGTTTATGTTAGATGTATTTTCTCTTTTTTTATTTTAAAATATGTAGATCAGAGAAATCAACTCAGAGCAATCAAAAAAAAATCTTATTGATATTTTACTAGCATCTAATTCTTCGTCCACCCAAATATATCTTTGTCAGGTTTATCCTTCTTCTCGAAGGGGTAGTAGGGGTGGTCCTGCCAGAAGCTAGGCCAGACCACACGGTAGTCTTTGTTGAACTTAGCTGAAACAAAAAAATGAATGTCCAGGTGAATAAATATATATAAGTTTCTTTATTCGGATATTATTGTCCATAAATTACACATAAAATATAATTACAATGAAGAGGATAGAGAGTTATGATTATGAATATTATAACCACAACATGTTAGCAGGTAGAGAATGCTATCTAGAATTATGCTCGCCTATGCACAACTTTTGATCAAAAAAATGTATATTCTACTATATTATATTATTCTCTACGAGTATCTATCATTATATCACCCCACACGCTCAGGCAAACGTGTTAAATTTAAGAATTTAGATTTTCAATAAATGTGTAGAAGTTTAATAAAATAAATAATTTACGATCTTTTGTGTGCATCCTACATGTGTTTCATAGTATTGTTATTTTTTTTATTGTTTATTCCCCAGGATGTTTTTAAATGTTATGTATTTTGTCCTACTACTATTGTTTTCTACTTGGGTTTAATTTTCTCCTTGGGTGGTGTGGCGAATCGATTTATCGGTACAACACTATTGAGTGTCCCCTCCCTACAGGACCTGCGATTGGAATATATTGGGATTGCCCCATTCTATGGCCCCATTATTATTTTAAATTTTCCATGCAATCACGTTGTTTTATTTGTAATAGAAGAATACCACCATCTCCAAATAAACTGCAGTGATTATCCGCTCTTTTATTCACATGGGAAGAGTATTCCAATAAAGATGTGCCTATGATATTTTACACCATTTGTGTAGACGCCTTGCGCCATTCCTAAAATTAATAATAATCATTTAAGCTCACCTAGCTCGTCCATTTCTTCTTTAGTCAGCTCAAAATCGAAAATGTCGATGTTTTCTTCAACGCGGTTCTTCTTCACAGACTTGGGAATAGGGGCCACACCTCTTTGGACCTGAAACATTTTGAATTTTGATAGTTGTCGCCATGTTAACTACTGATGGCACTTTCAGAAAACTCAAAAAATTTACCCCGCTCATTAACTGCATTTTGATGTGGTAGGTACCATAGATTAGATTATACAATAGCTACGTGTCCATCCAAAGGTTGCCTTAATACTTTGACTGCGATTTTTTTTCGACGACTGCTGCGACCTTTTTTTAAACCTAAAAAAATCGTGCTGCCGCTCTACACAGTGGTTGTGTTGCGCCGCACATGCGTTTCGTTCGAAAAATATTACGGCTGTGCTGAGTCACACAGATCTGTATTTTCTCAGCCGCTGCGCTAGTGTGGATTTACGCATATTAGTCACTTGTAGAAAACACATACCGTGTGATTTCAGCAGTCAAAGTGTTAATGAAATCGCTCTTAGCGATAAGGCCACCCATTGTGCATCTTTATTTGTCTGTTTTTTCTGTCTAGATGTGCAACCTATTGCACCTATTGCACGTATAAAAACAAAAGAAAATTAGCGACGTAATTTTTAAATTAAATAATCTGAAAATTAAATATCTATAGATCGTCCACACAATTGTCCCGAGGCGGGAATCATACCCGCAACCTCCTGCGTCGCAGGCGGACCGAGCCACATCGGTCGTCATTTGTTAGACTTTATAGAAATGTAATAAAGTCGATTTCGCAACATGTGTTAGTTATTAAATTTTCCATCAACAGCGACGATATTTGATATGACCTAGTAACAGTAAGTAATGGTAACGTTCGTAGCAAAGACAAAAAATAAGTGTAGATCGGTATGTTTGCCCATAAAAACTTACAGTGCCTTCAGTTATTCCATGATCATGGCGCATGAAACTGTGCCGAAATATTGGGAATCTCAAAAATGAAATCATGGTAAATATCCCGATTTAAATGTCTTTAAATATATGACCTCTTCACCCATTTCGCTTACCAAATACCTCAGCACGACTTGAGGTACAGTCTTCCCCTTGTCCTTTGCTATCCTCTGCAGAGCGGGGTCACTGACCCGCGGGGGCGGTGCGCCAGAAGTACCAGCTCCGAAGTAAGGGGCATCGGCGAACAGAGATCCGAAAGGAGTGTACGCTATGACAGCTATGTTGTGCTCTTTGCAGAAGGTGATTAGCTTGTTCTGCGCTAGGTTTAGGTTTACCTAAAAATCAAGTACATCACAAATCAATGGTAGTATAAAACAAAGTCGCTTCCCGCCGTCTGTCTGTCCCTATGTAGGTATTTGAACTACGTAACGGATTAACTAATTACACATAAACTGAAATATCTATATCTATATTAGTCCACTGCTATACAAAGGCCTCCCCCAATGAGCGCCATAGTGCCCTGTCTTCAGCTTGCCGCATCCAGTATCTAATCTACCTGCAGTCTTTCGCAGGTCGTCATCGGAGGGCGTCCCACACAAATAATATAATAAAGCAAAATAAAATAAAGAAAATCTTACCTCAATTTCTAAAGCAGCTGGCTTCACTTCACAATTAGCTAGCAGCCTCTCTATCTGACTGACGTTGAAGTTAGAGATGCCAATAGACTTGGCGAGGCCTAGCTTCTTGGCCTCCTCCATGCCTTTCCATGTGTCTAGGTAGTCGACTAAGTCGAAAGCTGAATGGTCAGGCTGAAAATATAAGTCATAGTTTTAACATAATTAAGCTAAAGTTCATTTCCACCGTAGGTACATGTTCTGTTCATACACTTTTATGTCGTTTAATCTACTTTAGTACTTATTATACATAATACTTATATCCAGGGATGAGTATTACTCGTCCCTGGATGATTATATTGTTTATATCTTTATTTTTTATATTTCTTCATCAAATAAATAAAATATATTATTTATAACAAAAGATCTAAGTGTAGGAAGGAAACCTCATGAGGGATTGTATGGAGAAGTTGATATAAGACAAAACAGTTAGTAGTGACTATAGAACTAGTTTATACTTATATAAATTACTCACAAGGAAAGACACCGGGAAATGAATGAGATAGAGATCCACGTAGGACATGTTGAGTCGAGCCAGAGACTTCCTTAAGGACCCCACCACATCCTTCTTCTCGTCGATACCAAGCTGCAAGAATAGATAGATATATTATTTATTAACGACTTCAGACACACACATACAAAATACAACAATTATACAGTACACAGGAAAACAAAAACATGAAACACAGTTGACTAAACCAATCAATTTGAAATCTTTTCAATGGTTCTCTGAACTCTCTAATGAGCAGGTCTTAACTTTGTTTCTTTGTAATAACTAATAAGTATAGCAAGCAATAAAACTTTTGAAACAATCATGGATATTAACACTGAATTAATTTAAAACGGGATATTTACCATGATTTGATTTTTGAGTTTTCCAATATGAAACCGATGGTAGTGGTAACGTTCGTATCGTAGCAAAAGACAAAAAATTAGGGTAGATTAGTATGTCGCCAATAAAAACTTACTCGCAGTGCCTTCAGTTATTCCGTGATCATGGCGCATGAAACTGTGCCGAAACATTGGAAAACTCAAAAATCAATAGTAAGTAAATATCCCGTTTTAAATGACTATAGCCTCCATGTTTGCTGAACCCCAGGTTGATGCCTTTCACGCCATCATCCGCAAGAAAACCACCTCGCTGCTGTGCAGAACATGGAGCAGTACCAACACCATCCTGCAGGTTGTGGGCAGCAAGTTTGCCTCGCCCATTATGCACTCCTTCAACAGAGTCCTCACTCATTAGACTCCATGGGTTGGGAGTCTGTTGAATGACTGCCCCAAAAAATAATTGTGCCTTGTATGTGTGTTTAATTCAATTTTATGTCTTATGTTTATTTTATTTTTCTATGTGTGTGGACAAAAAATGTTAGAAACTTTTTTTTTATTTATAGCAAGCAAGTTCAAGTGCTCCTTATCAATTAGGCGTTGTTTTCCTTAATGTGACACCTACCTTGGTGACAATAAAGATGTTTTCTCTTGGGACTGACGAGGCGTGGATAGCTTTGCCGACTTGCTCTTCATTCAAGTAAGCAGAAGCTGTGTCTATCATCCTGAAAGGTATTTAAGGTGTTATAAGTATTTTATTATAATCTTTAAGATTTTTTTTATCTATTTTGCAATAATTTCTTAGTAGAAATGAACAATCACAGTACAATTTTAATAAAACATCTTATAGGGTGCTGGCTGTGGTGCTCATAAAGGGAGGCTAGTGTACTAATAATAGGCTGATGATAATGTTGATCACAACAACCGGCTTGAAGTGAAGCCAATGTAATTATTTTAAACGCTGATATATTCTAAGCTGATAAAAGTATAGCATAGCATACCTGTATCCAGCGTCTAGAGCCCATTTCACAGGGTCTTCGACCTCTTTCTCTAGCGGTATCTTTTGCCCTTTCTGAAAAATTACAAACGTAAATATTAGAATTTGGAGTCAACCCACTTGGGACGAGTTTGTTTGAGCCCAGTTAGTTCGTTGCTTGAAAATAATAATATTAATTAACAATTTTATTATAGAATAATATACAAATAGAATTTTATTAAAGATGACAGAGCATTGAGCTCGCTAAAATATTAATTAACTATCAATAACCAATAAATACCTACAGGGTGCCTAGCCTAGTAACATCAACAGGGGTCCATAATCAAATTACCCTCTTTCAGCTTAGCACGCATATTTTGTGGCACCTTATATAATAATATTCAGTACCTACTATGTTCATTGTTATATTTCAAAAAAATTACATTTCACTCTAAGACAGGTTTCAATCTAATTTTAGTATTCATAACGGTAAAGCCGGTATAGCGTGGGACCACTATATTATACATTTTTATTTAAATCACGTTTGTTATTCCATGTCGATACTCAATTATCTACTCAAGTTTTTCGCTTACTTGTATATAATAGGTCTTAAAATAACAAAAGTCCAACATAATACCCTGCATGCTACTGATCGTAGCCTGCATGCAAGTTGAATTCTCTAAGATGCAAGGGCAAGGCCATACGAATGAGGTCCAATCACAATCTACAATCGAACTTTTTACAAAGTCTAGACATAAAAATATATAAGAACTTTTTACACTGACCTGCGTAGGTAGCTACAGTCAGCGTCAAATTGATATGAGCGTCTAGAGTAGTTAAAATGATCTGAAAAACATACAAGCAATTTGCATACTACCATAATTTTGCACACCCCGACTGCTCATTATAAATATGAAACAGTGGGCGTATATCAAATTGCTTTTATGTTTTTCAGATCATTTTAACTACTCTAGACGCTCATATCAATTTGACGCTGACTGTACTGTCTGCCTCACAAAAACTTATCTACAAACGAATCTACAGACAAGAGCTAGTCATTGTAAGTAAAAAAAGCTATGGTAAAAAGTGTGTTAGTAGTACCTACTCAGATAGGTAGAAGTCTTCATATATATGTAGATAGAAAACAGTTTATTAAGCATACCACTCAAAACAGAAAATAATACAGAAATAAATAGGTACTTCGAATAGAGGATGTATTCATGCGAGCTTACTTCATCAAATCCCACAAACGTCCCCAGTCCAATCCCAGGCATGGAGTGTCCATCGTTCAAGGTAATTCTCGGGGCTTTGCCGCCATCTTTCGCTTCACATAACTGGAAAAGTTACATAAACTTATATATCTATATGTAAAGAAATAGTACTTAATTTTGAATTCTGGTGCGCATTGTGAAAGTGATTGATCGGACACATTGACAGTGACAGTACATCATAGACAGACAGATGTCATGTCAAAAATACGAATGCTGATAAAAAACCTCGGGTGTCCGATATAATAAAGTGAAAATTATTGGTTTAAATTGTAAATATTAACTTTAATTGTCGTTTTATTAGATTGATGATATTTAATTAAAAAATAATGCGTTGCTCTGAAAAACAAAGATTTATTTTTAAGAAATAAATAGTTAAAAAAAATTACTTTTAGGGACACCTACATCTAAGGTCTGGCTACAAAATAATAAACTGACTGAATATGACTGATTACTTAATTAATACATCATAATTACATAGGCACCTAGATAATTTGAGTATGTTTATTATTATTATGTCTCTCATTTACCATGATCTCGGGCCATAGTGACCCGGTCCTTTGGAAGGCTTGCGTGGGGCCGAAGCCAACAGCACAGAGGCCCTTTGAGAAGTTAATCTAAAGGCGATGGCTACACATAGCGGGTATCATCCTCGGGTGCACAATATGATACATCCAAAGATGGTATCCGCCAGGTGTAGAGACTATTGCAAAGAAAAATGACAGAAATAAAACCAGGCTATTGTGATGGATGGATGGATGGGTAATCGGGCTATAGGGGAGATTGCGGACGTCTGCCATAAACAAGTCAATCATTATTATTATTATTATTATACATAGAAAACGACCCGAACACCCGAAACAAATATCTGTAGATCGTACAAATATTTGTCACGAGGCGGGAATCGAACCCGCGACTGCCGTCGGTGTCGCGTTGGCGGACCTTGCTCACCGCGCCACAAAGGTTGTTATGAAAATAATATACTTATTTAGGTTACTATATAATATTTTTAAAATTAATTGAATACTAAAGTACTAACTCAAAAATCAAATCATGGTAAATATCCCGTTTAAATGACTTTAGTGTTGATAACCATGATAAAATAAATAAATAATAATAAATAAATAAATAATGCTGGACAATTCACACAGCATCATCTAGCCCCAAGCTAAGCAGAGCTTGTGTTATGGATACTAGATATTAGAAAGTTTCAAAAGTATTATTAATTGGATAGTTAGTCAATTAATTAGAATGGAGTATACAGAAATTGTGGGGCAAATATACAAAAAATAGAAGTACCTAATAAAATAAAATAAAAACTCTTGACTCATACAAAAAAAAATTAAGCAGAGACCCTGTATGAGTTATACACACATTTATATTTACCAAGTTTTCAAAATAACCATTTATATACAACAATGGCTGTTTTGCTACAGAATAGTATTTTACATTTGACGACCGATGTGGCGCGGTGGGCGAAGGTCTGCCTACGACGCAGAAGGTTGCGGGTTCGATTCCCGCCTCGGAACAATTGTGTGTACGATCTGCAGATATTTGTTCCGGGTGTTCTGGTCGTTTTCTATGTATAATAAAAAATATCTATCTATGTAATGTATTGTATTATGTATATCAGTTATCTAGTACCCATAACACAAGCTCTGCTTACCATGGGGCTAGATAATGCTGTGTGTGTTGTCCAGCATTATTTATATTTATATTATATTTATACATTTAGCGGTAACCTTAATTTGTATCAAAATGTAGCCTTGTTTTTTGTATAAATGACCTAAGAACACCGAACGTATTGTGTAAGTTGTTATTAATATGCACAATAATAAATTAACTTAATTTACACAAAAAAAACGATTAATTATGGGGTAAGTAGGTACCTATTACCTTTTGTTTTTATATCCAAAAGCCAAAGGAAATTAAGCAACTACCTACTTAGACAACAGAAAGGTTTTTTATTTATTTAGTAAGCATTTTTTTATTCAGTTGTAATAAATTAACTTAATTTACACAAAAATACGATTATTTATGGGGTAAGTAGGTATTTACCTTTTGTTTTTATATCCAAAAGCCAAAGGAAATTAAGCAACTACCTACTTAGTCAACAGAAAGGTTTTTTATTTATTTAAGCATTTTTTTATTCAGTTGAAGATTACCTTAATTTTAAATTTTGCGAATTCTATTTTAACAGACAATTTATATATATTTTAGTTTATTTGATTTAATTAATGACATCTTATTTGATTTTACTGATTTTTATATTCATGTACCTGTATTCGAGCGAGATTGCAGCTCTACTGTGTTATTCCACCAATGTATTAGATTAATAATAACCAAATAATACTGGACAATTCACACAGCATTATCTAGCCCCATGGTAAGCAGAGCTTGTGTTATGGGTACTAGATAACTAATATACATAATACTATATATTACATAGATAGATATTTTTTATTATACATAGAAAACGACCATATATAGATTTCATATATAACTGATTTTACTATCAACAATAGAAACAAATTAGAACCAGTATTTGAATTTAAACAACTGTTCTTATTGTAGACAATCTAGAGGTCCCTTAGGTACTCAAATCTTCACTACATAGTATAAACAAAGTCGCTTCCCGCTGTCTGTCTGTCCCTATGTATGCTTTTAAAACTACGCAACGGATTTTGATGCGGTTTTTTTAATAGATAGAGTGATTCAAGAGGAATGTTTATATAAACTCGCTGTTCCCACAACTAGACTATATAAGATAAGTGCATCTTTTAAATGGCAATGTATACGCTTCTACAACAAAACTCCAAGTGAGTTGCAAAAATTATCAATAAATAAATTTAAAAAAATTGTGAAGCATATTCTTTGTAAAAAGGCTTATTACAAAATATCAGATTATCTAGAAGATAAAAAAGCTTGGAACGAGTTTTGCTCCAACTCAAAATCTAACAACTTACAGTTAAGCAAATCATATGTACTAGACACATAAGTTATGAACATACTAGTGGTTTCTTCTCACTTCTTCCACTGGTGGACAAAAAATTGAAGTGAACATCAATATAATAATGAATAGTATAAAATATGACTTGTCTAAGTGCTTATTTGTAAGTCTAAAGAAATAAACGTTCATTTCATTTCATACCATTTGACACATATATTTTCACGCGAGCAAAGCTGTAGGGCGCACCTAGTAATATAAAGTCATGAATACTCACAATAGCCACAAACAAAGAACAAAGAACTACTCCGTGAGACCACATCTTCTCAGGGCCGATTCACAAACACTACCAACTAGAATGAGAAAAACTTACTTATCTATAGATCTAGCGCCCATTCCACCGCCCAGTAGATTAACCAACGTTTCTTGAACGCTGGTTAGTTGACAAATATATCTGGCGTTTATTTAAATAAGGCGTTTATCCTACTAATATTATAAACGCGAAAGTTTGTAAGTATGGATGGATGGATGTTTGTTACTCATTCACATAAAAACTACTGAATGGATTTTAATGAAACTTTACAATAATATAGCTTATACATCAGAATAACACATAGGCTAAAATTTATAAAGGTATATTGTATATTATCCAAAATATCTATCACCACGCGGGTGAAACCGCGAGGCGCAGCTAGTAATAAATATAATAATAACAATACTGTATATTGTTAAAACTATAATTCTTTTTTTAGTTAAAAAAATATTGCGCTTGTTGTTCTTAATCGTTGTTTAATTAACTTGAGGGCGGTGAAGTAGGCTCACATATTGTTAGCTGAGTTGTTAACTTGTATTGTAGGTACCTAGAAAAAACTGGTATCTAACAAAACACAAGCGATAGGATTGATTTAGATATGTACCTACCTACTCAGTGGGTATTATCCATCCAGTTATGCGATAAAGCTAAACCCATCATCATCATCAGCGTATGTTACTCCACAGCTTTACATAGGCCTCGCCCAATGAGCGCCATAGCGCCTGTCTTCAGCTTGCCGCATCCAGCATCTACCTGCAGTCTTTCGCAGCTCGTCATCCCACCTGGTCGGAGGGCGTCCTACACTACGTACACCCACGCATCCTATAATTGTTGACATTTGGAAACCACCGTTTCACTGGCCTTGAAAGCCCTTTTACATTTTAATGGCCTTCGTCATACTTGCAAATTAAGAAGCTATTCAAAGGGATTACAAATATCAGAAAATGTCAAATGTATGTAATTATAATTTGATATATTTATAATGATAATAATCAAGCTGAAGACAGGGCGCTATGGCGCTCATTGGGGGAGGCACATGTCCAGCAGTGGACTAATATAGGCTGATGATGATGATGATATTTATAATGCGAAGCCTCACGGGTAGTACCGACTACACAATTATTTAGTACTAACTGTTTCCCGCGGTTACAAAATATAATATAGCCTTTGTTCACCGGGGATAGTGTAGCTTCCCAACGGTGAAATAATTTTTCAAATCGGTCCAGTAGTTTCGGAGCCTATTCCATACAAACAAACAATAAATCATACCTTTCCTCTTTATAATATTAGTATAGATTTTAGCAAATTCGATGAAGAATTGGTGGTTAAACTTATGCGATCAGATCACACAATTATAAGTACTTAGATATTATTCACGACGACCGATGTGGCGCGGTGGGCGAAGGTCCACCTGCGACGCAGGAGGTTGCGGGTTCGATTCCCGCCTCGGAACAATTGTGTGTACGATCTGCAGATATTTGTTCCGGGTGTTCTGGTCGTTTTCTATAAATAATAAAAAAAAATATCTATCTATGTAATGTATTGTATTATGTATATCAGTTATCTAGTACCCATAACACAAGCTCTCCTTACCATGGGGCTAGATAATGCTGTGTGATTTGTCCAGCATTATTTATTTATTTATTATTTAACATCATCCCGTGACCACGACAGTGTGTAAACCTGTGGAAATGTCGGGAAAAAATTATAAATAAACGTAATTAATACCCGTTAAATAGTACTATTATTTCGAGTAAAAATATTTGTAAGCAATCGTTAAGGGGCGAACCTAACGAGTTTGGCCTCTCAAACTAGGCCTAGATCTCGCAAACATGTGGTAAAAAAACTCGAATTTCATAAAATTCAACATGTTTTCTTTGATTCCTCAATAGTGAAAACACGATTGAGAAAAAAAATTACGATAAAAAAATCATGAAAATGCACTGTTTCGCACATAATTTGGTCTAGATCTCAGGAACCCTGCGGTCTATTGAAATGATTTATGTCTTGATAAATCTCCTAAAGATCACTCTTTAGCTCTACTGTGTTATTCCACCAATGTATTATTTACATCTTATGTGAATACATATTACTGAATGAGACCCGTTTTTTATTTTTCCATTACTTGTCGATTTGAGATTATTCCTATTAGTAAATATTGAACTTTTTCATTACTTAGACTTAGGTATACCTAGGTAATATCAGAAAGTCGACGCCAAGCAAGTGAGCTTTAATTATTTGTGTCGTGGTTTGTAAACAAACATTCTACATCCAGTTTGACTAGTGTATAAATACTTAAATGTTATTAAACTTACGCGATCTAAAGATACTGAATTATGAGCACTAATACAACGGTAGTTCGTGAGAAAACCTGTTGAAACGTCGGGAAAAAAATTTAAAAAAAACTAAAAAACCACGCTTTTATAAATAAACCGAACTAAAAAGTAGAACATATTTTTTTAAATAAGTCAAATTATGTAAAGTAAAACAGTAAAAAATCATTTATTTCTTTAGGCTTACAAAATAAGCACTTAGACAAGTCATATTTTATTTATAAATTATTATCAAATAAAATTATTTTACTATTCACTTCAATTTTTTATCCACTATGGATAAGAGCATGGACGAATGAAATAAAAAAAGTAATTATTTTAATGTAAAAAAGCGTGGGGTGCATGGATACATGGATTTGCGTTCTCTTGCACACACTTGCCCCACATAACTAGATACTGATAGGAGTAGCGACATTGAAGAAATATTTTCAGAAAGCACCCACGCTTTTTTACATTAATATAATTTCTTTTATTTATCAATCTTATCCATAATTTGAATTATTTAAAAAAAAAATCGACTTTTTAGTTCGCTTCATAAAAGCGTGGTTTTTTAGTATTTTTAAAGTAATACCTATTTAGTTTCTATTTTTTTGTATAATCTTATCAAATTATTGTATTGTCATCGGTTATTCATAAGTTTACTAAGTTTAAATGAAATCTGACCGTTCAAAGTCGAGTCGAGGGTCAAAATCGAGTCCAAAGGAGGTTACAAACAAACAAACTTACATACAGGTGAAGCTAATAAAAGCGTTGTATTACTAACTATAAATACTTACTAATATACTGCAGGTAGATGCTGGATGCGAGCTGAAGACAGGGCGCTATGGCGCTCATTGGGGGAGGCCTATGTCCAGCAGTGGACTAACATAGGAATAGAATAGAAAACTTTTATTAGCACACACAAAAAAGACAAACGTACATTAAAAAAAAAACACATTAAGCTAAATAATAAGCGCTAATTAGGTCCAGCCTCAGCTTAATGTCGTTACTGCCCGAAGACTGTAACGTCGCTGGTTTTCATTTTGTTTTCATACATAGGCTGATGATGATGATGACTTACTAAGATAAATCTATCATTTAATACGCTAGTTTAATAAACTACGCTCTTTGCGTACATCTAGCTAAAGCCTATGTTTTTGTTGTGCTTGTTTCAAGGCAAACCAGAAACGCGATGAACCTGATCTAAAGACATATAGATAGATAGGTAATAGGTACTAGTGATGTAACGAATATTCGCATTCGCATTCGCATATTTTTTCATATTCGCAATCGCATCCGCATTCGCAAAATTTCTGCGAATGTTTTGCGAATATGAATATAAAAAAAAATACAATTTTTACGCGAGCGGAATGACACTTCAGTCGGATGCGTTCGTATCAACTCGGCAATTCTCGTAACAAAATACAAATGGAACGCATCACCAAGCCATAGGGCGCGTTCCGAATCAGACTTTCAGCGATGTCAGCGATCAGAAAAGCAAAAAAAAATATGGCTGACAGTGATTCGGAACGCGATTACGGGTACTTTAATCGATTTTAGCGCGTTTCGGAACACGGGGATAGAATATTGACGCCAATTTGAACAAAAACTAAACATTCGCATTCGCATTCGCGAATGTTGAAAGCAGATATTTGCATTCGCATTCGCATCCGCGAATGTTCAAAAAATGACATTCGTTACATCACTAACACACCACGGAGGCAGGTAGGTAGCTAGCTTTTTATTATCTTAACTCGCTACGGAAATATCCTACCGCCTGCAGGTTTTGAATTATCATTTTGAAAACGATGGGAAAAAATATCTCTACAAAACTTGGGAACAGACGAAAGGTCATAAGTACCTAGGTATCACCTTCAAGCAATTAATAGTTTGAATTTAATTAACTTGCAAAAAATATAAATAATACTGGACAATTCACACAGCATCTAGCCCCAAGCTAAGCAGTGAAACACATAACATAATGGATAGATATTTTTTATTATACATAGAAAACAACCAGAACACCCGGAAGAAATATCTGCAGATCGTACAAATATCTACCGAAGGCGGAAATCGAACCCGCAAAATCAAGCATCGCAGGCGGACTTTCCCACCACATAGGTCGTCAAATTTATTACTGCTTCGTAAGACTGCCACCTAAGCCTAGGTCGGAAACTAGACAAGCGATAAATGAAATAAATATAGGTAATATCGTGTGAGTCACACCTTTTAATAAAAGTTGAAATAACATGAACTAACGCATTACATTACATAAGTTACATAAAGGGTAGTAGATAGCTGTGAACCACAATGAAAATACCACCTGCTTGAATATAGGCAAAGTTATGGTGAATGTCTGACTGATCGTTAGGAGTAGATAATTATAGAAAAACTCATTAAGAAACCAATATTATTGTATAGTGTTTAAGGTGTTGTCTCTGTGTGGATTATCCAATGATTATAGAATACTAGCCTTACCTTGGACCTTACCGGCTTCGCACGGTTTTAGTAAGGATCCCTAACTTTTTTGAAAATATAATATAGCCTATGTTCACCGGGGATAGTGTAGCTTCCCAACGGTGAACGAATTTTTCAAATCGGTTCAGTAGTTCCGGAGCCTATTCATTACAAACAAACAAACAAAAAATCAAACCTTTCCTCTTTATAACATTAGTAGAGAATTAGTAGAAATTAGTAAGATGTCCCCTGTTCAACGTAATAATAAATAAAAAGTTTCTTTATTCAGTCATTGTCCACACACATATAAAATAACAAAAATAAAATAAAGGAAACATTAAAATTAAATTAGAATTAGATAAGACAGAATTACACAATATTATTATTTGCAGCTCTCATTCAACAGACTCCCAGCCCATGGATTGTAAAGAGTGAGGACTCTGTTGATAGACTGCATGATGGGCGAGGCAAACTTGCTGCCCACAACCTGCAGGATGGTGTTGGTACTGCTCCATGTTCTGCGCAGCAGTGAGGCGGTTTTCTTGTGGATGATGGCGTGAAAGCCATCAACCAGGGCTTCAGCAAACATGGAGGATGCGCTGCAGAAACATATAAATGTAGCAAAATAATAAGATATTATAATTATTAAACACTCATTTATTTTAAATTCTCGTAGAAAATACATTATTATCAAGAAAATACATCATTAATATTTTATTGTATATATTTTCTAAAGTAATTAGAAAATATATACAATAAAATATTATAAAACTATTCTACAGTAAAAAATATATCAAAACGGTAGATCACCGACCGCGAAGTTAGGCTCAAGCGGCTGGTGACTAGGGCTGCAGAGAAAGGAACTTCCTGACGATACGTGCCGAGTCCAGGAGTACCGCCTTTTGGATCTGGCTCTTGATCCAACTTCCTAGCTCTCGAGTCGCTTCAGATGTTGTTCGAGGCTCTTCGCTATTACGCCGTTAACCGAAACGACTATCGGGACTATGGTCGCTGAATCTACATCCAACAAGCTGACAGCCTCGTTAGCCAAGTCAAGATATTTGCTAAGTTTATCTTTCTCAGCTCTAACGAGGTTAGCATCATGCGGTATGGTGACATCAGCGAGCACCGCCCTCCGTTCTAACCGATCTATCTCTTCTTTTATTAGTATGTCTCTCATTTACCATGTTCACGGGCCATAAAGTGACCCGATCCTTTGGAAGGCTTGCGTGGGGCCGAAGCCAACAGCACAGAGGCCCTTTGAGAGAGTTAATTTAAAGGCGATGGCTACACATAGCGGGTATCATCCTCGGGTGCACAATATGATACACCCAAAGATAGTATCCGTGTAGAGACTATTGCAAAGAAAAATGAACGAAATAAAACCAGGCCATGATGGATGGATGGACTGTGTAATCGGGCTATAGGGGAGATTGCGGACGTCTGCCAAACAAGTCATAATGTTATGAAGGAGGCAGACGGTGGCTTGCGGAATGCTGGATTTCTGGTTCCTTAAAAAGCAGGAGTAAATTACCGGAGAGCAACAACATCGGCGCAAACGACTGAGGGGTGTCGAGAGGTGCGGCCCCGATTTCACCATCATGAAGACTACCCGTGAGCGGGTTTCCTCGATATTACGCCATAAGACACTTCCACCCCCGAGTCTACATCCTAAGATGCATCTCTCATCTCATTCAGACCGGCCAATGAAGGCAAGCAAGAGGTGGGGATCTGGTTCTCTTGGGATGCCACTCCACTTATAAATATTTTTATTATAATCTCTAAGATCAGTGGTGTCTTGGTTTAAAAGGATGCCAACGAATTTAATTTCAGTCTGTAGAGTTATAGGTCGCGGCGCTATTGTGCCTCGTGGTACTCTACCAAATTTAAAAGTTTAGTAAGTTAAATATAAATAATAAATTATTTAACCAGGTAAACCGAAGCCAGCTTCTTCTACTAGTTAATTAGTTTTGTTTATACTTACCTGGGATTCCTATATTAATAACTGTTATGGTACCCCTCAATATAACTCAAAACATACCATTTCTACAAAACCAAAGGGCGCTTTGGTTCATTATACAGTTAATCTGTCAATTCTGTGTGTGGTGCAGTGAACGACATGTTTCGAATATTGTTCTTTATGTTGAGCCTAAGCTCTGCGAGTTACCACGAACAATATAGAGGTAAGTTTTCCATTGTTCTACTAGAGAAAGAAAGAAAATACGTTGTTTTATACTAGATATATTACATACCTAGTATAAAACAAAGTCGTTTCCCGCTGTCTGTCTTTCCTAGATGTATGCTTAGATCTTTAAAACTACGCAACGAATTTTGATGCAGTTTTTTTAATAGAAAATTAAAAACTGCATCAAAATCCGATTGGATATATTTGAGTGATTCAAGAGAAATGTTTATAAACCATCTGACACATAGAGTTCCACGCAAGCGAAGGCGCGAGGCGCAGCTAGTTTACCATAAATCTACTACACAAGACAATTAATTAAAATGGGCCCGTATTATGAAAGTTTCTCAGTCAGTTTGGGGAGTAAGGGGGACTCCAACATCTCGTCTCCCAAGCCAACCTAACCTGGTACACCCTGCTAAATAACGAAATAGGCTCTGGTGGAAATAACTTACCATCATAATACAATAACTCATTGATTTTATTACTTGACACTAGCAGAAAAGTGTTGCAAAAAAGACACAGTTGAACAACAATGAATCATCATCATCAGTCAGTTTCCTTGAGTGATGTTAATGCCATAGAAAAGTATTAATCAAGCATAGATCGATGTCTATAAATAAAATAAAATAAAAAGAGCTTTAGCACTAATGTTAACAATATTAACTAATAAAGGCTTAAGTAAGTATACTTTTTGTTTATATAAAAATAACTTTCCTAAATTTACTTATATACTAACTTATATACTTAGGTAGTGCTAGGACCGCCTAGAGCGGTGAAAGCCTCCTCCAAGTTACTCCATGTCTCTCTGTCTATCGCTGTGCGGGGCCAGAGTTTGCCCGCTACTTTTATTCTATCATCGTCCCACCTCTTCAGCGGTCGTCCTCTTTTTCTTGTCCATTGTCTAGGTACCCAGTTTGTGATTATTTGACAAACTGGGTACCTAGCCCATTTATTAGGTGTCATCCGCTGTAGGTGCCCATCGATGTCTAAGCTTTTGTTATATTGTGGACCGCATTCCAACTGCAATCTAACCGCAAATTTGCAGTTCATTTGCAGTCGGCGTGCAGTTGACACGACTGCAATAGAACTGCAATCAGACTGCGCAGTTGGTTTGCAGTTCATTTGCAGTCGGTGTGCAGGTCACGTGAACTGCATGCAAACTGCAAATGAACTGCAAATTTGCGGTTGGATTGCAGTTGAAATGCGGTCCGTCTGTCTAGAGCCTATGTCATAGCCTAGGCATAGCTGCCTATAATTCTTGTACATGCATGCATATTATATACTACTGCATCGACCCTTACCCTAAGAGTTACCAAGCTGAAGTGGCAGTGGGCCGGCCATATCTCGCGAAGAACCGACAACCCGCTGGGGCAAACGTGTTCTTGAGCGGAGACCGCAACTCGGCAAACGTAGTGTAGGACGCCCCCCGACCAGGTGGGATGACGACCTGCGAAAGACTGCAGGGAGATAATGCGTCAAACTGAAGACAGGGCGCTATGGCGCTCATTGGGGGAGACCTATGTATGTGGCGCGGTGGGCGAAGGTCCGCCTGCGACGCAGGAGGTTGCGGAGGTTGGTTGGGTTCGATTCCCGCCTCGGAACAATTGTGTGTATGATCTGCACATATTTGTTCCGGGTGTTCTGGTTGTTTTCTATGTATAATAAAAAATGTCTATCTATGTAATGTATTGTATTATGTATATCAGTTATCTAGTACCCATAACACAAGCTCTGCTTACCATGGGGCTAGATAACGCTGTGTGAATTGTCCAGCATTATTTATTTATATTTATTTATGTCTAGCGGTGGACTATTATAGGCTAATGATGATGATAATGATCTTCCCTAACGATCACTGATAATGTCAAGAAGACCTACGCGCTTTTTATTAAAAGAATAATTAAACGTGGGAACTCTGTTATCTAAATCTCTATTAAAAAATGGTAATTTCAAACGGTACTATCCTGTCTTCATTAAATAAATTTATGTAAAGTGTTTTTTTTATTTATAAAATGTTAATGGAGTTCAGTTGTAGTTCATTTCAATGTTACATTCAAATGTAAAATTCAAAAATAATATATCTAAAACTAAATAGTTATTATTTAAAAACTATTTTATATGTATATATTTTAACTTATTAAAAATAATTTCACATATCTTTTGAATATTTTGTATTTCTATCGTGCATATTTAATTCAGACGTTTTAATAACCTTATAAAATGTAATTCTAATTTTACATTAAAATTATTATTTGAGCGACGTCACATTATATTTCAGTAGGTACGAGTTAAATTCTATTATTTGTTAGACTTCAATTCTATTAAAGAATTAAAAAAGAAGAATAAAATAATTTATTTATAGCCACACACAATAATAAACAGTTACAAAAAAAAGGAAAACACATAAAAAATACAAAACAACTTAAGTAGTAGGGATTTAAACTTTACATTATGTAGCGTGGGACTCTACCCCAAGTATAAGAATAACTGGTGTTTCCCTATGTGCGCGGCTAATAAAGTCCAATCTCAGCTTGTTGTCATTATCGACCGAGGATGACAGTGACACTGGTTTTCAGTTGTCATTATCGACCGAGGACGATAGTGACACTGGTTTTCAGGCTATGGTAGGTATATATTATGTGCTGTCACTGCACTATTTAGGCATTTGTCGGGTTATTAAGAATATCCGGTACCTAAATTATTTATTTTTCAGTGCCGCAAGCGTTTTCTGACAAGTGGGAGTCGTTCGTATACAAGTCAAGGGAGTATATTATCCAAAACCTGCCAGTAAATTGGGAAAATGCGAAAATATTGTGCGGGTAAGTGGGCAATGGATGCGATGCCGTTGTTATCGCAAGGTTCTTGGCTATATTTTATAGACCATCGCACCACATTTTTTTAAAAAAGAAATGGGCGTTACATCCTTGCCAGAGGATCACCGATGGACCAAAGCAGTCACCGAATGGTGGCCTATAGGGATATGCTATGGCGTCGAGGCAGACCACCTGCCCGATGGTCAGACGACGTTGTTGGGGCTGTAGGGAAGCAGTGGATCTGACTGGCACAAGACCGCCAGGGGTACAGAGATAAGGAAGAGGCCTATACTCAGTAGTGGGTGCTACCGGTTGATTAGATATATAGGTAGATTATATACATAGATAGGTAGATCTTCTTCTTTTTAGTAAGTTCGTATTATGTCTGGCCATTCTAGCACTTACATTGTAAGCTTTAGTTTTATTTTGTAGATTTGTTAGTGTACTACCTATTTCCAATAACCATGGCAAACAGACAATGTATTCGATACCCCGGGAAACAGGCCTATTATGCTAGGCCTGCGGCCGACGGCGGGGTCACCGTAAAATCCATATTCACCATAACTAGAAACCACTTAATTCAAAGACATAATCATGGTGGTTTTTGTAGGCTGTTTTGTAAACAAACTTTGTTTTTGTATGTATTTGTAACTTAAGTACCTACCTTTTGTAATGTAGGTATTATGGTATGTAGTGTATTTGTTTTCTTATTTAAATCTATATATTTACTAAAGTACCACCGTCTATTTTGTTCTTTCATGTCTAGTCCATCCAACGGTTGCCTGGAGGAGATCGCTCTCAGCGATAAGGCCGCCCTTTATACTTCCTTTATTCTATTGTTTATTCCTGTATTGTTTTCTGTTTTGTGTGGTATAATGAAGTGTTTTCTATCTATCTATCTACTTTTATATTCTGAATATACATCTCAACTATAAAATCACTTATCAAAGTTATCGGTCATCATAGCTCTACTTACTTTGAAGCTTCGATTCCCGGCGCAGGACAAATGTTTGTATGATCAAATTATAATTTTCCAGCGGCCACCACAATGGTACCTTGGCGATTATAGACAGCAAAGAAAAGGCAGAATTCTTGGCAGAAGCGCTTTCGGAATCACAATTTGGTAACTACAATTATTAGTACAATATTTGGTGAAAATGAAAATGAAAAGTTTTTATTTCTTTAAGCTTACAAATAAGCACTTATACAGGTCATATTTTACAGTTCACTTAATTTTTTTGTCCACCAGTGGAAGAAGTGAGAAGAAACCACTAGTATATTCATAACTTATGTGTCTAGTACATTTGATTTGCTTATCTGTAAGTTGGTAGATTTTGAGTTGGAGCAAAACTCGTTCCAATTTTTTTTATCTTCTAAGTAATCAGATATTTTGTAATAAGCTTTTTATAAAGAATATGTTTAACAATTTTTTAAAATCTATTTATTGATAATTTTTGCAACTCACTTGGAGTTTTGTTGTAGAAGCGTATACATTGCCCTTTAAAAGATAAATTTATCTTGTATAGCCTAGTTGGTAACCTACAATATTAGTTTTTTCAACGTCTAGTGCAATCTTTATCAGCCACTGGACCTCCACCCCGGCGAGATTATGGTCCGGGAGCCAGTCACCGGTTTTCATGACCAAATCCCTCCCAAGTAAAACTTCGTAATATGCATTAGGGATTAATATTATGATTACTCGTGACCGTCAGCTGCGACTCCGTGGGTGGGTTGGACAGTGGCAGCGATGACGACATTTCCCATTCCCATGGAATAAGGTTAAAATCAGAATTATGGAATAAGCTAATTTTAATTTCTGATTTGAACCTTATTCCATGGGAATAATGTCGTCATCGCTGCCACTGTCCAACCCACCCACAGCGCTTGGAAGCTCTGCTTAGCTTGGGCATATGTATATAATGCTGTGTGAAATGTCCAGCATTATTTTACTTGACTAGCCTAACCTTCGTTTCCAGATATAGACGCGGCGTGGGTGGGCGCCAGGCGGTACTCCGCTGATGATCCCGCAGGATACAGGTAGGAATACAACTTGCATGCTTGCTGTTTCTTTCTGGGCAGTGAAGGCGTTAAGACCAGTTAAGACGTAACTGGTCTTAACGCCTTCACTGCCCAGCCCCTAAAACGTAGACATAACATTTATTTATCACTACACGTCAATTGCGATTTGGACCCGCGCACTGAGGGTTCTGTGTTCTGTATAGTTATAAGACCTTCATCATCATCATCATCATCAGCCTATATTAGTCCACTGCTGGACATAGGCCTCCCCCAATGAGCGCCATAGCGCCCTGTCTTCAGCTTGACGCATCCAGCATCTACCTGCAGTCTTTCGCAGGTCGTCATTCCACCTGGTCGGAGGGCGTCCTACACTACGTTTACCGAGTGGTCTCCACTCAAGAACACGTTTACCCCAGCGGCCGTCGGTTCTTCGACCTAAGACCTTGCTTCTTGCCAAATGTCATTGTTCTACGTCAACGGGAAATACCCGGTTTTTGGTACTCGGCGAGAATTAAAAATTAGTTTTGTGTAAACAGCTGTAACTTTTGATTAGTGGACTTAGAAGTTTGATTTATATGATGGCCCTGATTATTTGATGTTAATTTCAAACCAATACTTCAAAGCAAATAGACAGACAGACGGACAACAAAGTGATTCTACAGTTTCTTTTTCTTTTTTGAGGTACCTACCCTAAGTGTGAAGCCAAGTAAGCGTAATTTTTGCAGATACGTGTCGCGTATTTTCGTTCGAGAAAATCGGTTGGGCTGCCAGATCGGCGCAAATTATTCAGTTGTTTTATTCGTGTCGACTCTCACACAATCGTGCCTAAACCTTAAAAACCCGCGAACACAATTCGGTTGGAACTATGCGTGTGAGTCAGCTGATAACTCATTTTGCGTCGCCGTGTGAATCAAACAGGACACTCTTCTATGAAACCAAATGCAGCAGAAATTCAACTCAAACATTGACGGTAATTTGGCCTAAGCCCTAAAAACTGATTTTCCAGATGGAGCCATGGCGTAGAGTTACGCAGAACCGCCCTCGACGTGTTGGTGAGCGAGTTTGACAGCGATGACGTCGAAAAGTTTCCTGTGGTAAGTTCTAGAACGGCGGACCTTCGCAAAGGGGGAAACTTCTTCCTTTCCACAGAACAATAATATCCTAACTTCCTCTCTCAGGAGGAAGTTTCCCCCTTTGCAATGGTCCACCTGCGACGCAGGATGTTGTGGGTTCGATTTTCGCCTCGGCTAAACTCTGTGTGCGATCTGAAGATATAATAAAAAAATATCTATCTATGTAATTTATTGTACTACGTATGTCAGTCATCTAGTACCCAAGCAGAATAATCAGAATAATAAATAATTAAACATTATTTTAAAAAATTCACATAATCGTCTACACTGTAGAACGCCATCCCGACGAGCCACAGACTAGGTGCTGTGACTACCTGATCCGGTAGGTTGTTGTACAACGCGGGCCCCAGCACGTGCGTGAGTCTGCCAAGCTCTGCTTATCTTGGGGCTAGATGATGCTGTGTGGATTGTCCAGCTTATTTATTTATTATTAACTTGATTAAATCCAACATTATGTTAACATGTGTTATAATTAACAACATTATGTTAAAATCCTGACTCCTTCACATTCTGGTCTCCAGTGGCTGAACCGAACCCACGTCCCGGTCCCTGAGAGTGGCGCTGACTGCGTGGGCCTGGAGCGGGTGCGACACGACCACCCCGTGTTTCTGGACCTGCCCTGCGACCTGGAGCGACCGTTCGTCTGTGAGAAAGGTAAGGGCCACCACGATGGTGAGAAAGGTAGGGGCCACGTATGTGCTTGTGGAGTGCGATAGCGTAGCCACTCAACGACTGCAACACCTTGGGACACCGAGGACGCCTAGAGAGGCATGCACAGCGAGCTGCTGACCTTCCTGGAGGACATCGGGTGGTTAGACTAGCAGCCCCTCCACCCGACACGCAAAGAGAGCCCTCCTGTGGCCTAGTTGCGGAAACCAATACAGAAACAAGTAAGGTAAGGGCGACCACGCTGGTGAGAGACACAAAACTCATGGTAGTAGGTAGGGCATGGCGGTATTGGACCTATTGACAATACCGGTATTTTTTCGGTATTAATATTTTTAAAACCGGGATCCCGGTATTTCGGTATTGTTTCGGTATTTCACTATGGATATTAAAATAGTAGAAAAATATACATATTTTCTACTTCATGTAATATTTTTTCAGACTGAATTAATATAATAGGTACTTATTATAAAAAAAAGGTTCTTAAAAAGCATTATTTTTTAATCACACAAACTCGAAAGTACTTCCAAACATCAAAATAATCACGATTAAATCAAATAGACAATTAAATTGTTCAAACTCAAGTTTTTTTCTTCTAACACGATAATAAAAATTCAAAATAATTAACAAGCTTTATTAATATATAAAGGACGGTTAAATTTATACATTTAATTATAATTATCTCCGAGAAGATCCGTCCTTCTTACATATTAATGAATTTTTAAAATGTCTCCGCCATTTTCGTATAGTTTCATTTCCATGCGTAAAACTGTCAATAATGTATCATCATCAATAGGATCAGATTCGTTTTCTATACTTTTGTTGTAAAAAGTCCTTAGATGTATTTTTCCGGCACCCTCATCGTCGTTGCTACTAGTTTTACCAGTATCTACTGATATTGCCGATTGGTCACGGAGTTGAGTTTCCTGAAAATGGTTTATGAGGCTTGTTAAATTTGAAAGCAGTTCATCGCTTTTCATTTTCCAAGTTAACCCTTCTTCTGTACAGGGACATTTGATTTTCAAAATAAGTTTCAGGGTTATGTAAATATTGTAGCGATAATAGATGTCAGAGGAATACGTCTTTGTAACACGCGTCTACGCATTGACTCTGCCAGTTGTGTTGAAAGGGTGGTATTTTGTTTTTCTAATTTTTTAAACGAAAATTTTAGAGTTTTGTATACTGTCAATAAGTTGAAGTTCTTTCGAAAATGAAATATTAGAGTCCACATCAGTGAGTTCTTTAAGGATACATGGTCTGAGACGGTTAAATCTTTCTACCATGTTTGCCATGCTGGACCAGCGAGTCTTGCAGTCTAAAACTAAAGCAAGTTTTTTGTTTTCTTGTTATTTCACTTACTTTTTTTCGTCATTTTTTGTGGGAGACTTCGTGAACAACTTCACAGCTCGAACTTTAGTGATAACATCCTTGTTATGTGGATTAATCGTGTAAGAACGTGTAGCGGATTAGTTTAAACGTATTATTCAAAATACCGAAATACCGGGATTTGCTATTTCAATACCGGTATTCGGAAGTGCCTTAAATATTACGGTATTACCGGTTTTTCGGTAATACCGAATACCGGTATCCATGCCCTAGTAGTAGGATTACTACTTAACTATATAGCGATGTGCATCCACCCTCCCGGTGCAACCCGAATATGTATACCCGGTAATGTAAAGGTTAACAAATACATGCAACAGCAAATTGCAAGTTGCAAAATATGGTAGCGAGAGCTTCTAAGAATACATGAGTTATTTAGGGATTGATGATTAACAGTTCTTGAGTTCAGTTCTTGAGGATTTCTATGGCCGATTATACGCTGCACACGCCCCTCGTTACCGACGAGATGACCGAGATTCCAGAGCCACCCTGACACGCCACTATACCGACGAACTGCCTGACATCAGTCAAGACGAGATCGTGTTAGCTCTAAGGCAGCTTAAAAATGGAAAAGCCCCCGGTGAGGACGGAATTACTTCAGAGCTTCTTAAAGCCGGAGGAGCTCCTGTAATACAGGAGCTGCAGAACCTCTTTAACACCGTCCTTCACAGTGGGAGAACTCCAAAGGCGTGGAGCGGGAGTTTGGTGGTGCTCTTTTTTAAGAAGGGAGATAAAACCCTTCTTAAAAATTACAGACCCATTTCACTCTTGAGCCACGTCTATAAGCTGTTCTCACGGGTAGTCACGAACCGTCTCGCCAGGAGACTCGACGAGTTCCAGTCACCGGAACAGGCTGGGTTCCGCGGAGGATATGGCACCATAGACCACATACACACAGTGAGGCAGATTATACAGAAGTCCGAAGAGTATAATCAGCCCCTGTGTCTGGCTTTTGTGGACTATGAGAAGGCATTTGACTCCATCGAAACCTGGGCTGTTCTGGATTCCTTACAGCGATGCCAAGTAGACTATCGTTATATCGAGGTGCTGAGATGTCTCTACGAGGCCGCCACCATGAGTGTCCAAGTACAGGGCCAGCAGTCTAATCCCATCCAATTGCGTAGAGGAGTGAGGCAGGGGGATGTCATATCCCCGAAACTGTTCACTTGCGCATTGGAGGATATGTTTGGGTTGCTGGACTGGAAAGGAAAGGGCATCAACATAAACGGCGAGTACATCTCACACCTGCGATTCGCTGATGACATAGTCTTAATGGCGGAGTCGCTTGAGGAACTGAACCGGATGCTGGACGGCCTAGCTTCAGCCTCCCGATGTATCGGTCTTGGCATGAATTTGGATAAAACCAAAGTCATGATCAATGGTCACATTGATCCAAGGCCGGTAGTCGTACATGGTCACCTTCTCGAAACTGTTTCCGAGTACACTTACCTTGGGCAGATTCTGCAATTGGGTAAAAACAGTTTCGAGAAGGAGGCCAAAAGGAGGATCCAGCTGGGCTGGGCAGCATTTGGGAAACTACGTCGAGTCTTCTCGTCATCCATACCGCAATGCTTGAAAACGAAAGTTTTCAACCAGTGCGTCCTACCCGTTATGACCTACGGAGCTGAGACGTGGACACTCACGATAGGGCTGGTCCACCAGTTCAAAGTCGCTCAGCGAGCTATGGAAAGAGCTATGCTCGGAGTTTCTCTGAAGGATAGGATTCGTAACGAATACATCCGACAGAGAACCAAGGTTATCGACATAGCTCAAAGAATTAGCAAGCTGAAGTGGCAGTGGGCCGGCCATATTTCGCGAAGAACCGACGGCCGCTGGGGCAAACGTGTTCTTGAGTGGAGACCGCGACTCGGCAAACGTAGTGTAGGACGCCCTCCGACCAGGTGGGATGATGACTTGCGAAAGACTGCAGGTAGATGCTGGATGCGGCAAGCTGAAGACAGGGCGCTATGGCGCTCATTGGGGGAGGCCTATGTCCAGCAGTGGACTGATATAGGCTGATGATGATGATGATGAGTTCTTGAGAGTCGCGGCGGCGCGCGGCAGCGGCACCTTTAGATGTCCTTCGGAAAGAGATGACACGTATAATAAGGTTTAGATCCGTAATGAATGCCTTTGCAGTTTCAATAACTCGTCCTATCCAAAGTCCTAGGTATCAGCTATTTTTCACTTTTTGTGTTTGTGTAAGAGAATAACACTAGTATTTCTTTTTTGCTAATAATTTCGTTTAAAATTTGACTTGTCTATGATCTTATATTGTAAGCCTACTAGGTAGGCAGAGGCCTCAAGAAAATGTTTGGATTTTGATTGATTTTTTTGTATATCGCTCTTAGGCAAAAATCAATCAAAGCTATACTCTCCTACAATGGGTTTAATCACTGGTGTCCTTCCGCAGATGCCAAGCTTAAACCTAAAGTAGTCGAGCTGAAGACGATCCGCTGCAGAACTGGTCTGTACCGAGTCTTCGACGGCAAGATGGAGTGGAGACAAGCAGCTTCCTACTGCCTCCTCCGGGATATGATGTGAGGAACACCTTATATTCATCTACACCACACTCTCTGATAGGTACATACACACACCACACACAAACTAACACACACCACTCACAAGTTCACACAACACACAAGCTGTAAATTGCTAGGTAATGTTACATATAGGTATGATTATTTACAATAAACAATAAACTTTGTAAGGCCCTTCAATATCTTCAAATGTTTACACATTTTCTCGTCCCTGAGTTCACATAAATACTTATATTTAATGTCCAGTATTTAACACTTTGACTGCGATTTTTTTTCGACGACTGCGATCTTTTTTTAACCTATAAAATTCGTGCTGCCGCTCTACACAGCGGTTGTGTTGCGCCGCACATGCGTTTCGTTCGAAAAATATTACGGCTGTTAATATAATAGGACGGCTGAGTCACACAGATCTGTATTTTCTCAGCCGCTGCGCTAGTGTGGATTTACGCATTTAGTCACTTGTAGAAAACACATACCGTGTGATTTCAGCAGTCAAAGTGTTAAGGTTTGATGGGATAAAACCAATCAACGACCCATGAAGCGCATAGCAATAACATCATCTTCGATTAGTACTAAAAATGTTCCTATGGATACTTATGACTTCATCCCCATTACTAGTCATTCTTAGTAATAATCTTAAATTGCAGCTTAGCGACGGTGGAGACAGAGAGATGTCTGAAGAAACTCGGCATGGCTATGTTGAAGACGAGACCCAGTAAGTTAACAATACAATACTAAACTTTTTGAACCACATTCACTAATTATTCTTCACGTTAACCAACCTAACTACAGTATGTATTATATTATCCGTGACCTAACTAAACTTTTTGAACTACATTATCATCCATCCTCCTACAATCACCTACTTGATAAATACTCTCTTTCTACACTAAAACAGAGAAGACTGCTCCTTGATCAAATAATGTTATATAACATCTGTCATAACAAGTTTGACTGTAATAGTTTAGTTAACCAAATTTATATACATGTACCATACTGTTCTCGCCCAATTAGAGAGACTCGTAAGCGTGCGTTATTTGCTACCACTCCTTGCAAAACGAACGCAGGTGTGCGTGCTCCACTGCATAGAATGACAACGGCATATAATAAGTACTTCTCTGAAAAAGATCCATTTGCTGCTTCACCAGCTTTGTATAAGACAGCCATCAACCTGATATTGTCAACTGATACTATCTTCGATTGTACTTAACTCTTCATGTGAATTACATTGTAGCGAATGCTCATTAACACCACCCCTTGTACAAGTAATAAGTGGATAACGGGGCTGGTTCACTTCTAGAATTACGTTTATTTAAGTTTAATAGTTTATAATTAATTTATAAGTGATACTGTTTGTTATCCCTAAGAAAGAAAAATAAATTAACTATTCTTAGCTTTAAAAGTTTGTATTAGCGCCATCTGTTAGCATAGTCGTGAAATTATGTAGTATTATGTATTAGTTTAAAATTAAATAAAGTCGCGCCATCTAGACAGATGGGTAAACAACACAATGTATAGTAGGTAGATTAAATACTTGATGCCTGATAAGATAACAACTCATCACCTACTAATACTTTAAGTCTGATTTTTTAAGATTTTATATAATTTGAGCTTTGTTTGTCTGTAGGTATCGCTTTAGTCTTACATTTTACTTATGAACAACATTGTGCTCCTATGTATTATTTATTTATTGAGATAATAACATCATAACAGGTTTTTTTATTAAGCCCTAAAGCGATGATGATGATGTAAAAAGATACGACACAATGTAAATTGTTTGAGAAATAAATAAATTGAATTGAATTGCTCATTATGATATACTTTGCAGGTATAGAAGGAGCTTGGATCGGCGCACGTGGCGCTCTAGGCAAGTGGAATTGGCTGGACTCTGGAGCTACTATCTTCCACACGCCACCGTATTCCGACGCGAAACCTGGCATGTGGCCGCCCATGAGGTACGGATATAGGAATAGAATCTATTATACACAAAACAAATCTTTTATCAGATTTTTTTGTTAAGTATACATATATAACGACCAGAACACCCGGAACAAACATCTGCAGATCGTACACACAATTGTTCCGAGGCGGGAATCGAACCCGCAACCTCCTGTGTCGCAGGCGGACCTTCGCCCACCGCGACACAGAGGTCGTCATGTAGGGGATACGTTCCAAGAATTCAAAATATAATAAGAGATCATATAAAAAATCAATTAAATCACATAACATAACCAGTTTTTTAATAATACCTGTTAATTATTAGGCATAGATTTTTTTTTTATTCAATGTACCGAATGGAACCGCGAATAGCGAAATAACTATCCGCGAATACAGGAAACGAGTCGCAATTTTTTTTAACCGCGAATAGCGAAATCGCGAATAACAGAACCGCGAATAAGGAGCTTTGACTGTACTTCTATACTAAATACTAATATTATAAAGAGGAAAGGTTTGATTTTTTTGTTTGTTTATTTGTATTGAATAGGCTCCGAAACTACTGGACCGATTTGAAAAATTCTTTCACCGTTGGGAAGCTACACTATCCCCGGTGAACATACATAGGCTATATTATACATATTTTCAGAAAAGTTAGGGATCCGTACTAAAAACGTAAGAAGCCGGGACGGTCCGCTATTGTGTAATAAACTCGAATCTTATAATTACCTACTGTTTAGTTTTATTCAAGACCTTTTTCTACTTTATTTTCAGAGACAGATCGGTAAAACAGAGCGGCTGCCTCCAACTGGACCGCCACGACCGCCGCCCGCCCGTGTTCTTGGAGGCGCGCTGTGATAGGAAGATGCATTTCATCTGCTATCAGGGTAAATACTCAGGTACCCATTTCATCTTGTGTTGGACATCGTTACGTTACCTAATTGACGATTGTTCGAACCCTAAGCGTTCGGTTTTGGTAGTTAAAGTGTGGGAGGGATCTGATTCTCATAACGTTTCCGCTCTACACCTTTAGATGATACGATACTTAGGTATAAAAGACTAGTTGCGTCACGCGGCTTCGCCCGCGTGGAAATCTACGTGTCAAATGGTTTCTAAACCTTCCTCTTTAATCAATCTATCTATTTAAAAAACCAGTTGCGTAGTTGTAAAGCTCTAAGCATACATAAGGACAGACAGACAGCGGGAAGCGACTTTGTTTTATACTATGTAGTGATGTGAGGTCAACCAACAATGATCCGAAGAATAACTTTTATCTCTCTATAACTAAGTTAACACCCCTGTTTTCCAGATTCTATCACAAGAAAGCAATTTGCGCCATCTAGCGACGAAATGTTCTACTACATATTAGTTCGGCAGCTACTTTACTGGCAACACGCCTTCGAAAACTGCCAGAAAATGAACGGGACTCTCGCTAATTTGGACAACAACGAAATTCTGATACAACTGCTGATGATAATGGGCGAGAATAAGGAAGAACGTGAGTGGTGCCATCTGTGGTCGGATAAAGTAGGAGTTCCTATAGAATTAAAATAGATGGCGCCAGTTTTACACTAGCTAGTAGGTCTGGACGGTCTGTCGATAAGCCTTCTTGTCAATGTTTGACGACCGATGTGGCGCGGTGGGCGAACGTCCGCCTGCGACGCAGGAGGTTGCGGGTTCGATTCCCGCCTCGGAACAATTGTGTGTACGATCTGCAGATAATTGTTCCGAGTGTTCTGGTCGTTTTCTATGTATAATAAAAAAAATATCTATCTATGTAATGTATTGTATTATGTATATCAGTTATCTAGTACCCATAACACAAGCTCTGCTTAGCTTGGGGCTAGATAATGCTGTGTGAATTGTCCAGCATTATTTATTTATTTATTTATTTAATGTTAGTTCATATATAAGTATTTACACAAATTTAAATGAGAACGCATTTATAATTTTGACCAACGTATTGAGCTCTAATTATACAATTAGTACGCTGATGGGATTATTCCTTAGGTACGTAGCTACACAATGTTAATAGGTAAATGTTTATTGTGTTGATTCAAAGCGACCTCTTACCAAAAGCATACCGAAACAACACGACAGCCATAATACTTATTAATTCCAAGAACGGTCGCATCATTTGCGCAAACACTCAGCGCCAAATGGCGAAAATCAATTAATAGCCTCGCATCTGTCTTCTGAGCATAGTGAACACTGAGTAACCAAGTTAGATTTTGCAATCCATCAATCTAGAAAATTTAATTAAGTATAATAATAAATAAATAAATAATGCTGGACAATCCACACAGCATTATCTAGCCCCATGGTAAGCAGAGCTTGTGTTATGGGTACTAGATAACTGATATACATAATACAATACATTACATAGATATATATTTTTTATTATACATAGAAAACGACCAGAACAAATATCTGCAGATCGTAAACACAATTGTCCCGAAGCGGGAATCGAACCCGCAACCTCCTGCGTCGCAGACGGACCTTCGCCCACCGCGCCACATCGGTCGTCAAGTATTCATACAAAAGGTTTAACGTGTTTATTCACGCGATATATACCATTGTATTAATACTTTAAATTATGTGCTCAGATCGCGAAAGTTAAAAAATATTTAACCTAGAAAATAGTTTACAACGCCATCTTTCACGAGCAATATCGAACTAAAACTGACCTAATCGCTCACTAGATGGCGCACCTAATTTCTCACCTTTCCAGCTGTGACCCACGTCTGGATATCCGGCCGCCTCAACATGACGCGGGATGCTGCCACCGACGCGGTCGCCTATAGCTGGACTAATCCCAACTCTGGCAGACGCATTCCTGATACTAAGGCGATAGGGGACGCTACTGGACTTTTTGTAAGGATTAGTATACACATAGTACATACATTCAAGGAACTATGCAGGTACAATAACCTTTACCAGACAACCATGGATGGATAGGATCGCGGACAGTACCAGGATTATTGAGATGGCTAGAGAAATCTTTAATTCCTATTAGTCCTACCGATCATCTATTTAAAGCAATAATTCTGTATTGATAACACATCATTTTTAAGTATAATATTGAATAGTATTGACGACCTCTGTGACGAAGGTCCGCCTGCGTCGCAGGAGGTTGTGGATTCGATTCCCGCCTCGGGCAAATATTTGTTATATCTTTAGATATTTTTTCCGGGTGGTCTGGTCGATATCTATTGTATCAAGTATATCAGTCATCTAGTACTCATAAGAACACTAGCATACAAGCTCTACCTACTTAGCCTGGGGCTAGATGATGCTGTGTGGATTGTCCGGCATTATTTATTTATTGAGATAGCAAGAGAAATCTTACATATGAATGCCACTGATCATCCATTTTGAAGCAATAATTCTGAATAGATACCACATTTTTTTAACAAGTATATATCACTTTACTTAGTTAAAGCACAAAAAGAAACGATTTAGGCTCTAGACAGACGGACTGCATTTCAACTGCAATCCAACCGCAAATTACAGTTCATTTGCAATTTGAATGCAGTTGACACGACTGCAATAGAACTGCAAACCAACCGCGCAGTCCGATTGCAGTTCAATTGCAGTCGGCGGTGTGCAGTTGGTTTGCAATTCTATAATAGAACTGCACGATTGACACGACTGCAATAATAGCAGTCGTGTCAACTACATTCGAACTGCAATTTGCGGTTGGATTGCAGTTGAAATGCGGTCCGTCAAGGTGACCTATAAACTAAGACATCATCATCATCATTCCCAGAGACCGCCATGGCTAGATGAGGAGTTCAGTATGGACAGCCCTTGTCTAAACCTGGATCGACAGGACCACCTGAACGCGCTGGTATATGGCCTGCCCTGTGACACAGCGCAGTACTCTATCTGTATGATCGGTAAGTACAAGACCACGACTCCGCAAACGTAGTGGGGTGACAATTTGCGAGAGACTGGTAGCGGGGGACGTCCGTAAATTACGTCACACGATATTTTATTATTTTTTGACGCCATGTTTTTCGTTTATCGAGTTCGGTTGACGACATTATCGAGACGTATAATCAAGCGTGACGTCTAATTTTTTATGGGATTTGCGCAGTTAGTTTTTCGCACGATAGAGGCGCTATATATCTGTACCATACCAATTCCATAGAAAAATTAAACTCCCTATCAACACGTTAGAGACGCTGTATCTGTACCAAATCCCATAGAAAAACTGAAACTAGGGTTTGCGTAGTTCCCTATCAACACGTTAGAGGCGCTGTATCTGTACCAAATCCCACAGAAAAACTGAAACTAGGGTTTGCGTAGTTCCCTATCAATACGTTAGAGGCGCTGTATCTGTACCAAATCCCATAGAAAAACTGAAACTAGGGTTTGCGTAGTTCCCTATTAACACGTTAGTGGCGCTGTATCATTACCAAATCCCATAGAAAAATGAGATGACACGATCACGTCTCGATACTTTCGTCAACCAGTAGGTTAGGTATGTAATGTAAATAAAGATAAAGTTTCACGTTTTAATATACTTACTACCTCCAAAAAAATCGACCCACCAACGTTTTTTCGCAAAAAAGTGTCCTATGGGTTTTTACTACAATCGATAGATATTTATTATGTTGATAATGAAAAAATGCAATTATGGGGTTGTAAAAAACCTAAAAATCTCGCGTGGTACGGGATATTTTACATAAAAATGGGATAAGATAATGAAACTATAACATTTGGCAAAATTAACGATTTTACTGTAAATGGCAAAATTTATGTTTTTTGACATTTAAAAACATTTTCGCTTCACCTTAGTATGGGATGTTTCCTCCTCTTGCTTTAATGACTGCTGCCATACGCCTATTCAGCGAACGGATCAGCTTTTTGATGTCATCTTGGGGTATCTGTTCCCATTCTTCCGTTAAGGCGGCTTCCAGCTGATCTAACGTCTCTGGAACTGGATTTCGGGCTCTAACTTTCCTTTTCATCTGGTCCCAGAGATGTTCGATGGGATTTAGGTCCGGACTATTGGCTGGCCACTGCATAACTGGTATGCCAACCTCCCTAAGATATCCGGTTACAATTCTGGCGACGTGTGGTCTTGCGTTATCATGCATGAGCTGGAAATTTTCGCCAATATATCCCGCGTATGGCATCACATGAGGTTCCAGAATATCCGTTATGTAATTTTCAGCATTAACCGCACGATTCCGAAAGAAAACCAGCTCCGTACGTCCGGTTAAAGAGATGCCTCCCCAAAACATTGTAGAGCCTCCTCCAAACCGGACTGTTTCTCTTATGCAGCACTGAGCATAACGTTCTCCTGGTCTTCTCATAACGTTACGACGTCCGTCAGAGCCTACAAGGGACATTCGGCAACAGAATTCGGTAAACAGAACTGTCTCCCATTGACCGAGATCCCATTGGATGTGTTGCCGAGCAAATTCTAACCTTGCTTGCCGATGAGATGCAGTGAGTTTTGGTCCCGTGGCAGGTTTGTGTGGTTTCAGGTTTTGCTCCCGAAGTCTTCTTCTCACCGTATTCTCACTTACAACCACTCCACGAGTGTCCCTCAGCCTGTCCTGCACATCATCAGCAGAAAGATGCCGATTTCTCAAGGAAGTCAAGGCAATAAAACGGTCATCCGTCGTGTTTGTGACACGTCCTCTTCCAGATCCTGGTCTCCGGCGGTACTCTCCCGTCTCTAAGTATCGTTTATAAACTCGACGCACTGCTGATCGACTCAAATTTAATCTTCTTGCCACATTTCGCTGACTTAGCCCTTCACGAACGAGAGCTACCACTTGAGCGCTTCTGCTTCACTTGTATCCATATTTTATGGTTAAAAGCAACGAATATGATTGCTCTAACAAAGGATTCAAAGATTAAATCACTACGATGCACGGTGAACGACAAAAGTTCGAAATAAACTAACCTTGCACTCTATGCAAAAGTCATTAATCTTTTATCAGTGCTTTTAAAATGTTACAAATACCCACAATAGCAGTTGTATTCGTCTAAAACAATGTCAAGTGGGTACTCAGATGTTTATTTATAAAGCATAAGCAAAACATACCGCAATATGTCAACGCATACTTAAGATAACAACTTTGTAACTCAAAATTAGCGGGTGGGTCGATTTTTTTGGCGGCCAGTGTAGATGCGCCCCGCGGCTTCACCCGCGTGGAAATCTATGTTTCAAACGGTTTATAAACCTTCCTTTTGAATCACTCTATAAATTAAAAAACCGTAGGTATCTACTTATCGACGACGACTGATGTGGCGCGGTGGGCGAAGGTCCGCCTGCGACGCAGGAGGTTGCGGGTTCGATTCCCGCCTCGGAACAAATGTGTGTACGATCTGCAGATATTTGTTTCGGGTGTTCTGGTCGTTTTCTATGTATAATAAAAAATATCTATCTATGTAATGTATTGTATTATGTATATCAGTTATCTAGTAGGTACCCATAACACAAGCTCTGCTTACCATGGGGCTAGATAATGCTGTGTGAATTGTCCAGCATTATTTATTTATTTTTATCAAATCCGTTGCGTAGTTTTAAAGATCTAAGCATACATAGGGACAGATAGACAGCGGGAAGCGACTTTGTTTTATAATATGTATCTAGTGATATAGATTTTGACAAGTCCTGAAGCTTATGATTTCTCCCCTTGTCACAATATGTCACAATCGTTGACCCCATACATGACTATGAAATTTCCATGAATTAGCAGAAAAGTGGCAAACTAGACAGACATAAATTACGTACTACTTACATTATACCTACTTGTATTTGATACTTATATTATAAAGAGGAAATGTTTGATTTTTTGTTTGTTTGTAATGAATAGGCTCCGAAACTACGGGACCGATTTGAAAAATTATTTCACTGGAAGCTACACTATCCTGGGTGAACATAGGCTATATTATATTTTCAAAAAAGTTAGGGGTCTGTACTAAAACCGTGCGAAGCCGAGAAGGTCTGCTAGTTGCCAATATAGATAGATAACACATTTATTTGACACTGCAGCACATGATACAAAGATCTCAATGCACATCCTAACAACACAGATATCAAAGAAGTTAAGTCATAACGTGTGACGTATTTTATGGGTGGCCCCCAGATGCTGCATGCGGCTGAAGAAAGGGCGCTATGACGCGTGTTAGGGGCCACTGTCCAGCAGTGGACTAACGTTGGCTGATAGGTGAGTAGTTAAGTACATTGGCTGGTCGTAACTTAGAAATCAAAAACGTTTATTTCTTTCGGCTTACAAAATAAGCTCATAGACAATCCTAATTCCTATCTGCATTCTACAATCCTAATACATAAGAGGTAGGTAGGTATATTAGATATATACATATTAAGAAAACACACTAGTGTGCACACTATCAATGCTATACTGAACTGACGAAGATACCTACTTTTACTTACACTAACGTAGGTAAATAATAAACTAAAAGGTAAGTCTTTACCTACATAAGGGGTACCGTACCTACTTTCTACTTAGGTCAAGCGTAGCATTGCTTGAAATAAAAGCAACCATATTTATTAAAAAGTTCATTTAATATGATGCGGGACCATGCTATGTAGGTATCACTAGACAACACCTATCTAACATGGCCCCGCCTGCCTCCTTAAAATATTATTATACTGGATGGCCTCCTCCAGCTCCGCCCTGCGCCGGAGACCATCGCCTCTCCAGGGAATTGGTATGGGCGCTGAGGGTGGCGGACGCATCGGAATTGTCGGCAGCTGCGGCAGACGTTGCTGCGAGCTGAGCGTCCACCTCTTTCTTTCAAATATACCTCTGCGCCTCTCCTGGAGAGCGCGATGGTTTTGCGTTGTATTTCTGGAAGAAAAAGTTCATATAAATGAGGCATTTTGATTTAGGTACTTATCCGCCTTGTATCTTACGCTTTTATTAGGTAGGTACCAAGCGTTACCACTTTTTGAACATTAAAGGTCATCAACCTTTATTGTTTGTATTGGTACTAACCTAATACCTAGGTAGATGTATGTATGACCTTGGTCTTTTAATTTTCTTCCCCACCACGAGTATCAACAACCACGCTGTGACACTGAAAAAGATTTAAATATACATATTATACCTAAGTACGAAAGTAACTCTATCTGTCTGTTAGGTACCTTTTCACGCGTAAACGGCTGAAACGAGATTTATCCTAATTTTATTTATCATTTTCAGAAAAAGACAAACAATTTATGAGGCCTACTGAAGCACCACCAGTTCTCGTTAGGGAGAGCACTCCGGTCTTCGAGAAGATTGACAGAGAATTGTCTAATTCCTAACCAATTAAATCCAGAAAGCTTCATGAATAACCTATAGTAGTCCACTGCTGGACATAGGCCTCACCTAACGAGCGCCATAGCGCCCTGTCTTCAGCTTGCCGCATCCAGTATCTGCCTGCAGTCCTTCGCGAGCTGTCATCCCACCTGGCCAGAGGGTGACCTACACTATGCTGAGCAAGCTTCATGAATGTATAATATTTGATAAAAATATAAGTAAAAGGGCATATAAGTAATAAACTTATTTATTCATAATTATTTTTCATTCTCACCTTTCCTTATCTATTATTTAATTAAGGTAACTTGAATACTAAACATAATAAAAGTACACTAAATAAAGTCTAGGAATTCTTGGCCATGACAGCATTACTGGATTTCATGCTTTAGACGCAGATGAGGTAAACAGCATTTTAGTCTTTTGTAAAAAAATGCTAGTAGGTAGTACAATCATAAATTAACCCTGAGTATATCAACTAAAATGACTTAGGTACACCGTAAACAGGTACAGCAAGATTGATTTACCTTGGATTCGAGATACAAAAGTAGATCAAAAATGTACATTAGGTGCCAGTGTTCCCAAGTTTGATAGTAAACTTGAATGACAAGAAAATATTTTAAGGGTAATGTCCTGGGTAAAAAATATATTTTTCTATTTATTCCGTCAGTTAGATTATTAGAAGATAAAGGACACGTGTTTTTTCTTTTGTCAATCAAACAAATACTTACAAAAATAAAGCGCGTCAAAGTTTAGGATTGGGGGCTCGTGACGTCACAACTTGCTAAAAAGTGTAGCGAGACGTGACGTCACGCGGAACTTTAACTGGTTATATCTTCATATTTTTTTGTTTAATTGACAAAAGAAAAAACACGGGTCCAATATCTTGTAATGATCTAACTGACGGATTTAGTAGATTTTTTTAAGACACTAGCCTAATCTTTAGGAATTCTGTAAACATAGCCTAAAATGCAAACCATGTACAGTTGAGTGCATAATCTTCACCGTAAGAATTCACTAGTTATGTCTTGTAAGAATAAAAAAAATTAAGTCTATTAACTAACTAGTCATGTTAAGACCCTGCATAATACAGCTACCCAGGCATTCCAGTTGGTAGGTAGGTTTATTATTTCTAAGTGCCTGTCTACATGCAAGATGTCAAAGAATATACTACCATAAGGATTTCTACCCAACTAGATGAAGAAAAATTAATTTGATCAATATCACAAATCAGTATTATACTTTTCACCCTAAAGCTGGATTGGTTTTCACTGGTTTCAATAATCCAACACCATTTTACATGATTGATGACATAGCACATTAAACAGATTCACTACCTTAACTAATATCAATCAGAACACTTCATAATCTCAACAGTCTTGATCCATTGTTTGTTCACCTTCGCCAGCTGTTTGAAGTTGTCGTTGGACTCAGAGAGGTTCCTCTTGAAGCAACGTATGTATTTGAGGTAGCTGCGGAGACTGCTGGACAGTTCTTGGAGGGATTCCAACTCCTGCGTCAGTCCTTCTATATTTTTCTGGAATTCAAATTACATTCATTGCATCAAACATGGTATAAAGGTGGTTTAATTCTAAATGATGCACTCATGGAAGATGTTTGAAATGGAAGTTTTTATACTGATTTCTCTAGAATTTGAGATTTTAGGGCTACAACAGGATTTTTGAATGTTAAACTTCAGAAATAAAAGTATCAAAATTTGCAGTGCCCAAGTGTATTGTGAACTTTAATATACAGTAGGGCCTCGCTAATCCGGACGGGCAAAAAAACGGCCCTTGCCGGATTATCAAGGTGTCCGGATTATAGTCTGCAAAATTAGGTTGAGGTTTATCATATATAAATACATACAAATATGTACATAAAGACATTGAATAAAATACAAATTTATGTGACATAAGACTTTTATTATACCTACATAGAAAGATACACACATGCATTTAGTAAAAAAAGAGCTTATGTTGATGTGAAAAAACCTGTAATACTCTTCTGCTTGAGATTTTCGTTCTTCATTTCGAAAGCGCGGTCTCTCAGTCGACGAAGTAACATAATTTCGTGGCTTTCTAAATTATTATCTTCAGCCCATTTCAATGCTGTGTTTAAAGCACCCATAGCTTCTGCAGGTGTGACATGTTTGGAAGTGGAGACTTCAACGCATCCGCATCCTCCTGCGTGCGTCCGGATTACAGCGATCACCGAGCTAGTGGGGGTCCGGATTAGCGAGGCCCTACTGTATCTTAAAGCTAACAAGGTAAAAAAATACTGCAAAAAGGATACCTTTAAATAGGTACCTAACTTTAGTTAACTAGTTGTTACCTATACCAAGAAAACTGTAGCTTTTATATTAAGCAAGGTAATCACTATCAGTTAAAACATAAACAACTTAGTCTGCTAGTTGCCCAATCGCAGTGAAATTCGAAGAGCCAAAGAGAAGAAGCTTAATTCGAGTACGAAAACGATGAATTAATACTTTTCTATAGTGTAAATGTAAACCAACGAATGCGCAGCGTTAATAGATAAGAATTGAAGAAAACTGTAAGTAGTCTCACCTCGTGTTTCGATGAAGTAACGGATACGTTCGACATTTCTGGTATAATTATTTATTATATTGTTAACTATAACTTCGTTTTTCTGTTTTAATCACCAGTAATCGTACATGAGAATTCTATTTTGGCCAGCAAATTTCAGTTTCATTCCCTAAATTTTCCGTTGTTTTGATTTGATGATTTTGAAATTCAAATTAAACTTCAACTTCTTATTTTATGGCTCATGTGTCAGTGCGGCCACAGAACTCTCAAGGCTACGCTACCACAGACAACTAACACTAAAGCACAGAACGTAACGCGCGTTATTATTATTACGTTAATTTTAGCATGAATAACGAGTGAAGTACGAACGTGTTAAGTTATTTTTAATATATTAACAGTTCATATAAGAATTTACGAATTGACATCGACAAAATAATAGGTGAAAAAATAATATTTTCCTGTCAACTTCTTTTTATATTTAAATTAGATTCCATTGCAATAATAAAATATAATATTATTGTATGTCCGAATTGGATAAAATTGTTGAAGCTTACTTTAATTTAATTAATGACCTTTACGTGTATGGTACTCAATTTTTACAATAAAATATTGTTATTTTCAATACAAAGAAGTAAAATATTGCCCAAAAAGTTGATGATGAATGAATAAAACTTTTAACAGTGAAAATGAAATGTTGGCTTGGATACTCGTAGTTGGTAAATGGTCCATTTCTTCTTTTTAAGACCATTCCTAATCATTAAAATAAGGAGATTAGAAAAAAAATAACACATTATTAACCCAATAAGTTTATTAACAGTATAAATAGTATTCGCAAATCTGACTTTTTATTTATTTATTTTCTACTTGCTTTTCCCATCTTCGCTCCATTTCCTAAAAGCCTCTGGGATCGGCTTCTCTACTGCCCCCACCTTTTCGAACGGAAAGTTGGTGTATTTGTACCAGTGGCCAGGGTTTTCGTAACGGTAGCCGCAGTCGAACTTCTTGATGGCTGCGACGTCTTCAGGCGCAAGGGTAAAGTCAAAAATGGATGCGTTTTCTAACACTCGAGAAGGGGTGGTGGTTTTTGGTATGATGGCGATGCCTCTTTGGACCTGTAAAAGAGTAACATCATGCACCAGTGTCAACAATAGTTATTTTATGTAAATGTTTGAGAAACGTTAGCGTTACCTGCTAACAATACCTCTATATAAAACGATTAATGGCTTGCATAGCTGACCAAGATTTTCTTGCCATATATCTATGTTTGCTATTTTACATAGCCTGCACCCATGCATGAGTAACTGCTATAGCTATGAGGCATTATTGGTTTTCTGTACCGTTTGTTACGGTGTTCTGAGTATTTTCTTTGAATATTAAAAAAATATCTATACCTATCTATAAAATTAATTGTATTCTGTATCAGTCATTTAGTCTTAGCTTGGGGCTAGGTGATGATGTAAAGATTGTCCAGCATTAGTTATTTATCAACGAGTAGGTATTACTTACGTAGGTAATTAAATTATCATAATTGGGGAATTAAGAAAGCAACAACATATCAAACTTACTAAATGCTTCAGAGCAATCTGCGAAACCGTCTTCCCATACTTCTTCGCGATAGCCACCATGGTAGGGTTGGTGATGCTGGGTTCCGGGCTATTGGGCCGCTCGTGGTTCGGCACCAGAGTCCCGAAGGGGGAGTATGCCACTACTACGATCTTCTCCGCTTTGCAAAACGCCAATAGCTCCTCTTGGCCGAAGTTTAGGTTCACCTGAAAAAAATAGACACTTTTATTTATTTATGTATCCATTTTATGGCAACATCGCGGTAGCGGGTCAGATTCTCGCCTTGGGACAATCATCTGCAAATATTTGTTCCGGGTGTTCTGAATATTTTCTATGTCTAGTAAAAAAAACCACGAATGTATTGTATTACGTATAAATATATAAGTCATCTAGTATTCATAAGATCTAGTACTCTGTTTAGCTTTATATAATCCACAAAGCATATATTTATTTTTATCAGGGAACCTGCGTCCAGCAGTAGACCAGTATAGTTTGTAGATGAAATAAGGTGCGAGACTAATAACAATCAAAATAAGTGTACCTCAATCTGCAGGGTAGCGGGCCGTATCTTGCAGTTCTTCAGCAGGCGGGTCAACTGCTGCACGTTGAAGTTGGAGACGCCGATGCCTTTCGTTAGTCCCTTCGCGACGCAGGACTCGAACCCACGCCACGTTTCCAGGTAGTCGATCTTCTCGTCTACACCGTCCACCTGAAAGTTTAATATTGCTGAATAAGTGATTTATTGTATTTAATTTAAGATAATATCTTTTCAATTACACTTTCTGTCAGGGTGGTCTTTCAACGTAATTAGTGTATCATCATCAACCTATGTCAGTCCACTGCTGGACATAGGCCTCCCCCAATGAGCGCCACAGCACCCTGTCTTCAGCTTGACGCATCCAGCATCACCTACAATCTCTCGCAGGTCGTCATCCCACGTGGTCGGAGGGCGTCCTACCTACTTAGTGTATAATGGCACATTACTCTAGAGATCATAAACTTTGCATTTTACCAAATCTTATTCCAAGAATAAATGTCTATCCGAGAGTACAAGAAGATATTAGAGAATATGGCACATGGCGGCGGCGGCCGTTAGAACAACAGCAAGGCTCACCACACTATTTAGCACATAACGTAACTCACGTTATCAGCGTTATTTTGCAAATTTTAGCGTGAATAACGCGTGAAAAGGTGTAATTTTCATTTTCGCGTTATTCGCGCTAAAAATAACCATAATAACGCTAATTACAAGCGTTACGTTATGTGTTAAATAGCGTGGTAGCCCGGCTGAAGTCATATATAACAACATTTTCAGGATGCTGAATGCTGATGCGGCTGCCTCGCTTTTGCAGAGGTGCTTTTCACGGAGGTATGCATGGACGATGTTCATGCGATTATTTGCAAAAAAGTTTCTTCCCTACTACAGCGTGCACGAGCCAGTAGCAACGGCATCCTGATCGACTCGATGCGATTGACGATGATGTTCATCTAAGACAAACGGATGAAGATATAAATGGGGTCTATCTCGATCTAACTAAATGTCATTAGGTTAGTTAGTTATCAATTAGTATTTTTATTATTGTTATTATTTTTTGATTTCTCTTAGTTATATAATTCTAGTTATATTTTATTTTATTTGCTTTTATTGTGTGATTTTATTAATTTGTACGTACGAGTACATTATTATGGATAACGAATCTGAAAATAAATTAGTTAATAAATAACGATAACATCATTATCTATAACTTCGTCGAGGTCGTAGGTAGGACTAAATACTTGGTGGTATTATTCCAGAAGATTTTTTTAAATCACAATACCTACTAGATAAAACTGTTTATAAATCAGAATTGGAATACAGATTTATAAACAGTCTTATCTATACATTTATAAACAATCTTATCTCTTTCCAAATACAGACATAACAGATAAAAACAAAATATTATAAACATTATGTAAGTAGGTAGGTAGGTATCTACACGCATGTATAGATTAAATAAATGTCCATCCATCCATCCATCATTAGCCTATATTAGTCCACTGCTGGACATAGGCCTCCCCCAATGAGCGCCATAGCGCCCTGTCTTCAGCTTGCCGCATCCAGCATCTACCTGCAGTCTTTCGCAGGTCAACATCCCACCAGGTCGGAGGGCGTCCTACACTACGTTTACCGAGTCTCCACTCAAGAACACGTTTGCCCCAGCGGCCGTCGGTACAATGTCGAAATAAATGTGTTTGTATTTATATCACTTTACCAAATCTAAGGTCTTACATTTATCTATCTAGCATGTAATAATCTTTAATTCAGCACACAGCCAGCAGTGCTGCCAACTATTTATAAAAATATCCATGTTAAGGCAGTACTCCGACTTACACTAGTGCCGCCACCTATTTTACCCTATTTTTGCGTTGCACAAAGGAAAATAAAAAAAATCTTGTCGAGTTTTTGGTATCTATTATGAGATTTTTTTAATGCCTCTGTAATATTTTTAATCTGTAAAGTTTGGGCAGAAATGAGAAAATAGAGTTTGGTGGCCACGAAACCAATCTTCTAACTAACACTTACAGAGATCGACATCGGCCAGTGCATCAGCGCCATGTCTACATAATCTAGCCCCAGACTCTTCAGGGATCCTCGGAGAGACACCTCTACGTCAGCTTCACGGTGGAAGTGGTTCCACACCTGGAACAAAATACATGTCATTCTTCCATTTGATATCCCAGCAAGGCTACCAGGCTATTTAGCACATAACGTAACGCACGTTATCAGCGTTATTACGCTAATTTTAGCGTGAATAACGCGTGAAAAGACGTTAAAATTAGCCTTTTTCATGCATTATTCGCGTTATGTTATTCATGGACTAAAAAGCGCGGTAGCCTTAGAATGATTTTTAAATGTTAACTAATACTACTCTGTTGCCGTGTCGCCCGTTATCAATGCAACAAAAAAAAGAGGTCAGGCGATGTCGATAAAGGTAGAATTATAGTTACATAAACTACAATGCTATGTCAGTGATATGACAAGTTTCCGAATTGATTTTAACTAACTTGTTTCTGCCCGCGGCTTCGCACGCGTTGTTTCTATGGAAACGTTTTAAGATTATTTATATCCCATGGGAAATTGTTTATGGGATAAAAAGCCTAGCCTATGTTTTTTATTCCAGGCCTGTATGCAAAATTTCAGCCCGATTCGTTCAGTAGTTTTTGCGTGAAGCGGTAACAAACATCTACACAACTTAAGATCCAAACCATCTTATCTCTACCATCCACTTACCTATAATAATAGTGTGATGTATAACCCGAATGGCTACAATGAATACCCTCATCATCATCATCGTCAGCCTATAGCACATACATAGGCCTATACAGACATAGGCCTCCCCCAATGAGCGCCATAGCGTCCCATCTTCAGCTTGCCGCATCCAGCAACTTCCTGCAGTCTTCCGCAGATCGTCATAACACCTGGTCGGAGGGCGTCCTACACTACGTTTACCGCGTCGTGGTCTCCACTCAAGAAAACATTTGCCCCAGCGGCCGTTCGTTCGTTTCTTCTGCCTACCCTATTGCTTAGTAAATACCACTTTACCTTGGTAGTAACAAAAAGCTCCTCTCTCTTGACCGCGCCCTCTTTAATCTTCCTGTTGATGACTGCCCCGACCTCGGGCTCCACTCGGTAGAAATGCGCCGTGTCTATGTGCCGGTAGCCGATGTCGATGGCGTACGCTAGTGCTTCTTGCATCTTAGGTATGTCTTCGGTTAATACTCGGTACTGAAATTAAATAATTTGCATTGAACTTTGTTCTACTTTTTTGTACAATATTTACAGTGTACTGTGTTGTACCTACTAAAAATTTACGAGATTTACAGTTAGACACGCCCTAGACATAGTTTAAATTTTAGACAGTCGAAAGCGATTTAATATTTAACGATTGTCTAAAGAACAAGTTGTGACAACTTTGAATTATTGATATAAGATATTAATTATTGAAGTCCAACTGCCACATGACCAGAGGGCAGTTCAGTTTACGGCGTATATTGCCTGGAATTAAGGGTTCATAATAGGCCTCCTGGGCAGGGAGTTTCTACTCTATGAATAGCATCACTAATTTAGGCCTATGTTAGTAACATATTAATATATAATTTGTCTATGTTAGATGCTAGTCTTGACAAATTATGTAAATAATAATTCAAACAGTAGAGCAATCAAATAATTATGAACCTTGCTTTTTCATCAAGGGACTTACGTTACTGTCCATCCCCACACACGTCCCGTACCCCATAACTGGGTGTTGGCCGCCATTGTTGAGGGGGAAAGTGGGACTATTAATCTGGGGAAAAAGAAAAAAATCATTATCTTAGTTTCTCGCAATCGAAGCGAAAAGTAGTGTTTTTCACTCTACCCAAAAGCGCCCATTATAACTCGGTATTGTCAACCTCGCTATGTAAAGTATACAGGGTGGAATTTTTACAGATTTAAGTCGGTTCGATTCCCGGGTGTAGCAAGCGAATTTTCGAAAATCTTTGAATGCAGTTTTCTTTCTTTTCAAAATTAAAGGAATGTTTTCTTTGAGTACAATTTTCTATCTACAGTATTAAGAGTACTTTCCCTCCAGGTGGCATTACAAAATTCCACCCTGTATATTATTGCATGAAATACATGTGTTTATAGGTTTTGAGGTTTAAATGTGATTCAATGTATTTCTACCGATAAGTGTGCCAATGTCAGATTTACAATATTTGTGTGATGATGTGATGAAATTAAATTAAATTGCAGAGATATTATTAAAATGTAAAAACATAGATAACTAATATACATTATACAACACATTTTACATAGTTAGATATTTTTTACTAGGTATACGTAGAAAAACGGCCAGAACACTCGGAACAAATAACAGATCGTAGAAACATTTGGCGGGAATGGAACCGGCAACCTCCAATGTGTAGATAGGAATACAACAGATAGTAATAAGAATTGATTTTAAAACAAAAGTCAGCCTTAAAAATAACATAGATAGATAGATAGATAGATAACACTTTATTACACCACACAAAACAGAAAATAATACAGAGATAAAAACTTAGAATAAAGGTATAAAGGGCGGCCTTATCGCTGAGAGCGATCTCTTCCAGGCAACCTTGGGATGGACTGGACATGAACGAACAATATAGACGGTGGCACTTTAATAAATAATTGATAACAAATACTCTAAATACCTACATAACAAACATTATAATAAATTTACATAGACATAAGATAAGGCTATCAATATTTTATATGGATAAATAATGCTGATGCAGCAGTTTTTTGAAGATAGGGAGTGATTTTGCACATCTGATGTCCAGAGGGAGAGCATTCCATAGACGGGTGGCTTGTACAGTGAATGATTTGTCATAGAAAGAGGTAGAGTGAGCAGGGACTTTCAGGATGAGGGTTTCAGAGGAACGCAAAGAGAGTGAGTGAGAGTTTGAGAGGAATTCGAAGCGCTCCTTGAGATAAGAAGGGCTTAACATATGTCATGGAGTGGTTAAATCTTTTTCAGTACCTAATAAATTCATTGATGGTATAGCAACATAATGCTCGGGAGTAAGTAGGTATAACAACCTCGTCTATAATGGGGTGGTTTGGTACCTTGTCAAGAAATATTTACGAAATTAATTTATTGAATGTGTCTTACTTTAACCATGTTGCCGGCGTCGCAGTCCACACGCTACTAACACAATCAATTGCTTTTTTGCTAAACCTTGAACTCTCGCACAACGATGAGTCAAAGCACGCGGGGACAGAACAGAATCTTAACACTTTGACTGCTGAAATCACACGGTATGTGTTTTCTACAAGTGACTAATATGCGTAAATCCACACTAGCGCAGCGGCTGAGAAAATACAGATCTTTGTGACTCAGCACAGCCGTAATATTTTTCGAACGAAACGCATGTGCGGCGCAACACAACCGCTGTGTAGAGCGGCAGCACGAATTTTTTATGTTAAAAAAAAGATCGCAGTCGTCGAAAAAAAATCGCAGTCAAAGTGTTAAGTGGCTTAATTTTTTACCTCCAGGAGAGATTGACCGCTTGCTTCCCGTACGTAGTAGGTACCTAATTTGACGACCTCTATGATGCGGTGGGCGAAGGTCCGCCTGCGACGCTGGTGGTTGCGGGTTCGATTCCCGCCTCGGATCAATTGTGTGTACGATCTGCAGATGTTTGTTCCGGGTGTTCTGGTCGTTATATGTATTAAAAAAATATATCTATGTAATCTATTGTCTTAAGTATATCAGTCATCTAGTACCCATAACACAAGCTCTGCTTACCTTGGGGCTAGATGATGCTGTGTGGATTGTCCAGCATTATATATTTTTTTATTATTTACCTATTAAATACCTATCCCCAGTTACCATTATATCAAAAAACATAGATATACTTACATATGTACGGTATGAGACATACAATACAAATCCTCTTTATAGCACACCAAATAAAAACCGATACACAAGACAGGAAAAGACAAATAATAATAATAATAAAAATAATAATAATAAATTAACATTAATTTAATAATAATAAATTTCTCTGCAGCCCTAGTCACCGGCCGATTGAGCCTAGCTTCGCGGTCGGTGATCTACCGTTTTGATATATTTTTTACTGTAGAATAGTTTTATAATATTTTATTGTATTTTCTATAGTAAAAAATGTATTTTATACGAGAATTTAAATAAATGAGTGTATAATAATAATAAATATTGCTGGACAATTCACACAGCATTATCTAGCCCCATGGTAAGCAGAGCTTGTGTTATGGGTACTAGATAACTGATATACATAATACAATACATTACATAGATAGATATTTTTTATTATACATAGAAAACGACCAGAACACCCGAAACAAATATCTGCAGATCGTACACACATTTGTTCCGAGGCGGGAATCGAACCCGCAACCTCCTGCGTCGCAGGCGGACCTTCGGAATGCAGAATGTGTTGTACAATGGGCGGCCTTATCGCTATGAGCGATCTCTGCCAGGCAACCTTAGGGTGGACATGAAGTGTTTATACAGAATAATACTAACAGTCTTTAGTAATGTGCCTATTCGTAAAAATATAATTCCTAGTTAAAATTGTAAGGACCACCTACGAGTATTGTTTGTATTAAATAGGCTCCGAAATTAATAGATCGATTTTAAAATTTTTTTCTTCGTTGGGAATCTATACAATCCTTGGTGAACATACCTAGGCTATATTATATTTTAGAAGATTTAAGGTGAAATTCGAATTTAACGCTGGAAACATAATAGTCTTTAATACAGGGTTGGCATGATTAAAACAAGTTGTTTTAAAACACGTGTTTAAAACAGTTTGAAATAAAACTGTTTTATATTAAGAAAAAAACAGGGTTTAAAACTACCTTTAATTGCAAATGAATGTGTATAAATACCACAGACAGGCTGTGGTATTTATACACTGCATAGGTAAATCCCCGCCGGTAAAGTCCCGCAGGGAAAGTCCCTATGTCGGCCGTCGAAAGAAAGTAATTCACTGGATTAGTGGGTACGGTACCTATTCCCCGCTCTCTCTCTAGTTCTCTACCTACCTACAAAACTACATACAAGGTGTATGTAAAGTGTTTTGTATTGATTAATAATAATAATAATTTTTAATAATTTGATTAGAGGTAAGTACTGAGATATGCAACAAAAGTAAATATTTATCGTTTTGTTAATTTTTACTAATGTGAATTAGGAAATAGTTTAGAAATGTATTATTTTATTATTCGCTATAATTGATTTGAAATTGATAAGTAAAAAAAACAAATAAAACAAAAAAAACACTTGTTTTAAACATTTCGAACTGTTTGTTTTATAAAATATAAAAAAAACTGGTTTTTTCCAACCCTGCTTTAATATAAAAATGAATCGCTGAATGTGTTGCTGAGTGCAAATCTCGAGAGCAGCTGAACCGATTTCTCTAATTTTTCTCTTAGAATATTCCTTGAAGTACGAGGATGGTTCATACGGAGAGAAAAAAGAGAAACATTTAAAAAATTGCCTGAAACAAATGACCACCCGGGCGAAGCCGGGACGGACCGCTAGTAATAAATAAAATAATTAATTACGTAAAATACAAGCTTTTATTACGTAGTGAAAATGAAAATGAAAAAAAATTAAAATGAAAAAGTTTTTTTTTTCTTTAAGCTTACAAATAAGCACTAAGACAGGTTATATTTTATACTATTAATTATTATCAAATAAAATTATTTTATAGTTCACTTCAATTTTTTGTCCACCAGTGGAAGAAGTGAAAAAGAAACCACTAGTATGATCATAACTTATGTGTCTATTACATATGATTTGCTTATTTGTAAGTACAAGGTACCTTCTGTTTTTATTTCCCCTACTGTTCTCCAAGTCACCCCGTGTCCACGATCACGTCGCTGTGACGCAATGGAAATCTAGGGGGGGATAAGAACACAAGCGATAAATGCCCGATAAATAATTATATTTATAAAAAGATAAAAGAAATACTTACGTCAAATAATATCTGAATACTGGAACTACAATAGCTACGAGGCTGAAAATTTGCATACCTAATATTATAAACAGTAAATGTTTGATTTTTTGTTTGTTTGTTTGTATTGAATAGGCTCCGAAACTACTGGAACGATTTGAAAAATTCTTTCACCGTTGGGAAGCTACACTATCCCCGGTGAACATAGGCTATATTATATTTTCAAAAAAGTTAGGGATCCTTACTAAAACTCCAATAATGTAACCCAAGGTGTAAAAAATCACTTATTAAAGTGAAATTCGAGTTTAACGCGGGTGAAACCGCGAGGAACAGCTAGTTATACATAAATAATAAAATATAAGTCTTGTAATTCTAACTTAACTAAAGAAAGATATGTACATAGGCGAGCTTAACCCTAACAAAGAGTTCTCTTACAGCAAAACCTTAGGTTTAAAGGAGAAGCGATAGAACAGATAGAGGAAGTCTATAAAGAAACAAATTAGACGAAGAGTATAATACATTATGGTACGAGATTATAATATATATACATAAATTAAAATATTATACTTGGGCGTTTATTTACAAACAACAACTTCTAAAATCTCACCGTATTTATTTTATTGAAACTAATAGTTTAGATTTACTTACATAATTTATCTATGTAGTATATTGCTATGTAAGTATTATAAGTAGGTAGGTACATATTTTATTTATAACTAGCGGACCTTCCCGGCTTCGCACGGTTTATGTACGGATCCCTAACTTTTTGGAAAATATAATGTAGCCGATGTTCACTGGGGATAGTGCAGCTTCCCAACGGTGAAAAAATGTTTCAAATCGGTTCAGTAGTTTTAGAGCTTTTCATTACAATCAAACAAACATAAAATCAAACCTTTACTCTTTAATATAAGTATAGATATCTCATAATCTACAGGCACACAGATCCCCTAGTACTGTCCACACACAATCTTATCCATCCATGGTTGTCTGGTAGAGACAGCTCTTGAGTGATAAGACTGCCCTTGTAACTAATTTTTAATTTTTTATTGTAAATAATTTCTTATTTCATGTGCAATAAAGTATTTTCTATTTATTTATTATCACATGAATAATTGATCCTTCGGCTGTCCAAGCGGTACAGCATGAAGGTCATCCAGGTCTATGCACCGACCTCGGCACACTTGGATGATGAAGTGGAGGATATGTATGAAGACATATCCAAAGCCTTACATAACACCACTAAGGCCCACTTCAACGTTGTTATGGGGGACTTTAACGGCAAGGTGGGAACCCAGACTGGCAACGAATCCCGAATAGGCCCGCATGGTTATGGGGTCAGAAATCACAGGGGGCAAATGCTTGTCAACTTCCTTGAGACGGAGGGGCTGTTCTTGATGAACTCTTTCTTTAAGAAACAGCCTCAAAGGAAGTGGACATGGCAAAGCCCCGACACTGTGACTAAAAATGAGATCGACTTCATCATGACGGATAGCAAGCACATATTCAGAGATGTCTCAGTGATCAACAGGTTCAATACCGGATCTGATCACCGACTCCTCCGAGGCTCTCTGAATATCAACTGGAAGCTTGAAAGAAACCGTCTGATGAAGTCCACGCTCCGACCTGACCCAATCCAAATCATGGCGGGCACCGAGAAGTTTCAGCAGCTTCTCGGGAATAGATTTGTTGCCTTGGAACCCACTGATGACGCTGACGAGACCCTACACAATCTGGTTGAAACGTTGAGGGATGAGGGCATCAAATTCTGTCGAAAGCAGCGTACTGGCAAGAAGTCCAAACTCTCGGATGAGACTCTTGGGCTGATGACAAAAAGACGGGAGACCACCCGACTTTGTCAGAGAAGTCAGACCTGAACAAGCGGATTGCGAAGATGGTACGGCACGACCTTCGGAGCTTCAACACGCGCCTCATTCAAGAGGCGATAGAGCGAAACCGAGGGTCCAAAGTATTCACTCAGCAGCTTGGCAGGAGCCACCTGACAAAGCTTAAAACGCACGACGGGAGGACCGTATTGTCAAAGCCGGATATCCGCCGAGATAGAGGATTTCTATGGCCGATTATACGCTGCACATGCCCCTCGTTACCGACGAGATGACCAAGATTCCAGAGCCACCCTGACACGCCACTATACCGACGAACTGCCTGAAATCAGTCAAGACGAGATCGTGTTAGCTCTAAGGCAGCTTAAAAATGGAAAAGCCCCCGGCGAGGACGGTATTACTTCAGAGCTTCTTAAAGCCGGAGGAGCCCCTGTAATACAGGAGCTACGGAACCTCTTTAATACCGTCCTTGACAGTGGGAGAACTCCAAAGGCGTGGAGCGGGAGTTTGGTGGTGCTCTTTTTTAAGAAGGGAGATAAAACCCTTCTTAAGAATTACAGACCCATCTCACTCTTGAGCCACGTTTATAAGCTGTTCTCACGAGTGGTCACGAACCGTCTCGCCAGGAGACTCGACGAGTTCCAGCCACCTGAACAGGCTGGGTTCCGCGGAGGATATGGCACCATAGACCACATACACACAGTGAGGCAGATTATACAGAAGTCCGAAGAGTATAATCAGCCCCTGTGTCTGGCTTTTGTGGACTATGAGAAGGCATTTGACTCCGTCGAAACCTGGGCTGTTCTGGATTCCTTACAGCGATGCCAAGTAGACTATCGTTATATCCAGGTGCTGAGTTGTCTCTACGAGGCCGCCACCATGAGTGTCCAAGTACAGGGTCAGCAGTCTAAACCCATCCAATTGCGCAGAGGAGTGAGGCAGGGGGATGTCATATCCCCGAAACTGTTCACGTGCGCATTGGAAGATATGTTTAGGTTGCTGGACTGGAAAGGAAAGGGCATTAACATAAACGGCGAGTACATCTCACACCTGCGATTCGCTGATGACATAGTCTTAATGGCGGAGTCGCTTGAGGAACTGAACCAGATGCTGGACGGCCTAGCTTCAGCCTCCCGATGTATCGGTCTTGGCATGAATTTGGATAAAACCAAAGTCATGATCAATGGTCACATTGATCCAAGACCGGTGGTCGTACATGGTCACCTTCTCGAAACTGTTTCCGAGTACACTTACCTTGGGCAGATTCTGCAGTTGGGTAAAAACAGTTTCGAGAAGGAGGCCAAAAGGAGGATCCAGCTGGGCTGGGCAGCATTTGGGAAACTACGTCAAGTCTTCACGTCATCCATACCGCAATGCTTGAAAACGAAAGTTTTCAATCAGTGCGTCCTACCCGTTATGACCTACGGAGCTGAGACGTGGACACTCACGATAGGGCTGGTCCACCAGTTCAAAGTCGCTCAGCGAGCTATGGAAAGAGCTATGCTCGGAGTTTCTCTGAAGGATAGGATTCGTAACGAATACATCCGACAGAGAACCAAGGTTATCGACATAGCTCAAAGAATTAGCAAGCTGAAGTGGCAGTGGGCCGGCCATATCTCGCGAAGAACCGACGGCCGATGGGGCAAACGTGTTCTTGAGTGGAGACCAAGACTCGGTAAACGTCGTGTAGGACGCCCTCCGACCAGGTGGGATGACGACCTGCGAAAGACTGCAGGTAGATGCTGGATGCGGCAAGCTGAAGACAGGGCGCTATGGCGCTCATTGGGGGAGGCCTATGTCCAGCAGTGGACTGCTATAGGCTGATGATGATGATGATGATGATGATGATGAATAATTGATAGTTTTCTCTTGCTTACAAGTGTTATCATCACTTATATTTACAAAGCAGTACAGTCAGCATCAAATTGATATGGGCGTCAAAATGATCTGAAAAACATGGAAGCAATTTGATATAGGATATGCAGATACACTGTACTCTTCGTTTGGGATAACCACACTTCATCACAATAACTTTTATTTACAATGCAGAAGTCTGCCCAGGAACTGATGATGGATTTGAAGCAGCGCATGGACTACTTTATCCTATCTACGTTATGTACTAGTTGCGCCCCGCGGTTTCGCCCATGTGGAAATCTATGCGTCAAATGGTTTATAAACCTTCCTCTTGAATCACTCTATCTATTAAAAAAACAGCATGATGATAGCATAGTTTTAAAGATCTAAGCATACATAAGCGACTTTGTTTTATACTATGTAGTGATTAAGTAGGTATATCAGTCATCTAGTACCCATAACTGACGACCGATGTGGCGCGGTGGGCGAAGGTCCACCTGCGACGCAGGAGGTTGCGGGTTCGATTGCTCTCGCCTCGGAACAATTGTGTGTACGATTTGCAGATATTTGTTCCGGGTGTTCTGGTTGTTTTCTATATATAATAAAAAAAAATATATCTATCTATGTAATGTTTTGTATTATGTATATCAGTTATCTAGTACCTACCCATAACACAAGCTCTGCTTACCATTGGGCTAGATAATGCTGTGTGATTTGTCCAGCATTATTTATTTATAACACAAGCTCTGGTTAGCTAGGGGCTAGATGATGCTCTGTTGATTGTCCGACATTTTGTAAGGCCCGCCATCAAGTTCTCAAGAAGGCGAGGCAATACTTCGGATTCAACAAATGTTGGACTAGAGGGGGCAAGATGTACGTGGTCGGTGACGGGTAGGCACTGATCGCCACCGAGTGATCTAGATCTTGAGACTAAAGTCATTTAAAACGGGATATTTGAATCAAATATCCCGTTTTAAATGACTTTAGTCTTATTTGATTGATGATTTGATTTTTAAGTTATCCAATATTTCGGCAGTCTCATGCGCCATAGATCTTGAGAAGCTGATTCAATAGCCACAGTTGGCTGCGACGGCGTTGGGATCGTCATTTCGGCCTATGGTGTCCAAGTGGCCATGGCATCGTTGCCATGGACACGGTAGAAGTAGCGTCAGCGCCAGCGCAGACAAATCGGCGTGCAGTCGCGACTACGTCTAAGGACTAGGAAGATCATTGGAAGTTATAAGCATTTAGTGTAAGTTTTTACCTTCCTCCAGTCTGTAGCAACTTGAAACTTGCTATGAAATCTGTCATAATGGCTCTGGCTGGAACTTTAGCAAACGAATTTCGACTCATCGTCAATAAAATATTTCTCATTATAAGATTCCTTTGGCTTCTTTTTGTTTTGTTTGTATATATAGATAGATTTTTTTTCATTCAACGTAATTTTTTTTCTGACAATGTCTGACAGACAGCTGACTAAAGAAGCGCGACCAACTTCAACTTCTTTTCTAATAGCGGTCGATAGGGGTCGATCATGGGTCGATATTATTTCATTAAGGACGGCAGGACATTGCCCAAAAAGTTGAAATGATTATAACTTTGACATAGCAAATAAAATGCTGGCTTCGTTAGTTGGTAAATCATCGTTTTTCTACCAACCAACCTTAATTTTTTTTAAATGGGGATCGCAAAAGACACAAGATTAACCCAACAAATTTATTAACAGTTGTAGTATTCGCAAACAAATGATTTTTTATTATATTCTACTTGCTTATCCCATCGGTCCATTTCCTCATAGCCAATGGGATCACCGAATCTCCTGCCCCCGCCTTTTCAAACGGAAAGTTAGTGTAATTAGACCAGAAGACAGGATTTACGTAGCGGAAGCCGCAGTCGAATTTCTTGATGGTTGCGACGTCTTCAGGTGCGAGGGTAAAATCAAAAATGGATGCGTTTTCTAACACTCGAGACGGGGTGTTGGTTTTTGGTATGACGGCCATGCCTCTTTGGACCTGTAAAATGGAACGTCATCATCATTATTAACAATGTATGTAGGAACCCATTACACAAGCTTTGCGTAGCTTGCGGCTAGATGACGCTGTGTAGATTGGATTGTCCAGGATTATTTATTTTTCAACGTATAATTTTTTTATGTAATATTCAAACTCATGTACAATGGTTTATTGCTTACATGTGTACAAAAAGGTCTTAAAATAATATAACAGAAGTCCACCATCCACCCTGCATAGGCATGGCAATATTGAAGTTAAATGCTAGGTGGCTATATACAGTTAATAATATTTACCTTCTACATTTAAATGAATGATTATAATTCAATAGGTAGGAATTTAGACAGCAACACCATATTAAACATACCAAATGCTTTAGAGCAATCTGCGAAACCGTCTTCCCATACTTTTTTGCGATAGCCACCATGGTAGGGTTGTTCAGCTTGGGTTCCGGGCTATTGGGCTGCTCGTGGCTCGGCACCATAGTTCCAAAGGGGGAGTATGCCACTACTACGATCTTATGCGCTTTACAGAGCGCCACTAGTTCCTCCTGGCCGAAGTTTAGGTTCACCTAAAAAAAAACACTTTTATTTATGTATAGGAATAATTACAAAAAACCATTTCATAGATTGAATGTGAGGCAACAACTTCTAGGTGGTTTTATAGGAAAGGAAATGAATGATTTTTACCACCTACCTACTTCATTTTAAACAATAGAATACCAAATATTTTTATTGGTTCAAAAAATAACAAGCTTGTTTGAATTGTTGTAACTGCAGAGTTGAGATTGAGGTTATTTAAAGCTAAAACTGGCCAGTTTAGCGAATAGCTATGTATAACGTAAGTTAGTACATACATTATTTAAATATTATTATTTTCTGTGCATGTTTGGTTGTGTCGGATATTAGTTTTTTCGTCCATAGTATAATAAAAAAATATCTAGGTATCTTTGTAATGTATTGTATTATATATATCAGTCATCTAGTACCCATAACACACGCTCTGCTTAGTTTTGGGCTTTATAATACTGTGGATTGTCCAGCTATGTTCTTTTTCATATTTAGAGGACCTGCGTCCAGCAGTGAACCAGTCAGGTTATAGATAAAGATTGTATGATAAGGTGCGACTAAAAACAGTGATAATAAGTCAGTGGCGTAACAACAGGGGAGCTAAAGTAATGTAAAAAGTAAAAGTATATTTATTGCATAATTACATGTGAGAAGATGGTTCATAAAATAATACAGTGTCAATGTAATTTGCCCTTTATGGGCGTGCAATTAATGATTTACATGCATTTTTAACAACTTAATGATAATAAAATAAAAAAGAACACTATAAAATCAAAAATAAACACAGTACACATGTCAATTATATTTAAAAAAATTATAATAATAGAAACAAAGTACCTATCAGTAAATCAGCTCAATAAAATATTAAAAATTCTAAAATATATATTATATATTTATATCTGTGGTTATTTGTCGGCAAAATGCCACGGGCCAGCCGGAAGGGCCCCCGAATAGAGGAGAATCCCAATGTGAATTTGCCACGAGCCTCGAACGGTGTATCGTATCGTGTACAATATATACATATATAACGGTATCTAGTTACGCCACTGTAATAAATAAGTGATAAGATGTCGCTCAGTTTCGCACCGACAATAGTATGTAGTAAGTAATTTGTTGTTGTGCATAGCTTTACTAAAATATTGACATGTATCGAATCATATTATATTTAGACTTAAAATAGGCAAATAACCATGTATTAGACATATAAGAGATGAACATGCTAGTGGTTTCTTTTCACTTCTTCCACTAGTGGACAAAAAATTGAAGTGAACAGTAAAATAATTTTATTTGATAATAATTTATATATAAAATATGACTTGTCTAAGTGCTTATTTTGTAAGCCTAAAGAAATACATGATTTTTTACTTTACTTTACTTTACTAGTGTACCTCAATCTGCAGGGTAGCGGGCCGTATCTTGCAGTTCTGCAGCAGGCGGGTCAACTGCTGCACGTTGAAGTTGGAGACGCCGATACCTTTCGTCAGTCCCTTCGCGACGCACGACTCGAATCCGCGCCACGTTTCCAGGTAGTCGATCTTCTCGTCCACACCGTCCACCTGAAAGTTTAAAGTAAATAATTGTATTTCATTTTAAGAGGAAATCAGTTCAATAACACTTTCAGGGTGGATTCGACCAACGTAGTATACTTAAATCTTATCTTTATATTAAAATAGAATAGAAATATTTATTTGCATTTCATATAAAATAATAGAAATAAGAACTAATCTAAAGATAACAAATTAGGAACTAATAAAATAATTTTATTCCGAGAACACAGAAAGGCTTCCGGCTCAGCATTACCTAAACGCTACATTGACACAAGTGTCATTTCAGCTCATCGCAAATCGCTCATTACTCTCTCTATCTATTATATGTAAATTTGTAAACGTTTTACCAAATTCTATTCCAATAATAATTTGTTTATCCGATAGTGATTTCTTAGACCGCTAAAATCCAAAAGGACAAAACAATACGCTAATTTCAGCGCGAATAACGCGAGTTAGGGCGCGTTTTGACGTGAATAACGCGAGAAAAGGCGTTTAAAAAAAATGTGCCCTAAAATTAGCTTTATAACGGTGATAACGTAAATGTGTTAAATTAAATAGCGTGATAGCAGTATTACCAATAATATAAAAAACACCCATGTTAATGTTTCCAACTAATACTTACAGAGATCGACATCGGCCAGTGCACCAGCGCCATGTCCACATACTCCAACCCCAGCCTCTTCAGGGATCCTCGGAGAGACACCTCCACGTCAGCTTCACGGTGATAATGGTGCCACACCTGATGGAACAGATACAAAATATTAACCCCCAAATACTCAACGCATCTCAGATTTAACAATACGCTATACGTCTCAAGTAGCCATTTTCTGACCGATTTTCATTGAAAAATTCATGTGTCAAAAAATGGCTACTTGAGACGTGACTTTATCTGGCGCTATTGCGCCAGATAAAGTCACGTCCAAATATCTCAAACGCCTCAGATTTAAGCATTTTGGACAGATTTCAATAAAAATCTGTCAGAAAATCGTTATCGATTAAAGTGATCAAAGCGATCACTCTATTTCCTAATTTTACTAATGAAAAATCAAAGCGATCACTCTATTTCCTAGTTTTACTAGTCCAATTTGAAATTTGTGACGTGTCAAAGAGTCCTGTGAGGTCTAAAGCAAATAAAGCGCTTTGATATTTGGTGTTTATTTGATGTTTCCTACATCAAATTAACACCAATAGCTCTAGCAATAGCAAGAGCGATTTTAACTTGGTCAGTATAACGGGAAAATCTGCGAGTCAGCATGTTACCTCAAACCGATAGAGCCTTACGTTCCCTTACAACGTTTTCTATTTCTTTAAGGTCGTCGTTAAATACACGCCACATTTGAAGGGAGTGGAAGTCACAAACAGATATGCTTCCAGCAAAGAAATTTAGCTTTAATATGTGACTTCCACACCAGTTGTGTCCAACATTATTTATTTATTGATTTAGTTGTTTTCAAGAAAAATAGTAGTAGGTCGCTACATCCGTTATCAATGTAATGATAACTAACAAAGATGAGGTCAGGCGATGCAATGCCGATATAGGTAGAATCATAGATACCTACATTACCTACAATGCTATGGCAGTTCCGTATTGATATAATAAATAAATAAATAATGCACACAGCATTATTTAGCCCCAAGGTAAGCAGAGCTTGTGTTATGTATGAGTATCTCTATTATAGATAACTAATATACATTATGCAACACATTTTACATAGTTAGATATTTTTTACTAGGTATACGTAGAAAAACGACCAGAACACTCGGAACAAATATCAGATCGTAGAAACATTTGGCGGGAATGGAACCGGCAATCTCCTGTGTCGCAGGTTGACCTTCGCCCACCGTGTCACAGAGGTCATCATCATCGTTGTTTTCATAATAATGTGATAGTTACCTCTTCGAACTCGACTACGCGAGAAGTCGCGGGAAGTCCCGAGAATGCTCGAGCAGTCGTGAGCGGCCGCTGGCAATATCCCGCCCCTCGCGCCCGCTCTCCGCGCGCGTCTGTTGCGCGCGAGCATTCGCATTCATTCTTTGCAGTGCAACGAATACAGACGTGATGGAAATGGATGAAGAAAAGCTTATTTATTTGGTGCAAATGTACGACTGCATTCATCGCGGGCGGGCTCGAGAAGGCGCGCGGAGTCCCGCGCGCATTTCCACTTCTCGAGCATTTCAGCGACTCCTCGAGCAGTTGCGGGAGTCCGCGCGCCTTCTCTACCGAGCGGGTCGCTGCGGGTCGCTGCGCTTCGCTGCCCTTCGCCGCTCTTTCGGTGTGAGTTGAGCCTTAACCTGTAATGGTCCACAGCTGGACATAGGCCTAATGAGCGCCATAGCGCCCTGTCTTCAGCTTGCCGCATTACAATACAATACAGCATCTGCCTGCAGTCTTTCGTAAGTCGTCATACATAAAAAATCATTCATTCATCCCACCTGGCCGGAGGACGCCCTACACTAAGTTTGCCGGGTCGCGGTCTCTACTCTAGAATACGTTTACCCCAGCGTTTTGTCGGTTCTTCGTGATATATGACCGGCCCACTGCCACTTCAGCTTACTAATTCTCAGAGCTATGTCGATAACTTTGGTTCTCTGTCGGATGTATTCGTTACGAATCCTATCCTTCAGAGAGACCCCGAGCATAGCTCTTTCCATAGCTCGCTGAGCGACTCCTACCTTATTTATTAACTACTTACAAAACCCCCCTTTACCTTGGTAGTAACAAAAAGCTCCTCTCTCTTGACCGCGCCCTCTTTAATCTTCCTGTTGATGACTGCCCCGACGTCGGGCTCCACTCGGTAGAAATGCGCCGTGTCTATGTGTCGGTAGCCGATGTCGATGGCGTACGCTAGTGCTTCCTCCATCTTAGGACAGTCTTCAGAGAATAGTCTGTACTGAAATGAATATATACAGCTGTAATTATTATGACATGTATTTTATTATAATATATAAGCCGAGGTCACTCCGCGAAGCCTGTGAAAATCCCAGGAGTATTCTGCGCTTCTGGACGGAGTTAGGCTGGTTAAACTAGCAGACACACCTCGCACAAAGGGCCAATCGGAGTCTAAGTGCGGAAACAAGAGTAAAACTACTATACCATACCAAGCCTTCTCATCGATTTCGACGACGTCGACCCTAGATATCACGGATTTTTCTAATATAGCTCGCTAGACCGAACTTGGTCTTGAATATCCTACGGCACGTATGGCAGTAGAGTTGGCCCGATGTGTTAAATGTATAGGTGTAGGAGGGCTTAGGTCTCTGTTTGTATTTTATTATTATAACTAGCAACCCGCCCCGGCTTCGCACGGGTGGAAATACATGTATTTATAATGACCCGTTATGAACTACGGAGCTGAGACGTGGACACTTACGATAGGGCTGTTTCATCAGTTCAAAGTTGCTCAGTGAGCTATGGAAAGAGCTATGCTCGGAGTTAAGGATAGGATTCGTAACGAATACATCCTACAGAGAACCAAAGTTATCGAGATAGCTCTAAGAATTAACAAGCTGAAGTGGCAGTGGGCCGGCCATATTTCGCGAAGAACCGACGGCCGTTGGGGCAAACGTGTTCTTGAGTGGAGACCACGACTCGGTAAACGTAGTGTAGGACGCCATCCGACCAGGTGGGATGACGACTTGCGAAAGACTGCAGGTAGATGGTGGATGCGGCAAGCTGAAGACAGGGCGCTATGGCGCTCATTGGGGGAGGCCTATGTCCAGCAGTGGACTGCTATAGGCTGATGATGATACATATTTTAAACCTTCCAATCACTCTATATACATATAAACACCGTAATCGAGTATTGATTTAACAGCCATCATTATTAAACGATTGCGCTGCTGTTTGAAATTATTGTTTCCATAATTTGTTAAGGGGCCTCCGGAGGGACGAATTCTTCATACAAACGTAATACCAAAATTATTTCTAATTCAAGCATATTTCCACTATTATATTATCCATTATTTGTATTAAAATAGTATTTATCTAGGTTCCCAAATAGTATTTTTTTCAAAATACTTACCTAAAATGAAATGAAAGCCAATCTCATTTTGCACATTTTTATGCGAAAATGGACAAGTTTTCTTGCTATTTGTTTCGTATTAAAAACATCAATATCTTACGTTTTATTTATTAAGGAACATAGCTTATATTGTCTAGTTACAGAATAACAATACTTTGTGAAGAATACAAAAAGTTTTCAGTCATAATTTTTGGTATTATGGACCAAACCAAATTTTGAACGGCTAATATTGCTATCGCGCACGCATGGGGCGCGGCGCAAGGGTTAAACAGGGACAGCGATATTCGGAGCGATTTTTGCAAGCGAGGGTCGCCGGTTTAGCATCTAACAGAGATAAGATGAATATAATTATGTTCCTAACATGATAAGACCGTACAGATTATGCTAGTCATAAAGTAAAACCTCGATAGTGGGGTTAATTGTCTTGACGACCTCTGTGGCGCGGTGGGTGGCCCACCTGCGACGCACTAGGTTGCGGGTTCGATTCCCGCCTCGAGACAAATGTTTGTACGATTAGCACAATGTTTCGGGTTGTCTGTCTGGTCGATCTATGTATAATAAAAATATATATTTATGTAATTTATTATATTATGTATGTATCAGTCATATAGTAGAAGGAATGACAATCCAATCAATCATCATCAGCCTATTATGTTAGTCCACTGCTGGTCAGGCCTCCTCCAATGAGCTCCATAGCGCCCTGTCTTCAGCTTGCCGCATCCAGCATCTGCCCGCAGTCCTTCGCAGGTCGTCACCCCACCTGGCCGGAGTGCGTCCTACACTACGTTTGCCGAGTCGCGGTCTCCACTCAAGAACACGTTTACCCCAGTTTACATCCAATCAATGTATTATGTATATTTAGAGATAACGTAATTCGTTTTAAGCAACCTTTACAAACCATTTTTAGAAATCGATACTTTTTTTATTACTTTCTATTTTGTATTCAGTAATATCCGTAACCTGAACAATACCAATACTAAACTTTGAACTTTAACGACAGATGTGGCGCGGCGGGCGAAGGTCCGCCTGCGACGCAGGAGGTTGCGGGTTCGATTCCCGCCTCGGAACAATTGTACGATCTGCACATATTCGTTCCGGGTGTTCTGGTTGTTTTCTATGTATAATAAAAATATCTATCTATGTAATGTATTGTATTATGTATATCAGTTATCTAGTACCCATAACACAAGCTCTGCTTAACATGGGGCTAGATAATGCTGTGAATTGTCCAGCATTATTTATTATTTATTTTATTTTAATCTCGATACAGGCCTGGCCTAGTCGGGGTGCCATCAGAGATAACATAACATTGTAGATATGTACGTCTCGGCAATAATACAATGTATTTATTATTACATATTATGTCTGGTAGAGATCGCTCTTGAGCGATAAGACCGCCAAATTGTCACATATCTTGTATTATTATTGTTTACCTTGTTTGTTTTATTTTTAAGTGTGCAATAAAAGTATTGTCTATCTATTATTATTACACTAAATTAAGTACAGGTACTTAATTTAGTGTAATAATAAAAACTAGAAAATACTAGTAATACCTCATCACCATGTATGTGCTAATTATAAGATAAGGTGTATTTACTTATTCGTTTTGCTGTAATAAATGATTTTTTATCTTTTTTATTTATCTATACTAATATTATAAAGAGGAAAGGTTTGATTTTTTGTTTGTATGTTTGTTTGTTTGTAACGAATAGGCTCCGAAACTACTGGACCGATTTGAAAAATTATTTCACCGTTGGAAAGCTACACTATCCCCGGTGAACATAGGCTATATTATATTTTCAAAAAAATTAGGGATCCTTACTAAAACTCCAATAATGTAGCCAAAGGTTCTAATACCCGTGCGAAGCCGGGACGGTCCGCTAGTTTTATTTAAATACATTACATTCTCGTCCATGCCCAGCCAAGTCCCGTACCCCACAGCTGGGAGTTTGCCGCCATTGTTGAGGGGGAGAGTGGGAATATTCATCTGAAAAAAAAAACGGCATTATGTAGGTAGGTACGAGTACTAATGGTATTTTAATTCAAACAGGTCATAGTTTCATCAGTTCTAAAATTGAAATAAAAATCTTGTTCATTATCTTGGACACCCCGGTGTAAAAGATGCCACTTTTGTTTTAGGATTCCGTAAGTGATTGATTGAATCGATTGGCAGATAATAAATAAAGAATGCTGGACAATCCACTCACAATCCAAACCATAAACAAGATAGAGGTATGTCATTCTGATCAGGGGAAGACGAAAGTCGTACGGAATTTCTCTCCAATTTTTCCTTGGAATTATTTTCACGTCGTATATTACATGTCGTACAAGTTGTATTCGATGATTTTATTTCCCATCTAAGTAAACTCCACTTTTTGGGGTGTCGTGGTCGGATAACCTCCTCGTGAGCCCGTACTGTTACCGGTCCTTTGGGGATACGTCCCTGGGGAACGGTAGCAGGTGGCGGGCCGGTGAACCCTGGTTCCCACCGCTAATAATGTCCCTCACCGGAGATTGTTAGCGGTGGCCAATAATCCGACAAACCAATCTAAGGTGTTATCCGTACCGTGCTGAGAGATGAATGGCTGATGGTTGTTTCAGTTTTGAACGGTGGCTCTCCGAAACCAGGGCGAATCGGAGTAGTATTCCAGCCCACCTGTGGGCATGCGGGGCTCTGCTGGCGGGTAGTTTTATTTCCCTAGCTTCTCGTGGGATTTGTATGGATTCAAATAATCTTCACAACAGATCTTCTCCTTCCAGAGAACCCTTCTCTCCTTCTGGAGAACCCTCTTCTCCCGTCTCGGGAGAAACCAATAATAGGATGGAGGAGGCCCTACTGGCCTCTCCGGAGCCTATGGTTACGGCGCCCTGCTTTGCAGATGACCGTACAGAGGTCGGCGGCACTGAAGCTGCGGCCCCTGCCACGGCAACGTCTCCAGGTAAGAGGACTCGTAAGTTGAGCGGAGCAGGCCGGAAGCGGCTCCGAAGGCTAATGGCTGCCAATCTAAGCTTCGAAGAAGCTCGTCCGTTGGCAACCAAGCCTTGGAGCCAAATTCCGATGCTTAACGCTCCTCCAGATCCAAAGCCTTCCAAAAGGCTGAGATCGGAGGAAAATTCACCCGGGGAGCAACCCAAAAAGGCCCCAAGGCTGGAGTTGTCCCAGGAGACAGATGTCCGACCAAGCTTCAAGCAGGTCGCGGAGGCGAAGCGTGTAGGCATACGCGCCGCCGCCTCCATGAGCGACGAACAGATGAAGCTGGTCCGTCGTTCCCTGTCCCTGGCGATAATGAAAACAGCGGATAGTGCTGGGAAGGGGCCTAAGTTTGCCAGTTTCGCACACAAACCTGGGTGGATACTGGTTACCTGCGTGAACCAGGAGAGCCAAGACTGGCTCACTAACGAGGTCCCCAAAATTAAGCCATGGGCCGGGGCAAAACTCTCTGTGATTCCAGAGAGCGAATTGCCCAAGGCAGTGGTGGCTGTCACGTTTGTGCCCAGTATTGAGGCGGAGTCGGTTGACGAAGTCATCCAACTACTTAGGGCACAAAACGAGGGGCTTCGTCCAGAGCTTTGGAAGGTGCTACACAGCAGATCAGAGGGGAACGGGTTCGTCGTAACCTTCGCCCTAGACGACCTGTCTGTGGAAGCCCTTAAAGCCACCGACTTTCAGGCTACCCTGGGTTTCAGGAAGATAGCCTTTAAGATCAAAGGCGGCACTGAAACAAAGCAGACGCACGAGGAGAGAGGCCCACAACCGTCCACGTCCAGTGGAGCGGGCACCTCTGGGCGAAGCACAGGAGTACCAAAGCCGCGACCCGTCGCGGCTGGGCGCTCCAATGTACCGCCCCTTAGCAGGTCCGTTCCACCACGGCGGGACGATAGTGGACCACAGCCGTCCACGTCCAGCGAAACGGGCACATCTGGGCGAAGCACAGGAGGACCAAGGCCGCGACCCGTCGTAGCAGGGCCCTCCAATGTAACGCCTCAGAACAGCCTAAATCCGCTGAGACGAGGACAAGGGGGTCCCCGAAGAGGTGGAGCGGGTGACAGGCTGACCGGAGCTAGTCGAGGACGTGGAGCGCGCCCGAAGCTAGCTGGGTCAAAGCCTCGTTACCAGCGGGGAAACCTATGATGGCTACCCAGGCGGGGACGGCGAGGATCCTCCAGGCAAACCTTCACCATGCCGCGGCTGCATCCGCGGTAATGGCGGTTTGTCTGTCGGAAGGACAAGCTAGCCTCGCCTTGATCCAGGAGCCTTGGGTAGCCAATACTCAGGTTCTGGGACTAGACGCTGCCGGTAAGATTTTAGTAAACAATAACCGCACAAGGCACAGAGCATGTATAATCTTTAACAAATATGTTAACTTTTTGCCTATTACAGAGGTATGTAATGACGACCTGGTGGCCGCTTTTGTCGACCTCAAAGGATGGAGTGGGACGAGGGCAATCGTATGCTCGGCGTACCTTCCCGGAGAGAGAGACAACCCAACGGGTGACCTGGCGAGAGTGGTCGACTACGCCGCCAAAAACAACGCTGAACTTCTCGTTGGATGCGACGCCAACGCACACCACTCAGCGTGGGGGAGCACGGACGTCAACTCTAGAGGTGAGTCACTTTTCGATTTTCTCCTAACTAACAATCTAACCATCCTCAACAAAGGTAGCGAACCGACCTTTGTAACCCGAGTTAGACAGGAGGTTTTGGACATAACTTTCGCCACTAACAATCTTGCCAGGCACATCAATGACTGGCATGTTAGCAGCGAAAACTCCATGTCCGACCACAAACACATCAGTTTTGAGATAAAGGCTTCCCTTGACTCTCAAATCATAACTTATAGGGACCCTAGGGCAACTGCCTGGGATGTCTTCAATGACAAACTAAGGCAAATGCTCGAAGATTGCCCTAAAAGTATTAAGACTCGCGACAGTCTTGAGATAGCGGCAGTCACTCTATCAGCAGTGCCTATGAGGAGAGCTGTCCGTTGAAATCCAAGACCACAAAGCGATCAGTCACATGGTGGAACTCTACGCTTAGCAAGCTAAGGAGTAAAACCAGGAAACTTTTCAACAAGGCTAAAAAGACTCGCTCATGGGAGGCCTACCACAAAGCCTTAACGAAATACAACATAGAGATTAGGAAGGCTAAAAGAGCATCCTGGAGGAAGCTCTGCGAGGAAGTCAAAAGTCTCCCTCAAAGCGCTAGACTCCACAAACTGCTCTCCAAAGCCAACACTAATCTAATAGGTCTCCTGAAGAAAGGAGATGGCACCTTCACAACAAATGAAAGTGAAACCCTAGAGTTGCTGGCTTCGACCCACTTCCCTGGTTCACGATACAAAACCTCACCCCAACCGGCTCCTGCCAACCCCTATAAGCCTCGGAACGAGGACTGGAACAGGGCGGCCCGGATTATAAGACCGAATCAGGTAAGGTGGACCGTTAACTCTCTTAAAACGAATAAAGCATGTGGTGAGGATGGAATTCTCCCTGTTTTCTTACAACGGGGAATCGACGTCCTCACTCCATATCTGGTAAAAATCTTCAGAGCGAGCCTCGCCTGGGGAACTGTGCCAGAACCATGGACTAATGTCAAAGTTGTCTTTATACCCAAGGCAGGAAAGAAGGACTACAGCCAGCCGAAGTCCTTCAGACCAATATGCCTTTCTTCCTTTCTTCTTAAAACAATGGAGAAAGTGGTAGACAGACACATTAGAGACGTGGCGCTTGTTGCGTCTCCCATCCACCATAGCCAACATGCCTATTGCAAGGGCAAATCCACTGAGACGGCGCTTAGTAGCCTCATCGACAGAGTGGAGAAAGCTATGGAGGACAAGGAAATCGCACTCTGTGCATTCCTTGACATTGAAGGGGCTTTTGATAACTCCCCCACATCACTGCTGGTGAATGGGTTGACAAGCAAAAATGTCGATCCAACCACCACCAGATGGGTCGAGGACATGCTCACCCGTAGGGGAGCAAAAATATCCCTTCACCAATCAAACATTGAGATCATCACGGCTAGGGGCTGTCCCCAAGGCGGAGTCCTATCGCCTGTACTATGGACCCTAGCCGTGGACCAGCTCCTGTGCAGACTGGCAGACCTCAATATCGATGCGCAAGGTTATGCAGATGACCTCGTGATCGTCGTACGAGGGTTCTGCCAGTCTACTATCTCTAGCATCATGCAGCGAGCTCTCAATACTGTCAGCGACTGGTGCAGCAACAGCGGACTCTCGGTCAACGCTGACAAAACTGTGATTATACCGTTTACCAATAAGCGGCGGCTAGACAAGCTAGCAAAGCCCAAATTAAATGGTAAAATCATACACCTTTTCCACAGAAGTAAAGTACTTGGGCGTAACCATCGACCAAAAACTGACGTGGAACACACACCTAGCCAACGTCTTACATAAAGCAAAGATGGCACTAGGTGTTAGCGGCAGACTCATGGGCAACAACTGGGGTGTAAACCCCAGGATTGCCCTTTGGCTGTACACTGCCATCGTGAGGCCGATCATCACATACGCCTCTATGGTATGGTACGACAAGGCCCTTCAGTCTACCGCTATCAACAAACTAAATAGCCTACAAAGGACTGCTTGTCTTATGGCCACGGGAGCCATGTCCACCTCCCCCGGTCAGGCACTAAATGCATTGCTGGGCCTTCCTCCTCTGCACATGTACATACATAAAGAGGCAAAGACCAGCATGTATAGGGCCAGCTGCCTGGGCGGAGGTAACTGGCTCTCCCACAAACTGAGATCTTTAAAAGACTCAACTATGGAACATCCCATTCTGAGCATGACAACTGATGCCATGCTTCCACGTCATGTGTTTGAAAAGCACTACACAGTGGAACTTCCTTCCAGAGAAGATTGGCTAAATAGACAACCTCTCTGCAAGGATGGATGCCTAATCTGGTACACAGACGGCTCCAAAATGGGACTGGATGTAGGCTGTGGAGTGTACGGAGAGCGACCCAGGTTTGGCACAAGCATAAATCTGGGAAATCACGCCTCTATCTTCCAAGCAGAAATATTCGCCATCCTAGAATGCGCGGATATAAATCTGAAAAAGCGCTACTCCAACCAAACTATAATCATTAACTCTGACAGCCAGGCGGCACTCCTAGCGTTGGACTCGAAGGTCATCACGTCCAAGCTAGTTGAGGACTGTCTGTCACGACTGAACACTCTAGGCTTGAATAACAGAGTCCTCTTAAGATGGGTTCCGGGGCACGCAGGAATCAACGGCAATGAGTGTGCCGACGAACTTGCGCGCTCCGGAGCCAAGGGGACTCAGCTGGGACCCGAGCCGTTCTGTGGCATACCTAAAAGCTTGGCACACAGAACACTCCTGGGATCCTGTCTCGAGGAATCGCATAAGCTCTGGAGAAGCTCCTCGGGCATGGATCATTCAAAATCTCTGATAAAAGCCTTCGATAGTCGGTATACCAACCGAATCCTAGCGCTAAGCAGAGGTAACCTTCGCATCATGACAAGAGCCCTAACCGGACACTGTCGCCTTAACAAGCACATGTTCAAACTAGGGCTAAGCGACACACAATCCTGCAGATTTTGTGAGGAGGCGGATGAAACGCCCCTCCATCTGCTAAGTGAGTGTGGAGCACTGATGCACAAACGCAGCATCCATCTGGGCAAGCATTTGCATAGCCCGGACGAGCTGAAAGACATCACCTCGAAGAAAATCCTACAGTTCCTGGCAGCTGCAAGGGTTAGTGGCGAACTATGAACGCCACGGCTTCGGGGCTGAAAAATGTAAAAGTGGCGATCACAATAGGCCTATCATGGCCGCCGTGATATGAAAGCCACCCCAAAGGGAAAAAAAAAAAAAAGTAAACTCCAGCTCGATCTAAATTGTTGTTATTGTGGATAACAGTGCTATTTTGTCCACATTTGTGTGCTCGGAGAGCTGCTGAACAGACTCGAGTTCTATCCTGTGGTTGACCCGGCTGTCCCACCGCGTTGCCACTACTACGAGTCCCTTAACACCTGGCAGGCTATGTAACGTTGTAATTACATATTCTAATTCTATCTAGGTAGGTATCCCTACCTATCGTTTGAATTTGTACCTGCTTACGCGTGAACCGAATAATGCACTGGTCGCGGCAGGGCGTGACGTCGTCGTCGCGTGGTCGCCGCGGGGTGGTCGGGCGATCGCATTCGCGAGCCGGCCAGCCAGCAGCGGGCAGACACCCTAAGAGCTTGAAGGCAAACCTACGTTCGCTTCTCTCAATATTTTATTCTGAATTTTACAACCTGAAGAGTACTTAAACTCTCACCTGTTTATCCTAGATATCTAAATCGATTAAACTCAGTGTCTGTAGTGTTCCCAGAATTGGGTAATCTGTGCATTATTATTTAATCGTTAATGGCTAGTTTTTAAATATTTCTTCCAGAAGCGTCCATCTATAACTTTCTTATAACTTTTATCTTACTTTTGTAAACGCCGCCTCTTATTTCTTTTTGCCTTGGGGAAGCTTCTAGTCTTTTCGAGATACTGTACTACCCTCAGGCTTCCCCTATGAACCCCTTACGCTGGCGCGTCCCTAATCCTAGGTCTGGATTTCTAGGAACACCCTACGGACAAGAATTCCTAGACGACTCTGTACACTGCACCTACCCCGGTTCAGTCTACGGTGGGGTAACCGTAGCTGGAGCTGCCCGTTCCTGCCACCTACTACCAGGACGCTCAACGCGTGGGGGCGGCTATTCCTGGCGCTGATTCCCGGACTGGGAGGAAGAAAGGGACTGGCGCTAAGGCGGACGGGATTGCCCTGGAGGAGAGTGCGGTTTATCGAATAAACCGAAATCGTGAACTTTGACACAAACCCTTTTCTCTTATTTTCAATAAATAAATACTTATTTCTTTGTAGTTTCTCATCTTTTTGTGCTCGTGCTCACTGTCTGCTAGGTGACAGCTACTGTATCGACTCCGAATGAGGCGATATTGATGCGTGCGCTTTTCCTGAGGTGGATCCGATTCCGTGCGAAAATGATCTGATGGAGGCGTTACTGGTCCTAACCCCGTCCGGCGGTGTGCTAAAGATTCGACGATTTTACTCATTGTGTCACCGTTACTTTTGTTGTTTACCTATTCCTTTTCTCCTGGATTTGAATTCAATGACAGAAGGTAAAATAATAAAATACTCAAACAACAAAATAGATCCTAATACAAGGGTTCGAAACTCCTTGAAATCGAACCCTACAATATTCTATCGTGATTTAAGTTTCAAGCGCAATGATTACGTAATAACTGAAGTCATTTGTGACTTTGTGTTGGGAGTGAGTTTAGCAGACATAGTAGGTAAGGTACTGACTGATCTACCCTCATTATGTTATATATTTTTCATATGAAAGTGATAAAAGTTTTAGAAAGACAGATGTTACTCATTAGGTGCTCTGACGGAGAAGTACAAGCAATGAAATAAACTTTTCACTTCTCTTGTTCAAAATCGTGTCATTATAGCCCTAAAACTCGAGTCTATGTCCTAGGGATTCAAAACATTTTTTCTTTTTAATTTTAGTCTGAAATTATCAGCCAGTACCTACAAGTCATTTGTCCTCTTACATGAAGACTCGACTTTTTGGTGTTCCATTGTTTTTTTGTAATAGAACTGAAAGCGCCTTCTTGGTGATTGTTGGAGGTTTTTATAAGGGTGATTCTACCTCCATGGTAGAATGCGTAGTTACCTTGTTTGTGTAGCGCGTAACGAATAAAAAAGTTGGTATTAGCGCAAACTCTCTGCAATTTAATGTTTAGTATGTACAAATTGAAGTGAACGCTTTTTTAATTGTTATATTATACGTATAGAATAGAAGGGCAAAGAAATAATTAATATGATATCTGTTGCGGTCAAGATCACGTCAGATTTACAACGACAAATTGGTGAAGTAGAGAAGTGAAAAAAGCGTGCAATATGAGGTTAGTCTTGATTGTTTTTTTTTCTCGTAATCGATTTGAAAGGTAGTTAAGTATTATTTTTTACTTGGGTCAATAGCTCGCTCTTGACATCCTATAACAACCTCCGTCAGTAATAGAGTGTATTGGTCCCTTGTGTAATAATAAATAATATACGAACGAGGTTTAAATAATTTAAAATGCCATCAAGCGGTAATATACTGGAAATGCGACCATCAAGCGAAAATTAAGTAAATAATATGCAAGTGCTAGTAAAACTTTAGAAACTATCCTGGTTATTAACACTAAAGTCATTTAAAACGGAATAGAAAATGAGGGTAGATCGGTATATATGCCCATAAAAACGAACTCGCAGTAATAATATAATAATAATAATAATTCATTTATTTTTCAGATAACAATAGATCCATAATGTTAGTAAGAATAAAAACAAAATCTTAGACTAAGTTAGTTTTAATTTAATTATCTAATCTAATCATAATTCTATTTAATTAATACAGAGATGGAGTGCTTATATATTACTCCATCCAATTTACCGGCTACTGCAGCCAGGATGGTGTTGGTACTCCCACGTACTCTGCTAAGCAGTGAGGCTGCTTTTTTCCTCATACAGGCGGCGAAGCCGTCTACGCGGGCCTCCGCAAACATGCCAGAGGCACTGCAAAATCGTGGGAGCCCCAACAGCATCCTGAAAGCATTGTTATACTGGACGCGGAGAGTATTGACGGATTTCTTAGTATAAGTAAACCACAGGCTGCTCGTGTAAAAGGATTGGCAAAAGGACTTAAAAAGAGTTATTTTCACTTCTGTGGAACAACGAGCAAACCTGCGGACCAACATATTCGCTCTTACCGTCAACGCCCTCCGCTCCCTCTCCATGTCCTCTTCATCTCTCAAGTTATCTGTAACCAGATGACCCAGATACCTAAACTTAAAAACTCTAGAAAGCACATTTCCACTTAATAAAAGAGGTGGCACTGATACCGGGGCCCTACCCCCAGGTCCAAAAACCATGAACTCGCTTTTCTTGGCATTATACTGCAAGCCATGGCTAGCAGCATAAGCCTCACAGTAGGACAACAAAGCTCTAAGTGCCCTGATAGATGGCGCCAGCAGCACCATGTCGTCTGCATAGCATAAGTTGTTGACCGTTACTCCGTCAATGGTGCAGCCGACTGGCAAGCTACTGAGGCCCTCTATCAGGCCATTTAAGTACAAATTAAATAGCTTTGGCGAGCTTATCCCCCCCTGCCTCACACCGCACTCCAAGCCATAGGCGTCTGAAAGGGCACCAGCCCATCTAACATAGTTCACTTGATGTTCATACCAATACTCAAAAACAGAACATAACTCCTCTGGTAATGTTGTGTCCCTAAGCTTCTTCCACAGTATGTCATAACATACTGTGTCAAAAGCTTTTGACAGGTCGAGGAAGCACGCAAAGACCGGCGTCTGTCTATTCACTTAGTAGTGAACCGTATGCTTAAGGCTGAGTATAGCACTCTCGGTGGACAGACCGGACCTCAACCCGAACTGTCCATCGTGCAGCTGGAGATGCTGGTCCAAATGACTATCCAAAAGCCGGTCCAGCACTTTAGCAATTACAGTTGCAAGCGAAATTGGCCTATAATTACTTTTGTCTGCTATATCACCGGTTCTGTTTTTGACTATTGGTACGACAATGGTTTTTATACAATCAGCTGGTAGGTACGAGTGACTCACACACATAGAATAGAACATGGCAAGCACCCCGGGCAGTTGCACACCCGCGTGCCGCAGGTGCTCGACACTCAGCCCGTCATGTCCTGGCGACTTACCTCCACTCATAGATTTGATGGTTTTAAGTATTTCTTTACCAGAAAATCGCGTCATAATCTTTGGAACATGACTAGAGTGAGTCTCGTTCACCCGCGGCCCAGAAGCATGTCCTAACGTAGAACCAACATTAAATTGATCCTTAAACAAGTTAGCTATCTGTTTAGGATCTGAGACAGCTGCTACACTCGATGGTAGGCCCTGTTTAGGATCCAGCTTTTTAATATTCTTCCAGAACATGGAGAAATTTTTACAGTTTTTGTGGCTAGCAATTATGTCCATTTTTATCTGCTCTTGATGGTTTTGACACCATTTTAATTTTCATTTAAATATTTTGCGGCTAGCACACATTTCCTCGTAAACAATGCCACTAGTTGGCTTTCCGCATAAAAACCACACATTTAATTTAAGCCGCGCTTCACGGTGAGCTAAACTAACGTGCTTATTCCAGCCAGTCACATTTGTTCTCTTCTTAAAATTACCATTACAATTACATGTCAGAATAGCTCCCTCACTTAATATTTTTACAATGTCATTATACAATTTATCTAATACAGATCTATGCGAAACGTCGTCACAGTGTTTATCTGCACACAATATAAATTCGTCAGGAAATTGAATTAATTTAAATTTATCATTACAAAATTCCGAATATTGAATAATTTGTGATAATTGCCGATTACCCCAAATAATTTCACTATTTAAATTACTATTTTTATTAATAATTTCTTATGAACTAGCTTCAAGTCACAGCATATATATAAAGGCAAATGGTCAGACCACATGACGTCGTAACGTACCTTAATGTCCGTTATAGTGTCCCAGGCTGATGATGTCACAACGCAGTGATCCAGCCATCTTCGCGAGCCATGAGCGTCACTTACAAACGTATATTCACCGCAGTCTACACCCAGTTTTATTAAATCCGCACACAGCCACGATTGGTCGGCACAAAAGTTATTTAACTCGTTACAGAATAACTCAGACGGGTGCGCATTAAAGTCACCGAGAATATAAACAGATTCCACGCCACTACTATCAACTATCGCACTTATTTCACTAAGGCACTCAGTAAACACGGGAAGATTGTCTAAGCACTGCGTAGGCATATACGCGCTAACCACTATAAAGAACCGGTTTTCTATTTCGAAACGCACTGCAGATAAGCGCGCGCTCGCGCAGTTTATCACTGTTGCAGAATTAAAAACGTTTTTTCTCCATAGCAACGCCACACCTCCGTAGGGCCGACCACGTAGTACTTCCTTCGACGTATCCACTGCTGATTTTCCTGAATATTCGAAGTCATCGTGAATTGTTCCAAGGAATGGAATGTCGTAAGGAAGCAACCATGTCTCCTGGAGAGCTATAATATGAGCTGTGTCACACAGCTGGCGAATACATGCCGCTGACCTTTTTACCGACTTGCAGTTGAACGTAATAAGCTTGCAATCCATTATTTAGGTTCATTAAGGTAACTCGTTCCGCCGTCGTCAAAGCGTTTTTGAAAATTGACGTAGCGTCTAAATGAGATGCCGTCGGGCCATAGATTTGACTCCAGAAAAACAGGTAGTTTGCTTCCAGGCACCATTATTTTGTAGGCATCGTAATCTCTTTCAATCTTTGGCACAATTTTTTCTATGGAAATTTCTATGTCTGTTTTCTGAAGAATATAACTAGATATATCCTGGGTTGAGGTACCTTTGTCAACATTATTTATGAATAACGGGACTTTTACGTCGGCCGCTCTAAATCTATGATTCGGCTCCATTTTTGCATCGCCTTTTGTTGTTTCTAATCTATTTCTATACCTTCTCCTCTGAACCACCTTCCATTCCTCCGTCGGCAGCTTATCTCTCCATTCTCCTTTATCTCTCGCTAACTGAGCAAAAGATTTTTGGTGCGTAGATACTGACGTTGGTTTTTGTACAAACACTGGTTTGGTTCTAGCTGTAGGTGTTCCAGTTTTTGATGAATTTTGACTGGAAACTACCTTCGTGTTTCGTAGCTTTTCTGTCGTTTTTGACGATAACCCTCTATAATCTGGAGACGGTTGCGCACGAATAGGTTGTGGTAGGATTTCAGTTGTGATAGCTGGAGTTATAACTTTTTCAGGCTCCTTTTGCATCCCAGGAATATGCAGCAAACCTATAGGACCACTATCATAGCAGTTGTCTATCATATTTATAACAGGGCGTGATGACCCTCGCACAGTGTTAACGTTCGTCACGTCAAAATTATTTACTATTGATGTCATCTTCAAGTTTTCTAATTCCAATTTAATTGCATTTAATTCTTCCGTCGAAGCATAATTCTGTTTTATACTAGTCAGTTCCTTTTGTAGTAATAAAATATCTTTCAACAATTTTGTTACGTCCACATGATCAAACGTAACCGGGGGTAGTTTGTTGAGATCTTTCGCGACGAATGTAGGGAAATCATCAGGATCAAGTTCCCGAAACAACCCAATGATATCTTCCAGGTCTCTCTGAGCCTTGCCATCTTTCTTTCGCAGCGATTTCTTCTTGTTTGGTTTCACACAATCGAAAAGAAGGTTTTTCGCCAAGTGAATTTCCTCCTCTGTGAAGGCACTCGAACAAATTTGCATCAAACTAACTTGGTCAATCACTTGTAGTTTATTTTGGATAAAGGCTAGGCTTTCGCTAATAACTACTTTGCAATTACTACACATTGCAATCGACATTTTATTGCCGCTAAATAGGCCTACGCGCACGAACAATTACAATAGCGCGTGCGTGCGTCACCAAGGTCGCGCGGTCACTGAGTGCCTTCAGTTATTCCGTGATCATGGCGCATGTAACTGTGCCGAAATATTGGAAAACTCAAAAATCAAATCATGGTAAATATCCCGTTTTAAATGACTTCAAGTGCTTGTTTCTTATAATTTACGAATTAAAGTTATTATCTTACTTTAACCATGTTGCCGGCGTCGCAGTCCACACGCTACTAACACAATCATTTGCTATTTTGCTTATTAATACCGCTGTAGGCCTTGAACTCTCGCGGCAACGATGAGTCTAAGCACGCGGGGGACAGAACAGAATAAGTACTAAGTGGCTTTATCTTTTTACCTACAGAGAGATCGACCGCTTTCCCGTACGAACTAACTAACTACTCTATTAAAACATCACATAAAAAAAAGAAACAATGAATATAATATTGACTAAATATTGACAAACGTGTTCTAGAGTGGAGACCACGACTCGGTAAACGTATAAATAATAATTACTAATTAACTGTACCTGTTTTATAATCTCTGTAAGTTGTATTTTTTTTGTTTGTTTGATTTGTTAATGTTAGACTGTTGGTATTTTGTTAGTTTATTTTATATAATGTAAATCTCTTATTGGCCGTAAGTTAGATTATTAAGGTTTAAATTATGTAGATTAAGGGCTGTTAATTTTGTTGAAACAATAAAAAAAAAAAAAAAAAAAAACGTAGTGTAGGACGCCCTCCGACCATATGGGATGACGACATGCGAAAGACTGCAGGTAGATGCTGGATGCGGCAAGCTGAAGACAGGGCGCTGTGGCGCTCATTGGGGGAGGCCTATGCCAGCAGTGGACTGCTATAGGCTGGTGATGATGATGATGTTTGACAAAGCAATTGTATTATATATTGACAAAGAAATGTCCAAGTTTTCATATCTTTAAAAGTATGTGACAAAAGGGTTGTCCAGACAACAGATGACGTCAGAACGTCTGATCACTTTCTTCTTTTGTTTTTTTGCACTGTTCATCGAGGTACTATACTCCGATTAAAAAACCTGAATATTTTTTGTATACAGAGGGATAAACAGATACACACTTTATTAATAATATGTCAAATTATACGTCACAATTTATAAATCATTATCACTATCCCGCCTCGGAACAATTGTGTGTACGTTCTGCAGATATTTGTTTCGGGTGTTCTGGTCGTTTTCTATGTATAATAAAAAATATCTATCTATGTAACGTATTGTATTATGTATATCAGTTATCTAGTACCCATAACACAAGCTCTGCTTACCATGGGGCTTGATAATGTTGTGTGAATTGACCAGCATTATTTATTATTATGTCTCTCATTTACCATGATCTCGGGCCATAAAGTGACCCGGTCCTTTGGAAGGCTTGCGTGGGGCCAAAGCCAACAGCACAGAGGCCCTTTGAGAAGTTAATCTAAAGGCGATGGCTACACATAGCGGGTATTATCCTCGGATTATTATTATTACATTATTTCTAATATAAAAATATAATTAATAATGTAGGTATAGAACGTCTTCTCCACGATTACAAAACCCAAGGAATATTGGTGGTAAATATGTAACGACATTGGTATCATCGAAGCTAAGCATAGAAGCTCGAAACCATTTTTGTTTTTGAAAGCTTTCATTCATCGTTTTATTCATATAATCTTTAGTTTTCGAATTGATTTCAACATTTTTTTACTCCACGTGTGAGATTATGCATTGTTGAAATTTGTGTTTTAGTTTTTAAAGATAACCTTGCTGTTACCTCGTTGTTTTCTGTTATTGTTAAACTTTTAATTCATAAATGTTTATGTTGACATAAAATATCTTAGATTCTGAATAGAAATATAGATTTTTAAATGTACAAACTAAATAATACCAAAAAGGTACTATAATTTAATAAAATACCACACTTGGTCCAGGGTTCTGGCGTTAACTTAGATTAACCTATTAAAATATGCTAATCTATACTACATAATATTATAAAGAGGAAAGGTTTAATTTTTTGTTTGTTTGTATTAAATAGGCACCGAAACTACTAGACAGATTTGAAAAATTATTTCCCCGTTGGGAAGCTACACTATCATATCATATGAACATAGGCTATATTATATTTAAAAAAAAGTTCAAAAAAAGGGATCCTTACTAAAACTCCAGTAATGTAACCCAAGATGTAAAAAAAATACCTTAAAAATTCCAATGCACGTGCGAAGCCGTGACGGTCCGCTAATGTGTACTGTGGCTAGTGCTTTATATATTTATTTTGTTAAAATAAAACAGCATCTTTAAACCGAAATACACCCTGTATAGTGGGTGAATATGCACTTCTATAATTTTTGGTTTAGTTTGTCATGCTAGGTAATTTTATTGCGCAATATAATGTTTATTATCCAATTCAAGAGAATCAAATAGAAGTGACGCTAAAGATTGATGACGAAGCTATTTGCAAATCTATCATATATGATAAAGCGTACACTAGCGAATCTCGATTTGAAATATTTGTACACAATCCGCCTATACCTAACCTAAAATTCACTCTGCTGTTTCCGCGTATTTTTATACCTACTTAACTAGCGGACCCGACAGACGTTGTGCTATCTTAATGGTCCGGCGACCCTCGCTTGCAAAAATCGCTCCGAATATCGCTGTCCCTGTTACCCATGCGCCGCGTCACATGCGTGCACGATAGCAATATTAGACGTTCAAAATTTGGTTTGTTCTGTAATACCAAAAATTATGACTGAAAACTTTTTGTATTCTTCACAAAGTATACAATACAATACAATACAATACAAAAATACTTTATTGTACACCAGATACAGAACATTATGAAAGATATTACATGTGACAAGTACAATGGGCGGCCTTATCGCTTAGAAGCGATCTCTTCCAGGCAACCTTCGGCTGGAAAGAATTGTGTGAATTAAAGAAAGGCAGGGGGTGTACCAAGGATAGAGCTAGAATATAAATGAACATAATATGAGTATTTAAAGATAAATAAGTATTAAATATATATATATATGTATAATATACTACTTAGTAATACTTAGTTAATAGATAAATAATAAGTACCAATATTCACGATTCTGACAGGTAGAATCCCTTAACGCGAGCTTTAAAAACTGGTAAGGACACTGTTTTTCTGATGGATTCTGGTAAAGTATTGTTATTCTGTAACTAGACAATATAAGCTATGTCCCTTAATAAATAAAACGTAAGATATTGATGTTGACACTTTTCTGCCAGTGTCAAGTAATGGAAAATGATTGTAAAATATGAGTTATATTAAATTATGCAGATTGTTTGATATTTTCACCAGAGCCTAGTTCGTTATCTAGCAGGGTGTACAGTCAGCGTCAAATTGATATGAGCGTTTAGAGTAGTCAAAATGATCTGAAAAACATAAAAGCAATTTGATATTTCGAATCATTGTGTTGTTGTAAGCACCGGCCGGGTTGTTATGTGAGTATAATAAGGAGATGGTTTCGAAACCTAATCCAATTTCAAAGAATTGAATCAAAATCGGTTTAGCAATTTTGATGTTTAGACGATTTATGAATTAAGAAAAAAATATAAATAAAATATATATAAATTATTTATACAATAAAGTACCTAACTCACGGTAAATATCCTATATATACCTATTAAGTTACTTTTGTGGTGGAATAAAGTGTTTTCTATCCATCTAATAGAAGCACTTACCTAAAATTTAATCCACGGCTCGCAGGTAAAAAAACCACTTGTATCTGTTTGTGCATCACCCTGTTTATATAAGTATTTGTCAGACGTAAAAAACTGCACTGTAACTTACAAATACCTACAATGGAAACACATCCAAAAACTTGATGGCCCAATTCTGCTAACCAATATCTTTACTATGACAATGGTATTGTCGTAAAATAGTCACGTAGAATCTTTAGTTAGATTGTAAAAACTCCATGAAGTGCGAGCGGTGTTATTTGCATGAAAAAAGGGAAGAATGGTTTCAACCTTAATTTATTAATATAATGATGTGATGATAAACATGTCACTATAAGCAATAAAGGCTACAAAATAGGTAGGTTGTCTACCTATTTTGTAGCCTTTATTGCACCATTAATCCAACGTTGGTTTGTATTAGTGCTCACACTCGTTTCTTTCATCTAAAATAGAATATTCATTCTTAATTCTTATATTTTCACATGAGGTACAGCACAAGACTACAAGAGGAAGCGGCTACACAGACATCGTCATACTCAAATTCATTCCATATTCTAATTTCTTTAGGCTACAAAATAGGCACTTATACAAGTAAAATTTCATACGATAAACTAGTTGTTAAGGTGTGTGTGAGCTGCAACTACTCTACGTGTCTTTCTATAACGATACCATTGCCATAGTGCAGCGATTAGTATAGCAGAATTGAGCTCTAGACTTATCAATCAACATAATCGATATCCTTATCATTAGGAAACATTTATATATCGAAAGAGTAGGGTCACTCCTCCATTCCGTGATAGCACTGTAGTGATAACACAGGACTAGATTTATTCTAGTCAGGTTTTAGTTTTCAAAGTGACAGAAATGGCGAAGGTTCGTAAAATTTGATTAATTATGTATTAGACGTAATTTCTTTATAACAGTGACGTTCAGTTCAGTTGTTTTTTGATAAGGATTTCTAATAAATGAAATGACTTTTGAATTTGGAAAACTATTTAATATAGATGTTTGAATGCAATTTGCTTCGATAAAGTCCTGGCCAGTAATAAAAAAAGCGCGCCTTTGGTTAACCAAAAAAAAAGAACAAGCGGAAATATATTCGTTTTTTAATTTTTTAAATAAAATATTACAGACTATTTATAAAACAAACAAATTGAATTTAATATGAATTATAGCTGTGAAAGTGATATATCAGTGATATAGCAGTGTAGTGATATACACTCCGAATATTCTACACACTTATACTTTACACACACTCATTATTTATACACTTTATGTTATTTTTGTATAACACCAGCAAGAAACTGTCATCAACTATGTCTATTTAACTGTCATGACGACGACCACATAATTTGAGGACTCTGTTCATATTAGATTATCTTTGATACACCCCCTGCCTTTCTTAAATTCACATAATTATCCCTGCGGAACCACCATAGCGTCCTTGGGTTTATTTGAACAGTAAAATAATTTTATTTGATAATAATTTATATTTAAAATATGACTTGTCTAAGTGCTTATTTTGAAAGCCTAAAGAAATAAATGATTTTTTACGTTTTACTTTTACTTTTATTTAAAAAAAAACACAATAAACACAAAAAAAAAGGTTATAAACCGAATGCTGCCAAAAAAAAACACTGAGAAGAAGGGATTTTGATTTAAAAAAGATATTCCCACAAAACCCAAGGACCGAGGGGTCTTCCGTCACCCCTCGAGTTGACGCCGGGGTAATGCGGCCAAGCCTCGAGGCCCCTCTCTGTGCCCCCACCAGGGCCGGAAAGAAATCTATTGATTGACATAATTATTTCCATCCAAAGGTTTCCTGGAGATCGCTTCTAAGCGATGAGGCCGCCCATTGTACTTGTCGCATGTAATTTCCTTTTTGTAATGATCTGCATATGGTGTACCTATAATATAAATCATTTTTGTATTGTATTATGCTCTGTCAAAAGAGTTCTCAAATTATGTGGGTTAAACTTGCCTTTGTTATTAATTTTCTAGTACAATGTTTTGTATATATTTTATCATCATCATCATCATGAATGAATGAATGAATGAACACTTTATTGTACCCAAAATAACAGAATAACACCTTATATCTAAATCTTTCATAATAACAGTACAATAGGCGGCCTTATCGCTTAAAGCAATTTCTTCCAGGCAACCAGGTATGGAGAAAAGATATATTATACAAAGAGTTGGTAGAGCACAAACAAACAGTAAAAGAGAAGTAAAAAACAAAGAATACAAACTATATAATACATACAAACTTAATAAATAGCATGCGATACAAAACTACTTAAATTAAAACTAACCTAAAAGAAAAAATACAAATAAGAATAACTGAATACAATAAGAAGGTACCACAGAAATAAAATTTCATGATCAACCTATGTTAGTCCACAGCTGGACATATGCCTCCCCCAATGAGCCCCATAGCGCCTTGTCTTCAGCTTGCCGCATCCAGCATCTACCTGCAGTCTTTCGCAGATCGTCATCCCACCTGGTCGTAGGGCGTCCTACACTACGTTTACCGAGTGTAGGACGCCCTCTCGTGGTCTATTTTATCGTGCAAGAAGAATTTTTTTTTTATTTAGCCTGTTTCGTCCCACTGCTGGGCAAAGGCCTCCCCCAAATCTTTCCACTCAGTCCAGTCACGTGCGATCTCCCACCAATAATAGCTGGGGTCGTTTGACGGTGGTTCGCCCGGAGATTCTTCGCACCCCTGACCCCAGGGCTGGCATGGCACCCGTCAACACCAGGACAGCCGCTGGAGTCGCCGGGCACTTGGGGCCTGGGTTGAGTGTGACTCGTCATATTTGGGGGGTTTGGACCGTGACCCACCACGCTGGTCCAATGCGGGTTGGTGGGTTTTTTTTTTCGCCAGAGCCTCGTCTGTTTGCCAGCAGGGTGCACCACGTGCAGGTACAGGTTGGCTTGGGGTCCGAAAGATGGGATTTGGGGCCCCTTAAGAAGAATAAATAAATAATTTATGTTGTAAAATTAGTTTGTTTAACACCAGAATCGTATATGTAGGTATACGACGATTGATTTGCGATAATGTCTAAATACTTTGTAGATTGAATTTACAACTTTATCTTACTGATAAGAAGTGGTTTAATAATTCCAATGATTCGGCGTTCTATATTTTGTTCTCGTAAGATAAATTACCTATCTTATAGTGTGTTCGGTATTGAGACCGACGTAATTATTTGGGACGTAATATATTGGACGGGGCTGTGTGAGGGGGGGAGGTGTCATAGCATAGGCTACATTTCTTCGCTAAGAATGAATGAATGAACAGTTTATTGGACTTAAAATAATAAAATAACACCTTATATCTAAATATTACAAATTTACAGTACAATAGGCGGCCTTATTGCTGACAACGATTTCTCCCAGGCAAACTAGAGATACAATAACTTGCGTTGTATTCTTCTTTATACATAATACTCGCACCGCATTTAGCTATCCTATATGTTTTTAAATGTACGTGTCGTGTCAAATAAATTATTTATTTTCATTTAATATATTTCTTTTAATGTTTACTTATTTGACATAATGCTTTTCTCGGCATTTGCCTATAGAGGTTATCGAAATATTTCTAAACAAAATGTTTGTATACAGGTGAACATTCCCACGTTCAAGTTGAACAATGGCCAGGAGATCCCAGCTGTGGGATACGGTACTTGGCTTGGAGGCGGTGACCCGGTAAGCATTTTAGTAACGTTTTTTTTTTTTCAATCTATAGTGGGTTGAGTTTGAGTTTTAAGCAGTTGTTAATTTTTCGTTCGTTCACGTTCGTTACAATACAACGAATAAAGCTCAAGTTCTTACATATAGATTATAATTCCACTAATTTTTGTTTAGTTGATTTAATTTTAAATTTTTCTTTGTTTTCACAAGGTAGGAGGTACTCATAATGTAAAAATTAAAATTACAGTAAAAATTTAATCTTAATTTTTTTTAAAACATTAAATCAAAAATGGACGCCCGTAAAATACTCATTCAATTTTCATTTATGAACGATCCACAGCCCGCCGGGGCCGAAAAGGCCAAAGACACAAAGAAGGACCCCGAGGCCTTCCAGCTGGAGTTTGACGGAGGCCCGTCCATCCCCTACATGAAGGAGGCCCTGGCGTATGCCATCGACATCGGCTACCGACATGTGGACACCGCTCACGTATATAGAGTGGAACCTGAGGTAAGGGACTTAATTTGACTCTGCTCACAACCACAAAATAAATAAAAAACATTTATTTATTTAATAATATATTGACATTGTCATTACAGTGCAGCACCAAAGCGACAAAGAAATAAAAAAAAAATATAAAATACCCTAACTAATAAATTAACATTCATAAATATATTTAGGCTCAACTCACACCAAAAGAGCGTCGAAGCGCAGCGAAGCAGAGCGCAGTTTCAGTGTCATATGAATTTTAACTTTATTTTCATTACCTACAATAAAACTTACGCATGAGAAACTCCAACGAGTCGCGCGGATGCCCGCGGCGCCGCGGGAATTCCGGCGAATTCGACTCTTTCGAATAAAAAAAAACGTTTTTCTGTATGTCCTATCTAAAATTTTTAAAACCGCATCCCTGAATTTTGGCACGGACATATAAAATAAATCAACATCCTCAATCTGGCCATAAAGTAAGTAAGTAGCCCGACCGAAGGGCCCGTGTGAACGGGGACTTGCTCAGTCGGAATTGCAAGACAATGCGGGGCAGTCTTTGAGGACAGCTGATAGAAGTGAAAACTAAGTAATTTTATATTTTATTTATACTTGGAATCGTACGGTGAAGATGACGTGAGTTTCACGCTTCTTGTTCACCCAAATAGTGCTCTACTCGCCTAAGAAGTTTTCACTTCAAAAATGATGGACAATTAACCTAGACTAAGGTCTAGACGGCACTTTAGTCACCTCATGGAAAGGTCCTAAATGCAAAAGAAGAATTGGTAGACCCCTAGCAAGATGGTCAGATGAAATAAAAATATATGTAAAAACACAAAATTGGACAAGCGTCGCAGAAGACCGCAAACACTGGACAGAACTGGAGGAGGCCTTTACCCGAGAGGGGTCCTAACTACTTATTAAATATATGCATTAAATTCAATCGATATAAACAACTTTTCAAATACATTATTAAATATTATTAAATTATTAAATCTACATACTGACATTTTCTATAATATTTGACATACTTACATTAGATTTAACAAATTTTTCATAAGCATAAATAAATAAATAAATAGATAAATAAATAATGCTGGACAATTCACACAGCATTATCTAGCCCCATGGTAAGCAGAGCTTGTGTTATGGGTACTAGATAACTGATATACATAATACAATACATTAGCATGATTGATCAATGTTATTTAAGGTTAAGGAATAAAAGGCTTTTTTATTTTATTTATTTTATAAGTTCTAGACGAGGTCGCTAACTATACCTAAGCCTCATTCATAAGCCCAGAGTCACTCAGCTATATGGAGAGAGCTATGCTTGGTGTTTCTCTATGAGATAGAATTCAGAATTTAGCCTCACAGTTCAGTGTCTCTCTTTCGTCTTTCTAGGACCCCTACATACCGATGTAGGGATCCTAGAAAGACGAAAGAGAGACACTGAACTGTGAGGCTAAATTCTGAATTCTATCCCATTTACCCATCATTTGCTACCGAGCTATGGCAATCAGTAATAATAAATGAGATACATAATAATAATGCTGGACAATTCACACAGCATTATCTAGCCCCATGGTAAGCAGAGCTTGTGTTATGGGTACTAGATAACTGATATACATAATACAATACATTACATAGATAGATATTTTTTATTATACATAGAAAACGACCAGAACACCCGGAACAAAATATCTGCAGATCATACTCACAATTGTTCCGAGGCGGGAATCGAACCCGCAACCTCCTGCGTTGCAGGCGGACCTTCGTCCAACACGCCACATCGGTCGTCGAACAGAGGCAAAAAATAAAATGGTTGCCATTTTATTATTCAGGGAAGAAATAGGTATAGTGATTTGTAGATAAATAAAATCTACCGTATTTCACCCTCAGAGTCACCGACTATAGTGACCAGTCACTCTGTAACCATTCAATGCTGAACATGCCCTCTCCAATCAAGGTAGGATATGGGCATTATACATTGAAGCTGTAACAAAAAATAAGCAAAGCAAATTAAACAACTGCCGTAATTTAACTTACAGTATACTATTACTATTTAATTTAAAAATGAAACTTACTTGGCTTGTTTAATGTCATATAGTTACTATGTCATTATTACTGACAAAAAGCAGCACCATAATGTGTATAGTACATTTTAAATGTGATATTTTAACATAAGCTTTTCTTTTCTACAGTCCGAGAATCTGATTCCGAGCATAGCGGCATTTTTATTTAGGTATTTTAGAATCCGAGCAAAGCGGGACTCGTGCATAGCGGAACTAACCCTAATCTTTACGCTAGGCAGATGGACAGGTGATCGCAGTCAAATTGAAATTCAACATTATTTTATTTCTTTAGGCTTACAAAATAAGCACTTAGACAAGTCATACTTTATACTATAAGTTATTATCAAATAAGATTATGGTGTGTGGAGTCGTTGGTCGCTTAGTCGACTCTTACGAAAACCACGGGAGTTTTGAGTGCCGATTTCCGCAAATAGCATTGATTTTCTGTTTCAGGTGGGTCAAGTGGTGAACCAGAAGATCAGAGAGAAAGTGATCAAGAGGGAGGACGTCTTTGTTACCACTAAGGTGAGTTTGACATATATTTATTTATTTTATATTATTTATATTCTATACAAAAAAAAACATTTATTTACTAATATTTTAGTAAATGCTTATATTTTCCTGTACCTCGCACTAGGTTCAGAACCTGTATCGCGAAATAATGAAAATGAAAAGTTTTTTTTTTCTTTAAGCTTACAAATAAGCACTTAGACAGGTCATATTTTATACTATTCATTATTATCAATTAAATTATTTTATAGTTTACTTCAATTTTTTGTCCACCAGTGGAAGAAGTGAGAAGAAACCACTAGTATTTGATTTGCTTATTTGTAAGTTGGTAGATTTTGAGTTGGAGCAAAACAAGTTCCAAGTTTTTTTTACAAAGTATACCTATGTTTCACAATAAATATATAATAAATTTTAAAAAATTGTGAAACATAGGTAATGTTTCACAATTTTTTTAAATTTATTTATTGATAATTTTTGCAACTCTCTTGGAGTTTCGTTGTAGAAGCGTATACATTGCCCTTTAAAAGATACACTTATCTTGTGTAGCCTAGTTGTGGGCACGGCGAGTTTATTCTTTTTTCTAGTATTTACATTATGTATATCACTTTTTTTAGTGATATATCTGTACTATTATATTTTATAACTTTATATTACGCATTAATTTACTTACACTATTTTTACGCTGAAAGTCATACACGAGAGACGACTTAGCTCTACTTAGAAGGATTGGTTTACCTTTAATTAATTAATTCAATTAAATTTTATCATGTAAAACCGTCATATACTATTATAAAACTAATGTAATGAGAAGGCTTAGGTATTTAGCCCTTATCATGGCTTTATCGAAGGCCAGTTTACGCGGCATTTGCTAGCCCAGAGCGGTGTAGCGAAATCCGAGTGTGTATTGTATAGCCTACCCGCAAAGCTATTTAGAAACTCTAACCAGATTCACGCAATAATCAAATATTTTAGCCGTTTTAAATCTGTGACTTCGCTTCACTCACATTTATGTTATTGTTGATTTTTTTATTTATTTGCTTAGGTTCAAACAATTTACATAACATTTTATGTAAACCGAATTCTTGACTCATTGTTATATTATTGATTTGTGATATTCTAGATAATGATTAGGAAAATAAGCAGTTTTATAAGTTGTTTTCTATTATATCTAAATTTATACCAAAACCATATTGTTTTTTATTTTAAACTCTAATCGTATCGTGTCTAGCACATTTAAAGTAGCCACATATATTAAATTTCTTAAAATAATCGAATTCTTAAAACGTTTTTGTAGATGACTGTAAATAAGTACGTCAGATTTCACAAACAAGCGAGTTGACGACACAAAAAATAGTTAAAATCGAAAGGTGCTTCAAACTCGCGGGCACTCGCGAGTTAGCGAGTGCCCGCGAGATGACGAATGAGCCCGAATGAGCCGTTTGTAATTCAGATTCAGATCCAATAACTTTATTTCTTTAAGTTTACAAAATAAACACTTAGGTACTCAAGTAAATTTTTAGTAGATTTTTTTAATAGCCCTGCCGGTAGTTCTGATCCACAGTGTTGCCATTTTTAACCGACCTAAGAAGTTCTATGTTCTGCTGTATTTTTATGTATGTTGGTACATTTCTACGTCACTTGTGAACCTGTAAATTATGTTTAAAATATTAATTGTTTAAGTGCAAATTTCGTAAGCCTTAAGAAATAAAGTTATTGAAATCTGACATGTAACCACGAGATGCTATACTATAGTAAAGAACGACGTGAGACTACTATACTATAGAGCGTCTGTCATAGATGTCAGAAAATGTGATGCTATAGAGCAAGGCCAAACCCAGGCCCGCGGGCCACAAAGTAGCACGTCAAGGTATTTGAAAGTGCCCGCCAGCAATTCGGTGGGCCGGCATACAGTGGGGTACAGCTTAAAGGACAGATTTTATAAATAAAAAATTAAGAACTCAAAGTACGTATCAACAATAAAATGTATAGAAGAGTCTTTTGAAAACATATTCCATCCAGGATTTTGAATCTCACAAGAAAAATATTTAAAATATGCCGTTTATGAATCCATTTGAAAACTGTTTTTCTGACATGCTTAAATATTCAGCTTGAAGTGACATATCTTCAAAATCACACTGCCTTTAATAAAGCCTTTAAGTTAAAATGTAGGTAGGGTAATGTGGTGGCCCGGCGTAACCACAAACAAAAAAAACTTGCCCGCCTGGAAAATCTATTGGGTGGCCTTGCTATAGCGGCTCTGCTCAGATAGCATTATATTTTTTATTAGGTTGAGGATAATTAAATAAACTTCTTCATATTTTTAATAGGTAAGGAAAATTAATGAAGTATATCATTTTTTTCAGGTATGGCAACATTTCCACCGAGAAGGAGACGTGGAGGTGTCCCTACGCGGTTCACTACGTCGGCTGGAGCTCGACTATGTAGACATGGCGCTCATGCACTGGCCCTTCTCTGTGTCTGTAAGTACTCGTCTGCCCACAGCTGGACAGCTAGTCCACAACACTTCCACTGTGTGCCTAATCTATAGGTAGTTCAACTGACCCATATCAATACCAATGGTATCGATATGTGCTATATACGGCGCGCGTCCCCGCGACGACGCTGGCTGCATTGCCCCGCTTTATGACAATGCTAAACTCGGAGAGCCTCGCTACCCTACGATCTCGACTCATAGGGGAGCAAATGCATATATTCAAACAAATCAATAAAACATATAAATCAATTATTTTCTTAATATTGTATAAATATAGATAGATATATTTATTTATAGATATAAATTTGTTACAGTTTGTTGATAGCATCTTTAATCCTAACATAGGTTTATCTAGACACCAGGGTTGTAACTTAACAAGCACACAGATCCCCTGGTACTGTCCACGATCCTATCCATCCATGGTTGTCTGGTAGAGATCGCTGTTGAGCGATAAGACCGCCAATTGTACTTAATTTTGTAAGTTTTTAATTTTGTAGTCTATCTATCTATCTAGAGTTTTCCAAATAATACTATTGTTAAAATTAATGCTAATTTAATTAATTAATTAATTAATGTAAGTAACTGTGCTTGTAGTTCGCGTCGCGTCGCTTCGATCAGACGCTCAGATATTCTTTATAAAACTCGGAGAGCCCCGATACCCTAATAAAACCTCCATAACTACTATCTACTATCTTTCCAGCAAGACGGAGTAGACGAGAAGATCGACTACCTCGAGACTTGGCGCGGGTTGGAGTCCTGCCTGGCCAAGGGACTGACGAAGGGCATCGGCGTCTCCAACTTCACGTTGGAACAGCTGGACCGACTCCTCAAGAACAGCAAAGTGCCGCCCGCGGTGAATCAGATCGAGGTTGGTAACCAGAACCAATTCAGTCTTTGCGGGATGTTTTCATAGATAATGATATTCTAACATTAACTGGGATATTCATTTTAGAGATTTCCTTATTTGTAAAAAAGTATTTACATTCTTTAATATAAAATCGAATAAATCTAATACTCTCAAATATGAGTTGCAAAAATTATCAATAAAAATTCAAACACTGCAGGTAGATGCTGGATGCGTCAAGCTGAAGACAGGGCGCTATGGCGCTAATTGGGGGAGGCCTATGTCCAGCAGTGGACTAATATAGGCTGATGATGATTATGATGATGAAATTCAAACAAATTATCAAACATATCTTATGGAAAAAGGCTTACTACAAAATATCAGATTATAAAAAAGCTTGGGACGTGTTTTGCTCCAACTCAAAAACGAACAATCTAACAAGGTAAACGTTTCTATGTCCAGCAGTGGACTAACATACGCTGATGATGAAAGGTTAGGTAAAATCTAAGTGATCATTTTATTTCGTGGTTTTACTTTTTGTTTTATGCAATTTGAAATTTGTGAAGTGTCCAACATTCCTGTCTAAAGGAAACTCCACTTTGTTGTTTGATATTTACTTTACTATATCTGTTCACTGTTCACAGAGCGAATTGTAGCAATTGACGACCGATGTGGCGCGGTGGGCGAAGGTCCGCCTGCGACGCAGGAGGTTGCGGGTTCGATTCCCGCCTCGGAACAATTGTATGTACGATCTGCAGATTTGTTCCGGGTGTTCTGGTCGTTTTCTATGTATAATAAAAAAATATCTATCTATGTAATACATATATTGTATTATGTATATCAGTTATCTAGTACCCATAACACAAGCTCTGCTTACCATGGGGCTAGATAATGCTGTGTGAATTGTCCAGCATTAAATTTATTATTATTTATTATTATAGTTCACAAGATAGATAGATAGATATATTAATTTATTGTTACAAATTTGTTACATCTTGTTTATAGTATCTTAAATCCTAACATAGGTTTATCTAGACACTCACTTTAACTGCGGTTTTTTTTCGACGACTGCGATCTTTTTTTTAACCTAAAAAATGCGTGCTGCCGCTCTACACAGCGGTTATGTTGCGCCGCACATGCGTTTCGTTCGAAAAATATTACGGCTGTGCTGAGTCACACAGATCTGTATTTTCTCAGCCGCTGCGCTAGTATGGATTTACGCATATTAGTCACTTGTAGAAAACACATACCGTGCGTTTTCAGCAGTCGAAGTGTTAACAATAATAAGGTTAAAAATTAAAATATTTATGTTATTGTAAATATTAATATTTGTGTGTATACCACTGACAATTGAATTTATTTTGCTCATTTATTATTATTGTATTGAATTATTTTTCTTGATGACATTTATGGTTGTATTTTAATTTGCTTTTTATTAAAGTGCCACCGTCTATATTGTTCGTTCACGTCCAGTCCATCCCAAGGTTGCCTGGAAGAGATCGCTCTCAGCGAAAAGGCGCCCTTTATACCTTTATTCTAAGTTTTTATCTCTGTATTATTTTCTGTTTTATTTTATTTTATTGTTTCAACAAAATCAACAGCCCTTAATCTACATAATTTAAACCTTAATAATCTACGGAATAACTTACGGCCAATAAGAGAGTTTTGTGTGGTGTAATAAAGTGTTATCTATCTATCTATCTATCTTTGCTTATATACATGTATATTGGATTATTTTTTCTCATTGACATGTATTTATTGTATTATTAGTACACTCATTTATTAAAATTCTCGTATAAAATACATTTTTTACTATAGAAAATACAAAAATTGTAAAAAACTATTCTACAGTAAAAAATATATCAAAACGGTAAATCACCGACCGCGAAGCTAGGCTCAAGCGGCCGGTGACTAGGGCTGCAGAGTATTATTAGTATTATTAAATTCTATGCTATTGATTAATTAAGTTGACTACACTATTGTATTAGGTGATACCTGTGAGACAGTTGTAATGCTTTAATTAAACCGAAATGTTGCCAAAAAAAAACATTGAGAATAAGGGAACAAAAAAGATCACCCCTCGAGTTGACGCCGGGGTAATGAGGCCAAGCCTCGAGGCCCCTCTCTGTGCCCCCACCAGGGCCGGAAAGAAATCTATTCATTTAAATAAATCAATAAATAAATATCTACGTACTATAGGTATTTGTGTCCATCTTCTAGGTGAACGTAAACCTGGGTCAAACAGAACTTGTAGACTTCTGCCAGGCGCACCACGTGCAGGTAGTCGCCTACACGCCCCTGGGCACTATGATCCCCTCCCGCGCGGCGCCCAACAGCCCCGAGCCCAAGCTGGACAACCCGACCATGGTGGGGATTGCCAAGAAGTACGGGAAGACGGTCACGCAAGTTGTCTTCAGATATCTGGTAAGAGGCGACCTAAAATGCTAAATGCTAATACCCCTTAAATGCTAAGCAAATTATTAATCACTCTTCGACGACCTCTGTGGACGGTGTGCGAAGGTCCGCCTGCGACGCAGGAAGTTCGGTTCCCGCCTCGGGACAAATGTTCGTACGATCTACAGATCCTACCAGTTCCGGGTGTTCTGGTCGTTTTCTATGTATAATAAAAAATATCTATGTATTGTATTATGTATCAGTTATCTAGTACCCATACCACAGGCTCTGCTTACCATGGGGCTAGATAATGCTGTGTGAATTGTCCAGCATTATTTATTTAATTATTTATCTTCTATATGCAGTCTAGTCCTTACGAACCTAACCCATTATAACCTTACTCATTCTTCGTGTCTGTCCAGTACCAACGCGGCCTTGTCATGATCCCCAAGACCATCACCAAGTCCCGCGTGCTGGAGAACGCCTCCATCTTCGACTTCCACCTCGACGCTGAGGATGTCGCCACCATCAAGCAGTTCGACGTTGGCTATAGGACTCTCGTACCTGTGTTCTACCAGGTAAGGTCTATAGTCTTAGTCTATCTCGATGAAATTTGACGTCGGTTATAATACTTCGAGGCCTGTGTTCTACCAGGTAAGGTCTATCTTTGACGGTCTCGATGATGACGTCAGGTTTGATGTCGACTATAGGACTCTCGTACCTATGTTCTATCAGGTAAGGTCTATCTCGACTATCTCGATGATGGGCGTCAAATTTAATGTCGTCTATAGGGCTCTCGTACGCATGTTTTATTTATTTATTTTATTTTATTTATTTATTTTATTATTAACTAGCACGATTACTTATATTACAACCAATTACACTAGTTAATTACAATAACTATACATATATTAGAAAGAATAAATTAAACAAACAAACTCAAAATATTACTCCTATCATTCAAACCTCAGGCACACCAACATAATATCCTTCCATTCGTCCGCAAATATATCACAGTCCGGGTTCTGTTCAAGAAGTCTGTTGAGGGCGGTGAGAGTGCGAGGCAGTGGAGAGTTTGCGCGAACCACGGTTCTGCAGAAAGGCTCTGAAAAAAGCCTAATGTTTCTGTGGCGAAGGTAATTATCGGGTAGGTTAAGACTAAAGAGAAGGTTGTGCAGATCTGGGGCGTCGATCATACCGCGGAGTATCTTGCCCATAGTTGCCGTCTGATCGTACTCTCTCCTGGTTTGTAGGGAGTTGTACCCGAGACATCCCTGGAGAAACTTGGTTGGGTACATGTAAGTCGCTTGTACAAAAACCTTAGAAACGCCTTTTGAACCTTCTCCAGTGACAGAGCATACGTACTTTCATGGGGGTTCCATACGCAAAAGCTTGACTCCAGCTTGCTCCGTACAAGAGCCCCGAACAACAGCCGCACCACACTGTCACTGCGAAAGTCCCGGGCGTTTCTCAGGACAAAGCCAAGTCTCTGGTAAGACTGCTTGGCGACTGTGGTGATGTGATGTTCTATCAGGTAAGATCTATTTTTGATTGTCTCGATGAATTGCGTCAAGTTTGACGTTTGCTGGACTTTGAGACCTGTGGTCTATCAGGTAAGGACTTTATTCCACTGTCCCTCAACAACTACATCGGATACAAGATCTCAGACCGGTTTTCTACTAAAAAAGGTTTATCTTCCATCTCGACACTGATAATGTCACTACCATGTATCAGCTACTAGGGTAGCATAAACATAAAAGAACTAGGTACATTTGATTCTACCAGTGAATCTCTAATCAACACTCCATTCTATATCTCCTTCCTACTTCTGCTGCCCTGGTACTTGGGCCATTATTTATTAACAACCATTTAACAGCACATTTACTTACTACTAGGGTAGCATGAACATGAAGGAACTATGTATTGTTTCTACCAGTGAATCTCTAATCAACTATCTGTAACTCCAAACAACTTATGGTCTCCTAGTACTTGGGGTACTATTTATAAAAATCTTAGCTTATTCAAATTACATTTGCACAAAAATTGGTAACGTTTTTTTAACAGTGATCGTCACTGGGTGACGTAAAATATTATATTCTAAACTAGCTACGCCCCGCGGCTTCGCCTGCGTGGAAATCTATGTGTCAAAAAGTTTATAAACCTTCCTCTTCAACCATTCTATCTATTAAACCGCATCAAAGTCCGTTGCGTAGTTTTAAAGATCTAAGCATACATACGGACAGACAGACAGCGGGAAGCGACTTTGTTTTATACTATGTAGTGATATTAAATCGATCGACGACCTAATTCTCACTACTTGAATTCCAGGATATGCAGAACTACCCGTTCGAGAAGGTTCCAGAGAAGGTGCCCATACCGCTCTCCTTGAGAAGTTGGAAGAACGGATATAATGGCGATATTGAATAAATAGTTCTCAGAAAAAAAATGTTTTTTACTTCGTTTACAACGTCACACCGGTTCCAAGTCGCTCAGCGACTCTCAGCGAGCTATGGAAAGAGCTATGCTCGGATCGGCAAGGCCAGGCTCTTACGTCATTGCCTTCTTTCACTTGTTACCTAGTCGGGCACTAGAAACCTAGTAACTACCTAGTAACAATGAAGGTAGAAAGGGACTTACGTATTTGGTATATGAGCAAGGTACCTCTAGATTGTTTACGGTCTGCGGTAAGCTTAACTGTTGTTGTGTTCTATGATGTATGATGTATGATACTTTAGCGGATTTCAAAGTTATCTTTGGCAAGCAAAATCTAAAGGTGGGTCTACGCTAGACGAACCGAGCACGAGCGGAGCACGAGCCGAACACAATTCGTATAGTGTGGACCGACCTACAAGCCTCGAACGAGCGCGCTGCGAACATTTCGTTCGTGCTCGGCTGCGTTCCGCCTGTTGTCGGTTTTTTGACGAACACAAAGGGTTTTGCTTCGCGCTCGCAGTGCGCTCGTGGACGTGTTTAGTGACAGACGTCGTTCGCTCGAATCGAACATCATGGAAACGTGGACCGAAGATGCTTCCGTGCAATTAATTGAATTATATCAAAATAATTCTTTGATATGGGACCCAAAACATGAGGATTACTTTAAAAAAAATAAGAAGAGTGATGCATGGTCTCGTATATCCCAAGAATTATTAATATCGTCCATATTCGCCAAGAGCCGCGAGCACACTGCGGAAAACTGCGTTCGAGGACAGTGATCGTTGTAGGTTCGTTGTACGTCCACACTTGACACCGTGAACGACGAAACCTGTATGGCTCCGCTCGTGCTCGGTTCGTCTAGCGTAGACCCACCTTTAGAGATAGAAAAATATGTAGAATGCATAATATTATAGAAATTGAAATATAAAAGCGGCCTAATTAGAGTAAGATGAGATTGAAAAGTATATTAAAAAAAGCGGAAAAATAGGTTTTTATAAGGAGGGTCCTAAGTTTCTCTGAAGGATAGGATTCGCAACGAATACATCCGACAGATCAAAACTTTAAAACGTTTTTAAAGATTATAAAGTCGAATTTTGGTTTTTCAAAACAATCAAATTATTAAATGTAGTTCCTTCACACATACAAAAAGTTTAGTTTGTTGCGAAATAAACTTTCAAAAAGTACATCGTTATACAATACTAGTTTCTACCCGCGGCTACGCACACGCTGTTTCTATGGAAACGTTTTAAGATTATTTCTATCCCATGGGTACTGATTTACGGGATAAAAAGTACGTTATATTCCAGGCCTGTGTTTTTATTCCTGCTCATAACTGTAATAATGCAAAATTTCAGCCCGTACCGTTCAGTAGTTTTGGCGCGAAGAGGTAACAAACATCCATACATCCAAACTTACGTATTTGTAATATCAGTGTAATGTGATAAGTAAAGATTATTTAAAATCATTTTTCAAAGCGGATAGGCGGACGGTTCGCAATTGGATAGGTTTATGCAACATCTGCAAATCAAAACTTTACAGGTCTCGGATTTTACGGTGTTTCCTTCATACAGCATGAATTTATAAATTTGACCTGTATAACATACAAAACACTAAGACGCGCAAAAAAACTTTGCAGATCATGCAAACCATGGGCAACCAACATTGTCTCCACCCGTGATTCAATTTTTTTCTGCTTCGACGAGTATCGAAGACTTAAATTTTTGATCCTCTGGCGGACCTTTACCCAATCGTCTATGAAGGTTTTCATAACATATATACATAGGTACTATTATCATTAATTTTATCATATATTGTTAAAAATAACTTAATAAATTTGAATGAACCTTCATAAATTCCTATACAAAATTACACTATGGATGTCTTCCTAGCCGAATTTCGGCCACGGCGACCAGTATCAGGGATCCTATGGGCTCAGGACAAGACGTTATAGTGCACGAGGGTGTGTGCAAGTTCAGGTGCACTCCCTCTGCATTGAAAATAAATAAATAAATAATGCTGGACAATTCACACAGCATTATCTAGCCCCATGGTAAGCAGAGCTTATGTTATGGGTACTAGATAACTGATATACATAATACAATGCATTAAATAGATAGATATTTTTTATTATACATAGAAAACGACCAGAACACCCGGAACAAATATCTGTAGATCGTACACACAATTGTTCCGAGGCGGGAATCGAACCCGCAACCTCCTGCGTCGCAGGCGGACCTTCGCCCACCGCGCCACATCGGTCGTCAAATTCCCCAAATCCCTTCTGCATTGCAGCGGACCTTCGCCCGCCACGCCATATCAACAACAAATTAAAAACAAAAAAAAAACAAATTAGGTCCATCTTGCATAAGCCCCTCCGCGTAGTAAAATAATATTTGAAGCTATTTGTTTCAATAAACTCTGTTGCTCGCGTTATTAGCTCTGCTGTTGTTTATTTTCACTTTCGAAAAGACTATATTCAATTTCTCATCCATCTGAATTCATGGAACTTATTTAGAGGCATAAGAATAGACAAGCTATTGTCTATTCTTATGGTATCTTTTTATGGGGAGATCGCTGTTGAGCAATAAGACCGTAAATCGTTACTTAATTTTTAAGTAGTCTATACTAATTTTATCTTTATAAAATTAGTATAGACTACTTAAAAAAGGAGATGTTTGATTTTTTTTTTGTTTGTATTGAATAGGCTCCGAAACTACTGGACCGATTTGAAAATTCTTTCACCGTTGGGAAGCTACACTATCCCCGGTGAACATAGGCTATATTATATTTTCAAAAAGTTAGGGATCCTTACTAAAACTCCAATTATGTAACTCAAGGTGTAAAAAGATCACCTAATAAAGTGAAATTCGAGTTTAACGCGGGCGAAACCGCGGGGAACAGCTAGTTTATTGTATACTGCACCCCGCGTGGAAAATTCTGCGAAGTTTTCTCGCATAGCATAGAACTTCTACTTCAGCTTGCTAAGAATTAGCAAGCTGAAGTGGCAGTGGGCTGGCCATATTTCGCGAAGAACCGACTGTTCTTGAGTGGAGACCGCGACTCGGTAAACGTAGTGTAGGACGCCCTCCGACCAGGTGGGATGACGACTTGTGAAAGACTGCAGGTAGATGCTGGTTGCGGCAAGCTGAAGACAGGGCGCTATGGCGCTCATTGGGGGAGGCCTATGTCCAGCAGTGGACTGATATAGGCTGATGATGATGATGATAGCTTGCTAGCTGTGGATGGGGTAAGAAGCCAAGATGATCGATCAAATATCAAATACTTATCGTAGGCTTCGTAAACTGTAATTTTGTTAAAGTTTCTCGACTGCCAAAATAGCGTTAGGTACCTACACGAAAGGGATATGAAAGAAAGAAATAAATAAATGTAAATAAATAAATAATGCTGGACAATTCACACAGCATTATCTAGCCCCAAGGTAAGCAGAGCTTGTGTTATGGATACTAGATAACTGATATACAATATAATACAATACATTACATAGATAGAATAAATATCTATGTAATGTATTGTGTTATGTCAGTCATCTAGTACCCATAACACAAGCTCTGCTTAGCTTTGGGCTAGATAATACTGTGTGGATTGTCCAGCACTATCACTCTATCACTACATAGTATAAAACAAAGTCGCTTCCCGCTGTCTGTCTGTCCCTATGTATGCTTAGATCTTTACAACTACGCAAAACAGATTTTGATGCGGTTTATTTTAATAGATAAAGTGATTCAAGAGGAAAGTTTATAAACCATTTGACACAGATTTCCACGGAGGCGAAGCCGCGGGGCGTAGCAAGTTTATTTATATAAATATTGTCGCTGTCTGTCGGTAGAAATCAAAGCTATCCTGTGAGGACACTATCTATATCTGCAACGAGTGTTTATCGGATAAAGCTTTAATTTATATTTAATCCCAGTTTACTGCGAGGGGTTTTAAAAGCAGGACTTTGATTTATTACGTAATGTAATTTGTAATACTGAGAATCGATATCTAAATAGGTTAGTTAGCTTACAGGTCTACAGCTTAGAAGAAGGAAGGTCAGACTAAATCGATGCCAATTTGATTCCCACCGCGAGATTTTTTATCTCGAAAAAGCGCTTTCGAAGCCGCGGGCATAAGCTAGTACTTCGTACATCACATAGATAGATTTTAGAAAGCACTCAGAATACCCCGCAACTTTTATCTGCAGATCGGAAAAACATTAGTCCTGTGGCGGGAATTGAACCCACAACCTCCTGTCGTACGTACTTCGTCGTGTCCGTCTGTCGAAATACGTGGGCCACGTGTGCGTAGAATAAATGTAAAGTACATGAAGCGGGTAATTACAACGCGCAGTGAAAAGGCAATACGTGCGGTTAGAACAGAGGAGGCGTGGAGACGAGTCGACACTAATATTTTTGAAAGTTTTTAATTCATACATAAGATATTTTTACCGTAGACAACAGAAAAAAAACTGAAAATAATGATATTTTTGTGGAACGTCTGAAACGTCAAATCGTAGCTCTGTAGCATTCTACGCCGTAGCCAGCTACGTTGCTCGTAGAATTCTACGGCGTAGCAAAACAATCGTACAACTTGCTTGAAGCAAATTTTACGATTTTACGTCTTTTTGTCGAGCGTCCCAGACAGCGAGCTTGCTGATAGCGTGAGGTAACGCAATCTAAGCGCTCGTTTCCTATCATGCATCTTTAAAAAACACACAAAATATAAACATAAAAATAGATACAAATGATAGAAATTACAGGTTTTAGATGGTCCGCACGCGGGTGGCGCCTCTGCCTTAGGGCTGCGGGTGCTTTGCGGATGATCAGCGCGGGCTGGGTGAGTGACCTTCACAGGTACTCTCATTCAATATGAATACGGTCTGCCATGTCTCAGTTAGCTCTTCAACTTTTGCTAAAATTAATTCAAAGCCTACTCCGCCCCACCACAAACCCCGCCCGCCCACCTGTGCGCTCCACATAAAAGCCGCCGCCGCCAGCATTCGGCCCCATTGTCGTGCTGTCTGCTGTGCTGGTCGGTCGTGGTCAGACCTGGTCATACGTGGGACTCCAGGATACAACGTCAAGGTAACATTTCATTTTTCCACCATGTTACTTGCTCATAATATTAGTTTTCATGCCCGTCGTCCTTTAATTTTATTTTTTGACATCATTTTACAATCAAAAGCACCAGATACAGATTATTGTAAAAAACATTATATGCGACAAGTACAATTGGCGGTCTTATCGATTAGAAGCGATGTCTTCCAGGCAACTTTTGGATGGAACTAATTATGAGCATTTAAGAAATGCACTTTAAGCTGTATAGTTTTACTCTATCTTGATTATCAATAAATCAATTAGAATAGCAGAAAATCATAAAACTTCATAATTCGTGCGTGCGCGATTCAATGGGAAAGAATCGAACAAAACCGGATGAATATTAACTTGAACATTAGATATAGATGTCTATCATCTCAACGCGCGGATTGTATAACAAATGTGACGTAAAATATTTAATTTTATAAGGCTCTATCGTATAATTGCGTCGTGCATCTTCTAGAAATACACAGAATGCGGGAAGCTACGTTGAATGGCGGGTTGACGCAAATAAAATCGAGCATTGCGATGACCAACTCGACGATATTTGATTTGACCAGGCTCCGATCTTCAAGGTATTACCAGAAGCTCCACACGCGATCACAGTAGCCCGCATTCTTGCGGGCAGCATGCCACATTGAATGGAAATGATGATCATTTGTTGACCGTAATAAATCAAACTCAGCCCTAGGGTGTCGTCAGAGCCGACCAATGAATCATACATACATACCAGAGGAAGGGCAGCAGCTTGCTAGCTTTGAGTGCTGAAAACGCACGGTATGAGTTTTCTACAAGTGACTAATATCCGTAAATCCACACTAGCGCAGCGGCTGAGAAAATACAGATCTTTGTGACTCAGCAGAGCTGTAATATTTTTCGAACGAAACGCATGTGCGGCGCAACACAACCGCTGTGTAGAGCGGCAGCACGAATTTTTTAGGTAAAAAAAAAAGATCGCAGTCGTCGAAAAAAAACCGCAGTCAAAGTGTTAACACCTCTACTGCGATCACTAATCCGTCTGCCAAGCGTGATTTGGACCCAAATCAAGGGGTGATTTGGGGAGGCACGTTCAGCTTTGAAAATATTTGTGCTGTAGGTATTCTAATGATATGTGGACTCCATTCTCAAAGAGTTTGGTCAAAATCAGACGAAATTTTGGTGATTGTCATGGTGTCTTTTAGCAATTAATGATGCTCGACAATCTACACGGCATCATCTAGCCTCAAAGCAAGCTGAGCTAGTGCTCTGCTTTGTTCTCGAGGGTGAAATTTTTACAAAGAGCTCGCTTTATAAGCAAATTGTACAAAAAATCAAACCCCCGGATTATTCTAATAATAATAATAAAATCATTTATTGCCATTTCTTAATCTAAACTAATATTAAATACAAAAAGAAATTTCCTATAATAGGCAAAGGGAGTATACTCAGCATTGTGCTGCGTGCCGAGACATGCGGCGCTGGTTTTCAGTATACTCCCGTCGGATAGGTGGTCACCGAGGGGATGGGATAGCGGGCTAAAAGTAGACTCTTATACTTACAATTGTACAATTAAAAACTCATATATAAACATATTCTACCGCGCGTAACGATTTTACAAATATTCTATCATCATTGTCACCTCCTTCATATTTTGTATCTTATATATTTGTATTGAGAATCGCTTTTGTATAGAGAAGTGTCATTAAACATGTATTCTATTGGAATTACTACATTTACCACATAGTAGAAAAATTATTTTCTCAGGACAATACAGTGTGTATTATATAATATTAAATTATATAATGAATTATCAAAGGCTGAAGACCGATTTTGGTTTTTGCGTTGTACAAAACTCTTAGGTTTCCTTTTAAGCTAATAACCTTGTGTTAAAAGAAACAAATGTAAACAATTTACTTAGTTATAATAACCACTTTAATTTTAATTATCACCCTTTTGAGGAGACCTGGTAAAAACAGAGCAATTCCGTAACATTAGCAGATACTCAGAGACATTAGTTTGAATTATAAAAACATAATATTTAATCAAATTAGGGTAAAAAACTCTAAAGCGTAACGCGATGAAACTTCAATTAAGACTGAAATTTCATTTTAAAACTTTTAGGTAGAGCTTTACATGCATTGTTGTGATTATCTACTGAGGGCTTCTCTACACGGGTGTTTTGCATCTACAATAATCTACCTACATTATCTACATCTACTTATAGCCCAAATCTTGTCCAGCCTTGGATCATTGAGACCATTAATCATGACATTGGTTTTATCCAAATTCATGCCAAGACCGACATCGGGAGGCTGAAGCTAGGCCGTCCAGCATCTGGTTCAGCTCCTCTAGCGACTCCGCCAATAGGACTATTTATTTATTTAAACTTTATTGCACTATTAAAGGTACAAAGGGTGGGCTTAATGCCGAGGCATTTTCTACCTGCCAACCAGGAAAACACATGATTTAAATAAAGGGTTGGCGTGCTAACATTACATACAAATATAAGTAGTAGTAAATTATAATTTATATATATATATACCTAAAATACATATTATATTATACATATCTATATACCTAAGAAAAACAGCTAAAACAATAAATATACAGTTCCAAATATAGCATAAGTATCAAATCAAATCAAAAGAAGAAAAAAAAAAAAAAAAAAAATAGAAACGTTTTATGAAGAGCTATGGATGTATAACCTCTCATGAAAAAGCCTTCGCACCGATTTCTTGAAAGTATCACGTGTATTTGCTTTTCTAATGTCCAGTGGTAAGTCATTCCACAGCCGCACTGCTTCTACCGAAAAAGAATTTCCAAAGAAGGAGGTGTTATGCATAGGTATAGACAGGAGAAGATTATCGGAGGAGCGGAGATTCCTACTGTGATCGTCTGCCAGGAAATTAAAACGGTCTTTCAAGTAAGCAGGACTCGAAGGATCTCTTATGACTGAGAACAGCAAACAAAGGATCCTGAGTTTCCTTCGTTCGCGGATTGGTAACCATTTAAGCAGAGCTCGGTATTTGCTTACATGATCATACTTGCGGAGATTATAGACGAACCGAATACACGTGTTTAGTAGACGGTCTAGTTTATTTAGTAGATTTTCGTTGAGATCGAGGAAGACAGTGTCGGCATAATCGATAATAGGGATAAGGAGGGAGTTGACGAGTGTGATTTTAGTAGGGATCGGGAGGAAGTTTTTAAGACGTAGAAGCGAGTGTATGGAGGCATAGAATTTTCTGGAGATCTCTTTTACGTGGGGAATCCAACTAAGTTTACTATCGAAGATGACACCCAGATTTTTAACAGTAGGGGAGAGATGGATATCATTCCCGTCGTATTGTAATGAGCTTAAGTGTAGACCATCTATTTTAGCCAGTTGACGAGAGCTACCGATTATAATGGCCTGGCATTTGCTAGGATTAACCTTAATACCAAAACGAGTGGACCAGGCTGACAGTTTCTCAAGCTCACCATTGAGGAGCTTGATAGCATCGTCCAAGTCATCAACAGAGGAGGAGTGGTAGAGCTGGAGATCATCGGCGTACATATGGTAATGGCAAAGTAGGTTGTGAGACAGGAGGTTAACAAAGAGAGAAAAAAGAAGTGGAGAGAGAATTCCGCCTTGTGGAACACCAGCTACGATATCCAGCCAAGATGAGAAATCAGCGCCATTTCGGATCCTCTGTTGACGGCTTTTCAAAAATGAGGCAAACCATTGGACAACGGAAAGGGAAAAGTTTAATCGGGGAAGAAGTGCAAGTAGAAGGTCGTGGTCTACAGCTTCAAAAGCGCTGCTGAAGTCAATTAAGACAAGTAGCGTGACGTGAGAGTTTTCCATGTTTTTTCGAATGTCCTCCGTGACGTTTAGAAGTGCCGAGGTGGTGCTGTGACCTTTTTTGAACCCAGATTGGAAGGGATTAAGAGAATTAGTATTTGTAAGGTACTCGGATACTTGAGCATGAACAACCGCCTCGACAACTTTAGAGAGGAAGGGGAGAATAGAGATGGGGCGATATTGATTGGGTAAAACAGGGTTTGAGATTTTGGGAAGTGGGATCACATGAGCCTTACGCCACTGGTCGGGAAATTGAGAAGACATAAGAGAGTGGTTGATAATATGAGTGATAGTGGGGAGAAGTTGCTTAAGAATATGAGAAAACATGATGCGACCGATGTTATTGACTATGTCATCAGCGAATCGCAGGTGTGAGATGTAGTTGCCGTTTATGGTAATGCCCATACTATTATTCTCACGCGGGGCTTGCGGGTTGAGGATCACAGTTCGGCAGCAGTTATTCTGGAGGAGGCGCTGCAAAATGCGCCGCGCCACGCAATCCCAGAGTTGTTAAACAATAACCATGGGTTACCTTAAAAAGATTTAATGATCATGATGTTATTATTTCTTAGTTTTACTTATGTAATTTTAATTTAGTGGCGTGTCCAAGAGAGACCTGTGAGGTATTAAGGAAAAAATATTTTTTTATTTAACACTTTGACTGCTGAAATCATAGACATAGACATTCATTTATTTGCTGCTGAAGTACAAAACATAAACAAAGTAGGTATGACATTTTGACTAAAAAATTACTTAATTAACTTATAACGAGAAAAAAAAAACAATGCAAAAACAAAAGAGACAGATGTGTGTTACAGCAGCAAAAAGGTCTCGACTCAGCATAGATGCCTTACTACTCAGGAGTAGATGAATCACACGGTATGTGTTTTCTACAAGTGACTAATATGCGTAAATCCACACTAGCGCAGCGGCTGAGAAAGTACAGATCTGTGTGACTCAGCACAGCCGTAATATTTTTCGAACGAAACGCATGTGCGGTGCAGCACAACCGCTGTGTAGAGCGGCAGCACGAATTTTTTAGGTTAAAAAAAGATCCCCGTCGTCGAAAAAAAACCGCAGTCAAAGTGAAGTTCATAATGATGACTATCCAGCCGAATTTCTGACAAAAGTAAAAGTAAAGTAAAAAATCATTTATTTCTTTAGGCTTACAAAATAAGCACTTAGACAAGTCATATTTTATATATAAATTATTATCAAATAAAATTATTTTACTATTCACTTCAATTTTTTGTCCACTAGTGGAAGAAGTGAAAAGAAACCACTAGCATGTTTATCTCTTATATGTCTAATACATGGTTATTTGCCTATTTAAGTCTAAATATAATATGATTCGATACATGTCAATATTTAAGTAAAGCTATGCACAACAACAAATAACTTACATACTATTGTCGGTGCGAAACTGAGCGAACCAATGGATACTGATAGCGAACCAATGGATACTGATGGATATGGATAGCGAACCAGGATATATAATGATATATAATGATTTTATTATTATATAATAGTGCACAAATGTATGTGCAAACACAGGTACACTATTCCCTCACTCTCATCATCTAATAGGACGGCAGACCGACCCGGGTGTACCACCGCCAACTTCCTGACGTGCTACTGTAGTTTTTTCTCCAATAAAATACCAATAACAAGGTATTGTCCCAAGTTCGTAATACACTCGGCTTAGATCCAGGAACTTATCTCATAATAAATATAAATAAATAATGCTGGACAATACACACAGCATTATCTAGCCCCATGGTAAGCAGAGCTTGTGTTATGGGTACTAGATAACTGATATACATAATACAATACATTACATAGATAGATAAAACGACCAGAACACCCGAAACAAATATCTGCAGATCGTACACACATTTGTTCCGAGGCGGGAATCGAACCCGCAACCTCCTGCGTAGGCGGACCTTCGCCCACCGCGCAACATCGGTCGTCAAAATAAATTACATGACATTTTGAAATTCATAGACGTTTCATAAGTCATTTAAATTAAGTAAATGTTATGTCATTTGGAATTCATAAGCAAAAATAGGGAAGACTTTAAATTATGGGGCTTGCTTTAATTAGTTTAGTTTTGTGAAGCTTGTGGAAGTTCAAGTTTACTTCATTTATGAGTAAACTAAGTTATGAGAGCTTGGTTTATAATAAAATGCATTAATTAAGCTGTAAGGTGGAATCACGTTGACAGGAAGAGATGGGCAAACTTTAGATTTTTTAAACTACATGAATCGCGTGGATTAAGTGCTAACATCATTTAGTTTATGTCCTATCTGAATGGACACTTACCTACTTAATTGATCTTCATAGTTTTGGGTTCGTTCCAATTAGAAAATATCTTCTTTATCACATCGAACATTAAATAAATAAATAATGCTGGACAATTCACACAGCATTATCTAGCCCCATAGTAAGCAGAGCTTGTGTTATGGTAGATAACTGATATACATAATACAATACATTACATAGATAGATATTTGTTATTATACATAGAAAACAACCAGAACACCCGGAACAAATATCTGCAGATCGTACACACAATTGTTCCGAGGCGGGAATCGAACCTCCTGCGTCGCAGGCGGACCTTCGCCCACCGCGCCACATCGGTCGTCAAAGCACATTATACTTAAGCAGTTGGTTTTTCTGATCAAGTCACCAGCAGCACAATTTCAAGAGAGGGTATCATCGTCATCATCATCAGCCTATAGTAGTCCACTGCTGGACATAGGTCTCCCCCAATGAGCGCCATAGCGCCCTATTTACAGCTTGACGCATCCAGCACAGATGACGACCTGCAGTCTTTCGCAGGTCGTCATCCCACCTGGTCGCAGGACGTCCTACACTACATTTACCGAGTAGTCGCCACTCAAGAACACGTTTGCCCCAGCGGCCGGCGGTTCTTCGCGAGATATGGCCGGCCCACTGCCACTGTATTCGTTACAAATCCTATCCTTCAGAGAAACTCCGAGCATAGCTCTTTCCATAGTTCGCTGAGCGACTTTGAACTGGTAGACAAGCCCTAAGAGAAGGTATATCTTTCTGAGAAATCAATTTTTGGTCATCCATTCATAATATACGACAGGCTTTATGTCTAAAATAAACTTCTGTACAAACTTTTCCGACTTACCCCAAAAAGGGAAAAAATTGAAGTTTCGGTACCTACATAAATGATGATGACAACCACTTGCAAACTTTTACGTGTGAGAACTACTACGAGAAGAATAATTTTTGTATGGAGGTTGCATTATGTATATTTTTTTGGGGATTCTATTTTAAATGATACTAAATAAATATGATACTGATAGGATAGACCTATGATACTATGGGATCAATGAGATTTTTTATTTAAAAAATTGCCATTTTGAAAATGATATTAAACATGAACCGAACATGCAGAACTAGTATTTTTTTGCATTTAGGCATAGCTATTATAATCATAACAAAACCTCTTTGAAACCTAAAAACTCATATCAATGAATTTGTATAAATCTTTGAATATTATTTATTGTGATAAATAATATTCAAAGATTCTTCTTCAGATTGGTAATTAACTTTTCGTTATAAGCACACACGCAACTGGTTAACCAGCAGTTACTACGCGCTTGCTATTGCTAACTGCCCGGTCCGCGGGTAGCGAAAAAACGTTTTCCGTCCGCAATTAGTTATAAGTACCCCAATATTATTTTCGTATGCTTGAAAAGATAAATAAGTGATATCCCAAATTTGTATTTTATCAAGAATAACCTTATTGTTTAAAGGTTACGAAGCTTGAACAAGTTAACTATAAAAATGCGCGCTTTACAAAGTGCTCATACGACGAAATTATTTTATGTAACTTTTGTTTAAAATTTGTATAATTTTAGTAGTAAATGATTTAATAAGTGTTAGTTATTATAAATAGTATTTTATCAAAAAACTTTCAAAGGCGTTCAGCCTGTCGAGTTATTAATTAATAGATTTTGTATCTAGTTCGGTTCTAAACAGTGTTTAGTTAATCTACGACTGTAAAAAATTTGTGTTAAATAAAGAACTTTGGAAAACAAAACAATGAATTTGTATAAATCTTTGAATATTCATATGCATATCATTTATTGTGATATCTTCTTCAGATCCATGAATTTGTATCGAAAAAGATCGGTAGTGCACAACACAGACTCATTGTATTCTCTTTGGACGTAGTTGTTATCATGTAAGTAACGAAACGTTTTCTGAAACAACTTTTTTATCAGTATTATTTTATGCGACCTCAAACCTTATTGTACTGGACAATTCCTTGATAAAAAAAACCGCACCAGTACAATTGGATGCAATAAAAATTGGATAGAACCGAAAACTATGAAGAAGTCATGCTAATCAGAGAAATCCTGTGTTTAACACTTTGAGTGCTGAAATCACACGGTATGTGTTTTCTACAAGTGATTAATATGCGTAAATCCACACTAGCGCAGCGGCTGAGAAAATACAGATCTGTGTGACTCAGCAAAGCCGTAATATTTGTCGAACGAAACGCATGTGCGGCGCAACACAACCGCAGTGTAGAGGCAGCACGAATTTTTTAGATTAAAAAGAAGATCGCAGTCGTCGAAAAAAAATCGCAGACAAAGTGTTAACATAACTTGTACGCAAGTGAAGACGGACATAACAAGCCAATTTCTATCCGTCTTCGTTTTACCCTCTGGATAATAACTTAATAGGATAGGGGTCCCGCAAAGTAAGATATCATCGGATCCAAAATAGAAATCTAAAATAAGCCGAACAATGCACGGTCGCCATTTTGAGTATGACTAAGGTACTCATACAACCTCTTTTGTTGTTTATAAAAAAATATTTGACTTGACGTTCTGTATTTGAAATAAAAGCGGCACCAATTTAATACGGCAAATCTAAAACTAGTGAGCCCAAGACAAAAAAAGCTGCCCCATCATAATTATGACCGACAAGGCTGAAAAATGTAACTAGCCTGACAACTTTAAATTAAGATATGTTTTATTATGTTTCTATAAGGCTTTTTAGCAATATTCAGACATACAAATTAGGTTTAGTTTTATTCATAGACCAGGTTTTTATTTCACAGTATTTATTGTCTAAATCGAATCTGATTTCATAACTATACTAAAACATAAACAGTCTAGGCAATCCATACACGCTGTCCCAGTAAATCCATAAGAAAAAACTATTTCGAATTCCCTTTAAAACTTGCAGCACGTTCAAAAGTTGAATTTGAATAGAATCCAACTTTCTCAATACAACGGAACGCACGTCTTAACCCAAGGCTGCGAACATACCGCTCAAAGGCGCGAATTTACGCAAGACTTATTTCAGATTTTAACGGTTGGCAGCACTGTAACTAGAAAATGGCGTGCGGAGATTAGTTATAATAATGTAAGGTGACTTTATACATATTAATTGTTGTAGTAAATTAAAGCTTAATTTGGTTGTAAAGGCGTTTAGAATGCCGAACAGATATTTGCCATATTCATACCTATAAATAAACTTAAAAAAAATCTACCCTTATATTATACCTACCTAATAGGTAAATGAATTACCTATTATTCTCTGAAATACGTGAATAATAATTAAAATGCCTCTTTCACTCTTGAATCTATACACTTTGCTAATCCATTATGTATGAATTAATACATAAAACTTTAAATGTAATTTTTTTTTGTTGGTGTCTTATTTTGTAAATAAATACTTTTTTTTATTCATAGAAGAAAAAATGAAAAAAAAATGTAAAATATGTTTATTACTACATATAAACAGAACTATAGTTAATACAGATTAAGTAGACAGAATTAATTAACAAAAGTGCTAATGATTCCCACACTAGGCTGGGCCTGTATCGTGGGAATCAATATGATTACCTGGTAAGAAGTGCCTCAATTTAATGACAAATCTATGGAGAGTTATACAAAATAAAGTTTAAAAGAAACGAAAAAAAAAAATAATTTTAAAGCACAGATATTAAAAAAACAAATAGGAAGTAACTAAAACAAAACTTAAAATAAATTAGAAACTAATACAAACTACAAATTAGGGGAGAAAAACATGCATTAGGAGACCTTTAGAAGTATACTTTCGGTTTCATCGTACGATAGAGTGTGTAGATCATTTTCGACTTTTTTCCACTCTGATCCATAGATTGGATAAATAGCTCCCCTGGTTATTTTTAGGTTAATTAAAGTAATTCAACATCTTTAGTCAGTTAAATTTAACGACATCGAATTCGTCGCTAAATCTGTCCCTAAACAATTAGCAGTTAATTAATAAGATGGTAAAACCTGAACAACTCCCGCGTGTCGCATCAAATGTCGCGAGAGTTTAGATTAAACGGGTTTAAGAGGATTAGGAATGTTAGATTAATTCGAGATTTGTTTTAAGAAATAAATCACAAATCAAATCTATTAGGTTTTCAGGATATTTCGCGGGTTTTATTATACCTGATTATTATACAATACTGATTATTATTATACGGATAATTACTATAATATACTGATTATTAAACCTGATCATGTGTTTTTAGGATTTCTCTAGAAGAAAAAAGGAACTAGACTCTGGTGAAAATATCTAACAATCTTCACAATTTTAAAACACTTGGATACTTTTCTGACAAAACTCTTATAAGTACAATTATTTTCATTTACTCTTGAGTTTTGGCAGAAAATAATCCAACCAGACATATACTCGTATTGCCACTAACGAAAAAATATCACAGTCATACCAAATATATAATAAGTTCGTGAACTGTGTATAGTTTGTATGTTGTAATGTTTAGTTTTTTGAACCGTCTTCAAAAAGGAGTTGGTTCTCAATTCGACTGTATTTTCTTTATGTTTGTTATCTCAGAACTTTTGATTGGGTGAACCTATGTTCCCATTTCAATTTGGTCCAGTTCTAACAATGGTATTAATGAGAAAACCATATAAGTCAGTCACGACAAATGAACGAATAACTCAATATCACGGCAACCGATATATTTCGATAATTATTTTTTTAAAACTAAGTTTTAAACCCCTTTTTCATTATTTAGGAAATTGAAGTCGGTTTATAGTTTTTTTAAAACACGCCATCATCATCATCATCAACCTATGTTAGTCCACTGCTGGACATAGGCCTCCCCCAATGACCGCCGTAGCGCCCTCGTCAGCTTGCCGCATCCAGCATCTACCTGCAGTCTTTTGCAGGTCGTGTTATGCAGGTGTTTTACTAACACCTGTGTATGCTGAGTTGGGACCATTTTGTAGTTTAAACTAAATTTAATAATAATTTATTTTCGTTATATGTAGTATTTTCTTTAAGTTTATTTTTTCTGTTTGTATGTTTTTTTTTTATTTATGTTTAACTACAAATAAACGATTTGATTTGATTTGATTCGTCATCCCACCTGGTCGGACAGCGTCCTACACTACGTTTACCGAGTCGTGGTCTCCACTCAAAAACTCCACGTAAAACACGCCAACTTATTCATAATTAGCAAGTACTCTTGCTACTTCCTGAGATGACAATAACAAAAAGTCCGACTCAACTTTGATGATTGCATTCTGCGCTGCCCACAAGGTTTCAACTTCCGCGCCGTATTGTAAGCCCTATTCTTTGTATGAATTCCATCAGAGAATGGCTTCATACACAAAGTTGGCGTGTTCAAAACAATAGGATATCAGTTGAGAACTTCCCCATGTGACACGTGAGAACTAGAGCCGAGGGAATGCTTTTCATCCTACTATAATATTATAAACGTCAAAGTTTGTAAGTATGGATGGATGGATGGATGTTACTCTTTCACGTAAAAACTACTGAATGGATTTTAATGAAACTTCACAATAATATAGCTTACATATCAGATTAACACATAGGCTACAATTTATAAAGATACATGTATAGTATATTATCCAAAATATCTATCACCACGCGGGTGAAACAGCGGGGCGCAGCTAATCTATAAATAAATAAATAATGCTGGACATAATCCACACAGCATTATCTAGCCCCAAGGTAAGCAAAGCTTATGTTATGGGTACTAGATAACTGATATACATAATACAATACATTAGCATTACATATATAGATATTTTTTATTATACATAGAAAACGACCAGAACACCCGGAACAAATATCTGCAGATCGTACACACAATTGTCCCGAGGCGGGAATCGAATCCGCAACCTTCTGCGTCGCAGGCGGACCTTCGCCCACCGCGCCACATCGGTCGTCATATAAAAATCTCTACCAACGGTGAAAGAATTTTTCAAATCGTTCCAGTAGATTCGGAGCCTATTCATTACAAAAAATCAAACCTTTCATCTTTATAATATTAGTATAGATTTGATACTTAGATTTCCACGCGGGCAAAGCCGCAGGCTGCAGTTAGTATTACATAAACCAGTAACTTCAAATCTGTGATAGACATACAGACTAATTTAATTAGTATCCCACGTTTCACTACGGTACCCTTACGATATCTACCATTCATAATACCAACAAAACAAAACAAACTTTCCAAAAGTTTCGTAGCCGCTCGTAGCCAACGAGCTCGCTACGAATGTGCTACGCGATTTTGCACCTTTTGTTTACAACTTCAAATCAACGGAATAGGGTGGAGTGTGGTGTCGATGATTTAGAAATCTATCGATAAAATCAGCATGAAAATGTTACTGTTATGTTCATATTCAAAGTCAAAGTCAATGGCATTTAAAACGGGATATTTACCATGATTTGATTTTTGAGTTATCCAATATTTCTGCACAGTTGCATGCGCCATGTAGTTACTCCGAGATCATGGCGCATGCAACTGTGCCGAAATATTGGATAAATCAATAGCATTTATTTCTTTAGGCTTACAAAATAAGCACTTAGACAGGTCATATTTTATAATATAAATTATTATCAAATAAAAATACTATTTACTCTCTTACTTTGTTCTCTTAAATTTTTTGTCCACTAGTGGAAAAGTGAAAAAGAAACCACTAGTATGTTCATCTCTTATATGTCTAATACATGGTTATTTGCATATTCATATTCATTCATACATATTCATATAATTTATTGTGATTTCATGCATACAGGTATAGTTCTTAGGTGTATTGTCTTAGTGGGTAAACAATGCATAAAAACCCTGTTAGGGCTCAACAATGTTTGGGTTCGTTCTTCTATTTAGTTTTAGTTAGGTTAATGGTATTTTTTGCACAATTCCCTATGGTGTTTCCTTTGTCAAAATTTAGTGTGTGTTATAAATAGTGAAAATGTAATTTATCTTTTAAAATATAGTATTTAACGACATCAAGTGTAACATGTGTACCTACGGTGGAATAAATAAACTGATAAAATGATTTTAAAAGATAATACTTATATTAGGAATGTAGTATTTATTTCTATCGATGTAAACTAAAACAACAACTCCATCACGTCCCTACTAGCTACCTGTTGAGTGTTGCCAGCGATTCAACAACTGAGGCGCAAAATGAACAGAAATCGAACAAGAATTGCACTACAATTGTACCTAAACCACGCCGTAATCGAAAAATGGGGACTGTAATTCTTATCGCGGTCTAGTAGCGTTGAAGAGCTTGGTAAAGTCAAGACTAAATTACACGTAGGTAGTCAGGCTTACTTATATTCAATAGATAGCTTATATTTCAAAGCAATCTCAAGAGAGGTGACCCTTTAAAATTGGTGACAATTTAAATAAATGAACGGTAGAAAATTTGCACTACTCTGAAAATAAAAACAAGATATTTTTTAATTATTTTGTGATGAACGTTAAACGCATTTTAGTGAATATATTCGTATATATCAAAATAAAACTTTTGAATCTATCATGGTTATTAACTAAAGTCATTTAGAACGGGATATTTACTATGATTTGATTTTTGAGTTATCCAATATTTCGGCACTGTTTTTCCGTGATCATGGCGCATGAAACTGTGCCGAAATATTGGATAACTCAAAAATCAAATCATGGTAAATATCCCGATTTAAATGACTTTAGTATTTAAAACATTGATTTCCACGCGGGCAAAGCCGTAGGACGCAGCTAGTTTATCAATAATTTGATTATTTTATTTTATTTATTTGGGAAACTAAAAGCTTATGCATATTTAGGTAAAAAATTACTTAGAGCAATCGTTGTTTTGATTTTTGAGTCATACAATATTTCGGCACAGTTTCATGCGCCATGATCACGGAATAACTGAAGGCACTGCGAGTTAGTTTTTATGGGCAGACATTATACCTAGTATGTGCCGAAATATTCGATAACTCAAAAATCTAATAATGGTAAATATCTCGTTTTAAATGACTTTAGTATATACAAAAAGCTTTATTTTCTAAAACTACCGCTAATTTAGTTAAATTTAGCGTGGTAGAGCTGCGCCAACAGCCGCCATGTTTGGCTAACTCTTGAAACACTGGCCTTTGGATGACCACTCATGTTTTGGCTCGCTTAAAATAACCTGTATGTTATGTTTGTTGGTTTGCAGCCTTCAATGTTGTGTTTAGTGTAAGTTTTTGTTTTTACATTAGAAAAAAAAAACTTAATTATACCACATAAAACAGAAATAAAAACTTAGAACCGGCCTTATCGCTGAGAGCGATCTCTTCCTGGCAACCTTGGGATGGACATTGACTTAGTTTTTTGTGTGTGCTATTTTTATTTCAGGGCGCTATATGGCGCTCATTGGGGAGACTATGTCCAGCAGTGGACTAATATAGGCTGATGATGATGATACTACTACATACTACTACATACTATGTATTGATAGTGATTTTCTTGTTGCACGAAAAGACACGACGCAGATCTGTCAAATTTTATCAAATAATTATTATCAACTTAGGGCCTTATCCGTTAATTGGGCTGAAACGTGTCAGATAAGATAATATTGGGACGTACGAGGCGATCGGTAAATAATTACGGTAAATCAGAAAACAGATTCGAGTACGGTTGATTCGGGGAATCATGACATGTCAAACCGGTGTGTGACGGCAACGGTCGCTTTCATAGTCATGGTCGTCATGTGCTTCCAGTGTTTACCTATCGCTGAATATGCAACTCACACAGATTGTATTGATTGTATATCTACTCTAATAGATTAAAAACGCTACAAGACATCTAAAATTGATCATCAGTCTGTGTTAGTCCACTGCTCGACATAGGCCTCCCCCAATGAGCGCCATAGCGCCCTGTCTTCAGCTTGCCGCATGCAGCATCTACCTGCAGTCTTTCGCAGGTCGTTATCCCACCTGGTCGGAGGGCGTTCTACACTACGTTTCTCGAGTCGTGGTCTCCACTCAAGAACACGTTTGCCCCAGCGTCCGTCAGTTCTTCGCGAGAGCCCCAAATATATAATTATTAATTATTATAATAAATTAATAATGCTGGACAATCCACACAGTATCATTTAGTGCTAAGCAGAGCTTGTGTTATGAGTACTACTTATATAATAATATAATATAATATTCGTTTATTTCAGGCAAAAAAACCCATATCACAAAAAATACAACTACAATTTTAAAAATATGCACAGTTAAAAATTAAAATACTTAAAATATATACTTAACTACTACTATATACTTAGCCTACTACTTATAACTACTATATACTTACTATACTAGTTGACTTTTTTATCGTACATACAAAATGCCCAGAACACCCGCAACAAGTATTTGCTTGCAGATTAGAACACCCGAAAATCTGCAGATCATACAAACATCTGTCGTGAGGCGAGATTGGAACCCGCGACCTCCTGCTTCGCATCCGGACCTTCGTCCAAAGCGCCACAGATGTCGTCAAAATGATAATAATTATGAACGAACGCTGCCGAATCGACCGTCCCACAATCATCCTCCGATTATTCAATAACGCTATCGCTCCGTCACAGATTTGAAATCTGTATTACAAAATGAAGCACGTGTAACCCGCGCTTGATTAACTCAAAAACAAGAGAGGTCAAGTGGCAGTCAGGTCTGTCGGATAAAACCTTTTTAACCGACTTCAAAAAAAGAGGAGGTTCTCAATTCGACTTTTTTATGTTTCAGAACTTTCAACTAGGTAAAGCTATTTTGATGATTCTTGTTTTATTCCCATTTTATTTGGTCCAGTTCTGACCGTCATGAGAAAACCATAATAAGAATTAAAATTGCATGACGTGTGCGCGACAAATGGACGCATAACTCAATCGTTTATTTCAACTTATAATACAAAACAATATACCGTTCACATTAATATGGTTATTTTTTTAAAAGCAAGCTTAGCTCCGTGCTTATGACGTTGACCGCCAAGCCCCAAAACCGTGTTTTTCAAGGGTTATACTTTTTTTTAAGTTGTAGGTACAAAAAAGCTTACGGGATGCCAGAAGTACCCCAATTCATAGTAAAATTTATAAAAACGCCTCCAAAATTCCAAATAATGCACTGTCCGTGTTTCCCAAATGAATCACGCGGCCTCTCAAGGTGGTAATTTGTGTTTCCTGAAGGATACACATGGCGCTCAATCGATTCTCCGCCTTTCTCCTATGTATCAAGGTTGTTTCTTCTCCAGCCATGCGTGTAACCACCCTCCTCGTGCTGGTGATGGTGTGTGCGGCGCACGCGCAGTACCCGCGCCCGCGCCGTCCGGAGCGGTTCGACACGGCGGAGCAGATCTCCAACTATCTGAAGGAGCTACAGGAGTACTACAGCGTGCATGGGAGGGGCAGGTCAGGAACATGTACAGTAACCGCCCTCCTCGTGCTGGTGATGGTGTGTGCGGCGCACCCAGAACATGACATTTAGGGCAAAACTGGAAGGGAAAGAGGCCTTTGCTATACATTTTGTTAATTACTGGCTGCGCCTTGCGGCTTCGCTTGAAATCTATGTGTCAAATTGTTTATAAACCATCCTCTTGAATCACTCTATCTATTAAAAAACCGCATCAAAATCCGTTGCGTAGTTTTAAAGATAACATGATAGAGACAGACAGCGCGAGAAGCGACTTTGTTTTATACTATGTAATGATTAGCCCACATAGTCCATGTGGGCTATCAATAAATTATACAATACGTACAAAAGGGCTAATAACAGTTAATTGCTGCAAGTGAGGACAAGTGTGGTTAGCAGTAAAAATGTGTTGTATTTTTTAGAATAGAATATTTTATTTGCAACTCAATAAATAAAAACATTTTAGTATTGGCGCGCAACGTGGAACCACATACGCACCACGTTGGCGTTGGGCACCAACCAATTAAGTTTAGATCCTCGTGCCATCTATGTTTCCTATAAGGAAACTCCAACATACGATGTATTTCTAACCATAAAGAACAGATGGCGCTAGCTAACCTACCTGACCTGTTTATCGTAGTTCCTTCTTTCTACAAAAGATGTCTCTTTTGAAATTGAATGAAAATTCTTATGAAAACCTGTAGAAAATCTACAAAGTGATACACTTACACAAAAACGAACATTAGGTATATATTTTATTGTTTTTTTACAGATATGGAAAACGTCAAATGCACATCGCCGACGCCTCAGTGATCTTTCGAGAGAGTCCCATTTTCGAGCACAACCTCAATGAAGACCCTATGTTTAAAAACCTTGGATATAAATGAATGAACCGAATAAAACCTAAACTTATATGTAAAATAGAATAACCTAAAATAATATCCCCTGGGTTTTATACACCATCAATTATGTTAAATTATCTTCAACGATTTACTTTTCTTTATTTGAATGATTGATGGTGTACAAAACCTTTTTTCTAGTCAATTTAGATTCCGTCTCGATAATAGTTTTAGCGAAAATAACTGAAAACGTTTTTGGGCTGGGTAAAAAACTGTTTTCAGTTATTTTAAACTGATAATTGTATTTAATTCTAAATTACACAGATATCCCCTGGCCTAATTGTTTTTTATTTCTAACTGACATCGCCTAAAAAAATCTCAATTCAATTCAATTCATTTATTTATCTTTTGACACAATACACATGTTCTTAGATAATTCACAATTACATTTATAAAATGAAAATGAAAATGAAAAGTTTTATTTCTTTAAGCTTACAAATAAGCACTTAGACAGGTCTTATTTTATAGTTCACTTCAATTTTTTGTCCACCAGTGGAAGAAGTGAGAAGAAACCACTAGTATATTCATAACTTATGTGTCTAGTACATTTGATTTGCTTAATATAATAACTAATACTAATAACTAAAACTAATATATAACTAATTAACAACAACATTAGCCTCAGTACCTACCACATCACAAAATATATTTTTATCAGCCAACGTTCGTCAATTGTATAATAACTCTTATTCAATAGAATTCTAGAATCTAAGAAATATTTTGTTACCAAAAGAACTATAATAACAAAACCAAAGAATGTATTGTACGATTCTCGAACTAAATGATCAAATGCCCAACGGTATGACACGATGAGATTACCATGGGAGTTATAATAAATAAATAATGATGGACAATCCACACCGCATCATCTAGCCCCAAGCTAAGCAGAACTGGTGGCATGGGTACTAGATGTCTGATAACCCGATATACATATAGATTTCAATAGATTACCTACATAAATATGTATTTTTTATTATACATGGATAACGGCCAGAACACCCGGAACAAATATCTGCAGATCGTACACACAATCGTAACGAGGCGGGAATCAAACCTTGGTGGACCTTCGCCAACCGCACCACAGAGGTCGTCTTGGAGAGTTTTAGTTAGAGAACTTACAAAACCAAAGAATGTATTGTTCGATTCTCGAACCGAATGGTCTGTTGCGTGAGGATGTTAAGAGGCCCAACGGTAGGACACTAGTCCCATCGCAGTTAGGGAGGACTGTTGTGTGGGACGCTACATGTCGACACACTTGCACCTTCCCATCTTCAGAGGACATCTGTGAGGGCTACTGCGGCCGCAGATTTGGCCAAAGATCTCAAGAGACGCAAATATACAGGTCTCGACAGAGCCTATGCATTCGCTCCCCTTAGAGTCGAGACCTTAGGTCCGTGGGGTACCGGAGGCTCTTCATGTATTAAAAAAATATCTGAGCGGCTGGTCGCAGCATTACCTGTACAGATTGTTGGCAACAGTCTGCAGTTAAATCAATTGTAAATACTAGTTCTAATTTGTTTCTATTATATGATTGCACTGCACTTATTGAAACAATACTCTAGAATGTAATAAATAACAAACCTTAGTATGTATTGATCAAATAAGGGAGGATATGTTGTGTATTAGAGTATTAGATACCTCTAAATAATTAAATAAATAATGCTGGACAATTCATACAGCATTATCTAGCCCCATGGTAAGCAGAGCTTGTGTTATGGGTACTGCATAACTAATATACATAATACAATACATTACATAGATAGATATTTTTTTATTAATTGCGGGTAGATTCAGTATGTTCGCTAAGTAATAAAATGCCTACCCTCGGCAGTTGGTTCTGGATCTTCGTTTTATTGCTATACGTCAAGTTTAAAACTACATTTTCTTAAATCAGAATTTGCCTCCTAACTTTATTAAAACACGCCAAAAATATGTATGAAGAGATTAGTTACTTTGCTTTTTTTTGCTAATGTATTTGTAATTTTTTGTCTAATGTCTTTTGTGGACATAAAATAACTTAGAATGATTATCTTGGGTTATCGTGTCTAGAAGCCGTGTTTTGTTTTATGTATTGTAACTAACTAGTGTAATTGGTTCTAATGTAATCGTGCTAGTGAATGAAATGAAATGAAATGAAATGAAATGAAATGAAATGAAATGAAATGAAATGAAATGAAATGAAAGTTTATTTCTTTAGGCTTACAAATAAGCACTTAGACAAGTCATATTTTATACTATTCATTATTATATGTATTGTTGTTCACTTCAATTTTTTGTCCACCAGTGGAAGAAGTGAGAAGAAACCACTAGTATGTTCATAACTTATGTGTCTAGTACATATGATTTGCTTATCTGTAATTTGTTAGATTTTGAGTTGGAGCAAAACTCGTTCCAAGCTTTTTTATCTTCTAGATAATCTGATATTTTGTAATAAGCCTTTTTACAAAGAATATGCTTCACAATTTTTTTAAATTTATTTATTGATAATTTTTGCAACTCACTTGGAGTTTTGTTGTAGAAGCGTATACATTGCCCTTTAAAAGATGCACTTATCTTATGTAGTCTAGTTGTGGGAACAGCGAGTTTATTCTTATTTCTAGTATTTACATTATGTATATCGCTTTTTTTAATGAATCGATTGATGTTTTTATGAGTGTACAACAAGTTTTCATAAATATATTGACATGGTACTGTCATTATGTTTATTTCTTTGAATTTATTACGTAGGGATTCTCTGGGACCCATATTATAGATCGCACGAACAGCCCTCTTCTGCAACACAAAAATGGTGTTTATATCTGCAGCGTTCCCCCACAATAGTATGCCATAAGACATAATACTATGGAAGTAGCTGAAATAGACTAGTCGAGAAGTATCAACGTCTGTAAGTTGACGGATTTTTTTAACTGCATATGCTGCAGAACTAAGTCTCTTCGATAGCTTATCTATGTGTGGGCCCCATTGGAGTTTACTATCTAAGGTTATTCCTAAGAATACGGTATTGTCTACAATTTCTACCGTTTCTCCTTTTACGTTTACATCAGCCTTAACTTGTTTTACATTAGGTAGAATAAATCTTATACATTTTGTTTTGGTTTCATTGAGCAAAAGATTATTGATACTAAACCAATGGACTACCTTTGAGATTGCAGTATTTACATCGTCGAAATTTGTTTTTTGTCGATTCATTTTAAAAATTAATGAAGTATCATCAGCAAACAATACAATCTCATGATCATTCTTTACAAGATGAGGCAGGTCGTTAATATAAACTAAAAATAGGAAAGGACCCAAGATAGAGCCCTGCGGTACACCCATTGTAACCACAGACCCTTTAGATCGTTTCCCATTAATGTCAACTCTTTGTATCCTATCACTCAAGTAAGATGTAAGAAGATCCAAAGAGCTGTCCCTTATTCCATAATGATGTAGTTTCCTGATTAATGTTTCGTGATGAACGCAATCGAATGCTTTTGACAAGTCACAAAAAACGCCTAAAGCATCTTGCGACTTCTCCCAAGCATCAAAAATATGCGATACCAACTCTACACCGGCATCAGTAGTTGACCTGCCACGAGTAAACCCAAATTGCTTACAGTGTAGCAGGTCATTGCCATTAAAATGTCTAAGCAATTGGTGTAAAATAAGTTTTTCAAAAACTTTACTGAATGTAGGCAGTACTGATATTGGTCTAAAGTTAGTGGGGTCAGACCTAATACCCGATTTAAACAATGGGATTATTTTACTATGTTTCATTAGATCAGGAAATATGCCACAATCAATGGATTCATTAAATATAAAAGCTAGATCTGGTGCAATGGTATCAATTAAAGGTTTAATAATTTTAACGGAAATGCCCCAGAGATCTGCAGTTTTTTTAATATTTAAAAGTTTAAAGGCTTTTTTTATATCATTTTCATCAACATGGGTAAAAATAAATTTACTATCGCATTTAGGTACATTTTCTTTAAGTAATGATTCAGCTATTATTTGAGAAGAGTTCAGACATTTTGTAGTACAGATTGGAATGTCAGTAAAAAAATTTTCAAAAGCTTGCGCTACTTCAACATCATTTTTGATAGAGCAATCATTAATCTTTAAACTGTAATCATTAATGTAGGTATTGACCTTTCCAGTCTCACTATTAATTATTTTCCATGTTGATTTTATTACATTTTCACTATTTTTAATTTTCGAGCTAATATAATTGGATTTTGCTGTATTACAAACTTTTCTAAATATTTTTGAGTAATTTTTTACTTTTTCTTTAAATTCCTGGCTAAAATTGTACTGCTTTTCACTATACAGTTCATATAACTTTTGTCTACTCTTATGTATACCTACTGTTGCCCACTCACTAAAGCTAAGTTTTTCTGAGACCAAGATCGATTTGGGTATGAATATTGAATTGAACGCATTGGTGAATTTATTAAAAAAACTACAATACGACTCATTTGGGTTGTTAAGTGAGTAGTTAGGTGATGGTTTAAAATCCCAATCCAATTTCAACCGTTCAAATCGATCTGTGGTCACAGGAACGTACTTAATTTTTTTTTTACAATTATTATTTTTTACTGGATGTTTTAATTTAATTAGTTGACCTAAGTGGTCTGATTTTAAATGGCTTATAATTTTGTGACTGACAATTTTTTCATTTTGGAAAACAAATATATTATCTATACATTTTGCTGATGTTTCAGTTATTCTAGTAGGTTCCATAAATGTTGGCCTAAGATTATAAGAATTAAATAAATTTGTTAATCTGCTACTGAGGGAGTAAACTTCTAAAAGATCAATATTAAAGTCTCCACATACTATGAGGTTTTTATTTGATTTTGATATTTTAAATAAGATATCATCCATATTTTTTTCAAATATTTCAAAAGAAGCTGATGGTGGGCTGTATACGCTTGCTACAATAGTGTGCTCCAACTCAACACATGCTACTTCAATGTGGCTTTCAATGGATAAGCATACTATGTCTTTACGTTCTTTGAATTTTATTAGTTTATTTAGTAATATTAAAGAGCCTCCACGAATAGCATGTGATCTGCAAAAAGAACTACCAACCTGGTGGTTACTGAAGTTAAACATGAGCTCATAGCTTTTCAGCCAATGTTCTGTGAGGCAGATGATATCAATATCAAATGAGTTCATGTACAATTCTAATTCTAATAGTTTACTTCTAATTCCTTGAATATTTTGGTGCACCAAGTTAGTAAACTTTCCGGTTATTTTACAATTTTGTTTTCTTAATTTTTTATTGCAATTCATAGTAATAATGTTTATAGGGCTAGAGATTTCCTCTATTGTCGCTATTTCTAATTTAAATGACTTGGAATAAGTTCCAAGGTCTGGTTTGTAAAATAATTACAATGCTCAATAGAAGCATTTGTTATAGCCAAGTTTTTGGCTGTTGTTATACTTATAACGGGATCAAAAATATTATATGCTAACAATTTAGCAATAATCAATTTACTTTTTTTGGTCAGATACATAGTATCCCTAGTTAAAAAAGTTTTACTAATAAATCTATTAGTGTCAAAAATTAAAACGTCACTATGACGACATGTCATATTGTAGATTAGCATGTTATTTTTTCATATATTCTCATTTTGCTGTGATGTTAATGATTTTGAGTAAGGGAAGGAGCAAAAAATAAGTTTCCCTAGTCCATTTTCTATCTTTCCTAGAAGTACTTGAACTAGCCGTATCAACTGTGACCGCTTTACACAACTTTCACCTATCTGAACAATTAGAGTTGTGTTTTTATTCAGGGAGTCATCTTGCTGAATATAATCAGTGATTGTATTTATATTAGAATTTGGATAGCAATGATTGACTACATTTTGTTTAAGTAAGTCACTCAGTATAGTACCCATTCCAGCACCCAACTTATCTGAGTACATAACAGTTTTCCGGGTATATGGGTCTAGATTTGATTCCTTTACTCTTTTACTAGGGCTATCACAGCAGTCCTCATGCGAAGGTGATGGTGGCGCCACCAGCGGCACGGCTGGTAACACGAGTGGTGACGGGGGCACTACATTCACTCTAGTCAAAGTGTTAATCTGTGCGGTTGCTGTTTCTAGATCTGTTTGAGTGCAGCTATGCCGCAGTTCAATATATAAACTATCGTTATTTACACTATCTAGCATTTTTAGATGGTGGTCATTGGCGGCTTTTTGGGCTTCTTTATATTTACATGTTACATCATGAAGTGCCCTTTCTAAATTAACTATTTCCTCAGACATATAGTTTATATCTTTAGAATTACGCCCTAATAAACTATAGCAGGAGTCCAATTCTACTTGTAGGTTACATTTAGATTTTTCTTTGCTCAATTTAGCAATATTAAGGAGTTGTTTTTGTTTCCTAATTTTTTTTTCTGACTTTTTAATGAAATTATTTAATTTAACATATTTTTTAATTTTATTGCTCCCTTTTATGACCGGTGTTAGGCTATGACCATGGCAACATGGTGAAGTAAGATCCACATTTGACATATTAGGATCAGTTGTCATAATCTCTGTTTGAAGATCTAAACTACAAACACTGGTTGCTGAAGGCAACGGCTTACACTCTAACATGTCTAGTTTTATTCTACACTAATACATATTACACGAATAATACACACTAATACACGAATAAATATTCAAAGTATTTTATTTATCGAGTATTTATCGCGTAGGTGCCTTTTATTTTATTTCTTACGTACAAAAGGTTCGCGATAACAACACGATAAATAATCTTTAATATAAGAATAAGAATAGTTTTATTTGGCCAAAAAAACAGGCTACACAATTAAAGCAATGAACACACATAAAAAAAAACACAGTACACAGTATAAACAAAAAAGCCTACAGAAAAACAAAAACTATAATAATAGATGGCTACCGCGCTAGCCTGCTGGCCAAAAAGGGTCAAACTCAGCTATGTGCTGAACCACGCGTGGCGTGGAACAACGCTGGTTTTCAGTTTGAAACTTTTTCTCAGTCACATCACGGGCAAGGAAGAGAGAAGCTCAAAACAGTCAAAAAAGAATAGTAAATAAAAATAAAAGCAAATGTTAAAAACAAAAACGTGTTATAAAAACAAACAATATGTTAAAAAACCACGAACGTGTAAACAGTTTAATGTTAAAAATACATTTTCCTCTGAACGGGTATTCCTAAACACTCTGCTATTAATATACCAATAAAGCTGTTGATTAGAAACCTTGATTCTTGTGACAATATTTAGGGAAACTAGGGTAATTATTGATCACCATCGCTTCCCAGAACTAACCAAACACCCAGACCTATCTCAACATCGCGTACAAATAACAACCATAAAGCCTTCTCCTACGGTTCCAATTCACTTGTACGCCACTCAAGGTTGTTTACCCCCGTGAAATGCATAGCTGATTTAAGTAAATCGAGCCTTAGTGAGTGAAAATAGGGTGCATTATGTTTTATAAGTCACGAGGTGCATCGGGGAAGATGAAAATAGGATTATAAACAAGATGCGCGCGCAGCTTTGAAAATACGACGTCATTGCAGAGGTTCTTTTTAGTCGACAGTTTTAGCGTTCTGAGTTACGCGTTATAATATAACGGTTTTTGGTTTTGTTGATAACGGTATGGTGATTATGTAACTTGCGACCGGTTTGCAACAGGCGTAAATTAAGTAATCAGTGCTGTCAAACGCCGAGATACATAATCACCCGGCCGGTTTTGTTATGTGCCAACTTAGTACAGAGCGCAGTTCTCAGCTTTATAAAAAAAAATTGTAATGTTAACGCCTATTCAATGTTAAGAATAGCGCTATGGCGCTCATTAGGGGAGGCCTATGTCCAGCAGTGGACTAACATAGGTACGATGTAGTATAATGATGGTAGGTATGATGATGAACGCCTATTCTATGGTATACTATATCTGCCCATTAGCGCAGGACTGGGGCGAATGGCATTAACATAAAATCAAGATTTATACCGTTACTTATCGGCGTGACTATGTCTACAAGTCCATACCAAGGTAAGTTATTAAGTATACTAAATATCTTATAATTCTGCATCCGCTGTTACTTGTTTCTTGTTTCTGGACTGGTTTCCGCAACTTGGCCGCCGGTGGGCCTTTTTTGCGTGTCGGGTGGGGGGGGCTGCTAGTCTAACCACCCGATGTCCTCCAGGAAGGCCAGCAGCTCGCTGATGCCGGTGCATGCCTCCTCGGTGTCCCAAGGTGATGCAGTCTTTGAGAAGCCACGCTGTCGCAATCTACAAGTACATGCGCTGCCGTCTCCTCTTCATCATGCACCCTCTGCAAAGGGGGCTGTCCGTGATACCCAAATTAAATAGGTGTTTGTTTAGCATGCAGTGGCCCGTGACAATACCGACGACTTTCCGGAGTTTGTCACGTTTGAGATTGATCTGCATCCGCTGTCCAAATACCCTAAACACCGTTACACAAATAACGAATCAACAGTTACCACAAACGTTACAACGTTGCTGAAAGCCTACACAAAAGAACCTTTTCAGTTTCCTTCAGGAAAACCGGAAAAAACGCATGTTGTATCGAAATACCTTTATTTTTCTACAATTTTGTACTAATTCCTTCTTAATATTGACTAAAACTTGCAACTGTTCCTCATAACATGTACTTTGTGATATAAATAGTTGTTTTTAACAGATTGTTGTGAAGTGCGTAGCGAATATTAGTGTCCGTGGTTTTTTCACCCTCTTTTTGACCTTGATGTTAAATAAACAAACATTCGTTTTCACGTGTTTTTACCTTTTTACATTCAACTGTTTCCAATAGAGAGCTCTTATCAAGGTAAGCTAAATCACATGGAAGCATAAATTATAGTTATATCTAAAATCTTATGTAGGTTTTCTAGTATTTACCTAATTATTTCTGTCATATAATTACTCATAAGGTACTTCAATATCATCATCATCATCATCAGCCTATAGCAGTCCACTGCTGGACATAGGCCTCCCCCAATGAGCGCCATAGCGCCCTGTCTTCAGCTTGACGCATCCAGCATCTACCTGCAGTCTTTCGCAGGTCGTCATCCCACCTGGTCGGAGGGCGTCCTACACTACGTTTACGGAGTCGTGGTCTCCATTCAAGAACACGTTTGCCCCATCGGCCGTCGGTTCTTCGCGAGATATGGCCGGCCCACTGCCACTTCAGCTTGCTAATTCTTTGAGCTATGTCGATAACCTTGGTTCTCTGTCGGATGTATTCGTTACGAATCCTATCCTTCAGAGAAACTCCGAGCATAGCTCTTTCCATAGCTCGCTGAGCGACTTTGAACTTCAATATGAATATGTATAATTGCAAGATTATCAAAATCAGGTTTAATCATAAAAAATATACCAATGCGTAAAGTAAATAAAATAGTGAGTAACTAATTGTAATATCTCCAATTAATTAACTCCATAACAGACAGTGTTAAAACCTGTTGAAACGTCGAGAAAATAATAACTTAAACGCAATGATTAACTTAACTTACATTTTTAAGAGGAGCCTAGTTCTTGCCTAACTAGTTTGGCCTTCTAGATGCATGATTTTTATTGTGAATGTAGGTATATAACTCGTATGTGAATATCGCTCATCTCTACATAGTAAAGTACCTACTAACACAAATGTATAATAAGTTAAATGTAGTCATTAGTTATTCCTCAATAAATAAATAAATGTAGTTGTTAGTTATTCATCAATAAAAAAATATATAAATGTAGTTGTTAGTTATTCCTCAAGAAATAAATAAATAAATGTAGTTGTTAGTTATTCCTCAAGAAATAAATAAATGTAGTTGTTAGTTATTCCTCAAGAAATAAATAAATGTAGTCATTAGTTATTCCTCAAGAAATAAATGAATGTAGTCGTTAGTTATTCCTCAATAAATAAATAAATAAATGTAGTTGTTAGTTATTCCTCAATAAATAAATAAATAAATGTAGTTGTTAGTTATTCCTCAAGAAATAAATAAATGTAGTCGTTAGTTATTCCTCAAGAAATAAATTAATGTAGTCGTTAGTTATTCCTCAATAAATAAATAAATAAATGTAATTGTTAGTTATTCCTCAAGAAATAAATAAATGATAAATATCCCTTTCGTAGTAATATTATCTATCATTTAAGTGTCTGTTGTACGTGTAGTTGAGCTGAAGGGTGATTCTAGATGGCTCCGAAGAAGTTTGGTCTGTTCAAGGGGCGAAGCCGCGAGCAGCAAGAGCCCCCCAGCACTGAGAACCTGCTGCATTCCAGCTTTTCGTGCGACACAGGTAATATAAAGATAAAACTAGCTTTTCTTCAAGATAAAAAAGTACTTAAAGATAATCTAACATACATATGTATAGACAAAGATTGGTCAATTCTAACAAAAGTATAGCGAAAAATAACTAGTATTTTTTGTTTATTATTTTGCTCTTTATCAACACTGCGAATTAAAGGGTAAAGATGACGTAGCTGTTTACTACGTCGTAGCTGTTTGCTATGCCGTAGCTGTTTGCTACGCCGTAGCTGTTTGCTACGCCGTAGCTATTTGTTACACCGTTACTTATAGCTACGTCGGAGCTGTATGCTACCCCGTTACTGATAGCTACGTCGTAGCTATTTGCTACGCCGTAGCAGACAGTTTACATAAAACATACCATAGATGGATACATCAATCATGTCATTGCTTGGCCAGATGTCGCTCAGTTCTACACCGATAATAGTATGTAAGAAATTCATTGTTGTGCAAAATATTGACATCTAAGATAGCATATTTAGATAGGCAAAAAAAACACTACACTGTACACTTAAAAAAATCTCCCGAGGTAGAACGAAACCTCCTGCGTGATTTATAAAGCCTAACATGATTTTACCTAACTTGTAATAATTTTGCACGTTTTCATAATAAAGTTCCTATACATTCTGCCTCGTCAGGCAAAATGTTCTGTTAACTTTATTATGAAAAAGATATATTGTACCGAGATTCCTGCAAAAATAAATGATTTGATTTGCGTCGCAGGCGAACCTTCGCCCGCTGCGTCACAGAGGTCGTCTATTGTGTAATGTTGTCCGCAGTGGTATCCCCCCCCTCGCCCATCCCCTCTACAAGCCGTGGCTACCAGCACGACGACAGCGCCATCTCCGAATTCGCACTAATGCGGCTGGACAGTGATGATGATGATGATGAGGTAAGCACTAGCTTATAATAAATAATAATAATAAATCATTTATTTCAGACCATAGAAAAGTAACATCTTATTTAACTTATTCTACGGTCAATAGTAATAATAGCCCGCCCACACGCTCCGTCTTACCTGCGAGCATGCCTGCTTCAACCGGTTTGCGCAGGTTAGACGAGCGTGTTGTTGGCAGTAAGGTAGCACACGCAGGCCCGGAAGCGCGGCTTGTGTATTCGTTGACGAGCTGAAGTCCTTAATGTCTTACTCCAATCAACACGCACACCTCCTTACCTGTGCAAACCAGGTTAAGCTGGCATGCTATAATTACTGATCGTATTCAGCAAGATGACTCTTTGAATAAAAACACTTTAATTGTTCAGCTAGGTGAAAGTTGTGTCAAGCGGTCACAGTTGATAAGGCTAGTTGAGGTAATTCTAGGAAAGATAGAAAATGGACTAGGGAAACTGATTATTTGCTCCTTCCCATATTCAAAGTCATTGACATCAAAACAAAATGAAACTCGATGTCAAAATAACATGATAGTGTACAATATGACATGTCGTCATAGTGACGTATTATTCTTTGATACTAATAAATTTATTAGTTAAACTTTTTTGACTAGAGATACAATGTACCTTACCAAACAAAGTAAATTGATAATTGCTAAATTGTTAGCATATAATATTTTTGATCCCGTTATAAATAGTATAACGCAGTTACCTGACGAGCCTGTGTATGTAGTTAGTAATAGTACTAATGAGGGCATCAAAGCGACTGTGTCAGTAAATACAAATTTAAACTGATCACATCGACAATGGGAAAGCCAAATACATTTCATATAGTCCATCAGAATATACAAGGCTTACCCAGCAAAGTTCTAGAATTAGAACTATTTTTAAATTATTTAAATGTAGATGTTATGTGCATAACAGAACACTGGATTGTGAAAAATCAGTTACTTCCCTTTTATCATAACTATTGTCTTGCAAGTTCCTATAAAAGAAAAGCTGCAATACGTGGTGGCTCTCTGATTATAGTTAAAAATAGTCTTAAATGTAAAGAACGGAAAGATATTGTTAAACTTAGTATTGAGAGAACTATTGAACTTTCTTGTGTGGAACTGGAGCGACATATCATAGTGTGTGTGTACCGCCCTCCCGACGCAAATCAGGTAGACTTTGAAAGTACTATGGAAGAAGCTATGCTAAAAGTATTTACTTGTAGGAAGGATCTCATTGTTTATGGCGATTTTAATATAGATATTTAGCAAATCCTCTCGCTGATAGATTGATAAATTTATTCAAATGCTTTAACTTACAACACCTTTTTAATGATCCGACTAGGGTAACCCTAACTTCTGCCACTTGTTTAGATAATATTTACTGCAGTCAATCTCCAACTAACAAAGCAGTAATTAAGCATTTCAAATCAGACCATTATGGTCAGAGTGTTAATTTTATTAATAATTTGAATGATAAAAAACAGTTGAGGAATATGCCTACAGGCCTATCACAGAGAGCCGTATTAGTAAATTTAAATGTAAAGTATATCTAGCAGTAGCTAATATACCTTGTTCTGATGACCCTAATGGTTTATTTAACAGACTTTTTAATGTTATAAACAAAGAACACAATGAAGTATTCAAACTTAAAACATGCACAGTTAGAGATAGGGTCGGGTTTACTGATTGGGCCACTCCCGGCATTTACAGAAGTAGGAATAGGCTATACGATCTATATGGTGCTAGAGAAGCTATGTTACATGACCCTGCGTTTCTTTTGTATGTAAATAACTACTCGAAAACATTTAAGAAAGTCTGCAACACAGCAAAATGCCTATTTTTGAAGAATAAAATAACAAACTCATCTAATAAAATAAAAGCTACATGGAGACTAATAAATAACGAAACTGGTAAATCAAAGCCACGTAATAGAGAAATAAAGTTAAAAGTTAATAATTCAATTCTTATAAATGAAAAAGATATTGCAGATGCTTTTGATGAATTCTTTGCTGATATCCCTAAAATTGTAACCCGGTCTCTCAATTCCTCAGCTTTAAAGGCGGTTGAATTATTAGAATCATCTGTTGAGAAATGTAAGGAAGTCTTTATCTTTAGTCACGTAAATGGTAATTACATTGTAAAAACTTTTAAATCTATAAACATCAAAAATACTGAGGATCTCTGGGGCATTTCAACGAAAGTACTAAGTTCAATTATTAAGGAAGTGGCTCCCTGCTTGGCCCATATTTTCAATTCCTGATCTTATGAAATGTAGTAAACTGGTTCCTCTTTACAAATCTGGTAGCCATACTGATCCGGCCAATTACAGGCCAATTTCAATACTTCCTGCAATAAGTAAAATTTTCGAAAAAATTATCCTTACTCAGTTTACTCCACACTTCAACCTTCACAGGCTGTTTCATAAAAATCAGTTTGGCTTCACCAAGGGTAGATCGACAACCGATGCTGGCACAGTTCTATTAAAGCATATATTAGATTTCTGGGATAAAGCAAAAAACGCTATTGGTGTATTCTGTGACCTTTCTAAGGCTTTTGATTGCGTGGATCATGGTACACTAATTAGGAAGTTGGAACACTATGGAATTAATAACAAGGCACTGGACCTTATGCAATCATATTTAGCTGATAGAGTTCAAAAAGTAGATATTGGTAAAGAAAGATCTAGAGGATCAAAACTTGAACTAGGCGTCCCGCAAGGATCAATATTAGGTCCTTTTTTATTTTTAGTATATGTAAATGATCTTCCATTTTTAGCAAGAAATCTTTGTGATATAGTCTTATTTGCTGATGATACTTCATTGATTTTTAAAGTTGATAGAAATAAATATAACTATGACGATGTAAATAATTCGCTTTCACAAATACTAGATTGGTTCACCGCCAATAACCTACTACTCAATGCTAAAAAAACTAAATGTATAAAATTCATGCTACCGAATGTAAGAGAACTCCCAACAAAAATAATGCTGAAGGATGAGATTGTTCACCTTGTAGACTCTACTGTATTCCTAGGGTTACATATTGATTCTTCTCTTCAATGGAGGTCGCAAATAGAGGCTCTGGCAGGTAGACTTAGTTCAGCAGCTTATGCAGTTCGAACAATTAGATATATGTATTACCAATGAAGACACAGCTAGGTTAGTTTATTTCAGTTACTTCCATAGTATTATGTCTTATGGTATTTTGTTTTGGGGACAGGCAGCTGACATCCAGACCATATTTGTTCTTCAGAAAATGGCGGTACGCGCTATTTATAAATTAAAGCCACGAGATTCTTTGAGGGAATTATTCAAAAACATTAATATTCTGACTGTAATATCGCAATACATCTATGAAAATTTAATGTATACCCACAAAAATAAGGATAGCCTTATGAAAAAGTGTGATGTTCACAATAGAAATACAAGAAACAAGAACAAGTTACACATCCCATCATTTAGATTACACAAGGTAGGGAAATCATTTATGGGCAATAGCGTGCGCTTCTATAATAAGCTTCCATCTGAAGCAACTGAGCTCCCTATTCGTAAATTTAAAAATTACATAAAACTAAATCTCATCAAGAAGGCTTTCTACTCCATAAATGATTATCTCAATGATGTTAATGCTTGGCCAGATGGCCAGAAGTTTCACACCGACAATAGTATATAGTAAATAATTTGTTGTTGTGCATAGCTTTACTTAAATATTGACATGTATCGAATCATATTATATTTAGACTTAAAATAGGCAAATAACCATGTATTAGACATATAAGAGATGAACATGCTAGTGGTTTCTTTTCACTTCTTCCACTAGTGGACAAAAAATTGAAGTGAACAGTAAAATAATTTTATTTGACAATAATTTATATTTAAAATATGACTTGTCTAAGTGCTTATTTTGTAGGCCTAAAGAAATAAATGATTTTTTACTTTACTTTACTTTACTTTGCTAGCTGGTCTTGCCTGCGCAGTCCGATTTGGAACTAACTTCGCAAATAGGAGTGCGCAGGCATGACGGAGCATGTGGCCGGTCATTCAAGCCGCACTGTCTGATGACAGATCCCAGACTGGTGGTGAAGCTGTAAAAACTTTTTGTAAGTTGTCGTAATAAAACAGCCCTGTTTAGAACGTAGGGTTTATTCCACATGACATACATGAAAATGACATGCGCTATAGTATATATAAGGAGATAGTTAATAGCCAAATTACATGCTCTATAGTATATATATAAGGAGGTAGTTAATAGCTTACATAAAACCGACATCATAAGTTAGCAAAGGATTTCAAACGCTATGCTAGAAGCTAGAAGAATGAAGTTCTATGCTTTTAAAACCTCCTTTGCTAGCTGACTTGAGACGTCAGAATTATATCAAAACACAAAATAATAAAAAAAAAAAAAACATGTGCAGTTGATGTGCAATGTTTTTTCTTTGAGTATTTTTCTTTGTAGTTATTGTCAGTTATTGTATTTTCTTTGATTTTTCTTAGTCTTCTTTAATTTGATATTCCATATAATTCATAATCTTTTTAACTTTTTTGATATTCTTTTAACGTTTTAAATCTATTTTTCTAGTTTTAAATAATAAAATTACCAATCACTTTAATTATCTATGTAATTACCAATAAAATACACCAAACATGGAACCTAAACCACTGTTCGGTGCGCTAACGGTGTTCCGCGAGCGAGGCGCTTACCTTAGGCGCCTAGAACAGCTCAAAAAGTCGAAGGACGCTTACGATGAGGCCTTCAACAACAATCCTACTGACGTACAAAACCTCACCGGCAGATCCCAGGTCTGCGCCCTGGCCGTCCAGCCTATACAAGCCTACGCCGACGCCGAGGCAGCCCTGCAGATCGAACCTAGGAACATGATAGCTAAGAACATGCAAGCTCGGGCCATGTACACCATGTCAGACTTCGAAAAGTCCGTCGTTATGAACTTCCGAGGCTCTCGGCTACGAACACAGCCACCGTATTTCATGGAGGGAATCAACCAGGGCTTAGAGACCATACAGGACTGTGTGGGCGTCAATGCTGGTAACGTCATGATGGATTTTCTACCTATGATCAAGTATGAAGAAAGAGCAAGACGGTTTCAAGCCAGTCAGCCGCCGAAAACGCGGCACCAATGTAGAATTCCGAAACCAGAGAGTAAAAAGAAGTTGACGCAGTTAGAAGCCAGACAAGCCATGATCTTGTCCCGAGTTCTAGCAATGAACTACCTTGGACCTATGGCTTATGATAAATTCTTCCTTCAAGCGCTAACAGAGGATACCTGCATAACATCAGCGAACCAGGCTGGGAGTGCAGAACTAAAGAAAACAATCGAAGAAGCGTTGGACATGTTGTCGTATAGACAGGAGAACTTGCATGCACAGAGACCGTACTACACGATTAAACTAGCTCAGCGAACAGAATCGAAGTATCAAAGCAAATTCAACGCTCAGTTACTGATCAACGAGAGAGAGACGGGAGCGAGGATGGCAGAACGGTATCTCAAAGACATCGACGCAAGCTTGAGACGGTACAACGTCAAACAAGTTATGAACAAAGCGGAGAGGCTGCAAACCTTCTTAGACAACAAAACTCTTCGCACGCTGCCTGATAAAGATACATACACGGATCGTCTCTACAGAGCCGTTGGAACTGCTTACCTCCAGCAACATCGCCTATCTTACAGCCTCAGCGAGAGTGGGAACCGCCGCCGCGTGGCTTTCCTCATGGGTCTACCCGTCGGTCGAGCGCAAACTTACGACTCCGTCTTGGCTAATTATCCTTACAACCTAGGAGACGTTAAAATTGCTACAGAAAAAGTGATGTACACGTTAGAGCTCTGCGAAAATGCTTACATGAAATGCTGGCTGCAATACGAGTTGGCGAAGCTACTTTCCGAGCAAAAGAATTTTGCGCTTGCTAAGTTTTACGGTAAGCGATGCCAGAGGGATGCGAAAGAGTTAGCCAGTCACACGTGGTGGTTGAACGGCTGCTTCGTGCTGATGAGCGGAGATATGCAGCAGAACAACTATAATGAAGTACGCGTTGAAGTGGAAGAGGCTTTCGCGGTCACCAAACAAATGCAGGACTCTGAAAGAACGCAGGCGTTCTTAGCGAAATGCGCTGAAATGGCGCAATCTCCTATTATATCAGATGAGCGCAAGGATGTACTGAAGAGACAGAGACAGATAATATCTGTAATGGATCCCAAACAAGGCGTGGAAGCGGAAGTCTTGTTCAAACAGATGTCGTACGTGCCCTATCGGAGGAGATTCAAGGTGTTGCCAACGAAGAGAATTCCTGGAGACATGGTGCCAGAACGGAAGAGGCTACGGCAGCGAGGTCTGACGATTATCTCTGGGTACCCACGTGCGTTGCGAGCGCCCCCTAAATCTGCCACCAGGGGATTCCAACTGTTCGATCTATAAAACTTTTGAAACAATCATGGTTACACTACACTAAAGTCAGTTTAAAAATCAAATCATGGTAAATATCCCGTTTAAAATGACTTTAGTGTTCGATCTATGAACAATTTTTATTAAGAATCGTTTTGTCGCTTGAAAAGTTTGAAATAAAGGCGTGATTGAAATAAATTTGTTCTTACTTCCGCCTGTTGTGGCAATTATGTAGCAAAAGTCTGGGGGCATTTCCGTCTGTGTAGACGTATGGTATAGTGGATTCATAACAACATAAGACACACTAGGTACAAAGGTTCATGTATAGAGTTGTTATAAAAAGGCTTTAAAAGTAGCATTCCGTTCTTAGCGACTGCGACCCGCGACGGCGACCAGACGACCAGGCGACACAGGTGATCGCCTGTCGCGGGGCGACCACTAGCTTTCTGATCTCAGCGACCGCGACGTCACCCGCCAGTCCCGCCACTTTTCCCGCATTTTTTTATAGGTGACGGTTGTCTTCTCTTGCAGTACGTTATGTCGGACAATAATCCGCAGCTAGAAACAGAGTTATTCAGCAGCTATTGGAGGATGAAGAAGAAGATGATATTATGTTATTATCTATGCCTCCGGAAAAAAGGATAAAGATCGACTCAATTTTTACATCGCGAGAAGAAGAGGATTGCTATCGTATACTCATAAAACGACATTTAAATTATAAAGCAATTCCTTCTTAAATTTTGACCCTCACAATGTTTAATTTAATAAGCCTTACATCAAATAAAGGAGGGTTTTTATTTACTAATTCTATCAATGTCTCGTCCTCGTGTGATGAAAACGACGCCATTTTGATGTGCTTCTCGCCTGCGTTGCGTGTCGGCACTGCCTCCGACGCGACCGGGTCGCTGCGCCACGCGATTCTCTGGCCACGCGCGGTCGGTCGCGCGACGCGGTCGCGGCATTTGTTTAGTGCTCCATATAAATCATCGACTATATAAATTCATATATTAATGTCTTCCGTTAGAACGTGGTGACGTAACGCTCAGGCATATCTATCTAATAATACAAAAAAGAACGTTTGGATTGATGGATGTTTGTTTGTTACTTCTTCACGACAAAACTACAATATGGATCGGGGTGAAATTTTGCATAGATGTAGTTCTAGGCTTGGAATAAAACTTTATTTGCTAATTATTTCTGCCCGCGACATTACACGCGTTTTTCCGTAATAAAAAGTAAGACAGATTGAGTTTCTGTGGTAGGTAAATTATAATATATAAACTATTTTCTATACTTCTCATGGCAAAATCATATAAAATAATCTATACTTTCGTCCCATAATTTTTCATCGTATGTTTTTTTTAGGAAGACGCCAACGTTGCCGCAGTTCGTCGAATATTGTTGGCAAGAGCTGAAGAAAATAAGGTACCTATCTTCCTATCTGTCCAACATAAATATTTGTGCATCGTAGCATTTCCATGCTGAAAGGTCGTCAATTAAATTGTCGATTTAATTGACGACCTCTGTGGCGCGCTGGACGAAGGTCTGCCGACGCAGGAGATTCGATTCCCGCCTTGGAAGTAAATACTTGGAACACACGCTTGTACGATATGCAAATATTTGTTCCGGGTGTTCTAAGTAATTTGTATGTAATAAAAAATATCTATGTATGTAGGTAATGTATTGTATTAAGTTTATTAGTCATCTTGTACCTATATCACAAGTAAGCGGCTAGATGATGCTGTGTGGATTGTCCAGCATTATTTATTTAAGTAATATCGCACCCGTTAGCTCCTAGCAGACCTCCACCTACCGCGCCACATAGGCCTGTAAGCTTTGATAACCCAGCTCCTTCTCTCTTCGCAGCTGAAGTACCAGAACGTTCCATCCACGAGCGGCACCTCCCTGACTACTCTGGACCTGCAAGACATGGAGTTTGACTCCCAGGTGGAACACCTCCAGGTATGTCCAAGAGTCCTGTTTAGTCTAGTATTGGTCACGAGGCTTGCCACGTGACCTAGTTAGTTCCGAAATAGTTAACTAGATGTCGGGATTAAAAGTGTACGAGCTCTAGATCGCGCTGTCGAGAACGCGCGATCTAGGGCTAAAAGTTTTGTTTGGATACGTAATATTAAATTCAGTCTACACCGAGAGTTCATCATCATCATCATCAGCCTATAGCAGTCCACTGCTGGACATAGGCCTCCCCCAATGAGCGCCATAGCGCCCTGTCTTCAGCTTGCCGCATATATGCTGGATGCGGCACGACCTGCAGTCTTTCGCAGGTCGTCATCCTACCTGGTCGGAGGGCGTCCTACACTACGTTTACCGAGTCGTCGTCTCCATTCAAGAACACGTTTGCCCCAGCGGCCGTCGGTTCTTCGCAAGATATGGCCGGCCCACTGCCACTTCAACTTGCTAATTCTTTGAGCTATGTCGATAACCTTGGTTCTCTCACCGAGAGTTCAACGAGTTTTAATTATACTCCGAAGTGTCAGTCCAAGTGTCAGTCCAAGTGCAAAGGGTTCAGTGTTGTGTTCTAGTTTTAGTACGGTGGGTATTGATTCGGGTAGGCTCCGGCTCAAACCGTCCTGTAAAGTCTAAAGAATTAAAACACTTCCATACCAGTTACAATTATGACTGACTAGCTGCGCCCCGCGGTTTGACCCGCGTGGTGATAGATATGTTGGATAATATACAATATATGTATTTTTATAAAGCCTATGTGTTATTCTGATGTATAAGGTATATTACTGTAAAGTTTCATTAAAATCCATTCAGTAGTTTTTACGAAAATGGATGGATGGATAGATATTTGTTACTCAAACATCCATCCATTCATTCCTACTTACAAACTTTCGCGTTATTCAATCGTTTTTCGACTCCCATAACATACTAACTAATATACTAAACTTTTGGTCCTCATCAAAATATATTCGAAAAATAGGTGTTTTGTTCCCTTAAAATTGATTTTCCGTTAAGTCAAAACGTGGGTTTTGGGACGTATTTCACCTTAAAACAAATCCATATAATACAAACAACGCGTGCGAAGCCGCGGGCAGTAACTAGTAAAAATATAAAGTAAAAAAAATCTATACATAGCATAAAACAAAGTCGGTTCACGCTGTCTGTCTGTCCCTATGTATGCTTAGATCTTTAAAACTACGCATCGGATTTTGATTCCGTTTTTTTAATGAGATAGAATTTTAGAGGACGGTTTATAAACCATATTGTCGTACCTACCTATATCCGTTCATTGTAACATATACTAGATGTAATAAATAAAGTAGAAAGCATTTTGTTATACAATAACGACCAGAACACCCGGAACAAATATCTGCAGATCGTACACACAATTGTTCCGAGGCGGGAATCGAACCCGCAACCTCTCGTGTCGCAGGCGGACCTTCGCCCACCGCGCCACAGAGGTCGCCATCGATAAGTGTTTTGAAATACAGTCTTCGTTACGTAAGCAAATTATTGAAGTGATTTTCGTTTGTAGAAGTTCGAGCTCCCCACAGCCGACGATGCGACCTCCATAGACGTGAACTCGATCCAGTTCGACCTGACCTCGCTCGCCAGCCAGGACGTGCGCTACTGCGGCGCCGGCGCGCCCAAGAAGATGAAGAAAAACAAGCCGAGGGCTACTCAGGTGAGGACTACGGAACCTAGATAAATAAATAAATAATGCTGGACCATCCACACAGTATCATCTAGCCCCAAGCTAAGCAGAGCTTGTGTTATAGGTACTAGATGACTGATATACTTAATACAATACATTACATAGATAGATATTTTTTATTATACTACATAGAAAACGACTACACCCAGAATAAATATCTGCAGATCGTACACACAATTGTCCCGGGGCGGGAATCGAACCCGCAATCTCCTGCGTCGCAGGCGGAACTTCGCCCACCGCGCCACATCGGTCGTCCACTCAACCACAGGGTGGCAAGTCGGCAAAATGCCACGGGCCCCCAGCCGGAAGGGGCCCCCGGTCAGAGAAGAATCACAAGTCCCAACTTATTACACTATTAGTAAAAAAAATAGTTTTGTCTTTAATTTATTAGGTTACCTACTTAGAGTTGCATACACACGTAAAAAAAAGTATGGGAGCCCGCATAAAAAATACAATTTTAGTTCAGACAAAGACAATAAGTTAATAGACAATAACTTATTGTCTTTGTCTGAATTAAAACGTAGATACTATTGTATTATCTTTGTTATTATACCAAAGAGTATAAAATTACCTACCGGTAGTAGTAATGCTTTCGAAGTTTTTCTGAAAGGAAATAATTATAAACTACTAGCGGCCTGTCCCGGCTTCGCCCGGGTGGTCATTTGTTTCAGGCATTTTTTTAAAAAATTCTCTTTTTTCTCTCCGTAAGAACCATCCTCGTACTTCAAGGAATATTCTAAAAAAGAATTAGCGAAATCGGTTCAGCTGCTCTCGAGATTTGAGCTTAGCAACACATTCAGCGATTCATTTTTTTTATTATTGATTTGTTTCAGGATTTGACAGATGAGCAGATGTGGGCCGTCCCCAACACGCATGTGATGGAGGTGAGAATAAAATTAATTATTAAGATGCAATTTCAGCATCATTAGCCTATTTTAGTGCACTCCTGGACATAGGCCTCCCCCAATGAGCGCCATAGCGCCCTGTCTTCAGCTTGACGCATCCAGCATCTGCCTGCAGTCTTTCACAAGTCGTCATCTTACCTGGCTGGAGGGCATACTATACTAAGTTTACCGAGTCGTGGTCTACACTCAAGAACACGTTTAACGCAGCGACTGTCGATTGTTTGCGAGATATGGCCGGCCCACTACCTGAAGTGGCTTGCTAATTCATAATTAGCTATGTCGATATTAACTTTGGTTCTCTATCGAATGTATTCGTTACGAATCCTATTCTTTAGAGAAAGTCGCTCAGCGAGCTATGGAAAGAGCTATTCTTTTCTTTCCATAGCTCGTGTATGTGTACAGTATTGTACAGTCAACTGAACAGAAATAGTGCCCATTCAGAAGAACGAATGAGTGAATGATAATTTTAAATCGATAATTATCTGCAAATAAACTTATGGGACATTCATGTAAGAAGCTTATTTTCCACCTTATTTTTAAATATATGATCAAAGAATATTTTTAACTACAGTTAACATTTATACGTCCCTACAGCGCCTCTTGAAACGAAACTGCAGCATCAACGAACTCATCAAGTGGGAAGCCATCGCTTTGGCTAGAGGTAACAACTTTATTAATTTCATGAATGATAGCGGTTTAACTACGTACCTTGTTTATATTGGCATTATTACATAGCACATATTAGCAATTTATTAAGTGTAGGGAAACTTTATATACTAAACTTAATTATTGAAAAGCATAAGACTATTCGTTGTGATGCTAATAGCTACCAGAAGAGAAGAATAAAATTTAATGATGATACTTCTGTCAAGACTCGCTTTGCTGAGCAACAATATACTAACCGATCTATCTTCCTCTACAAAAAGATCAATAATATTCTTAATATTTATAATGCACCCATATTTGCGCTAAAAGCTAATATTACTAAATGGTTAACTACGATGAGCTATGATGAAATTGAAACATTCCTACAGGTACTCAGTTAAATATCTTAGTCATAAAATATATACTTATATACAGTAACTTCTGAACCACTATAATATTCAAACAACTCATATTAGTGCTCTTATTATTATTATTATAACTATATAAACATACATACACATTCACCTTAACAACCTCTTGGTAGCCCCCGTTGCCCGGACTCTTAAGAGAACGGTGTCCTCAGGGATACCACACCCATTTAACATAAATTCACATAGGTATCAGTGCTATCTATTAAATAAAAAGCCCATAGAGTTATTTTTGTACGTCCAGTTAACAATAGTAAGTAATCATTAATAGTAATTATCAATTTAATTAATTTTTATTTGTAATTAAAAATATTTAATTTAGTTTATTTGTAAAATCCATGTATTTGTAAGGAAGAGCAGGACATCCTGGCACAAGTATATTTACATACTGAAAAGGATGTCCTCACAACTGTCTAGCGTTTAAAGATACTTTTTCTACTATAAACAATTTTCAATTTTTCAATTTTCAATTGGAAGCCAAATTGAACTGAATTACTTTTAATTTAATTAGTAGTTTCAAATAAAAGAAATGAATCTTAGTATTAGTATGGATAGATTGATGATTATGTAGTTGAGATACATAAATATAATACCTACCTACTTGTATATAACTCATATGTGGAGTGGATAGCGCTGTGTGAATATCACTGATATTCACAATGTAGCCGACAGTGTTATCCACATATCTTTACATAGTAGAGTACTAACACAAATGTATAATAAGATAAATGTATAGTTTGTCATTCCTCAATAAATAAATAAATAAATATTTTTTGTATTGCAGGCATCTGCACACTAACAACTAACTGCGTCTGCCGCGACTGCAACCCTGGCGTACCACCGCAGGCTCTGACAGACGGCGACGCTGGTATTGCCAACGCTTCCTTTCTGAGTGCCTACAGCATTGGATGTCAGCTGCAATAAACTACGGCCAACGCATTTCAGCGACACTGTGCCTCAAGCTCTCTAAATAGAGTGCATCACTAGCATCTGTGTGTTAATTCATTCATCGCCCATCCTCTGCAATGCGATCTTCAAGGGTCTTCGCTGAACAAAGAGGTTTTCTACATCGTCAGCGTCACCTGCTTCATGGGTACTGTGTTATCGCTTGCATTGCACCAACAGCTCAGCAAGCTGTGCAATTGTATGCTGTGCAGCTGTGTTGTGCATTTTGTATATGTTCATCATAGGCACTGTATTCTTTAATACATTCCATTAATACTAATGAATATAACTAAGAGTTCATACTAAAATTATAACACTGCATTTTTCTGATTGCAAAAGCATTATTGCTGTAATTTTAATGGAAGTCAGAGAGTATAAATAAATTATTTATAACGTATGTAATACCACTTCATCATAATTTTTTGGTCTATTAGGTACCTATTTTAGGGTACCTACCTTACCTACTACCAACCTAAAGCATTTATAAAAAAAAACTAATATTTTTATTTGTCATCAAAATTAAACGCAACATATTCTTAGGTAGTTTACCTAGAGAGAGAAGGTCCGAATATAATTATGTTACCGTTCTCTTTTATAATAAATAATCTTAACATTCTAATGTAATCTACTTGATGTACTAATGATTAGAGAATGTAAAATAATATAATGTATTTTACTAGCCATATTATAACTTTTATAGGTGATTTACCTATTTCTATTAAAACGCTATTTATGTCTTTTGTAATTAAAAATTAAACTTAGTAATTAAAAATAAATGTGTAGACTTGATGTGAATTTGTGACTATTATGTCTATTGATGTCTAGTCGTGTCTTAGTTAGAAAGTAGATTAAACCATGTAATGACCTAACGTTTAGAACCTATACAAAAAAAAACTTTTGATACTTAAATAGAACTGAAAATAATTTTAATATTTCTAGGTATTCTACATTATCCTGATAATGATAAAAATAATTATTCTAAAGCTTTTCTATGTTCACTATTAGTCATACAACTAGCTATTATAATTTTCCCAACACAGAGCACCAAAAATAATCTTAATTCTTTAGAACAAAAATACTTTTAGGTATAGTTTGTTTTTTATATAAATATTTTATATAAAAAAGTCACAATTAGTACTACACTACACTATCAAAATAATATTATTTAAATTAACTTCGATGTAGAAGTAGCTTAGCATAATATGATAATTGTAGTTTTCTAACATGCTGTAGACCCATAATTATAAGTATTAATACAACGGGTATTTATCGCGTTTATTTACCTTTTTTCCCGACGTTTCAACAGGTTTACACTCTGTCGTGGTCACGGGATGACTGGAGTATTAATACTTATAATTATGTGTTCAGATCGCGTAAGTTTAAAAATATTTATTGCTGCTACCCCTTAATCCTTTTAGTGAAGGAAGGTTAAGAAGACCTATTTGCGCGAAGGTTATTGTGAGAAATAAACCCCTGCCTATAACTAAAATATGGTGATTGAAAATATTCTAATAAAATTTGTATTGTGCATGAGAGACTGATGTAAAAAATTGTTACATGGGACAAGGAATGACGGAATTGTGAAGATTGTTTTTTATTGAATTTATTTTTATATATTGGATACGTAACGTACCAGAGAAGGTACTTGGGTGAGGTAAGAGAGATCGATCTATCTGTAGCATTATTTATTATTATATTAATTGTAGGTACTACAACATAGGCACAGAAAACAGTAACAAAACTGTACTGACTGTATATTCATCTAATCAGTTCAGATTTCAAAACTTTATTTCTCCGGGCGTACAAAATAAAATAAGACTAAGAAAAGTCAAATTATAAACCATAAAGTTACTTCACTGACTGTACCTGTAATTTTGACTTATAAGTAGGTAGCTCCACTCAATCTCTTCCTACTTAAGTAGGTATATTTTTCAATCAAAGCTCAACTTTACTTAAGAATACAGTTAAATGAACTAATATTACAACACAAATATTCTTTCCACGTTTTTAAGAAATTCTCGGTGTGATTTTTAATCAAATTAGATTTATGTAGTTAATAAGTAGTCATAGTGGACGTGCATTTATGTATTTACATGTTTAATATTTAGTAATGTAAGTTTTACATTAATAATTAGTAATGTAAGTTCTACCCTGTTTATCCCATTTAATTGTTATTTACCTAACTATCAGAAAATTTTAATGCTCTTTATAAATGATTCTAATGTGTAGGTATCAGTTTTTAAAGTAGGTACCGTAGGTACCTACCTATCTGTTTAACTTTACAGACGCAGGTACTATTTAATTTTGTAACCATTGTAAACTGTAATGATGTTTTTGTTTGGTTTCTGGATAATAAAAGTTATTAAATGTATAATCAAGCTTTTGTGGTCCTAGATTTTATGGCCTCATCGATCTCCCGAAATTACATAGGTAAACAGAATAACGTTCTGCGTTTGTAAATAACATGTATATTGTTTACCTAAATATAATTTTGTAATCTAGAAATTAATGAGTTTTATTTTATTTTTTCTTCAGCAATGTGCGCAATTTTCTCTCTATGCTCCTGGAGCATAATTTTTTTGAACTCTGTTTCAGTTCAAGTTCAGCGCGTTTGACAGACAACAAACACTAATCACAAGATTTATGAAGATTGCTATTTTTGCAGTAAGCTGGCAGCCCCTTATTTGTTTTTACGCGAGCAATACTCATTCTGTCTACTCCTTCCATCAATCAAATTCATTCATTCCTGATTCATTCATTCAATATCATATCATATATCATTCATTCGTTCATCAAAACAAGCGTCGAACGAATTTTCCACAAAGTACTTTTCTACATAGAATTTTCTAAATTTCGACAAAAAATCCCAAAATTACTCCACGAAAATAAAAGTTTTCGTCACAAAATGAGTGCGCCAAACGGCATGCTGTACGGCGGCGATGAAATAGGCGCGTTAGTGTTCGATCCCGGGCACCATTCGCTCAGAGTCGGCTATGCTCAAGAAGATACTCCGAAGGCTGATATACCATCAGTTATCGGTGTTGGGCCAGCCACACATATCCCAGAACCTGAAGAAAAGGTGCCTGATGGGACTGTGACACAAAGCGGTAAGTTACCAGCCTTTTTTTGGTCATTTTCGACCCAGTACTTATGCCCATCCTGGGTCATATAAACTCAATCGACAGAGATTTTAGGGCTCCTAGACGCTTTGTTCTTATTATAGATGACTTTGAGGCCTCTCGCTCCTCCTCAGACTGAGCCTTAGCACTATTTAATGTACTGTAACTAGTACAAAGTCGGTCAATCTAGGTTATAGTACCCGTACAAACAGTATTCATCTATGAACAAAACTACAATCTGTATCCAACTAATAAACCTCAAAACTGTGTCACAGTCATCTCTTATAGAATAAATGTTTACTTTCTGACTTTCTTGTAATTCTTTATTGTATAAAAACAACTTAACTAAAAAAGATATGTACATAGGCGAGCTTAACCCTAACAAAGAGTTTTCTTACAGCAAACCTTAGGTTTAAAAGAGAAGCGATAGAACAGATAGAGGACTTTGTGATTCTATTTATAATTTTTCTGTATTTGTATTCTTTTCGGCAATGCAATTGTACTTGAACAATCACAGTTAACTATTAAAAACAAGTTTCTGCCTGCAGTTTTGCCCACATTACTTCTATAGAAACATTTTCAGGTTTTTTCTATCCCATGAGAACTGATTTATGGGATAAATGAAAATTTTATGAATGATTGTTGGTTTATTTTCTGAATGCAAATTTTCAGTCCACAAATGAAATTGTTTGGCATTGTATTTAGTTTTGGCGTGAATAGGTAACAAACATCCATACATCCAATCTTTCGCATTTATAATATTAATTTGTCATCCGAAGGTTCCCTGGAAGAGATGGCTCTCAGCGATAAGGCCACCCTGCATACTTCCTTTATTTTATTGATTTTTTTTTTGTATGGTTATAATAAAATGTTTTCTATCCATCTATCTGTGATGAAGTTCCTCATCAACCGACTTCCAGGCAAGAAGACCGAGGACATCAGCCACTATATCGATGTCACACAGCTGCACGTCCCACGTCCCCAGATGGAGGTACAGACGTACATGAAGGATGGGCAGATTGATAACTGGGATCTGTTTGAGAAGATGCTGGATTATTGCTATTCGAAGGTACAAGAGATCTTAGTCTTATTCTTAGGTATCTATCTATTGGCTACGTCTTCAAACGTGTCTAGCCAAAACATAGATAACAAACATAATTATTTTAAAAGATGGATGACTTAAATTGTGTATACCATGGCTTTTAGTGCCTACTATCACTACATCTACATAGTGTAATACAAAGTTGCTTCCCGCTGTCTGTCTGTCCCTATGTATGATTAGATCTTTGAAACTATGCAACCTATTTTGATGCGGTTTATAAAATAGATAGAGTGATTCAAGAGGAACAATTTGACACATAGATTTCCACACGGGCAAAGCCGCGGTGCGCAGCTAGTTGACTCATAAGTCATAAAGCTAATGAAAACTGCCTCTAACAAATCACTTATGTCTATAACATTGATAGATTGTGTTGTTGGTACCTCATTTGTGAAATCACATAATGTCTACCTAGACATTAAATCCAAATGCATATTACCCAGCCATAAGCATGGTATCAAAATAGCAACACAACACAACCCTCTCCATCATATATACAATACATTTTCTCTCATAGCTCTGGTAGATACTAGTCATAAGAGAGACAGGCCCCAATAATTTAATGTGAAACTAATAAAGCTTATGAAAAAGAGATATACTTAAGCTCTCTGTGACATCAGATCATGTTTAGAAAGAAGAATTCATTTAATCCCAAGGAATAGTAAATTTACTTTTTTATCCAGATAGTAAAATGTGCTGGGTACTGACCAACTACATACATTAATAAACATAATATGTATTTATGTTATTCATTATCTTTGTGTATATAATGGGTCCTTAATTTTGTATTGAATATGTGCCTGAAATAAAATCAGCCTATAGCAGTCCACTGCTGGACATAGGCCTCCTCCCATGAGCGCCATAGCTCCCTGTCTTCCGCTGGCCGCATCCAGCATCTACCTGCAGTCTTTCGCAGATCGTCCCACCTGGCCGGAGGGCGTCCAATACTTCGTTTACCGAGTCGTGGTCACCACTCAAGAACACGTTTGCCCCAGCGGCGAAAAATAATATAATGTGAAATAAAATAATGTAACTTATTATTAATTCCCTCTCCAGGTAATCCGCTCCCCATCAGAGCACCACCCGGCACTCTTCACAGAAGCGGTGTGGACGTCCCGGCCCGCGCGGGAGAAGCTTGCAGAGCTGCTGTTTGAGAAGTACAGCGCACCGGCCTTCTTCCTGGTGAAGAGCGCGGTGCTGGCTGCCTTCGCTAACGGGAAGAGCACGGCGCTGGTGCTGGATGCGGGGGCCAGTCAGACGTCAGCTGTGCCTGTGGTGGACGGGTAAGATAATAAATAAATAATGCTGGCCAACCGACTCAGCAATTGGGTCTGCTTGAAAACTCTTCTACCAGTGTCAAGTAATGGAAAACCTCTAGCAGGGCGTACCACATGCAGGTTAGGTTGGCTTGGGAGACGAGATATTGATGTCCCCCGGTGTTACTTATATCCTGAACAAGCTGCGCCCCGCGGCTTCGCCCGCTTCGAAATCTATGTGTCAAATGGCTTATAAAACTTCCTCCTGAGTCACTCTATCTATTAAAAAAACCGCATCCGCAATCCTTTGCGTAGTTTTAGAGATCTAAGCATACATAGGGACAGACAGACAGCGGAAAGCGACTTCGTTTTATACTATGTAGTGATGTGAATAATGGTTGATGTCCACAGGTACGCGATAGTAAGCGCCGCGGCGCGTTCTCCGGTGGGCGGCGACCACCTCGCGGCGCAAGCCAAGCTGATGCTCAACAACATGCACATACAGATGTTACCCATCTACAGCATACAGGTAATACTACGTCACTCTACAGAAACGCGATAGTAAGTACACAGGTAATCTGCGTCTGGATCGACGCAATTCTGCCAGTGTCCGTCTCATGATAGCATCGCAAGCTGTCTGACTTGACTTCTTTTATTAAGTTTTTGTCTAATTTTCCAGAGTAAAGAAGTGATCCGCGAACGCGAACGCGGCCGCTACACCCTGAAGCCTCTACCTTCCGGGCTCACGCCGTCCTGGCAGCAGTACATGCTGAAGAAACAATACGAGGACTTTGTGCATACAGCGGCGCAGGTGATTATAATATAATCAAATACCAAGTAAATATTATTTACTAAAGCGCCATCTAACCAACGTCACCTGGAATATACAGAAACAGCAGTGATTTTATTTACTGCAGCGCCATCTAACTAACGTCACCTGAATTATATAGTACAGAGACAGCTGTATTATTAGAACAAGTTAGGTTAGTTTATCATTAAAAACTTCAAAGGAAATCTGCTAGATAGCGTTACATACGCTGTCCCTTAGGCGGCGGCGCTGGTGGTGGATGTGAACCGGTTGTCTCCGACAATTTATTATTTATTTATTTATTATCTCTTGTACGCAGGTATCGGAAAGCGCGTACGACGAGCGCGTCGCCCTGAGCATCCCCATGGTGCACTACGAGTTCCCGGGGGGCTACCACCAGGACTTCGGCCCCGAGAGGTTCAAGCTGGCCGAGACGCTGTTCGAGCACTCGCTGGCCGCGCATCATCTAGGTAAGGGACTGGCGACCAGGTCGCGCGACCATTTACAAATGACGATGATTAACAAAATTATTAAAATTGATACATGTAAAATGATAACAATAAAATAGTAAAAGTATGTAGTTATAACAGTATGTTTGAATGAATCCGCAGTGTGCGCGGCGGCTGGTGCGTGCGACGCGGACGCGCGGCCCGCGCTGTGGGGCGGCGTGGTGGTGTGTGGGGGTGGCGCCTTGCTACAAGGCTACCCGGACAGACTCACCAGGGAGCTCACCTCCAGGTACCTACATACTCCTGCCTCTGGAGTAATCATCAGCCTATGTTAATCCACTGCTGGACATAGGCCTCCCCCAATGAGCGCCATAGCGTCCTGTCTTCAGCTTGCCGCAGCTGCAGTCTTTCGCAGGTCGTCATCCCACCTGGTCGGAGGGCGTCCTAAACTACGTTCACAGAGTCGCGGTTTCCTTCCACGTTTACCCCAGCGGCCGTCGGTTCTTCGCGAGATATGGCCGGCCCACTGCCACTTCAGCTTGCTAATTCTTTGAGCTATGTCGATAACTTTGGTTCTCTGTCGGATGTATTCGTTACGAATCCTATCCTTCAGAGAAACTCCGAGCATAGCTCTTAAGTTTCTGATGAATATATGTGAAATATAGGCAAGTTTGTTCAGATACTGGCTTCACTGTTATAAGAGACAAGATCATTATAGAAAGATAGAAATAATATATTTGCATAAACATATTCTTTTAATAAGATGTCACAATTAAGTAGGTAGGTATCAAAATATGTATAACTAGCTGCGCCCCGCGGTTTCACCCGCGTGGTGATAGATATTTTGTATAATATACATACAATATATCTTTATAAATTGTAGCCTATGTGTTATTCTGATGTATAAACTATATTATTGTAAAGTTTCATTAAAATCCATTCAGTAGTTTTTACGTGAAAGAGTAACAAACATCCATCCATACTTTCAAACTTTCGCGTTTATAATATTATAGTAAAGTAGATTATTACGACATCAAGTGTATCAACATTCCTAAATGAAATGAAACATTGAAATGTTCGTTGCAGAGCGCCGCATTCTCACCGCCTCAAGCTGCACGCGGCCGCCTCGCCCGCAGAACGGAGATTCGCGGCTTGGATCGGTCAGTATATATTATTTCAAGTGTTTACGGCATAGAGTAGAATTAAAATTCTAACTCTTATGGTATACGGCCAATATAATAGAGCTGATAAAGAGTGAGATAACAAATCAACCCGGGCGCTTTCATAACCTGGCGGAATTACGACACGACACTACGAATACTCAACAAGTTTCTATTTGTTCAAGTTGACAGCCAGTTTCGCGCATTATATTTATTATTCTCGGACGACCTCTGTAGCGCGGTGGGAGAAGGTCCGCCCGCGACGCAGGAGGCAACCTCCTGCGTCGCGGGCGGACGTTCTCCCCGAGGCGGGTTCGATTCCCGCCTCGGGAAAATTGTGTGTACGATCTGCAGATATTTGTTCCGGGTGATCTGGTCGTTATTTAAAAAAAAATATATCTATGTAATGTATTGTATTATATATATCAGTAATCTAGTACCCATAGCACGAGCTCTGCTTACCATGTGGCTAGATGCTGTGTGAATTGTCCAGTATTATAAAATCATGAAACTGTTTTTAAAAATTAAAAATACAATGTAAAAGTCCTTAAAATTGCCCCGCATTATTTAATTATTTGCGTTTCAGGTGGTTCGATCCTCGCGTCCATCGGTTCGTTCCAACAGATGTGGATATCCTCGCAGGAGTACGACGAGGGCGGGAAGGGTCAGCTCGAAAGGAAGTGCCCATAACTACATCTACATTATAAGTCGTTGTTGACCCACTTAGTTATATAAACTCCATCTACATTAGCATTATAAGTCGTTGTTTACCCACTTAGTTATATAACTACTCAAATTATATCAAATCCATACTTATCTCTATCAGGATGTTACAAAATATAAGGAACAACTTTGAAGGGATATTAACCATGATTTGATTTTTGAGTTATCCAATATTTCGGCACAGTTGCATGCGCCATGATCACGGAGTAACATGATCAGTTACTCCGTGATCATGGCGCATGCAACTGTGCCGAAATATTGGATAACTCAAAAATCAAATCATGGTAAATATCCCGTTTTAAATGACTTTAGTATTAATAACCATGATAGTTTCAAAAGTTTTAACTTTGAAGGGGGCAGATATTTGATATTATTTAAAAAAAACATAAGCACATTCAAAGAATTCCTGTATCAGTCATTGCCTTGTGTTGTGGATTTATTTTACGTTATTTTTCGAAAACTAGTCGGGAATATTTTTAAATATGTTCCATGGCAGAGTCTGAATAACGTCAGAAAGTTTGATTCTTACTATTTGTTTAACCCTGTATATGCAGCTACTATATTATAAAAGCGGAAGTTCTATTTGTTTGTTACCTTTTGATGGCTCAACGGCTAAACGGAACTTCATGAATTTTGTGTATGGTATATAATTATGTATATATATATATATCTGTGTCAAAAGAAGGTTTTTTTTACGCATAAACCTACCCGTTTAATCACTAGCACAACCGCATGAAAATCCGTTGCGTAGTTGTAAATATCGAAGGACAGGAGGAATACAATGGACAGATAGACAGCGGGAAGCGACTTTGTTTTATACTATGTAGTGATTGTACAAATAAAACTATGAGCGCGTCTCGCCGAGTCTATACGCTATGTATTGACTCGGCGAGACGCTCGTGGAGGTGGACCCTATGTATTGATAGAATGTAAGAATATTGTAATGTGGATCTGTATGAATGAGAATTTTAATAAGTACATTTAAGTTTGTATATAATGCCTTTTATTTATTACTGAACTTACACCTTCTTAGCACGTTAAGGCGACACGTTGTTCTCAAACATCCAACTGACAAATTTCAAATTGCATAAGGCAGGAAAAAACGTATAAAATGTTTTAGTAAAGTACCAGGACATCATAAGTTGCAGAGGTATAAATACTCCGCAATATTCGTGCTGTCTAAACTAATGTTCGAGTACCAGGACATGATGGATCTGTTGACTACCGAGAATCGTGCAAATTCCATAACTAGTCTCGAAAATCGACGTAAGTTGGCGGACATGTAATGTTCATATATATCAATAATAAACGTGCCCAAAAAGCGAACTAGACATACCAAAACTAAACTTTAAGCTGTGTCCAATACTACTTGTAATAATTCACTTATTTATTAGTCGTCTGTATAATAATAGCTATAACAAAAATATTCCCAAACCGAATATAATAATATTATAAAGAGGTCAGATTTGTTTGTTTGTATTGAATAGGCTCCGAAACTACTGAACCTATTGCTCCACTATCCCCGGTGAACATAGGCTATATTATATCCAAAAAATTAGGGATCCTTACTAAAACTTAGTGGTGGACGATATACATCGATGTATTAAAAACACAACAACACATTGTGTATCCTTTGAACACATTACTCTCTTTTGCGCAGTCGTGTAAAAACAATCGACAACCAATGTTTGGATAGCATCGGTGTATTTTTTTATATATCGATATTAAATCGATACCACTATCCGATGCATTACATCGAAAAAAACATCGAAGGTATTTTTTTATGTCCACCACTACTAAAACTTCAATAATGTAACCCAAGGTGTAAAAAAGTGTAATTTCACTGTTTTATATTTAGAAATCAGTTTATTACTCTAAAATAATACTTGTTTGCAATAAAATAAAACCACAATTGTCTCAAATATTTATTAGGGAGCACGTAGACGAAATGTAATTAAAATTATGTTTAACTAGCTATTGAATCTGCTTTTCTGTAGAAGTATATCTGTAAAAAATCCGATTTAGAGGATTTTTTGTGGTTTTTTTGTTTGCTAATATTCAATCGTGTTTCGACTTACATTACATACCAGAATTCTAAACTTGAATTCTCATTTTAAAAAAAATACCACCTTAGAATTCATTTTCCGTACAGTCAAAACGTTGGTTTGCGACATACTTATATTAATTGAGACGTAAATAAAAAAGGGTAATTATTACTTAAATTATTAAAACAATTACGGGCGATTATTAATGGAATTCAAATCGCCATTTTAAACATTACTAGCCCACTCACTACTTATGGAGTATACTTTCAGAAAGGCATTTTTAAATATTTTTGAAATCTTTTTCATGAATTTATTTTAGCTTGTTTAAATAGTGGTAAAAACGCCAAACTCAAGTGGGACTGGGCTGGACATGTGTGTCGTATGTCGGACCAGCAGTGGGCGAAGATCGCCACTGACTGGATCCCGGACGGACGACGGCCACGTGGAAGGCCTAGGCGGAGATGGCGGGATGAGCTCGACCTATACAATAGTGGGCTCTCCTTGCTGAAGACAGAGATGAGTGGAAGAAGAAGAGGGAGGCCTTTGCTCTGCAGTGGGACACTCCGGGCTAATATAATTAAAAAATACCATCTACTCAATAAAATATAACACTTCCTTATTAATACATTTATTACAATTAATAAAGTAAGGTACCTACTTATAATAATAAACACAATTTAGCTTTGAATTTCAAAAAATTATGCTCTAGTTGTATTCATAAATACCTAATCAAATGAATTAAAGCTAAGCTGAAGAGTTGGCCTTCATGTTCTCTTGATTTCCCTTTGAGACCTGTAATAGAAACACAAGAGTTACAAAACAGTGAAAGATAGATAGACACTATTATACCACACAACAGATAATAATACAGAAATAAAAAACTTAGAATATAGTTATAATAATAATAATATAATAAAAATGTCGTTAAAATGTGTCGGACTTTGTGAAAAAGGCGTACTTCGACTACTTTGGGTTTCCGTTGCCATCAGACGCTAAACCTTGGATACCAAGTTTGGTATGTAAAAGTTGTGTTGAATCTTTGCGACTGTGGGCAAACAAAAAAAGACCCACTTTTAAGTACAAAACTCCTATGATATGGCGTGAACCATCCAACCATCATGACGACTGTTATTTCTGTGTAACGAAAATCATAGGAATAAATCGTAAAAATTGCTCTAATTTTCTTAACTTCTAATTAATTAAAATCTGCCATAAGACCAGTCTTGAGTATTAGTGACACATCAACACCACAGCAGCCATGTACATCTTCGGAAAATCCAGACCAGTGCAGCGGACAAAGCGGAAACGACGACAGTGATAGTGACAGTAACTTTGATTGCTACGGTAGTCCCAGACCACTAAATCAAGATGATCTAAATGACTTGATCAGGGACCTTGGACTATCTAAAACGGCATCAGAAATTTTAGCTTCTCGATTGAAAGAAAGACATTTGTTGACCAGAGAAACGAAGATATCGTACTACCGTAACAGGGAAAAAGATTTACTTCCTTTGAGTTACTCAAAAAGATAATTTTGTGTTTTGTACTGATATTCCGGGCCTAATGACTGCAATGGGGTTAAAAGAGTATAATCCAAACCAGTGGCGGTTGTTCATTGATTCGTCAAAACGAAGTTTGAATTCTTTCACCAGGATATTCGCACTATGGAGGACAGGTACCTATCAGGGGGTACTGGAATGAACATATGATGGCTGATTATTGTTGGAGCATTCAAAATAGTACTCATAATACATCTCATTCTAGAATATCCAAGAAAAGGAAATTTTATTCAGAATAAATATATTAAATATTTTTTTTTAAATTCAACTATGTGCATTTTCAATGAAAAACCCTGTCACTTCATAACTCCAAAACTAAAGCTGCTACATAAAAACGGCATATATTTTTGAAATAAGCGTGGAAAAACTATTCAGATTCATGTAAAAAATCTCATGCAACAGACATGCTGTTTTCCAGTGATGTATGTCTGTATGTACCTTACTACACCGAACTAATGTCGGCGTGTTGTTGAGCGATGTGCGCGAGGAACTCTGACCGTGTGTTGGACTCGAACCCGCACGCGCCGCACACAAGCACGTCGCACGCCATTAGGGACTCATCTAGCTCCAAACCTGCAATAGAACAAGATCACTAATAGTGTGTAGTGGACACTCACGATAGGGCTGGTCCACCAGTTCTAAGTCGCTCAGCGAGCTATGGAAAGAGCTATGCTCGGAGTTTCTCTGAAGGATAGGATTCGCAACGAATACATCCGACAGAGAACCAAGGTTATCGACATAGCTCAAAGAATTAGCAAGCTGAAGTGGCAGTGGGCCGGCCATATCTCGCGAAGAACCGACGGCCGCTGGGGCAAACGTGTTCTTGAGTGGAGACCATGACTCGGTAAACGTAGTGTAGGACGCCCTCCGACCAGGTAGGATGACAACCTGCGAAAGACTGCAGGTAGATGCTGGATGCGTCAAGCTGAAGACAGGGCGCTATGGCGGTCATTGGGAGAGGCCTATGTCCAGCAGTGGACTAATATAGGCTGATGATGATGATGATGATGATTTATTTATTTATTTGCCTGGGGATCACTCTGCGAACAAGACATGCCCACAGCGGGGATGAGTATCTGTCCGCTGTAGCTTTCAGGATGCTGTTGTGGCTGTCCCGCAATATGTACGCTTCGATGTTAAAAACTACGCAAAATAAGCAAACGTACATAAGGACAGATAGCCAGCGATTTTTCAGAAACAATGCGCGCGAAGCCGCAGGCAGAACTTGTCAAACCACAGAAAAGCAAAAACTATAATTGAATGGTTGCCAGGCTATTTGCCAGCACCATCTAGAAACTTTCCGAAAATTTAGCTTTCTTTAACACTTTGACCGATTTTTTTTCGACGACTGCTATTTTTTTTTAACCTAAAAAATTCGTGCTGCCGCTCTACACGGCGGTTGTGTTGCGCCGCACATGCGTTTCGTTCGAAAAATATTACGGCTGTGCTGAGTCACACAGATCTGTATTTTCTCAGCCGCTGCGCTAGTGTGGATTTACGCATATTAGTCACTTGTAGAAAACACATACCGTGTGATTTCAGCAATGAAAGTGTTAAATTTCTGTCTGTCTATGTTGAAACGGATAAAATATTTACCATAATTTGAGTTGTTTAAAGTATTCCAATATTCCGGCAAAGCTAAATAAAAAAAATTAAAAAAATTATGGTCAATATTTTGAATTAAAGTAAATATGTAAAAATGTTATTTATTGACATAGGTAAGATAGTGGAACAGGCCATACGAGTCCATAGGTTCCTGAAGTAAAACTGTGTTTCAGGAACCAATGGCTTCCAACCAAAGACATTTTGACGACCGATGTGGCGCGGTGGGCGGAGGTCCGCCTGCGACGCAGGAGGTTGCGGGTTCGATTCCCGCCTCGGAACAATTGTGTGTACGATCTGCAGATATTTGTTCCGGGTGTTCTGGTTGTTTTCTATGTATAATAAAAAAATATATATCTATGTAATGTATTGTATTATGTATATCAGTTATCTAGTACCCATAACACAAGCTCTGCTTACCATGGGGCTAGATAATGCTGTGTGAATTGTCCAGCATTATTTTTTTTTTTTTTTTTTTTAATAAAAATAAACAAAAAAAAAATTTCCACCTTCCAACTAATATTTACATATAATTATATAAAAACAAGTTAGGTTATCTTATAATATAACTAATCTTAATTGTAGATACAGAGTAAACAAGCTAAATAAAAATATATAGAGCCAGTGATTTCGAGCATACAAAACGACATTGTGAATTGAGATATACATTGTTTAAGTGTATCTATATGTATATATATACATTGTGTATCTCTGTGTAAAAAAACTTATCAATCATATATAAACAATAATAGTAATATTTATAAAAGTATATTGGACTATATTATTTGCTTCGGATGTAAATAAATAATGCTGGACAATTCACACAGCATTATCTAGCCCCATGGTAAGCAGAGCTTGTGTTATGGTACTAGATAACTGATATACATAATACAATACATTACATTGATAGATATTTTTTATTGTAAATAGATAACGACCAGAACACCCGGAACAATTATCTGCAGATTGTACACACAATTGTTCCGAGGAGGGAATCGAACCCGCAACCTCCTGCGTCGCAGGCGGACCTTCGCCCACCGCGCCACAGAGGTCGTCGAGGAATAAACTTCAAGGATTATTCTAAAAAAATAATTAGCGAAATCGGTTCAGCTGCTCTCGAGATTTGCGCTTAACTCATTCAGCGATTAATTTTTATATTTTAGATAAGCACAACGTTGAATTTCTTACATACTATTGTCATTGCGGAACTGAAATACTCACTCTGGAATTCCCCATCCGTCATAGTAATGGTTGCGGTTTGGTCGGTGTGCGCGTCCCTCGTGTGCTTCACCAACTGAAATAATAAATAAACTATACTATGGTGTACTCTTTAGAAATAAATTAAAAATGTTGTTAATTTGTAATTTTTTTTTTTTTTTTTTAATAATGCTGGACAATTCACACAACATTATCTAGCCCCATGGTAAGCAGAGCTTGTGTTATGGGTACTAGATAACTGATATACATAATACAATACATTACATAGATAGATATTTTTTATTATACATAGAAAACGACCAGAACGCCCGGAACAATTATCTGCAGATCGTACACACAATTGTTCCGAGGCGGGAATCGAACCCGCAACCTCCTGCGTCGCAAGCGGACCTTCGCCCACCGCGCCACATCGGTCGTCTGAATGTTACTATAGTATTGAAGACTTTTTTAATGATAAATTTTAATAAATGTTAAACTAGTGCATGTCATTCTCTCAAATATCTTTGCATACCGACTAACGGTCAAGCATGTTGAACCACGAAATGTATACCTGTTACCTGTAACCTTACAAACACATGTCTTTGGCAAATAAAAAATCTCTATCTTTATAACACCACGGGTACCGAGTGCCGGGGAAGTTCCTGGTTCTCGTTCTCGTTAGTGGCATCCCAAGAGAACCAGATCCCCACCTCTTGCTTGCCTTCATTGGCCGGTCTGAGTGGAGTCGCGAGAGATGCATCTTAGGATGTAGACTAATATAACAAAAAAATTTATGTGTAGGAAGGAAACACCACAAGGGATTGTATCGAAAATTATGGTTAATGTAAGATCCCGAGATCATGGAAACGACAAACACATATCAAACATATCCTTTGTCCGGTGAGTACCCAGCTTTAGACTACTTTTTATTATCATAAAACTATCTATCTAGGTATATGTATGTAATGTATTGTATTATGTATATCAGTTATCTAGTACCCATAACACAAGCTCTGCTTAGCATGGGGCTAGATAATGCTGTGTGAATTGTTCAGCATTATTTATTTATTTATATTTATATATTATACTAGCTGCTCCCCGCGGCTTCGCCCCGTGGAAATCTATGTGTCAAATTGTTTAAATGATAAAAAGTATCCTATGTTAGACTCCTGGTTCTAAGCTACCTCTCCACCAATTTTCAGCTAAATCGGTCCAGCCGTTCTCGAGTTATAAGTGTTGTAACAAACACGACTTTCTTTTATATATATATAGATAATATATGGAGATATATATATATATATTTTATTTATATTAAAACTGAAGTAATTTATTAGGTTTAATGAGCTATTGTTATTTTAATTTATGTGTGTATATTATAATCTCATCCCATAATGTATTATACTCTACGTCTAATTTGTTTCTTTGTACACTTCCTCTATCTGTTCTATCGCTTCTCCTTTAAACCTAAGGTTTTGCTGTAAGAAAACTCTTTGTTAGGGTTAAGCTCACCTATGTACATATCTTTTTGTTAGTTAAGTAATTTTTAAATGTTTTGTGTACAATAAAGAATTACAAGAATTAGAACTTCCCCGCAGTGTGTGTACGCAGTATAAAACAAGAACCACATCAGTGTACCTGTGTATGAGTGGTTGTCCGGTAAGGACAGCGCGCGCACTGCAGCGAGTTGGTGCTGTGCTCGGCTTTCTGAAACAAACAAACACACACTTTTAAGTGCGACTCTAAATTCAATATAATTTGGAACAGTTGGAGAAGCCATTGGTTACTGAAACACAGTTTTTTGCTAGTTCAGGCGCCTGTGGACTCGTATTGCCTGTCTCGCTGTCTATTTTGTCAATAAATAACATTTTTACTTTACTTTATTTATGTCCTACCCGTTATGACCTACGGAGCTGAGACGTTGACACTCTCGGTAGGGCTGGTCCACCAGTTCAAAGTCGCTCAGCGAGCTATGGAAAGAGCTATGCTCGGAGTTTCTCTGAAGGATAGGATTCGTAACGAATACATCCGACAGAGAACCAAGGTTATTAACATAGCTCTGAGTATAAGCAAGCTGAAGTGGCAGTGGGCCGGCCATATCTCGCGAAGAACCTACAACCGTAAATGTGTTGTTGAGTGGGGACCGCGATTCAGCAGACGTAGTCAAATCAAATCAGATCAAATATGCGCTCATTAGGGGAGGCCTATGTCCAGCAGTGGACCACTATAGGTTGATGATGATGATGAATTAGTTGTTATTTGTAACACTTATTTATTTTATGTATTCATGTTATGTGGCATACTCCGGGCTAATATAACAATAATATGATTGACTTGTTTATGGCAGACGTCCGTAATCTATAGCCCGATCACCCAGTCCATCCATCCATCACAATAGCCTGGTTTTATATCTTTCATTTTTCTTTGCAATAGTCTCTACACCTGGCGGATACTATCTTTGGCCATCATGTATCATCCTCGGTATCATCCTCGGGTGCACAATATGATACACATCATATTGTGCACCCGAGGATGATACCCGCTATGTGTAGCCATCGCCTTTAGATTAACTTCTCAAAGGGCCTCTGTGCGGTTGGCTTCGGCCCCACGCAAGCCTTCCAAAGGACCGGGTCACTGTATGGCCCGAGATCATGGTAATGAGATATATATTAATAATAATAGTATTGTATGAATGAACCTTATGCGCTGACATCTCCTTGACCGCGTTGCACTTGAAGCTGCACTGCTTGCAGCTGTAGAGGTACAGCTTGAACCCGGGCGAAGCCAGCAGCTCCAGCGGCGGCGGCAGCCCGCCCTTGCGCCGCCCGCGCTTCTTGACCGCGGGCGCGGGGGCGTGGGCTCTGGGGAATACATGAAGACACTAACTTAAAATCATCAAAATTATGTACAGACAAAGCTCCTTACTTGCGGGGTATACGTTACGAAAATATGCCGCGAATACAGAAACCGCGGATGCGGAACGGTAATTTGTATAGTATGTACGTAACTTGTTTTTTAACAATACCTTCTTATATCTGGCTTAGACAAAGTAAGTTTGTGTAAGGTTCAGTATTAATCTCCGCTCCTCCGATAATCTTCTCCTGTCTATACCTATGCATAACACCTCCTTCTTTGGAAATTCTTTTTCGGTAGAAGCAGTACGGCTGCGGAATGACTTACCACTGGACATTAGAAAAGCAGATACACGTGATACTTTCAAGAAATCGGTGCGAAGGCTTTTTCATGAGAGGTTATACAAGCATAGCTCTTCATAAAACGTTTCTAATTATTTTTATTTTTTCTTCTTTTGATTTGATTTGATACTTATGCTATATTTGGAACTATATATTTATTGGTTTAGCTGTTTTTCTTAGGTATATAGATATGTATAATATAATATGTATTTTTTTTTTTTCATAATTCATATCATTTATTGTAATTTCATGCATACAGGTAGTATCTTAGGTGTAGTCTTAGTGGGTAGGTACACAATGCATAAACACCCTGTCAGGGCACATTAACTTAATCTGTAGGTATGTCAGCTAGTACACTTTCAGTTTTTTGTTTTAAATTGTCATCGGAGAAAAATTCGTGGATTGAATAATAGCATTTTTGTAGCAGTAAAGTTTTCAAGTGTTTCGTAAATATATTATCTTTTGGTTCGCATTTTAGGATTTCAGGTAGTTTGTTAAATATTTTAATTAATCTAAATTTGGGGTTTTTGCTAACAGTTGTTAGGGTCGTATCAGGGAGTACTATTTTATTTTTATTTCGTCTATTATAGTTATTGTCTAGTTCTTGTTTTGTTTTAAAGTAATTTTTATGTTTTCTAACAAACATTGCTAACATTTCTAACAAATATTTTGGGTTTATATGTATATATATATATATATATATATATATAAATTATAAAATGTCATAAACATAGTTACTACTACTTATATTTGTATTTAATGTTAGCACGCCAACCCTTTATTTAAAACATGTGTTTCCTGGTTGGCAGGTAGAAAATGCCTCGGCATTAAGCCCACCCTTTGTACCTTTAATAGTGCAATAAAGTTTAAATAAATAAATAAAATAAAAATTAGTAATTTTATCTTGTTTTCGGAGGGTCTTCTCCAAGTCGGTTTCGGTTAAATCTTCGTCTTGCGATTCGATTTCTACGATTTGGATTTCATACTCGTTACGAATACGTCGACCAATTAATGATGTGAAATCCTAGAAAGCTAGTTATTTATAAACACACTTACTTGGCCTTTTGCAGCGCTTTCGCCTTTTCCAATATCTCGACGGGCGTTAGTTTCCTCTTGACCGTTTCTTGTGGAGCCGGCGGCGCGGCCTGAAAACAAATCATACAATACATTACAAAAATGAGGTAAAAGTAACTCTATTCAAATCATTTTGAAAAAAAAAAAAAAAAAAGAAACTACACCTACCTCTATTATACCTAACTAACATAGACCTAAGACTTAGATATAAATTAGCCCAATTATGGATCTGTGTTATCTGAAAATAAAAAAAAATTAAATAAAAAAAAATACTTTATTGTACACCAGATACAGAACATTATGAAAGATATTACATGTGACAAGTACAATGGGCGGCCTTATCGCTTAGAAGCGATCTCTTCCAGGCAACCTTCGGATGGAAAGAATTGTGTGAATTAAAGAAAGGCAGGGGGTGTACCAAGGATAGAGCTAGAATAAAAATGAACATAATATGAGTATTTAAAGATAAATAAGTATTAAATATATATATATATATATATATGTATAATATACTACTTAGTAATACTTAGTTAATATATAAATAATAAGTACCAATATTCACGATTCTGACAGGTAGAATCCCTTAACGCGAGCTTTAAAAACTGGTAAGGACACTGTTTTTCTGATGGATTCTGGTAGTGCATTCCACAACCTCATCAAAATCATCATCATCATCAGCCCTATGATAGTCCACCACTGGACATAGGCCTCTCCCAGTGAGCGCCATAGCGCCCTGTCTTCAGCTTGCCGCATCCAGTATCTACCTGCAGTCTTTCGCAAGTCGTCATCCCACCTGGTCGGAGGGCGTCGTACGCAGAGCCATCTAGCAAGAAGTTGAAGTTGATATTTCCACCAGAGACTAGTTCGTTATCTAGCAGGGTGTACCACGTGCAGGTTAGGCTGGCTTGGGAGACGAGATGTTGGAGTCCCCCTTACATCCCGATATAGTCATTATTTATTGTTATAGTACCTGGTGTGTTTGTGTCGTATTCTCTGATGCTGCATCATGTGGACTGGCCGGTGTCTCCGCATGAAGGATGCTGTTCTCCTGGCACATGCTCGCTTGCAGATAGATGCAAGGGTCCACTGACTCTCCCTCCCCTGATTCTAACATCACGTACGACTCCGTGGATTCTTGGGGGTCGTCTTCTGTGGGAACAGAATTAAGACAAATAAATTACTATGAAACTTTTGACGAGTCATTTAAAACGGGATATTTACCATGATTGGATTTGATTAGGTAGGTTGGTATGTTACGAACGGTACGGTAGATCGGTATACCTGCCTTCAGTTATGACGACCGATGTGGCGCGGTGGGCGAAGGTCCGCCTGCAACGCAGGAGTTTGCGGGTTCGATTCCCGCCTCGGAACAAATGTGTGTACGATCTGCAGATATTTGTTCCGGGTGTTCTGGTCGTTTTCTATGTATAATTAAAAATATTTATCTATGTAATGTATTGTATTATGTATATCAGTTATCTAGTACCCATAACACAAGCTCTGCTTACCATGGGGCTAGATAATGCTGTGTGAATTGTTGTCCAGCATTATTTAGTTATTCCATGATCATGGCGCATAAAACTGTGCCGAAATATTGAAAAAACTCAAAAATCTAATCATGGTACATACATATCCCTTTTTAAATAAACAACTGTTTGTGCTCTACGGACACTAAGCAGACTATATATATATATCTTTGTTCTCAACCCTAGGTTGCCAGAGAAATGTGGCCAAGTTGCGGAAACCAGTCCAGAACTAAGTAACAAGTAAGAGTGATGTTAGTAACGTACCATCTCCGTCGCTGAGCAGACAGGCGATAGCCTGCCCCGCGCCGTCCCCGGAGCTGACGAGCTGGTACGAGCTGGACCCGTCCGTACTCCTGGAACAACAAGACGATCTCAAGCGGACCACATATACAGGTCTCGATAGAGCCAAGCATTTGCTCCCATTGGAGTCGAGGTTCTAGGTCCGTGGGGAACCGTACAAAGGCTCTCTAAGTTTTCAGATACAGTAGAACCCGCTTAATACGATTTCCAGATATGCCAGTCCCTGTAACTTGAGTCATGTTTTCATGCATTTATTAAACCTTAATACGATTGTCATCCCGTTGAATACGCCTAACACATACGCCAACAACATGTACATATTTATTTATTTTTATTTTAAGCCGTTATTGTCCCACTGCTGGGCAAAGGCCTCCCTTTTCTCCTTCCACTCCTCGCGATCCAAATCCTGCAACAGGCCATGATGGAAGATGTGCCTCGAGCTCGTCACGCCATCTCATCCTGGGCCTTCCACGTCGCCTCTTAGCGTTGGGTGGGCTCCACTCTGTGGTGGTCTTTGCCCACAAGTCGCTGGACATACGGCAGACGTGTCCGGCCCAGTTCCACTTCAGGCTTCCGACTGTCTGACCAACGTCAACGATGCGTGTTTTGGAGCGTAGTATGCTGTTCCGCACGCGGTCTGACAGCTTGACTCCTAAGATACTACGCTCCATGGATTCATATGCGGCACTCTAATATTAATTAGACTTCAGTACTTAGTCACATACCTACTAATTAAGCTGTTCATTTCCTAAATATTGTTAAAATGAATAAAATAAAATATTAACTCTTATGGCAGCGGGTAGCGGTCACGGTAACGGGGACGTCGTGTTGGAAGAAAAATAAGAAGCCGTGATACCGCAGGGTTTTCCTGGATATTCTTTCATTGATGACAATGTCGCACAATACGAAATTAAATTAGTTGAAGATCTTATTGAGAATGTGAATAATAGACAAGCCCTAAGTGATAATAATGAAGACGTTCCGATTTTGTCAAAAACCCAGGCTTTAATGATTGATGATGAAAAAACTCTTACTTGACTAGTGCAAAGTAGAGTCCTTATTATAATTTCAAACTTACTTGACTAGTGCAAAGTTGAGTACATATTATAATTTCAAACTTACTTGACTAGTGCAAAGTTGAGTACATATTATAATTTCAAACTTACTTGACTAGTGCAAAGTTGAGTCCTTATTAGAATTTCAAACTTACTTGACTAGTGCAAAATTGAGTCCTTATTAGAATTTCAAACATACTTGACTAGCGCAAAGTTGAGTACATATTATAATTTCAAACTTACTTGACTAGTGCAAAATTGAGTCCTTATCATAATTTCAAACTTACTTGACTAGTGCAAAGTTGAGTAGGTTCAGCTGCATAAACCCCTTGCCATCATACTCATTAATCTGCAGATACTTGGTCTGTTCATCGCTGGGAGACAGGTCCGGTAGGATGGCTCCGTGGGGGAACTCACTGCTGGACCGGCTGTCTGTCTGGAATAGATAGATATACATATAATGTTAGACAATCCATGGTCCAGGTACAGCATCATCTAGGCTCAAGCTAAGCAGAGCTTGTGTTATGGCTAGATGACTGATATACACAATACAAGTTTATTTTTTGTTAAACATAGAGAACAAACAACCAGAACACTGAACAAATATCTGACTTTGATAAATAATACTGGATATGAAGCAGTGCTGGGCTTGTGTTGGGTAAATACTCTTACTTGGGGAACCCTTGTTGTTCATGTTGCGGCGGCCTAATGCTGAGGCAGGGACCTCGTTGGCCCCTTATGTAATATTATTTGTATATTGTCCGGAGGCAGGAATCAAACCCGCAACCTCATGTGTCGGCAGGCGGTCCTTCACCCACCGCGCCACAGAGATCGTCAAAGCTATCTGATGTCAAACTTACCACTTTATCATAGGGGGACACTTCTACAATCTGCAGTTGCCCTGAAAATTAAACAAATGAGGGTTTTGTTTTTAAGGTATGAATTATATTACACTAGCTGCGCCCCGCGGCCTCGTCCGGAAATTTGAAAATAAGCAATTTTCTGTTTTTTAATGTAAGAACCTTCTACGAAATATTAGAAAAATTTTTAAAAGATGAATGAACTCAGTAAATCAATCGAATAAACCCATAATTTGGTTTTCACTCGCATCAGTTTATTAGGGTTCCTTTTACGAATAAATATTTATGTATGCGTGGGAGTTAACTCGCAGTTGTCCAGTTCTTACCATCTTTATACTCGGCTGCAAACATCTGCCCATCATCAGACAGTTCTGTCGGCTGGGAGGAAGACTCACCGAGGTCCTGTTCTGATGACATTGTTGACTGCAACAAAATACACTTACACTACTATATCTACTACTAGATGCGCACCGCAGCTTCACCGGCGTGGAAATCTATGTGTCAAATGGTTTATAAAGCTTTGTCTTGAATCACTCTATCTATTAAAAAGTGCATCAATTTAAGTAGTAGTTTTAAAGATCTAACTAAGCATGTATAGGGACAGACAGACAGCGGGAAGTGACTTTGTTTAATAATATATAGGTAGTGATTATAAAATAAAAAGTAAAATCATTTATTTCAGACCATAGAAAAGTAACAGATCTTATTTAACTTATTCTAAATTAATTATAAAAATATCTATCTATGTAATGTATTGTATTATGTATATCAGTTATCTAGTACCCATAACACAAGCTCTGCTTACCATGAGGCTAGATAATCCTGTGTGAATTGTCCAGCATTATTTATTTATTATTATTTATTTTATTTATTCTACGGTCCATAGTAAAAAGTAAAAGTAAAGTAGTTGATTATGGGGTGTAACTTGACTTGGGGGACTCCAACATCTCGTCTCCCTCGCCAACCTAACCTGCACGTGGTACACCCTGCTAGATAACGAACTAGGCTCTGGTGGAAATATCAAACCTTCATAATTCATAAAAAATCTGAGTTATCAACTCAGATTATTGAAGAGATCTTTTTATGGAAGACAATTTTTCTGTATACCTAGTATCTATTTTGTACTTTTGTGAATGAGCATCCATCAAAGAAATTTCATCAAAATGTTGGGCATAGATGTTGGATTAGAGGAATTCCGCCCTCAGATACTACATTTCCTACTCTACAGCCACATACATCCAATGCTTACTACTTGTTCTAACACTTCATGTCCATCCAATGGTTGCCTAGCAGAGATCGCTCATAGCGATAAGGCCGCCCATTGTAAAACATATTCTGTATTTGTTTTTTTTTCCTGTCTTGTGTAGGTATATATTTGGTGTGCAATAAAGAGTAGGTAATTGTATTGTAATTAAATTGTAATGCTGTAGTAATTGTTTTGTTATTGTAATGCTGGTAGGTACCTAACTAGCACCTTTGCAGGCGGTAGGCAGAGGTGTTAAAATACAAAGAAATATTCTTTCTCAGAAAGGTTTCTGTCGGCTTAACGACGGCCAAGGACTTAGTTGAGATGAGAGTAAACAATGTAAACTTGGAACCAGATGGCCAGCTCTCAGGCCAGCTGATCCCAAACATACGAAAAACAGAAATGTAAGCAATATTCTGTTGCCGAAAATGTCTAAAAATTAATGGCGAAAACCAGGGACGAGTAATTATTCGTCCCTGGGCGAAAACATTAATGTAAACAATGATACTCTTTGCAAAAACATGTCAAACTAATTCAATCAATAGGTTTTCTAAATTAGTTTTTCATTGCAACACCATCAATGTCGGGGTTTCTATTTTACAAATTATTGTATTTTATAGTTGCAACAATCCAAAATACTTACAAATTAATGGCAACAAATCCAACTACGTAATAGATCACTAAAACAACACACAGTAGATCTTCTGTGCCTATAGAAGTGAGAAAATACGGAAAACAACACGAAAATAGACGATACCATTAAGTTCCGCCATTTTCTAAATATAATATAGAATAGAATAGATAGTAAAATAAATGGATGAATGAAAAATCGACATAACTGGTTTCTACCATTTTCTACCATAGATGACTAATTTTCTACCAAAATAAGAAGCTTTTCCTATTGCCACAAATTCATTTTCGCACATTTTTAATTAAATGATAATTTAAAACTTCCTCTGATTTAATAAGTAATTTCTCTCAAAAACATACAAAAATTATTTTTAAAGTTGACTTAATATTGAATTGCTCTATGCTACAAGATCTACCGACTCTACCTACAGCCCAATCGGTAGAGACACCTTTTGTTAGGTTTTGTTACCATGCCTAAAATATTATTATTCACAGCATGCGCGTTGAAAAGCGCGCGAAAGAACATTCCCCATCTCTTTTACTCATGCAGGAGATTCCTTACATCGTGAGATTAAATAAACGGGGTTTTTCTTTCTTTTAATTACTTTTAAAACATGGAAAAAAGTCTTATTCATACTTACATTTAAAAATAAATTAGGAATATACTTCGAAATACCAATTTATCACTTGCTTTCACCTAAACTCCAACTCTACATTTTGAATTCTAGATCGCGCAAGTGGTATTTTTCGTTCAGGTAGAGGATTATGGAGCTCAAAATAAAAGTATTCGGGGAGTCCGTAGCTACTACGTAAGCCGGCTGTGGTGGGGAGCCGGTCTAATCCCTCACCATCAGATATGTTGAAGCGAATAAGCAATCATATTATGGTAAAAATAAATAATGATGTCAAATATGTCAAGAAAATGATAAGAGAGGCCCTGGTCTCATCCTCACGTCAGTAGCTCCTTTGACTTCCTTTTGCGATTTTGGAATCAGGAACTACAAATATAATTTTCTTATACAAAATACTAAATTATTAATAATGTCGACTGACATACATTCCGATAAAAATAAAACAACAAGTGACAAAGCCAATAATCGAATACATTTGAAATAAATCAAATTACATAAAATAAGCATTTTATTAAAAATACACTGCTTAAATAATAAAATGCATTTCTCACAAGAACACAGAAAAAATAATTGTAAATCAAAACAAAAATAATTTTTCGGCTAGAATCGAACTCGCAACCTTCGGCATCTTAGCTGTACCTTTAACCACGCACAGATGTTGGTTAATCCTTCTAATTATATTTAATTATGTAATTTTTTTTTTTTTTAAATACAATTGAACATTAGCATTTCTGTTGATCGAAATTAATTTGTATTATTTACAAACAGGATAACGAATGTGTCAACAAAATTACGGATATATTTTATGGTAGAGTCACAGAAAGAGACATCTGTAGACAACTCAACGAATCAAATACTTCGATATAAAGTATCCAAACCAAATGGTTCCACTCTGAGCAGAATAACATGGAACATTTATTCTATTATGTAGGTTTTTGCTTATGATGTACTAAAAGATGTTTAGAGAATTTATATTTTGATTTTGATTTCAAAAGTTATTGTTACAGTTTCACCATACATTTTTAGTGTTATAACAATAAATGTCAATCATTACAATTTCATATTGTATCTTGTTATAAAAAGTAAATTTTAGTAGCTAAGTTTAAAAGTATATATCGAAAAACATAATTTTTTCAATAACTCAAATGCAAATACATTATTCCTATCTACGTAGATAGAAACAAATACAGAACTGATAATGATCATCAAAAAGGAAGTCAAAGCAGCTACTTCGGTGAGGTTGAGAAATTGCTCTCTCGTTTTACAGTTTTATTTGTAGTTTTATGTTTCAGTTTTCAAGTTTTATAATATCCATTCCTATGAAACCCTTTGATAGGTATCAAACAGACTGACAGAGAATTAGACCGGCTCTCTGTCACCACCGGTTTACCGAATAGCCTCGAACTCCCCGTGATAAGTACTTGAAAAATATAATGCAAGCCTAACATGCGAGCAAACATCGTTTGCGCGATCTAGGGCTCGAGACGCCATTGGTTGACAATGATGACGTCATGCAAGAGCTCTACCGAACGACTCTACCATCAATGGTGTGCAAAGGTGACTCATATTGTGCGTACGTAGAAAGCATAGGTTTAACAATATTGGACTTTTTCTCATTTGATTGAAGCAATAGCTTAAGCTATTGCTAATTCTTGAAGATAGTACGTTAAATTAAAATAATAATATAATATAAAATATACATAAAACAGAAGTCCATTTAGGTAAAGCTTGTTTAAAAAAATAAAAAGTAGCCCAGATTGGTAATTAAAATATCATAATTCCGGTTGGATCTGAACCTACAACCTTCAGATTACTCGATTGGATCAACACACAACTCGCATCACAGTTAAAACATGAGATTAAGCTATGTTGGGCCTTATTTGCGTGCAGGTAGAGTCTTTTATAAAAGAAAAATAATGCCAATAGAGTCTTTCACCCCTCGGGTTCTTTTTGCAGACTAATTTATTTCAGAGAATATAATTAATAAACCTGAATAAAAACATTTAGCTCTAGATTATGGCACGTAATGAAATCATTAGGTATGAAAACCATTTCTCGTAGTGTATTGATTTGTAATATTGGTGATGATAATTATACGTACTTATAGAAGAAATCAAAGAAAAAGCATTGGCAGTTTTCACTTTCTAGGTACCTACTATTTTAAGACCAGTACATAAGTATAGTAAGATTTTCTGAGTTTTGATTTGACCATACATGGATAATTTCCCATAAATGGATAATTTAATGGGGAAAATCATGGTTACAATGTTAAATGTTAGAAATTTATCCTTGTCTCAGTAATGTCAGAAATCTCTGAACAGACCTTACTCTACACGCTCTGAATCGCGCAAACGATATTTTCTTTACAAGTAACATCACATCAAATGCACATTCCGTTCGCTTGAGGAGTCCGAGGCCACACGGTGAAGCGGTGTAGTGCAGCCGCTCCACACAATTGCACAAGTCCAAAATTTAATAATATAAGTGACTTCAACATTTGCCATTCTGTCGACTAGAAGAAATTGCTAGACTGTATGTGGATACCTCAGACGAAGGAGAATGACGAATGCTTGAACTTGACTGACTGCTTTCAGGGCTGATGTGACTGCTTTGACTCCTTTTTTGCTTTTACTGTAGTAAGTATGTTAAGTCTACTACACTTATTAAGAGGAACGCCTAAGAATCTATATCTGATGTAGTTACAAAGAAAAATTACAAACTTATTACAGGTTTAAATTAATTGAGTGGATTTTGCTTAAATAACTTTAAACTGTTAGATTTCATAAACATATTAATTATTACCTATTCATACATACAGCAATATAAGTTTCTTATAAATGAGTATAATAACAAAAACTTGGCTAAAAATTGATTCATTTTTGGGATCCATGTAAAAATTGCTACCACTAACTAGACTTTAAATAATTACATTTTACGAAGGGAAATTGTTATCAGCGACATCTACAGTTTGTCGATCGAACTTATTACCTAACCTACGGTGACTGACCGAACCACCCTATGAAGTTATCCCCAGGAAATAAAGACATGATTCATTAAATTTCCCCTATTCGATGAACATTATGTCTGTTGTGCCTGTGTGTTAATATTGGAGAATATTGGGACATCTATAATATAATCTATAATTTGTATATCGTAACCACCTTAGATATAAAAAAATCCGAGAGGGGTAGAATTCTCCTGATTATGACAACCCCAAATTATGCACTGCGCAAGTCAATACAACGTCAAGTTCCGCTCTGTCAAAAAATGCGGAAGTAATAGTTTTAGTCAAGAATTTGTTCTTAGAAAATATTTTTCTTCAAAAATACTAGCTCTTCTTTACATAATCACCGTGAAATTACTAAGAAAATAAATGTAAAAAAGCTACATCAATTTTGAAGGATTACAAACCAAAAACAAACCGGATTCTTTTTTCCAGGCAAGTAATCTGCGTGCAATTTTAGACCAACAATACCAATATTACCTAATATTACCTATTTATTTTGGACGAGTAAAAATTAATTGAATACAATGCACTAAGTATCGATAAAACATACCTAATTGTAATTTTACTAACATATTAGTTTTGTAAACATGGGCATCGATCGATATAATGTCTAAAATAAATAACGTTTGACATTGAAATTACTTTTAAAGGTGCATGTACACAGGGTAAATTAAAGTCTTATCGACGACGTTCCTAAAAGTTTTGTACCTATTGTTTTAGAGCTATGACCACTGGAACACCAGGTGCAGTATTTTTTCTTGGTTCACGGGCTCATTATCAGGTTTGTATCACATTTACCTACCTATAAATAAGTTGTATTTTGTTTTAAGAATCTAGTGTTAGTTCTATCTAGGTTAATAGTTTATGTAGGTACCAATTCCTACCTAAGCGGCTACGTCTATGGTACTTATTGACCAAAGTGGTTGTAGATAGATACATGGTAGTATAATATACTACCCATTAGGCTTGGATACTACCTACTAAAATAGGTAGGTACGGTAATAGGTACCTACCTAACTGTAGGTATCTGCTACTTTTACTAGGTAGGTTAGGTACTTTAAAACATTAGTTACTTGTTCTAATTCTATTAAAAATATTAAACATAAGTAAGCAGTCCTCTAAAACGGCAATGAGACCTAAGCATTAACTCTTAATATATTTTTTTGGGTTCATAAAATATTATAAAAAACAATAAGTTTTTATTCCATTTTAATGAACAAATTTATCTTGAGTCTATATTCGGCCCATAATAGGGATGGAATAGGCTGAGAAAAAATATTTAAATCATAATTTACGCAAGTTTTGTTATGGATTGTGTCTCTCAATCAGGTGCTCCAACAGCCGGACCCGCAATTCGACGCCGAGAACGGAAACACAGAGATATTCCAAAACTCGCTGACAGCCGAGTACAACGGAGGCTACTCCGTACTGGATGACGTTAACGGTAACAATTTGTACAAATAGGTCGTAGCTAACGTATGGGGTTGTTTAGATTAGAACGGAAACACAGAGATATTCCAAAACTCGCTGACAGCCAGCCAAATACAACGGAGGCTATTCCGTGCTGGATGACGTTAACGGTATCTAACAACTTGGACAGATACGATGTAGCTAACGTATGGGGTTGTTTAATTTAGAACGGAAACACAGAGATATTCCAAAACTCGCTGACAGCCGAGTAGGTACAGCGGAGGCTACTATGTGCTGGATGACGTTAACGGTAACAACTTGTACAAATAGGACGTAGCTGGGGTTGAACTAGAGCTCACTTTGTAGCTACTCGAGATAATGCAAAAAAGCAGGTATAAAAATGCGAGTAAGGGATTTTAAATTGCCTGAAGAGGTAGCTGTAGCCTCCACTGTAGCCTGTTCTTACCTACATGCCCTAATTTTATCTTTACAGTCCCTGAATATAAAGTTCACTATGCAGATTCTGTGTTGCTTTATTTTAAAGCCACTCATTCCCATATTATGACCGTACAGTATGGGATACTACTTTCCTCTTGCAGTCCCAGAAGATAACGACAAAGACTCGTTGAAACGCCGCAACAAGCGCCGACCCAGCGAGACCACTGACGAGATGAAGCCAGCGCAACTGAACAATGTCGCGAATGGGAATGAGTGAGTCATACTTTATTCTAACCAGATTTTTATTTTATTTACATAGTTCTTATTTTCGACGACTGTGTCTCAGTGGCGCAGTGGGCGAAGGCCCACCTGCGACGCAGGAGGTTGCGGGTTCGATTCCCTCCTCGGAACAATTGAGTGTACGATCTGCAGATATTTGGTGGTTGTTTTCTCTAAAAAATATCGATCTATGTGATGTATTGTATTATGTAGGTACCTATACCTACATAATACAATACATTACATAGCTTTGGCTTAGGTTGGGGCTAAATAATGCCGTGTGTCCAGCATTATTTATTTTTTAAATCGTTATTTTCTAGCAACGCTCCCAAAGAGAAGAGCAGTCGACGCTCGCTGCTGGCCTTCCTCTCGTCCCTCTCCCGCCGCAAGAAGCGGCTGAACGACTTGCAGTACCTGCAGCACATCGAGAGCGTGCTCACTACTTGCACTTACAGAGAGTGTTGCCGCTGTCTCGAGTGCCAGGTAACATTATTATTTATTTATTTATTTACTAGCTGACCCCGCAAACTTTGTTCCTCCTTAGAGGCAACGAAAAAAGGGATAAAAAGTATCTTATGTCGCTCTCCTGGTTCTAAGCTACCTCCCCACCAATTTTCAGCCGGTTCAGCCGTTCTTGAGTTATAAATAGTGTGACTAACACGACTTTCTTTTATATTTATATAGACTAGTTGTCAAGGTGTGCGCGAGCTGCAAGAAGCTCTCGGCGGCTATGTGTAACAGTTTTTTTAATTACAGCCCCCTTTTCGTTACCTACTACCTCGATTTGTTCGAAATCGATATTTATGAGATAATTTTGGAAATGGACATCTTATTCGTAAACTACGAGTTCGAGTTATTCGAAAATGATAGCCATATTAGTGGGTGCCCGTCACAAACAGAGTGAAAATGTTTATAATACTAGTATTATAAACATTTTCACTTGGTTTAAAGACCTATCCATCCACGGTTGTCGGATGCGTCAGGGTAGTTAGTACCTAGGTTAGGTACTAACTACCCTGACGCATCCGACAACCGTGGATGGATAGTATCCATCATAGGGTCGTGTTGGATTGAACAAGGGGGATGGATAGGATCAATAATATTGTTTAGGATATTTTTATGTCAAACCGTTTTTTTTTTTTAAATATTATTTGTTAAAAGATAAAATAAATAATGCTGGACAATCCACACAACATCATCAATTTTATCCAACACTAAATAAATATATTCCTATCCCAGATGAAATCTACTGTGACAATGTGAAGGCGCCTTTACATTTTTTTTTCATTATTAACACCTTTCTTTAAGGGATTTTAATCTCAATTGTTAGCTTAAAACGTTCAAAATCTATACCTACTGAATCATTAATAATACTTTAAAACTTTTTTTTTAGAAAAGAATGTTGATGGTTCTGTCCCTTTCCACATGTCCCAGCCATCCTATTTTGTTAGAAAAAATATATATGACTAACTGCGCCCTGCGGTTTCACCCGCATGGTGAGATATTTTGGATAATATACAATATATCTTTATAAATTGTAGCCTATGTGTTATTCTGATTTGCTATATTATTGTGAAGTTCATTAAAATCCATTCAGTAGTTTTTACGTGAAAGAGTAACAAACATCCATCCATACTTACAAACTTTCGCGTTTATAATATTAGTAGGATTAGTAGGATAGGTACCTTACCTAAAATTTATTTAGGAAGGTAATGAAAAGATGTTTTACTAAAATTTAAAGCTTGCTCATTTATTGCCTTCAAAGCTTATTCAAATTAGCACCAATATAAGAATCTTAACAAAATGTATCTTCAGTTATCTTAACTTAGTTAGTGCCTAATAGGTGGTCTTCATGAGAGGTTAAAAACTAAATTTACAGAATCTTTAAATACAACAACCACAAATTTGGCATTTTAATAAAGTTTTCAATTGTTAGTCAACTTAATTGTACTTAGTCAAAACAAAACTATAACATAAAACTGGCCAAGTTAAAGAATCAGTGGCAAAGGCATGCTGCACGAGTCAAATATTAGTCAACAAATTTATCAATGTCAAAATCTTTAGTTATATTATCATCTACGTCTGTATCCATTGTTTTTCTTCTAGATTCAAGCCTAGCGCATTTCAAGCACTTCTGGCCTTTCCTAAGCCAACAACTCCTGTGGTACATAGAGTTACATTTCTCACAGAGTAGGGCTCCACTGTCAAATGGGTAGAGTATCTCATTGTTTCCACATACTTCACATAGGTAGCCTTTCCCAGAGCATAAGGGGCAGCCAGCAATATGTGTCCGGCAAACTTCTGTTAACTCTGTTACCTGTGTTTCTAAAGAACCATCATTTATGGCTTGCAGATGTGACATGCTGTATTTCTTGTTTACATCGCCGAGCTGCATGAATAAAGGAGAGAGTAGATTTGTTCCTTCAACACAATTGCAGAGATATCGTCTCATCCATTGTAGGTCCCTTCTCATTTTATGCACCCATTCTAGCTCTGCGATGAAATTGAACAGCTTTGAGTTTATTCGCTCGATGTCTACGTATGGTCTAGCCCAGGATATAGTCAACATTTGGAATGCTAGTCGAGAAACATATCTCTTCTCCCAATCCCAGTTATGGACAACTCTTGCAGGGATAGCAGATGTATCGTTCCAATGACAAGTTGCACAGAAGTAAAGACCTGTATAGTCACATAACCTTGGCTCATTCCAAGTGTCTTTGAAGGTTAGAGCCGTGGTGCACTCTGCACATTTATAATCTTGACTTGCGAGGCCCTTTTCTGGGCAGATGGCCATTTCAAAATGGCCCTTCTCTGTCATAACCACATGCGCACACGTGCGGCAGATATCATCTACGCATTTATAATGACATAGGTACCCACAGTCCGTACAAATGTATGAACTTTGCACTATACTCCATATCACTCCACTGCAATGGTCACAGTACTGTTTTCTCTTGGAAGGGTTTACTTGCTGATCAAAATGATGTCCCTTTATCGCTACTTTGGTCCTAGAAAGCCCCGAGTTGTCCTCCAAATCTTGCAGCCTTAATCTCAGCTCAACTAAGTATCTAACCAGCCATTTTCTCTCTTCTGAACATTGAGGACTGTTAAGAACTAACTCTTTACACTGATTTATTGCTTTTTCTATCTCCTCTTTCGTCGCCGAGCTGTGAATCTTCAGTTTTTTGTTGGAGATGGATTTTGGGACAAAATTCGAGTCGAAATTTTCGTCTCCCGATACGCAGCCTGATGTAGATGAAGATTCTGTGATCGAATTGTTTTCAGCGCTTCTAGGGCTGCAGCAGATCAGGCTGTTGCGGTATTTGGGCGAGTCGTTAGCTAGCGCTGCGGCCATGGTCACAAGAAATTAGCGTAAAATGCGTAAATCTCTTTGAAAACACAAAGGACAATAAATTCTTTATGCGTCAGTCACTCTAAATTTCAAATAATGTGCTTGTTTTCATGAATCACAGGCGTTATCACGTTCGAGTTTCATCGCAGCTGGGTTTTACGTAGATTTGGCGTACTAATTTGCGATTAAAACGCGGAAATCACAAATATACTTCGCGTCATTATTTATTTTTGACGTTTTTGTTTTGGCAGCTGGATGGAGACGTTGGTTCTCTTATGTTGGCACGTGAATAATTGATTCTGACGTTCCGTCTCGGCTTTGCTTTTATGCTCAGACAGACGTATGTAGTTTTTTTTTTCTAAACGGTGTAATAGCATGAAAGAAGCGAAGCCTAATGTACACTGTCGATATCGCCTTACGATACGTTTATCAGTATTAATCGATCGCACAATCACAGTCATCCATATTAAAAATGCGAATGTTTGGATGCTTAGATGGATGTTTGTTACTTCTTCACGTCAAAACTACTGAACAGATCGGTCTGAATTTTGCATACAGGTAGTTCTAGCAATAAAACAGGCTACTTTATTCCCATAAGATAGAAATAATCTTTTTCATAGAAACAACGCGTGCAAAACCACAGGCACTTGTCACTGCTGTCAAAATCTATTTCGGCTGATACAAACTCAAAGTCAATAGCATTTTATTTCTTTAGGCTTACGAAATAAGCACTTAGACAAGTCAAACTTAATATTAACTATATACATTATTATCAAATAAAATTATTTTTACTGTTCACTTAATTTTTTTTTCATTATTGGAAGAAGTAAAAGAAAAAGAACCACTAGCCACTAGTATGTAGTAGTATTCAAACTGTTAACACATGCGTAGAATGGAACGTGTGACACAATTGCAGAACGAATTTCATTCTTTTATTTTCATTTCAATGTTCATCGCTGTTAGTGTTGAGAATGAGAACACCATTATTTTCAACGATCGTACTACCAGAATACGCAGCAATGTAGATGGAAACTATTAGATATACTAGGTACCTACTTGTAGTCTAGTTTTACGTGATGAAATAATGCGTTAGTATCTATGTGCTAATAACCTAGATTAATGACCGCATTTAGTCATCACGTGTTAGATTAAGAGGGGGATGGGGTTACGATCAATACCTATCCGACACCGACACTAACTATATTATTGTTATTTCTTCTATAGGTTCTGCTCGCAGCTTCGAACGCGTTGTTTCTATGGAAATGCTTTAAGTCTTTTTATAGTCAACTAGCCCCCCGGCTTCGCACCGATGCATATGCCTGTATAAACCTTCCTCTTGAATCATTCTATCTATAAATAAAAGAAAACTGAAGCATCTAACTAGAGATTAACAAACACACATAGGACTTTTTACTTTAGTTTATGACTTAAAAGATACGAGATATATCGTAATAATATACATTGATTAAAAAACTGACATGCCTAACTCGCTATTTTTAACGGTTTTAGGCAATGAGATTTAATCTCATTGCCTAAAAGCGTTAAAAAATCGTTAAAAACTCAAATTACGTAAACGTAAAAGTAATTAACCATGATTTGATTTTTGAGTTGTCCTATATTTCGGCACAGTTTCATGCGCCATGATCACGATAGAGATTTTACGTTATTACTTATATACAAACATATGTAGATAATGACGAGATAAATTATTATTATCCTTAGTTTTGAATGGTCAACATCAAACAGTGTAGGTAGTATCCCTTCCTTCCACGCTTGTATGGGAAGATGAGCGACTTGTTTGGCCCGTGATAGTGACGTGATAGCCTGGAAATATTGTCACAATGGGTATGACTAGCTTCTACCGTAAACGTTTGGAGTAAAGTACAAAAGTTCCTTTATTCATAGCATAGCATAATAGTATTCTGAGATGTTTCTAGAATCTACACATTTAGTTACTAACCAGTAGGTTATGAACTAGCTTCTGCCCGCGTCTTCGCACGCATTTTTTCGGGATCAGAAAGTCTATGTTAATCCAGGCCTAGAACTATCGCCATGCAAAACTTCATCCTGATATGATCAGTATTTTTGGCGTGACTCAAAGCGGTAGCGCGAGGCAAATTAGCGCCGCCGCCTATTTTACCATAATATTCAGTTCAAAGATATTTTGATTTTTCTCATTTACAACATACATGTTACTTACATGAGAAACTTAAGCTAAGTATTAATATTATGTTATTTTTCGTCTTTTTATGTTTAGTCCAGTAGCGTTACATCCTCGAGTATATATCTATGCAATTTGGTTTTAAACACGCCAGACGTTCCAGCACCTTTAACGTCTTCAGGTAGCCTGTTATAGAACTGAGCCCCTTCGAAAGTAATCGTCTTTTTACCCGTGTTCTTATCGTAGGCAAAACAAGATGGTCAGTTCTTCGTCTACTGTATTAACTTGAACAAAGGAAATATAAAAAAAAACATTGATTGGGGACTTGGTGATAAGCTTTTTTTTATGTATCAGAAATAGTTATAATTATTTTGTATAGCTTACTTACGTAAAGTTACGAAATTGCCCTTGGTGGCCACAAACTCAATTTTCACATCTCTACATAATATTTGTTATTATTATAATATAGTATATTATCAATAAATTATTATAATATTAATAATCTACCTAAACCTTACTGCCACTGTCTTTAATCCAACCTTAGAAACTCACTTTCAAGTTGGTGAACACATTATTTTCAATTCTTAAACTTTTCCTTTTTGCTTCACTATTATATATTATACACTATATTATTATTGATTTTTTGCTATATAAACAAAATACGTAACATGTGTACGCCTACCGGCAGATCACAGTGCTATTAGTTTTAAGTCTGAACATCCCTGTAATACCTGTGTATCACAAATAAATGAATTTACTATGAACCATTTACATACCATACTCCTTAGAGCCTCTTATACATTGTAAATAATAAAAATCTTTATTTAGAACATGTTTATGTACATAGGGTCATAGATACATATTGAAACGAAGACACTACCGAAGCTTTACAAACTACAAATATTTATTATTAATTAGTCTTCATAGCACATTCTTGTCTTCACAGAGCAGCTACTTCGACTGCGACCTAGATGAAGAGTACGTGGACAGTGAGGATGATGACAGCGAGTACAACAAGTACGTCCAGCAGCTGCAGATGCAAGTCCAGCGGCAGGAGGAGTCCGATGATGATGAGGTGAGTGGACCTATTGTTTGAGTTAGTGGACCCATTGTTTGAGATAGTGGACCTATTGTTTGATGTGTATACCGGGTTTTGGAGTCTTCCTTCGTCTGTTCAGCGCTTTCTGGCCCGCAGATTCGCACGCGTTTTTACTATGGAAACGTTTTCCTATGGTAACAGATTTTTGGGATAAAGGTAGCCTTTGTTTTATTGCAGTCAAAAGTCAAAAATCATTTATTGGCTTACAAAATAAGCACTTAGACAAGTCATATTTTATATATAAATTATTATCAAATAAAATTATTTTACTGTTCACTTAAATTTTTTGTCCACTAGTGGAAGAAGTGAAAAAGAAACCACTAGCATGTTCATCTCTTATATGTCTAATACATGGTTATTTGCCTATTTAAGTCTAAATATAATATGATTCGATACATGTCAATATTTAAGTAAAGCTATGCACAACAACAAATTACTTACATACTATTGTCGGTGCGAAACTGAGCGACATCTGGCCAAGCATTAACATCATTGAGATAATCATTTATGGAGTAGAACGCCTTCTTGATGAGATTTAGTTTTATGTAATTTTTAAATTTACGAATAGGGAGTTCAGTTCCTTCAGATGGAAGCTTAATTTAATTATAGAAGCGCACGCTATTGCCCATAAATGTCTTGGAACTACCCGCATGCAAAACTTTAGCCCAATCTGTTGTAGTTTTGGCGTGTCGAGGTAACATTATAATATGAATGTAGGTACTAGTTTCCATGGTTTTTAAAAAACAAGAATTGATATGAACAGAAAATCAAAATCACCTTATTCATGTACTTTTTTTTAAGCCTATAGAAATAAAGGATTTTGAGTTGCATTTACATTAATATATGACTTACATTGTACCTAATTATAATTTCATTCTCCCTCCAGGTGTTCGTAGAGCAGGTGGCCAGCGACAGCACCTCCACGGACATCCTGCTGGAGACCAAGAAGATGTCCGTCTCCTCCGACAGCTCCGAGGACCCAGAGACCATGAACCTGGAGGTCGCAGCCGGCACCCCGCTGCTTCTTAACTTCCTATTGACGCATCCCATCACTTGTTCTATCCAGTAGAATCTATTTGTCGCCAGGAGTTCGTATATAGAAGGTTTCTGTGAAAAAATAAGAAATGAACGCGCCAGCTTTTTATAATTGAGCTTTAGACGCACGCAATTATGACGGTTTCTATGAAAAAACAAACAGACGCCCCAGCTTTATATAACTGAGCTATATAGGCACCTATAATCAAATCTGTAACCCTAAATCTATGTTAAATGTTTCTGATTTCTATGAAAGAACAAAAAAAGATCGCGCCAGCTTTTTATAACTTAGCTATACATGCACTTATATTCAGTAAGGCTCAACTCACACCAAAAGAGCGTCGAAGCGCAGCGCAGTTTCAGTGTCATATGAATTTTAACTTTATTTTCATTACAATAAAACTTATTATCGCATGAGAAACTCGAACGAGTCGAATTCGCCGGAATTCCCGTGGCGCCGCGGGCATCCGCGCGACTCGTTCATATGACACTGAAACTGCGCTCCGCTTCGCTGCACTTCGACGCTCTTTTGGTGTGAGTTGAGCCTAAGACATAACCTATGTTTAATGCTTGGGGCTTATTAGTAAAGATCTAGTCAGTTATTTCATTTGGCTGTTCACTTTTAATTGGGTCTGGTCTGGTTTGACAGAAGGTATTCTGCGCTCGTAGAGACGTGGAGATTTGGGAATTATTTTCTTACTAACCCGAAAAGATCGGCGGAATCGCGCGGGAAAGCGATATTGTATCATATAGTCCGAATAAAAAACCTAGATATTTTTTGTATACAAAGGAATTACAAAACCCAAGGAATATTGGTGGAAAATATTTAACGACATTGGTATCATCGAAGCTAAGCATAGAAGAACGAAACCATTTTTGTTTTTGAAAGCTTTCATTCATCGTTTTATTCATATAATCTTTAGTTTTCGAATTGATTTCAACATTTTTTTACTCCACGTGTGAGATTATGCATTATTGAAGTTAGTGTTTTAGCTTTTTAAAGATAACCTTGCTGTTACCTCGTTGGTTGTTTTTTTTGTTGCAAACTAGTAGGACTCATCAGACCACTGGATCTGTAAGTACCTACGCTAGTTTGCGGTTATTCTTAATAAAAAACTGTTGCTATAAATGCAACAAATGCGTTGTTTTCTGTTATTGTTAACTTTTTATTCAAAAATGTCTATGTTGGCATACAATATCTTGGATTCTAAATCGGAGTAGGTACCTATTGTCGAATCTATGACAGGAAAATTCGCCTCTGTTTCGCTTTCGCTTGTAGTGAGTGTGCACTTTTGAATATTATTAATAAATATGCCATCCTTTAAAGTAAAATATTGGCCTTAATGTTTATTGAATATATATATCATAATATATATTCAATAAAATATATATATATTTCATGTGAAGATTTATCAAACGCATTGCCGTCGAGCTTAAAACTGATGGATGAAACAATTAAAAAATACAAAAAAAATAACGACTAATTAATTCATGAACAAAAACTTAAATAATTAACGTACTTACTTAATTTATTAATATGTAGGCATTTATTATGGAGTAAAACTACTTATTGAATACTATACTTAGGTACCCACTAAATATTTTTTTTCTTATTCATACCAAGTCGACACCGAACGTAGCTATTCACGATTAATTTCTAAAACGACAATTGTTGCCTGGAAGAGATCGCTTCTAAGCGATAAGGCCGCCCATTGTACTTGTATCATGTGAAGTGTTTTATAATGATCTGTAACTGGTGTACAATAAAGTTTTTTTTTTTTGTATTGTTCAGCAATTTATAGACGCAGTGTTAGGCGACTTTTGTAACCTAAAAACGATATTGTCCATGACGCACACGGTCAGTTAATTAATGTAAATAAAAATACTTTACTGTACACCAGATACAGATCATTATAAAATACATCACATGCTACAAGTACAATGGGCGGCCTTATCGCTTAGAATCGATCTCTTCCAGGTAATTCGTGTTCAGCTACTTTCGTTGCTGCGACCTAGCAGTCAGTGTTCATCATTAATTTTATTATTATATAACTACCTTTTTATATTATAACATAAGTGGCATAACGCACAAGCTTTGCCTTTAGATGTAATTTATTAATTACGTAGTAATTCTATTGATTCCTAAGATTAATTGTGGTCTGGTCTGTAGTAATGGAAGTGTTTGTTATTGTAGTGTGTAAGGTGTGTAAGTGCGTCCCCGAACGAGGGGTAATATATTATTATTTAATTTCCAACAGTGGTTGATCTCATAGTTTATGTATTTTGATTCACTATGTACTACTTTACTGATTCATTGATTCTTGGGTGATTTTTAAATAACCATCTTGCCTAATATACCTATTACCTAGTTATAGCCTGCAACCATATTTAAAAAAACTAGCTCCAAAAATCCAAAATTATGTAGAAAAAGCTAGAACCATAATTTCATTGTTACTGAAGAAATATAGCCTAATTTATGTATCTAATAGCTACTTACCTAGTCAATGAAAAAATCTGATCTGATTCCAAACGCAATTTTAGCCTATACGAGGTGTATAGGAGTTTTGAAGTCAACGATGATCAGTTATTTATGTCGTTGAAGTACACTACTATAGTTTGACCGAAACCGCTGTACCGCTCCTTAGGAAAGTGCGGCGAGGTGGGGGGCGAGGAAAAAAGAGCAAGAGTACGCGTTGACGGCAAACTGACGGATCGGAGCGGCCGATATTTCCCCCCCGTCTCGCCGCTCGCATACCTCAGACGCGGTACAGCGGTTTCGGTCAAACTATATCTATAACGGGCCCAATTCTAACCAATCGCTATACTATGACAATGTCGTCACGTATAGATGGAATAAAGCGATTTGTTAGCAGAATTGGGACCAATATGATTATATTATTATTGATATATTTTTTTAATTATCGCTTTAAATGTAAAATAAACGCTTAATAAAAGATCTCATGAATCAAATTCCATTTTATTTTGCTAAACATAATTTTTACACCATACCTCGTCATGCGACCTTAACAAATCATTATGTCTACAAATTATAAGAAAATCAGAATATCTAATTTCTAGACTTAGTATGAAGTTTGACAAAATGGTATAAGTACACAATAGTCTACTTAACGGGGAAGTTTGAACTGTGCAGGATGGACAATCACTGCCGTTGGTGCATGGAACGCCAGGTTGGCAATGAAGGTCGTTAGTAGTAGGATACAAATCCAAGTTTTTTTTCTCATTTGTTACAAAATACAGTCCCTATAAACAGCAAAAAGGTTTTAATGCCGTTTTTTGCAACAGCCAAACTCCTTTTACAATTAGACTAAGATGTTTCGAGACCAATGTGAAGGTAGCTACAGACACGAGATGGATTTTTATAGGGATTTTAGATTAATACGAGTAGCACCTGCTTCTGCCGCCAACTTCACACCGGTCTAGATATTAAACAAAGGATAAGAAGTGAAATTATTCACGACAATTTTTCATGCCAGACCATCGAGTCCGCGTCAATCATCTCTGCGCATCATTTGCGTCTGTTTTTACCATTTCGCTGCAGAACCCTGAAATTACTTTGTTCTAAACGCGCAGAGATAAATGACACGACATTTTGATAACTAAATAAAACTATTTTTTAACTAATTCATTAACTAAAATTATAAACTTGATAACCTTCCTTACATCAAGTTAGTTCTTACAAAATCTACAATTTCTCTAGCGGTTTTACGAACATTATCAAGTTTTCAAGACATCATTTGTCATATCTATTCGTCCTGTGTTCCGTCATTAATTACAGGTCCAACAGCTTTTCTGTGTAGGTTTCTTGTCATATTAGTAAACTACGCTAGTGATGAGCAATTTATTTGAACTATAGAATCATTTATGGTGGTTATTTGAGAGAAAATAGGCATTAGGACTGAGGTCAGAATTATTGAGATAATAGTTTCCATATAGCCTGGGAGAAATCGCTCTCAGCTATAAAGCCGCCTTAGAAAGTACTATTTTATTATTCTAGCTAGATGAACAATAAAAAAAAAGATTCGTTTATTTATAAAGTAGCTCATTCATATGATTCATAATATTCTCATGGGTGTATGACGTATGTTAGGGGAAGCCATTGTCCAGTAGTGGACTAGTATATAAAGCTGATGGTACGTCAAATTAACCGACGACAGGTCTTAATCGTCCGATTTGTCTTTCAAAGAACACCACCCTCAGAAGAATTTAAACACATTTTTTTCCAAAACTGAAAATCTTGCACTAGCTACTGCGGGCTGGTGTTTACCAAATGATAACAGGACAATTATTAGAAGCAGCGTCGTCGGTTAACTTTGAAGTGTATGAAAACTTCCATACAAAACAATTCAATAACTTGGCTTCTTTGATTTGGTATTATGTGTCTGGTTTGCCACTTTTCTGCCAGTGTCCAGTTCATAGAAATTTCATTGTCATGGAATGGAGGCGGAATTACTATAACATGAGCGGTAAAATTTAAAAAAAAAACTAAAGATTATTACAATTCAATGTAGATAATTACCCGATTATCATTTTGGAGAATAAATGTCAAAACCGTCATACACTTTTGACGAGGTTGAGGATTGTGCGTTAACATGAACTATTTTTTGAAATTATCGTTTTTACATGAACACAGGCCTAGGGTAAGCAGATTATGCTATGTATCTTATATCCCATTGAGCCACATTACTAGTAAACATAAAGAAAACTATGAATTTAACGTCTTGTCTGTAACTGTCCTTGCGTGAAGGACAGACACCAAGTGGGAATCATTTTATGCGGGTTACAGACCAAGACACCTTGGTTTTATAATGTTTATTAATTGGTTTTAAAATCCTAGCTCTGTTTGCAGTGTAGAAAGAGATGCTCTGTTTTCCGACTTTCTTCTAGTAATGTAACTCCATGGTCCTATTCTTAAGATAGACACAAATTGCACCATTACCACTTAAAAGGCTCAAATATCGTTTTTGAAAATGTATGTTGATTTCTGTTTTATATTGTTTTGCTAAGAATCCATTTCTCACATATTCAACGACCATTCATGTTATAATTAAAAGATCTAGTCCCATATATGTACATACAGTAACAGAATGATAAAGGTTCTGGCACATTTCTGCTCTACGGACCATCACCGGCGCCGGCATTTGTTGATCAAAAATATCTTGAATTCCTAAACCGTACAGTTTTAACATGCCTTTATAGAAAAGGCCTGCGAAAGACTGCAGGTAGATGCTGGATACGTCAAGCTGAAGACAGAGCGCTATGGCGCTCATTGGGGGAGGCCTATGTCCAGCAGTAGACTATCATAGGCTGATGATGATAGAGAAGCGATCGCCACTAAAGTTGATATGTATGGGACGCCATAATAATCACGTCGAATAGATCTACTGGCCATATTAATTGCACTTTAAGTTGTTATTAATAACTTATTGCACGCGTCAACATACATTTTAAAATAACAATTTGTACTGCATATTTCTAAAGACTAATTAGGACTAAATGTTTTTACTCGCATTCCAAACTCACTGCCGCACAACACAAGAACGAGCATTCAAAGATAGGCTCATAACGTTTACATACATTTCACAGTGAAATACTTTCTTACCGTAAGCTTCAAGCGAGTGCCCACGAGCTGTCTATTAACTGATGGTACTAATAACACACATACAATTAAAATAGAGATACAATATGAAACAAAAGTACCTAACTGATGTCGTTAATACACAATGCATCTAAAAGTGACAAGTAATGCCCATATTTGAGCGCTCATTTTTGTGTTGTGTGTGTGAGCGTCAACCTTAAGGGCAAACTCCGCGGTCTCTCGCGGGCATTTTAAGGGCACCGATGACGCAGGTACACGAAACGTTATGAGTCTACAGTGTACTCATACCTGTACCTGTATAGTGTAGACTCTACACTATACGTGTTACATTAAGTAATGGGCGAGTTTTGATGTTTCTAGCGAATTAACTACTAATGCTCAATTTCACCAACTTAACTGTTGATATTTAAGGAATATATAATATTATGTTAGCTACTAGTTGAGATACTTCTTCTTCTTGAGTTATATTTGTTTCAGTTTGTTGAAATTTTACAAAGGTAAGTAATTTCATTTGTTGTTTTTTGGTTAAGACTCGTTTGACATAGGCACTGGCACAGTTATCGAAGCAGCAAGACAGCGAGTCATGAAATAAGAAGTTGAAGTTTTTTTTTATTAATATTTTTTCTCATACACTCAGAAAAATCACTAAAAGCAAATGTACGAACATTACAACAATTATATTAAATTAATTATGAACTTGAGCGGACTACTACAAACCAAACGATATTCTTGAAACAATATTTAATAGAATGGGATTGATAATCACGTAATTAGCTAGCTGAAATGGCAGTGGGCCGGCCGGCCATATCTCGCGAAGTACCGACGCACGCTGGGGCAAACGTATCCTTGAGTGGAGACCACGACTTGGTAAACGTAGTGTAGGATGCCCTCCGACCAGATGGGATGACGACCTGCGAAAGACTGCAGGCAGATGCTGGATGAATTCCTGAACCGTATAGTTTTAACATGCCTTTATAGAAAAGGCCTCCGAAGACTGCAGGTAGATGCTGGATGCGTCACGCTGAAGACAGGGCGCTATGGCGGTCATTGGGGAAGGTCTATGTCCAGCAGTGGACTGCTATAGGCTGATGATGATGATAATCACTTTATTCCAAATACCTTTAAGTACGCAGGTACCTACATTACAGATTTTAAGTTAGTGATATTGAGCATATTTTAGGTAGGTACTAAATCTTTCACTAAATATTAGACTAATTATTAAAATATCTGCATTCAACAGGAAGCTTGAACACGAAATTACAATAGGCAGTCTAATTACACCTAAATTTAATGGGAAGCCAGAAACATTATTGCTTTATACAAATTCATTAAAATTTCATACAAATTCAATTTTTACAGAACAAACAGGTATTTGAACACAAATATTCAAACATATTGCAGTGTTTTAAACAATTTCCAAATTCCATAATTATCAAAAATATACATAAATTATTAAATTAACATAAATTTCGAGATGGATTTCATTATCCATTTTATTTTATAATAACTTATTACGTCTAGTCTAATAACAGTTCATGTCTGTAATCATTTCAAAATACACGACAGAAGAGTCATGCATTAACTGTCGTAACGATAGATTGTCAAAGCAATGTTATCAATAGGAACACGTACAGATAAAGAGTCCAATGAAAATCAACTGGTGAAAATGGGCCTTTATGCAGCAATGATATTTTCTAATGGAGTCTACACAAAAAAGTTGGCCGCCGAAAAGTTGACTGAACATGTGATTTATTGATCATTGGAAGTTAAGATTCTAGTCAAAAAGCGGCACCGTATATAAAATATTTTTTTAAATAAATAATATCTGACACTGCGTTTGTACATTTGTTCTGAGGCGGGTATCGAATCCGCATCCTCCTGCGTCGCAGATAGACCTTCGCCCACCGCGCCACAGTGGTCGTCAAATAAATCAAATAAATATGAATTATTGAATGATAAAAAAAATAAGCACTTTGACTGTTCCAGCGAGTTTCTGCCGTGCGATCCAAAGCTTTTGGTTCCATGATAAATACAGCTTTCAAAGATTGCATAATTATAAAATAAATCTTAACTAGTTATGCTGAAGACGACAGGGTGCTCGGTAAGGGAGGCAATGTCCAGCAAGACAAGTATAGGCTGATAATGATGATGTTATCGATCTGATGAATTTTGAGCAAAATTTATGTCATGTCTTATTGCACCAATGGATATCCTTAAGAATTGTTTATACTCCTGTCCACGTATTTATTTTCTTTGCCTTATTGAATGAAATACACAATAATCTGTCAGTTCGATATGTAAATATAGCGAAGCTCTCGTTCCTCCCAATATTTTTCAATATATTCTTTCTTTCCTTAAAAAGTAGTCTATGAAATATTGGATTCATGTATTATTATTTGGAAACGCAAATAATCATTTTCTATTTTCATTCTCTTTTTCAGTTAAAGAAAATAAATTAGCGGTCAGAGCATAGAGAACTTTACGATTTTTTATCGTGCGTAATTGTGAAAAAGTTAAACTTAGATGTCGTTAAAACTTAACTTATTTGACAGCCATCAAAATGTTGCCGTTTCTTTCATAACGATCGAAATAAAAAGGACGGCATCATTTGTTACGTAATCAAGTTAATAAGTTTTGGCGACATAATGAATTGACACCATTTTCTAGTTATCTTGATAGGACTTTTCAATTTGTTTCAACATATTGCGTCAATCCAGACGCAGAGCCATCTAGGAAGAAGTTGAAATCATCAAATATCATATAGTGCGCAAATCATTGAAGTTTCCATAACCTAAATAAATTACAAATATTTTCACCACATAATTTTTTTTCCTGCCTCTTTCGATAAAACTGTCGACCGTTTATGTGCCCCATATATTTAAACAAGTCTTAAGTATAAGAATCCGTTGGTACTAAAAGACACAAAACTTTTCAAAGTTTAAACGATTCACACATAACTATAGGTCAAACTAAGTCCAACAAACTAAAACATAATTCTCTATCTTAACAATTACCTGCTTAAAAATAGCGTTAAAATATGCTATATTATTCTAATTTATTATGTAATGTACTATACATTTTATAGAGCATTATACTTATAAATTCAGCTTTTGTTTGCCTTCTTAATATATTTATTTTGTTCATATATTTTAGGAGTTGTAAATGTAACAGGAAAATGACAAAGTTTTAATAATATTTATCTGTCAATCCGTAAAATATTGATATCATAATGTTTCGAAATGTGTCACAATATTTTAAGTATAAATGCTCTACATTAGAGATCTTAATTTTTATTCGTCATTGGTGTCGATTAAGGCGTAGACAAAAGTGCACTGCAAAATTAGTTTAGTTTTCGTGACGCCTGAATCGACACCGTCCGTGAAAGATTTATTCATTAAAACATCTGTCAATCGCTCTTATATCTGTCAAACTTTGACAGTTAGTACTAGTCATAAAATAATCACTATAATTTATTCATAATTAATTGTTAGCACATTTAATTTATTTATAACTACTTTTATAGCAATATTTATAGCTATAGGTAGGTTTTGTAAATCCATTTTTCAAAGCCATTCAATTTTTTATGTGGTCTTGAGTGTGCAGTATTATTTAAAATTGAGATTTTTAACACAAATGATGTTTAAGTTCTAGAGCAGAGCGACTAGCTATGACTAAGATTTTACTAAACTAGCACCCAAAATCCTTTGAAGACTTCAGTTTTAAAGAGACAAGCTTATGTGGCAACTTTTTTTCACTAAAATTCAGTTTGAAACAGAAAGAAGGCTGTGGCTTGAAAATAAAGGACCCCTACTACAGGGGACTGCCTTGTAACGATACAGAAATGATCTCTGCCTGAATACACACTCATATAAATAATAAAATAGTTACAGGCGTCACACTCGCCTATCGAGTCAAACATTGAATGTAGATATCCTGTCATAACTTAACACAGTAAATTTGAAACTTCCAACACTCAAGACCATTCGCTATGAATCACAAAGAATTTACCATCACCGAAAACAATCGTCAATAGTCTTTGTCACACCGGTCATCGTGGTCCCAGTATTTATGGTTCCGGGGCACATCCGACACATGCCTTCGAGGAGGAGACTTGTCAGGTTCACCACTGTTTCTCCGATTCACTCGGGCACGGTTCCCACTGGTGCTACGTCTTTCCTTATCCTCCTCTTCGTTCCTCGGCCAAACTTTGACATCCTCAGGCTTATCTCGTCTCCAGTTTTCTATCGGCTTGGTTGTGCGACTGGATTTCTGTATCTCATTGTTAACTTTGTCAGTTATTTTATCATTATCAGGGATTCTTTCATGCTTCTCGAAGTCAGCGATGGTAGCTCTCTCCGGTATCTCTTCGAAGGTCTGCTTCTCAGTGTAGTTTATATCCGTGTAGGTCCTTTCTGGGCGTTCAGTGATAGTAAGATCAGATAGCTCTGGTTCGTCGTTGTAGAATTGGTTCTGTATATAATGCCCATCGCCTTGTTGCAAGTAATTGTTATAATTGAAGTTAGGTGGTGGGTATTCATAGTTTCTCTGTACGATATTGGGTGGGACCAAGGGTGGGGGTAGGACCGAAGGGTCGAAGACTGGTTCTTCATCACCGTCTTGCCTCCAGGAGTTGAGATCGTACCGTTTGGTCATGCTAGTCTTGGTCCACTCGTAGGTCTCCTGCGTCTGCTTGACCAGGCCCGCGCCGGCGCCTAGGATGGGTCTCAGCTTGGGCTTGGAGTCCTCATCAGTTGTGCTAGATTGGCTCAGATTGAGGTTCTGGCTGTCGTCTTTCTTCCAAGAACCGTAGCTCACTTCGCTGTAGTCGGTGTCGGCCGTTAACTGGAAAGGTAAAAGCTAAAATTAACGCAATAATTTAAGACATCGTCAGCGCTAAATGTACACACTAACCAATAAGACACGATACCCACTTTCAAAAAGCAATACAACAACTTATAGCGGCGGCAGCCTGCGCTCGTTATTCATTGAATGCATGTATCTACCAGCCTTTTGTGAGGTACCTTAAGAACGGCACTTTGATCCCACAATCTAGTTTTTTGAATGGTCAGTTCTAATATCCTAGCTAAGGTCCCTTACAATAGTTGAGAATAGACTATTTATTGCCCATATAGGGCGGCGTGAGGAGACAGAGACCGTACCTAGGTACGGCTACCTACCTTCAGGTTGGAGGCGTAGAACTGCTGCAGACAGTTGGGTAGCGGCAGGAACTTGTTGAGCGCCATGTCTGAAGACAGCAGGAGCCACACGATGCCGCACGGGGGCGGCGTAAGGAGACGGAGACCTATCTACCTAGGTACGGCTACCTAACTTCAGGTTAGAGGCGGCGTAGACCTATCTACCTAGGTACGGCTACCTAACTTCAGGTTAGAGGCGGCGTAGACGTATCTACCTAGGTACGGCTACCTACCTTCAGGTTAGAGGCGTAGAACTGCTGCAGACAGTTGGGTAGCGGCAGGAACTTGTTGAGCGCCATGTCTGAAGACAGCAGCAGCCACACGATGCCGCACGGGGGCGGTGTGAGGAGACGGAGACGTATCTACCTAGGTACGGCTACCTACCTTCAGGTTAGAGGCGTAGAACTGCTGCAGACAGTTGGGTAGCGGCAGGAACTTGTTGAGCGCCATGTCTGAAGACAGCAGGAGCCACACGATGCCGCACGGGGGCGGCGTGAGGAGACGGAGACGTATCTACCTAGGTACGGCTACCTACCTTCAGGTTAGAGGCGTAGAACTGCTGCAGACAGTTGGGTAGCGGCAGGAACTTGTTGAGCGCCATGTCTGAAGACAGCAGCAGCCACACGATGCCGCACGGGGGCGGCGTGAGGAGACGGAGACGTATCTACCTAGGTACGGCTACCTACCTTCAGGTTAGAGGCGTAGAACTGCTGCAGACAGTTGGGTAGCGGCAGGAACTTGTTGAGCGCCATGTCTGAAGACAGCAGCAGCCACACGATGCCGCACGGGGGCGGCGTGAGGAGACGGAGACGTATCTACCTAGGTACGGCTACCTACCTTCAGGTTAGAGGCGTAGAACTGCTGCAGACAGTTGGGTAGCGGCAGGAACTTGTTGAGCGCCATGTCTGAAGACAGCAGCAGCCACACGATGCCGCACGGGGGCGGCGTGAGGAGACGGAGACGTATCTTGATGGTGAGTTCTTCCGTCTCTGTTTGTTGGACGGCTAGGAGCTCGCGGCCGTTTTGCATTAGCTGGAAGAGGTTAGAGTTGAAATCATAAGGATGTGTCTACATCCGAATACAGAAACGCAACTCGGAGGTGGTAACCCCTGAGTTCTATTAGGCGAAAGTTTAATTTTGGCACGAATACGCTCCTTCTCTGTATAATTTTTGTGGTCCCGTTTTCACCCTCCAGGTATGGTCATCAATTACATACCTGAAGGGTGAAAACGTAATTGGCGTAAAGTTTAATGTATAATAGAATTTTTATAACTATTGCACCTACACCAAACATAAAAAAATAATAATAATGGTCCAACGTCCATAACAAGTTGAGTACCGATCATCGAAGTTAGGCACCGTCGGGCGCAGTCACTATTTGGATGGGTGACTGGGTGGTGAAGTGCTTGATAAGCTACATTCTAGATAGTTTACCTGCGTGGCCAGACTGCGGTGTGCTCTGACGTCATCGCTGGCCAGCAGAGCCTTCATGTACTGCAGTAGTGGAGATGCTAGAATATGGACCTTATTGCCGTTGCATAAGCGCGCCTCTGTAATCACAAACATCAATATAATATTTCATCCTCTTTGTAGGGTTCCGTACCCAAAGGGAACGGGACCCTTTTACTAGGTCTCCGCTGTCCGGTTCATGAGACACAGCCTGGTGACAGACGGATGTCTGTCACCAGGCTGTGTCTCATGAACCGTGGTAGTAGACAGTTGATGTATGACTGATTTTCACTGATGATGTATTTCTGTTGCCGCTATAAGAACACATACTAAAAAACAGAATACAATTTTAAGAAATTAATAGTTTTTGGGATATAATTGAATTTCTTAGATTACCCCAACTGCGAGGGCTTACGCACTATAAGAGCAATACAGTAGTATTTTGTTACTAACCTGAAAAGTAATCTCCCATGAGGTTGGCTGCGTTGATCAAAAATAACGGATTTGCACGTTCTAGGATGTCCAGCTCTGGAATAGATCAATACTTTTATTATACAGGGTGTTCGGCACAACATTTGTCTTATGGATAGTGGTAGATGGAGCAAAGTGCAATGATCATAACCATATCATATATATCTTTGTAATCTATTGTATTAAGTATTATCATTATAAGTCATATACACTCAAGAGCAAAGAAATTGCACACCCCATAAATTTTCATTTCGGTGTGCGATTTCTATGATCTCGAGTGTAGTACCCATAAAACAAGCTCTGCTTAGCTTGGGGCTAGATAATGCTGTGTAAATTGTCCAGCATTATTTATTTATAGCTGGCTGCCTTTATTTCCCTGCATTTTAGAAGAGCTATCTTTGTCGGATGTTGCTTACTAGAGAATGTCCCCTGCATGATGACGTTGAGCAGCGTGGTCCTCAGCAGCTGCTGTCGCTGCTGGCGCGTGAAGGAGGCGCCGACGCCGGCCAGCTTGCGCGCCGTCACGGGGTTGCGGAGCGCGGCTGCGCGGAATGTAGCGAACGCAGCTCTGGAAGCATACAGTTGGGACTTTAACACTTTGACTGCTGAAATCACACGGTATGTGTTTTCTACAAGTGACTAATATGCGTAAATCCACACTAGCGCAGCGGCTGAGAAAATACAGATCTGTGTGACTCAGCACAGCCGTAATATTTTTCGAACGAAACGCATGTGCGACGCAACACAACCGCTGTGTAGAGCGGCAGCACGAATTTTTTAGGTTAAAAAAAAGATCGCAGTCGTCGAGAAAAAATCGCAGTCAAAGTGTTAAAGCCGCGTATCCACTTCGCGCTCCAAGAGGACGAACATTGGGCGCGCGTTCCGGCCGCGCGATATGGATACCATTTTGGAACGCGCGCCAATGTGTTCGGTGGAACGCACGTACGTGGAGCGGGCCGTTCCATTTGGTGTCGGTTTTTAATGGGCAATAGCGTACGCTTCTATAATATGCTTCTATCTCAAGCAACTGAGCTTCCTATTCGTAAATTTAAACATTACATAAAACGAAATCTTATGAAAAAGGCTTCCTACTCCATTCAACTCTCTTGTTGATCGTACGATCCGGCGGCGTCATACAGTACTTATATTATAAACGCGATAGTTTGTATGTATGTTTGTTACTCTTTCACGCAAAAGCTTCTGAATGGATCCGGCTGAAATTTTGCATATAGGTATTATAGTTCCAGGGCCGAAATAAACGTTACTTTTTGTCCCATAAATCAGTTCCGATGGAAACAAATAACCTTACAACGTTTCCATAGAAACAACGCGTGCGGGACGAAGTATTAACTGTTGTGTTATCTTCGATACTTTGGTATATTATGTATAAATAATAGATGAGTGGACTGTATGGATTTGCTCTATTATTTGAGAGAAGAAAACGTGTATGTTCGGCGGTGGCCCGATTTGAATGCATGCAGGCGCGAGTTGCTCTCGTCGTTCGCAGCGTCGTCGGGCGGCTGGCGTCCGCGGCTCTGATGGTGGGGATGAGAACCGGTTGTCCTCGACATTAACCATAAAAAACAGACATAACACATTTAAGGATCCTTTCGAGTTACTTGGAACAGCTTTGGAAAGAGAAGCATGGATGGACCGGAACCTGGAGGAGGCTTTCGTCACTCTAAGCGGCACACTGTGTGTGTGGCACACTTCCATGAAGCCGCGGGCAGAAACGAGTTAAATATATATACTCACTGGAGGCGGTTCTCGTCCGGGCACATGTTGGTGATAGTGGTCTCAAAGTTGCGCAGCTTGCGGTTGAACTGGATGCCATCTTCAGACGGAGAGAACTGCTCCAACTGGAATAGATAGTCTAGTCTTTATATGCAACTTTAGACAAACACATACAATATACAACAATTGTTCAGTACACTAAGAGGCTACACACAAAGGACCAATAAGGCTCTAGACAGACGGACCGCATTTCAACTGCAATCCAACCGCAAATTGCAGTTCATTTGCAGTTGACACGACTGCAATAGAACTGCAAACCAACTGCAATAACAAAAAACTGCAAAAAACATTACTATATAGTATATATCAATGTTGCTTCCCGCTGCCTGTGTGTCCCTATGTATGCTTAGATCTTTTTAAAACTACGCAACAGATTTTGATGCGTTTTTTAAATAGATAGTGATTCAAGTGGAAGGTAAAAACTAGTTGAAATAAGTATAGATGCCCAAGAGGGCGAAGCCGCAGGGCACAGCTAGTCTAGTATTATAATAAAACACAGTTGACTAAAAAAATCAAACAATGACAAAATTAAATAATAATTAATAAATTACTTATTATGGTACAGTAGAATCGGTGATCAGATACGGAATTATCTTCTACGGTAATTCCACTGATAAGGAAATAATTTTCAAAATGCAAAAGCGCTGTATAAGAGCTATGTTTAAAATCCAACCTACAGACATTTGTAAGCCCCTGTTTAAAAAGCATAAGATACTGACACTTACAAGCTTGTACATTTTGGAGATTGCGCTATTTGTTAGGAACAATCCCAATCTGTTTCCCCGAATGTGTGACATTGTAATTAGGAATAGAAGGGACAACACTAGATTAGCCAGACACGAATCAAAAACTACTATGTTGAGAAAGAGTGTAGTGTGCATGGCACCTGTAATCTATAATAAAATACCTAAAATAGCTCATCATCAGCCTATAGCAGTCCACTGCTGGACATAGGCCTCCCCCAATGAGCGCCATAGCGCCCTGTCTTCAGCTTGCCGCATCCAGCATCTATCTGCAGTCTTTCGCAGGTCGTCATCCCACCTGGTCGGAGGGCGTCCTACACTACGTTTACCGAGTCGTGGTCTCCACTCAAGAACACGTTTGCCCCATCGGCCGTCGGTTCTTCGCGAGATATGGCCGGCCCACTGCCACTTCAGCTTGCTAATTCTTTGAGCTATGTCGATAACCTTGGTATAAAGCTACAGGTAAGGTAAAATAGCTACAAAGACTTAAATGTAAACTTATTTAAGACTAAATTTAAAAAACTTTTATGTGAAAAATGCTACTATAAAATTGACGAATTTCTAAATGATGTAATCTAAATTTATGCTATGTATTAATAATCTTGTAAATTTGTTATTGTTATGTACAATTACATTTAGACCTGCATGCCATACTCTCTAATTATTTTTGCACACCAATGTATATTGGTCAAACATGCTGACTCAAAAAAACTATTTGTCATCTTTTTTACACGTGTTTTGCAAATAAATGACTTTTACTTTACTTTACTTTTAAAATTTAAGTAAAATGCCTGTAGTACGTCAAAAAGGCCTTCATCATCATCATCATTATCAGCCTATATCAGTCCACTGCTGGACATAGGCCTCCCCCGATGAGCGCCATTGCGCCCTGTCTTCAGCTTGCCGCATCCAGCATCTACCTGCAGTCTTTCGCAAGTCGTCATCCCACCTGGTCGGAGGGCAAAAAGGCCTTGGCTCAGCGTAATATTTTTCTACTAAAGAAGCTAAAGCACTGATTTTGCTGACAGCTGGAATGTTAGAAAACGTCATCGTAAGACAAATAAGTAAATCGTTTACTATGGAACAAAAACAAGGAACTAGGTAGATAACTTCTAGTTGACACTCTGATCTAGCTAAGTTAGCCAGGTCTTTTGACTTTAAAACCCTAATTAGTATTGGTAGAAACACATTCAATAATTGTTGTCAATAGTTCAGTCTCTTGCCTCCGAAGCAACAATATAATTCTCTTATAGACGCTGGTAGTTTATTATAGGCGAAAGGGGCTGAGCAGAATATGCTTTTTTAAGGTCGTTTTGAAGTTGGGAATAACAACTTTAGGTGTGTCACGCCTATGTTGTACCACTTCAGTGTCTGTGATGCCGTGTACCACTGCATCAGAGACACTGAAGTAAACAAAAAATCAAAGCAATCACTTTATTTCCTAGTTTTACTTAGGGGCCATCAAAAAATTACGTCACACGTTAAGGGGTAGGGAGGGGGTCGACGAAAATCTATTTTAATGAACTATTAGCGAAAAACTTTTAAAACATTTTTTTTTAGTGGACTTCTTGAATTGTTTGGTTTGATTTAAATTGAAATAAAACAAATTTCAGAACTGCTGTTTTAATTCAATAATTGTATCTAGATGTAAAATTGAAAAATATGTGACGCCATACTAGGGGGGCTCTCCCAAATGTGACCAGCTGTGACAAGGACGGGGGGAGGGCGTTAAAAATCATGAAATTCATGTGTCGTAATTTCCCTTGTGTAATTTGAATTTTGTGACGTGTCCAAAAGTCATGTAAGGTCTAAAGGATATAAAGCACTTTGATAAGACTCACCAGAAGCAGCAGTGGTTGGTACTGCTCGTCGATATTCAACAGCTCCTTCAGCACCGCATCGTCCTCTGAAGAGATGTTGTCCAACAGGTCCGTCTCGGAGACGGAGCGCGAGGCGCGCCGCGACCGCGGCATCTCGGGCGAGCGACGGGAGTCGGGTGCTGCTGGTAGTGTTGTAGCTAGTGCTGCGGGGACTGTTGCTGCTGGAAGTAAAGGGATCTATTAGAATAGGCATAGATGTCTTTGTCTATAACACAGGATTTACAAGCCTAGCATATGTAATTATTAGCCTAGCTAGCCTTAGATGTTATCTACATCTAATCAATTCAATCAACATATAAATAGATTTAACTATTTTTAAAATTTTGAAAAATGATTGTTTTAGGAATTATTTTCTCCATGTTTCTATGCAATAACTAGGACTTCGTTTAGCTACGCCCGCGGCCACGGCTGGACATAGTATGTACCTGTAGCCCTAGGGCTGATCTCGGACGCGGCACGCGGCTCGTCGGGCTCTCCCGGCCGCGCTCTGCTGTGTCGCCCCGTCTAGCCACGCCCGCGGCCACCGCTTGACATAGTATGTACCTGTAGCCCTAGGGCTGATCTCGGACGCGGCACGCGGCTCGTCGGGCTCTCCCGGCCGCGCTCTGCTGTGTCGCCCCGTGTAGCCACGCCCGCGGCCACCGCTTGACATAGTATGTACCTGTAGCCCTAGGGCTGATCTCGGACGCGGCACGCGGCTCGTCGGGCTCTCCCGGCCGCGCTCTGCTGTGTCGCCCCGTGTAGCCACGCCCGCGGCTACCGCTTGACATAGTATGTACCTGTAGCCCTAGGGCTGATCTCGGACGCGGCACGCGGCTCGTCGGGCTCTCCCGGCCGCGCTCTGCTGTGTCGCCCCGTCTAGCCACGCCCGCGGCCACCGCTTGACATAGTATGTACCTGTAGCCCTAGGGCTGATCTCGGACGCGGCACGCGGCTCGTCGGGCTCTCCCGGCCGCGCTCTGCTGTGTCGCCCCGTCTAGCCACGCCCGCGGCCACCGCTTGACATAGTATGTACCTGTAGCCCTAGGGCTGATCTCGGACGCGGCACGCGGCTCGTCGGGCTCTCGCGGCCGCGCTCTGCTGTGTCGCCCCGTCTAGCCACGCCCGCGGCCACCGCTTGACATAGTATGTACCTGTAGCCCTAGGGCTGATCTCGGACGCGGTACGCGGCTCGTCGGGCTCTCCCGGCCGCGCTCTGCTGTGTCGCCCCGTGTAGCCACGCCCGCGGCCACCGCTTGACATAGTATGTACCTGTAGCCCTAGGGCTGATCTCGGACGCGGCACGCGGCTCGTCGGGCTCTCCCGGCCGCGCTCTGCTGTGTCGCCCCGTCTAGCCACGCCCGCGGCCACCGCTTGACATAGTATGTACCTGTAGCCCTAGGGCTGATCTCGGACGCGGCACGCGGCTCGTCGGGCTCTCCCGGCCGCGCTCTGCTGTGTCGCCCCCTCTAGCCACGCCCGCGGCCACCGCTTGACATAGTATGTACCTGTAGCCCTAGGGCTGATCTCGGACGCGGCACGCGGCTCGTCGGGCTCTCCCGGCCGCGCTCTGCTGTGTCGCCCCGTGTAGCCACGCCCGCGGCCACCGCTTGACATAGTATGTACCTGTAGCCCTAGGGCTGATCTCGGACGCGGCACGCGGCTCGTCGGGCTCTCCCGGCCGCGCTCTGCTGTGTCGCCCCGTCTAGCCACGCCCGCGGCCACCGCTTGACATAGTATGTACCTGTAGCCCTAGGGCTGATCTCGGACGCGGCACGCGGCTCGTCGGGCTCTCCCGGCCGCGCTCTGCTGTGTCGCCCCCTCTAGTCACGCCCGCGGCCACCGCTTGACATAGTATGTACCTGTAGCCCTAGGGCTGATCTCGGACGCGGCACGCGGCTCGTCGGGCTCTCCCGGCCGCGCTCTGCTGTGTCGCCCCGTGTAGCCACGCCCGCGGCCACCGCTTGACATATTATGTATGCTGGAAAAATATTATTATCATGGTTACAACAATGTGCAAGCAGCAGCTACAGATGGTGAAGTGTGGATAAGGAACAGAATCTCATGTAACCTCCTCCCCACAAGACGCCCACAGCTGGACAAGACTCTCCCAACAAGGGGTGTTGTGCCATAATCAGCAGGATGGGCAGGCTATAGGGTGATCTCAGTGGAGTGTTTAAAAACAGAAGGAAACTGATGTTCTTCCTTTGATAGGCTCCCTTAGCTCCTGGGACATCCGTGGCTTAATTGGGGTGGTCCTTGTCGATCGTTGTGGAACGCCACCACAACCGCCATGGCCTAAGCCAAAGATGACATTATGGCAAATTACAAGAATATGTTCATCAGGCTTAAGAATCTACTTCAAGACATGGGACTTCCCCAAACAGTGCAATAGGGGGAATTTAAATATTCTTAATTGCAAGTCCATGTTTGGAGCAGAATGGCCATACATACATCATCATCATCAGCCTATAGCAGTCCACTGCTGGACATAGGCCTCCCCCAATGAGCGCCATAGCGGTCTGTCTTCAGCTTGCCAGCATCTACCTGCAGTCTTTCGCAGGTCGTCATCCCACCTGGTCGGAGGGCGTCCTACACTACGTTTACCGAGTCGTGGTCTCCACTCAAGAACACGTTTGCCCCATCGGCCGTCGTACATCCATACATACATACAATGCAATGGTTTCTTGTAATATAGAATAATAAGTCAGTTCTTAACTCTTTTGAGTACACAGTAGAATTTATGTGTGTCCCCAGTTTTACTTTAGGTCAGCTGAGCAATCAACTATATATCAAATCGCATTTGAAAGCAAACTAGGTCCTATCAGCAAATATTAAATATTCAAGATAAATAAGCCTATATCTACCTCCATAGAGATTTCAATAACATCGGTTCAGCTGTTTAGGCCAGAAAAGGTAACAGACAGAATGAGGTAGGTACTCTTGATTTAATATGGATCCAAAATAACATTGTGAAAATTTCATAGGAAATGTTTTAACTAGAGCAGATTCTGATTTTATGATTGACACCTCACAAGTATTGACTTAATAAATTCAAAGTACCAAGAACAGTTCAAACTAACTGTTACTATGAATCATCCTAATGCTACATACATAAATAGCTCAGTCCTTTGTTAAATTAACTTTAATTTTGTACAGGTAAGGGTATTTAGGGGTTACCAGAGCCCTTAATAGAGATTAGGCACTTCAAAAAGGTCTGTAGCCTGATGGTGTAAGGAGTAACTATGGTGGAAAATTTCATTCAGTGGGATCCAAGCGTGTTGACAAGCATTCTCGATAGACTTGCACTGCTGCCTGTCCGTAAAAATAAACAGTGAAAACTAAATGAATTCAACTGAAATTTTTACATCATGTTTTATTAATGGATTTTCTGGTTGTCACCTCTCCGTGAGATCATGAATTTGTGAAAAAAGGTGATATTTGGACCGGTAAAAACCCGATGACAACTTGATTTGCGTTGCATCGAAAACTTTTGTTGAGATGGCGCCTTGTGTGAAATAAAATCAGAAAACGATTCTTGGGCATAGAATGCAAGTATTTACTTACCAAATCGAGATTTTCCACAAACTTTTGCGTTATTTATTTTTCCAGTTGTTTTGTCACGAAGCGGCTGTCAACGTTTCGCTTCCATTTTGGAATTAATAGTGTTGTGGTAAAGAGCGAAAATGACTTACAGCTCAGATCGACTAAACTAAATTATGGTTCGATTGACTCGATTAAAATTACACTTCTATGATATAATTGTCATTTAGCTAATAATGAAAACAAATCGCAATAACAAAAACCGAAATTCACATGCTTGCAGAAAATCAGCAACAACATACCGCGGAAAATACCTAATGAAAAATATAAGAATTATATCTTTAATTTTGTTAGTTTTATTCATAAATAATATAAGCTGTAAATAGTATAAATGAGTAGAAAAAAGGAAATTACGCAATACAGAAAAATACATCTCGCACGCAGCTAAGATCCTATATCCGATAGACCGCGCATGCAACCTATATATTTACTGCGATCCACCATCGAGTAACCCCACTCTCGGTTCAATATCTCTGATTACTACCCGTTTGCCTATCCCTAGTGGAAAGCCGATCGAAATCCGACTTGACGTTTCAGACGGGGGTGAAAGTAGCGAAGGGAGAGGGGTGTGTAATACAGTGCGGGTGGAAAAGCCAAATTCTGTTTTTCCCTTCTATTCTCTTGTTTTATTTAGTCCAAAATGTATTTATTTCTATTCTCAACTGTTTAAAACATCCTAATAAATCTCCAGAACCCCTCAATCCATTTAGTTTACGCATATTTGAAAAAAACCCCAGTTGCGACTGTTCTATGTTTTTATTATTGACATTATTTTTCTGTGCTCGTGACGTAAGAGTAACTTATCGATTCCAAATAGGTACATTTAAAAACAAAGCTAAATCGATACTTGCATTCATAGTGTTGTGAAAATACCCAGTGAAAAATTCAATAGCTAATTGAATAATGTCTGAGGCACACGAGGTTATAAATTCGCACGCATCATCATCATCATCATCAGCAGCAGCACTTTTGAGGAAAGAGAGCGTTGTAGTGGCGGGAGTGCCAAGCGATAGTCCAGTGACGGATCCAGGGCAGGTTCGCGGGGGCGCGAGTGATGCGGCTGCCGGCAAGTTCGAGGGGCAACGGGGCAAGTCGGGAGCGCTCAAGAAATCAGCACGATATCGAAGTCGGTCCCTTTCGGCGTCATCGGCTGATTCCTATAGTTCTACTTCTTATACTGGTGAGTTTTTATAGGGCCGTAGGCGGAAAATCATTTGGGGGGGGTTGAAGACCCCACTGAAAACTTCTAAACGTTATCGGCGACCGGAGCGGACCGCGAGAAATGAGTTGTTTGCTGTGTTTTTTGTGGTAATATTAGAGGGGCACGTTTGAGGCCAGCGTTATCAGCGAGCAGCTACGAAAAACTAGCGATTTTTAATTAATTTTTCCACATTGGTTGGCAAAGTGCGCTTATGTGGGGGTCGAGCACTGAACCCTACCCAGAAGGATAAGATATTATCAGCGAGCAGACACAGCCGCGAAAATTTTGTGATTCTGTTACATTTTTACAGTGTTTTGCATGCTGCCCTCTGTATTGAGTGGGCGGGGGTCAAGTTCTGGATCATAGAGCGGAGGAACAAATGTTATCGACGAGCGGATCGAATCGCGCCTGTTTAGTGGTCTCGTTAGATTATTTCTTTGAATCCCGAAAATCCCTACGGACCTAGATTTTCACAAGCCTCATAAAGTATTCTACGGGATTTTCGTAGACGATGAGATGCTTTATTATTTTTGCAACACCGTAAGTCAATACGTAAAGCGTTTGTCTATTTTAAAAACTTTTAAGTTATTATAAAGATGTAGGGATATACTAATGTCCTTAAATACAGTACGATTCTTACACGTAATCATGTAGGATAGATACTTACTACGCAGCGAAATCCACACAATCTCCTGCTAGCTACTCGCTCACTGGGCGAAGTAAATAATACTTACTTACTATTCATTGGATTTCCCAGTAAATAACATATTTATCCCATTATTGTAAACTACATTATGTTAATGCAGCGATTATCATTTACATACTGAATCTACAGAGGAAGGTTTCAACAGAAGCCAGCCATAAGAATAACTATGTATTATCGTGTACCTACTTACTTAACAACTTTGGAGAAGACTAAACTTGTTACAGTCAACTTTAAAACAGTAAAATTTCGAGCTTCCACTAAGTAAACTGTCAACGATAAATAGCCTGAAGGAACCAACTATCCAAAAGAGTTAGTATTCGTTCAATAAGAATATGAGCGGGTTAAGTTCGAACCATGTTTGTTATGAGATAACATCATGATGAGTTAGCTACCAACCTATGAAGAACGTCTTCAAAGGTTCGTAGCTAACCCATCACATCCTTGAAATTACTGAATCCTTGAAATTACGATAGTTTTTTGAGTTATGATGAGTTATGTTACAGTTATACTTTACGTTACGCCACACTAGTAACTAGTGTTTGAGTTTGACGGCTTAGTAATTTAGGCTTTGCAATTTAGATTGATGCAATCGACGATCGTGTTTCAGGCCAAGATATTTCAAGACCGTTGGTTCCACAGCCCCCCAATCCTTAGTGCATCCCTGTATTTATGTCATGGCTATCTCCGAAATACCTCCAAAAGGTCACCAGTATCGTTTCCCGGTGTTGTAATGTCTGCACTTACGATTTATTATGGTTTGCCGGTAATGCGTTGGTTCCTATTTTTAGAGACAACCTAGCGTAGTAACTATACTCTAGCGAAACTGAAGATAAAATTGTAAACATTGCCTCTAAGTACCTACCCCTCCTAAAAATCACTTGTTGATTTTCGGACAAATTTGCGGAAAAATTTGCACTACTACTACTTTGGTCTTACCTGTAAAAATAGATGTTTTTGTTTTGAATAAAAACAAAATACAAATAGGTACTTGTAAGTTTTTTCTTACAATGCATACATAATACTGACCATATTTTTTCTAACACCACTCCAAAACAGAATTGAATGGGATTTTTGAGTTGTTGGAAACATCGTACTTACACTGAGAATGGCATGGGCTGGAGTATAGGTTCTTCGCGAGATATGGCCGGCCCACTGCCACTTCAGCTTGCTAATTCTTAGAGCTATGTCGATAACTTTGGTTCTTTGTCGGATGTATTCGTTACGAATCCTATCCTTCGAGAGACTCCGAGCATATATTATGCTTAGATCCGATGAAATGGAAAACCTCTTGACGTCACAATTCCGGTCTACACTTGGGTATTTTCCTACGTCGACTCGTGCTATTTTTAGCCTTTATGAATTATCATAGCAAACATCGCTTGCGGAGTTCACCAAGGTCGATGATATTTTTATCAGGCGTTAGTACGTATGTCACGCGCAGACCAGATTCTAACTCCCACGGTTATTAAATAAATAAACATTTGAATAATGCTGGACAGTCCACACAGCCCTCCGGCCAGGTAGCATGACGACCTGCGACAGACTGCAGGTAGGTGCTGGATGCGGCAAGCTGAAGACAGGGCGCTATGACGCTCATTGGCGGAGACCTATGTCCAGCTATTTAGGTACTAACATGGGCTGATGATGACGAGTTCACACAGCATCATCTAGCCTCAAGCTAAGCCTAGGCCAACCTTTCGCCTCACTCAGGCCACTTGGTATAAGGGTGGTTCCATTCGCCAAATATCTATGCCCAAAGATATCTCTATAATATAAAAATGAATCGCTGAATGTGTTGCTAAGCGCAAATCTCGAGAGAAGCTGAACCGATTTCGCTAAAAAAAAAATCTTACGGAGAGAAAAAAGAGAAAAATTAAAAAATTGCCTGAAACAAATGACCACCCGGGCGAAGCCGGGACGGGCAGCTAGTTATAAATAAATAGGCTAAGCTTGAATTATTGGTGGGTAACTAGGTACCTACTAGATAACTGACATACATAATAGGTACACTACATTCCATACATACATATATATAATATTTTTTATTAAAAATAGAAAGCTAAGAACACCTGGAACAAATATCTGTAGATCGTACAAACATTTGGACTACTTAGTAAAGTTACCTGTTTTATTCCAGGCCTAGAACTACCTGTATGCAAAATTTCAGCCCGATCCTTTCAGTAGTTTTGGCGTGAAGAAGTAACAAATTTTTAATATATTAATATTTATATCTAATACTAGTCTGAATTATTGACGTTTCTTCTACGAAAGCAATTTAACTTTTCAATGAAAACTCAACTTACAAATTTCATTGAAAATTAAATTACTTTCGTCGGCTCTAAACTGAACCTAAAATCATTACCGTTAGAGTATATTTTACGCTACGAAACGAATGGATAGGTAGAAAGAAATTCGTAAATTATGAATAACTAGCTGTTTCCCGCAGTTTCACCCGCGTTAAATTCAAATTTCACATTTCTAAATTTTAATATAGCCTATGTCACCGCGGATAGTGTAGCTTCCCAACGGTGAAAGAATTTTCGAATCGGTCCAGTAGTTTCGGAGCCTATTCAATACAAACAAACGAAAAATCAAACCTTTCCTCTTTATAATATTAGTATAGAAGAATTTCCGTGAATTTCCTAACAACCGGGAAACACATCGAACGCTTGACCAATCAATGCCATGCAGTGAACACTGCAGCTAGGCTCGCTTAGTATGGAATCGGCTTCTGTTCACGTGTACCGCGATTTTTGTTTATATCACGAAAGTTATTAATAACGGGATATTTATTATATCAAGTGTAACATGTGACGTTGGAAATAAATAAACAACATTAACCATGATTTGATTAACGAGTTTTCCAATATTTCGGCACAGTTTCATGCTCCAAGTCATAAAAACGATACAAGTACCTATCATATAATCGATACGATCTGCAGATATTTGTTCCGGGTGTTCTGGTCGTTTTCTATGTATAATAAAACATATATATCTATGTAATGTATTGTATTATGTACATCAGTTATCTAGTACCCATAACACAATGCTTACCATGGAGCTAGATAATGCGGTGTGAATTGTCCAGTATTATTATATTATATTATATATAATGATGCTATGTAATTATTGAAGTAGTAATGTGTGTTATTTATGTGTTTCTCCTTGATTTCGCCTTTTACAATTTTTAACTTTTGTATTTTAATCTTCGTATACGAACTAAAACGCAAACTTACTTTTCTGCCTAAATTTTATGTATCAACGTAGAAATAACCGCTATCCGTTTTCATAGTTTATATTTTATTGTTATAGTCTTGTCTTTTATTTTATTTTTTGTTATATATTGTCTTGTGTTATCTTCCGTGACGTCACCAAACGGCTCTATCGGAAGACCAGCGTTGGTTGTAACATGCTTACAACTAACTCATGCTGAGATAGAGTCCGTTTTGTGACTCATGTACAAAAATATGTTTTGTCCTTTATTTTTTATAATCATGTATGTTTTATATTTTTGTGTATTGAGTTACAAATAAACTTATTCTATTCTATTCCATGATCACGGAATAACTGAACAATCGAATCATGGTAAATATCCCGTTATAAATGACTTTTGTGTTAATGACATGATAGTTTTAAAAGTTTTAGTGTTTGTGTTGTTATTCTTGTGTTCGTATTGCGTTATTCTAGTTTTTTCACAAAACACATTTATAAAGGGATATTTGCCATGATTTGATTTTTGAGTTTTCTAATATTCCGGCACAGTTTCGTGCGCCATGATAACGGAATTCAAGAATCGAATCATGGTAAACATCCCGTTATAAAATTACTTTTGTGTTAATAACTATGATAGTTTCAAAAGTTTTAGTGTTTGTGTTGTTATTCTTGTGATTTGTGTGTTATTATTATTTATTTATTTATTTATTACAAGGAAAACCAGCAGCACATACAGAAAATTAAAAATAAGAAAATAGAAACAGAAGGCTATTAAGAGGTTTTCACAACTAAGAAGAATATTAGATACATAAAACGACCGATGTGGCGCGGTGGGCGAAGGTCCGCCTGCGACGCAGGAGGTTGCGGGTTCGATTCCCGCCTCGGAACAATTGTGTGTACGATCTGCAGATATTTGTTCTGGGTGTTCTGGTCGTGTTCTATGTGTTATAAAAAATATCTATCTATGTAATATATAGTATTATGTATATCAGTTATCTAGTACCTATAACACAAGCTCTGCTTACCATGGGGCTAGATAATGCTGTGTGAATAGTCCAGCATTATTTATTTTATTTTATTTATTTATAAAAAATGTGAACAAGCAAAGAATAGATACAGATAGTAAACAGATAACCTACAAGATTACAATAAACAAAAATATCGATAAATAATAGACAATCTGCATTATATTTGCATTACTCGCGGCCAAATTCGATTATTGCGTTTGTATTCAGTGTACTTCAAAATTTTATTGCTAAACTAAAATATTACAGAGTTTTGTAAATATTAAATGAGGGGAAACAATCTGCAGGTAGCTCAACCGATCTAATGAACGAGGTAAGTATAGGTGCTTTTTACCCAATAGCTATACTTACCAATGTTCCTTGGGAGACAATTATCTTGCGCATTTATTTTGCAGAGTTCATTAAACAAGGCTAGGTTACGCGCATCGGCTATGTCGTGATAAATAATCGGCCATAAACTGATAAACAGCTATGAAGTGATCATCATTAGCCTATGTTAGTCCACTGCTGGACATAGGCCTCCCCAAATGAGCGCCACAACGCCCTGTCTTCAGCTTGACGCATCCATCTACCTGCAGTCTTTCGCAGGTCGTCATCCCACCTGGTCGGAGGGCGTCCTACACTACGTTTACCGAGTCGTGGTCTCCACTCAAGAATACGTTTGCCCCAGCGGTTATCTATGAAGTGATAAATAATTCCAATTACGAGATCACATTCTAGAAAACCCATAAAAAAGGTTTACTGCTCGTAATGGAATTGAGTGTCCAAGAGACAAATCCCTATGGAGTGACTCAAGAACTATGTAAGTAGGTATCTAGGTCAGCATTATCAGCCTATAATTAGTCCACAGCTGGACATTATAGGTCTCCCCTTATGAGCGCCATAGCGCTCTGTCGCATCCAGTATCTGCCTGCAGACTTTCGTAACTTTCGCAAGTCATCATCGCACCTGGCCTAAGGGCGTCCTACACTACGATTGCAGAGTCGCAGTCTCCATTCAAGGACTTGTTTACCCTAGCGGTTGTCGTTTCTTCGCGATATATGGCCAGCCCACTACCACTTCAGTTTGCTAATTCTCAGAGCTATGTCGATAACCTTGGTTCTCTGTCGGATGTATTCGTTACGAATCCTATCCTTCAGAGAAACTCCGAGCATAGCTCTTTTCATAGCTCGTTGAGTGACTTAGAACTGGTGGACCAGCCCTATCGTGAGTGTCCACGTCTCAGCTCCGTAGGTCATAACGGGTAGAACGCACTGGTTGAAAACTTTCGTTTTCAAGCATTGCGGTATGGATGACGAGAAGACTCGACGTAGTTTCCCAAACATTAGCTAGACATATCATTCATCCTTCTAAATGTTAGGTTAGTAAGTTTTCAATTTGTATTTTATTGTTTATTTTTTAATTTCCCTACGTTATATTATTCTAGTTTTATTTTATTTTATTGTGTGATTTTGTTTTTGACATTTTTAATTTGTATGTGCATTATTTTATTTTATTATGGATTATGAATCTGGGAATAAATGAGTTAATAATATCACCTGACATACAGTAGACAGTACTCTTCGACACGTCACTAAATTCAAATTAGAGAAAAACGAGGAAGTGACTTTGATTTTGAGTTCACTTTAATCATTTTCAGCCTTTACGGTAAGGTAAGGAAGCGAACAAGAAACCTTTACCTTGTTTGATCGTTATTTTTATACTCTAGCTAGATCTAATACTTTGTAGTAAGCCTTTTTACGATAGGTATCGATTCTAAATTCCAAACTTCAGAGATTGGTATAGTCAACATAAAATCTATTAGTGTATAACCTTGTCCCGAGAAAATCTAACATTTATATTATTACTATGAAATGAAATGAAATGAAAATATTTATTAAAAAAGAAATACACAATAACAATGGTTAACTCTATGTTAAGCTAAAGTCAGGTGTTATCAGTTTCTCGTCAATTAAATTAAATTAAATTAAATTAACTAGCTGCGCCCCGCGGTTTCACCCGCGTGGTGATAGATATTTTGGATAATATACAATGTATCTATATAAATTTTAGCCTATGTGTTATTCTGATATGTAAGCTATATTATTGTGAAGTTTCATTAAAATACATTCAGTAGTTTTTACGTGAAAGAGTAACAAACATCCATCCATCCATCCATACTTACAAACTTTCGCGTTATGTCAAATGGTTTATTAACCTTCCCTTTGAATCACTCTATCTATTAAAAAAACCGCATCAAAATCCGTTGCGTAGTTTTAAAGATCTAAGCATACATAGGGACGGACAGACAGCGGGAAGCGACTTTGTTTTATACTATCATGGACGAATAAAATAATAAAAGAAATAAAATAAAATAAACGACGCTATATCTTGTACATTATGCCACGCCATCTATCACTATTCTTTAGAGACTAGTCTACCAGGACGATTATCTATTAATAAAACAAAATTTGAATATATCAATCGGTAAGTATCAAAAACTTATTTAAAAAAAACTATAAAAGAATTGTTACGATTATCAAATGACTCCTATTCATTTACCGAGTTTAATCGTGGAATATAACGATTTTCGGGATAAGGATCAACGCCATCTAGTATTATCCAGAATTTCGGAGGAACGCAACTTTGAATGGGCTTTGGCTATCTTATGTTTCCTTCATCTATGATACTATGTAGTGAAGCTACAGTCTTGATACTCATCATTACTTCGAATTGAGTCAACAAATTGACTATCGTCACAATCTGAGTGATAATGACAAATCATTACTTGATTATCAACCGTTCGTTTAACTGTTAACATAGGTTGTTTTAGTGACTGACAGTAATATTTGTTTGATAACTTTGTAATAAGTTACCAAACGAGACACAATAGTGGCCATCACTTCAGCAACTTCTCAAAAAGTCGGGCGGCATATTAATTACTTAATTCACCCGGGGTAATTCTGTAGCGAAACGAAACGTGTGTTCGTAACGAATGCATCCGACAGAGAACCAAAGCTGTCGACATAGCTCTTAAGAATTAGTAAGCTGAAGTGGCAGTGGGCCGGACATATCTCGCGAAGAACCGACGGCCGCTGGGCAAACGTATTCTTGAGTGGAGACGACGACTCGGTAAACGTAGTGTAGGACGCCCTGCGACCAGGTGGGATGACGACCTGCGAAAGACTGCAGGTAGATGCTGGATGCGTCAAGCTGAAGACAGGGCGCTATGGCGCTCATTGGAGGAGGCCGATGTCTAATAAAGGCTGATTATGATGATGATGAATTCTGTGAATGATATGATGAAATGGGTGCATTAAGTACACTATTTAGTAGACTTTATTCACTCAGGTGACACCTAGGTGAATTATTGTCATTTATTCATAAAAATCATTAAGTCAAAATTGGTATAATTAAAACCACTGTTCAATTACATTTACAATTCAAAATTGATTAAATTCATCAAAAATCAATGAAAATTATTCACAATAATAGGTTAATAGTAGCTTACATTACATGCATATTAATAGATAGAGAGATAATGTATTTATTTGACACTGCAGCACAATCCTACTAATATATTATAAACGTGAAAGTTTGTAAGTATGGATGGTTGGATGGTTGGATGTTTGTTACTCTTTCACGTAAAAACTACTGAATGGATTTTAATGAAACTACAATAATATAGCTTATTGTATTCATTAGAATAACACATAGGCATATAAAGATATATTTTATATTATCCAAAATATATATCACCACGTGGGTGAAACCGCGGGGCGCAGCTAGTATGATATAAAGGTAACAATAGTAATGGAACATTGCCCTTTAAAAAAAATTAAAAATTGGTACAGAGGCAGATACTAAATAAATGATTGTTGTAATCAATCGGTGATGTGAGATCACACTTATTGCGGCAACTTTTCCGACAACTAACTTGTGTTTCTGGCAGTTGCTCGTTTGCGCAGTCGGTAAATAATGAATGTGACATTATTAATGGGTGTCACGGACTGAGCTTTGACAAATTTGTTGCGTCACGGAACAGCTATTCCGTGACTAATGTCAAATGCGTTTCCGATTGGCTACAACAATCATTTAGCTCCTGTATCAATTTATAAAGTTTTTAATAAAATTTGTCAGAAATGTAAACGGCACCGTTATAGTAATCGATCTTGCGTTTTTTGGAATATTTTAGAGACGTGTGAATTTAATATATCAAAGAAAATTGAAATCCGTTATGTTGGGGAAATAGAAGAAGGCTTGAAATGATGGTAGACACTGTATTTTAATTAGACCCTAATTTGTATTATTTTATAGTATAGATAGATAGATAGATAGAAAATACTTTGTTATACCACACAAAACAGAAAACAAAACAGGAATAAACAATAGAATAACGGAAGTATAAAGGGCGGCCTTATCGCTGAAAGCGATCTCTTCCAGGCAACCTTAGGATGGACTAAACCAAAATAGACGGTGTTACTTAATAAATATATAGATAAAAAAGAAAACTAATACCTACACTACATACCATAATACCTACATTACAATTCACAAATATTATAATAAAGTATAAAGTAAAAGTAAAAAGATTTTTATTTTGTCAGAACAGAACAGAGACTCTTATAAACTAAACTTAGATTAACAGACGACAGAGACTGACAAAAATCGGTCTCCACTCAGCATGTGCTATGGTAGAGCAAATCGTGCCTTAGCGCTGGTCTTCCGTGGAGACCGTGGTGCATCATTAAAACATTGATAGCTCTATCTTATGTCTATGTAAGTCTAATATCACATATTAGGCCACCTTGCGCCTAATATGTGATAATAGACTTACATAGACATAAGATAGAGCTATCAATGTTTTCATAAGGATAAATAATGCTAATACAGCAGTTTTTGAAGATAGGGAGTGATTTTGCACGTCTGATGTCCACAGGGAGAGCATTCCATAGACGGGTAGCTTGTACAGTGAATGATTTGTCATAGAATGAGGTGGTGTGAGCAGAGACGCAAATAAACATTTCTATATCATAAAAACGAAGTTGCCCTTGGTGGCCACCAAACTCTATATTCGCCTCTTAGCCTAATCTGTACAAAATTAAATTTTTAGAGCGGCATTTAGAAAAGCTTATCATATGTAGGTATCACAAAATGCTTAGTGAAATTTTAATATGTCCTTTGTGCAACGTACGAGGCACACTCGCCGCCACAGATTTTATCTCATTACTACGTCGAACAAAGGAATTCAAAAAAACTATTAGAATAGAATAAGTTTATTTGTAACTCAATACACAAAAATACCACCAGTTCAAAGTCGCTCAGCGAGCTATGGAAAGAGCTATGCTCGGAGTATCTCAGAAGGATAGGATTCGCAACGAATACATCCGACAGAGAACCAAAGTTATCGACATAGCTCTGAGAATTAGCAAGCTGAACTGGCAGTGGGCCGGCCATATCTCGCGAAGAACCGACGGCCGCTGGGGCAAACGTGTTCTTGAGTGGAGACCACGACTCGGTAAACGTAGTGTAGGACGCCCTCCGACCAGGTGGGATGACGACCTGCGAAAGACTGCAGGTAGATGCTGGATGCGGCAAGCTGAAGACAGGGCGCTATGGCGCTCATTGGGGGAGGCCTATGTCCAGTGGACTAATATAGGCTGATGATGATGATGATGATGACACAAAAATATAAAACAAACATGATTATAAAAAACAAAGGACAATACATATTTTTGTACATGAGTCACAAAACGGACTCTGTCTCAGCATGAGTTAGTTGTAAGCATGTTACAACCAACGCTGGTCTTCCGATAGAGCCGTTTGGTGACGTATATTACGGTGAACAAAGGAAATTTATTGGTCATTTTGTGATACCTACTACAAGTTTTTTAATACCCATGAAATAGTTACGTACGTAGATACGTAAGCAAGTGCTCTGCCGGAAGCTCGAAGTGCTTACCAATATTGACATTGCGTTGCTCTTAATATAGTTTCGGAGACCGTAAATCGTAGCGTGACGTACACATTACATCACACACATCCACAGTAAATGATTGCGCTATTGCTGGATTTGCTATATCATCATCATCATCAGCCTATAGCAGTTCTTTGCTGGACATAGGCCTCGCCCAATGAGCGCCATAGCGCCCTGTCTTCAGCTTGCAGCATCCAGCATCTACCTGCAGTTTTTCGCAGGTCGTCATCCTACCTAGTCGGAGGGCGTCCTACACTATGTTTACCGAGTCGTGGTCTCCTCTCAAGAACACGTTTGCCCCAGTGGCCGTCGGTTCTTCGTGAGATATGGCCAGCCCACTGCCACTTCAGCTTGCTAATTCTTAGAGCTATGTCGATAACTTTGGTTCTCTGTCGGATGTATTCGTTACGAATCCTATCAGCAGCATAGGCTGTGATGATGGGAATCGAACCCTTTGCGGGTTCGATTCTCCTGTGTAGCATGCGGACCCACCGCGCCACAAAGGTCATACAAAATGTTATTTTTAGATTTTTTAACCCGCATTATCACAACAGGGAAAACATAAACTTACATAACAAATCATTTGTCTCAGTTATCGACACCTTGATAGGTATTGTAAGTCTCAGTAGAAGGCTACATAAACCTGAAGCGTCTATTGTACACACGAGGTGTCATTGTCATGGTGGTGTGGCGTTCCAACCTGCTCCTCTACCATTATCATCATCATTATTGCAATTGAAAATCATAAGGCTAATGCACACTAGAAACAGCCTCGCTTACCTACTGATCCCCTTACAGGTAACTAGCTAGGCACGTCGCGCGCAGTGTAGCTGCTTCTGGGTAAAAATATAGCCTACATAAGTTAGTCCACAGCTGGACATGACCTCCCCCAATGAGCGCCATAGCCCCCTGTCTTCAGCTTGACGCATCCAGCATCTACCTGCAGTCTTTCGCAGGTCGTCATCCCACCTGGTCGGAGGGCATCCTACACTACACTTCGTTTGCAGAGTCGTGGAATAATCAGAATAATCATTTTCACTAAACACATTGCCCCCAACGGTTGTCGGTTCTTCGCGAGATATGGCCGGCCCACCTGGCAAATAGTCTCCGTTGAGACTGACCGCAATGGCTGAATTCGGCTTGGAAGGAACATCTCCATCATCACAGTGTCAAAGGAAAACATATTCATAGAATTGAACAGCAAAAATTATGAGGTTTTTGTGTGTAAGGGGGTAATCTCTAAGAATCAAGTCTCGCCGAAATCTAATTTTTTTGTGATAACAGTTAATTTCTTAGCAAAAAATATTTTTTCTAAGTATATCTCTGACTCAACGTCGACGTTGAGGCAGACTACCTGCCCGATGGTCAGACGACATTGTGGGGGCAGTAGGGAAGCAGTGGAGCCGACTGGTACAAGACCGCCAGGGGTACAGAGATAAGGAAGAGGCCTATACTCAGTAGTGGGTGTTACCGGCTAATTAGATAGATAGATAGATATAAAAAGTAAATACCTAGGTCAAATGTTCAATAAGCCGCATCTTAAATCCAAGGTAGATAAAATCATGTCGGATAAATTATATTAGTAGTATCTTCGGCACGAGACATTTTGTACAAGGCTCGAGTTGAGTCGAGGCGACGACCCCAAACAATGAAAACCTAGTTTTCTGTAATGAGTCGTGGGAAATACGAAAAAATCTTATCTATCATTGACTTTTGTCTATACTAATATTATAAAGAGAAAATATTTGATTTTTGTTTGTTTGTTTGTAATGAATAGGCTCCGAAACTACTGGACCGAGCACACTTTTTTATTTCTCTACTTCACTTATTTATTGTAAGTCTTTGAATATCATCATCAGCCTATAGGAGTCCACTGCTGGACATAGGCCTCCCCCAATGAGCGCCATAGCGCCCTGTCTTCAGCTTGCCGCATCCAGCATCTACCCGCAATCCTTCGCAGGTCATCATCCCACCTAACCAGAGGGTGTCCTACACTACGTTTGCCTATTCGCTGTCTCAACTCAAAAACATGTCTATCCCAGCGGATGTCGGTTTTTCGTGAGATATGGCCGGCCTACCGCCACTTCAGCTTGCTAATTCTCAGAACGACTAACTTACACACACACTTCGACTGCTGAAAACGCACGGTATGAGTTTTCTACAAGTGACTAATATATAAGCGTAAATCCACACTAGCGCAGCGGCTGAGAAAATACAGATCTTTGTGACTCAGCACAGCCGTAATATTTTTCGAACGAAACGCATGTGCGGCCCAACACAATCGCTGTGTAGAGCGGCAGCACGAATTTTTTAGGTAAAAAAAAAGATCGCAGTCGTCGAAAAAAAACCGCAGTCAAAGTGTTCATCGTAACTATTACAAATACACAACTAAATTAATAGTAAATGTATAGTATTAACGGTAATGACCACCAATGACCGCGCGACAAATGGCGGCTGTCAATATTCAAACGTTACTGACAGTAGCACCGGGACCTCTAGTGCCGACATAATTTGCCTTTCGTTTTAAAATTGATTCAAATTAATTGTACATGGATAAGCATAAACGTGAATAAGTAATTAATCATATATCAAGAGATTTCGATTTCGACGGGATTTGAACCCAGAACATTCTTCTATTAACACTTTGACTGCGGTTTTTTTCGACGACTGCGATCTTTTTTTTAACCTAAAAAATGCGTGCTTCCGCTCTACACAGCGGTTGTGTTGCGCCGCACATGCGTTTCGTTCGAAAAATATTACAGCTCTGCTGATTCACAAAGATCTGTATCTTCTCAGCCGCTGCGCTAGTGTGGATTTACGGATATTAGTCACTTGTAGAAAACTCATACCGTGCGTTCTCAGCACTCAAAGTGTTAAAAAACTCTCAGTTCCTTTACTCTTTCAAAAAATCACTCAAAAAAGTACTGCTTGAGTCTCAACACATACACCCAGTTCAAAAAAGTCGTTCTTTGCACTCAATTTAAAAAAAAAGATAATGTTAATACATATTAATAATATCATTGTAGTTTCAATGTTTTTTTATTTTATTTTATTTGAAATGTACAAAGATCTGTTAATAAATTTACATTGTAGTTTTTTTTATTGTATTAGGCCACCTTGCGCACCACGGCCTCCACGGAAGACCAGCGCTATGGCACGATCTGCTCTACCATAGCACATGCTGAGTGGAGACCGATTTTGTCAGTCTCTGTCGTCTGTTAATCTAAGTTTAATTTATAAGAGTCTCTGTTTTGACAAAAAAAATATTTTTACTTTACTTTACTCTTTAATTTCTTAGGGATTACCCCAAGTTCGAGGGCTTAGGTACACACTATAATAACAAAAATCTTATAAATAAAAAGAAAAGAAAATTATTTATTAAACACTAACACAACACACAAACAAGGTTAATTATACATAATTATATTAGACTACAAAGTACCTACTTAGGTACCTATTATAAAACACGTAAAATCGAAAAAATATATAAAAAAAAGTGAAAAAGTACAAAATGTTAGTAGTATTGTATATGGTACTAAGTAGCCCTCACAGAAAGTGGATAAGCGCGCGTGTGTAGGTCTAATAGGTCCTGACTCAGCTACTTGCTCTATCACAATAACCCAGGTCATTAGTGAAAGAGCGCTGGTTTTCAGTCAGAACCCGGTAAATAAGGTTATAATTAATTTATTGTCTATCCAGCTTCTATATCACGGCTATACGATTCTTTTTTAAACATAACCTAAACACATTAAAAAAATAAATAGAAAATGATCCCTTTTCGTTCATTAATTCTTTTGTGAAGAGGTAAGTAACAAACATCCGTTCAGCGTCTCGCATTTACAATAATTATATTATGTATTATATTGCATACCTGCCTTTCTTATATTATCAATTTTTTATCCATCCAAAGGTTGCCTGGAAGAATTCCCTTCTTAACGATAATGGGAGGCCTTTTGTTTTGTGTTTTGTACTTTTATCATCATGGTCATCATAAGCCTATAGCAGTCCACTGCTGGACATAGGCCTCCAGTAAGCGCCATAGCCCCCTTTGTGCCCCTGTCTTCAGCTTGCCGCACTTTTACTTTTATTATTATTTATTTTTATTGTTTTGAGCCATTACTGTCCCACTGCTGGGCAAAGGCTTCCCTCCTTCCACTCCTCGCGATCCAACGCTGCAACAGGCCACGATGGAAGATGTGCCTCGAGCTCGTCGCGCCATCTCATCCTGGGCCTTCCACGTCGCCTCTTAGCGTTGGGTGGACTCCACTCTGTGGGGGTCTTTGCCCACAAGTCGCCGGACTTTCACTTTTATGTTTCATGTTAAATTTTATTTATTTTATTTTATAGTATACAGAAAGAATTATGTATTGGATTGTATAATTATTGAGAAAATTACTAAGCTTGCTATTTCCAAGAACAAAGACGCAGGGGCGTTTTAAAATTTGGTGTCATGACGTCGCAGTTTTATGATTAATGGCGATTGACAAAGGTTTTGCAAATTCTCGAGTGTCTCAACTCGACTCAACTTGAAGAATGATTTATTGGCTTCTCCTCTGCAGCAGGTGAACTTTATTACCTTACTCGCTATATTTCGCCGCATGGAAATCTATGTTTCAAATAGTTGATAAATCTTCCTCTTGAATCACTCTATCTCTCTATTAAAAACACCGCATCAAAATCGCTTGAAAGATATAACATAACATAGGGACAGAAAGACAGCGAGAAGCGACTTAATTTGTATAGTGATATATTTTTAGGTGCTGGGTAAACCTAACCTCAAAACTTGACAAGTCATCTATTAAAAAAAAAACCAAAATAATTAGATGCTAAGGAACCAACCCAGTTAAGTTGTCTTAAGACTTCTCTTATTCTCTACGACTTGCCCTTAACTTGGCCTACCGACCGAGGTTGGTACGTACATTGTGATTCAAAGTCAAAATATTTTATTTCTTTACGCTTAAAAAATAAGCAATTAGACAAGTCAATGTTATAACATAAATTATTATCAAATAAGATTATTTTACTGTTCACATAACCAATGCGTGATTCACGCATTGGGTATAATTATATCCCACCAAAAACATAAATGTAAAATAGGAGAGCCAAGTTCAATGCAAAAATTATGATTGGCTGTGGGCTTCGCGGCAAAAAGAATTGATATCTGAATGAGTGCCAAGTCAAATCTATGTAGGTTAGATTTGACTTGGCCAGTTTTTATCAGAATTAAAACGTTGAATAACTTTATAAAATGACTGATGTAATGAAAACTGGCCAAGTCAAATCTAACCTACATAGTTTTATGTGTTTACGTTAAAGAGGTTTTGAGTTATAGAAGGGTCAAAAGTGGCACCAAGTGGTTCGTGTAATGATACACTCGGCGCGTTCCTTTGCTTGAACTTGGCTTGGTCACGCTGCCGCGTGCCCTGATTCATACTAGCTTTCGCCCGCGGCTTCGCTCGCGTGGTACCACGATAGAAAGTAGTCTATATGTTATTCCAGTACACATACTATGTATGTTCTAAGTTTCATCAAGATCCGTTCAGTAGTTTTTACGTGACAGAGTAACAAATATCCATCCATACTTACAAACTTTCGCGTTTATAATATTAATAGGATTTATTTTGTAAGAATGGAAGAGGCTCTTGGCAAAAATTCACGTAAATTACCAAGCTGGTTTTTATACAAATTAAAACTGAACACAAGCCTGTATGGCTTGTGTTCTTCAGGCTATTGTTAAGTTTTAATTTGTTGTACTTCTTGTTGTATTTGTTTAGTAAAGTTCAAAGGAACTGAAATTTTACCGTAAAACTCTACGTAAAACTTAATTTTTTTCATAACAAAAGCCGTCTCCACGTTTTCCAGCCGCGACGCCGCTCGAATCAAGAACGTTGTTCACACTTTTCGCGCGCTTTCCACCGGCATAACGTATTTTATTCGCGATTTGAGTTTCGAACGGGTTTTTCTTTTTTTCTTGTGTTATTTGAGTGTTACCTGATGTAAAAGTGTACAAGTGATAGAAATCAGTGACAGCTTCAACGTTTGTTATTTTTATTGGCCTTAAAACGTGTCTAAAATCAATTTGTCAACTATTTACTGCGGCTATTAGTTTGTAAAACACGACAGGTTTGAAAAGAGGTTATGTATTTAAATGTAGAAAGAGTGAAGCCGAAGGTAAAATCTAGTGTCCAAAGGGGATTCTAGGAAATGCTAATGGAATTTCATGTCGTTTATTCTTAGAATAGCATGAATTCGATAAAAATCTTATCCGACTGATAGAAAAACACTTTTTTAAAGGGCACAAATATTCAACAGATTTAAGCAAAGAGAAAATAAAAAATGCAGTCGAAATTAAATCCACCTTTTTGGAGTTGGTTGAAGAAGTTAGTCTCGGACGTCAACTTTCTTTTTCCCGACGAATTCTAAAAATTCGTCGGGAAAAAGAAAGTTGAGCGAAAATATTCTTTTCTTTAGTAATTTTAGTAATTTCAGGAATTAACTAAGTAGGTATCTACAAAAACAGCTGCTTCGTTCAAATGCATTCGTGAGTGTGTTGCATTGCATATTGCATAATATGCATATATAGACGACCGATGTGGCGCGGTGGGCGAAGGTCCGCCTGCGACGCAGGAGGTTGCGGGTTCGATTCCCGCCTCGGAACAATTGTGTGTACGATCTGCAGATAATTGTTCCGGGTGTTCTGGTCGTTTTCTATGTATAGTAAAAAATATCTATCTATGTATTGTATTATATATATCAGTTTTCTAGTACCCATAACACAAGCTCTGCTTACCATGGGGCTAGATAATGCTGTGTGAATTGTCTAGCATTATTTATTATTATACACTCATTTATTTAAATTCTCGTATAAAATACATTTTTTACTATAGAAAATACGATAAAATATTATAAAACTATTCTACAGTAAAAAATATATCAAAACGGTAGATCACCGACCGCGAAGCTAGCCGTTATTATTATGTCTCTCATTTACCATGATCTCGGGCCATAAAGTGACCCGGTCCTTTGGAAGGCTTGCGTGGGGCCGAAACCAACAGCACAGAGGCCCTTTGAGAGAGTTAATCTAAAGGCGATGGCTACACATAGCGGGTATCATCCTCGGGTGCACAATATGATACACCCAAAGATGGTATCCGCCAGGTGTAGAGACTATTGCAAAGAAAAATGAAAGAAATAAAACCAGGTTATTGTGATGGATGGATGGAATGGGTAATCATTATTATTATTATTATATATTATATGCATTTTTATAGTTCATTGTTACTTCGGTAGGCACATTCTGAATGCGAATAGAAATAACTAAACAAATAAGCGGCGAAAATAGTACCTACTGTACTAGTAGTATGAATGAATGATAATATGTATTTATATGAATATAGGTACATTCATCATCAGCCTATAGCAGTCCACTGCTGGACATAGGCCTCCCCCAATGGGTGCCATAGCGCCCTGTCTTCAGCTTGCCGCACCCAGCATATCTACCTGCAGTCTTTTGCAGGTCGTCATCCCACCTGGTCGGAGGGCCTGGATGCGGCAAGCTGAAGACAGGGCGCTATGGCGCTCATTAGGGGAGGCCTATGTCCAGCAGTGGACTACTATAGGCTGATGATGATGAGACCTATTGATGAAGATATAGGTACCTACAATACAATACAAAAATACTTTATTGTGCACCAGTAAGTACAATGGGCGGCCTTATCGCTTAGAAGCGATCTCTTCCAGGCAACCTTTAGATATAGGTACAATACATTTTACACAGCCATCTGTTAAAAACAATCGACTCAAGTACAGGTTGACCAAGAAACAGTAAAAAAGGGGAAACGTAACCTGCCCTATTTGAATCCACATGTTGTGTTGTGAATTTGACCTAAAAACGTTAGAGCAGTGGATAATGTTATGCAATAAATGCACCAGTATTTATTGCATAACATGATTCAAATAAATAAATAAATAAATAATGCTGGACAATTCACACTGCATTATCTAGCCCGATGGTAAGCAGAGCTTGTGTTATGGGTACTAGATAACTGATATACATAATACTGATATTTTTTTTATTATACATAGAAAACGACCAGAACACCCGGAACAAATATCTGCAGATCGTACACACAATAGTTCCGAGGCGGGAAACGAACCCGCAACCTCCTGCGTCGCAGGCGGACCTTCGCCCACCGCGCCACATCGGTCGTCAAAGGCAAATAAACACTATTATGTTTATTTTATGAGTATTAATACATTTATAATGAAACAGACTTATACAGGTACTAAATCTAAAAATAACTAAATATAAACTTACATTAATAACATAAGAAAAAATACGTAAATAAGGGTCACCTCAGCATGCATTCGACCAAGGCCAATGCTAGGCTGATACCTTATACTCGTATGTCATCATCATCATCAGCCTATAGCAGTCCACTGCTAGACATAGGCCCCCCAATGAGCGCCATAGCGTTCTGTCTTCAGCTTGCCGCATCCAGCATCTACCTGCAGTCTTTCGCAGGTCGTCATCCCACTTGGTAGGAGGGCGTCCTACACTACGTTTACCGAGTCGTGGTCTCTACTCAAGAACACCGCCTCCTTAAATTCGAACGTGGTCTAAGATAATTACTCAGTTCTTTATTGGTAACAATAATCTTCAATACAATACAAATATGCTTTATTGCACATTATACAGAAAAAACCAATAAAGAACGAACAAACAAAGATACAGATGCACAATGGGCGGCCTTATCGCTAAGAGCGATTTCTTCCAGGCAACCTTTGGATGGACCTGCAGTCTTTCGCAGGTCGTCAGTCTTCCGACCGGTGGGACCTGGTCGGGAGACTCGTATGCACTTATACTTACATACAATTATTATCTATTATATATTTTTTTCATCATCATTACCATCACCTTATGTTAGTCCACTGCTGGACATAGGCATCCCATAATGAGCGCCATAGCGCCCTTCCAGCATGCCTTTCTTTAATTACAAACATTATAATTTTGTAGGGACAATTATCTGGCTATAAGTATTAATACAACGGGTATTTATCGCGTTTATTTTTTTGGCGTGACCACGACAGAGTGTAAACCTGTTGAAACGTCGGGAAAAAAGGTAAATAAACGCGATAAATACCCGTTGTATTAATACTTATAATTATGTGTTCAGATCGCGTTAGTTTAAAAACAATTATCTGGCTGATTTCTACTGAATACGGCAAGCCGACATAATTCCCTTACTATTAATTTTTGTTTATAATTTGAGAATAGCAAGACATTTTATTTATAACAACAAAAATTAAAAAAAAGACACACTTATAGAATAGGTACACGTATAGAGATGTTATAAAAAGGCTCTTATTCAGCATAATGCTGAAATAATTTTGTACTTGTTGCATCATCCATGCTACCGTCCACGTCCATCGTTCGCTGCCGGCTCTATAAATTGAACCTTACCTACAGTATTCTATATCGGTATATCTCTTCGGTTCTCTCTAGGCCTGTCTGTACAATACAATATAAAAATATTTACTGTGCACCAGATACAGATCAAACGTAGTGTAGGACGCCCTCCGACCAGGTGGGATGACGACTTGCGAAAGACTGCAGGTAGATGCTGGATGCGACAAGCTGAAGACAGGGCGCTATGGCGCTCATTGGGGGAGACCTATGTCCAGCAGTGGACTGATATAGACTGATGATGAGATACAGATCGTTACAAAATTGGCGGCCTTATCACTTAGAAGCGATCTCTTCCAGGCAAACTTTGGATGAAAAGAATTATGAATTTAAGAAAGGCAGAGCGTGTACCAAATATATAACTAGAATAAATGTGAAGATAATATGAATATTATGAATATTTCATGATATATGTTACAAATATACATATACATATTTTACGACCGATGTGGCGCGGTGGGCGAAGGTCCGCCTGCGATGCAGGAGTTTGCGGGTTCGATTCCCGCCTCGGAACAATTGTGTGTACGCTCTGCAGATATTTGTTCCGGGTGTTCTGGTCGTTTTCTATGTATAATAAAAAATATCTATCTATTTAATGTATTGTATTATGTACCTACATCAGTTATCTAGTACCCATAACACAAGCTCTGCTTACCATGCGGCTAGATAATGCTGTGTGAATTGTCCAGCATTATTTATATAAAATATTTATAATACTACCTATATTCACTATTCCTACGGGAAAAACTCCTTGACGTGAGCTTTAAAAACTGGTAGGGATACAGCTTTCCCAATGGACTCTGGTAGTACATATAAATAAAATAATAAATAAATAATGCTGGACAATTAACACAGCATTATCTAGCCCCATGGTAAGCAGAGCTTGTGCTAGATAACTGATATATAAAATACAATACATTACATAGATAGATATTTTTTTATTATACATAGAAAACGACAAGAATACCCGGAACAACTATCTGCAGATCGTACACACAATTGTTCCGAGGCGGGAATCGAACCCGCAACCTCCTGCGTCGCAGGCGGACCTTCGTCCACCGCGCCACATCGGTCGTCTATAGGTATCTATGTAGGTATATTTGTACTTGTAAAGTACGGATTACTTAACCTTTACGTGCCTTGAGAGAGCATTGAAAGAGGCGAAAGCGAGGCCAATAAATAATTAAATCTTATACATTATATATTATTATATTACCATGGGGCTAGATAATGCTGTGTGAATTGTCCAGCATTTATTATTTATTATTATGTCTCTCATTTACCATAATCTCGGGCCATAAAGTGACCCGGTCCTTTGGAAGGCTTGCGTGGGGCCGAAGCCAACAGCACAGAGGCCCTTTGAGAAGTTAATCTAAAGGCGATGGCTACACATAGCGGGTATCATCCTCGGGTGCACAATATGATACACCAGGATGGTATCCGCCAGGTGTAGAGACTATTGCAAAGAAAAATTAAAGAAATAAAACCAGGCTATTGTGATGGATGGATGGACTGGGTAATCGGGCTATAGGGGAGATTGCGGACGTCTGCCATAAACAAGTCAATCATTTATTATTATTATTATTATATCTATCTATAGTATCTAAAATATGTATCCTAATCACTGGTTATTTCGGTATGCATTATGCATAAATCTATGGTTAAATAATAACCACCGTAACCCACCTAATAACTGTAATCGGTAGTTACTCATACCGATTATAATCGATTCGTTCCGTTTGTTTTCGTACGGTTTTAATCGATAATTGAATCACTAGTAGGGTTGTCACCTTTTGCTATTGAATTAATTTGTATTTGTATTTATTCAAAACACATCTTTTGTGGCGTCACGGCATCGATGTGGCCGCCTACGACGCAGGAGGTTGCGTGCGGGTTCGATTTCCGCCTCGGAACAATTGTGTGTAAGATCTGCAGATATTTGTTCCGGGTGTTCTGGTCGTTTTCTATGTATTATAATAAAAAATATCTATATATGTAATGTATTTTATTATGTATATCAGTTATCTAGTACCCATAACACAAGCTTTGCTTACCATGGGGCTAAATAATGCTGTGTGGATACAGCAATAAAAAAAAATATATAAAAAAAATCTAATAATAGCATTGATGTATTAAAAAAATAGTGGGATTTATGGTTAGATAACGACCAAGCAGAGCGTGTGGTAACCCTAAGTTCTCTCTAGATACTATATCGTATTCTGCCTCGTTACGTACCGTAGACTAAAGACGTAGATCCACAGAATAGACAATAGTATACAACCTTGGACAACGTATTTCTGGAGAATCGGCCTTGTTTACTAACGGTAGGTAGAGACGAAAGTAGCTGTACGTGATCAGCTGTTTATGGAAGTAGTTGTTAATGTTTTTTGACAGACTTCAGGAGGTTCTATGGTCCTGTATGTATTTTGACGACCGATGTGGCGCGGTGGGCGAAGGTCCGCCTGCGACGTAGGAGGTTGCGGGTTCGATTCCCGCCTCGGAACAATTGTGTGTACGATCTGCAGAATATACATATGTTCCGGGTGTTCTGGTTATTTTCTTATGTATAATAAAAAATATCTATCTATGTAATGTATTGTATTATATATATCAGTTATCTAGTACCCATAACACAAGCTCTGCTTACCATGGGGCTAGATAACGCTGTGTGAATTGTCCAGCATTATTTATTTATTTATTCATGTGTTTTCGTCGATTTCTCCGTCGGTTATGGACTGATTTCAAATTTTATTTCGTATTGTAGTGAAAATGATTCCGAATTTGTCTCAGAAAAATATAGTCCCGAGAGATTAGTAGATATTTATCCCCTCCAGCTCAAAAACCAAAATAACTATTTCGAAAAATCACAATATCTACAAAAATATTTTGTTGTTGTATAAAAGTGGATTTTGCATATCCTACTAATATTATAAACGTCAAAGTTTGTAAGTATGGATGGATGGATGTTTGTTACTCTTTCACGTAAAAACTACAGAACGGATTTTTATGAAACTTTACAATAATATAGCTTATACATCAGAATAAAACTATATTGTTCAAAATATATGTATATCACCACGCGGGTAAAACCGCGGGGCGCATCTAGTATCCTATAAAAAGTTTGATCCTCGAGGAATTTATTTGCGCCCATTCACTTACCTGGGGTTCAATTCTCGGCTGCTCGATAGAGTATCGCAATTCGCAACCAATACATGTCATATTAGATATTAAATTGAAGTAAAATCGAATAGGTATGTTTACATATGAAGCTTTATTTTTACTCTAAGCCAGCACATAGCTAACAGTTGTTTGGATTTGTATATATAGCTAAAGCTAAGCTATAGCTATAACCATCTTTACTCTGATATAGCTAAGGCTGGTAAGCCTTTCTACAACAAAACTCCAAGTGAGTTGCAAAAATTATCAATAAATAAATTTAAAAAAATTGTGAAGCATATTCTTTGTAAAAAAGCTTATTACAAAATATCAGATTACTTAGAAGATAAAAAAGCTTGGAACGAGTTTTGCTCCAACTCAAAATCTACCAACTTACAGATAAGCAAATCAAATGTACTAGACACATAAGTTATGAACATACTAGTGTTTTCTTCTCACTTTTTCCACTGGTAGACAAAAAATTGAAGTAGATAAAACGATAAGATAAAATAATTTAATAGTATAAAATATGACCTGTCTAAGTGCTTATTTGTAAGCTTAAAGAAATAAAAACTTTTCATTTTCTTTAGCTGTATCTAGGTAGGTATATTTACCCTGACAAATCCTGACAGCTGTTAGCTATCTGAGTGAGCTACGATCTCATCATGTACCTACCTACCTATTTCGTGAGTGTAGGTATTGTATCTCTCATAAAATACAATACAAACACTCTTTATTTCACACCAAGATAAATACAATACAGAACATCATACTTTTTCGCCTGCATAATTACTTCATTTTCCTTTGTTTTTACATTCGTAATGAAAACGCAACCGGAAGCCTTAAACCTCGTGTTAAGCGTTTGTTAAAAACTGTTAATAAAGTGTAAACGAACAATAACTACAGGATTGAAGAAAATAAATATTTAATATACTAAATGTCTATTCTAAAGAAGAAAGTTTACAATGTAACAGAAGAAATGAAAGAGAAAAAGAATAAGCATTCTGTGATAGAAGATTTCAAAGTAAGAAGACATTCCGTGATAGATATTAATAAAGAGGCAATTGAAGAGGAAGAAGAGGGGACCAAGAGGATTGCAATAGAAGAGGTCTCGCCGAAGCCGAATTTAAAGAAGCGACATTCTGTTATTTCGGGACGAAGTGACTTTTGTAAGTTGGTGAAAGGACAGAGCATTAGTACATCATTAATCTTTTAACGTAGTCTTAAATCAAAATACTACGATATCGTTTATTTTATACCTACTTGGTTCTATAGTTTGACCGAAACCGCTGTATCGCGCCTGAGGTACGCGAGCGGCGAGACGGGAGGGAAATATCGGCCGCTCCGATCCATCGCGCCGTCAACGCGTACTCTTGCTCTTTTTTCCTCGCCCCCCACCTCGCCGCACTTTCCTAAGGGGCGGTACAGCGGTTTCGGTCAAACTATAGAGTCTCAGACATTTTCCCTGATTCGTTTTTACAAAAGATGTACCTATCATAAAACAAGGTTTGCTTGCTTTGGGCTAGACCTTCGAAGTACTAGATAATAATCGAAATATTGGAAAATTCAAATCATTGTAAATATCCAGGTATTAAATATTGTATGAATACCCAGCTGTAAATAACATGCTAGACCCACGTCATTTAGAGCTGGGTATAATGTTCAATGTATCTAACTTAACTAGTCTAAACAAATTTGTTATAGGAACGGTGAATAAATAAATACCTAAATCTAGACCATCCAAAGTTTACGCCATTGTTTCGGCTATTCATACTACCACCATAGGAACCTATCATCATTTATTGATCAAGCACCTCTCCCCAGGGTCATCATCAGATGAGGAAGAAGGCATCCAACCCCACGAGAAAGCCATCGCGGCAGGCCAGCCCTCCCCCCCGTACTGCGTGAGGAACATTGAGCAGAACACTTTCGGCAGACGAGAGATAGAGATCGCGGAGCAGGAGATGCCGGGGATTATGGCTTTGAGAGCGAGGGCTAAGGAGGATAAACCACTGAAGGATGCTAAGGTTCGTTCACTTGTCATTCACTCACTCTTTCATTCAATGATACATTCGATCATTCTTTTTGCGCAACGCTCTCGCCCTGCGGCTTCGGCCGCGTAGAAATCTATGTGTCAAATGGTTGATAAACCTCCCTCTTTAATCACTCTATCTATTAAAAAAACCACATCAAAATCCGTAGCGTAGTTTTAAAGATCTAAGCATAAATAGGTACAGACAGACAGCAGGAAGCGACATTGTGTTATACTATGTAGTGATTCATTCTCTTTACACATAGATTGCAAGCACATACCGTACTAACGCTCGCGCCACATTTTAATCATTCATTCACTCCTCCATTCACTCATTTGTTCACCAGTCTGACGCTTGCTCTCTCTACAGATAGTAGGATGCACGCACATCAACGCGCAGACGGCCGTGCTGATCGAGACGCTGGCGGCACTGGGCGCGAGCGTGCGCTGGGCCGCCTGCAACATCTACAGCACGCAGAACGAGGTCGCTGCTGCGCTGGCGCATGCTGGTCAGTACACCTTCACTTACCTTTTTGACTAAGTTACATAGAAGAAGTTTACAATACCTAACTAAGGGTTACGTTGCGAGTCCCTGAATAAACCCGTATAGTTTGGTCATATTCGTTAGTTAGTTCTTTAGTGATAGATCATTAACACTTTGACTGCTGAAATCACACGGTATATGTTTTCTACAAGTGACTAATATGCGTAAATCTACACTACCGCAGCGGCTGAGAAAATACAGATCTGTGCGACTCAGCACAGCCGTAATATTTTTCGAACGAATCGCATGTGCGGCGCAACACAACCGCTGTGTAGAGCGGCAGCACTAATTTTTTAGGTTAAAAAAAAGATCGCAGTCGTCGAAAAAAAATCGCAGTCAAAGTGTTAAGATAAAATTGCACTTACTTTTAATACTACTTTATATATTATATTATACATTGTATTGTGTTCAGCGAATAAAGGCTATGTTTATTTTATTTACGTAACCTGTTTATGGCCAAATAAATTTATCTATAAGTCCTTTTCCTACAGGGTTCTCAATATTCGCGTGGCGCGGGGAGAGCGAGGAGGCGTTCTGGTGGTGCATCGACCAGTGCTGCGCGCCCACACCCTCCTGGCAGCCCAACGTTATACTGGACGACGGCGGGGACGCTACGCATCTCATGCTGAAGAAACATCCGCAGGCCTTCAAGTTCATCAAAGGTAAATCACTTGTAGTTATAAGTACTAATACAACTTGGAGACAAGTTGTTCTTCTTCCAATCAATTTAAAATTAAAAATAATATAATAATAATAATGCTGATGGTAAGCAGAGCTTGTGTTATGGGTACTAGATAACTGATATACATAATACAATACATTACATAGATATAATTTTTTTATTATACATAGAAAACAATCAGAACACCCGGAACAAATATCTGCAGATCGTACACACAATTGTTCCGAGGCGGGAACCGAACCCGCAACCTCCTGCGTCGCAGGCGGACCTTCGCCCACCGCGCCACATCGGTCGTCAAATTAAAAAAGTTAATTGCTGAGTCGGACGCCATTTTGTAGCATTTAAGTTTTCTAATTAGTTAGTAGTTATGTAGTATTTATGGTGTTAAGTAATTAAGGAAATAGTTTAGTAAATTTGTTAATGCTTTAATTTTATATAATGTAAATCTCTTATTGGCCGTAAGTTAGATTATTAAGGTTTAAATTATGTAGATTAAGGGCTGTTGATATTGTTGAAACAATAAAATAAAATAAATGCTATGAATAAATATATTCTTATTTTTCAATTGTTATTGTTTCCGTCAGGTATAGTGGAGGAGTCAGTGACCGGCGTGCACCGGCTGTACCAGCTCAGCAAGGCGGGTAAGCTGGTGGTGCCCGCCATGAACGTAAACGACTCCGTCACCAAGACCAAGTTCGACAACCTCTACTCGTGTCGGTGAGTCTACCACATTCATTCACTAACTACTCTAATAGCTTCATCATCATATCATATCACCTACATATATAATTGATTAGTTTTATTTTCTTATTGTATTTGTCTGTTTGCCCTGTATCAGTATCAGTTTCTTTAAATCTGTATCGTTAAAGTTACCTTTGTAAACAGGCTTGCCTCGTGCGGCGCCTCGCCAGAAATGTGTACATATACATATAAGTGAAATGGCAAATAAATAATTTTGTATTTAAAAAAAAAAAAAAAAAACATCAGCCTATATTAGTCCACTGCTGGACATAGGCCTCCCGCAATGAGCGCCATAGCGCCCTGTCGCCAGCTTGACGCATCCAGCAAATAAAAAAACTCTATCTGCAGTCTTTCGCAGGTCTACTAATAAAAAACTAAACAAAAAATTATGTTATATATCAAAAACAAAGCCGATTTAATTATTTTTTTAATGAAAACTACTTCATCTGGTTTTCTTCGTTTCTTTTTGAGGAAACGGTGTATTTTATTCAAATTAATCTCATTTGAAAGCTAGATAGTCTCCCTACCTAAGAAAATAAGAAGCAGTGAGATAGTAACGGCTGATTAAGATAAGACGCATAACGTTGCACGTAAAGCCACACTGCGGGGAAATGGTAGTCATTTTGAACGATTAATAATTATTATTTAATTAAATAAATAAATAATGCTGGACAATTCACACAGCATTATCTAGCCCCATGGTAAGCAGAGCTTGTGTTATGGGTACTAGATAACTGATATACATAATACAATATATTACATATGTAGATAGATATTCTTATTATACATAGAAAACGACCAGAACACCCGGAACAAATATCTGCAGATCGTACACACAATTGTTCCGAGGCGGGAATCGAACCCGCAACCTCCTGCGTCGCAGGCGGACCTTCGCCCACCGCGCCACATCGGTCGTCATTGATATCCATATCTAATTTTTTTTTACTTTATCTCGCACATCTCTGTTGATCAAGGTTCGACAATACACATTGTATTTTAAAATTGAAATTGACTGTTAATTGAATGTGTTTTATCGTTCCAGAGAAAGTATAATCGACGCCCTGAAACGCAGTACAGACCTCATGTTCGGCGGCAAGCAGTCGGTCGTCTGCGGGTACGGAGAGGTTGGCAAGGGATGCTGTCAGGCGCTCAAGGCGTTAGGATGTGTAGTAAGTCTAGTACACACGTTCTCTATTTCGTTCATTCATTGTTAATTTCGTTCAATCATTCTTAATTTCGTTCATTCATTATTTGTTACGTTCATTCGTTATTTATTTCATTCATTCATTCTTTATTTCGTTCATTAAATATTTATTTCGTTAATTTATTCTCTGATACTCACGGTAAGGCTGGTCCACCAGTTCAAAGTCGCTCAGCGAGCTATGAAAAGAGCTATGCTCGGAGTTTCTCTGAAGGATAGGATTCGTAACGAATACATCCGACAGAGAACCAAAGTTATCGACATAGCTCTAAGAATTAGCAAGCTGAAGTGGCAGTGGGCCGGCCATATCTCGCGAAGAACCGACAACCGCTGCTGGCGCAAACGTGTTCTAATGATTAATAAATTGTGACGTATAATTTGGCATATTACGAATAAAATGTTTATCTATTTATCTATATACGTTTTTTCTTTTACAGGTGTACGTTACAGAAATTGACCCTATATGCGCCTTACAAGCTGCCATGGACGGGTTCAGGGTTGTGAAATTAAATGAGGTTAGTTTGTTATATAAAATAAGAATAAGAAAAATGTATTTGGTCAAAAAAACAGGTTTCAATAAGTACAATAACACATCAAAACACAGCACGCATAAAATTAAATAAAATAAACCTGCAGAGGAAAAATAATAATAATAATGCGCATGGCAAACATGGCAACCTTGCTAACCTGCTGGCTACCCTGCTGGCCAAAAAGGGTCAAACTCAACTAGTTAACTAGGTACCTTTAAAGTCCCTATTCTAAAACAAAAATCATTTCTTTATCGACTTTATCGACCTCGCCATAACGAATCGCTCGATAAAATCATTAGTTTCGATTGATAACAATGGTACTCGCTTGCCGAGGTTGCAAATACTTCGATACTATGCTATGCTGGATATACTAAGGCCTCAACTCGTTATATCTAGAATGAAATGTTTCAGGACACTAAAGCTTAATATTCAAGACTTTCTCAAAATTATTATAGGTATAGGGCGTCCCACAGCCATGCCTGTACCGGAAAGTACCTTAAATATTGTAGATAGAGCATTTTACTAAAATAAAACGTCATTTTGATTTTAAAAACAATGTAAACTGCATTCATAGATTTATTAATAATTGCCTGTCTGAACAGGGAATCGGACCCGCCAAATTGTAAAAACAAAATCACACCTTATTTAACGATACCGTTCAAAAGGGTCAATCGTAAGTATTATTTTATTTATTTTATTTTTACAATCTTAGGAAAACTTACAGCTAGATAAAGATTAGATACAAGAATATTTAACTTAAGGCCAATTAGAAGTTTCCACACATAATTTGAAAAAAAAGCAGCAATTTAGAAAAAAATTACAGAAAGTAGACGATTTCTATTATTAAGTTAAAAGAAAGAAAAAGTTACACACACAAAAAAATATTTATAACGAAAATACATGAAAACTGACTTCAATTACTTTGTAAAGATATTATTACCTAGTAGGCGCTTAAGCTGAACAGACGTATTGAAAAATATATCAAAATCGTGATCTTTTACTAATGTGTTAAAACATCTGCTAGCCCTAATGATGAACGAGTTTTGCCTATAATTATTCCAAGTAATATAGCATCTTAAATAAAAGGAAGACCTAAGTACTTTTCCTCCATGTGGCATGGCTGTGGGATACCCTGTATAGTACGATTTTTGCAGCCTTCTTTTGGGGCTACATGGTTTATGCATCTAGCATTAATTTATCTAAAGGCCTAATCAGGTCTACGCTTTATCTATCTATGTAATGTATTGTATATCAGTTATCTAGTACCCATAACACAAGCTTTGCTTACCATTGGGCTAGATAATGCTGTGTGAATTGTCCAGCATTATTATTATTATGTCTCTCATTTACCATGATCTCGGGCTATAAAGTGACCCGGTCCTTTGGAAGGCTCGCGTGGGGCTGAAGCCAACAGCACAGAGGCCCTTTGAGAGAGTTAATCTAAAGGCGATGACTACACATAGCGGGTATCATCCTCGGGTGCACAATATGATACACCCATATATATATACTACAAAACGCCTCGGCACACTGTGGGTCAGGAGCGTAATTATCGTGCTAACAACCACTGTGCAACAAAAGTTAGTTTTTTTAATTTTTTTGACGAGCTGCCGCTTAGCTTCGAATACCGCGTCAATCTCAACTGAACAGGCATCAAACATTTCTATATAAATATAAATAATAATAAATAAATAAATAATGCTGGACAATTCACACAGCATTATCTTGCCCCATGGTAATAATATATAATGTATAAGATTGAATTATTTATTGGCCTCGCTTTCGCCTCTTTCAATGCTCTCTCAAGGCACGTAAAGGTTAAGTAATCCGTACTTTACAAGTACAAATATACCTACATAGATATATATGTACTACCAGAGTCCATAGGGAAAGCTGTATCCCTACCAGTTTTTAAAGCTCACGTCAAGGAGTTTTTCCCGTAGGAATAGTGTATATAGGTAGAATTATAAATATTTTATATAAATAATGCTGGACAATTCACACATCATTATCTAGCCGCATGGTAAGCAGAGCTTGTGTTATGGGTACTAGATAACTGATATACATAATACAATACATTACATAGATAAATATATTATATTGTTATATTCTAAACCCTATCCCCCAGGTAATAAGACAAGTGGACATAGTAATCACAGCCACGGGCAACAAAGGCGTAGTAACACGCGAGCATATGGAGCGCATGAAGAATGGATGCTGCGTGTGCAACATGGGGCATAGCAATACGGAGATTGACGTTCACTCGCTGCGGACGCCGGACCTGCTGTGGGAGAGAGTGCGCAGCCAGGTGACAGTAATTATCATTCACTCATTATATCATTCATTCGTTCAATTACTTTAATTCACAATTAGACTCCATAACCCGCGAAACCGCCAGGGTTTCGCTAGCGTATAGTTCTAAAACAGAAGGAAGATAGGCTGACCTGTGCTGTCCGTCTATCCCATTTTTGTTAACTCACTTCTTCCCTCATTCAGTTACTTCTTCCTTCATTCAATCAATTCTTCCTTCATTAAATCAATTCTTCCTTCACTCACACTGTATTCGTTCATTCACAGGTAGACCACATAATCTGGCCGTCGGGCAAGCGTATCGTTCTACTAGCAGAAGGGAGACTGGCTAACTTGTGTTGTTCGTCTCTGCCTTCCTTCGTGGTATCGGTTACCGCGGCGACGCAAGCGCTTGCGTTGATTGAGTTGTATAATGCACCGCAGCATAGATACAAGGTAATAAAGATTGCATGAATAATAATAAAAGAAACGTTAGCGAATAAACGTTCTGACTTTTCTAGAACTAAAACCTGAGTTAGTCCCAAAAAACTATTTGATCAGTATAAGAAACAGGATCGATTAGCATCAAAAAAAGTTTTTGTGGAGAACTCCATTTTTTCGAATTCTGTAACTTTTTTAGTAAATTTGAAATAAAACTGAATGAAAATCCGTTGCGTAGTTTTGAAGATCTAAGCACACTAACGACAGACAAACAGCGGGAAGCGACTTTGTTTTTTTTACTATGTATTAGTGATTATTTAAATATTTATCTTTTCCCAGGCTGACGTATATCTCCTGCCCAAGAAAATGGACGAATACGTAGCATCTCTCCACTTGCCGACCTTCGACGCGCACCTCACAGAACTGACCGACGAGCAGGCCAAATACCTCGGCCTCAACAAAGTGGGGCCCTTCAAACCTAACTACTATAGGTATTAGAGGTAGACATCACAATAGATTGTTTATTTAGCGAATTGGGGAAAACGCAGGTGGTACGAGCAAAACAGGTTATATTTATACTATATTAACTTTTTTTTGCAATGTGAGTGAGTGAATGAATGATGCAATAAAATAAATATGAATGAATGAACGGCCACTTTGTTTCATCAGTACTAAGCAAACTAAGATGAATATTTTAAAACGGATAACGAAAATATGGATACAATACAATACAAATACGCTTTATTGCACATCAAACACAGAAAAAAAACAAACAAACAAAGATACAGATGCACAATGGGCGGCCTTATCGCTAAGAGCGATTTCTTCCGGGCAACCTTTGGATGGACATGGATAATTGGCGAGTTTATCATTGTAATCGCTCTATGGAAACCGTTGGATTAATAAAAGCAGAAAACATTACGGAAACTTGAGTTGGTGCATAAGAGGAAAAACAGGATGGAAGAGAAATAATAAAATATACTGTGAGAATAGTTGATCATTCATTCATTCATTAATTCATTCATTCAGTCGCATGTTGGTATGCATCGTAAATGTTGAGATGAGGTTATCAATTCATAATCAAATAAATAGATTTTAAAATGCTTTTTAAAATCTATTTATTTGATTATGAATTGAACCAAATTATTATTATCATGCTAAAACTATAAAGAATCTCACATATCGAATAAATAAAGAACTAATAATACCAATAATTTATAATATCTATTAAATGCTGTTGGCAAAATAAATTCCCATCTAAAGTTAAATCAAGTAAGTAAGTTTTGCTCCGTATCACCTGAGTTTTTAGTTCCTAGGCAAGCAAAAAACTCAATTTGGACGCATTTTAAATAGTACTATCATAAAATAATATATCAAAATTATTTTTCATGTTTTTTTATTGTTGTCATATTTACTGAAGTTACCATAACGATAAAAATGTTATTCATTTAACTGTGTTGGTCACTTTTTCGTTGGAAATTAAGGTTACCAGTTAATAGAATTTCAAAAAAACAATTAATAATAAGAATAAGTGTAATTGATTGGCTGATAAAGTAACGAAGGCTGCAAGCGCCTCGAATTGAAGTTGGGAGCGAGGGTCGCCGGACCCTTAAGAGGAAGATCACTGCGATTGGCTAGAAGTGTACTGCGTCAAAATATAAATAGAATAGCGACACAAAAAAAAGGCAAAACAGAAACAACTTTAAAAACATGATGATATTATATTTGTTTGTTTGGGATTATATTATAATCGAATAATTTTACAACCAAAATACGTAATTTTCAGTTATCAAACAATTACAATTAAAAAAAAGAATAATTTTAGATATAATAGAGATGTATCAATGGGACCTTAACAAAATTATGAAAAACTACACTTTAATTTTATTTTGACGCAGTACATTATTAATTTAATGTACAAATGTGTATTGAATTAGAATAAGTAAATAGAATGCAATTTGAATGTTCATTGCTTTCTACTCATTATAAAATGATTTTGTTTAAAGTAAGAAAATATAGGCCCTACCAAAGATATGTCAATGAAACCAGTCTATCTCCATTAATTATGTTATTTAGGCTTTGTTTCCACCGAAGATGAGACGAAAATATATTATTAATTCTATGAATACGTAAGTACAGTGACGTTCATAGTTGGGTTATTATAATATCTTAACGTTTAGGTTTCGATATACATATTTAATTCTATGAATACGTAAGTACAGTGACGTTCATATTTGGGTTATTATAATATCTTAACGTTTAGGTTTCGATATACATATTTAATTTGTTGATTTCATAAAAACTGCTTGATGTCTTTCTATTTCTGTATCTATAGAAATTGCTATCCTAGCCTATCTATCTATAATCGTCATTGTACTTCAATCAATATGAATGTTGTTCCTAGTCTGAATGTTCTGTGTTGTACTTATTTATATGTTTAAAATAATTAAGCTATCTCATTAGGTCAGTTATTAAGTTCCCATAACATAAGCTCTGCTTACTTCGAGCTAGATGATGTTGTATAAAAGTTTCAGCACGATTGATATCTTCTTTTTCATCTTCGGTGTAATTTGGCCTAAATCTTGAAACAAAATAATGTAACACCAATAAATTACTATGTAGTAGTACATAGACGTGATTTTATACCAATAAAAGAAATGATTTATTATTTGTATAGATAACACTGAATTCCCTGGCTCGAATCCCACCGATTAGATAAATCATAATCAAAAACAAAAACTGTCAATTCATAAAAGGGCTCAACATTCAGTCTGTTTTGAAATAAGTTGTTTATTTGATCAGTTGATTGAAGCTTGCAACTTATTTAGCAAAAAAATTGTGGAGTTGGTTAAGCATTGTTGCCATGTTTTAATAAAGAACATTTAGAAGATAAAGGTTTTTTAGTGCTTTTCTACTTTTAAGTCGTTTTAATTGATTTTTTAGAGACATGTAAATATGTGTTACTTTCAAGAAGCATTTCGCTGGATAAAATTAAATGAAGATAGTTTTTTTTTTGCGTGAAAAAACTGGTCTTTACTTTTTTTAAGTTGTGCAAAATAAATATAAGAAGTTTTGCGCATTTTACTATGAATCCATGATTAAAAAAACGACAAATTAATTGACGTCAGTCCTATCATTAATTACTAAACTCAACAACGTCGTTAATATACTCAAAAACTACATTTGATTAAAAATTAGCTTACATAATCTGGAAAAATCTATCTAAATGACTTGTAATATATAGAAAATTGTAAAAATCTGAAGAAAAATCATAACGCGTGACTTGCTTTGTACTTCTAATTTGTAATTGATTCACTATATTTCAGCGTTTTAAAGAAATAAGTAGGTAAATATAGGAAAGATTAAAAAATATTACACGTGTTTTGTAGAATCTATTGTACGTAAGTTGTAAATCAGTTTCACATATTTCAGATAATTACAAAAACAATAGATATCTGCCTCCTTCGAGTTATCTCTATCTATACAAAAAGGCGTGAGATATGAATATGACTGACTGACACACTTCCAATAAAGTTGAATGATATAGTATTTTATGGAGTCTCTAGACTACTGCCGGCATTACGATATGGTGCGGCGGGTGTGGGTTTGATTCCCGCCTTGGCAGAAATGTTTGCATGATCTGCATTATTTGTTCCGGCGGGTGTTCTGGATACTATGCATAATATAAAATACATATCTATCTATGTAATATATCGTATTAAGTACCTATCAATCAGTCATCTTAGTACCCAAAACACAAGCTCTGCTTAGCTTAGGGCTAGATGGCGCTGTGTGAATTGTCCAGCATTTAAAAAAATGTACGTCAGCGTCGTCGTGGATGTTACAACCAAAGATAGAAAGTCCGGTACACTTGCTTGAAAGACATTTTCGTGAGACAGCTCATAACTTCTGATTTCATATACATATGCCGTCGAGGCTACCGCTCGCGATTAGATATATATTGTTTTTTTTTTTTTTTTTAACAGCATTATCTAGCCCCATGGTAAGCAGAGCTTGTGTTATGGGTACTAGATAACTGATAAACATAATACAATATATTACATAGATAGATATTTTTTATTATACATAGAAAACGACCAGAACACCCGGAACAGTTATCTGCAGATCGTACACACAATTGTTCCGAGGCGGGAATCGAACCCGCGACCTCATGCGTCGCAGGCGGACCTTCGCCCACCGCGCCACATCGGTCGTATATTTTCGGTTTGTTCTCCTAAGGACATATACTCAAAAAGACAGAGGTCACACATTGTTTAACATTCAAATCAGGTTGATTAGCCACATACAAGTGTGTGATTCTCCACCAAACCGATGATACATCATCCTTAGCAGATACAAATACAAATCATTTATTGATAATAAAAAAGGGGTATTTAATATAAAAATTAATATATTTCCTTAACACTTTGATTGCTGAAATCACACGGTATGTGTTTTCTACAAGTGAATCGTAAATCCACACTAGCGCAGCGGCTGAGAAAATACAGATCTGTGTGACTCAGCAAAGCCGTAATATTTTTCGAACGAAACGCATGTGCGGCGCAACACAACCGCTGTGTAGAGCGGCAGCACGAATTTTTTAGGTTAAAAAAAAGATCGCAGTCGTCGAAAAAAAACCGCAGTCATAGTGTTAATATAATATTTAAAATGTACAGCTTTTTAATACAAGCCATACATGCCAATGATGATGAATATCTATATAACTGAAATAGAAATAATAGAAATCTCCTATGTCATACAGAATCATGGCCCTGGACGCTGGATTCAAGACTTGCGGATTTCACCATTGATTAATGATTAGGTGATTTTTCCCTCTTTTTATTTATCATAATAACACTCCCTAAAGCCTTCTTATCCATAACGACAAACGTTTCATCGTATATCTTCGTAGCACTGCTACGATGCTACGCAGGATCCGCGTATGCTACGCGGATATAAAAGACTTCAACGCGCATTAATCGAACTAATAGGAAAAAAAAGTTCATGTGGTCCGATCGGTAGGACAAAGGCAGTAGGACCACGTGGCCAGAGGGAATTTTATTTTAATGAATTAAATTTTTATTTTTTATTTTTTTGTGTTCTAAACTTTTCTTATACTATAAATTGTAATTCTTTTTATAAATATAGGTACCTATAGAAAATAGCCAGATGCTGGTTGCACGGCAAGCTGAAGATGTACCTACCCTATATCCAATGGACTAGTAATAGGCCCTAAGGTTTGCTGGAAGAAAACTCTTTGTCAGAGTTAAGCTCGACTATGTACATAACCTATTTTTAGGTATATAAATATTGTAAAAGAAATATGATAAGAAACCCAACTATGCCTTAGGCAAAGCTGCGGACAAAACCTAGTGAATTACCGGAAACTTGAGCAAAATCCACGCGTCACTCTAATCTACCGTATCGGCGATCATTAGCACTATGATATTATTATAATAATTAAATACGTTATCAGTTTATCAAAACATTTCGCGAATTCGCCATCATGTCGAGTAAGGCGGTAAATACAAGTGTTTGTGCGAAGTGAAAACGTGACTAAATAAGGGTAAAGAAAATATTACGCTCCTACGCAGTGAAACAAGAAACGGTAAAGTTTTGTCTTGTTTTTAATCATAATCTTTATTTGCATGAATGTACATATGTATTGGTCTTAATTCTAAATATGTCCAGATATATATAGGCCTCCTCATCGATTTCGATGACGGCGACCCTAAGTAATCACGGATTTTTTCTATTATGAGCTCTAATATGGCTCGCTAGACCGAACTTGGTCTTGAATATCCTACGGCACATAATATAATGTCCAGATACGAAGGTGTGCAAAATCTTAGGAATTATTATAATTGTTAATATCTCTAATGTCAATAAAAAATCATACAAAATCTTAAGACTGAATTACCCCCTTGAAGAGATCCAAGAGAACCAAGGTTATCGACATAGCTCAAAGAATTAGCAAGCTGAAGTGGCAGTGGGCCGGCCATATCTCGCGAAGAACCGACGGCCGATGGGGCAAACGTGTTCTTGAGTGGAGACCACGACTCGGTAAACGTAGTGTAGGACGCCCTCCGACCAGGTGGGATGACGACCTGCGAAAGACTGCAGGTAGATGCTGGATGCGGCAAGCTGAAGACAGGGCGCTATGGCGCTCATTGGGGGAGGCCTATGTCCAGCAGTGGTCTGCTATAGGCTGATGATGATGATGATGATGACCCCCTTGATGTACAACTTAGATATTGAATCATAGTCCAGGGAAGGTTAAAACGGAGGTTAATGAGAAAACATAGTAAAATTGCGCAGAAATTTCCACGCGGGTGAAGCCGCGGGGCGTAGTTAGTATAAATCTTTATGAATTGCCTATGTGTTATTCTGATATATAAGCTTATTGTGAAGTTTCATCAAAATCCATTCAGTAGATTTTGCGTGAAAGAGCAACAAACATCCTCACAAACTTTCGCGTTTATAATTAGTACGATCAATCGCTATATTTATCTCTTTTGTTTCTACTTGTTTTGTTTGTGTAATTTTGCAAAATAAAACATTGCATGCGATAACATAAATTTGTAAGTACAGTCAGCGTCAAATTGTTATGAGCGTCTAGAGTAGTCAAAATGATCTGAAAAACATAAAAGCATTTTGATATACGCAGTTTGAATCATCATATGGTTGTAAGCACCCAAGGTGTTCAAAATATCTTACTACTCATGTTTCATATTTATGTGAGCAGTCAGTGTGGTAGGTAAGTTTCGAACGTCAGTTCTTCGAGAGATCACGTCAAAGTATTTTTTTCTTCAGAAGATAATTTACAATGCCTTTATTAACAAATATAGTTACAATTAAATAATAGAAACTAATTAGAACTGTTATTTATAATTGAAACAATTGAGATAGCTGCAGCCTATTGCAAACAATCTACAGGTAACTCAACTGATCCATATCAACACCAGTCGGCGCGCGTCCCCGCGACGCTGGCTGCATTGCCCCGCTGTATGGCAATGCTGATGCGCTGCGTCAGATGCTCAACAGCTCTCGGGTCACGCGTCCCCGCGACGCTGGCTGCATTGCCCCGCTGTATGACAATGCTGATGCGCTGCGTCAGATGCTCAACAGCTCTCGGGTCACGCGTCCCCGCGACGCTGGCTGCATTGCCCCGCTGTATGGCAATGCTGATGCGCTGCGACAGATGCTCAACAGCTCTCGGGTCACGCGTCCCCGCGACGCTGGCTGCATTGCCCCGCTGTATGACAATGCTGATGCGCTGCGACAGATGCTCAACAGCTCTCGGGTCACGCGTCCCCGCGACGCTGGCTGCATTGCCCCGCTGTATGGCAATGCTGATGCGCTGCGACAGATGCTCAACAGCTCTCGGGTCACGCGTCCCCGCGACGCTGGCTGCATTGCCCCGCTGTATGGCAATGCTGATGCGCTGCGACAGATGCTCAACAGCTCTCGGGGCACGCGTCCCCGCGACGCTGGCTGCATTGCCCCGCTGTATGGCAATGCTGATGCGCTGCGACAGATGCTCAACAGCTCTCGGGGCACGCGTCCCCGCGACGCTGGCTGCATTGCCCCGCTGTATGACAATGCTGATGCGCTGCGCCAGATATTTGCGCTTTATTTCCTTTAGGCCTTAGTGACGGACTCTTGGACACGTCACAAATTAGAAATTACAAAGTAAAGCTAAAGGGATCACTTTGATTTTTTGTTCATTTCAATCTTTTTGAGGTAAAAGAAAAGGGGAAAGAAGCGAACAAGAAACTTAGTTACATTGTTAGTTTTCGAGTTCTAGCAACTATACGTAATAATAGGAAGGTACGGTATAGATTACAGATCATTTTGTAGACATCACATGATACAAGTACAATGGGCGGCCTTATCGCTTAGAAGCGATCTCTTCCAGGCAACCTTTGAATGGAAAGAATTATGTGGATTTAAGAAAGGCAGGGGGTGTATCAAGGATAAGCTAAAATATATTTTGGGGGAGCAGTGTCGGGGTAAGCAATGTAAGGACTAACCCCCATATATTTAGTCATTACCTCGACCTCGATTCAAACTCTACTCAACCTCCAAATGCGTTTCGGTATGCTTGATCGTAAAAAAATCATCGCCAATGTCGCTGATCCACACTTATAATACCTATTTATAACATTTATTATAATAAAATGTTGATATGAATAATTAATTATGTATTGGTAAAATTACCAAAAAAAAATTATAAAATTATTTATAAGAAACTCCTGTAAACTCCTGTGTGTGTATGATTTGTAATTCGTTGTGTATTTTTTTTGTTACTTGTATTATTATGTTTGACATATAAGAATATTCTTATCAATAAATAACTGAACTGAACTGAACTGACCATCCCTTGTCATCCAAATAGATATTCAAGAAGATAATTCATATTCACGCACTTTCAATTACAAACCAACGCAAATAAATCCTATATAGGTAAGTGGTTATTAAAATATAATAAAAACTTATGTCTATCGCGAAATATCATAAAACACTGATTTTTATTGCCGGATACATCGGTTTAAGTAGGCACTCGAACAAGATTGGCGGCGCGTTTGTGTTCCCTTTGTGATTCGCCGACAGTTAATCTACTTGTAAATCAATGAAGATAATTGTTATAATGTGTTAACAAGAGCTTTTCTTTATTGGATTTAGTTATATCTATTTATTTAGGGATACTTGTTGGTATTTACTTATCTGGCGACTAATGTGATTATTTATTTACTTATTTTTATTTTAATCTGACGACCGATGTGGCGCGGTGGGCGAAGGTCCGCCTGCGACGCAGGAGGTCGCGGGTTCGATTCCCGCCTCGGAACAATTGTGTGTACGATCTGCAGATATTTGTTCCGGGTGTTCTGGTCGTTTTCTATGTATAATAAAAAATATCTATCTATGTAATGTATTGTATTATGTATATCAGTTATCTAGCACCCATAATACAAGCTCTGCTTACCATGGGGCTAGATAATGCTGTGTGAATTGTGTCCAGCATTATTTATTATTTAATCTTTCTACTCAATCAAACAAATATCATCAAAGCGCTTTATTTCCTTTAGGCCTTACTGACGGACTCTTGAACACGTCACAAATTGAGGAGTGGACGAACAGAAAGTCTCATTTCCACTTTTTAAAATTTTACAAAAATTAAAAAAAACTGTAGCGTTTCAGATTTGTGTAAGAAAACAAGTATTAAGTTTTTAGCATATTAGCTGCATAGCAAATTAGATAAAAAATATACAAATCGAATGTGCTTTTAATTTATTAAATATTTTGTACAGTTCCAAAGTTATTTGCCAAATAAATTTGCAGAAGTTACGTTTTGATGGGTAGAAAAGAAAAATGTCTTTTTGTGAGGCCACTTTTTGGAAAAGTGATCTTTTGATAGGGATGCCTAAGGAAATCTGACGTGTGTGGGTTGCCAATAAGAATAAAGAAAAAAAACAAATCTCCAAAAAATGGAAAAGTGACTTTCTGTTCGCCCACTCTTCAATTAGAAATTACAAAGTAAAACTAAAGGGATCACTTTGATTTTTTGTTCATTTCAATCTTTTTGAGGTAAAAGAAAAGGGGAAAGAAGCGAACAAGAAACCTAGTTACATTGTTCGTTTTCGAGTTCTAGCAACTATAGGTATTAATAGGAAGGTACGGTATAGATTAAACTTGGCAATTTTCTTAACTATAATATCAGCACGTTTACCCCAGCGGTTGTCATGTCAGTTCTTCGCGAGATATGGCCGGCCCACTGCCACTTCAGCTTGCTAATTCTCAGAGCCCACTGCCATCTACATACATATATTAATTTACGCGTAATTAAAAAATTCGCGGTGTTTGTCTGTCAGTACTCAAAGAGAGATAACGTCTTGTTGTTGACTCAGTTGATAGGAATTCACTATTTGGTGAAATACTTAGAGCCTTGATCCATGGCCAGCTTGAACCAGTTATCACCATCATTATTACCTGCTTTTTTTTTAATTCCATAATCGCCACACAATTATGCACGAAACAAAAAATGTCTTATTCGATGTGAGCAAAGTCGGGGCCGATGCCAGTTATCTATTTGAAAAATAAACTAAAGGATGATTCACGCTATCCGTGCGTGGCGCGACCGTGCCGTGCTCCGGCCGGGGCACGACCGGGGCACGGTCAAACATTATGGTACTTATAATTTTTGTATGAAGTGATTCATACCTGACCGTGGCTTGGCTGTACCCCGGCCGTGGCACGGCGTTCAAATGTCAGTGGGTATTGTTTCCCGGCTCCGGTACGGTCTAGCCCCGACACGTTGTAACATGAACATATGCGCCCGGGCGCCCGCAGAGCTGTCAACGTCAAATCTTAGTGATATAGATAGATAAAGTTGATCTGAAGAGGCAAAAGTCACGCTGTTTAAGTCTTACTGTCAGACGTTCTACACGAGTAGCCTATGGACCACATATACTCAGAAAGCGATCAAAACCCTTCGCGTCCAGTATAATAATGCATTCAGGATGATACTGGAGCTACCGCGATTCTGCAGCGCGTCCGGCATGTTCGCGGAGGCGCGCACGGACGGCTTCCATGCATGCATGCAGAAGAAAATCGCCTCGTTGCTGCTCAGGCTGCACGGTAGTACCAACATCATTCTGAATGCATTATCCAATAAATGGGACAGCCCGTTCCTCAAGCACTGCAACCAAGTAATGATGAAATAATCACTTTCATCATTATTTGATTGCACTGTTTGTAATAATTTACATTAATTGTCAATAACTAATATAGAATTACTTAAGTAATATTTGCTACTAACATGATATGGACCTAAATTTAATTTTAATTATGATTTGTCGTTGTCCGAAATAAATTAATTTTATTTTATTTATTTATTTATAAAGATATATAGTACACCCAAATAGCCCGGTGTAACATGAATGACTGGCCTAACCGGCGCACGGTGGCCGTGCCCCGGCCGGCGCACGGCCCGGTCGCGACACGGTGTAGCGTGAATCATCCATAAAGCTGTCCTTGATACTCGAGAACCTTCAAAATCGTGCGGTTTTGCTGGATTTGACTAATTCAATTGGTAGAGTATGTACTATCTTAGATTTGCTATCACCATCAGATTATAAATATACAGTTTCTGATTGGTAATACAGCCTTAACAGCAATCAGTCTGAGTGTCCACCAATCAGACTTGTCTTATTGCTTATTTTGTAAGCCTAAAGAAATAAAAAAATATATTTCAGAACCTGCGCGTCATATTATATATGTACAAGTTAAATTGAATAGATATAAAAAATAATAGAAATCAAGAACACGTCGTCGATTACGCATGTCTATGTTAGACATGCGTAATCGACGACGTGTTCTTGAGTACCACGACTCGGTAAACGTAGTGTAGGACGCCCTCCGGCCAGGTGGGATGACGACCTGCGAAAGACCGTAGGTAGATGCTGGATGCGGCTGAAGACAGGGCGCTATGGCGCTCATTGGGGAAGGCCTATGTCCAGCAGTAGATAGACTGGCTGGACGACATCCCACCTGGCCGGAGGGCGCTCTGACCAGGTGGGATGACGACTTCTTTATTTATTGAGGAATTACCAACGACGACATTTAACTTGTAATACATTTGTGTTAGTAGTATGTTAGTTAGTTTATTATTTAAAGATGAGCGATATTCACAATGTAGCCTACAGTGCTATCCACATAATATGAGTTATATACAGAGAGGACAAAACACATGCAACTAGAAGGCCTCAATAGCTGGGCAAGAATAAAGTTAAGTTAATGTTTATAAAGTTCACTACCTTTAAGGTTAAAGAATCAAGTATTCGACTCTTGTCTACTTCCAACGCTTACCTACGGCAGCCAGACATGGACCTATACACGAGAGGCAAAGGACAAAGTAGTAAAATGTCAAAGAGCAATAGAACGGAATATACTGAAAATAAGACTAAAAGACAAAGTACAACATAAAGAAACCAGATCAAAAACTTTTATAGACGCTCTACAACACGCTCTTAAAATGAAGTGGGGATGGGCCGGACACGTAGCTAGAATGCCAAAAGAAAGGTAGGCCACCTCATGGAAAGGTCCTAAGGGCAAAAGAAGAATTGGTAGACCCCTAGCAAGATGGTCAGATGAAATAAAAAAATATGTAAAAACAAAAAATTGGACAAGCGTCGCAGAAGACCGCAAACACTGGACAGAACTGGAGGAGGCCTTTACCCGAGAGGGGTCCTAACTACTTATTAAATATATGCATTAAATTCAATCGATATAAACAACTTTTCAAATACATTATTAAATTATTAAATCTACATAATGACATTTTCTATAATATTTGACATACATTAGATTTAACAAATTTTTCATAAGCATGATTGATCAATGTTATTTAAGGTTAAGGAATAAAAGGCTTTTTTATTTTTATTTTATTTAATGTTTACAAAAAAAAAGAAAAATTGACAAAAACATTATTTAATATTTATTATTTCATACAAAGACAGGAAACAGTAGGTATTACAGAAATAAATGCTAAGAGTAAAACATGAACAAAGGCGGCCTTATCGTTATGAGCAATCTCGTCAAAGCCCACATCTCAATACTAAAGTAAAGTAAAGTAAAAAATCATTTATTTCTTTAGGCTTGCAAAATAAGCAACAAGTCATATTTTATATATAAATTATTATCAAATAAAATTATTTTACTTTTCACTTCAATTTTTTGTCCACTAGTGGAAGAAGTGAAAAAGAAACCACTAGCATGTTCATCTCTTATATGTCTTATACATGGTTATTTGCCTATTTAAGTCTAAATATAATATGATTCGATACATGTCAATATTTAAGTAAAGCTATTCACAATAACAAAATACTTATATGTCTGTGCGAAACTGAGCGACATCTGGCCAAGCATTAACATCATTGAGATAATCATTTATGGAGTAGAAAGCCTTCTTGGTGAGATTTAGTTTGATGTAATTTTTAAATGTACGAATAGGGAGCTCAGTTGCTTCAGATGGAAGCTTATTATAGAAGCGCATGCTATTGCCCATAAATGATTTCCCTACCTTGTGTAATCTAAATGATGTATTCACAATGTACCCCACAGTGCTATCCACATAATATGAGTTATATACAGAGAGGACAAAACACATGCAACTAGAAGGCCTCACTAGCTGGGCAAGAATAAAGTTAAGTTAATGTTTACAAGAAAAAAAGAAAAATTGTCAAACATGATTTAATATTTATTATTTCATACAAAGACAGGAAACAGTAGGTATTACAGAAATAAATGCTAAGAGCAAAACATGAACAAAGGCGGCCTTATCGTTATGAGCAATCTCGTCAAAGCCCACATCTCAATACTAAAGTAAAGTAAAGTAAAGTAAAAAATCATTTATTTCTTTAGGCTTACAAAATAAGCACTTAGACAAGTCATATTTTATACATTAAATTATTATCAAATAAAATTATTTTACAAATACAAATACAAATACAAATGTTTTTTTATTTCGTTAACAAAACATGTATAGGTTACAAATTTTTGAAGCCAAGGAGGCTAAGTATAGAATACTTGTACTAGGAGGTAGGAGGAGGATTTTACTGTTCACTTAAATTTTTTGTCCACTAGTGGAAGAAGTGAAAAAGAAACCACTAGCATTTTCATCTCTTATATGTCTTATACATGGTTATTTGCCTATTTAAGTCTAAATATAATATGATTCGATACATGTCAATATTTAAGTAAAGCTATTCACAATAACAAAATACTTACATGTCTGTGCGAAACTGAGCGACATCTGGCCAAGCATTAACATCATTGAGATAATCATTTATGGAGTAGAAAGCCTTCTTGATGAGATTTATTTTTATGTAATTTTTAAATTTACGAATAGGGAGCTCAGTTGCTTCATACTATGTCGGTGCGAAACTGAGCGAAGGTAGGAACGAACGAAGGGGACAAATGGCTGCAAGGTCTAAAGGTCTTTCTTTGTGACTAGTGGTTGAGCTGATGATGATGATTCACAGGTAGGCGGTAAGGAATAGAATGCGTTACTCCTTATCAGGCAATCTTATCATCATCTAGATCTGATAACCGACGTACTCCTGAATTCTTGTTAACTTATCAGAATTAGCTTTAATTTTGATAAACATTTTTGATAGTGAATTATTTAATTAGTTTTGGTATTGTATTGTTTTGTTATAGATAAAAACTAATGCGTAAAATATTAGAGTGAAAAAGGGTTGAGTTACAAGGTTCGTTCGTACGCAAATTAATTAAAATATATTAAAAAACCCAACGCGGCGTCCGTTTTTAAGAAAGCCATACAAACTGGCCCAAAACAAAAGGCCAACAAAATGTAGCTTAACACTTTGACTGCGGTTTTTTTTTGACGACTGCGATCTTTTTTTTACCTAAAAATTCGTGCTACCGCTCTACACAGCGGTTGTGTTGCGCCGCACATGCGTTTCGTTCGAAAAATATTACGGCTATGCTGAGTCACACAGATCTGTATTTTCTCAGCCGCTGCGCTAGTGTGGATTTACGCATATTAGTCACTTGTAGAAAACACATACCGTGTGATTTCAGCAGTCAAAGTGTTAAGGGCCGATTTTTCAATCGTCAGATAAACAATCAGATAGCCTTTAATCGTCGAATAGCAATATTCATGGTTTTTCAATGGTCAGATAGTAGCTAACTGTCGAATAAGGTCCCTAACAGAGGAATAAAGTTACCTGCTACTTGAAGGGCCAGATAAGGTTTTATCTCCCCGATAAGTTTGACGTTTAGGTTATGTTTGACAGTTTCGTAAGCCATATCGGATATCGGATGAGTTTTTTTAAAAGTCCCCGACTTTGCAAAAAAAAAGATGCCAAACAAAATGTAGCTTAAAAATAATATAGGAGATATCGGATAAGTAGAATGCAGGTAGAAAATGCCTCGGCATTAAGCCCACCCTTTGTACCCTTTGTAGCACAATAAAGTTTAAAATAATAATATGAGAATAAAGTAATTAGTAATATGAGTATTTTGATATCTACCTTATTTATCAAAATAGCTTCAGCCGTTTGTATAATTCGAGGTAATAACGAGTATCAGAAAACCAAATAAAAATACGCGGATACTCAGAGTAATAAGACACGCGGATATTAGGAATTATATGGAACCCCTGCAAGTGCGCGAGTCCAACTCGCAATTGACGTTTTATTGTTTATTAGCTGACCCCGCGGCTTCGCCCGCGTGGAAATCTATTTGTCAATTCCCCTTGAATCATTCTATCTATTAAAAAAATCTGCATCCTAATCCGTTGCGTAGTTTTAAAGATAGCATACATAGGGACAGACAGACACCGGGAAGCGACTTTGTTTATATGTAGTGAAGTTTTGCGGGACTAATACGAATCACTCGGAAATAACATTTTCATGGGACCAATCGGGATCATCTTCTGGCAAAATATAATGATCCAAATCTCATAATTTTATATGAGATTTGGATCATTATATGGAGTTTGGATCATTATAAGGCACCTTTATGTGGAGTTTCCAAGAACAGATTGGCTGGTTTGAGTGGTGCATATTGGTTTCGCCTCTCGAGAAGGCAGTTTTCTCTTTACAACACATTGTTGGTCGAAGTGATGCACATCATATTTAAGTTGGATGGGAAAATCAGGCTTTTCGTGGCTCAACTGAGCGGTTTTCAGCGTATGCGCAGTAAATAGGTAAATGTTGAACTTGAATGAGGAATGAGGAATATACCAATCTTGTTTTTTTCCCTTTTTTTTTCCTAGTCCAATAATGATGAAAATCTGTAGATGGGTGACAGAAAGAAAACCTCCGGAAAACCCAAGTTTTTCTCGCTGTCAGTTCCAGGTTTGACAGTTTTGCATGACTTTGGTTCTTGGTTTCTAATCTTGGACGAACTAAATTGCTTAGAATTATGTACTATGGTCTTATCTATCTATTTTAATTTTATGTAATTTATTTATTTTTTCACTGATAGGTTATACATAATTTTATCACCTCATAATTATTATCTTTTATTTGTTTATTTTTTTAATAAAATCTAGTATGTAAATTTATTCATCAATCATCTGATCTGAGATCGTGTCTGCCACTCTACCAGGTTCTGACTGAAAACCAGCGCTCTTTCACAAATGACCTGGGTTATTGTGATAGAGCAACAAGCTGAGTCAGGACCTATTAGACCTACACACGCGCGCTTATCCACTTTCTGTGAGGGCTACTTAGTACCATATGCAATACTACTTACATTTTGTATCTTCACTTTTTTTTTTAAATATTTTGTCGATGTGTTTTATAATAGGTACCTAAGTAGGTACTTTGTAGTCTAATATAATTATGTGTAATTAACATTGTTTGTGTGTTGTGTTAGTGTTTAATAAATAATTTTCTTTCTTTCTTTCTTTCTTATATGGATTTAATGATGATCTGAAACGAATAATAATAATAAAATCTTCGACCATTTTACTGCAGTATCCCACTATTCATCATCATCATCAAAATCAGCCTTTATTCCACTGTTGGACATAGGCCTCCCCCAACGAGCGCCCACAATCCCACAATTGATTTTATGTAAAAAATACTTAATTTTCCATGAGAATTTAGATTTTTTATAGATGATTTTATTCAAAGTGCATGAATAATTTCTAATCGGTATGTCTAATATAATTGTTCTAAAGCGAGACGACTCCTATCATCTAGCCAGCAATCAAACTAATTTACCGGCTCTTTTCTTATCACGCGGATTTGCGTCCGCATGCGGATTCGTGTCCGCATGCGGATCTGCTTTCTTTTGTTTCAACCAATCTTTATTACATACTCAGATTACATAGTATAAAATGAAGTTACTTCCGCTGTCTGTACGCTTAGATCTTTTAAACTACTCAACGGATTTTAATGCAGTTTTTCAGCAACAGATATAGTGATTCATGAGAAAGGTTTATAAAGTGAGCAAAGTCGTGGGACGCAGCTAGTTTTAAATATTTTTTTCCTATCACACGGGTCACAGACACCTGAAACGTGGATTGGCTTTCTAACTCGCGGGCCGAACGCACGTAGAATAGGAAAAACCTTATGTATATGAAATGATAAGTTGGTCGCCCGCATGCGGACGGAAATCCGCATGACAGTAAAAGAGCCCTAATTGGAGGCTTGTAGATACCTACCTCGAACACGTGCATGTGAGTATGTCGCGCGCGCACTGCACGCACAGGACACCACTTCCAACTCGCTGGTTCACTGGTATGGGCTATAATTTATAATTATTAGTATATTCATCATCATCAGCCAATGATAGTCCAGTGCTGGACATAGGCTTCCCCCAGAATTAACCACTTTCGTATCGAACTTTGGATTCATGGATATTTTCGAAGCATTTGAGAAAATATTAGATTTTAGACTAAAATCAATAACATAATTAATATAAAAAATATATAAATCAATAATATAAATTAATAATAATATGTTAATCATTTGTCTTGAGTATTTTTGAATAAATTATTTTATTTATCCTCCCAAATCCCCTTAGCTGCCAAAATACAAATGAATCGAAGTTTGTTTTATTATATCTATCTATGTAATGTATTGTATTATGTATATCAGTTATCTAGTACCCATAACACAAGCTCTGCTTACCATGGGGCTATATAATGCTGTGTGAATTGTCCAGCATTATTTATATTATTTATTTATTATGTGTTCATAGATTCCTGGTAAATTAATTTCCGTTCGTTTTTTCTTCTAGAACGCAGAAAAAATTAAAAAACCACTTACCTTAAAAGTTGTATAAAAAAGTTACAAATAATTGCGAAAGAAATTACGTCAAAACTCAATTAATCCGTATATCAATTTAATGTGCGAATTGCTGATAAACTACGGACGATAGGAATGATTTGCAGAGATTTAAACAAGTATATATATATATTTATATATATATATATACGACGTATATATACTACGTATATATACTACGTATATATACTACGTATATATACTACGATATATACTACGATATGTACAAGGAGGTAATTAGACACCTGTTACGCTTTTCTCGAATACTAGAGAGTTTTTGTAAATAGAAATAAAAATCAAAAGTTTTTATTTCTTAAGGCTTATAAATAAATAAATAATGCTGGACAATTCGAACAGCATTACCTAACCCCATGGTAAGCAGAGCTTGTGTTATGGGTACTAGATAACTGATATACATAATACAATATACATTACATAGATAGATATTTTTTTTATTATACATAGAAAACAACCAGAACACGCGGAACAAATATCTGCAGATCGTACACACAATTGTTCCGAGGCGGGAATCGAACCCGCAACCTCCTGCGTCGCAGGCGGACCTTCGCCCACCGCGCCACATCGGTCGTCGAAACAAAATAAGCACTTCGACAAGTCATATTTTATATTATTCATTATTATCAAATAACAATACAATACAATACATTTATTCGTAACACCAAGTTATACGTCGAGCAGCCCTTCCGTTACATTTGCATATTACAATTAAATATTTAGTACAATTTATAATAAACAAACAATGATTAATCAAAATATCCATAAATACAATTACAACAATCGTTGGTTTCTCCCTGCCGTTCCTCCAAATAAATTATTTTCACGATCTAGGGATACCTCAAAAGGAAAATAGAAACCCTAATAGGATCAATTCGGTGTATGTCTGTCTGTCTCAATGAGTATTTTTTTAATCTCTTGATATCTGTACCTCATACTAACTATTAATGAAAGGTGTATCTATCTGATTAAACGCGTTTGATCGGAGACACAGAAAAAAAACGCGCGTTTTTATTCTCGATGAAAAAAATCATGCCGCACACGTCATGATATAGAGTTAAGTTTAAATGCGTCCTTCTTGAATCTCATCGGCATTTTGCCCACCATTTGTATACTTTTGTTAGTTATGTATATTCATTAAATTGTTAAAATAATTAAATAAAGTATAGAAATAGTAGATAAGATTTTGTCAACACGAGAATTGAGTAAGCATTTTGCCATTTACATACTTTATAAATTGATATTTGCGCACAGTGGAAACCTAATTAAATTAATTTGTAAGATTTTAGAGGTTACCAAACCCAATCAATAGATTTCTTTCCGGCCCTGGTGGGGGCACAGAGAGGGGCCTCGAGGCTTGGCCTCATTACCCCGGCGTCAACTCGAGGGGTGACGACCCCTCGGTCCTTGGGTTTTGTGGGAATCTTTTTTTTCCCTATTCTCAATGTTTTTTTTTTTGGCATCATTCCGTTTATATCTTTTTTTTAAAAATAAACCCAAGGACTTTATGGTGGTTCCGCAGGGAACAGGTTCCGCGGAAGGGGTCGCCATGGGCGGTCGTCTTCCTGGGGCCGGGGCTGGGGCGGGGTGATGTTGTGGAATATACCAAACCCAGAATATACATTTCATTATAATTAGCTGATGTTTCAACGCACTGCAAAAAGAAACGCAGCGCTTAAGAACACAGGCCGTTCCTTCGTTTACAACCTCTTCAACAATCTTCTACAATCTTTGGAATCTACATGTAGATTCCAAAGATTAAAATTAACATACATTATTGATTTAGATAACATCAGATAATAATGTCTTTATGAAAATAACTCTAAATGCTATAAATAGGAGGAATAGACGTTATTCGGATGTTTTTAGGAACTGATGTTAGGTGAACTTTATTTTCGAGAATTATTTAAAAAAATTGTTAAGTGCTAAACTCATTTTTGAGTTGGTTTTTTGTATAAATTAGTGGTTGTATGAAAATGAAGTGCATGAAGTTGTAGAACAACCAAAAGGTAAGAAATTCATAATACAATAATGGTAAACAATATCGAATACATCCGACAGAGAACCAAAGTTATCGACGTAGCTCTGAGAATTAGCAAGCTGAAGTGGCAGTGGGCCGGCCATATCTCGCGAAGAACCGACGGCCGCTGCTGGGGCAAACGTGTTCTTGAGTGGAGACCACTACTCGGTAAACGTAGTGTAGGACGCCCTCCGAACAGGTGGGATAACGACTTTAATCATCAGCCTATATTAGTCCACTGCTGGACATAGGCCTCCCCCAATGAGCGCCATAGCGCCCTGTCTTCGGCTTGACGCATCCAGCATCTACCTGCAGTCTTTCGCAGGTCGTCATCCCACCTGGTCGGAGGGCGTCCTACACTACGTTTACCGAGTCGTGGTCTCCACTCAAGAACACGTTTGCGTTCCAAACGCTGCCCAGCCCAGCTGGATCCTCCTTTTGGCCTCCTTCTCGAAATTGTTTTTACCTAACTGCAGAATCTGCCCGAGGTATGTGTATTCGGAAACGATTTCGAGAAGGTGACCATGTACGACCACCGGCCTTGGATCAATGTGTCCATTGATCATGACTTTGGTTTTATCCAAATTCATGCCAAGACCGATGCATCGGGAGGCTGAAGCTAGGCCGTCAAGCATCTGGTTCAGCTCCTCTCGCGACTCCGCCAATAGGACTATGTCATCAGCGAATCGTAGGTGTGAGATGTAGTTGCCGTTTATGTTTATGCCCTTACCTTTCCAGTCCAGAGTCTTAAACAAATCTTCCAACGCGCTTGTGAACAGTTTCGGGGATATGACATCCCCCTGTCTCACTCCTCTGCGCAGTTGGATAGGTTTAGACTGCTGGCCCTGTACTTGGACACTCATAGTGGCGGCTTCGTAGAGACATCTCAGAACCTCGATATAACGATAGTCCACTTGGCATCGCTGTAAGGATTCCAGAACAGCCCAGGTCTCGACAGAGTCAAAGGCCTTCTCATAGTCCACAAAAGCCAGACACAGGTGCTGATTATACTCTTCGGACTTCTCTATAATCTGCCTCACTGTGTGTATGTGGTCTATGGTGCCATATCCACCGCGAAATCCGGCCTGTTCTGGTGGCTGAAACTCGTCGAGTCTCCTAGCGAGACGGTTCGTGACTACTCGTGAGAACAGCTTATAGACGTGGCTCAAGAGTGAAATGGGTCTGTAGTTTTTAAGAAGGGTTTTATCGCCCTTCTTAAAAAAGAGCACCACCAAACTCCCGCTCCACGCCTTTGGAGTTCTCCCACTGTTAAGAACGGCGTTGAAGAGGTTCTGTAGCTCCTGTATAACAGGAGCTCCTCCAGCTTTCAAGAGCTCGGATGTTATACCGTCTTCACCGGGGGCTTTTCCATTTTTAAGCTGCCTTAGAGCTAAGCTAAGCTAAGCTAAGCTTGTTATATGTTAGCCTAAAATTCTAAACAATTATATTTATAAAATTAGTTAATATAGGAATGTCATGGTTCATGTCGTGATTAGGTAGGTACTTACTTATTTAATCTGGAGGTGACAGTATGTATAAAAAATTAGTTTCATCGACATTATTGTGACGACCGATGTGGCGCGGTGGGCGAAGGTCCGCCTGCGACGCAGGAGGTTGCGGGTTCGATTCCCGCCTCGGGACAATTGTGTGTACGCTCTGCAGATATTTGTTCCGGGTGTTCTGGTCGTTTTCTATGTATAATAAAAAAATATATCTATCTATGTAATGTATTGTATTATGTATATCAGTTATCTAGTACCCATAACACAAGCTCTGCTTAGCTTGGGGCTAGATGATGCTGTGTTAATTGTCCAGCATTATTTATTTATTTATTGTGTCTAAAATCCAATAAAAATCTAGTTATTCCCAATGTCTAGTAGACTGTAAACAGAAAATATTTTCAAATTTCAATTTAACTTTTTCCCGTATATCCTAATTTTTCTGCAACTTAATTATGTGTGTACGATCTACAGATATTTGTTCCGGGTGTTCTGGTCGTTTTCTATGTATAATAAAAATATATATCTATGTAATGTATTGTATTATGTATATCAGTTATCCTGGTATCCATAACACAAGCTCTGCTTACCATGGGGCTAGATAATGCTGTGTGAATTGTCCAGCAATATTTATTATTTTATTTTCAAACTACTTGTACTTTCATTCTCTTTGCATATTAACACTTTGACTGCGATTTTTTTTCGACGACTGCGATCTTTTTTTTAACCTAAAAAATTCGTGCTGCCGCTCTACACAGCGGTTGTGTTGCGCCGCACATGCGTTTCGTTCGAAAAATATTACGGCTGTGCTGAGTCACAAAGATCTGTATTTTCTCAGCCGCTGCGCTAGTGTGGATTTACGCATATTAGTCACTTGTAGAAAACACATACCGTGTGATTTCAGCAGTCAAAGTGTTAAATATTCGCACTTTTACGAAAAAAAAGCACATCTGGTAACACCACACATATTAATTTTATTGTCAAAAATATGAAAAAAGCTACATTATTGCATAAAACTGTGATATGCAAAAGTAAATCAATTAATATTAATTTCGCGCTGGTCTTTGAACCCACTACCGTTAGAACAGACTTATCACTTAGGCATATTTATTTGATTAACGGGGAGGCAGGGACGGACTAAGTGATAGTTTTTGGGGCGTTACTTGCACACGAGTCGACGACTTGTCGTTTCTATAGTTAAATTGTGATTTGAATTGATTGATTTTGCTTTTTGTACCCAAAATGGAGACAGAAGGTAAGGCCGCGATAAGTACCCATTAAATAAAACCAACATTTCGCCGCACGCTAGTTTACCTTAGTTTCCTATTATTGAATTAAAAAAATATTCTTGTAAAATGTGTTTCAAAAATACAAAAAATTAAAAAAATCATATTAGTATTATAATTAATCTTTGTACCTACTATAGTATGTATATCTGTCATCTTTCTACAATACATGTGATTAATTTTATTTGCATTGTTTATATAAGTTTTTGCATGTTTTCACCCGTATTTGATATCAAGCCCGTCCATTTGCCCCGGCTTAGCTCCTTTACACACGAATTTGATATCGAGCGCGCCCCTCTGCCCCGGCCTAGCTCCGGCCCTGCCCCATCCTAACACGGAAGATGAAAAATTCACGATTGTATAAAACCGCAGGATTTTGACTCCAACTCTTCCAATAGTTACTAATAACTTGACACGGTGGAGTCGCGTAGGGCGGAGGAACATTTCACAGTTTCGTGTGATAGTGTCCAGGGATTTTAGAGATTTTTCTGGTTTTCCCTGTGTGGGGGAGAACGGGAATAAAAAATTAGGGCGCGAAGTTATAATTATAGTGATATTTTGGTGAGTCATATATTTTGTTGAGTCGTATAGGATAAAACTGAGTCTTATTGTTTATCATGTTAATGGGTGTCATTGGGCAAAGGGTAGTATTTCCCAAAAGTAGTGAATTATTGGTTGCGTTTCTTTTTTTAAGCACAATTCTCACAAAAATCTTTTATAACGGGCTATTTACGATGATTTGATTTATAAGTTTTCAAGTACTTATTCTGGCACATTTCATGTTATTCCGTGATCATACAAGATCAAAATATTTTTGGGGATATCCCTTGTAGGGCAATAAAAGACGACTGGCCTAATTGGAGATGTTGACGCACGTAATTGGACTAGCTACCTTCAATAAGCTCCCAGACGAGTTATTAAACTATAATTAATGTAGAATAATCTTATTTTTAAATTTTATTATAATTAGATACTATAATTTTGTGAAGTGAAGTGAAGAATTGTGAAGTTTTGGCCTAGGACAAAACTACTGAATAAATAAGGCTGAAACTTTGAAAACTCAACTATAACATAATATGGCGTGCAAAGCAGCGGGTAGAATCTAGTATTGAATAAAAATAAAATATGTACATAATCACCAAGAAAAAAAAAATTTACGACTTTCCAGTATTTTTATTAGTTCCTTAATTAATAAAATTATAATATACTGCAGCAATGGATACAGATTTTAAAGTGGCGCTCACGATATGCCTGTCATGGCCGCCGTGACACAAAGCCATCCAAAGGAAAGAGAAAAAAAACAAATAAACAGATACGGATAATTAACCCTTATCTGCACATCACTACATAGTATAAAACAAAGTCGCTTCCCGCTGTCTGTCTGTCCGTATGTATGCTTAGATCTTTAAAAATACGCAACGGATACATATAGACTGACACATAGATATCCATGCGGGCGAAGCCGCGGGGCCAGCTAGTAAATACATAAATAAATAATGCTAGCGACGTAGGTGGTTCGATTTACGCCTAGGACAAATGTTTTAACACTCTATACGTATATAATAATAATAATAATAATCCAGCATTCGGCTAGCCACCGTCTGCCACTCTTCTTAACATTACGATTTACTTGTTTATGGCAGACGTCCGCAATCTCCCCTATAACCCGATCACCCAGTCCATCCATCCATCACAATAGCCTGGTTTTATTTCTTTCATTTTACTTTGCAATAGTCTCTACACCTGGCGGATACCATCTTTGGGTGTATCATATTGTGCACCCGAGGATGATACCCGCTATGTGTAGCCATCGCCTTTAGATTAACTTCTCAAAGGGCCAGCCTTCCAAAGGACCGGGTCACTTTATGGCCCGAGATCATGGTAAATGAGAGACATAATAATAATTTTATAATTATATTCGTTTATTTCAGACACATATTACAAAATAAAGTTTTAAAAATATGCACAAATAAGATTAATATACTTAAAACAAAAGATATCACGACGTTTAAATATTAAATGTATTGGTTTATATAGGTAGGTATTTTTTTCAAGTATGCGGGTTTCCTTTGGAAAAAAAACATTAAATAAATAATAAATAATGCTGGACAATCCACACAGCATTAAGCCCCAATACAACAATATCTATCTATGTAATAGAATACATTATGTATATCAGTTAACTTATGTACTAGTTATTACCCATAACTCAAGCTCTGCTTAGGTTGGGCGGTAACTAAATTTTATAATAATGCTGGACAATTCACACAGCATCACCTAGATATTTTTTATTATACATAGAAAACGACCAGAACACCCGGAACAAATATCTGCATCGTACACACGATTGTTCCGAGGCGGGAATCGATCCCGTAACCTCTTGCGTCGCAGGTGGACCTTCGCTCACATCGGTCGTGCCCATCATGCAAATATTTGTAAGCGTGATTCTCAGACATTCTTCCACTACGCCACGCAGGTCGTCGCTAGAAGCGTGTCGGACGCTTTTTGTAGTAAATACATAAATACTTCCGTAATTTTATAATTAAACAAAATATTACGCATCTCTTACGCGTCATATTGCTTTTCGCGGCCTTGATAAGTTTTTGTTATTACTTTGTTTTATTTTACGTTTTTATTATTATTTTTTAAACTCAAATCTAATTTTTAAGCCATAGCGTTCCTTAAACATCATCATCATCAGCCTATGATAGTCCACTGCTGGACTTAGGCCTCCCCCAATGAGCGCCATAGCGCCGTCTTCAGCTTGCCGCATCCAGCATCTACCTGCAGTCTTTCGCAGGTCGTCATCCCACCTGGTAGGAGGGCGTCCTACACTACGTTTACCGAGTCGTGGTCTCTACTCAAGAACACCTCCTACTTAAATTCGAACGTGGTCTAAGATAATTACTCAGTTCTTTATTGGTAACAATAATCTTCAATACAATACAAATACGCTTTATTGCACATTATACAGAAAAAAACAATAAAGAACGAACAAACAAAGATACAGATGCACAATGGGCGGCCTTATCGCTAAGAGCGATTTCTTCCAGGCAACCTATGGATGGACACGTAGCTATAGTATATAGGAATAGACAGTGGCGTATTAAAGACTAATGTAATCTAATTTGTATTCAATATATTTTTCATGACATTTTACCTAGTTACATCTCATAAAACTAAATAATTAATATGTTACACCTAAAATACCATTTTTTAAATAAAGTTAAAATAATTTTACATATTATACAACATAAAATAGTTTTAAAAAACCTACAAACATTATGTTTTCATCCCGCAGAAATGTACCCCACACTTCTCCTCCTCCTCGCATCAGCCTTCGGGCACGACACCATCATCGAGCAGCGCTCTGTCGACCACAGCTATGACCAGAACGCTGTCGAGCAGAGGTCTGCCGGACAGGAGTGTCCTTCAGGGCAGGTCCACCTGCTGCTGCCCCACGAGGCAGACTGCTCCAAGTTCTACCAGTGCGTGCATGGACAGAAGGTGGTCATGAGCTGTGGCCCTGGCACGCTCTTTGATCCAGATCTACAGGTAACAAACCTTTACAATAATATATTTAAAAAAAACTAGCTGCGCGAGAACAAAATCGAAATACTAGACACATACATAAGTTAATGTACTAGACACATACATAAGTTAATGTACCTACTAGACACATACATAAGTTATGAACATACTAGTGGTTTCTTCTCACTTCTTCCACTGGTGGACAAAAAATTGAAGTGAACTATAAAATATGACCTGTCTAAGTGCTTATTTGTAAGCTTAAATAAATAAAAACTTTTCATTTCATTTCATTTCATTTCAAAAGTACCTACTATTTTACAAAAGTAGATCATATAGTAGTCATCAACATCAACCTATGACGACCGATGTGGCGCGGTGGGCGAAGGTCCGCTTGCAACGCAGGAGGTTGCGGGTTCGATTCCCGCCTCGGAACAATTGTGTGTACGATCTGCAGATATTTGTTCCGGGTGTTCTGGCCGTTTTCTATGTATAATAAAAAATATCTATCTATGTAATGTATTGTATTATTTATATCAGTTATCTAGTACCCATAACACAAGCTCTGCTTACCATGCGGCTAGATAATGCTGTGTGAATTGTCCATCAATATTTATTTTTATTATTTTTATTTTGTATGTGTGTCTGAAGTCGTTAATAAATGGTGTATCTATCTATCTATATATTCTATTATATTGTTACCTTCCAGATCTGCAACTGGCCGTCGGCGGTGTCGTGCCACGTGGCGCCCACGCCGCCGCCCACGCCCGGCGAGCCGCCCACCACGTCTGAGGACACGGAGACCACGGAGGGACCAGAACCCTCGCCAACGCCAACACCCGTCAAGTAAGATAACACGGGACCAAAACCGTGCCCAATGGGTTCATGTATATACACAATGCTATTTTAATTGTTTTATTTTAACTTGGACGATGCTCTATCGTGCGCGCTAACGTTAGCACTTCTGTATAAATTCAAATTCAAAATGTTTAATTTTTTTAGGCCCACAAATTAGGCACTTGCACGAGTCAAATTTTACACGATAAATGATTATCAAATAAGATTATTCTTCTGTCCACTTCATTTTTGGTCAACAAGTGGAAGAAGTGACAATTCCCTGAGATCCATGTTTGACATTATAGGTTTCGTCTAAATTTATGAGTCGCTCAGCGAGCTATGGAAAGAGCTATGCTCGGAGTTTCTCTGAAGGATAGGATTCGTAACGAATACATCCGACAGAGAACCAAGGTTATCGACATAGCTCAAAGAATTAGCAAGCTGAAGTGGCAGTGGGCCGGCCATATCTCGCGAAGAACCGACGGCCGATGGGGCAAACGTGTTCTTGAGTGGAGACCACGACTCGGCAAACGTAGTGTAGGCCGCCCTCCGACCAGGTGGGATGACGACCTGCGAAAGACTGCAGGTAGATGCTAGATGCGGCAAGCTGAAGACAGGGCGCTATGGCGCTCATTGAAGGAGGCCTATGTCCAGCAGTGGACTGCTATAGGCTGATGATGATGATGATGATGAAATTTATGAGTAACTGCTCCACTGCTGGATAATGACCTCATTGTCATCAAGGATTCTCTGTCCCTCATTGTATTTCTATCGTGTGATTTTATGTGACATTTGATGAATTTGTTTATACCTATAATTATTATATACTAACTGCGCCCCGCGGCTTCACCCGCGTGGAAATTTCTGCGCAATTTTACCATGTTTTCTGACCGTTTAAACCATCCCTGGACTACGACAAACATTTCAAAATCAAAATCAGCAAAATCGGCCCAGCCGTTTAGCGAGACTAACGAACAGCAATTGATTTTTATATAGGTATAAAGAATACGAATCTTAAAATAAATTAATGAATAATTGTTTAAGAATAAGGAGCAGAGATTTTACACTTCTTTCATGTGGTCATAAGGACATGTTTCATTTTCCTCTGATCTTAATCATCTCCCCAGATGCCCATTCTCCGTGCACGAGCACCAGCTGATAGCTCACGAGACGAACTGCTCCAAGTTCTACCAGTGCAGCAATGGAGGCCTCGTACTCAAGGAATGCCCCTCTGGCCTCCACTTTGATATTAATCTACAGGTTCGTATAAACAAAGCTTTTATTTCTTCTCTTTTTCCTAGGTTGCCGGGGAGAAATCGCTGTCAGCGATAAGGCCGCCTATTGTACTTTTAATGTGTAATATTTAGATATAAAGTGTTGTTTTGTTGTTTTAAGTGCAATAAAGTGTTCATTCATTCATTCATTCATTCTCTTCGCTCACACTAAAACCTGGACACGAAAGAACCAGAACGTAAAACTTTTGTAACTTTCATGGTTATTAACACTGAAGTAATTTAAATAGGGAATAATCATTTATTTGTAGCGGTAACGTTCGTAGCAAAAGACAAAAAATGAGGGTAGATCGGTATGTCTGCCCATAAAAACTTACTCGCAGTGCCTTCAGTTAGTAAAGTAAAGTAAAAGTAAAAAATCATTTATTCTTTAGGCTTACAAAATAAGCACTTAGACAAGTCATATTTTGTATATAAGTTATTATCAAATAAAATTATTTTACTGTTCACTTCAATTTTTTGTCCACTAGTGGAAGAAGTCCGTGATCATGGCGCATGAAACTGTAATGAAATATTGGAACCTACATTGGAACACTCAAAAATTAGTGAGAGTTGAAAACAAATGAACTCTGATAAATCGAAACTCAGTGGGGTGTTATAAGTTCTATTTTCCGAGGTGTGACGGAAAATATTAGTTCCTACTTTGTACTGTTTGATATTTTGAAACGCAAATATTTTTTTGTCTATTGCATAATAAAAAGGATTATTACCGAGTATCAGTAAAAATAATCAAAATCTGTTTCAGGTGTGCAACTGGCCGTTCATGGCAACCTGTGGTTCCGGCGGCACGGGGCAACCAGGCGCCACCTCGCCCACGGAGCAACCGACGCACACGACAACCACGGCGCAACCGACAACGCAGTCTTCGTCTACTCAAGTACATAATGTTTATCTACCATCAGCCCTCGGTATCCGGACTATATTTTTTAAAATTTTATAAATTCAATATTATGGATTAAATTATAATTATAGATATATAAATTAGTTATTAAAAAGTCATAAAATCATGACTAATTAATACTTATTTTGATTGTATAATTTTCATAATTTTAATTTCTTGTCATATGTACATCATTTATGCAACGTAGAATTGTACATTGTTGTAAATGGTTAGGTACCTATAAAAATCAATGACCTGTAATTATTATTACCGATAAATAAGTATGTACTAAGGGTCAAAAGGGGGTAGGGGAGGGAGGAAGATTGTGGTACTGCGTAAATATCCCCGAGAGATATAAAGAGCGTGATTTTAACTTGTTCAGTAATGACATCTGTTTCTCTTCCAGTCTCCGAGCGACCCCTCAACGACCCCAGAGATCGAGTACCTCCCCAACGGGTGCCCCGCCTCCCCGCACATCCACCACCTGCTGCCTCACGAGGACTGCTCCAAGTACTACCAGTGCAACTTCGGAGGGACGGTCGCGAGGGACTGCGCACCTGGCACGCTGTTCGACTACGAACTGCAGGTATAGTAATAACGGCATTGTAGGTAATAACGGGAGTTACACGTTATAACAGGAGTTACACGTATTAACAGGAGCTACACGTAGTTACAGGGGTTACATGTAATAACGGGAGTTATATGTAATAACAGGAGTTACACGTTATAACAGGAGTTATACGTTATAACAGGAGTTACACGTATTAACAGGAGCTACACGTAGTTACAGGGGTTACATGTAATAACGGGAGTTATATGTAATAACGGGAGTTATATGTAATAACGGGAGTTACACGTTATAACAGGAGTTACACGTATTAACAGGAGCTACACGTAGTTACAGGGGTTACATGTAATAACGGGAGTTATATGTAATAACGGGAGTTACACGTAATAACGGGAGTTACACGTAGTTACGGATGTTATAGGTAGTAGGTATTAACGGGTTTTACAGGTAATGGTAGACAAAATTTTAATCGCATAACATATTTTAACGAGACGACCTGTCCGCCTGCGAAGCTGGAGGTGCGGTTTTGATTCCCGCCTCGGGACAATTGTGTGTACGATCTGCAGATATTTTTTCAGGGTGTTCCGGTTGTTATCTTCATAGGTATAATAAAAAATGATCTATGTAATGTATTGTATTAAGTATATCAGTCATTTAGTACCCATAACACAAGCTCTGCTTAGCATAGAGCTAGATAATGCTGTGTGGATTGACCTGTATTATTGATATTTTCGAAAATCAATAACTATAATTTAGGTATTATTTTGATACCTGCTTGAAACGTAAAGGTTGTTAACCCAAACAATTATTTCATTATCATCATCATCAGCCTATAGCAGTCCACTGCTGTACATAGGCCTGCGACAGAAGACAGGACGCGATGGCGCTCATTGGGGGACCAATGAACGCCATCGCGTCCTGTCTTCAGCTTGCCGCATCCAGCATCTACCTGCAGTCTTTCGCAGGTCGTCATCCCACCTGGTCGGAGGGCGTCCTTCACTAAGTTTACCGAGTCGTAGTCTCCACTCAAGAACACGTTTGCCCCAGCGGCCGTCGGTTCTTTGCGAGATATGGCCGGCCCACTGCCACTTCAGCTAAACAATTATAACAATTATTTAATTTCCATAAATAAAACATTCTACGCATTCCAAACTACGATTCAATTATTATAAACATTTGATTCGGTAACTTAGCAGACAGTTATAATGGTTTTTTTCCTACACGAGCACGCATGATGTGATATCATTATCTTATTATTTAATTGTGTTTCCTTTATCTATTTAATTGTAAAATTATCAGATGAGTAAGCGTGACCAAATAGACTCATGTATGCAGATACTGTATGTATATATGTATGGCCATGGATGAGTTTCCGTAAAATTAATGTCGACCGATGTGGCGCGGTGGGCGAAGGTCCGCCTGCGGCGCAGGAGGTTGCGGGTTCGATTCCCGCCTCGGAATAATTGTGTGTACGATCTGCAGATATTTGTTCCGGGTGTTCTGGTTGTTTTCTATGTATCATAAAAAATATCTATCTACATATGTAATGTATTGTATTATGTATATCAGTTATCTAGTACCCATAACACAAGCTCTGCTTACCATGGGGCTAGATAATGCTGTGTGAATTGTCCAGCATTATTAAAAATATTATTATTATTAATGTTGAGCTTATAGAATTTTATTTATTTATACTACTCAAAACAAAATAAGGGCCACCACGAATTTTCCGATTTTTTATTTTTTGGTTCGGATTTTTTGCTTTGATTGTTTTAAATTAAAGAAAACAATGTTATTTAAATTAAATTAAATGAATTTTAATGCAATTAGACATAAAATAATTAATATTTCAATGTTTTTGGGTTTTATCACTTTTTATGGCTGTTTTACACCTGACAATAGCATTAAATTGTAGACTAAAGCACAGCTAAGTTGTTTATTTTTATTTTGTTTAATATCGGGTATGTCCTCCCCTCTTCAAAACACATTCTTGAAGCCTCGATGGCATGCTCTCAATAAGATGGCGGATGTTTTCTAGTGATATCTCCTCCCAGCACCTTTTCAGCAATTGAATCAACTCTTGCTGGCTGTGGACATCCTCTTCAGCTGCACGGACTCGGCGTTTTAATTGGTCCCAAAGGTGTTCAATTGGATTCAGGTCAGGGCTGTTCGCAGGCCATGCCATAACTTGAATATTGGCTTCCTCCAGGACAGAGATAGTCGCCCGGGCTGTGTGCGGTCGTGCATTATCCTGCATCAGGATGAAACCGTCCACCGCTCGTTGTGAAAATGGGATCACATATGGCCTGACAACCCGTTCGATGTAACTCTGAGATGTCACAGTGCCCTCATTCAGAAAAACAAGGTCAGTTTTACCTTGTAAGCTGATCCCGCCCCAGACCATGACATTGGGACCACCATATCTGTCACGTTCGTGAATGCAAGGATCGGTAAATCTTTCTCCGCTTCTTCTCCACACTCGCATACGTCGATCGTCACTAAAAAACTTCACCTTACACTCATCCGTAAAAAGCACCTTACGCCATTCCTCCATACCCCATTCAAGATGTTGACGTGCAAACCGTAATCGATTTGCACGATGAGCCCTGGTCAGTTTAGTGCGGGTTACAGGCCTTCGTGAACGTTGCTGGTCTTCGTGCAAACGATTCCTAATGGTCTGGTCGCTGACAAGGGTACCAGTAGTCCGGCGTAATCGGTTTTGTAATGCCCGCGCTGTCACGTTACGATCACGTCGTGCAGTAAGTCTCACGTACCGGTCTTCCTGAGCGGTGGTAGCTCGAATTCTTCCAGAGCCACGACGCCGGGATACACTCCCGGTCTCCTGATACCGGTTCCAAAGGTTTTGGATAGCCCTTCGCGAACATCCCAGCTGTAAAGCCACGGAACGTTGCGATTGCCCAGCCTCTACCATCGTTACGGCTCTGGTAGCAGAAGCATTGTTCAAATGGCGGCGAATTCTTGGCATTTTACGTTAAAATGATCAAATTACACGTTTAACTTCCGAGAACAACCGTAGTTGTCAGTAGACTTGGGTAAACTAATCTGGGATCAAATTACAAAATAAACCAAAACTCTACCCACTTCACATTAAGTGGAACATCAAAATTGTTTACCATACCGTCAACACTAATATCCCTAGTGCTTCACTATTATCGTTAACGCAACACTTGAGAACAATATGGCATTCATAAAAAATAATTTTCGTAGCGAGGGTCAGCAAAAAATAGTCTCAAAACCAAAATACTCGGGTGGCCCTTATTTTATTTTGAGTAGTATATTTTTAAGAAACTTACAGCTAGGCTTTTACAATATGGATAGTAAGTATCCATATGGATTGTGTGAGTTTCGCTTCCCCGAATAAAAAGTAATAAATAAATAAATAATGTCGGACAATTCAGCTATCATCATCTAGCTCCAAGCTAAGCATACGAGTAACTTGTGTTATGTGTACTAAATGATGCTTAAAGGTCCTTAGCTAGGGTACCTAGAAATATTTTTTAAAGTATAAAGTATAACTTAGAAAACGACCGGAACAAATGTCTGCATATCGTACAAAAATATTTTGTCCCGAGGCGGGATTCGAGCCCGCAACCTCCTGCGTCTCACGCGGACCATCGCGCCACAGTGGTCATTTCACTTCTTTTTAAAATGTGCCTTGTAGAGAATGCTATCTAGCAGTATGCTCGCCTATGTACAACTTGTGTGCAATAAATTATATTCTATCTATCTATGTATCTTAATGCACATGTTAAGTCATAAAAACTTATTTCAGAATATTTTTTATTATATACTTTTATGTACCTTACCACTTTACATATTAATTGTAAAACATAAACATATTTATTTTCAGGTTTGCAACCACGCTCACCTAGTCAAATGTACATCTCCTACAACACAAGCCCCTGTGACGCTACCAACAACAGAACATCAAACAACAACGACAACAACAAATAAACCTTCAACATCAGAAGAACCAATAACAGAGCAACAAACCACAACAAACCAACCAACCACAGAGCAGCAAACAACAATAACAAACAAACCTTCAACTACAGAAGAACCAACAACTCGGGAGCCATCTACAAATGACCCGTCGTCGACTTTGTCATCGACAACAGAAGAACAAATCACTTGGCAACCAACAACAGAAAATCAGCCAACTACAACGACAAAGAAGCCTACTACGGAAGAGGAACCAACAACTTGGCAAACTACAACAACTACAAAGAGGCCTACAACGGAAGAGCAGCCAACAACATGGCAGCCAACTACGGAAGAGCAACTAACTACAACGACTCAGAGACCTAACACGGAAGAGCAGCCAACAACAGAAGAACAGTCAACTACTTGGCAATCAACTACAACAACGACCCAGAGACCTACCACGGAAGAGGCCACAACAGTTCAACAAAGTACAACCACCGAGAGTGTTGAAACCACCTCACAAGGTCAAGAAACTACTGAAACTGAAATAACTACTAAAGTACAAGAAATAATTACCACAGTAGAACAAGAATCAACAACAACGGAACATGTGTCTACTACTGTAGAACAAGGAACCAGTACTGTAGAACAAGGAACCAGTACTGTAGAACAAGCAACAACTACAGAAGCACAACCAACCACGACAAACCCTGTACAAACAACCACAGAGGGTCTAGAGCCAACTACAGTGCCTATACAAACAACGACAGAAGGACTTGAGCCAACTACAGGGACTGTACTAACAACTACAGAGGGACTAGAGCCAACTACAGTGCCTGCACAAACAACGACAGAAGGACTTGAGCCAACTACAGTGCCTGTACAAACAACCACAGAGGGACTAGAGCCAACTACAGTGCCTGTACAAACAACGACAGAGGGACTAGAGCCAACTACAGTGCCTGTACAAACAACCACAGAGGAACTAGAGCCAACTACAGTGCCTGTACAAACAACCACAGAGGAACTAGAGCCAACTACAGTGCCTGTACAAACAACCACAGAGGGACTAGAGCCAACTACAGGGCCTGTACAGACAACCACAGAGGGACTAGAGCCAACTACAGGGCCTGTACAGACAACCACAGAGGAACTAGAGCCAACTACAGTGCCTGTACAAACAACCACAGAGGAACTAGAGCCAACTACAGTGCCTGTACAAACAACCACAGAGGGACTAGAGCCAACTACAGGGCCTGTACAGACAACCACAGAGGGACTAGAGCCAACTACAGGGCCTGTACAGACAACGACAGAGGAACTTGAGCCAACTACAGTGCCTGTACAAACAACCACAGAGGGACTAGAACCAACTACAGTGCCTGTACAGACAACCACAGAGGGACTAGAGCCAACTACAGGGCCTGTACAGACAACCACAGAGGGACTAGAGCCAACTACAGGGCCTGTACAAACAACCACAGAGGGACTAGAACCAACTACAGTGCCTGTACAAACAACCACAGAGGGACTAGAACCAACTACAGTGCCTGTACAGACAACCACAGAGGAACTTGAGCCAACTACAGTGCCTGTACAAACAACCACAGAGGGACTAGAACCAACTACAGTGCCTGTACAGACAACCACAGAGGGACTAGAGCCAACTACAGTGCCTGTACAAACAACCACAGAGGGACTAGAACCAACTACAGTGCCTGTACAAACAACCACAGAGGGACTAGAACCAACTACAGTGCCTGTACAGACAACCACAGAGGAACTTGAGCCAACTACAGTGCCTGTACAAACAACCACAGAGGGACTAGAACCAACTACAGTGCCTGTACAGACAACCACAGAGGGACTAGAGCCAACTACAGGGCCTGTACAAACAACCACAGAGGGACTAGAACCAACTACAGTGCCTGTACAAACAACCACAGAGGGACTAGAACCAACTACAGTGCCTGTACAAACAACCACAGAGGGACTAGAACCAACTACAGTGCCTGTACAAACAACCACAGAGGGACTAGAGCCAACTACAGTGCCTGTACAGACAACCACAGAGGGACTAGAGCCAACTACAGGGCCTGTACAGACAACCACAGAGGGACTAGAGCCAACTACAGGGCCTGTACAAACAACCACAGAGGGACTAGAACCAACTACAGTGCCTGTACAAACAACCACAGAGGGACTAGAGCCAACTACAGGGCCTGTACAGACAACCACAGAGGGACTAGAGCCAACTACAGGGCCTGTACAGACAACTACAGAGGGATTAGAGCTAACTACAGAACAAGCAACTACAGAACAAGCTACTACAGAACAAGCTACAACCCAAGCTGACCTCTGCCCTATCGGTACAGTCGGCAACATCCCACACCCGACACTATGCAACTCGTTCTACATGTGTGCCGGCGGACACGCGGTGCAGTTGTACTGCGTGGCTGGCTTCGAGTTCGATCCGGTGCTTACGGTGAGTGGCCTTTACGATATTATAGCATATCATGCATTATCGTGCATGTTGCCAAGACCTTACTGTAAAATCATAGCTGTTCGTTTTCTTAAAATTTGTAATATTAAATAATATCTTGATGATGGATGTATGCTGAAGCATCTTTTAATGCCGAACGAGCTGAGAAAACAGTTCAGTTTAACTAACTAAACAAACAAAAAATCAAACCTTCCCTCTTTATAAGATTAGTATAGACTTACCGTGTCAGTTACCGTAGATGCGAGCCTCAGATTGAATCTAATATTCAACATCCAATCGTACAACATGGAATAAAAACTAACTAAAGGTGCAGTTAACGAGACAAAATTTGATATTTTTAGAACTAGTTTCGAAAATTGATAACAAAATAGTAGTCTTTACCCCGAATACTCAAACGCAACTCAGGCATATTTCAAATTTTGAGTTTTCGAGCAGCTTATGACAGTTTGAAAGACAAAGAAGAGTCGCGAACTTCACTATACGTCGATTTTTAATTATTCCATGTTGTACGATTGGATGTTGAATATTTGATTCAATCTGAGGCTCGCATCTACGGTAACTGACACGGTAAGTCTATATTAATCTTGTCAAGAGGGAAGGTTTGATTTTTTGTTTGTTTGTAATGAATAGGCTCCGAAACTACTGGACCAATTCGAAAAATTATTTCAGGACATAGGCCTCCCCCAATAATCCTCTAGTACTGTCCACGATCCTATCTATCCATGGTTGTCTGGTAGAGATCGCTTTTGAGCGATAAGACCGCCGATTATATCTATATAGTTTTTTAATTTTACATTGTTATTTTATACTAAGAGTGCAATAAATAATTATGTATCTATCTAGACGGCAGAAGCAGACCCTTTTCTTGTCTTTCAAACATCACCATTAAATTGGGCGAATGGTGATGCTTTCCTATACTAATATTATAAAGAGGAAAGATTTGATTTTTTGTTTGTTTGTAATAAATAGGCTCCGAAACTACTGGACCGATTCGAAAAATTCTTTCACCGTTAGAAAGTTACACTATCCCCGGTAAACATAGGCTATATTATATTTTCAAAAAAGTTAGGGATCCGTACTAAAACCATCCGAAGCCGGGAAGGTCCGCTAGTAAACAATATTTCCGTTATTTTCAGACATGCGTACCAATCACGGAAGGAGGCTGTACTCTAGGCAATGGAATTCAAACTACAGAGTCCTACACAACTACCGATAACAATATATCAACTGGCGTTACTGAAGAACCAACTACAACCAATGTTCCAAGTTCTAGCCAAGAACCCATCACCAACAATACACCGGGTTCTAGTGAAGAACCAACGACAACGACTCCAGTTTCTACTGAAGAACCGACAACAGCCAATGTTCCGGGCTCTACCAATGAACCAGCTACAACCGATTCTACAGATGGATGGGTTACGACTGGATCTACGGATGCGCCAACTGATATAACTAGTATACCAACGGATGTACCTAGCATTCCAACGGAAGTAACAAATATACAAACGGAAACTACAGACCTTCCAACAGAAATAACAGATTTACCAACAGTCACAGAACCCTCTACGGAAGCACCTAGCGTACCAACGGAAGTTACTAGCTTACCAACGGAAGTTACTAGCTTACCAACGGACGTAACTAGTTTACCAACGGAGGCTACTAACCCACCAACGGAAGTTACTGATCTACCAACAGAAGTAACAGAACTACCAACCGAAGTACCCAGCCTACCAACGGAATTTACAGATCTACCCACGGAGGCTACCGATCTACCTACAGAAGCTACCGATCTACCTACAGAAATTACAGATCTACCTACAGTGACCGAGGCCCCTACGGAAGCGCCCACGACCCCCAACCTCTGTCCCCTCGGAGTCTTTGGCAACGTCCCGCACCCTACGCTCTGCAATTCGTTCTACATGTGCGCAGGGGGTAATGCTATACAACTGTATTGCAGCAATGGCTTCGAGTTCGACCCTGTCGGCAGTGTAAGTTAACCTTTATATTTGACTAGTTTCTGCCCCGCGATTATAATCAAACGATTTTTGGGATAAAAATTCTGCCTATGTTCAGGAAATAGGCAAACAACAGTATCAATGATAGACAGCAAGAGGAAACAGCTAATTTAGGGACCGAACAATCGCCATTCACTCCAGCCTTCGTCTAGTTTCAGATCGAAACCTACATGTTACTAACATCTATGCAAAATTTCAGGCCGATCCGATATTTTTATAGTAACGTAAAATTAAATATTTATTTGATAAATATGTAGGTAATTAAATTAAAAATATTTAATAATAGATAATTATGTAAACTTTATTTCAGAATTGTGTCCCGATAGCCATAGGCGGATGCACCTACAGTTCCACGAACCCACCAACAGATGGCACTACTGTCGAACCAGAAATAGAGGCCACAACAATAACTGTGGACCCCATCATAGTAACAGAGTTACCAACAACGGTGGAGTCATCACCGGATCCAGAAGAAACATCTACAACAGTAGAATCAACAACCACAGAAATTGTACCTTCAACAACAGTTGAAGTTGACCCAACAACTACTTCAACAGAATCACCGGGGTTAACCACTACTGCAGAACCATCAACAACTGAAGCTGCTTCAACAACGTCTGAGTCAGAATCAGTAACAACAGAGGCAGCTACGACCACTGACGAAGTGTCAACCACCACCGAAGCAGAATTAACAACCACTGAAGCAGAATTATCAACCACCGAAGCAGAATTACTAACCACTGAAGCAATGCCAACAACGACAGAAGTAGAATCAACCACAACAGCTGCCCAACTATGCCCAGTGGGCACTATCACCTTTATACCCAATCCAGAGCGCTGTGATGGGTACTACATGTGCACAGGAACAATGGCGGTGCCACAGTTCTGTTCGGATGGGTACGAGTTCGATCCGGAAACCAGGGTAGGTTCGTCATCATCAGCCGTCTTTATTTTACTACATATACTTTTATTGCTGATATTGTGTGAGACGTAGAGGGAACTAGCTGGGACATCGTCATGACGACCTCTGCGGCGCGGTAGGTGAAGGTCCGCCTGCGGCGCAGGAGGTTGCGGGTTTGATTCCCGCCTCGGGACAAATGTTTGTACGATCTGCAGATATTTATTCAGGGTGTTCTGGACGTTTTCTATGTATAGTAAAAATATCTATCTATGTAATGTATTGTATTATGTATATCAGTCATCTAACTCTATTACCCAAAACACAAGCTTTGCTTACCTTGGGGCTAGATAATGCTGTGTGAATTGTCCGGCATTATTTATTTATGCTTAGCTGTGTTCTAGATGTTACGGGGCTACTTATTTATTTATGTTATGTAATTATGATCCTCCAATTTACCAACGTCATTATATGAGATTTAGCAGCATTCCTTCCTTGCGATTTGTTAAACGAGTTTTCATTTTCAGTTATGCGTGATTATATCGGAAGGCGGTTGCACTCTCGGCTCGATCACAACACCGAGTCTTACAACTGAAGGCACAGAGATCCACTGGACTACTGAACATATAACCACTGACAATGGTAGCGAAGAGGGGACCACTACTCATATAACTACAGAAGAAAATATAACCACAGAAATTGTTGATACAACCGCTACTGTAGACCAAGGTATAACTGATCCAACACCAGTCGGAACTGTTACACAAGACCCTAATGCAGGTTTAACAGATTCGAATGGTGCTGAATCGGTGACTACAGGCCCAATTATAGTCACAGAGGCGCCAGTAGACGTTACAACACAGACTGAAACTGAAGAACCTGAAGCGACTACTCCAAACGTGACGGAAACAGAATCAACAACTAATCCTGAGGTAACAGAACCAGTAACTGAACCTGAAGTTACAGAAGCACCTATTACAACAACGGTCAAAGATGTCATAACAACAGAAGTGGCAGTTGAGACGACAACAGCGGAAGCGGCTACAGATTTTACGACACAGGCAATAACTCAGATCTGTACTCCAGGAATGATCGGAAACGTGCCACATCCAGTATTATGTGATTCATACTATTTGTGCGCGGGGGGTAATGCTGTGCAGCAGTACTGTAGTGCTGGATTCGAATTCGATCCTCAAACAAGGGTTAGTATCTTTTATACCACTAACAAAGAGAAAAACCAATGAAATTAATTTGATTCTTGTGTAGGTATAATATTGTATAAATTATCTGATTAATACGATGTTGTTATAGTTGCTATTCTTATTATTTCTAAATAAATTACTGCGCACTAACAGGGTACATGTACCTATCTCGAAGCTAATAACACCTAAGCTAATTTATGTGCCAATGCATTTGTATGCAATAAATAAATGAATATGAATTGTTTCAGGCTTGTGTTCGGATAGCAGAAGGTGGCTGTACGTTAAGCCAGAATCCGCTAACTACAACTGATGGCAGCATCACTACTGAGTCTTCCAGACCCACTACTGATGATGCTCCAACGACAATCGATGTTGGAACCACTGTTGATGTAACGAATAAACCTCCCACGACAACAGAACCTACAACAGAACTGATCACTGAAAGTGTCACTACAGAGAATGGGGTGACTGATGGACAGACAGCTACTACACCAGCTTCCGAAACCACAGAAGTTACAGAGGATGTAAGTACGACGGAGAATGTAGAATCAACAACAGTATACTCGACTACAGAAAGTCAAGTTACGACAGAAATCGCTACAACTGAAGTTGATGCTACTACAGAAAACGTAATCACAACACTTAAACAAGAAACAACGGAAAGCTTAGTATCAACGACCATAGCCGAAGAGTTGACCACACAAGAAGCTACAACATCGACAACGCCAGCTCCACTGTGCCCGCTTGGTACAATAGGCAATGTTGCCAACCCAGATCGTTGTGACGGTTACTATTTATGCGCAGGCGGTATGGCAATACCTCAGTACTGCGCATCTGGGTTCGAATTCGATCCGAACCTCAGAACTTGTGTCGCTATCGTCGAAGGAGGCTGTACTCTAGGTAATCCTAATAAAACTGATGAACCAGAAACAGTAGACACAACAACATCTAACACAGATGACGCTAGCACGACTGATAATAGTGTTACAGATTCTACAACAGACAATGATTTAACAACACATGATAACATAGATACGACTGAAAATGGCGTTACTACAGATAATCTAACAGAAGAAGTAACAGAGCTTGAACCTACAGTAACAACTGAAAGTGGAGTTATAACCACAGTAGTAGACGCTGACGAAAAAACGCAAGCCCCAATCTGTCCTGTAGGAGTGACGGGTAATGTTCCCAACCCGAATCAATGTAATGCGTACTATCTGTGTGCTGGGGGTATGCCAATTCCTCAGTTTTGTGCAACAGGGTTCGAATTTGATCCCACTGCTGGGGTAAGTCTTTTAAAATTCTTGCACTTTCTTGTTTTAGAAGATTGTTTCTATATTTCCTTTTGTTTATCCCCAGCGTTGCGAAAGGATATCGGAAGATGGATGCACATCTAAACAAATCCCGACAAAGACCGAGCTAGCAACGAAGATACCCGAAAACGTTACGACGGAAGGCGCGTGCGAAGGAGACAGCATCATCCAGAATCCAGAGGAATGCGGCACCTTCTACAAGTGTGTGAACGGGAAGGCGATAAAGATGAGTTGTGACGCTGGTTTTGAGTACAGTGCTGATGAGAAGGTAAACATTTCCTGAACAATTAATTTATTATTATTTATTTACTTACATTCATTATAACGTTAGTTTTTATAGAAAAATGCTTAACCTAGACATTTGTGACTTTTGTGAGTACCTACCTAGGTTCAATACCTATTTAATTTTTTCGAACAAAATAACTCTCGTGAAAGCTTGGATTTATCTAATTTAGCGGAAAATAGAGAGAAGTGGAAAGAAGAAGGAGGAAGGCCTTTGTCCAGCTGTGGAACCGACCATACTTGTGAAGCGAGTCTGTTATATCTACTTAATCTGTTTTTTCTCTCTTGCAGCGTTGCCAGTTATCTTCCGATGGTTGCATTGATATACGCGTGAAAAACTGACAATGATACGACTAAATAATGCTCAACAACGAATTACGCACGTACAAGGATATTATCTTCCAAAAACCCGTGATGTGCCATCTGGTGTCAAATAATGTAAACTAAGTAGGTCTATGGTAGCCATTATAAACCAGATTTTATAATTTATAAATTATTTTGTATAGATTATCGTTTTTAAATGTTAGCTTCCTTCTGTGTATTATATTATAAAATAAGAACATTGAAAATAACTAACATAAATTATACTTCATATATTTATTGCAAGGAAGTGATTATTACCAAAGAGTAGGTATTATTCTTTATTATTATGGTATTTGGTTTTTCCATAGGTTTTTTTTAATATTCTGACCGCAAACAATTTTTTATCTTATTTTTTATAAAATAAAAAGGTAAATGGTCTTTACGGGTTTTCTTTTAGTAAATTATTATTTGAATGAAATTGTATCATTTGGTGCCTGCCTTTTCCCTTTTCCTCAAACCTCTAAGAAAGAAAGACATTATTATTTGGTCGAGCACACACTTTCAAAATAAATGAGCTAAAAATTGTAGCTCGATTGTTTTGGTAGAAAGTTTTATCCAAACAAGTAACTAAAAAAAAGTAACAATGGCAACATTATGACGTTGACATTTTGGTTATTCTGTTGCCAACTAAAAATATGTTACCATTGGCTCTGGGTAAAAGCTGGCTCAAAGCACAAAAACAAGCCTCATTTTTTTATTGAACTTGAAATTAAAAGTTCAATTTAATCAGACATACCATTTATTTTTTTAGTTACACATATAATTTAAATTGGGGGCGGTTAGTGAAATAGAAAATAATAAATTAAATTATGATGTCATGAAGATGTTAATATAATCAGCAAATTAAAATTAAAAAATTCAAATACATCGGTCAGGTCGGGAGCCCGGGATCCCGACCGTTTTCTTGCCCCGAAAATCCCGGGACTGTACTTGGCTAATCTCGGGATTTTCGGGATTGCCACAAACAATCTAGTTTGTTTTCCGTAGTCCGTTGCAGCTTGACTTGACTAGATTATATTAATAGCATTTATTACTTAACGACAAAAAACAACCCTTAAATTATACGCCGTCGTACGATACGTACCTACTCCTACGATACACTACACAGGTACAGGTACAGTTCTAATGATATGTTTGTCGTAGAACTTAATAGGGACTTTCCCGCTCGGAATACTTCAATACAATTCTTAAGGTAATTCCTCAACGGACCAACAGGGGAATCACCCCATCATCTCATATCATAATATTGTTGCGGCTATATCCCGTCGGGGATTCCCTGTACGACAGTATAAATACGCCAATCAGGTTTGTTTGATATTTCTGTGATTATATTTTCGAAATTCTAAATAGTATGATTTGTGAATGATTGTGATGAGATGTGAATTTGTGAATGAAATGATGGCAGAATTGAATCTAAAACTATCACTAATAATTGCATGTGTTTTCGTAATTCAGTCAAGTCCACTTATGGATCCGTCAGTCAACGTACCTTCAGGAAAACGACACCAATGGAGCGAATACTAGGGCGGCGCTGCTCGGCGGCCGGCCGTATCCTTTAGTTAGAGTCCAGCTTAGCTTTTCAGTAACTACACTAAATATCTCGGGACATCGAGGACGCCTAGGGAGGCATGCACCGGCATCAGCGAGTTGCTGGCCTTCCTGGAGGACATGGGGTGGTTAGACTAGCAGTGTGCTGTGTGTCAGCCACTAACACAATTCATCGGTTCATCCTGAATGTCCGAGATTTGTTTGAGCAAAAAATTAAACTATAGAGGGAAACACTTTATAAGACAGCCAGCCAGCAAGCAAAGATTTGATATGTTTGTTGTTTGTTTTATTATTGATTGTTACTATTTCCTTAAAACGGCTAAGTCTATTGTGAGGATTTAGTCATTCTTAAAAATGAAGAAGTAGCATAACATTCGACTTTCGTGTTATTTTGTGATAAACATCAGCAAAAATGTCTGACGAAGATGTAGAAGTCCCTACAACGTTTAAAAAACGTAATATCAGGAACAAGGGCGGACGGAAACGCAAGGAGTCTAGCTCAGAAGGTATCAACTACCATTTATTTACTTAATCAATTAGAGAACTTTGTGAGTATCGATAGAATACAATTGCATTTTTGAGGTTATGTAGTTAGCCGCTTTTTCTTATTTTCTGGTAGATAAAACATGAAAAAGTAATAACATGGGATCTTTTTACTTAAATTAGTAAAAACAAGTGTAATTTGAGTAATATATTACACCTCAACTCAGTCCTCACACTCGGTATAATCTATAAGAAATTAAAAAAGATCCCATACATTTTAAGATTTAAATATTTTCGTCCTTGTCGATATTTTTGGATATTATTTAATTTCTTACATTACTTTTATATATAAAACTTCTCTAACTTTAATTCCATTACCTTCTAGAGAAGAACAGCTCAGATTCAGACCAAGGTGTGGTTCTGCCGACCAAGCGGCCTCAGAAAGCCAACCCCAACATCCAGTCCACATCAGGGCCTAAGAAGCAGAAGATTGAAGATGATGTGGTAGAGAGCAGCGATGAGGAAAAGGTATCTATCCCTAATGTATAAACTTTTTGTATTACAGTGTTTGTAACGAAACTCCTTGGAAACAGCTTGACCAATTCTTATTAAATATTGTGTGTATATTCAGTAGGTCTGAGAATAAGATGTTATATAATAAGGCTGGTCCACCACAAATATATGTAAATATATTTTTAGGACACTTAATTTTTTTTTTTTTAATGTTTTGGGATAAAAAGATACATACCTAAATTTACTCTAAATTTTTACCATTCTACCACCAACTCCTAATTTTTATATGGTAAAACAATGTTGGCTGGGTCATGTAGTATAATTTACTAAGCCTAACAATATTATTATAATATTGTTAGGCTTCTTTGGTATTTCTAAACTGAATGAAGTCAATAAGGAACCTAGCAATACAGATAGATTTGTAATAGCTGGTGCAATTTGCTTTTGTTTAACTTATTCTAGAGGCCTGGGGTGAATTCCACTAAATTTATTGCCTCCCCATAACAATGGTATTGTCTCTGAATTTTGGAATTTTACACCATTTATTTAAATTTATTCTAAGTATTTTTTTCTCATTAATATAATGCATGTAACTAGACAAATAATTACATACCCATACCATTATTCATTATTTGTCTAGTTACATTACATTGTTATGCATTTGTCCACTTGTAGTTGCAATAAAATATACTTTGACTTCGAATAACACCTTTTCTTGTTTCTAGCCTAAAGAGCGCACCACCCTATCAGTGCAGCAACAGAGAGAGAATGCTACAGCCACCTACGAGTTGGACACGGAGCGAGACAGAGACGCACAGGCCATCTTCGAGAAGGCTCAGATAATCAACTCCGAGCTCGAGGGCCAGGCTGATGATAAGGTAGGCTGAAATATGCCAAAAACTCCTATTAAAATCTCTCTCTTAAATCCTTCTATCTATGTTATGTATTGTAGTACATCAGTCATCTAGTACTCGCAACACAAGCTTGCTTGGGGCTAGATGGATTGTCCAGCAATATTTATTTATTTATTAAAATCAGGACACAAGTGTTTCTAACTATCGTGCGTTATGTATGTATTAAAAAACTGATGTGGAATTCAAAACAGGAAATGTAGGTAAAACAATGCAGGATATTAACATGGGAGCACAGTTAAAACATATAATTGCCTAAAGACAGTGAAAAAAGAGCTCAGTCCAACTCTTCTCACTAGTCATATAACACTATAACACTAATAGTATAAATATGAAACTTTGGACATGTTGATGTTTGTTACTACTGAACGGATTGGGAAGAAAAGAAAGAAAATTTAAGAAAGGCTACTTTTTGTCCTATAAAACAAAAAGACGGAAAATAACATAATATTAATACTTAGCTTAAGTTTCTCATGTAAGCTACGAAGAAATAATATTTCTTCATAGCAAGAAATAATATTTCTTCGTAGCATGTAAGTAACATGTATGTTGTAAATGAAAAATAAATATCTTTGAACTGAAAACAGTTCCCATGGGATAGATATAACCTTCAAACTGAGAGGGTATTTCTATTCTATCCCTTTGGAACTGAGATATGGGGTAAGAATTAGCCTATGCATACATCTATGCAGTTATCTAGTACCCATAACACAAGCTCTCCTTAGCTTGGGGCTAGATAGTCCACCACTGACATATTAGTTCATGCCAGTAGGCACAGATAATATAATACATACTGTAGTAAGGTAGGAGGCACGGCCCGGTCGCGACACGGTGTAGCGTGAATCATTCTTTAAAAGAGATGTTGTAAAAGTTCTGTAGGAGGACACTGTATAAATAATGGTCTTTTTTCTTTTAATATGTACAATATGTAGGTATATATATAACAAAGTAAATTTAAATATTTAGATATAAATGTGTTGCTTATGTGTAAATGTTTATATTCGAATGTATTAAAATGATGAATAAAATAAATAAATATAGATGATGATGTGTGGTTTGTCCATCAATTTATTTACAACCCGTAGAAAGCTAAACCATTTTCCGTGAATTCCAGGTGTACCGAGGTATCAACAACTACGCGCAATACTACAAGAAGAAGGACACAGCGGCCGGCAACGCCAGCTCTGGACTCGTGCGGAAGGGACCCATCAGAGCGCCCGCCAACCTAAGGGCTACCGTCAGGTATGACCATATCCAGAAGCAGAGTAACCTTTTATTTGTGTGAGGCACATATTAATAGAGACATTTAGAAACGTTTATCTATATATATTATAAAAAGTTGTTTACGGACCGGTATTCGTGACGGGCGGCGTATGGAGGAGGCCTATAAAGCATTTTAAATATAATTTAAACTCGGCAACCTCTACGGCGCGGTGGGCAAAGGTCCGCCTGCGACGTAGGAGATTGCGGATTCGATTTCCGCCTCGAGACAATTGTGTGTACGATCTGCAGATATTTGTTCCTGGTTTTCTGGTCGCTATCTATGTATAATAAAAAATATCCATGTAATGTATTGTATTAAATATATCAGTCACCTAGTACCCATAAGACAAGCTCTGCTTAACTTGCGGCTAGATGCTGTGTGGATGTCCCACCATTTTTATTTATCTATTTTTTTATTTCAATTAAGAATTAATAAAGTAATTTTTGTCCACAGATGGGACTACCAACCAGATATCTGTAAAGATTATAAAGAAACAGGCTTCTGCGGATTTGGCGGTTAGTATATTTAGTGTTAACAGGTTTCTGGCTGCGGTTTCGCATGCGTTGTTTCTATGAAAACGTTTTTGGTAATTTCCAATATAATATATAGGATAAAAAGTAGCCTTGGTTTTTTTCCGGGCTTGGAACTACCTGCATGCAATTTTTGCTAGATCCGTTCAGTAGTTTTTGCGTGAAAGAGCAACAAACAAACATACAAACTTTCGCGTTTTTAATATTATAGTAGGATTTATTTGTAAATCGAGGAAGCAGCTTCCATCTGTACTTTTTTACCTATAAATCAGTTCTCATGTGATATAAATAACCTTCAAACGTTTCCAAGTACGAAGCCACAGGCAGAAACTAGCTATCTATATTTAACTTGTCACCTTCCAGACTCCTGCAAGTTCCTCCACGACCGCGCGGACTACAAGCACGGCTGGCAGCTGGAGCGCGACGAGACGGCGCCCGCTGATGATGAAGTGGACTACGAGATACACAGCGACGAGGAGCTGCCCTTCAAGTGCTTTATATGCAGGGGGGCCTTCACGGAGCCTGTTGCCACCAAGTACATACAGAAATACTATGCCACTTAACATCTCGTATACAATCACAACAGTAGGTGCTTTTAGGATTACTTTGCTGGTAAATGAGGGGAAACTGTGCAGTAAATGAGGCAGAGTATGTGTAAATAAGGCAAAATTACTGTAAATGAGGCAAGTAAAGGGTAAAGTGTGGCAAAATTAGAGCAATTGGGAGGCACAGTTATCGAAAATAAGGAAAGCTACAATCATGGCGTGAGAGGCATGTGTAGCAAGAAGGCTTTGAAAGGCCTGCGTTCAGCAGCGGAGCAATATGGGTTGTTGAGGTGACAAGGTGAGGGTTGAAGATAAATAAATAAAGCTGGACAATTCACACAGCATTATCTAGCCCCATGGTAAGCAGAGCTTGTGTTATGGGTACTAGATAACTGATATACATAATACAATACATTACATAGATAGATATTTTTTATTATACATAGAAAACGATCAGAACACCCGGAACAAATATCTGCAGAGCGTACACACAATTGTTCCGAGGCGGGTATCGAACCCGCAACCTCCTGCGTCGCAGGCGGACCTTCGCCCACCGCGCCACATCGGTCGTCGGATACATAGATAACACATTTATTCGACACTGCAGCACATGATACAAAGGGCACTACGAGAAAGGCAAATCATTATATAACACAGATAAAATTGGAGATATCCAAGTGTCAGTTAAAAAGCCTGACCAGGCACACAAAAAGCGATATACATAATGTAAATACTAGAAATAAGAATAAACTCGCTGTTCCCACAACTAGGCTACACAAGATAAGTGCATCTTTTAAAGGGCAATGTATACGCTTCTACAACAAAACTCCAAGTGAGTTGCAAAAATTATCAATAAATAAATTTAAAAAAATTGTGAAGCATATTCTTTGTAAAAAGGCTTATTACAAAATATCAGATTATCTAGAAGATAAAAAAGCTTGGAACGAGTTTTGCTCCAACTCAAGATCTAACAACTTACAGATAAGCAAATCATATGTACTAGACACATAAGTTATGAACATACTAGTGGTTTCTTCTCACTTCTTCCACTGGTGGACAAAAAATTGAAGTGAATATCAATATAATAATGAATAGTATAAAATATGACTTGTCTAAGTGCTTATTTGTAAGCCTAAAGAAATAAACGTTCATTTCATTTCACAGTCACCGTAGCCGAAATTAGCTCGGAAAGATCATCACTTATTCAATGATTAGGTACCACATCCCCTCCCTGGTGATATATGGTGAAGTTTTAGGCCACCCCCCCAAAATCCCCCCACCCAATACTCAAAATCATGTTCTCGTGCGTTCATAGAAAAATAAATACACGTGATATCTCATTATATCGCCCTCCTTGTGATATTTCGTTTTAACCAAAATTCACATATTAATCACTAAACAGACGCCAACACAGGATTTACTTTACGTAAAATAAAAGAAATTGACTATCACCATAAATCAAATTAAAGAACGCTTAAACAATTTTAATAAAATAAGAAAAAATACATTATAAATTCATTTAAGGTGCAAATAGAATCAATAATTAAAACAAAAACACAAAGCTCATTATTTCAAGTGTCTCAACCTACATGTAAACTCATTATATCATCATCATCAGCCTATCTTAGTCCACTGCTGGACATAGGCCTCCCCCAATGAGCGCCATAGCGCCCTGTCTTCAGCTTGACGCATCCAGCATCTACCTGTAGTCTTTCGCAGGTCGTCACCTGGTCAGAGGGCGTCCTACACTACGTTTACCGAATTAAACTCATTCGCTTAACAATAAATACCTCAATTTCCTTTATTTCAGATGCAAGCACTACTTCTGCGAGCGCTGCGCACTCGAGCAGTACAAGAAATCGACTCGCTGTTACATCTGCAACACGCAGACTGGCGGCGTGTTCAACCCGGCCGCCGAGCTGAGGGCCAAGCTGGCGGCGACCGTAGCTGATGATGACGATGATGATGATGATGACTGATAGAGAATTTAATAAATTGTAATCATTTATAGTGTTGGACGCCCTCCGACCAGGTGGGATGACGACCTGCGAAGGACTGCAGGTAGATGCTGGATGCGGCAAGCTGAAGACAGGGCGCTATGGCGCTCATTGGGGGAGATAGATAGATAGATAATTCTTTATTGCACACTAAGTATAAAATGACAATGTAAAATAAAAACTTAAAAAAAAACTAGATACAATTGGCGGTCTTATCGCTCAAGAGTGATCTCTACCAGACAACCATAGATGGATGGATCGTGGACAGTACCAGGGGATCTGTGTGCTTGCAGGTTATACATATATTATAAAATAAAATACTTATAATACTTACATGGAAATATACTACATACATATCATACACATATATATACTTATATACATAGGGACTCAGTTATGCATTAGTGACAGCAGGACAAATAGTGCTCCTTTAACATAGTTTTAAAGGTTGGTAGCGTTGGAGGCCTATGTCCAGCTGTGGACTGCTATAGGCTGATGATGAATCGTTTCTTGAGTTGTTGCATGTGTACATTGAGCTCTTAAGCTAGTGAAAGTATAATGTTAACTTGATGTAGTGTTTTTGAATAATAATATGTAATACTAGCTGCGCCCCGCGGTTTCACCCGCGTGGTGATATTTTGGATAATATACAATATATATTTATGAATTGTAGCCTATGTGTTATTCTGATATGTAAGCTATATTATTGTGAAGTTTCATTAAAATCCATTCAGTAGTTTGTACGTGAAATAGTAACAAACATCCATCCATCGATCCATACTTACATACTTTGACGTTTATAATATCAGTAGGATTATATAAAATAATCAGAATAATCAATTTATTGGTAACAAGTCAGAAAATAATTCTTACAAAGCAGTAATTAATAATTAAATAATATTTAATTTTTTAACATAGTCGTCTTCACATTTCACATTAGCCTATCACATTTCACATTAGCCTATCACATTTTACATTAGCCTAGAATACGCCACCGTCTATACCTATACTATAGCTGATATAGCCTATATAGCCGTGTCCATCCAAAGGTTGCCTGGAAGAAATCGCTCTTAGCGATGAGGCCGCCCATTGTGCATCTGTATCTTTGTTTGTTTGTTCTTTACTGTTTTTTTCTGTGTTTGGTGTGCAATAAAGCGTATTTGTATTGTATTGTCTTCAATGTAGCCTTCTCGACGAGCCACGATTTAAGTCTCCGTTGATGATGATAAGTTTTGTAGGATAATATATACGAATCCCTCGGAAATCATCTGTATGAAATCTCAACGACATTCTGTATATAACTGCATATCTCTTGCTCTATATATCATCCAAATTGGTCCATCAACGACGGCGACATCGACGAACATATATAAAAAACATACAGTTGAACATACATAGAACTTTTTTCGAGTCGGTTAAAAATTGCGAGACAAGTTTTATTTTTATTAAGAGGCCTCCGGAGGAACGAATTCTTCATACAAACGTAATACCAAAATGATTTCCAATTCAAGCACCAATATAACATTGTATTATTTGTATTTCAATAGTATTTATCTAGGTTCCTAAATAGATTTTTTTTTCAAAATACTTACCTAAAATGCGAGGGTCGTCGGACCCTTAAAACCTGTAAACTAAAAAAGATATTTTGAACACTATCATCATCATCATCAGTTTATAGCAGTTCACCGCTGGACATAGGCCCTCCCCTAATGATCGCCATATTTTGAACACTGTATTATACAAAATACCAAACGAAGCATAGCTTATGAAATATGTTTAAGTACTTAAGTTATAAATAAATAATGCTGGACAATTCACACAGCACCATCTAGCCCCAAGCTAAGCAGAGCTTGTGCTATGGGTACTAGATGACTGATATACTTGTATTATGTAAACAGGTATGGTAGGGAATAGCTATTGTTAATATTGTAGATACAATTATAAGAATAAATATGGTTAATTATATACATACTAATTGTTTTATTTGTGTTCTTGAGACCACGACTCGGTAAACGTAGTTTAGGACGCTCTCCGGCCAGGTGGCATGACGACCTGCGAAAGACTGCAGGTAGATGCTGGATGCGGCATGCTGAAGACAGGGCGCTATGGCGCTGATTGGGGGAGGCCTATGTCCAGCTGTGGACTGCTATAGGCTGATGATGATGATTGTTTTATTTAAACTATGTACCTACTCGTACCTATCTAAATATTATAGTAAAAGGAGGGATTGCAAAACCAAACAAATATTGCTGGAAAATATTTTATCTATAATAATATTATAAAGAGGAAAGGTTTGATCTTTTGTTTGTTTGTAATGAATAGGCTCCGAAACTACTGGACCGATTTGAAAAATTCTTTCACCGTTGGGAAGCTACACTATCCCCGGTGAACATAGGCTATATTATATTTTCGAAAAAGTTAGGGAGTTTTACTAAAACCGTGCGAAGCCTGAAGGTCCGCTAGTTTTATATATTTTAGCTGGAGGAAATTGCAGGAGATCGACACAATTATTTATTTCGAAAGCTCTCATTAGTCACGACCGCTTTTGATTTGAATTCGAATTCTATTGATATAGGATTTAAGATTAATTCTCTTTAGCCAGTTGCACCAGGCTAGCCATTTTATTCGAGTAGCTTTATTTATTTTTATTAATACTATAATTTTTCTATCAGTGGATACCAATAAATAGCCTTACAATTTTCTATTGTATTACCCATATTAGTATAGTGTTGGTGATGATGGATGGTTTCCCTAAAATAAATAAATAAACGACTATTAGGAACTCCGTGCCGTCGCGTCGACTGGACTGAAACGCCAAGAGACCGAAACAGCTGGCGACCTCTGGCATCGGAGGCCAAGATCTACTTCGCGTCACTGCGCTATTTCATATTTATTTTTATTGCATCATTGTATACATTTGTAAGGCTTAGTATCTAGGTAATGTATAAGAAACACAATGGTACCCAAGCAGGGCTACGCCAGTTAGTGATTACCTAAGTACATTAGAAAAACTTAAGGGCCAGGTGACGAGCGCTCGCAAGTCCATTCGAGACGCGTGTAAAAATCGTTCCGAATGTTCCTGTCTCACAATACGTGAACACAACCATAGTGCCGTGCTTGTGTGTGTACGTGTGAAGTGTACGCAGACAGGTACCTCGTCAGCAGTAACGACCAGATTAAAAAGTATCATTAGTATGTAGTAAGTATCAAAGTACCTACCTACTTTAGTCCCTTTAGCCCTTAGGGCGGATACGATTTTGTAGGACTGTTTTTTCGGAACCTTCGCTATTGGAAACAATCGTTTACCGAGGGTGTGAACTCGCTCCTACAACTAGGTACCTACTACGCCATCGCAGAAAAATCGGATGCTGTTTGAATCCACCCTTATTATTTAGGGGTTTAAAAGACTTAAAAAATCTATACAGTTAGTAGTAGTTCCACATAGCTCGATAAAAGGGGGTTTACACGGGTGACTAAAGCCGCACGATTTTTGCCGCGCGGCGTAAATCGACCATCTTCGACCCGTGTAAACGCCCCATAAATGACCGATTTCGTATGTATTTAGTTTATGTCAACAGCGTACAAGAGTAAAGGGAAAATCGCGCGCCATAGTTTTAAAAACCTTTTAAAAATTAAAATTACCAAATTGCGTATTCCACTATAGTACCAAATATCTACATAAGTAACAAACAAGGACGCCGAACGGACTCGAAAAACTCCTTCCGAAGAATTTCTGTTACACTTTCCAAATATCACCTAAGTACCAAAACGCGGGATTTTCCGCACCAAAAACTACCGACTTACGACATTATTGTCCTAAAGACATGCTTCGTAAAAGTGGTATACCATTTTTAAACGAGAACGCTGCCCCTTTTATTCTAAAACGGCATATCCTTAGGCGGTAAACGTATTGAGATACGTCGTTATTCTTCTGTGGCGTTTCAACGCAAAAGTAGTATACTATTTAAAGATGGCGGAAAACAAAATGGCGTAAGTACGCTAAGTTTCTGTTGGCTTACGTCCATTCGCGTTTGGAGCCCACGTAATGTGAGTTAAGTAATTCGAATCGCGTGTGGTTTAATAGGTGAGCGCGCAGTGCTATGTGATGTGCATTATTTGTAAGTAATCCTTTGGCTTTGCGGATTAGGGAGACAGGACAAACCAGATTAGATCTAAACGAAATCAATTACTTAGGTAAAAAAAATATTTAATGAAATGAAATGGTTTATTTGACACGACACATTACAAATGGTAATTTCCTAAGCTGAAATACTGTATCTAATAATACCTACCTACTAAATTCCTCTCGCTCGATCCGTTTACAAAATAGAGTCAAAGTAAAATCTGCAGTCAAGTCATATAGGTTGGTATTCGGTTAATTTTAAACGAGTTTATCTATGCTAGTCTCAATTGTAAGCAAAAAAAGCAATAAATCATTGAGTATTGTATTTATCATTATGGGCCTTAATTAAGTAACTTTTTGAATACTTTCTTTGTTGCCTGACATAATGCTATTATTATAAGTTTAAACCAAATAATAAGAGTACGGTGTAAGACTCACTACTGAGTACTTTGTAATCTGTGGTAGGGTCTCCTAAAAATATAAGGCATGCAGGTCGCTCGCGTCATCGCGTGTCTCTATCTCTATAGGGATCTTTCAGTGCATTGTGTGTGTACATTTCTTAAAATATGTCCCTATTGTTTTGAGAAAATATTCCCTGTTAGGGCATTATACATGTTGAGTGGCGGGATATACCTAATTATTTCACTTCGGGATAAATGTTTGTAAGATCTGTGGATTCAAACTAAGATCGCAGAATAATTTCATAATGCAACTAAATAGGTACATATATTTAGTTTCTAACAAAATTCCTATAGCTGCCAAGTGCATGCTTTGTAAAGTTCAGGTAGAGATGCAAAAATAGAGTTTGGTGGCCACCGAGGGCAACTTCCTATCTCTGCCTAAACTATGCAATATAAGACTACAGAGACAAAAAAGCTTATTGTCAGTATCACAAAATGCCCAATAAATTTTTTGATATTTCCTTCGTTCAACGTAATCACTAGATAGTGATGACGACCGATGTGGCGCGGTGGGCGAAGGTCCGCCTGCAACGCAGGAGGTTGCGGGTTCGATTCCCGCCTCGGAACAAATGTGTGTACGATCTGCAGATATTTGTTTCGGTATTCTGGTCGTTTTCTATGTATAATAAAAAATATCTATCTATGTAATGTATTGTATTATGTATATCAGTTATCTAGTACCCATAACACAAGCTCTGCTTACCATGGGGCTAGATAATGCTGTGTGAATTGTCCAGCATTATTTATTTATTTTATTTTAGTATAAAACAAAGTCGCTTCCCGCTGTCTGTCTGTCCCTATGTATGCTTAGATCTTAAAACTACTCAACGGCTTTTAGTGCGGCTTTTTTATTAGATAGAGAGATTCAAGGGGAAGGTTTATAAACCATTTGACTCATAGATTTCCACGCTGGTGAAGCCGCGGGGCGCAGCTAGTAATAAGATAAAATTGGAGGCGGCGCTAGAGTGCCTCAGTGTACCGCCTTAAAAATATTTTTATTTGACTATATAGATAAATAAATAAATAAATAATGCTGGACAATTCACACAGCATTATCTAGCCCCAAGTTAAGCAGAGTTTGTGTTATGGGTACTAGATAACTGATATACATAATACAATATATTACATAGATAGATATTTTTTTTATTATACATAGAAAACGACCAGAACACCCGGAACAAATATCTGCAGATCGTACACACTATTGTTCCGAGGCGGGAATCGAACCCGCAACCTCCTGCGTCGCAGGCGGACCTTCGCCCACCGCGCCACATCGGTCGTCGGTAGATACCATACTTTGCTGATAGTTACTATACCTCCTAGCTGGTATAATTAATAACCTGCTCTGCTTTATGATAACCCTCGGTACCTATCAGATGTTGCTATGTAGGACGTTCTTATCTATGGAGATGAAACTTCAATACAAAAGTTATTTTAAACAGGATATTTACCATGATTAGATTTTTCACTTTTCCAATATTTCGGAACGTTTCATCCCTTACTTGGACTTCATCATGTGTGTCTAACGGCGAAATGTGGAACTACAAGTTCCACAAAAACATAACTAGATGTCGCTAGTAAAAGTGGACGAGCGCTAGATCGCGCTGACGAGAACGCACGGCTCTGAACCAGTATCAGAACCATTTTTTGTAACATTATCCAAGACATCTTTTAAGAACCTTAGTAACTAAGGCAGTTACTATACATATGATATTGTAATAGAAGCTAACTCGGAATCAATAAATCTCTAAATGTGATTGAATCCTTGTTTAATTTTTGTAATCAAGCAGAACTGAAGCTGGGGAATCTCAAAGGAACGACGTCGTGTCTACGAGTTTTGTAAATATTATTTATACTAATCTTTGACACTAACAATTATAAAGAGGAAAGGTTTGATTTTTTGTTTGTTTGTAATGAATTTATTAGGCTCCGAAACTACTGGACCGATTTGAAAAATTCTTTCCCCGTTGGGAAGCTACACTATCCCCGGTGAACATAGGCTATATTATATTTTCATAAAGTTAGGGATCCGTACTAAAAGCATGCGAAGCCGAGAACGTCCGCTAGTTTTACAAATAAAATGACTACCTGAGTGCTTTTTACGTCGCGTTCCGGCTCCCTGCGTGAATATAAACTCGCGGGACTCGAACCCACGCGGCCACGGGACATCGCTGTTCCTCCAACACAAACTAGGTTAGTTGTTTATAATGAACTAGCTGTTTCCCGCGGTTTCACTCGCGTTAAATTCGAATTTATAATTTAGGTACATAGGCAAATAACCATGTATTAGACACATAAGGTATATGAACATACCAGTGGTCTCTTCTTCACTTCTTCCACAAGTGGACAAAAAATTGAAGTGGACAGTAAAGTAATCTTATTTGATAATTTTTTTTAGTATAATGTATGACTCGTCAAAGTGTTATTTTGTAAGCCTAAAGAAATAAAAAATATTGAATTTTGAATTTCACTTTTCTAAGATATAATATAGCCTACAATGTAAAAAAAACCCGGGGATAGAGTAGCTTCCCAACGGGGAAAGAATTTTTCAAATCGGTCCAGTAGTTTCGGAGCCTATTCAATACAAACAAACAAAAAAACAAACCTTGCCTCTATAATATGATGAAGTACCTATAGATTCATCATCATCATCATCATCAGCCTATAGCAGTCCACTGCTGGGCATAGACCTCCCCCAATGAGGGCGTCCTACACTACGTTTACCGAGTCGTGGTCTCCACTCAAGAACACTTTTGCCCCAGCGGCCGTCAAGCCTATAGATTCGTTAGAACTAAATTATGAGATACAATCCAGTTAGATAAAACTGAAGGTCCAGGATCGAGTCAGCAAGGACATGACTACATAATGTGGCTTTAACTAAATTTTATCAGTTTAAGGACAGCTAATGTATCTAATACAAATAATGTAATATACATAATGTATAATGTAATATATGTATATGTACATAATGTATAAGGTAACTAGTTTTATCATAAGAGTGTTTAAATAAACAACAATTACGTACGATGGACTGATGTTTATTTATTTATTAAGTTCCAACATTATAATAATTATATTATAAATTATAATATACCTAGATGATGATGATGTTCTTCGTTAATGGCAATATGTGTCTATTTGGACATTTTTCTGCCGTTGTCAAGTAATGGAAAATAATTGTAAATTATCTGAGTTATTAAATTATGCAGATTGTTTGATATTTTCACCAGACCCTAGCTCGTTATCTAGCAGGGTACCACGTGCAGGTTAGGTTTGCTTGGGAGACGAGATGTTGGAGTCCCCCTTACACCCCTCTCTTTTGTTTTTCCCTCAGAACGTTGCATACTGCTTGAAGACGGGCGCGCAAAAATCTGTCAAAATAAAAGACGCGCGAAAATTATCTGTCATTCTATCTTCGGAAACGGTGCTCGACGGAGGTTTCATCGATGCGCCTCTAAAGAGTTCATATATCAACGTTTTTAAATATAAAAAAGGCGAACAACCAAAGAGTTTTTATTAGTTTTACTTAGAACAAGTTTTTGTATTTTTCTATTATTGGGAAAAAAGTGAAAGAGTGTTTTTTGATTCAATAAATAGAGAAAAAAACTTAAAAGTTTCTAGTGTAAGTGAAATCTGTCGAGAAATTTCGAGATTACTTGGTGAGTAAATAAATGTGTTTACTTAAGTGAGTTAGTGAAGTTAATCTACTTTATGTACTAACTAGTTACTGCTCGCGGCTTCGCACGTGTTGTTTCTATGGCAACGTTTTAAGGTTATTTCTATACCATGAGAACTGATTTATGGGATACAAAGTAGCCTATTTTTAATATATATAGATTATTATGTTTTAATCAGGCCAAGATCACCATGCAATCTTTTAAGGTACAACTAAAGAAGTGGCTGATACCTCAATCGATATACATATTAATGTGAATGAATTTATGACGTTAAAATGAAATGTATAATGTATTTTTATTATTATAATATGATTTATTTAGTTTTTTACATATTGCATTATAATATGTGACCTGTAACCAGAAGTTATCAATTAACGAAATATGAATTATGATCGAGTTCAGTCCATTGTGCCACGCTTAGCAGTAGTATGTTTTATTCCAAGTTTAGAACTACCAGTTTTTAAAATATCACCCGATCCGTTCAGTAGTTTTGTCGCGAAGTAACAAACATCCAGCCAACTAAACATACAAACTTTCGCATTTATAATATTAGTGTGATATTGATAACTTACTCAGTGATATTCCGTTTTCTCGCGTGCAGGGTCAGAAACTGTGTTGAGTAAGTTAAATTAAAAAAAAATATTAACACAGCAAGTTACAAATCAACTAATATAAACATCATAAATAATAATTCAATAACTAAAAAAATTACACCACCCACCGTCAGCTTTAATACGTACCGATCCTATCCATCCAAAGGTAGCTTGGAAGAAATCGCTGTGAGCGATAAGGCCGCCGATTGTGCCACTAGACTTAGTATTAAGATCCATTATTATTGAATTTTTTTTGTATTAATTGTGCAATAAAGAAAGATTTTGTTTTGTATTGTATTGTAAACCAATTAGAACTAGTATTTACAATTGAAACTATTGAGCTAACTACAGACTGTCGTAAAAAAATTGTTAAGTAAAATCGAGCTGGTAAGTTATATTGTTTAATGATCTATGTGCAAATATTTGTTTTGGGTGTTCTGGGTATTTTCTATGTATTTAAAAAATATCTATGTAATGTATTTTATTAAGGGGATACCGTGAATAACTAAGACTGTCAGATTGCATGTCAATTTTACCAAAAGTGCTTAAAGACGGTGCGCCATACATGGCACTCCGGAGTCCTCTTAAGAGCGTGCCATACCTCAGCCAAAATTCGAATTTCGCTTCAGTTCACAGCAGAATGACAAGATATGATTTTCTTGTGAGTGAGAAGCACAGAGCGATAGACGTGCTCCGTATTTTTTATCGACGTAAGCGCCAAAACTGCCTAATGCCTAATTACAAGTTATTTACACAACTAATCTAAAAATTAAAAAGACGAAAACGAAGAAATTCTACTACGTTTCTCGACAAAACAAAAATCCAACAAAAAAATTAGGTGGTTCCTGAGATAAATAGCAAAATGTGTGCAAAACATGTATTTTTCAAAAAATTAAAGTATCGAGAAAATTTTCACCAATCGTGTTTTCGAAAAGACGGAATCTAAGATAAAAGTTCGAATTATCATTTACCTAAATATGAAGGTGGTAGCTTTCACAGATTCTGAGATAAATAACGATTTCTAACTATAAAATTACATAAGGTACACTCTTAAGTATACATATTAGTCATCTAGTACCCATAACACAAGCCCTGCTTAGCTTGTGGGTAGATGATGCTGTGTGGATTGTCCAGCATTATTTATTATTATTTATTTATTGACACACTGCACTGTGGAACCCGCCAGGAGTTGTTCCGAGCTCAACGACCTTATTTTGGCTCACAGTTCAACTGTGATGCAAAAGCTCACAGAACCTTAATAAATATGACAGATAAATAATAGATATGTGACCTAAAACGGAGTTTCTCTGAAGGATAGGATTCGTAACGAATACATCCGACAGAGAACCAAGGTTATCGACATAGCTCTAAGAATTAGCAAGCTGAAGTGGCAGTGGGCCGGCCAATGCCCATATCTCGCGAAGAACCGACGGCCGTTGGGGCAAACGTGTTCTTGAGTGGAGACCACGATTCGGTAAACGTAGTGTAGGACGCCCTCCGACCAGGTGGGATGACGACCTGCGAAAGACTGCAGGTAGATGCTGGATGCGTCAAGCTGAAGACAGGGCGCTATGGCGCTCATGTCTATGTCCAGCAGTGGACTAACATAGGCTGATGATGAATAATAGCGTGATTTTTGTTATTTGACGACCGATGTGGCGCGGTGGGCGAAGGTCCGCCTGCGACGCAGGAGGTTGCGGGCTCGATTCCCGCCTCGGAACAAATGTGTGTACGATCTGCAGATATTTGTTCCGGGTGTTCTGGTCGTTTTCTATGTATAATAAAAAATATCTATCTATGTAATGTATTGCATTATGTATATCAGTTATCTAGTACCCATAACACAAGCTCTGCTTACCATGGGGCTAGATAATGCTGTGTGAATTGTCCAGCATTATTTATTTATTTATTTATTTATAGAAGCCAGCATGGACATCGAGAACGCGAACTGCAAGCTGAAGGTGTCAGAATGTACCGACATGGAGTCGTACGCCATCGAGCGGCCGCTGAAGATAGACCGGTAATTAAATATATAATCAAATAAATAAATCATGCTGGACAATCCACACAGCATTATCCAGCCCGAAGCATACAGCTTGTGTTATGGGTACTAGATAACTGATATGCATAATACAATACATTACATAGATAGATATTTTCTTATACATAAATAACGACGTGCTGGCAGCTGCATAGCGGGAACAAATATCTGCAGATCGTACAAACTTACAGGAATTGAACCCGCAACCTCCTGCGTCGCAAGTAAATTTTTGCCCACCGCGTCACAGAGGTCGTATATGGAAATATGTGAGGGTATTAGTCTGTCTGTTCAGCTCGTGGGCTGGGCACGCACTGCTGGGCCCACAGCCCACACAGCAAGTCTATCATGCTATTTAGCACATAACGTAACCGTTATAACGTTAGCGTGAATAAGGTCCAGCCTGAAAACCAGTGTCACTATCGTCCTCGGTCGATAACTACGTCGATAATGACAACAAGCTGAGATGGGACCTTATTAGCCGCGCACATAGGGAAAGACCAGTTATTCTTACTCTTGGGACTCTACTACCACGCTACATTATCTTAAATTTAAATCTCTACGACTTATTCCGTATTTTTGTGTGTTTTCCTTTTGTAACTCTGTATAACATTGTGTGTGGCTACCAATAAATTATTTAATATGTTATTCTGTAATAACGCGTGAAAAGGTGTTATTTTCTTTGGGAGAGAAGAGATTTTCGCCTTTGCACGTGTTATTCACGCGAAAATTATGTAATATAATAACGCTGATAACGCGCGTGACGTTATGTGTTAAATTAAATAGCATGGTAGCCTTAAATAAATAATGCTGGATAATCCACACAGCATTATCTAGCCCCATGGTAAGCAGAGCTTGTGTTATGGGTACTAGATAACTGATATACATAATACAATACTTTACATAGATAGATTTTTTTTATTATTCATAGAAAACGACCAGAACACCCGGAACAAATATCTGCAGATCGTACAAACACTTGTTCCGAGGCGGGAATCGAATCCGCAACCTCCTGCGTCGCAGGCGGACCTTCGCCCACCGCGCCACATCGGTCGGTCTTGCCGGTCGATTTTAATTTCTGTTTTTATAAGGGACTTTATTGGAATGCCTATACCCCATTATGCAATCTCAATTATAAGCCCAACCTAACAATGATGGGCCTAGACGTCTTAGACTAATTTGAGATGGCGTGGATATAAATATATTTTCTTCATATTTTTGCCTCTAGTGATATTTTTACAGTTTTATTTCTGACGATCACAAATGCTATCTAGATTTCTGGTCACATTTAAAATAAAAGCTCAAAGCCTTCTCCGTAAATAAGAGCGCACTTGAAGTTAGTAGGCTTTAACTTTATTTTCATTCCAATAAAACTTATTATCGCATGAGAAACTCGAACGAGTCGAATTCGCCGGAATTCCCGCGGCGCCGCGGGCATCCGCGCGACTCGTTCGAGTTTAGAGAAAATAAAGTTAAAATTCATATGACACTGAAACTGCGCTCCGCTTCGCTGCGCTTCGACGCTCTTTTGGTGTGAGTTGAGCCTAAATGTAGAATTAGTTATATGTTTAGATTTAAACTAACAAATAATATTTTATTTTTGTTATTGCAACTTTTGAATAGACATTGCGGCATTGTGACGCGTGTTCACGTTGGCTGTTTCAATCGAACTAAACAAAATAAGAGCTCACATTACAAGTGCGCTCTTATTTACGGAGACGAATTTATTGCGCCGACCCGACATCTAGATAGTATTTGTGATCGTAGTTTTTTTTAGTTAATTTTCTATTCAGGATAAAGACAAATCAGATCAGAGCCATTTTTGACGACCGATGTGGCGCGGTGGGCGAAGGTCCGCCTGCGACGCATGAGGGTTCGATTCCCGCCTCGGAACAAATGTGTGTACGATCTGCAGATATTTGTTTCGGGTGTTCTGGTCGTTTTCTATGTATAATAAAAAATATCTATCTACGTAATGTATTGTATTATGTATATCAGTTATCTAGTACCCATAACACAAGCTCTGCTTACCATGGGGCTATATAATGCTGTGTGAATTGTCCAGCATTATTTATTTTATTTTTATTTTTATTATTTATTTATCACAACTTGGTTTTTAACATACCTAATTGTTAAAAAAGGCAAATTAAAAACATTAATTTACACGTATGTATATCTCAAATCTAGATAATAATTGTTTTCCAGTGAAATCACCGGCCTGGAGAAGTTAATAGAGGAGCTGCACAGGGTGTTCTCAAACGACCACGTGAACGTACAGGATGTGCAGAAACTGATGGCGGGGTACAAATCCGATCCCAAGGACTGGAAGAAATATGCTAAGTTCGACCGTTTTCGGTGAGTTTTCATTATTCAGGATTTTTGTTTCTAGATCTGTTAGCCAAATTTCTGCGACTATGTGCACAAGATTTATTTTATAGTGCACAAGTGCCTGTGCGTACACACTTGTGCACTATGAAATACACTCTCTATTCCCTTGCTCTAATAATCTGATCTAATAAGTAGTGGTTACTGATGTATGGGTTTTGACGCAGAGGTCGTGACGTAAGAATTGAACTCAGCCCTTAGTACTCAGCCCGAGGACGTCGTAAGAGCTAGGACAAATAGTTATTAATTGAAAACTATATGCTTTATCACATTGAGGGGGCAAAGGCCTACAGAATGTTGCTTAGATAAGATAGTGCCTAGGAGTGCTGACCAGTATTTTGATTCCACATTAGGTATAATGTTTGATAATTTAAAAAAAAATGTGTTTTCAAAAGTGGGTTTTCAAAAATTTTGCTATAAACTTATGATGAAAATTTTACTACAAGACTGAGCGTTTACCTCATTACGCTATAAACAAATGTTTATGTTATTTAATTTAAAATTTGTTGTTTCTAAGTGTTTCAGAAATGTCTTTATTATACTGGGGCATTTCATAATACAGGTTGGGCATATTACCCAACGGTCGTAATATAAAACGCCCCTTCTATCATTTTAAAATAACTATGATAAGTTTAATATCTATGGAGATTGCTCAAATTACTAAGTGCCATAATGTTAAGAAATAACTGAATTTTCTTACTCAATAAAAACTTTGACTTTATCCTGAATAGTTTTTTATTTATAATATTATTTTGAACGGTGGGGCGTATTACCTAGTCTTACCCTAATCAAAGAAAATAAGAACATTTCAAAATTGCTATTGTCGTTTATAGTGTTCGAGGTCATAAAAAGTGTCGAATATCTGCATAGAAACATAAATTAAATAATATCCTAAAATTTACCGGTTTCTGTGGGACTTGAACCCGCATCGACCTTCGATCGACCCGCATCGACCCGCATCGAAGGTCGATGCGGGTTCAAGTCCCGCAGAAATCGGTAACCATAAGTTCGAAAAAAAACACCGAAATCGATTTTTTTGCATATTATTTAATTTATTAGAGATTACTCCAAGTGCGAGGGTTTACGCACTATGGTTATAATAATAATGATTGACTTGTTTATGGCAGACGTCCGCAATCTCCCCTATAGCCCGATCACCCAGTCCATCCATCCATCACAATAGCCTGGTTTTATTTCTTTCATTTTTCTTTGCAATAGTCTCTACACCTGGCGGATTCCATCTTTGGGTGTATCATATTGTGCACCCGAGGATGATACCCGCTATGTGTAGCCATCGCCTTTAGATTAACTCTCTCAAAGGGCCTCTGTGCTGTTGGCGTCGGCCCTACGCAAGCCTTCCAAAGGACCGGGTCACTTTATGGCCTGAGATCATGGTAATAATAATAATAGCCTTACATAGAAACATTTGAAAAACAAGCGAAAAAAACCTTTGCGGTAAAAACATTGCCTTATCAAAATCTTGTGCGCTATTCCTTCATGCTTATAAAATAAAGCCCTTAGTAAAGTAATTTTTTTTACTATAAGTTATTGTCATATAAGATACGAGGTGGTTTTGATGTTCTGTTCACTTATTACTCTTATTTTGTCTAAGTGCTTATTTTGTAAGCCTAAAGAAATAAATGATTTTTTACTTTACTTTTACTTACTTAAATTTTTTTGGTCCACTAGTGGAAGAAGTGAATAAGAAACCACTAGTACATTCCTATATCACTTAAGTGTCTAATACAAGTTTGTTTTCTATCTAAATCTAAATATAAAGTGATTATGATATTTGTCAATATTTATGTAACGGACTCTAAAAAGGATAAAATTCTATGTTCGGCTGAATATGTTTTGTTAAAACTTTAGTATGTTTTTAATTTTTTCCGGCTATTCTATGGAAAATTATCTCTAAGTAGATATAATTGGTCCCACAAGAGATAAGTATTGGTCCCGAAACTAAACAGCCGTCTAAATACTAAGGAATTAATAAATACTAACAATACTAAATACTAACACGGAAGTTATGATTCATGCAACAAATGGAAGCCTTAACAAGTTCGTATACCTACCTACTTAATTGCATAGTATTAAGATTTTTTTTATAGTTATGGTATAAGTAACTACTAATAAAAATAAAAATAAATAAATAAAAAGTGCATAGATAATAAGGCTATCTTGTAAATTTTGAAATAAATATTCTTTATTCTTTATTTATTCTTAATTAGACGTCGGTTGTAGTTTTTTTCAATCCAATCAAGACCAGCCGTACTACTACATTGGCTATATAAAAATAAAACATTATATAAAAGCTTTATAATAAATAATTTATATAGAAGGACAAGGCCTTTCTATGTATTTACAAACACGCCAGCGATAACCGATCACGTCTTGGTATCGCTGTTATTTTCCAAAACACAGTATCTGCCTCACGTAGCTACGTAGCTAGTTACTACGTTCTCATTCAATTCACAGTCGGACAATAACAAGAGATAACTAATTATAGTGCGATCGCTTTAGCTGTGCAAGTTGTTTTTTAGGCTCAACTCACGACGACTCAACGAGTCGCGCGGATGCCCGCGGCGCCGCCGCGGGAATTCCGGCGAATTCGACTCGTTCGAGTTTCTCATGCGATAATACGTTTTATTGTAATGAAAATAAAGTTAAAATTCATATGACACTGAAACTGCGCTCCGCTTCGCTGCGCTTCGACGCTCTTTTGGTGTGAGTTGAGCCTTAAAAAGAAAAAGTCAAAAAGCGAAATTCAAAGAAAAAGACGAAAAGCGAAGTTCGTATGCCTTTAGTTTAAGTTTTGCCGGACAAATTTTTAACGCTCGGAAATCTTTTTGCGATAAAAAATAATATATTATAAAATAATATTTAATAATATATTATTTGAAGACAGGGCGCTATGGCGTTCATTGGGGGAGGCCTATGTCCAGCAGTGGACTAATATAGGCTGATGATGAATATATTATTATTTTACTATTGGAAATGTCAAAAATATAATATATTATATTTTGACATTTCCAATATTTCGGCGCTGTTTCATGAAATAAATGAAGGCATATTTGAAATGACTTTTAAGTTAATAACCATGATAGTTTCCAAGTTTTACAGTTTATTTATTATTTATTTATAGACCTATACAACTATGGAGGTTATTTTGTTTCTGATTATTGCTGTTCTGCTCTCTACAGTGTACGGAATGAAAGAAAGAAATGCTATTGAGTAGAGAAGAGTACAGACGATAGAGTAGCGATCGATTAAAGCGCCTCCTTCGGTCACAGATATCTCTGTGGCACTGTACCGTGTACGCAATGATACCACAGAATAGCTATGTGGTACTAAATACTTAGATAACAAACTTAGGCGAAAACATTCTAGTGTTTACAGAATTTCTTAACATAAGATATTGCGTATTGGCGTTAATTCAGATGTCCCGGAAACTAAAGTGAACTTTACAATTTGATAGCATTACTATTGAAATTGGTTTAAAAAAAAACGAAAAACTAATTTATATTACTTAGTGTGTAAATAAATAAATAAATAATGCTGGACAATCCACACAGCATTATCTAGCACCATGGTAAGCAAAGCTTGTGTTATGGGTACTAGATAACTGATATACATAATACAATACATTACATTGATAGATATTTTTTTACCGCAACCTCCTGCGTCGCAGGCGGACCTTCGCCCACCGCGCCACATCGGTCGTCTAATAACACAGTTTTTCGCGACAAATACTTATCCCTCGGGAATGAAATTATCCTTTTTATTTCTATCGTTATAAAAATCGGCACCATTGTTAACCGACGAAACGAAAACAAAAGAGGAAACAATATTGGTACATGTATTTTTTTAAATAGAAGATGAAATAGAAATGAAATGGAATGAAAGTTTATTTCTTTAGGCTTACAAATAAGCACTTAGACAAGTCATATATTATACTATTCATTATTATATTGATGTTCACTTAAATTTTTTGTCCACCAGTGGAAGAAGTGAGAAGAAACCACTAGTATGTTCATAACTTATGTGTCTAGTACATATGATTTGCATATCTGTAAATCGTTAGATTTTGAGTTGGAGCAAAACTCGTTCCAAGCTTTTTTATCTTCTAAGTAATCAGATATTTTGTAATAAGTCTTTTTACAAAGAATATGCTTCACAATTTTTTTAAATTTATTTATTGATAATTTTTGCAACTCACTTGGAGTTTTGTTTTAGAAGCGTATACATTGCCCTTTAAAAGATACACTTATCTTATGTAGTCTAGTTGTGGGTAGAAAAAAATATATTTGTATATACGGTAATAAATTCAGTATTTGGCCCGACAAACTTAAAAACAGCTTATATTAAATACTATCGAGTTCGAAGGAGGTTATATATTTTTTTAAAACAATCAAATGATTTACAGAAAAGGTTCGTCGTAGATTACCTAAGTTTATCTTTGAAAAGAAAAACAAATAATATTTTTCCAGTTTGTTTTGAAAGGGACATCCGACTGGAATATTTAAGTCAGATGTTGAACAAATATCTGCAGATTCTATTAGCCTTTGTCCCGCGGCGGGAATCGAACCCACGAACTCTCGGCGGACCTGTATCCGCTGCGTCAAGGTCTTTGAAATCTGTCCCTCGAGGTGACGTCACCCGACGACCAATGTGGCGCGGTGGACGAATGTCCGCCTGCGACGCAGGAAGTTGCGGGTTCGATTCCTGCCTCGGAACAATTGTGTGTACGATCTTCAGATATTTGTTCCGGGTGTTCTGGTCGTTTTCTAATAAAATATCTATCTATGTAATGTATTGTATTTTGTATATCAGTTATCTAGTACCCATAACACAAGCTCTGCTTACCATGGGGCTAGATAATGCTGTGTGAATTGTCCAGCATTATTTATTACCTATTATTATTATTAAACAAACAAACAAAGTTAAATAAGATCCGTTACTTTTCTATGGTCTGAAATACCTAAATTTTTTTTTTTAATGAGGGCAACCCTTTCCTTTCCAGGTACACCCGCAACCTGGTGGACGCGGGCAACGGAGCCTTCAACGTCATGATCCTGTGCTGGGGCGCCGGCCACGCCTCCGCCATCCACGACCACGCCGACAGCCACTGCTTCATGAAGCTACTCGCGGGCAGCTTGGAAGAAGTCAGGTTAGTCAGGATAGTATACCAACAAAAGAAATGATCTCATTCGGGTTTCCTAGATAGAGATTCGATAGATAGATTAATTCAAGAGGAAGGTTTATAAACCATTTCATTTTCAGCAGAAGGTTGCGGGTTCGATTCCCGCCTCGGAACAATTGTGTGTACGATCTGCAGATATTTGTTCCGGGTGTTCTGGTCGTTTTCAATGTATAATAAAAATATATATATCTATGTAATGTATTGTATTATGTATATCAGTTATCTAGTACCCATAACACAAGCTCTGCTTACCATGGGGCTAGATAATGCGGTGTGAATTGTCCAGCATTATTTATTTATTTTAATTATTTATTTATTTATTTGCCACATTTCAACGTTTCCACGCAGGCGAAGCCACGAGGCGCATCTAGTTTGTTTATGACCGTTTTCCAGCTACGGTTGTTTGTTTGTTGTTTGCTAAATGCAATCTTTCAAGAGCAAACTAAAATTCTGGCTCATTGAGCAATGTCATTATAAATTCAGTGAACTATGTGACATTTTATTTAAGTTTTAGTTTAATTTTTAACCAATTTATTATGATATAATACAAATTAATTATGTATTTTAACCAAGACAAGAGTTATCGATAATTTAATTATAATTGTACTTCAGTGTATAACACATAGAATCTTATCTATCACTTAGGATCTCAATTTTGTCGGAGTACAAGGTAGTCGTTTAAAAAAAACCGAACTATAGGGTCTCTTACACAGTACCTACTCAAAACAAATTTATTATAATTATGTATTAAATGTTTTATTTATAACTGTTAATGTGAATAATGTAATTTAACCGTGAAAATAATTTTAACTATACTAAACGTAATATGGATGTAGGTAATTGTCTGAATCAATCCCCTTCGCCCTCCGACCAGGTGGGATGACGACCTGCGAAAGACTGCAGGTAGATGCTGGATGCGGCAAGCTGAAGACAGGGCGCTATGGCGCTCATTGGGAGGCCTATGTCCTCCCAATGAGCAGTGGACTAATATAGGCTGATGATGATATCTGAATCCATAAAATAATTTAATAAGGTAAAGTAAATTTATAATCCGACAAATTCGATAGTTCGACATACCCTTGTTGCGTTGGTCGAATTACGGGGGGTCTACTGTATATCACATTGCCTGATTATAAGCGATGATCTTAGTAGAGCCAGTTTTAAGCGGAATTATAATCATTTGTTGATGAAATTAGCAGCAAAATGTCGGTATTATTGTCCGAGCGATTCCGATAGGGCTGACTCGCGTGACCTCTCCGCCGCCGCCCGCGCTGTTTTATATCTAAGAAAGAAATTAACATCATCATCAGCCTTTAGCAGTCCACTGCTGGACATAGGTTTCCTCTAATGAGCGCCATAGCGCCCTGTCTTCAGCTTGCTTATATATAAAATATGACTTGTCTAAGTGCTTATTTTGTAAGCCTAAAGAAATAAATGATTTTTTACTTTACTTACTTTACTTTACTTGCCGCATCCAATATCTACCTGCAGTCCTTCGCAGGGTCATCACACCTGGTCGGAGGACGTCCTAAACTACGTTTGCCGAGTCGCGGTCTCCACTCTAGAACACGTTTACCCCACTGGTTGTCGGTTCTTCGCGAGATATGGCCGGCCCACTGCCACTTCAGCTTGTTAATTCTCAGAGCTATGTCGATAACCTTGGTTCTCTGTCGGATGTATTCGTTACGAATCCTATCCTTCAGAGAAACTCCGAGCACAGCTCTTTCCAAGAAAGAAATACTTATAAATTAAATAAATATTGCTGGACAACCACACAGCATCATCTAGCCCCAAGCTAAGCACAACTTGTGTTATGGGTACTAGATGCCTGATATACATAATACAATACATTACATAGATAGATACTACTTTTCATATAGAAAACGACCAGAACACCCGGAACAAAATATCTGAGATCGTACACACAAAAGTCCCGAGGCGGGAATCGAATCCGACTTCTTCAAATCTACCTCGCAGACCTTCGCCCACCGCAGAGGTCTTCATTTATATAGTGCCCAAGTGTGTGTGCAAACATAGGTGCACTCTCTATTCTCTCACTATCATAATAAGATGGGGGTAGACCGACACGACGCGACAGGGGAGAGGTGAGGCGCAAGACCATGTATGCGGTATACATGGTCTTGCGTCATGAGAGAGTGGACCAAAAAACATGAGTAAGTGCTACTATTTATGGATATTGAAATGGATATGATTTGTGATTGATGATACTGAAATGGATATGATTTGTGATCTATGATTTAATTTGTGATTTTTATTTTATGTTGAGTCTATGATTTTTTGTGTTGTTTTTCTGTTTTATATAATGATTTCTAATTTTAATATTAAATTTAAATATGGGAACTCTATTGCGTTGGGTGTTCCCGTCGAAATAGAGGTACGTTTGTAAATATTTTTATTTTATTTTTTTATTTATTTAAACTTTATTGCACTACTAAAGGTACAAAGGGTGGGCTTAACACTTTGACTGCGGTTTTTTTTCGACGACTGCGATCTTTTTTTTTGCCTAAAAAATTTGTGCTGCCGCTCTACACAGCTGTTGTGTTGCGCCGCACATGCGTTTCGTTCGAAAAATATTACAGCTCTGCTGAGTCACAAAGATCTGTTTTTTTCTCAGCCGCTGCGCTAGTGTGGATTTACGCATATTAGTCACTTGTAGAAAACTCATACCGTGCGTTTTCAGCACTCAAAGTGTTAATGCTAATTAAACTAAAGGCTAATTTGAAGTGAAGTGGAAGGAAAAAGCTAGTCAAACTTCGTAGCAACAAGAAATGTTCTGTAAATATTATTGTATATATATTTCTCTCATAACATAGCTAACCTCGCGATAAACAATCAATTATTACATCATTTTGTTTTCAATTACGACTTGTTATCTAAAAATGATTCATAAATAAAAAAATTACCCTCGAACCAAGAGGGGTATACCTATGTTTTACGTTTGTCTGTCTGTTACCATGTACATATTAGATATATAAGAGATGAACATACTAGTGGTTTCGTTTTCACTTCTTCCACTAGTGGACAAAGTGACTGAACAGTAAAATAATTTTATTTGATAATAATTTATTTATAAAATATGACTTGTCTAAGTGCTTATTTTGTAAGCCTAAATAATGAATGATTTTGACTTTTCTTGCATCGTACGTAGAGAATACAATCCCGGGATCCCGAACGTTTTCTGGCCACGAAAATCCCGGGACTGTACTTGGCTAATCTCGGGATTTTCGGGATTGCCACAAACAAGTCTAGTTTGTTTTCCGTAGTCCGTTGCACCAGGACTTGACTTGATAGCCCTATCTTGTCCAGAATCAATCGTAATGTGACAAAATGATCTTGCGCATATGAATATCACTTAGAAACAGCATAATATTGTCTATTCCTCCAACCAGCATATGTAGAACCTAAGCGAGCATTTTCAGCTGCTGCTTATGTTGGCTACAAAGCAGGCTTGGAAGTCAAACATCGGATGCTTTGATATTTCTGCGATTATATTTTCGAAATTCGTTTTTGAAAATAATTGAAGATTTGTTTTTGATTTCTTGCAAAAAAACAAAACACTAGTATAATTTTTTGTTTTGACTTTTTTCTTTTCTTATTATATTGTGATTTGTGTTGTGCAAAGACATTAAAAACATTTTTTTTTCATTTGAGCCCAATTAGAAACCACAAAGTCTAATTCCGGGATCCAGGGATTACACTTAAATAATCCCATAATCCCGGGATTTAAAAACATGCTCGGGATTGTATTCTCTAATCGTACGTTGCTTTCGAACGAATAAACCAATTTTTTTTTCGTGTTCTTTAGTTGTCAAGTTAACTCGCCGTTTAGCTATGTTCGAATAGTATCAATGCGCCGTTCCAAAGATGCAAACATGAAAAAACATGTTATTTTCAGTTATTTATTGAATACGTCAAACATGATAATATGTATAAATACCTACCTATATAGGTATTTATCAAAAAACATAGCTAAGTACATTAAGCTAAGTACCTACTATGTAATGTGTCGTGTTTTGTGTTATGTATGGTCTCAATTAAATGTATTTTCTTTCTTTCTTTCTTTCTTCTTCTTCTTTCTTTACATAACAGTGTAAGAAATAAGTACGAAAATGGTTTTTTTTTGGTGATCCTTCCAAGGATAGTTATTTTAATATTATAAGTGTTTTACAATAGAGTCCATAAAATACCGGCTTAGCATAGTTATCGAAAATAATATTAGAGATCATTAGGAGAGACCTAATTCCAGCAGTGGACTAACATAGCCGGATGACTGACAAAAATGTTGCCGTCCTTTTCTTAATGATCGAAATCATTGGATGACATAATTTTTAGTACAAAATTACTTCGGAATTGACACCCTGCTGCGGGAAAAACTCGAATTAAAGTAGCAGGCTGTCATTGAAAATTTAAACACCGTTAGAGTTTGGTGAATTTTGCCCTAATTAATAGTTTATTAATTTATCTTCGCGCGATAACCTTTCAACAGTTGGATAGTAATGATGCTACGTGCCCGCACAGTACCAACTGTTAACGAAATGAGATCATTTAGGTAGATATACTTACTCCGAGTCAAAAACCTGGATATGTTTTGTATACAAAGGGAAGGATACAAAACCCAAGGATATTGGTAAACTTAACAAAAACTGATAACAATATGAGAAAATATCAAGGTTATCACTAAAAAGTAAACCACAAACTTCAACAATGCATAAACTCGCTTAATGAGCGATTTTTTTAAATTTTAAATTCTAAAACAAGAGATCAATTAAATAATGAATGAAAGCTTTCAAAACTGAAACTTGTTTCGAGCTGCTGTGCTTCATATTATTATTATACTAGATGCGCCCCGCGGCTTTTCCCGTGTGGAAATCTATGTGTCAAATGGCTTATAAACCTTTATCTTGAATACCTAACTCTATCTATCAAAAAAACCGCATCAAAATCCGTTCCATAGAAGCGACTTTGTAGTTTTTTATACTATTTAGTAATAGTACGCCAATGAATAACGACATTATTTAACTATTTCAGATACGACTGGCCAGAAAACGTGGAGCCAGAAGTGCGAAAAGCGCAAAAAGGCAGCAAGCCGGTCCGCAGATGCTGTTCCGAGAGCGATGACTTTGACAGCAGCTGTCAGAACGGGAACTGCCAACGTCAGAGCAATGGCGACGGCGGGAACCAAGATGGCGGGCAAGATGGCGACCTCAACATGACGAATGAAATGGTGGAGATCGGCAGGACGAGATTAGAAGTCAATGATGTCTGTTATATAAATGGTAAGATATTACGAGTACATCATTATTACAGTTAGGTACTCTGACATGTCCCACTGCTTACCCGGGGCCATTGCAGCGCCCGGACAGACCCAGACCCCACACAAGCCTGTCGATGTCGTAGGAACCTACCAGAGGAAAAGCACCAGCTTCCGTGCATTTTTAAAACAACAACTGCAATCATGTGGTTTAAGCACTAGGTAACCGAGTAATGATGAAAATATAAACACTTTCATTATTATTTGACTTTGCACTTTCATTATTTACAAAAAAATATCAAGAGCTTACATATAATACGAAAAAGTATGTTACTAACACGATAATGGACCTAAATTTAATTGACTTAATTTATGTTTAATTATTATCCTCGTCCGAAATAAATTACTTAAATGTTTTATTTAGTAAGATAGATAAATTCTTTATTAGCAACTTCAGACACACACATACAAAATATAATAATTAAACAGTACCTACACAGGAAAATAAACAAACAATAATGAATCACAGTTGAAAAAAATTTATTTTTTATTTTATTTTAACATGCGTTCTCTATGTTAACTATACGGCAAGTAGGCAAGTAGGTACTTGAGCGTCTTAATGGCAGCGTCTTGCTCTAATTTGTGGTATTACTTGAACCATGTACCCTATCCATATGGGTAGTACTTATGTTAGGTAATAGATTTCACAAGATCTGAATCCTGTGAAATCTGTGGATCGTGAATATTTTATCAAGTGTCTAGAAGGTCGACTCTGAAAATAATATACGAGTACATATTTACTTCTAACTTTCAAAATCGAATAAAACTCTAATGTGTTCTGTCCCCCCAGACGCCCTAGGCCTCCACCGCATGGAGAACCCCTCCCACGTGGACCACGCCGTGTCCCTGCACCTCTACTCGCCCCCCTTCGCGAGCTGTCGCGTGTTCGATGCCCGGACAGGGGCGCCCACCAGTGTGCAAGTCACATTCACCTCGGTATATGGGAAGAAGGTGAAACGGGTGAGTAGATCATGAAATGATGATATATTAATAGGTATTTAGAAATTCATCATCATCATCATCAGCCTATAGCAGTCCACTGCTGGACATAGGCCTCCCCCAATGAGCGCCATAGCGCCCTGTCTTGTCCGACTCGGCGCAGTTCATGCTAATGAATTATAAGTAAAAATATAAATAATATATCTCCCGAAGAACCGACGGCCGCTGGGGCATACTTGTCGTGGAGACCACGACTCGGTAAACGTAGTTTACGACGCCCTCCGAGGTGGGATGACGACCTGAGAAAGACTGCAGGTAGATGCTGGATGCGGCAAGCTGAAGACAGGGCGCTGTAGCGCTCATTGGGAGAGGCCTATGTCCAGTAGTGGACTGCTATAGGCGATGATGATGATAAATAATATACATTATTCTTAATTTTTTTTGCAGGTAATTGAAGCAGTCAACATGGCGGACACTCAACAATAGCATAAAATAATTAAAAATAATGCCATTCAAAATATTCAAATTCCTATATACATTAGTTGCTGGATAAAGATCGGGATTGAAAATTACAGCCTCTCTAATGCTGCCCAGCATAATATGTGATCAAAACTTTGATCACATTTAATCGAATTAGATATTTTTTACAATATGAGCTGTACTGCTTAAAATAAATATATTTTATGTTATTTTATTTATTAGGGGCACAGCATGCAGTTTTTAATCCCAATATTTTCTACGTGATTTATGCTTTTTTTTAACATTCCATAGTTTATTTATTATTGCAAAAAATCTAAATGAATTCTACTGCTACTAAGTTGTTATAAGGAGAAAATGAAACGCTCAATTTTTACACTTTTTACGTATGTTTTTTGTTTAGAAATTATTTGTTTTTATTGTATACTTTTTGTTATTAATTTTGTTGAATAATATAATAATTATAAAAGCCAAATTTTTTAGGGTTTGGTGAAGAAACGCAAATGAAATTTGCAATGTATATTTATTAAAATAAATAATTATATTGAATGATACAACTTTGTTTATATATAAATACAATAAATAAATAAATACATACATATAATAATAATAAAATACATACATAATTATAATATATACAATACATACAAAATATAATAGATAATTTCCAGACCACACTAAGATAGCATCCTCTAGCTCCAAAGCAGAGCTTAGATTATGAGTACTAGATAACAGATATATGTATACCACATAAATACATTTATAATATATATATAATACATATTTTCATATAATATATAAGTATTTATACTTAATCGTCATCATCTCACATGCCGTCTCGCTCGGATTCAAACAAAGCGAGACAACATGATAAATAAAGATACTAAGAATAAATAGATTTATTTGTCTTTGAAACAATCATGGTTATTAACACTAAAGTCAGTTAAAACGGACAATATTGGATAACTCAAAAATCATGATAAATATCCCGTTTTAAGTGACTTTAGATTTATTTGATCTATCAGACTTACACACGATAGACAAACGAATATTCATCATTCTCAATCCCATTTCTATAAGCGCAGGTTATTTGTAACGATCGATTGAACGAATATAATAAGATGATAACTTATTTCTATTTGATAATAATTTAAGGTATAAAATTCTCTTGTGCTTAAATTGTAAGCCTATTGAAATATTAGCAGATGCTGGATGCGGCAAGCTGAAGACAGGGCGCTATGGCGCTCATTGGGGGAGGCCTATGTCCAGTAGTGGACTGCTATAGGCTGATGATGATGATGATAGAAATATTATGTTCATCCAGATTCAGTCCCGCGCACGGCGCAGTCATTTCAGTTCAGTTATACCTAGGTTCATTTATTCAGCTTTGAATATTGTAAACCAAAAGCTTACAAAAGCTCGAAAAGATCGCCTCGACTCGAAGAATTTCCATGGTTGAACTGAATTATGAATTGAGATCAAATTTTATTCGTTCAATCGATAGATATCATAGGATAGTTTTTTTAGTAATGGCTATTCTTTTCAATCAAATTCTTCATCTCCCCGTCCACCTTATCCCAAGGTAGGAACAGCTTAACACCTTCAGCGCCGAAGGTCGCTTGAGCCTCGTCTCGCTGACAGCCCGCGTTGCAGATGAAGTCACAAGTGAGGGTAGTTGGGTTGAAGTGGAGACCTTCGGAGCAAACGATCAGTATTTGCTTGTCGCCGTCGCATTGCCAGTATTTGTCGCAGTCGGTATCGTGGGCCCACGGTAGGACGTTGCAATCTGAAAAAGTATCAACGAGATCACTATCATTACATAGTATAAAAGTCACCACATAGTATAAAACTCACTACATAGTTATAAAACTCACTACATAGTTATAAAACTCACTACATAGTTATAAAACCTCACTACATAGTTATAAAACTCACTACATAGTTATAAAACTCACTACATAGTTATAAAACATCATTTTGTTTGCGGAGGAGGGCGCTGACAGTTTTTAACTTTTGCGGTAGTCCGCCTATAATTATAATTGTACTCTAGTGAATAACTTTTTTGGTTCTAATAAAGATTTTTTGTTTTGTTTAAAAAATCTCACTACATAGTATAAAACAAAGTCGCATCCCGCTGTCTGTCTGTCCCTAAATATGTTTAGATCTTTAAAACTACTTCAAGAGGAAGGTTTATAAACCATTTGACTCATAGACACGCGGGCGAAGCCGCGGGGCGCAGCTTATAAATAAATATTTCAATATGGATGTAAGTGTGTTAACTACTGAACTATTATTATTACACTCAATACAGAACTAATAAAAAAGAAAAAAAATTATATAGTTCAGTCTAATTTGCTAAATTGTTGTCCACAATCCCCAAAGGTTGGCAGGTAGAGAATGCTATCTAGCATTATGCAGGCCTGTGTTCAATTTTGTGCAATTTGCAAACAAAAGTATATTCTATTATTAAAAAAAAAATGTGTTTAAAGAACACCAAATTTCAAATATGATCTTAGTAGAAGTAGAAATGGCTCACCATCACATTTGTTAGGTGCTACAGTAGTAGTTGTAGTGGTGGTAGTAGTAGTTGGTGTAGTAGGCTTTTCAGTGGTAGTAGTAGTAGTAGTTGTAGTAGGTTTTTCGGTGGTGGTAGTGGTAGTAGTTGTAGTAGGCTTTTCGGTGGTGGTAGTGGTTGTAGTTGTAGTTGGAGTAGTAGGCTGTTCAGTAGTAGTAGTGGTAGTAGTTGTAGTTGTAGGAGCTTCGGTCGTTGAGTTGCAGCCCGATAATTCAAACGATACACATTTCTGAAATATATAAAATGTTTTAAATCACTTTGTTTCCTAGTTTTATTTATGCTATTTGAAATTTGTGATGCGTCCATGAGTCCTGTACGGTGTAAAGGGTTCGTGGGTTAGGCCCTCGGTGTGTGAGGCCCCCGCCGTGGAGGCCCCCGATTTTCAATTGTATATAAGTTATAACAGCCGATTTCGTCAGAATAAAAGTCATTTGTACCAGATACAGTCGACGAAAAAGTGTTTTAGAACTAAATTAGTAATTAAATTTCACTGTGAAATTTCATGTTTGTGATTAAGAGTATGGTTAAGAGTATTTAGAGTTAATATTTTATAGTTAATAATAATAATAAATATATAATAAATTTAGAGTTAATATGATTAAGAGTATAATTATTATTATGAGTATGATGCTTGGCAGAGTTGCGGAATTGCCAGGTAGCGAAACAAAAGGGTTGCTCTGGCGACCAATAGCAGCGCGTTGTATCATAGGTAATAAAGCGCATTGATGTTTTATAGTTTCAAAAGTTTGATTGATTACTTATTCAGCGGCAGAGGATCGCGTCTTTCATGTCCAGAGTCAATCGTGTGATAATTCGATTAGCAAGAGTCTGGCAGGGAGACTTATTCAAACAAACACCTCCATTTAGTTAGACGATGGGTGGATATTGCCACCTTAACCTAGATTACGCTATATTATTCAACTAACTTAGCCTATCCTATTAATATTATAAACGCGATTTTTTTTTGTTTGTAAGGATGTATGTAAGTTTGTTGCTCTTTCACGGAAAAACTACTGAATGGATTTTGATGAAACTTCACAATAATGTAGCTTAAATATCAGAATAACACATAAGCTACAATTCATAAAGATATATGCGGGTGATACCGCGGGGCGCAGCTAGTGTAAAATATTTGATTATTTTTTTTACTTAAATTATGGATAATTGTATCTGAAATAAAGACCTATTATTATTTATTATTAAAGAAGTAGGTAGAAATACTATATTTTTTTGACTGCTAACCTGGAATTGTGGGCTGAAGTACGTGTCTTCAAGACAGTACCTCTCGACCCTCTCTCCCAGCAGGCAGTGGTAGTACATGGTGCAGTTACACTCGTGAGCCAGGAACAGCTCTACATCGAAGTCAGCTGGACATCCGTTCTCCAGGATAGGGCTCTCTGTAGGCGCCTGGGTGGTAGTTGTAGTAGTAGAGGTAGTTGTAGTAGTAGTTGTGGTGTCGTTGCCATTGGCGCAGCCAGCATGCCAAGGCCAGTCACAGACCTGAAATAACATAATTGGAATAAGAATATATTTTTCACTTCTCTTGCTCAAAAAGTGTATCATAATAGTGTAGCTTAGCGGGCCTAAAAATCGAGTTTAATACCTCGGGCTAAAAAGTATTTTTTCTTTTTAATTTTTGTCTAAAATCATCAGCCCGTACAAAGCATTCGTTCTCTTACATAAAAACTCGACTTCTTGGAGCTCCGTCAATCTTTTTTTTTTGAAAATAGAACCATCTTGGTGATGTTTTATGAAGGTTGATAAATCTCTAGAATTTTCTTCATTCCAAATCACAAACTTTTACGAAAATTGTCTAATTTTGAATTGTTTTATTTTCTCGCAATCGAAGTGAAAAGTAGAGTGTTTTACTCGGGCCAAAACCACCCATTATAACTCGGTCTTGTCATCCTCCCTCGCTACGCTCGGGAGTATAACAACTTCGTATATAATGGGATGGTTTAGTCCCTTGTAAAACAATCTACTATTTAGTACAGTACTCGATTAATCGGACCTCAGTTATACGGATTCGCGATTATCCGTATTCCCTTGTAAGGATAAAAGCTATCTTGTCTATAATGGAATTGGAAATCCTTTCAAGTGCCAAGTGACAGTCGTACACGAGCTTGGAGTTGCTTAAGTTTGCAGCATGCGATATATGTACATCACTATAGGTAGATATATTTAAAACACTCTCCCATACTAGATACGTAAGTTTCTCGCCTAAGAATAATCATGAGCATGATGATAGATTATTGTCGATGATGATACTGACCTGTAACGAAGGGTTGAAGTGGGTTCCAGGTGCACAATCTCTCTCTACCTTCTCCCCATACACGCAATAGTAGAATTTGCTGCAGTTTGACTCATGGGGAAGCAGATGATGGATGTTCCAGTCAGCTGGACAACCGTTGGGGAGGAGTACTGGGGGTTGGTTGGGATCCGTCGTAGTGGGGACCTGGGTAGTGGGAGCCTGAGTAGTGGGGGCCTGGGTAGTGGGGGCCACGGTAGGGCTGGTAGGCGCTACGGAGGATGTGCAGCCAGCAGCCCATGGCCAGTCGCAGACCTGGAATAGTTTAATAAATATATGATTTTAAAGCCAACTTGAGATTGATCAGGAGTAAGAACGGAGTGTTAAGAGATGATGATGATTCTTTGTTAGTGGCAACTGTGTCTGGTTGGACATTTTACTGCCAGTGTCAAGTAATGGAAAATAATTGTAAAATTAATGAGTTATCAAATTATGAAGATTGTTTGATATTTTCCCAGAGCCTAGTTCGTTATCTAGCAGGGTGTACCACGTGTAGGTCAGGTTGGTTTGGGAGACGAGATGTTCCATGAGTCCCTCTTACACCCCGAGAGTTAAGTTTATTAAGTCAATGTCGAGATGACAGCTGATGGATGAATGGTATATAAAAAAAAATCCTTGGTGTGCGGACCTGGCCTGAAATGCAAACATGAGAAGGGAGCAAATAATAACCTGTAATGCAGGATTAAAGTGAGTTCCTGGAGCACAATCCCTTTCGACCTTCTCCCCATACACGCAATAATAGAACTTGCTGCAGTCTGACTCATGGGGAAGCAGATGATGTATGTTCCAGTCAGCTGGACAGCCGTTGGGGAGGAGTACTGGGGGTTGGTTGGGATCGGTCGTTGTAGGGGCCTGGGTAGTGGGGGCCACGGTAGGGCTGGTAGGCGCTACGGAGGATGTGCAGCCAGCATCCCAGGGCCAGTCGCAGACCTGGAATAGTAAAATAAATTAATTGTTTGTGCAATTTAATTAGGATTGTTTCTTCACTATTAACTTCCAAGTTTGCTAGATATTATAAGCGCATATATGGATACTACTCATATTTATTATCTTCCCTGTTTGTATCTGGTACGGTCGGATTAGATTAATTGGAGCTGAGGCGCAAACTGCAGTTAAGTATGCACTACTGCTTTAGTATGCGAAGCAAAAAGAAAATCCTATTATACTAAGAAACGATTACTCCATACCTCCCAAATAACTATACCAGATGCGGCCGTAGGCATCACCGAATATTTGCCTATCACAATCTGCGAACACAGCATACTACCCATGCTCCTACAACCCACCTGAGATTGATCAGGAGTAAGAATGGAGTGTTAAGTCAATGTCGAGATGACAGCTGATAGATTAATGATGTATGGAAATAATCCTTGTTGTGCTGACACTGACACGGCCTGAGTTGCGAACATGAGAGGGAACCTTAATATTAAATACTTACCTGTAACGCAGGATTAAAGTGGGTTCCTGGAGCACAATCCCTTTCGACCTTCTCCCCATACACGCAATAGTAGAACTTGCTGCAGTTTGACTCATGGGGAAGCAGGTGGTGGATGTTCCAGTCAGCTGGACAGCCGTTGGGGAGGAGCACTGGGGGTTGGTTTGGATCGATTGTAATAGGGGCTTGGGTAGTGGGGGCCTGCGTAGTGGGAGCCACGGTAGGGTTAGTGGGACCTACGGAGTTGATGCAGCCAGCAGCCCAGGGCCAGTCACAGACCTGAAATAACATCATTAAATAATTCTTTTTACAGTTGTCTTGAGATTAAAGTAAAAGTAAGTTCCTGAATACTCAAACGCAACTCGGATTTAAGCACGTCTCAAGTGACGATTTTCTTAGAGATTTTAATTGAAAACTGTCCAAAAATTGCAACTTGTGTCGTGCTTAAATCTGAGACGCGTTTGAGTATTTGGGCGTTAGTGTAGTAAGTAAGAAAGTGTTTGTAAATCCTCTTGTGTCGATCTAGCATACGTTGGCTTAATTACCTGTATCGCAGGATTGAAGTGGGTTCCTGGAGCACAATCCCTCTCTACCTTCTCCCCATATACGCAATAGTAGAACTTGCTGCAGTTTGACTCATGGGGAAGCAGATGATGGATGTTCCAGTCAGCTGGACAGCCGTTGGGGAGTACCGTTCCGTTGATGACTGGGCCAACGGCGTTTACATCGAGATCTTCAGTTGTAGTTGGGGGGTCAGTAGCGATAGTGGCGGCCTCAGTTGTGGTAGTGGGGGCCTGAGTTGTGGTAGTGGGGGTCTGAGTTGTGGTAGTGGGGGCTTCAGTTGTTGTAGTGGGGGCCTGAGTTGTGGTAGTGGGGGCCTGAGTTGTGGTAGTGGGGGTCTGAGTTGTGGTAGTGGGGGCTTCCGTTGTTGTAGTGGGGGCCTGAGTTGTGGTAGTGGGGGCCTGAGTTGTGGTAGTGGGGGCCTGAGTTGTGGTTGTGGGGGCCTGAGTTGTGGTTGTGGGGGCCGCAGTTGTAGTAGTGGGGGCCTGAGTTGTGGTAGTGGGGGCCTGAGTTGTGGTAGTGGGGGTCTGAGTTGTGGTAGTGGGGGCTTCCGTTGTTGTAGTGGGGGCCTGAGTTGTGGTAGTGGGGGCCTGAGTTGTGGTAGTGGGGGCCTGAGTTGTGGTTGTGGGGGCCTGAGTTGTGGTTGTGGGGGCCGCAGTTGTAGTAGTGGGGGCCTCAGTGGGAGCTACGGTTTGTGGCTCAGTGGTTGCAGTGGGAGGAACTCCTGGCAACTGGCAGTTTACTAAAACTGGATGTGTGCATACCTGGCAAATAATAATGATTTAATAAAATAAATTGTTTTTAATTTAAAAATATTCTGTAGTCCCCATAACACAAGCTCTGATTAGCTTTGGGGTTCTTTTATGCTGTGTATTGTCTAGCATTAATTATTAATTTACATCTGTGAAAAGTTCTTACAACAGAAAAGCATACCAAAAAAAATTATTACCAAAAAAAAAAAGATCTACTCAGTCACAATAAAGTAAAGTTATAAGTTCAGATCAGAAAGTTTGACTAAGGCACTTTGTTGGACTAGTTAAGAGACAAACAAACTAAAAGTGATCCCTGTGAGGTGATACTTGTAGAGAGGGATGTGACAATAAATTAACCAGTGAACCATTGGGGACAAAGCAGGTCCCATTTTTGAGTTTTTTTGCATAAATCCCTTACCTACTATGTAATGTTAGCACGTGTTGCTGGTCGGCAGGTAGAAAATGCCTCTGCATTAAGGTGAAATCAGTCCCAAAATCCACGTTTTGATTTAACGGAAAATCAATTTTAACACTTTGAGTGCTGAAAACGCACGGTATGAGTTTTCTACAAGTGACTAATCTGCGAAAATCCACACTAGCGCAGCAGCTAAAAAATACAGATCTTTGTGACTCGAACTCATTTCGCCTTAAGCCCACCCTTTGTACCCTTTGTAGTGCAATAAAGTTTTCAATTAATAAATAAATCTCGTAAACAATGCGTCATAGGTTTTTTTTAAATTATACAGCCTACTGCTCTTTGTGTCTCTTAAGGCTCACCTCACAGAGGTGGACTTTTTGTATGTTTGTCTCCTAACTAGTCCAAACAAAGTTCCATATTCAAACTTTCTGATTTAGACTTTTCCATCCCAATCCTTTGTTGACTGGACTATAGGGGGCCCCAAATTTACGGCGGGGGGGCTTAGTAGTACTCAGAGGGCCTCACTTGCAACTCAAAGGAGAACTCAGTCCCGGGCGCGCAGTTCGTCGGTTCAATGTACTTCAAGCCATATTCGCAGTAGTAGAATTTGGTGCAATCCCACTCGTGGGCAAGCAGGTGGTGGCCCGTCACCTGGCAGAGGTCGCTAGGCTCCCAGTAGCTTCTGGAGGTTTCGGGACGCCCTGCAGCGAGGGCTAGCATCGAAACAAGTAGAAGTTTTCCTGAAAAAAGGGGAATCAAAGCTGAAATCAGCTCTAGAACACTCTCGGGATTCAAAAGAGTGCTTTGATACCTCATTGTCTTATATCGGTGGGAAGTAAGCTTAGTTTAAATTCTATTTCGATTTCAACTCGGTGGTTTGCTCTGCGCTCATTAACCCAAAACCGTGTGTGGTACACCACACAAAACAAAACTGATACAGCGTCCAGTAGCTATTTACGCAAAAATTAGCAAAAAAGTATTAATCATCGATTTAATCTGTTTGTACCGATTAACGCGCCCGATAATGTCCCTAAACTGATAATAACAAAGCGATTTACACAAATCGATAAGAAATTATTTCCGATGGAACATGTTCGATTGTTTAGATAAAGATCGATAATGTTTAGAGATGTACATGTTTAGTTATTGTAAAAAAAACATTAAATTAGAAAAAGTCATAGAACAAAGGTTGTTAGTCTTGATTCACCCAAGTCGCCTTTAAGAGGTTATTGATTAGATACCTCATCATCATCATCATCAGCCTATAGCAGTCCAATGCTGGACATAGGCCTCCCCCAATGAGCGCCATAGCGCCCTGTCTCCAGCTTGCCGCATCCAGCATCTACCTGCAGTCTTTCGCAGGATTAGATACCTATAACCCTTTAACGTTACATGATTGCTAATTAGCTTTCTTTGACGACCGATGTGGCGCGGTGGGCGAAGGTCCGCCTGCGACGCAGGAGGTTGCGGGTTCGATTCCCGCCTCGGAACAGTTGTGTGTACGATCTGCAGATATTTGTTCCGGGTGTTCTGGTCGTTTTCTATGTATAATAAAAAATATCTATCTATGTAATGACGTATTGTATTATGTATATCAGTTATCTAGTACCCATAACACAAGCTTTGCTTACCATGGGGCTAGATAATGCTGTGTGGATTATCCAGCATTATTTATTTATTTAATTCTGGATAGGTACTTAATTAGGAAGGTACCAGAAAGTTTTTGTTAATTCGAAGTTTTATATAACTTAAGTATAACTTTTTATAGATGTTTTCTCAGCTAAGTGAAATGTAATTTATTTTAACAACTAGCTGTTCCCCGCGGTTTCATCCGCGTTAAACTCGAATTTCACTTTATTCGGTGATTTTTTTACACCTTGGGTTACATATTATTGGAGTTTTAGTAAGGATCCCTAACTTTTTAGAAAATAACAATAAAGATAAAGATCATTTATTTATATTAACATATTATTATTGTGTTATTGAGATGTTACAATTAGGTAGGTATCATATATGTACATATAATATAATATAGCCTATGTTCACCGGGGATAGTGTAGCTTCCCAACGGTGAAAGAATTTTCAAATCGGTCCAGTAGTTTCGGAGCCTATTCAATACAAGCAAACAAATAAACAAAAAAATCAAACCTTTCGTCATTATAATATTAGTATAGATTAAATATTCTTTAAAACTATTTCTTACTAGCTGTTTCCCGCGGTTTCACCCGCGTTAAATTCGAATTTCACATACATGAAATATAATATAGCCTTTGTTCACCGGGGATAGTGTAGCTTCCCAACGGTGAAATAATTTTTCAAATCGGTCCGGTAGTTTCTGAGCTATTTATATACAAACAAACAAAAAATCAAACCTTTCCTCTTTATAATATTAGTATAGATGATGAAATCTATCAGGAGTTTGAATTAGTGTAAACTCCCTCTTATCTAAAGTAGAGAGTTAAGTTCTAAAGAGCCCTTAAGCGGAAGTATGCGACGGTCTTTACTATCTACTTCTGTTTTAAAATCACTTTGGTATAAGATACTGTTGTATAGTATAGTATAGTAATAAATATGACTGTCCAAAACTGTGTATTTGTGTGTATTTGTGAAACTAATCTAATTTAATTTTAATCCCATTCTTATTTATACTCATTTTTAATTTAATATTATTTTATCTTATTCAATGTATTAATGTTTTATTATTTATTATGATTTAATTAATGTTATAATGTTAAATTGAATGTATACTATGTATTTTGTTATCTGAGTTTTTAAATAAATACAATACAATACAAAAACGTACCACTGGGTGAAATTACTTAATATTATTCTCTAGATTTCGTTATTTTGGTTTTATTTATTTATTTACTCTATTGGCACACAACACAGAAAACAATCGAATCTTGACAATTTAGTAAAATTTATATTAAAATATACATAAATAAATATCGTGAATGCAGACTTTTCCTTCAGTAATAAAAAAAAATCGCATATGTTAGGTTTTCTTTTAAAATAAATACGCGTATCAAAAGGACCAGTAATATTTAACACTTTGACTGCTGAAATCACACGGCATGCGTTTTCTACGAGTAACTTATATGCGTAAATCCACACTAGCGCAGCGGCTGAGAAAACACAGATCTGTGTGACTCAGCACAGCCGTAATATTTTTCGAACGAAACGCATGTGCAGCGCAACACAACCGCTGTGTAGAGCGGCAGCACTAATTTTTTAGGTTAAAAAAAAGCTCGCAGTCGTCGAAAAAAAACCGCAGTCAAAGTGTTAAGTTATATTAGCACTCACCTATCATTTTGTAAGCGTCTCAAAGACGCGGTATTTTTCCGAAAAACCAAAATAATTCGAAGACGACTTACGTCTTCGATCGAAAACTTAATTAGTGATCAGGAAGTACCTTATTTATATTATTATACTACCGTACGCGAAGATTATCTAGAATGCTAGATAAGATACTGATAACAATAACACCAATACTCGTGTAGGGAAATAACTATCTTTTGTACCTAGGTATGGTAGTCATTCAAAAGGCCACTTAGTGTATATTTCAGGAATTTTTTGAGCGTATTTTGAAATAATTTGGATGGAATTTTGTATAGGATGTAACAAAATGTACCTAAGAACCAAAATTATTGCTCTAAAATAATACTGTTTCACAAAAACTAAAACCATAATCGTCTAAAGTATTTATTAAGGAACACGGTGAAGAAATTTCATTAAAATAATATTAAATAACTAAAACTGGTTTTCCCGTAGAGATATCTCTGTAAAAATTAAGATTTTGAGGAAACTTTGCCATTTTTTCTATCGAGTCAAGTTTAGTCTATCGTGTTTCGACTCCCATAACTTACTAACTAATATCCTAAACTTTTGATCCTCATCAAAATATATTCGAAAAATAGGTGTTTTATTCCCTTAAAATTAATTAAATAAATAATGCTGGACAATTCACACAGCATTATCTAGCCCCATGGTAAGCAGAGCTTGTGTTATGGGTACTAGATAACTGATATACATAATACAATACATTACATAGATAGATATTTTTATTATACATAGTAAACAACCAGAACACCCGGAACAAATATCTGCAGATCGTAAACACAATTGTTCCGAGGTGGGAATCGAACCCGCAACCTCCTGCGTCGCAGGCGGACCTTCGCCCACCGCGCCACATCGGTCGTCATTCAATTGATTTTCCGGTAAGTCAAAATTTGGGTTTTGGGACGTATTTCACCTTAAACGTAGGGGAAAATAGGTAAATACATGCGGTAAATACCCGTTCTGTTAGTGCTTATAAATTATATTTTGCTTTTATATAGTAATAATTAATTCTTTACAAAAGTTAATCTTGGTTCAGGATTAAGATTAGCAAGGAATTTGAGATTATAGAATTATGAATTAGCCAGGAAATTGGATTTAATTTGAGGATAAAATAATCTGAGATCCGAAACTAGCTGTTGCCCGCGTTTTTATAGAATAAAAAGTAGGTTGTATTCCTTCTCCGGGATACCATTCACTACATAGTACCAGGGACCAGTTATATAAATTATATAACTTATTATTTTATATACCTAACTGGTCCCTGATAGTACGAAACAAAGTCTCTTCCCGCTGTCTGTCTGTCCCTTTGTATGTTTAGATCTTTAAAACTACGCAACGGATCGCGCATGCGGTTTTCATAGATTTCCTCGCGGGCGAAGACGCAATTTGTAAATATTACAAAATAATATCCAAAAGATCTGCCTAGATGTTTATTAAAGGTGTAGGTACAAAAAATTTAAGTGAATAGTAAAATAATTTTATTTGATAATAATTTATATATAAAATATGACTTGTCTAAGTGCTTATTTTGTAAGCCTAAAGAAATAAATGATTTTTTACTTTTTTACTTTAGATCTTCCAATCGTTTGTTCTGCAGTGGGAATCAAAGTCACGACCTAACTTTATCCTCACAGTTGGACCTTCGCCACTCATCATCAGCCTATAGTAGTCCACTGCTGGATATAGGCCTCCCCCAATGAGCGCCATAGCGCCCTGTCTTCAGTTTGCCGCATCCAGCACCTGCAGTCTACCTTTACCGAGATGTGTCTCCACTCAAGACCACGTTTGCCCCAGCGGCCGTCGATTCTTCACGAGATGAGATATGGCCGGCCCACTGCCACTTCAGCTTGCTAATTCTTAGAGCTATGTCGATAACTTTGGTTCTCTGTCAGACGTATTCGTTGCGAATCCTATCCTTCAGAGAAACTTCGCCACTGAGGTCGTGAAATAAAGAATAGAAGCAAAGTCGTATGAATAAGCTAGTTTGTACAGGTACCTACTTACATACCTACATACATACGGAAGTTCGGATTATCTTTATCGCTTTCTATTTGATACATTGTTCAAATAAACAAGACAAGTTTGCTTTACGTTTTCGCGATTACTTTCGAGTAGTCGCCGACAAAGGCCGGCGGCGTTTGTCGTCACAAAGGCTTCGCACACCTTTTAACCTACTTTAAAAAAGGAGGAGGTTCTTAATTCGACTGTATTTTTTTATGTTTGTTACCTCAGAACTTTCTACAGGGTGCACCGATTTTAATGATTATTTTTTTATTTGGACCACCGATGTGGCTCGGTGGGCGAAGGTCCGCCTGCGACGCAGGAGGTTGAGGGTTCGATTCGAGAGAAGAAGTTTAAGTCGGTTTATAGTTTTTTTTTAAATAATTATAATACAGTCGAATTGAGAACCTCCTCCTTTTTTGAAGTCGGTTAAAATGCCTTGGTTTTTACAAAAGCGAGGACCGAGTTGGGGTTTTCCGCAGGTTCGAGTCAGACAGTTACGATGCGAGACTGTCGGACGGACGGTCGGACGGACTGACGGAAGCTCGGCGCTCTTTCCTAGAGCTTGAATTAGGCGCGCTTCGTTCATGTGATTCGGTGAAGGGGTGAAAAAACGAGAGCGACAACATTTAATCTCTTTTTTTAACATTAAATCTCTGGTTTTTACTTATAGTTTTCAATAGATCTTTTATTGTTTACCCGAAGGATACCTACTTATAAGCCAGTTTGTAGATATGTATGTATGTTTGTGTGTTGTCTTTCTTCCTCCACAAAATGCATAGGAACCTGAGTCATCTAGGTACCCTAGTAGGAAGTAGGCAATTATTATAATACACGACTCATGGTTTTAGTCCAGACGGGTAGCGCACTCGTCTATTAAATTTATTGAAACACAAGCTGACCCAGCGAACTTCGTCCCGCCTAACAGTCAATATTTGACAGTTACGAAACTAACGAAGATTTTGTATGGGAAAATTGTGTTTTCTTGTATTTGATTTAACAATTTTCCAATGTTTTAATAGTTATTCTGCTATTATTATGAATAAGGAGGTATTCGTCTCCGTCCCGAATAGCAGAACCAAAAACCATGATAATCGGTCCAGTCGTTCTCGAGTTATTATAATAGATCGAACAAACGAACCTGACTTTGTTTTAAAGATATTGATTGGTCCAGTAGGTAAGTAAATAAGTATTCATAATTTGTAATATAAATAAATAAATCCTTCTAATTTTATAAGAAAGTTTGTGCTGTTGATGTTGTGAACAAGTTTTGCTGAATATAACGCAAAAACGACTGAATTAGGCTGAAACAATGCACACATAGATTTAATGTTGGAATAACATACCTATTAGGAAAGCATACATTATATTAAAAAAAACAAGAGCGAAACCGCGTGCAGGAGTAAGTAAATAATAATTAATAATAGATACATTTATTTTCAAAAGCGTCATCTATACTTTGACCACGGAGCTAAGGAGCTTTATTACAAACTACAGCTTGTTTCATACCTCATGCAGAGAGAAACTGTATGTACCTATTGTAGCGAACGCAATCAAGAAAGCATTGCTAAAGATGACGTACTAAATTCATAGATGGCGTTACTCGCCAGCTAAACCACGAACACAGTATTTGGCAGTGATATTAATGTGTACTACAACATTAAGATGTTTTTATACCTTGAAAAAATGCTGCCTAAATTAATTTTTACAGGCAAGAATAACTCCTAAATATTTAAACATTTTTTTATGAATAGAAGTTCTACTCGACAACAGATGGCGCTAGTAACTAAGTATGATCTCCCGTGTTGACCGGAACTAGCCAGTTTTTTCAGTTAATTTACTGGCTGTATAATGGCACTTGTTTTTGAAGTAATTAAAAAAGAAATTATAATATAATCCTGAAGATATAAATACTTAATTTTGTAATGAATAGGCTCCGAAACTACTGGACCGATTTGAAAAATTATTTCACCGCTGGAAAACCACACTATCCCCGGTGAGCATAGGCTATATTATATTTTCAAAAAAGTTAGGGATACGTACTACAACCGTGCGAAGCCGGGAAGATCCGCTAGTGGTAAACAATCCGTAATAAATGACCTTTGTACCCTTAAATTGCCTCAAAATTATCAGCTCGATATTGTTAGTTCTTGTTCTTATTCGTAATCAAAATGCAGCCAATGAGCGGCGTAAAAAGTATGAGTGATACATTCATGAACTCATCGGAATATACCAAGGCAGGTGGCGGCAGCCAGCATTCAAACTGTACCTCTGTTCAATAACCAAATGTACCTATGATACGTACGTATTTTTGAATTCCTTAGTATTTATGTAATTGTATTGTATTTTATCAAATAACCTTATTTGTTTAAAACGACTTATATATAAAAATGAGCGCTTTACGAAGTGCTCATACGACGTCATTATTTTATGTAACTTACCTAAGTTTAAAATTTGTATAATTTTAGTAATGAATGATAAGTGTTAGTATATAATTCGTATTTTTATCCAAAAAAAATTTTAAAGGATTTCAGCCTGTTGAGTTATTAATTAATTGGTTTTGTACTTAATTAGGTTCTAAGCAGTGTTTAGTTAATCTACGATGGTATCCTCCAGGTGTAGAGACTATTGCAAAGTAAAATGAAAGAAATAAAACCAGGCTATTGTGATGGATGGATGGACTGGGTGATCGGGCTATAGGGGAGATTGCGGACGTCTGCCATACACATACTTAGTATTATTATTGTCTATGTTTATGAATAAAGATATTTTAAAATTGTAATAGAATTGAGAGCTCGGTGTAGGATTATTTATGTTATAATAAGTATTAAGAAGAACAATATTAAAGTGGGAGGTATCTTTGAGGGATACAGGATTATCTTCGTGAGAGAATAGACCCCTTCTTCAGGCGGCAGAGACACCGCTAATAAGGTACTAGGCACGGGAAACAACGTTCTACTAAGGTTTTTGTTAATATGGTGTAATCCCTCGCACTTTTTATTTATTTTATGTTTATTTTATTTATGAACAAAATCCACAGCTCTTAATTATAAATTAACTTATCTTATAAATATCACTATCAGCCAATAAACGGATTTACATTAATAAGGACGACATCACCAAAAGTGCCATTATAGAGGCCAAGACATAATATAAGAAAAAGAAGAATTTTAGCTTAAAATTTGGCACTCATGCAAAACAAAATAGGTATCAGGAAACTACCTATCAATATGTAGTAGCTCATTTACTCCTACCATTTCAGAACAATTTAAACCTTTTTAAATTTACTTTAAAAAAGGAGAAGGTTCTCAATCTGACTGTATTTTTGTATGTTTGTTACCTCAGAATTTTCGACTGGGTGAACAGATTTCGATATTTTTTTTGTTTTTTAAATGTTGGTGCTTCCCGTGTGGTCTCATTTCAATTTGGTCCAGTTCTGACAATTTATTCAGCTTGCCGCATCCAGCATCTGCCCGCAGTCCTTCGCAGGTCGTCATCCCACTTAGCCGGAGGACGCCCCACACTACCTTTGCCGAGACGCGTTCTCCACTCAAGAACAAGTTTGCCCCAGCGGCCGTCGGTTCTTCGCGAGATATGTCCGGCCCACTGCCACTTCAGTCAGCTTGTTAAATCAGAGAGCTATGTCAATATCTTTGGTTCTCTGTCTGATGTATTCGTTACGAATGCTATCCTTCAGAGAAACTCCTACCATAGCGACTTTAAACTGGTGGATCAGCCTTACCGAGACGTACCACGTTGGATGCCAATGCTGATTACTTAACCGAAATAAATCCCAGCATTACAAGAAATAGGTATATATTTATTAATCTTTTACATAATCGAATTAATAAAACAATCTACAAATAATGGGCATGAATTACAAAAAAAAACATTTATTAAATTTTTAGTGACTGTGGGCGCCACATAACTGGTTCTCGTTAAACACAAACAATTGATAAGAGACGATAAGCTAATCTAAAGATTACCGCCGTCTTGTAGGCAGCCGACTGAGAGGCAGGGGCTGGATCCGACACCGGCTTGTAGCTAGATTAGGCTGACTATGATTTGGCAGGATTCAAACGTAAAAGAAATAAATAAATAAATAATGCTGGACAATTCACACAGCATTATCTAGCCTAAAGCTAAGCAGAGTTTGTGTTATGGGTACTAGATGACTGATAAACTGTTACACAGTTTGGCAGAACATACACAAATGTAATGTAGTTTTAGTTATGAAAATAAATAAATCCAAAAAAAAAAAAATGCAAATCTATACTAATTTTATAAAGAGGAAAAGTTTGATTTTTTGTGTGTTTGTTTTTATTGAATAGGCTCCGAAACTACTGGACCGATTTGGAAAATTCTTTCACCGTTGGGAAGCTACACTATCCCCGGTGAACATAGGTTATATATAATAATATTATATTTTCAAAAAAGTTAGGGATCCGTACTAAAACCGTGCGAAGCTGGGAAGGTCCGCTAGTAACTGATAAACATAATACAATACATTACATAGATAGATAGATATGTCTGGTTGGACAAACTTCTGCCAGTGTCAAGTAATGGAAAATAATTTTGTAAATTATCTGAGTTATCAAATTATAAGCTGAATCAATGGATTTTGATGCGTTTTTTTAAATAGATTGCCTATTTAGAAAAACCGCATCAAAATCCATTGCGTAGTTTTAAAGGTACATACTAAATACAGCATACACAGGGACAGACAGACAACGGAAGCGACTTTGTTTTATACTATGTAGTGATGCAGATTGTTTGATATCACCCGAGCCTAGCTCGTTATCTATCAGGGTGTACCACGTGCAGGTAGGTTGGCTTGGGAGACGAGATGTTGGAGTCCCCCTTACACCCCGTTCTCCTATATATAGACTGGTCTATTCAAACAAAAAAATCACCCTTTCTTCAAAAAACTGCTGCATCAGCATTATTTATCTATGTATATGAAAATATTGACAGCTTTATCATAGGTCTATGTAAGTTTATTATAATAAATAAATAAATAATGCTGGACAATTCACACAGCATTATCTAGCCCCATGGTAAGCAAAGCTTGTGTTAAGGGTACTAGATAACTGATATACATAATACAATACATTACATGGATAGATATTTTTTATTATACATAGAAAACGACCAGAACACCCGGAACAATTATCTGCAGATCGTACACACAATTGTTCCGAGGCGGGAATCGAACCCGCGATCTCCTGGCCTCCTGGAACCCGCGTCGCAGGCAGACCTTCGCTCACCGCGCCACAGAGGTCGTCTATAATGTTTGTAATGTAGGTATTTGTTTTCTTTTCTTTATCTATATATTTATCAACGTCACACCGTCTATATTGTTCCTTTAAGTCTAGTCCATCCTAAGGTTGCCTGGAAGAGATCGCTCTCAGCAATAATGCCGCCCTTTATACTTCCTTTATTCTATTGTTTATTTCTGTATTGTTCTCTGTTTTGTGTGGTATAATAAAGTGTTTTCTATCAACTATTACTGATACCCGACTTCACCGATCTTCACTGAATGTATTTTCCAGTTTCCTTTAAACCTAGGACATCTAGGTACCATTTGCAGACCTAGGTCTGATAGCAGCGCGTTAGTATTCCGGTCTATGCAGACATCAGATGCACAATTCTTGCTCAAGGAGGAATAGAAAGATTTCTAATACATTTTCACGTCAGTACCCTCGCTTGTGTGTAGAGCGGGAGCTCGCTGGAAACTTTTATACATCACTGCAATCACAAATCAAACTAGATGTCGGGTCGACAGAAAAAATCCGTCTCGGTAAATAAGAGCGCAGTTGTAATGAGAGCTCTTATTTTGTTTAGTTCGTTTGAAACAGCCAACGTGAACACGCGTCACAATGCCGCAATGTCTATTCAAAAGTTGCAAAATGTCCGAGAATGCATTTCAACGGCCGAAGTGTCTTACTTTCGGTACGTATAATATTCACGTAGACAGCTTTTAGCTTGTATGTGATCCGAAATCTTGATAAATTTTTCATCGCAAATACATCATAAAGACTGACTTTGGTATTATTATTTATTTATTTTAAGCCATTACTGTCCCACTGCTGGGCAAAGGCCTCCCTTTTCTTCTTCCACTCCTCGCGATCCAACGCAAAAATATTGTATAATATTATACAATAATATTTGGTATTATAAAAGCTTAAAATAGTAGTCCCCTGGTACTGTCCACGATCCTATCCATCCATGATTGTCCGGTAGAGATCGCTCTTGAGCGATAAGACCGCCAATTGTATCTAGTTTTTTTAGTTTTTATTTTTCATTGTTATTTTATACTAAGTGTGCCATAAAGAATTATCTATCTATCTAAAATAGTGCACTTAATTCACCGGTTAATATCGCACGTAAAATAGACCCAAAATATATATTTCGTGTATTTTGTATGATGCATTCTGACTAGGCGTAACATCAGATAGTCAAATAGTCATTTTATTGGTAAAATAGTAATTTACTTCAGCGGAGATCGTTTGTGTAAAGGCCGTTGGAACTGACTAGACGCGTATCGGTCGCGTCTATAAGCTCGACACATTTTCCGTCAGATATGTACCGACCCTAAGGCTCAACTCACACCAAAATAGCGTCGAAGCGCAGCGCAGTTTCAGTGTCATATAAATTTTAACTTTATTTTCATTACAATAAAACTTATTATCGCATGAGAAACTCGAACGAGTCGAATTCGCTGGAATTCCCGCGGCGCCGCGGGCATCCGCGCGACTCGTTCGATGATAAGTTTTATTGTAATGAAAATAAAGTTAAAATTCATATGACACTGAAACTGCGCTGCGCTTCGACGCTCTTTTGGTGTGAGTTGAGCCTAAGTGAGGTAGATAGTTCCCCTCGTCTCTCCGCCTACAGTAGGTACCACAGCCACAGAATACGGCGCAGTGGCCAGTATCGCGGTTACGCTCTAATTGAGCTGGGAGAGCGGGCGCGGGACGGTCGCATGCGACATGGACGCAAGAACACACGATAAATACTGAAAGAAACACAGAACATTATTTATAAGACACAATACAACACCCAAACAAATTTAGTTACGAATATAAGAATATACTACTTTGTTCTAGAAAACACGGTACACAGACCAAACAAAAAGTGAATATTGCTTATTAATCTATTCATAATTCATAATAATTCATAATTCATAATCTTTATTCAATCACAATAATAGAATTGTATCTGAAATTTTGTACATGCACATGCGGACCTTATTGAATATAATATACAATGCTATATATATAATATATTGGTAAGACTGCAGGTAGATGCTGGATGCGTCAAGCTGAAGACAGGGCGCTATGGCGCTCGTTCGGGGAGGCCTATGTCCAGCAGTGGACTAATACAGGCTGATGATGATGATGATGAATCTATTGGTAGTTGGAGGGTGATAGGTAATAGGACACTAGAAACGGCAGGGCGGGTTTGTTTAGTTTTGTTAACTTTTTAACTAACTTTTATTTCTCTTTTATTCTATGATTGAACGATTTATATTTATTAAAAGAATTCTATTGAATAAGAGTTATTATACAATTGACGAAGCTTTGGCTGATAAAAAAATATTTTGTGATGCGGTAGGTACGGAGGCTAATATTGTTGTTATTTAGTTATTATAAGTTATAAATGTAATTGTGACTTATCTAAGAACATGTGTATTGTGTCAAAAGATAAATAAATGAATTGAATTGAATTGAATTCCGTTGCGACATTTTGTATGACAGTGTTTTGATAATAATTTCATCGTCATCATCAGCCTATAGCAGTCCACTGTTGGACATAGGCCTCCCTCAGTTAGCGCCATAGCGACCTGTCTTCAACTTGCCGCATCCAGCATCTACCTGCAGTCTTTCGCAGGTCGTCATCCCACCTGGTCGGAGGGCGTCCTACACTACGTTTACCGAGTCGTGGTCTCCACTCAAGAATACGTTTGCCCCAGCGTGCGTCGGTTCTTCGCGAGATATGGCCGGCCCACTGCCACTTCAGCTTGCTAATTCTCAGAGCTATGTCGATAACTTTGGTTCTCTGTCGGATGTATTCGTTACGAAATTATTTAGCTACTCATATTTTTTACTTATTCTTGACAACGTCTACATTCCAGTTCATTCTTGCATAGCACCGTCCAAAGCACCCCAATGCTTTTAAATTCCTGAAAGTCACAATTTATAAATAAATATGATTGCGCAACGTAAATATTATGGGAAAATAATTATATCCACGCGAGAGCTGAATACAAACTAGGAAACGGTACCAATGGCGTTAAAATGTTTAATGGGAAGTTAAAACAGGTTTACCTACGTGCCTGAAATATTGGATCTACTTCTATGAACAAATTATAAATAAATAATGCTGGACAATTCACACATCATCTAGCCTCAAGCTAAGCAGAGCTTGTGTTATGGGTACTAGATGACTGATATACATAATACAATACATTACAACACCCTGATAGCTCATATAAATAAATGAAACAGTGAGTAGTAAGATATTTTGACGTATTATATACATATATATGTGTATATATTACCTTGGATGCTTACAACAATAATAATGATTCAAACTGCGTAGGTATATCAAAAACGCTTTTATGTTTTTCAAATCATTTTGACTACTGTAGACGCTCATATCAATTTGACGCTGACTGTACCAACTAGTTGACTTCCTCTTAATGTCATCATAATATCTGAATGCATGATTGTAAAAACAACCCTCAGACCAAATGCAAAAGTTTCGGGAAATCAATAAAAACTATCTGGTGTAAAAAAACTGTTCTAAAGACATTTATTTTTATATGTAACTAGCGGCCCGTCCCGGCTTCGCCCGGGTGGTCGTTTGTTTCAGGCAAATTTTCTCTTTTTTCTCTCCGTAAGAACCATCCTCGTACTTCAAGGAATATTCTAAAAAAATAATTGGCGATATCGGTTCAGCTGCTCTCGAGTTTTGCGCTTAGCAACACATTCAGCGATTCATTTTTATATTATAGATTAAATAAAGTAAAACAAAAGTGACCACATGTAAATTTTTTTATACATAAATTCCTATTCGTTTTTTTAAATATTTTTTTGAAAAATTCGGATAAGTTGTGTTTTTACAGCCATCATGTACGAGGTGTGTTTTTACAATCAAAGTCTAATTTTTTTTTTTTTTTTTTTTTTATTGTCTAGTATACACATTTTAAATAAATGTTAATATACAGTATAACTACAATCTAGCCATAGAATTGGCTAATGGGTAATTTAGTTTTAACTTATTTTTATATCAACATATTACTAAGAACGTGTCCATTGGCACTTTTCTTAATGTCTCTATACTTAAGGTGAAGACACTTTGTTCATGTGTTCTTTAAAATAGCACTTCTGCACATACACTATTATTATCACTACACTAACTCAAAGGGTTTTGTCCTTTTAAGCCTTCTCACTATGTCCGTGTTGTCGAGGAGCTGGATCGCCTCGACATTCACATGATGATGAAGCCTTTGTTCGTGAGCCTCCGCGTATTTTTGTATGACTATGTCGACGAATTCAATGTTTAGGTCCCGATGAATATCGTCATTTCTTACGTACCAGGGCGCATTAACAATTGACCTGAGTACTTTGTTCTGGAATCTTTGTATGATTGCTACGTTTGTCTTTTTGGTGCAGCCCCAAAGCTGTATACCATAAGTCCAAATTGGCATAAGGACTTGTTTATATAAAAGGAGTTTATTGTGTATTGCTAAAGTAGAATTTCTCCCAATCAGCCAATACATCTTTTTGTAGCGAATCTCTAGCTCCTCTTTTTTCTTCTTGACGTGAGCTTTCCAGCGCAGCTTGGCGTCTAAAGTCATGCCCAAATACTTCGCTGTATTTTCGCATGGTATGATGGCCCCGTTAATGAAAACTGGATGGTATTCGTATCTTTTATTTGTGAAGTTTATGTGACTCGACTTCGATTCATTTAGTTTTATTCGCCAGGTTTTGGTCCAGTTGTATATTTTATTAATCGCTACTTGAACCTTTTCGGCTGCCTCTACATGCGTTTTTCCTGTGGCTATTATAGCAGTGTCATCAGCAAAAGTTGCAATGGTGTTGCTTTCATGTTTAGGGATGTCATGAGTATATAAAAGGTATAGGACCGGACCCAATACACTTCCTTGTGGCACCCCCGCTTTAATCTCCTTTATATCGGAGTAAGAATCCTCTTGCCTTATTCTAAAGGCTCTATTATCTAAATATGATTTAATTATTTCTACGTATTCTATTGGTAATATGCTATTTAGTTTTATTATTAGGCCTTCGTGCCATACTTTGTCGAAGGCTTGTGCTACATCGAGGAAGATTGTGGAACAGACTTCTTTGTTTTCTAGTGCTTTCTCAATTACATTCGTTATTCTGTGAACTTGTTCTACTGTAGAATGTTGTTATCTGAATCCAAATTGATGTTCTGGAATGAGTTTCTTTCTGTCTAGTATTGGTTTAAGCCTTTTTAAGAAAAGCTTTTCAAATAGCTTTGACATGATTGGTAGCAGAGAGATTGGTCTGTAGGACGCAGTCTCTTGAGGGGGTTTTCCTGGCTTTGCGATCATTATGACTTCAGCAATTTTCCATATATCTGGTACGTATTTTAGTCGGAATGAAGCATTTATTAGGTTCGTTAATTTAACTACCGCTTTCTTAGGTAGATTATGTAATACTTCTCCTGAAATTAGATCAAATCCAGGAGATTTTCTTGTATTTATTTTTTGTTTTATTTCACGCCAAACTTCTCGAGGTGAAACAAGCTTTATATCGCAGTTTTCATGGCAGGGTGCATCATAGTTATAGCTTTCTTGGCCTTCATTTGGCTTAAAGATGCTTTCTAAGTGTTCGGCAAATACTTTAGCTTTTTGTTCATTGCTAACGGCCCATTCACCTGGTCCTGTTTTTATTGGTGGGATCTGATTTATTGGTCGTTTCATGTTTTTCGTAGCTTTCCAAAGAGAGTAATCTGTACTGCGGTCATTGCTTAGTCTTTGTAGATAACTATTTGTTGTGTCGGTGTTGTGTTTTTGAATTTGCCTTTTAAGTTTTTTTGTAAGAAAATTCAATTTATTTTTGTCTTGCGGAGATCTTGTTTGGTGCCAGCGGTTCCTTTGTTTACGCTTTTCATCAATAAGCAGTTTTATTTCAAGTGGATAGAAATTTTTTACTCTTCTTGATTTGATGGTAGGTGTAGTTTCCCATGCAGTTTGCTGTATAAGCTTTACGAACTTTTCTAAGTCTTGATCGAGTTGCTCGGGAGTTTTCAGTGGAACATTTAGTTCTACCTTATAGTCCAAGTCAATTCTAAATTTCTCCCAGTCTGTTTTTTTGTTTACCAATGTTGGAGTCCTTTCATTGTGTAAAATCCTCTCGCTCATTACGAGGTTTATTGCCGAATGATCGGAGTTTAAATCGTAACTCTGCGTTGCTCGTAGATAGTTTTGCGATATATTTTTGTACACAAAAAAATCTATGAGGTCAGGAATTTTTTGTGGATCTGTTGGCCAGTACGTTGGATACCCTGTTGAGATGACATCACATTTTTGTTCTCTTACTGCTCTCATCAGCTCTCTTCCTTTTGTATTGGTTAATCTTGAGCCCCAGTAAGTATTTTTGGCGTTAAAGTCACCCCCTAGTATGAACTTTTCACCTAGTGTTTGAAAGAAGGTCACAAACGTTTCTGTTTTGATAATGTGTCTTGGAGGGCAATATATTGCTGCTACCGTGAGCGAGTATCGTTTGGTTTCTATACAAATTGCCACAGCTTGGATATCTGGCTCTTCATATGTATTTAGCTCGTGATGTTTTATATTTTTCTTTATGATGACTGCACTGCCTCCTCTTCCTTTATTAGATGGGTGTAGTGCGTAGTAGGCTTTATAGCCTTTTAGTTGAATATGAGACTGATTTGTGAAGTGTGTTTCAGATAAAAGACACACGTCTATGTTGTTTAAATCTAGGACTACTTGTAGTTCTTTTTGATGTTTCGATAGTCCATTACAGTTCCAGGCCATTATTTTTAGATTTCCAATCATTTTGAATATTTGTTTATAGCCGTTTTGGTGCTATTTTCAATCTTCTTCAAACGCTCGTCAAAACTACTCATGAACTTTAGGATTTCATCCAATTTGTCGCTTTGACCGGTTTTGTTCTGGCTGCTTTGGGTTGTTGCAGGTTTTCCAGCAGTTGCTTGGGCAAAAGATAGATTTTTGTTTACAGCTGTTGGTGGGGGCACATGTGGTATGCGACTTGTATTGGGCTGTGAGAGCGGTACTCTGCCTCTTGGGGCTTGCTGTTGTCGTGTGGCAGGTGTTGCCTTGACTATTTTGTTCCGCATTTTTTGCATTTCTTTGGCAATCGTGCAACCTCTGTAGCTTGCAGGGTGTGGCTCTCCACAATGCACGCATTTCGGTTTTTCCGCCATTGGTTTTGTGCAGTTCGGAGTCAGATGTTTGCCGGTGCATTTGACACACCTTGGCTCCTTGGCGCAATACCTTTGCGTATGTCCGTAACCCTGGCACCTTTTACACTGTGGAATCAGTTTTGTGGTCCGAAGAGGCTGAATCTCAACAACACAACCCAGTATGTATTTGATTCCATAGATGTTTTTTATGTCTTCTTCGTTATTGAAAGACAGTGTGAACATATTAAGTGGCTCCTTAGTTTTCCAGCTCAATTTATTCACTACTGCTTCAATCTTGAGTCCTTGGTTTTTGAGGTCTTCCATGATTTTCTCTATTTTGCAGGTAGAGGGCAGTTTTTTGACCATTACTCTTATGGGTCTCTCCTGTTTGTTTTCATAGGAGTGCCAAAGGCAGTTGTTTTCGTTCAGTGCCTTAGTTATAGAACGATAGGTTTCACCACTACAGGCATTCACTTTCACGCTTTTACCATTCAACATTTTTAGGTTAAAGGTTCCAGCAGCATGTTCCATGGACAGGAAGTCATAGAAGTTCTGGAAGTTCTCCACACCGTCTACTATGATCGGTGGTGGTAGAGGAACTTTCTTTTCTTTTTCTTTTATAGGTGCTGTAGTTTCAGGCGAGAGTTTCGGCGACGCGTTTAATTTCCTTTTTTTCTTCTGTCTAGACTTCGCTCTCAACCATTCCGTTTCTCGGGCTAGCTCTTCCTCATCCGTGCTGTATTCAATACGCGCGGTAGAGGTCTCCATGCATGGTGATTTCGACGGATTTATTATGGTGGTATCTACAACACACTTAAGCTGCTGCTGCAGGATACTTATTTGGTTTTTGAGGTCTCCTACAAGACTCTCAAGTTTCTCTCTCTCTTGTTTTTCTTCATGATAGCGTTGTAAAACTTTATTATGTTCTGCGGCCAGAAATTGTTCCGTTTCCGTGTTTATAGTGATAGAAACTTTTTGCGGTGTAGTCATTGTTACGGCATGTAATTTGCTTCGCCTTAACAATAAAATGTGATATTGGCAGTAGTCATGCCTAATCTTGATGATCTAGCAAGGTCATTTCGATCGGTCCGTGTCGGACGCGACGTTTGTTATGATGCGTTAGCACTTTGCACAATCGGCACGCGCGGTTGCGTGTGACACAACTTATCTCGAGGGAGATCGGACGATCACTCGAATTCGATCGTCTAATTTTTATGTATGTTTAATAATGTTTTATTTGCTTTCTTAACCTAAACAATCAAGCTATTACTAATAAAAATGCACTTATTAATCTAATTCGTCATTTTCGATATGATCAGTTATAGGCAATTCCAAAATTTCGTTCCAAAACTTTATTTTTTCTTCTTCTGGCACAAACTCAACGCACTTTTTTAGGTCTGTCATTTTCTTGGACCTGATGCTCAGCTGTCTTGTTCCGTATGCAGATTCTTATGGTAGTGGTACCACAATCTGTGGCCTCATTTTCAGCAAGAATGTATTTTCTACCATTCCATCAATATATTCCATCGTTTTTACAGGAACATCGTACCTTTTTAAAGGTTAGGTAATGGAACTTGGAGATGCTGAAGTTTACCTTCTCCGTTCTCGGTACACGTCGGTCTTTTGTTTCAAGCGACAATGCAGTCTTTTTGTAACATTGAACCCACCACTTTTTGAATTCGATCACTTCTTCTCCGCTTACCAAGTGAACTGTGAAAAAATCACTCTGCCTACTCGATGCTATGATCAATTCCACCAGTTCATGTATGCTGTACAACCTTTATTTGCGACGAAGGCTTCGTTTAATAATCCTGATTGCTCTATCACACGGCAGTCAAGCTATCAGTTTTCAGGTATTGACATTCGGTTGATTGAAAAACCCGCCTAATCCAGGATAAGGTAGGTTTTTACGCTCATCGAAATTTTGGTGCCCCTAACTTTACGTGAAAGAACTATGACCGAGATGTGTTTTTACGCTCAATCGATCCGTCTTGATATAGGGATCATTTTTCCATCATAAAAAGGAATTCGAAAAAAGTGGTCTGAGGGGTGTTTTTACAATCATTCATCTATATTCAAAACTTAACTTAGTTTAGACCTTTGTGACATACAAATAAACACGTTTTATTTTTTATTTACTAAATGGATTGAGCTGAAAATTTTCAGACAAAGTTTTCTACGTGGAATAACATACAGGCTAAGTTTTAATGCAAAAGAACGCGTGCGAAGCCGCCTACCGAAGCTAGCTATGTATATTCCTCTTTGGTATTGGAAACGAATATTAAATCTCGACACAGGGAAGCTAGTTAAAAGACCCGATCCACCTTAACCCCGAGGAAATGTGTACAACAACCGAAATGGGCCATATTAGGCGACACTAGCGCCCCGTCTTGTTTGCGGAGTAAATGACGGGTGATGTTTCGGATATTGTGGGGTTGTAGAGAATTGGTTCAAAAACAATTCAATAGGCTTAACACTTTGACTGCGATTTTTTTTCGACGACTGCGATCTTTTTTTAACCTAAAAAATTCGTGCTGCCGCTCTACACAGCGGTTGTGTTGCGCCGCACATGCGTTTCGTTCGAAAAATATTACGGCTGTGCTGAGTCTCAAAGATCTGTATTTTCTCAGCCGCTGCGCTAGTGTGGATTTACGCATATAAGACACTTGTAAAAAACGCATACCGTGTGAATTCAGCACTCAAAGTGTAAAAAAAAAGCACTTAGACAAGTCATACTTTATACCATAAATTATTATCAAATATAATTATTTCACTGATCACTTTTTTGTCCACTAGTGGAAGAAGTGAAAAAGAAACCATTAGCATGTTCATATCTCTTATGTGTCTAATACATGGTTATTTGCCTGGTCCTTCAGATTATCTAGACTAGACGATTAAAATCTATGATTAAAATGCTTGGGACGAGTTTTGCTCCAACTCAATAAGGAACAATTTTTTTTTGTGCTTGTGTTATGGGTACTAGATGACTGATATACATAATACAATACATTACATAGATAGATATTTTTTATTATACATAGAAAACGACCAGAACACCCGGAACAAATATCTGCAGATCGTACACACAATTGTTCCGAGGCGGGAATCGAACCCGCAACCTCCTGCGTCGCAGGCGGACCTTCGCCTACCGCGCCGCATCGGTCGTCACAATGTAACGAAGTTTCTTTTTCGCTTGTTTATTTTACCTCAAAAAGATTGAAGTGAACAAAAAATCAGTGACCACTTTATTTCCCAGTTTTAATTATGCAATTTGTAATGGACACGTCACACGTGTCCAAGAGTCCTGTCTAAAGGATATTTCCTTTAGACAGGACTCTTGGACACGTCCATGTTTAATGGTTCTGTCTGGTCCTCTAAGGAGCCATGCAGACTGCAAGGCCTGGTGATTATGGCAAGGCGTAGTTTTATTTTCTGAGCGTTGTCATAATGATAAAGATTTTCTTGTTACAATGGTGATTCACTATGATATTTAGTATCAAGAATATGAATGTCATTCAGGCCAGTTAATTATAAAATAACCAAAAGTTCGGGCGCCAGACGACTGGTGCAGAATTTAAAGAAAATAGCCCTGGAAAAACCCAAACACTTTTACGTTCAATTAGATGAAGGTATTTTTGTTATAACTAACTTAAAGTCAAAGGTTATAACAAAAATATCGCACTGTTTAACTTCATTTATTAAACAAGTAAACGCCAATCCTCGTCCCCCGACTGCGGGTGACATGTAAAAAGTAACGGGTCATAAAGGTGCCCCATCTCCTGTGCTCGATACACGGCGCAAGGCACGGGAGACGCGGGTTTGAGTCCCGGCGGCACTGGACAGGAGATGTTAGGACTTCTATGTACCAGGTTCTTGAGTGGAGAGCACGACTCGGTAAACGTAATGTAGGACGCCCTCCGACCAGGTGGGATGACGACCTGCGAAAGACTGCAGGTAGATGCTGGATGCGGCAAGCTGAATACAGGGCGCTATGGCGCTTATTGGGGGAGGCCTATGTCCAGCCGTGGATTAATATAGGCTACGATTTATCAGCAGTATTCTGAAAACTTACCCCCGCTACCTCTCAGCCCTTGCACCAACCCCACCACAACGAATAGCAAGTTTACGAGTGAGCCCTAACAGGAATCGAACCCGCGTCTGTAATTGAATCCGTGAGCCTAGTTATGACTCCGCGGGATTTTGGAAAACAATTCTATTATTACTGGCTTACTTTCATGTGTTTCTCAACACGGATACCGAAGAGGTCGGATATGAATCTAACAAAACAAAGCTTCCACAAGACCAAGTCCACTACATAGTATAAAACTAAGTCGCTTCCAGCTGTCTGTCTGTCCCTATGTATGCTTAGATCTTTAAACTACTCAACGGACTGACTAAAACCTTAAAATTGTAAGCAAGCCCGCAGTGAATAGCTGTCGGAAACCCTCCTATTGTGGATCTGAATTAATTTTCTTGTTTGTAGTTCTGTGGTACATTTTGTTGATTCACAGTTAATATTTTTCTTTATTGTAAATCTTTTAAATAAATACTGTTGTGTAACCCATAGAGAATGCGATGCTACTATGAGACGGACATTGGTGGACTGTTTTGTCATAACCTGTCATTCTAACATGGTTTATGGCATTTGTAAAATGTTGGTCTAATTGCGCCAATCCAGACGCAGAGCTATCTAGGAAGAAGTTGAAGTCGAACCCGTAGAATGTGGAATTACATTGGCAGAGTTGCGTCAATTCAGACGCAGAGCCATCTAGCAAGAAGTTGAAGTTGAATTCGAATGTCAAAAGTTTTCAAATCCGATAGTATAAAATAGCGTTCTTCGTCAAGAGTTTCCGATATCGATCCTTTTATAAGGGCTTTCCTACGAATTAAAATACCAGGGCAAACCTCAAGGGCACTAGTGAAACTTTATTCGTCCAGAAAAGGCAAGACGCCAAGCAAATTAGCGCACCAGCCAGGCGTCGTCGCGTCAATTCGTTTTAATAAGGCACAAACTTCAAACACCTCTCTACGTCTTAAAGTAAGTTTTGTAATACCTACTCGTAGATTACAGTACCTACAACACACTACCAAAAGTTAGCAGGTAGATATGTAATGCTATTATGCTCGCCTATGTACAACTTTTGTGCAAAATAGTATATTCTATCAATCTATCTACAGGGTGGGGCAAAAGTAATCATCCGATATTCTTGTGCTGTAATTTATTTTTTAATGAAAAAACTTTGGTTCTGCTTATAATTTTTTTTTACTAAATCCATTAGAATTTATTCCATTAAGTTGAGAAATTATATCGGTCAAGTGGCCACCGCCAGAGTTGAAGACCATACGGGCCCGTTTTATGGCATTTTTCATCACTCTTGCCAGAACTTCGGGCGACAGGATCTCGCATTCCTGGCGAATATTCTCCTTAAGAGCTTCGAGAGTTTCACAAGCAGAACCAAAGTTGTCTAATAACAAAAAAAAATTACAGCAAAAGAACATCGGATGATTACTTTTGCCCCACCTTGTAGATCTACGTCTTGCTAATGTCAACTAGCGGTCACGTTTTCGACAGCTTTTGAATGATTTGTTTAGTCCTAAGTTTATCTATTGTCTTTGATTATGTGACGTCTTCCAGTTCAGATTCAAAACAGCGTCGTTACAGTCCTCGGGCGGGCTGAGTCTGGACCTGTTTAGCCCAGGTCAAGCCAAGTTTTTTGAGTTTATCTGAGTTTAATGTTTTTGAATTATGTTTTTTTTTAAGTTGTATGAGCGTCTAGAGTTGTCAAAATGATCTGAAAAACATTGAAACAATTTGATATCCGCTGTTCGAATAATCGTATCGTTCAAAGCACCCAAGGTGTTCAAAACATCTTACTACTCATTGTTTCATATTTATATGAGCAGTCAGGGTGTTCAAAATAATCTAAGCAAACCAAGCTCTCAAAGTTAGTATGCAAACTCATAATTGCTAAGATGATTTTGGACACCCTGGACTGCTCACATAAATATGAAACATGAGTAGTAAGATATTTTGAACACCTTGGGTGCTTTGAACGATACGATTATTCGAACAGCGGATATCAAATTGTTTCAATGTTTTTCAGATCATTTTGACTACTCAAGACGTTCATATCAATTTGACGCTGACTGTACTTTCCTTAATTTTGTTGTGTTAAATATATCTTCTATTTAAAAAAAGTGACATCTTAAGGGAGCACCTACACAGGCGAGTTTCCATCCACAAAGGTAGTCCTACAAGACCTCTAAAGCTATAACACCTGACATGTAGTAGAATCTATCCGTACATCGTCATTAGGGATCCACGAGTTCCACGACCCTCACTGCACCCCGGGGCCTGTGGCCTTCATAAAACTGTTTACGTTATTTTACGGCGGGTGCAAATTGAAAATATACGAGGAGGGTTCCGGATATGTTATTCTGGCTTTAAGGGACTTGAGACGGTAGGTTCTGTCTGTGGTTTTTCTTATAGGCTGTCAAAAATAACGTTCATTACTCCAGATTGAAAACGGTGAGTTTGCTGCTCGAAAACAGTTAGCGAAATAGGGTTTTACTCATATTCCACCTGTCAGTGTATCTGGAAAAACTAAGGACTTATTTTTTTTTTTTTTTTTTTTATTTTGTTTTATTTGGAAGACATACAGTTTTACAAACTTAACAGATAACTTAAATAAAAACCTATAACTATTTATGTGTCCTCGCATATAGCAGCTAAGGAATTGCTTGCTTGCAGAGGATAAATGAAAATGAAATAACTTAGTCTTATAACTTCGACATCGAATTAAAAATAAATAGAACTAACAATAGAAAATAAAAATATTATGATATATGTATATGCAAGTACCTACTAACAATTACTAAAATTATACAATATATACAGAAACTAATATGTAGTAAAAAACAAAAAAGCAGAATTTACAAAGAAAAATGATACATAATCCTAATAACTTAAGGTTAAGATCATAATGCATCAAACCAGCGCTTTGTGAGGAGGGTTTTGACTCTTTGTTTATGCTGGTAAATTTTAATAATATTTTTCTAATACGTTCGCGGCTGTGTCTCATAAACTTTTTTGACAACTAAAGGCTAAAGAGCAGTAATAAGTGTTTTTGTGAAACATCTAGGTGAGATCTAGGTCTTTACTAAACCTCGGTGTTTTTGTGATTCGCCCCAGTAGGTTTTTGATAGGTACATTTCATTCTACCTAGGGTCTTTAAATTTTAACATTTTATTATTTATATAATAATAATTTATATAATAATGCTGGACAATTCACACAGCATTATCTAGCCCCATGGTAAGCAGAGCTTGTGTTATGGGTACTAGATAACTGATATACATAATACAATACATTACATAGATAGATATTTTTTATTATACATAGAAAACGACCAGAACACCCGGAACAAATATCTGCAGATCGTACACACATTTGTTCCGAGTTTATTGTTTATTATTTGTTTATTTGGACCAAAGCAAGTCTTTATACGACGCAGGTACAGTTTGCTCGGCAAGGTAACTACCATCCGTTTCTTCGTTGTAACTGTGTGCGGAACCCTACAGACTCCGCATCAACCCTTGATCCCGCTTCGAGTGACGCGTGTAATTTACGACTCGCTGTCACTCACATATTAGCTGGTAGGGCTGTCGCGCGCAGCTGAGCTGAACGTATCTATGCAGATATAGATATATATCCCATATTAGTCCACTGCTGGACATAGGCACCCAATGAGCGCCATAGATAGCGCCCTGTCTTCGGCTTTACGCATCCAAGATCTGCCCGCAGTCCTTTGCAGGTCGTCATCCTACCTGGTCGGACGGCGTCCTACACTACGTTTGCCGAGACGTGGTCTCCACTCAAAAACACGTTGGCCCCAAAGTTATTTTTTTAAATTTTGATAATTGCTTATCTATGTAATAATCTGCGTAAGTTTAAGATGAAATCAATAATTGATAACAATAAAGCAGCGTTCTGGGATTAATTGGGATCCGTTGAGCTACATGTAGATTGTAATAATCTGCAGTTAGCTCAATTGTTTACAATACATAGTATAAAACAAAGTCGCTTCCCACTGTCTGTCTGTCCCTATGTATGTCCTTAAATCTTTAAAACTATACGCAACGAATTGTGATGCGGTTTTTTTAATAGATAGAATGATTCAAGAGGAAGGTTTATAAACCTTTTGACATATAGATTTCCACGCGGGCGAAGCTGCGGGGCAAGGTTATCTATATTAATTAATAATATTATAAAGAGGAAAGGTTTGATTTTTTGTTTGTTTGTAATGCTCCGAAACTACTGGACCGATTTGAAAAATTCTTTCACCGCTGGGAAGCTACACTATCCCCAGTGAACATAGGATATATTATATTTTCAAAAAAGTTAGGGATCCCGTGCCAAGCCGGGAAGGTCCGCTAATAATAGATAGAGTAATTCAAGAGGAAGGCCTCGCGGGCGAAGCCGCGGGGCGCAGGTTATATTGTAATAAAATATATCATACTTTCTTGGGTGGGATGACGACCTGCGAAAGACTGCAGCACAAAGTACTTTTCTACATATGGACTGCAGGTAGATGCTGGATGCGGCAAGCTGAAGACAGGGCGCTATGGCGCTCATTGGGGGAGGCCTATGTCCAGCAGTGGACTGCTATAGTCTGATGATGATACTTTCTTGAAACATTTTATGTCCAGCGCAATGGCAGCCCTAGCTCATGTTTGCGCGGCGCACCTCGGCCGTTTAACCTCTTTCTTTATTTATCAGGCGATATTTACATTCAATGTGCGTCCGCCCTATCTCTGCCGCCCGCCCTTCGTCAGGACTCGTGGATGGAGTCTTGGCGTGACTGTGGAAACTACCTTCTCGTATCTATGAGAAGGTACCGGTAGACTTAGACTTCTATAAATAAATAAATAAATAAATAAATAAATAAGTGTGGTTTGGGGAACGAGCAGCTTTTTTTTGCCACTCTACCGGGTTCTGACTGAAAACCAGCGCTCTTTCACGAATGACCTGGGTTATTGTGATAGAGCAACAAGCTGAGTCAGGACCTATTAGACCTACACACGCGCGCTTATCCACTTTCTGTGAGGGCTACTTAGTACCATATACAATACTACTTACATTTTGTATCTTCACTTTTTTTTTTATATTTTGTCGATGTGTTTTATAATAGGTACCTAAGTAGGTACTTTGTAGTCTAATATAATTATGTGTAATTAACCTTGTTTGTGTGTTGTGTAAGTGTTTAATAAATAATTTTCTTTCTTCTTTCTTTCTTTCTTTTTTGCAAATTATTTTGAAATTGCAATTTTACATGCACCTATTCTATATGTGTGTCTTTTGTTAATTGAAGTTGTTATCAATAAATGTCTATTCTATTCTATTAATGGCGGATTGTACAAATTCAATTTATTTATTTCAGCTTTTCACAAAGAAAAGACAGACAGACTTTCAGCTTTTTCATAAATTCGTTAAAAATATATTTCACTGTAAAATTAATGTGAGATTAATAGCGGCTTAAAGCTCTACCCATTAAATAAGCTGACATTAAGTAATTAACAAGCTGAAGTGGCAGTGGGCCTTCCATATCTCGCGAAAAACCGACAACCCGTGGGGTAAACGTGTTCTTGAGTGGCGACCGTGACCCGGCAAGCGTAGTGTAGGACGCCCTCCGACCAGGTGGGATGACATCCTGCGAAGGGCTGCAGGCAGATGCTGGATGAGGCAAGCTGAAGACAGGGCGCTATGGCGCTCATTGGGGGAGGTCTATGTCTGCTTTAGGCTGATGATGAAAGCGGATCCGCTTCAACTTCAAGCGCTTTACAAATTACGGATTTAAACGCGATCAAGTATTATGATAATTATATCGATCAGCAAGTCTCAAATGATAATAAGTAATTGAGGTCCAATTTCACCGCTAGCTACCAAACTGATGATTAAGTAAACTAAGTTCAGCTTGATCACGTTTACATTAATAAATTGGATATTTAAGCAATTATATTGATACTAGCTGCGCCCCGCGGTTTCACCCGCGTGGTGAAACCGCATTATATATAACCCAATATACATATACCGCATATTTCGGATAATACTCGTATAAAATCAAAGAAAATATCTTCATAAATTGTAGCCTATGTGTTATTCTGATGTATAAGCTATATTGTTGTGAAGTTTCATCAAAATCCATTCAGTAGTTTTTGCGTGAAAGAGTAACAAACATCCATCCATACTTACAAACAAACAAAACAAACTTTCGAGTTTATAATATTAGTAGGATATTGTCAGTTTCATCGCCGCCTTATCTCAAGTCGTTGACTGATTCGTACATTTTGTTTGGTTCATCTAATATGCGATTATTACTATACCTACGTAAGATGGCGCTATGTCCAGCAGTGGACAAACATAGGCTGACAATGACGTACAGATGACTTCAACCGGACACACCGAACCAACAACACCCGCGCCCATAGAGATGCTCCTTTGTACTAAATTCCTTCGGTCATTCCAGAAAGCTATTTCTACCAAAGTGATAGAATTTATTCCCTAACCCGAGTGATAAACTGTTATAGCAATTATTTTGAGAGTAAAACCGAAAGATATACCTTCACGTTACAAGCAATATACCTGAGTGTTAGGAAGTAAAGGATATGTTGTAAAATGTACATATATGTTGGTTTCTTTACATCCTATATTTTACTTTTGAGGTATAAAGTTATAGCTGCCGTAAATTTTCTATATTTTGTATAGCAGGGTTTTAGGGCATGTCGAAGTTTTCTGGATATTTCATTCAAATATATCCGATATTGACGACCGATGTGGCGCGGTGGGCGAAGGTCCGCTTGCGTTGCAGGAGGCAACCTCGATTCCCGTCTCGGAACAATTGTGTGTACGATCTGCAGATAATTTTTCCGGGTGTTCTGGTCGTTTTCTAAGTATAATAAAAAATATCTATCTATGAAATGTATTGTATTATGTACATATATCAGTTATCTAGTACCCAAAACATAAGCTTTGCTTACCATATGGGGCTAGATAATGCTGTGTGAATTGTCCAGCATTATTTATTTATTTATCCTTTGAAAAAAGGTTTACTACTTACTAAATATCAAAGTTGCTTGCGATGCGTTTTGCTCTAACGCGAAAACTAAAATCCTAACAAGACAAAGGTTTATTATTCGCTTCTTTACTTTACCTTCATCATCAGCCTATAGCAGTCCACTGCTGGACATAGGCCTCTCCCAATGAGTGCCATAGCGCCCTGTCTTCAGCTTGCCGCATCCAGCTACCTGCAGTCTTTAGCATGGGTCATCCCACCTGGTCGGAGGGCGTCCTATACGTTTACCGAGTCGTGGTCTCCAATAAAGGACACGTTTGCCCCAGCAGCGGCCGTCGGTTCTTCGCGAGATATGCCCACTGCCACTTCAGCTTGCTAATTCTTTGAGCTATGTCGATAACCTTGGTTCTCGATGTATTCGTTACGAATCCTTCCGAGAAACTCCGAGCATAGCTCTTTCCATAGCTCCGCTATGTAACTTTACCTTGAATAGATTAAAGTGAAAAAAAAAACAGTTCTCCGTTCCCACCAAAAATAAAAATAAAACTCAAGACAAACATAATATATCGACCTCTTTGTTAAAATACTTAAGAGACTCATTTCTACTTTGAAAATATGATGCATCTGTCAAAAACTATTCTATCAGTAATTATTTGTCAATCTGTCAATTTAGAATAATATTTTTTTCAGTTTTGAGATGAGTAACTTTTACAAAAAAACATGCAATTCGGTATAAAGGGAAAACATATGTAAGTAAATTTCAAGTATACATATGTATGTAGAAGTCAACATACACAAAACATAACAACACACACAAAACACATAGCTTACATCACACACGGCTATCTGCCGAAGCACAAAAACGGACAATCTACATATACTGGGGGCTCAATCTACATATTCTATTTCACTGTATTTTAAGCGCTGGGGTAATAGTGTTCTTGGAAACCGTGGCTGGGCAAACGTAGTGTAGTTCGCCCTGTGGCCAGGTCGGGTGTCGACCTGCGAGAGAGTGGCTTGAGAAAGGGCGCTCTGACGGTATGTAACATGAGTTCGATTTTATTTACACATTGTAAACACATAACACAAGCTCTGCTTACCATGGGGCTAGATAATGCTGTGTGTATTGTCCAGCATTATTTATTTATTTATTGTGTTAATAAAATCGAACTCAGTTTTCTAGTGCCCTTTCAGGGTGCAAGTACTATTGATAACAATACAATACAATACAATACAAAAATACTTTATTGTCCACTTGATTATTACAAAAAAATACATTACATACGACTAGTAAAATGGGCGACCTTATCGCTTAGAAGCGATCTCTTCCAGGCAACCTTTGTATGGAAAGAATTGTGAATTTAAGAAAGGCAGGGGTGTACCAAAGGTTAAGCTAGATTAAATATGACCATAACTAACTAAAAAAAGTGAAAGAGTAACAAACATCCATCCATACTTACAAACTTTCGCGTTTATAATATTAGTAGGATAATATTTGAATCTTCCGTAGTATATCACGCGCTCCGGCCAGGTGGGATGACGACCGACAGACATGTTGGATACGTCAAGCTGAAGACAGGGCGCTATGGTGCTCATTGGGGGATGCCTATGTCCAGCAGTGGACTAACATAGGCTGATAATGATGATGATTTGTATCTTCCAGACAGGGTCAGCACGTCTCCAAGTCAGCTACGGACGGAGGGAAGCCATCGCTTCATTATGGAAGCAGTACCACGGGGTTCGATCAATGACATTTTACATTAGAGACGTCATACTCATTTTAAAGGAATAACAACATGGCGATATTTTATTATAGCTACTATGTCTATCTCGCGGCCAATGACAGCCTAGGACGTCAGATCGGCTATCAGTTAGAGGAAACTGGGCTAAAATGTATAATGGGTACCGAGCAGCATGAAGAAAATAATCAGTAAAATTTTATAAAAATGAGGTTTATTTACAAAAATTATGAATGATAAAATGAAGCACGATAATTTTTTTATAATCTATACTAATATTATAAAGAGGAAAGATTTGATTGTTTGTTTGTAGCCATCGCCTTTAGATTAACTTCTCAAAGGGCCTCTGTGCTGTTGGCTTCGGCCCCACGCAAGCCTTCCAAAGGACCGGGTCACTTTATGGCCCGAGATCATGGTAAATGAGAGACATAATGATAATAATAATAATGATCTTTATTTCAGACTACATGGGTCCATATAAACTTAAAAGTACACAATAATAATTTAAAAGTCACATAAATCTACAAAAATTAAAAATAAACATGAGATGATTCAAGGGAAAAATAACAAAAACAAAAATAACAAAATAATCAAAACAAGAAATTAATATACAAAATTAAAAAAATTATTTAACGATTTTGAACTTTACATCATTATTATTTGTAAAAGCGTGCAACCTGGAAGAGTGATAAATATAAATGCAGTCAAACCTATTCGTGAACACGCTCAGAATGCTGTTGGAGCTGGCCCCGACTCTGCGCACCAGAGATGTTCCCCGCTTGCGCATGGTTGTATAGAAACAGTCCACGTGCGCCTCGGCGAACATCCCTGATGCGCTGCAGAACCGGGGCAGCCCCATCAGCACCCTAAATGCGTTGTTGTACTGCACTCGTAGGGCGCTGTACTGTTTTTGCGTATGGTTCACCCACAGGCTGCATGTGTAAAAATTAGAACAATAGGCTTTAAAAAGCGTTGTTTTTACCTCTCTAGAGCAGCGAGCGAACCTGCGGGCTATCATGTTCGCTCTTACGGACAGCGCCCTCCGTTCTCTCTCAATGTCTGCATCGTCTTTCAGGTCAGAGGTTAGGAGATGTCCCAAGTATTTAAATTCTCTAACTATCTTTAATGAAGTTCCATACAACTTTATGGACGGTATGTTAGATACGGGACAGCTTCCTCTGGCCTGAAAAACCATGCATTCACTCTTCTTCACATTATATTTCAGACCATGTACTGTAGCGTACCTCTCGCATATCTGTAATAGCTTACCCAGGCCACACGTGGATGCGCTCAACAGCACCATGTCGTCTGCATAGCTTATGCTGTTGATGCAGACACCGTCAATGTGACAACCGACACGAGTGCTGCTGAGCTCATCTATCAGCGCGTTGACATACAGGTTGAAGAGCTTTGGAGAAGTCCGCCCCCCCTGTCTCACGCCACACTCCAGCCTGTATGCCTCCGAGTAAGCGCCTAACCATCGTACCACATTGACCTGGTTTTGATACCAGAACTTAAAAATATCATTAAGCTCTGGTGGCATTTCTAGTTCACTTAGCCTTTGCCACAGTAAATCATAACTAACCAGGTCGAATGCTTTAGATAGGTCGAGGAAACAGGCATGAATGGGAGTCTTACGATCAGTGTAATACTTAACAGTCTGCTTCAGGCTCAAGATAGCCGTTTCTGTTGACAAACCTGGTCTAAAGCCGAATTGACTATCATTAAGTGTTAGATAACGACTAAGTTGAGCATCAAGCAGACTGTCCAGTACCTTAGCTACAATAGTAGCTAACGAAATCGGCCTATAATTGTTCTTATCACTAATGTCGCCGGTCTTATTTTTAACGATAGGTACCACCACAGTTAACGTCATTTCCTCGGGTAAGTATGAGTGTCCTATACATAGGTTTAACAACATAGCAAGTACTTTGGGCAGGTGAGGACCCGCGTTCTGTAGTAGGTGTTCTATGCTCAGACCATCATGGCCAGGAGATTTACCACGTGACATACCTTTTATAACTTTTAGTACATCAATGGCCGTGAACCTAGTTTGTAATTCCTGGCCATTTGATCCCACATCGATCACTGACTGTGATGGTCCCAAAGGCGAGTGCACGGTAAAGTGATCCCTGAACTTTTCAGCTACGGCTTTATTGTCAGTGAGACCAGAAACGCTCACAGGGAGACTCGGTTTACTGTTAAGTTTATTAGTAGACTTCCAAAAACTACGAAAATCGTGTTTTAAGTGTTTTGCCGTAATATTATCCATTTTTATTTGTTCGCTATTAGTTTGACACCACCTTAATTTCGCTTTAAAGATCTTTCTACTTTCTTTCATATCGTTATGCAAGCGGCCTGAATCAGGTTTTCCAGAATTTAGCCAGACCTGAAAGTTCAACCTAGCCTCCCTATGTGCGCCACTGACATTTCTATTCCACCCCGCAATAGGTTTATTTTTACGTTTTCGAGTTACATAGTTTACTTTACTACAGGTTGCCGCTTCACACAAAACTTTCACAATTTTATCATATAATATGTCAATAATACATCTATGTGCTAAATTACTACATTTCAAATTATTACATAACTAGCTGCTCCCCGCGGCTTCGCCCCCGTGGAAATCTATGTGTCAAATTGTTTAAATGATAAAAAGTATCCTATGTTAGACTCCTGGTTCTAAGCTACCTCTCCACCAATTTTCAGCTAAATCGGTCCAGCCGTTCTCGAGTTATAAGTGTTGTAACAAACACGACTTTCTTTTATATATATAGATGTCAACTCTCTAGGAAAATCTATTAAACTTAAATTATCATTACACATTTTATAATATTGCTCTACTTGGTCAAATTCTCTTTCTCCCCATATTATTTTATTATTATTATGACTTTGTTCCACTAATTTTGGCTTAATCACATTTAAATCACATTCTAAAATTATAGGCAAATGATCTGACCATAATACATCATATTGTACATAGACATTGATTACTGACTGAACAGCTGACTTAGACACAATACAGTGATCCAACCACCGTCTGGAACCGTTCGCGTCACTAATAAATGTATATGTGTCCGAATGCATGCCTAATATATCTACATCTATACATATCCAGTCTTGTTCCCTGCAGAAACTAGTTAGCTCCTTAAAAAATTGTGAATAGGGATGCGCATTAAAGTCTCCGAGTAAGTAAATAGATTCAGTGTTCACACTACTTATTATAGCACTCACCAGGCTCAAACAATCCGTAAACTCCGCTAGGTTCGTCACTTTATCGGTAGGCATATACACATTTATCACTAGAAACTTTTGTCCTAAGACAACTTTTATAGCACATACGCGCGGGTGACCACACTGTACTGAGACATTTTGGAAGACACTTTTATTCCACAGCAGCGATACTCCTCCGTAGGGCCGGCCGACGATCATACCCGCCGACGTATCCATCGCCGACGTCCCGGTGCACGCGAACTCGGGGTGAATAGTGCCGAGGAATGGAATGTCCTCCGGTACCAGCCATGTCTCCTGTAGTCCAATTATGTGCGCACCCTGGCACAGCTCTCGTATGTGCTGAACTGACTTCACATTTTTACAATTGAAGCTAACAAGATTATATACGATGATGATGATGATGATGTTTTATCAACCATTGTATTGGGAAGAGCCGGCTACAGTGTCACCACCGTTCACATTTCTTGGTTTGAAATGTACAAAGCGACGAAATATTATTCCCTGAGGCCACAGCTTTTCATCCAAAAATAATGATAATTTTTGTTCCCTAAATACAATCTTCTCCAAAGAAATCCGCTCCCTAGTTTTGTTATACACATACTCAGTTATGTCTTTTTCAGACGAATCTCTATGTACTTTTTTGATAAATATCGGTATATTATTTTCTGCAGCTTTAAATTTTCCCGCTTTTTTTATCTTGCGAAGAACCCGTCGAACCTAGATAACGATAGCTCAATCTAGGCTTACGGCGCTGTACCGTTTTCCATTCGCCTTCATTTGTTTTTGTTTGTAAACATGACATTTTACGCGGAGAGCGTTCAGTAATCGACGGGTTCTTAATCACAGTTGGGTTCGGGCTTTTATTTTGAACATCGTCGATCCGCTGGCGAGTATTGTAGGCCGTCTCGCGGTGCATTCCAGTTTGCGTACGGGCTGGCTCCGGCTGAGCGACCGCTACCCGCCCGCGCTCCTCTGCTGCAGTATCCCGCTGCCCTGTCGATAACAGCTGTGTAGATCGCCCGCACAGCGACGACGGTGACTCCGCGCTCGCTCTCTGTGTATCAACAATTATGGTCGATTCGGGGTTTTGCGGGTAGTTCCGTGCCGGGTTTGTATTCTCGTGCGGTGAAGTTAACGAATTTCTTGCATTGTCAAATAGTGTCGTATTTAAATATGGAGATAGGCCCATAGGGCCACTATCTAAACAAGCACCTCTTTTGGTATTAACGCGAATATTCCGGTAGGTGTTTTGAGGCGTAACATTCCGTGGTGAAGAAAATTTGTTCGCCATTTCCGCTCTGAATTCGTCCAGATATTCGTTTGTGGCATAATTTGACTTTATGTCCGTTAGCTCATTTCGCATAATAAGCAAATCTTTAAGGAGCTTTGTCACCTCTACGTGATCAAATAATATAGGTGGTAGTTTTTCTAAATCACGCGCAACAAAAATCGGCGTCAGTTCCGGATCCGTTCCCTTGAACAGGGAGATGATGTCCTGGACGTCCCGATTTTCTTTTCCTTGTTGCTTGCGAAAAATCTTCCTTTTTCCAGCAGACAACGACTCAAACAGCAAATCCTTAGATCGTTTTATTACGTCACTCTTGAACGATGAGACACATATTTTTACTAAACTGTCCTCATCGACAATCGAAATTTTATTCTGCACGAACGATAACAATTCGTCTATGACAATATTGCACGAGTTGCACTTAACCGTTGTGGCCATCGTAGCGCTCGATATACGCTCGACACAACCGCTAAAGAACGGTGCGCGCGCGCGACTGACTGACTGTTTGTTTGTATTGAATAGGCTCCGAAACCGACCGATTTGAGAAATTCTTTCTCAAGTCGGTCGGAAGCTACATTATCCCCGGTGAACATAGGCTTTATTATATTTTCAATAATGTTACGGATCCTTACATTACTAAAACTCCAATAATGTAACGCAAGGTGTAATAAAATGAAAAAAAATCCTTACATCTCGTGCGCTGCGAAAACTATTCTTAATAAAGTCAAATGTCAAAATCTTTATTTTTTTATGGATAATATTGGATACCAGTGTCAAATCACCCAATATCCCCTAGCGTCCTGTTTCTCTGTCACTCGCACTCGTGCATCGCACTACTTGTCTCATTCGTGTAGGTGGCAAAGCGGCAACGCCCCGCGGCAATGATTTTTGAGTTAAATAAAATTCATGATTTTACATTTTAACAGATTAAACAGTACTTACATATGAAAAGATACATCCTTTCTGCTTTTTATAGTTTTTGTATAGTTATTGCAATTTCGGAACACACAACTTAGCATTTTTCGAGGTTTATTTATGTATATTCCCTTAGTAAACTCGTGTTCAACGTACGTCCGCGTCGCGGCCAGGAGCAGAACGGACTGAGTTCAATTCAGACACGTACCTGATTTTCGTCTTGTGAGGCAGACCTCGGTACAACGTATCTACGTATAGATAACATCATTGGGTTAGATTACTTCCATTATCATAAACTAGCTGTTCCCGCGGTTTCACCCGCGTTAAACTCGAATTTCACTTTATTAGGTGATTTTTTACACCATGGTTTACATTATTGGAGTTTTAGTAAGGCTCCCTAACTTTTTTGAAAATATAAAATAGCCTATGTTCACCGGGGATAGTGTACCTTCCCAACGGTGAAATAATTTTTCAAATCGGTTCAGTAGTTTCGGAGCCTATTCAAAACAAACAAAAAATCAAACCTTTCCTCTTTATAATATTAGTATACCTACCTATATATCTGTCAACTAGTACCCATAACACAAGCTCTGCTTACCTTGGGAGGTAGATGATGCTATGTGGATTGTCCAGCATTAATAAAATTTATTGACACTCACGATAGGTCTGGTCCACCAGTTGAAAGTCGCTCAGCGAGCTATGGAAAGAGCTATGCTTGGAGTTTTTCTGAAGGATAGGATTCTTAACGAATACATCCGACAGACAACCAAAGGTATCGACATAGCTCTGAGAATTAGCAAGCTGAAGTGGCAATGGGCATATCTCGCGAAGAACCAACGGCCGCTGGGGCAAACGTGTTCTTGATTGGAGACCACGACTCGGTAAATGTAGAGTAGGACGCCCTCTGACCAGGTGGGAAGACCCATGCGAAAGACTGCAGGTAGATGCTGGATGCGGCAAGCTGAAGAAAGGGCGCTATGGCGCTCATTGGGGGAGGCCTATGTCCAGAAGTTGACTGTTATAGGCTGATGATGATGATGATGAATAATTTATTATTTATTTATGAATGATTGTAGTAAGGCGGACCAGGAGACGCAGTCGCCCGTGCTGAAGATCTTCACGGACATGCTGGCGCGGGAGAAGTCCTTCCAAGGATACCGGTGAGACGACAAAGTCGCTTCCCGCTGCATGTCTGTCCCTATGTATGCTTAGATCTTTAAAACTACGCAACGGATTTTGATGCGGGTTTTTTAAATAGATAGAATGGTTCAAGTGATAGGTTTATAAACCACTAGCGGATCGTCCCGGCTTCGCACGGGTATTGGAATTATAGGGTATTTTTTTTACACTTTGGGTTACAATATTGGAGTTTGAATATAATAAAGCCTATGTTCACTGCGGATAGTGTAGCTTTTCAACGGTGAAAGAATTTTTCAAATCGGTCCAGTAGTTTCGGAGCCTATTCAATACAAACAAACAATCAAATCTTTCTTCTTTATAATATTAGTATAGACAAACATCCATCCATACTTACAAACTTTCGCGTTTATAATATTAAGTAGGATAAAGAATGTCACTTGGGTATTTAAAATGGGAACATATCAGCTCGTTTTTGTATTTTAAGATATCTTGAGCGAGTCTAAACAGTATTTTCAGATCTGAAAAGTTGAGTTCAATATCGTCCGCTTCCATCCATGATAGACCTTTGCAAAGTTTCTTTATCAGCCTGCCCGAGCTCTCGCTGTGAGAAGCTCAATATTTCTCGCCAGTCTGTCTCAACCATTATGATAGAGAACTTATGATTTGGGTATTGTAGTCAGTTTTCGCAAATAATCTGAAAGAATAACAATGAACAAACACAACCACAACAAATTATTATCGTGTCTACAGATACAAAATCAAAGATAATGTAAACGCTTTACTACAAAATAATCAAAAAAGGCGTACCTAACAAAAGAGTTTCCATACAGTAAATTGTTATCAAACCAAAAGTCAAAAGAGCGTTGCTAGGAAACCATGTTTATTTAGAAAAAATGGCGTATTGATATGCAAGGAATTTTATAGGTACATTTTTCACACCTTGGTTTACATTATTGGAGTTTTAGTAAGGATCCCTTACTTTTTGAAAATATAATATAGCCTATGTTCACCACGGATACTTAGGCTTCCTAACGGTGATAGAATTTTTCAAATCGGTCCAGTAGTTTCGGAGCCTATTCGTTACAAACAAACAAACAAACAAAAAATCAAACCTTTCCTCTTTATAATATTAGTATAGATTTGACACATTTATACGCGGGCGAAGCCGCGGGGCGTAGCTATAAGAGCGAAGTCTATAAATAATTTGATTATTTATTATTTTAGTTTGTTTTATTAAGCTGTAACGCTGATGCCTCACTACAAAGAGCTTCGCTTAGTTACTGCTAGGAGCCGAGCGACTCGTTTGTCATTATTGACTATGAGGATCAGGCGATCCTAAAAGTGTCGTAAAAAATATCTACAAAAAGATATCTAAAAAAAAACTCGACGCCAAACATCAGAATTTTCGTTGCTCTATGTGGTTGTTTTATTTGGCTGTGGTATATTATGTGGTGATAAACTAATAATGATGATAAGTGTACAGTAGAATCTCGATTATCCGAACTAATTGGGACCGAGACCAGTTCAGATAATCGAAATGTGGGTACTTTGGGACAAGATCAAACAAAAGCAACACCTTTTCACATAAAAACAGTACAGTCTTTTATAATACATAGTAATATAAAACAGGAACAACTTGGTTACTTGCACCTTTATCTAATTTCGACATTTCCAATTTTTTTTACAAATTCGCGCCAACGTTCGGATAATTAAGCGTTCGGATAAACTAAGTCACAGTTCGGATAATTGAGTATTCGGATAATCAAAGTTTAAATAAATAAATAATGCTGGACAATTCACACAGCATTATCTAGCCCCATGGTAAGCAGAGCTTGTGTTATGGGTACTAGATAACTGATATACATAATACAATACATTACATAGATATATATTTTTTATTATACATAGAAAACGACCAGAACACCAGGAACAATTATCTGCAGATCGTACACACAATTGTTCCGAGGCGGGAATCGAACCCGCGACCTCCTGCGTCGCAGGCGGGCCTTCGCCCACCGCGCCACAGAGGTCATCATAATCAAAGTTCGGGTAATTGAGTGTTCGGATAATCGAGGTTTTACTGTTTATCAAACAAAACACCGCTCTAGTGGGATTCCAAACCGGCATAAAAAATTCCGGCCCAAATCCAGTGACCCAGAGAAGGCGGCCTTGCTGCGGGCGGAGCACAAGAGGGACAGACAGAGCAAGAGGGAAGAACGACGGGCGGATGATCGCAAGGATGACGGGAATAAGGATGACAGTGACGAACGCAAGCGACGGTCTACCAAGAAGGTCAAGAAACCTAGGGCGGCTAAGAAACGGTCCACTAGTAATCCAGTAAGTTAAAGCTGCTGTTAAGAAATTGCTGCGATCCCAAATACATGTACTATCTAGATGTCGCCGGGTCGACAACTGTAACTTTTGAATAGACATTGCGGCATTGTGACGCGTGTTCACGTTGGCTGTTTCAATCGAACTAAACAAAATAAGAGCTCACATTACAAGTGCGCTCTTATTTACGGAGACGAATTTAGCTTTGATTTTGTATGAGACCCGAAATCTAGATAGTATTGTGTTTTCGCAGGGAAATTGTGTTGATTTCGATCCCCAATGCATGCCCAGCGCCAGGCAGCGTGGGAATTATGGGCATTACTCCCCCGTGAGATAAGAATCAATAAAACGCTTATCAGGGGACGGCCTGCGTCCAGCAGTAGACGAATATATGCCAAAACTTATTTGACCGCACTAATAATGTGGCCATCATTACAAAACGATCAAATTATAAAGGATGGGATGATTTTTAGTAGGTACCTATGGTCGCGTCACGTGGAAAAGAACGCTGGAAGAAAGTGGAAGGGGTATATTCGCGCATGGGTACACCCGCGCTCCATACTACTATATATTAATATTTTATTTTATTATAATTAATATTTTTAACTAATTCGCTCGCGGCTTGGTATTGGTTATTAGAAAATAATATAAGATAAAAATTAAAAACATTTTCGATTCAGTTTAGAATGTTTAGTCTTATTACAAAAAAATATGTTATTAAGCAACTACATCCGTTAAGTCGTCTTAAATGACGTGAAAACCAGATGAGGAAGCGTTTTACCCGCCCGCCCCGCGCCCCACCGCATACCACCAAATATACATATAAATCGCCTACTGTGCAGCTTGACCGCCAGCGTTCTTTTTACATGACTATATGGCAAACTACTTAAAAAACAGCGTAAATCTAAGGAGTATTCAAAACAATCATTCCTTCGTGGCTTCGCACGCGCTATCTAGACACGCGGCAGCGGATCAAGCCAAGTTCAAGCAAAGGAACTGGCTAGCCAGCGCCGAGTGTAATATTACACGAACCACTTGGTGCCACTATTGACCCTTCTATAACTCAAAACCTCTTTAACGTAAACACATAAAACTAAAAAAAGCGTGTGTTTAATTATATCCATAAGGACATGTAGAAGCCCAAATTTCATGAAGCTAGCTCAAACGGTTATAAAGGTATAAAGGTCAAAAAGTCGTAATTTTTAGCACTGACTGACTGACTGACATTATCTTATCTTTACATGCTAGTCAGTTGTTAGGACATCCTTTTAAGTATGTAAATATACTTGTGCCAGGATGTCCTGTTCTTCCTTACAAATACATGGATTTTACAAATAAACTAAATTAAATATAATTTTTAAATACAAAAAAAAAAAAAAAAAGATTACTTACAACTATTGTTAATTGGACGTACAAAAATAATTCTATGGGCTTTTTATTTAATTTTATTACATTTATGTTCATCCTGCTTCTTTCTCAACGATGAATTAAATGATTGTCATACTATAACCACAAACGATCTTCGTGCCTAAACCAGTAACAGTATAAAAGTAAAGTACATATATGAGATTCAATGAATAAATAAATACTATAGACAACCCGTTCGTCCCGTCCGTAATTTGTATTTGTATTTGTTCGCTATAAATTTGCCGCTGTCAACTGTCACGCGTTTAGCGTTGTCTCACTCACTCAGTTCTAGTCCCAGTGAGAAAACGCTATCCTCACGTCATTTGACAGCAGCAAACTTATGTTGTAGCGACGCGGTCGATCCACTGTCGCCCCAGCCAATCAGCGTCACGCTCTGACGAATGGTACAACATTTTAAGCGGTAGCGATTTGGTTAAAATTTAGCGGGTCGGTTATGTGCTGTAATTTTTTGTTGGGTTATAGTGTTCTTCTGGGAAGTCAAGGTCCTCGATTTTGTTTACCTGCCTAGTTTTATTTACAAAAAGTAATGATATCCCACCAAAAACATAAATGTAAAAAAGGAGAGCCAAGTTCAATACAAAAATTATGTGGACTTCGCCGCAAAACGAATGGAGATCTAAATATGTATTTATAGAAACAAAATAACATTATGAACAAGTATTAAACTCTTTCTTTACTTTATTGGATACCTATAACAATTGCTGTTATTTAAAAATGTGAGATCTTAAAGTAGGTTAGATTTGACTTGGCCAGCTTTTATCAGAATTAAAATGTTGAATAACTTTATAAATTACTGATGTAATGAAAACTGGCCAAGTCAAATCTAACCTACTTTAAGACATCATTTTGTTCCTATAAATACATATTTCGATTTTGCATAGAACTTGGCACTCATTTAGATCTCCATTCTTTTTGCGGTGAAGGCACAGCCAAGCATAATTTTTGTATTGAACTTGGCTCTCCTTTTTTACATTTATGTTTTTGGTGGGATGCTGGTATACAAATCCTGACGTTATTTTTGGCTAAAACTTGAACAAAAATAGAATGGTTTGACAATTCAACTTGCTTTTTCTGAAAAATTAACAGAGGCGAAACAGACTGCATATACCCAAAGCCCCAGATCGTGCAAATATTGTCACGCGCCAGGAAGTGAACCCACATCCTTTCGCTTAGCTGTTATGAACCACAAAGGTCTTCAAATGTTTACGTCATCTGATATTCGCCTCTGTTTTTTCAGAAAACGAAAGAGAAAAAAAAGTCTAAAGCCAAAATTAGCTGCGAATGCCCCAAAAGTCCAAGTCAACCCGTGATTTGTGACGATGCTTGTTGCCAATATGACGCTGAATGTCAGGTACGGTACTCATACCATCTCATTCGTTACTTTCAACCATTACAGACTTATCCGTAGACCAAACCAAGGAGTTAAAAAAAAATGTTAAATATAATTTTATTATAAAAATAGAACCTATAATATTAGCTGCGAATGCCCCAAAAGTCCAAAATTAACCCGTGATCTTTGACGATGCGTGTTATATATAATACATAAAGATATCGACTATAGGCACTAATAAATAATAAATAAATAATTCCGGACTATCTACATAACATCATCAAACATCAAGCTAAGCAGAGCTTGTGTTACATATTTAATACAACAATACATTACATTATATATTTTAATTATACATAGAAAATGACTAGAACACCCGGTATAAATATCTGGAGATTGTACAAAAAATTCTTCCCGAGGCGGAAATGGGACCCGCAACCTCTTGCGTCGCAGGCGGACCTTCGCCCACCGCACCATACAGGTCGTCTAAGGCATTCAGTCGCTGTCTTTATTTCAGCTTCGAACATCCATCAAGGACACAGACCGTGACAGTAAAGTACATGATCTACTGAGGCACATGGTTGTCAATAATGCGTCATCATCTGTCGTTCTCGTATCTAAAGATCTTAGGGGGACTCCAACATCTCGTCTCCCAAGCCGACCCTGATGGTGGTGTTTATTTGTTTGCAGTCGACCAGCCGAGAGGACATCGTGTTGGATGACAAGGTGGAGCCGAGAGCCACGACGCGAGAGCAGGACGCTGAAGATGACGTGGACCGGGTATACGAGCAGCGGGAGCGAGTGAGAGAGGTAAGGCAGTCGAGCAGCCGAGAGAACATCGTGTTGGAAGACAAGGTGGAGACGCGAGTCACCACGACGCGAGAGCAGGACGTGGACGATGACGTGGACCGGGTATACGAGCAGCGGGAGCGAGTGAGAGAGGTAAGTCAGTCGAGCAGCCGAGAGGACATCGTGTTGGAAGACAAGGTGGAGACGCGCGTCACCACGACGCGAGAGCAGGACGTGGACGGTGACGTGTATACGAGCAGCAAGAGCGAGTGAGAGAGGTAAGTCTTTTTAAATAAATAGATAATGCTGGACAATCTACTGCAATCTCAGCAATATCTAGCCCCAAGCTAAGAGTGTATTATGAGTACTAGATGACTGATATTCTTAATACAATAGATTACATAGATACATAATTTTTTATTATACATAGATAACGACCAGACCAGAACAACTGGAACAAATATGTATATATATTTGTTACCTCAGAAATTTCGACTGGGTGAACCGATTTTTTTGATGATTGATGATTATTTTTTTTAATTTGAAAGCTGGTGCTTGCCCCGTGTGGTCCCATTTTAATTTGGTCCAGTTCTGACAATAATAATAATAATAATAATCGTTTATTGGTACATGACATGGAACAAAAAACAGTTTTGAAAAACGATGTCATGCAGTAGTTTAACACTGTGTCGCAGAATGACAATGCGCTCCTCACAAACCAGTACGATTAGCACTAATGAATACATTTTAATACTTAAAGTCTAACCTAGTCTAATAAAGTTATTCTAAAGCCAGTCATCCATGGTGAGAAACTAATTAAGAGTGGGTGTGAGTTGTGTTGTGTGTGTGTGTTGTGCGTGAGGGTGTGTGTGTTGTGTGTGAGGTGTGGGTGTTGTATGTGTGTGTGTGTGTGTGTGTGTGTGAGAGAGAGTGAGTTTGGGATTAGGTGCTCCCGAGGACACCGGTCTCTTAAGAGTCCGGGCAACAGGAGCAGCCGAGTGTTTACTAATGGTGAGTGTCTCTTCATAAGTCAACGACTGTAGCCACTCCTGACATTTGTTTTTGCACTTGAATCGGGTAAGAGGGTAGATGTCAAGTTCTTTGTTTAGACGGTTATACAGTCAGAGATGTCTCAGTGATCAACAGGTTCAATACCGGATCTGATCACCAACTCCTCCGAGGCTCTCTGAATATCAACTTGAAGCTTGAAAGAAACCGTCTGATGAAGTCCACGCTCCGACCTGACCCAATCCAAATCATGGCGGGCACCGAGAAGTTTCAGCAGCTTCTCGGGAATAGATTTGTTGCCTTGGAACCTACTGATGACGCTGACGAGACCCTACACAATCTGGTTGAAACGTTGAGGGACGAGGGCATCAAATTCTGTCGAAAGCAGCGTACTGGCAAGAAGTCCAAACTCTCGGATGAGACTCTTGGGCTGATGACAAAAAGACGGGAGACCACCCAAGCGACTTTGTCAGAGAGGTCAGACCTGAACAAGCGGATTGCGAAGAAGGTACGGCACGACCTTCGGAGCTTCAACACGCGCCTCATTCAAGAGGCAATAGAGCGAAACCGAGGGTCCAAAGTATTCACTCAGCAGCTTGGCAGGAGCCACCTGACAAAGTTTAAAACGCACGACGGGAGGACCGTATTGTCAAAGCCGGAGATATCCGCCGAGATAGAGGATTTCTATGGCCGATTATACGCTGTACATGCCCCTCGTTACCGACGAGATGACCAAGATTCCAGAGCCACCCTGCCACGCCACTATACCGACGAACTGCCTGAAATCAGTCAAGACGAGATCGTGTTAGCTCTAAGGCAGCTAAAAATGGAAAAGCCCCCGGCGAGGACGGTATTACTTCAGAGCTTCTTAAAGCAGGAGGAGCCCCTGTAATACAGGAGCTACGGAACCTCTTTAATACCGTCCTTGACAGTGGGAGAACTCCAAAGGCGTGGAGCGGGAGTTTGGTGGTGCTCTTTTTTAAGAAGGGAGATAAAAACCCTTCTTAAGAATTACAGACCCATCTCACTCTTGAGCCACGTCTATAAGCTGTTCTCACGAGTGGTCACGAATATACCACAGACAATATACCATAGACCACATACATACAGTGAGGCAGATTATACAGAAGTCCGAAGAGTATAATCAGCCCCTGTGTCTGGCTTTTGTGGACTATGAGAAGGCATTTGACTCCGTCGAAACCTGGGCTGTTCTGGATTTCTTACAGCGATGCCAAGTAGACTATCGTTATATCCAGGTGCTGAGTTGTATCTACGAGGCCGCCACTATGAGTGTCCAAGTACAGGGTCAGCAGTCTTAACCCATCCAATTGCGCAGATGAGTGAGGCAGGGGCATGTCATATCCCCGAAACTGTTCACGTGCGCATTGGAAGATATGTTTAGGTTGCTGGACTGGAAAGGAAAGGGCATTAATATAAACGGCGAGTACATCTCATACCTGCGATTCGCTGATGACATAGTCTTAATGGCGGAGTCGCTTGAGGAACTGAACCAGATGTTGGACGGCCTAGCTTCAGCCTCCCGATGTATCGGTCTTGGCATGAATTTAGATAAAACCAAAGTCATGATCAATGGTCACATTGATCCAAGGCCGGTGGTCGTACATGGTCAACTTCTCGAAACTGTTTCCGAGTACACTTACCTTGGGCAGATTCTGCAGTTGGGTAAAACAGTTTCGAGAAGGAGGCCAAAAGGAGGATCCAGCTGGGCTGGGCAGCATTTGGGAAACTACGTCAAGTCTTCAAGTCATCCATACCGCAATGCTTGAAAACGAAAGTTTTCAATCAGTGCGTCCTACCCGTTATGACCTACGGAGCTGAGACGTGGACACTCACGATAAGGCTGGTCCACCAGTTCAAAGTCGCTCAGCGAGCTATGGAAAGAGCTATGCTCGGAGTTTCTCTGAAGGATAGGATTCGTAACGAATACATCCGACAGAGAACCAAGGTTATCGACATAGCTCAAAGAATTAGCAAGCTGAAGTGGCAGTGGGCCGGCCATATCTCGCGAAGAACCGACGGCCGATGGGGCAAACGTGTTCTTGAGTGGAGACCACGACTCGGTAAACGTAGTGTAGGACGCCCTCCGACCAGGTGGGATGACGACCTGCGAAAGACTGCAGGTAGATGCTGGATGCGGCAAGCTGAAGACAGGGCGCTATGGCGCTCATTGGGGGAGGCCTATGTCCAGCAGTGGACTGATATAGGCTGTGATGATGATGATGATGATGATGACAGTCATGAGCTTTTATAGTGAAAGTGGCCCTCTGCACATTGTGTACGACATACGGTTTTACAAACTTTGTCGTGTCTACGCTTGGTGTTGATTAAGTCAGCATTGAAAGATAACATGGAATGTTTGCGATTTATAGTGTGCAAGATGAACAGCTGGCGGATGGACAGGACTTGGCTGCATGAGTAGAGTTCGGAGGTAGGGAATAGGATAGGTTTTTTTAACATAACTTTGAGAACGGCTCTTTGCGATCTTTCTGCTTTGAGAATGATCGTTTCGCTGCGCAACCCCAGGCAATAATGCAGTAGGAAGCAACAGATTGAGCCAGTGCGTAGTACACCATCTTCATAGTGGTCGGGTCCAAAGCTGACCTGATTTTTTTAAAGACAAAAATTAGTTTTCGTAGGCGGGAGTCTATATTTGATATTTGGGATTTCCAGGCCAGGTTGCTATCGATCATGATGCCAAGGTATTTAATGCAGGATGTTTGTTCAATTGTGGGGCAGACGCATGACTCATCTAGAGTATCACCCTCACAAGAGTGTGCACGAACGAGAAGAGTAGAGGATAGTGAGCTTATCTGTTTGAGAGAGAAAGGGATGAGCTTAGTTTTCGAGAGATTTAGTGTAAGAAGGTTGGAGTGCAGCCAGAGCATGACCGAACGCAGGGCAGTTTCAGCGAGAGAGCGAGCCATCTCCCGTGTACCAGGAGGACCGTATCATCGGCGTAAGTGACAATTTTACAATTAGGAATGGAGAGATTGCACAAGTCGTTTATATATATTATGAACAGTGTAGGCCTAAGGACGCTACCTTGAGGGACACCACAGCGGATGGACTCGCAGGAGCTTTTGCAGCCGTCTACCATAGCATATTGTTTACGGTTTGTGAGGTAACTACTGAAAATATCCAGAGCTATACCCCTGATGCCGATGCTTTCCAACTTGTGAATCAAAATTGGCACAAAGACGGTATCAAATGCCTTTGTAAGGTCCAGAAAGATTCCATAAGTTTTAAGTTTTTTGTCGAAGTTATTAACAATTGAATATGTTAGTTCAATAACTGCATCGTCTGTAGACTTGCCAGGTCTGAAGCCGAATTGGTTCCTAGATAGGATGTTATTAGCATTGACAAATTTGGTAAGCCTGCTATTAAGGATTTTCTCGAAGATCTTCGATAAAACAGAGAGTACTGATATAGGCATGTAATTTGTGACGTCATCCTGATTTCCATTTTTAAAGATGGGATGAACAACTGCTGTCTTGAAAGCAGCGGGGAAAACGCCTGTCAATAAGCTTAAGAGTTAGTTAAAGAGAAGTTTTAGAATAGGGGTAAGTACATGGCTGGTTGCTTTAACAACGAAAGTGGATATGTTAGTAGTTCTGACAATGTTGTTACATTTTTTGAAAATACTTGTTTTACAATTTTGGGTATATACAAACATAGTAAATGACAAGATACATTTGATATTATCCTTAGTTTTGGATGGTTAACATCAATCAGTGTAGTAGGTTTTCCATGTTTGTACTTGTTTAACCTTAACTTCAGCACTTAAGGTTAAAAAAGTGGTTTACTAGGGAGGAGAGTTGCGGGTTCAAGTCCCGCCGAAGTAGCTTTTTTTAGACCAATTTTTAGATTTTTATTTTGTTATTTACTTTGCAGCGTAATTTCAAAAGGAAGATGGACGACACATGTTCCTGCGCATCTTGCGTGTACGTTATTTATTTCATTTTATTAAGTAATTACTTACGCCTTTACTATTGACAAATAATGACTGTTGTTGTTAGCTGTTGTAATTATAGTTATAATTTTCTGTTGTGAGTACCTGTAGAAGTAGTTTTTGACTGTAGTCTGTACCTAGTAACAAGAGGAGTGAGATTCAATTATATTCTCTATATGTACATATAGAATATTAAAATCATATACGCCAAGCTAAGCAGTGTTTGTGTTGTTACATTATATAGATGGATCTTTTTATTATAGTTATAAATAATACATAGAAAACGACCAGAACACCGGGAACAAATGCCTGCAGATCATACAATTATTTATGATGCTGTGTGGATTGTCCAGCATTATTAATTTATTTGTTTCGAGGCAAAAATTACGACTTTCGGCCACCGCGCCACTAATGTCGCCATAGTTTGAATAACTGGTGTTTGTTTCTCTGTCCTCTGTCTTATATTCGTGTAACTAAATTTGTTTATGTGTTTTGTTTGTGTCTATTAAATAATGTTCTTAATTTCCTTTGACTGAAGCAGTCTGAAGAAGATATGCCGCAATGATTGCATCTGCTATTGCTGTGTGGCGTTCGTGTTCATCTTCTGTCTGCTCCTGGCGTTTTTGCTGGTCTGCAGGAGCATCCCGTGCCTGCGGAGCAAGCTGACTCTGTTCGGGGGGCCTGGTAAGAGTATGAAGCCTTCCAGATTAACATTACTTGTGTTTGGGGAGCCCGGTAAGAGTATGAAGCCTTCCAGAGTAACATCACTTGTGTTTGGGGACCCCGGTAAGAGTATGAAGCCTTCCAGAGTAACATCACTTGTGTTTGGGGACCCCGGTAAGAGTATGAAGCCTTCCAGAGTAACATCACTTGTGTTCGGGGAGCCCGGTAAGAGTATGAAGCCTTCCAGAGTAACATCACTTGTGTTCGGGGACCCCGGTAAGAGTATGAAGCCTTCCAGAGTAACATCATTTGTGTTCGGGGAGCCCGGTAAGAGTATGAAGCCTTCCAGAGTAACATCACTTGTGTTTGGGGACCCCGGTAAGAGTATGAAGCCTTCCAGAGTAACATCACTTGTGTTTGGGGAGCCCGGTAAGAGTATGAAGCCTTCCAGAGTAACATCACTAATACCCGAATACTCAAACACATCTCAGATTATGCACATCTTAAGTAGTAATTTATAACAGGATATATGTAAGTTTTTATTAGCAGACGTACCGATCTACCCTTATACTGTAGGAAACTAGGTACCTACTCAAAATGAGCACCAGAATAAGTCCTGTACATAACACATGTCTTTGGCAAATAAAACATCTTTATCTTATTTGTAGATGACATAATGTTAACATTTTCAAACTGAACTGCACAAGTGCACATAACACCACAGACAAAATCAAAACCCGAAAATGCGAGATATCACTTTCATGAAGTCACGTCTTCAATTGTAGATGAGATGGAGACGGACCGCCTGAAGCGTAAGATCGAGGCGCCGGTCGACATGCAGTGGGACGGGCTGGACAGGAAGCAAGAACGGATGTTAGTGCTCACCTTACATCAGCCTACATCGCCTTACATTAGCTTGTATCACCTGACATCAGCTTGCGTCGTCTTTAGATCAGCTAGCACCACCTTACATCAGTTTACATCACCTTTCATTAGGTTGTCCTATCTCTACTTTATTCTCTATAATCCCCTTTCGCCGACAAACCTTCGTGAACGATTTGAGTTCCTTGTCCCCCGCGGTGTGCCGTGTACAACGGCAGTCTCACTCCGTCTCTCCAGTACTCCTGGAGGTTCTTTTGCCGGGTAAGCGGCTAGATTGTGGAACTCTATCCCCCATGATATTCGAGCCAGTCCATCGCTTGACATATTTAAAATCTAATTGAAAGAGCACTTCCTTCCTTCCATCATCATAAAATTATCTATCTAGAGATATTTATTATATATTATATGTATATTTAAGTAGCTATATTTTAAATTATATTGAACGAAATGTATTTATTAGGTTTAATGAACCATTTTTTTTTTAAATTTATATATGTATATTATAAACTCATTCCGTATTGTATTATTAGTCTAATTTGTTTCTTTGTACACTTCCTCTATCTATTCCATCGCCTCTCCTGTAAACCTAAGGTTTGGTGGAAGAAAACTCACTCAACTCACTCAGGGTTAAGCTCGCCTATGTACATATATTTTTTAATTAAGTTATTTTTGTTTTGTATGTGTAAAGAATTCTAGAATTGCATCAACTTACATAAGCTTGTATCACCTTACATCAGCTTGCGTCACTTTAGATCAGCTAGCATCACCTTACATCAGCTTGCATCACTTTAGATCAGCTAGCATCACCTTACATCAGCTTGCGTCACTTAAGATCAGCTAGCATCACCTTACATCAGCTAGAATCACCTTACATTAGCTTGCATAATCTTGTATAATACAGGGTGATATTTAGTAATGCCATCTAAAGGGGAAGTACATTTAATACTGTAGATAGAACATTTTACTCAAAGAAATAAATGAATAAATGAAGAAAACACTCCTTTATTTTTGAAAGAAAGAAAACTGCATTTAAAGATTTTCGAATATTCTCTTGCCACGCCCCGGGAATCGAATACACTAGTTAGTAGATACTAACTAGTGGATTCGATTCCCGGGGCATGGCAAGAGAATATTCGAATATATCGAATATATTCGAATATATACGCTAATCTTTAAATGCAGATTTCATTCTTTCAAAAATAAAGGAATGTTTTCTTCATTTATCATATATATTCGAAGTTGCTAGAAATGGGCTCTAAGCAATACACAAGCTCGGCTTAGCTTGGTGGTAAATTATGCTGTGTGGATTGTCCAGCATTATTTATCCTACACTGCGTCATTGTCATGCTTCATCGTTGCAGTTCCAACAAGTGGGACGACGACCGGCTCCCGGGGCACCCTGTACCACACTCAATGGATTCTGTCAGCTACGGCGACTTGGTGAGGTTATTTATACATTGTATCATTTATAGCGACTTCTCGGTAAACGTAGTGTAGGACGCCCTGCGGCCAGCTGGGATGACGACCTGCGAAAGACTGCAGTTAGATGCTGGATGCGGCAAGCTGAAGACAGGATGCTATGGGGCTCATTGGGGGAGGCCTGTGTCCAGCAGTGGACTAACATAGGCTGATGATGATGATTTCTAGCAAATAAAACTAAAAGAGGAGGACCGCCGGAAAACTAAACTCAAGTAAGACAAAAATGGTGACATCTCGCGTAGGACAAGAAACATTTCTTGTTGCTGAGGCATATGGGTAAAGAATGATCCCACCAAAAACATAAATGTAAAAAAGGAGAGCCAAGTTCAATACAAAAATTATGATTGGCTGTGGGCTTCGCGGCGGAAAAGAATGGAGATCTAAATGAGTGCCAAGTCAAATCTATGTAGGTTAGATTTGACTTGGAGTTTTCATTACTTCAGTCATTTTATAAAGTTATTCAACGTTTTAATTCTGATAAAAACTGGCCAAGTCAAATCTAACCTACATAGATTTGAATTGGCACTCATTTAGATCTCCATTTTTTTTGCCGCGAAGCCCACAGCCAATCATAATTTTTGTATTAAACTTGGCTCTCCTTTTTTACATTTATGTTTTTGGTGGGATATCATTACTTTTTGTAAAGAAAACTAGGCAGGTATTGAAATTTAATGTTTTTTCTTGCGTTTCCGCTGCGTGGTTTTGAAAATACTAAAAATATGGAGAAAAATATATGTTTTTTTTTTGTATGAGGACATCATATGTAGGGGCTGGTCGAAGGTGTGAGACGTGAGACTTCAACTAGGGCTGCTTGGGAGTGATAATCAAGTAAAACAACTCAGAACACTTAGTGTCGGTTTATTGTACCGAATACACACAACTACGCACTTATTACAAAGTCACTGCACTGCACTGTTCACTATTCACTCTCCTTTACTTTCCTTAACCCTTGCTCACTTGGTCACATGTAAAATAAAAACTAACTAAACTTGCAAACAAATTCTACGATTTTCCGGGCTATACCTATCTCTTTCTATATTCCAGAACATTTCCTGTGACATTTCTGATTTCCCTTTCTATTCGTTCGAAAACAGGTACATAGCTAGGTATAGGGTATATACGGGCCGGTACCTAACAACTACACTGTATTCTATGGCGTAATCGGAGACGTTAGTACCTACTATTGCTTATTCTAGCAATGCTTCGACATAGGTACATAGCTAGGTACGTATTATACGGGCCGGTCCTTAAAAACTAATTGTATTCTATGGCGCAATCGGAGACTAGTACTATTGCTTATTCTATGCAATGCGGATCTATTTTAATTTAAACCTTATTCCATTGACATAATGTCGTCGTCGCTAACATCACTTATTTTTTGACTTTTTTTTATTTTTTCCTACGCTTACACACAATTACCGAGCTGGATTCCAAATTTCATCCTTCTAGGTCATCTGGAAGTAGGTTAGATTTAGGTACTATATGTATGTCAGTCAGTCAGTGTGAATTTTTACGACTTTTTGACTTTCATAATTATCTTTATAACCGTTTGAGCTAGCTTCATGAAATTTGGGCTTCTACGTGTCCTTATGGATATAATTAAACACACTTAGTTTTATGTGTTTACGTTAATGAGGTTTTGAGTTATAGAAGGGTCAAAAGTGGCACCAAGTGGTTCGTGTAATGATACACTCGGCGCGTTCCTTTGCTTGAACTTGGCTTGGACACGCTGCTGCGTGCCCTAATAATTAAAAATATCCGTCTATGGGATCTGAAACAATACCAATTACATATTGTTGTTTTTGTGAACCTAAGTTTGAAATGAACAATGATCATAGAACAAGTAGAAGTTTTGCCAGATTTGGTAAATTCTAAGTTTTACCAGATTTGGTAAATTCTAAGTATTACCGCAGTGATTTTTACAGTAACAACAAAGGGATCAAATGAGTGCCCAATAGTTTATATAAAGATACACGCTACTATTGCGTCGCTCGTTTGTTTTAAAACTTGGCTAGCTCTCTATCGCGCGTCTTGATATTAAATTTAGATATGCTTCTGCCAACGACTTTGCGCGAGTCCTAATTATTGAATGAATGTCCACTTAATTTCACTTAAAACAGAACAAAATAACACCTTATATCTAAATATTAAACATGAACAGTACCATAGGCTGTCTTATCGCTGACAGCGTTTTCTCCTAGGCAACCTAGGCATGGAGAAAAATATATTACGTCTACTAAGTCTGCTGTTTGTATGGCACAACAGTAATGGAAGGTAGGAAGTATCAAAAACAAAAAATACAAACTACATACCTCATTGAAATACAAAACTACTTAAATTAGAAACTAACCTAGAAGATAATCTACAAATATAGCAACCATACATGGGTTCTCACATGTGTCTAATTTCATTTTCCTTTGGATTATTCCACTATTTCCAGCAAGCAGGCGAAACCGCGAGCTTAACCTAGCATCTCAGAACTAAGTTAGAACGAAGTGACTCTTAATGAAGTGAAGTCAATTACGTCGCTGCTCACAGCGTGTTGTGTTCCGTCTCGCTCTGGCCTGCGGTTCGTGCGGGTGCGAGCGAGACGGCTGTGATTTAGAGAAACAAACGTCATGTGTTCTTAATTAGGGCTGAGAAGGTTTGGGTTAAGGGGAGGTTTTGGTATAGTTAAGAACTGCTAAAACTACGCCAAGTAAAATATCATATAATTTGGCGATGACTAGGTACTTAAAATTCGAGTCTTATTTAGTTTGATGACACATGGTTGAAATGAAACGACTAATTATAGGAAGTAGGTACTTTGAAACACGAAACACGAAGTTTCGGCTGATGGATCGCATGAAACAACTTTTCTTTTCTGCTGAACGTGCCAAAGAGCGTTGCTTCGGTCGCGTTCCATCTTGCTTTCGGATCTCTTAGAAATACCTAAATGACAAAATCATTTTCGTAGAAAGGTCATCAAAAACAACGGATCGGTCGTCCTTTAAATTAGTAAATTTTTCTCCCAAGGCGGGAATCAAACCCGCAACCTTCTGCGTTATACAATACAAAAATACTTTATTGTACACCAGATACAGAACATTATGAAAGATATTACATGTGACAAGTACAATGTGCGGCCTTATCGCTTAGAAGCGATCTCTTCCAGGCAACCTTTGGATGGAAAAAAATAAAACTTAAAAATACTTAGTAATAGGTCCTTTGTGTGAAAGTATTAATAAACTAAGTATTACCTTTTTCGAATTCTTAAAAATAACGAAATTTTCGAAAATATAATATAGCCAATACTTACGCACAAAGGACCAATCAGAGTCTAAGTTAGATATAGGAGTACCCATACCACCAATACTTAAAAATACTTAAACAGGGATACATACCTATTACTAAGTATTTTTAAGTTTAAATTTTTTCCATCCAAAGGTTGCCTGGGTCCAAAGGTTCACCGGGGATAGTGCAGCTTCCCAACGATGAAATAATTATTCATTACAAATAAATAAACAAAAAATCAAATCTTTCCTATTTATAATATTAATTTAGACTAGCTGCTTTTCGCCCGCGTGTAAATATGTGTCAGATAATTTATAAACCTTGAATCACTCTGTCTATTATAAAAACCGCATCAAAATCCGTTGCGTAGTTTTAAAGATCTAAGCATACACAGAGACGGACAGACAGCGGGAAGCGACTTTGTTTTATACTATGTAGCGATTACGCACCGAATTATTCTTGCAAAACAAAGTAGTTATAGACTCGACATCTAAGGAGGAGGAATTTTAAGGACCCCTTCAGACTGCGCCCTCCCCTTAAGGCCCCACATATTAATACGCCAAGTTTTAATCCGTAAGGTTCGGGTCAGCGCCTCGGCTTAAACAATTAACAAAACAATATTAAATAACATAATTGAATAACTTATGTTATTGATTTCACTTTATATTTGGGTATGGGGAACTCCATTTCAATCTGTAACAAGTTATATTATTAGGGACGAAGATTTTGGGAGTTAGTTTCTACATATTTCAGATCTAGTTTCTGCCCGCGGCTTCGCACGCGTTGTTTCTTTGTTTTTTTTGAGCCGGGTTTGGTTTTTGTTTTGCAATAAGTTATCTTTATCCAAATTCAATATAATGTAAGTAAAAGTTCAAAACGAGTGTGACAAACCAATGCGGCTAAAATGTTGCCAATATTGCACCAAATATAACACTCAAATGTTCTTTATCTATGATATTTCAAGTGGCCAATTATACAAATGGGAATTTTGGGAATTGTGAATAAAAGTAATTAGGATTCATGTACCGAAAGGAATCAACTAATGATTGGTGCAATATTGGCAAAATTTTAGCCGCTAATATACTTTTATCGGTAAATAAATACAATATTTTATATTCTATGGAAAGTGCAATGGTCTATCCTATGGGAATGATTTATGTTTGAAACCATTATATCGTTCTGATGATTATTGAAATAGACTCGCACGCACTATCTAGAGTTTCTTTCAACTATGGAAGATTTTGCGATGATACCATGGTCATAGCAAAGCGGTTAGTTAGCAGAATTCGTCTCCAGTTGTGTTTTATTTATTGTGACTGTCTATGACCTAAATATCTTCAAGTTAGATCTATGTTTTATAATACCATTACCACTATTACCTTATGTTATTATGTAAGTAACAATAAATTATTACAGGTAAATGCTCCCAGTGAGGAATCACCTTTAGCCAAAACAAAAAGGACAATATTTTGATACCCACGGGCTACGTTGCGGCTGTGATACAGATGTAGTGTTTAATAACACCGAGGCCGCGGGGTGCGGGGAGTGCGGGTGTGCGGGGGTGCATTGTCCGGACAGACAGACGGACAGGGCTTTTGTAGTCGCTGTCGGGTGGGGTAGATGGCTAGGGGATGGGGTCTGGGACCCTTTTAAAATATCTGTATACTAGCTGCGTCCCGCGGTTTCACCCGCGTGGTGATAGATATTTTGGATAATATACAATATATCTTTATAAATTATAGCCTATGTGTTACTCTGATGTATACGCTATATTATTGTAAAGTTTCATTAAAATCCATTCAGTAGTTTTTACGTGAAAGAGTAACAAACATCTATCCATCCATCCATCCATCCATACTTACAAATTTTCGCGTTTATAATAATGAGGATACGTGATATTCGTTATTTGGTCAGGTCTGTTTCAATATTTTTTGGCTATTTTGAAAAAAATGAACATTTCACTGCGTCCATGGGATTATATCATAAAATAATTTGTTGTTTATAAAAAGGTCTACGAAACAGTAAGTACTTAGTAGAAAACATTTCCATTAAAAATAAATAAATAAGAATAAGAATAAGAAAAATTTTGTTGTAAAATTGTGTGAATCATGGTTACATGAAGGTCTTATAATTAAAATATAGTATCAACAATTTAATCCTATTCGGACATACGATATTTTTTTAATAATATTAACATAGGTTCAAAGTTATACCAAAATATTATAGCAGCATAGTTATCTTAACCTATATTAATCTTAACACTTTGAGTGCTGAAAACGCATGGTATGTGTTTTCTACAAGTGACTAATATGCGTAAATCCACACTAGCGCAGCGGCTGAGAAAATACAGATCTTTGTGACTCAGCAGAGCTGTAATATTTTTCGAACGAAACGCATGTGCGGCGCAACACAACCGCTGTGTAGAGCGGCAGCACGAATTTTTTAGGTAAAAAAAAAGATCACTGCCGTCGAAAAAAAACCGCAGGCAAAGTGTTAATCTAGGCATAATCTAATTATCAAAAAACTCCTTTAAATTATAGTGAGTTTTATCAACTAGCCATAAAGCTAGACCATTACAGCAACATCTAGACTAGACCCAAGCGGAGTAGAGCTGGGTGTTGTAGTAATCAGGCTAGACACAGATACCGAAAGATACCGATTGTACCTAATATATCCAAAACGAAAAAGTTGATTCTGCTGTTAAGTTTATACGTAGTTTAATTCTGAAAGGATATTTTATATTTGACAGAATATAGAAGACAAAGGGGGAGGCCTATGCCCACGCCCAGCAGTGGACTGCTATAGGCTGATGATGATGATGATGATAGTAGACAAATAATATAGGGGCCAACTGTCAAAAATGTAAAAGTCACTTCGGCACTACGGTCTTTACAAGCTTTTTCTCGAAGAAATTACCCAAAAAATTTCGCATGAAATTAGTAATTCCTAAAAGCTTTGATTTATTATGAAAAGTAATTCGTAGTAAGTTCAATAGTTTTAGCACGTTTTGAAATACACAGAATTTTTCCTCCTACAGTTTCAAAGCCCGGTTGGTCTACAGCCATTACCACGGCCGTCTTTCTACTCCGTAGAAGCTTTTTGATGAGTAGTTTTTTATTTGGTGGTTGACAATTTGGAGGGCCGGATTGAATACTCGCCTGACTGTACCTTGCTGTCTAGATCTCTGTACAGTCGACTGCACCGAGATGTGTACTTTACGACCGCGACGCTTAAAAGTTCGCTTACTTAAAAGTTGTGGTTACATTCTGAATTCTTTACGAAAGATAAATAAATAAATAAAATAAATAATGCTGGACAATTCACACAGTATTATCTAGCCCCATGGTAAGCAGAGCTTATGTTATGGGTACTAGATAACTGATATACATAATACAATATATTACATAGATCGTTTTTTTTTATTACACATAGAAAACGACCAGAACACCCGGAACAAATATCTATAGATCGTACACACAATTGTTCCGAGGCGGGAATCGAACCCGCAACCTCCTGCGTCGCAGGAGGTTGCGTGTTGCAGGATCTTGCACCTTTTTTTTGTAATACTGATTTAATCGACGACCGATGTGGCGCGGTTGGCGAAGGTCCGCCTGCGACGCCGGAGGTTGCGGGTTCGATTCCCGCCTCGGAACAATTGTGTGTACGATCTGCAGATATTTGTTCCGGGTGTTCTGGTCGTTTACTATGTATAATAAAAAATATCTATCTATGTTATATATTGTATTATGTTTATCAGTTATCTAGTACCCATAACACAAGCTCTGCTTACCATGGGGCTAGATAATGCTGTGTGAGTTGTCCAGCATTATTTATTTATTTATTTATTTTAATCGATTTCGTTAAGACAAATCCAACGAACCCAAACGCGACGGGGCTAAATCCGTTTCATTTAGGAGTACTATGTCCACCTTCCGTCTCCATCATCAGACCAGCTCGACGGTGCCATAGCATTTCATTGTCTTCAAACTTTTCAAAGCTGTGAAAATGGCTACTCTGACGGTTTTAATGAAATTAACAAAAAAACACATATTTTTTTGATGAAATAATTGAATGAAATAATTTGTACGTGCTCTGTGGAGACCGCGACTCGGTAAACGTAGTGTATGACGCCCTCCGACCAGGTGGGATGACGACTTCGACCCTGCGAAAGACTGCAGGGAGATGCTGGATAATGGTATGACGCTCATTAGGGAGTCCTATGTCCAGCCGTGGACTAACATAGGCTGATAATGATGATGAAATAAATGTATCTAAGCCTCTATGTACCCACATGTTCGTGCAGCCGACTGTACACCGGAAGCGCTGACTGTACCTCGGGTGTTGATCTTGATTGGACGTCGCGCCTTTATTGTGTTTTGGTGGGAGATTAGACTTTTTGTATTTGGTTCACTATTGTATGCAAATACTGGCTTCTGCCGGCGACTTTGCACGCGTTTCTCTTAGAACGATCGATCTAGACTCGGTTTTAGAATTTATTATATTTTATGTCAACAAAAGACTCTTTAATTGTAGCATAAGCTTTTTGTTTCCCAAATATATGGTTTATGGTTTAAGATATTTATTTACTTCTCAAAAGATTAATAATCACTGGTGAGAAACAAAATAAGCTTATTATTATGTTAGTAGTTCGGTACGAGCTATATTATTAAAATTATGTGGGTAGTTAGCAAAAATACTATACAGAGCAAAGTAAAGGCGCGCACACACTATACACAATTTCTGAAATATTAAATAACATATAGGTAATAATGTAAGCTTGACTATTTTTAGGGACAACTTTGTAAAATGTGGCACTTAAGGCGAACTTTAAATTGAGCTAGAGTGTTTAGGTCTTTAATATTTTTAGGTAGGTGTAAAAAAATATATGTATAAAAACAAAATAAAAGCTGTAAAGGTGGCACTTCACATGGCTATTTGTGTTCGCTATTGGGTGTTTGTTGTATTTGGCAAAATATATGACGTTCAGACGAACATGCAAAAAGAGGCAAATACGACCATCCACACATGGCACACAAATAACAAACACACAAACATTTGGCAGCAGACTGAGCAGAGCGCAAGGTGCCAATACGGCCATTGACTCGACGACCGATGTGGCGCGGTGGGTGAAGGTCCGCCTGCGACGCAGGAGGCTGCGGGTTCGATTCCCGCCTCGGAACAATTGTGTGTACGATCTGCAGATATTTGTTCCGGGTGTTCTGGTCGTTTTCTATGTATAATAAAAAATATCTATCTATGTAATGTTATTGTATTATGTATATCAGTCATCTAGTACCCATAACACAAGCTCTGCTTAGCTTGGGGCTAGATGATGTTTTGTGAATTGTCCAGCATTATTTAATTATTTATTTATTTATAAATATCATATCGTGAAGAAACATTATTGTGTGGACGGCTTATTGCGTATTTGCCTATTTGACCGCTTTGATGTGCCTCGAGAAACCGACAAGCGCACGGTAACGCGTGTTTGGTATTGGCCTTATTTGTCAAATAGGCAAATAAGGCGAACACTTTGTCGAATAAACTGTCCACACATGGTAATTGTTTGCCAAATATGCCAAATACACAAATACAAATAGCCATGTGAAGTGCCACCATAATGCGACAACAACATACATCAATAAGGTAACCAAATGTCACTACTCTCTTTTTTCATTTTAAAATAATAAATGAGATTGTATCTACAAATTTAAAATGTTCTAAGTCATATTACGGCGACCGATGTGGCGCGGTGGGCGAAGGTCCGCTTGCGACGCAGGAGGTTGCGGGTTCGATTCCCGCCTCGGAACAATTGTGTGTACGATCTGCAGATATTTGTTCCGGGTGTTCTGGTCGTTATCTATATTTATTTATTTATTATTATTTATTTTAAGCCATTACTGTCCCACTGCTGGGCAAAGGCCTCCCTTTTCTTCTTCCACTCCTCGCGATCCAACGCTGATTTATCTATATATAATAAAAATATATTTATCTATTTAATGTGTTGTATTATGTATATCAGTTATCTAGTACCCATAACACAAGCTCTGCTTACCATGGGGCTAAATAATGCTGTGTGAATTGTCCAGCATTTTTTATATAAATACAAACAATTTATATTTATTTATTTATATTCTATTTTATGTTATTATAATTTTGGCTTTTTAGGGGGTTTCTCTGAAGGATAGGATTCGTAACGAATACATCCGACAGAGAACCAAGGTTATCGACATAGCTCTGAGAATTAGCAAGCTGAAGTGGCAGTGGGCCGGCCATATCTCGCGAAGAGCCGACGGCCGCCGGGGCAAACGTGTTCTTGAGTGGAGACCGCGACTCGGTAAACGTAGTGCAGGACGCCCTCCGACCAGGTGGGATGACGACCTGCGACAGACTGCAGGTAGATGCTGGATGCGGCAAGCTGAAGACAGGGCGCTATGGCGCTCATTGGGGGAGGCCTATGTCCAGCTGTGGACTGCTATAGGCTGATGATGATGATATTTGTAATTTGTAATTTTTCATTCGTTATTTTTTTCAAATATTCGCAAATCAAAATAGTTTTTTATGCGATGAAAACAAATTAAATAAGTTAACATTGAAAATGATAAATTGTTATTTATATATATATTTTCTGCTCATAATGTATTTTGTTATACGGATTATTTTAAGAAGCGAAAATATATAACCAAGTAACTTCACTATTTTATGTATTAGTGTCTATAATCAGTATTTATTTCCAAGTATATATGTATTTGTATGTTTTTTTTGTATATAATTTATATTTACATTAGTCTATAATACGCCACCGTCTAGTATAGCTATACTATAGCTACGTGTCCATCCAAAGGTTGCCTGGAAGAAATCGCTCTTAGCGATAAGGCCGCCCATTGTGCATCTGTATCTCTTGTATTGTATTGTATTGTATTTACGTAAGAAACCTTTGAGTAGAACCGAAGAGATTCATTTAAACAGCTTTCAAAACAATGCAATTTTAACTCAAAATTTAGACGAAAGTAACCCTTAAAGCCTTCTACTTAAGGCGATACAATACTTTCGCAAAATATTACTTATTCTACCAACTTTGGTTTACCTATTTTGCAACTTTCAGCTTATTTTGAGCTCTATTTACTTAGGAATAAGGTGTAGGTGTTGTGTGAGGGGTGAATGGTAAGATGGGCAAGTGCGAGTAGGGCGTCTCGCGGTAAATATTCATAATAATGGGATAAAGGTGATTCCAGTCAATTGGTCTGAGCGTACAGGGTGATGCATTGTTGTTGGTTTCTTACCCGCGAGAGTGTTTTTTGAGTGTTTTGAACACTCTGTAGATAGTCAGGTTTATAATTAGTTGGCAAAGTTATTAATAAAATACGAAAATCTTAACACGCGATTTTTTTTGGACGACTGCGATCTTTTTTTTAACCTAAAAAATTCGTGCTGCCGCTCTACACAGCGGTTGTGTTGCGCCGCACATGCGTTTCGTTCGAAAAATATTACGGCTGTGCTGAGTCACACAGATCTGTATTTTCTCAGCCGCTGCGCTAGTGTGGATTTACGCATATAGTTGTAGAAAACACATACCGTGTGATTTCAGCACAAGTGTTAAAAAAAAAACAACTTTTTACTATTAGTGTGTACGATAAAGAATTAAGAAAAGTTTATACGTATACAGTTAATCATACAAGCACCTTTTGTCTCAAAGTCATGACCTCCAAACCAAGAGACTTCTGCACCTCAAGTCTTTACCTAATCTGCAATGTGCTCACTGTTCGGAAACTTTTTATACTTTCGACTATCTTGTGCAAGCACTCCCAAACCGTTTTCGACCCCAACTTGGCAACAGTCAAACGTCGGTCTGATATTGTGTGCAGAACTATATCACACAAAACTACAGTGGCAGGTCGTCATTATTACTACATGAGCAGTCGTTTATATAATAAAATAAACAAAATAATAAACATCTACCCACTCACAATTTTTAAATGTAAGTGTATATGCACTGATTGGCCTTTATCTATCTCCTACGAGGATACTGAAGAAATTTTAAAACATCAAAAATGACTTTGTGATATCCTATATATCCCTGCTCTTTCATATTCACACACCCACACTCACAGCGGTAACTCCTGTTGCCCGGACTCTCATGAGACCGGTGTCCTCGGGAGCACCACACTCTCACATACCTACTCACACCACACACACACACATATACACACACACAACACACACTAATACCACACCACACACACTACACACATAATATCTCTTTTTTTATTTCTTTAAAGAAACATCCCTATTTATTTTGTTTGCGGAGGAAGGCGCTGACTCAGTCAGCCCACAATTGTACCCTATACTTTAAGTCTATTGTTTCGAATAAAAAAAAATGTATTTTTTTTTGTATTTTGTCTTATTATTATGCCAATTAGGGACAGACAGACAGCGGGAAGCGACTTTGTTTTATACAATGTTGTGATTGTTAGTACAATAGAATTAAAGAAAGAAATAAAGAAAAGTTGATATTGTAAATCATACGAGCACCTTTACCCTTATTATATTTATAGAAAGTTTCATAACAATATTTATGAAATGACATCCCCCTGTAGACCAGGCGGCCACAAATCATAGCGGGCGACTTACTGTAGGTCCCGTCCCGGTAGACCCGCGCCTTAAGTGATTTACCACCGGCGCGAGATCCCGCTCCTCTCGATATGTCTCCCTTACAGCTAGTGCTTTATTGTTTGTTTTTACGGTTCGGACAAGTGTGCGAGCACCTTTAGGCTTAGTCGCTTTATTCAACTATGTATTGTTTAGTTGGAAATAACATCATGATACAAGTGGGATACTAGTGGTTTCTTCTCACTTCTCCCACTAGTGGACAAAAAATTGAAGTGAACATTAAAATAATGTTATTATGTATATAATAATTAATAGTATACTACATGACCTGTCTAAGTGCTTATATGTAAGCCTACAGAAATAAAAACTTTTTTCATTTTCATTTTCATGATTATATTTTTTTCATTATTAATATAAATTTAAACTACGATAATAATATATTAAAATAGTAGTAGTAAAATAGTAAAATGTAGTAATAAAATAAAAAAGAAGTTCATTAAAATGTTTATGTACACTTAAAATAAATTCTTATAAATAAACAACGGAACTGAACTGATTGCTAGTTTGTTAGTTTGCTAGTTTGGGTAATGGCGAGATAAATGGTCGGACAGACAGACAATACGGATGTTTTTGATAGTAATATGAAAATAATAAATAGTGCTGGATAAACCACTCTGTATCATCTCGCCCAAAGCTATGCAGACCTCTGTGGCGCATGGCGCGGTGGGCTAATGTCCGCCTGCGACGCACGAGATTGCGGGTTTGGTTCTCGCCTTGGAACTAATATTTATATTGTTTCGGGTGTTCTGGGTACTTTCTATGTATAATATAAAATATATCTATGCAATGTATTGTATTCTGTTTAAGAGTCATCTAGTACTCAAAACACAAGCTCTGCTTTACCTTGGGCTAGATAATGCTGTGTGAATTGTCTAGCATTATTTATTTATTATTATTATGTCTCTCATTTACCATGATCTCGGGCCATAAAGTGACCCGGTCCTTTGGAAGGCTTGCGTAGGGCCGAAGCCAACAGCACAGAGGCCCTTTGAGAAGTTAATCTAAAGGCGATGGCTACGCATAGCGGGTATCATCCTCGGGTACCCAATATGATACACCCAAAGATGGTATCCGCGAGATGTAGAGACTATTGCAAAGAAAAATGAAAGAAATAAAACCAGGCTATTGTGATGGATGGATGGACTGGGTAATCGGGCTATAGGGGAGATTGCGGACGTCTGCCATAAACAAGTCAATCATAATGTTAAGAAGAGTGGTTATTATTATTATTTATTATTTTAAGCCGTTTTTGTCCCACTTCTGGGCAAAGGCCTCCCTTTTCTCCTTGCACTCCTCGCGATCCAACGCTGCAACAGGCCATGATGGAAGATGTGCCTCGAGCTCGTCGCGCCATCTCATCCTGGGCCTTACACGTCGCCTCTTAGCGTTGGGTGGACTCCACTCTGTGGTGATCTTTGCCCACAAGTCGCTGGACATACGGCAGACGTGTCCAGATTATTTATTATTATTTTTTAATTATTTAGTTTCCTTTCGTTAGCAAGTAATGACTAAGAAGCCCTCACCATCCCGAAACCACTTTTAATCATGCGATGCGATTGAGTTTCTAGTCAAAGGCGTAGTTAATACATCAGAGACAATACAATGGTATACAGAATGCAATGGTATGACATGACAATGGTAGTTATTGCCGGATAATGGAGGGTTCGTTTGTTTGTTTTGTTTTTTGTTTGCATGAAGGGTTTTAATGAGAGAGCTGGCGGCAATTGTCTGTTTGTCTTTGGTGTAATCGTTTGGCGTGTTTAAAAAAACTATAAATAATAAATAAATAATGCTGAACAATCCACACAGCATTATCTAGCCCCATGGTAAGCAGAGCTTGTGTTATGGGTACTAGATAACTGATATACATAATATTACAATTACATAGATCGATTTTTTATTATACATAGAAAACGACCAGAACACCCGGAGCAAATATCTGCAGATCGTACACACAATTGTTCCGAGGCGGGAATCGAACCCGCAACCTCCTGCGTCGCAGGCGGACCTTCGCCCACCGCGCCACATCGGTCGTCAACTAGTTTCATATAAACTATTAAATAATCAAATTCCGTAAAATTATTTTTGAAAAATAAAATGATTAGTCATAAACAGCTGAACATAAAAACCAACAAAAGCATCTTCAGCAACAAATCATCGGAAAGACATCCGTAGTGCGTAATCCAAGTGGAGTCCCAAAGCCGCGGCCATAAATCCGCGTCCCGGTCCCGAGTCCCGAGTCCCGCGGGACTGCGTGGTCTTGTCGATGGGCTGTTAGTATCTATCAGGTGTTTGTGTCCCGGAGTTTTTACACGGGAAGATAGTATATATATACGCCGTATATATATAGAAATAGAAAATGTTTATTTGTGTTACAAATACAAAAATAATACAACATATACTATATACAATATAGAAGATAGTATATATAATATATTCAATTCGTCGTGAGGGAAAATGATAGCATTTTTACAGCATCGATTTTTGATGATATTTAAAAACCTTGAAATAATAAAAACCTTTATTCATTACTTACATTTACATTACACTGATGTTACAAGTCTATATATACATATCTACAAATAACCCTTAAACCTAAATAAGTAAGTAATCTGTGTAATCGGGTTCGATTCCCTCCTCGGGACAATTGCTTGTACAATCTGCAGACATTTCTTCCGAGTGTTCTGGTCTTTGTTTATGTATAATAAAAAATATTTATGTAATATATTGTGTTAACTATATCAGTTATCTAGTACCCATAACACAAGCTCTGCTTAGCTTGGGGCTAGATGATGTGCGGATTGTCCAGCATTATTTATTTATAATCATCATCATCATCATCAGCCTATAGCAGTCCACTGCTGGACATAGGCCTCCCCCAATGAGCGCCATAGCGCCCTGTCTTCAGCTTACCGCATCCAGCATCTACCTGCAGTCTTTCGCAGGTCGTCATCCCACCTGGCCGGAGGACGTCCTACACTACGTTTACCGAGTCGTGGTCTCCACTCAAGAACACGTTTGCCCCAGCGGCCGTCGGTTCTTCGCGAGATATGGCCGGCTCACCGCCACTTCAGCTTGCTAATTCTCAGAGCTATGTCGATAACTTTGGTTCTCTGTCGGATGTATTCGTTACGAATCCTATCCTTCAGAGAAACTCCGAGCATAGCTCTTTCCATAGCTCGCTGAGCGACTTTGAACTGGTGGACCAGCCCTATCGTGAGTGTCCACGTCTCAGCTCCGTAGGTCATAATGGGTAGGACGCACTGATTGAAAACTTTCGTTTTCAAGCATTGCGGTATGGATGACGTGAAGACTTGACCGAGTTTCCCAAACGCTGCCCAGCCCAGCTGGATCCTCCTTCTAGCCTCCTTCTCGAAACTGTTTTTACCCGAAACGTCGGAAACAGTTTCGAGAATAAATTTAATATTATTTTATTTATAATAGTCATAATTAATTAATTAACATTCAAATTAATAATATCATAGCTAGATTAAACTATTATTTTATGATAATAAATTATAATTTAACACTACTAACTACGAATTCGTCGTAGCCGTAGAAAGTTTGCTCAATAAGCCAGCGTTTGAGTTTATATTTGAATGCAGGGAGACTGTGGGCTCCTGGAACAGCACTGGGAAGTCGGTTGTCCACGGCTGGGCACATGATGTGCCCCTATATTCAAACTATCGCATATTTTGTAGTATTAGTGTCATTAGTACCTGACACGGCAGCTACCGGCAGTGATGCAATCTGCAAGGTGGCAACATTGCCCCCGGTCGGGTACAATATGTATTCTAAAAGATGCCGGGGTCAAAACAACCCGGCTTGATATTAAAAAGTAATCACACGGTGCAGAGACGTCTCGCGACAAACGGACAGACAGCAGACGGTGGTTTTTTGTGTTTCTCTCTCGTGATAATGTTGTGGTGTGGGAGACGGCGGAATTTTTGCCACATTAATGTTATAAATGCGAATGAAGGTTATCGATGCTTTGTTTGTTTGATCATGGACATACGAAATTTCTTTTTCACTAGTGGACAAAAAATTGAAGTGAATAGTAAAATAATTTTATTTGATAATAATTTATATATAAAATATGACTTGTCTAAGTGCTTATTTTGTAAGCCTAAAGAAATAAATGATTTTTTACTTTTTTACTTCACTTCTCTTGAAAGCTTGTAATTCTAGCTTAACGTGCGTAAAACTCGAGTCTACTCCCTTGGGATTCAAAGTATTTTTTATTGTTGTCTGAAATCATCAGCCAGTCACACCACTACTAAATAAAATAAAAAATACTCGACTCTTTGGTATGCCATTGTCATCCTACCTCGCTACGCTCGGGAGTATAAAAACTTCGACTATACGGGTTGTTTTGGTTTCTTGTTAAAAAATATAGATACTATTCTTGTGAGGTTTTATTTCATCTTTTATAAATTAACTGACAAACACAGTTGCGCATGTACATGTACGTATATGCCGCATAAGACAGCATAGACGACAGATAAGACGCAACTGTAGTATGTAGAAATATTCGAGTGTCCGGAGTATTTACGACCGCCAACTCTCGCACTATCGATTGTCCCCTCTCGGACTAGGTATACTATACCTGAAACAGTATACTACATCTATTGTATACTACACCTATTGTATACTACACCTGGCTATTGTACCGCACAGCATTCAAAGCTGTGACGTTCCTGCTAAACGACTGCTATGCTATAGTAGAACTTATCTATGTACTATTGCTAAATGAGTTCTATGGAGACGAGTTATTTGGTTTTTATGAGGTTTTGTCTGAGCGGTGAAAAGGTGTGGAGTAGTGTTGAGTTAACACTTTGACTGCGATTTTTTTTCGACGTCTGCGATCTTTTTTTAACCTAAAAAATTCGTGCTGCCGCTCTACACAGCGGTTGTGTTGCGCCGCACATGCGTTTCGTTCGAAAAATGTTACGGCTGTGTTGAGTCACACAGATCTGTATTTTCTCAGCCGCTGCGCTAGTGTGGATTTACGCATATTAGTCACTTGTAGAAAACACATACCGTGTGATTTCAGCAATGAAAGTGTTAAAATGGAGAGGTATCTTAGTTTATTTATTAATTTGTTATAAATAAACTATAAAAAATAAAATATTATAGGTACATCAGGACCAGAACACCCGGAACAAATACCTGCAGATCGTACACACAATTGTTCCGAGGCGGGAATCGAACCAGCAACCTCTTGCGTCGTGTTTAAAATTTAGATATATGGTTTATTTTTATGTTTTATGCAATTAAGTTTACTTCATTAATTAATTTTTTTTAGTATTCTTATTTAGATAACATATGGTACACCCCCTGCCTTTTCTTAAATTCATATAATTCTTTCCATCCAAAGGTTGCCTGGAAGAGATCGCTTCTAAGCGATAAGGCCGCCCATTGTACCTGTCGCATATAATGTATTTTTGTAATGTTTAATTTGATTATGGTGTACAATAAAGAATTTTTGTATTGTATTGTATTGTAATTGTAATAACTTGACTTGTTTAAAGTTATTTCTCGTGCGTGCGTTCTATTCCAATAGTCCCCTCGCTAAGAGAGCCATGATTATAACAACATAAAATGTAAAGAGTAAGTCACCCCACCTGCTTAAGTCTCCGATATTTATGTCTATCGACCTGCCTCCCCTTAATTGTGGCGTGAGTTAGGCGACGCTTAATTGAAACGCTAGATGGCAGCTGATTTAAGAATAAAACAGGTGTAGTAAATATATGGAGACGGACGGGGGGTGATTACGACCCCGCGAATTATATCTGGGAGGAGTTTTTGTTCATATTTACCTTTTATATTCTGAATACAACTAATTAAAACTAAGAAATCAATAGTTAAATATACTAAAGTCATTTAAAATGGGATATTTACCATGATTTGATTTTTGAGTTATCCAATATTTCGGCACAGTTTCATGCGCCATGACCACGGAGTAACTGATCAGTTATTCCGTGATCATGGCGCATGAACATGAACAATTTCAAAAGTTAAATATACATTATAATAATAATAAAAAAAATATATATATTTAAAATTGAAAGTCAGTTTACAACGGGACGCGACGCTGCGCGCACTTTGGTTCAAAATATAATAATACTAGCTGCTCCCCGCGGTTTCACCCGCGTTGTGATAGATATATCGGATATTATACAATATATCTTTATGAATTGTAGCCTATGCGTTATTCTGATATGTAAGGTGTTTTACTAACACCTGTATATGCTGAGTTGGGACCATTTTGTAGTTTAAACTAAATTTAATAATATTATATTTTCGCTATATGTAGTATTTTCTTTAAGTGGTAGGTAACGATTTTTTCTGTTTTTCTGTTTACAAATAAACGATTTGATTTATGATTTTTTTTTAACACTTTGACTGCGGTTTTTTTTCGACGACTGCGATTTTTTTTACCTAAAAAATTCGTGCTGCCGCTCTACACAGCGGTTGTGTTGTTCCGCACATGCGTTTCGTTCGAAAAATATTACGGCTGTGCTGAGTCAAAAAGATCTATATTTTCTCAGCCGCTGCGCTAGGGTGGATTTACGCATATTAGTTACTTGTAGAAAACTCATACCGTGCGTTTTCAGCACTCAAAGTGTTAAGCTATATTATTGCGCAGTTTCATCAAAACCCATTTAGTAGTTTTTGCGTGAAAGAGTAACAAACATCCATACATACTTACAAAATTTCGAGTTTATAATATTAGTGGATACGTCACAATTTGGCGTGTATTAAAAAACTATGAACCGACTTCAAATTCCTAAATAATAAAAAATCGGTTTAAAACTAAGTTTACCTATAGAAAAAAGCATCATCGAAATCGGTTGCGCACATACTCAATGCAAATTTAAGTCTTATATGGTTTTATCTTACATGCCATTATCAGAAGTGGCCAAATTGAAATGGGACCATACGGGAAGCACCAGCTTTCAAATTAAAAAATATTTTATTTTATTTTATTTTGAGCCATTATTGTCCCACTGCTGGGCAAAGGCCTCCCTTTTCTCCTTCCACTCCTCGCGATCCAACTCTGCAACAGGCCAAGATGTGCCTCGAGCTCGTCACGCCATCTCATCCTGGGCCTTCCAAGTCGCCTCTTTTTTTTTATTTAGCCTGTTTCGTCCCACTGCTGGGCAAAGGCCACGTCTCGCCACTTAACAAAAAATAAGATCATCAAAATCAGTTCACCCCGTCGAAAGTTGTGTAACAAAGGTAAAAAAATACAGTCGAATTGAGAAGCTCTTCCTTTTTTTTAAGTCTGTTAATAATCCGTCATTGGATACATACACATTTTTAATTCATAGATGATATTTTATACATATATATTTTATGACTTTATACAGCTTTTAGATGGTTGAATTCTTCTTTACTTATTTATTTTTGGTCCACCTGCGACGCAGGAGGTTGCGGGTTCGATTCCCGCCTCGGAACAATTGTGTGTACGATCTGCAGATATTAGTACCGGGTGTTCTGGTCGTTTTCTATGTATAATAAAAAATATCTATCTATGTAATGTATTGTATTATGTATATCGGTTATCTAGTACCCATAACACAAGCTCTGCTTACCATGGCGCTAGATAATGTTGTGTGAATTGTCCAGCATTATTTATTTATTTTGTTTTGTATGTAGCTGTAACACTTCGCTTTTATAAATTTCAATTTGTTTCTCCTCGGTCCCACAGGCCCCAGCAGAAAACCAGCGCAGGTGTTTTTACCAACACCTGCATGCTGAGTTGGGACCATTTTGTAGTTAAAATTAAGTTTGATTATATTATATTTTCGTTGTGCGTCGTATTTTCTGTATGTAGTAATGTTTTTTCTGATTGTACATGTATATGATTAACTACAAATAAACACTTTGATTTGATTTGACTTGGATACGTTGATACGAGGTACCATTCTGTTTCTAACTTAAAACACCTGAATAATATCAAGTTCTGTTTCCGAGCGGCCCCTTCCGCGGGACAAAATTACCCGCAAACTGAAAACTCTGAAAACGAGTAAACAATTAACGGCGACCATTAGCTGAAAGGGGTCATTAGTGCCCCCATTTTGTATATTAACCCTTCTGTAGTTACTCAGGCGCAGGTGGGCAGCGCACCGGTTAAAAAGTGTTTGACTATTTTAGTTGAAAGTATTACTTTCGCAATAAAAAGGCAATGAAATGTTTTCGTTCATGTAAATTGGTTACGTCTGGAGGACTGGCGTGAGAATGGTTCTGTTAGATCGGTTTCGCACCGAACCCGATCCGAACCCGTGAAAATATGGATCTAGAAAACTCGGACCGAATTCGGATATGCTTACGCACTAGATAAGATAAAGATAAAGATCATTTATTTGCATAAACATATTGTGTTATTGAGATGTTACAAACAGGTAGGTATCAAATATGTTTTACCGATTACGGTGTACAAATGTCCTAGTCCGATCTCAGATACATACCTCTCTTCTCGTACGCAGCTCGGATTCAATTCGGACGCAGTGCGAGCGTTCATACAAATAATATCTAATATGGCTACTTCGGTCCGTCTAAAATCTTCTCCGAAATGGAGATTCTACAATGACGGAAAGAAATCGGATCACGGAAATCGGATCTAGTGCGTAAATTACCATAGAAATAGTTCTACAAATACTCCGGACCATATTTCGACGCATTGTCCGTCAGATATGTATCTCTTGATATACGAATATAAAAAGGGGTGGTATGTTAAAACCGTGTCGGTCGGAAGAATCGACCTCGCCAACAGAACGTGGATGTTGTAAGCGTAGACTAGGGGTCGGTACATATCTGACGGACAATGCGTCGAGCGACGATGATATCGGTCGCGTCCATTCGGTCTCATCAGACCTGCCACACTACGGGTCTAGTCAGTTCGAACGGCCTGTGTACAAACGATGTCGGCCGATGTTACGCCTAGTCATCATACATACTTGACGACCGATGTGGCGCGGTGGACGAAGGTCCGCCTGCGACGCAGGAGGTTGCGGGTTCGATTCCCGCCTCGGAACAATTGTGTGCACGATCTGCAGATATTTGTTCCGGGTGTTCTGGTCGTTTTCTATGTATAATAAAAAAAAAATATCTATCTATGTAATGTATTGTATTATGTATATCAGTTATCTAGTACCCATAACACAAGCTCTGCTTACCATGGGGCTAGATGATGTTGGGTCGACCGGCTATGCGTGGACAGAGCCAGACGCTGTACGCTCGACATATAACGCATCAGCGGTTGAGTGGGAAAGGGTGAATGTTTTATTATATACTAGCTGCCCCCCGCGGTTTCACCCGCGTGGTGACAGATATTTTGGATAATATACACTATATCTTTATAAATTGTAGCCTATGTGTTATTCTGATGTATAAGCTATATTATTGTAAAGTTTCATTAAAATCTATCCTGTAGTGTACGTGAGAGAGTAACAAACATCCATCCATACTTGCAAACTTTCGCGTTTATAATATTCATATATTCATATACAAATACAAATACAAATTCTTTATTAATAACACCAAGTTACAAGTCACACGTAGTAATAATAATAATAAGGCAATCAATATATTCCAATATTGTCCTTAACTAATATGTATATATCATAAAAAGTATAATTGATCAATTGTAATATGGAAATTAAATTATAATAAATTTACACAATAGGTAAAGCGTAGAACTCGTCTACAGAGTAGAAAGAGCTCTCTAAGAGCCATTTTTTTAATTTACATGTAAAGAAATAGTACTTAATTTTGAATTCTGGTGCGCATTGTGAAAGTGATTGATCGGACACATTGACAGTGTCAGTACATCATAGACAGACAGATGTCATGTCAAAAAATACGAACGCTGATAAAAAAACCTCGGGTGTCGGATCTAATAAAGTGAAAATTATTGGTTTAAATTGTAAATATTAAGAGCGTGCCATACCTCAGCCAAAATTCGAATTTCGCTTCAGTTCAGAGCAGAATGACAAGATATGATTTTCTTGTGAGTGAGAAGCACAGAGCGATAGACGTGCTCCGTATTTTTTATCGACGTAAGCGCCAAAACTGCCTAATGCCTAATTACAAGTTATTTACACAACTAATCTAAAAATTAAAAAGACGAAAACGGAGAAATTCTACTACGTTTCTCGACAAAACAAAAATCCAACAAAAAAATTAGGTGGTTCCTGAGATAAATAGCAAAATGTGTGCAAAACATGTATTTTTCAAAAAATAAAAGTATCGAGAAAATTTTCACCAATCGTGTTTTCGAAAAGACGGAATCCAAGATAAAAGTTCGAATTATCATTGACCTAAATATGAAGGTGGTACCTTTCACAGATTCTGAGATAAATAACGCGATAACGCGCGTTACTCTATGTGTGGTAGCCCCACTGCCACATCGTGCTAGAATTTCCGTAATAACGCTGATAACGCGCGTTACGCTATGTGTGGTAGCCCCACTGCCACATCGTGCTAGAATTTCCGTAATAACGCTGATAACGCGCGTTACGCTATGTGTGGTAGCCCCACTGCCACATCGTGCTAGAATTTCCGTAATAACGCTGATAACGCGCGTTACGCTATGTGTGGTAGCCCCACTGCCACATCGTGCTAGAATTTCCGTAATAACGCTGATAACGCGCGTTACGCTATGTGTGGTAGCCCCACTGCCACATCGCGCTAGAATTTCCGTAATAACGCTGATAACGCGCGTTACGCTATGTGTGGTAGCCCCACTGCCACATCGCGCTAGAATTTCCGTAATAACGCTGATAACGCGCGTTACGCTATGTGTGGTAGCCCCACTGCCACATCGCGCTAGAATTTCCGTAATAACGCTGATAACGCGCGTTACGCTATGTGTGGTAGCCCCACTGTTTTCATACATAATTTAAATGAATACGAATAATGCTTTTTTCCTAATGTTTGTATTTGTACGGTTTCAGAATTTGCCTCACGAGAGCGAGTTGACCAAGATCATCGACACGGACAAGCTGGGCGATATCCAGGGCAACGAGCGGCTGAGAGGTCAGTGCGGGGCTAGGTTTATATTGTACTAGGTGCGCCCCGCGGCTTCACTCGCGTTGTTCGCGTTTAATTTTAAAATATTGTAACTGTGGCCACGCCCCCTCTCCCCTCACCTCACCTCAACCACAGTACACATATAGAACAGTATGGAAACTAAGCCTCGTTGATGAAATAAATACCTACGCTCCATTATAGCATATAGCACTAGGGTTGTCACTTTTCTTGTTTTTGATATATATTTTTTATTAAGACGATTTTTTTTCTGTAGTGATCAATCAATGGAATTGAAATAACTAGCTTTCAAATGTGGTCTAGTATAACATAATAATATCTTCGTCTGGTCGAAGCGACGCGTGACCCGAGATCTGGCGAGTATGTTGCGCAGCGCATCAGCCAGCATTGCCATACAGCGTGGCAATGCAACCAGCGTCTTGGGGACGCTTCCGACTGGTATTGATATGGATCAATTGAGCTACCTGTAGATTGTTTACAACAGTCTGCAGTTAGGTCAATTGTTTTAATTGTAAATATTAGGTCTAACTAATTAAATTTTCTTTATTAGTAAAGTATTTGCTTACAAATACAATTTAAATAGGTAATCTCATGGCGTCGCGTGTGAGCCGCGGTTGGACGTAAACGTTTCGTGAGCTCGTCGGAGCGGGCGCACGCAGACATTGTAGCGCAGGCAGCGCGCGCGCAACGCTCATGAGCGGCTGCGAACTGTACCGCGTTTCAAAATACGTGTGATACCTAGTAATTAAAAAACCATTACTTAATGAATATTTTTATTATTACAAATTATTCACAGAAAAGTACTTGCGTCACATTTTGACCGCAGAATCGGCTTCCGCACCCTCCAAAACCATGAAAACGACACCCATGACGGAAAAATTGATAACTTATGGCAGCCGCCATCTTGGATTCACATTTTGACAGCAGAATCGGCTTTAGCACCCTCGAAAACCATGAAAATGACACCCATGACGGAAAAATTGATAATTTAGTGCAGCCGCCATCTTGGATTCACATTTTGACAGCAGTATCGGCTTTAGCACCCTCAAAAACCATGAAAATTACACCCATGACGGAAAAGTTGATAATTTATAGCAGCCGCCATCTTGGATTCACGTTTTGACAGCAGTATCGGCTTCAGCACCCTCGAAAACCATGAAAATGACGCCTATGACGGAAAAATTGATAATTCATAGCAGCCGCCATCTTGGATTCACATTTTGACAGCAGTATCGGCTTCAGCACCCTCGAAAACCATGAAAATGACACCCATGACGGAAAAAATTCTAATTTATGGCAGCCGCCATCTTGGATTCACAGTTTGATAGCAGTATCGGCTTCAGCACCCTCGAAAACTACGAAAATGACACCCATGACGGAAAAAATTATAATTTATGGCAGCTGCCATCTTGGATTCACATTTTGAAAGTCTACAATCTACTTTAACAGTGCTAGGTAGGCATGTAGCTTTAATAAAATATCGCCATGTTATTATTTCTTTACAATGAGTATGACGTCTCTATTTGTAAAATCTCATTGACTTTAAACATCCTCAAAACCGCCGCCATTCAATCTACAAATAAGTTCACGAATTCATTATGATCGATCACACGGACTCATTATTCTATAAATAATAATCATAATAATAAATTAAGAATAATTTATTATTATGATTTCAAAATCAGCAGGAATTTTAAAATACGACAGCTCCGATTTTGATGAAGCCGAGTTCATACAGCCGTATGCAACGCAATATCTGTGGCGGGTCATTTTTCAATAAATAAAACTTACACAGGACCGCACGCCTAGACGCGACAACCGCTACTGACACTCCGCGAGAATCACCCAGAAGCCGTGTCGATGTGCATGTTTGTGTGAGTGTGCCGTTTCGAGTGTTTGTTCCTAGTTTCCGTACTGTATATACTTATACTGTGCCTCAACGCTTGTTAAACATGTTCACGATTATTACACGCTATATTGGAAAGAAGTACGCATCTTTTTATTTCTCTCCACACCTCAACATCACAGCAAGTCAGGCCATCAGTCTTCAATTCACAATTAAATATTACCTACATAAGAAGCAGCAACACGCGTGGTGATAGATATTTTGGATACTTAATATAAAATTCATCTTTATGAATTGTAGACTATGTGTTATTCTGATATGTAAGCTATATTATTGTGAAGTTTCATCAAAAACCATTCAGTAGTTTTTGCGTGAAAGAGCAACAAACATACATACATTCTCTTATAATATTAGTAGGACTAGCTGCGCCCCGCGCGTAGAAATTTTAGTCAAATGGTTTATTATAGATCTTTCTCTTGAATCACTCTTCTTGAATCATCTTTTACAAAAACCGCATCAAAATCTGTTGCATAGTTTGAAATATCTAAGCATACATAGGGACAGACAGCGGGAAGCGACTTTTTTATACTATGTAGTGATTTGACACATAGATTTCCATCTAGTTGGGCGCATCTAGTATTATTTATTTTTATTTTATTTATGAAGAAAATCCACTGCTCTTAATTATAAATTAACTTAGTATTGTATAAAAACGAGTACCTAATGCTGGACAACACATAAATTATGTACATTGGGGCGTCTAAGCAGAGCTTGTATTATGGAGTACCAGATAACTGATACTTTACAGTATATAACGAAGATAGATAGGACAGAAAACACCCCGAGCAAGTACTTAACAACAGATTGTACAAAAATGTATCCCGGGGCAGGCTTCGAACCCGCAACCTTTTGCGTCACAGGTGGTGACGGCTGTGCCATAGAGATTGGCAAAATGAACAAGGGGTTTTCCATATGTATATTGAGTAATTTCTATATATTTTATATTCAACTTTTTTTATTTCTTTGTCGCTTTGGTCCTGCACTCTAATGAAAGTGTTAATACCTATGTTATCAAATTAATAAATAATATTTATAAACTCTTTTCAGAATTCTACAAGAAACTCGTATCAACAGATGCAAAAATCAGAAAACTTAAGAAGGACTACCTCTTCAACGTCGAAAGTACTAACAGCTTGCCCTACCCCGACCGAGCGAAGAGATCACTCGATTTCAAAAACCCATTCAGAATGTTCCATTCGAAAAAGAAAATAAATGGAACAAAAACAGAGAGTCAGGCTACAAATCCAACCGAAGCAAAACAAACGAATACAAAAGATAATAAAGTTATAACGAACGAAGAAACACAAGACGCGCAAAAGCTACCTAATACAGAACAAGAAAATAAAGTATTAATGAAAGAAACAATAGACAGGCGGGTTAAAAGGTTCGATACCGATGAGGACGGCTTACTTATAGAGAAGAAGAAGGTTTCTATCCAGTTTATGCCGCAAGGGAGGAGGACGTTCAAGTGCTCACACGCACCGAAAGAAATAAACTCGTACGAAAAACCAGTGAAGAATCCGTTTTATCAAAACTCGCAGAGGCTAGACGAACTGCTGGACAAGTTTTTGGATAAGAATGTCATGGATATGATGGGAGATCCCTACTCACATGCCATGATATCCATAAAAAAATGTAAACACAAAAATAAAAATGAAGAAAAAAATGAAACACCGAGAAGAAACATAACAGAAAAAGTCGATAAAGGAGCTTTTAAAGTTAATTTCAATGACGCAAAGAATCAAATGCTCAAGAATTCTTATCGACATCATCACAAACATATTGAAAATAAAAACAAAAACAATAATATAAACAGGAACAAATCAGTTTTGCCATTTGAAGATAGCTTAAAATCGCTCGATGATCAGTTAGCGAAAAGCAAACAGATGGTTGACCACTACAATAGAAACAATCAGCAAACAAACACAGATGATTTGGCAGAGTTCTTAAAAAGTCATGGCGGGGATAAGCCTTCTATAACAACCAGTAAGGCTAGCAAGCATACTTTGAAGAATGGACGCACTGAAACTACCATTCACCCGCATAGCTTGTTGATGAGCATTTCGACGATGATGTACAAAAAGTAAGTACAGGTTAATAATTTCTTTTAATGATCTATAAAATGCCCTCCGACTAGGTGGGATGACGACCTGCGAAAGACTGAATGCGTCAAGCTGAAGACAGAGCGCTACGGCGCTCATGAAGAGGCCTATGTCTAGCAGTGGACTGACAAGGGCTGACGACGATGATGATGATGATAAAATGAACGGATTCGTGTCGTCATCCCACCTGGGCGTCCTACACTACGTGTGCCTAAAGTCACGGTCTCCAATCACACGTTTACCCCAGCGGTTGTCGGTTCTTCATGATATTATGGCCGGCCCACTGCCGATTCAGCTTGCTCATTCTTTGAGCTATGTCAGTAGCTTTAGTTCTCGGTCTGTGTTCATACATTCATTCATTCATTCATAATGTAGTATTATGTTGACAGTAACGACAACGTATCGCCCGTGGACAAGCCAGATGACAGCCACAAAGTAAAGGATCACGCGGCGGTTGGTCGCCGGCTGATGGAGATAGAGACAGACGATGGAGAGGAGATGGCTGTAACGCCTGCTAGCGAGTGGGACGGCAAGAGGAAGCGAAGAGATATTGTATAACTATAATGATGTTCTAGTTTCTGCCCGTGGCTTCGTACGCGTTGAATATATCATCATCATCATCAGCCTATGTTAGTCAACTGCTGGACATAGGCCTCCCCCAATGAGTTGTATCAATGGAAATGTTTAATTGTTATTTCTTTAGGAAGTGGTTTATGTGATACAAGTAGCCATGTTCCAGGTCTAGACTTAATCTATGCAAATTTCAGACTGGTCAGGCCAAAAATATCTATCTATGACGAGTAATAAACATTCGCATCATACATAGTATAAAACAAAGTCGCCTCCCGCTGTCTGTCTGTCCCTATGTATACTAATGTTGCATTTACATTCAGCCGTAGTGAGCAGGGAAGTGGGCAGGGAAGTGGGCAGGACGAGTGTGTAAACGCGATACTTCTCATGCCACTGCCATTGCCGCTCGCGCTGCCCGGCGCTCCCCAAAATGGCGGTTTTTTGTGCGGAAGTCAAACGACCGGCAGCGCGAGCGGCAGTGCGTGTTTACATCCTGCTCCGACGACGACTGAAACAATAGACAGGCATGATAAATAACTCATACTTACTAGTAGAATTAGTATATGCATTAAAAAAATAGTTAAGTAGGTAGGTTGATAATAAGGTACTTACAAAGTTCTATTTCGATGGATAGATATCATCCACCATCGTCTACGACGAACATTCTTTTTTTGTATTCAATATCTTTTTAAATATCGAACATAATTATGTATCGCAAAAAGAGAGAGCGCGGCCGCTGTAATTATTTCGACGTCTGCCATTGCCGAAAGTTGAAAGCGAAGTGAGTGGGTAGGGCAGTATGTAAACACACACTCCTCTCGATCCTGCTGCAGCAGTATTTAGGGAATTATCGCCGGCAGCGCAAGGGGCAGCGGCAGGGGCTGAATATAAATGAGGTATAAGATCTTTAAAACTACGCAACGGATTTCGATGAGGTTTTTTTAAAATAGTACGAGTATAAGAATTTATGAGGAAGGTTTATAAACCATTTGGCATAGATATCAACTCAGGGGAAGCCGCAGGGTGCAGCTTGTGTATAATCATAGTGTGATGCTGTAAGACCATCTCATCGTTATTCGTAAAGTTGTATGTTTGTCGTTCCACAGGAAACGAACCCCAACACCCTGATCAACCCGAACTGGAAAGGCCCCATGCCTCTGTTCCCGGACGAGCTCAACTCCATCAACAAGGAAGGCCCCGTCATCATCGCTACTGAAGAGAGTCCCGACACTGAATCACTACTGGTGATAAGATATACAGTGTTTCTTTTACTGGGACAGTAGGGGGCTCCCATAACCAAAGAAGAAACAGGTGCAGCTTTTTTTTAAATCAGCTCCTTTTTAGAGAAAAACATATTGGCATTAAACATTTTTCGTCAAGCGTCTTCTTGTAAGTTTGATGCCAATCGATTTAGTCCTTTGTAACGATAATTTAATTGTATGGGATGATAAAAATCTGAGCAGTGGAAGTAAGTCAAATTATTTATTGTATGTCATATATACATTTTTGGATGCCAAATTATTTTCTTCAAAAAGGAGCTGATGTTTCAAAAGAAACTGCACCTGTATCTCCTATGGTTATGGGTGCCCTACTGTACCAGTTAAAAAAAGACTGTATTTAGTTTGTTGTCAATATGTACACTAATAACAAAACATATTTAATTCAATGTATAGCCAAAGAAGCACCAAAGTTATCGACATAGCTTTAAGAATTAGCAAGCTGAAGTGGCAGTTGGCTGGCCATAACTCGCGCAGAACTAACTACCACTGACTGGGGTAAACGGGTTCAGGAGTGCACGACTCGGTAAACGTAGTGTATGACGCCCTCCGACTTGTCAAGATCTTTTAATACAATTTTGCTGCAGATGGGTAAAAGTCGAGAGATGCTCTTTCGGTATAAGTTAGGTGATAGTGTCAGGTAATTTCGTAGTGTTTGTTTAAAATTGATATTCGAGTGAATAAAGGAAGCCGTTTTCTAAAAACTCTTTAATGCAGCATTTTCTGATTCTAAATTAAACCATTTTTCAGTTCTCAGGTCAGAAAAATAAAAAAAAATATAAATTCAAAACTCATGGTGAGGATTCCGAGTATGTGGCCGATATGGAGTACGTAGAAGACTATTTTAAAAACAAATACGATAGGGTGGCGGAAATGGCACAGGCGTATAGCGATTATGGCGTGTTCAACGACAAGAACATTAAGTTTCAGCGAGTTGATCAGAGATTTAGAAACTATGGGAAAGATGATTATCCTAAGACACCAGCGGTGAAACTTATCGGCGTTGAGAAGCAGGGCCTAGCAATTACTAGTCGTATGTTTACTTTTTTAAAATTGTACAGTAAAGTATAGTAAAATGTATTGCATCAAATAGATGTACATAAGATAGATTGTGTGAAATATACTAGTTATTAAAAAGTATTATCCAATATTGCCGAGCGGTTATTCAATATTCCAATTATTTTTATTCCAGCCTCCGAAGGGTTAAGAATTTACTTCGTTTCCGGGAAATCTCCGTTAAGTTATGTGTTTAAAGCACTGAAGAAGCACATCAAGTTCACTGGCAGCCCATCTGGGTTGAAGAAGGTGGCGACAAAAAATAAATCAATTGGATTTGAACCTTTCTTCCTAAGCAACAATTTGGAAACCACAAAAAATGCTAATGCAAAAGTGCTCGACGTGAAAAATATACTCATCGAGAAATCCACCAACATGGAGTCAGAATTCAGAAATATCAAAAAGAGATCACTGCAAACTATTGATTACTACCAAAACGATCCGAGTGACGCTATAGAGTCCCTTATGAACTTCAGAGGTATATTTAATGGTTTACAGAAGAAGTTTTCTACTAAATTGGGATCAGCGCAAGACTATGCTATAAGAGTGGCCTCTGATTATATACACGATGGTATTTATAAACGAGATGTGGACAGTGTTGATGTTGATGTAGTCGACGACAATATAGCGGACAACATTACTGTTAGTGATAATAGAACGGCAAATTATAATATATCTGATATCTATAACATGACAGAGGCTGTGAAGTTAGTCGCAAACGGTACTGATAATGTTACAGCTGAAATAATAGAAACTGGAGTTAAGATAGCCACAGGTGATGTTCGCAACGATACTGGGGCAAGTCTCAGTGACTTTTTCATGAAACTCGCGAACTGGTTCAATCTGTTAGATACTTTGGACATGAGCGTTAACAAAAGTCAACAAGAAAACGTCAGGTAAGAAGATCCTTTGTAGTACAGTTCAGTTTAACATCTTGAAGACAGTTGAAATATTAACTTGAAAGACAAATTAGATTATTATGCAGAACAGGCATGAAGACTATCATTTTGCGAAACCACTCCGACATGTTTTTAGACATCTATTGAATACAAAATAAATCATATTTCAGAAAAAACATTTTTTTTTTTGAAGCTTTTGAAAATCAATTTTTTGGTACCGCAATGCTTGAAAACGAAAGTTTTCAATCAGTGCGTCCTACCCGTTATGACCTACGGAGCTGAGACGTGGACACTCACGATAGGGCTGGTCCACCAGTTCAAAGTCGCTCAGCGAGCTATGGAAAGAGCTATGCTCGGAGTTTCTCTGAAGGATAGGATTCGTAACGAATACATCCGACAGAGAACCAAGGTTATCGACATAGCTCAAAGAATTAGCAAGCTGAAGTGGCAGTGGGCCAGCCATATCTCGCGAAGAACCGACGGCCGATGGGGCAAACGTGTTCTTGAGTGGAGACCACGACTCGGTAAACGTAGTGTAGGACGCCCTCCGACCAGGTGGGATGACGACCTGCGAAAGACTGCAGGTAGATGCTGGATGCGGCAAGCTGAAGACAGGGCGCTATGGCGCTCATTGGGGGAGGCCTATGTCCAGCAGTGGACTGCTATAGGCTGATGATGATGATGATGATGATGATGATTTTTTGGTAGTGGCGTCTGCCACCGATGCACAAACATCTGATGATAATGAAACAGAATGATCATAATATACATATACTACACAATTTCATTTTTATTTTCGATTTCATTCAAATATATTGTTTTTATAAATTTTTTAAGGTGATCAAATTGCATTTTTTAAAGTCTTTTATTAATGGGTACTAGTGTGGTTATATTTACAAGATGGGAGTGGATACTGTAGTTAGCTTTATTTGCTCTAACTCTATGTTCTATTTTTACCTGAATCTTCGTTTCCCAAATAAAAAATACCTATATTAATATATTTAATTCATATCCGTTTTTCAGTAGCCTTACCAACAACACCACCGACGACGAAGCAAAAAACCAACCAAAGTTAGAATTCAGCTTCCCTCTATACGACGCAGACATGATAGAGAACATTGGCCACCGCTCGAGGGTACTGCTGGGTGTAAACGAGACAGAGGCAGGAGACGACAGCAATCCAGATGACTCAGGGAAGGGTGTTGGGGACACTCAGGGTGATGGGGTCGTGGGGACAGGTAAGATTGGAGATACGTAAAATATAGAAGAACTATAAGTAGAGAGTGACATTCAACCAGGTGACATTAAAATTATTTATAACGCTAATCGTGGTATGTATTATATTACAAGACTAGCGGACCGTCCCGGCTTCGCACGGATATTTTTTATTTTTATTGTTTACCATCCATACTTACAAACTTTCGCGTTTATAATATTACCTTCCATCCATGATAGACCTTTGCAAAGTTTCTTTATCAGCCTGCCCGAGCTCTCGCTGTGAGAAGCTCAATATTTCTCGCCAGTCTGTCTCAACCATTATGATAGAGAACTTATGATTTGGGTATTGTAGTCAGTTTTCGCAAATAATCTGAAAGAATAACAATGAACAAACACAACCACAACAAATTATTATCGTGTCTACAGATACAAAATCTAAACGCTTTACTACAAAATAATCAAAAAAGGCGTACCTAACAAAAGAGTTTCCATACAGTAAATTGTTATCAAACCTTTGTTGTCAAAAGAGCGTTGCTAGGAAACCATGTTTATTTAGAAAAAATGGCGTATTGAAATGCAAGGAATTTTATAGGTACACTAGTTATAGGTACATTTTTCACACCTTGGGTTACATTATTGGAGTTTTAGTAAGGATCCCTTACTTTTTTGAAAATATAATATTGCCTATGTTCACCACGGATATTTAGGCTTTCTAACGGTGATAGAATTTTTCAAATCGGTCCAGTAGTTTCGGAGCCTATTCCTTACAAACAAACAAACAAAAAATCAAACCTTTCCTCTTTATAATATTAGTATAGACAATTATATTCTATAAAAGCACACATATCCCCTTGTACTCTATCTATTGTTGTTTGGTAGTGATCAGTCTTTCTTGAGCGATAAGACCACCCACCAACTATCGCTTAGTTTGTTTTGTATTTGTTTTATATACATTGAAAGTAGGTGTACAATGTGTACATATATCAATTTGATATAAAGTCTTTGATTATCAAATATAGGTACAAATAAAGTTTGAGCATTGCAAATAAAAATGAAACTATTCAAAATTAAATAAATTAACAATATTATAATTATGTATAAATTTTGCAAAGTAAAGTAATTGAAAACTCAAAGTCGTAAGTTAAAGTCGTGGTATTCGTTATTTATGAACTATACACTAATTAAACTAAAACGTAAATCCCCAGAAACTCAAAATATAACCTTATCCGACCTTGGCACCGTCAACATCAAAGAGAACAACACCAGAACAATAGTAAAGCGCGACGTTGACGGCAAACTCCTCTGGAACGATGTATACAACGATGATTATGGAGCTGATGCGGAGAACATTGACGGAACTGACGATAAACAGAATGCGCAGGGTTATGGAAGCAAGTCGGTTAAGAAGAAACATGATTCAGAGGATTGGTTCAAGAAGATTGTTACTAAGTAAGGGCTAAGTAAATTCACACAGCGGATCCGTTTTTAAAGGACTGGTTTTTACGGATGCTTCGCTACTGGAAATTACTGTGTACGGCATACTGTCGGGTGTGTGAACTCGCTCGTACAATTATTTATATACATGCCATCATAGGTAAAAAGGAACCTGTACAACGGATCTTATAAGACGGATCCTGTAAGACAGATGCTGTGTGAATTCTCCCTTAGAATTCAATTTAAAAATACGTTTACGTCCTTTGATAAATACAAAGATTTCGAAATCTGTATCAACAATTCCTGCGCCAGGTCTATAAGCTGTTCTCACGAGTGGTCACGAACCGTGCTGGATGCGTCAATCTGCAGACAGGGCGCTATGGCGCTCATTTGGGGAGGCCAATGTCCAGCAGTGGAATATCATAGGCTGATGATGTTGATCAACAATTCTCTAATAAGTACTACTAGTAATCTAAGTACTACTTAGAGACATTATTACCAAATTATTTTATGCCCGCGGAAAGGCATGTAAAGCCGCGGGTAGAAAACACTAATATTATAATAGGAAAGTTATAATTAATAGTGTAATTGGTGATTAATAATAAAGTAAATGTCTAAATGTTCTGTGTTTGCGTCAATTTGTGGGAGGTTGCATGGTACACGCAAACTACATTCAGTTGAATCTTATCGCAGAAGGTTTTGCGCGGAATTGTTACTGAATATTTTGATTCTTAATTTTTTAAATAATGGTCTGTCGTAGATTGAAGGAGGGTGCAGTGAAGTATGACTACAAGCGAGGGAGGCCTGTCCTGGAGGGCAGCCATCAGAACTGTGGCAAGTTTACGGAAGGGTGAGCTAGATAGATTACTCTACTCATTCTATGATTCAAAGAATTAAATACATATATTTATAGATAGATAACACTTAATTATACCACACAAAACAGAAATAAACAATAGAATAAATGAAGTATAAAGGGCGGCCTTATCGCTGAGAGCGATCTCTTCCAGGCAATCTTTGGATGGACTGGACACGAAAGAACAAAATAGACGCGCGCGCCGCGTCTGTTGCGCGCGAGCATTCGCATTCATTCTTTGCAGTGCAACGAATACATATGTGATGGAAATGGATGAAGAAAAGCTTATTTATTTTTGATTATTTTTTATTTATTTATTTTTGAGTTTTGTTGAAAGTGAACTGCGCATAGGAGAGCGACCCGTGAATTCATCGCGGGCAGGCTCGAGAAGGCGCGCGGACTCCCGCGACTTCTCGAGCATTTCAGCGACTTCTCGAGCAGTCGCGGGAGTCCGCGCGCCTTCTCTACTGAGCGGGTCGCTGCGCTTCGACGCTCTTTTGGTGTGAGTTGAGCCTAAGCTGTGGCCGTGAAAAAATCTTATTTACTAACATAATTTTTTTCAGGAAACCAATGCTGAATAAGGTAAACGTAAAGCAGGGCGTTGGGGACGTAGCATCTAGAAGATTCTACAGGAAAGCGGACAGCGTTAGTTGCCATGCAAAGTCTAAAAAGCTATAAAAGATAATAAAGATAATACTAAACTAGCTTCCACTCGCAGTTTTGCACGCATTTTTGGGATAAAACGTAGAATGTTATTCCAGGTCGAGAATTAAATATTTGCAAAATGACTTAACGATTAGAAAGTAGAGAGAATTGTTAAGAAATTTTCGTCAATTTTAGTCAATTTTCTAAAACTTATGCTTTCAGGATTACCCGACGACGGTGGAGAAGAAAACCGACTTCGCCGCCCTTACCGCCAAGATGAAGAAGATCTGCCAGAAGGCGGCCAAGGACATCAGTCTCTCCAAGAAACTAGAAGGTTTACAAATAAATATAAATAATGCTGGACAATCCACACAGCATCTAGACCCAGGCTAAGTAGAGCTTGTGTTATGGGTGCTAGATGACTGATATACATAATACACGCTTCAACGCTGGGGTAAACGTTCTTGAATGGATACCACGACTCGGTAAACGTAGGGTAGGACGCCCTCTGATCATATGGAATGACGACCTGCGAAAGATTGCAGGTGATGCTGAATGCGACAAGCTGAAGATAGGACGCTATGCGCTCATTGGGGGAGGCCTATGTCCAGCTGTGGACTAACATACTAAAGTCATTTAAAACAGGATATTTACCATGATTTGTGAAGTTTAAAAAAAATGTTATCGTAGTTGCCACAGCGCCCTGTCTTCAGCTTGACGCATCCAGCTTCTACCTGCCTTTCGCAGGTGACATGGCTGTTGATGAATGCTAACAGTTGTTATTTCGTCACCAGTCCGTGAAGACAGCAAGGAAGGGCAGGTGGCCTCGAAGCTGATGCAGCAGCTCGTCAGCCTCATGAGCGACCTGGTGCAGTACCAGGTGCACGAGAAGACTTGCCGGAGTGAGTTGCCAGCGTCGAGACATAAGCCCCGTATTCATTGTAAACATTCGATGCACAACTGTTGCTCAACACAATTGCTTTTCAACATCAGTTTCTGGCATCAATGTTTACAGCCTTAGGCTCAACTCCCACCAAAAGAGCGTCGAAGCGCAGCGAAGCGGAGCGCAGTTTCAGTGTCATATGAATTTTAACTTTATTTCTATATTTTTCGAACGAGTCGAATTCGCCGGAATTCCCGCGGCGCCGCGGGCATCCGCGCGACTCGTTCAAGTTTCTCATGCGATAATAAGTTTTATTGTAATGAAAATAAAGTTAAAATTCATATGACACTGAAACTGCGCTCCGATTCGCTGCGCTTCGACGCTCTTTTGGTGTGAGTTGAGCCACTCCCCGTCCACCAGTCTGCGTCTAAAGGTTGCCCGAGGAAGTAGTGTTGTTGTGTTCTGCGTTTATTATTATAATGAATCTTTCTAAAAACTGTTTATAAACACGTCCACACATGTCAACATTTGTTGATAAAGTGATGTTTTCGCTCGCCGGGCGGCAACTCTGCAAAATGGCGTGATCAACTCCGCAACACAAGTGTTGCCCGCAACATGTTGACAGCAACTCAGCAACATGATTATGCAACCATGTATATAAACAAATGTTTACAATGAATACGGGGCTTTACCGTGGCCCGTGAGCTTATATATTATCCCTAAGGGTTCCGTATCGTACCCAATGGGTAAAACCGTACCCTATTAAGTATATAATACTAGCTGCGCCCCGCGGTTTCACTCCCGTGGTGATAGATATTTTGGATAATATGCAATATATCTTTATGAATTGTAGCCTATGTGTTGTTCTGATAATTATGTAAGATATATTATTGTGAAGTTTCATTAAAATCCATTCAGTAGTTTTTACGTGAAAGAGTAACAAACATCCATCCATCCATACTTACAAACTTTCGCGTTTATAATATTAGTAGGATAGATAACGACCAGAACACCCGGAACAAATATCTGCAGATCGTACACACCAACTGTTCTAGGGCGGAAATCGAACCCGCAACCTCCTGCGTAGCAGGCAGACCTTTACCCACCGCGTCACAGAGGTAAACGAATGAATAATAAATAAATAAATAATGCTGGACAATTCACACAGCATTATCTAGCCCCATGGTAAGTAGAGCTTGTGTTATGGGTACTAGATAACTGATATACATAATACAATATATTACATAGATAGATATTTTTTATTATACATAGAAAACAACCAGAACACCCGAAACAAATATCTGCAGATCGTACACACAATTGTTCCGAGGCGGGAATCGAACCCGCAACCTCCTGCGTCGCAGGCGGACCTTCGCCCACCGCGGTCGTCAATAAAAATAATACATATCCTATATGTATAGTGTATATAAATAATGATTAATACTTATCTTCGAGTCAAGTTATGACGTGTCCGTCCACTTGTGATCTTGCAGAGCTGCCGTTGGACCTGCAGAACTTCCTGGAGTGGCTGACCAACCCGGACTCCACCGTGATGACCTACCACAAGGAAAACATACCCTCGACAAACAACAAGGGTGAGCCCTTCTAATATTATAAAGGCGAAAGGGCTGATAAATCATTTGAAACTATCATGGTTATCAACACTAAAGTCAATTAAAACGGGATGTTTACCATGATTTGATTTTTAAGTTATCCAATATTTCGGCACAGTTACTACAGACTTGGCAAACGTAATGTAGGACGCCCTCCGGCAAGGTGTGATGTCGACCTGCGAAAGACTGCAGGCAGGTGTTGGATGAGGCAAGCTACTGAAGACAGGGCGCTATGACGCTCATTAGGGGAGGCCTATGTCCAGCTGTGGACTATTATAGGTTGATGGTAATGATTTATTTATATTAGCTATTTATTTAAAACTTTATTGCATTACAAAGGGTACAACGGGTGGGCTTAATGCCGAGGCATTTTCTACCTGCTGATTTAAACGCATGTTTTTAGATGATGATTGACTTAAAACTGCCCTCTTTAGAATCGTACGAAGATTTCCCCACGCTGGAGGTCATGTCCACGGGGGAAGAGAGGGGGGAGCCCAGGAGTGACTACATGAGCGCCGTGTCCTCCGTGCGCGACCTTCTGATCCGATACGACAGCCTGTCTGAAGATGATAAGGTAGCGCCTTCATTGAATACGTATTTGTTTATATTGTGCGCCTTAACTGTAATCATTCATATCGACGACCGATGTGGCGCGGTGGGCGAAGGTCCGCCTGCGACGCAGGAGGTTGCGGGTTCGATTCCCGCCTCGGAACAATTGTGTGCACGATCTGCAGATATTTGTTCCGAGTGTTCTGGTCGTTATCTATGTATAATAAAAAATATCTATCTATGTAATGTATTGTATAATGTATATCAGTTATCTAGTACCCATAACACAAGCTCTTTTCACCATGGGGCTAGATAATGCTGTGTGAATTGTCCAGCATTATTTATTATTTTATTTATTTATTTATTATTGCATTCTTTCGGATGGAAAATGGACGGATGTTTTTTTCTTCATGCTAAAACCGTTTCTTGAATCTCGTTGACCTAGAGTTGATCTCGAAAAAGGTTAAAGGTTTAGATATCGAATACTAAATAAAGTTTCTATCTATAAAATCTGTATGACAAATCACATAAAAATTCATAATTCTATCCAAATTTTCCATAGTCTATACTAATTACTAATATTATAAAGAGGTAAGGTTTGTTTGTTTGTAATGAATAGGCTCCGAAATTACTGGACCGATTTGAAAAATTCTTTCACCGTAGGGAAGCTACACTATCCCCGGTATACATAGGCTATATTATATTTTCAAAAAAGTTAGGGATCCGTACTAAAACCGTGCGAAGCCGGGAAGGTCCGCAAGTATTAAATATATCAGTTATCCAGTGCCATATCACAAGCTCTGTTTACTCTGTGGCTAGATGCTGTGTGGATTTTCCAGCAATATTAATTTACGAAATTAAATTTATATAAATTTTCAGAGCAAAATGAGCGGCGTCAGAGAATATCTAGTGACCCAATTGGATTACTTACAGAAGCAGTTGTACATGACAAATGACTATAATGTAAGTGACCATAGAAAACCTTTAACACTTTGACTGCTGAAATCACACGGTATGTGTTTTCTACAAGTGACTAATATGCGTAAATCCACACTAGCGCAGCGGCTGAGAAAATACAGATCTGTGTGACTCAGCACAGCCGTAATATTTTTCGAACGTAACGCATGTGCGGCGCAACACAACCGCTGTGTAGAGCGTCAGTACGAATTTTTTAGGTTAAAAAAAAGATCGCATTCGTCGAAAAAAAATCGCAGTCAAAGTGTTAAAGTTATCATAACATCAATAAGTCGATAGTTATGAAGAATTTTCTACAAAATTGAACACAACAAGAGAGACGTTTATCTAAAGATAGCATTCCGTTCTTAGAGACCGCGATGCGCGTCCGCGACTGGGTCGCGCCACCTACTGCTTAGTATGAATTTTTATGGAGCACTAAACAAATGCCACGAACGCGTCGCGCTACCACCGGTGGGCGTGAAATTCATACTAAGCAGTAGGTCGCGCGACCCAGTCGCGGACGCGCGTCGCGGTCGCTAAGAACGGAATTCTACCTTAAGGGCCTACCACTGTCATGATGAGGCACTATTCAGTATCCGTTATTATTTATATTTCATAAGTATAAATTACTTCTATAACAACGGATCCGTTTCTAAATAATTTTAATATTTTGAAATGTATTTATATACATACATACATATGTTACTTTACATGCTAGACAGTTGTTAGGACATCCTTTTAAGTATGTAAATATACTTGTGCCAGGGTGTCCTGCTCTTCCATACCTTTTTCAAAATAGTTTTAATATGGTATAAAGTATCCAATAAGGTAATAAGACATTTCCGCTCTAAGTTGAAGCCAAAAAACAAGCAATGTGTGCGTAAGCGGCACGTCATTACAACAGCCGACACGCACACAAGTGCACAAATAATGTTGCAAGCTATTAACATTTTCCCCATAAGGTAGGGAAATTGTAACATTTTGTAAGGAGTAAATTATTATCATATATATCACTTTTCTGTTAGATGATATTTCATTAACAGAAAACTTCCTGTTAATATTATATATGTGTGTTTACATACAGGGGAGTGTTGAGTTAGCGAATTAGTTAAATAGATAGAAATAAATATTATGGCCGAAACATTTTCATACCTTTGTTGGGATAGCACCCTCTCGTAATTTACACAAACCACCTTTCGTGATATGCTTGTCTTTTTCTTCAAAATGTATAGAACATAATAATATCTTAGTGTATTTAGTTGGCTTGCAAAAGTTTTCTTTGCAATTCAGTCTAAGTTTTTCAACCAATCGGGAAGCAACAGTCTGTTTTATTTTTCGTGTTATTTCGTTATGTATTTTGTTTTTGTTACCCTATGTATTATTTTGTTTGACATAATGTCAAAACAACATGAATAGGTATTCTTATTAATAAAGAACTGAACTGAACTGAAGTCGGATCAGAAGGAAATCTAAGAACGAATATAAAGACATGTATAAAACTAGGGTTCATCGTCTAATGTAATCGATGAAATTTTTATATTTAAAGCTCCGACTACATCAACATCCGGACAGTCTGTAATAATCTATTTCCTTGCCCGTGAAAATAAAACAAAAGTTTTTGATTATTTATACCAAGCTTAATAGAAAATAGGTGTAGGTAACCCTAATAATATCTGGCAAATAAAAGTCCTCCAAATGTAAAGTAGAAATAGATTAAACAAATAAGTACCTATGGGAGAAAATAATTTTTCTCATAGCTAGCAACATTTTTATGTAATGGCGTCTGTTATGTTTACGATTTATTTTTGTTATTATACCAATGTTTTACTCAAGAATATAAGATGCCAAGTTGTATTTACCCGTGCAATGGAATCTTCAATAGTTTCGGATTATTATGAGAAGAGTTGTTACACCCTTTCACTGCACAATAAATAATTTTTAATAAAAAATTACGGAGCTCTTCCCAGTTGATCTTGACCTTGAGCACTGACGTGGCGAGCGATGTACGTAGCCTTTAAAGGCTAACTTGAAATTACGTCACTTCGCGTGCGCCTACTCCGGTTCTATGCCTAGTTATTCTAAGGCAATATGCATTTTCGGCAAGTTCAGTCACTAAGCCAGTCACTTGGCTCTTAGTAATAAGCGTGGCTCTCTGTAGCGTGACATTCGCCTAAGGGTTAAATGTACGTTCTTTTTTATTCTATGTATACGCAAATTCTATTTATGAAAAATGCAATAGGCTAGTATCTTAAAAAATTCTACTTAGTCCGTCAGTTAGATTATCAGAAGATATTGGACCCGTGTTTTTTCTTTAGTCAATTAAACAAAAAAATATGAAGATATAGCCAGTTAGAGTTCCGCGTGACGTCACGTCTTGCTTACACTGTTTAGCAAGTTGTGACGTCACGAGCCCCTAAACTTTGACGCGCTTTATTTTTGTAATAATATATTTGTTTGATTGACAAAATAAAAAATACATGTCCAATATCTTCTGATAATCTAACTGACGGACTAAATAGGAAAATATTTTTTTTTTACCCGGGACACTACCCTATTACTGATGTTTTCTCTATTTTCAGATGTTCACAGGCGCTTCAAGGTACAAGCGAAACGCTAAAGGACCCAACTCACGGAACCATATCGACAAAATAAACTCAGTTACTTTTAGAAGATACATGAAAAGACAGAATAGGGGCGGTAACAATGCAACTAAAAAAGATAAGGGACACGATAAAGAAGGTACAACGAGCAAAGTTATGACCATACGGATAGACGAAAAATCTCCGGATGAAGTCAAACCTGAGAAATCAGAGAACGATAAAGTCAAGAATTTGCCGAAGCGGAACCTAAAGGATGTATACTACAGGGCGCTGGAGGAGCTGAAGCTAATGACTGCCGCTACTATGGATGCTAAACTGACGACTGCTATGTTTAACAAAACTGCTGACTAATGAAGCATTTACAATAATTGCATATGGCGACTTGTTTACCCCAACCGCGCGCTTGCAGCGATGTCAAATAACTTTCAGTCCAGAACGATGATGTGAGAACCAGTACAAACCAAAATAAATAAAATGTAAATAAAATATTTTAAAAAATGTGGAAAAGCTTGGAGGAGGCTATTTCCGCCCTAGGCAGTAAAGAAATACAGATCAACAAAATTAGTCACTTATTAGATTTAGTTGAAAATACGCGCGGTTGGGGTAAACAAGGGAACAAGTTAACAAGCGGTCGCTCAGGGACGGGCTGCCCGGAGCTGGTAGCGTCCCTTTGTTCACCTCGGTGCACGTGCTCTCAGAGTCGAACCAAGGCGCCCTCACATACATAATGCCTTGGGTAATGAAGAAATAAAAGTTGTCGCAGATCTCTTAACCGCCGTTTCTGCACAGCATTGCATTGAAATATGGACCGTAACTTGTTAATTTTAGATTCAGTTTATATTTTTTGGCATCGGACAACAACTCGGCTCGCGGGCGCTTAAAGCTCGCGGTAAGCTATTTTGTCTTGTGCGGTACCGGTGCTGGATGTGGGTGCTCAGTCCTAGGAGTAGGCGAGAGAGGGCTTTTGTTTCTGTGGATTATCTACAATAGTATTGGCTTCCGAATCTTCTATATCGACAGAAATAAATTTAGAAATACTAGAGTCTGTGCAAAAAGAGAACTCTCCCAAGAATGGCGGGCGCGCGTGTGCCAATGTACTACTTTTGTTGCGTTAATAATGTTAGTTAACCGTTTTGTTACGAGACTTCTCTTTTTGTTATGAACCGTAATGAAATTACCGTTGCTGCAATATTTTGTATGAATATCGCTAGTTATGTCAAGGATATAGCTTATAGTAGGGCGTCTAAGGGTGTACCCTGCGAGGTATTGCTTTGTTTTCACACCAAAGTTGCGTCCACAGCGGATGGTTGATGCGATATTTCAGTGTTGTTGTAGGCAGCCGATCGGCTATGTGCAGAATCTAACACAGATACGCAAAATTCAAGTATTTTAGCGAGTATTTTCTGCGTTTTAAAGCACCAGAAATGTCGATTACCACAAATACTCCTGTTCCTATGAACACATGAAACAATAAAGTATGATATAATGGAGTGATAGTAATATGTTGTTTTTTTGTCAATTTATTACTGCAAAATAAAAAAAAATTATAACGCATTTCTTAGAAAAGGTTTTTCTAATTATACAAGTAACTGAGGAACTTATCCGCTATTTGTATTCCTGCAGAAAATATTGAAAACAGCTTAAATGTTTGAATTTCGTAATCTAGATTCCGTGTCTATGACTTGATTAAAGATTTTCTGAATAGCTACAATAGAGTAGACCCTAAGTTTAGGGAGTCGATAGATGGAGGCAGTTCAGGACCGCTATTTTTAGCGTCGTATGTGAGAGGCCTATGTCCAGAAGTGGACGTGTGTGGGCTGATCTGATGACGACTCCATTAGGCTCATTAGAGGCGATGTGGTTGCCGCTTACCATCAGGTGGGCTTTATTATTATGTCAATGTGTTTTGCCCTACGAAGAAATAATAAGTCAGGAAGTATAATTCAGATCAAATTCCACACAAAAACTAGCCCTACTTCAAACCAAAACGACGTAAGATACAAACTACCAATCACTACACAGGTTACAAACAGACGTGCTACGTGATTGGTTTAAATTCAGAACGAAAGCAGGGATAGGTTCGCGCGCGCTGCAACTTGCTATGTTGTCATAGCAACCATTGAAGTACGCACGTCTTGGCTTGGCGGCGTGGACGATGTATGCAATAAGGGGACCGGATCAATTTAATAATAAACAATATTACTGTACTATTTGTTTTGGTATATTTTTTTATATTGGTATACTTTTACAATTCGATGTAGGTACTTTCTATCATCGAATTGTACTTTTTTTGTCTTCTAGACAAAAATAGTACAATTCGATGTACTGTTTTTGTCTAGAAGACATTAAAAGAGAATCTTTCTTCTTAATGTAGTGAAGACGGATTCTAAGATAAAGTCATATTCAACGATACATTTATATACATTTAATCAATAAAATGTAATGGTTGTTAAGTTTTTGTTTGGTGTCTGTTTTTAGTGGGCTCAGAATATCTTCATTATCAATTATTTTAGAAAAACATTTACATTATCTTGATTTACATTTTAATATTTCATTAAGAAGAAAAAACCTTCTAAATTAGGTCAAAAATGTATTGACTTCATGTTGTATAATATTGACCATGTCGGCTTGATGACGTATTTTAATATCTTTGAATGCAGTTTATAATCTTGCTATTACTTACTAGAAAGAAGTGATCCCTGGACATTTTAATCGTGTATGGCTCCTGCACCACTTCACAACACATGCTGGCATGATGATTCACAGTGATAAACACGAAAACGTACGCAAAGATTTGACATGTGCTCGCTTGCAAGATCAATGTCCGAGTGATGACGCGCTGGACACGACTTTTAAGCTCCGCCTACTTGGACACGACTTTCGTTGGGTCATTTCTTTAACGCAGTTACATTTCCTGACTTATTATTTCTTCGTAGGTTTTGCCTCCATTTTAAATAATTTTTGACCATTGAAAATTGTAATTTGTCTGAATTGTAGAATTAAGTGTTGCGTTTTTATTGTTTTGTTCGTTTGAAAAAAGTTAAAAATAAAATAAGTTTTGTTTGTTATTATTGTTTTTTGTATCACTCCCTGATCTCACAATCTACTAGATACTATAATCGAGTTTTCTGATACGATAAAGGTTGTTTCGTCATTCAAGACGCCATGACAGTCTTCGCCTTTTTCGCGGTCAATTTCAAATTAATTTCTAAAAACTCAAAATACTAATGTAAAAGATCTATTTTTCTTAAAATAATATATTGACGACCGATGAGGCGCGGTGGGCGAAGGTCCGCCTGCGACGCAGGAGGTTGTGGGTTCGATTCCCGCCTCGGAACAAATGTGTGTACGGTCTGCAGATATTTGTTCCGGGTGTTCTGGTCGTTTTCTATGTATAATAAAAATATCTATCTATGTAATGTATTGTATTATGTATATCAGTTATCTAGTACCCATAACACAAGCTCTCTTACCATGGGGCTAGATAATGCTGTGTGGATTATCCAGCATTATTTATTATTATTATTTTTAAGGTGAAATATGCTAAGCTATAGTTTTCTAACTAATTTCCAAATTTTTTCAACTAGCCTAATTGTTACTTTATATGTAAAACACTTAGAAATAATTGTTGTTTAGAGAGTCTTTACCTTATTGGTACAAAGCTAGATGTATAAACGTTTTAGTTTATTCTACTACGGTACAGATGGCAATAAAAACGGTGTAAAAGTTTATTGAATTGTAAGATTAACTTTTCGTCCATAAAACAGTTGCAGACGGAAACTAGTTAATAATACAGACTTTGCCTGCATTTTATTGCTTGCAGTGGCTAATATTTAATGTACAGGGCGGGCCAGGACATGCCGTAACTCTTTTTGAAAGGAGACTCCTAAATCAAGCGGTTTCTGACTTGTCAACACAAGAAACTAAATGTCACAAAACAAATCTATAAATAATTCGCTTCTCGTCTATTCTCCCGCTGAACGATATGCGTCACACTTACAATCCCGCAAATCTATACTCATCTATACTAATATTATAAAGAGGTTTGATTTTTTGTTTGTTTGTATGTTTGTTTGTTTGTAACGAATAGGCTCCGAAACTACGACCGATTTGAAAAATTCTTTCACCGTTGGGAAGCTACACTATCCCCGGTGAACATAGGCTATATTATATTTTCAAGAAAGTTAGGGATCCGTAATAAAACCATGCGAAGCCGGGAAGGCCCGCTAGTTGAATAAATAAAAACGAAGATTTAGCAAAAAAAATATAAAACATAGACATAGGTTGATAAATTTGTAAAACCTAAAGTAAAGCTGGTACCTACCTGTAACCAAATCCCTTGTTCGTTTAAAGTCAGATTATGCTTAGGTCAGATTCGCTTTCGTCGAGGCGATCCAGCTCCTCGACAACACGGACATAGTGAGAAGGATCCAAAGAACAAAACCCTTGAGTTCAGTTCAAAGATATTTATTTCTCATTTACAACATACATGTTACTTACATTACATGAGAAACTTAAGCCGATCCAGCTCCTCGACAACACGGACATAGTGAGAAGGATCCAAAGAACAAAACCCTTGAGTTCAGTTCAAAGATATTTATTTCTCATTTACAACATACATGTTACTTACATTACATGAGAAACTTAAGCCGATCCAGCTCCTCGACAACACGGACATAGTGAGAAGGATCCAAAGAACAAAACCCTTGAGTTCAGTTCAAAGATATTTATTTCTCATTTACAACATACATGTTACTTACATTACATGAGAAACTTAAGCCGATCCAGCTCCTCGACAACACGGACATAGTGAGAAGGATCCAAAGAACAAAACCCTTGAGTTCAGTTCAAAGATATTTATTTCTCATTTACAACATACATGTTACTTACATTACATGAGAAACTTAAGCCGATCCAGCTCCTCGACAACACGGACATAGTGAGAAGGATCCAAAGAACAAAACCCTTGAGTTCAGTTCAAAGATATTTATTTCTCATTTACAACATACATGTTACTTACATTACATGAGAAACTTAAGCCGATCCAGCTCCTCGACAACACGGACATAGTGAGAAGGATCCAAAGAACAAAACCCTTGAGTTCAGTTCAAAGATATTTATTTCTCATTTACAACATACATGTTACTTACATTACATGAGAAACTTAAGCCGATCCAGCTCCTCGACAACACGGACATAGTGAGAAGGATCCAAAGAACAAAACCCTTGAGTTCAGTTCAAAGATATTTATTTCTCATTTACAACATACATGTTACTTACATTACATGAGAAACTTAAGCCGATCCAGCTCCTCGACAACACGGACATAGTGAGAAGGATCCAAAGAACAAAACCCTTGAGTTCAGTTCAAAGATATTTATTTCTCATTTACAACATACATGTTACTTACATTACATGAGAAACTTAAGCCGATCCAGCTCCTCGACAACACGGACATAGTGAGAAGGATCCAAAGAACAAAACCCTTGAGTTCAGTTCAAAGATATTTATTTCTCATTTACAACATACATGTTACTTACATTACATGAGAAACTTAAGCCGATCCAGCTCCTCGACAACACGGACATAGTGAGAAGGATCCAAAGAACAAAACCCTTGAGTTCAGTTCAAAGATATTTATTTCTCATTTACAACATACATGTTACTTACATTACATGAGAAACTTAAGCCGATCCAGCTCCTCGACAACACGGACATAGTGAGAAGGATCCAAAGAACAAAACCCTTGAGTTCAGTTCAAAGATATTTATTTCTCATTTACAACATACATGTTACTTACATTACATGAGAAACTTAAGCCGATCCAGCTCCTCGACAACACGGACATAGTGAGAAGGATCCAAAGAACAAAACCCTTGAGTTCAGTTCAAAGATATTTATTTCTCATTTACAACATACATGTTACTTACATTACATGAGAAACTTAAGCCGATCCAGCTCCTCGACAACACGGACATAGTGAGAAGGATCCAAAGAACAAAACCCTTGAGTTCAGTTCAAAGATATTTATTTCTCATTTACAACATACATGTTACTTACATTACATGAGAAACTTAAGCCGATCCAGCTCCTCGACAACACGGACATAGTGAGAAGGATCCAAAGAACAAAACCCTTGAGTTCAGTTCAAAGATATTTATTTCTCATTTACAACATACATGTTACTTACATTACATGAGAAACTTAAGCCGATCCAGCTCCTCGACAACACGGACATAGTGAGAAGGATCCAAAGAACAAAACCCTTGAGTTCAGTTCAAAGATATTTATTTCTCATTTACAACATACATGTTACTTACATTACATGAGAAACTTAAGCCGATCCAGCTCCTCGACAACACGGACATAGTGAGAAGGATCCAAAGAACAAAACCCTTGAGTTCAGTTCAAAGATATTTATTTCTCATTTACAACATACATGTTACTTACATTACATGAGAAACTTAAGCCGATCCAGCTCCTCGACAACACGGACATAGTGAGAAGGATCCAAAGAACAAAACCCTTGAGTTCAGTTCAAAGATATTTATTTCTCATTTACAACATACATGTTACTTACATTACATGAGAAACTTAAGCCGATCCAGCTCCTCGACAACACGGACATAGTGAGAAGGATCCAAAGAACAAAACCCTTGAGTTCAGTTCAAAGATATTTATTTCTCATTTACAACATACATGTTACTTACATTACATGAGAAACTTAAGCCGATCCAGCTCCTCGACAACACGGACATAGTGAGAAGGATCCAAAGAACAAAACCCTTGAGTTCAGTTCAAAGATATTTATTTCTCATTTACAACATACATGTTACTTACATTACATGAGAAACTTAAGCCGATCCAGCTCCTCGACAACACGGACATAGTGAGAAGGATCCAAAGAACAAAACCCTTGAGTTCAGTTCAAAGATATTTATTTCTCATTTACAACATACATGTTATTTACATTACATGAGAAACTTAAGCTAATATTATGTTATTTTTCCGTCTTTTTATGTTTAGTCCAGTAGCGTTACATCCTCGAGTATATATCTATGCAATTTGGTTTTAAACTCGCCAGACGTTCCAGCACCTTTAACGTCTTCAGGTAGCCTGTTATAGAACTGAGCCCCTTCGAAAGTAATCGTCTTTTTACCCTGTTGAGTTCTTATCGTAGGCAAAACAAGTTGGTCAGTTCTTCGTCTACTGTATTTACTGTGTGTTTGGCTCTTTTTGATGAAATTAATATTTGTATGAATGGTTTTTTGTTTGTGTAGATATGTATAGAGTTAGTGTACCTAGTGATAATTTATTTATTTAATTATTAGCTAGCACGATTACTTATAATACAACCAATTACACTAGTTAATTACAATACCTACCTATACATATATTAGAACAAATGAAACATAAAAAAATATATATAAAATTACACAATAAGAGAAACTAATAATAATTGATCATTTATAAAAATTCCAGGCAAATAAACTTGTATAAAAACATTATGCATTTTAAAACTAAAAATAAATTAAACAAACAAACTCAAAATATTACTCATATCATTCATCTCTCTCGCAAAACCTCAGGCACACCAACATAATATCCTTCCATTCATTGACGACCGATGTGGTGCGGTGGGCGAAGGTCCGCCTGCGACTCATGAGGTTGCGAGTTCGATTCCCGCCTCGGAACAAATGTGTGTACGATCTGCAGATATTTGTTTCGGGTGTTCTGGTCGTTTTCGATGTATAATAAAAAATATCTATCTATGTAATGTATTATATTATGTATATCAGTTATCTAGTACCCATAACACAAGCTCTGCTTACCATGGGGCTAGATAATGCTGTGTGAATTGTCCAGCATTATTTAATCATATTTTAGATTCATATAAATTATAATTATAAATTATAATTCGTCCGCAAATATATCACAGTCTGGTTTCCGTTCAAGAAGTCTGTTGAGGGCGGTGAGAGTGCGAGGCAGTGGAGAGTTGGCGCGACCCACGGTTCTGCAGAAAGGCTCTGAAAAAAGCCTAATGTTTCTGTGGCGAAGGTAATTATCAGGTAGGTTAAGACGAATGAGAAGCTTGTGCAGATCTGGGGCGTCGATCATACCGCGGAGTATCTTGAACATAGTTGCCGTCTGATCGTACTCTCTCCTGGTTTGTAGGGAGTTGTACCCGAGACATCCCTGGAGAAACTTGGTTGGGTACATGAATGGGTAGTACCCAAAAAGTCGCTTGTACAAAAACCTTAGAATCGCCTTTTGAACTTTCTCCAGTGACAGCGTACGTACTTTCATGGGGGTTCTATACGCAACAGCTTGACTCCAGCTTGCTCCGTACAAGAGCCCCGAACAACAGCCGCACCACACTGTCACTGCGAGAGTCCCGGGCGTTTCTCAGGACATAGCCAAGTCTCTGGTAAGACTGCTTGGCGACTGTGGTGAAGTGGTCGTGAAAAGCAAGCTTTCGGTCAAAAGTTACTCCCAAATCCTTAGTAGCCCATATAATAGTGTATGTGCAGAAGTGCTATTTTAAAGAAAGCATGAACAAAGACGACGGACGCTGGGGCAAACGTGTTCTTGAGTGGAGACCACGACTCGGTAAACGTAGTGTAGGACGCCCTCCGACCAGGTGGGATGACGACCTGCTAAAGACTGCAGGTAGATGCTGGATGCGTCAAACTGAAGACAGGACGCTATGGCGCTCATTGGGGGAGGCCTATGTCCAGCAGTGGACTGCTATAGGTTGACAATAATGATGATCTTATTTAGTACAATAATTGTAAAGTAAAATAAAAAATATAAGTTTGTAACGTAGGTACTCTACTACCTTCCATCGTGGATTTAGACCAAAGATTCAAATCTTTGACTAGGACAACGTGTGAGAAGCATTGCTTTTACATTTAAAAACCTCTTGTGTTTTGTTATCTCCGATGAACTTCTGCTTGCCTAGTACTTTTCAAATGACTGGGGGCAGTCTACACGTTCATGCCAAATTGTTTTGCGCGACGACAGTAAAAGGCCTGACACTAGTCCCATGGGAGTTGGGGAGCCCTATTGCGTGGGACTCTACTTGCTCTTTCCCATCTTTCGAGGACATCCGAAGCGCCGCCTGCGACGCAGAAAGTTCGATTACTACTACGAGACAAAAGTCTGTACGATCTGCATATTCTTATTTATATTTGGCTCTGTTTTCTATATACATATGTGCATAAAATTTAAATCTATGTAATTTACAAAGAATTTCATAAGCCCTACATAAGAATAAGAATAATTTTATTGTACAATTGTGTGAATTTTAGTTTACTTTAAGGGTCCGGCGACCCTCGCTTGCAAAAATCGCTCCAAATATCGCTGTCCCTGTTTAACCCTTGCGCCGTGCCCCATGCGTGCGCGATAGCAATATTAGCCGTTCAAAATCTGGTTTGTTCCGTAATACCAAAAATTATGACTGAAAACTTTTTGTATTCTTCACAAAGTATTGTTATTCTGTAACTAGACAATATAAGCTATGTCCCTTAATAAATAACACGTAAGTTATTGTTGTTTTTAATACGAAACAAATAGGAAGAACTTGTCCATTTTCACATAAAAATGTGCAAATTGCGATTGGCTTTCATTTAATTTTAGGTAAGTATTTTGAAAACAAAACTATTTAGGAACCTAGATAAATACTATTCAAATAATCCAATATTATAGTGGAAATATGCTTGAATTGGAAATCATTTTGGTATTACGTTTGTATGAAGAATTCGTCCCTCCGGAGGCCTCTTAAGGTCTTATCTTAAAACGAAAATATAGTATCAACAATTTTATCCTATTCTTAAGTTGGAGCGAGACAATACTGTGGACTGTATATCATTATTATTGCTATTATCATGTTCACTTTTCATAAATTACACAAGTTTTTGGGCACCCTATATGCACGTCTAAAAGCATCAATAGTATAGCCATAACAATTGAGTTCCTATATCGCATGTTTACAGCCGTGGAGGACCAGTGAACTGAACGTATCTATCCTTACCTAATAGTGCTACGTCCACACTGGCCAACAGAACTCCTTTGGCCGGTGTAGTGCAGTGCGTGATTTTCTGTGTTGGATACCGCAGGCTTGTTGGCATTCGATAGTGCGTCGTATGCTCGTACACACCGGCCAAACGAACGCCAACGCAGCATTACGCCATGCTTACAACAATAGAATTGGCGGCCATATCGTTGAGAGCAATTTCTCCCCGGCAATCAGTGTTTAACATCGGCCGCATCGGGCATGTTACATCTAGTGTCTAGCGTTATTATGACGCATTAGGTGGGTCGCGGTTTCGATTCCCGTCTCGGGATAAATGTTTGTACGATCTGCAGATATTTGTTTGGAGTTCTATTCATAATAAAAAGTAATTGTAATGTATTTACATAGTACATTGCATCCTGCATCGCAGGCGGACCTTCGCCCACCGCGCCACAGAGATCGTCAAAATTATGGATTATATATATTATATAATTATATAAATTCTTATGCTACTGTTAGAGAATGACCCCGAGATGGTCCCAGAACTTTTTTTTTTATGTTTACAATAAGTTCTTATTTGATCTACAGCTTAAAAAATTCCTTCAAAGATCGTTGCAGGGAACGCTCCGTAGAGGTTTAGTTAATCTTGCAACTTCCACGGGCTGAGTTCGAGAGATAGATAGACAGAAATCACTTTATTATACCACACAAAACAGAAAACAATACAGAAATGAAACTTAGATTTAGGTATAAAGGGCGGCCTTATCGCTAAGAGCGATCTTTTCCAGGTAACCTTGGGATGGACTGGACATTTTTTTATTTTATTTTATTTATTTATTTAATTATTAACTAGCACGATTACTTATATTACAACCAATTACACTAGTTAATTACAATACCTATACATATATTAGAACAAATGAAACATACAAAAATAAGAAAAAATTATACATAAAATTACACAATAAGAAAAACGAATAATAATTGATCATTTATAAAAATTCCAGGCATATTAAATTGTATAAAAACATTATGCATTTTAAAACTAAAAATAAATTAAACAAACAAACTCAAAATATTACTCCTATCATTCATCTCTCTCGCAAAACCTCAGGCACACCAACATAATATCCTTCCATTCGTCCGCAAATATATCACAGTCCGGGTTCTGTTCAAGAAGTCTGTTGAGTGTGCGAGGCAGTGGAGAGTTTGCGCGAGCCACGGTTCTGCAGAAAGGCTCTGAAAAAAGCCTAATATTTCTGTGGCGAAGGTAATTATCGGGTAGGTTAAGACGAAAGAGAAGGTTGTGCAGACCTGGGGCGTCGATCATACCGCGGAGTATCTTGCACAAAGTTGCCGTCTGATCGTACGCCCTCCTGGTTTGTAGGGAGTTGTACCCGAGACATCCCTGGAGAAACTTGGTTGGGTACATGAATGGGTAGTACCCAAAAAGTCGCTTGTACAAAAACCTTAGGAACGCCTTTTGAACTTTCTCCAGTGACAGAGCGTACGTACTTTCATGGGGGTTCCATACGCAACAGCTTGACTCCAGCTTGCTCCGTACAAGAGCCCCGAACAACAGCCGCACCACACTGTCACTGCGAAAGTCCCGGGCGTTTCTCAGGACAAAGCCAAGTCTCTGGTAAGACTGCTTGGCGACTGTGGTGATGTGGTCGTGAAAAGTGAGCTTTCGGTCAAAAGTTACTCCCAAATCCTTAATTAGCGTAACTCTAGGAATCACGTTACCGCGGATAGTATAATCGAAGGATACCGGATTTTTCTTTCGACCGAAACTCACCACGGAGCATTTGGAGGGATTAAACTCCATCTTGTTATCTAGGCTCCATCGACAGACCGCGTTGACATCACCTTGAAGCACCACACAGTCTGCCACAGAGTGTATGACAGTGTAGAGCTTTAGATCATCCGCGTATAATAGGCACTCCGCGTGCTCTACAATAGCTGGTAGATCATTTACCATTAAAATAAAAAGCAAAGGTCCTAAGATAGAGCCCTGACTTATACCAGACCGGGTGTGATATGGTGCAGATTAATAAATTCCGTATCTGACATACTGCTGGCGATCACGCAGATAGTCGGCAAGTAACCTAAGGAGATCCGGCGCAAATCCAATGACGCTCAGTTTGGCCAGGAGTATGTCATTATTGACCCTATCGAACGCTTTTTGAAAGTCAAAGTAGAGTACATCTACTTGACCTCCGAGGTCTAAGTTGGTTGAGATATACTCTACAAGAGTCAAAAGGTTGGTGTTGACTGACCGTTTATCTCTGAAACCATGCTGAGCATTACTTAAGAAGGCTTTGACTTGCGAGTAGATAATTTTGTGCAAGACATTTTCAAAAACCTTGGCAGGAGAAGATAGTATGGCGATGGGTCGATGCTCCTCGACAACTAACTTATTTGATGTTTTTGGAATCGGTGTTACCCTTGATACCTTCCATTGCGCTGGGTAGCTACCTGTCCGTAGAGCCAAATTAAAAATGTGATGAAGTGGGGGCATAAAGCTTTTATAGACTGACTTAAGTATGGCTGGCGGTACGCCATCAGGTCCGATAGAGCTCTTAGGTTTTAACTTTTTAATTGCGTGGATCACATCCTTAGGCATAAATTCAAGAACACTGACATAGTTGCTATTGCAGCTCTTATCGCAACGATTAATATTTTCAGCGTCAAGTATTGGGATATCAGGCAGAAACATACTTCCGAAAAAATTGGCAAAAGCTTCGGCCGCTGCGACACTCGAACACGACTCTCCCTTAAACGTAACATTTGCTTCAAACCCACCCTTAGCTCTCAAACTAGAGACGTGGCTCCAAAACGCGCGGGGGTTCAATGCTAAGTTATTTTCTATATTCCTGAGATATAAATTATAAGCACTAGATACACGTGATTTTAAGGAAGCTCTCATGTCTGAGAATAATCTGTACGTTTCGTCAGACTTGGTTTTTTTCCAATTGGCATGGAGCTTTATCTTTCTCTTTGTATTGTTGATAATTTCAAGAGTGAACCAAACGGGATAACGCCTACTGTTCGTTTTATTGCGACGCTTTTTAGGTAAAATATCATCAAATATTTCATAGATAGTGGCATAGAAAGCTTCAGTCGCGAAACCTACATTATCAGAGAGTAACACACGATCCCAGGAAGCGTTCGAAAGAGAGATTTGTAAAAGCTCAGAATCGCAACGGCTAAAATTCCAGTCTTTGGTTGACTTTATATTGCTCGGTTCTATGCAATCCGAACTTCGCGCCATCTCTACCAGTACCTCGACATCCAGGGCAGGATGGTATGCGTCCATAGGAACTATACCCTCCGTGCGTGAGACTGCTACATCCCTCAACCCTTCACTTTCCTTAGCCAGAACAATATCCAGAACACTACCATGTAAATTCACCACTTCGTTATGTTCGACAATGTTTGAAAATGATAAGAAATAACAATAATAATTTTTAATATTCAAAGAGGCACTATTTAAATTTATGTCACCAAAGATTATGACATAACCCTTCAAATTATTAATGAAACTTTCAGTTTTACAAAACCACCGCATAAAATCCTGATCAGTAGAACTAGGTTTTAAATAGACGACACATACGTGAAACGGTCGACCGCACCAAGTGAAGCTCGCCCACAGGTCCTCCCCTCCATCGGTCTCGAAGTCCGGCCGGCGGCGCAGCGTTATGGGCGCGCGCGCGGCCAACAGGACTCCCCCGCACGGTGTTCCCCTGTCGCGGCGTAGTATGCACCAGTCGCCGTATACCAATTCAGAGTCTTCTACAGAGTTGTCCAGGAATGACTCAGTCACGGCCACCAGGTTATGTTCCAGCAAGGCAAGATTATTACGCCATATAGAAAGTTTAGTTTTAAGACCCCGCACATTCTGGTAAAAAGCTTGAAAAGTCATTTTATTTCTGTCGGGTCTGGCCACGAAAGGACTGCGGCCCCGTTCCTGAAGTAGCGTTCGGACCGGTTTCACTATCCGCTCTATTCAGACTAGCTGGTCTTCTATAGTTAATCCATGGTTTTATCCTGGCATTAATCGGCCACACATCGATAGAATAACACGTGTTATAGTGAACTTCCGGCACGCCTATTTTATAAGACTTGTAACTTCCTTTGGGCGTTAACTCATCAACAGAGCAGGATCCTGTCGGGCACAGTTGTTTTAGGTACTCGTGAACCTCACTGGCGCTCGATGCCATGTTCCACAGATGGAGATATTTTATGGGTTCAACCGCCTTCAGCGTTGTTGTCGCTGGACCAGCGGTTCCGCAGAGAGAAGTTGGTCCTCTACTTTTGCGCTTTTTGACCTCGGTCCATTGCTGGCTAGCTTCAAGATTGTGATAGACTCGTTCCGCATCGCGTGTAGGGCGGCCGACGTAAGTATCCTCAGGTTTTTTCTCTACTGTGATAGAGGTTTTAAGCGACTCCGATTGAGTAGTCAGTGGAGCAGCGCTAAGCAGTTTACCAATATTGTAGGTTCCTGGCTCTAACGAAGTTCGTCCTACCAGCGCCGCCTGCGCAGATCCAGAAGGAGCGGCGTATGTCAGCTCCTGGCGCTCCCGAGAGATTCTATTTTCATACTCCACCAGTTTCGCATTGAGAGTAACGACTTGCTGAGCGTAGCTATCCAGTTTCACCTCGTAGGTTGAGATAAGTGAAATAGCTTTGGTAAGCTGCTCCTTGATAAAAGTCATCTCACACCTAAGGCTTTTAATTTCCGTAGAAAGGTCTTTCGGCTTATCGCATCCAATAGGCGAGTCCATGTTAGTTGGGACAAGTTTCTTTCGAAAAGTCACGTTCGGGTCACGAGCTTTCTTCGAACCAACGGGAGTAGAGCTGTTGTCTCCTCCTTTTTTGGCGGCGCAGGAACATTCCGGACACACCCAAGTATCTTCGATATTAGTTGAGTCCTTCCTACCCATGCATAGAGGATGATAAAGTTTATTGCAGTCAGCGATCACACATCGGAGATAGTCCTCTTGCGGAAGGAAACTAGTGTTACAGGCGGAGCAACTCATTGCGGGGATGCTATGTCAACTATTGCAGGCGCGCACTAACACTCGGTACACTGGTAGGTATGAAGAAGGTCAGTGGTCAGTGCAGCGCGCTGCGGTGAGTCACCGTACCGGCCGGCGATCGACACGAGCGAGCCGCGAGTTGTCGTAGGTCAGTTACCGACGGTTGGCAAATTATTTTAAAAATGTTTTTGCTTGTAAAATTAGATTCACTGAGTCAAATTGAATAAATTATTAGTTACCAGAAAGGTCTTCTCACTGGGCACAAATGGGTTATAGTCACAATAGAGTCAAATCACTTTTTCCACTTTTACAAATAAAAATTACGGAGCAAACAATCAATAATGTTGCTTTAACGAACGTCGCAAGGACATGAATGAACAATATAGACGGTGGCACTTTAATAAATAAATGGAAAAAAAAAAGAAAACTAATAGGTACTTACACTACATACCTACATACAAATATTATAATAAACTTACATAGACATAAAATAGAGCTATCAATGTATTCATAGGGATAAATAATGCTGATGCAGCAGTTATTTGAAGATAGGGTGTGATTCGAGAGGTCGATTCTTACGTCGCTTCACACAGTACCTGAAACGTAAAACGGGAGGGAAGAGCTTAGCAAAACATTCCGTCTCCCTCATATAGACCGTCGAAATCCTAAATAATTCACTAAACAATAAATATAACTCAATACCTGTGTAATACTTACCCTATGCACTTCCGTAATAGAATAGTGTTGTTCCTGTTTTTATCGATGTCGAGTGTAATTAGTGCGGTACATTATCGACATTATGACGGCGAGACGGCACTCTCGTTCGGCTATTAGTGTAGGGATGGGGCGTGTTTGTCGATAATTTGATTACAGCTTGAATAATGTGTTTATTTGTTTTATTTGAATCAGCCAAGAGATCAAAAACTTATTCGATTTGACCAGAAATGCATTTTTAACATTTATTTTAGAATCCATGTCTTGTGAAAGATAATATTACTTAGTAACTAGCTATAGACAATAGTTTATGTTCACAATATACTCGCCTTAGTCGACTGTGCATGAGTCACAACTGAGATGACTGTTTGTGAGTCAAAAAATCACTTTACTACCCCTTGAACGCGTATTAATGCGTTTGTATTGCGGTTGTTTAGAAATAAAATTCAGTAAAACGCACATTACGATATTTCATTTTAAAATGTATTTATTAAAACATCATTTATTACAGTATACAAGTATAAGCTAGTGTAGGTACATTTTATTTAATACGACGATATTGATAAGGCTTTACTTAACTACTAGTCTAAAAAGTGAGTAGAATCTTTAGTTGAGTTTGAGTATAATTGATTTAACTGTTAATTATTTACGATAATAGTCGTACCTTACGATTGAAGTATTGTACGTGGTTATGCGTAACAAATATTTTTGAGAATATTTGTATGCATTTTTTTTTTCAGAATACTAATTAAAGTGGGTAATCAATAATAATACTTTGTCATTCAGGAATATCTGACAAAGTTGAGCTACTACTTTAATAGTTACCTATATCAAAGTGCCTTCTTACTCGAACAGATGGAATTTTCAAAAAAAAAATTAAATACCCTGTCCAAAAGAAATCATCGACAACTCTATCGACATCGATATACCGCCCGCTCCCCTCCCTAACAGAGCAATGCTATAATTTCGTACAAAATACAGCACTTACTGCGTCGGATACTTTCGATACTAGCTTACAAGCGATGTACAGGGGGATTCAGAAATAGTATTTTAATTTTTTTTCCAAATATTTTCATTCTAGTTATTGCCCGCGGCTACGCTCAATAACGACGAAGTTCCTCGGCACAACGTTCGTCATATGGAAACTAGGGTAGCTAGAACCAAGTTTAAAAGGTTGCCGGCTTTTTGAACCCTGAAAATCTCGTATCTCGTTTAATTTTAAGAATTTTAAAGATTCTAGCATGTTCAAGCTTACTGATAAAATTAATATTTACTTGAAATCTAGGTAAATGAAGCATCTATGGGTATGCAAAGTGTTGAAGAGTGAAAATATAAAACTGAGTTTTTTATCAATCTTAAGAACAGTACGGATTGAATAAAAAAAAATGTAATTAAATTAAGTAAATTATTAATTAATATGCAATTAATTTTATTCGTTTATTTTGAACTGATTGTTAAAAAATGTTTTTGTTGTGTCTACTCATTTCAAAACTTACAAATAAAAATAAAATTCAACGTATTATTTTTTCAATTCAAATTCAAAAACCACTTAGACCAATCAAATTTTTGGCACTACCTACTAAACTGTTGTCCACACTAAGGTTAGCAGGTAGAGAATGCTACCTAACATTATGCTCGCCTATGTACAACGCCTATTAATTAATTAAATTCATTTATTCAGATAATAATAATCCATGGTGTTAGTTTGCTTATAACTAGATGTTAGTACTTATAATTAACTACAGATTTTGTCCTTTGGACCAATTGGTGCATTACCGGACAGTTAAATTTTCCAGCAATCGCGGTTAGGATGCTGTTGCCACTCCCTCGGGTTCTGCTGAGTAGTGAAGCTGACTTTTTCCGCCAGATGGCATCGAAGGTGTCGGTGCGTGCCAGGGCGAACATGTCCGAGGCACTGCAGAAATATATATATATGTATATATCTAAATTTTATACCATAAAATATTATGAAATAAGAAAAAAGATGTTCTTGATTTTCTGTTCACTTCTATTTTTTGAAAGTTCTACTACACCCTGTATCCCCAGTAATGAGTGAGCACGTATACCGCGATGTATATTTAAATGTACCGGATATATATATATATAATACCTGTGTATTTGTATATTTGTTGTTACGTCGGTGAGCGTCTGGGACGGACGGACGTGACGCGAATGTTGCCGCGTTTTGCGGAGGAAGGATATGGCGCTCGGTTTAGCTCAGAATAACATATTATAGATAGATATGTAGATAGAAAACACTTTATTATACAACACACATATTATTATGTGTTCTGACGTTTGAATCAAAATATCAGGGGGTAGCTTCTAGCTAGGGTATTGCTCATATTAAAGTCATTTAAAACGGCATATTTACATGATTTGAATGAATTAATGAATGAATGAACACTTTATTCAACTATAAAATAACTCCAATATTTCGGCACAGTTTCAAGCGCCATGATTACATTGGATAAACCAAAAATCAAATCATGGTAAATATCCCGTTTTAAATGACTTTAGTGTTAATAACCATGATAGTTTCAATAGTTTTATACTGCTCATTATAGCTTCTTGCTTGGCCTATCATCATCAGCCTATATCAGTCCACTGCTGGACATAGGCCTCCCCCAATGAGCGCTATAGCGCCCTGTCTTCAGCTTGCCGCATCCAGCATCTACCTGCAGTCTTTCGCAGGTCGTCATCCCACCTGGTCGGAGAGCGTCCTACACTACGTTTACCGAATCGTGGTCTCCACTCAAGAACACATTTGCCCCAGCGGCCGTCGGTTCTTCGCGAGATATGGCCGGCCCACTGCCACTTCAGCTTGCTAATTCTTTGAGCTATGTCGATAACCTTGGTTCTCTGTCGGATGTATTCGTTACGAATCCTATCCTTCAGAGAAACTCCGAGCATAGCTCTTTCCATAGCTCGTTGAGCGACTTTGAACTGGTGGGACTTTGGCCTTTAAAACATTAATATTTCAAACAGCAAAGGGATCATAATTTTTTAGTAGAGATATATAAAACTAGCTGCGCCCGCAGCTTCGCCTGTGTGGAAATCTTTGTGTAAAATGGTTTAGTAAAGTAAAAAATCATTTATTTCTTTAGGCTTACAAAATAAGCACTTAGACAAGTCATATTTTATACATTAAATTATTATCAAATAAAATTATTTTACTATTCACTTCAATTTTTTGTCCACTAGTGGAAGAAGTGAAAAAGAAACCACTAGCATGTTCATCTCTTATATGTCTAATACATGGTTATTTGCCTATTTAAGTCTAAATATAATATGATTCGATACATGTCAATATTTAAGTAAAGCTATGCACAATAACAAATTACTTACATACTATTGTCTGTGCGAAACTGAGCGACATCTGGCCAAGCATTAACATCATTGAGATAATCATTTATGGAGTAGAAAGCCTTCTTGATGAGATTTATTTTTATGTAATTTTTAAATTTACGAATAGGGAGCTCAGTTGCTTCAGATGGAAGCTTATTATAGAAGCGCACGCTATTGCCCATAAATGATTTCCCTACCTTGTGTAATCTAAATGATGGGATGTGTAACTTGTTCTTGTTTCTTGTATTTCTATTGTGAACATCACACTTTTTCATAAGGCTATCCTTATTTTTGTGGGTATACATTAAATTTTCATAGATGTATTGCGATATTACAGTCAGAATATTAATGTTTTTAAATAATTCCCTCAAAGAATCTCGTGGCTTCAATTTATAAATAGCGCGTACCGCCCTTTTTTGAAGAACAAATATGGTCTGGATGTCAGCTGCCTGTCCCCAAAGCAAAATACCATAAGACATAATACTATGGAAGTAACTGAAATAAACTAACCTAGCTGTGTCTTCATTGGTAATATATCTAATTGTTCGAACTGCATAAGCTGCTGAACTAAGTCTACCTGCCAGAGCCTCTATTTGCGACCTCCATTGAAGAGAAGAATCAATATGTAACCCTAGGAATACAGTAGAGTCTACAAGGTGAACAATCTCATCCTTCAGCATTATTTTTGTTGGGAGTTCTCTTACATTCGGTAGCATGAATTTTATACATTTAGTCTTTTTAGCATTGAGTAGTAGATTATTGGCGGTGAACCAATCTAGTATTTGTGAAAGCGAATTATTTACATCGTCATAGTTATATTTATTTCTATCAACTTTAAAAATCAATGAAGTATCATCAGCAAATAAGACTATATCACAAAGATCTTTTGCTAAAAACGGAAGATCATTTACATATACTAAAAATAAAAAAGGACCTAATACGCCTAGTTCAAGTTTTGATCCTCTAGATCTTTCTTTACCAATATCTACTTTTTGAACTCTATCAGCTAAATATGATTGCATAAGGTCTAGTGCCTTGTTACTAATTCCATAGTGTTCCAACTTCCTAATTAGTGTACCATGATCCACGCAATCAAAAGCCTTAGAAAGGTCACAGAATACTCCAATAGCGTTTTTTGCTTTATCCCAGGCATCTAATATATGTTTTAATAGAACTGTGCCAGCATCGGTTGTCGATCTACCCTTGGTGAAGCCAAACTGATTTTTATGAAACAGCCTGTTAAGGTTGAAGTGTGAAGTCAACTGAGTGAGGATAATTTTTTCGAAAATTTTACTTATTGCAGGAAGTATTGAAATTGGCCTGTAATTGGCCGGATCAGTATGGCTACCAGATTTGTAAAGAGGAACCAGTTTACTACATTTCATAAGATCAGGAAAAACTCCTGCGTCTACACAATTATTGAAAATATGGGCCAAGCAGGGAGCCACTTCCTTAATAATTGAACTTAGTACTGTAGTTGAAATGCCCCAGAGATCCTCAGTTTATAAACCTTCCTCTTGAATCACTCTAGCAATTAAATAAAACCGAATCAAAATCTGTTGCGTAGTTTTATAGATCTAAGCATACATAGGCACAGACAGACAGCGGGAAGCGACTTTGAGCCTGAAGTGTTTAGAAACCTATATGACAGGTCACCTAGGCTCCATTCACGGACCTAACTGTTCTCCTGGATCGAGAGAACATCAATAAATAACACTAAGGTTTGCTCGAAGAAAACTTTTTGCCAGGGTTAAGCTCGCCTAGGTTATTGTTACTTTAGTTATTTCTATGTATGATTTTATGTGTACAATAAATAATTAGAGAAGAACTAATGACTACACATTCACATAATTCTTTCCATGCAATGGTTGCCTGGAAAAGATCGCTTCCTAGCGATAAGGCCGTCCATTGTACTTGTCGCATGTAATGTCTTTTTGGAATGATTTGCATTTGGTGTATAATAAATTGGTGTATTTTTGTAATGTATTGTACAAAAAACTAAAAAAAAAAATAAAAAAAATTTGATAATAATGTATAAAATATGACTTGTCTAAGTGCTTATTTGTAAGCCTTAACCAAATAAATAATTTTAATTTTTTTTCATTTTATAATTGACGGAGAACGGGAAACAAACCTATATCTTACGCCTCACAGAAAATCGCCCACTGTGCTACAGGCGTCGTCGTTTAGCGGTAGCAATGTAAGCGAACAATATAATATCTATCAGACTAATCTGAAAGCAATACCTCACATCTGTACCGCCGCGCCGCCGCCGTCTGCCTAGCGCCGCCGCCCGCCTAGCGCCGCCGCCCGCCTAGCGCCGCCGCCGAAAAATTACTGCATTCACGGGAAATTCATTTGGGAGATGGGATACAAACAACGGATGAAAAAGGAGGTAGTATTTTAAATATTTTTGATTACAATTTTGAAAATATCATGGTTTAACACACAAGTCATTTACATATAGCGGTATATTTACCATGATTTGATTTTTGAGTTATCCAATGACCATTCATGCGCCATGATCACGGAATAACTGAAGGGACAGCGGGTAAGGTCACGGCAAATAACCCGTTATAAATGATTTTTGATAAAAAAATAAAATACTCAGTCAAAACAGTATTTTAGCGAACCCGCCAACTATTCATCATATTTTGTATTTATTTGTATTATTTATTATTTTACGACCGATGTGGCGAGGTGGGCGAAGGTCCGCCTGCGACGCAGGAGGTTGCGGATTCGATTCCCGCCTCGGAACAATAGTGTGTACGATCTGCAGATATTTGTTACGGGTGTTCTGGTCGTTTTCTATGTATAATAAAAAAATATTTATCTATGTAATGTATTGTATTATGTATATCAGTCATCTAGTACCCATAACACAAGCTCTGTTTAGCTTGGGGCTAGATAATGCTGTGTGGATTGTCCAGAATTATTTTTTATTTATTTATTTATTATTCATGTTACGATGTATTCCTATAAATGCCCGCTTCTTTGCAACTCTTGTACTATTATACAAATATATAGGAATGAAGTGTAGTTTCTATGACGTTATCACATAAATCCACGAGCATCGAACCCCCATCAACCCCACAAGTGCAAAGCCACGCAGCCATTACGGCTTGTTTACGACTCGAGCGCGGCCGGGGGCGCGAGCTTGTTAATATTTCACGGCCGACAAACAGTTTATTGACCAACGGGGAATCGATGGAGACGCTCCAAGTATTCGGGAATGCGGGTAGACTTCTCATCATCAGCGAGGTTGTGAGGTGAGTTGGGTTGTCAGTACAATTAATCAAACGCATTTTTCAGTTAGGCGTGTTTCGATACAATACAAAAATATGCTTTATGGTACACCATGCAGATCATTACAAAAAAGACATTACATGACGACCGATGTAGCGCGGTGGGCGAAGGTCCGCTTGCGACGCAGGAGCTTGCGGGTTCGATTCCCGCCTCGGAACAATTGTGTGTACGATCTGCAGATATTTGTTCCGGGTGTTCTGGTCGTTTTCTATGTATAATAAAAAATATCTATCTATGTAATGTATTGTATTATGTATATCAGTTATCTAGTACCCATAACACAAGCTCTGCTTACCATGGGGCTAGATAATGATGTGTGAATTGTCCAGCATTATTTATTTATTCACATGTGACAAGTACAATGGGCGGCCTTATCGCTTAGAAGCGATCTCTTCCAGGCAACCTTTGGATGTGTTAGATCAGTATCGATGTGTACGGAGCGAACATATTTGTCTTGTGTTGATTCCTATGGTACATTATAAACCAGCGTGCATATACTGAAGCCAGCGTCCGGTATTACTGCCGATAATAAATATGTATAAATTATGACATTGTCCGCAATAATAATTAATAATTAAATTCAGATAGAATAGAATAGAAAAACATTTATTTGGACACAGGTACAGAATAACAAACAGCAAATAAAGTAGTTATCATGGGGGTTATCATGTTTCTCTGAAGGATAGGATTCGTAACGAATACATCCGACAGAGAACCAAGGTTATCGACATAGCTCAAAGAATTAGCAAGCTGAAGTGGCAGGGGGCCGGCCATATCTCGCGAAGAACCGACGGCCGATGGGGCAAACGTGTTCTTGAGTGGAGACCACGACTCGGTAAACGTAGTGCAGGACGCCCTCCGACCAGGTGGGATGACGACCTGCGAAAGACTGCAGGTAGATGCGGGATGCGGCAAGCTGAAGACAGGGCGCTATGGCGCTCATTGGGGGAGGCCTATGTCCAGTAGTGGACTGCTATAGGCTGATGATGATGATGATGATGATGGAGGTAAGTGACACAAATAGGTGATAGGACTACCTCCATGACCCTGCGCCGAAATAGGGGTTGGGCATTATTATATAGATAAATAAATAAATAAATAAATAAATAATGCTGGACAATTCACACATCATTATCTAGCCCCATGGTAAGCAGAGCTTGTGTTATGGGTACTAGATAACTGATATACATAATACAATACATTACATAGATATATATTTTTTATTATACATAGAAAACGACCAGATACAATTTCCTTTAACAATGAATCATCATCAATTAATATTTCCGAGGATATCAGTAGTTCTAATTGAAGCGGTCTTGTGAACGAGTCTTCATATCGCTCGCATTCGTTGTTTCCTCCAAATCCTATATCGAAGTCTTTCCAAAAGCTCCTCCAATCTCAAGTTTTATATTTATGGCCGGAGTTAGCCGCGTCTCGTGGAGCCAGATGCTGTGGCTGCTATTTAATCAGAGTTATTTTATTTATATTGTTACCTACTTGTTTCCATTCCATTTTTATGTTTCCCTAGTATCTAATTTTGTGCCAATTGTCGCTCTAATCTAACAATTTATTATTATTTATTATTTTATGGACAATTCACACAGCATCATCTAGCCCTAAGCTAAGCAGAGCTTGTGTTATGGGTACTAGATGACTGATATACATAATACAATACATTACATAGATAGATATTTTTTATTATACATAGAAAACGACCAGAACACCCGAAACAAATATCTGCAGATCGTACACATAATTGTTCCGAGGCGGGAATCGAACCCGCAACCTCCTGCGTCGCAGGCGGACGTTCGCCCACCGCGCCACATCGGTCGTCACAATTTACGTATGAATAACACGTGCTCCTATGTAAAATTTCCGACACAAAATTGTTTGAGAAATAAATGAATTGAATTGTTTTTATATTTAGGTTAAAACTTTACGGGTAATTGTCGTTTTTGTGAAGAAAACCATGAAGGAAGACTAAGACTGAGCGAGCTACAGAAACGAGTCCAAACGCCATGTTCGTTCGGAAAACAACGACATTTTAGAACCTATTTAAAAATAATATTTATTCAAAAACAATTTATCTATTCTTACAGGGACCTAATACAATAGAGAAGTCCACATTATATATTACAGGCAAAATAATAATTGTAAAAGTATTTGTAACATTTATTTTTATATTTTCATGTTATGTTCATATTAGATGATCTTTAGTACACCCCCTGCCTTTCTTAAATCCACATAATTCTTTCCATCCAAAGGTTGCCTGGAAGAGATCGCTTCTAAGCGATAAGGCCGCCCATTGTACTTGTCGCATGTAATGTCTTTTGTAATGATCTGTATATAGTACGATAAAGTATGTATGTAATAATTCAATGTAATACCAGATGCTGTGGCTGCTATTTAATCAGAGATATTTTATTTATTTTGTTACCTGTGTACTTGTGTTTATTTGAGTTTAAAAATTTAAGTTTGTTGTTTTTGTGAAAGAAAACCGTGATAGGAGGAATTCAACTGAGAACCTAACATATGTATATGAGCGACTGAATTTTTTTTTTATGGTTTTTGCGTTTTGTCTATAAGAAAACTTGTTACCTTAATCGCGGAAACGAGTCCGAAAACCATGTTCGTTCGGAAAACAAGGAAATTTTTTGAAACATTTTAAAGTTTATAATGATATTTTAAGAAATATAACAGTATTTCAAAAATGTTAGGTCGTTATAAAATGTCTTAAGCTTCCATCTGAAGCAACTGAGCTCCCTATTCGTAAATTTAAAAATTACATAAAATTAAATCTCATCAAGAAGGCTTTCTACTCCATAAATGATTATCTCAGCGATGTTAATGCTTGGCCAGATGTCGCTCAGTTTCGCACCGACAATAGTATGTAAGTAATTTGTTATTGTGCATAGCTTTACTTAAATATTGACATGTATCGAATCATATTATATTTAGACTTAAATAGGCAAATAACCATGTATTAGACATATAAGAGATAAACATGCTAGTGGTTTCTTTTTCACTTCTTCCACTAGTGGACAAAAAATTGAAGTGAACAGTAAAATAATTTTATTTGATAATAATTTAATGTATAAAATATGACTTGTCTAAGTGCTTATTTTGTAAGCCTAAAGAAATAAATGATTTTTTACTTTACTTTTTACTTTCTTAGAAATGACTCTCAAGGCACGCGCTAGAAGCAAACTCTTATTATTACTCTCATAGACTCCGTGAATTGGGATTCTGTTGAGTTACTGTTCCAACACACGGTAACTTTAATTTAATTTTATGTTTTAATGCTTGGTTTTATTATTTTAGTAATTTTTTATGTCAACGCTAAAATGCGACGTGGAAGGCCCAGGATGAGATGCCGTGACGAGCTCGAGGTACATCTTCCATAATGGCCTGTTGCAACGTTGGATCGCGAGGAGTGGAAGGAGAAAAGGGAGGCTTTTCCCCAGCAGTGGGACAATAACGGCTTAAAATAAATAAATAATTGTTTTATGTGTACTGATGTAATTCTGAGATAATTATTGCTTATTCTCTTCCGCTGAGCGACTCAATTATGTCTAAATTACACTTTGATTGCTGAAATCACACCGTATGTGTTTTCTACAAGTGACTAATATGCGTAAATACACACTAGCGCAGCGGCTGAGAAAATACAGATTTGTGTGACTCAGCACAGCCGTAATATTTTTCAAACGAAACGCATGTGCGGCGCAACACAACCGCTGTGTAGAGCGGCAGCACGAATTTTTTAGGTTAAAAAAAGATCGCAGTCGTCGAAAAAAAATCGCAGTCGAAGTGTTAAGAAACTTTTTTGTATCAACTATCTTGCACATGAGCAGAAAACCCTACTGAATGAATCTAGTTGAAATATTGCCCATAAAAATCTAGAACTGGAATAATAACACGAAGGCTTCTCTTGCTTTAACGACAAGACCTGCTTATATGCTAGACCTCTATGGTGCAACGGCTTTATAAATTAAAAACTATTTTGTCTTTACTTTTACGACTAAACAGCTAAACGGAACTTGAGGAAATCTCGCAACGAGACAGACATAAATACAAGAATAAAAGCTGCTTTTTGCTCTTCAAAAACGTATGCGAACCAGCGAGCAAGCGTTGTAGTTACACAAAAAAAACAATATCCAGTCTTCAATAGACCATAGAGGCATAGACCTATACGGCTTTTTACTTTTCAAAAACGTATGCAAACCAGCGAGCTAACATTGTAGTTCCATAAAAAACTATATGCAGTTTTTAATAGACCATAGAGACACAGACCTATATGGCTTTTTACTTTTCAAAACGCATGCAAACCAGCGAGCTAACATTGTAGTTCCATAAAAAAACTATATGCAGTTTTTAATAGACCATAGAGACACAGACCTATATGGCTTTTTACTTTTCAAAACGTATGCAAACCAGCGAGCTAACATTGTAGTTCCATAAAAAACTATATGCAGTTTTTAATAGACCATAGAGACACAGACCTATATGGCTTTTTACTTTTCAAAACGTATGCAAACCAGCGAGCTAACATTGTAGTTCCATAAAAAACTATATGCAGTCTTCAATATACCATAGAGACACAGACCTATATGGCTTTTTACTTTTCAAAACGTATGCAAACCAGCGAGCTAACATTGTAGTTCCATAAAAAACTATATGCAGTCTTCAATAGACCATAGAGACACAGACCTATATGGCTTTTTACTTTTCAAAACTTATGCAAACCAGCGAGCTAACATTGTAGTTCCATAAAAAACTATATGCAGTCTTCAATAGACCATAGAGACAAAGAACTATATAGCTTTTTACTTTTCAAAAACTTATGCAAACCAGCGCGCTAACATTGTAGTTCCATAAAAAACTATATGCAGTCTTCAATAGACCATAGAGACACAGACCTATATAGCTTTTTACTTTTCAAAAACGTATGCAAACCAGCGAGCTAACATTGTAGTTTCATAAAAAACTATATGCAGTCTTCAATAGACCATAGAGGCACAGACCTATTCGGCTTTTTACTTTTCAAAACGTATGCAAACCAGCGAGCTAGCTTGGTACTCGTAGTTCCATACAAACTTCTCTATTACGTATAAGTCTATGGTCTTCGATAGACCATAGACTTATACGTAAATAGAGTGGAATAAAATCCAGACTAAAGGAGATTAGACAGCACCTGAACTAGAGCTGCAAGAGGACACGCCCACAGGGGGCGTGGCTGGGGGCGTGGCAAGGAGGTCGGACGGATGGAGGCGGCATCGAAATGAGGAAGTTTTGATCTGAACTGAACACTGTGTTATGCTTATCAGGTCTCGTGAGTTAAGATTCGAGTTGGTTTGTAAGTTTTAGACTTAATACAGTATCTTTTAGTTTTGAAATAAGCAGGGGCAGGATTTTGATAACCAATCGCTTTACTATGAAAATGGTATCGTAATAGAATCGTCCATAGATGAAAGAAACTCTAGATAATACGTGCGGTGCTATTTGTGAGATATTGATAGATTGGTTTTAACCTTGACACTTTTGAGACGCGTCCCTTCATCTATTGTCTCTTACATCAAAGGTAAAATGCCAAAATGTTATTCTGGTACAACACCATTGATGTGAAGCGATTAGTGGAATTAATGCGTACAGCTCGTTATGGTAACTAGAGACAGTATCAATTGAACTTTTAGTTAGAGGTAACTTATTGACCGATGTGGCGCGGTGGGCGAAGGTCCGCCTGCGACGCAGGAGGTTGCGGGTTCGATTCCCGCCTCGGAACAAATAGAGCAGTAGGGATATGTGGAACAGGGGAATGTGTGTACGATCTGCAGAAAATTGTTCCGGGTGTTCTGGTCGTTTTCTATGTATAATAAAAAATATCTATCTATGTAATGTATTGTATTATGTATATCAGTTATCTAGTACCCATAACACAAGCTCTGCTTACCATGGGCTAGATAATGCTGTGTGAATTGTCCAGCATTATTATTATTATTACTTATAATAATAATACATAATTATGTCTGCCCATAAAAACTGACTCGCAGTGCCTTCAGTTATTCCGTGATCATGGCGCATGAAACTGTGCCGAAATATTGGATAAGTCAAAAATCAAATCATGGTAAATATCCCGTTTTAAATGACTTTAGTGTTAATAGCCATGATAGTTTCAAAGTTTTAATAATACCATATTTTAAAAAGTAAAAAAAAAAAAAAATTTTTTTGATTTTGTAAAAGCCTATTCTAAATATTAATAGCCCATTATCAACACAAGTGTGAGTGAATGATAGCAATGTGAACGATATTATACAAGACTAGTTTCTGCCCGCAGCTTTGCGCGCGTTTTATTTATGGAAACATTTAAATATTATTTATATCTCTATTTATTTATAAGATAATAATGAGATTTGAGAGAGAGAGAGAGAGAGAATAAATAATTTTTCAAATTGGTCCATTTTTTTCGGAGCTTATTCAATCCAAACAAACAATCAAATCTTTCCTCTTTATAATATTAGTATAGGTGACTTTTTTCTTTAAAAAAAAAAAATGAAACAGACACCTCCACACATTCCATCATCCATGTCCCACCAGTGGGCGTCTCCGCAGCACGCCCTCCGATCGATACACCCTGTGAATACTGCATGCATCCCCCTGTAGGTTACACGGCGGAGGTAGTTTTGTTAGACTTTGAATAAACTAGGGATTTGCAGGTATATTCTACATGTATGGAAATATAGTTTTTGCACTCGACTTTGCACGTAGTTTGAGTCTTTTGCTGATATCAAAATTCGTGTCAATCAAATAGCGCCCTGTCTTCAACTTGCCGCATCCAGCATCTGCCTGTAGTCTTTCGCAGATCAACATCTCCCACCTGGCCGAGCGTCCTACACTACGTTTGCCGAGTCGTGGTCTCCACTCGAGAACACGTTCTCGGTTCTTCTTGATAAATGGCCGCCTCACTGCCAGTTCAGCTCGCTAATTCTTTGAGATATGTGCCAAAGTTTTGGTTCGATGATTTCGTTACGAATCGATATAACTGTACTCGAAGTATCTTTGACTGCTTCTTCATAGCAAATAAAAAACGTTAAAAAAAATCACCTAATAAAGTGAAATTCGAGTTTAATGGAAGAAACCGCGGGGCGCAGCTAGTCAACTATAAGTGTAAGAACCCAGACTAATTAGTATACGACATCGTTACAAACAGACGATGCAACTATTAAAGTTAATTGTAAAGTTAGCGACTATAAAAATATAAATTGTTTTGACATTTCAGAGGTTCTTCGCATACTAATTAGTTTTTCAGATGTTTCGTTTGGAGACGACGCGACGGAGCTACTTAAAGGGAACTGCTCGAGACACACTCCTCAATACTCCTAATACGAGACTTCTCTAATTAGCCAATAGGCAGATTTTCAATCCCTATCTTTATTCATCATCATCATCATCACAGACAAAGCCCCCCCCCCCCCCCCCCCCCCCAATGAGCGCCATAGCGCCCTGTCTTCAGCTTGCCGCATCCAGCATCTACCTCCTGCAGTCTTTCGCAGGTCGTCATCCCACCTGGTCGAAGGGCGTCCTACAGTAGACCGAGTCGTGGTCTCTACTCAGGGACACGTTTGCCCCAGCGGCCGTGGGTTCTTCGCGAGATGTATCAAAACAGCAACAATCCGATAATTCCCGCCGGTGGAGGCTGATCTCGGCTCACGGGCGGATCTGTATTTTTTTTTTATTTTTTTTATTTTTTTTTACAAATCACGCAGCATTATCTAGCCCCATGGTAAGCAGAGCTTGTGTTTAGGGGTACTAGATAACTGATATACATAATACAATATATTATATACATAGATAGATATTTTATATAGAAAAAAACGACCAGAACACCCGGAAGAAATATCTGCAGATCGTACACACAATTGTTCCGAGGCGGGAATCGAACCCGCAACCTCCTGCGTCGCAGGCGGACCTTCGCCCACCGCGCCACATCGGTCGTCAAATCCTGATATTGTTATCTTCAAATAATAAGCGCGGGACACTTCGAAGGAAAATGTTTTACACAATACAATATAATTATTATCTTTATTGCACCATCAATACTAAAAAAACTGAATACTAACTAAATCTAGTGGCACAATCGGCGGCCTTATCGCTAACAGCGGCTCTTCCAGGCAACCTTTGGATGGATAGGATCGGTACGTATTAAAGCTGAACGGTGGCGTTTTTCAAATTTAATAAGTTTCGGTTCTTTTTTCTCAAAAATCGATTCAAAAGAATTTCGTTTCAAAAAAGTAAAAGGCTCCAACTGTGTTAAAACTTATAGCCGTGTCTAGCCACGCGCAGTGTAGGGTTCCGTAGTTGCACGTCTCAATTCACCTGTTTTAAACCTCTTGCTCCTTTATATAAGTCATTTTCTATGGAATTTGTTAGAAATTTTCCTTTTTACGTATCAAAAACGTTTTTCTGTACAACACAATACAATACGCTTTATTGCACATCAAACACAGAAAAAAAACAGTAAAGAACGAACAAACAAAGATACAGATGCACAATGGGCGGCCTTATCGTTAAGAGCGGTTTCTTTCAGGCAACCTTTCTGTACTTATACTGTTTTTTTTACATTCCTAAAAACAACCGTTTAAACTGGCAGGGGTCCCCACTAAACTTTTTTAATGGTCTGATTTGATACAGAATAATTTTAGTAAGTAATATTTCACAATGTAAATATACAATTTATCAAACTAGCAGCGGCCCGTCCCGGCTTCGCCCGGGTGGTCATTTGTTTCAGGCAATTTTTAAAATTTTTCTCTTTTTTCTCTGCGTAAGAACCATCCTCGTACTTCAAGGAATAATTCTAAAAAAAGAATTAACGGAATCGGTTCAGCTGCTCTCTAGATTTAGCAACTTTAGATTAGCGCTTAGCAACACATTCAGCGATTCATTTTTACATTATAGAGAAGATAAATAAAAAAGAAAAATAATTATATCAAATGTTTGTTTCCCGGTGAATCTGCACCTTGCAAACATGGCTGACATTCATCACGCGTCTCCATTTGCAACACACATCAAATAATGTTCCTTACTTTCATTTCCTTTTATTTAGTCTGTTCTACACGCGGCAATAACGTTCCTCTATGAAGGGCTCAGCGCAGGCAAGGGCTGAGGGCTGACAACGCAGCACAATGCGAACAAAGGACGAGCCCTCAGAAACAAAGCAACAAGTACTTACTGGAAATGCGCAAGAGAGGGGTGTGACTCAGCTATAAGCTTTTAGAATTTCGTTCATAGTGTTCATACCTAGTCTATAAGTTCGCCTCCAGGACGGCATGCACAGGGCTTGTTGTTTTGGGTAGCATAGAGAAAATGACGTCACAAAGTTTCAGACTTGAAACCACTTTTTAGAATTTATTTCATATATGGACGATTCTTGGGCCCTCCTTGCTGAGGACCGAGATGGGTAGAAGGAGGGAGGCCTTTGCCCAGTGGGACACTCCGGGCCTAATATAATAATAATCACCGGCCCCTTGAGCCTAGCTTCGCGGTCGGTGATCTACCGTTTTGATATATAATTTTTTACTGTTTGTAAAATTTTATCGTATTTTCTTTAGTAAAAAATGTATTTTATAACAAAAATTCAAATAAATGATGTAAAATAATAATAAAATAGCCGGTTCTGAGACGATATCATTGTCATCGTATAAAGCGATTGGATAGCATAATTCGCCATCTAATGGATTTCCATTTTGATCGCGCTAACGTAATCGCCATTACTATAAACTATTAGTGTTGCTTGAAATGGACTGCCAAGTTATAGCTGGTGGGCCATCCCTCTGCGGGATGTTTGTCTGTCTGTCGCGGGACGGACTCATTTGAATAAACGTTTCGCTGGGCACGGCTTAAAAATACCGAGATTATGATGAGCAACTGTGGATACGACACACGAGGACAATATTTACTTATCATTTTTGTTATTATAGTGCGTATGCCCTTAAGTTCTAGGTTGTTAAATTCTAATAGGCTAATAGTAGAAACAAACGAGGTGTTGACAAAAAATTGCGACAAAATATAGTCCCCTGCGTGGACTTATTTTTGACGACCAATGTGGCGCGGTGGGCGAAGGTCCGCCTGCAACGCAGGAGGTTGCGGGTTCGATTCCCGCCTCGGAACAACTGTGTGTACGATCTGCAGATATTTGTTCCGAGTGTTCTGGTCGTTTTCTATGTATAATAAAAAAATATCTATATATGTAATATATTGTCTTATGTATATCAGTTATCTAGTACCCATAACACTAGCTCTGCTTACCATGGGGCTAGATAATGCTGTGTGAATTGTCTATTTATTTATTTATTATTTATTTACTTATTGAATTATGACTTGTTTGTGTTTGTCAAAGCACTGAAGTTATAATATACATAACTTGACATAGATTCGTTTTTGGTTACAAAATAAACAAAATATTGATAAGATATGGGTGTAAGCTAGACTGCAGGTAGATGCTGGCTTTTGATCATGAAGGGTGGCCTTTGGGCGATTGTGCACTACAAGGAATTTTACTGTCCGGCAGTCCGATTTTTTACGGTCCGATATGGCACGCCATATAATGTATATACTAGTTTGTGCACTACACGTAATTTTACCGTCCGATATTTTACTTTTCCCCATTCCGGAACGGTTTTTTTGGCGTGTAGTTTAACTGACGGAGAACTGAAAAGAGACTGAAAAGACGGAGCTAAACTGAGCCGTATCATCCGAGTAAAGACGGACAAGTGCACAAGCCAATCATCCTTTTTTTCATGCCACTTCGGACCGTAAAAAATCGGATGTTCGGACAGTAAAATTCCTTGTAGTGCACAATCGCCCTTTGTCTAGCAGTGGACTGCTATAGGCTGATGATGATGATGATGTGGGTAAGCATACCGAACTCGAATATGTTTTGAAGGATTGCTCGAGGCATTTCAGACGAGTTTGAGTGAAGGATTAGTTGAATAATAATTATCTAAAGATGTGAAGTGTGATGATGATATGTGCCTCTATGATTTTAGAAATCTAAGATCATATCCATACTAGTCTGTCGCGAGATGAACCTGCAGCATCCAAGATCTGTATAAAATACCAATTATCTTCCTATTTTACATGTCTATTTGTATTCCTACAGCCCTCGCATTTATTTGCATTTGTCTTATTTCATAATTTCTAATTCATTTTATAGGAGAATATATCCGAAAAGTTTTTATTACTGTTTGAAGCGAATCTTTAGCCAAATAATAAACGAACTTTTTGTTCTGGTTATTCATTCCAATCTTTTATTATATCTGCAAGTATGGCAAAGTTTTTTGAGCCAAAATTAAAACGAAAGAAGAAAATCGACCACCTGATGCTATATTTAAATATCAAATGTTGCGGCGGCGGCGATCGAATCTATTTACCGAGGTCTGTATGATAAAAACAAAATGTATTGGCTAGTTTTTAGCTCTAAAGCAATCTTAGGTTGATGTAATATAACGTCAGTTTTAACGGTAAAGTTTGGTTGAAGGTAGGTTTTAGTTATAACTCTTGATAGATTTTTTTAATATGGCTACACTATAGGTAAATTTTTATATAGCTGGCGTGGTTTTTGTTTATTTCTACATACAATTAACCACGCTGACGACGTCTCAAATCTGTCGAATCTAGAGACCTACTCTAGTATTTTTATTTATTATTATTTTATTTTGCCATTATTGTCCCACTGCTGGGCAAAGGCCTCTCTTTTCTCCTTCCACTCCTCGCGATCCAACGCTGCAACAGGCCATGAGGAAGGTGTACTCTAGTTCTTTGTTCATTATTTATTTCAGACCATAGAAGAGTAAGTAAACTTATGCTACGGACCATATTATGTACCTTTAAACTAGCATACATAGAACATAAGACTAAATTCATCATCAGCCTATGTTAGTCCACTGCTGGAGATAGGCCTCTCCCAACGAGCGCCACAGCGCCCTGTCTTCAGCTTGACGCATCCGGCATCTACCTGCAGTCTTTCGCAGGTCGTCATCCCACCTGGTCGGAAGGCCTCCTACACTACTTTTACCGAGTCGTGGTACCCACTCAAGAACACTTTTACCCACGGTTGTCGGTTCTTCGAGAGATATGGCCCACTGCCACTTCAGTTTGCTAATTCTTAGACCTATGTCGATAACTTTGGTGAGACTAAATACACGCTAATTTCTGCTAACGGCGACGGCGCGTGTAAATGATTATTATACGGAATATAGGTAGATAATAATGAAGAACTTATGCCCCAAACAAAATGTCTGACATATCAAATGGTAATGACATTCACACGATGTCTTTGTGTTCACATGTAGTAAGTTAAATATATTCAAATTCAATATGACTGTAACGTTGGGCGAGAACAATCGAGTCGAGATAGGAAACGGGGAAGACGTGTCGCTTCCGACAGTTTTGTAACGGAGGCGACGGAGGCCAGCTCTTACTATGAGTTCTCGATACTAACTCGAACCGAGGAAACTCATGTCTTCTACATTATTAGAACTTTGTGGCCATCAATCTAACACTATAATCAGGGTTTTGTCTTGCTAACTGCTTATTTTGTAAACCTAAAGAAATAAATGATTTTTGACTTTGACTTAAAATAATATAATATAATATAAAAAAAATACAATACAATATATCTTTATTTCACCATCAATACAAAAATTCATTAACTAAATTTTAGCCATCAACCTAACATCATAATCAGGGTTTTATCTTATTCAAAATATGTATATTACAAATCAATGGTATTTAAATTCAAAATCAATGTATTTAAGGTATTTAATAAAATGCAGGTCTAGACAGAGCCTGTGTATTTGCTTGCTATGTAACATTTGACGACCGATGTGGCGCGGTGGGCGAAGGTCCGCCTGTGACGCAGGAGGTTGCGGGTTCGATTCCCGCCTCGGAACAATGATCTGCAGATATTTGTTCCGGGTATTCTGGTCGTTTTCTATGTATAATAAAAAATATCTATCTATGTAATATATTGTATTATGTATATCAGTTATCTAGTACCCTTAACACAAGCTCTGCTTACCATGGGGCTAGATAATGCTGTGTGAATTGTCCAGCATTATTTATTTATTTATTTGACTTATCAGAATGACCTGTGGCTAACAAGCATTTTTAATTTTATACTTCGTCCGATTTACATTCTAGAACCACTAGTACTCCCTCGTGCGTCATTTACTCCGCAACTCCCCTCGATCCATTGTCACCCGTGTACACCTACCCTTAGGATTGTCTCGTGTACAGATGGCCTAATTCGATACAATCATGTCATTGATGCTGTGATAACGGACTGGCATGTTACTGACGTACTTTGTTGCTTGTTTGGAGTCAAACATCACACATCACAGTGTTTTATTTCCTTTAGACCTTGAACACGTCACAAATTTCATAAGTAAAACTAGCTGAAGACAGGGCGCTATGGCGGTCATTGGGGGAGGCCTATGTCCAGCAGTGGACTGATATAGGCTGATGATGATGAAGTAAAACTAGGATCACATCATCACACATCATCAGCCTATAGCAGTCCACTGCTAAACATAGGCCTCCCCCAATGACCACCATAGCGCCCTGTCTTCAGCTTGCCGCATCCAGCAGTGGAGACCACGACTCGGTAAACGTAATGTAGGACGCCCTCCGGCCAGGTGGGATGACGAACTGCGAAAGACTGCAGGAAGAGCAGTCTTTCGCAGTTCGACAACAATGGGTGTACCGCAGGGCTCTATCTTGGGTCCTATCATATTTTTAGTTTATATTAACGACCTGCCTCATCTTGTAAAGAATGATCATGAGATTGTATTGTTTGCTGATGATACTTCATTAATTTTTAAAATGAATCGACAAAAAACAAATTTCGACGATGTAAATACTGCAATCTCAAAGGTAGTCCATTGGTTTAGTATCAATAATCTTTTGCTTAATGAAACCAAAACAAAATGTATAAGATTTATTCTACCTAATGTAAAACAAGTTAAGGCTGATGTAAACGTAAAAGGAGAAACGGTAGAAATTGTAGACAATACCGTATTCTTAGGAATAACCTTAGATAGTAAACTTCAATGGGGCCCACACATAGATAAGCTATCGAAGAGACTTAGTTCTGCAGCATATGCAGTTAAAAAAATCCGTCAACTTACAGACGTTGATACTTCTAGACTAGTCTATTTCAGCTACTTCCATAGTATTATGTCTTATGGCATACTACTGTGGGGGAACGCTGCAGATATAAACACCATTTTTGTGTTGCAGAAGAGGGCTGTTCGTGCGATCTATAATTTGGGTCCCAGAGAATCCCTACGTAATAAATTCAAAGACATAAACATAATGACAGTACCATGTCAATATATTTATGAAAACTTGTTGTACACTCATAAAAACATCAATCAATTCATTAAAAAAAGCGATATACATAATGTAAATACTAGAAATAAGAATAAACTCGCTGTTCCCATAACTAGACTACATAAGATAAGTGCATCTTTTAAAGGGCAATGTATACGCTTCTACAACAAAACTCCAAGTGAGTTGCAAAACTTATCAATAAATAAATTTAAAAAAATTGTGAAGCATATTCTTTGTAAAAAGGCTTATTACAAAATATCAGATTATCTAGAAGATAAAAAAGCTTGGAACGAGTTTTGCTCCAACTCAAAATCTAACAAATTACAGATAAGCAAATCATATGTACTAGACACATAAGTTATGAACATACTAGTGGTTTCTTCTCACTTCTTCCACTGGTGGACAAAAAATTGAAGTGAACAACAATATAATAATGAATAGTATAAAATATGACTTGTCTAAGTGCTTATTTGTAAGCCTAAAGAAATAAACTTTCATTTCATTTCATTTCATTTCGTCATCCCACCTGGCCGGCATTACGTTTACCGAGTCGTGGTCTCCACTCAAGAATACGTTTGCCCCAGCGGCCATCGGTTCTTCGCGAGATATGGCCGGCCCACTGCCACTTCAGCTTGCTAATTCTCAGAGCTACGTCGATAACCTTGGTTCTCTGTCGGATGTATTCGTTTCGTATCCTATCCTAAAACTAGGATAACAGAGTGATAATCTCTAGGTCACAGGGCGCATTTAACCAGACGCTCAGATAACATTTTAATAACAAACATAATATTTATGTATTGACTACAAAACGAGCATTCATTCGAAGCACCAAACTTGCCGACGACGTTTCAGATAAGTATGTAATATAGCGTGCCTACGTTTATTATTTATTTTCAGCCATTATTGTCCCAATGCTGGGCAAAGGCCTGCCTTTTCTCGCCCCACTCCTCGCGATCCAACGCTGCAACAGGCCATGATGGAAGATGTACCTCGAGCTCGTCGCGCCGTCTCATCCTTTGTGCCTACGTTATGCAACAAAAATCTTTAAGGTGAAATGAGTCCCAAAACCCACATTTTGACTTAACGGAAAATCAATGTTAAGGGAACAAAACACATATTTTTCGAATGTATTTTGATGAAGACCAAAAGTTTAGGATATTAGTTAGTAAGTTATGGGAGTCGAAACACGATTGACTGAACTTGACTCTATAGAAAAAGATGGCAAAGTTTCCTCAAATCTTCATTTTTACAGAGATATCTCTACGGGAAAACCAGTTTTATTTGCTAGTTATTTAATATTATTGTAATGGAATTTCTTCTACGTGTTCCCTAATAATTAGAAAATTTAGGTCAAATTTAGGTCATAGTTTTTTGAGAAACAGTATTATTTTAGAGCAATAACAAATTTAAAAATAAAAACCAGTGAAATTGCGCGTGGGCCGGTCATTCTATCGCTCTTGCCTCCCTTTCTCGCCTTCCCCGCGCGACGTTCGTTCGTCCTTGTCTCGAAAAAGCGAACTCGTAATTTTCCACCAGAACTAAGCTACGAAATATAGCATCTAGCATAGCCAATAAGATCATTTACTCTGATTCCAATTTGATATTCTATCTAAACACGGAGCAACGCACGAATCAACTCAAAAGGAATATATACAGGCTGCTCGTTCCTCGTGCAACTGCAGATACAGCGTGTTTCCAAACAAAACGTAGCAACAACTAAACGCAGCCGAGCACCGCCGGAAACACCCGACGTCGCATTTCCGGTCAGCCGTTAAATTTGAATTTCGAACTGATAGCGCAGTCCGAGCCAGACTTTTGTTGCGAGCGGACGTGTCGGGCGAGCGGAAATTGATCCAAGTTAGCCGAGGTTTGATAACCTGGGCATGGTATGGTGGAAATGCCGCTATTTTGAGTTTACCCATATCTGGGTAGGTGCATGCATACATAGAATATTTTATAGGTAGTAAGCAAATTTCTAGAAGAGGTAATAGAAACTTCAGTAAGTATAATTAATAAAGTAGATATAAGAGGGACAAAAAGATTTGAGAGCGACAAAAAGAATTGTGGAGGGTAGAGTATCTAGCCAATAAATTCGTGGACAATTTTCAATAGACTTTGATTTATATTTTTACTATAGAAAATCACTTAATCTTTCTCACAAATCTCTATTAGTTCTCTTACCCCTAGTAATTTCCATTTTTCAACATAGATTTTAAAACCACTTTTTAAGATAGGGTTGTATTTTCCCGCAAAACAACCTGTCAAAGTTGACAGATGACAGCCGTTTGGCGCCAAACGATTTTCAAGATGGCGGAATCGTGTCCTATCTCTATGTTGAAATCGTTCACAACGTATGAAGTTTAAAATTTAGAAATTATCATATTTGAAAGGTGTAATGGATTTGCAAGGAGATGAAAATAGCCCCAAGCTAAGCAGAGATTGTGATATGATGGATTGTCTGATATACCTACCTACATAAAACATTAAAATATATTTTTTATTACAAAAAGAAAACACCCAGAAGCACAATCTGCAGATCATACAAATAATAACACTCGTCCCAAGGTTGAAATCGAATCCGCAACTCACGACTCCGGGCTGCTACTGTGAATTTTCATTTAGAACACATGCGTCAGATTCCACTTTCGTCAGAAGTAGTTTTTTGTATAATTTCAGTTCAGTTTCGTCATGAATGACGGATGTGGATACTTCTTGCTAGAAAACTCCAATAACAAGTTTTGAGTATTGTTGCCCGCCTAATGAGTGATAGGTAGCGTAAGTGACTTAGCTGCCTCTCACTCACTACGCCAAAGAGGTTGTATTCCAAGTTAACCGTCGTGTGTCGGAAACAACGTCAAGCGTAACAAAGCCTCTTATTGAATAGTGATATAAAGTTTAATTAACTTATTACAGTTAGTGTTACCTGCGCTGTCTGATGTGTTGGTAAACTGTGGACTTGGGACATTTTATAGATGGTAAGGTCATCATCATCATCAGCCTATAGTAGTCCACTGCTGGATTGGCATCCCCCAATGAGCGCCATAGCGCCCTGTCTTCAACTTGCCGCATCCAGCATCTACCTGCAGTCTAGTCCTGAGTCTATAGTTCGATGGTAAGGTACGTTTGCACATTTAAATTCCTACACCTCCCCGTCTCGGGTCAATCATAGTCAAACGTGTCGTATTTTGCTTAGTCAAATTTAATTCAGTACGCATATTAAGTTAAAAATAATGCAACAATAAGTGATCAACGTTCACAGAGCGACTCTCTGCTCGGATTGACATTATCAATTTCGTACTTAAGAAATATTTATGGTGCCAACATTGAAGACATTCCAAATGAATTGTGAGCAAACATTCATTTAAGCAGATTACAAAAAATAATACTTACACCTTGTAAGAGCAAACACAAAAATGGATCACGTCAGGAGGGAAGTCTGGCGCCTGAATTTTTTGCAATAGCAAGACTCTCTGCTCTTCTACCCATCACTACTAGAACTTTATAAGCACATACTTCAACATAATGCTTCCTCTTAAGCAGACCCTACCATAGACTTCTGATGCCTCGAGTGTGACTGAAACCTTGGTGAAAAATCCAGCTTTGTTCTGATGCGGAAAAATTAGCCCAAGTCCACAGTCTACAATACCTCAAGTTTTAAAACTCGATTGTCGGTGCATTGTCCCACCGACCGCTAGCTGCCTATTGTCTGCACTATGCCTGCTCTACCTCTGTACCACCTAGTTATTGTTTATGCTCTACTCTGTTATATTTTCTACTAGCTGCGACCCGCGGCTTCGCCCGCGCAGAAATCTACTATGTCAAATAGTTTATAAAACTTCCTCTTGAATTACTCTATCTATTAAAAAAATCGCATCAAAATCCGTTGCATAGTTTTAAAGACCTAAGCATACATAGAGACAGACAGACAGCGTGAAGCGATTTTGTTTTATACTATGTAATGATTGTCTAGAACTCCGCGTGTTATGTTAGTTATTGTCCGGCGTGTGACATGGGTCTTAGGTACAAGCAAGGGTGTCTATCATGTAGTACCATCTCTCTTAATAATAAGGTCCGCCTGCGACGCAGGAGGTTGCGGGTTCGATTCCCGCCTCTGAACAATTGTGTGTACGATCTGCAGATATTTGTTCCGGGTGTTCTGGTCGTTTTCTATGTATAATAAAAAAATATCTATCTATGTAATGTATTGTATTATGTATATCAGTTATCTAGTACCCATAACACAAGCTCTGCTTACCATGGGGCTAGATAATGCTGTGTGAATTGTCCAGCATTATTTATAATTTATTTTCTTAATAATAGTACTTTGGGTGAGAATACCACTTATATTCGAGTTCGATTCCCGGTTCGAGACAAACATCTGCAGAATATGTCTATATCACTCGTAGAACAGACACTGCGACATCAATACTACTCCTTTATTATGTTTGTCGATTTGTATTACGACCGGACAAACAGACTGACCGGTGTCTATGTGTTTATACTAGGGCTCGCCCGCGGCTCGGTCGCTACATCGAAAGGTATTTGAATGATATTGTGTGAAGTCGCGCGTCGTGTCGACCGACTGTCTATAGATGCTCAGCCTAAGGGCAGGGTTCTACCAAAGCGGTAAGGAAAGGAAATCCTACTAATATTATAAACGCGAAAGTTTGTAAGTATGGATGGATGTTTGTTACTCTTTCACGTAAAAACTACTGAATGGATTTTAATGAAACTTTTCAATAATATAGCTTATACATCAGAATAACACATATTAATATTCTTATTTAATGAAATTATGTTGTATATGGAAATGCATATGAATTGTGATTTTTAATGTATGATTTTGTAATGTAAGGTTGACTCTATGATTTTTGTGTTGTTTTTCTGTATTATATAATTATTTCTAATTTTAATATTAAATTTAAATATGTACTCTATTGCATTGGGTGTTCCCGTAAAAATAGAGGTACTTTTGTAAATAAATAAAAAATAAATAAACACATAGGCTACAATTTATAAAGATACATATATTGTATATTATCCAAAATATCTATCACCACGCGGGTGAAACCGCGGGGCGCAGCTAGTATGTAATATAAATAACTATAATAATAGTAATGCTGGACAATCAATAAATACATTCAAACAAATTGTCAAACATACTCTTTGTAAAAAGGCTTACTACAAAATATCAGATTATTAGACGATAAATGCCTGGGACGAGTTTTGCTCCAACTCAAAAACGAACAATCTAACAAGGTAAAGGTTTCTTGTTCGCTTCTTTACTTTAACTTAAAAATACTGAAGTGAACAAAATTAAAAAGTTTAAGTTTAAGTCCACACAGCATCATCTGGCCCCAAGCTAAGCAGAGCTTATGGATGACTGATATATATAATAATAAAATAATAAAAAAAATTCTGGAAAATTCACACAGCATTATCTAGCCCCATGGTAAGCAAAGCTTGCGTTATGGGTACTAGATAACTGATATACATAATACAATACATTACATAGATAGATATTTTTTAATATACATAGAAAACGACCAGAACACCCGAAATAAATATCTGCAGATCGTACACACATTTGTTCCGAGGCGGGAATCGAACCCGCAACTTCCTGCGTCGCAGGCGGACCTTCGCCCACCGCGCCACATCGGTCGTCTTCATCGTCATAATACAATATAATACCTACATAGATATCTTATCAAGCTATCAAAACCTGTCCCTTCATACCCTCTGATACAATCCGCTCCGATGCTCGCGCCGTAAAGAGTTAGTTTTATATTAACTCGCGGTAAATTGAATGTCGTCTACAGTAGCTGGCAACACGCCAGGGTAGCCTGCACTGGGTAGTTGGTAGTAGGTAGTATGAGGTAGTTTATGGGGGAAACTGTAGTTTATTGACTGGTAACAGGTAGTGTTTAGAACATAAAACACTGTGTGACATTTACTTGGTTATTTCAAATTGTTTCGGACCTTCCCGACTTCGCACGGTTTTAGTGAGAGATCCCTAACTGCCTGAAAACCAGCGTCGTTACAGTCTTCGGGCAGTAGCGACATTAAGCTGAGGCTGGACCTAATTAGCGCGCACTGAGGACAGGCTAGGTACATTATTTTTACTTATTTTATATTGTTTATCTTTTAGTTTTAGTATTAGTTTTATACTTATTTTCTATTGTTATATTTTAGTTTTTAGTCTTAGTGTTAGGTATATCTTATTTAGCTTAATGTGTTTTTTTTTTAATGTACGTTTGTCTTTTTTGTGTTTGCTAATAAAAGTTTTCTATTCTATTCTATTCAAACTTTTTTTTTTCATCAATTTTTGTCTACAATCGGCTGTTCAGCCATAATTAGACGCGGTCTCGGGTGGGATACTCAGGTGCCATTTCCAGTGAAAGGCACCATCTCTAGACTTGACTACTTTAGTTCCTTCGGCCAAGCTCAAGAATATTCCATCTCTTAAGGCGTTTTATATTGTCTTTGTTCTGTAGCAGGTGTGTTGCTAGTGTGTTGCTAGTGTGTTGCTAGTGTGTTGCTAGTGTGTTGCTAGTGTCTTGCTAGTGTCTTGCTAGTGTGTTGCTATGATTGTGCAGTCTTTCCTTGTATTTTTTGCTGTAATTGTTGACTTCTTCTTTTATGGTTGGCATTTCCAAGTATTCGTGTATACCCACAAAAATAAGGATAGCCTTATGAAAAAGTGTGATGTTCACAATAGAAATACAAGAAACAAGAACAAGTTACACATCCCATCATTTAGATTACACAAGGTAGGGAAATCATTTATGGGCAATAGCGTGCGCTTCTATAATAAGCTTCCATCTGAAGCAACTGAGCTCCCTATTCGTAAATTTAAAAATTACATAAAACTAAATCTCATCAAGAAGGCTTTCTACTCCATAAATGATTATCTTAATGATGTTAATGCTTGGCCAGATGTCGCTCAGTTTCGCACCGACAATAGTATGTAGTAAGTAATTTGTTGTTGTGCATAGCTTTACTTAAATATTGACATGTATCGAATCATATTATATTTAGACCTAAATAGGCAAATAACCATGTATTAGACATATAAGAGATAAACATGCTAGTGGTTTCTTTTTCACTTCTTCCACTAGTGGACAAAAAATTGAAGTGAACAGTAAAATAATTTTATTTGATAATAATTTAATGTATAAAATATGACTTGTCTAAGTGCTTATTTTGTAAGCCTAAAGAAATAAATGATTTATTACTTTTACTTTACGTGTATCTCTGTGTTTCTCACCAACCAATGTGCGCTGGAGATGGTTCTTTATGTGATGTTTTGAAACCGCTGTAGTATCTCCAGATTAGAGTTGCTGGCGGATCCCCAGAGTTCTATTCCATAGGTCCAGATGGGTTTAATTATTGCCTTATATACAAGTAATATGTTACTGAGAGATAGTTGTGATGTCCGGCCCAACAACCATGAAAAGTTCCTGAATTGCATGTTTGCTTCTGTTCTTTTGGCTTTAATGTGGTTTGCCCATGTCAGCCGTCTATCTAGGTGCAGGCCTAGGTATTTTACCGTATTGCTGGTTGGCAGGGTTCCTCGATCCATATGAACGGGGGCACAACTGCCTTTTCTCAATGTGAAAGTGACCTGCGCGGACGTTGTTACGCTGGGCCTGATTCTCCATTATTGAAGCCATTCGCCGATCTTATTCAACTGTACCTGCAGTTTAGCGGAAGCCAGTTCGGGGTCGGTATCGCTTGCAAGACATGCAGTATCGTCTGCATAGGTCGCTGTCACTACATCTGGTGTCTCAGGCAGGTCAGCCGTATAAATGGAGTAAAGAACTGGTCCTAGCACTGATCCTTGTGGTACCGACGCTTTAATTCCTAGACGCCTAACTTTTTTGAAAATATAATATAGCCTATGTTCACCGGGGAGTGGGGACAGTGTAGCTTCCCAAGTAACATTTTGGACCTATAACTTAGGTTTATATCACTAAAAGGTTGAGTAAACGTCGTATAAAGGTTTTTAGCGTACCTACGGGTTCTATAGAAGCGTTTGGTGAAACGTTTTTGCTCTGTAAACTTTAGAGCCAAATTATCCTATTACCTGTCGATGTAAAGGTTTACTTCACCATTTTATAGAGCCATTATAGATAGGTAAATAAATAAATAAATAATGCTGGACAATTCACACAGCATTATCTAGCCCCATGGTAAGCAGAGCTTGTGTTATGGGTACTAGATAACTGATATACATAATACAATATATTACATACATAGATAGATATATTTTTTTATTATACATAGAAAAACAACCAGAACACCCGGAACAAATATCTGCAGATCGTACACACAATTGTTCCGAGGCGGGAATCGAACCCGCAACCTCCTGCGTCGCAGGCGGACCTTCGCCCACCGCGCTACATCGGTCGTCAAATTATCATAAACATGTTCATCAACATATAGGTATTATAAACGTTTCAAATATGCCAGTACAGAGCAATATTACTCTATAGTAGTGTTTGATTCACCTTTACGTATCTAATTTGCTCTATAAGGTTTCCCTGATTACCGTTTTATATATTGCGTTATAGCAGTGATGAATATCCAACAATAGAACCATTTAGTGACATCGTGGTTCCACAAATCACTGCAATAGTCCATGGTCTTTAGTAGTATTAACGACGCCATAATAGAGCATTTTTGCTCTATAGCGGATATTTCATCACCTTTATAGGATAATTTTACTCATGATGGCGCCGGAAACTCTGTCATGAGTACTATAGTTGGCCAATAAGGGTTACGGAGTTACCATTTTGCTCTATAGTTCAAAACTGCGGTACCTTTAATATTATATTAATATTTTATTTTATTCAAAACTAAACCGGAGGCGCGTTAAAAAAACTAAATAAAAATAGTACTAATCTATAGGTAAAACTTTTGTCGCACGAAAATTTTGCAGTATTGAACGAGCTATTCAATGTCAAAATAAGATAATATAAACTAATCACGTTACAATCCTTGAACTGAAATCACTTTACACAGATAATTTATTTTTTCGACCGTGCCATCTGCCGATGCCGAAAGAAAGATATTTGTGATGTATTGGAATTACGGACTCTACTATAGAACAAATTGGCACTTTAATGGTAACACGAACGCTATTACAGTATAAAATGACACTAAAGTAGCGTTACTGTACCCACTGTGTCAATAGATTGTCATACGATTACCACTATATCAACTTTATAGAACAAAAATTACACCGCTAACACTTCTACAGGTCTACTATGTCACTTTTTGGTGATATAATTGCGCCAAATCGGCTTTACTCGACCTTCTTTGGGCCTCTATAGTACCAAAAGTGGTGTTTGAGATACGTTCTATGGACTGCTATGGAACCAGAAATTGTAACCTGAAATGTAATTGGCCGGCCCTCTGCCACTTCAGCTTGCTTATTCTTATTACTTCTCACTAGGTAGATGCGTCAAGCTGAAAACAGGGCGCTATGGCGCTCAGAAAGGGAAGCCTGTTGTGTTGTGACTGATGAAGATGGGAAGTAATAAAGAAGTCTGAGATATCCCGCCATAAGCAGTTTATAATTACAAACAATGAAGACGATAAACATCCAGACGGCGATGTACACGGCCACCATGACGAACAGGCCCAGCGCGGCCCCCATGTCGTCCCCTGACCTCCCGGGGGTGTGGTCGAAGCACAGGGGGTCTATCAGGGTGCATTGGATCAAGTACCTGGGGAAGAAAGAACTGTCTTAGGAGACTTCCCGTATTTTATTTTATTTGGGAAACAAAAAGCTTATATTTGATTATAAATAGAACGTAGACTTAGAATAAATAAAGCTAACTACAGTTTCCACTCGCAGCTTGAAAGTATAACTGAGCTAGTTATTAGACTAAAAATTAAAATGATAGAAAGAATGTGCCTAAAAAACATAAGAAATTAAAGTAGTACAAAAAACAAAGTGCCTTTTAAAAATAAACAAATAAAATACTAAGTAAAAACAAAAATACACAACAAATGTAGTTCTGTGTGCCTGATGTCAGTACCAAATCATGCTGGTTGGTAACTACAAGGTGAGGATAGGATATTAATAATAAATAAATAGAAAAACAATTAAAGGAAGTTAATTAATACTAAATTCTTCAAATGAGGATTTGAAGAAGTTAGTATTTATCAACTTCTTAAAAGCATTTCGCCTCATGTTGAAGAGATCAACGTTTTTGGAATGGTATTAGTCACAGACATGCCACAGAGGTCCACTTGCGACGCAGGAGGTCGCGAATTTGATTCCCGCCTCGGGACAGTGGTGTATACGATCTGCAGATATTTTTTCCGGGTGTTGTGGTCTTTATCAATGTATGCTAAAATATATATCTTTGTAATCTCCTATATTAGGTATAGGTATTTCAGTCATCTAGTGCCCATAACACAAGCTTCGCTTAGCTTGGGGCAGATGATGCTGTGTGGGTTGTCCAACATGATTTATTTATTTATTATACGAAAGCAGGGTGTGGAGGCCACCATCCACCATTCGCAACACACTGCGAGACATTGGCCTCCCTCGTGGATTTGAGTCTTTAAATTTCTTATCGACTTTATTACTTATGATTTTTTTGACAAAAGTTGTGTAGCTGAATCAAACTCGCATAGGGTTCTATTTTCTGTCGGCTGACGCGTCGTACCTACCTGATGGCCAGCACAGGTCCTGCTAACACATGCACCGCTGTGAGTGGTAGGTACAAGGTAAGCAGGCGCTTGTATTGGCGGACAGCAGCGACCAGCAGGTGACGTTAGACCAGCCTTGCCTGTAGCGGTCAGCCGACGGCGGCCTATGGTCGTACCTACCTGATGGCCAGCACAGGCGCTGCTATCACATGCACCGCTGTGAGTGGTAGGTACATGGTCAGCAGGCGCTTGTATTGGCGGACAGCAGCGACCAGCAGGCGACGTTAGACCAGCCTTGCCTGTAGCGGTCAGCCGACGGCGGCCTATGGTCGTACCTACCTGATGGCCAGCACAGGCGCTGCTATCACATGCACCGCTGTGAGTGGTAGGTACAAGGTCAGCAGGCGCTTGGATTGGCGGACAGCAGCGACCAGCAGCACGATGTTGGACAGACAGACTAGCCAGGCGGCGGTCGCGATGGCGCCGTAGAGGATGGCGGAGTCAGGCTCCGCGGAGACGAACTCGTACAGCGCCAGCTTACTGTCTGGAAGGAGAGTGCTGGTCTTCAAATGTGATTTTCACACTTATATCTATATTTATACTAATATTATAAAGAAGAAAGGTTTGATTTTTTGTTTGTTTGTAATGAATAGGCTCCGAAATTACTGGACCGATTTGAAAAATTATTTCACCGTTGGGAAGCTACACTATCCCCGGTTATAGGCTATATTATATTTTCAAAAAAGTTAGGGATCCTTACTAAAACCGTGCGAAGTCGGGAAGGTCCGCTAGTTATATATAAATGGTAAAGTTGATTACACATTATGGTAATGAATAGCAGAAAGATAGTGCGTGTTAGGCAACACACTGTCACATTTACAATACAACACAAAAATGTTTTATTGGACACCATATGCAGATCATTACATAAAGGCATTACATGTGACGATTACAATGGGTGGCCTTGAAATGTACGGGGAAAGAAAACTCTAAAATAAAGCCCCTTCTGACGTAGTTTGGCTCAAATCAGTTTATTTCGAACAGATACGCCAAACAGTTCTTCACTACATAGTGTAAATCAAAGTCGCTTCCCGCTGTCTACTTGTCCCTATTATTATTATTTTGAGCCATTATTGTCCCACTGCTGGGCAAAGGCCTCCCTTTTCTCCTTCGCGATCCAACGCTGCAAGAGGCCATGATGGAAGATGTGCCTCGAGCTCATCACACCATCTCATCCTGGGCATTCCACGTCGCCTCTTAGCGTTGGGTGGACTCCACTCTGTGGTGATCTTTGTCTGTCCCTATATCTTTAAGCTGTATGCTTATATCTTTAAGCTATTCGTATTTAAATAAAAGTACCTCCCAGTACGAAAACGGTCTGCAAGGGCCCTAAGACGAAGGAAGCCACTATGGCTGCCATGGCCACCAGGACACATGACATGCGCCAAGTGAGGACCTGGCAGCATTTACACATTGTGAGGATTTTGCACTATTTCTACATATTTCTCAATATTTATATTATTTTGATTTCAAAGAACATTATCGGTGAAAGATTAGCGATTTTGACACTTACTTTCAAAGAGAATACAATAACTAACTTTAAACATGACTAGATAAAGTGGACGAATGAAATAAAACACTGAGAAGTAGAATCGGAGGGATCACTCAGATCGAGTTATTTTACACTCGGGAAAAAAGTAAATAAATACTTAAATAAAACAAGTAGTTTTAAAAGATTTCTAAAGCCTTTATTTAGATAATCTACAAAGAAATTAAATTATTAGGAGTGCCTACGGCGTAGCACCGTAGCAGCGCGTAGCACCGTAGCGCCGTAGCACCGTAGAGCTTCCGTAGGCCTTGCTACGAGGGCTACGAAAATTAAGTCTCTAAATTGAAATGTAGTACAAATAATTGAAAGAATAATTAGAGTTGAAAGAATAATTAGAGTTTCACTAAACCACTCTAGATCATAACAATACCAATATGCATGCACAGATGAACCCACTCTTATATTTTTTTTGCTTTGTGTAGTATTTACATAATGGTCCGGGAGCCAGGTACTCGTGACCGGCTCCCGGACCATGATTATTGAATAACTAGGACGATTAAATGTAACCCATGGTGGCCTTACAGAGGGGCTTCGTCATAATCACCACTCTTGGCAGGCTGATTGGTGATCGTAGTGGAGGCGTTCATAATACACAGAAGCAAGCTACTGACCTCAATCTAGCAAGTTCCTTTTAGTCGGCTCTTACGACATCGGACTGAGTCGGATAGATTGATTCTAACTCGACCGCCACGTCTAAACAGCCTCTTAGATTAATGGAAGTATAAAAGGCGGCCTTAGCGCTAAGAATGATCTCTTCCAGGCAAACTTAGCGTAGATTTGATATAAAAGAATAATAATTAGACGGTACGGCACTTTCAAAAATAATTCGATTAAATAATTAAAACTAATAGACTACATACACAATACCTATATTAGAAACATGATAATAAACTTTTGTATAGACATCAGCTAACTTGCTCGCTACTTCGTCCACACATATAGCCACCCTAGTCTCTCTAGCTAGTCACCCTTTACTGTTAAAGCTGTATGCAGGTAGCTAGCTATTGAACCTAACTTATGAATCCAAGTGCTGATATTTATATTTTATGTACGTGAGTTAATGTGTGGCATGGCAACGCGCTGTAACTGTCGACACTAGACAAACCTTATCTGGTTTAAAGTGTCGTAGAAATACAAACTATATTATTAAACTGTGGGATGCCCTACCCATTTCGATTCGGCAAGCTAAGTCTCTCCCTATATTCAAACATATGGTCTATGAACATTTCCTTAACTCAGCATCAAACTGTTAATTTATATGCATCATACCTATATTATATATTTATGTTTGTATTTATACTTATAGCTATCAATATGTATTTGTTAGTATTTCCCAATTAAATATTATTCTATATATAACACGCCACCGTCTACTTGTTCTAACTTTTCATGTCCATCCAAAGGTTGCCTGGCAGAGATCGCTTTAAGCGATAAGGCCGCCCATTGTACAACACATTCTTTATTTGTCTTTTTCCTGTCCAGTGTATCTGTTTTTATGGTGTGCAATAAAGAATTATTGTATTGTATTGTATTATTTTATTAGAGAAGGTATAACAGGTTAAAACTATAATAATAATAATAATGCTGGATAATTCATACAGCATTATCTAGCCCCATGGTAAGCAGAGCTTGTGTTATGGGTACTAGATAACTGATATACATAAAACAATATATTACATAGATATTTTTTATTATAGATAGAAAACGACCAGAACACCCGGAACAAATATCTGCAGATCGTACACACAATTGTTCCGAGGCGGGAATCGAACCCGCAACCTCCTGCGCCGCAAGCGGACCTTCGCCCACCGCGCCACATCGGTCGTCAAAACAAACGTCGTGAAACGATCAGTTGCATATCGACAACTGAAAGTGCATTTAGTGAATAAGTTGTGGCGAGTGGAATGTGCAATAGAGTTGTCTGCAGCGATAATGAGTTGCGAGTCATTTAGCAACGGACGGACAGACGGACGGACTCGCGGGCGGCGAGAGGTGGGAGCGGTCCATTATGAACGTACAGGCGCTGGGCATTGAGGAACTTATGTGCAGATTTCTTCAGTTTTAATGTTATTATACGACTTTGAAAAAGGAGGAGTACGTGTGTTACGTCTTGCCTACGTATTCAACCCGCAAACCTATAAACATTGTATATTTACGACGACCGATGTGGCGCGGTGGACGAAGGTCCGCCTGCGACGCAGGAGGTTGCGGGTTCGATTCCCGCCTCGGAACAATTGTGTGCACGATCTGCAGATATTTGTTCCGGGTGTTCTGGTCGTTTTCTATGTATAAAAAAAAATATCTATCTATGTAATGTATTGTTGTCATTCTGATATGTAGGCTATATTATTGTGAAGTTTCATTAAAATCCATTCTGTAGTTTTTACGTGAAAGAGTAACAAACATCCATCCATCCATACTTACAACAACATAGGATACAATTCATAAAGTAATATAATATTTTCCAAAATGTCTATCACCACACGGGTGAAACCGCGGGTCGCAGCTAGTATTTTATATATTCTAAAGTTTGGATGGATGGATGGATGATTTTACTTCTTCACGTCAAAACTACTGAACGGATTGGGCTGATATTTTGCATACAGGTATTTCCAGGCATAATATAAAACATACATTGTATCTCATAGATGAGTTTGAACGAGAGATTGAACGTTTTCAAAGAGACAACGCGTGCGAAGCCGCAAGCAAAAACAAGTATGTTATAATAAAACTTTTGAACCTATCATGGTTATTAACACTAAAGTCATTTAAAACGGGATATTTACCATGATTTGATTTTTGAGTTATCCAATATTTCGGCACAGTTTCATGCGCCATGAACTGAGTTATTCCGTGATCATGGTGCATGAAACTGTAAATATTGGATAACTCAAAAATCAAATCATGGTAAATATCCCGTTTTAAATGACTTAAGTTTGTTATAATTGCTTCAAAAACTACGACTTAAATACGAAAAATAAAGCAGCGTGTTGTTTATCTAAAGAAAGAAAGAAAGAAAATATTTTTATTCACCTTAAAACTACTATACACAACAAACTTAAACTACGCAAATTATTACTACCTATATTACAAATGATTGTGCGTAGCAGTGTTCATGGCAAATATGGCCTTCACTCAGCATTGTGCTGGGTGCCCACTAATGTGTCCACCCAGCGCTGATTTTCAGTGAAGACCAGAGGGATCGTGTCACGTCACGGTCGTCAGGAGCATCTAAATTTAAAACCTCCCTCATTCCAACCCCGCGTTTGCCGGTACGTAAAGGAATGTGTAAAAATGTTAATTACTGTAGGTGCCTAATAACTGAGTGTACAGACAAACGAACAATTTGCATTTACATTTCCGGGAGCGGAAGTGAAATGAGATGATTTTTACAGTTATTTTTAACGTTGGGTGCTAAAAATTCTAATTTGTAAACTGTCTATGTTAGAAAAATATTTTTGAATTTAACTTGTTGGAAAATTGTTTCTGTAAATACGTATTTGGTACTTTTTCAGGCTTTTGTTGAGTTTTTAGTGGTTACACTATAACAGGTCACTTGTAAATGGACATACTTAGGACTTAAAAGTTTTTGCCCGCGGCTTCGCACGCGTTGTTTCTATAGAAACGTTTATAGGTTATTTTTATCCCATGGGAACTGATTTATGGCATAAAAAGCCATGTTTGATTTCAGACTTAGGCCTACATCTATGCAAATTGTAACCCTATCCACTGAGTAGTTGTATCGTGAAGTAACAAACATCCATCCGTACATCGATCCATCCAAACGTCCAAACTTTTGCATTTGTAATATAAGTGTAATTTGACGACCGATGTGGCGCGGTGGGCGATGGTCCACCTGCGACGCAGGGTTCGATTCCCGCCTCGGAACAATTATGTGTACGATCTGCAGATATTTGTTCCGGGTGTTCTGGTTGTTTTCTATGTATAATAAAAAAAATATCTATCTATGTAATCTATATTGTATTATGTATATCAGTTATCTAGTACCCATAACACATAGCTTACCATGGGGCTAGATAATGCTGTGTGAATTTTCCAGAATTATTTATTTTATTTAATTAAAAACTTTTGTTCATACATTCGTTTTATTTTCAATGAAATGAAATGAAATGAAATGAAAGTTTATTTCTTTAGGCTTACAAATAAGCACTTAGACAAGTCATATTTTATACTATTCATTATTATATGTATTGTTGTTCACTTCAATTTTTTGTCCACCAGTGGAAGAAGTGAGAAGAAACCACTAGTATGTTCATAACTTATGTGTCTAGTACATATGATTTGCTTATCTGTAATTTGTTAGATTTTGAGTTGGAGCAAAACTCGTTCCAAGCTTTTTTATCTTCTAGATAATCTGATATTTTGTAATAAGCCTTTTTACAAAGAATATGCTTCACAATTTTTTTTAATTTATTTATTGATAATTTTTGCAACTCACTTGGAGTTTTGTTGTAGAAGCGTATACATTGCCCTTTAAAAGATGCACTTATCTTATGTAGTCTAGTTGTGGGAACAGCGAGTTTATTCTTATTTCTAGTATTTACATTATGTATATCGCTTTTTTTAATGAATCGATTGATGTTTTTATGAGTGTACAACAAGTTTTCATAAATATATTGACATGGTACTGTCATTATGTTTATTTCTTTGAATTTATTACGTAGGGATTCTCTGGGACCCATATTATAGATCGCACGAACAGCCCTCTTCTGCAACACAAAAATGGTGTTTATATCTGCAGCGTTCCCCCACAATAGTATGCCATAAGACATAATACTATGGAAGTAGCTGAAATAGACTAGTCGAGAAGTATCAACGTCTGTAAGTTGACGGATTTTTTTAACTGCATATGCTGCAGAACTAAGTCTCTTCGATAGCTTATCTATGTGTGGGCCCCATTGGAGTTTACTATCTAAGGTTATTCCTAAGAATACGGTATTGTCTACAATTTCTACCGTTTCTCCTTTTACGTTTACATCAGCCTTAACTTGTTTTACATTAGGTAGAATAAATCTTATACATTTTGTTTTGGTTTCATTGAGCAAAAGATTATTGATACTAAACCAATGGACTACCTTTGAGATTGCAGTATTTACATCGTCGAAATTTGTTTTTTGTCGATTCATTTTAAAAATTAATGAAGTATCATCAGCAAACAATACAATCTCATGATCATTCTTTACAAGATGAGGCAGGTCGTTAATATAAACTAAAAATAGGAAAGGACCCAAGATAGAGCCCTGCGGTACACCCATTGTAACCACAGACCCTTTAGATCGTTTCCCATTAATGTCAACTCTTTGTATCCTATCACTCAAGTAAGATGTTAGAAGATCCAAAGAGCTGTCCCTTATTCCATAATGATGTAGTTTCCTGATTAATGTTTCGTGATGAACGCAATCGAATGCTTTTGACAAGTCACAAAAAACGCCTAAAGCATCTTGCGACTTCTCCCAAGCATCAAAAATATGCGATACCAACTCTACACCGGCATCAGTAGTTGACCTGCCACGAGTAAACCCAAATTGCTTACAGTGTAGCAGGTCATTGCCATTAAAATGTCTAAGCAATTGGTGTAAAATAAGTTTTTCAAAAACTTTACTGAATGTAGGCAGTACTGATATTGGTCTAAAGTTAGTGGGGTCAGACCTAATACCCGATTTAAACAATGGGATTATTTTACTATGTTTCATTAGATCAGGAAATATGCCACAATCAATGGATTCATTAAATATAAAAGCTAGATCTGGTGCAATGGTATCAATTAAAGGTTTAATAATTTTAACGGAAATGCCCCAGAGATCTGCAGTTTTTTTAATATTTAAAAGTTTAAAGGCTTTTTTTATATCATTTTCATCAACATGGGTAAAAATAAATTTACTATCGCATTTAGGTACATTTTCTTTAAGTAATGATTCAGCTATTATTTGAGAAGAGTTCAGACATTTTGTAGTACAGATTGGAATGTCAGTAAAAAAAATTTCAAAAGCTTGCGCTACTTCAACATCATTTTTGATAGAGCAATCATTAATCTTTAAACTGTAATCATTAATGTAGGTATTGACCTTTCCAGTCTCACTATTAATTATTTTCCAAGTTGATTTTATTACATTTTCACTATTTTTAATTTTCGAGCTAATATAATTGGATTTTGCTGTATTACAAACTTTTCTAAATATTTTTGAGTAATTTTTTACTTTTTCTTTAAATTCCTGGCTAAAATTGTACTGCTTTTCACTATACAGTTCATATAACTTTTGTCTACTCTTATGTATACCTACTGTTGCCCACTCACTAAAGCTAAGTTTTTCTGAGACCAAGATCGATTTGGGTATGAATATTGAATTGAACGCATTGGTGAATTTATTAAAAAAACTACAATACGACTCATTTGGGTTGTTAAGTGAGTAGTTAGGTGATGGTTTAAAATCCCAATCCAATTTCAACCGTTCAAATCGATCTGTGGTCACAGGAACGTACTTAATTTTTTTTTTACAATTATTATTTTTTACTGGATGTTTTAATTTAATTAGTTGACCTAAGTGGTCTGATTTTAAATGGCTTATAATTTTGTGACTGACAATTTTTTCATTTTGGAAAACAAATATATTATCTATACATTTTGCTGATGTTTCAGTTATTCTAGTAGGTTCCATAAATGTTGGCCTAAGATTATAAGAATTAAATAAATTTGTTAATCTGCTACTGAGGGAGTAAACTTCTAAAAGATCAATATTAAAGTCTCCACATACTATGAGGTTTTTATTTGATTTTGATATTTTAAATAAGATATCATCCATATTTTTTTCAAATATTTCAAAAGAAGCTGATGGTGGGCTGTATACGCTTGCTACAATAGTGTGCTCCAACTCAACACATGCTACTTCAATGTGGCTTTCAATGGATAAGCATACTATGTCTTTACGTTCTTTGAATTTTATTAGTTTATTTAGTAATATTAAAGAGCCTCCACGAATAGCATGTGATCTGCAAAAAGAACTACCAACCTGGTGGTTACTGAAGTTAAACATGAGCTCATAGCTTTTCAGCCAATGTTCTGTGAGGCAGATGATATCAATATCAAATGAGTTCATGTACAATTCTAATTCTAATAGTTTACTTCTAATTCCTTGAATATTTTGGTGCACCAAGTTAGTAAACTTTCCGGTTATTTTACAATTTTGTTTTCTTAATTTTTTATTGCAATTCATAGTAATAATATTTATAGGGCTAGAGATTTCCTCTATTGTCGCTATTTCTAATTTAAATGACTTGGAATAAGTTCCAAGGTCTGGTTTGTAAAATAATTACAATGCTCAATAGAAGCATTTGTTATAGCCAAGTTTTTGGCTGTTGTTATACTTATAACGGGATCAAAAATATTATATGCTAACAATTTAGCAATAATCAATTTACTTTTTTTGGTCAGATACATAGTATCCCTAGTTAAAAAAGTTTTACTAATAAATCTATTAGTGTCAAAAATTAAAACGTCACTATGACGACATGTCATATTGTAGATTAGCATGTTATTTTTACATATATTCTCATTTTGCTGTGATGTTAATGATTTTGAGTAAGGGAAGGAGCAAAAAATAAGTTTCCCTAGTCCATTTTCTATCTTTCCTAGAAGTACTTGAACTAGCCGTATCAACTGTGACCGCTTTACACAACTTTCACCTATCTGAACAATTAGAGTTGTGTTTTTATTCAGGGAGTCATCTTGCTGAATATAATCAGTGATTGTATTTATATTAGAATTTGGATAGCAATGATTGACTACATTTTGTTTAAGTAAGTCACTCAGTATAGTACCCATTCCAGCACCCAACTTATCTGAGTACATAACAGTTTTCCGGGTATATGGGTCTAGATTTGATTCCTTTACTCTTTTACTAGGGCTATCACAGCAGTCCTCATGCGAAGGTGATGGTGGCGCCACCAGCGGCACGGCTGGTAACACGAGTGGTGACGGGGGCACTACATTCACTCTAGTCAAAGTGTTAATCTGTGCGGTTGCTGTTTCTAGATCTGTTTGAGTGCAGCTATGCCGCAGTTCAATATATAAACTATCGTTATTTACACTATCTAGCATTTTTAGATGGTGGTCATTGGCGGCTTTTTGGGCTTCTTTATATTTACATGTTACATCATGAAGTGCCCTTTCTAAATTAACTATTTCCTCAGACATATAGTTTATATCTTTAGAATTACGCCCTAATAAACTATAGCAGGAGTCCAATTCTACTTGTAGGAATATAATTACACCAGTTGGCCAATCTCCGAGGAAGGCGTTAAGGCGTTGATAACAACTTATATAATTATATACAACAATAAATTCATTTATCATTTAAAAAATACGTAAATAATAATAATATTAACTCTTAATATATGTTAAGGAACAGCGTTAACTCCTAATACAGGCATTCCTATACTTAGGAAGTCTGGAATCCTGAACCATGTAAATTAATAATTAGAGAATGACAATAAACATTTCAAAGTCGCTCAGCGAGCTATGGAAAGAGCTCGGAGTATCTCTGAAGGATAGGATTCGTAACGAATACATCCGACAGAGAACCAAGGTTATAGACATAGCTCAAAGAATTAGCAAGCTGAAGTGGCAGGGGGCCGGCCATATCTCGCGAAGAACCGACGGCCGATGGGGCAAACGTGTTCTTGAGTGGAGACCACGACTCGGTAAACGTAGTGTAGGACGCCCTCCGACCAGGTGGGATGACGACCTGCGAAAGACTGCAGGTAGATGCTGGATGCGGCAAGCTGAAGACAGGGCGCTATGGCGCTCATTGGGGGAGGCCTATGTCCAGCAGTGGACTGCTATAGGCTGATGATGATGATGAATAAACATTTTGAACATTTTGTATAATAATAATTTGTATAGAAAACTAAACTCCTCAGTTATAAAAAAGCGGCTGAAGCGCTGTTTGCCCACGCACACTGGATGTAAAGCGCAAATAGCTTGCATTCCGACTAACTTTTTTAATAACTGCCTACCTGGTTCCTGTACGGGCTATCTCCATATGTAAGTACTGGGATCCACGCGTAGGGAGTATTCTGGGATAATACATCATCATCATCAACGCACTCGTTCGTAAAGACCTAAAATGAGTCCTGGTCTTATAATAAACTATATAGCGGACCTTCCCGGCTTCGCACGGGTATTGGAAATTTTAAGGTAATTTTTTTACACCTTTGGGTTACATTAATGGAGTTTTAATAAGGATCCCTAATTTTTTTGATAATATAGCCATAGTTGCTGGCGTAGCTGGGTGAATGGTGAAAGCATTTTACAAATCGGTCCAGTAGTTTCGGAGCCTATTCAATACAAACAAACAAACAAAAAATCAAACCTTTCCTCTCTCTAATATTAGTATAGATGAGTTGATCTACGAGTACCTAATCTGTTGAGGCTACTACCACAACAATATGCATTATTAGGCTAAAAAAATTGTAACAATTTATATTATCGATGACAGACAGACGTGGGTTTAAAGCTTGTAGGAAGCAATTTTGACACTGTAAAAAAATATTTAAAGATAACGAGATAGCCCATATATGAATTCTCTTTTTGTGCTGCGTGGTAGCGGCGTTGGATTAATCTGCACAGAACTACTATTACGTAGGCATACGTTATGCTTTAATCTACCGTAGCGGTCGCGGCGTAAGAATCGACCCCGAAAAGAGGATAGAAAACTGAAGCCATCTTGCTCGTCTACAGGTTTACAAATATTTAGTAAAAAGTGTACTTCACTCTCTGGACGTTTCAGAATAACCTTCCACAATGAACTAAAGTATGCACTCGGCTTTGTTCATTGTATTCTTTTACGTTTTTCGCAAATACTTAGTACCTCTGTTCCCAGCAGTAATTGCTGTTTTGGAGTTTTTAATGAAAATGTTGCAATTTCAACCATTTTCCCTGGATTTTGCAAGTTTTAATTTTTGCGCGAGAAAAGGAGAAGCTTAGTGTTTATTTTGTTGATTTGCGTGTTCGATAAAATTAGGTGACTTCGTGAAAGTGTTATCGAAATGTGCTTTTGTTGACATAGGTACAAAACACATAAGAAATACATAACATACGAAGGTATTTTATTTTTATTAATAATATACTAAGTGCGAAATCTGATATTACTTAGGTACCTATTAACATTTTCCACACAAAATTGTTTTTTTGTTTCCAACCATGACGATAGTGTGAGTCGATATTTTATCCTACTAATATTATAAACGCGAAAGTTTGTAAGTATGGGTGGATGTTTGATACTCTTTCACGTAAAAAATACTGAATAGATTTTGATGAAACTACACGATAATATAGGTTACAAATCAGAATAACAAATAGGCTACAATTCATAAAGATATGTTGTATATTAGGTATCCAAAATATCTATCACCGCGCGGGTGAAACCGCGAGGCGCAGCTAGTATTATTATAATTCACGTGCTTGTCAATTGGAAGGAATATACAAAAACTATATTTATAATAGGTACATATTTACTTTACTTGGAATTCAAAGTATATCAACGAATTTATTACTCTGGCTTTGCTCTCATGCGGGAATCATGATTATTTGCATATAGTAGCGACATCTTGTGTTCAGTAGCAGAACGAACAAATTTTTTTACTCATTCTTGAATATTGTATCTTTTTTATAGAATTTTTGGTACTAAAATAGATATAGTTTATTTAGTTTTGGCATAGATAATATTTGGTAAAAAAACTGCGTTCACAAGCGCCACCTGCCATCGAGTAGCGCAACCACAAACCTAATAAAATATTCAACGCCTCCAGGAAGTTACTACATTACGCAAAGTGACTCGCTTGACGCAAAATGAACTCTCCAGCACGAGCAATACGACAGAATTTCACAGTTCGTAGACTTCAAAGTATGGGTACTAAAATATTTAGACGGAGTCGGTGGCTAAAATAGGGATCCTATCGTTTTCTTACAAAATGTTTGCATTACCTTGAGGTAAGTGTATTTTATTTTTGTTTAAACATTTTGTATTGAATTCCGAAATAAAACACTTAACTATTTTTATATATTATTTATATAGGTATTTCTGAAAAAAGTTGGTTGGTTCTACATTGTTGCAATAGTGAAGTGGGTAAAGTAAGAATCTGGATTTCACCAAAGTAAAAGCACCTACCAAACTAAATACTTACCTGACTCCACCTCAAGAAGGTTTCCTTCAAGAAGTTTAGTATATTTTCTACGATAAATTCAATTTAATTACTGGAATATTACAATAACGAGAGAAAGAGAAGTCAGATCGAAAGTATGATATGCCGTGAAACAATAGGGATGTACAATCTATCGACAAGGTGTCGATGTTTTGTACAGCGCCCTCTGTGTGCGGAGTAGGAAGCTGAACGTCAGTGTGTATCGTAGGAAGCCGTATGTGTGTGTGAGGGGTGGCTGTTTGCAAATGTGTGTGTGCGAGGGTTGAGATCGCAGGTACGATCGGCAAAACAAGTAAGATAGGAAAATTCATTAAATTAAATGGAATATTGGTGAAGACTATTTTTTTTTTTTTAAATTTTCCAGCGTCATTGATGATGGTGCCTATCAAAGATGGAGGGTATAAGGCATGTTTAGGTATGTGAATTCGTTGATAAGTGACTTGATTACCTGCACAGGTTATTTTTGCGAGCCTTAGAAAATGTTATTATAATTTCTGTAGCCAGATTTATTATAAGGAGATAAAACCGCCAATCGCTTTGATCTCTTTGATAGACACCTGAAACTTGATTGATCAGTATTAAATATAAAAAAAACTTTCCCATTACCATTTCATTCGCAAAATGTTATTGTGAAAATCTTTCAACAAAAGCAACCCTTTCTCTACCATCCCTACAACTAATCTCTACCCCCTCGCGTAATAGGCCATCTCCGCGTCGCTATGGCAACCGCGCAAAATGGCTGCCGTCCCCCCCTCCACCCGCACCGCTGGTATAAAAGCTCGCCCTCGCGGGTCCATCTTCAGAGAACCAGTGCTCGCAGTCAGAGCACGTACTGTGTCTTTTCTTATTTTCCAATTCACAAATTTTATAACCGCATTTTAAACCTGCTCATGATACACTACAAGTCAGTTTTCAGTCTTTCGCGGTTTTTCGTTCTTCAAACACTATTTTTTGAATAAATAAATCACTTCTCTTCTCATTTCTGTTGATTTTTGGTTATTTCTTTCTCTGTGATGGTGGTTGCTGCGCAGATTTCAAGGTAAGAGATAGATTATGGTCTCCCAAAAGTATTTTCCAAGCTTTTGGAGTATCTACAGGGTCTGGTGAGGCTTTGGAGGCTGGAGCACGTGTCGAAGGTAGGAATCGATCTCTGCAGATGAGGGGTAAAAATAACTCATCTCTCGCGTCGGATACTGGACTTTGTTTTATTACATTAGGGTATACAGTCGTTCGTAGGTCTCCGGAGTTGCCAGCTACAACGCGTATGCAGGAAAATTATTATTAATGTTGAAATTGAATGCGATGGTAATGAATTTTATTAATTTGTCGCGGGCTTTTCGTGTAAATAGAAAACTCCGAGGTTTTCCTAAAGTTTTTCAGATTTTAAAAATTGTTTTCCTATATCGGCAATTTGTTTTACATTTTAACTTCCTACCGTTTATTTCTTTAAATACAACGCAAGAAAATCATGATCTATTGTTTAACGGCAAAATTTAATAAAGTCAAAATTATTATTCAAAACTTAATGGCGCCCAACGTGGTACTACAAGCTTAATGGCATACAATATTTCTCTTCAATTTCAATTTATTTTCAAACAAGGGCTATTGTAATATCAGCAAGCTTATTATTATTTAAGATACAATAAAAATAGATATAAATAACAAAGCTAGTAAGAGTTATGGAAGATCTTCGCCCTGAGATGACTTAAAATCTGTGAAGATGCGGAATATCTCAATAATTACACATGTATAAATCATGGTACCAAATATCACAGCCCAAAATGCAAAAACAGCATTTTGTCCTTAGACACACATGATACCAGATACTTATATTTGGTTATATGATACGAATCCTACCCAAATTCATTCATTGACATATTGTGAAGATTTGTTGACTTTGTCCTCTCTGACATCAGCGGGTGTAATTTCATCGGTCGTCGAGACCTCTTAAAGAGCCTTGTACTTTTGTGGTCAGTAGGAGAAACAGGAGATATTTAATTTGTTACGACTATTTTATATTTTACTATAAACTTTTTATTTCATTCGGGCAGAAGGATGAATAAGTATATCAATTAAGGGCAAGTTATCTAAATCAGAAAAGTCGATCGTGATTAATTATTGCATAAAATAAAAAAAAGGAAATTAAAAACACTAAAGACTATCAGATATAGTCGCAGTTTTAGGTATCAGATTTCGAATCTTCTACCGCCAAATTTGATTTTGAAAAAAAAACAAAATTAAAGACTATCAGATGTAGTCGCAGTTTTAGGTATCAGATTTCGAATCTTCTACCGCCAAATTTGGTTTTGACAAAAAACAAAATTAAAAACTATCAGATTATAGTTGCAGTTTTAGGTATCAGATTTCGAATCTTCTACCGCCAAATTTGGTTTTGACAAAAAACAAAATTAAAGACTATCAGATTATAGTTGCAGTTTTAGGTATCAGATTTCGAATCTTCTTCCTCCAAATTTGGTTTTGATTGTCGTCTTTTGCAGTTATTTGCTTTATAGTGGAATAGGCCAATCAAAACCTTTTATAATAAAAAAATAATAATCTTGATGGAAGCTTAAAGGTTAAATAAAAACACCGATTCTCCCCCAAGTTCAGAGGTACCATTTATTTATGTATAAAATATACAAGACATTTAATACACTCGGGAGTAATAAAATAGTGAGTCCCCTTCACGAAGCATCGATAATCGAGTTATTGCGATTCGATTGATACTGCAATCGAATTATTGTTATTGGTCATTTTACAAATTGCGGCACGTGTCTACACACCCGATTTAAAGTTATGTGTTTTATTTAGCAGTAATTTCATCTGTCATGTCACGGAAGAATGTCTCTTAAAAGACGACTTACGATTAAATTTACCTACTTATCTTGAAGGGTTCCAATTATTCCTAGGTACAGAGTACCTATTCAATACTGTATGTTTGTCTATTTGTCACGGGCTTGTACTGTTCCTGTTATAATAATAGGTAGCAAGCAAGTAACATTTTTGCTACACAAGCCTCAACTATGACAAATAGCTGCCACAAGAAATAGATTTTCCATACAAGAATAAGATGAATTATTATAATGGACTAGACTAGAGCTATTGCTTACAAAAATATTTTTGCGTTTGATGTTTGACATAATTTAATCTGACATAAACATACTAACAAATTAAATGATATTGATTTTGAAAAAGCATAAGAAAAATAATTTATAGGTACTATTCCACCAAATCTCTCTGTGTGCGAGTACGACTCAGACTTTACCAGTTTATTTCTTACTGAGCAAAAGCCTTGACAATCCTGAATACAATAATTTCCCAAAAACATGTAATCTAAAGGCTTGTCAGACAGACTGTCCTGATTCAACGCACAACTATTTCTTATGTCGTTTGTTCGCCATTTTTCCGCTTCTTTTGATCGCGAGGCGACACTTTATTTGGCGGAAAATAAAGAATAATCCTTTGAAGATTTATTCACTTTTGTACTTTAATGACATGCTATTGTCATTCTGTCCTGTCACTACGTTATCAAAATACATAATAACATCTGAACAAAAAGTAAGGCACTTTTGATTAGGATTAAAAAAACAACAGAAATTGAACCAAACAGCTGCAAATCAATAGGTGACGTTTATTTATATTCTATATCAAGATATCACTCATACTATGTATATACTATATATCTACGAGTAGAGTATAAGTGATTCACGAATACATTTTAAAAAACCAGTAGCGGCCTAAAATTTCAACAAAACGTCCTTTCAAAATTTCTATTACAGCTAAATAATACCATTTAAATTTACTAGATAATAAATAGACGATAAAATAAAAATTCCCGCACCGCAAGCACTCCTAAACAATTTCCTCCGGCGCCATTAGCGGCCGAATATCTACTTATCGATAAAACATTGATAAAAAGGTCAGCGGGGCATCACTTCGGTTTAGACGCAAAATAATTACGTTTTTTGATAAAGATTTATTGATAATATTGTTAATGCGTCATGTAAAATTTGTTAATAGTAGCTATTTGTTTGCCTAACAACACGTAATAAATAAATATAAAATGCATGCTGTGTGAATTGTCCAGCATTATATAAAAAAGTATTGATTATTTATATTTTATCCGGATTCAAAGGAAGGATCTTCTCAATCGACTTATCAAAAATCAATGTCGTTTATTTCTTTAGGTTAACAAAACAAGCTCATAGACAAGTGAACTGCAAACTAAATTTCAAATAAAAATAAGGACATGTTAATTGATTCAATTGATCAACATTTTTGGCCTAAGGACTTAAAAAGGCATCCTTTGCACATTTATATATAACCTGTGTCAAATACAGAGCGTATTTCTTTCATAAATTGCTGCTCCATCAGAACTTCATCATTTATATCTCGGAAGATAGGTATTAATATTTTATTATCACGGATTCTTTAGATCCCAAATACGATTATTCGATAAGATCCATGACAAATGATGAAACGATGTATTTCATTAAATCTTCATAATATTACAGCTACATGAATATTAACTTAATTGTACTATTTATACTACGACGAAATAACACTTATATACGAGATTGTACTACCACAAAAAAAAACAATCATTTTGAAAAAATAAGTGACTATAATAAATTAATTAATATGATAACGTATAATAAAACTTCTGAAACTATCATGGTTATCAACACTAAAGTCATTTAAAACGGGATATTTACCATGATTTGATTTTTGAGTTATCCAATATTTAAGTTAACAGATTATTACTTTATGATAATGTATAGACCAGCTTATTTCAAATCGTTTTTATTTTTTGATAAACCTATAGAAATGTGAAAAACCAGCGATCAGATACATTCCCCATCTCAGTATCGCCAGCTCGCTGAGCCGCGTTTCCACAGTATGTTTGTTTGAGTTCTACAACACACATCATAATCCTGCAGCTTAGCAGGAACTAATGCTCGTAGAGAACTAGCAACACTGAGTGCGGCGAGTTACGGGGTTTGCTTTTGAACTGCGCCAGGCGCCCATAAAAAAAACGTAGGTTGATACAGGAACGTAAGTACAGACATAATATATAGGCAATACACCGAGTGGGACGCGTTGCGGGGTTTTGCGTTTGAAATACGTCAGGCGCTACCCAATGAAAAAATATGTTAATACAGAAACGTAGGTACAGACATATGTATATAATAATAATAACGATGCTAAGCATAAATTATCATATTGATTGGAAATATCAGTTAATATTGAATTACACTGGCTGGAAAATAAAAAAATCTTTCAAGAAAGTGTGAAGAGGTCTCTCTTGATAAATTTATAATTTTTTGTTAAGATGAGAATAAATATACCTCTTTTAAAATTTTAAATATTCGTCTTTACTGAGACGACATTATAGTACGACGATAGACGGTATTATCGCGTTCAAAACCATAATCAAATAAGTACCAAGTTTACTTAAATCTGACATAGTCTTAGGTAACTTTCCAAAAAAACCGCCATAGCCGCAAATGGCCGTCGATCGATAATAAAATTCAGACCAGAAAACAACTTCCATCAGAAGCTACTCGTATCACTGCGATGATTGTTTCCACTTTGTCCAATCCTTCCCAGTACGTCGACAAAATTTTTTTTGTTAACTACTTAAAATAATGTTACATAAAACAGTTTCACACTAAGGAAACCACAAAGGTTTGTATATAAGTTTTATTAGACGACCTCTTTGACGCGGTGGGCGAAGGTCCGCCTGCGACGCAGGAGGTTGCGGGTTCGATTCCCGCCTCGGGACAATTGTGTGTACGATCTTCAGATATTTGTTATCACTTTTTTTTTGTTGAATTTGTTATTGTAATTTTTTTTTGTTTGTAAGTGTGTAAATGACTCAAGTATTAATTGTGTATAAGATGTTATGTATTATTCAATAATGTATAAAATTTCAAATACAATTCTATTATTGTGAACGAATAAAGATTATGATTATTATTTGGGTTTAAATGATGCGGTGTGGATTGTCCAACAGTATTTATTAGCTGAGAGTCAGCTGAGTAAATCCTATTCCTTCGTCCTGTCAGTTTGAAACAGTTAACCTATTGAACATTGAAAATAACGCAGGAAAGGTCATCAGGTCATCGACCGGGCTGATGGGATGCTGGATCGATAGGTCGCGTCGGTGGGCTAGGGAGGGGACACGAGTCGCGGGCACAATGTCGACAAGTTTCCACTTTTATCAGATATAAATTCGAATTTCATATTTCTAGGGGGATAAAGATAATAATATAGCCTATCTCACTCTGGATAGTGTAGCTTCCCAACGGTGAAAGAATTTTTAAAATCGGTCCAGTTGTTTCAATACAAACAAACAAAAAATCAAACCTTTCCTCTTTATAATTAGTATAGACCAGCTGCGACTCGCGGCTTCATTCGAGTGGAAATATAGGTGTCAAATAGTTTATAAACCTTCCTCTTGAATCACTCAATCTATTTAAAAAAACCGCAGCAAAATCCGTTGCGTAGTAGCGTACATAGGGACAGACAGACAGCGGGATGCGTTTTTTTTTATACGATGTAGTGATTCTGAGATCGTGATCAATTATTTTGTTAATTTTCTCAAATGTATTACAACGATTAACTTACAGAGAAAATACAGGTATAATAACGTATAATTTTTATCGTGCAGCGAATACTTAGGGAACTAGAAACACATCAGAGTAGAATTGACTAAACTTTATTAATCACGATAATATAAGATAAAGTAACATAGCATAGCAATACATCAAGGCATTAAGCTATTTTTTTTTAAACTTTGCAATTATTACGTAGGTAAAAAGTAGGCAGGTAGCTAGTTCTTTTTAAGTTTTTACTCTCAAAAGCCTACAACTACAGAAAAGTCCACAAATCGCTTACATATAATTTATCGCTTATAAATAGTCTATCTACAGTGTCTCATTCACAGTCAGAATAGATAGATGGTTAGAAAATACGTGAATGCACACTCACCTTAGAAATAATTAATAGGATGATGTTATAAAAATTACCAAAAATTCTTGATAAGCCTACATAATTAATCAAAAGCCATAATCTCGGCCGCCAGACTCTTCGCCAAATAAATCCGACTGCGCCAATCTAAATTCCTAATTACTATCTAATCCGATAATTACCACGTCGGACGGTAGTACCGGTAACCCGGTTACTAGCTGCAGCTGATGGAGTTACCAGCTTGTAATTTATACCTGGCTTGGCTACATTAATTTCGTTCGTAAATTTGTTGGCAACACTGATTGAGTTTGAAGTAAAATTGGAAGTAATTGTGAAGTTTGTGGGCGAGTTAAGAATAGAGAGAAGTTGAGTGGAGCTTAAAACTATCGTCGGATTAATATAAATAAAATAGGTAGGTACCGCGGAGACAGTACGAATTTTTCATTTAAAAGTTAATCGATTTGGCGACCGCCAACACAACGCCAACGCCTAAAATTGAAGAACGTAAGCTTTAAGGTTCTTATTCATAAATATGTTGGTTCTGGGTAGGTATTATAATATTTTTTAAAGTCTCAAAAGTTAGACTGTTTATATGCTTTGCGATAGAAAATAGGATTACCAACATAAACTCACAGACTCGGAATTTGTTTTTTATTTTAATAAAATAGTATTGTATAAAATAGATATTTGCTGTGTACAGTTTTACCACAAAAACAGGTCCTACCATGAGAACCTTAAAAGAAAAGTACCGTCGTCGTCGCGACGTTCGTCGGTTATTAAATAGCGGATGTTACGTTTTTAATCTAAAGTAATCCCATAAGATCGTTAATTGTTGCTCGTCTCAGATTAGCAGACATCACGGTCTGCCAGACCGCCTGGCAGAAATCACGGTCTGGCAGACCGGACTCGGTTGGTCCACAATTTTCAGCCAATTTAGCGGCTTGATGGACCCCGGGGACCCTAATTGAGAGGGATGATAGTTTTGAAGATTTTGCATTTTCCGCAAGAGTGTACCTACCTATCTAATCTAATTGGTTGTGTTATAGGTTTCATGAAGTAAAATGTTTATATTGCCATAAGTGGGTTTAAATACATATGTAGATACCGATTAAGATTATTCAAACTACATTGGATTGATTCTGTCGATACCCATTAATTAAAGAATGGTAAAAAATAACCTAGGTTTAGGTAGATAATTTATACATAGGTCTAGGTAGATTATATTAATATGGATGGTAAATTTTTCATCACTGCTATTGGCATTTGTAATTAAATTTTACGAAATTTCACAAATCTATTGAAATTTCGTATGATACGAGTAGGTTAGGTACCACCATGGACGAATAAAATCTTCATCTATGGTACCACGTATAAATTTAATGAGTTTTTTCATTCCTATAGATAGTTATTTTTTTTAGATATGATAGGGTTTTGATAATTACTATGTGGTCTTGTAATTCTGAATCGGGATATTCCTATACAAAAAATATAAGAGTACCAACAAAAATAATAACTATTATACTAAAAGTTATTGAATCTGCATTCATCTGACCCATCGACGAATATTTAAGCCGTTCCTATTTACCGTTCGCGCCTCCGTAATCAAATAATTCAAACGATTAATTCAATAACTCAAGAATCACTTTATAATTCAACATTTAAGTCGAGGTTGTTCGACAGGTTGCTGGAACTTCTAAAACGCCTTCAAATACAATTAAAAATAATAAAAGACATCTGAGGGCTTCCCGACGCCGGTAATGAGGTTTGGCAGGACTCGGGCAGGAATGACGGTTATTAAATGTTTGGTTAGAGTTGTCATGGTTTTCGTGAAGTATAGAAGATTTTTTAATCTATTTTCTAAAAAAAATTTGGGGTTATATATAGTAAAACTAAAGTCATTTAAAACGGGATATAAAACATGATGCCGAAAAAAACAAAATCAAAACATGCTAAATATCCCGTTTTTAATGACTTTAGTATTTTGTAGAATTATTAATATCTAGGTAAAAATAGAAAGCATTGTCTTTGCCTATCTTCGTTGGCAGGTAGAAAATGCCTTAGCTTGTCATCACGATGATGACGAACGTAAAATAAGTGACTGATATAATTTTTATAAGAAAATTATTGATACAGTCAATAAGTACCTAACAATAATTATGATGTCCAATTAAAAAAAAAGAAATTTACCTGCTCAATTTCACGAAAGCAATTTCATCGATAGTGTCCCATCCCTAGTGCATCTCCCTCGCAAAACTTACCTATCCGTATGCTAGTAGTAGACATGTACATTTGCAAACGCTAGTGATGTACCGATGCAGGCCTCAGACCTTTATGTCTACAAATGTGTATACTAATATGTCTACAAACGTGTATAGTCAAAAAGTCAAAGAAGTTGTATCCATAGATATCTACTTATAATTATGTGTTCAGATCGCGTAAGTTTAAAAATATTAATAAAGTAAAAAAGGGATGTTGAAAAATAATCGGTGATAGAACAATCGATTATTACATAAAAAACAAGCTATTGATAAAATCACAAATGCCATGACCGACCCGTCGTCGCGTCGTCATGGCGTATGAATCAACATCTAACTCGGATTGGGGCAACCAGCCAGAGAAACTGTTTACCTAGTAATTACAACCTGAATGTATCTTCAAGAAAGGATTAAAAAAATATTTATTACAGCAAATTATATAAAATAACCCTATCATCATCAGCCTATAGCAGTCCACTGCTGGACATAGGCCTCCCCCGATGAGCGCCATAGCGCCCTGTCTTCAGCTTGCCGCATCTAGCATCTACCTGCAGTCTTTCGCAATAACCCTATACCCCTTCCAAATAATAAATACCGATTCTGTATCTGTAGACATTCTTGATACATTGTCAGCCATATCTTCAGTTTCTATCTGGTGAGATTGTAGTTAACTTGAAAATAGAAATAGACCTTCCTATTGACTATAAAAACGTACTAGAGGAAGGCAGCATTAACTAATATACACTATTCAACACATTTACTTCGATCTTCACCACCAAGCAGCGTGGTGATGATGGAAAGACTCTACAAAAATATGGTCCAAAGACACAGTCTCCTCGGAAGACCAGCGCTATGGTATGATTATGATATGCCCTAACATAAAACATGCTGAGTGGAGACCGATTTTGTCAGTTTTTCTGTTTATTTATGGTTAATTTATATGTACAATTCGTCTCTGTTTTGACAAAATAAAAATCTTTTTACTTTTACTTTAGGCACGAGTAGTTACTTGTTGTGGGGGGAGGCACGTTAATCAGTGGATGTAGGTATGAGCGCTGGCCTGAATACATACAAACATACTTGTCTTGTGGGCAGACATGAGCGTTTATAGTCCCAATTAAGGTCCATCCTGAAAGCCAGCTCCGCTTAGCTCAGACCTAGATAATGCTGTGTGAATTGTCCAGCATTATTTATTTATTTATTATCAAATTCTTTATTCTATGGCCCGCTACTAGTACTTTAGATATGTAAATCACTAGGAACGTTTGTAGGACATGTCTCCTGCCTCAGCCTTTCATCGATGGTGCGGGGGTTGCAGGGGGGGCTGCCCCCGGGGTGGGGGGTGTTCAGGGGTGCGATTTGTTCAGAGATGAAGTATCTGTGCTGTGTTTTTATTAATAACTGAGCTCTGAGAGCTTACTAGTAAACTTAGATAATTTTAGTCTATGATGGATGATTGAATGAATATTCCATTTTGAAATTGAATAGCTGCACTGTTGTTTACATCAAAAACTAAAAGAGAATTGCAGAAAGTAGGTAACTAAGGTAAGTGTACATTTTTGCAAAATAATGTATCCCTGAGTACCTAAGGTTTAATATGATAAATAATCAAGTAGGTATGATAATCAATCAGGGTCGATTAAATAAATTTTACTCGTCCCTGATCATAATTATATACGTAAACATAACGTACGAGTTTAATCGCAAAATATATATAAAAATAAAAAACGTATTCGTACTCCATTGACGTCGCCCCTGGCTACGAGCCGTGAAGTTAGCGATCTGACATTTCCCAAAATGCCACGTTAACCCCGTGTCTTCCACATAAAGGAAAAATAAACGAGTTTTAAATGTCAAAGTTTGCTATTTTGTATGATTTATTATCTATCTAATTGTTTAGGTCGTCCCTAAACAATTCTAATCTCGTAATAAATTATATTGTAACTATCTTATCCAAAAATCAGACGGTTCAGACAACCAGAGAGTGGCAGGTAGGTTGCTGGTTTGATTGTCGATTTTTGGTCAATCATAATAGGCAGGTATAATCACCATGGGATGGACAGCTGCGCCCCCTACGGCACAAATCCATAACTCAACAACGATTATGGTTTTATCCCATGGTATGGTAAGGGCACTTATGGAATGGAGTACTATGTCCAGTTGTCCAGCAATGTTCTAGGATATAGGTAGACGTAGGAACTTACCTCTGAAATGCCTCTATTCAACATTATTCTACTTTTGTTTATTAGTATCAAATATTTTTCACTTTGTTGTCACTGAATTGTCGTCCGTGACTTCAACTAGAAATTAAGGTCTTTGGCTGAAAAACAGCGCTGAATTTAATAATGTTCAGCACACGCTGAGCCAACCCCTATTTCGGCGCAGGGTCATGGAGGTAGTCTTATTTTATTCCTAATATGACCCATTTGTGTCACTTACCTTTAGTATTTTGTGTACCTGTGTCTAAATAAATGTTTTTTTCTATTCTATTCTATTCATAATGTCAAAGACCTTTTTGTCTTCTCAAGTAATTTCTAATTCTTCTGCACAATAGTGACTAAAACACAAAATAGGTACACTTTTGGTATCGTCTCCGCAGGCGACGTCTAAACTAACTTTATCTGCAACCTCCGGGACAAAGTTTCAACTTCCAAGTCTACACCAGCCCCGAATTTGGCATAAATTCAAGTCAACTATGCCGGGATCCCAACTTTGTGGAATTCCAGTTCAAGCGCCATCTATTGGCGGATGGCGGAATAACTTAAATATTACCTTGAGATTTATGCTGCAATTTGGGTTATTTTATCGAAATTCGTAAGATGCTTTCTTTGGCATAGAATGGAACTTCAAAATAGTATTTTGAAAACCTTAGAACTTATTTGTGTGTAAGGTAAACATTGTGTAAGATTCAGTTATTGCACTACTTAAAGATAAAAAAGAAAATAATAATAAATTACTAAGAAACCTCTCTAGGTTGTTAATAAAGGGTCATTGCTGAATATTTTTCCTCAGTAAATAATAAATAAATAAATAAATAAATAATGCTGGACAATTCACACAGCATTATCTAGCCCCATGGTAAGCAGAGCTTGTGTTATAGGTACTCGATAACTGATATACATAATACAATACATTACATAGATAGATATTTTTTATTATACATAGAAAACAACCAGAACACCCGGAACAAATATCTGCAGATCGTACACACAATTGTTCCGAGGCGGGAATCGAACCCGCAACCTCCTGCGTCGCAGGCGGACCTTCGCCCACCGCGCCACATCGGTCGTCAAAAAAAATTGTGCGAATAATACGAACCTTTCTGTACTTATAACTTAAAAAAGTTATTACAGACTACAATAGTTTTACTTTACAGACTACTCGCGACATCTATTGTCGAAAAGTATAATGTGTTACACGCGAATGCTCCGCGCTTCATTTTAAAATAAAATGCAGATTGCACGAACTACAAGTTATTTACGAATGAATAAATTGTAGATAATGCTTTATTCAGTCGGAATTGTAAAGAATGAAAAGCGGTAAGCTAAGTATCTATACTACAGACAAGTATATTTTATACTTAGACTTATTTCTGCGAAAATTTTAATCAACTGCTTATGGAATTTTAAAATAAAAATGTATTTTACGCATTGAGCAATGACATGATACCTAATTGTATTGAAAAATAAATCCTAAAAAGATTGGAGGTGCGGGGTATCGATCCCCGTACCTCTCGCATGCTAAGCGAGCGCTCTACCATCTGAGCTACACCCCCTGATGTAAGCTTGCTCGAAATTAATAAATACTCTGTGTGTAACTATAATATCCACTTAGCTTATCATTATCAATCAATTCAATATGGCGGATAATAATTATTTTGTTGGAGGTCGAAGATTGGTTTCGGTTAGTCCAAAACGCGTTTCCTCCAATAACAATTTTATGCGTATTTCGCTCAACACACGTTAGGCTTTTACTAGTTTAATATTTTATATGTAGGTATAACCCAATGTATAACCAGCCTAGCCCACGTCCTACGTCAAATAGCAAAGTAGGTAAGCATTACGATTTGTGTTGCGTAAGGCTAGTTTAGGCAAGGCATGAGCAAGCATGTTTTCGTTTAGGCTTTTTTAGACCACGTCATGGAAGGTCGATACCTACTTGTGCTAAGAATACTAGGTACCTACCTATGTTATAAAATAACCTGCACTTTTTTAGACCACGTCATGGAAGGTCGATAACTACTTGTACTAAGAATACTAGGTACCTATGTTATAAAATAACCTACATAAGTGCATATAGTAGGTATACTGCAGCAGGTAAAATGGCCTCATTCATGAAGGAACTACGAATTTTAGGTTTTGGTTTAAATATACCTCGCATCGAATTATAATGCTCGAAAATAAAAGTTTTCAGGTTTTCAGGCATTATTAATTTCTTAATAAATTGAGCTGGTGTGGATCAAAAAATTACATTTGAATTTAGGAATTCGCCAATAGTTATTGTGAAATAAGGTAAAAATAAATTAAACCAAAATGAAAAAACACAGCGCTTTTAGTGGTTGTTCCTAATTATTTGCACGAAAAAAAAAGTTCTATGTTGGGATGTATGCATTTTTTTTAAAGAACTCCTAAAAGCCCTTAATTCTCAAAGAAAAAAGCAAAAACGATATTCGCCCAACGTGGGGCTCGAACCCACGACCCTGAGATTAAGAGTCTCATGCTCTACCGACTGAGCTAGCCGGGCTATGTCAGTCAGTCCGTAGACGACGAACGCTACGCACGCTTATCGCGACCACTAACTTGTTCTCGCCAACAACAGTGATTACCAACCTTTCTTTTTCGAAGCCCGCTTTTTTCGGTTTTCGTCATGTTCAAATGCAAGAGTTGTAACGCGGAGTTCAGGGATGGCGCTACCTGCTCGTTATGTCAGGGGCATTTTGATTTCGCCTGTGCTGGGATCTCGGAAACGGGCTATCGTCGTTTGGGTGAAAGGAAAGCCACTTGGAAGTGTTCCAATTGTAAGAACGCCAGATCCGCAAGTCCAAACCCTAGTTCATCGATATCCCCCGCTCCAGCAGACTTGGACGCTGTGCTTGCTGAACTGAAGCGGCTTACACTTCAGGTCGCTGTACTACCTGTCCTCGAAGCGAGTATAAATGCTATGAAGACTGAACTAACGGACTTGAAATCAATCAAGCAAGAAATATCAGACATTAAATCATCGATAAGTTTTATGGACCACAAATTCGTGGCCTTCTCAGATAAGATCACAGAAATGGAAAAGGATTTCCAATCACTGCATAAAACTAGGAACGACGTTGAACATCTACAGCTACGTATACAGAACTTGGAGGATCAGCTCAAAGAAAATGACCAAAGGTCACGTCTGAACAACATCGAGGTTAAAGGCGTTCCCGTCACCAATTCGGAGAATCTGTTTGATGTACTATCTAAGATTGGATCTCATATTAAATACTCCATTCCGACTGACCAAGTAAACTACATGGCAAGGATTCCGATGCGCAATGACAAGATCAATAAAACAATCATTATTGCCGTGCACAGCCGGTACGTTAAGGACAACTTCGTGGCAGCTGCTAAGAAGTGTACTATTACCCCCCCTGACCTGGGCCTGCAAGGTGCCAGCCGTATCTTCGTAAACGATCACCTAACATTAGAGAACAAAATTCTATTGAATAAAACTAAGTCCCTGGCGAAGGAAAGGGGGTTTGCATTCACCTGGGTAAAGGGATGCAAAATCTGCGTGAGGAAAGACCCCACTTCTCCTGTGATTGTGATAAAATCGGAGTCCGACCTAAAAAAACTATAAACACTACAAATTGTGCAATTTCTCACTTAGTTTATGTCACTAAATTCACTATTTCTGCTTACTTATATTTTGCGACCCTTGAGTTGGCGAGCGCCGACTCGCTAACTTGTTTTTACCGCGGCACCCTCAATGCAGCTAGTATGCGTTATCGCGACCTATCGCTACCCGCAACGGTAAGTCAGCTGGCTATTATTGTTCTATACTTCTACGCTAATTATTCTCTTGCGTTATTTTTGTTAATCACAACATTTTCCTGCGTTATCTTAATTTGTAAACGATATGCTTTTCAGCTAATTACATATAACTTTTGTCTAATTATATATAAACTCGCGTTAAAACTTTTGATATTATTAAATAATATCAAAAGTTTTATTGTAATTGTAATTACAAATTTTGTAATTACAATACTCTATTGCTTTAGCTCAATTTGTAAATGCAATATCTCTTATTCAATGACACCTATTCTCATGCTAATACCCTCTAAATTTTATAATGGATTCAATTAAGATCTATTACCAGAATGCCCGCGGTTTACGCACTAAGACAGTAACATTCTTTAGGAACTTAGCATTAAAATTGTACGACGGCATTTGCATCACAGAAACTTGGTTAAACGATAATTTACATAATAGTGAACTTTTTGATGATCGTTATTTGGTATGGAGGCGCGACCGTAATTACGAATCCACTGGTCAGAGAAAGGGAGGCGGTGTTCTTATCGCTGTCCGCCGTGACCTACCCGCTCAACACCGGGTAGAATGGTCTTCCACTGCTGAAGATATCTGGGCTACATTGACTTTAACAAATAAAAAGCCGAGATCTACATACAGATTGCACATAGGGGTGGTTTATATCTGTAATGAGAATTTAGGTAATTCGCAGTCTACCCAACTCTCTAACTTTGCAATAAATCTAAATAAAATTTCACTGGACAACCCCCTGGATAAAATGATTGTTCTAGGTGATTTCAATATGCCTAATGTACTATGGACTAGAGATGTCGACAGTTTCTCACTATCTCCAAATAATATAATTGGATCTCACCAGTCAGACTTAGTAGATATCCTGGATACATGCAATCTTTCTCAATATAATACTTTTATCAATGATAGCCATGGACGCCTACTGGACCTGATTTTTTCAAACAATGACATATCTGTTAACTCGTGCAATAATCCCCTCGTTCCCGAAGATCTTCACCACCCCTCTCTTGTAATTGATGCAAAATTTGTCCAATTACACACCATCACACCGCAACCCTACACTAAGTACCTATACAACAACGGTGACTATGACTCATTACGCTCTGACCTCGACGCCGTCGACTGGCATTCGGAATTAGACAAAAGGTCCATCGAAAACGCGATATCTTTCTTTTATACTACTATATATAAACTTCGTGATACATATATAGAATCTAGGTTGGTAACTGCGTCACGTAAATATCCACTGTGGTACCGAAGTCCATTAATTAAAGTACTGCGTGAAAAATCTAAATTTCACAAAAAATATAATAAATATGGTAATCTTTACGATTACGATTCTTTTGTCTTACTTAGAGCTAGGGCTCGTGTAATGGAGAAAGACATGTACGATAATTATATAACGAATATCGAAAGTTCTATTAAAAAAAACCCTCGTGCTTTTTGGTCATACGTGAAAAGCAAACATCAATCAAATGCGTATCCCTCGGTTTTTCAGTACGGGAGCCGGTCTACGGATCAAGGGAATGAGATTTGTAACTTTTTCGGTGATTATTTTCATGGTAACTTCCTTCATAGTTCTGCCCCTCAACCTTCAACCCATTCTACTTTTTCCTCCTCCTCCTGTCAACTGGATGTCATCTCCTCTTCTGATATCAGTTCTATCGAAGTTTCGGAAGAAATTGTATTTAAATTATTTAAATCATTGGATCTAACTAAGTCAGCGGGTCCCGACAATATACCAGCTATCTTGGTTGTCAAATGTGCGAGAAGCCTTGTACTGCCCTTAACTATTTTATATCGTCGCTCTTTAACTGAAGGTATAGTACCCGACATTTGGAAGGCTGCGTTCATAACTCCCATATACAAAAAAGGGTTTAAAAATCACGTTGAAAACTACAGACCTATCTCGAAATTGTGCTTGTTTGCCAAGGTTTTGGAAAAAATTGTGTATACCCAGCTTTACTCCGCTATCAAGCACAGCCTATCGTTATGTCAGCATGGTTTTTTAAGAGGCAGGTCCACCACTTCTAATCTAATCCTCTGTACTGATTTTTTAACTCGAATAATGTCTGAGCCTTCGCAAGTTGACATAATTTATACAGACTATTCTAAATGCTTTGACCGTATCGATCACTCTATCCTTCTTGACAAGCTACAAAGCATAGGTATCAGAGGAAACCTATTTAGATGGTTCACCTCGTACGTCCGCAACCGCTGCCAGACCGTTGTACTAGGTGGCTACTCTTCGTTACCCCTTAATGTTCCCTCAGGCGTTCCACAGGGGTCCTTATTAGGACCACTACTGTTCAATATATTCCTAAATGACGTCGCTTCTTGTTTTAAATTCTCAAAAATTCTTCTTTATGCCGATGACATGAAGATCTTCCTTTCTGTTAAAAATATTATCGATGCTCAAAACCTTCAATCTGATCTAAATAGATTTCAAAATTACTGTATTTTAAATAAACTAGATTTAAATGTCTCTAAATGTTACACATGTTCTTTTACCCGCAAACCAAGTAAATTAATCTCAACCTACACATTTTTCAACTTACCTATAACTCGAGTAGATTCAATTAGAGACCTAGGTGTGATATTTGACACCAAGTTGTTATTCGATGAACATATGAATAATATAACAAAGAAGGCATCTCGCGCCCTGGGGTTTGTTTTAAGAATGTCATCAGAATTCGTAAGTGTTAAAACTTTTAAAATTTTGTACTGCGCCTACGTACGTAGTCACCTCGAGTACGCATCGCAGGTGTGGAACCCGAACTACGCGACTTACTCATCGCGTCTCGAATCCATACAAAAAAGATTTTTGCGATACCTACAATACCGAGCTAAAATATACCTACCTGATTATTTTACAAGGTGTCGCAAGTTTCATTTCCTTCCACTCTCTAATCGCAGGGAAGCTGCTGACCTAGTATACCTCATAAACATCTGCAATGGCAATGTAGACTGTCCTGAGCTGCTTGAGCAATTAGGGTTCCGTACAAATACTGCTGCATTGAGAAAACCGAGTCTTCTCTACGTTCCCGTGGTATAAACTAATTATAGACAAAACGCATTCTTGATACGCGCTAGTAAGTCGTTCAACTCATTGGTCAGCAAAAATAATGAAATAGATTTATTTTACACATCTGCAAGTAAGCTCAAACGCTTGCTTAGCGATGAATTCTTTTTAAAATAACTAAATTTAATATCGTCTTGTGTTGTGTATTTCATTTTTGTTCTAATTTTATTTAAGTCGTCTACTTTTACTGTTCGTCATTTATTAGTCTATTTAAGTACATATCTGCGGAAACTTTTTAATTGGCCTTCAGCACACATGCGCTGGTATTTACCGGCATGTACTAAGAAAGTAACTATTTTTAAGAAGTAGCTGTAAGTTTTCCCAAAATTTTGAAAATAAAAATAAAAATAAAATAAAATGTTAAATAAGCTCGAAATAATGTAATACATTTATAAGCCAAGCTAAGCTTCAAAACTTGTGATAAGTAGAGTTTAACATTATTGTAACGTGTTCGGAAAATATTATTTCGTTCCGCTGCTTTGCCGATAGAAGAAAGAAAGAAAATAAATTTATTAGAATTCAAAATTATTTGATTTGTATGGTTTTATTCGATATTTTTAGCTTAATTTGTATATTCATTCCTTCCTTACTAAGCTAATAACTAGGTAGGTAAGCAGGTACTCGTTCTAACTAGACTTCATACTAAATAAAAATTTCTATTCCAAGCAGTAATTCCCCTACATTGTGTACACAAACTGTCCTTAAACCGACCAATTAGTTAAAACTTTTACAATCGTAATTGGTCTGAAAAAAAAAAATCACTTCACCCAGGTTTAACCCGCTCGTTATAAGTTCATCCGGTTTTTACTAAACTTAACCGGACGCAGCGATTGTCGCGGCTTCTAAAGTTTGATATTGGTTCATATCGGAAACGGAAATGGGGGACGTTTAATGTATTTTAAACGAACTGAGTTTTAGTAAACAGAGTAAGAAACATTTTTTTAACGATTTTTATTTTGACTAATATTGATTTGATTGAATATATGTAGATACTTAACTATGTTAATCACAGGGCAGACATTAACAGAAGGGAATGCGTATACCAGGCAGAGGATGAAAGATAGAGATAGAGATACATTTATTTGACCATAAACAGGTAATGTACAATAACACAAATAATAATAGTATCTACACAATAACTACACAGTACCTTACATCACTACATAGTATAAAACAAAGTCGCTTCCCGCTGTCTGTCCGTCTCTATGTATGCTTAGATCTTTAAAACTACGCAACGGATTTTGATGCGGTTTTTTTAAATAAATGGATATGATTCAGGAAGGAGGTTTATAATCCATTTGACACATAGATTTTCCTCGAAGGAAGAGCCGCGGGGCGCAGCGAGTAAATACATATAAGTACTTAGTTATGAAACAAGGATCGTTAATTCAGGTCAAATTAAATTGGAACCTCTTCAGCCGGACAAAACACTGGAGTCCGCGCGAACGACCGCAATCCCAGTGCGGACTTTAAAGCTGTACATCAAAGGATTGTGAACTCAGGACAGTGCAGCAAAAACGTAAAACAGTGTAGGCTTGGCTGATAATGTTTTTTGCTCATAAAAATATACGATTTTACTAGTAGGCTGCTTAGAAAATTCCATGTATTCTGCAATCTAAATTACGTCTAAAACTCGTCATTAGATTTGCAATTACACTGAATAAAAATAAGCAATTTCGAATATGACACAATACAATACATGTCTTTTCGAGTCAAGAACTTCTTTCTTTAGGTTTTAGTTGCAACAAACAGTGCTAGAAAAACTTTTTCAGAAGTTTCTAAACGCTAATTTAGCCAATTCGTATTTTTATACTATCTCGTCATCCTAGTCGATTCTAATGAGCCTACGAGTAGATATACTCGTGAGTGTATCACGCATACTATTTTTGCTACCCTTTAGCTATATTTTGATTAAGTACAAAATAACATATTATGAAAATAAAGAAACTAGTATGAGTGTAACATGCACGAATACTCATGTTGGTACTCAGAGATATTTTGTTCAATATGAATTTATTAATAAACAATTTTTTTAACTTTTGCAAAATTAGACTGTTAAAGATTTATCGGGTACCATTAAGGGATAAATAATATTTAATTATGTTAGGTAGGTATTAAATAAGCTCCGTAATATTAAAATTAGTATTAGCCACGTGTTCGCCAAACAATTATTAAAATGTAGGTCATGAAAGTGAAGTCTCACTCAGTTAATATTCTGTGGTCCGGTCCGGTCCGGGTAGAGGTGGCTATTACCGGATCTATTAGGGTTGCCACCCGCAGTGAGCTGGGCAATATGGCGGTTACATTCCTGTTACGATTAGAGCATATTTATTTGCGTAAGAAGCTGTTTTTTTGTGTAAAACATATAAACTGAATATTAAATGTATGAGTGGTTTCAAAACTCACATTGTCTACTACTCGTGGAGCTGAATAATTTGTATATTGTGAAGGTCACTATTGATATAAATTGATTGAGATTGGCCGATTTTTAACGTTTTAAGACATTTAATAAATAGGTGGAATGTATTAATTATACAACCTGATATGCAAGTTAGGGACCTTTTCTGTGTTGCTACTTGCTACAAAATGTAAGGTTATCGTAAGGCTCATTAAGACTCATACACAAAAAAAAACATTTTTAATCTTATTTCTAATGTAAATGTTTATTCGAAAGAACACGATAACATTCCTAAACCTAATAATACAAAACACTCGCAAAGTTATAATTAAAACACTGATTCGGAGTCCAAATCTAAGTCATTTGATAAAACGACTGTAATTTAATTTTGTGTAAAACATTTGTGGTAAGGCAACCCTAAGCCGGTTTAACCGGTTATTACCGGTTTCCACCGCAATGGGGTGGCCATGTTTTTATCGTGGACCGCAGGATGTGCTACTAAATACAAAATAAAGATAAGGGTGTCTGTTTCGTTGGTATGTAAATACTTAGTAGAGGTAAACCTAATGGATTATCTTAGTTACAGTCGTTTAACGTTTAACAGAAAGGTAGCATGCATCAATTTATAAAGTAAGATATTTCCCCCGTCATCAAGCCCCTAAAAACTGACGTGGTTATTATTATTACATCAGCCATGGAGAACCAACTTAAATACTTTTTTAAAATAATGTTATCCATGAAACTAAAATATTAGTTTAATAATGAAAAAATCCATTTTCCCTTTCAGAGACATACAACTAATTAAAATTATTTGCCTCCGCCATCCACGGTCGGTCGTTCCTACAAGTTTCAAGGAAAACACATATTAACCTACTTAATTTGATAACCGTTCATAATCTTGTGTACCTTTGTATTTTCCCTTTAATTATGACCGCATCACACAGCGATGTTTGCGAGCCCGCGCTCATCCGGGATTTTGAATTTTTTATCCGTTTGCCATCCGGGTAAAGGAATTTTTAGGTTTGACTTTGTATATTTTTTGATGTGGTCGCGCTGTGTTGACCTATATTTGAAATTCATACGTCGAGTCTCTAGGGTGCATTTGTCAGAGTTTGCGGTACTGATGAAAAATACAACTAACATACAGTTGTATTTTTTTGATGTTTATGGGTTGTAAGGTAATTTTTCTTAATTAAAACCCTGAAGAATTAAATATTTATATTTATTGGGGGTAGTCAGGGATTCCTTAGACCATGTTACGATACCAAATCTATCTGGACAGTGTCAAGCTGATAATATTTTTAGAGTAGCGGGTACGTACGTGAAACCAGACCAAATTTAAAGAAGTAAGTATCTAGAGATTTCTTTCAAGGTTCAATACTCAGCTAATTTCGAGTTATCAAAGCTGGAATATAATACAAAATGGCAGATTCACAACCGGAAGGTATGGCAACATTCCGCCCTGTCCATACATCCGGAGTGCGGCGCAATCTAGGGTTGCCTTCCGCGCCCCTGATTGTGGCGAAATGTAACAGATTCCCAGTTGTTACCAGCACCTTTGTGATGTCACTGATAGGAGACCGAATTATTTTAGAGTTGGAGTTTTTGAGAAATTCTGACAAAAAATGAGTGCTAACAACAATTTGATAAAAAATGCTACTAGGCTAATGCCTTGTAGCGTAGCTTTATCTACCACGCCGAAGCAGTTTTATATGAATCAATACATTGTATAAAAGAGTTTAGATTAAGAATCTACAGGTTGACTTTGTTGAAAGATAATGTAATTTACATAAAAGTATAGTAAACTTACATAAAAAAATACCATTAAAAACCGAATATTATTTATCATAATTATACCTACATTATGTAGGTATCAAAAATTATAGCTCCCTTTTGATATGTTCTCAACGTGTGTCTCCGCTTCTTTTATTTTTCTTGGAGATACTAAGCACAGGTAGTTGGCATATTTCTTTCAGTTCAAGAATAACGTTAAGGTTAAAGGCCTTACAAGGGTCCATTGTTAATCTAATCTTCCCTAAACTCGGCAGCCATTCCATTCTGACACGTTCGTAAAGTTTTGTGAGTTTCATTACAAGAGCTAATTGTTATTGGCGTACCTTTTGCAGTTCATCTAGGTACCTACATACGCAACCTACCATTTATTTATTTATTTATTTTAAGCCATTACTGTCCCACTGCTGGGCAAAGGCCTCCCTTTTCTCCTTCCACTCCTCGCGATCCAACGCTGCAACAGGCCATGATGGAAGATATAACTCGAGCTCGTCGCGCCATACCTTTAAAAAATAACTGTTAAAAGCAGGAAATTTAGAAATAAAGTACTCACCTACCTGTTAAAGAAACAACTGAGAAAAATAAAAACCCTGCGTACGTCACGTAACGTACCAAGTCCCAAGATTTGGCGAAATAGTAGCCTTCCGTGAACACAATTTATTAGGAAGAAAAGTAAAAAATGATGTTTTTAAATTTCTTCCAAATAAATTAGGCATTTAATGAAATATCATGCAAAAAGCCAAGTTACTTTCCTTAGCCTATAACTTTTTAACCCGCCTTTTTGTTCATAAATAACAAAGTAAATTAAACACCAATAACTCACTAGATAAATCTAATGTAAAAATATGAAACATTAGATAATGAGGAGTTAGCTAAATGGGGGTGTAAGCATGTTATAACACGTTTTATCTCGTGAAACAGGAAATGTTGGGAGCCGCTGGCCGCAATAACGCGCTGTTGGGGCCGTAATGGCGGTCAAGCTAAGCCCATAATCCGCCAAAAACAATGTTTACTATATTAAATGCAAGATTTTTCGCCGAAATTAAATTAAAATATAATTAATGTGGGGTTTCATTTAATTTGTTAGAGTCGTTTTTGTGAAATAGTGTTTTTGTTAATTCGACTTTATTAAAAAGGTGTTTTTTGGTCGGAAGAATTTATTATTTCAGGTATTTTTGAAATAGGCACTTACTTCAGTTGTTCACTACCTTGTTAAAATTTAACCCTCTTATCAATTTACGAAATAAATTATCTTCTGATCTTAATATATTATGAACCTTGCAAATGTCTAAAGGCACTTAACTTACCTTCCATAGTAAAGGTATAGATAGGTCCATGTTATAGATAAAGCCACATTTTACATTTATATGGATAAGGTACTAATGTTACGATAAGAACAAATAGTCAAGAGCAATAGTAGCATTGCTCCTACCAAAGGTTTATTTACTGATCTACTGAAATACTTCATTTAAAATCGGACTCTAACACACAACCTCTCAGTTCATTTTCGTGCAAGATTTTCAGCAGTTTCAGACAAAACATACTGAGTACCTCTGTAAAATCCTTTCAATTTAGACTCTACGCTAAAAACCTTCGGTTCATTTTCCCTTTTCAGCTTCAGCCTTACCCCACGCTGAAAGAATTCCGCATTGTATTTTGGACGTTAAAAAGACGGAGTATGGTTGATTTTAAAAGGGTAGACTGAAAGCTCTAATGCAAATACTGTGTTGGCAAAGGCGCCGTAATTATGCTCTCGGCAAATGACGGGAACACTGCCTTATGGGACGCTTTAGCCAGAGTTCTAGTTTATACACACGTTTGGGATATTCTTTTAAAATAGTGCTTACATAGGATACGAACCTTACATTAGCATAGAATATTGTTATGAAGCCTGTGAGAAGTGGAAGGATCTATAAAATAAAAGAAATTAAACGAGGACAACTTTTTTGCATTGTCTTAGAAATAAACTTTGACAACTCTTTATAAAAGTTGCCAGTGACATAAGAAACCTCTTAAAAATGTTTTATAAAATGTCTTTGTTATTTTCCAGCACAATAATTGTTAGTTGGACTGATATTCTAAATTTTGTATTGTAGTCAATTATGCGCAATCAGTTGAACATAGCAAAGTGTGAGTCACTTGGTCTTTACAGAAAGAGCTCACAGCATATCATCGACTGCTTTTACCAATCAACTGCTGGAAATTATGCCTTCCCCAGATAAGTGTCTTATTGGATTTTATCATATGAAAGAATGTGTTACTACGCCTCTTATCTACCATTTCATCACAAAATAACTAAATTAATTGTCAAGTCCAAACCTTACTTACAAAACCTCTACTCTTGTCTAGACTAATATTAGATTTATCAGCTTTCTGTTAACGTTTAATAATTAAGAAATATTATAGGATAGATACAGTGGAATCAAAAAAATACTGACGCGAATAGTGGAAACGGAGCGTCTACTGAGGCTATAGATGCATAAATCAATGGACGCTCCGTGGATATTGAAATAAGCCCAGCGAGCCAGTCGGTACAATAAGGAATTTCATTCTTCTCTATCAGTTGGAGCAAATAAAGAGTCATAAAACAAAAACAGTATAACATCTGCACTCAAAGTAGGTTGGTAGATAAGCAAGTAGATACCAGAATTTTCCTTATTTTACATCAAAAACATAGCTCCGAAACAATTTCGCCCTAAAAATGCCCTTAAGAGGGCAAATTCGCGTGCCCCCATTTCTAAGAGTAGAAGCAAGGTGACATCTTCAAAGTAATTTTGATGAAAAAAACTTTTAAACGGAGGGTTGCGTCGCGACATTTTTGGGGAGTTCAGAATTCGTAAATTACTGATTTTGCTTGTTTTCTGAAACTCTTTAGAGTAAAATTACCAGAGGGTTCATGTTAAGTTTGTTTGAAATTCACTACGCTGATGTTTAGCTAAGATCAAGATAATTTTACCTCCAACTCCAAGTACTGTCCTTGTATCTACTACGTAATTATACTTACCTTCTTTTTAAGCTTGGTTTTTGCATTTATTATATATGTATCCTATTTTGATTTGGTATCTTGAACAAATAGGTAAAAGGTATCTAGGTCTTAGTGTAAAGGTAAGGTAAAGGTACTTAGTGACATTCCACACAAGTCTTGCTTACTAATTTGCAGACTTACCATGATTTCTGCCTAGACAGTGAATTGTCTAGGATAAAATAGACAGAAATTATATCGAACCTACTAAGATGTTTGTAAATCACTTATTAGACTTCGACTAATAATTTACGCACTGGGATAATAACTTGGTTCAACATATTTAGATAACATTTTGGCGGTGGTATTCGTTCTGTTCTTTCTACCGGTGCACAACTTTATCTACCTAACGTGGATTGAAAAAAAAACCTACGCATACCTCTATCCCGGAATTGAATTGCTATCAAAATCATTCAAATATACGATTCTAAAAAACTCCTCACTAAAAATCAACGTCAAAAATTCGCGAATAAAATAAAACAACAAAAGATTGACATCCGCAGACCGCTGTGCCGTTCGTTGTTCGCACGCTTGCACGCTATTAGTCGGCGGCGGCAATGGCGGGAGTGGCGCGATCCAGCGGTTTCAGCGCTAAAAGCGCGGTCTATAAAATCTGTAACGTAGAAATTGTTGAATTTTCTATGACATTTAAAATTAGGTATTCTGTGGTCAGATCCATTTAATTATATGTAATGGGACTTCACTATAAAAGCTGCGGTCAAAGCTTTAAATAGTAGTGACCGATGAATATGGATTGTTTTTAATTTATGTTTAATATTGAACTGATTATGTGTAATCACTTAAAGCGCTTAAAGCGCTGCCTGCTCACGCGCCCATGTTTCCCTTCGACTATTTCTGAATTTCTGATAGTCATTCCATTCAGCTACTTCATTCTTCATTCAAAAATCTGTCAGTTCATTATCGCCCTCCAAGCGTGATAGTCGTCCGCGATATTCGTTCTATTTCAAAATTAAAAAAACATGCAGTGTATTTTATCAAATTAGACTTCAATCAAATCAAAAAGTGAGCGTGTCTATTTTCGAGCAAAGTGTTCCAATTTAGATCTTTGCTATTTTAAAACAGAGTAAATATGGCGGCGGTGTATTTACAGTGGCAGCTTTTTTCATTTGAGGAAAAACGGTGAGTTCTGTTAAAAATAGATCGTATTTCAGGAATATTGAACGATTGAACCTTGGCAGTGCCCATGGCTGCGGTACGGAGCCCATGCTTTTGCACTTTGCAGCACATTTCTATGACGATCTGTTTAAAACTGGAATGAATAGAATATAATACGGTATGTTTAGCACCAACAAAAAAAATGCTTGCCACTACTTTCTAGCCTTCTTAAAAACATAAGACCTAGGTATGATACCTACGTAGTGAGTACGTAGATCTAAAATAATCAAGACCTCGTACCTGCAACCACAAAAATCTAAATACCTATAATCTAGTTATCTACCTAGATCTGTCTGTACCTACAGCAATCAACAATACCTAAAATTAACACTGAAGTAGGCAAACAGAAGTCTGTGAGCCCTATAAAGCGGGCAGCGCCGTGGCTGGGCAGTGAATGCGCTAACTACCTACTTCAGGTATATATATATATATATATACGTATCTAGATATGTATACCACGCCCTCCCGACCTCGCACTCGTAACTATCACTTATTCTGTGAGTCGTGATAAACTGATAATGATAGTACTATAACAGAGCAATGTGTATCCTATAGGCAGTATAGAGCTCGTTTGTTAATAGCGATAACAGTCGAAATCATTCATTACTTTATGTTTATTAAACTTTGGCAAAGTTATCGACATAGCTCTAAGAATTAGCAAGCTGAAGTGGCAGTGGCGGCGGGCCGGCCATCTCAACCGACAACCGCTGGGGCAAACGTGTTCTTGAATGGAGACCACGACTCGGTAAATGTAGTGTAGGACACCCTCCGACCAGGTGGGATGACGACCTGCGAAAGACTGCAGGTAGATGCTGAGGCAAGCTGAAGACGGGGCGCTATGGCGCTCATTGGGGGAGGCCTATGTCCAGTGGACTAACATAGGCTGATGATAAGGTTTTGGCTGTGAATGTTTGAGATGGCGAGTCGAGGGGTACTTTCACTGCCCAGTATTAGCTAGTGGGACTTGTAGAACCGCATAGGTTTGTCGGTTCCGCATGTACTGCTCGATCTAGTTAGTCATGCAAGTTCAAAGTACCTAGTTCAAATCACTAGTCCCTAACTAGCTATTAACTTTAATACAATTATATAGAAAACGACCAGAACACCCGGAACAAATATTTGCAGATCGTACACACAATTGCTCCCAGGCGGGAATCGAACCTATACCTATAGGTATGTCCATCCACGGTTGTCTGGTAGAGATCGCTCTTGAGCGATAAGACCGCCAAATTGTCACATGTTTTGTATTTTATTCTGTCTTGTTTGTTTTATTTTGTAAGTGTGCAATTAAATAATTTTCTATCTATCTATCTATCTATGTATTATATTATCTGTGCCTATAGCATAGACTCTAAGCTATAGGTATGGGTTCGATTCCCGCCTAAAATACCCTCTAAGCCTTAGAGGGCATTTTATTTAGTTATTCGTTGTTAAGTCATAGGTAGGAGACCTGACTAAACTAGGTACTAAACCCAAAGGAATGTCTAGTGGGCGCTTTCCTAGGAAGCTTCGTGCAACTTCAACAGTTTTCGCTTCAAGCCACATTATTTACATACACGTGGACAATACAGTAGGTATAGATTGATATACTGCATCATCATACCATAGCCTCCATAGCAGTCTACCGAATTTTATTTAGTTCTATGATTTTCATGCGGGTTTCATTTAGAAGCAATGCGTAAATGGTTACATTGCTTAAAGTAAACGTAACGCAACGTATCGTATCGTAAATTCGTAACGCAACGTATCGGAACGCAACGTAAACGTAACGCAACGTATCGTAACGCAACGTAAACGTAACGCAACGTATCGGAACGCAACGTAAACGTAACGTAACGCAACGTAAACGCTTTCTAACTTACAGTAATTATTCTAAACTTTCGAAACCTTTCCTATTCCAAAGAAAAATAGCTTATGTCCTTCACCGTCTGAATCCTTACCGAACATTCGCTTTTATAATATTAATAGTTTCTGCCCGCGGCTTCGCACGCGCTCTTGCTATGGTATCATCATCATCAACCTATGTTAGTCCACTGCTGGACATATGCCTCCCCCAATAGTGCAGAGTGCCATAGCGCCCTTCAGCTTGACGAATCCAGTATCTGCTTGTAGCTACCTATTAATACTTGAATTGCCCACAAATCACATCTAGTTCTTCTTTCTGACGACCTCTGTGACGGTGGGCGAAGGTCCGCCCTCGACCTAAACTTTTAATATTTTTAAATTGGTTATTTCAAATTTACAAAAGAGAAGTCTAGTCCCAATACTACGATATTTATTTATTTATTCTACACTAGCGGACCTTCCCGGCTACGCACTGTTTTAGTCCGGATCCCTAACTTTTTTGAAAATATAATATAGCCTATGTTCACCGGGGATAGTGTAGCTAGGTGAAATAATTTTTCAAATCGGTCCAGTAGTTTCGGAGTCTATTCATTAAAACAAACAAACAAACAAATAAAAAATCAAACATTTCCTCTTTATAATATTAGTATAGATAAACCAAAGCACTCACTATCCTACGATATTGACAATGGCAGAGCTTTACTCAGATATAAGTAAGAGCGCACGTAGGGCACAGCCACGTGCACGGGCACAATGGGGTGCCTCGGTGGATAGGGGCACAGGGCAGATGTCTGCCCGCTGCGAGCCTGTTGCTAGGGGCAGATCTTAGACAGATGAGAAGCTGGCTGACTGATACTGAACTACTATTTGTGACTTTTAACCGACTTGAAAAAGAGAGGAGGTTCTCAATTCTGGTCGTTTTCTATTATAATAAAAATATATATCTATGTAATGTATTTTATTATGTATATCAGTTATCTAGTACCCATAACACAAGCTCTGCTTACCATGGGGTAATGTTGTGTGAATTGTCCAGCATTATTTATTTATAATTCGACTCCTTCCTCTAAGATTCGACTGTATTTTTTTTATGTCTGTTACCTCAGAACTTTGACTGGGTGAACCGATTTTGATAATTCTTTTAATTGAAAGCTGGTGCTTCCCGTTTGGTCCCATCTCTTTGGTCCAGTTCTGACAATGGCATTTATGAGGAAACCATAAGGGCGATTGTGCACTACAAGGAATTTTACTGTCCGGCAGTCCGATTTTTTACGGTCCGATATGGCACGCCATATAATGTATATACTAGTTTGTGCACTATAGGTAATTTTACCGTCCGATATTTTACTTTTCCCCATTCCGGAACGGTTTTTTTTGGCGTGTAGTTTAACTGACGGAGAACTGAAAAGAGACTGAAAAGACGGAGCTAAACTGAGGCGTATCATCCGAGTAAAGACGGACAAGTGCACAAGCCAATCATCCGTTTTTTTCATGCCACTTCTGACCGTAAAAAATCGGATGTTCGGACAGTAAAATTCCTTGTAGTGCACAATCGCCCAGTCTTTGATTTGCATCGAGTATGTGCGCGACAAATGAACGAATAACTCAATATCACGACAACCGATTTCGATCATTTTTTTTTTAATCTAAGTCTCAAAACCATATTCATTAATTTTAAGAATTATTTAGAAATTTGAAGACGGTTTCTAGTTTTTCAAAACCCGTCAAATTATTTAAAAACTAAGTCTTAAACCATTTTCATTTATTATTAATATACAGGTCCGATATCAGAGTTAACACTTTGACTGCAGTTTTTTTTCGACGACTGCGATCTTTTTTTTAACCTAAAAAATTCCTTCTGCCGCTCTACACAGCGGTTGTGTTGCGCCGCACATGCGTTTCGTTCGAAAAATATTACAGCTCTGCTGAGTCACACAGATCTGTATTTTCTCAGCCGCTGCGCTAGTGTGGATTTACGCATATTAGTCACTTGTGGAAAACACATACCGTGTGATTTCAGCAGTCAAAGTGTTAAGGTATAGCAGGACAAAGGCATGTAATCTTGCAGGATGTACTCCGCCGTGATGACGTCACCGCCGCCGCATAGTTTGCGCGCTCGCTTTGAGATGAGCTCTATACAACTATGTGTATGTCGCGCAGAAGTTATATCTACATAGTTACGTTTTAATTAGACTCAACTATGACATAGTATCACAGTTATGATGGAGTTGTGATGCTGATGCTCTGATATTCAGAGCTTCAGTATTATGTACACTAGCTGCGCCCCGCGGCTTCGCCCGCATGGAAATCTATGTGTCAAATGGTTTATAAACTTTTCTCTTGAATAACTCTATCTATTAAAAAACCGCATCAAAATCCGTTGCGTAGTTTCAAAGATTTACATAGGGACATACAGATAGCGGGCACATTGAAAATATCAACAAAATAAAATATTTTTACAAAAATTACTCGAGAGAGGGTTTTTTTTTTGCTTTTGCTGGACAATTCACACAGCATTATCTAGCCCCATGGTAAACAGAGCTTGTGTTATGGGTACTAGACAACTGATATACATAATACTATATATTAAATAGATTGATATTTTTTATTATACATAGAAAACGACCAGAACACCCGGAACAATTATCTGCAGATCGTACACACAATTGTTCCGAGGCGGGAATCGAACCCGCAACCTCCTGCGTCGCAGGCGGACCTTCGTCCACCGCGCCACATCGATCGTCAAATGAATGATTATTCATTCATTCATAACGTTTATTTCAGACAATCAGTTTATAGTACAGGAACAATAAAAGTGTAAATTATGATTTACTCAAGTTAACCTCTTTGTTTCAGATATGAAGATATTATCAGCTGTTCGTGAAGCGGGGGAAAACCCTGGTAAGTTTATTTATTTATTTATTATTCATTTATTAAAACTTTAATTTCAAAATTCCATAGGAACATTCTACAATGTCACTAAGTTATTTTCATTATGAAAACTTTGTTTTAGTCACTAATCGGTGATCGTAACCCTTACATCCTACTCTGCCGTAACACAGTTTTTAAACTAGTACGGGGGGTAGCAATCACTAGCAAGCTATGGATCTCTTTTGCAAAATATATAAACTACCTAATACTTATTAAAATCTAAGTTTGTATTGCGATTTTGAACAAATGTCTAAAATCGATAAATCACTGTACTTATAATTAAGACAACCATTTCACCAATGTTTTAGTATGATTTTAGATTGTAATAAGTTAACGTTAAGTTTAGCGTTAAATTAATGTTTTAGCTATAAGCAACTCTTTAAACAATAAAAAGTTTATTTATTATTATTATTTATTTATTACATCTAAGTATAAACTAAAGGTTGCCTGGAGGAGATCGCTCTCAGCGATAAGGCCGCCCTTTATACTTCCTATATTCTATTGTTTATTCCTGTATTGTTTTCTGTTTTGTTTGGTAGGTATAACAATGTGTTTTCTATCTACTTATCTATCCAATTGGGTTATAGTTAAAGTTCTAAATAATTCACTATTTTGTCAAGTTAGTTTCTTCCCACGACTTCACACGGGTTTTCCGGGATAAGAGCGGATAGGTATAGATAGATAGAAAATACTTATTATACCACACAAAACAGGAAGCAATACAGAAATAAAGGCAGTATAAGGGGAGATCGCTGAGAACGATCTCTCTTCAGATTCAGATTCAGATTCATCAACCTTAGGATGGGCTGGATATGAAGGAACAATATAGACGGAGGCACTAGAATAGATATAAAATACATATGTTATGTTCTTAAAATTCTATAATTTCAACTCATCAGTTTTGAAAAAATTAAAATGAAAAGTTTTTATTTCTTTAAGCTTACAAATAAGCACTTAGACAGGTTATATTTTGTCAGAATGTTTGGCTGTATATTGAACCAACGAGTAGTAATTGTGTGTTGTGTGTCAAACACAAGAGAACACAGCCCACGCGCTGCGGTAGGTACCTAGGTACAACTAGGTACCTACTTGTACAATTATCACTGTTCGTTATCACTGGATCAAGGGCAGCTGTTATCAGTCACTCGTTCGTTCACGTTACGTGAAATTACATTTGAACAGTTTACAATCATTTAGTTTTATTATAAAAAAACATGTAAAATTAATTTAGATGCAATTTTTCCATAAGAATATAATTATAATACAAATTGTATTTTACCATCAGTAAGCATAATTTAAAATTAAAACATAAATGAAAACAAATAAATAAATTAAAAAGTTGACATATAATCAGAATAATCAATTTATTGGTAAAAAACAAATATTACAAGTCACATAATAATTATAAATTAGAGTTATTTAAATAATTTGACAATAGTCAAATAACTGATAATAGATTATAACATTTATAACTAAGTAATAATACTCAATATATTATTAAATTTTTTGCACATAATCGTCAATAATGTAGAACGCCTTCTCGAAGAGCCACGATTTAAGTCTTCGTTTGAAGGAAGACAGACTCGGTGCTGTGACTACCTGATCTGGTAGGTTGTTATACAACGTGGGTGATGTCAGCACGTGCGTGAGTCTGTCCGACTTGGCCAGTCTGTGTGATACCGCAGATAGCTGGCCAGCTTCACGAGTGTTGTATTCCGTGAGAAGATGTGAAGGTCCATTTATCAAAGAACAGCACCATAAAAGTTTTACGAATAGTCATCGAATAGTGATTTTGTTAATTTTGAACCCAACGCGTCACATTCACATCTGTCTGTCCGTCCGTCCGTCTGGTGGTCTGGTTCCCATACGTCCCATTGTGCGGGCACGTGCGCGGCAGATGTGCGGCTATTTGCGTGCGCGGGTTCGCTTCCCGTTCGGGTCCTGTTCAGGCACAAGGACATTGCGATTTCCGTGGATTAATACTTTAGGGACAAATACTTTTAAAACATAATTAACTTTAGTTACTTTACGCGTTTTTTTCTACGTTTGCCGAGTCATGGTCGCGATCACGGTTATTGGCAAATTGCTTTTCAGCGAGGTTTTGCTGGCTTCCACAAAAAAAATACTAAAAGTAACACGTGGCAAGTATGGCAACATTCGTGTTCTTCAGTGTTCACCACGACTCGGTAAACGTAGTGTAGGACGCCCTCCGACCAGGTGGGATGATGACTTGCGAAAGACTGCAGGTAGATGCTGGATGCGTCAAGCGTAAGACAGGGCGCTGTGGCTCTGACTAGGGGAGGCCTATGTCCAGCTGTGGACTATTATGGATTGATGATGATGAGGACCCTAGTACCCATAACACAAGCTCTGCATATGCTTAGCTCAGGGATGGATGACGCTGTGTGGACTGTCCAGCATTATTTATTTGTATCAAATAACCATGTATTAGACATATAAGAGATGAACACGCTAGTGGTTTCTTTTCACTTCTTCCACTAGTGGACAAAAAATTGAAGATAACAGTAAAATAATTTTATTTGATAATAATTTATATATAAAATATTACTTGTCTAAGTGCTTATTTTGTAAGCCTAAAGAAATAAATGATTTTTTACTTTACTTTACTTTACTTATCTTTAGGTCACCTTTATTAAAAGAAAGTTACAATCAAATAATAGAAACAAGTTGATGATGATGATGATGAAACTTGATGTGATTATATTTCCGTATCTAATTGTTTTTATATCAATTTTTCCATTTATTTATTTTGTTTTCATTTATGTTTTTTAAATTTAAATCATGCTTACGGTACTAATTGTAAAAAATACAATTTGTATTATAATCTCATTTTTGTTTAAATTCTCGTATAAAATACATTTTTTACTATAGAAAATACAATAAAATATTATAAAACTATTCTACAGTAACAAATATATCAAAACGGTAGATCACCGACCGCGAAGCTAGAGTCAAGCGGCCGGTGACTAGGGCTGCAGAGAAAGGAACTTCCTGACGATACGTGCCGAGTCCAAGAGTACCGCCTTCTGGATCTAGCCCTTGATCCAACTTCCTAGCGAGAGTCTCTTCAGGTGTTGATCGAGGCTCTTCGCTATTACGCCGTTAACCGAAACGACTATCGGAACTATGGTCGATGAATCTACATCCCACATGCTGACAACCTCGTTAGCCAAGTCAAGATATTATAATTATTATTAACTATTTTGATGAACACCTGACATGTAAAATTATTTTACCAATAAATTGTATTTCTGTATTTCTTAACGAATTATTCCATTAAAGCCACTGAGTCACAGTATACATGTACTGAGTGCCGTAGGTGTGGTACAAGGTACAGTGTTACCCGATATATTGTTTATATGGTGTGTCGTCTAGGGCGTTTCAAATTCCTCTGGTACTTTCTTGCTGGCTCCGGTTTCAATACATGGCTGTATCGTATACAGATGTGCTTATTAAATAATAAATAAATAATGCTGGACAATTCACACAACATCTAGCCCCATGGTAAGCAGAGCTTGTGTTATGGGTACTAGATAACTGATATACATAATACAATACGTTACATAGATAGATATAAATATTCCATTAAAGCCACTGAGTCACAGTATACATGTACTGAGTGCAGTAGGTGTGGTACAAGGTAAAGTGTTACCCGATATATTGTTTATATGGTGTGTCGTCTAGGGCACTAACTGTTTACGTTTCAAATTCCTCTGGTACTTTCTTGCTGGCTCCGCAGCTCCGGTTTCAATACATGGCTGTAGATGTGCTCATTAAATGTAAGCTGTTACAATTTGAAGCTTCAATGAAAGCTATGACTATTCGAAATCTTTGACTTTCGCCCACCGCGCCACATCGGTCCTCTTAATGTACCTATGTAAAACTAAACATTGCTAAATTCAATTTAAATAGAGACTCTCATGGTTATAACACCAGAACTAGAAAAGCCATTGCTATTACCTACTCATAGATTTGCAAAAATGGGTAAAAGTTTGTGACGTTTAGGTGTTAAACTATATACCTCTTCATCGTCAGGTGGTCATCAACATTCGACTCAACGTTGTCTACGTTGTTGAACGCGGGCAGGAATCGAACTAAAGTTCTTTCTTCCGGTTTCTACGTCGAGGAAAGCTTTCCTCAAGTCATGTGCTGTCGCTATGAGAGCCTTGCAGGCTTCTCAAGAGCTGTTCATTAGCCTGTTGGCTGTTCTGATCATTCTGGGTGATGGCTTCGGGCGTCGTTAGGAGTTCCCGGGGCAGAGGTCGCCACGGAGTTTTTGCATCCGGGGGTCTCGTGTGCTGAGGAGCGAGTCCGTTGAGGTGTACGTGGCGAGAGTTGTCCGCACGATCGTACATTCTGCGCCTATATACCTCTGTAATTGTTATTCTGACTTGTCAATGTCATGTACCTGACACATTTTAAAATAAAGTAGCGGCCCGTCCCCCGAAGCCGGGACGGGCCGCTAGTTTATTTTAAAATGTGTCAGGTACATGGTCATTTGTTTCAGATATTTTTTTAAATTTTTCTCTTTTTTCTCTCCGTAAGAACCATCCTCGTACTCCAAGGAATATTCTGAAAAAATAATGAGTGAAATCGGTTCAGCCGCTCTCGAGATTTGCGCTTAGCAACACATTCAGCGATTCATTTTTATATTATACATAGATAAATAAATGTAGGAACTAATTCTTTATATGAAAATCAACAGTATTACCTAGTATTTTGAACATAATTATATTATGTAATTGGATACCAAGAATAATGCCAAAGTCCGTTGGGTTCAGTTTGAATTATATTGTGTGGATTGTTCAGCATTATTTTACAATACAATACAATACAATACAAAAATTCTTTATTGTACACCATAATCAAATTAATCATTACAAAAATACATTATATGCGACAGGTACAATAGGCGGCCTTATCGCTTAGAAGCGATCTCTTCCAGGCAACCTTTGGATTATTTTTATTTAGCTATGTTTCTATACTCAGTATAGAAACACAGTATACTGAGTGGAAAGATTTGGGGGAGGCCTTTGCCCAGCAGTGGGACGAATCAGGCTAAATAAAAAAAAAATCAAATAAAATGTTGTAATATTGTGTTATTTTTTGTATTGTATTGTCTTTATAAAATGAATAAATAAATAATTTAAAAATCAAACCTCAAGTAAAGTAAAGACACGTGTATCTGTTCGACTATAGACAGCAAAGACCCAGTTTAACTTAAAAAAAAAAGACAAAACCTTCTGTTGCAAGGGGTTTATTTACCTTTAAGGGTAAAATTCAAATTTCCTACCCTCCGAAGACTTGAAAAGGATCGAGAGGCATCTGGTCATCATCTCTGAAGACAGTGCCTTTCTCACCTACTTACCTGCAAGATGCGTACATTGTCTATATTCAAAAGAATTTAGGTACAGTCAGCATAATGGATAAGGTAGGATAAACGTAATTCACTTCTATTATTTAAAATTGTCGTGAGCTTATTGACGTTCGGTAAGTCTAAAGCAATGACGTTATTGATTTCTTATTCATTTATTTATTTTATTATTTATTTTGAGCCATTATTGTCCAACTGCTGGGCAAAGGCCTCCCTTTTCTCCTTCCACTACTTGGGAACCAACGCTGCAACAGGCCATGAATCATGATAGAAGATGTCTCTCGAGCTCGTCACGGCATCTCATCCTGGGTCTTCCACGTCACCTCTTAGCGTGGTTAGCGTTCTGATTCATAATAAATAATGCTGAATAATCCACACAGCATCATCTAGCCTCAAGATAAATAGAGTTTGTGTGATATGATGAGTGGTAGGTTTCCGAGGCGGGAATCAAACCCGCCGCCGCCGCGGCCGGCGTCGTGCCACGAGTTGTCAAATTTCGCCAAAATGTCGTGCATTTCTCCCTCGTGCTGACTGTACTTGGAATCCGCCCCACAAAGGATCGATGCCTCTCATCTTATCCCGAGTGCGGGATATCGTGACATCGGGATTATGCGGGATATTGTGAATTGTAATGAACTAGCTCCTTACCGTGGCTTCGTCTGTCCGTGGTTACTGGTGTGACAATAGCTCACACTCGTAGGTTTTGCGACAGGTCGAATGCATCAAGTTACGAAATAACAAAAAAAATCTCGGTTTTGTCATACGACAGCCTCGTATTAATGTGATGTTTTAGTACCTTGTAAAACAATCTACTATTTTTTATATAATTTTTTTTATTGAATCCGAAGGAAATCTCGTCCAATCACAGAACAATCGCACCTAATTAACTAATTCTATTCTAATTACCGCATAAAATAGAACTAAATGAAAATGAGTCCATAGCAATAATTAAGTTTTATGAAGGCCCCGCAAGATGGCGCGCGGCGAGGGCTGATTGCGGAACAATTGAAATGTGGCGTGATTAGCGAGCCTAGAGCTTTGTCCTGAAATATTGCGCACGCGTGGACACACTACTAATTGGGTCATCATCATCATCAGCCTATACCAGTACTGCTGGATATAGGCCTCCCCCAATGAGCGCCATAGCGCCCTGTCTTCAGCTTGACGCAACCAGCATCTACCAGTAGTCTTTAGCAGGTCGACATCCCACCTGGTCGGAGGGCATCCTACACTACGTTTACCGAGTCGTGGTCTACTACTTATTGGCTGTCGTCTGTCGGACTTACGACAGTTACGATTTTTATCGAACCGAAAAAGTATTAAACGATGATTACCTATTGTATACGATTTATAATTAAAAATTATTAAAAATAGTTGTTAAAATTATAATTTATTAACATCTCAGGTTTTCTTCTTTTTATCCCAGAAAAAGGTAGGTAATGCCGCGGGCAGAAGCGAGTAACAAATATAACCACAAAAATAATATGAGTTAGGTACATGTATATTGAATATTCGGATTCTATAACAAAGTCATTTTATAAACGACTGAGTATAGGTAAATTGATAAAAGCTGGCGCGTTTGTCTTTTGTTTTATCAAAATATCCACGTTTTATTGTAAAAATCTTTGAAATTATCTGTATATGCAAGCAATTTAGAAGCTTATTTTATAAACATAAAAGCTCTAAGCTGTTCAGCTTCTTGTACGGCCACAGAATAATACAATAGTAGGTGCCTCTGTCTAAAGACTCTAGAAAAATAATGGTGTACAAAGAAAATTGATCGTTAAATCTGAGAGTAGAAAACTGAATTTCGTTTGTAAAGAAAAGGCCCTACCATTTGCTCCTCGCTCGAACGCAACTCGAAGAGAAGAATAGGCGAGTTTTGTATTCATAAACTCAGCTGCCGCATTGTTCGCGCACAAAAGTGTGTTTTTTGTTTGGATTACAATAAGAATTTTAACGGGCGTGCTCGGAAGTGATTTTGCACTGACATCTGCTTCTGGGACCTAATGCTAGTTATTGTTGTTGGCTTGATTTCCGATTGTCCGAAAACCGGTTTCTATTAAATAATTTTTGGGCTTTAATATACCGTCAAAAAATAGCCTAAACTAAACAATATTGCTACTACAAAATGTATTAAAAGTAGATATAAATTTACCAATGCTAATTTAAGTTTCATAGAACTACAGTTTCTATAGACACGGCAAAGCTATATAACTGTACCTACTTGGTTTTACTTATATAGGACAGACGCCGCGGGCACTAGCTAGTTGAATTAATAATAGTTCCCAACGCTATGATAATATTACCAAAATGGAAACTACAAGTGAAAATTCGATTACGAAATAAAAGCAAATAAAATATGATAGTCAGTTTTATAACCGAATGCAAACTTCATTACGCGCCGCTAACTCGATAAAAATCGACAGTCTCGATGCGTTCCAAATTCAAACTCGCAGTCCGTTCCATTTCCAAATTATTTCAAATATGGCCGCCGTAACGAGAATGGACAAACATCAATTGACCCCAATTCGCGGGCTAATGGTGGAGCGACACGCTGCGTATTACATTTCGACATTGATATTTTACGGGCATTTTTGTCCTTTTGTCCGCGCGCTGATAATTTTCCATTATGGCGCTGGGGTTGTGATTTGAGACACCTTTTGAAACTCTCCCCTCCCTTCAGGTCTTTCAAGATGTTATAATGTGTTTCAGTGCTTAGTTAACTCGTTTAATTTTTGCACCAAAATGCCTTACCGTGTCAAAAAACAAAATCTATTTAATATTTTTTCGGTAAAATTTTATTGATTTGCAAATAATCTTATCTTTTTTATCACTATTCCATGACCTGTCCAAGAGTTCTGTAAGGTCTAAAAGGAAATAAAACACTTTGATATTTAATGTGTCATCCACACATTGTAAAAAGTATATCCGGAACGAAATATTTTTTAAATAATTTTCGATTTGAAGCAACAAACGGGCTCGACAAACTGCCAAGTGACTCTTATCTGTCAAATTGCTCGTCGAATCAAGATCCTGCAGTGGACGCCCGCCGCCACTTACCCACAGATAAAGACTTCTTTTCCGATAAACTTTTTACTTTCCCGACTCGCCTTGCGGTCCGCGGTCGATGGGTATCGGTCTTGTTACATTCTGTCTGCTTTTAACAGACATGTAATAAGTTACAATCTTTTAGCAGTATCTTACGTTTTTAGAAATTGGACGTAGGTACGTATTTGTGAGCGTGTGGTTAGCGGTCCTATTACACGATTGGTCTCGCATTAAGACTGGTGGATGCTAATTTATTGCAAAGAGTGGAAGCATGCTTTCATGATTAAATATTTTTGCCTATCCTGATAGTCGTCCTCTTTTAAGATTTCTATACATATAGCAATAGGTATCTATTATAAGATGTCAATAAAGCAACAAAATGATGTAAAGAAAAATAGTTTTAAAAAAGATTAGACGCAATAGGCCCAAGGAAAAAACTCAATAGGAGACTTGTAAGGAACTAGCTGAACTGAACTGGTTAATAAGATGACAGACAGCTGATGTGTAAGTGAATGTAGGTAGCGGACCCCTCATTGGAACTCTATTGAAATAAAGAATAAGGAGGATGTACAAAAACTCCTTTCATAAACAAATCAAAGAGCATTCAACACAGCACGGCCTGTTATATCAGTGACGAAATCGCTTCAATTTAAATAACAAATTCTCAAATACGTCAAGGGATTTTTTCCCACAAGAAATGCTACTTTAAATTTCAAAACTACACGAGGCTCTAGTGTCCCAGTGAATATGAAATTGAATTTTATATTCGTTGACACTGTTTGGCTGCAGTTATGTATAATTCATCTGATTTTATTCCTCTGATGATTTATATTATAATTCTTCAGATTTCAGACTGCGTAGTAGGTTGACCTCGAGTTTGTTGCGTACTTGTAAAGTAGGCGATTGATAACACTTGTTGATTGATATATTCTTATTTCCTGTTTTTATTATTCCGTACATTTTTATTTATTACAACAACGTTGTGTTTCAACTTTAAGGATAAATACCAAGAAACTACTCACAAAAATACACTGCTACTGTTAGCTTTAGCGGTCGATAAATCAAAATTCTGCCATATTTTGACTATGTCTAAGAACAAAAGATTATAAACGAATCGACAAATAGTAAACGGCTAAAATATTAGTGCTACACTCACGAATATGTACATCTGATTCTGAGTGGTCCAGGTGGTTTTTTTTTTGCTTGGTTTCTTATTTGATAAGCTTTAGTTAAAAATTCCGTAAGTGTTTTTGCTTTACAATATCTCAACAACAGAAACGTGCAATATTTTATGCAATCCAAATTCATAAAACCCGTTGTTATCTCTTCTGACCAAAACAGTTTCCAACATTACCTATGCGTTACCTATCAGGACATGCGTCACAAAACATATTTATAAAGATGATTCAAAATGGGGCCGTTCTGTGAGCCCCTGGCCCGTTATCGCGGGTCAGGCCTTCCTATCGAGGCATCGACTTATCGCCACCACTTCCCGTCACAACTTGAAATATTCAAATTCGGCTGTCAAACGTTGCCCGTTTTAAATCGATGGTGCTTTTCGGCTTTCGGCTTTCGAAGTGCTTTCGGGGATTTGAGAGTACCTACTCTGGCGATCATTGAAATGTGCTATGTGGAATCCTTCAATATTTTGTCAACAAGGACGAGAGGCTTTAAAAATGGCTTAGTGGTGATTTACATTGTGATCAATTGGAGTTATGGATATCCATTCAGTTCACAATTTCACATTCATAGGTACAAGCTATTGGTGTGATTGGCCCAACAATAGTGCATTGCATTATAAAAGAACCTTTCATAACATAGGTTTTATATCTAATGAGTATAATTATGTCTTATCTTGTTTTGACGTTAAAATTTATTAATACTATAGAAAAGTAAACTTAAAAACAGATGATGATACCTATTTCTTCTTAGGACAAAAAGTTAAAATCGAAAACAAAGCAGATCTCATTTTGAACATAAACAAATACACACATTACATAAAAATAATATATAAATGACAAAATGTCAAACTACAAACTTAATTTAAATGGGGTAGCGAGCGTGTTTACCTATCAAATCATTGAGGTCAAATGTTTGAACATCTGGTCAAACAGAGATTAGGCACTTACAATATTGACTAACTCCCCTTCTATTCAAATTCAATTTAGAATAATGTCTTTTAAGATTTGCTAATTATTCGTTTTTAAATTGAGATCGTTGTTGACCGAGGAAAATGTGAGCTAGGTACCTATTCATTTAATTTAAAGTTATATAAATACAAACAGTTTATTTTCTGAAACAGCTTACGTAAAACACGTAAATATAATATGATTTAATGTTCGACATACCTTGACATTTTTACATTTATTATTTTTCGGGATTGCGAATTCCGACTACATTATATATTTTTTACAAAATTTAATTTCGTGTCAATAAAGCTGTATAGATTTTACACCTTTGTAAAAAGCGGCAGTCATTTTCCATAGACAAATTTCAATCATTTTTCATCCTATTAGAATTCAGAACCCTATTTCAATTTTCTAACGGTCATTAGTGGGAACATGGCTCCGTCGGAAGCTGGAGGGTTTGAACATAATTGATGAGAGAGGGAGTGCGGAGCCCGCTGTCTCGCTCGCACACTTTTTAATGGCGGGATTCGCATGTGGGAAATAGAGAATCATTGTGTGGTGGAGGTTGGCCATAACGTTTGTGCGATCCTTTAGTGGTTGGCTGCTCGTGATTTTAGTTATTGCGAATTTGTGAGTTTTAATCATAGCTGCTTGGTTTTGGGTGTTTGTGTCATCAGTGGTGTGAGGTTCGCCGACGTTTTTGACAGGTTAGTTTCGAAATAATTCTGAAGAACTATATTTTTATAAATTATTTTGTCTCCAACGTTTTCTCTGCCAGTATGTGAATTACATTTACATATCTTACGTGCATATTTATAAAAAAAATAAGCTTGTAATGTAGATAACTGAATTATGTAATTATTTCTCACTTTATTGACTATTTCCAAATGTTTTATTATCATCATCTTCCTATTTCATTGTAACAATACTAGATACACGCTATGATATGATGAAGCGTAAATTTTTCCTTGCATACCGATCACAGCGCATGCGTCGAACAGGGCTGCCACATCACAGTCTGAACTGAATGCCCTGTAATGAATTTCATAAGCTTGAAATAAACGTTTTATCTTTGTACCGAAAAGGGGGTTTTTAATTTTTAGTTTATTATTTTTTTCGTCTACGTTATCTATTCGTCATTTACATACACTACAACTAAAAAAGCTCAATAATTTCGAAGTTTGATTAAATATGTCGTTTTTGGAAAACAAGAAAGAAGATTGTCTGGATCCCTCACTAGTCCCTGCTAATTCACATAAGTACCTAGGTGTTATGTACCAGACAGTACCAGTTTTGTTAGTAGATAAGGCACGTATTTTCTAAGGAAAATTTGGTCCGTCGTCATGCCACTCGAAAACTGGCAACCCTGACTAAGTAAGTGCACAGCAATTTGTATAATCGCGTGGACGAAACCGATAACAATCCATTTACTTATTATTTCGGGTTTGTCGGCGCATCGATCTGGCATCGATATCGTTGCGACCGACGGGGTCTAGTCCGCTTGCATCTGTCATCTGTCAGTGAGAACCCTGCAAGGGTGGGGGGTCACACGAGTCGGGAGCGCGATTGGATGCATCCTGCCGCAAATTGAAGCGTCGCGGACGTCCGTTTGACGAGCCATATTTAAAAATCGAACGATTCTGTACAACATTTGTTTGTTAGGTATTGGTAGGTATTATGTAAATTACATTCAGACAATGACGATCCAGACTCGTGACTTTATAAAATGTTATTCGGTAGGAATAAGTACCTACCTACCCTAAATCCCTTAGCATTGCTAGGGATTTTTGTAAAATCCCACGAATGAGTCTTTGGCCAATCACAAAAACATATCGTCATTTGATAGGCATCAGAAAGAGTTATGAGCTGTTTTATCAATAAAACACAAATATTTTCATTCGAATAAAACGAAAAGTCACCAAGCCACTATAACGCGACCATTTTTTTACAGCGTACACTTAAAATGGGAGGCTGAAACACATGGTATGACGTCAACGGTGACGTAACGCCGCTCCGCCATGTGCGTTGATAAAATATATTTCAAGCTTTTTCCGCAAATTATTGTACAAGTGCTTTAGTAGCTAATGTTATTAATAGTTCATTGTTTTACACTTTGGTTGTAATAATCTAAATGTCAGTTATGACGTCTACAGACGTAGTTTTTATACGTATAGATGTAGTACGTACTTTACTCGGAAAATTCCCTAAAACAATGTTTACATCACCAAGTCTTGCGGCAAAAAAACTAAAGAGAAAACAGCGCACAACTTTTGTTTCGTAAAAATTCATTGGGCCGTTCCAAATTTGAATACGGGCCTTCCATTTTTGAAATTAGAGTTTTTAATTAAAAGGGTCGCATTCTCGCGATATCATCGCCTTTGTCGTTCGCGGGCTTTTTACTTTTTTATTTTTATTTACTCCCATAAAGCAGACTACGGTAAGGACTGTATAATTACTGGATTTTTTAAGCTGCTTTGACGTAACAAATGGTTTTCTTAAATAATTAATGGGATTTCCGCTATAATTTGTGCTATTTGTCAAAGCTTCAGCGCAGGTGTTGAGCAGGCTCGAGATGTCCTTTAATGGCGGAGGCTCGGGACGCTCTCACTCACGTTTAAGTATATTCTTCTTAAAAGCTAAATAATTTCATGTTTTTAATAGATTATCTTTCCTCAAAACGCAACTAAATAAATATAAACTAAGCCTATATTTATTAAGAAAAAAATACATAGTGTTTAACACTTTGACTGCGAGTTTTTTTCGACGACTGCGATCTTTTTTTTAACCTAAAAAATTCGTGCTGCCGCTCTACACAGCGGTTGTGTTGCGCCGCACATGCGTTTCGTTCGAAAAATATTACAGCTCTGCTGAGTCACAAAGATCTGTATTTTCTCAGCCGCTGCGCTAGTGTGGATTTACACATATTAGTCACTTGTAGAAAACAAATACCGTGTGATTTCAGCACTCAAAGTGTTAATAAAAACAATCAAACGACGAGTTAAAAATATTATTACATAAATTTATGAATAGAATAAAAATACTTTTTCACATTCAAGAAATTCAATAATGTCCCTAAACCCATCGTACTGAGGGAATGTTGCGGGTTCAAATCCCGTTGAAGGAATTATTAAATTTCACAGAAATTACCCCCAGTGTGAGGCTTACGCAATATAACAGCAAATACTTTTTCACTTCTTTTATGCTCTCTTCTGAACCTGTATAAAGTTTTGGTAAAAATTGCAGCTGCTTCCCCGTGTTCTAAAATCAAAATGGTATTTTAAAAACGGAATTCTTTTGTTGCAGATATACAAAGAAACGTCACGTGTGAGAACTCGACCGGTACTCGAACCCGAGGACTATTGAACGAGATCTAGTTTCCGTGGTAGGGGCAACGCCCCGCTGTATGGTAAGTGTTCCTCTTAATTATTTTTTACACTTTTAATAACTCTCGATCAACACCTTCCATGCCATACGTCAGTGCATCACCGCACCGATAGTATTAATAATAAATACTTACCTATAAGATAGAAAATAATCATTATACAATGCGAGGTAAAAGTATTGAATTTGAATTAATACTTTTCGAATATTTTCGTATATTTGAACACCCCAGAAAAATCACTGATTAAGGCCTTAGATCGCAATTAGGTAACTAACTATAATATTACCTGAGGGTGGTTTTGACCAAAGATAGACTGACAATTAGCAGCTTCATCGATTAACTTTGACATTTAATATTTATGAGGACTACTGAACCACCGCCACATGAAATATTAAATAATAAAGTGCATTATTTCCTTGAGATTAGTCCTCAGGACTCCTGGACATATCATAAAACTCAAATTATATTGGTAAAACTAGAAAATAAAATGATTTCTAAAATGTGGCGTAAAAATGATTTTTTGCTCACTTCAATATTTCTAAGGTAAAGTAAAGAAGCGAACAAGAAAAATTACTTTATCTATGCCTTGTTCGTTTTCGAGTTGGACGAAAACTCGTCGCAAGCTTTTTTATCGTCCAGATAATCCGGCATTTAGTAATAGGTGTGGTTGACAATCCGTTTGAATTTATTTATTGCGTGCGCCCCGCGGTTTTACCCGCGTGGTGTTAGATATTTTGGATATATACATACAATATATCTGTATTAATTGTAGCCTATGTGTTATTCTGATATGTAAGCTATAATATTGTGAAGTTTCATCAAAATCCATTCAGTAATTTTTGCGTGAAAGAGCAACAAACATCCATGCTCACAAACTTTCGCGTTTATAATATTATGAAATGAAATGAAAAAGGGTTATTTGACACGACACATTACAATTAAAAAAAAACACAAAGGATAACTAAGAACTAGGCACAAACTTAATTACTAAAATAATAGAGGTTAAACAGTTATATAATTAAAAATACAAAACAAAGAAATTAGTAAAATATTAGTAGGATAATAATTGTTTTAGAAGCGTATACATACATGCTACTAATATCAGCAATAATCTAGTAACAATAAGGGTGGCTATCAGCAAATATCGGGATCGACATTCTGTGATGTCACGGCGACACCCCGAGGTGTGGTCGCGGGCGGTCACACGCACGCACAGATACTGGAACTGGCTATCAGAATAAACAAGGAACTTACCCAATTCATGTTTAACCCTCTGGCCACGTGGTCCTACTGCCTTTGTCCTAAAGATCGGATTTACTGATATTTTAAAGAGAAAAGGTTTGATGTTTTGTTGACTCCGAAACTACTGGACCGATTTGAAAAATTATTTCACCGTTGGGAAGCTACACTATCCCCGGGTGACATAGACCATAGACATTATATTATATTCTCTTTATCCCCTAGAAAGGTGAAATTCGAATGTAACGCAGGTGACACCGCGGGGCACAGCTATGTACTAAATAAATAATTCTGGACAATCCACACAGCATCACCTATCCCAGAGTAGAGTTCGTATATTATTAATTTATTACCTACACATTACATTATATTTTTAAAAGAAAATGAAGGACTCTTTACATATAGTACTCGTATATCAATCATCTAGGACCCATAACACAAGCTCTGCTTAGCTTGGGGCTAGATGATGCGGAGTGGATTGTCCAGCATTATTTATTTATTTTATTATTTATTATTATTATTTCTCTACCACTTCCATCCACTGTATATCTGTCCACGCGCCGGAAGCGTGTTTTGTCGCACAATAAACTTGTTAATTGTCTCCGCGCCCGTTTCTTCACCCGATGCCACTGGGGTCGAGGCGCGGGTTCGAGTCCTTCCGGTGCACTGATTCGCGTAGAACAAGCTAGCTGGACTAAATTATACATTGGGGTATTTTGCTTCATAATGGCTTTCTTATGTACCGACAACCTGACGACCTCTGTGGCGCGTTGGGCGATATTGTTCAGGGTTGTCTGGTCGTTTTACCTATGTAATGTATTATACGTATATGTAAGGTATATCGGTTATGTAGTACCCATAACACAGCTCTGCCTAGCTTGGAGCTAGGTGATGCTAGGTGGATGTTCCATCATTATTTATAGAAGGTAGGATCACGGGTACGCGGTGGTAGTTGTGAGAGTTCTATGTATTGTAATAAAATTAATTGAACTGATACGTAGTGTCGATTTCTCGCCTTGAAATTAACACTTTGACTGCTGAAATCATACGGTATGTGTTTTCTACAAGTGACTAATATGCGTAAACCCACACTAGCACAGCGGCTGAGAAAATACAGATCTGTGTGACTCAGCACAGCCGTAATATTTTTCGAACGAAACGCATGTGCGGTGCAACACAACCGCTGTGTAGAGCGGCAGCACGAATTTTTAGGTAAAAAAAAAGATCACAGTCAAAGTGTTAACTGACCCCGCTAACCGCTAATTCTAGCCACGTAATGTCATAAAAGCCGACTATGGACCCAGAGAGGCAGTAGCTTCCATCTGTGCATGAAATTAACATCATGAATTAAACACCTCAACTGCGATCACCACGCGTGGTGATGATGGCAAAGCCCACTCGTTTGGGGGAGGCACTTTCAGCTTGATGTGTGTGTTGATAATTCATAATTCATTTATTATTAATTTGTGACTCAGATAATCTACAATCAATGGATTCTGCCTCTTAGGCGTACAAACATTTCAATTAATATTAAAGTCATTTAAAACGGGATATTTACCATGATTTGTTTTTTTTTTGAAACCGGTGGTAGTGGTAACGTTCGTAGCAAAAGACAGAAAATGAGGGTAGATCGGTATATCTGCTCATAAAAACGAACTCGCAGTGTCTTCAGTTATTCCGTGATCATGGCGCATGAAACTGTGCCGCAATATTGGAAAACTCAAAAATCAAATCATGGTAAATATCCCGTTTTAAATGACTTTAGTGTTAATAACCATGATAGTTTCAGAAGTTTTATTTCAATTAATATTGTAGCTAACGATCATAATTTGTAGTGATTTGAGCTTAGGAGAAAAGTTTGCTGATAGAGCAAACCTATTTGACTTGAACCGAGCCTAGATCACTTGATGTAGTTGTGGTTACCTCACAGCGTCCAACTCTTTCAGATCACAGGTTAATTCTGTAATTGTTTGGTTACTATTTAATATCAGAGTACAAGTACTTGTTACTAAGAGTTCCTCAGTACGTTTGCGGTACCACAGCGGGTGCAGCCGCTAGCGATGAGTCACGCGGATAATGTCCCGAATCAATCCGCACCCCATGCGGGCCCGTAGCGCGGACCATATGCCACCCCTGGCCTCTGCCCTCATGCGACCCACACACGTGGACAGACAGACAGATTGCTATACTGATTTAAGAGTTTATAATGTGAAGTTAGTTTTTGTACGTAGTTGTAAGACGAAGGAGTTTCTATTCTGGTTATCATGGTGTTGTGAGTGGATTTGATTTGATTTTGTTGGTTAGTTAAATTGTACAAACCTTTTTGTACTTAAGGCTTAGGTACTATTCAATATCAGTACCTATCCAGTATCTGCAGGGCAAAAGGCTTGGGACGAGATTTGGTTCACCACGAAAATAATAACTAACAGCCTAAAGGTTTCTTACTCGATTCTTTCATCATCATCATCAGCCTATATCAGTCCACTGCTGGACATAGGCCTCCCCCGATGAGCGCCATTGCGCCCTGTCTTCAGCTTGCCGCATCCAGCATCTACCTGCAGTCTTTCGCAAGTCGTCATCCCACCTGGTCGGAGGGCGTCCTACACTACGTTTACCGAGTCGTGGTCTCCACTCAAGAACACGTTTGCCCCAGCGGCCGTCGGTTCTTCGCGAAATATGGCCGGCCCACTGCCACTTCAGCTTGCTAATTCTTTGAGCTATGTCGATAACCTTGGTTCTCTGTCGGATGTATTCGTTGCGAATCCTATCCTTCAGAGAAACTCCGAGCATAGCTCTTTCCATAGCTCGCTGAGCGACTTTAAACTGGTGGACCAGCCCTATCGTGAGTGTCCACGTCTCAGCTCCGTAGGTCATAACGGGTAGGACGCACTGGTTGAAAACTTTCGTTTTCAAGCATTGCGGTATGGATGACGAGAAGACTCGACGTAGTTTCCCAAATGCTGCCCAGCCCAGCTGGATCCTCCTTTTGGCCTCCTTCTCGAAACTGTTTTTACCCAACTGCAGAATCTGCCCAAGGTAAGTGTACTCGGAAACAGTTTCGAGAAGGTGACCATGTACGACCACCGGCCTTGGATCAATGTGGCCATTGATCATGACTTTGGTTTTATCCAAATTCATGCCAAGACCGATACATCGGGAGGTTGAAGCTAGGCCGTCCAGCATCCGGTTCAGTTCCTCAAGCGACTCCGCCATTAAGACTATGTCATCAGCGAATCGCAGGTGTGAGATGTACTCGCCGTTTATGTTGATACCCTTTCCTTTCCAGTCCAGCAACCTAAACATATCCTCCAATGCGCAAGTGAACAGTTTCGGGGATATGACATCCCCCTGCCTCACTCCTCTGCGCAATTGGATGGGATTAGATTGCTGGCCCTGTACTTGGACACTCATGGTGGCGGCCTCGTAGAGACATCTCAGCACCTCGATATAACGATAGTCTACTTGGCATCGCTGTAAGGAATCCAGAACAGCCCAGGTTTCGACGGAGTCAAATGCCTTCTCATAGTCCACAAAAGCCAGACACAGGGGCTGATTATACTCTTCGGACTTCTGTATAATCTGCCTCACTGTGTGTATGTGGTCTATGGTGCCATATCCTCCGCGAAACCCAGCCTGTTCCGGTGGCTGGAACTCGTCGAGTCTCCTGGCGAAACGGTTCGTGACCACTCGTGAGAACAGCTTATAGACGTGGCTCAAGAGTGAAAGGGGGTCTGTAATTCTTAAGAAGGGTTTTATCTCCCTTCTTAAAAAAGAGCACCACCAAACTCCCGCTCCACGCCTTTGGAGTTCTCCCACTGTGAAGGACGGTGTTATAGAGGTTCTGCAGCTCCTGTATAACAGGAGCTCCTCCGGCTTTAAGAAGCTCTGAAGTAATTCCGTCCTCACCGGGAGCTTTTCCATTTTTAAGCTGCCTTAGAGCTAACACGATCTCGTCTTGACTGATGTCAGGCAGTTCGTCGGTATAGTGGCGTGTCAGGGTGGCTCTGGAATCTCGGTCATCTCGTCGGTAACGAAGGGCATGTGCAGCGTATAATCGGCCATAGAAATCCTCTATCTCGGCGGATATCTCCGGCTTTGACAATACGGTCCTCCCGTCGTGCGTTTTAAGCTTTGTCAGGTGGCTCCTGCCAAGCTGCTGAGTGAATACTTTGGACCCTCGGTTACGCTCTATCGCCTCTTGAATGAGGCGCGTGTTGGAGCTTCGAAGGTCGTGCCGTACCATCTTCGCAATCCGCTTGTTCAGGTGTGACCTGTCTGACAAAGTCGCTTGGGTGGTCTCCCGTCTTTTTGTCATCAGCCCAAGAGTCTCATCCGAGAGTTTGGACTTCTTGCCAGTACGCTGCTTTCGACAGAATTTGATGCCCTCGTCCCTCAACGTTTCAACCAGATTGTGTAGGTTCTCGTCAGCGTCATCAGTGGGTTCCAAGGCAACAAATCTATTCCCGAGAAGCTGCTGAAACTTCTCGGTGCCCGCCATGATTTGGATTGGGTCAGGTCGGAGCGTGGACTTCATCAGACGGTTCGATTCTTTACTTTAGTCTAAATAGCGAAGCGACATAAATCAAAAATATCACTTTATTCCCTTTTTAGTTTAAACAATTTGACCTAAATGTACATTATAAATAATAATAAACAAACTTTTTATTATTCCAAAGAGTTGCTTATAGCATCTTATAGCTAAAACATTCATTTAACGCTAAACTTAACGTTAACACTTTGACTGCTGAAATCACACGGTATGTGTTTTCTACAAGTGAGTAATATGCGTAAATCCACACTAGCGCAGCGGCTGAGAAAATACAGATCTGTGCGACTCAGCACAGCCGTAATATTTTTCGAACGAAACGCATGTGCGGCGCAACACAACCGCTGTGTAAAGCGGCAGCACGAATTTTTTAGGTTAAAAAAAAGATCGCAGTCGTCGAAAAAAAATCGCAGTAAAAGTGTTAACTAACTACAATCTAAAATTATACTAAAACATTGGTGAAATGGTTGTCTTAATTATAAGTACAGTGATTTATCGTTTTTAGACATTTGTTCAAACTCGCAATACAAACTTAGATTTTAATAAGTATTAGGTAGTTTACATTTTGTAAAAGAGATGCATCGCTTGCTAGTGACTTCTACCCCCCGTACTAGTTTAAAAACTATGATACGGCGGAGTAGGATCGTCACAGAGACCCAAAGTTGCGACGTGAATTGTTATCAGCGCCGACATTAATTGAATTGACGGAAATAAAGAGTTTTACTAAGTTTTCGTCATCATCGTTAACACTTTGAGTGCTGAAATCACACGGTATGTGTTTTTACAAGTGACTAATATGCGTAAATCCACACTAGCGCAGCGGCTGAGAAAATACAGATCTTTGTGACTCAGCACAGCCGTAATATTTTTCGAACGTCACGCATGTGCGGCGCAACACAACCACTGTGTAGAGCGGCAGCACGAATTTTTTAGGTTAAAAAAAAGAACGCAGTCGATAAAATCGCAAAGTGTAAATGCGCAAACAGACGACAACCACCATACCAACTCTAACCTGTACGCACATCATCGCTATAGCGTATAGCCCAAATACGAGTAACCCTCAATGTTTATGTCCCGAAATTAATAATACCGATCAAATAAAAAACCTAGGTGTCATACTGATTCCTTTAGTTCTCTCGGTGGCACTGTGTAGCTGCCACCAAGTATTCATTTTGTCAATATAATATCGAGCATAAAGATATAGAAAGGAAATCGTTCTAAGAGTCTAAGTGCTTATTTGTAATCCTAAAGAAATAAACTTTCATTTCATTTCAGACATTTCAATAACTGTATAAACCAACTATTTATTATTGTGGTATCTAAATGTATCGAGATTTACCTGCGCCATTTTAGTGAATATATTTACCACGCCCACTATAGTAGTTTAGTATCAAACAGTTATTGTACTTACGGTGATAGGACGTACCAAGCCGACTTATTTATAAAAAAATCATCATCATCATCAGCCTTTAGCAGTCCACTACTGGACATAGGCCTCCCCCAATGAGCGCCATAGCGCCCTGTCTTCAGCTTGCCGCATCCAGCATCTTGCAGTCTTTCGCAGGTCGTCATCGCACCTGGTCAGAGGGCGGGAGGGACTACGTTTACCGAGTCGTGGTCTCCACTCAAGAACACGTTTGCCTCAGCGGCCGTCGGTTCTTCGCGAGATATGGCCGGCCCGCTGCCACTTCAGCTTGCTAATTCTTAGAGCTATGTTGATAATTTTGGTTCTCTGTCGGATGTATTCGTTACGAATCCTATCCTTCAGAGAAACAAAAAAACAGAAACCAATTCAGACAAATTACGTTGCGTTAAGAGATAAGATAGCTGTAGGTACATAATGTCTGCAGCCTCCGAGCTACAAAGAAGCTCAAACTGGATAAAGATGAAAAGCGCTGTAAAAGCTGAAAAAGCATTTTTTCATTCGCTGGAATCGACGCAGCGAGAAATGTTGCGCCAAGCACGAGTGGAGGCTATTATAATACTTGGGTTCCGTAGCAATTTGCATATCAGTTTCACTACTTAGCATCTTCAGAAAGCGCTTAGGTCAATTATATACTTATTTGTCTAATTTTTCAACGAATTAAATTCCAAATTGTGGATTACCTATCTAATTATTCAACATAGGGTGATTTCGCTCGATACGACATCTGATTCAAGATACCTATATTATAATTTTGCTCTTATCAATATTGTTTTATAATATATATGTCAAAAAAAAGGCTACCAGCTTTGTTTTTCAGGCTAACTGAATCATATGTCTCCTCAAGACAAAAGTGAGGTCATTACTTTCCATCAGGTGAGATTGTGGTCAAACTTAGGTCTTTCCTTAAAAAAACCACTGAAAGCATCTTAAATTCAACATTAAGATTTTACACATTCTGGAGACCTTATCAAGGAAAAATGCGTGTAAAGTTTCAAGGTTTGTGATATAGGACAGAAATAAAACGACTTGAGGTTTACTCATCTCCTATGAACTCTAAAAGCATCCTGAAAGGCAGGCTCCGCTAGGCGGCGCGGCGGTGCGGGGCGCGCGGTCGCGGAATGAAACGCTTCGATTTTTTATTTTGAATCCGTTTCATTGTTTGCTTTTAATTGTTGTGTTTTGTTTCTTCAGTCTGTTGCTTATTTTCGAGACGGTTTATTGATAGACGAAGCCTTTGAATCACGACCTGTGGGAATATGTATCTACAGAAAATCCTTTTGATAGTTTTTTATGGTCCTTCTTTAGTTTTGCTTTTTAAACAAATATGTGCAGAGCATGCCTATTTAGTGGAGCTACATTTGAAGCTTGCAGACGAGTGTTATTTACGAATATACAAATATTTGAATAGGTATGTACTATTTTATTTTAAGCTTAGATATGATACTGAGAAAAAAAGAAGAAATATATAAATTTAAATTACTTAGTCGCTTACCAACTAAAAATACAACACATTTTGAGTAAAATTGCGTTGGTAAGTAAGCAAGGTAAAATATTAAATTTAAATCCTTTGTTACCACTTATATTTTGAAATAAATTACTTAAGTATGCAAGGAATATCCACTAATTTAGGTAATCTGCGATAGAGGGCGCAGTAAACCTCGCAGCAAACAGAGGACAAAGGTAACCTCTAATTAGTAGAGCGCTGTTTGTCCAAGCACGTGTATGGACCCGACTGCGGTCGCTGTTTGAGTTGCTTGCTATTTTTCACTTGGGTTGCGGGTTTGTTAGTACAGGTTGCGGAACCCTAACTAATTACCTTGCGTACATTACAGTGCGATGAATGCTAATAAGATGCTAAATATTTTTAAATACCTAGCTAAAAGGTTACAAAATAAGTGTTTATTGCCACATACGATTAACAATCAAATTATAGCAAAATAAAACAATGGAAATGTATTTTAGCTAGCATCTTTGTTATTGTATGTAAGTAAGTACTGTACCGAGACCTCTAAAATTAACAATACATGGGTCATTGTAACAATGCCCGCCATCTATCGCCGAGTAGCACAACCCACAACTCCATCCGCTATTCATAGATGGCGCTGTCCTCAATCAGCGCGGCGTCGATACCCATGCATACTTTATACTAGAAGGCATCATAACAGGGCGTCACGGGACTCCCATCAAATTGCTATCTTGCGTCGGAATGGGATCTAAAATATGCAGGGGCACGGTAACTGCTTTTGTTTCGGCTTATAATGAACTATGATATTAGGTTTGGCGCGTTTTGTTTGGTTTATTATGTTGGTAGTTGTGACGGATGCGTCTAGCGGAAAAACGTATCAAATAAACTTATTTTAAACCATTTAAACAAAATAGTTTTAAAACTGGCTTATGCCCGCATGTTCGCAGGTTTATTCGAGATAAAAAGGAGTTCAAATGTTATTTCTGCCTTTAAATAAATCATAGCATCACCCTGATTCGTTAATTTATTGTGTCGTGAAAGGGTAACAAAATAAAATATGCATCCATCCATCGCAATTATAATAGATCACACTATTATCTCGTAAAAATAGACGTAGTAGAAGCGTTTCTAATAAAAACCCCGGCTGTTAGCCCAAACACTCCATTCTACGATTAACAAAACTTAATAGCCGTGTTGCAAATTCCCAATTTCCTACCTCAGATGAATCAATTGCTCGCAGTCGCTGCTAACAGCACTGCCGCCGTCCAAACAGAGGCTATCAATTTAGCGCTGCCGAGTGCTCGGGCCACGCTAGTGATGGGCTTTAGCCGCGCTAGTGTTGTACTACGATAGTGGTGCATAGCGCGGCGGGCGACCGAAAGGGAAAATTATAGGGATAGGTTCTTAAAATAACTTATATAAAAAGATATGTACATAGGCGAGCTTAACCCACTCAGGGTTTTCTTCCAGCAAACCTTAGTTTTACAGGAGTGGCGATGGAATAGATAGAGGAAGTGTACAAGAGACAAATTAGACTAATAATACAATACGGAATGAGATAGGTGTTTCTGAATCGAATTTGAATCCATGAGAAGTTGAATCCGTTGTGAATAGTGAGTGGTGTAATATCAGATTACAGATGAACTTATTTTAAGAGAATTCTTTAATTGCATATACCCTGTCTATCTATATTCACTAAATAAATGTACCTAATTAATTTCCAGAGAACAAAATGTTACAAATACAAATACAAAAATACTTTATTGTACACCAGATACAGAACATTACGAAAGATATTACATGTGAAAAGTAAAATGGGCGGCCTTATCGCTTAGAAGCGATATCTACCAGGCAACCTTTGTGTTGAAATGTTTTCTCAGCGTTAGGTATCAAGACTATGTAAAAGTATCAGACTGGGTTTGATTATATTTGTTATCTTTCTGACATCAACATTGTTTCAAAAAACTGCACGAAATCACACTTACGAAGATATTTTAAAAACCCGAATAAGTACACCAGTCCGCCTGCCACGCCTGGGGATAGCTTTCTTTTTTACGGTAGGCATGTTCAGCCCTGGACATAATAATAAAAGTACTGACGTGGAAGTAAGTACAGCTCTTCGCAGCTCTTTTAGATATATTCGTGCGTTGGATAACTTCCCCCCATCCCTAGTGTTTGTTTTAGACGTGTTATGGCCGTCCATTGTATTGTATTGCATTACGGCTCTAAAGGACGTGTCCATGGAATTGGACCTGATTAATTCCACTTCTATGACAACAATGATAGTTGGCGGAGAATGTGGTACCTTACCTATACTTATATGCTACATAACTAGATGTATACTAGGTAGTGGACCAACTCTTCAACTTCAACTAGTCTAAGCAAGCAGATTACAGGAAATTAAAAATATCTATCGATCGAACCAACTATGACAAGCTCTTAACCGGTTTAAGGCATGATTCGAAATTGGGAAAAGATCATGTTTGTACATTAAAAGAAACTTTGGCGGCTACCATTTGCTAAGATTTCATATTATAATTATGTCTACGGGTCGTGTTTTATCGTCCGAGATAAGTTAAAAATCAAGACTAAGAAAACTCTTTAAAAAAGGGCACATTAACCTTCCATAAAACTGTGTTTTATATCACGATAAGTAACTTAAAATTTAATAAGTGACACTAAAAGCCCAAATTGAAAGTAAATTTACGGCCATTCGGCGCCAATAGCCCTAACGGCCGCCCGCGGTCATTCCATCTTCTAAACGACCTCTTATGACCCGCCTGTCGCCTGGAGTACCCACCTCCGCTAATTAATAGCCTGTAATAAATGGAAAGTTAGTTTTTGTTATAATGCATTACTTGCGGCAAAATGTCTTCTCTCTATGTATCAGAACTTCAGAACCATACACTCAGCCTATCGTGACAATCTTCGGCAAATTCTTCTTTCAAAACTGGTGGGATTTGCCATCAGCACTCTCGAAGGCCGCAGTAAAGGTAATGTGTAATAAACTCTGAAGCAAGTTGCTTTTATCTCTAGCGTGGTGATATCACTCCCCTCAGTTTCCTTCAAAAAAATCACTGAATTTCTCGCGGTGAAGTTATATTCATAATCACGGCTACATAACAATAGACGTTGCTGCCTTTTATGAATTTAGAAAAAGAAGTCGTTTAAAACAGCACCCCAGTAAAATCTATAATGATATCAATTTTAAAGTATTTCTGTTTACAACCCCAGTCCAATCAAATCGATGGATTTTTTATGGCAACATTAGGAGAGCGATGCTGATAAATTCGCTATCAAATAAACTTCTTTGATGTTAGTAGGGTCTTGTAAGTAATGGTTGAAATTCGCAATACATTTAATATACTTTCGTTTGAATACCCGATGCGCGGATAGTCTATCTTCTCTCAGTACTGGACTTATGTCCACAGCTGAAAATACCTACCCTAAATGAGGGTAGTACTACAGTTTTGCCATAATCACCCACCTCGCTTGCAAGCTAAGCATCAACTGGGCTGGCATATTGGCTTGGTCCGGAGACCAAGGTTCTTCTCACACTGTGATTGAAATTGTACACTATTTGTACACATGTTAGCAATAAACTATTGAGTAGTGAAATGACTGTACGCAGAACAAGTTATATAAAATAGACGTTTACACTATTTTTGTGATCCAAAGTCAGTGTTTTTTATAATTATCATACAATCCCACCGTGGAAAGTAACGATATATCACGATGTCTAGGAGACACCTATTCACTCTTGTTTGGAAGTTTGATTATTGAACAGTAGCTAGGTATCGGTGAGCTGGCGCTCGCACGCGGCCCCGCCCGCAGACAGCACCCTCGTCACCGCCGACTTAATGAGACGTCGAGTCATTACTCACGCACGTGTATTTACTCCTAAATACAATAAATCATGTGAAATTCAGTGAAACCGCCGCTTTTCAGCATTAATTAAACTATGAGTTTGTTTTATCAATAAGTTGTACTTGGAAGGCGCTGTGTTTGTCATTTACAACTTATGCAACAAAAGGGCTTACCAAACTATACCCGTGTCTGACGTCGGCCTTGTCCGCGTTATTTCAGATTTTGAAATGTTCTACCTCTCCTGTCCATGTAGTCGTTTTGGCGTAAATAAATTACAAACATCTCTTGATCCAAACATACACAATAGTATCGTTATGGTGTGATATGATTAACGAGCCACTTAAGGAGGAGGAGGAGGTAGGTCACGCACACCTTTGAAAAATAGGGTTTTTATTTGTTTCTAGGTTCTACAAGTAATTTATTGACTAAAATTTTGCGTACATTGTAAACCATGAGTATTTACTAAAACTAACTTAGAATCAATTGTATTTTCAAGTCTATACAAATACTCGTAGTGTGTTGATTTTATTAATAAATATAATCTCAATATCAATATCAATCGGACAATCAAATATCGGATAAAGATTTTAAGAGACTATACGTTTTTACTTTTTCCAGGTATAATGTTTAAAAGTAAGTCGTAAACGATCACCACCGCAACCGTTTGGTTCGGTGGATGGAAGGCCGTGTGCGTAGAACGACCGCGAGTTTGGGCGGGCTTGAGCGAGTTTAGGCGGGTCGCGTCAATGGAGCGGGAATGCCAATCGAGCGGGTCTCACAGATTGTGGGCTTAACAATAAGTTATACTTGCGATGTTTTTTAACCGGGTTTAGGCCAACAAAATTAACAGGATGGGCTATTTCATCATAATAGCTTTATCTCCGTCACACACGCAAGTCACTGTGTTGATTATGATGATGATAGTTTGTGATCAGTGATCATGACTACTGCAACGTTTACCTATCGATTACTGAACCAATATTTCTGCGAATAAAATAAAATCATACCCAACAACTGTTTAATTTTGTAAGAGCCTACTGAGAAGTTGAACAAGGTGGCGACTGGCGACAATTGTTTTCTCACAGTATTAAAAGCAGTCAGTTGACTGGAAACGGTCAGGTGACGTCACCGCCCCTCCAGCTGTCGCCGCCAGCGCCGCCGCGGCCGATTTGTTAAATAACGGACGTAATGGCGCGCGCGGGGATTTCTCATGTGACGCCTGATTGGTCGCCGCGGCCGGGTCCGACGTTTAGGAATGAGATGTTTATTTTTTACGTTTAGTAAATAATGTGACGATGTTGTGGGCAGGCTGATCGATCTTGATACATATACATAGGTACTTTTGTTTCATTCTTAGTTGCACTTGTCTTGGTCTAACAAAAGTCACAATTGCCACGCTAAGGGATTTCACCAGAGAGAAACTGGGCAGCCTGCAGCTCATATACTATATATACCTTCACTGTAATCGAAATTAGTATTTTAGAACTTAACTTGATATTAACTTCGTGATAGATAGAAAGACATAGCAAACAATCTTATTCATAGGGTAGGTACAACCTTATCCTTCTTATTTTATATACGAATATTCTTTAATCTTTGTGCTGTGGAAACTAAAATACCAATTGAATAAACTACATAGCAAAGAGACATCGCCAGGCACCATTTTTCGAGAAACCGACATTTTTTCAGACAATAATGTTAATTAGCTCCTGTCAAACACAATAGGACTGGCATTTTCTTTAATTTTATTTAAATGAGCTCTCTATTGTTACAGGCACCCCCCACCCCTCGGCTAGTGGCTTACAACAGGGCTACCAACTAAATGAACGAACCGGAAGCAGCGTACTCAGAACCGCACGATTCTCCGGAAGTTGATCACAACAAGATTTGTGATCATGACTGCACAAATGGCTTAGTGTTTCAAAGAAGATCCTATGGTTTAAAAAAGTACAAAACATTCATCCGCAACAATAATAAATTAGGTATATCTTTTCACTATTATTATTTTGAAGGCATTAAGGAAATTTTGAATTTTTATTTAATAAGGCTGAGTTTTCTGTAATAGAACCCACTGAAACCATTTATGGAATAATAGGTATCAGAAAATTAGAGAAAATAAAGTACCTAGGTACTTTACCTATCAAAATTAGGAGCATAGCACCAGTGAAATGAATGTCTAAATAATAACTTGTTTTCTTCCTTCCACAGAAATAAGGAAAAATATTACATGCTCGTGCGGCTCGCTAGCTCGCTCTACCAACTCAAAGCTTCCCGCTACTCGTCGCTGGATGGCGCCACGCAGTTTCATCGAAGCGAAAGATAGGAGAAGAGAAGAAATGTCTAGAACAGAGAAGAAATATAAAGAAGACTAAAGCTTGGTATCGGGCCCTTGTCATCTCTCCAGCCCCGTGTGCCCCACTACTGGACGGAGAACTGATAAGGGCCTGAGCTTCGCTAAATCTACGTACGAGACGCGAACACAGAAGACTTTAGAATAATCTTCGATTACCTATTTATTTGGGAATTTAAATATTCTTGCGTTAGAAATCATTTAGAATCTGATCGATTAAATCATGATAACAGATGACCAACCGTTTTATAGTCCACTGCTGGACATAGGCCGCTACTGATAATCGCCTTACTGGCCCTTTTATTGCTAGGGTATTATGCCATAATGTCCATGCTAGGCATTTAGAAAGAATAGAATTGTAACTCATTGACGCAGGGCAATCGATTTCTAACGCGAGAAAATTAGTTACCACCTTTTCCACGATATTGTATGTAATTATTATAAAAATATATCTTCAAGGAACGTCAGAATGTCGTTACAGGCAGCTTAGGGATAAATTAAGTTTTTATATTTTATTTATGCTAGTTTTAAAGGTTACTCTGGATCGTAAAATAACTTAGATAATAATTTGGGTATATTTAGTAATAATTTCTCTAAATTAGACAATAATTGTAATTTTCTTTGTAAATAAAAGTTTTTTTCTAAATCAGGGATCAATTTGTATTGATGGTAACTTCATGTACCAACCATCATTACAAATTTACTTAGTGTTTCAAAGAAGTTCCTATGTTATTAATATTAATGTTTTTTTTATTTAACTTGCTAGTTTCAAGATTATTCTGGACCGTAGATTATTAGTATACAAAGGTAATACTTAAGTAAGAGTAAATAAGTATGTTCAGTCGAAACCGATTATAACGACATCGTTTACAATGACCGATCGGTTATTACAGCCAGATAGTAAGGTCCCGGCCGAATCTCTAGTAAACTATTCAGTAAACATATCAGTTTAATCAGTTTATTTATTTCCACCGTAGGTACACAATGTTACACTTGATGTCGTTAAATACTATTTTAAAAGATAAATCACATTTTTATTATAACACATACTAACTTATCACAAAGGAAACACCATAGGGCATTGTGCAAAAGAAGCAGACAGACATGCCTTCTTAAAAAATTAAAATAAATTCATTTATAATAATTTGTCACAATAAAACAGATAATAAATAATGGTATAAGTTAAATTGAATAATAAATTAGATAAAATGTCAAAGTAATCTGCTGTATAAGGGCATTGTCAAACTATACTAAAAATATTGTATACCATACCATACCGCCTATAACAACATCGGATACAGCGACATATCAATTCAATTCAATTCAATTTATTTAATTCAGCTTCACAAAATACATGTTACAGCCATAGAGAGTTAAGAGTAAATTAAGACATATGTAATTTCAAAACTAAAAAAAAAAATCGCTTACAACGACCAAACTGTATTCATCGACTACAACGACCAACCGTTTCTTGTCCCAACAAAACAAAACAATACGAATGATTTTAGATCTTTTAGTTATATCTTTTATTTGATTATATTTTAAATAAGTAAATTACCTAAAAAAATTATATAATTACGTAACGTGAATTACCTACCTTTGTTGATGAAAATAAAGATTTTTTACAATGAAGCTCATTAATTTCTACGTTTTTCTTTTAAGTACCTGTAATGTATTCAGTAAATAAATAATTTGATTTGAATTATTAACTTGTATTTAAGAAGCCTTTTCCCCTTCCTCCGTGAATAAAGCTTAAAGAAAAACGACAGAAATAGTTGCGGGTTCGATTCCCAATTAGTAACGATTAACATAAAATAATTTACAGAAACATATTACTAAATTAGCTAACTAACGGAACATAATAATGCGGCATGCTGAAAACAGGGCGCTATGGCGCTCATAAGGGAAGGCCTATGTCTAGCAGTCGACTAATAGATATAGGCTGATTATTATGATGATTATGAGTACCCATGCCGCTAACAAGTATGTGCTACCTGGGAGCAAAACACCACACCCTTGCGGTAGATAACTAACAAAGGAGTGGCCATAGGTTTCCATGGCAACTAAAATCACAACAGATACAATTACCTCTTACGATAGGATAGGCGGCACCGCCAACCAACGTACGTATAGGCAATTAGGTAGGTATGTGGTACCTATGTAGGTGGGTATAATATGTTAGGTAAGTGTTTAATTCAAAGCCCTGCAAGCTACTACGCTATTTAGCACATGATGTAACGCGCGTTATCAGTGTTATTCCGCATGTTTTAGCGAGTCAAAAAAGTCAAAAATCATTTATTTCTTTAGGCTTACAAAATAAGCACTTAGACAAGTAATATTTTATACATTATTATCAAATAAAATTATTTTACTGTTAATTTTTTGTCCACTAGTGGAAGAAGTGAAAAAGAAAGTTAGTGCTGATATACTTAATACAAGGCAATATTTATCGATATAAGGCACTCGTTTGGGAACAAGTGTCTTTGATATCTTGATAATACGATATTTATTATACTAGTTATATTATCCCAATCTATTGACATTTCGTCAGTTTTTGGCATTATTTGTTGCGACAAATAATGCCCCGAACTGTCAAAATATCATGTACAGTTTACCTTTAAACACGACGTCAGAATGGGGTGTAAGGTAAGGGGGACTCTAACATCTCGTGTTCCAAGCCAACCTAACCTGCACGTGGTACACCTTGCTAGATAACGAACTAGGCTCTGGTGGAAATATCAAACAATCTGCATAATTTGATAACTCATTGATTTTACAATTGAAGGGCACAGGGGAAGAACATGCTATGTCACATTTTTATGTTTTTTGAACTGTCAATGTCATTGTGAAGTATAAATTTGGTAGAACGGAACGCCAAAACACACTTTGCAGTAACATGCATAGTCACGGAGTAATATTCATAGTAAAAATATTGATACAGAGCGTGGACAACCTTTCTATCCCCAATGTATAAGAAGACACGTCCTTTTTTATCTCGACCCATAAGAGAAATCAGGTGAGAAAGCTGGTGAGTTTGTACTGCCCGATCTATCCTATGAAGACAGCCTTCCAGTTTCAAAGGCAAAATGTATGGATATCCAGGCCCTTTCAAAGTTTTGTGGACCAAAAGCTAAGCAATACTTCTCACTGATAAAATATATTGATAATTAAACAATACATATTTAATGGACATTGCATATTATTTGCTTGTATTTTCTGACTTTGATTTGTTTTTCTGTGCTAACTCAATAAACATAAGAATAAAAAAGTTTTTTTTTTACTACACAACAGAAACAAATATGTTTTCTTTATAAATAAATATATTTTCCTTCTATTTGAAACTTTATTGTACCTTTTTTTAAGGATCAAAAGATTAATTTAGCAATTTCTCAGTTCATTGTCTTTGTGACATTGCATGTTCTTCCCCTGTGCCCTTTAATTATTATCCATTACTTGATACTTACAGAAAAGTGTCCAACCAGACACAGTTGCTATTAACAAAGAATCATCATCACAATGTAAGAATTGTCTCTCTGGTCTCGATACTTGTACCTTCACTTACATTGTGCCTACTGTATATTCTGTGGTGCATAATTACGAGTACTTTTTGACGTGTAGGAAGGTATTATAGGTGACGACCGATGTGGCGCGGTGGGCGAAGGTCCGCCTGCGACGCAGGAGGTTGCGGGTTCGATTCCCGCCTCGGAACAATTGTGTGTACGATCTGCAGAAATTTGTTCCGGGTGTTCTGGCCGTTTTCTATGTATAATAAATAATATCTATCTATGTTATGTATTGTATTATGTATATCAGTTTTCTAGTACCCATAACACAAGCTCTGCTTACCATGGGGCTAGATAATGCTGTGTGAATTGTCCAGCATTATTTATTATTTATTTTTATTTATTTATCGCGTTACCCATCAAAATGATGGCGAGATGAGCTCGACCTATTCAACAAAGAGTGGGTTCTCCTTGCTGAGGAACGAGATGAGTGGAAGAAGGGGAGGGAGGCCTTTGCTCTGCACTGGGACACTCCGGGCTAATATAATAATAATAACCTAGTAGAAAATGCCTCGGCATTAAGCCCACCCTTTGTACCTTTAATAGTGCAATAAAGTTTAAATAAATAAATAAATAAATAAACCTGTCAAAATAGTACTTGTAATTAATTGTGTTCCGATCGCGTAAGTTTAAATGGTGCGTTTAACACTTTCTTTGCCTAGGACGCCCGCGTCTCTGGTTTCAATGGCATGATCCCGCCTTCAGATGGCGCCGGCCGCCACCGCCGCCGAAGTTTGATAGAGAATGCACATTGAAATGAGCTTGACTTGACTTCTTTGATTTGGTGTTATGTGTCTGGTTTGCCACTTTTCTGCCAGTGTCCAGTTCATAGAAATTTCATAGTTTAGGAATGGAGGCATAGAAAACGCGCGAAATTACAATTATAATTATGAGCGGTAAATTTTGAAAAAGCAATGAGGTGTTTACCTGTGACATGATTATAAATAATGGTACCTCGACTATGATTGGCTGTTGACGACTGTCGTATTTTAATGAGGTAGGTGGTTGGTAACCTCTGTTGTGATTGCCGTTGCTATGGCAACCATCGGCCACTCCTCTAGTAGGAGAGGGCCACCTATGTGAGGTGTCGTGTAATCGTGTTACTTCATTATATATTGCAACATTACAGTCAGACGACCTCTGTGGCGCGGTGGGCGGAGGTCTGCCTGCGACGCGGGAGGTTGCAGGTTCGATTCCCGCCTCGGGACAAATCTTTGTACGATCTGCAGATATTTGTTCATAAACCTTCCTCTTGAATCATTCCACCTATTTAAAAAACAGCATCAAAATCCGTCGCTTGTTTTAAAGATTTAAGCATACATAGGGACAGACAGACAGCGGGAAGCGACTATGTTTTATTCTATGTAGTGATATTTCAGTACGTACTACTTACGTGATCGAATGGAGCTTTGAATATACTGAAATGAGCCAGCTTCTATCAATAGGGTAGATATCCTCAGTGAATTACAATAGTCCTACTTTTTACACATTTCAGAGCTTTCGGCAAAATGGCGGCACCGGCAGCGAATACCTTCGAAACTGTATTTTTAATTTCAAATGAATACAAGTGTTTGTATGGAGTTCGAAGTGAAAAATATTATATTTTTTGTGAATAGGAATTTTTTGAACGCGCCACTGTGAAGTGGGCTTAGGGAAGGGGCAAGGTCGATGGAGTGAACAGCGTGTGTCGATGATTAGCTTCTACTACTTTCATGAATATTTTATGATGGACCCACTTTGTATTTGTTCATCACCAGCCTGTGTTAGTCCACTGCTGGACATAGGCCTCCCCAAAGGAGCGCCATAGCGCCCTGTCTTGCCGCATCCATTCACCTGCAGTCTGTTGCAGTGTGCACTGTGTATATTTGTTCAGTTTTTACGAGCTTATGCTGTTAACGTTATTCATCATCATCATCATCATCATCAGCCTATAGCAGTCCACTGCTGGACCTAGGCCTCCCCCATTGAGCGCCATAGCGCCCTGTCTTCAGCTTACCGCATCCAGCATCTACCAGCAATTAAACTCGATTATTATGTCTGCGGAAGTTTAGTTCGATCAGTTTTTGGCGTGATGAAGTAAAAACATGGTAGACAAACCTTAGAGAAATCGCAGCTCCCTACTTCTATCTTCGTAAAAAAGGGGGAAAACTTACCTTAGTATTATCCGTTCTAAAAAAAGTAAATCAGATAATCTATTATTTATGGCTTAATATTAATTTGAAAATTCTTTTAATGTAAACATTAAAACAGGTGCTTATATAACAGATTATCTGTTTTACTTTTTTGATATTAATTTACTAGCTAGAGTATTATTAACAAAAATATAATAATAATAACAATTAACATGTTTTGTAAGGCACCACACAGGTTAGTAAGGCGTGTCTACAAGCGAGTCAACCTTGCAATAAAAGGTATAAGTGTGATGCGATACAATACAAAATCAAACTCAATTTTATGGACCTGTTGGGAATACATGTATGAATATTTAAAATTTAAGAAATATTTTTCGTGGACCTCTTGGGAAATTATTATTATTAATGCTGGACAATTCACACAGCATTATCTAGCCCCATGGTAAGCAGAGCTTGTGTTATGGGTACTAGATAACTGATATACATAATACAATACATTACATAGATAGATATTTTTATTATACATAGAAAACGACCAGAACACCCGGAACAAATATCTGCAGATCGTGCACACAATTGTTCCGAGGCGGGAATCGAACCCGCAACCTCCTGCGTCGCAGGCAGACCTTCGTCCACCGCGCCACATCGGTCGTCAAGAAATGATAAACAATAGAATCTTTGGAAATGGACCTTTGGGAATAAGCCTCAAAATCAAACTCAATTTATTTTATTTCTTTAGGCTTACTAAATAAGCACTTGGACAAGTCATACTTTATACTATAAATGATTATCAAATAAGATTTGTACCGCACTATCGCATAAGTTATCGATGAGCCTCGTCCCAACTCTACTCTAATGTGGAGTGAATGCCCAAAGTTTGTATGTTTGTTTGTACATTTCCCAGCTCGGGCGATGCAGCCTATTATAAAATATTTGAACTAGTTTCAATCCGAAACGAAAATAAATTAAAATCTGCACGTGAAAATATTTCTATTAGAGAAATTGGTAGGATAGGAAATGGCCATTTGGACGTGGTAGGAATAAGCTTTACAATATAAATAATAATAATAATATAAATGTATAAATAATAATAGGAATAGTAAAAAAATACAATACAATTACTCTTTATTGCACACCAAATAAATAACAGATACACAAGACAGGAAAAGAAAAAAACAAATACAAAATATGTTTTACAATGGGCGGCCTTATCGCTATGAGCGATCTCTGCCAGGCAACCTTTGGATGGATATGAAGTGTTAGAACAAGTATAGACGGTGGCGTATTACACAGAATAATATTTAATTGGGACATAAATACATAAAATACCTACTTTATATATTCCCTGTTTTATATATCTGAGGCTTGAAAAAAAGGCACCTACCACAATTTACTCGAAATGAAACCAAACCCACATCTACCAAAGCTTGCTAAAAAAATAGATTTTCTTCTTAAAATGCGATGTCTATTACCAATACTATTTAGCTAAAATGGTAATCATAGATGATTATTATTATTTCTTTCAAAAATGAACGTTAGCATCATCATCATTATCATCCATCATTCATGCATGATTTGTCTATTTTGATTTGTTGTTTTATTAGTTTTCCAAATTAGCGTCTGTAACGTTGTTGTGTTTTTTTTATATAATGTTTCTATTAGTGGCATCTTGATTGGTTTATACAAAACTATATTACTGTTAATTTTAAGAATATTGTAAACTGTTTGTGCCTTAATTAACGAAAAATAAAATAAAATCCCTAAGACAAAGAATCAAAATCCAGACCTGCGGGCTAAAGTACATGTCAGCACAACAGACATGGTGACATTGGGGTCCCCAATGTCACCATGTCTGTTGTGCTGACATGTACCATGGTACCTTGATCTTCTGTCTATTTCATAATAAATATAGGTAGCCGAAATATTGGAAAACTCAAAAATCTAATCATGGTAAATATCCCGTTATAAGTGACTTTTGTAATAATTAATATAGCCAGTATATCACTCGTGTATAATGTAGCATTCTAATGGTGGAAGAATTTTTGAAATCAATCCAGTCGTTTTTGAGTTTATTTGTTGCAAACATCCAAAAAAGACATCTTTCCTGTTTAGAATCACTACATAAAATATAAAAAATTCGCTTCCCGCTGTCTGTCTGTCCCTGTGTATGATAAGATCTTTAAAACTACGCAACGGATTTTGATGAGTTATTCAAGAGGATGGTTTATAAACCATCTGAGACATAGATTTCTACGCGGGTGAAGCCGTGGTGCGCAGCTAGCATTAGTATAACGTATATAGATGTCTCGGACCAGGTGGGATGACGACCTGCGACAGACTGCAGGTAGACGCTGGATGCGACAAGCTGAAGACAGGGCGCTATGGCGATCATTGGGGAAGGCCTATGTCCCTATAGGCTGATGATGATGATGATGATATAAATTTGCGGCTCCATGAAAGGTCCAGGTTTATTTACATTTAACTACTATTTGTAAGTACCAAACTATTTAAAACCGCAATTGAAATACATCCCATCTCCCTGCCTCGCTGAGTGCATTGGATTGTTAACAATGTACGCCCTAAGGAACGCACCAATTAAACGGGAAATGAAATATTACACTAGTTTTCAATTAGAGTTCAATGCACATGAAAATTGCCATATACATTTAAATACAATTTAAAACTTTTGAAACTGTCATGGTTATTAACAAAGACAAAATATGAGGGTAGATCGGTATGTCTGCTAATAGAACTCGCAGTGTCTTCAGTTATTCCGTGATCATGGCGCATGAAACTGTGCAGAAATATTGGATAACTCATAAATCAAATCATGGTAAATATCCCGTTTTAGATGACATTTACTACTACTAGATAATGCTGTGTGAACTGTCTAGCATTTCTTTATATATATATATATATATGTATATATATTATTTTTTTATTATTTCAATTAGAACATTACAGAGTACTCCAATGCATTACATCTAGGATCGACAGTATCGACCTGCTTGCTAAGTTCTTACAGATTTCATGATTTAGAATTTCATGATTTTAACAGGACTAAGACAACACTGTAACAAAATGGCGAACAGCACTTGAAGACGGTCGCATTTGTGTGGTGGGCCTTGATGTTCCAGAATCTAGCAAATCTTTGTGCAGCATGTATGGATGGTGATGCACAAAGATTTGCTAAATTCTGGAACATAATTCAGATCATAGTAGCCTTTGAACACTTCCCTAAACAAATAAAAATACATAATTAAACTTATTTTATTCTCATGTTTTTTTATTCTATTCGACATGTGTAAATAAATTCGAAGTCAGTTTTGCAGTGTCCTTACTGGGTGAATGTACTTAAAATAAATAAGTACATACTACTTATTTATTTATTTTAAGCAAAATCAAAAATCAAAATTCGTTTATTGCGTGAAATACATGTTATAAAGTTCTTAATAATGGAATAGGTCACAATGTATTCTGCCCTATTGGGCGTGCAATGATATAAAATTTACAATAATTAGCTACTATACATTCTTAAAAAATAATACAAAAAATTCACAGACAAATAATAATAAAAAAATCTATTTAAATAAAATGCAGAAAAATAAATGTCATATCTACAATTTATCGGTCATAAATTCATAAATCACATTAACATTCAAAGTAACATTAACCTAGTAACAGAGAAGCCAATAAATGGCCTTCACGGCTAAATGACATAATACATGCTAACCATTCACTTAGACCTACATATAAGAATGAATATACATGCATGGAAAAATAAATATTATGAATAAACAAACAAAATTATTTACACAACGACACACGCCTCAAATTTTAATAAAGTGAGGGGCCTGTGACCAAAAAATAAAGATACAAAAGAGAAATACCACGACTTTCTCGGCGCATTGGGTGGAAGGCTGGATGATATGAAATATATGTTGGAATATTGATCTTTAATATCTCTAGATTTGAACACTCATCACCATCTCAGTTAACGACGTCGACTCCTGGACAGTGGGTTTGTCTTCCCCCAAAGATCACCATGATGACCGCTGCTGGGCTGCATAGGCTCCCTAAAGACGGGGGGCCATGTTTGAGGAGGCGCGTTCAGCAGTGGACGTAATGAGTGTCATGTCAGTTGATAGAGATAAGACTCGGTGCTTTTTATAAGATACAAGATTCATCCCGCGGGGGTTTCGAACCCGCAACCTTCTGGGTCTTAGGTGTGCCACTGTGCCACTGTCGGTCACAATGATGATGATTCTGTAAACTGTACACAAGATGCAAAGATATGGAGATCCCGCGACAGACTGCAGCTCGTACATAATGATGTACACTATGTATACAGGTAGATATGTACATATAAGTATGTAGATATTATTTGTCGCGAGGATTTTTAACAGAAACATACTTCTGCAAACTTTGACAGGACAGGGGAATGTGTGGAGACGGCACGGATATAACGGTGATAAAGATATTGTAGGTTACTCCTGCCTGGAAGAGATCTGCTTCTAAGCGATAAGGCCACCCATTGTACTTGTCACAAGTAATATCTTTCATAATGTTCTGTATCTGGTGTACAATAAACTATTTTTGTATTGTATTGTATTGTAACTCCTTCATCAAAGAGAATAATATACAAAGAATACGCATGCAACGTGTCCTGCACACAGGGGAAAAGTGCAATTTGTTTTAATAAACATTTAACACTTTGACTGCGGTTTTTTTTCGACGACTGGGATTTTTTTTTAACTAAAAAATTCGTGCTGCCGCTCTACACAGCGGTTGTGTTGCGCCGCACATGCGTTTCGTTCGAAAAATATTACGGCTCTGCTGAGTCACAAAGACCTGTATTTTCTCAGCCGCTGCGCTAGTGTGGATTTACGCATATTAGTCAATTGTAGAAAACTCATACCGTGCGTTTTCAGCACTCAAAGTGTTAATGATCCAAAAGTCCATTCATAGAAAATATAAATTATCCTCGTGAAATTTATTTTCTGGATCCTAAAACGTAGGACAAAAAAGATCGGTATATAATATTAAACAAAGATTTTTATTTGCAGGTAAACATAATATTTTAAGTTTCTTTAGAAAAAGGACTGTGGATTTTGTTAAATAAATAAATAAGGTAACAAGTAAATACATTTTATGAATAAACATGCTTGACCATTAGCCGGTTTGAAAAATATTGAGAGAGAATGTCTACCAATAACACAAGTGTTAGCTTGATGATGGATTGTCCAGCTTTATTTATTTTAATAGTTTATGAATCTCGTAACTACTTTAATATCTTTATAAAAATATCTATAACGTCGTCGCCGCGTGTCGTCTCCACAGCCGCCTTGTCCATAAAAATGCGCATCCGTCGTCGGGGCCCCAGGCTGTACCAATTAGCGCGTTCCGGCGCGCGCCCCATTGTCAGGGCCGCGCAGTCTAAGCTCGGCCTCCTTGCTCGAGTCCTAGAGTTTTAACGAGTCGCCGATATTTAGGGTCGAAGTTAGGCCTAGGGGCAGTCGAGAGACCGTAGCTCGTTCAAATTGATTATTGAAAGTTAACGGCGGCCTCAACTGTTTTTTTTAATACCTAACTGCTATAGCGAGGCTTGCTGAAAGCCTACAAGATGGACACAGGAAACGAAAACAAAAATATGCTGATGTTTTATTGACTAAATTTCAAAATCATTAGCTATCTCTAAGTTTTTTTAACTAGTCTAGTATTATACGAGTAAATTCGAAAGTTTGAATGTTTAGACGTTTGGAAGGTTTACGCAAAATCTACCAAACCGATCGGGCTGAATTTTGGCATACCTATATGTAATTCTAGGTGTAAAATATAATATAGATGAAACGGTTCCCATGGGGTAGAAATAGAAACAACGCGTGCGAAGTCGCGATCAGAAACAAAGGAGATTCTGTGACTTGTGTTGCATTTGATAGGTGGTCAACGAACGGTTTTCAGAGAAATCTAAGGAGCTAAAGAGATCCAATCTCGATAATAATTTATAAGAAAATGATAAAAAAATCTAAAGAAGCTCTGTTGTTGTTGCTGTTTTCTGATTTTCCGTAAGCAAAAGGTATAATAACTAATGTTCTTTTGTTTCAGTATTCAGGCTAAATTCTCTATTTTAAGAGACACCAACTTCCAGGGGAACCTTGTACTACAAACTGGGTCACCTTGTACCTACTCTAATGTTGCGAAGTGCGAGTCACGGTCCCCATCCCGGGCCACCTGGGACGTGCCGACTACACCGCGTCATCCCCGCCCGTTAGATGCAGGATATTGTTTAAGTTAAGCGTCTACTATTTATTTATTTATTTACAAAATTTTGGAGAAACTTACAGCTAGGTTTACAAATATTTAGATGCAGATATAAAACATACCTACATACTATTAGGGGGCGGCGGCAGTATATTTACAATTATGCTGCAATGGTCCGTCAACAGCTTTCGGATTTTGCATAGGCAATAAATAATATAAATATCTTCAAAGCACTTGAGTTTTCAGATCGTCATCAGCAACAATATCGGCGTAGTGAAGAGGTAATTGTATGATCCATGAAATTCAATAGCATCATGGAGCTTTGAGAATAAGCCAGCCCATCCATCATCTATTACGACTGTTCTAGCCTTCCAAGAAGTCTCAAAATTTATAATTGTCAATGTCAAATTGATTAGATTAGTGCTCACACTTGATCTTTTTTTGACATTTATAATTCCTTCTTGACTTGACCGATGCCACCAACTCGTGCGTCTATCCATGATTGAAACTGCAAAAACTGAATAAACTCCTGAATTTAACGAAGATTTATCATTGAAAACATCCTACATGGCAGCTACAAACTCCCAGGCATTACAACGATTCTGAGAGAATAAACCGCTTGTTTAATCTGCGATTAAGCATTGGTGAAGGCGAGCCTGTAATGGCGGTCACTGAAATGTAAAAAGTTTTGCTAAATTTATTTACTACGACCAGGCCATTAATTAGAAGGAAAAAGAAGAGTTTGGTGACAATATACCTTGAACAAAAATTAAAATATACTACATACTTACCTACTTTGGTACATTGGACTCGTGTTCTAAATTATTTATTTCTAGTTAAGAAAGATATTGAGCAAACTTTGATTCAAATTCAAAAGTTTGTTTTTCTTTAGGCTTATAAATAAGCACTTAGACAAGTCATATTTTGATTAACACTAAAGTCATTTAAAACGTGTTATTTACCATGATTTGATTTTTGAGTTTTCCAATATTTCGGCACAGTTTCATGCGCCATGGTCGCGGAATAACTGAAGACACTGCGAGTTCGTTTTTATGAGCAGATTTACCGATCTACCCTCATTTTCTGTCTTTTGCTACGAACGTTACCACTACCACCGGTTTCATTAATATCGACCGCAGCTCGAACGCACATCATGGCGCATGAAACTGTGCCGAAATATTGGAAAACTCAAAAATCAAATCATGGTACATATTTTAATTATTTTGAAACAAAACTGTCGAAGAAATTACGCCGGATGCTGGTGATGTTTTTACAAAACAATGAATTATTTTTTATATATCTACCTACCGCTAAAAGTAAGTAAGTAAGACTTTATATTTCTAATTCTCAAGTAACATATTATTTTGTAAGTACCAGGTCTAAATTGGTTTTGTACTTCAAAATAATAATTGATTATAAATATTATATATTATTCTTTTACTTTAAATTATTATATAAAAAAATAATGCTGGACAATTCACACAGCATTATCTAGCCCCATGCAAGCTTTGCTTACAGAGCTTGTGTTATGGATAACTGATATACCTACATAATACAATACATTAAATAGATAGATATTCCTCGCCTTGCTCGATTGCCTCGGAACAATTGTGTGTACGATCTGCAGATATTTGTTCCGGGTGTTCTGGTCGTTTTCTATGTATAATAAAAAAATATCTATCTATGTAATGTATTGTATTATGTATATCAGTTATCTAGTACCCATAACACAAGCTTTGCTTACCATGGGGCTAGATAATGCTGTGTGGATTGTCCATCATTATTATTTATTTATTTATTATTATATTTTTTACTCTATATAGAAAACGACCAGAACACCCGGAACAAATATCTGCAGATCGTACACACAATTGTTCCGAGGCGGAAATCGAACCCGCAGCAACCTCCTGCGTCGCAGGCGGGCCTTCTCCCACCGCGCCACATCAGTCGTCATGTTAAATTTTTATTATATTTATAAATATAACCGTTTATTAGGTAATATATAAATTACTCATTATATTGTGATATAATTTTACCTTTATCTCGTATCTATGTGATTCTGAACGAGCTTGTTTTAATACAGAAGCAAAAAAGTGAATTATTTTTTGCTTTTACCTTCACCGCTATGAAGCTCTCGCCAACACACGACCTGTACAGGGCGGCCCGGAATACCTGACCTAAATATACCACGGGTGAAATTTCAAACCCTAATTATACACTAAACTCACACTGTTGGTGTACTGGTTCTACCAATTTTTTGGTAACAAATGGATCTTTATGCAGGAATATCTTCAAGCGTTTTGCATTGCGTCCTCTACTAGGACAATTTACGAAACTATAATCTTTGGCTGTTTCATAGCATTATTTGTTAGCAATAATTTTAATTTTAACTTTAGAATTGTTAAGAGAACTCTAGTGTCTAGATAAACCTAAGTTAGGATTTAAGATGCTATCAACAAACTGTAACAAATTTAAAACTTTTGAAACTATCATGGTTATTAATACTAAAGTCATTTAAAACGGGATATTTAGGATATCAGTTTCATGCGCCATGATCACGGAGTAACTGTTACTCCGTGATCATGGCGCATGCAACTGTGCCGAAATATTGGATAACTCAAAAATCAAATCATGGTAAATATCCCGTTTTAAATGTCTGTAACAAATTTGTAACAATAAATGAATATATCTATCTATTATAAATAATGTACATACAAGAATAGGCCGTGTGGGGCCAGCTTTAAATTTTCAGCTCTCGTAGAAATCCCTCGTTAAAGGATGAAATGTTGCAGTTGCATGCGCCATGATCACGGAGTAACTGTTACTCCGTGATCATGGCGCATGCAACTGTGCCGAAATATTGGATAACTCAAAAATCAAATCATGGTAAATATCCCGTTTTAAATGACTGTAACAAATTTGTAACAATAAATGAATATATCTATCTATTATAAATAATGTACATACAAGAATAGGCCGTGTGGGGCCAGCTTTAAATTTTCAGCTCTCGTAGAAATCCCTCGTTAAAGGATGAAATGTTGGTGTTCTTCAAACACAAGGTTTGTAGTTGACCCACTTATATTCATAATAATGAACGACATTACGTGGAAAATACATCAGGGAACTAAATTGGACTCTTTCATCTCTGCGAGGAGCATCTCTGGTGCGCAGAGTCAGGGCCAGCTCCAACAGCATTCTCAGCGTGTTCTCGAATAAGTTTCAGGGTTTTTTGTAGATTTATGTGACTTTTTATTATTATGTACTATTTAATGTGTCTATTTAACCTATGAAGTCTGAAAAAATAATTTATTATTATTTTCATAATCTCTGCACAAATCATGGAATCAGTAAGGCACCCTGGCGCACCCTGTACCTCCGTGTGTGCGCATACGAACGTGTGTAATTAGCGGAGTCCTCGAGCGGCTCGCGTGGCCTAGTGGCGGGTCGGCTGACTTCTGTTGCATAGCATGGTCTTTATTCCAGGCTGGTAGGATCAGTGAGGCGTGTGTGTACGTTTGTTTTTTTATTATACATAGAAAAACGACTAGAACACTCGGAACAAATATCTGCAATAAGATATCTAACTGATATACGTAATTTACGTATATCTTAGTACCCATAACACAAGCTCTGCTTAGCTTGGGGCTAGATGATGCTGTGTGAATTGTCCAGCATTATAAATTTTTATCGAGAAGATGCATGTGAGAGTATATTTTTGGCTCGGTTTCGCATCATCTTAGTGGAAATTAGTTTGTATTACCCTAGATAGTAAGCGTTTTGGTTAAATAAATAATGATGGACAATCCACACAGCAGATATACATAATACAATACATTAGGTACATAGATAGATTTTTTCTAATTATACCTACATAGAAAACGACCAGAACACCCGGAACAAATATCTGCAGATCGTACACACAATTGTTCCGAGGCGGAAATCGAACCCGCAACCTCCTGCGTCGCAGGCGGACCTTCACCCACCGCGCCACATCGGTCGTCGAATATTAATAATAGAAACAAATTCGAACTAGTATTTATAATACTGCAGACTGTTGCAAAAAATCTAGAGGTAGCTCAATTGACCCATATCAATACAAGTCGGAAGCGCCCCCGCGACGCTGGCAATCTAAACAGAAGGACATAGTAATATGTAATCTAAGTACAGTGCTCAGCCCGGCTAGTATTTACAAAGAAGGCTAGACCTCGTAATCCTCCGCCAGCAATAAGGCCGCCTAAGACGCGCGGCTGTCGATGCATATTTTTAATCCTAAATTATTACCGCTGTGGAACTGTACGGAGATGATGATACCGAGTAAGAAAAATATTTTTTTTAATTTTTTCCTTTTTTTAATGGCGCATTGGATTCAGATTCATATATTCAATGGTATATTATTGGTATTCATATACATAGATACAAGTCTAATCGCATGGTATACATTCTTACTTAAAGAATATTATTGTAATTTGGCAAGTTCCTAGTGAACATGGAGCACAATATAAATAAAACGTGTTTAATAAAACTATAATTTTTATAAATGTATATCTCACGAAGAACCCACTACCGTTGGGGTAAACGTGTTCTTGAGTGGAGACCGCGACTCGGCAAATGTAGTGCCCTCCGGCCAGGTGGGATGACGACTTGCGAAAGACTGCAGGTCTGCTGGATGCGTCAAGCTGAAGACAGGGCGCTATGGCGCTCATTGGGGGAGTACTATGTCCAGCAGTGGACTGCTATAGGCTGATAATGATGAAGATGATGAATAAAACTATAAACCAACTTCTACTTTCTAAATAGGTATCTAATGAAAAGTTTGGAACACGTCGACAGGTCGATATTATTTTTGAAGTCATCATCTAGTTAAAATTCGAGTCAAATTTAGTTTAATGTGATGAGTGATGGATGACACATGGATGAAACAACGAATTAAAATACCTATTGTTTACACTCATTGCCATGGAAACCATTTGCTACTAGTGATGTGAAAATTATAATGTGGTGATGTTTTAGATATGTTTTACGGCGCACTATCAATCTACACTACACTGGTATGTGTGCCTGTAATAGTTGTTTAAGTAAGAAGTGGTATCATCAACTCTGTGTAGATCAAATGCATAAGTAGAATGCACAGCCGAGCCGCACTTACTCCGCAATAACTGTGGATTTGTGTGGGAACCGCCGCCGTGCCGCGGGCGAGGGGGGACTCTGGACAGTTTGCCAATTGCCTAGATTCACACTTGTAAATCCACCATGGTAAATTGGGGTAAGAAGCTTTAAGACTATCTCTAGTCTTGATTTGATTAAATAGCAGATATGATTAAATTGGTCTCCGTCTATTTCGATACGACCACAATATGTTAGAACTACATAGCATTTGGATTAGATCGCCTTCGTATAAGGCCTGATAGCGTAACGACAAGGTATATTTGAAGTCAAGATTTATTTATTTATTTATTGAGATAATAACATCATAACAGGTTTTTTTATTAAGCCCTAAGGCGATGTTATAACTACTTTCTCTACTACTACTCAGACGACCGATGTAGCGCGATGGGCGAAGGTCCGCCTGCGACGCAGGAGGTTGCGGGTTCGATTCCCGCCTCGGAACAAATGCGTGTACGATCTGCAGATATTTGTTTCGGGTGTTCTGGTCGTTTTCTATGTATAATAAAAACATCTATCTATGTAATGTATTGTATTATGTATATCAGTTATCTAGTACCCATAACACAAGCTCTGCTTACCATGGGGCTAGATAATGCTGTATGAATTGTCCAGCATTATTATTATTATTATTTAACTTATACTAAAAATTACATATTTTTCTACATACACACAATACTAAATAATTTATAATTTAAGATGAAATCCATAACATCTTTTGTATTATTTGATAATAATAAGAACATGCATGGTTGTCATGGTTCACTGGTAGTGATCATAACGTTTTTATTTTTTTATGAAGTCCTGGTTTTTAAATTTTTTTTTTTGTTTTTTTTCAGTGATCGAAGCTGAAAGTTGGGTCCATGCTTTTTGTGACACCCTGTACAATTATTATATAAAGACAGTATAACATTTACTGAACTCGGAGTGCCTATTTTATTGAAATTTGAAATTATCACGACTCACAAATTCCCGTTTTATCAAACAAACCTATATTTCAACATCAACAAATAAATGAATGTGATATATATATCTACAACACCTAGAGTGAGATATGGTCAAGAAGAAGAAGCGCTTTTAATCTGAAATCAATTTGGGATATTCAATAATAAGCATAATTTTTTAAAAACACGGGTTGGTGGCACCCGGCTACTGCTGGCTACTTATAAATGGGTTGGGTGGGAGTCTTTTGAATGACTGCTGCAAATCTAATTTTAATTTAATTTAAGCTCTTATGTTTTATTTTTGTAATTTGTATGTATGTGGACAACCTGTCTGAATAAACTTTTTATTTTTATTTTTTTATTTTATTAATACACTCATTAAATCAGATGTCAGAATCAATATCAAACTTCAAACTCTCCCACAATTCCGACTTCAACTGCGACATCTCCCTAATACCGCGATCCGGACATTATTGAGAATGCACATCTCCGAGCACTCCGCATCATGTTCCATCGCAAACAATCAGTCGTTCAGCCAGGCACAATGCCTTCTGGCTGGATTCGTAGCGGACCTGCTACAATGGCGGCGCGGACCACTGCCTTCTAAGGAAAATAACTAATCTAGCCAGTATTCAGTCGCACAGACTTAGGGAGTAGGTAGGAACTAATAAATTGTTTTGCAAATCATATGTTATTTTTAATAAAAATATTTGATATAGCTAATTATATTCATGATCTTGTATGTATATGTATACAGGGTGAATTTTTGAGACGGGACCGTAAGGGCAGGTACCTTAACCGTTGTAGTTACAGGAAAACGCTTTTGAGCGGCCGTCGAACTTCATGATATTTTTCCTTAGGTTTTGGTCTACGTTTTGGTACAGCGCGCCTCTATCGTGCAGACAGAGAACTACCCAAATCCCATACAAAAATTATGAGATGTCAGGATCACGTCTCGATCTGGCATGTAGGTAGGTAGGTAGGTACATACCTAGTTTCCAGTTATCAAAATAATGACACCATCTCTACTTAACCTACCATATTAATGACTATGCCCATGATGGAAACGAAGAATCAATTACATAGCTTACTAGGAGAGGGAGATGTATAATAATATTGTAAAGCTCTGACCCAACAGTCTTAGTGGGATGCCTGACCAGAGGGCGCTAGGCAGCCAGCAGTACACTCCCGCCATCTAGTGTGTAGTCTGTGAACTAGATACCATCTGCACCTACCACCAACAGTTGTTACTCGGCCGGACTGAAATGCTTTGTCATAGCGCCCTCTATCGGCGTATTAATAATGCAACGTAAGGCGAGAGCTTTTACTGTAAAAGTTTTTGAAGCAAGTCTTTGTTGTTGTGGTAACTGACACAAATGGGATAGATGGCGTTGGGGTGCAGAGTATGAAAGTTAATGCAGAGTATGAAAGTATAATTTTATTTTTTTAAATTATGAGATAAATAAATAATGCTGGACAATCCACACAGCACCATCTAGCCCCAAGCTAAGCAGAGCTTGTGTTATGGGTACTAGATGAATGATATACTTAATACTTACAAATACATTACATAGGTACATAGATATTTTATAATACCTATACCTGCATAGAAAACGACCAGAACACTCGGAATAAATAGTTCATTTATTTATTTGTGACTGGATGCGCCCCGCGGCTTTGCCCGCATGGAAAACTATCTGACAAATATTTTATAAACCTTCCTCTTGAATCACTCTATCTATTTAGAAAAACCGCATCAAAATCCGTTGCGTAGTTTTAAAGATCTAAGCATACATTAGGGAAAGACAGACAGCGGGAAGCGAATTTGTTTTATACTATGTAGTGATACATATAACACAGGTATATAAGGTATTACAAGGAAATATCTGCAGTGCAGATCGTACAAACATTTGTCCCGAGGCGGGAATAAAACCCGCAACCCGCGTCTCAGGCAGACCATCGCCTGCAGCGCCACAGACATCGTCGTAGCTTCGTATACAAATTCTTCTTAGTAATTTTTCAGTACCTACCTACTTACTACTACATTTGCCTTTTTAGTAATTTTGTAGGTTTTTTGTAACATTTAAGAAGCTAATACAACTCTTGTATTAAGTTTATCACCGGATATGAATTGGGTGATCTCATGATCTGCACTTTCTACCCGCACGTACTTTACCGAGTTAAATATTCCATGTGCGTTTTGTATTGTATGTTGTTGTTTTGGAGATTCAAAAGAAAGTAAAATGAGGATTTAGCAAAAAACTTACCTAAACTGTCGGTCTGTGCCAGTTAACACCTTCACTGCGGTCACCAATTCACCGGCCAAGAGAAGATCCCCCTTTGATGATTTGGAAGCACGTTTAGCAGTGCACGTATGACTACTAATAGGCAAGTATCTATTCTTTAGAAAGATAAAGATCATCGGCCTCTATTAGTCCACTGCTGGACAAAGGCCTCCCCGAATGAGCGCCATAGCGCCCTGTCTTCAGCTTGACGCATCCAGCATCAGCCTTCAGACTTTTGCAAGTCATCCTTCTGGCCGCGGATGGCGTCCTACACTTCGTTTGCCAGGTGGCGATCTCCGTCGGTTGTCAGTTCTTCGCGAGATCTAGCCGACCCTTTCCAATAATTCTTTACAATCTCACCAGTAGGCTACGATGTGGTGAACCATGTACCAGGAAGGTCTAGAGGACACCTACTCACTCTTGTTCACAATTATTTAATTCTCAATGTCCTGTCGTACATCCGACAGAGAACCAAAGTTATCGACATAGCTCTAAGAATTAGCAAGCTGAAGTGGCAGTGGGCCGGCCATATCTCGCGATAAACCGACGGCAAACGCAAACGTGTTCTTGAGTGGAAATCACAACTCGGTAAACGTAGTGAAGGACGCCCTCCGACGAGGTGGGGTGACGACCTGCGAAAGACTGCAGGTCTGCTGGATGCGTCAAGCTGAAGATAGGGCGCTATGGCGCTCATTGGGGGAGTACTATGTCCAGCAGTGGAGTGCTATAGGCTGATGATGATGATGTCCTGTCAAGAATATCTGTGTATTCAATTCAACAGGTTCCCGGGACATTAGCGTTATTTGTAAATACTCAAACATATGATAAGTCTATTTTATTTGGATATTGAGAAAGTTCAATACATTTCTACAATCACATGAATACATTCAAAATATCATTGTTTGTTCAGAAGTATTGGTACCACTAGCTGGGCAGGTACAGTCAATCATATAAATTTATGAAAATTCACTTTTCTAATATCTACTATACAAAAATAATTTTTTCAGGTATTTTACCTGTACCTGCAATTTTTTACCGACTTCACAAAGAAGAGGGTCTATAATGTGGACTGCAATGGATTTTTCTTTAGGTACAGAGACGATTACTGTTTTTCCTCCAAAAATGTAATGTTTTGTGTAAAAGTTTAAATGCAGGTACACGAAATTCAAAGTCACTTATAAGTTTTTGTAAAAACATATAAATAAATAAATAATGCTGGACAATTCACACAACATTATCTAGCCCCATGGTAAGCAGAGCTTGTGTTATGGGTACTAGATAACTGATATACATAATACAATATATTACATAGATAGATATTTTTATTATACATATAAAACGACCAGAACACCCGGAACAAATATCTGCAGATCGTACACACAATTGTTCCGAGGTGGGAATCGAACCCGCAACCTTCTGCGTCGCAGGCGGACCTTCGCCCACCGCGCCACATCGGTCGTCATTTATGTATATTACATATTATGTATATTAGGATGTATTCTCCATTATAACACTTAGTTATACGAGGCAAGTCATGTTGTACCATTTGAGCAAGATTCAAAATCAAATTAGGTATCTATAGAAAGTTATTAAAATTTCAATATAATTCATAGTTATTCCAATAATTTAATTTTATTACTGTTTTTATATTAAACTGATTCGTCCCACCGCTGGGCAAAGGCTTATTACTATTACTTTTATATCTCGTAAAAAGAAGTTTTCAATAAATTTCTTGCCTTTACAATAGTTCCGAAATATTTCGAAAGTTAATAAAAATCAAAATGGGAGTGAGTACTTTAATACGAATTCGCTGGTCGCAAGCTTCTCTAATCTAAAATCAAATTTGTTACAATTCTACTAACTTCACTTCTCTCAAACCAAAGTAAACATTCCAGACACAATTTTTGTCCCCGACCGTACCTACCTACCATTACCGTTCCTTCCGAAAAGTCAATGGTCTACCAAGAGGTACCCAAACACTCCACTGGACAAACAGACTCGAGGGCGACGTATTGTATGTGAATACTAGACCAACCGCGGTACATAGAGGGCCAGAGGTTACTGACCGCCAGCACTCATTCTAATTAGGCGGGTACTTGACCGGCCGTCAGCGGAGCCCTGGGGCGATGTGGAGGCCTATAGATTATCATCACACTAAATATTTTTGAACTTACGCGATCTAAACATATTATACATTATTATAAGAATTAATACAACGGGTATTTATCGCGCTTATTTGCCTTTTTTACTTAAATAAATAATATTAAAAAAACTAATAAACCACGCTTTTATAAATAAAGCGAACTAAAAAGTAGAAAATATTTAATTTTAAATAATTCAAATTATGGATAAGAGTGATAAATTAAAGAAATTATTTTAATGTAAACACGCTTGTCAGCCTCATCTACCCTGTTCTTCGTGTATCTTGTTTAAATCCCTCTATATTTTAATGTAAACACGCTTGTCAGCCTCATCTACCCTGTGCTTCGTGTATCTTGTTTAAATCCCTCTATATTTTAATGTAAACACGCTTGTCAGCCTCATCTACCCTGTGGTTCGTGTATTTAGTTTAAATCCCTCTATATTTTAATGTAAACACGCTTGTCAGCCTCATCTACCCTGTGCTTCGTGTATCTTGTTTAAATCCCTCTATATTTTAATGTAAACACGCTTGTCAGCCTCTTCTACCCTGTGGTTCGTGTATCTTGTTTAAATCCCTCTATATTTTTGTGTGTTTTCCTTTTTTTGTAACTCTGTTTACCATTGTGTGTGTGTCTATCAATAAATTTCTTTATTATTTTAGTGTTACTCAAAGTGCGTCTTGCGCAAGTGAACCCTCGGCTGAGACCACGGAGCGCACGCACTCGCTAGAACAGCCAGCGATGTGTTTGTACGTTTGTACAAACATAAATACGGGAGTTTGCGGGAGATGGCGCAAGCAACGCCTAGCCTTTGTGACGGGGGAAGAATTGTATACCGGGAGCTGGCGGCTCGTGGCTCACGTCGAAAAGAGATTGTATGCGATTTTTGTGCAATTAAAATAGATTTTTATTCGTCATTTCCACCCACAGATGCTGATTAATTTAGATTAATTCGTAATTGTGTCACTTAGGTACATCTGACGGTTATATTATATCACTAGGTACTTAGTATAAAACAAAGTCGCTTCCCGCTGTCTATCTGTCCTTATGTATGCTTAGATCTTTAAAACTACGCAACGGATTTTGATGTGGCTTTTTTAATAGATAGAGTGATTGAAGAGGAAGGTTAATAACCATTTGACACATAGATTTCCACGCGGGATAAGCCGCGGGGCGCATGTGTATAGTTTTCGTGAACTATAATCAACTTATCCTTACCTCTCAGTTTGGCATGTTAATTTAACAAACTTAATTTCAAAAAGTTAAATAATACATAACAATAAATAAAGAATTAATACTGGACAATCAACAGAGCATCATCTAACCCCAAACCAAGCAGAGCTTGTGTTGCATGGGTGTTAGGTGACGAATACGCATAATATTTACAGTACAGTTATAATTGTATTTCTGGAATCAGAGAGTCACTAATATTAAATGAAATAAATAAAAATAAAATTCATTTATTTTGGACAAATCATAATTAAAATTAAATTTAGTTCCATATCATGTTTGTAGCAAATATTACTTAATTCTATGTTATTAAACTATGTGGCCAAGGCTTTTAAAGTCATGGAGGCAGCTTCCTTGTAAAAGCTCAAAGCTATACGACGACGACGTGTCCTTTTCACCGCAGTCTCCCGCACTAGCCGCGGTCATTGCCAAGGTCCGCTATAAAACGCGCCGCGTTACATAATTATGTGATTTCCGCACGCCGTCTCTGCACACTCACACGTATGTACTTATTATTTATTTCTATTATGTTTTTATTATTACCTATGTACTCTTATATACATATTTTGAAATCGGCCTTAACCTTATCCGGAGTTCGAGCGCTGGGAGGTGCGACACAGTTTTAAATTTATGCGCTTTCCAGTGTTCCGTTGTATTTTAGTGATATTATGTCTTTGTTCATTCTAAATACCTAAATTAATTGAAATTGAAAAAATGGAATTGAAATTGTGTTTTATAAAAATTTAAGGATAATTGCTAAAAGCATTTACTCTCCCTCTGGACATCGGACGTGCAAATCACTCCCTATCTTCAAAAAACTGCTGCATCAGCATTATTTATCCTTATGAAAAGATTGTCAGCTTCACCTTAGGTCTATGTAAGTTTATAATAATGCTTGTAATGTATCCGTTTACTCTGATTGCCAAAATTAGACAAAAATAGGGAAGTTCTTTTTCAAAATTAAAATAATAATTTAGCTGAAAAATGAAGGATTTTGAACCTAAGGCCAAAAGTTCGTTAGTGGCGGCCCATACTAATTAATTTAACTTTAAATTATATTAAACAGTTAATAAATAAAGTGTTTAATCATTCAAAAGTTACCAGATCAAATAATTTCATCTCATTATTCCATAAAGCTTCATTTTTCTGTCTAAATTATTAACAACTAGCTACGCCCGCGGTTTCGTCAGCGTGGTGATAGATATTTTGGATAATATACAATAATATCTTTATGAATTGTAGCCTGTGTGTTATTCTCATATGTAAGCTATATTAATGTGAAGTTTCATGAAAATCCATTCAGTAGTTTTTGCGTGAAAGAGCAACAAAAATACTTAGATACACTAAAGTCATTTAAAACGGAATATTTACCACTCCCTGATCATGGCGCATGAAACTGTGCCGAAATATTGGATAAGATAACTCAAAAATCAAATCATGGTAAATATCCCGTTTTAAATGACTTTAGTGTTAATAACCATGATAGTTTCAAATGTTTTATACTTACATACATCCTCACAAACTTTCGCGTTAATAATATTAGTAGGACAATAGGATGAAATATTAATCAAACATCTTCTGTGACCAAATACAACATCATCCATTCATTAATGATTTGTGCAGTGACCGCGATCAATGCCCATCACATTCGTAGGTGTACATTCTGCTGTTGCATTCATTCAACTAAAAACTACAAACAACTATTTAAAAACAACACTATATGAAATAATAAATTAGTTTTTATCGGCCCGTCTATGAGCTTTTTTCTAAGCACACTGAAATAATAGTTATTGTATTTTGATTAAAAAGTGTCAATGAAAATAATTAGTAGGTAAAGTGTTTTTTTCTAAAGTTTAGTATTAAAAAAATATATAATATTAGATTATACAAATATATGAGATTTAAAATTTCATTATTTATACAATACAATACAATTACTCTGTATTGCACACCAACTAGAAACAGATACCACAAGACAGGAAAAAGACAAATACAGAATGTGTTGTACAATGGGCGGCCTTATCGCTTAGAGCGATCTCTGCCAGAAAACCTTTATTATTTAATTTTATTTCTTAAATGAAACATAATCATTTATTTTGTTTGCGGAGGAGGGTGCTGACTCCTCTACACAGTTTTTTAACTTTGGCGGTAGTCAACCCGCCATTGTACCCTATACTATAAGTTTCTGCTTCAAGTAAAGATTTTTGTATTTTTACTATGCAAGTAGTTTTGGCGTGAGAAGTAACAAACATCCATACATCCAAACTTTTAAATTTATAATATTTGTGTCAGCCATTGTTTTTTAGTCGACACCAATAAATCTCACCATCTGTTCTATCCTCTCGTGAAAGTTTCACCGTTGTAAGTTTATTGGTTAGTTAGTAGTAACTACTAGGTTTACGAGCAACCGACGGAAACGGCTGACAATTCGACGGCACGTTCGTTTATTCCATACAACTGTTCTAGACATTCGCCTCAATGTAACGGTGTAACTAACACTCATACAACATGGCTCATACAACTACTTCATACAACTTGCTTGAGCTTCCAAGTTTCCAGAATATTTTGAATCCAATGTATGTAATAGGGAGTAAGAACAGTATAGTAGGAGGTCGATTAAAAGTCAATAAAAACTAAACAAAGTACAAGAGACGGCCTTATCGCTGAGAGCGATAAGGCCTTCTCTGGCCCGGCCGGTACTGTAAACTAAATTAATCTTAACTATTTATCTATACTAATATATATAATAATACATAAATGCATAGTTTGTGAGGTTGTAGGGGGTAATCTCTGGATCAACTGAACCGATTTTGAAAATTCTTTTACCAATAGAAAGCCAGGTAATGTGTGTGAGTGCCAGAGCAGAAAAATGAAAATTCTTTTTCGAACATAATGATATAGTACATTAACTCTCATTCATCGCAAAATGTTCATGAAACAAATGTCCACCCGGGCGAAGCCGGGACAGACCGCTAGTATTGAATAAATGATCCATCCATACATATATCTAACGACAGCTTACAATTTATTTATTTATTTAAACGCACAAACATAAAGTAATCACAAAATATACAGAATTTGAATAATAAAGGGTTTAGAACTTGATCATTTCACAAATTATGTGCATAATAATTGTTTCAAACAAAACACAATTTGCACGGTTGAGCTAGGCCAAGTCTAGCCTGTTGACGGGTAGCCTAGGTTCACTGTTGCTTTGTTAGAGTATATCTACTGGACTTGAATGGAAAGCAGCATTTCCACTTTCCAAGCCGCGAAATAAATTGCTGTAATTCAAGTTCATGGTTATAACAACCCGTGCGCGATTAGAATGGGACGGGACATATAAGTGTTTCATGTCATATCTTCTATAATATTTACATGAATCGCTGAATGTGTTGCTAAGCGCAAATCTCGAGAGCAGCTGAACCGATTTCGTTAATTATTTTTTTAGAATATTCCTACGTACGAGGCTGGTTCTTACGGAGAGAAAAAAGAGATTTTTTTTTTAAATTGCTTGAAACAAATGACCACCCGTGCGAAGCCGGGACGGGCCACTAGTTTTTAATACAATCCAATCATATCCAACGTTATATTAGCCACATCAATAAACGCCTTCAAGAATAAACTCGACAACTGGTTACGAGATAAAAATAATAAACTAAAAAAAGTAACGCAATTAATTAATTCAACACTGTGTGATTTAGACACATCGGCCAGAAGCTGCTCGTCTATCCTACTAATATTATAAACGTCAAAGTTTGTAAGTATGGCTGGATGGATGTTTGTTACTCTTTCACGTAAAAACTACTGGATGGATTTTAATTAAACTTTTAAATAATATAGCTTATACATCAGAATAACAAATAGGCTACAATCTATAAAGATATATTGTATATTATCCAAAATATCTTTTTATGTTTCACCACGCGGGTGAAACAATAAATAATTGTTAAAATAGGATGGAACCTTGTTAGAGCAAAAGTTTGACTGATTTTGCTACAGCATTTCCACATTGGTTCGATCCCATTCTGAAAGCGCACAGCTCAGTCTATTCACTTCGAAATCCGTTGATGGTCGTAAAAAGCTTCACTGTAGATTTTAATGCAAATTGCTAATAGATTTATTATAATAGAAATCTGAAGATATTGGATGTGGGCGCGCGTTGAAGTCTTTTCTACGTGTTTTATAAAATTAATATTTTTAACAATTTGACTGCGATTTTTTTTCGACGACTGCGATCTTTTTTTTAACCTAAAAAATTCGTGCTGCCGCTCTACACAGCGGTTGTGTTGCGCCGCACATGCGTTTCGTTCGAAAAATGTTACGGCTGTGCTGAGTCACATAGATCTGTATTTTCTCAGCCGCTGCGCTAGTGTGGATTTACGCATATAAGTCACTTGTAGAAAACACATACCGTGTGATTTCAGCAATCAAAGTGTTAAACGCGATGAACACAATTGCAATATATAATTAGTTTAATTAGTATTATGTTGAGAAACATAGGGAAATAAATTCCCGTAAAATAGTTATTATATCTAAAATATAACCCCTATTTCTCCTGGTCACGCTATAACTTGAGAAAGGTTTTACTGATTTAATTCATTTCTTTAAATATTTTTCAATATTTTGTAGATGGTTTTTACAGCGAGCGAAGCCGCGGCAAGCAGTACTTAATAGTTTTGTTATAAGGTAAATCTTTGGCCTGATATCTCAACTCAAGTTTTCCGTAGAGTTTTCCATTAGGTGTAGCTTACACAAGAACTTAATTAGCGTCCGAGCGGCCCGCGCGGGCTCTTGTATTCAACTGCGAATCCCCAATACCTAGATGATGAAGTTATCTTTTACAATTTATGTAGGTACAGTATGCGAGGCCTATGCCCAGCTGTGGGTCGACTGATGATGATGATGTTCAATAATTACTGTATAACTGTGAGTACTAAGTTATTAATGAATGGTAGTGTCGATCGGTAGTGCTAGTGGGAACACCGTTAATGTTTGAAATCGTTCGTTCAACTCGCCGCCCGCCGCGACAGGTTTGTGTTGCTCAACAGGAGTTATGTTTTGTGAAGTGATCGGGTTGATGTGAGATTGATCGGTTGATAAGATACTGGCTTCTGCAGCTGGCTTGGCTCGGGATTGATGGTGCGAGAGGTTTTACTGCTAGATATTATGTACAGTTAGGTGTTTCGTAAGTTACGGTTAGTTGTGACAACATTTTTGTCATTTTAATAGATTTTGTTACTACTGGCTACTAAAATTTAGATTCTTAATATAATGAAACTAGTACCGTATTAGAAATTTAGAATTTGTGGTACTTTTATTATGTACTAGCTGCGCCCCGCGGTTTCACCCGCGTGGTGATAGATATTTTGGATAATATACAATATATATTTATAGATTGTAGCCTATGTGTTATTCTGATGTATAAGCTATATTATTGTAAAGTTTCATTAAAATCCATTCAGTAGTTTTTACGTGAAAGAGTAACAAACATCCATCCATCCATCCATACTTACAAACTTTCGCGTTTATAATATTAGCAGGATAGTTGCTCTGCAGAATAATCAAGAAATTTATTGTAAATATAAGAAAATTACACCCAAAGGGAGAAATAAGACTCCGCTGTCCGTCTGTCTGTCCGTCTGTCAGCAGGCTGTATCTCATGAACCGTGAGACAGTTGAAATTTTTACAGATGGATGTATTTCCGTTACCGCTATTAACAACAAAACTAAAAATATAATAAAATAAATATGTAAGGGACTTCCATACAACAAACGTTGTTTTTTTGCTCGTTTTTATAGATAATGGTACGGGAACCCTTAGTGCGCGAGTCTGACTCGCATTTGGCCGGTTTTATTACTTTTTGTGGTTTGAATTATTTTTTCACAATAAGAGCGAGCTTTGTCTTATGAAAACAAACCCTAACAAATAATTTAATAGCTAACTTATTTAAAAAGCTTTAGTCGTTTCAGAGGTGACATAAAAAGAGGAAAACTATTGAATGTCTTTTTAATTAATAAGGTTTCATTCGCATAAAAATGAAAAGAAAACCATGGAGACGACCCATTCACCCAGTAAAGCATGTCACGCAGTGTTGCTTGCGGTACAAACATACAAACATACACGCTGCAGGTGGTTAATATAGCTATTATAAACGTCGGTCGGGAAATGAATAGTTATTAGAAATATTAACGTTTACAGTATAATTGTCTAATAACGTACCTCTCGCAGTTATTTACGACTATATAAGTAATTCTAATGGACGACGCTCTGCGGGTCGCCGCGCACTTCATAGCTATTACCAGGAATAGTCCACTGTTGGACGAAGGCCTCCCCCAATAAGCGCCAAAGCGCCCTATCTTCAGCTTGCCGCATTCAGAATCTACCTGCAGTCTTTCGCAGGTCGTCATCCCACCTGGCTGTAGGGCGTCCTACACTACGTTTTCCGTTTAGAACACGTTTACCCCAGGCCCCATATCAACTGTACATCTCTAACGCTTTATTTATTTTAAGCCATGTTCCTTTATAAAACTATGTGGGCAAAAACTGGGTCAGTTTTTTCTGTCTTTGAACTCGTTGTCCCGGGATTGAAGGTAGCCTGTAACTTATGTTGTTGTTATGTTATGTTAGTTATATGAATAAATTAATATAATGCACACAGCATTATATTAATTTATAAAATATTGCATGGAAATACGTTACTTAAAAATAAATAAAATGTATATAAATACATATAACTAACATAACATAACAACAACATAAGTACAATCCAACGATCCTATCCATCCACGGTTGTCTGGTAGAGATCGCTCTTGAGCAATAAGACCGCCAAATTGTCACATGTTTTGTATTTTATTCTGTCTTCTTTGTTTTATTGTGTAAGTGTGCAATAAAATAATTTTCTATCTATCTATGTATGTTTTCCAGGCTTAGAACTACATAATATGCAAAATGATGGAAGAGGTGACAACCAAACAAACATCCGAACATCTGACTGAACAAACATTCGCATTTCTAATATTATAGTCTGTTTTGAGAATACACTTCTTTATTCAAGACATTAATTTGCTATAATCTGGCGAGAGCTTAATTAAATATTTACTAAACTTTTTACTAAAAACAGTTAAAGTCAACATTGCGAGATCCCAGTTCAAGTGGGACCGACCAGTCGGGTCAGTCATTACGACACCTCGTCGCTCGATACGTACGCACCTAGGTATGTAGATAGGTATGTAGGTAGGTAAGCGTGTAATTAACTAACTGTAGATATCTCCAATGAACTATTAGATTCGATGGATGGATGTTGGAAATATCGTGATTGATGGCCGAAGCACCGTTATGTTATTATAATTATTATAATGTATTGTAGTAAACGGTTTACCGTATGTATGTACGTACATATGTAGGTATGTGTGTCGATGATCGGAGTTGACTCGACGACCTACCTAGCTTTATATGAAACATCTGACTTTTTGTGAATTATTCCCGTTTCATCATCATCATCATCAGCCTATAGCAGTCCACTGCTGGACATAGGCCTCCCCCAATGAGCGCCATAGCGCCCTGTCTTCAGCTTGCCGTTGTATTCCCGTTTACCAAGATACAACTTTATAGGGGGTCGTTGGGATTATTGAAGAAGTGATGGTGTCAGGCTGAAACGTTACAAACTCCGGCAAATCGTCGGTATTGTTCCGGGACACTGCATGCTCAACAAACACTAAAGTCATTAACACTATAGTCAATTAAAAACTAACGGTCAATGATGTTATATATACGTAGATACGTTGTACCGAGGTCTGCCTCACAAGACGAAAATCAGGTACGTGTCTGAATTGAACTCAGTCCGTCTTGCTCCTGGCCGCGACGCGGACGTACGTTGAAGCGGGATTTTGGAGTATGAAAAATATTAAAATGCCATGTTGCGCGTTTAGAAAGTGCAATACTTACTATGGGACGGTCTTTTTATGTCTTCTATTTGTTTTGTTCTGTTTAAAATGGAAAATCATAAAATACATTTAATTTTACTCAAAAATCAATGCCGCGCTGTTGCCGCTTTGCCACCAACACGAACGAGACAAGCAATGCGTTACGTTTATGAGTGACAGAGATAATGCCATGGGGCGTTGTATGTTCGAACGTCAACGCTAGGTATTTAGCTATAGTAAAATATCGCAATGTTTTTATTTCTTTACAATGAGTATGACGTCTCTATATGTAAAATCTCTTTGCTAACGGTAACGTTCGTAGTCAATTATCAATTGTACTATAAATTATTATCAATTAAAAAATTAGGGTAGATCGGTCGGTGTGTCTGCCAATAAAAACTTACTCGCAGTGCCTTCAGTTATTCCGTGATCATGGCGCATGAAACTGTGCCGAAATATTGGAAAACTCCAACCTATTATGGCCCAGTTGCAGAAACCAGTCCAGAAACAAGTAACAAGCAAAGTGTCAGGCGCGGGCAACGGGAGTACCTAATCATTTATCCCAAATTCTCCATAAACATAAAGTTACTAACTGAAAAATAATGTAATGTTGTGTGTTATTGTTGCAGCCACTCGCTACAAGATGGCGCTGTACTCCTATAGCAGCGTGTTTCTGCTGGTCCTCGCGACGCAGTGCCATGGCGCTGAGCTCAGCAGAAGTAAGTTCAAATATTTAACGAACGCATTTTGCGATTTTTTTCTGACTGACTCTCGTATACGTTGCGGGTTCAAGTCCCGTCAACGTCGAAACATGTTTAGGATATAATTAAATCCGTTTCCTAGAAATTACCCTTACTGGCTTACGCACTATATATAATAACCCTAGAATATATTCTGTAGCTTATGATGTACCTACCTAGCTGTCTTTGATCGAGCCTGTACATTCCTGCAAGTAAGCAGCTAAGTCATTCAAAATGCATGCAACCTCAACGCGAGTTTTGTTTGTCACTAGATGGCAGCACCATCTAATTATCCTCTGCCAGTATTATTAAAGTCAACATTGGTGTCCTTCCAGCGGTGCGGCAAGCACCCGGCCTCGGCCTCGGCAGCATCTTCACGGTCGGCAACGGCGAGCAATGCCTCGGCAGCGACCGCACCACGGGCGGCGTGTGTCTGTCGCGCAACCAGTGCAACACGCAGGGAGGCAAGGCCATCGGCTTCTGCGGCGTGTTTGCAACCTGCTGCAGCCGTGAGTACTGACTATACTCTAGACAGCACAGGCTACACTATAGATAGCAACGGGCGGCGTCTGTCTCGCAACTAGAGCAAAAGGCAGGGAGATAAGGCTATCCGCCAGCCGACAGAGATTGCGTGGTGTTGCGAAGACCTAGCACCTAAGCCACTATTTACCACAACTTAAAACACTGAAAACTAGCACAAACTTTACCCTGGACGGAAAATAAACACGTTGACAGCTTACAGAATCTAGTCATGTCAGCGTCCTTTTCTGATGAGGACTTTCGTGAGTAGATTTTTTTTTTAATTCTACATTATTAGAGTAAAAAAAACATATTTTCCTTTGTGTCTTTCAGTGAACGCTTGCGACGTGCGAACCAACACCAAGGTGGCGGTGTTCATCAACCCGCCGCTAAGCCGCGAGAGCTCCGGCCTGGAGTGCTCCTACAACATCGAGATCGCCAACAACAACGTCTGCCAGATGCGCATCGACTTCGAGACCTTCAACCTCGCGCCGCCCACCACGGTGAGACAACTTTACTTGTTGCTATCAGAAACAAGAGACTTATAGTATAGGGTACAATTGTGGGCTGACTGCCGCAAAAGTTAAAACTGTGTAGCGGAGGAGGATAACAACTTTTACAGCCCCCACAGAATATATTAAACTAGCTACGTCCCGCAGGTTCACCTGCGTGGAATATTTAGTATTATAAACCATCATCTTGAATCAGTATATCTATTAAAAAACCGCATCAAAATCCGTTGCGTAGTTTTAAAGATTCAAGCATACATAGCAGACAGACAGCGAGAAGCAATTTTTTTTTATACTATGTAGCGATGGGATGACGACCTGCGAAAGATTGCAGGTAAATGCTGGATGCGTCAAGCTGAAGATAGGGTGCTATGGTGCTCATTGGGGGAGGCCTATATCCTATGAATTGTCAATAATAACAATGTTTACAGCCCCTACAGGTATTATATGATGGTGATATCCCCAGGTGGAGGCTGTGGAGAACGTGACGCACCGGCCGGGCTACACGTGCCGCAACGACATCTTCCAGGTGACCAACCTGCAGGCCAACTCGGACTTCCTGCCGCCGCTGTGCGGAGACAACAGCGGACAGCATCGTATGTAGTTTGTTTAATACAAAGACAAACAGTTTTTGTTAAATCCTGTAAAAAATTAAGTCAAGCTGAAGACAGGGCGCTGTGTAGGGGATAGGGGAGGCCTATGTCCAGCAGTGGACTAACATAAGCTGATCATCAGTAGATGTGTATTTCTCGAACCACTTTTTTTTATTTTGGTCTGATATTATAAAATTATTAATTAGAAATTCCTGTACTTTAGATTTTAAACTATTTTGTATTATAATTTTAATATTAAGTTGTATTTTTATTGTCACCTATGTATATTATGTATATCTCAAATATAAGAAAATTCTTATTAATATATGTATAACTGAACTGATGTGACGTCGCAGTGTACGTGCGAGTGAACGCGTCGACCAACAGCCGCTCCATCCGTATGAACTTCAAGATCGCGGACCGTAGCTCGCAGCCCAACCTGCCGCAGGCCACCTGGAAGATCAAGGTCACGCAGCTGGAGTGCTTCAACACCCTCGGGTAACTACGTAACTGTACATTGTATTTAGTGTACGTGCGAGTGAACGCGTCGACCAACAGCCGCTCCATCCGCATGAACTTCAAGATCGCGGACCGCAGCTCGCAGCCCAACCTGCCGCAGGCCACCTGGAAGATCAAGGTCACGCAGCTGGAGTGCTTCAACACCCTCGGGTAACTACCTAACTGTACATTGTATTTAGTGTACGTGCGAGTGAACGCGTCGACCAACAGCCGCTCCATCCGCATGAACTTCAAGATCGCGGACCGCAGCTCGCAGCCCAACCTGCCGCAGGCCACCTGGAAGATCAAGGTCACGCAGCTGGAGTGCTTCAACACCCTCGGGTAACTACCTAACTGTACATTGTATTTAGTGTACGTGCGAGTGAACGCGTCGACCAACAGCCGCTCCATCCGCATGAACTTCAAGATCGCGGACCGCAGCTCGCAGCCCAACCTGCCGCAGGCCACCTGGAAGATCAAGGTCACGCAGCTGGAGTGCTTCAACACCCTCGGGTAACTACCTAACTGTACATTGTATTTAGTGTACGTGCGAGTGAACGCGTCGACCAACAGCCGCTCCATCCGCATGAACTTCAAGATCGCGGACAGAACGTTGGAAGACCATCTCATCGTGGACCGACGACATTGTAGCCGCCTTCATCCATCAACTCCCGTTTGATGGATATAGGCGGCTCAGTCAGGACTGTTATTTGCATCATACGGGATGTCGTGTCCAGCAGTGAAATTGAATACCCTGTGTTCAAGAGATTAGGAGTTATTAGCTAACCTTCCCGTTCGTTGCAGTAAATACCGCGACGGCGTTCTGGAGGCCATCACCTCCTCGCTCCCCGCCTCCCCCTTCTCCAGCACGGCGGACAGAGACGAGTACCTCATCGGTAAGTCCTTCAATAAACGTACAATGTTGCTCAAGTCTAGTCATCACATCCCGGTTCACGCCTGTCCTCGATTCCAAAAGAATGTATATAAGTGGCAACAAAGACATAGATATGAAAATTTGACAAAACTACGCTATAACAGAAAACAGCAAGTTTACGGAAATATTATGTTCAAATTCAAAATTCTCAAGAAGGAGGAACGGTGCAGATATTAAAACCTTATTTATTTTTTATGCAGAACAGACTGTTCGCTATTTCGCTAAAATCTTTTAAACAAGGTACTCAACGGATTTTACGTTGCTCCTGTGCGAAGCCGGTGCGGGTCGCTAGTATAATATATAACAATGTTGAGGTGGTGTTATTTCACAGCGCCCCCCGGCTGCCTACAATACTTCCCGGAGCGGCAGGGCACCGTGGACTCGTTCAACTACAACCGCGGCGCCGGACCCTACATCGCCAACCTCGCCTACGCGACCTGCTTCAAGCGGACCTCCGACGTCTGTGGCATCAAGTGAGTCCAAAAACACTTTCTTATCTTGTCTACTGTTTCTATGGTTTGAGACTCTTCCTGGATCTCTATGGATTCTTTGTTAGGTTTTCGGGCGATAACGTGAGAAGTTTGTGTGCTATTTAATTTTAGTTAAACTATCTTAGAACACCATATAACAAATCGGTTCATTTTGCTACGCCCTCAAGCAGATGAATTCTGAAGTACTAGCTTCAGTTGGGATGTTCTGTAGTTGCGGTAGCGTTGGTTAGAACTAGAAGTCACTTCAGTTAGGTTTAATATTCATTTATTCTCAAAAAACAAATTATATAAAGTCATTTACATGAAAATAGGGTTCTTAAGTTAAGTTAAGTATACATAGGGTGTGGTCGTTCAATAGCTGACTCATTTGATGTGTTCACTTAATAAGAAGTGAATTGTCATTTAAAGTTTTCATTTGTAGAGTTGTTTGTAAGAAACATCATCCATATTCCAGGCTGACCGCGGCTAGTTTCTCGATGGCGTACCGGCAGGAAGAGAACCTGTTCGTGGACACGGACTGCCAGATCAACCCGTTCACGCAGGGGCTGATGGAGTCAGAGGACTATCTCTACATCCCGGAGTCGGAGACCGCTGATGGACTGAGGGGGTCCAAGTTCTGCGGAAGCAGTGCGGATGGACAGATCATTGCTTGTTAGTCTATATTTGGATAAATTATTACTCCCGAACACTCCATCGGACGAAATATTACTGGTTGCGTCAAGCTGACGACAGGGTGCTATGACGCTTATTAGGGGAGGCCTATCCAGCTGTAGACTGACATAGGCTGATGATGATGATGATGACACTCGGAAATTAGATTTAGGCAGGAAAGAGTTTTATAAATAAAAATACACATGTCAATAATTCTCGCTAGTGACCTGCTCGAATCTGATTTGCATTCTGGACTTAATCAGCTGAAGTGGGCAGATTAATATCTCCCGAAGGACCAACATGAGTTTATGAATGGAGACTTCAACATGGCAAACGTAATATAGGATGCCCTGATGCCAAGTGGAATCACGATTTGCTCTCCAGAGCGGGTGGTATAGGTACATCAGTGTACTGCTTGTTATTGTATTAGTGCAGCTAGAGATAGCACGATTGTCATTCTTGTGAATCAAATATCTGAGTTTCCGACTTGTCGAAGAGTCCAGTAAGGCCTAAAGGTGTGGACAGTGCTTTGAGCTCACAGTTGTTTGATTAGTATATAGTAAGTGTGTCTAACTCTCTCCCCCCTCCGCCCCGCAGCGACTCCCCCCGGGCCGCTGTACGTGCACTTCCACAGCGACAACCTGGTAACGGACGGCGTGCCCGAGGCCGGCTACCGGTTCAACTACAACGTGCTCAACAACTGCTACCTGCGGAACAGAATGTAAGGACACCCCCCACCCCACCCCCCTCGACTGTTCCCCACTGCCCCTACCACTGACTCTTACCTCTTGTGAGATGCTGGAACAACTTCCTACCACCAAATTGTGTCAGTCTAGTACCATTTTCTAGCACTAGATTCACTTAACTAGGGCAGCATAATGTCCTATCATGGCCTTAGGGTTTATCAAACTTCTTCACTCATAGACCTTTCTTAACGTGTTTATTATCATTTCGTACGAAGCTACAACAACAAATGTGTATACCTAAACTGGGGATATTCTAGAGCCCTGTACTTACCGTCAGACAGTCATTGCACGAGCCGTCTCATGAAGTCAAGCTACGAGTAAATTAAATTGCTTTCGAATAGCCACAATTAGAAAATTAACTTTAAATTTGTTTTATAATCGGAACTCAAACTAAAATCGATCATAAAATTACAATGAAATGAAATTTGAGTACCTATGTATGTACATACACTCAAATTTTAAGTAAAGTCGATGCTACGAAAGCTGGCTTGGATTCAATTTAGATGACGAAAGAATTTTTTTTTTGTCTTTTGTTGTAACTTTAGTAACAAATGGCACGTGACCTCTTTTACCATAGTTGTTATAATTATTGTGACTTTAATACACTTGAGTAACTTTTATAGTTTATTCTAATTTTTCGTTTAGTTGATGTAACTAACTATTTGTACCCACAATATTAACGTTATCTTTATTTAACTCATCTAAATCTTATTTGTGTATACTCACCTAATATGCATGACACTTTAGCACTTTGCAAAGATTTTCATCTTGGGTTTTGTATCCTATCCTTGTTACTTAGGTACCTAGTGTTATATTTTTCATTTATTTTCGATATATCCTACATTCAGGATAGGCATAAAAAAAATGAAACTCACGCAACTCAACAACAGTATTATCAATATTTTGTCACATTTATTGATTTATTTACATCCTGAACGCAGTTAAAAATAATCCATTAATAATTTGGATGGTTAAACATTAATCTAGTAAAGATCCCATATCTCATGAATAGTTTTATATTGTATAAGTTTTGTTTTGTTGTAGTTATTAATGTGTTGTTATGTTTTTAGCTACTCGTAGTCGTCAGCCATCGGCGCCGGAAGAGGTGACATAGCTCTCTCTCTCTCTCTTACTTGCTCACACGAGGTGACATAGCTCTCTCACTCTCTTACTCAGACGAGATGATATCTCTTACTTGCTCAACAAAAGTCCAGTTTATTTAGGTATCTCAGCAATAATTTAAGAGATTCAATTATTTTTAAATGAAATATCCTTTTGTGTTGAAATACACTTCAGGGAAATTTTATTAATAATGTACTCAGTATGTAGGTACTCAGTACATAAGAAAATACATTTAGCGACAGCAGCAAATGTTTGAACAGTCGTGCATTTAGTAATTAGGTTAAGTTTATATCATAAAAAGTTATTTATTAGTACTCTAAGCGAAGGGAAACACTCCTTTATACTTTTCCTATATAATTGTAGGTCATCAGTAGGTACTTTCCCAGTGTGTAATTGTATTTATTGTATGTTGTGAATGCGGGAGAATAAAAACAATTATATCATAATAAGATGTTTTTTTTATTTATTTTCGTCACCGTTCTATAGTATAAATGCAAAATAAATACAAAATTGAATAGGTACGTACAGTCGACTGTATGGGTAGTTTTAAATAACGTTAACTTTAAGGACCTGTCTACATGTTTTAGAACCCAAAGTAAAAATGTAGCAGGACTTAGTGTGGGGAGGGCTTCACATAGTTCTGTGAATTATTGCTTCAAATAATTGCAATATGTTGGTGCCATTGAGATTGTAATATTATTTACAGTTATTATAATTTACTTATAACTAATTATTTAATAATAATTATATTTTCATTACAAAATCACATAATAATCGTTGATAAAGCAGTCTTATGATACATTTCTACAGATTGTCCTCGTCTATCTACAACTCTATAGTACCGACTCCTCAAAATAATATTATATATTAATCTAATACTAAACCTACCTTTTTATATAATTTTCTTTTAAAAAGTTTATAAATACTTTAAAAAAATATACCTAGGTTTATAAAACTTATAAGAGAAAGAACTAATAAATTTCTAGTATTGATATAGATCATTTGAGCTATCTGTAGCTTGTTTGCAACTATCTGCAGTTAGCTCCATTGTTTCAATTGTAAATACTAATTCAAATTTGTATTACTTGATTGTAAATTGTTAATGTATAAATATTTTCTTGATAAATATAATTTTCATATATATATAAATAATAATATATTTCATAATATCAAAAATATCAGATCCCTGGAGATAATAAACAACACTATAATTAAATTAAATCAGTTAATTAGCTGAACAACTTATGGACCCTCTTGAAAGACTAGTTATAACTCCAGAAGTTCCACGCTTACTGCACATGTAGATAGGGGCCCCATTATAAGGGCCCCCTATCGGTCACAGGGGGCCCAAGACCGAGCGTACTTTCTGCCTTACTATATGAAACTCAGTGAAAGCCTCGTTCATGCCATTTTGAATTGGCTGCATTCTGAATACACGCAAAAATTATTGTATGTCCATTATGGATAAAATTGCTGATACTATATTTTCATTATAAGCCTTCAATGTAACTATGATTCACACAATTTTCACAATAAACTTATTCTTGTACCAATAAAGACAGCGAGCGCTGAAAATAGTATAAGGGAGCTTGTCACTGACTGACACATTCCAGCATACAGTTAAGGTACGATCACCAAAAGATCTGCGCCATCCAGTTCGAAATCATTTAGCTTTACTTTGGTTTTGGGTAACAGGTCACGCCTTCTTTTATTAAGAAGCCCTATTCGCACATGTTAACCAGATGTGGGACTCATTGGGCGGTTCGGATCTTTGCGAGAATCTCGTAAATTCTATGCGGAGCCACGAAATACGAAGGTCCTATTGGTCTTTAAAAACAAACGAAATTGAGCAAGCCGGGGCTGGCAACCGGTCACTTCACAGTAAAATCACCCTTGTGGTGTCTAGGCAGATCCTTTGCTAATAGTACATGACTCGTCAGCTGCCCATATATCATCATCACTCAGCTCGTAAGTAGAGTCATGTAAAGCTGCATCCAGTCTATCTGTAGTAGGGGGGCCCTCGACTCAACGTGTACGTGGAGAGTGGGATGCCCTTCCCCGCGGGGGGCCCGGCGGGGGGCCCCGCGGTGCCGTACAGGGGCTCCGCGTTCTCGTACTCCACGTCGTAGTAGATTCCCGTCTGGTTCTGAAATAAACAAAAACATATTAGTGAGACGTGACATTTGTGACGTGTCAAGAGTCCTAAGGACAAATGGAAATAAAGCACCCTGATTACGACATCTACACGCTGTCGCTTAAATCACAAAATGCGTGTTATTAATTAAGTATTTTTTGTATTTAATAAAACTTTTGAAACTATCATGGTTATTAACACTAAAGTCATTTAAAACGGGATATTTACCTTGTTTATTTTTTTTGTATTTTATGATTCAGCGCAAATGGCGTTATCATAAGATATTTAAAATTTCGGGTAAACAAAGCGATTACGAAACATTCTCTAAATGCAGGACTTTAGTTAAAATTAAATTATCAGACACTTTTAACGCCTACCAAGATAGGATACAATTAAATTTTAAAAATGACCCTAAGTCATTTTGGAGTTTTATTAGACAAAAACAATCGAAGCGAAATAAAACTCGTATCACTAAAGAGGGGAAGGAATTGAGTGATGAAGAGTGTGCCGAATGTTTTGCTGCATATTTCCACTCTGTGTACAGTCCGGTGCGGCCGGCCCTGGATCCGAGGCAGGCGGAGCGCGGCGCGCCCGCAGGGGCGGACTCCGCACGGGTGCACGTAGCCCAGCTGACGGCCCGTGACGTGCGCGCTGCGCTTCGTGCCTTGAAGCCTAAGCACTCTGTAGGGCCCGATGGCATTCCTCCTTACATTGTAAAAGACTGTCGATTGGTTTTTGAGAAACCTCTATTACATATTTTTAATTTATGTTTAGACGAGTGCCATTATCCTGACCGATGGAAAACGACGCGTGTTATTCCGGTCCCGAAGGCGGGAGGTGGGTCCGATGTGAGCAAGTTCCGTCCGATCGCCGTGCTGTCGGCCTTCGCTAAGGTATTCGAGTCTATTCTACACACGTGTATTTATACGCAAGTAAGCGGACGCCTGAGCGACGCCCAGCACGGCTTCCGGCCTGGACGCAGCACGGCCAGCAACTTGCTGTCGTTCGTATCGCACCTGGCTCCAGCCCTGGACGCAGGTCGGCAGGTAGACTGCGCGTATTTTGACTTTCAGAAAGCCTTCGACGCCGTCGATAACGATGTCTTGCTGTCGAAGTTTTCCGCAATAGGTTTCACGCCGCATCTGCTCAAATTCTTCGCGAGCTACCTCAGCGAACGGCGGCAGTATGTGGAGTACGCGGGGTACCAATCGACCCCGTATTACACGTTTTCAGGTGTAAGTCAGGGGAGCAATCTTGGTCCTCTTGAATTCCTTATTATGATCAACGATCTCGCGGGGGTTGTTAAGGAGGCAGGCTGTTTACTGTTTGCAGACGACCTGAAAGTGTTTTTAACAGTAGCGGACGCATCCGATTGTGAGCTGCTCCAGTCCGACATAGATAGGGTGGTCCAATGGAGCAGATCCAACAAGCTACTGTTTAACGTAGCAAAGTGCTCCATGATGAGCTACAGCCGGGCGCACGCCCCTTTGCACTACCAGTATGAGGTGGAGGCGGAAGTTCTGCCGCGATCGACGTCTGTCCGCGACCTAGGCCTCGAAATGGTCCCCGACTTAAGATTCCGGCGCCATATTGTAAATATTTGCGCCAAATCTTTCAGAAACCTAGGTTTTATTTTGAGACAGAGTGTTAATTTTAATAACATAAATGTAATCAAAGTTTTGTATAATGCACTTGTGAGAAGTCATTTAGAAACAAATGCTATAATTTGGAACCCTAATGAAGCTAAGTACAAACTTTTGGTAGAAAAAATACAAAATAAATTCACTCGCTTTCTGTACCTAAAACAATACGGAGTGTATCCATATTACCCGCTGATGTACCCGAGCCTGTTCGTGTTAGGTATGGTAGGGTACTGCAGGCTGTCGGTGCGAAGAGACGTGGCGCTGGTGAAGTACATGGTACGCGTGCTGCGCGGGGAGCTGCACCACCCGGCGGTGCTGGCGGCGCTGCGGCTGCGCGTGCCCAACGACTACTTGGGCGCGCGCCGCCGCCCCGCCATGCTGGAGGTGCCCACTTGTAGGACCAACCTACTTAAGTTTGCCCCTATGTCACTCGCTATATGTTTACTCAATGTTCTGTCCAAAAACAGCGTGGACATATTTTACGAAAACCTGCCGAAAGCCATGAAAAAGGCACAAAATGTTATTGAAAAACAATTATAAATTATTTAGTGTTGTGTGTGTGTACAAAAATATGTAATTTTTAGTATAAGTAGTTATAACATCGCCTTAGGGCTTAATAAAAAAAACCTGTTATGATGTTATTATCTCAATAAATAAATAAATAAATAAATAAATAAATGTTATGTATGCTAGTTTTAAGGCATATTTACTATGGACCGTTGAGTAAGGTTAAGATCTGTTACTTTTCTATGGTCTGAAATAAATGATTTATTATTATTATTAATGTTCAGTTTTGAATCTGTGAGTGGATCCGACTGGCACAAGACCGCCTGGACCTTTTTCTCAACTCGCCGGGTGGAGAGAGCTGAGGAAAAGATCTATGCTCAACAGTGGGTGATGCTAATTTTATTTTATGATAGATGAACGCATTGTCTAGCATGAAACAAAATAATATATACTGACGTGCATGGAGCGCGCGCGCGACTTGGGCCGGGGCACGAGCAGTTCGTGCGCGTGCGAGGAGGCCTCCGAGGACGTGGACTCGCTCGCCCCCTGCCCGCCGACGCCGTAACCTGCGGGATACAACATGATATTGTCATTCACTTCTTATCTATATAACTACCACCAGTGGCGTAACTATACCGTTCGAGCCCGTAACAAATTCATTGGCTGCCCAACCCTCGACGCATTTTAAAATCTCAAACTACGAATGTCGAAATAGTGATTTGTTACTTGTGTATGCAACTATGTAAGTAGGTTACTTAAATTAAAGACAAAACAAATAAATTAAAGATAACATATTTTTTATCCTTAATGAGTCATAATAACTGTTGGAATGGGAGTTGTGATTCTTCTCTGACCGGGGGCCCCTTCCGGCTGGGGGCCCGTTGCATTTTGCCGACATGCCACCCTGTAGTTACGCCACAGCTTATGGAGGTGGCCATGCAATGTCATGTCAACATTATTGTTATTTATTTTGCTAAAAAAGCAGTTTGAAGTTTAAAAAAAAAACCAATGATCAGCACAGTACGTACCGTAGATGGGATGTTGATGCTGCGCCGGCCCCAGCGTGGTGCGCGACGTCGTGTTCAGCGTGCCGTGCAGCGTGCCCATCCTGCAGCATTACATAATGTCTTACATCACATTGGCACAAAGATACCTTTCCCACCAGCGGCAGCGTGGGAGGCAAGTATGTTTCCCACAGGGCACTACTATATAAACACAAACTTATACAAGTAAATTAAAACATAGAAGTAAAGTACGGTAAGTAAAGTATTTATTACTATAGTGCGTAAGTATTTGCACTCAGGTAATTCCTAAGAAATTAAATATTATCACAATAATAAATTAACGGCCGAAATCGATGGGTTATTATTTAATTTCTTAAGGTACCTTACTGCTGCTGGCCTAGTTAACACTAGAGTACACGCGCGGCCTACTATAGTAGACCAGGGTTACTCTTTTTGCAATAACTTTTTAGCTAAGCGCGCTAGAAACTAGTGATTCCAGGTAATCCTCGTCTGGTATATTTATCACAACCTCAGTACCACGCGCGATCCCAGGGCGTACGCAGGCTCAAGCAGTTTGACGCCAAAAGTGCGGGCCTACTTAAGTAGTCCGCGCGTGTATTGGTGTACCAAATTCAGGTATGTAACTTTTGATGTATTATTGATTTATAACGCTATAATAATGTTTTTTATAAACAATCATATATTTATATGTATGTAAATCAAATTATTATTAATTATTTATTAGTTACAAATTGCAAAATGTATTGTTTTCATAATTTTATATTTTTTTTTACAGATTTACGTCATGGATGATTTACAAGTAGAAAGGTGGCTGCGAGAGGTAGATACTGAAGATGAAGAAGTGGTTGAGAGTGAAGATGATGAAGTTCATCCAGAGCCAGATTTGCAGGCCCTAGTCCGCGAGTCAGAACGTCGTGAAAATGAAGAGGAAAGTTTGAGCGAATCAGACGACACATCAGGTTCAGAAGACGCTCCACTCTCGGAACTAGCAACCAGAAGGCGCAGTGCAGTCTATAAATCTACGAACGGAACTATTTGGCAAAAAGATGTTCCACCAGCAACATGAACTCGACCCCAAAACATCAAATGAACACCTCCGCCGAAAAAATTGTCAAACGTAACTTTTTACACGAATCCTCCTTCAATTTGATAAAACCGCTTTTGATTCGCCGCGCATCCACTGAAACACTTCCCCGAAAACTAAAATTTAGAATAATAAAACACGATTTAACTCCAAAGATAGGACGAGTTGGTCGATGTGCACTCTGCTCGAGAGCCCGAAATCGGTCGACAAAAAAGTGGTGCAAGACTTGCAATAAATGGATTTGTCCCGATCACCAAGTAGTAGTGTGTCCTGAATGCTACGAAAACAAAGAAATTAGTAATAAAGTTTCGTTTTAAGTTAGAAAAGAACATGTTGAACTCAGAAGTGCCATTTTTGTTTCTTTTTCTTAGATATTTACAAAATTGTTGGTTATTCAGTATTCTTAATAATTCTATCTAAGATGTAAGGTTGTAAAACTTAGTAAAATAAATAACTTTTCGATTTTATTTCTTGTTTTAATCAGATAATTAGGAATATACAATATATTGACATTTTAAAATGGCCTAGTATAGTAGGCCACGCGTGTACTTATATAAAAAAAAGGCGGCGCGTGTGCTGTAGTGTTAATTATAATGCTGTGGGGCTACCACGCTATTTAACACTTAACGTAACGCGCGTTCTAAGCGTTATCTAAGTTTAGTTTATAAGAGTCTCTGTTCTGTTCTGACAAAATAAAAATCTTTTTACTTTTACTTTTTTATTACGCTAATTAGCGCAGATAACGCGTGTTAAGGCGCATTTTAACGCGAATAACGCCTTTTCACGAGTTGTTCGCGTTAAAATGCGCCTTAACACGCGTTAATCGCGCTAAAATTACCGTAATAACGCGGGTTACGTTATATGTTAAATAGCGTGGTAGCCCCACCGGCGTGTTACTTATATAAGGTATGTATAGTGTGTATGTACGAATACATCCGACAGAGAACCAAAGTTATCGACATAGCTCTCAGAATTAGCAAGCTGAAGTGGCAGTGGGCCGGCCATATCTCACGAAGAACCGACTGCCGCTGGGGCAAACGTATTCTCGAGTGGAGACCACGACACGGTAAACGTAGTGTAGGACGCCCTCCGACCAGGGGGGATGACGACCTGCGAAAGACTGCAGGTAGATGCTGGATACGTCAAGATGAAGACAGGGTGCTGTGGCGCTCTTTGGGGGAGGCCTATGTCCTGCAGTGGACTGCTATAGGCTGATGATGATGATGACTAACCTCGGCATAGGCACGGGCGGCAGCGCGGGGTAGGCTCCGAACATGGCGGAGGAGGGCCGCGTCGCCATCGTCTGCTGCGAACCCTGAACATACAACCAACTCTCATTAGTATCGATATCACATTATATTTAGATGAGCTAATCATGTCAATCTTGACGACCGATGTAGCGCGGTGGGCGAAGGTCCGCCTGCGACGCAGGAGGTTGCGGGTTGGATTCCCGCCTCGGAACAAATGTGTGTACGATCTGCCGATATTTGTTTCGGGTGTTCTGGTCGTTTTCTATGTATAATAAAAAATATCTATCTATGTAATGTATTGTATTATGTATATCAGTTATCTAGTACCCATAACACAAGCTCTGCTTACCATGGGGCTAGATAATGCTGTGTGAATTGTCCAGCATTATTTATTTATGTATTAGACATATACGTATATCCATTATATCCATTTTCATACCAAACACTTCCAGCGAATATCAATAATTCTGAAATCTGTCACAGGTAGCTCTTTAGGCACTTAAACAAGCGCTTTCGACTGTCTAAAGTTAAACCATGTTTAAGGCATGCCCAACTGTAAACCGTCGTAAAACGCTTTTGTTAAACACGCGTTCAACGGACTGGTGTCTAACTTTTTTGTAGTACTACTGTTAAAAGTGATCCACTAATGAACACTTGACGACCTCTGTGGCGTGGTGGGTGAAGGTCCACCTGCGACGCAGAAAGTCGCAAGTTCGATTCCCACCTTAATAATTATAGTACTGAGATATGCGGAGCCTCCTATCGTCATAGTAAGCCGAACATGCATGTGGCTGTTATTAATAGATCTGTGGGGCTACCAAGCTATTTAACATATAACGTAACGCGCGTTATCAGCGTTATTACGCTAAACTTAGCGTGATTAATGAGTGTTAAGGAACATTTAACGCGAATAACGCCTTTCCACGCGTTAACCGTGCTTAAATTAGCGTAATAACGCTGATATCGCGCGTTACGTTATGTGTTAAATAGCACGGTAGCCCCACAGGAAGTCTTTATTTGTAACTTCAGTCAGTCTTTATTTGCTTCTATCACTTCTTCTTATTGGAGATGTGTTGTGTATGCGCAAAGGGCGGCCTTATCGCTGAGAGCGATCTCTTCCAGGCAACCTTTGGATGGACTGGACATGAAGGAACAAAATAGACGGTGGTACTTTAGTAAATATATTGTTATATAGTGAGTGTATTGTCGTTACCGCGTAGTGCGAGGCCACCATGGCCTCCGCGATCTGCGCCCAGCGCACGCGCTCCTCCAGCGTCACCTGCAATACAACAATAATAATTGTCTAACGGCGATATGTGGAACTACGACCAAACAAGTTTCACAAAAGCTTAACTAGATGTCGCTAGTAAAAGTGGACGAGCGCTAGATCGCGCTGACGATTGGAACTTTCTTAATCCGGATAAATCTCATGACTAATTTTAAGAATTTTCGACTATTTTTTTCAAACTTTTTAATTATAAGTTTGGTATTTTTTGCACGAAATAACATGACATGATTTTAAATTACACTTGATATGTAAGCTCTTACATGAACCATGAACCGCATGAACAAAATTATCTTTATTTGGAACATAATACAAGGGAAATAAATCCTACTCCTCATAATTCCAACTAGTTAGTGGGTACTGTAGTACATACCTGGTAGGGGGGATGTCCCACTGGTGGGCTCTTCACGGCGGCGCCCGCGTACTTGAACACGGGCGAGCCGGCGCCGCCCGAGCGCGACCAGCGACGGCTGAAACACAAACATTTATACACGGTTACTATTGTACAGTGCAGACGGACAGACACCGATTGAAGGAAACGCGGGTAGCTCGTGCCGGGCTGCTTATATAATAATAGTCGAGTATAGAAACACACAGCCCTGAGACAGGCGGAAGACAGTGTGGTGTGGAAGCGGTTCATCAGCGTCGCCGTGAAAGCTTTCCAGGACGGGCACGATCTGCAGCAATGAAGACTACGACAAAGAAGGAAGGATAGGAACAATAGCTATATTGTAGATAAAACTACGACAAATAATGATGTTAATGAGTGGTGTTTGAATGTCTGCTGGTGATGCACTGTGACTGACCTCTGTAGGCGCGCGGTCCGCGGTCCGCGGTTACCTACTAAGGCTATACTGCTATAGCTGCTCATAGACCTCCGTGGTCGATGTATCGAACACCGATATTGTCAAAAGTAAAAGTAAAAGTAAAAAAACATTTATTTCTTTAGGCTTACAAAATAAGCACTTAGACAAGTCATATTTTATACATTAAATTATTATCAAATAAAATTATTTAACTGTTCACTTCAATTTTTTGTCCACTAGTGGAAGAAGTGAAAAAGAAACCACTGTCAGTTTCTCTGATAATCTAAGGTTGTTTTATACGACTATTCGTCTCTGTTCTGGCAAAATAACAATATTTTTACTTTACTTTTACTATTTATAACAAACTCTTTAAAGGGTCTAAGTTTGATGACATTCAATAAACTAGGGATCTATGTATCCCTATGTATTCTCGCGGTGCCTCTAGAGAGGCGACTAAGGGATATCCCCGGGGGGCAGTAGCGCCGAGTGTATAACTATTCAACCAGTGAACTGCTCTCCCCGACCCGCGTGCGTAGCGTGGGGATTATGGGCATTACTCTCCATGAGATAAAAGCTGCTTTTTAGGGGGAGGTATGCGTCCAGCTGTGGACCATTATAGGCGGTTCAGGTGAGGTTGAGGAATAAAGTAGGTAGCTAGCTACTTCATATTTTCACATATCTTCATAAAGAGATCCACTAAAGACACTTGGACACCTCTGTAGCGCGGTGGGCGAGGGTCTGCCCGCGACGTAGCAAGTCGCGGGGTCGATTCCCGCCTCGGGAAAAATGCTTGTACGTTCTACAGATATTTGTTTCGGGTGTTTTGGTCGTTTTCTATGTAAGTATAGCAAAATATATCTATGTAATGTTATCTAGTACCCATAACTCAAGTTCTGCTTAGCTTGGAGCTAGATGATGTTGTGTTGATTGTCCAGGATATTTTTTATAGATGCCGGTAGGTGTTGGACATACCTCCAGGACAGCGTGCACCTGTACACACACACTCACCTCCAGGACAGCAGCGCGGCCAGCGTAAGTGCGATGACGGCGGCGGCGGCCAGGCTGGCGCCCAGCGCGGCGCCCACCACGGACCCGTCCACGTCGCAGCGCGCGCCGTAGTACCCAGCCGAGCACCTGTGCACACACACACTTGAACACTAAGCTCACACATCTCATAGACGATGGTCACTAAAACAATATTCCAAACTAGATTCTAAACGCACCTTCGCACGCGTAACGTTAAACGTTTCCATAGGAAACGTTTAACGCGTGCACGTTGCGCGTTACGCATGCGAACTGACGCTTGAAGGTTTGGTTCGGGACTCGTCGGCTTGACTCGGGTGGCTTCGGGCTGGAACTTTCCGACCAATAACAGGCTGCACCTGCGCGTGACTCGCTCGCCCGTCATTGTGGAGCATTTTTCGCTAAATATATATAACTAGCGGACGTTCCCGGCTTCGCACGGTTTTAGTACGGATTCCTAACTTTTTGAAAATATAATATAGCCTATGTTCACTGGGGATAGCGTAGCTTCCCAAAGGTGAAAGAATTTTTCAAATCGGTCCAGTAGTTTCCGAGCCTATTCATTACAAACAAACAAAAAATGAAACCTTTCCTCTTTATAATATTAGTATAGATAGAAAAGGTACTGACTGGCAGACGGGCTGTGCGTCCCGGTAGCGGCACACGCCGCGGCCGCTGCACGTGGTCTCGGGGCACGAGCGGCACGCGCGCCCCGCCTCGCCCTCCGCCCCCGCCCCCGCGCCTGCAGCATCCAGCGTGCCCTCCGGACACGTGCACCTGGAATGGACGGACCAATAGTTGAGCGATGACTCGAGCACGCCTGGTCGAGGACATTGTAATGTGGTGCCGGCTCACAATATGCACCACCCGACTCGAGAGGAGACTATGGTTACCCACGAGGGGCGTCTGCATCGCCCTAAACAGATTGAACAGCCAACTGCGATAACCGCCCGCTCAGCGTAGGAATTATACTATGTATTTACTATTACTTTCCTTATAATAAAAGGTTTGCTGAAAGAGAACTCTTTTTAGGGTTAAGTTCGCCTTTGTATAAATTTTCTAGTAATAAGCTTTGTGTTATGTTTTTCGTGCAAGAAGTATAAATAAATAAATAGATAAAAGCCAGTCTTATCAGGGTAGATCTATGTCCAGCTGTGGACTGGTAAAGGCTATTGGTATCACCGCGAAAGACTTTGCTAAGTCTCTCTCGGTCTGTTTAGAACTACCAGGAGAAACGGGAGATTTAAAGTTTGAACAAGACACCGTCGATGCAAAACGATTCTAAGGGAAGGCAAGAAGAACTTAGCAATTTATGTACATGCAAAAAAAAAAAAAAGAATATGAAATAAGCTATGGCGTAGTGTTATCGCTCCTTGTGATGTTGTCGCGTCGATCAGAGCTGTACTAAGAATAAAACTTCTGAAACTATCATGGTTATTAACACTAAAGTCATTTAAAACGGGATATTTACCATGATTTGATTTGTTATTCCGTGATCATGGCGCATGAAACTGTGCCGAAATATTGGAAAACTCAAAAATCAAATCATGGTAAATATCCCGTTTTAAATGACTTTACTGTACTAAGAAGTGATGCAGTGGTATACCTGAATCCTCCCCAGGTGTTGGAGCAGGCGGCCTGCGCGTGGCAGTCGTTCAGCTCGGGGGACGCGCACTCGTCCACATCTGTAACACGACACACCAGCTCACATCAGCGGTCAAGGTCGCTGGTGACGCAGCAGCCGGCAAGTTCCCCTCTGACACCTGTCAAAGGGTCTTGAAACTGGCTCATATTTACTGAACTATACACACTACAAGAATGCTCTTATTTACGGAGACGGAGTTTTGGCGCCGACCCGACATCTAGGTAGATAGATTTGTGATCGCAGATTAAGGAGTTATAATGGTTTGTCTGCGGTTAGCGTGTCAGCTAGCGCGTTTTGTTTTCTCTCAATCGGCCTGGTGTAGAAGATGTCCTCTGTAATTTTTGTCACGACACAGAAAGACTTCAGTTAGCTATCTGACCGAGAGGGACATTTACAAGTTAGATATATGTATTTTTTCAGGCTTGAAAGGTCAAGGTAGACAGGCCATATATTGTCGCAATTAAAGTTGAAAAAGCAGCAGGCCCGGCCTGGAATCAGATTTCAATAACTTTATATTTTTAGTGTTACGAAATAAGCAGATAAAAGCATTTATTACAGACTTCAGACACACACATACTAAATACAACAATTATACATTACACTGGAAAACAAAAACATAAAACAAAGTTGATTAAACAAAGAAAAAGCAAACAATAATTAAATAAAAATAAATGGGGAAGATGTGTGTGTGTGCTGCAGTACGACAAGTCTAATAAAGGGGACACGCAGGTCTCAGATCCTTCTGGTAGGAGAGAGGTCAGCACTGAGGCCATAGTTAGAGCTGTAGGTAAAGAGGCCAAGAGACCTGTGAGGTCTAACTAAAGGAAATAAAACACTTATAAGTTTGAAGAACCGACCGCCTGGGGTTCTTGAGTGGAGACCACGAATCGGTAAATGTAGTAGGACGCCCTCCGACCAGGAGGGATGACGACCTGCGAAAGACTGCAGGTAGATGCTGGATGCGTCAAGCTGAAGATAGCGCTCTGTGGCGCTCATTGGGGGAGGCCTATTTGCAGCAATGGAGTATCATAGGATGATGCTGATGACTCACCCTGAAGCGGCAGCACGGCGCCATGCGGAGAGTCCACGTAGAGCGCGGAGGTGCCCACGTTGTTGGAGCGGCGCCGCAGCACGCCCAGCAAGTGCTTCTGGATCTCTACCCCGATGGACGGAGAGAGCGTCTCCGCGGTCTCTTGCATCTGGACACGCACAAACACTTTATTAACTTAACACTTTACGACGACCGATGTGACGCGGTGGCCGAAGGTTCGCCTGCGACGCAGGATTCGATTCCCGCCTCGGAGTTATCTACCAACCATGTTGGTGTTGGAAGACCCGTGTTCAGGGATAACACGTTGGTGTTCTTCCAATACAAACAAGGTTTGAACGGTTAACTCGCTATCATAATGCATTCTAGTTCTATCACTATACATACTGTCTATCTATCTAAAGGTTCCCTGGCACAGATTCCATCCAACTGGTCGGTTGATTCACAAATCCATTTCACACATCATGTCGTCACATTGCAAAGTGAATACCTCTTTCCCTGAAGAGGAGATACCTAGGTAGATATTATTAAAATCTAATCAAATAATTTATTTGCTGAACACATTATTACAAGTACAAGTCAGGTCTTATAACTAGAGTGGTGTCAGGGTCAACCCGCAAGCAGGTGTGCAAAAATTTAATCGCAGTGATTCAAGGTAGTTACAAACACAATGTTGGAAATTTTAAGTTGAACACGCGTGCTGACTCTTCTAATTCGGGGTCAGGAGAAACTGACAGCAGATCTGATCGTCATCAGTGCAGCTTGCTGAGGACTCACCAGAACTGTGGCGTTAATAAAGACGGCGCGGCGGTCGTCCCCGCGCGCCAGCCCGCTCACCGCGCTGCTCACGAAGTCGTCCGAGAACGGAGTCATGGAGAACGCAGACTCCATCTGGAACAACCACAAACACATCGTAAAGGCTAGATTATAACTGTTAGAATAGAAGGCAGAACCTGAAGTTATATCCACATGCTTGAGTCACCAAACGTCTCTGTCTGTTTCTTAACCTTCAAAAGTTTGAAGTGAATAAAAAATTAAAGTGACTTTATTTCATAATTTAAATTGTGCAATTTGAAATTTGTGACGTGTCCAACAGCTGTTTGATGTAAAGGAACCTAGTTAACCCTCTCAACTATACGTGGATAGAACCCAACAGGTGATTCAAGACAGTCGTGTAAGGGCAGTGGGTACTCACCGCTCTGACGGCCTCGAAGCTGAGCTGGTGGTAGGGCTCCGAGTCCTTGTCGGCCAGCGTCGCGTCCCACGCCACCTGTCGGCGACATGGTATACATTATACTGAGCTTTGTTCTTATGTCTCACACCTTCACCTCTCCCTTCATTGATCGGAACAAGCGTGACCTTGTATGTCAGGCCATATTTGAACTTCCTTATGGAGTAAATATTTATTATATCTGTGCTTAAGGGTTGAAGGTCAAACTCTTTAGCATTTACAATAAAAAGAAATCAGTTTGATCTAAGATTAAAACGGCGCGTTCAATCTTTGTCCAGTAGACATTTTCTTCCATTCGTATCGTAGAACTGTTTAGTGCCAGTTCTCCTCTCTCTCATTCGAACCGCTTAGGTTTGGAACTCTTTGTGAGTTGGCAGAGAGTTCCTAATCTCCAAAGAAGAATACTTCCAGAAGCATCTGTTTCCCGCTGACTATACAATATGGATTCCTTCAAGCCGTGAGTGAATAGGTGTCTTCTCGACTAGACCATCGTGATACAACGTCACTTACAACAGGTGAGAGTGCGGTCAAGGGAAAATAAAGAGGGCTCACCTTCCTGTCGTAGAGCCTGTCGACCCTCAGAGCGAGCTGTAAGGCGACGACGCGGCGGCACGGCGCGGCGGCGCGGCGGCGGCGCGCGTACCCCGCGCGGCACAGGCACGACGAGATGCCTGCAACCACGGAACAATAGGTTATAAATAATATTTGACGTTCTGGAATGTAATGTATTATTCTGTAAGTCAAGTATTAATAAATAAATAAACAGAAGGCTCACCCACGCACTGTGGAGCATGGTTGTTTGGTTGTCAAGGAAAGTCGCTGGTATGTTACGGACTATTCACAGGAAACATCGTTCTTTTTCTCGGTGAGAGCAAGCACCTCAAGGTGTAGTGTAGTGGGGGGTGGGGGGTGTATAGTTACCGGCTTCAGTTCGGCAGCGCTCGTGCTGCGCGCGGTCGCACGTCGAGTCGTCTCCCACGATGCACGTGTCGATCCTACAACAACACATACACTTAGAATTATTTGACGGGGTGACGAATATGGATGTTCGTGTGCTGATGTAGGTGCCTCCCACAAACGAAGAGGGTTTGCCAGAACCACCACGCTTGGCAGGCTGATTGATGATCGCAGTGGAGGTAGGTTAGGTTTTGGTGGAGGTAGGTACTCCTATTTTCGCATTTGGACTCGATTCGGTCCATTTTGCGTGTTGTTTGCTAGCATAGCCCGTCAAGCGCCGTCCAGAAGCGCAGAATCTTCCTGGGGCTAGCACAGGCTCCGCGGAGCGACCTCGGCAAGTTGATTTGTGTTCGTTGCAGTGGAGGTGTTCTAAATATGAAGATGGAAGCTGCTGACCTTCTTTTGCTAGGTGACATGACAACTTAAGGGATTACCTAGTCGGTTCTTACGACATCCAAGGGAGAATAAAGGGTTCTTATGTGGTGACTGCCGCGGCCGATGTCTCTATAAATAATCCTGGATTTCGGCCTCATCCAGACCCAGATATTGTTTAATGTCCAAATAACCAATGTGTATGTTGTTATTAAAGGAATTGATTTAAAATTCAAGTCCCACCGAAATGTAATTTTGTGTATTTTTTGAGTATACGTATGTCTTGCGAGCACAGTGTTTATTTGATATTCCCTAGTGGAAACTCATGTGTCTGACCTGATGGTAGGCTGCGGTCTCCGGTAGGGCGGCAGGCTGCCCCCCTGCGGGGGGCGAGGACGCGGGGGGCTCGCGGGGGCGGCGGGGGCACGGGGGGTTGACGTCGGGGGGCTGCCACCTGGAATACACAATATTTAATATGCGAGATATCGTTTTAGGTGATGAAGGTAGATTGTGTCCACTCCACATCATGTCTTGAATCCAGTCCACTTATCCGGGCTAATTCGTCCGACAGTTGGCTGCACTTTGTACACAGCGGCCAGTGTCAACTTCACGTCAGTGCCTTCAGTTATTCCGTGATCCTGGCGCATCAAACTGTGCCGAACTATTCTCTATTATTTCTCTCTAACTCCAAAAATCTAATCATGGTAAATATCCCTTTTTAATGTCTTTTGTGTTAATAATCATGTTAGTTTCAAGTCAGGAGGAACAATGAATGATGCCTCGATTCTTTGTTCATATATAAAATAAAGACCTTTTGATTATTGATTGTTTCCATCAATAACCTCGTCATGAAAACCTCTTCATTGCCTTCTGTTTCTTTTTTTTTTTGTATGTGCTGCTGGTTTTTCCTTGAATAAATCACTACATAGTATAAAACAGTCGCTTCCCGCTGTCTGTCTGTCCCTATGTAGGTATGCTTAGATCTTTAAAACTACGCCACGGATTTTGACACGATTGCGGATGCGATTTTTTAATAGAAGGAGTGATTCAAGAGGAAGGTTTATAAGCTATTGGACACATAGAAATCCACTGTGTCCAATGGGTAATAGTAGATAAATAAATAGAAAAGAACATCTGATACAACTTCATATTCATATTGTGATTTGATGCATACTACAGGTAGTTTCTTAGGTGTAGTCTTAGGTCAATTTCAATTTAAAAAATTCTTTATTTAAACCTTAAATAACATTGTTCTGGTACAATACTAGTGTAAATTTAATCCTAGAATGCACAAACATACACAAATAGAAAAACGTTTTCGAAGCTAGGGGTGCGCTTATCAAAACTTACGTACGAAATTGTACACTTCGTGTTACAAATCATAACTACCTTCTTAAAAATAATAGTAGTAGTCTTAGTGGGTAGTTACACAATCCATAAAACCCTGTCAGGGCACAACCATTTTTGGGTTCTTTCTTGTTAGATGTTAGGTTAATGCACAACATTATACAATCATGTTTTGTTTATTTATTTCCACCGTAGGTACACACGCTACACTTGATGTCGTTAAGTATTATAACTTAAATAGTTACATTACATTTTTATGCTATAGGTAACATACCACGGTCTCCTCGGAAGACCAGCGCTATGGTACGATCTGCTCTGCCATAGCACACGCTGAGTGGAGACCGATTTTGTCAGTTTCTGTCTTCTGTTAATCTAAGTTTTATTTATATAATTATAAAAAAATATATATAATAAATAATGCTGGACAATTCACACAGCATTATCTAGCCCCATTGTAAGCAGAGCTTGTGTTATGGGTACGAGTTAACTGATATACATAATACAATATATTACATAGATAGATATTTTTTATTATACATAGAAAACGACCAGAATCCCCGGAACAAATATCTGCAGATCGTACACACAATTGTTCCGAGGCGGGAATCGAACCCGCAACCTCCTGCGACGCAGGCGGAACTTCGCCCACCGCGCCACATCGGTCGTCAAACATTGGAAACACCATAGGGCATTGTGCATAATATTAATGTTTACCTGTATGGTGCGTGTGCACGGGGGTGGGCGCTATGTGCGACGCAGGCGGCGCGGCGGCGGGTGTGGCCTGGTCGAACAGGTTGAGGTAGGTTCGCTTCCCGTCGATGGACACGAACCCCCCCTCCGCGCCCGCGCCCGCCCCTCCCGCCGTCACGATCAGCCCGTCAGCCTCCGAGGGCAGGTTCACAGTCTCTATATCCACTGGAACGAACAGATAAACGGTTTACATCCTTGAGGTTTATGTTTCTTATAACAGAGAGGCGGGCCTTGCACTTACGATTGATTTATTTAGCCATAATATATCAGAAGAGTTACCTGTCGGTGCCTTCCCGCCCGGGCCCTGTATCGCGGACACGGTGACGTCGAAGATCTCTCCGTAGTTGACGGGGGGCCGCGCCGTGATCACGGGGGGCCTCCCCGCGGGGGGCCTCCCTCCGGGGGGGCGGGCCCCCGCCGGCTTGAACTCCGGGTCGTCCAGCACGATGCCGGGCCGTGGTCGGTACGGCTGGTACGGGATGCTGGCTGCAGCTGATAAATTAAAGTTTTAAATTCATGATTTTTTTTAGGTATTGATCGTTCAGATGATTATTTCATTGTTATATAGAAGTTAAGATTTTGATCGGTTCATAAAAGTTTGATATGTGCGCCATAAATGGTATCTAAAACATCATCACGTCAACTTGTTGTTTATTTGTTAACAGTAATGTCAGTAATTATGAAAATGATAATTTTCATAATCACTAATATGTAACAAATATGTAGTGAAAAACAAGAGATCTTTTCGTCGTTACGTCCATGTGTTATCCATCATTCATCAGCATCGCTGATGTGATGAGTGATGGCTAAACAGAGGAATGACTAAATAAGACTCAAACAGTAACCAGATGTCGCCGCTTGAAAATGTTGATCTCTCTACGCAGTGTTATTCTATTTGTATTTAAGAATTTAAAGTCGGTTTGTAGTTTTTTAAAATACGCTAAATTATAACTTGAACTTTTCTAAGCATAGTTAATTAAGAAATTAAATCTTTCCCTCTGTCTTCAAGAACAGTAAGACAGTATACTCACAGGGCAGTGGTTGTAGGTCGACATCCGTCACCGGCACCGCTACACCGTAGTTAGTGGGGGGCGCCGCGGGGGCGCTCGCGACTGGCAAGGGGGTCGTGGATACCGAGGAGGGGGGCGCCCCCGGGACCGACGGCTGAGGGGACTGCAGCACTGAGCCTTCCACTAGAGATGGCTGTAGCACTACATCTCCCGGTAGCGGTACCGAGGACTGGTTGAATATGGCGGACACTATCTCGTTCTGCAGCTTCTCGTCAAACTTCTCGTTGAACTGAGGTGGCTTTACTTCTGTCACTACGTTTTCTGTCTTATTCACTTCGGCAGTTTTATCTTTATCCTCTTTGACAGGTTCTGTGGTGACTTCAACCGGTTTTGGTTTGTTAGTTATTGGATCTGGTTTAGGCTGTGTCGTCTTTTCTACTTTGTCTTTGGATTTTTCTTTCTCGATGGCAGGAGTCTCTTTCTTTTTCTCTATTTTTATTGGTTTGTCGGTTTTCGGTTTGTCTGTGGTTGTGGTTGTGGTAGCTTCAGTGGTGGTGGTTTTCTCGGTAGTGGTGGCCTCTGTGGTGGGTACTTCGGTGGTCGGGTCCTCCGGTTCCGCGTCCGTGACAGGTTCCGGTTCCGGTTGGAAGGAGAGCTCGTCGTGGTGGATCACATTCTCCGAGTGGACGGTTTCATTCTCGTTGGCGGTCACTTCGCCGGGCCGGTCGTCGTCGTTCACTTCAGGAATGTCGTAGGGGATGATTTGAGGTTTATACATGGGGATGGCGGGGCTCGGACGTCGGTTGGGGCGTGGGGGTCGCGGTCGCTGCCAGGGGGGCAGGGGGCGGTGTAGGGGGCGCGAGGGGGGGCCCAGCGGGGGGACCATCTGCTCCGGTAAGGGCACGAGCACCGGGGGCCGGTCGAACGGATACGGAGGAGGTGTTTTAGTGGGCACGAAGGAGTGCGCGGGCAGGGGGCTGTCTAGATCTATCGGCACGTCGGAGATCCTCGGGGGCCCGCGGTTGTTGATCCGCGTTGCCAGGGGCCGCCCCGGCCGCAGCAGCTGCGTGTTGGCTTGCACGTTGACGTTTCCATTCAGCAGTTTGACGATCCCAGTGATGATATTCTGTATCTCGCTGTTCTGTCTCGGGGTGTCAACCGGGCGGGTCGCATAGGTGGGTTGCACTGCAGACGGGCTGAGTCGGGCCCCCGAGGCCAGTGCGCGGCCACGCGGGGCCCGCGGCCCTTCCCCCGCCCAGGTAAAGTCGAGCCGGTCCCCCGAGGGTCCGGGAGGCCCCTCGAAGTCCCGCGTCTTGCTTGGGTGTATATCGTAGTACTTCCTCTTATGATGCAACAAGTCATCCACTTCATTATGTGCCTGCGTGCGGATAGAGCGCGACCCTCTCACTCCCTCGCGCGGCTCCGCAGATCGCATCACCACATAGTGGTCTCCCTCGTCCTCCTCTGTATTAACGGACTGGTCTTCATACTCCGTTTCCCTGAGTCCTTTCATGGGATCAGCGGAACTCTCGACGCGGTAGTGTTGCTCCGCGCTACGCTCGTCCTCTCGTAACAGGTCCTCGTGGAAGATGGCGCTGGGCTCTATGCTGAAGTCGAGGTCCTCCGCGTGGCTGGTTCGCAGCAGACCGCCTGGCTGTCTGTCCTCAAAGGTAGACTTGGGCGACAGCTGGGATATCCGGTAGGCTTCCTCGTTACCTGGAATAAGAGATATTTTATTAGGTATTATTATTATTATGTATTCACAAACGTACCTCTATTTAACGGGCACATCCAATGCAATAGAGTACCTTTTTTAGAGATGGGGTTACACCACGGAAAATTGAGTTAAAATTCGGTAAAGTGAGTTCAACAGTTAGTTGACATCGTCACGGTGCTTGTTGGAGTATACTCTATGCTCCTTGCTCCGTGCATGCCCCACTGCATGCGACTCGCACAAGACAGACTGATGGCAGACTACCGATGCGGCAGTTATGCCTACCGAAGTACCTACTTAAAACGAAACTAAGTACTACTACGTAAATGAGAAATATTTTATATGGTAAACTTAAAGGTAAACTAAGGTTAAGATTGCGTAGGTTAAGATAGAAACGCGAAGTTTTGTAAGTATGGATGGATGGAAGTTTGTTACTCTTTCACGTAAAAACTACTGATTGGATTTTAATAAAACTTCACAATAATATAGCTTACATATCAGAATCACACATAGGCTACAATTCATAAAGATATATTGTATATTATCCAAAATATGTATCGATCACCACGCGGTTGAAACCGCGGCGGGCAGCTAGTCGTAAATATTTTAATCCGTCATTGGGGTTTCGCAGATGCTTGTGACAAATGGTGACATTATTAAGCCGTGACATAACAATAAACAATACGCGGCGCGACGTAACGCGTCGCCGCGCGTCGGACGGACGGGAGACTTTCTCCCGAGGCGGAGGAACGGCTCGATAATAACTGTTTGGTAACACCAGATGATAATACCTACTGCTTGGAACACAATACCTACTGTCTCTTATTATGACGACCTCTATGGCGGCGCGGTGGGCGTAGGTCCGCTTGCGATACAGGAGGTTGCGGGTTCGATTCCCGCCTCGAGACAAATATTTGTACGATCTGCAGATTGTTCTGGTCGTTTTTATAAAAATAATAAAAATATCTATCTTTGTATTGAGTATATCAGTCATCTAGTACCTATAACACATAAGGTCTGCTTAGCTTGGGGCTAGATAATGGTGTGTGCTTTGTCCAGCATTATATATTTATTTATGTATGTCGTGACGCGAGAACTGAACAGCCTCGCTATGTGTACTGTGTCGCTAGTGTGACCCAAGGGGCGCGGGCGGGCCAGACGCGACGAGGATGAATAGGACATGACATGTGTTTTGGGCAATGGCAGTGTTACTATAACAGATAATAAAAGACAGTCAAACTCAACCAGCTCTTACAAACTTGTGCTTTGTTCATGATCAAGAGCGCTGAGCACAGTTCTTCACATCCTGCCGGTTTCTAGACTCTTTGTTGTTTAAATCTTGCCTCTACAATGTTGAAGGAATTGACTCTCACTTCTCATGAAGGTTCAATAACTTTGATGGCGCGTTACATCCGAACACTATAACGCGACCCTTTAAGATGATAAGCTTCACTTTGTATCAAACAGTGAGATTTGCAGGTGTTAACACTGTACCCATAAGGTCGGTGGACCCTCGGGGGTTCATGGATGGAGGCGTATTTTTTTACAATCACCCTTTTGTATATATAAATGTTTTTCCATTCTATTCTATTCCGAACCGACAGCCGCAGGGGCAAACGTGTTATTGAGTGGAGACGACGACTCTGTAAACGTAGTGTAGGACGCCCTCCGACGTGGGATAACGTTCTGCGAAAGACTGCAGGTAGATGCTGGATGCGTCAAGCTGAAGACAGGGCGCTATGGCGCTCATTGGGGGAGGCCTATGTCCAGCAGTGGACTGCCATAGGCTGATGATGATGATGTTGAAGAGCGTGGGGCAGACGGCGACTGGTGATGCCCTACAGTGCGGCAAGTTGGTGGAGCAAGGAGCCTGTGACTTGTACCGCGAATATAAATTGTCCGGCACGTATAGGCGAAGCAACACGAACAGACACCAGCTGGTATCGGTGCGGTATCGGTACTAGTATCTATTCTGTAGTATCAGACGGTACCCGCGGGTACTTGCTCCGTTATTCCCGGTACTGCGCCCCCGTTAGATACTGTAAGGAGGCGCATGCGCAGTGCTCAATGACGTGTGACGTCACCAGCGTGTCAAAGACAACGGACGGCCACGTGCAACTGATACTCAGGAGTGTGACAACCTCAGCGCAGCGGATAAGTAACGCATGGGTGGGTGGACACAGAAACCAGCTAGCCATAGCCATGCTAATTAATTCATTCGTTACAATTAACTAACTGTAAAGTTCGATCACGATAGCTATGGAAAGAGCTATGCTCGGAGTTTCTCTGAAGGATAGGATTCGTAACGAATACATCCGACAGAGAACCAAGGTTATCGACGTAGCTCGAAGAATTAGCAAGCTGAAATGGCAGTGGGCCGGCCATATCTCGCGAAGAACCGACGGCCGCTGGGGCAAACGTGTTCTTGAGTGGAGACCACGACTCGGTAAACGTAGTGTAGGACGCCCTCCGACCAGGTGGGATGACGACCTGCGAAAGACTGCAGGTAGATGCTGGATGCGGCAAGCTGAAGACAGGGCGCTATGGCGCTCATTGGGGGAGGCCTATGTCCAGCAGTGGACTGCTATAGGCTGATGATGATGATATATTTCACACAAAAAGCGGAGTATTATAAGTTTGACGTGTGTGTGAAACGCAGGAGTACATTTGGATTTAGTGTTTCTACTGAAAAATATTTTATTGATAAGATTTGAAAAACTCTTTCACCGTTGGGAAGCTACACTATCCCCGGTGAGCAATGAGGACATAGGCTATATTATATTTTCTAAAAAGTAAGGGATCCTTACTAAAACTCCAATAACCCAAGGTGTAAAAAAATCACCTAATAGAGTCAAATTCGAGTTTAACGCGGGTAAAACCGTGGGGAACAGCGAGTGTATGATATTTCAGAGTAGAGTTCTTGTTCCCTCGATAATAACTCTACTACTTATATTTATTATAATTTAGATTGTTTACTCACTGTAGTAAGTCTATTTACTACAACCGATTATAATTATTTACGTAAGTAGTTAATTATCTGTCATCATTTTCATAAAATGTTAAAAATCATTTAGGTGCCTATAGGTATACTTATTTGCATAAACAAAAATAAAAAGTAGGTATTATTTAGGAAATATCAATAACATGTTAATATAGCGACTCAACCCGAATTGTCAATCGTGTTGTCATATAGAAACCGATACAAATCCATGCGTGAAGCGTCCAACAGTGGAACTGGTTGGAGGCAACAGGCCATCAGCTTGCGTGGAATTGAACCTCAGCTCGATATGAGTTATTCCACGGATAAGCCAAAAATGAAAGTAGTTGTGCGGTGAAAGTAAATACGCATTAATTCTGTTATCACTCGCCTCCGCCTGCTGGTAGCTTTGCCCTCTTGTTGCTTTAATGGGCACTCGCTGTGTGTAGGAGTGCTCTGGTTACTGCGGGCCAGTCGACCGTGGTGGTAATGCTTAGGTAACTAACTAACTATGTGTCTCTAGCAAAGACCTATGTATAAATTGGACGATATTGCGAACAACGTTGTAGACCGAGCTTTATTAAAATACTAGTGTCTGAGGGGAGCGTCTAGTAAGCAAGGTAAAATGGTTGAGTTACACAGTACTGCTAGACAGCAGCTCGCACCGCTGCCTAGTCAGTAGGCAGGTACTCGGTAGGCTTACTTGTACGCTAGCTCGCACTGTGTAAACTAGCTTTAGTAAGGTCCATGGGCTTCAGCTTAGCGACCAGATGATGGAGGATAGCCCGAAATGATCTTACTCCACTGCGGCAGATCAATTTCTTGTTTTTTTTATAATTGTTCAGATCAATACCTTATGTTGCCTATTTTGTGTGTAGGCACACACAAAATAGGCAACATGAGGTATTGTCCAACCTCCCAAAGAAGAGCGTTGGGGGGCACAAGAGTAGGTTAGGGTGATTAGGCTTATAAATATAATTTAAAAGGGATGATTATGGGCCTAGAATAAGCACTCTAGCACATCTCAGTCTCGGGATGTCTGGGATGTCGAATCTCAACTAGGATTGGGCAGCAGAAAACTAATTCCATCACCTGAAGATCTTGTCTTGTCTTGTCCCCTTACAAATATATTGCAGTAACTTACCATTAACGACTAATATGATCGTAGAAAAGAGTAGAGCGCCGAAGCGCCAATTCCGCCATTTCGTGGCGGCGGCCATTTTGTCGTGGTGTTGCACTCGCCTCACATGCTTCACACCACTCTAGCATCCGGCGGACTCGTTGCCGGCATCGATTTGTGGACTACCTGAAAAAGAACAGAATTAAAGGTGTTAAAACGATAGGTTTTCTAGGCCGATGCGACTGGCTGTGAAGGATAATAATCGGACGATCTGTGGCTTCGTTGCTCGTCGGTTCATTTAGCGTTAGGTATTAGCTTATATCTAGGGAGTATTTACCTCCTATACCTCCTAAATCTAACTAAAACATACCTATTAAAAAGCAACAGTCGAAAATCTCAAATAAGCAAGTTACACGGTTACCATATTTAAATAAAGGTAACCGTGTAACTCTCGATTCTCTCTTAGAAGAGCTCTCAAAAACCAGTTCCAAATCAGAACGTGCTGAAAACAGAGGTACCTACCTACTAAGGTGTAGCAAGTTTATAAATTAATCGCAAATGAATAAGAGATGCTTATATTGAATTAATTCACCCGATATGTATGTATAGGCCTAGCAGTGTTTCGTTAGCAATGTCCATAAGATAAATATTATCAAACTTACGCGATCTAAACACATACATAATAAGTAGGCACTAATACAACGGGTCAAAGATAGGTAAATAAAGGCGATAGCCACCCGTTGTATCAGTCCATAAGATGTCGGCCAGTAAGTGTGCCAGGCGCGCGGTGAATACCAACCGCGCAACGTAACGCATCCATTCACATGTATCTAGCGCAGGAGGAATGCGCCACGCAGCTGATGATCTCACTATACATAGGTATATACAACTATTATACTACAGTGATTCTTCCTCAGCTCTTATCGACGTATCCTAGATGATTTCTACATAAATACTCTACATAAAAATTCTTGGAGCGCTGTGGAATCAATGTATGAACTATAATTAGAACCTAGGGGTTTTGGAGCGCAGTGGAACTACCCTTTTTACCGACGGCTTCAGTACGGTAGGGTTGAAATGAGTTTCTCATATTTCCATACAAACGTGGAAGGGTAACTACTACATTGTTTGATGTAGGTAGACCAAAGCTGCCCAATCGATTTTATAGGTGAGCACATTTTTTTGTGTTTGTGGCGGCGCCGGGTCACCCCTACCTACCACACCGTAATTTTAATTATTAACATTTTCTACAACTTTTAATACATGTTTTACTTGTGTATGCAACTAAGTAGGCAACTTAAATTTATTAAAGACTATATTTTTTTTGTTACTTAACACGTTAGCTGCCATGTCAGTCACCGGTGCCTGACGATCGAATCGAGACATTGGATTGAAATGCTTGATGACAATGACAAAAAATAAGGATAATAAACTGTAAGTTGCGAATATTAATCACATCTATGTGGATGGTTCCCCGAGTGAAGTCCGTACCAGGTTCGATTAGTTCTCGATAGATCTTGTAATTGGAAGGCGAGATCCTCTCAAGGCATCGTTTCTTCAGCCGGCTCTGTGGTGCCGTGTTCTAGTGTTTGTACATTCAGCAGACCAGTATTGGAGGACTGTTCCATACCTCCGCCAAGCAGCTGATGATATCACTATATGTTCACACATACTCCTATTATATACAGTCACTACTCACCTCTTATACACGTGTCATAGATGATTTCTATATAAATTCTCCTTCGTAACATTATTATAACTACCGACAGCTTTAGAAAGCTTTTACGAATCGCTCATCTTTCCATTAAAACACGTGGAAAGGTACTAGGTATATCTTTTGATGTTGACTAGTAGTGATTTGTTGTGCCGTGTCCTGGTGTTTGTACATTCAGGAGACAGGTGTTCCACACTCCGCTAGCGGTCACCGCGGGCCGGGGCCGCCGGGGCGCCGCCCTACTGCCAAATGCACAACACAACCGTAAATACCACCGCTAAGTAGGACTTTTTGCTTTTATATTTTGGCTGCGTTTCATTAATCTGCATATATGTATAGGCACACTACACTAGTGGGAATGTTAAATAATAACACTCATATTTATACCTAGCTGTGACAAAATTGGCAGAAATTGTATGCAATTCGTGAAGGATTGCTTCAAGTTAACCCAGATAGATGGGATCCACTGAGTCATGCAGGATGTCGTTAGCGCGGCAATGCTTGCGAAACATCGCCGCAACAATGTGTCACTCGCGGGGAACACAGAGTTTCGCAAACTACTGCCTTGGACGTGTTGGATAACTGCGGCATCTTTCTTGGTTATGATGACGTTTAGTTTATTTGTAACCTTGTTGAGGGATTTCCATTGATGGTGATTTTTTGTTCATGGCAATATGTGTGGGTTGGACACTTTTCTGCCGGTGTCAAGTAATGGAAAATAATTATCTGAGTTATATATGTAATTATGTAGATGGTTTGAAATAGAAATAGAAATAGAAAATGTTTATTTGTGTTTCATATAAAATAATACAACTTAAAAACTAATAATAATAATCAATAATCAATCAAATCATTTATTTGCTGTAATATAGGTACAAAAGTTCTGAATTAAAAATGGTATTTCCAATACATTACTACCTCATCGAGGCGTGCAAAATTATGATAGCATGCAAATGTCACAGTAGAGTTTAGTAATGTTCTAACCTATAGTCTATCCATCCAGAATGTAGAATGTTTGTAAACAGAGCCACTGACAGTTTAATCAGCTGATGTAGGGGTGAAAAACATTTTTTTATTTAGGTCACATCTTGAGCTTTGATGGGGGTGCCTTACTGGGCTGGTGATATTTGATGTAAATAATTAAATGGCATAAACAAAGCATCCCTGTGAAATCAGCCTACTTTTATCATTACCTATTCTTATAGAATGGAATAAAAGCTAAAGGATTATGAAATAAGACTAAAAATCATTAGACTTTTTGTGCTCTCAAACGATTTTTCACCTGTGCCAACTCAATTAAATGTAAATAAGTGCCTGTTTAAAGTATTTTCCTTGAAGCACTAAACATTATTGATGAAATTGGAAGAATTCATAACCTTTGGACTGATTGTCGCTAAACAAATATGCAGCGTGAAATTAAACGTTAAATAATCCGGCTAAATTAAAATAATACTCTCTGTCAGAAATATGTATGGTCATAGTGCTGTCCTTGATTCGAAATCATAGTTAAAAAGTAACCAACTGTTTGCAACACGGGACGTCAAAACTGAGATTCGCTAGGGATGGCACTGTTACAAAGACAAAAAATCTCTAGTGATTTTAATCTTTGTTTACGATCACATAATGTCGATTTGTAAATTGAAATAATTAGATTCTGCATAGAATTGACGTCAGGATTATAAAAAGTAATAAATCTAATAGAATGTATATGTGAAATCATTAGAATTATATTAGGCCTGCATCATTTCGTGGTGATAACCCTAAAAATCAGCTGATTTCTAATGTTTACAAACATTCTACATTCTGGATGGATAGACTATAGGTATATTGTAGATAATTTTGTATAATGTCAAAAATCTTAAAGTAATAATAGTAATAGTAAGAGGCGAAATAGTATGAAAGGTAATGTCAAAATTTATCTGTCATAAAATCGTTAATATTATAATAGCATTTGGTAATTAATAATTGTTTCAATTTAGTCCTAAATATATTGTCGTCAAGATCTTTTATAAGTAAAATAAAGATAACAAATAGTTTGATATTTTCACTAGAGCCTAGTTATGAGGGACAGGTCTAAGAATAGACGCTATATCTACAGGTAGCATTCATTGCAGCAGTAAGCTAGGCACGGCATATAGTAATAGAATTGTCCTCGGCAGTAGATACCGTACTAGCAGTACTTACTATACTACGCGTCGTGTGACCGCGCGCGGTGCGCATCAGCAATCAAGTGTAGCGATATAAGTACTAGTTTCTGACCGCGGCTTCGCACACACTGCTTCTATGGAAACGTTTTATTGTTATATCTATCCCATGAAAACTGATTTATGGGATAAAAGCCCATATTTTATTTCGCGCCTGGAACTACCTGTATGCAATTTCAGCTTGATCTGTTTAGTAGTCATAAAAGTAATTTACATATTTCATCTTTAAATTTATTTAAAGCACTTAGACATGTCGAAAAATGACATAAAATTTGTACAATGTACAGAGAATTTTGTGTAGATCTCACTTATTATATGCGAGGACACATAAATGGTTATAGGTTTTTATTTAGGTTATCTGTTAAGCGTGTAAAACTGTTTGTCTTCCAAATAAAACAAAATAAAATAATTAAGTATCAGAACCTATCAGAATTTTCTTCACAAAATAAAGATAGATCAGCCATAGCATCGTCAATTGTATGGTAACATTTTTTAATTAAATGGTTTTTGACACAGGTAATAGTTTTTGCGTGAAAGATGAACAAGCATACATAGATACAAACTTTCGTTTATAATATTAGTAGGATGTTATGTGTGTATGTGGCGCGCGCTCCACCTGCGCACGCGCACCGTTAGCCCACATCATCGCGGCGACAACACGCGGCTGTGCTGAAAATTGTACCTATGTTTATTGTTTGTCTTCTGATTCTATAAATACCACTATCTGCACGTATTTGATATTTATGTGAAGAAGTAAATAATCAACCATTCGTCCAGATGGATTGCCCTCTAGAGTTGTATGGGGTGTAGATTAAAGCCTTACGCTATTATATAAACACGAAGGTTAGCTATTCTCACTTGTCATAGCAAACAGACAGACGTAGGTACTTATAAAGAGTTAAGATAAACAATTTTTCACTCCTTCCACTAGTAGACAAAAAGTTATATTGAAGAAATAACCAAAAACACCTTAATTCTTATTTGATAATAATTTATAGTCCTTAATAAAGCTAAGCCTCAAGAAATTATTTATTTATTTATTTATTTTAAGCCATTACTGTCCCACTGCTGGGCAAGAAATAAAGTTTTAAAATCTGAAAACTGAAATTCGCGGCGGCAACACTTGAGCACTGCACATGCATGTGGACTCTAGAGCTCCGCAGGTGAATTTTCAAACATACAGTGTCCAGGATATCAGTTATATATGTATAAGTACTAGCTGCGACCCATGGCTTCGATCGCGTGGAAATCTACGTCTCAAATGGTTTATAAACCTTCCTCTTGAATCACTACATCAATTTAAAAACGCAACATCCGTTGCGTAGTTTTAAAGATCTAAGCATACATAGGGACAGACAGACAGCGGGAAGAGACTTTGTTTAATTCTACATATGTAGTGTTATGATTGATTGGGAAAACTTCCAGCTTCCAGCCAGCGCAGCGGCCAGCAGGCGTTATAGCAATGTCAGCCCGCAGCGGACACGGCTTCGACTCTACCAGAACACGTTCATTATATCTGTTCATTTACATTTGGTGAGTCTCTTGGAATCTGTAAATAACAGTTAAGTCTCGTCGGACAGGTTGTATCGATGCCAAGCCGTGCCCTGCCACCTGCCATACGGCACCGCGCGCCCATTGTGTACACTCAACCACTCAAATGGCGTTACTCACTAATTACATTTGCATAGGCGACAGTTTTTGAATAAATATTGTGGAAATCTGCCGATTTATATCGTTGAGTGTACAAGCGAAGTCGTAAATATTCACAACGCTAGCTGATAAGCACCGTTTCATGTCAACGAACTTTGGAGATTCCGAAAATATTGTGTTCTTCGGATCTAGCGGGTCAATCAATATTTGGGTCACCGTCTTTGGATCCTTTTCTCAGTTTTTGTGAATTTTTGTGTGTCATAAGATTTTTGATATTTGACAAACGTTTAAAATTCGAAGTACTTAGTTGACCGATTTGATGAAAAATATAATTTTATCCATTGATCAACTCGGGATCATTCTTCATACAATAGCGATGCGATATGGAATCCACGAAAATACCAAAAAAAAAACATACAGACAAACAAAGAACCTCTTCTCTTTTGTTTTTCGTCGGATAAAAGTAGTTATTGGACGTCCCAAACCTGCGCCGCTCTGCGCCATTACCAATCTCAAGAAATATCAAATTGCTTTATTTCCTGTAGACCTTACAGGACTCTTGGACACGTCACAAATTCAAAGATAATAAATTCAAAGATAATAATAAATAAATAATAAATAATGCTGGACAATTCACACAACATTACCTAGCCCCATGGTAAGCAGAGCTTGTGTTATGGGTACTAGATAACTGATATACATAATACAATATATTACATAGATAGATATTTTTTATTATACATAGAAAACGACCAGAACACCCGGAACAAATACCTGCAGATCGTACACACAATTGTTCCGAGGCGGGAATCGAACCTGCAACCTCCTGCATCGCAGGCGGACCTTCGCCCACCGCGCCATATCGGTCGTCAAATATACTACAGCGAGTCCCATTTATTCATAACAGCACGGGCCGTTAGAGTTATGTAAATAAATAAATACCTGTTCTTTTCTCTTTGTACATGAAATGGCTTTGTTATTTTATTAGTGACAATGAAAACATTCCGTAGTCACAGTCACTGTGTGTGTGTGTGTTTAAATATTACATAAAACAAAATCCCATCAATAAGGCTTTCTACTCCATAAATGATTATCTCAATGATGTTAATGCTTGGCCAGATGTTGCTCAGTTTCGCACCGACAATAATATGTAAGTAATTTGTTGTTGTGCATAGCTTTACTTAAATATTGGCATGTATCGAATCATATTATATTTATTTAGACTTAAATAGGCAAATAACCATGTATTAGACACAGATGTGGTTTGAGCATACTAGTGGTTTCTTTTTCACTTCTTCCAATAGTGAAGTCAACAATAAAATAATCTCGTATAAAGTATGACTTGTATAAGTGCTTATTTTGTAAGCCTGAAGAAAATAAAATATTTAGTTTTTTTTGAATTTTTTGTGTGCGATGGTGTATGTGAGTTTATCATATGAGGGTGTGTGTGTGAGGCGCATGCGGCATGATGCATCCCGCATGCTGCAGCGTGAGGTAATGTTGGGGAAAGTGGAGTTGCATTATCGACTGCTCGCTGTACTGGGGTTACCTATTACAGACATGCAGGTCTCGACAGAGCCTATGCATTAGTTCGCCTCCATTGTATACTATATTTTCGTGTATAAGAAAGGACCTAACCAGGGATAGGATCTACAAAGAAATTGTGTTCGCCTAAAAGGGGGTTTCCATTTGATGTGTCGGAAGGACATGACAATTTTAGAAGGCGCTATTTTATGGTATTTTAAAATAACTGACATAATGAAGAGTTGCCTTACTGTCAAGAGGCTACATTCTCGATAAAGAGTTTTGGTTGGATACAAGAGTGGTTTTTTGTGAGCTACCTTGAGAACTGCTCTTTGGCCGCGCTCTAGCTTTAGCAGATTCGTCTTGCATGCTCCACCCCAAGCTACTATACAATAGTTGATGATTGACTGACATAGACTAGTGACTAGTGTACACAAGTTTTGTCAGAGTCTCATCTGCTATAGCTCTCAACCGCTTAAAGATGAACATAAGCTTCCGGACTCTGCCAGTAATAGCTTCTATATGTTTAGCCCATGTAAGTCCTTCATCAACAATGACCCCAAGATACTTCAGAGAGTGCACCTGTTTAAGAACTGGGCAGTCACAATTCGTTGTATCAATCGAGAGAGAGAGAACTTTTAATATTATTAAGCTGCGTCCCGCGGCTTCGCCCGCGTGGTGATAGAAAATCGTTATATTTTGGATAAGTCTATCTTTATGAATTGTAGCCTATGTGCTATTCTGATATGTAAGCTATATTATTATTGTAGGGTTTCATCAAAATCCATTCAGTAGTTTTTGCGTGAAAGAGCAACAAACATACTTACATACATCCTCACAAACTTTCGCGTTTATAATATTATTAGGATTATAAATTATAAACAGCCCGTAACCATTGAGATATAATATATATCTCCCCTTAAATTAGTATTCGTAGATCCCCCCCCCCCCCCCCTCCCCCCGCCGCACCGCAGGCAGGTACAGGTAGGTACGTGGTCCAGTAACCCGGCGGCCGGCCTGCGCCCTCTCGCGGCCCTGTGCCCCGCATAGGACCGGTCCGTGCACTCCACGCACGCACTTTCAAGGCTACGCGCTGAGAGAAGTTTTATTTACAAACGTCACTTATAACGGGATACTAACCATCATTTATTCCATGACCATGGCGCATGAAACAGCGCCGAAATATAGGAAAGTCAAAAATAATAATAATAATACTGGACAATTCACACAGCATTATCTAGCCCCATGGTAAGCAGAGCTTGTGTTATGGGTACTAGATAACTGATATACATAATACAATACATTATTTTTTTTTATTATACATAGAAAACGACCAGAACACCCGGAATAAGTATCTGCAGATCGTACACACAATTGTTCCGAGGCGGGAATCGAACCCGCAACCTCCTGCGTCGCAGGCGGACCTTCACCCACCGCGTCACATCGGTCGTCAGAAATCGAACCATGGCAAATGTCCCTTGTTATAAGCGACGTTTGTTTTAATAACCATGATATTTGTAAACGCTGTATTTAGTGCCGCTTGGATGCAGAGATCGCTTTATACGCGAGATGCTGTCCTTTTGAGTTCAATACAAAAATACTTCATTGTACACCAGATACAGATCATTACATGCGACAAGTACAATGGGCGGCCTTATCGCTTAGAAGCGATCTCTTCCAGGCAACCTTCGGATGGAAATAATTATATGAATTTAAGAAAGATAGGCACCAAAGATAATCTAATATGAACATGAATATTTAAAAATAAATAATAAATAAATGTTACAAATACCAAACTAAATAATAAATAAAAAATAAATAAATAGTAAGTACCAATATTCGCTATTTTCGCAGGAAAAACTCCTTGACACGAGAACTTGGGTTCCTTAGGCGCCATTTAGGCGCACAGGGTGATGGAGCTAACACGATTATAATAATGCAGCTGCTTGCTTACGTATAATGCATTATAATTATACCGAAAGTTATGATATCTTGTAGGTAAAATACTTACCAATATTCAATATATATCTAACTAGCTCTTTGCCGGGGTTTCATCCGCGTTAAATTCAAATTTCACATTAATTTTAATAAAGCCTACATTCACGGCGGATAGTGTAGCTTCCTAACGCTGAAAGAATTTTTCAAATCGGTCCAGTAGTTTCGAAACTTATTCAATACAAACAAAAAAATCAAACCTTTCCTCTTTATAATATTAGTTTAGATAACAAGAGAAACATTTTCTATTTGAATTGTTGTAATTCTTGAGAAATTGAGCCAAATCAAATTCAAAGAGAGCTTTTACAAGGGCTGTGGCGGTGGCATGAGGCTTAAAAATTGACCCCACGAACTCGGCCCATAATAATAATGAGTTATAGGTTTACTAAAAATGATGTTCCAGCGCCTTTCCTAGATGCTAAGAGGAACTACATTTCATAGTATGATTTTCATAAGAACTCGATTGTAGTTTTCAAATTATTTACATAGATTTGTTGAATTTTAGCAGCACAACTTATACAACTTAGAGGAGCCAGCGGTGGATAAATTATAAATTAAATTATTATATTAAATTATTATTAAATTATAATGCTGGACAATTCACACAGCATTATCTAGCCCCATGGTAAGCAGAGCTTGTGTTATGGGTACTAGATAACTGATATACATACATAATACAATACATTACATAGATAGATATTTTTTATTATACATAGAAAACGACCAGAGCACCCGGAACAAATATCTGCAGATCGTACACACAATTGTTCCGAGGCGGGAATCGAACCCGCAACCTCCTGCGTCGCAGGCGGACCTTCGCCCACCGCGCCACATCGGTCGTCAAATGAAAACTGTTTCCGTTTTAGTATCGTCCTTTATACGAACTCATACCTAACTACATTCTGGTAAGAATTCCTCTTGTAGATACTTTAACTATTCAACTGTGTTAGATTGAGATTTATTGATATCTATGCACCTTTATGTAATAATGCTATAAGGTAACTATCAGTGGATACCCGTTAATGGCCTAAAATTGCTATCGTACGAGTATTACCCAAATCAGTATATGTGTCTAAGTTCTTGTTTAAGTACTTATTTTGTAAGCCTCAACTTTGACTTCAGACTTTGAAATTGATGGTTCCCCTAAAATAAATAAATAAATTACTCCGGGAGACGACTAGCGGAGAGCAATTCTTATCAGAGTGGTAGATAACACTTGTTTGTGGTTTTTTCGTCGCAAGGGAACGCCTCAGCGAGCGATAAACCGGAGCTAGTGCTTCCTCGCTTCACTATAAGAACCATCGTCATTCTCCGGCTCATCTCAATGGAACCTCCGTGGGAACTGCCACAGTCTCGAGCAGCGATAACTACCGGCAGCGTCGGGTGTTGTATTAGACCACATAATGGGTGCTTGCGGATGAGAAGTGGAGCACTCGCGCCATCAGCAACGAACGCTGCTCGGTCAATGCGTTACCATTTCTACCGACCTACAACTATATACATAATTCGAATGTGGGGAGAAAAGCGTTGAACTTCCTAGAGGTATATTCATTAATTCTATAAATATGAAGTACCTACATAATGAAAGTTGAATCTTACAAGAACGAACCAAATTTTTTTGTTTCCTGACAGGGTTTTTATGCATTGTGTAGGTAGGTACTAAGTAATCATGACTAACAATTGTCCGCGCCAGGTTGGACCAATCCACTTCATTTGTTTAAAATGGAATTCGCCAGGACTCTCAGGAACATTGATTTGTCATTAAGTATAACTCCCTCACTATTTACTTGTTTAATTATTTTACCTAGGGTAACGCCAACGAAATTATACAGCACGAACTGATTATCAGTAGGTACCTCGTACATACATACAAGTAGGTACTATACAATAGAAATAGTACAATAGGTATTAGCAAAGGTACATAAAGATTCAAAATGTAGTTACCTAAAGTGATACAGCACGGCATCAATAGGTGGCCGATGAACAGCAGTGAATATGTTCTGATTCCCACGAGACGTTAGATCACATTCCTGAGGTGTCGGTGAGATCTACATTCTCCCCGCTCCGCCGCGCTGCCGCACCACCACTGATATTACTCGCAGAGGAACAGGAGTTCTTCTAGCGGGGACGGCTGTTTACAACCGTATTCCAACTTCTATCACCAGCGCAGAACACATACAAACTAAGGTAAAATTAAAGAAGTGGCTGATAGCCCAATCTATATAACAATGAATTTATGTCATTTATAATGTACTAGCTGCGCCCCGCGGCTTCGCCCGCGTGCAACTTTATGTTTCAAATGGTTTATAAACCTTCCTCTGGAATCACTCTATCTATTTAAAAAAACCGCATCCGCAATCCGTTGCGTAGTTTTAAAGATCTAAGCATAGGGACAGACAGACAGCGGGAAGCGACTTTGTTTATACTATGAAGTGATTAAAACACATAGACTTCCACGCAAGTGAAGCCGCGGGGCGCAGCTAGTTCATTATAATAAAAAGCATAGTTTGATAGTTCCATAGAAAAGTGAAAACAAACGAAGCACGATACAAATTCACTGGTACAGAGTGGCCGGTGCGGAGCGCGTTCAACTCTTTTCTATCAACGTTTACTAATAACGTAGGTACTTAGTGCGTTGATTTTTGGAAAATAGATTATGTTATATTGTTTTATTTTGTGATTGTGATTTTCTTTGTTAATAAATCAGAAGTTTTTTTATGTATATCTTTTTATAATATTGACGAAGCTATTGCTGATGAATTTTATATGTAATCATATTGTAATCATGCTATTGTATATTATGACTTTTCCGAGTGTACGTGATTGTATCAAAAAGGAATAAATAAATGAACTAACCTGTAGTGCGTGAGTTTCAAATCTTTATGTTTCACGCTGAAATAACATTTAGTACTGGTACATAATAATTATGTACCTGTACTTAAACACAACATTAATTACTAATGATCTCAAAGATGTCTGTGATATTGACTGGGAGCGTAGGGCGTTGGCTGTAAGAGGAAATACGGTAGCCTGGATTGCTCTTTGTAAAATAAAAAACTTCTTAAAATTTCATTTTAAAGGCCTTCTGCCAGAGCTTCAACAAGACGTGTGGGCTTGAAGTGGAGCACTGTCGGTGTCGTGATTCATTCGCGTGCGTCTTTCATAACGATTTAACATATAAGGATTTGTGTCCCGATTGCCGCTATGTAAAAACGATAAATATTTTTTATATTTTAGAAAAACTAAAAAAAAAAATAGGTGTTATAATGATCTAGGGCTAAGTGCTTGGAAAGACAAATGGTTAAAGTTGTTTCGTTGAGTAGTTCCTATGTCCACCTTTTGTTTCCATCAGTAGACCAGCTCCATGGTACCATGACATTACATTGTCACCGAACTTACATAAGTAGGTATGCCAAATTTCAGCTCAATCGGTAGAAGATAAGTGGTCTAAAATTGAAATGAAATGAAATGAAATGAAATGAAAGTTTATTTCTTTAGGCTTACAAATAAGCACTTAGACAAGTCATATTTTATACTATTCATTATTATCAATTAAAATTATTTTATAGTTCACTTCAATTTTTTGTCCACCAGTGGAAGAAGTGAGAAGAAACCACTAGTATGTTCATAACTTATGTGTCTAGTACATATGATTTGCTTATCTGTAATTTGTTAGATTTTGAGTTGGAGCAAAACTCGTTCCAAGCTTTTTTATCTTCTAGATAATCTGATATTTTGTAATAAGCCTTTTTACAAAGAATATGCTTCACAATTTTTTTAAATTTATTTATTGATAATTTTTGCAACTCACTTGGAGTTTTGTTGTAGAAGCGTATACATTGCCCTTTAAAAGATGCACTTATCTTATGTAGTCTAGTCTAGTCAATTCAAGTAACAAGTAGAATAGAAGCTTGTAAAAGACTAGTCATCCTCTATCTTTTTGTAATTTAATATATAAAAAGGTAATATCACAAAAAGTACTAAGGTACGTTTTGTTCATATATCAACAGGAGACCGAGCCATGTTTTCCAGCTTTTACCCCACACACAAGAGTTTACTTTGATTTGCATTATGGACATAATTGATTCTTGAAGTAAAAACTTCTTTAGGTGCGTTGAGAAAAAACAGACTCGTTTTTTTTTGTGTGTCTTAGATCTGGAAGACGCCAATGAAGAATACGAGTATATCGATCCATTTGACGACCGATGTGGCGCGGTGGGCGAAGGTCCGCTTGCGACGCAGGAGGTTGCGGGTTCGATTCCCGCCTCGGAACAATTGTGTGTACGATCTGCAGATATTTGTTCCGGGTGTTCTGGTCGTTTTCTATATATAATAAAAAATATCTATCTATGTAATGTATTGTATTATGTATATCAGTTATCTAGTAGGTACCCATAACACAAGCTCTGCTTACCATGGGGCTAGATAATGCTGTGTGAATTGTCCAGCATTATTTATTATTTATTACAAGTAAACATAATATCGTGATGTGTTGCGCAACAAGTTGCAGAAGGAAGCCCCGATAGCGAGCTGACGGAGCTCCCTCGACCGGGTGTTACGTCATATAACTCGCCATGACGTCATATGTTTTTGGAACTTGGGGTTTGCTCCTCTGAGAAAGTGTGTCAATACCTACTGACTTACAATCACACTATCATACTAATATTATACCTAAATGGAAAGTTTGGATGTTTAGATGGATGGATGGATGATTGTTACTTCTTTACGCCAAAACTACTGAACGGATCAGGCTAAAATTTTGCATGATGTGTTAAATAAGTTATAGATATAACAATTAAAAGCCTGGAATTAAACAAAGGTAACTTTGTATCCCATAAATCAGTTCCCATGGGATATAAATAATCTTTGAACGGTTCGATAGACAGAACGCGTGTAAATCCGCGTGCAAAAACTAGTTGTAAATACTCGGTCAGAGTTGTTTATTATTATTTGATTATAGTTGGGTATATTTTTTATTAATAAATATTGTCAAGTAAGTATGTCAATGTTTAAAACATTTATTACTTATGTAAAATAGCATAACTAACTACCTAGGTATCATCTTAATGACGAAACTATATATTAAGTATATGAAGTGTACTAAGTTCTGTCTAGACTAGACCATACAGGATGCTATGACGAGGCCTCTAAAGAACATAACACAGCGCCACTATTATGAAAGTTCGTGGACCAGACCAAATAATTACTCTGTAAAAGCTCAACTCTCTACAAAACAGGTTTCTCCGTTCGCTCTGAATTCCAATAATGTAGGCCTCCAAGGACCCTTGAGGAGGACCCGCCCACCTGCTCCGAGCTACGCGTTCCTATGCTGCGTGGCCCACATACAACCAAGCCCAGTGACGAAGATAGTTGCCGTGATGGCTTACACCGCGATGACAATCTAGGTCATTGGTAGTTGATTCATAGGTTTGGATCCAGTCCTGCTGATTCAATCGATCTATCGTGATCATTTATTGGTTGCATTGAAGTCATTAGGTAGCCTTCCGCAATTTCCAAATGATTCCACCGGTGTAGCCAAAGAGCATCATAATGGTAGGCAGGTAGGTACTATTCAGTCCAGGACAGGTATCAAGACTGGTAAATAGGATTATTATACCCATGTTATATCTGAGCCAGGCCCTAGTAAACTATTTAGGGGTCCCCAAATCAGGATTTTCTTTGAATCACGTAAGATTACCGACATCCTAATAAGGTAAATAAACAAAGATTGAGGTTTTGGCCCTTTGGAGAAAAGCTTGAACAGTCAATTCAGAAAAAGATGATGATTTTAATGACTTGGATAGATAAGTAGGTACTCGTAGTGCCTACCTACTAGGGCAGACCTTAGATGATATTTGTGGTAATTATAATATGTGCCTGACGTACCTACGTACTACTCGTAGACCTGCCAGGTCTACGAGTAGTACGTAGGTAAGTTAGGGTCTTAGATTATTTATAAGGTTAGGGTATAAAATAAAAATAAAAAATATCTAACTCTGACAATCTGTGGCAGAAAACACTCGCATGAATAAAAATGAATTAAGAATGTTAATTCTCTATAGTAGGCAGGTTAGTGAACATTGTTTACTTATGTTTATGTGAGGAAAGTTATTGATAAGTACTTACAATAATAAATATCAGTGCAACAGCTGTCCAAGACTCGAGAGAGATGCGATGATTGCGCTAAAACTCGCCAGGTATTTCTCTTACACTTCGACTTTCACATTGATACACTTATCACTTGCCAAGTCGTTTCCATGCATTCAATTAATGTTATTTTATTATTATAATATTCTAATTACTAAATAAGAAACGTCACGGAATAAGTTAAGGTACACGACATATATAAAATCACTTTCTTTTGTTAATTTTAGTCGAAAATTGCCGCCATTTTCGAAGATGCGCGCGCCGCGGCGTTCGTTCTTACTAGACTGGCTTCAGTAGAACGAATCGAGTCGGTTCCGCGCGAGCAAGCGAGAGGGGCTACGTATGTTGGGTAAGGAAGAACGAGACGTGCATAGGGTGTCATGTAGCGGTAATTTTTTCTCCTTTCGCACGTTAACTTTCTAAAACGCCTTGAGGTGTTCGCCTCATAGTTTTGGTGGTCGGTTCTAAAATTAAAAATACTACCTACAAACGATATACTATTAGACTATTAAAAACCTTGCCTATGCCTATTGAGTTTTATTTGGGTGCCAGCTCTTTGCAGACTTCGATTAGGATTTATTTCAATTCTTCTAAACCATAACTACCAATAAAATCTAGTACGTATTCATTAATACTTAAGGTACACATGGCAAGGGCTGTCCAAACTGTAGTATTTTTATGTTAAAAATTACAAATATATGAATTGAACATTAGAAAAATATACAATTTTGAAGCTAAATAAACATATTATTAATTTCAGTACTTTTGCACATGGCTCGTTGGTCTAGGGGTATGATTCTCGCTTCGGGTGCGAGAGGTCCCGGGTTCAAATCCCGGACGAGCCCGTGAAACACATGTTTTGCATTTTTTATTGTTGTTTATTGTTATACTTTGTACATTGAAAATAATTTAATTCAACATCTACCTACTATTTAAGCGCTGTTATTATTTTTTTTAGCTAGAACCATGGACATATTTGGTTATTCTATGCAGCCAGCGTCTTGAGGACATTTCCGACTGGTATTGACATGGATCGGTTGAGCTATATGTAGATTGTTTGAAACAGACTGCAGTTCGTTCAATTGTAAATACCAGTTCTAATTTGTTTCTAATAAATTCTAACTTTCTATGCTAAAAGAAAATCTGAATTCACGCCATCTATCGGCGATTGACTTGCATGACATGACAAACGCGATAAACCACATTTAATTTTGTCTTTTCCTTACATAAAACCTGTAATGATGTTACTATCTCAATAAATAGGTAAATACATGGTAAATAAATAAAAATTAGCATAAACCTACCTTAAGATCTTTGTTCAATTATGTAAGTAACCAAAGAGTACCTACCTATTGTTGTTTATTGTCTCTTCGGCTTCGCTTATAATCAAAATTTTTAACACACAGATAAACCAAAATACTTTAGGTTTTCAGGCGCATCTTTCTGAGTGAAGAAATAATACATATTAGATTCTAGAACAAACGCAATAAAATGCATTTCAGCTTGCCTCTCTCTGCCAAAGTCTTCTTTCTGCGTCGAAATAGAGGGCATCTCTTTTTACACTATGCAAACTGAGCAAGACTTCCGACCCAGAAAGATGGAAAGTGCGATTGCAGTGTCAATCTACTTATAATTTGGTTTATGTATTGACTTGACAGTTATTTCATTAACACTTTGACTGCGGTTTTTTTTCGATGACTGCGATCTTTTTTTTAACCTAATAAATTCGTGCTGCCGCTCTACACAGCGGTTGTGTTGCGCCGCACATGCGTTTCGTTCGAAAAATATTGCGGCTGTGCTGAGTCACACAGATCTGTATTTTCTCAGCCGCTGCGCTAGTGTGGATTTACGCATATTAGTCACTTGTAGAAAACACATACCGAGTGATTTCAGCAGTCAAAGTGTTAATGTAATGTTATAACAATATTGAATGATGGGTAATAGAAATTTTAGAAATAAGTTTTTGATCTAGTTGTATGTCTAACCACAGATTAGATACGTATTGTTACTTCGTAAATTCAGATTTCAATCAACGTTCACTCGCTTGCAACTGTCGCCAAATCAGCTTTCAAGCTAAATCCATGCTAAATCATTATGTTTTTGTCTTGAAGATTAATTTCTCTTCACTTAAAATGTCAATAAAATTCAAGCGAGCTTTTATGTTATTTTTGGCACCTTATAAGCCGTTAGGTAAAATTGTCAGATTGGGTCTGAACCTTCTACTTTTTACGTAAGTACTGTACCTAATACACTAAAGATAGCTAATTATGTAATTTATGATTCGTACTCTCAGTCTTCCCCCGTCCCTTGTCGTCGTCCACGTCCACAGGCCCACAGCTACTGTTCATCTACTGTTGATGAAGTTCTTATAGACATAGACATTTTTTTCATTCATGCTTATAGACAACATTTTGTAGATACAAATCATTCATTCTCATTCATTAGATAAATGAACTGAAGCATCTCATCATTCTCATTATGTGTGTTGACAGTGACATGACAGTTGGTTTGCTAATCTAGCTTTTTGTTTTGTTTGCTTTGCTTCCCTTGCCATTGCTTGCCGAGTCCGACGATCCTTTCGTCGGCTTTCGACTCTCCCATCCCAGTTGTGTCGAGCAAACAAAACAAAACATAAACAAAGCTTTTATAACTGATAAAACATTGCCAATTCCATTAAAATAATGTAATGAAATCAATTTCTTACATCTTGAACATATCGTTTGATTACAAGATACAAGTTTTATGTAATTAGAGGTAAATAACAAGACAAGTGTAAAGTGTTTACGGGTTTACGGGCATGTCTGAAGCCGGCGCTGCGCCGCCGTCGTCGTCGGCCGCGTTCAGCGACGTCAGCGCTCTGTTCCAGAACGCGAAGAAGTATGAGGAGCTCAATGTCATCGGCACCGGTTAGTACACAATGACTTCTTTTCTTCTCATGTTCATAATCATAACGGTAACCTCTATGCAAACACCACGCGCTGCCGGCCGCCGCGGCCGTTCCCGCACCGCTGTTTTGGCCAGTTGTTTTACGCGCAAAATTTTGAAAATAGAATCAAACATTAAAATGCTTTATGATGATGATTCTTTGCTAATGGCATCTGTGTTCGGTTGGACACTTTTCTGCCACTGTCGAGTGATGGAAAATTATTGTAAAAACAATGACTTATTAAATTATGAAAATTGTTTCATATTTTCACCAGAGCCTATTCATTATCTAGCAGGGTGTACCAGGTTAGGTTGGCTTGGAAGGCGAGATGTTGGAATCCCCCTTACACCCCTCAAACTGCTTTATTTCCTTTAACTGGACACTGGCAGAAAAGTGGCAGACCAGACATATATTGTCAAATAAAAGCAGTTAAGTCAAGCCTTACAGGACTCTCGGACATTACAAAATTCAAATTAAATGAATAAAATAAAATAAAAAAGCCATTTATTCCATAACCTTAATAGTAACAGTAAAAATGCATAATGATTAATATGTAAAAAATATTTTTTTTTACATATTAATCATATTCTTTTATATGCTTTTATACATTATATTCCTTATTTAAGTCAAATCATATTAAATTAAAATTAAAAATATATTCAGTTAGATTTTCTTATGATCATTTCAAATAATTTATAATATAATAATTGCATGCATTAAGATTAATTAAAAAGATGTTGGTTAGGACCCCTTCCGGGTACAGGCCTCCTCCAGCTCATTTTTATTATGATCGTAGTTTTCTTGATCTCGTTGTGCGTCATATTATTTCTTGTATTTAATATTTCATTTGGTATTTTCTTCTTCGATAATTGGGCAGTGACTCCTACTTTACAAATATCAAAAATTCACTGTATATATTACATAAGTAAAACTAGGAACAGACTGATCACTTTGATTTTCTGTTCACTTCTATCTTTTAAAAGTAATTTAAAGAAGCAAACAAGAAACCTTTACCTTGTTAGATTGTTCGTTTTTGAGTTGGAGCATTATTAGTCCTAAGCTTTTTTATCATCTAGATAATCTGATGTTCTGTAGTAAGCCTTTTTACAAAGGTTAATGTTTGACGAAGTCTTTAGTAGGTGGTCCTAACTACCTATTAATGTTTGACGAAGTAAATTTTCTGTAAGTAATGACTGCGATTACTAGTGAAGAGTTTAGACACATTGTAGGAGAGATTGGAGTAAAAAATCAAGAGAATCAATAAACTTTTTTCAAATTTTTTAAATTGTAGTCATTAACGTAGTGACCTTTCTAGTTCCACTATTTATTATTTTCCACTTTAATTTTATTACATTTTCATTCCTTATATCTAATTTTCAAGCATATTTATAGATTTTGCTATTTCCCAAACTTTTCCTGTGTGCTGTATAATTGTATTTTGTATGTGTTTGTCTGAAGTTGTTAATAAAGAATTTATATAACTTTCCTTGTTGTTTGATCCGACATGATGATTTTCAGGTGCATACGGCACGGTGTACAAGGCCCGCGACCTGCACAATGGGGGCCAGATCGTAGCCATGAAGAAGGTGAAGGTGGCGCTCACCGAGGATGGAATCCCACTCTCCACTCTGCGGGAGATAGCACTGCTGAGGCAGCTGGAGGCCTACCGCCATCCCAACATTGTTAGGTCAGTGCACTCACTAAGATGAAGGAGGCGCTCTCTGACGCTCTCCGAGGACGATAGCCTTGTTGAGGCTAGTGGAGGCTTACCGTCATTGCTGGTGGAGGCCTACCGTCATTCCAACATTGGCAGTGCACTCACTAAAGCACAGCTAATAACAGAGCCATTTTAAGAACGCTGACAAGGTTTCAAATATACAATACAGGCATCTAATCATTATAATTATTATTTTAAAATAGCTTCTGATTCAGGGTTGCTTTGCTTGCATTCGTGGTCCCGCTTAGAATTGCACCAACCTAAGTCTTCCTGCTGGTGGTGTAAGGCAACTAAGGGACATGCTCGGGGGGCGAGCAGCAGCGCCCCTGTAGAACAACTTTATGGGATTAACCTTCAATGAATATTGCCAAAGAGATGTCTCTTTGCTGGAGCGAAGCTGGAAAGTGGATGATTTAAATCTATTACTATTGTTGCATGCAGCTATAAAGCCGGAATTGGTAAGTTAATAATTATAATGATTGTGAAGTGATTACCCACACTCCAACCACCCGATGTCCTCTGAGTTTCTCACTCCATGACTTTGTACGGAATTATTATCAATGAACCATGGCCATAAACCCTAATTGCAGCATAAGGCTATAAAGTCAAGGTCGCTAGCGACACCACGAGTGCGAAAACACAGTCGCCTAGACTCAGGAGAGTTTTAAGGGGGTTTGTGTATCGCACCTTGCATAACTCTCTGGTTGGCTACCGGGTACAGGATTGGCAAGCTACCTTCAGTTCTTGCCACTCTTGGAGGCGCTGTTAATAATACAGAAAGGGAGGACTATTGAAAGTCTTGTTAGTCCATACGTGGAAATCTAACAACATTCTCCATTACCGATTTGAATATATTGCTGAAAGGTGTTTTACTTATTTCTGTTGGAAGCGTAGGATGCGCATCACTTATCATTTCCTTTCTGTTTCTGTTGCAGACTGCTGGAAGTGTGTCACGGGGGCGGCGCGGCGGCGAGTGCGGGGCGGGAGCGGCAGCTGGTGCTGTACTTGGTGTTCGAGCACGTAGACCAAGACCTGGACTCCTACCTGCAGCGCGCGCCCGCGCCGCTCTCACAGCCACTCATCCGGGTAAGTACTCACCCACACTCATGCTCCGATGCTCCGAGTGCGCTGAAGCAACTGAGCTCCCTATTTGCTTCCATTGGAAACAACTGAGCTCCCTATTTGCTCCCATCTGAAACTACTGACCTCCCTATTTGCTTCCATCCGAAACAACTGAGCTCCCTCTTTGCTTCCATCTGAAGCAACTGAGCTCCCTATTTGCTTCCATCTGAAACAACCGAGCTCCCTAATTGCTCCCATCTGAAACAACTGACCTCCCTATTTGCTTCCATCTGAAACAACTGAGCTCCCTATTTGCTTCCATCTGAAACAACTGAGCTCCCTATTTTCTCCCATCTGAAACAACTGACCTCCCTATTTGCTTCCATCTGAAGCAACTGAGCTCCCTATTTGCTTCCAGCTGAAACAACTGACCTCTCTATTTGCTTCCATCTGAAGCAACTGAGCTCCCTATTCATAAATTTATACAATACAATAAACGAAATCCCATCAAGAAGGCTTTCTACTCCATAAATCAATGATTACATACAAAGTATTGAAGTGTACAGAAAATCAAAAAACACCAGATTTCTTATTTGATAATCATTTATAGTATACAACTTGACTTGTCTAAGTGCTTATTTTGTAAGCCTATAAAAACAAAGGATTTTGTCAATTTATCTGTTCATTTATACTAGTATGTATACTATAAACCCCCCCCCCCCCCCCCTCTCGTTCCAGAGCATGTCGCGCGACATCCTGAGCGGCGTAGACTTCCTGCACGCGCATCGCATCGTGCACCGCGACCTCAAGCCGCACAACCTGCTGGTGACGTCACAGGCGCGCGTCAAGCTCGCGGACTTCGGTCTCGCCAAGACGTACGACGCGGACATGCGGCTGACGTCCGTGGTGGTGACGCTGTGGTACCGGCCGCCCGAGGTGCTGCTCGGCGCCTCCTACAACACGGCGGTGGACGTGTGGTCGTGCGGCGCCGTGCTCGCGCAGCTGCACGCGCGCGACCCGCTGCTGCCCGGCTCCTGCGACTCGCACCAGCTCCACACTATATTCAGGTATGTACACGTAACACTGGGCCTCGTTACACTCCGTACTGTGTGATGTGAACATGTCCCCTTGTACTTACAGACTGATCGGCCGGCCGCGGCGCGAGTCCTGGCCGGCGGGCGCGCTGGTGGAGTGGTCCTCCTTCCCCCCCTACCCGCCGCGCCCCCTCTCCGCAGTGCTACCCTCCTGTCCCCCGGCTGCTGCGCACCTCATACAGGTAACAAATGATTCTTGTCGCTACCATATTTTAATGATGCTTTAGCGAAATCGTAAGGCTTAGGTGGTTTTTCCAGCTTGTCAAAAGCATTCGATTGTATAAATCAGGGACGTCTCTTTGCATCTTACACCATAAATCTACGAAGAAATAATAAGTCAGGAAATGTAACTGCGTTAAAGAAATGACCCAACGAAAGTCGTGTCCAAGTAGGCGGGGCTTAAAAGTCGTGTCCAGCGCGTCATCAGTCGGACATTGATCTTGCAAGCGAGCACATGTCAAATCTTTGCGTACGTTTTCGTGTTTATCACTGTGAATCATCATGCCAGCATGTGTTGTGAAGTGGTGCAGGAGCCATACACGATTAAAAAGTCCAGGGATCACTTCTTTCTAGTAAGTAATAGCAAGATTATAAACTGCATTCAAAGATATTCAAATACGTCATCAAACCGACATGGTCAATAGTATGCAACATGAAGTCAATACATTTTTGACCTAATTTAGAAGGTTTTTTCTTCTTAATGAAATATTAAAATGTAAATCAACATAATGTAAATGTTTTTCTAAAATAATTGATAAAGAAGATATTCTGAGCCCACTAAAAAACAGACACCAAACACTTAACAACCATTACATTTTATTGCTAAAATGTATAATCGTTTGAATATGACTTCATATCTTAGAATCCGTCTTCACTACATTAAGAAGAAAGATTCTCTTTTAATGTCTTCTAGACAAAAACAGTACATCGAATTGTACTATTTTTGTCTAGAAGACAAAAAAGTACAATTCGATGATAGAAAGTACCTACATCGAATTGTAAAAGTATACCAATATAAAAAAATATACCAAAACAAATAGTACAATAATATTGTTTATATTAAATTGATCCGGTCCCCTTATTGCATACATCGTCCACGCCGCCAAGCCAAGGCGTGCGTACTTCAATGGTTGCTATGACAACATAGCAAGTTGCAGCGCGCGCGAGCCAATCCCTGCTTTCGTTCTGAATTTAAACCAATCACGTAGCACGTCTGTTTGTAACCTGTGTAGTGATTGGTAGTTTGTATCTTACGTCGTTTTGGTTTGAAGTAGGGCTAGTTTTTGTGTGGAATTTGATCTGAATTACGCTTCCTGACTTATTATTTCTTCGTAGCCATAAATTGGCAAAATAAAAAGAGTTGACATTAATGGAAAACTGTCTCAGGATTCACCGAGTTACTGTGAGTGTAGCGCAGGGATCTATACTAGGTCTAAAGCAGCCGCATCAGCATCCTGAAAATGTTGTTGTACTGGACACGTAGAGCGCTGGCTGCCCGTCGGGTGCAGTTGAGCCAGATACCTTAGATGTTCGATGAAGGGAATCCCTTCTACCTATAACCGAAGTCGAGTCCAGTTTCTACGTACATTATTATGACGTGACTTCCTGTTGCATTGCAGGGCATGTTGGTGTTCGAGCCGGCGGCGCGCCTCACCGCGCTCGACTGCCTCAACCACGCCTACTTCACGGAGGAGCCTCTCACCTAGCAACTCACACCGAGCCACTGCCACTCTTAGAGGGACTACGCCACGGGCATGTTGTTGTTTGCCTCAGTGCGCTCGACTGCCTCATCCACGCCTAATTAACGTAGCAGCAAACATGTCGTTACTGCGTACAAATAGCGGGCACCGCTACTTCAGAGACTAAACTACTGTTACATCTAGGCTACGCTACTGGTTCGTGAAGAGAGGGAATACGCATCTGCAACATACATGTGGTGCGGGACCTCGCTCCTGCTAGGTACAAGTGGAGGAATAAGTATAGTCACGTAGAGGAATAAGTACAGATAGAGAGGGGAATAAGTACAGGCAGACAGGGGAATAAGTACAGACAAGTACATTTTACTGTTGTAGGCAGGCAAAAGAAACCCTGAAAAACTGATAAAATGGTAGCAAAAATCGATCGTGACGCGGACTACAACTAAATCATTAGTATTATGTAAGACGAGTCCCGGTGCGAGGCTGCGTAGATCACAGCCAGTCTCAGAAAAAATCACTATTTATAACTTACCTGGAACTACTATGTAGTTTTTACTGGGTTACGTTTTGAAACCAACATATTGTGTACACAAAGAGGTGAAATAACATATGTTATGTAACGCGTTACATCGAATCAAAATCTTTATGGATAGTGATTCACTTCCACCACCCAGTGGGAAGAATTTATTGTATTATCAATAATTTAATTAAGTTGTAGCGACATCTTACCATCACTGCCGGAACTACAGCGTCAATAGAAACTTCTATGAAGCTTTACTATGAACTTCTTAGTACAACTGCTAGATGGCGCTAAGTTTTCAATGTGCATAAAGCGCACTATTGCAGCGCCTCTACCAGGTAGAGATGCACTATTTTTCATAAATTGACACCTATTGAATCGTTTCATACACTAAATACTCTTAGAATTCATTCATTTCATAAATTAATAGAACTCGATTTAATTTTCTTATCGTTTTGTGAGATTTGGTTGTAACTATTTTCACGGAATATTGTATTTGTTTCATTCTTTCTCGTACGTTTTATATTACCGTATTAATATATATAGAAGTTCAGCTCTCAAACACTCAATACTAAACATAGGTACTCGTAGGTACTGAAATCTCCTCAATGTCTTGTCACCGTCCGTAGCCTACAAGCAAGTTTCTATTGACGCTGTCTGTCACAGTGGAAACTTGTTCTGCTCGAGTAATGATAACTAGTTGGATGTCGCTACAAATAGATTTAGCGAAGTTACTCGCTAAGTAAGGTACCTACTAGATATAACTTTACTTTTACTTAATTATTGGTCTTTTGACCACCTTTTGAAAAAGCTACGGATGCCTTTCGTTCGCTCCAAAAGCTGAAAAACCAAATAAATAAATAATTTTCGAAAGCATTTGTTTATATTATTTTCGTCTAGATAACTCCCAAGTCGACATTTCCCTAAAAAGACCTTTTAATTGACCCTTTGGAAGTTGACCGATTGTGCGGCGCCTCAACTTTGAACTTCGCATTTTCGGGACTGTTTGCTTTATGGATTACTGTTTTGGTCCACATTTTGCAGTGACTAATAAAATGGGTATTGGAAAACTTTAGAGGCCGTGATAAACACAATATGTGAAGTACAGTTGAAAATATATTACAGCAAACTCAGACAAACAATAAGTTAACTTTACCTCTATGTATTGAGATAGCATAATTAATTCCCAGATAATAACACATTTCCAGTAACAACCCAAGCAAACAGTCCTCTGAAATGATGAGTTATCTTAGGTAAACGCCGTCTAGGCTCGTAGAGGTTAACTACTGCCTACGCATGGATGTGCCGACTTCCTCATCATCACCAGCCTATAGCAGTCCACAGCTGGACATAGGCCTCCCCCAATGAGCGCCATAGCGCCCTGTCTTCAGCTTGCCGCATCCAGCATCTACCTGCAGTCTTTCGCAGCCGACTTACAGATTAGTAATCGGCCTGTGGAGTGGACCCTTGTTGAAACGAGTACCTTCATTTATTATTGGCTACATGGTAAGTGTAGCTTAAAAGGTTGATTTAATTAACTGCGGTAAGTAAACTACAGACTTCATCGATTCTATTTCTAATTTAATCCACATATTTTTAACTAACGGTAAGTAAGTGTACATTAAGATTTTTGTGTATAAATACATATGTTTAGTAAAGTAGAAGCTGCTCGTAGATGTTTATTACTTTTAAACCAGTTATTTATTAACAAACGTGACAGCAGAAGCTCTAGTCTCTCGGTTGGCTCGCAAGATACTGCTTACTGTCGCGTCACGACGCAGCGGTAGACAATGTCTGTGCGGAGAAGCGGTCATTTGATTTCCACACCTTAGCGTGAAAACACATCATCTACTCAAGAATATGTTTACCCCAGAGGTAGTCGGTTCGTCGCGATATATGGCCGGCCCACTGCCACTTCAGCATGCTAATTCTTAGAGGTTTTGCCCAGTAGTAAAAAGGCGCCTACAATACCTACAGACATCGAATGAGTCGACCCAAAAAGCTTAGTTGTCTTTAATTTAAATCCTTTAATTTTCAGTATTTGTCTTTTATAATAAAAAAAAAACAAGCCGGAATATCCTTCAGTTCTTATTTAAATATTCAGTTAAAAAAGTAAACCCAACCGTCCAATTCAAACATACCTTCAATCCGGTTATTGATTAATTGGAAATGCAGTGAACGGTAGCAGTGAGAGAGCTCCTGATTAATTGGTCCATCGTCTATAAATGAATATCATTCCGTTGATGGATCGGCGCGTGCCTCTCGTGTTTGTGAAATTTTCAATTTAGCTTCTCTGTTCAGTATTGAGTGCATTTTTCACAAACTTTTGCAGTTAATGTTGACTAGTGAGTCATATCACTTAAGGGATACCCCGAGGCGCACTATATATCTGAGTGTATTATTAGCGCCGCCACCTATTTTATTATCACGTTGAAGAATATACATTTTTATTTTCATTGGGCATTTTGTGATACCTACTATAAGCTTTGTTTTAATGTCTTTGTAATATTTTATTTTGTACAGTTTAGGTAGAGATGCGCAAATAGATTTTGGTGGCCACCAAGGGCAATTCCGTACCTCTGCCTAAACTATAAAAAAAACAGGTGTTGTTGCTACGGCGTAGCATGTCTACGGCGTAGCAAGTCTACGGCGTAGCATGTCTACGTAGCTGTAAAGCGTCGTAGCAGGGCTACAATTACGTTAGGTTCATAGCCGTATATTTCGGGTTCGTAGACTACAATATCTTTGTAGCAATATGTATTGGCGAAATTGTCCTCGCAGGAGAAATTTGTCCTGCGAGTATCATGTTCCTGTGGAGGCATAAGCCAAAGTTAATAGCATTTATTTCTTTAGACTTACAAAACATATTACACTGTGCTGCCGAAGGAACATCGCCCATTCCTTGACTAAACGTAATCGTAGGATATTTATCATATAGATACAGAGAGAGACGTTTATTAAACAAAATGGTTTGATCATACTTATACCAAATATATATAATGTTTTCAGAAAATATTAACATTAGTAAGGTTTTTGTAGTTACTCATTTTTCGGAGTAAACAAAAACTATACACCAAAGGAACTTAATCCACATTTTCTACTTCTATCTACATCCCGCCCGCACTAAGAACACCCCGAGGGAACATAAAACCACAAACTTTTCACGTTGAACAAACAAAAACGTCGCTATTTTCACTTACCTATCTAATGAGTACTGCATGGGAATGTATGTATTACCTTTTTTCTAGAAGCAAAAACTGAGACATTTGTGAATTGATTAACCATTGCACTCAATTCTATGTAGGCCATATTGTGTTTAAATGTTGAACCAAATCCAAACTATTATAGGAATGTGCCCACTGACCGTGCTGTACAAGTTTGGCACGCGGCCCCACCCGCGCTGCCAATCGCATGTTTTAGACCGCACCGTCAGCTGAGCGGGACTGTTTCAAATTGTTAAATGGATACCGCGGTACTGACATGATTGATATCCAGCCGAATGACAAACGAATATATTTTTAGAACGGAAATAATCGGGCAAATGGATGGTTTTTGTTTCAATTAAAACCCTCTTTTGTGTCCTGTTCATTTGTTTGCTAGAATGACGTCACAATGATTAGCAAAATTATATTACTAACGATAATATTTTATGAATAAAATCATTAAAGAAATGTGCTTGGAGAATCTTGAGAAAAGACAAAACCTATTGAATCATTACATAATATTAAAAAATATGAAATTGAGTTGGTACTTTATATGAAAAAAGCGCGCGAAGAGTTGTTTTCATACCGAAATTATAAAAAATCTAAAGTCTAATCTAAGTAAAGAAACTCAAGTTAACCGACTTAACTGTTATAAACAAGTGTTATAGTGAATTCTCAACAATAAGTGAATGCATCATTCACATTGGCGCTGAGACCTTTTGGCATCCGCCCACGCGGTCGGCGGATTATCAAATAACATTATATTAATTTTAATGTTTACTTCAATTTTCTGTCCACTAGTGGAAGAAGTAACGCGCTAAGAGGCGACGTGGAAGGCCCAGGATGAGATGGCGCGACGAGCTCGAGGTATATCTTCCATCATGGCCTGTTGCAGCGTTGGATCGCGAGGAGTGGAAGGAGAAAAGGGAGGCCTTTGCCCAGCAGTGGGACAGTAATGGCTTAAAATAAATAAAAAAATAATAGTGGAAGAAGTGAAAAAGAAACCACTAGTATGTTCATATAAATAACTTATGGTTGCTAGCCTTTTTAAATCTAAATATAATGTGATTTGATTAGATACATGTCTATATTTATGTAAAGCTACACACAACATAAAAATACTTACATACTATTGTCGGTGCGAAACTGAAGTCACAAGGTTTGCAAGGGTTCCTGCCAGTTCCTGAGCCATGCTGCGTCATCATGGCTCAGGTCATGTATTGCCTATTACGGTAATGAATGGTCAACACTGGCGGTCTGCCAGCCTCTTACCAGCCACTGCAAACACGTTACAGAACAACGTTGCTAAATTATTTATGGCTAGCGGCCCGTCCCGGCTTTGCTCTGGTGGAAATTGTTCCATAAACATTTTGCGATGGACGTAGAGTAAATGTATCTTTACGCACGAAAAAGTATTTATATTTTTCGGGTTAATATTATAATAGCCTATAACACACACAAATAACTTTCTATGCTTTTTTTTTAATGGCTTTCTATTAGTAGATAATTTATTATCAAAATCGTTGCTGTAGATCCAGAGATTACCTACACAAATTTTACCTCTTTATAATATTAGTATGGAAGTGTAGATACAACTTTATCCTTACAAAGTGATACCTTCAACACTCTATTCCCGCATCGCCTTTGATGAGGGACAAACAGTTTTACGTTATAGAATTAAAAATTCCTCACAACCAGAAGACCAAGCCTAGGTTCAGTTGGTCAATATGAGGCGGATACGGACCAAAACATCTACCTCTCGGGTGTCTCGTGAGTCCGCCCTAAAAGTGCTTAACGTTAAATACAATACAAGATCTGTATTCTATCAGCATTACAACAAATAGGATTTAACACAAACTTTAAAACTCACAGATACCCTAAAACTTTTCATATTCCAACATGTAAAACAAACTACCGGCAGAACACATTTTTGCCGAGATCATGCAGATGTTTTAACGTTCTTTCCAGAGAGGTAGATATTGATATTTTCATTAATCCTCCCACTAAACTGAAAATAATACTAAGTGGCAGATTTTTCGGTGCATCTTCTTTATTATTTGTAATTTGATTTTGAGTACCAACTTTTTAGATTATAATAATTTAACCGTTAGTAGTCGTCCTTTAACTTTGTATTGATTTAGATTCAGTAGCTTTTTGTGGAAAATTTTAATTATCCTTAAGTACTTAGTCACATTATATTTATTAAGCTGTTAATTTCCCAAATATTGTTAAAATAAAATAAAATAAAATTATACACCCCGATATAAAATAGTTGATATCTGGCGCGCAGCGTCACTGGAAGCCATCCAAAAGCGTTGCCAGTTGCCTTCTTATTGCCGTAATGTTGACTTTTTGTTCATTTTTATGAATTTTTAAGAACTCCTCTGACGTCGACTTTCATATTAACAATCTGGTTTACTTCAGCAAAAGCTGAAGCATTTTATTCGGCGGTCGCTGGGCGAATATTTGGATACGTACGTTACATAATTATGACTTATTTGGTTTATTAATTTATAAAAATTTAAAAACCGCCAAACCTAAACGTGTTACAGATCTCATGAACGCATACAACCCAATATGAGTATACCAATACATATCACATGAAACATCACAAGTTGCATTTGCGACAATCAATTCCGACAGCAGGTAATTAGCCCACGGATGGGGCAATCTTTTAAGCAAAAGCTAATTGAAGAATGTGTTCGAATCTATATAGAGTAGTAGAGTACAAAAACCTGAATTATTTTACATAGTTCTTATTCATATAATTTATTGTAATTTGATGCATGCAGGTAAAAGTTTACCAAGAACTGAATTGTGTGTGTGAAAAAGGTTAGTTGACCAAGAACACCGCTCTGTCTCTATTTCAAACAATATTACGCTAACAAATTCACTAATTTAGAACTGGATAAAGTTGACGTCATTTCCGACGACGAAACGCGAAAAATGGAAGCATTGAATTTTATTTTTATTTTTATTGTTTCAACAAAATCAACAGCCCTTTATCTAAATAATTTAAACCTTAGTAATCTAACTTACGGCCAATAAGAGATTTACATTATATAAATTAAACTAACAAAATACCAACAGTCTAACATTAACAAATCAAACAAACAAACAAAATACAACTTACAGAGATTATAAAACAGGTACAGTTAATTAGAAAAAAGATTATCTCCATGAGAAAAATTAGATACAATTAAAACACATAAAGAAATAAAATTAATAAAAATTGAATATGTATCCGGAACGCTCGCGGTTCTCGAATGTTCGCGTTCGAATGTCAACTTCTATCCCGATATTAGTTTTCAATTCCTGCTAGAATTGGGATGTCATATAATTTGTTTTCGGTTTTCCGCGAGAATTTATGACTTGGAAACGTTGGTTGACATAAATTTTAAAAACTGGCGCTACTGTCTATTGTTATTCATATATTTAAACAACAAATAATAATTCATTACACTATCTGTCCTAAGTTAAAATGCACGACGTTTCTCATACATTAGCATAAGAGGAGGGAGAAGTGGCCTGATCTGATTTATCCTTATAAAAGCTTTGTTGGAAAAGTTTAGAAAAAAATCTCATAATTATACAAATCTTCAGACTACTTCACTTATACTAATTGTTGTATTCTGCTTGGTATGTTTTTACTTTATCCAATTTTATGAAAATACATCTTTACTACCCCTTAACATGCAAGGTGTAGACCCCGTAACTGGGTCGTAACAATAATATCATACAGAAACCACACAAACAAGAGGGTTCCTGACGCATGTTATTTTTCCCATATCGTGCTCTCGTAATAGAATATTGAGTGACGGATTTCACTCATTTCACTTGTCACGTCAGTTATTATTCTTCTTCTCGGGACATTGGTAAAGTGTTGTTTTATTTATAAACCTACTTTGTAATATTTTTTTTTCGATAGCTATTCTGTTTCCTACTATTTTGTTTGCGTGGAAGTGAGCTCTGCGCTAAGGCCGCCTGTTGTGCAAATGTTTCTATATTTTTCCGATGTGGCACAGAGGGCGAAGTTCTAAAATTCATCAAAATGTTTGTTATAATATTATTCTAGACCATTTTATAAAATAAATAATGCTGGACAATCCACACAGCATTATCTAGCCCCATGGTAAGCAAAGCTTGTGTTATGGGTACTAGATAACTGATATACATAATACAATACATTACATAGATAGATATTTTTTTATACTTTATATACGTTTGTGTTGGGTGGTTTTCTTAGCTATTCAGTTGTGTGACAAGCTTTACACAGGATCTATACGCTTGACATCGTTAGTAAATCTGAGTAGTCCGTCGGAGAGGCTAAGCTAATTTACGTTCTGTGCGTGACGTCACGGAAACTGCCTTCGGACAAATTTCCCTTCGACGGTCAACGACCCGATTGATGAGGTCACTCGCCTCCATTGATTCTGGATGGAGCTGTTATTTACAACGGTAGGTAGGTACTTACTTTGCGGTTAACGGGCATCCCATTTGGAAATTAATTGAACCTTTTGTTCGTGGACATAAAATTAATAAAGCTTTAAGAGTAAAGCATATATGGTCAAGGTTTTATGAAAAAAGGGGCATTGCGTCTCCTTTGGTTTTTTACAAAATACTGATAAGAATCCAACGTCGAATTTAATGACGTGCCAGCAGTATTGATCGATGTTTAGTCAGATGTCATAATAACTAAACCAAACGTATAACGGCTCTAATAATAATTGTGTGTTACTGCGACCACAAATACCTATTATCTAGACGTCGGGTCGGCGAAAAAAATCCGTCTCCTTAAATAATAGGGCACTTGTAATGTGAGTTTAAAGAGATAGGAATTCTGAAGTCACTTGTAAGACAATGTAGTCTTTAATAGATTTGTTTTTTTGCAATTAATTTATTAGAGCCGGACACATATTAAACCAACCCCAATTTTACGAAAACCATCATTTTGTTCTAAGCTGTTTATCCGGTTAGTTTTGACTTTAAAAACTGTTCCAATTCAAAAGACGTTCCAACCAGTCGCTCGCAAGAAACGCAATGTCTCCTTGAATGCAGGTCGTGCTCTCAGTAAATAGGCTCTCATCCGCGAGTTCTGCAAGAGGTTCCATTAGTGCGGATGCAGCAGGTCTACACGACACACTTGTATTCTTGTATTGTTGCAGCAGAGGAGGGATGTCGGGGCCCGGGCTGGATGCTATTATAAATAAATAAATAAATAATGCTGGACAATTCACACAGCATTATCTAGCCCCATGGTAAGCAGAGCTTGTGTTATGGGTACTAGATAACTGATATACATAATAATATATATTACATATAGATAGATATTTTTTATTATACAAAGAAAACGACCAGAACACCCGGAACAAATATCTGCAGATCGTACACACAATTATTCCGAGGCGGGAATCGAACCCGCAACCTCATGCGTCGCAGGCGGACCTTCGCCCACCGCGCCACATCGATCGTCGCTATTGTACACATAAAGATGATTCGAGAAGAATTTTCTCGCAATCGAAGTCAAAAGTTTTGTTTTTCACTCGGCTCAAAATCACCATTATAACTCGGTCTTGTCATATATCAACACTAGCGGACCTTCCCGGCTTCGCACGGTTTTAGTACGGATCCCTAAATTTTTTGAAAATATAATATAGCCTATGTTCACCGGGGATAGTGTAGCTTCCCAACGGTAAAATAATTTTTGAAATCGGTCCCGTAGTTTCGGAGCCTATTCATTACAAACAAACAAACAAAAAATCAAACCTTTCCTCTTTATAATGTATTAGTATAGATATATTAATAGTATGACAACCTCGTCAATAATAGGGTGTTTTGGTCCTTTGTGTAAAGTTATGGTGACCGCTCTCATAATTCAAGAGGTCTGTGTTCCAATAACAAGGACCAAAAATATTTAAATTGAATATTTATTTTACTATTGAACTCCAAAATCTGCTCTCAATATATATATTTTTCCAATATTTCATCACACTGAACAACAAATTTGGAAGCTTGCTTTCAGCGAAAAAACAATATCATGTTATTCGCTGTCGCTTTGATGTAACTTTTAATATTTGTTTTTAATAATGTACAATTGTGTACACAATTTACCTGTTATTATAAGAATAAGGTTTAGCAGTGACGTCAGAGAAACAACCTCGCAATCCAACGTCAAATTAAGGTGCCTTCGTTTTGCTGACTCAATGTCATGTGTGCCACATAAGATATCGCCAAGACGACTTGGCGATGTCTTATGTGGCACATATGATGATTATGACAGTTAGCGTTCTTGTTAAACTTTATTCAGAACTACCACCATTTCCTTTAATCGTGACGCGATTAAAAAGACACTATAAATAACCTTATTTATAGTTTCAAGCAAAAACCCATTTCGAGTGGACGAGGACATTCCCCTCGCCACATACAATACAATAACACGTCATATTAAGTGCGAGTAGTCGTCTGTACGTTCGGTATGCAGATCGAGGAGCCAACAAAAATGCCCGTGTATGTACACTCGATTACAGAGAAACAGGGTTATTGTTGCGAAACAAGCTTTAACGCCTGACTATAGGGCTGAATTTCGAACGAGGATTTATGAGAGAGCTGAGAGCTGTCATAGACTAGATTCACGGATGGATCTCCCACGAAGCAGAGCCTGTGTCGTGAAATACAATTAAAAACTCCTCGACATAAGACGAGATACCTGAGGGATAAGAAGACGATCTGAGATATTTGCTATCGAATTATCTTTTCCGGTTTACTTTAAAACATCATTTTATTTTCCTTTGTTCTTTCCAAGTAACGTATTATACATTGTTTATTAATTAGGAAGAGAACACGTTTAATTGATGTTTTTATTGTTGCTTTTATTTTTTAAAAGCTTATAGAATGCTCTCTACTACTGTTATCACAAAAATACGTTGACTTACCTTTTTTACGTTTGTTTAACTATAAATGAATCTCCAAATCTTCGTTAATTATCACAGACAAGCGGATTTATAATAAGCTGAATGAAAGTTAAGGATTCAGCATTCTAATAACTAATTTTATCCGGTCTGACAGAACTTGAAGAACATAACTAAAACTATTAAGCTACGTGACAAATTGACCCAGAGCTGAAAACAAATAGCTCCAACTATTCCAAAAGATAAAAGTTCCGGGAACTTTGGAACAACTTTACTTCAACGAGTTTGCGAACCGCAAGCTGGGCGGCCTGAAGATATCATAGCGTAGTTAGAACAGAAGCAAGCTGACCCGGTAGGCGTGACTTCAGAGATTGAAGCATTACGACTTCACTCGGCAAACGCAGTATAGGACGCCCTGTGGCTAGGTGTAGGTGTGATTATAACCGGCGACAGACAGCTGGTCTAGCGGGACGCCACAAGCATATGATAAGGCGCCATGGCGCTGATGGCCCTTCGATCTTTGTACTCGTATGTGGGTTTTATATATTTGACGACCGATGTGGCGCGGTGGGCGAAGGTCCGCCTGCGACGCAGGAGGTTGCGGGTTCGATTCCCGCCTCGGAACAATTGTGTGTACGATCTGCAGGTATTTGTTCCGGGTGTTCTGGTCGTTTTCTATGTATAATAAAAATATCTATCTATGTAATGTATTGTATTATGTATATCAGTTATCTAGTACCCATAACACAAGCTTCGCTTACCATGGGGCTAGATAATGCTGTGTGAATTGTCCAGCATTATTTATTTATTTATTGGACTAGCTGCGCCCCAGAGCTTCGCTCGCGAAGAAACCTACGTGTCAAATGGTTTATAAACCTTCCTCTTGAATTGTGAACTAGCTATAAAAAAATCATCCGCAATCCGTTGCGTAGTTTCAAAGATCTAAGCATACATAGGGACAGACAGACGGCGGGAAGCGACTTTGTTTTATACTATGTAGTGATGCTGTAATATTATGGGAGATATTTGATCTCAAATTATTATTTCTAACAATTCTTATTAAGTTTTCAAAACGTACTAGCACGATCGCTTGTATTTCCTTTCTCAACATTTCTCGGTAATAAAGAAATAAAGGCGCAATTTCCAAACAAGGTTACTTAAATATTTATGGTAAATAACGGAATTCTCATTATCTCGGTATTCAATAACACTGAGGATCGTTTAATTTGGGTAAATAATTAATTAAATACCAACAAACTTGAGAAGAGAACGGGCTCCATTACCTTCTCTTTAAACTTTGCTTTACTTTTGTTTAGGTAAGTCATATTCATTCTGCTACAAGAAACAACATTCTAGTATTTGGATTTGTTTTACACCGACTGATAAATTAACTTTAATTCTTAGACTAATGTTTTATGTTATGTGCAAATAAATAAATAAATAATGCTGGACAATTCACACAGCATCTAGCCCCAAGGTAAGCAGAGCTTGTGTTTTGGGTACTAGATAACGGATATACATAATACAATATATTACATAGATAGATATTTTTTATTATACGTAGAAAAAATGACCAGAACACCCGGAACGAATATCTGCAGATCGTATACACAATTGTTCCGAGGCGGGAATCGAACCCGCAACCTCCTGCGTCGCAGGCGGACCTTCGCCCACCGCGCCACATCGGTCGTCAATATTTATATAACTTGATTTACAATACAATTCAAAAACTCTTTATTGTACACCATAATCAAAACATTAAAATAAGACATTACATGCGACAAGAACAATAGGCGGTCTTTTCGCTTAAAAGCGATCTCTTCCAGGCAACCTTTGGATGGTAATAATTATGTGAATTTAAGAAAGGCAGGGGGTGTACCAAAGTTGATCTTAATAACACTTACCTACCTACTTTATGTTATTATTAATGTTTTACGTTATGGAATGTATATTATTCTGTAAGTCAAGTCTAAATAAATGAATAAATAAATAAACATTCGTTAAATTGAAAGGCTCTTTGATTAAAAGTGTTTGGACCCAGTCATCTCTCCTTGCTAATGTGACAGATACCACGTTCAAGTGGAAACTAATCATTCGAAGAAATAGATGCAGAATGCTTCTTTCTCCGACCAGGTTGGATGACGACCTGCGAAAGACTGCAGGTAGATGCTGGATGCGGCAAGCTGAAGACAGGGCGCTATGGCGCTCATTGGGGGAGGCCTATGTCCAGCAGTGGTTAATATAAGCAGATGATGATTATGATGATTTCGGAGCTTAGTGCTGACTTTCGCACTTTGCCGACTTTCACAGTATTCGATATAGGTAAAAGCGGATTGCCGACTTTAGGAAATGACTATGCAATTAATCATGTTATACATAATTATAACTATTCTTATGAAAAAATGAAATTTAAATTAATTTAACCAATAAATTGCATTTCTGTATTTAATACCCTATTATATGTTTAGTTAATTAAAATATAATGATTATATTTCTGGCTGTTTGTTTGTTTCCATTAGACGCGTCCACACTGTAACAAGAAACCGAGCCACTCATATTTCATTCAAGAAAAGATTACTCACGACATCAATACCTACCATTTAATTCTAAACCCTACCACCTTTAACCAGGGTTCATTTCAGCAGAGCATGCGATGTGGGATCCACATAAGCTCTTGCATAGACATTGTAGGTGAAGACAATGTAATTCCCGGACTAACGCCGTGTGCTCACGTGTTCTGGTTACCAAGGATTAGCACGGGTCAGAGCGAGCTCGAGGAATATCAAGCTAATTGCAAGTGGGCATCGTGAGTGGTGAGATTGACTGTATCCTTGAACTTGTACGTGCGAGGACAGTAATCAGTAATATTTGTTCACATAAGACATGGTACATAATACATTGGTGGAATAACACAGTAGAGCTGCATATCTGCAGCCCGAATGCAGGCACGTGAATATAAAAATCAATAAAATAAAATTATTAGAACTCTCTAGGTCAGTAGTCTAGTCAGGTAGTCAGTCGTAGACACATAAATGAGGAGTGACTTTTCAAAAGGCCGTATTTCCATTTTTTATTTGAGAGCAAATTTAACGGAATCTACATAGTTGGCAAGGCTAAATAGCACCTATTTACGTCAATAGAATGATACAGAAAGCCTTATTTTCTATCTAAAAATGGATATCAATACAGGTATTTCTATCAAAAAAGGCGTAATTCCATGTATGAACATACGGTTAATCCAATTTAAACAAAACGCCACATTTCCTGTGTGAATTTGTAGTAGTTCAAAAAATTTCAAACCAAAGGGCATATTTCCTAGGTTATAAAAAATGGTGAAATCTTTTCGAGAATTCGGACACAAGCCTGTTGTTATTCTCTAGTTTCATGGTACCATTGTGACCATAGACAAAGTTTAAAAAATATGTTGTCATTTTCGTTCTAGTCTATTGTGACAGCTGTCAACTTGACTGTTATGCTGGGTGTGGTATTCCAAGCGACCGTTGCAAATTGCGATACGACTTTGTTAATCCTTTAGGTTGATAAAAGTAATGGAAATGGAAGAAAACAGAGTGGAAAACATTAACAGCGGTGGCAGAAAATGTAAAAACAATAACAACGTTAGATAGAAGGCCATATTTCCTATGGACGTCCATACAAAAGGGCTTATTTCCAAAAGTTTCAATCAAAAGGACATATTTCCAAACATATTTAATTTAAAAAAAATAAAGTCTCGCTTTGATTTTTTTCTCTATGTAACTATATAAATTTAGTTATGCCAAAGTATACATTACTAAAGTATAAAAAAAATTAAACTACATCTTTTGTAATCATCACAGAAATTTTCAGTTTTTGTATATTTCTTCTTCGTCGTTCGTACAGCTTACGGAGTAGACGTGCGCCAATTTTTACTAAAATTTTAAAGTTCCGTGTTACTCTAAACTAAATCTTACACTAGTTAAAATAAAAGTGAATCTGTGAAAACTTGTGACCTCAGTCGGGCTGTTTTGTTTTGTGGATCGGGCATGGTGCGAACAATAGCTCGCTGACCACGGTACGCAGCGGGGCGCCCCTCACCCCCTCGGGGGAACGGAACAACTGCTATTTTTTGCATCGCTCGCACAACATTGTCATCGTCGTCGCGTCATCGTGTTCATCACGCACACAAACAATATTCTACCTGCCTGGCAGAGTACATTGCTGCGTTTAACTCTGTGCTAACCAGAAGCTGCCTATTGGAGTTGCATTGTACATCAAATATAATTACAATGAGCTTCTCACCTACGGGTAGTGGTGGCGGATCGGAACCAAACCTGTCAAAGCTAAGAAATGTGGAAGAGGACTCTCTTATTACTTTACGGAAAAGGAAACGAGAATGCGACTGTTCTCAAGATGTAAAAGAAATTCGAACTGAATTGCGAGGGATGGCCACTTTACTTGAAAAGTTCATTGAATCTAATACTCTTACCATGAGTCAGGTGCAAAGTAACATAGCTGATGTCAAAACCCAGATTAGTGAAATAAAAGCTTCTAATGAACAAACGTTAACCCAAATACGGGAGAATATTGCTGATGTTAAAATTCAACTGAACGATGTTAAGGCATCATCATCTACAATGATAATAGAGCAGAAAAATATCAAAACCCATATGTCTCAGTTAGAAAATAAATTATTAACGAGTGATAACAAAGTCACAACGCTCGAAACGGAGTTGAATAATTTGAAGCTAGCATCCCCAGCGGAATCATTAAGTCGAACCAAGCCTGGACCATGCATGAACGAGCAATTAATTCGTGAGGTACAAGAACGCAATGAAAGAGAAAAAAATATTATAATAGTCGGCATAACAGAACAATCCTCTACAAGTGCTGATGACAGAATATCCAGAGATGAGGTCGAGGTGCTGAATATTACCAACTTAGTGGACAAAGAACTACCTAAACCAACAAAAGTTTATCGGATCGGGAAGTACACCGCGGATAAAAATCGTAGAATCAAGGTCTGCTATGACACACCTAACGCAGCTAAACAATTACTCCGAAATAGAGAAAAGCTACCATCTAATATTAAGATATTCTCCGACCAGACACCAGCTCAGCAGAAATACCTAAGAGATCTCAAAGAAGAATTGATCAGTCGCCAAAACAAGGGTGAGAAAGACCTCACAATCAAATACTCAAACGGTATACCCAGTATCATAAACACGAATATGACATCAAAAAACTCCAAACAATAAGCATCCTAACGGATGCAACCACTGAAAATACCACTTATCAAGTAACCGATAACTACCAACAAATACAAATCAGTAAATCTCGACTTACGTTCTTCTACCTGAATGCGCGTAGCGCACGAAAAGATGGAAAACTAGATGAAATAAAATGCAGCATACGCGCAATACCAACAACCACACATGTCATCCTTATAACAGAAACTTGGATAAGGAATGAAACGCAAGCTAGAGAACTCCAGATTCCAAATTACTCACACTACTTTAACTATAGGACTGATAAAAAAGGAGGTGGAGTTTCGATTTTTGTTCACAATAACCTGAAACATAGCTTATCAGAGTCAATCTATGCTGATGGAAACAACTATCTATGGATTCGACTGGAAAAATTTGCTCTAGAGGTTGGAATAGTGTATAACCCTGGAGACACTAACTTCAAAAAATTTCTCGAAGTATATGATCTGCAACTACAACAAAGAAACCGAGCAATAGTATTTGGTGACTTTAATATCGATTTACTAACAAAAGACAAAGAAACAAAACTGTACAAGGCAATAGTCTATGAAGCCGGATATGAGTTCCTAAACAAAGAAAGTAAGAAGTACTGTACAAGACATTCAACAACAAGAAAATCAATTATCGATCACGTCAGCTCAAATCTTAAGAATAACAATTTTCATATGGCAATAATTAACTCATCACTATCAGATCACAAGCAACTATTCCTAGAACTCAAAAAATTTAAGCCAGCAACGAAGGTAAAAACCAAATATGAAGCTATAGACTACACCAAACTATACGCGACTGTCAAAGAAGCACATCTCGACAAATTGGACAACGATTTTACACTACTACAAAACGAAATCAAAACGTACACAAACGAGAGCAAAATAACAAAGACCAAAATCCTCAACGAACCACAAAAAGACTGGATAAACAAAGATATATTAGAAACAATAAACCATAGAAACTACCTCTGGAGAGAACATAAACAAGACCCAGATGATGACTCTAAAGAAGCGGAGTTTAAAACAAAAAGAGAAGAAACAGCAAAACTCATCCAAGAAACCAAAAATGCCTACTACTATAAAGAATTTACACAATGTACAAATAAACCTAACACTATGTGGAAACTTATAAATAAACTAGCAAATAAAACTAAACCAAACTGTGCACCTCTTAAACTAAAAGTAGATTCTAAACTAATAACAAACACCGCAGATATCTGCGAGGTACTTAATAACTATTTCTCTACAATAGGATCGCTACTAGCCAAACAAATACCAAAAAGCTATCACGATAATCTCGCAAAAGCCCTACCAATCACTACTCCCAATAAAGGTGCTCTACTATCGAACTTTAACACATGCGATGCAGAAGAAGTTGAAAAAATTATAAGAAACCTAGATGCTAATACAAGTGCGGGTCTGGATGGAATCAACACTAAGGTAATAAAATGTCTTAATAACCTAATAACAAATAGTCTCACTAAGTGTTGTAACAAGATATTGAACGATGGAGAATTTCCGGACACACTTAAAATTGCGAAAGTTACTCCGATTTACAAATCTGGTCCAAAAACCGACCCAGGAAATTATAGGCCTATATCTGTCTTGCCTGTATTGTCCAAAGTTGTCGAAAAGATCTTACACAAACGCCTTGAAGCCCACTTGAACTCTACAAACTTCTTCTTTGAGAAACAATATGGATTTAGACCAAAAAGCAACACACTATCTGCCACTATTGACCTAGTAACAAAGATCAAATCGAATATAGACAATAGGAAAATTGTTCTTGGCATATTCATCGATCTCAAGAAAGCCTTTGATACCATAAGCCACACACTGTTAATTAAGAAACTAGAAACAATAGGTATCACAGGGAACGCCCTAAACATGTTCAAGTCATACTTGACAAATAGAGTCCAGGTAGTTAAAATTGATAAGGTCCAGAGCACGCCTAAACCTATAACTTATGGAGTGCCACAAGGATCCATATTAGGGCCTCTGCTATTCTTAATCTACATAAATAACATCCATGAACTAGGTTTGAATGGCCACATATCCCTATACGCTGATGACACAAGCCTTTTTTACTATGGATCGTCGATAAATGACATAATACCACAAGCACAGTCAGATTTAAATAAATTGTTCATCTGGTTCCAGCACAATCTGCTTTCAATAAATACAGCTAAGACATGCTATACTATTTTTAGGGCAAGAAATAAAAAAATTACACCATTTAACCAACTTAAAATTAACGATGTACCTATATTAGAAAAAAAAAGCGAAACATATCTGGGCTTAAGAATGGATAGCTACATGACGTGGAATGCACATATTGAACACATCAAAAGTAAACTCTCGGCGCTTACTGGTTCACTCCGTAACATCGCTCGATGTATTCCACGCCAAGTACGTTACACTATTTATAACTGCCTAGTAAAACCACATCTCATGTACCTAATCGAAATCTGGGGTAGTGCAACGAAAACAAAATTAGCTGAACTTCAAATAATACAAAACAAAATCATTAAAATCCTATTTCGATATCCATACTTAACTTCAACAACTACAATTTACAAAGAAACCAAATTATTAAACATAAAACAGTTATTTATTTACAACACTTGTATTCTTGTTCGTAAAATCCTAAAAAACTCCATCCATACTAACTTATCCTTTGTCAAACAGCGCGAAATAACCAAGCGAAACACTCGCAGAGCAAGTTTTTTAGTCCTACCCAAGCCGCGTACTAATAACTACGGGAAAAAGATGTTTACGTACCAAGGTGCACAGTATTACAATAAAATACCTTCCATTATAAAAAATGTAAACTCATTCAATGCATTCAAAACAAAACTATCAAAATATGTATCAGATAATTATTTTTGAATGCATTGAATGGGTATTACTATACCGACGAAGACGACTTACCTTAATTTAATTTACACCTATTTTATAATAACCTACATTAACATTTTATATTAAACTATTTTATATTAGGTAACTTAGTTCTCATGTAAGTGACATTGTGTCTTTTTGAGAATAAATGTCTTTAAACCGAAACCGATATTTTTTCTAAATGGAAATACGGCCTTTTGAAAAGTCACTCCTCAAATGGTTATAAATTATTATTTAAGTTTTCTGTTAGGTGTGTAAACATGTTTGTCTTCCGAATGAAGCAAAATAAATAATGTTTTGTGTTGGCTGCTGTTGGAAGTATTGTATGTTGTTCTTGTGCGTGTTACATACATTTCAAATGTCATTTCAATTAGCTTTTTTCTACCTGAACGAAACAGAAATTGGTGCCATATCGCAAAATACATCCACTGTGGCGGTCCGCCTGCGACGCAGATGGTTGCGAGTTCGATTCCACAAATGTGTACCTATACGATCTACGGATATTTGTTTAGGGTGTTCTGATCGTTTTCTATGAATTATAAATAATAATTATCTATCTATGTAATGTATTTATTATGTACTATATCAGTTATATAGTATCCATAACCCAAGCTCTGCTTAGCTTGTGGCTAGATAATTGTATTGTATTGTATTTATTTAACTCAGATAATAAAATCCATAGTATACATTCAGTTAAACATTATAACATTAATTAAATCATAATAAATAATAAAACATTAATACATTGAATGAAATAGTATTAAATTAAAAATGAGTATAAATAAGAATGGGATTAAAATTAAATTAGATTAGTTTCACAAATAAAATTATACCAAATTAAGCTATGTGAATTGTCCAGCATTACTAATTTATTTATGTATTTTTATATGACTGATTAAATCAATTACATAGTACGTTTAGACTAGACTTGTTACAAAATACTCATATTGTACATTTCCTTCCTATCGCAGCATGCGCAACTTATCTCCTCCAACCTAAATTAATTCTCCATTACCAATCCTAATCTCGCCACTGTGTACACAATCATTCAGCATCAATCCTAAGCCACTAAAACTACTCGTGCGCCACGAGCGCCCCCTGCCGGCTTTGATAACCCTTTGATCGGATAAACAGCTCTTTGAACGCGTTTGGTATTGTCTCGAGGAAAATCCTTTTCCCCTGAGGCACACAGGTGACAGTGCAGTCCGTTGATTCGTCAGCAAAAGTTTTGTCTACCGAAAATACTTCATGGTTTCTATTCAAAAATAATGTATATATTAAATATGACTTGTCTAAGTGCTTATTTTGTAAGCCTAAAGAAATAAATGATTTTTTACTTTACTTTACTTACTTTAGTCACGCATTTTAATCTGCTAATAGCTAGCACGGTAATTTTACAATAATATATTATGATTCGTTTACTTTTAAGCCATCATACCATGGCAGCAGCCACACACGGATTTTAGCAAACAAAGAAAAAAATACAACATAACATAGTCAAGTCTGGGTGATCCAGATTAGTTTAATATTTTTTTAGATAAACATGTACAAATATTTGTGTTTTGTTTGGATTGACAATTCCAACCGTGCTTCAACCACCGTGATTTATAGGGGCTATTATATTATCTCCCGTCAGATTTGCACGTTTCCCCTAAACTAGGGTAGGATTCCGTTTTATTGCTCGATAAAGAAATCTAATCCTTTGACGAGTTAGTTTTTTTATCTAAAGCCGGGAGAGTCCCACACGTGTGACTCCTCATAATTTACATGAGCCGTGATTTACGTTCACGTTTTCCGCCGTTTCGTACGAGTTAAAAAACGTAACGTACTCTAGCTTGGTACGAGTAGTTGTTCAGTTTTTTTCCGGTCTTTTGATCATATTTCTTTTCCAATATTTTAAGAAGATAAAAATAACTTTAAGAAGCTATGATGATGTTCAATTTTGATTGCAAAAATAAAAAATACGGTGGTTATTACACAAAATTATACAAAGGTAAATTCCTAACTAGACAAACAAATAAATAAATAACGTAAACGACCTATTCCGCCCAAACGGCCCAAATACAATAAATAAACACAGAGGACGCAAACAGTAGATATAACTTTGAATAAACAGACAAACTTTACAAAAGGCCACATTTCAACGTACGAAATACTAATTAGCTATCGGTAGATGGTTAAATCATTTAGATTTTTATGTTTATTTATATGTCATATTAACATCATGTACATAAGTAGGTCTTAGTAACTAGGTAATATATAAGACTCCAAAATGTCCTTCTTCTATGATTTTTACTGAAGAAAAACTAAATAAATAATAAATAATGCTGGACAATTCACACAGCATTATCTAGCCCCATGGTAAGCATGGCTTGTGTTATGGGTACTAGATGACTGATATACATAATACAATACATTACATAGATAGATATTTTTTATTATACATAGAAAACGACCAGAACACAGAGGCTGAACTTGTGTTTTCGTCACAATGTATCTGCAGTTGCCGCTAAGCCGTCAAAACTGTTCAAACCACTCATCGCTAGATAGGTAACTTCAAACACGCTCAAATTCTAATCAAAAAGTGTCAGTCACCGCATACGACGCAGGAGGTTGCGGGTTCGATTTCCGCCTCATTTTTCGTTTCGGGTGTTCTGGGTACATTTTATGTACAATAAAAAATATCTATCTATGTAATGTATTGTATTATGTGTCTCAGCCATCTAGTATCCATAACACAAGCTTTACACGTGCAGTTGACTGCTGTCGATTGCGAGGCCTGACAACTGCATGTGTAGGCTGCGGTATAGGGTGAACCAAAATCTTCTTCGACAGTCTAGTTATCGGCTATGTCCTTGAGTATAAAACGCTGGGTGGTTGTTGGTTAAAAACTATTGGTTATTATATTACACTCAAGCATTTAGCATTTGTTCGTTTACACGTTGTTCCTTCATTAATCATGTTTTGATTTTTTTATTATACTCTTGTTATTTCTTTAAAAGGTAACATTGATACTTACTTGATTATATAGTGTGGTTGAGTCGTCGATAAAAAAACGGGCTGGCTATTTTTTTTTTTTTTTTTTTAATAGCAAAAGAAAGTTTTTTTTAAAATATTTGTGTAATATTTGTATTCACAATGAATTAGATATTTGAAAACGGTACAAATGTTCGTCACCTTGTACTAGTGCCCAGCCTCTGTAGTATTTGATTGGTTTCGAAGCGCGTACAACGACATATATGTAGATTGCGAATAATGGAATTCTTCCCGAGCGCGCCTCTGTTCCTGTTTGTGAGCTCTCTAGTACATACACACCTTTGTGTTGAACACTAGTTGGATTCATCAGAATTCTGTCAATACCGTTGTTTCAACTTTCTAATAGGTCTTTACCACAGGTCTTTAGCTATGAAATTGCCGTTCTGCAGTACTGGCCATTTCAAATCAAAATTTATTTTTGTTTGTCTAAGAATTCTAATTTCAAATTAATTTTATTTTAAAAACATGGAATTCTTTTTCCAAAAGTAGTCATTTGTTTATTGATTAGTGTTACATTTTCATCGCATTTCAATCTTTTTTGTCATCATGGATACGTTAAAAAATCGAGTAATTATGGAATATGAGTACCGTCGTGGCAGCAACGCGGCACAAGCGGCACGCAACATCAACGACGTTTACGGAGCTAACACTACAAACCAACGCACCACCTGCTATTGGTTCGCTCGCTTCCGTTCTGGGAATGTCGACCTGAAAAATGAACCTCGCGGTCGTCCGAAGACTTTGGTCGACAATGACGAATTAAAGGCGATTGTGGAAGCTGATGATACACAATCTACGGCTGAATTAGCAGCAGCTTTCGACGTTAACGTCAAAACAATATTGGTCCATTTGCGTCAAATTGGCAAGGTAAAAAATCTTGACAAATGGGTGCCCCGCGAACTCAATGATCGCCAGCGCGAAGTACGCGTCGCGACGTGCCTTGCACTGCTCAACAGAAACACAAATGAAGAAATTTTGAACCGCATTGTTACCTGCGATGAAAAATGGATTCTGTTTGATAACCGCAAGCGCTCAGCAAGTTGGTTGGATCCTGGTTCAGCACCTAAACAATGCCCTAAACGAAAACTCACCCCTAGAAAAGTGATGGTCACTGTTTGGTGGTCTAGCGCCGCCGGTGTGATTCATCACAGCTTGTTACCAAACGGGATGAGCATTACTGCAGATGTGTACTGTGAAGAACTGAACACAATGTTGGAGAAGCTGGCACATCTCCAACCAGCATTGGTCAATCGCTCCTCTCCGCTGCTCCTGCACGACAACGCGCGACCTCATACTGCACAGCAGACGGTGTCCAAGTTGCAAGAACTGGGGTTGGAAGCTCTCCGTCACCAGACCTTGCGCCTACAGACTACTACTTTTTCCAGAATTTGGATAACTTCTTGGCGGGAAAAAAATTCAATACCCGAGAGGCAGTACAAAATGCCTTTGAAGAATTTGTTGCGTCCCGTCCTGCTGATTTCTTTAAGAAGGGCATCAATAAACTGCCACTGCGTTGGCAAAGATGCATTGATTGCATGGGTGATTACTTCGATTAATACAAATAAAAAATATATGAAAAAAAATCGTTTAATTTTTTTTATACGAAACGGCAATTTCATAGGTAAAGACCTAATATTTCATTATTACTTTATAACTTTGCTTAGTAAAGGAACGAAACAACTATGCATCTATAGTACTCTATGCTACGCATCTCGTAGCGGTCTACGTCGTAGCACGTGCTACGTGTCTACGGCATAGCAATTATTGTAAAGGCAAATAAATAATAATAATAATGAAAAAGGTTCAGTTTTTTGCGGGCCAGGGATTAGTGCTGAGTATTGCGGAATTATGTCTCTTATATTTGTTGGTAATAAAAAAAAATTAAAAGCTATCTCTTACACAAATAATATACAAAACGGCAAATAGAAAGAGCGCCTGCATGTCTGAGATGAAATTTTTTAAAACTCGAATGTAAAGTCAAATCCTGCTCAGCAGGCGCCCGACTCGAATCTAATTATACTCCGCGCTTCCGTGTGACGGATTTCCTTCAGACGGGGACATAGCTCAGGGGAGTACACACTGGCGGCGGCGGTGGGAACAAAGTGCCCTGATTGAATGACTACATAATATAATAGTTTGATAGTTTTGAAATAAACTAAAAACCAACTTCAAATTCCTTAATATTTACACTGGATTTTAGGTTTTTTAGGACAAATACTTACCTCGGGAATGAAATGTCTCTACCTCGGGATCATTCTTCAAACAACAACAAAATAATTTTTGAAGTTGGTCCACATAATAATGAACGGAAAAATGCACCCACAGAGGTCAGTGCTTCACCGCAGCCATTCGAACTGCACTATATCTCATTATATCAGCATTAATCGCAGTTTTATACAATATACGAATATACTCGTGTAGCTATTGTTCCCTTATTCGACTATTATATCACATCCCGGGAAGAACAAGCCGCGATTCCTACATACATAAAAAATACATACAGCTTAACATGGTACCCTCCAACTATTAATTTTTTCAATTCTGCGGGTAAAAAAGTGTTACTTGGTAAGTAAGTAATATCTAATAAATACCTCAGGACAATCGAGGAAATGAATGTCTCGATGTAGAATATAGCGAATAAATATGCTAAATGGCAACAATATTATTGTTTGTATGTACATAAGATATTTTATATAAACACCAAAATTACATAAATCGTCTTAGTTTTTTGTTGCATTATTCAGAGAACAAATGAATGAAAACTAGTGGATACTACACGAATTAAACACATCCTGACCAATCGAGTCGTTCGCTAACAAATCGCCGGTGTGAGACCCCTTCTAATGATTTCTCTTCATAAAATATGTTTCAATTTTGCCCGCTTCAAGTCTCGACGTAATCTCGCTTATATTATGCTGCAAGTGGCCCCGAGGCGCTGATTGGATATTGAAAGGGTGTAAGCCGTTTGATATGTTTTGTCTATGCCAATATTAGTATAACCACAGATAATATAATACATACTGTAGTAGAACCAAAGAACGTTGTTACCTAAAGATACATTGAGAACACTCGAACGTGAAGTGATCTGTTCTAACCTTATTATTTCCCGAAATGAGTTGTAAATAAAAACGTTATTATTTTTCGGTGTCAAACATTTTGACTGCCTTACTTTGACCTTTTCAACTGTTTGCAAGATTATGAGGTTCACCGAAATATACATAAATAAACCCGGCTCACTTCCACTCTCAGTACCTACTGCCGCGCCCTGCTCGGCTACCTCCGTGTCTCTTATTCATTACCTAGAAGATCTATAAATATACACAATGATGCAATGTATTTTACATATGAAATACACATAACCAGCGAGACCCTCAGCTCACCTTGCCCGCTAATTCTGATGGACAAGTTATAAATGTATATTGGTTAGGCCCTTTCAAAGCTCGTACTGTATTTTATAAGAGGAATCCACTTGTTCTCTAGTTTCTTCGAACTAATGTGATTTGGGACGCCGTTTAACGGTCTCTCAGGAATTTATTTATATTAAAGAAAATGGTAACCTCCAATAAAAGCTTTTACAGTCAAGCGATCTGTATTTCCACGACAGCACCGTGATCGCTTCGAAGATCGCGTTTACTCTACTCCTATTTTTGATTTATATTAATGATCTACCCGAAGTGACTATGCATCCTATAACGTTATTTGCAGATGATAGCACGGTTTTATTTATTAATGATAAGACACATAATTTTGAACATGACATTAAATCTACCTTGACATCTATTATTAATTGGTTATCTTCAAACAATTTAAAGATAAACTTGACAAAAACTTATTTAATGAATTTTATACAAAGAAGTCACAATAATCTTAACGTTAGTATTGACTACTTCGGTACCAAAGTAGCTGAAGCAAGCTCTACCAAGTTTTTAGGGCTCAACATTGACAATAAATTAAATTGGAAACATCATATTGACATTATCTCTAAAAGGCTAAAACAATTCTCTTATGCTCTTTTTAAATGAAGTCAAGTATCTAATCTGTCAACCTTACTCACTGCTTGTCACGGAAACGTATCTTCTACTTTAAGATATGGCATCATGTTTTGGGGGAACTCGACTGACAAACTCAAAATATTTAAAGCCCAAAAACGTTGCATAAGAGCAATTCGTGGTTTACGAAGACGGGACTCCTGCAAAAGTCATTTTATAGAACTTAAACTACTTACATTTCCGTGTCTGTACATTTACGAAGTTGCAGTATTTGTTAAAAATAATCCCGACTTATTTGAAAATGTTGCAATTGGAAGCCGGTCTGAGGGCAGACTACGCACCGTGCCGTGCAGAACAAAGTTGTTGCGTTCAAGTGTATTTGGCATGGCGCCTAAAATATATAACAAAATTCCTAAAGTCGTTCGTGATTTGTCCAGTAACCAATTCAGTGCAAAACTTAATGATTTTCTAATTGAAAAAGCTTATTATACAGTAAATGATTTTCTAAATGACCGTATTGTTTGACATTTTTATACTTAATTGACTATGTTTGTACCTATCTTGAATTGTTATTTAATGAAATTATCGATACCTTATTAATTTTCCATATTATGAAATTTACAGATTGTACTATTTTTTGACATTGCTTATTAAATGATTACCTTAACTTTATATTGACATTGAATCTCCTGCTGTACATTAATCTATCATTTAAATAAAATTTTCATAATTAGACATTCATTGAAAATGTAATTAAATTAAATGATTTTTTATATAACTGCATGCTTTTTATAAGATAATATAATTATGGTATATTGTATAAGCTAAAATATTAATTGTTTATTAAAATGTTTGTACGCCTAAGCGGCAGAATCTAGCGATCTAAAATAAGTCTTATGTATCTGACTATCCATTACCCTGATTCACAAACAATAAATGAATTATGAATTATACTTTGTGCTATTATCATGTGATCATAAAACTTCATCTTTGTTTCCTGGACTGATCTCATCTGTGTCCTAAGTTTTAACTAAAGAATGCAAACGTCTGCCTGTTACTCACATGAGCAAAATCAAATTGAAAAGTCTAGGCAGGTAATATTTAAATGGCTGGTAAAATACATAAATGATGGATGGAAAGTGACTTTGATCTGTAGTGGAATATTACAGGCTAAATAATACCTTAAGAAAACTCGCGCAGACAAAGACGGGCACTTCACAGTATGTACTTACGAGCCGCTGAGAGCAGGTGAATCGAATTATTTATTTATAGTCTCTTTTACCTGTTATTTATTGTGAAAGTTCTTTGTATCGAGGCAGGCGCTCTTCGCAATTTCTTTCGATGATTAGCTTTAAGTACGAAGGGTATTGTTACGATGATTTTAAGGGTGCGGTAATTTATATTTATTGTATAAATATTAGATATTAAGGAATATAATATGTATGATGAATAGAAAACTTATCACTACATAGTATAAAACAAAGTCTCTTCCCGCTGTCTGTCTGTCCCTATGTATGCTTAGATCTTTAAAACTATGCACCGGATTTTGATATGTTTTAAAAAAAATATATAGTGTGATTCAAGAGAAAGGTCTATAAAACAATGACACATAGATTTCCACGCGGGAGAAACCGCGGGCGCAGCTAGTGACAAGTAAAGGCCGATTACTACAGTAAGTAGTACCTACTCACCCCGTAGCTACCTAAGAGCCTAACCCAGGACTGGACGTCACTGACGCCGGTAAAAACGGTCCGCGTAACGGAGATTAATTGTTTCAGAACAAATCGATTTTTAATTACCCATTCAGCGAAAATGGCCGATAATGGCCTTAATTAGATTACAGCAAGTTCACACGAACACAGTGGAGTGTTAGACCCTTAGTGCCCTTAATCATTAATGAACCTTTGTTATATATATAGAGGTAGATTTGAGATTATGGAAGATATGATAAAACTTCTGAAACTCTCATGTTTATTAACACAAAAGTCATTTATAACGGGATATTCACCATGATTACGGAATAACACTGCGTTTAAAGTAAGTTTGTTTGTTTGTTCGTAGAAGGTACCCAATCTAAAGAACTCTTAGTTAGATTTTGAATATTCTTACACAAATAATTGAGAGATAGATATAGTAATCAAGTTATTCTCGTCGGCTAAGCATAGTAAGCATACATAGGGACAGACAGACAGCGGGAAGCTTTGTTTTATACTATGTAGTGATGATACGTAATAGGGTTAAAACGAAACTGGTACTTGGTGGCAGAACTGGGTAAACCTCTTTCAAATAAAATATGTTCGTTACCTTAAAGATAAATAAAATAAAGTTTTTTTAAAAATGGCTTTTACATAATAATATATTTATGTATGTATATGCGGTAGCGCAGAGCGCACTCTTTGGAAGAGCGTTTAACACTTTGAGTGCTGAAATCACACGGTATGTGTTTTCTACAAGTGTCTAATATGCGTAAATCCACACTAGCGCAGCGGCTGAGAAAATACAGATCTGTGTGACTCAGCACAGCCGTAATATTTTTCGAACGAAACGCAACACAACCGCTGTGTAGAGCGGCAGCACGAATTTTTTAGGTTAAAAAAAAGATCGCAGTCGTCGAAAAAAAACCGCAGTCAAAGTGTTAAAGCAATAGGTAAAAGTCACTTGTGGATGACAATGAAAAAACAAAAAAACTTTCTTGCGTTAAAAATACTGCATAGTAGAACTGTGGCCTAGTTTAAACAACTTGGCTGTTCTAAGTAAAAAAAAGGAAACTTTAATTATAAATTTAATTGAAAATCTCGATCGTTGCTCCACCACCGGGCCCTGTACACACGACGGCTTCATCAGCTTTGAAAGCATAAACTTTAATCATGCTTTGATACAAAAGTTAATTGTGTTGAGGTCGCTTTATTCTTTGATACTAATAAACTTATAAGTAAAACTTTTTTGACTAGAGATACAATGTACCTTACCAAACAAAGTAAATTGATAATTGCTAAATTGTTAGCATATAATATTTTTGATCTCGTTATAAGTAGTATAACGCAGTTACCTGACGAGCCTGTGTGTTTAGTTAGTAATAGTACTAATGAGGGCATCAAAGCGACTGTGTCAGTAAATACAAATTTAAACTGATCACATCGACAACGAAGCTAGTCTCAAAATATGTAAACAATCCAAAGGTAAAATAAACAAAACGACCTCAAAACGCAAATTAATTAAAGAGCCAAGATGAGCCCCAGTACCCAGCCCCCTGTCAACTCAAATAAGAGCTCCACAAAAACCGGAAAGCAATGATATCGCTTCTCGAAATTGAAAATCTACGTTTGACTTTTGAGATATTATATTAAGAAAGTTCCGGCGCAGCCGACGGGATATATTCATTATTAGCATGAAAGGAAAGTTACCGGACAAATGATTAGAGTTTGAACGTACTGAGGCGAGCCGAGACGAGTCATTCACGGTTCATATTCCTGAGAGATCCGTCCAACGACATGTGTGCCCAGTCATGGGGAACCTAATTTGAAGACAAAAATAATTTGATGTACATTCTCAACAAAATATGTTTGTTTTATACATAGGTTTCTTAGGAAGGGTCACAATTTACACAGTAAAAACCAAATATGAAGCAACAACTAATTAGTATATCCTATACAGACAGCTATTATTACCTAGTATTGCTTGTACAAAGTTTAGAATCAAATCAAAATAGAGTTTACGTTGGTAGTTAGACTCACTGTACGAGTGGAAACAGTTCTGATATTAATTTCTATTCTAAACTCGATTCTTCAGAAATATTACTATTATCGAATTAGGGACCTTCATGAATATGAACTAACAATTAGTGATATTAAAATTAGAATTAGAATCGAAAAGTTTTCATGAGATGATCTCATTTACAGTACATCGTGCAAATGGAAGCCCTGCCATTATCAGGAGCTGCGTCATCCATCATGGAGTGACGAGGGATACGGAACCATCGCGGAGCATTAGCGATCCTCACCTAAAGTACCGCAGAATCTGTATATGAGATTTTATCAGTGGCAAATTTTGAACGGAATATTATTAATAAATATTATTTCAGAGGCTGTATTTCTTTGTTTAATCTGAAAAGGTTCGGAATTTATTTCTTTAGTTGATAAGGGTTGGATTAAATTAAATCAATCAGCAGTTTATCCTATTACAAGTAGGTAGTACTTATTTCAATTCTCTGAATGCTCTGGTAAAAAGGTACAGATTTTGATTGTGATTCTTGATTTAATAACAGAAGTGGACCATCAGGCAGGTAGACTATTGTGTGGCTGTTTTCATTTCATGCTAATGCAGATTTGAAATGCTTTGTTATTCATATTAATACTAAGCATACAGAGTAACTGTTTATATTATGTTAACTACAAGTCAAAACATTGAATATAGACACTAGAATAATATCATTAAAGCGAAACCGTAAAGCGCTTCAATATGCCGGTTTATGTTAGTCTGCAGAGTCTGTATATTCTGAATAAGGCCACTGAAACCTATTTTCTATCCATACTCTTTTATGAAACCTCTTTTAGATCCACTGAAACCTATTTTATATCTAAACTCTTTTATAACACCAAACCGTTGCAGATCCCATGTAGACCGGGACACCGGCCTGTAGGCTTGGCTTGCTTTCTATAGCGTCCATACAGATTCCCACGCGCTGAGCTTTCAGCGCTGATGGTCAGCGTGACTAAAATCAGCCTAATATAGGAAGAGGTGACGTAGCGTATGTACTAATCATAACCACACTTTGTCGTTATTGAAATCGATTTAATGGCAAGAAGCTTATTTCTTTTGCGAAGACAGAAACATTGATGATATTGAGTTTATTTTTCAGTATAATTCAATCAGCATAAAAGTAATAAAACAAATTAATTTATGTTTTTAATTCGTTAACACTTTGACTGCTGAAATCACACGGTATGTGTTTTCTACAAGTGACTAATATGCGTAAATCCACACTAGCGCAGCGGCTGAGAAAATACAGATCTGTGTGACTCAGCAGAGCTGTAATATTTTTCGAACGAAACGCATGTGCGGCGCAACACAACCGCTGTGTAGAGCGGCAGCACGAATTTTCTATGTTAAAAAAAAGATCGCAGTCGTCGAAAAAAAATCGCAGTCAAAGTGTTAAGCATTCAATGGTATTTCTTTCGTAATAGCGCAAAGAAGGTGTAATTTTTGATATGATAGGTATAATGCAAACATGTAAGAATTTACTACTGAAACGTGGGAAAGGTTTCAGTTGCAGAGAAATATATTATTTATTATTCATTTTGCAATCAGGCTAGCCATATTACAAAGTGGCTGATTCTAGGATTCGGCGGCGACAGATATGTACAATGAACATTAGTATAACAATTGATTGTTTTGTACACAAAGCTTGGGGAACAAATAAGTAACAAAATAATAATTAGAAAAACTGGCAAGTACCGTATGTTTACTTCTGTTTGCAGAAAAAAATTACGAATTTTAAACCTTAATATTATGATAATAGAAAGTCTTCTCACCAAAGTCGTCGATCTGCCGACAAGTTGGCATATTACTGTCGGCGACCTACAACATTCATATACTGTAAATGTTATCTAAACCCGGCGAGTTATATAAGCGGTTTTGGTTTGTCGATATAATATACATATATAATAAATAAAATTCTTTTTTTTTACTAGAAAGCACAAAATCTTATGTCAAATTAGACTATCTGAGTCTTTCCAAAGCTTTTCATTAAGCTTGTATTTTCCTGGAAGGTACAATACAAACACAAAAAAATTATTTACAAAAAAAAAGTTTACAGATTAATAACACCTTTACTTAATTTATGTACATATTATTACATTTTAAAGTTGATTGGTTGAGGTGTTGCAGTTAACAGTGACCCCCGCACTAGGCTAGGCCTGTTTCGCGGGGCATCAAAACATTTTCTGTTTGCTGGTAAGGTAATGAAGTGCACTAACAAAAACTTTAGTAACAATAGAATAAAACTAAAGCTATATAATGTTACGGAGTACGACAATGTTTGAAAAGGCACTTTTATAATGCGGACTTAATGAAAACAGGGAGAGCTAATGGAACAACATCACCGAATAAAAACTTATTTTACGATTGTACAAAATTCTTAGTAAATAACCAAGAATTTTGTTGCAAGTTTTCTCCATTAACACTTTGACTGCGGTTTTTTTTCGACGACTGCGGTCTTTTTTTTTACCTAAAAAATACGTGCTGCCACTCTACACAGCGGTTGTGTTGCGCCGCACATGCGTTTCGTTCGATAAATATTACGGCTGTGCTGAGTCACAAAGATCTGTATTTTCTCAGCCGCTGCGCTAGTGTGGATTTACGCATATTAGTCACTTGTACAAAACTCATACCGTGCGTTTTCATCACTCAAAGTGTTAAAACTCTTCTATTTTGTGCTTTTGGTTCATACGACCTGGTTCACCCTATATTCATTATATTCTATGTCCAATTCCAGCTAAGCGCCAGAACACCGTTTAGTGTCTATCTGTAAAAGCTTTTGTGTTCAATAAATAAATAAATATTAATATTGCTGGACAATTCACACAGCATTATCTAGCCCCATGGTAAGCAGAGCTTGCGTTATGGGTACTAGATAACTGATATACATAATACTATACATTACATAGATAGATATTTTTGATTATACATAGAAACGACCAGAACACCCGGAACAAATATCTGCAGATCGTACACACAATTGTTCCGCTGCGGGAATCGAAGCCGCAAACTCCTGCGTCGCAGGCGGACCTTCGCCCACCGCGCCACATCGGTCGTCAAATAATAAGAGACTAACAAGTTACCCCAGACGGCCTAAAAACCTAAATACCTTAATTCCCAAAGTATTCGAGCTAACTGCTCAGTTTATGAAATTCCTAAAACTAATAACTTTGTTCAAAACGTTCTTATCAAGATATTAATTTGAAAATAGTTAACGGTAGTTTTGAAATACAAAATTAATTTCAAACTTGGAAGTTTTTGAAACTGAACTATGTGGATGTTAAAGTCATTTAAAACGAGATATTTACCATGATTTGATTTTTCAGTTTTCCAATATTTCGGCACAGATTTAAATGAGTTAAGTGTTAATAACCATGATAGTTTCATAAGTTATATGTGGATGTTTTTAACACTTTGACTGCGGTTTTTTTTCGACGACTGCGATCTTTTTTTTTACCTAAAAAATTCGTGCTGCCGCTCTACACAGCGGTTGTGTTGCGCCGCACATGCGTTTCGTTCGAAAAATATTACAGCTCTGCTGAGTCACAAAGATCTGTATTTTCTTAGCCGCTGCGCTAGTGTGGATTTTCGCAGATTAGTCACTTGTAGAAAACTCATACCGTGCGTTTTCAGCACTCAAAGTGTTAAAGAGAACGTTACATACACGTGCAGAGATGGATGCATCCCGCACTCTTCCGTGATAGAGTGCCATGTTAACTAAGAGCACTGTGAGGTCTGAATGAAATAAACTACTTTGATATCTATACTAATATTATAAAGAGGAAAGGTTTGATTTTTGTTTGTTTGTATTGTATAGGCTCCGAAACTACTGGACCGATTTGAAAAATTATTTCACCGTTGGGAAGCTACACTATCCCCGGTGAACATAGGCTGTATTATATTTTAGAAATTCGAATTTAACGCGGGAAACAGTTAGTGCCATATAATTTCATGCTTAAAGCTTTTCAGTCTGGTCGAGCTATTTCATACCTGCAGTCAACAACGAAAGCACCTCATTGCTGTAGTGTGCATACGTGAACCAGCTGTTTTTTCCTACCTGTAGCTAGTTAAACCGTCCGTCCCTGCAAGGCGCGCCCTGTCTCGCCGTTTCGTTAACAAACGCTATTTATCATCTGACGCATTATTTTTCTTGTTACACGTTGTTACGATTCTTGGATGTTATTTTTCTAGATGTGTCTAATAACTAAACTATCTAGGAATATAACTTCAGAACTCGTAACTTTGTAAATATGATATATTATGTAAGTCACGTTTATCAAGGGAATCAAATGTAAGTAAAGTTTTCCGCGAAGTCGGCATTTAGATGCGGTACTACTCTCATAAGAACAGTATCCGGCCAGGTGGGATTACTGCAGGGAGATGCCTGCTGAAGACAGGGTGCTGTGGCGCTCATTGGTGGAGGCTTATGTCCAGCCGTGGACTAAAATAGAGTGTTGGTGATGATGAAGTACGCTTAATAATTTATCTCGCTCACACTTAGACCTTATTATAGGCCGGACAATACACTTGTAATTAGGGCAACTATAAATAAACCTACAAGAGGGATACCAAACCACGCTGTCAGTAAAGTGTCGGCACTTCTAGAGAGTTCTACAAAAAGCTTGATCCGATATTAATGGGCAATCTGCTCCGCAAGATGGCTCTGGCTGTCATTAACATAAGCCTAAGGGGGATATTACAATACCAAGAATAACAGATTAGGTAAGACATTGCTTTGTAAGCTAACAAACGTAGAAAATCATGCGAATTCTAAAATAGATATACCTGCCCGCAGAGACCGCTGTAGCAATTCAAGGTCTTGCTTCAAGCCAAGTCACAGGGCATTGCACGTACTGTTCGAGCCATTGAGTCTATGTTGTCTCCCGGTATATTATTTGTGGAAAATTTCATTACCTAAAGATTTTACCACTACGATGTATTCAAAGAAAACAAGTTAAATTACTTGCGATTATTTAGTAGTGGTAAAATTCTTCTCAGTAAGTTGCAATGGTGTTCTCAACTCAAAGATATATTTAAATAACGAGTTATTTATGCATTGAACTGCATTTAAATAATGCTTTATGGAAATATCGTAAGCGTTGTGAAAAGTCCTTTGTTTCAATGAATAATAACAAAGAAATATTCAGGCTCCGAGAAATAGAATGCAACTGAAATGAGCTCGGTAGTTTTCTTTGTTTATCTGTGAAGGATTATATTTGTTTTATTGCCTGAAATAAAAAACGAGTAGATTCAACAATTGATAAGAGCCAGTACGCTTTCTTAATAATACCTAAAGTAATCCGGGCGCTGAAATAGAGCCCGGCTATGGTATACAGTTCGGAGATGGGGACCAGATGATTTTTAAAACGCACGTTACTAAAGCACCCTCTCTCCTCTTGTGTAAGGGCTTACTGTTTAACACGATTTTTTTTTACTCTCGAGTAGAAATTTTCGTGAATAACGAAAATATATAAATAATAAAAATTAAAATAACGAAAAAAACGACCAGGGCGGTAAGCGGCTAAAAATAACGCTAAAGCCAAATAACTATTAAATGAGGTATCAATTTCAAAATACAGAAATACTTGTAGTACTTGAAAATCCTACAACATATTAATTAAGATAATTATAAATGAAGGCGTAAAGCTCAGTCAAGGAACTTTTCCTCCAAGGAACGCCGGAGTGTAGAAAAATAAAAATATTATAATATTCGAATACGGGGAAAGTTCATAGACCTTATCGGCTTTCAAGAAATCAGAGTTTCTGAAGAAATGTTCTATTAAATTTTTGAAGGTTCGCGCGTGAATAAACAGGTTTAATGAGCATACTGCTGGAAAAATAACGCGAACATTAACATAAGCATTACCTACTGAGTGAATGAATTCTCCGAAGAAATTTCATAATTCATAATTCATATCATTTATTGTAATTTCATGCATACAGGTAGTATCTTAGGTGTAGTCTTAGTGGGTAGGTACACAATGCATAAAAACCCTGTCAGGGCACAACAAATTTAAAACCGAAGAACGTAAATATTGCTACGTCATAGCAGATACCACGGCCTAGGACATTTGCTTCGATGTACCGTTCACTTACATCTCTGCCCTAAACAATCAGTAGTAGAGAGCTCGTCGGAAGGTACTCTAGATGGTTAAAATAGGTATAGTTACGCAGAAGGCAGGTCAGCGTATGTCGTTCGTAGATACAGTTGTAGCGACACAGTAGAACGCGGCGCGTAGCTAAGTCAGCTAAGCAATGACTTCTCAACCCTTAGCCGCGAACACGCATAAATTCTAAGTACGATTAAAGGTTGTCGTAAATTGTAATTTCTTATACGTGTGTTTACTGAATAGACTCAGTTAAAGGGTAAACATTATTTTATATCAACCAACCCACAATAGCCTAGTGAAGATATTTATAATTACAAAACATTGTCCTAAGTATGGTGATTATTTTAATACCTAACAAGTTATGAAACAGGGAAGGAAATTGCCTTTTGTCGTAGCTAGTTATGAAAAACAGCCATAAAAATGGACCAAAGGGATTATTACACAATACTTTAGTTACTAAGACGAGGGATCATGTCTAGCTTCTAGATCATGTGTACCCAGTTTCTAGTCGCCTTGACTTCCAAGAATCTCTAAGAGTGGCATAATATAATATAATGCTGGACAATTTACACAGCATCATCTAGCCGCAAGCTAAGCAGAGCTTGTGTTATGGGTACTAGATGACTGATATACATAATACTATATAAATTATTACATATATAGATATTTTTATTATACATAGAAAACGACCAGAACACCCGGAACAAATATCTGCAGATCGTAAACACAATTGTTCCGAGGCGGGAATCGAACCCGCAACCTCCTGCGTCGCAGGACGGACCTTCGCCCACCGCGCCACATCGGTCGTCAAAGGCATCTGCCATCTGCGCAAAACGCTTCAACATGCAGCAAATACCAGAGACTCGAAACAAGCATCTTCCAGGTATTTTCGACCAAAACTGGAATATTCCGGAAACAACTGGTTTCTCGAGAAAATATTTTAGCGGATTTTTATACAATGCCTCATTATGGAGCCGCCGTTTTAAAGATGAATATAATACTGGTGCGGGAAATCTTGCTTATCAAAAAAGGCTGTATTTTTAAGGAACTGAAAAGGTTTTGTAACTTTGTTGTGAGTGCAAAATAGCACACAATGCCTCTGCCGCGTGCCAGACAGATTAATGTCTAGAATGTTCGCCAAAATAATTACACGATCTATTCTAAATCTCAAAGTCCTTGCGATAAAGCACAAAACTGCACGCTGAGAAATAAATTACTTTGTTTCTATTCACACTTTAGAGTTGCTATGACAGAATCTGGGATAAGATATGTACATATTTTGTAGGTCCGAAAAAGTTCAGCTTCCTTTAATCGATATACGATATGAAGACATCCGTTGATTCCTTCCTACTTGTCGTTATTCTTCAGACACCGGAATTCACGGCCTTTTCTATACAAATGAAACAATAGGTACCTACTCAATTGTTATAATATAATATCTAAAGCGTATATTGATCTAAAGTAATATCTTTACCAAGCTGAAGTGGCCGTGGGCCGGCCATATTTCGCGAAGAACCAACAATTAACCGCGCTGGGGCAAACGTGTTCTTGAGTGGAGACCGCGACTCGGCAAGCTTAGTGTAGGACACCCTCCAGCCAGGTGGGATTACGACCTGCGAAGGACTGCAGGCAGATGCTGGATGCGGCAATCTGAAGACAGAGCGCTGTGGCGCTCATTAGGGGAGGCCTATGTCCAGCAGTGGACTACTATAGGCTGATAATTAATATCTAAAGCAAAGTACGGAAATATTCCAAACTTCTAGATATTAATGTGGAGTTCCCAACACCAAGTTTTCTATTATAATAATATCCGAGCGCTCGGCGGGTTCTGCTTTGGGCTGGTTTGATTTGTGAGCTCAGTTCTAAGATGGCTGGCGTTTTAATTCTCTTTAAAAGTTAGTTTAAGTTTAACCGAGGAAAGGAATTATCGCATTCTGAAACGAGTTCAAGACGGAAGTGCAAAGTAATATGAAAATATCTTACAAAATGAAGCTTGGTTCGTTAATTTCTAGGAAGGATATTTCGGAGTTGAGGACTTGTCAGCATTATTACCTCGTTCCTGAGCTTCCATAAAAGTGCGGTGTCAGCTCCAGATCCAAGCGCAACTATTCAAGTACATGAAAATAAATGCTTAAGCCTGAACCCCTGCACCTGTGAAACTCTTACCCGTACACAAGACATAAAATATTTGGGAGTTCATATTGACCAAAAACTCACATTCAAATCTCACATTAATTTTCTAACAATCCCTATTAGAAAGGTTATAGGTATAATGAAAATCCTTCGTTATGTAGCATGCTTCGACACCCTTAAGTTGGTATATTTCGCTCTTTGTCAATCGCTAATAACTTATTGTATTTCCTGCTGGGGTAGTGCAGCTAAAACATTCATCATCCAAGCAGAGAGAGCGCAGCGCTCTGATTCCTACCTCGACCCTCTATGAAGAAGAAAACTGCTCTTTCAGTACATAAATCCCATATTTCCTCCCCTGATTCTGAGTTCGTGTCCAATCGTAGAGTTTACAGATTGATTACCCCCTCTACTAAAACAAATTTTGCACAACGCACAGGCAGTTTTATGAAAGTTCGAGTTTATAATAATGTCGCTAAAAACTGTAACATCAAGGATAAAAGTATTACTGAAGCAAAACATATCATACACAAGTGGCTTGCTGCCTTGTCGTATGACAAGACAGAGGAACTCCTAATAGCTTTATCCTAGATGTAAATTTTATTTTACTTCTTACACCTCTCTTTTATTTTTTAATCTTTACTTTATATTGAACGTAAGCAATGTAGTCAGTAATATCCGTAACCTGAACAATACTAAATCTTTGAATTGTCGTACTTGTATAGGCTCCCTCGATACAGGCACAGCCTAGTGAGGGTGCCATCAGAGATTACATACATTGTAGATAGGTACATCTCGGCAATAACACAATGTATTACACTAAATTTCAAGTACAGGTACTTTAGTAACCTATTATATCTAACCTCTTATAATTTTTCACCATGTATGTAAGTGCTAATTATAAGATTGAAGTGTATTTACTTATTAGTTTTTGCTGTAATAAATGATTTTTATCTTTTATCTTTTATGATTATCTAGTTTGGTTTGTTCGCTGGCCGCCTGCAACACCGCCGCGGCCGGGGACACCGCCGTGCGCCGTCCTCTGCTCTCACCCTGACACACGTCATCGCCCTAATCACAAATAACGTGGTGTTTTTTTAAGTTTTTTTTACATTTTATGTATGTTAGTAGTAGGAGAAAAGGGAGGCCTTTGCCCAGCAGCGGGACAATAATGGCTTAAAATAAAATAAATAAATAAATGTATATAAATATATGTATGTTAGTATATTGCTATGGACCCTAGAATTAGTCAAATTATCTATATCATAGAGACGATGAGAATTATGTTTGGGAAAACGGATGAGGTTTCCTTTTAGAACTAAAAATATGTCTGTGTACATAATTATGTAGATTTAATTAAAATAGGGCAAAAGTTAAATGAATGCTCGTGCTAAATCTTGTGCAGTTCATCCACCCTCATTCTACAAATAAATGCATATACATGGATAGGTATGCATGGATATACATAATGCATGGATACGTTTTGAAATAAACTGTAACTTTGGATACTAAAAGACAAAAAAAAAACATTTTTTTTTTAATTTTCAAAATTTGATGACAATTTATCAATGTGCGAATTTTTTGCACCCAAGTGTAGTTGCCTCTGCTAGATTTAATTTATTATAACCAATGTCTATTATCTAATTCTGCCATTGTTGGCCAAATCGGTCCAGAGTGGTTTCCAATGAACAACACCCACCCATTGTCTACTACCGAATGTGTAATTGTAAAACATGTAAACTCAATTAAATCCTAATCAATAAACACGAAATCCCCTGAACCGCGATTACATTGTCTGTGTTTAATATTAATACGATAACCACTCGCCTGTGTCTACAGATCTGATCGATTTCGGAGCTTAGTCTTTACTATTGAATACTGGTAAGAGCGGAGTGCCGACTTTAGGAAATTTCTATGCAGTTAATCGCTTATCGCTTAGACGACTTTCGCATACTGTCGACTTTCTTAATCATTAGCGTTTTGACGACTATTGTCAAATGAAGTCTAGTATATTTTCGCAAGCTGACCACTGAAATCTATAGTAATTCATTATGCTTTTCCTATCACGCTCCTACACTCAGAGCACTCGCACTACTCAACGATTTCTTGCAACAGTTCCAACATGTGGACATATTTAATGATAGATTAAGCCTTATCTAAGTTTAAGATCGTACCTTACTTTTAAATAAATTATCTGTTTATGTATACCTATTTGTAATCTTGTTTTTAATTTATTTTTCTAAAACGAAATGAAAGTTTATTTCTTTAGGCTTACAAATAAGCACTTAGACAAGTCATATTTTCTGTGATTTTAAGTCTAGTAGTTAGTGTTTTGGTGTTAGACTGTAAGCTAACTGCTGTATTTTTATAAATAAATAAATCACGCTGGTTGGTCAATTTGAGATGAAACAGTAGGAATAGCATTCCCTACCCCCACATTAAATGTAACGAGAACTAATCCGAACACAGCTTCCCACTCATAGGCTCTCTAGCCCGAGGGAATCCTTAATACAATTCAGCTATAACACAATTTGTCTGGCAAGGGCAGAGGAAGGCCGATTACGGGCATTTTACCCTATTTAGGCGCGCTTAGGGGCAGGTGGGCGAGTGTGGACGGCGCGAATGGAGGGTTAGCCTCGAGACATATTGGTAGCTTTTATGCGATAATATGTTCTGAGAAATGCGTATGAGGTTTGGATGGGTTGTAGAAATGATATTAAAACGGAAAGAGATGGGTTCGAATCCCGGATATGTACTGAACGACTATAAGAGAGATTGTACGTAGCCTAGCTACTTCTTATAATAATTATCATCATAATTGACTTGTTTATGGCAGGCGTCCGCAATCTCCCCTATTGGCCGATTACCCAGTATCCATCACAATAGCCTGGTTTTATTTCTTTAATTTTACTTTGCAATAGTCTCTACACCTGGCGGATACCATATTTGGGTGTATCATATTGTGCACCCGAGGATGATACCCGCTATGTGTAGCCATCGCCTTTAGATTAACTCTCTCATAGGGCCTCTGTGCTGTTGGCTTCGGCCCCACGCAAGCCTTTCAAAGGACCGGGTTACTTTATGGCCTGAGATCATGGTAAATGAGAATTAAAGATGATTTTTTTTTCGAAATGGTTCTTTTAAACCTGCTTCTTAAGGACCTACTTACTTACGTCTTTTGATCATCAATTGTCAATACAAGGCAATTTGATTTGAGCTAATACGTACTTATTGGCCTTAGTCTATTTCAATAAACTTTCTTATTCGTACTTAATATAATATTTACAGCTTTATGAGTTTCTCATCGAATCGAAAAGGTCTACAGACAGGACTGAACTACACAATATCGAGAAGAACTGTCAATTCAATGTCAAATGTTCTGACAGAAGAAATATACGTTGCTAAGTGGAATAACAGGTCTAAAGCTAGAGGTCAAATAACACAAACAAGGTGAAAAGTATCGTGGTCGTACATATATCATGATTTAATTAACTAAGGGTCAGGTTAGACATTCATTAGGATATATTGTATTGTTTATGCGAACAAACAAAAGATATTACTTAATTAGTCAATGTGTGCCATGGTGTCGCTTCTAAAGACATTACTTTCACTTCTTTTAATGTCGGCAGTAATGAAAACGAACGAACGCTTTTTTCACATCGAATTTATAAAATCACTAAGGTCCATATTATAGAGCTTGCTCAGTCATACATCTACGCTCAAGCGACGTTTGCCATAGAGAAGTATTACTCAGTCATACAACCACGCTCAAGTAGAGAAGTATTACTCAGTCATACATCTACGCTCAAGTGACGTTTGCCATAGAGAAGTATTACTCAGTCATACAACCACGCTCAAGTAGAGAAGTATTACTCAGTCATACATCTACGCTCAAGTGACGTTTGCCATAGAGAAGTATTACTCAGTCATACAACCACGCTCAAGTAGAGAAGTATTACTCAGTCATACATCTACGCTCAAGTGACGTTTGCCATAGAGAAGTATTACTCAGTCATACAACCACGCTCAAGTAGAGAAGTATTACTCAGTCATACATCTACGCTCAAGTGACGTTTGCCATAGAGAAGTATTACTCAGTCATACAACCACGCTCAAGTAGAGAAGTATTACTCAGTCATACATCTACGCTCAAGTGACGTTTGCCATAGAGAAGTATTACTCAGTCATACAACCACGCTCAAGTAGAGAAGTGTTGCTCAGTTATACATCTACGCTCAAGTAACGTTTGCCATAGAGAAGTATTACTCAGTCATACAACCACGCTCAAGTGACGTTTGCCATAGAGAAGTATTACTCAGTCATACAACCACGCTCAAGTAGAGAAGTGTTGCTCAGTTATACATCTACGCTCAAGTAACGTTTGCCATAGAGAAGTATTACTCAGTCATACAACCACGCTCAAGTGACGTTTGCCATAGATAAGTATTACTCAGTCATACATCTACGCTCAAGTGACGTTTGCCATAGAGAAGTGTTGCTCAGTCATACATCTACGCTCAAGTAACATTTGCCATAGAGAAGTATTACTCAGTCATACAACCACGCTCAAGTGACGTTTGCCATAGAGAAGTATTGTTCAGTCATACATCTACGCTCAAGCGACGTTTGCCATAGAGAAGTATTACTCAGCACATAATATATAACAATATAAATATGTATTTTCTGTTATATATACCTAAATAATACACTATGTATTGTTTAGGTATATATAATAGAAACTTTAACTAAAACTTAAACTTTAACTTCAATAAAAACATTTAGTTATGCGGAAATTGTTTTGGCTATGTTTGCAACACTTTTCTAAATTTGTTATGTTTACATCTAGGTCTACAATCTGGTTCACTACTTTAACTCTATTATTTAATGCATAAATGTGATTGTAAACTGCTTTGTAAACTTATTACAATAAATAAATAAATACTGATAATAAGAGCGTTCATAATACGGGCCTTCGAGTCCGTTTGGTGGCCATTTTCTTCAGAATCGTCTCTATGAGCGGTTTTAAAATATTATTTGAATGATCCCATTAATAAGTGCTTGTATATGAAATGACTAGAAAAAGTGATGTGGAATAAATTTCGATACGGAATGAAGTTTGAAGTTGAACTTCAACTATCAATATTCAATATAATAAGGGAAGGGACTAAACGTCCCTATTTAAAATGAGATTCCCATACAAAATATCCTTGAAATAAATATTAATCATCACCTTTATCGGGATATAATATCCGCCATGTCCTCAGCAAAAAATCTATAAGCTTAGCTGTCTAATTCCAAAGGGACGTCAGATTTGAATAAGAAAATTCGAGATGGAGTCCCTAATTCTTAGGCCAAAGAATTAGAAGCTCCATATTTACCCGTAATGTCGCAGGGTCTAATTGAACGAGACTATTTTCGAATTATCTTGATCGGGCTCGAGTCGTAACGAGATGAAAAGGAGAAACCTTAAATATACGTATGTTCTGTGTTTATAATTAGATGAATCGAAAGTTGATTTGCATTAATTTCGTAGCCATACTATATAATACAGGTTGGCTTTTTTACAGCCAGAGTTTTATACAGAGCTCCTTAAATAATTAAAGTGACCAAAACTTACGTATATTTAGAATGTAACAGAATTAATCTATCCAAATAATGTTTGAAAATATGACCTTCAAATAAAGTTGGTTTTGCCATATTTCAGCCTCGACAGGTGTAGAGGCAGTTTAATCTGTGACTACATTACCTTCCCGGAGATGTCTTGAATAATCAAATCTTTGGCACAAGAAGCAGAGCTTACACAGTACCTTATAGTTTCCATTGTCTTTCAAATCTTTACATAAAAAAATATTAATAAAGCCGGGTCGATAAAGAATAAGAATAAGAATCATTTATTTGCTTAAAACATGAGTATTAACATGGTGTGAGCATGCAATTATGTTAAAATATAATATATGACCTACATGCTTTTCCACTACTGGCGTGCAAATAGGAGAGGGCACACTGCAGGTTTGTCTCTAATGTGATATGTCTTGTCTGATATGGCTTTTCTAAATAAGGTATCTATTCAATTATATTAAAAATTATCAGATAAACTTAAAATTAATTATACATTCTTATTGGTGGGTATATAAAATCAAAAAATAAACGAAACTTTCTAAAAATTAAAGAACAAAATTACTTGAAGCAAGTTAAAGTATGTTGACTACTAAGTTCAAGTTTTTTACGTAATTATTTACAAAACATCGAAATTTTACAGGAAAAATGTTCAATGGTGCTACATAAATACCTTCTTTGTCTTTTGTCCCTTCGCCTGCCTTTAACGAGAACAAATGAACAGCTAAAGGTCTGCTGTCACGAAATCATGATTTTCAGTTTCAAATTAAATCGAGCATGGGTGTGTTATACTAGGCACAGATAGAGAGGTGATCCTTGACAATGCCCCTATACAGCAGCATTAATTTAAATCATGATTTAAATGTAAATTTATAATTATTCTTCTTCCTTACATTATTTCATTGTATTTTACTTGTATATTTTGTTTGTTTGACAATGCCCTTATACAGCAGATTACTTTGACATTTTATCTAATTTATTATTCAATTTAACTTATACCATTATTTATTATCTGTTTTATTGTGACAAATTATTATAAATGAATTTATATTAATTTTTTAAGAAGGCATGTCTGTCTGCTTTTTTTTGCACAATGCCCTATGGTGTTTTGTGATAAGTTAGTGTGTGTTATAATAAAAATGTGATTTATCTTTTAAAATAGTATTTAACGACATCAAGTGTAACATTGTGTACCTACGGCGGAAATAAAAAAATAAATAAAATAAACTGATCCGCTTTTCAAAGGAGAAAAATATGTTTTGTTGGAGCTAGAGAACATGTTTGAATGAAACATGTTCTCTAGCTCCTTATTATTTCAGAGATTGATAGACGGACAGACAGCTAGACGACCTCGTAAACTTCCTAAGCATCCTAGTAGGCCGATTTATAATAACTAGGCTAATTTTTCATTCGAGTCTCAAACCTTGATATGTTGGTTTATAATTTAGTATTATTTCGTTTAAAAACGGACGCGGCGTCTTTTACATTCAACTGTTTTAATGGTCATTAATATTTATTTTTGTTGAAACTTATAATGCGATTTTACCTTGTTCTATGTTTCTCTTAAATTGTAAAAAAATACAGGAGTAAAGCCAGAAGGCGGGCTTTGTGTTGTAAGTAGTTCAAGAACAATAAAAGCAAAGAGCAGGACCGAGACCCCCGAGCTCTACGGTAACGGAAGCAAATTGTTCTAAGCCACGAACTCTAACAGTATATACATTTACCTACTTGTATTCTCTATTGAAGGCAAAGTGAGTCCCGGGACTCACTTTGCCTGCAGCCCTGAGACAGGCGGAAGACAGTGTGGTGTGGAAGCGGTTCATCAGCGTCACCGTGAAAGCTTTCCAGGACGGGCACGACCTTCAGCAATGAAGATAACGACAAAGAAGAAGAAGATTCTCTATTGCGTTTAGTACCTAAGTGTAGTCATCATTTGATGTAGGTTCTGTATATATGTATAAACAGACACTATTAGTATTTTCTATTAATTTTTTGTTATTATTATTTGATAATAATACCCTGTACTTTCTTGTGTAATATAATTTTAATTTTGTATGTTTTAAGTATTATTTTTCAATTTGTATTTTATTTGTTGTGTGAATTCTTTTTTGGGCCAGTTTATTTTAATTATGTGATTTTATTTGATCCCCTTTCTATGTGTTAATTCTGTTTTATTTTAATTTTACTACTAAATATTTTTTTTCTGTCCTTTTGTAATTTTTAATTTCTTTATTTTTATAATTTGCATAATGTAACCACTAGTATACCAGTGTAACCACAGTTTTAAATGGCTGTAATGTAACATATATAATTTATAATAATAAACAATAAACAACTCTTACCGGACTGGAAAGTTTCCTTTGACATAGGACTACGCATCGGCGGTCCATCCTTTGCGAGTTCGAGACTCTCTTGAGTGAAGATGAGTGTCCCCCTCTCCCCTCCTCCTCAACCTCTCCCTTGAGCGGTGTTCGAGAGAAGTGATGTTAGCATAGTTTGGAGCCGTTAGATACACGTTGAGTTAACTTGCAGGACAGTTTCATGGCTTGTTGATGCTCTGTAACATGCCTAGGGATAGTAAATAGTATCATTACCTACTTAATATGTTAAACATCTAACGTTAAGCATCTAGACCTGACGTGAAGATAATTTACTAACACTTTGACTGCTGAAATCACACGGTATGTGTTTTCTACAAGTGACTAATATGCGTAAATCCACACTAGCGCAGCGGCTGAGAAAATACAGATCTGTGTGACTCAGCACAGCCGTAATATTTTTCGAACGAAACCCATGTGCGGTGCAACACAACCGCTGTGTAGAGCGGCAGCACGAATTTTTTAGGTTAAAAAAAAGATCGCAGTCGTCGAAAAAAAACCGCAGTCAAAGTGAGCCCAGTGAGCCTCAGGTGTCTTTTTTAGATTTTATAAACCTACCTTTATTGTTAAAACCCATTATGGTAAAATACGTCACCGTGTTCAATGACGGCGATGAATGTGATCACTTACATCTTCAAGGCTCTCCAGGTATTGCTACGAACAGTTCGAACAGAAGCAAAATGCAGCAAGAGGCGTGTTTACTTTTCATAAGTATTTTCAATAGTATTTCCTAGTTTTGAAATTGCTGCACATTTCTTGTAAACTCGAATTTACTCAGAAAATGTGACGAGTGCTTTTAGAGGAAAGTTTCGAGTGAAATTGTAGTTGAGTTAGTTGCACGACCTGCACGTTTATTTCAGAAGCTATAAAAGTTATTTTTTACCGTAAAAAAGTTATTTATGTTTAAAGCTGTGGGTTTTTGTTTAACTCGTTAAGCTCGCGTACATTGCTGTGTGGGAAAAGATCTTTATAGGGGAAATATAGGAAATATAGGGAATTATGAATTAGGTAGTTTTTACTCGCGACTTCGGCCGTGGCTCCGGTCGGATGTGGGCTTTATTCTTCCAAAGGAAATATTGTTTCCTTGTTCATATATAGTATAGTATAGTACCTATTCAGTCACTACGACCGATTTCAAAACTGAGAACCAAGTGAGTCGCAAAAATTATTTATCAATATATAAATTCAAACAAACTGTCAGACATAATTATACTTTGTGAAAGGCTTACACAATATCAGATTACCTAAACGATAAAAAAGCTCGGAATAAGTTTTGCTGCAACTCGAAAACTAACAACCTAACAAGGTAAAGGTTTCTTGTTCGCTTATTCATTTACCTGAGGATTGAAAAGATTGAAGTGTTCAACAAATCAAAGTGATCATCTTATTTCCTAGTTACTTGTTTGTGACGCGTCCAGGAGTCCTGTGAGCTCTACAGGAAATAAAGCACTTTGATGTTCGACTAGCGGACCTTCCCGGCTTCGCACGGTTTTAGTACGGATCCCTAACTTTTTTCAATATAGTACGATATTCGGATAGGGAGCTCCTCGACGTCAGTGAAACGACCGCTGGTTAGTTACACACTGTTTATTGCACTCAGGTGGCGCTTGTGGCACTTGTGCGGGCACGCACACATGCGTAGACGCCTACTACTACATACGTAACAATAATACAGCCTATGTTCACCGGGGATAGTGTAAGTTCCCAACGGTGAAAGAATTTTTCAATTCGGTCCAGTAGTTTCGGAACTTATTCAAAACGAACAAACAAGAAATCAAACCTTTCCTCTTTATAATATTAGTATTCCATAGGACTGCAAAAAAGCCGAATAGGTACTTTGTCAATACGTGCTTGAAACCAGCAGAAGTAATAGCTTTTCTAGAAAAACGTATGAACTTCAACTGTATGCACTACATGTACGAGTATACATATGTATAACTCATTCGAGCGGAGTGCCCTCGCCTTTCATATAAAAGTTCGCATTAAATTCGTTTCCACGAGTGTTGCACGTTTTTATTCGAGCTGCATCCATTTAGATTTAATTTAGCGGAACTGCAGCTTAGATGTAGCAGCTGGTACAATCGTCCCACATCTTCCTCGAAACTTACTCCACTCGAACTCAGCTGAGGATTCCTCGAAAACATACTCGAGTTCTGTTTGTAATAAGTTATGTAAAACTCTACTCTACTCACGCAGTTTTAATTTGTGTTGAGTGGAGGAATTAAAAGAAAATATTTTTTTTATTTATTTTAAATGAAATATATATTATATTGTGTTCGTGTTCCTAAATAAATTTATAAAGAAATATTGTTTGTTTCTCATTGTACTATGTTTTCAGATAAAACTCAATAAGTTTCAGGATAGCAGCTGTTCTTCTATGAGCTGTGTCAGGAGTTAGTAGAAAGTGCTGAGAATGCATGTCAGTGGTAAAGCGGAATTTCGGGAACATTTGCATCGACTTTTGTACCGTTATAATGGTTATTATATTTGGAATTGAACAGCACGTCTTATTTTCTGACAAATTCCCGTGGATATGGAGTAGAAATACCTTAAAAACGTCTCCATAGAAACAACGCGTGCGAAGCCGCGGGCAGAAACACGTTTAAAAATAAAGGCTTTTACAATGAGTACCTACTTGGTACATTCAAGAGTTAAACAACGAAGACGAAAGGTTTTACTTTGAATAGTAATAACTATACCCATTCAAATGTACCTATCAGTTACTTATCACTACATAATATAAAACAAAGTCGCTTCCCGCTGTCTGTCTGTCCCTATGTATGCTTAGATCTCTAAAACTACGTAACGGATTGCGGATGCGGTTTTTTTTATAGATATAGTGATATATAGATATAGTTCAAGAGGAAGGTTTTACCATTAGACTCATAGATTTTCACCCGGCGAAGCCGCGGGGCAAAGCTAGTATCTAGAAATACAGAAATACAATTTATTGGTATAATTAATCTAATAAAACCTATAAAGATGGCCGCCAACAGAATTGAGGTAAGCCGGCTTTAATGATTCTCCTTTTTCACGTATTTTCACGATTTCGAAGTCGAAGATGAGACGAGATATAAAAGAAACCCTGAAGTCATTGTAATGCGATTGATTTCTTTATTTATAAAGTTTTGGCCGAACCTTGAATTATTTATAACGCTTTTAGTGATGTAGGTACTACTCGTACTAATGTGTTTCGTCTATGCTGTAGAAATGGTTGAGCCTTCCAAGAGGTGAAACTAGCGTAGACATCTACGTTGTAAGATGATGTAGGGAGGGAGTGTGTAGGTAATAGATACGAGTATGTTTGAAGATGTAAGATGATGTAGGTAGGGAGTGTGTAGGTAATACTCGTAGATACGAGTATGTTTGAAGATGTAAGATGATGTAGGTAGGGAGTGTGTAGGTAATACTCGTAGATACGAGTATGTTTGAAGATGTAAGATGATGTAGGTAGGGAGTGTGTAGGTAATACTCGTAGATACGAGTAAGTTTGAAGATGTAAGATGATGTAGGTAGGGAGTGTGTAGGTAATACTCGTAGATACGAGTATGTTTGAAGATGTAAGATGATGTAGGTAGGGAGTGTGTAGGTAATACTCGTAGATACGAGTATGTTTGAAGATGTAAGATGATGTAGGTAGGGAGTGTGTAGGTAATACTCGTAGATACGAGTATGTTTGAAGATGTAAGATGATGTAGGTAGGGAGTGTGTAGGTAATACTCGTAGATACGAGTATGTTTGAAGATGTAAGATGATGTAGGTAGGGAGTGTGTAGGTAATACTCGTAGATACGAGTATGTTTGAAGATGTAAGATGATGTAGGTAGGGAGTGTGTAGGTAATACTCGTAGATACGAGTATGTTTGAAGATGTAAGATGATGTAGGTAGGGAGTGTGTAGGTAATACTCGTAGATACGAGTATGTTTGAAGATGTAAGATGATGTAGGTAGGGAGTGTGTAGGTAATACTCGTAGATACGAGTATGTTTGAAGATGTAAGATGATGTAGGTAGGGAGTGTGTGGGTAATACTCGTAGATACGAGTATGTTTGAAGATGTAAGATGATGTAGGTAGGGAGTGTGTGGGTAATACTCGTAGATACGAGTATGTTTGAAGATGTAAGATGCTGCTACCAAATATATGTCATACGCTTAGATTTCAATAACAAAACGGAGAATTAGTTACCTATGTAGATTCTTTCTCGTGGTTCTAGTATTACAGAACTACAAATAATAAATAAATAGTGTACATTCATTGAACTATATGAGAATGCTATTTTTGTCAATGTTTTATTAGTTATAAATTCATTTTAATCTATTACGCCTTATATTTAATTCTTTATTTTATGTTGACTCAGTAATAATTTGAATTATAATAGAATATTCGTATGATAATTTAATTAAGCATGATTATTTGACTGTATTACTATTTTATAACACGTGTTCTTACTTAATCTAACTTTATTTTATATTAACCTTCTGTAGTATAATGGGCCTGGGGCCGTTCTCATTATATCAGTACAAATCATAAATAAAGTTTACGAAATTAAATCCAAAAAGTTGGCGCCTTTTACTGAGATGAAAATTAAAATAGAATCAACCCACTTTTTAAACTAAAAGGTTAGCAGTAATAACTTGAAACTGAAAGAAATGAACTTAAAAATAAAAGTGTACCTAGGAAACTCTCTCGAGGCTCCTCAATGAGAACTCGTTTCGAGAGCTTCTCCTCCATTTTATTATAGACTTTATAAACTTTTTCAATCATTTTGAACTGGATTTTGTCTTTACCGATAGAGTCAACCTTTGATAGCATCGTTCAACTTATCACTTCATAATTTGGATCAAAGTGACTATCACAGTCAGCCATACAAAACTGGCTGCAAATAATTTGTTGGTTCTCTCTGTTTTTTTCTTAAAATATGTATTCACGTAGGAAATTATATATAATTACAATTATCATTCATTGATAATAATTTTCGTAGGACCTCGACTTTATCCTGTACTTCAAAAAAGACCAGTATCATTTAAGGAATTTCTTTAAAAACCTAAATCTTATTCCCAGAACATTACCCTCGCGGTAGTTTACACTTGCGATTCCTTTAATGTGCCGCGACGACGCGTCCGGCGCTCCTCGTGTGAATACCTCTTTATATTTACAGCTCGGACTCGGAATTACGGGCCTTTTCAGTACCTAGGGAGAGTGTTTTCAAGTTTCAAGAGTTCTTTAAATAAATATTTGTAGTCTTTGCAGGTGATTTGTCTCGTGTCAAACGATGCGATGTAAAAATACATTCTTTATAGTTTAAAGTTAGTCTGTTACTTTGGTTGGATGAGAAGATATAGGTACTCCAGAACTATTTGACCGAGATATTTAATTGAAAGTAGCTTGGTTATCCCTGAGTCACTTAGAAACGTGAGTAAAACCGCGGGGAGAGGCACTGCACATCATCATCATCAGCCTATATTAGTCCACTGCTGGATATAGGCTTCCCCCAATGAGCGCCATAGCGCCCTGTATACTGCTTGACGCATCCAGCATCTACCTGCAGTCTTTCGCAGGTCGTCATCTCACCTGGTCGGAGGGCGTCTTATACTAAGTTTACTGAGTCGTGGTCTCCACTCAAGAACACGTTTGCCCCAGCGGCCGTCGGTTCTTCGCGAGATATGGCCGGCACACAGCCACTTCAGCTTGCTAATTTTCATAGCTATGTCGATAACCTTGGTTCTCTGTCGGATGTATTCGTTGCGAATCCTATCCTTCAGAGAATCTCCGAGCATAGCTCTTCCCATAGCTCGCTGAGCGACTTTGAACTGGTGGACCAGCCCTATCGAGAGTGTCCACGAATTAAAACTTGTCCAGAGGAAATATATGCATATCAAGTGACATTTAAACATACACGGATCTTCACGAGAATAATGCCCCTTTAAAGGTTTGTATGAAAGAGTGAGATAAAGGATTTAATGGCAGACGTTAATTGATTGACTGCATGTCGGACACAATGTTATGAGAAATATGAATTTAAATTGTATAATATACATTTCTACCTATTTCAAATATAATGCCGTACTTACAGAACCCCGTATTGTTTATTGCAAAATTTTGCATAAACGTGCGTGGTCCACTGCAACTAGCTGCGCCCCGTGGCTTCGCCCGCGTCGAAATCTATGTGTCAAATGGTTTATAAACCTTCCTCTTGAATCACTCTATCTGTTTAAAAAAACATACTACCTATATGCAATTTCAGTCCGATCCGTTCAGTAGTTTTGGCTTGAACAAGTGACATCCAAATACCTAAACTTTCGCATAATTTAATAGTTAGTCTGTGGTTATCCATGTACCCTTGGCCTTACAGCAAATGGGAATGGAGCTGCCTGTCTGACGGCAATTATATTAGTACCCGACAATGTGACTGTGAATTGTTTGTTCGAGTTGAGTAATTGTATTAATCAGTGTGAGACGCGGTGAGGGCTCTGTTTGTATAGGGAGCACCTCGGAGTGTTGCTCACGTGGGTTTAGGGATCCGTGTCCAAATCAAACTAACAAAAAAATAATTTACGATACTAAAAGACCTCCGCTATCCACAGGGGTGTGTATCAAAAGAACAGCCGTAGATTTACAAGAAAAAACAACACGCGGGGAAGTCTTTGGGGACGGCCGATAGAAGTGAAAACGAATTAATTTTATGTTTTATTTATACTCGGAAGCGTGCGGTAACGATGACGCGAGTTTTACGCTTTTTGTTCACCCAAAAATTGCACATACATATGTATGTATGCACAGTTAGGAAAGCGTTCGGTGACGAGGACGCGAGTTCCATGATTGTTGTTCACCCAAAAAGTGTATTTTGTTCGCCTGAAGAAGTTTTCACTTCAAAAATCATAAAAGCTATAAGTTGTCGGTATCAGGGCGCTGCATGTGGCGCTCATAATGGGAGGCCTAAGTCCAGTAGTAGACCAGTGGTAGTATTAAAGGGCGATGACGATGATGGGTCGATATCCGCGGGTGCTACAATATTATATTTGTAGGTATTGCGTGCAGAGCCCAGGGACAATTCGTGTCAAAAGTCGTGGTCTTCGCGACTTGCATTATGGTCGTTATAAAAAAGCCCTACGGAACCCTGCACCCGACTCTCGCTTACCATATTTTATTTAACTTGTCACAGAAATCCTCGCACGAGGAACAAGGAAGAATATATACACTGATGGATATGAATATTTGATTAGCGCGAGTGGCTTCGTGTACCGTTCGCGAGATGTGCCGCGCGTCACGTTACTGTCGTGTATTGTATTGTATTGTATTGTATTTAAGGCGTGGAATAATGCTTGTAGTATTGAGTGAGTAGTAACGTGAACACGAACACAAGGTTTCACTGAATCATGTGATACAATAGTAAATAAACCAAACTGCTTGTTTAGGTCAAACAAAATGTCGGTATATTATGGCATTATTATTGTTCTCACCATACAACAGCGACCATCGCATTACTATTTTTTTCATGCATCAATAACTCCCTTAAAACATACCCGCAATGTCAATAAAAAAATGATGTACAGCAGGTACATAATGTTTTTTTTTGTTATATTTATAAGTTTAGTTTATGATATGAAGACTGGCGTACTTTACAAAGGAAAAGTCTATTTTAAAAAAATACACAAATGCGCTGTCAATCTATATATATAAAAGAAAGCCGTGTTTGTTACAACACTTATAACTCGAGAACGGCTGGACCGATTTTGCTAAAAATTGGTAAAGCTTAGAACCAGTAGTCTAACATAGGATACTTTTTATCATTTAAACAATTTGACACATAGATTTCCACGGGGGCGAAGCCGCGGGGAGCAGCTAGTATGGATATAATGATAAAGCATTTCGAAGCTATTATTGTTTGTGCAAATTTACATTTGTGATGAAAGGGAAATATGAAACTAGCTTTGACTCGTGCAACATTGTGTCCGGCTCGCGTCTGGTGAACAATATATTGTAATAATAGTAACAATAGCATCGGGTTATTCAAAATAACAACTGTACAGGAAAGCTAAAAAATAAATAATTTTTTATGAAAATTTATAGCTAGACAAAACATAATGTGCACTTTATAAATAAATATAGCTAAGTATTACAATTTAGCCTGAACTATGTAATCCTGTGTTTCAGGGGACAAGAGGGTAACAATCATTATTATACATTTAGAAGAGTCACTTAAAGGTATTTATCGATGCATCGATGTTGTGGTAATAAGGGTTTGTGCGCAAACAAAACTACCAACCGATCGGACTGGAACCTACCAACCGATCGGATTGGAAACTACCAACCGATCGGACTGGAAACTTAGTCTAAGGTTTACATCTTAAATAACACAATATAATTATGCTACAGGGAAAATGTTAAACAAAAATAACATAGCATTAGCAGCGTATTATTAACTTTACTGTGATCAGGAATCCGGGAAGTGTGCTGAGTAAGGTGCCTTGCTCGAAGGAAGTTGAATCACGGCAGATTCAGCAGGACGTCCGGAATGCTGCTGATGAGGACACACAAAACTTGACATAGTTCTCTATTCAAACTGTTCAATTTGTATTATTATTATTGTTTAAAATTGTACCTACTTATCACTTTTCGATATGGAATAAATAAAGCTCATTTTATTTATTTTATTACTACATAGTTTATCACATATAGTATTTCCGTGATCAATCCGCCAACAGAGCAAACGGGAAAGTTAGAGGAAAGTCGTAGTTTTCATTGAGAACTTTTAGTATTGAAGCTAACATGTAAGTGAAATGTTTACCGGTGCGGATATTTTTCATCAACTTTGGAAATGGAGCAACGTTTTTCCAAAAGCAATGTACAGTTGGCCTCATCAACTTGTTGGGAAAATCCTTTGTCGAATGAAATGGAATGCCCTTTCGACTCTACAGAGCACAATAATGAATTCCATTTAAATTTTGTTTCACCGCAATAATGTTACTTGATGAGCGAAATTCGGTTCGTCCCAACGATGTTGTGTTACGTGGAGAGTAAGAAGTAATAGTATAGTATTCAATGTGAAATACATAGATGACAGAACACATTCAAATTTAATTATGATTTTTATGTTTCATTAATATAGCTCTGAAGCTGTATTTAGAATTATGTTGAAAGACCAGGATTTCACGAATCTCTTGAATTCAATGACTTTCAAGCAACCATTGTATTTCCTACGAATTTGATAAATTTCTGATCTCGTAATTGAATACCATATCAAAAACACTCGAGATTGACATTCCATGTTAACAGAGTTCCGTATGTCACAAATAAAAACCCTCAGCGAGTGGGTCGCCCATACATTACGAGTATTCTTTGTAAATTTACTACGACATTATCAATTCTAATTAGGACACTAGCAGAGCTGACTTTGGGCCACGAATATATCGGGGCAAGTATTTTTTATTATTCATAATCCTAAAAACTAGAGACCAATTATTATCATTAATAATCAAATCCGCAAATGGTTGTAAATCACATTTAATTTAAGCCCAAAGCTACAACCAATTAATCACACACAAAAGCGGATCTTTTGTTTTACCGCACCGTTGTTGGAAACACCGATAATTTTATTCAATTTGATCCAGTCCATTGGTTTACACTACATTAACTCTGTACAAGCGAGATTCAATTACCAATGACATCAGTTCACACGCCCGCGCCGCTAACGTTTCCGAACGCAACAGACTGCGAGGGAATGTTTTTGAACGCATTTAGTTTGTGAAATACCAATCTTTTAATACCAACCTCATCTTTAAATACCAACCTACCTACTTATAGGTCACATATATAAAATATATCACATTTGGAAAAATCTTGCTGTATGGTAATTTATGATTAATTAAACTTTTTGGTCACAAATCATTGAACGAAGCGATGCAGGCAGCAATCTAGACAGTTCCATTGTCTTTTGGTGATTTTATACAATTGTACTGTGTCTATTTGTAGCATCATGTAGTTTTTGCAATCGTGAGATGCTCCTCCAAAAAATTAAAACTTTTTTGTGTTTGTCTTTAAAAAAATGAATTGTGAGCAAAACCTGTAAAATATCAAAGTCAAATCGTCATAATTATCAGCCCATATCAATTCCACTGTCCATTGAAATGAAATGAATGTTTATTTCTTTAGGCTTACAAATAAGCACTTAGACAAGTCATATTTTATACTATTCATTATTATATTGATGTTCACTTCAATTTTTTGTCCACCAGTGGAAGAATTCATTGGTTATCGGCTTAACCTAATGAGCGCCAAAGCGTCCTGTCTTTCGCTTCCGCCTTGCACAATACGTTTACCAAGTCACGGGCTCCACTCAAAAACACACTTACCTTACTGCTTATAGGTTCTTCAGATGATGTCGTTAGCTCACTGCCCCTTCAGCTTGAGCTAGGTCGAAGACTTTGGTTCTATGCCGGTGAGTTTCGTTACGAATCCGAAAAGCCACTCCGAGCTCGTGGTTGACTTGTTTACACTGTGGCTATTGCGTGCGTTTCAATGTTGCCTACTACACACGCCTATACATTCCGGCGCCACATTCTGCTAATTTTGCGCTTTTTTATGACAGATGTATCGTCTCAAAATCGTCCATAGATAGAAGAAATTGTTAATAACAAGTGCGGTGATATTTAATTAGAGATATTGATAGAATGGTTTCGGCCTTGATACTTTTGACACGCTACCTGTAGTTTATTTCATAAAAGGAATTATACCAAAATGTGTCAATATAAGATATTATCTTTGGTGTATTATGGTGAAGCGTATAATTTAGCAGAGAAAGAATAGTAGCTTTAGGGCCCGTAAATTCTTCCTCCCTTCAGAGCGTAACTCCATTGAAGTTGATCCCATTAAAGTCATTCGGCCTTCGGAGAAGCTTACTAACCGTCTCATTAACGTTAGTCTATGCTGATAGGAATGTAATTGAAAAGGCCTTTGTTTGAAGGGACTTGAGAGTTAATCAGGAGCAAGTATTGGGAATACAAATCTACTGATTTGTTTCTTCAATTGGAGAAATCGGAAGTAACAATTATTGCTAAGTCGTAGCACGTCTACGGCGTAGCATGTCTACGGCGCGGCGTAGCTGTTATACGTCGTAGCAGGGCTACAATAACTTGAGGCGTAGCGTTGGTATTAGCAAATCAGAGCTCTGGACAATATCCTGCGAGATCAGCGAGTACCGAAACCTGTCAAAACAATATTTCCATTCCTGTACTAAACGTTATTACTATGTACCATACAATTGTACAACATGGCTGTATCAGTGTTAACATAATGTTTGAATTTAACCAAAACTAAGAGTTTCAGCAGATTTGTGAATATACATATCTCCGAAAGCAAAGTTTTGCTTCCCCGCTCGTCTTCTTTGCTCAGGACAAAATAAAATATTATTTTAGTGAAAAATCGTCATTATCTTTATTCATACAAAAACACATTGTCAAAATTCTTTATACAAAGTTATAAACATTAAAATAATGAACAAGCATTACACAAACACTTATATATATACATATATCTTGTTATGTTAGTATTAGTATAGCAGAGTTAAACTGTGTGACAAGGAAGCTAACGTGAGGCTTGTATTTATCTATGTAGGTATATTAAATATCCGGCTCGAAGGACCAAAAGGAATGTAGGGGTTTTCTCCTCGTTTAGGGCACTCCAGTTATAATTAAGTTTGTAGGTGTAGCAACACCAAACCACTGTTTATAGTAATTGATTTATTTACAATTAAAAAGTTATTAGGTAATCTGAGCCGCACGTACTGTTAAGTTAAAAAGATGCACACACCGGCGCGTGGCAAAGGTTTCCTTACGACTGGTAATGTAAATATGTAATCTGCTGTATGAGCTATTTTGGCTCGTACACAAATAAAACAATAATAAACGTGCCTTTAAAAGTAGGTCATTTGCTGGTAGTAGACAAGTTGTTCTGCATAATGTTATCCATTATTGGGATCATAATACTCGAACGACTAAACAATTCATATCAAGGTGCTATAATATCGCTTATAATGTTTTTTGTCTAAACTTAGCTTTTTTTAAGTCCAGAAAGTTGGTAAAAAACAACTAAAGGAAAACTTGTGTACAATTATTGAGCTGATAAATAAAATACAACATGCACATTGAATCAAAACATTTGTTTCCCATCCCTTCACACGAACTCAATCTAAAAAGTAATTTTGAGCTGAGCCCCTTTAGACGTAATCAGACGAGACATGTGCCTGTAGTGATAACCAAATATCGGGCGGTACTTTGTTGTTTTCATAATGTACGTTATTTGACTTTACATCGATGTGGCTAAGAATCAAAATAAGACAATTTTAAACTTACAATATTAACACTTTGACTGCTGAAATCACATGGTATGTGTTTTCTACAAGTGACTAATATGCGTAAATCCACACTAGCGCAGCGGCTGAGAAAATACAGATCTGTGTGACTCAGCACAGACGTAATATTTTTCGAACGAAGCGCAACACAACCGCTGTGTAGAGCGGCAGCACGAATTTTTTAGGTTCAAAAAAAGACCGCAGTCGTCGAAAAAATCGCAGTCAAAGTGTTAATAAATTCGTTAAAGAAATGCAAGTATTAATAAATACTGAGCCTCACTGAACTATTTACAATTTCTCTTAGAATTTTTAAACTTTGGATAGATAACATCAATGAGTACAATATCTGTGGGCTTACGGCTAAGACAACGCTATGTTACATACATATAGATTGTGCCTTTGTAAACATTGTTTCGTGCTTTAAGAATTACGTTTTACGAAGAAATCAATCATTTCTATTTATAATACATATACAGCACTGCTCATACTAAATGCTTTAGTGTGAGGTTTTAAACGATTTTATTAGTAAAAGTAATACTTACAATTGTACGAGCTCGTGGCTCAACTTGGGCAACAGGACAGGACACAATAATGCAATCATCATCGGGGGATAGTGATTGATTTATATGTTACATAACCAGGTAGGTGCTCGTGTCTATAAGATTCATATCTGTACAGTGTATATATGTAATCAAAACTTAGGTAACTCTATGACAGTTCAAAGAGAACATTTTATTTCAAGTTTAGCTAACATAGTATTAGAACATCCTTTTGATAAGTTCATAATCCTAGGTGATTTTAACTTACCTAATATTTCATGGTCACTCAGTACCGATGGTATGTACTTTAATCCAATTAACATTCAGGGTTTACATCAGGTTGAAATATTTGATGAACTAAATACTTGTAATTTACTGCAATACAACTCAATCACAAACACTAACAATCATGTATTGGATCTAGTATTTTCTAACCATGATGTGTCTGTCAAGCTCTGTGAGTCTCCACTTGTACCAGAAGACCCACATCACCGTTCCATTGTATGCAATGCGGACTTTGTGCAATATCACACAATTAAACCTCTCTCTTACACTAAATTCATCCATCAGGATGGCAATTATGAATCAATATGTAAGGAACTTGACTCCGTTGACTGGCATTCAGTACTTTTTAAAAAATCTGTTGAAGATGCAGTTTCTTATTTGTACCATACCTTGGGTAACCTCCGTGACCTGCACATACCATCTAAGATATTCTCACCTTCCACCAAATACCCAATATGGTATAAAAGACCTTTAATAAAAATAATAAAGGAGAAATATAAGTTTCACCGTAAGTTCAAAAAATATGGAAACCTATGTGATTATAATTCATTCATAATGCTTAGGGAGAGGGTTAAATTACTAGAAAAGGAGTATTATGACACCTACATACTAAATATTGAAAACCATATTAAAACAAATCCCCGTGCCTTTTGGGCCTATGTAAAATCTAAGAATCAGTCTCATTCATATCCTTCTGTATTTCACTATGGTGACCGCTCTTCAGACCAAGGTAAGGAGATTGCAGACATGTTTGGGGAATATTTCCACTCTACTTTCCTCAGTGATATACCTACACATGCATATACACCATCTGAGCTGTCTGAACATTATACATCAACAGCAGACATAGGTGATATAGAGGTTTCTAATAATGTGGTTCTTAAACTATTAAAATCATTAGATCTCAATAAAACTGCTGGACCAGATAATATCCCTCCTATTTTTATAGTCAAATGTGCTGAAAGTTTAACCTTACCTCTCTCAATAATATATCGTCGCTCCCTCACAGAAGGCATAATGCCTACTGTGTGGAAAAAGGCATATGTTACACCAATTCATAAAAAAGGACCTAAAGATAGGATTGAAAATTATAGGCCGATTTCTAAACTATGCCTCTTTGCAAAAGTTCTTGAAAAAATTATTCATATACAACTTCACTCAGCTGTGAAACATGATCTTAACTCCGGTCAACATGGCTTCATCAGAGGCAAATCTACCACCTCTAACCTTTTACTATGTAGTGAGTTTATATCACACCATATGTCTGAGCTGTCTCAAGTGGATATAATTTACACCGACTATACCAAATGCTTTGACCGGATAGATCACTTAATTCTCTTAAAAAAACTACAGCTTATTGGAATAAGAGGCAACCTTTACCGCTGGTTCACCTCTTATGTTAATAACAGATGCCAAACTGTAGTACTCAGTGGTTACTCTTCTTCTGCCATGAGCATTCCTTCTGGAGTACCCCAGGGCTCCCTTCTAGGTCCACTGCTATTCCTCATAATGGTCAATGATGTGCACACCTGCTTTAATAGTTCCAAAGTACTCCTCTATGCAGACGATATGAAGATCCTCACCGTTATTCGTAGCAATGATGATGCTCTGCGCCTACAAAATGAACTTTATCGTTTTCAACTTTACTGCACCACTAACAACCTCCAGTTAAACGTATCCAAATGCTATGTATCAACGTACACGCGTAAACAACATGTACTTAACTTTGACTACACATTGAATAATACTGTCTTATCTAGAGTGAAAACTATCCGAGATTTAGGTGTTAACTTCGATAACAAGCTCTTATTTGATCATCACATCGATCACATTGTCAAGAAAGCATCAAAATCGTTAGGTTTTGTACTTAGGATGTCATCGGAGTTTACCAGTATTAAGACCTTTAAGATTCTGTACTGTGCGTATGTTCGCAGTCATTTAGAGTACGCCTCGCAGGTTTGGAACCCGCGATATGACATCTATATTTCTAGAATTGAAGGCATTCAAAAGCGTTTTTTACGCTACTTGCAGTTTAGAGCAAAGATTTTTTTACCAGATTATAATGAACGCTGTCGTAAATTTCACTTCTTACCCCTTATCGAACGTAGGAATATTGCTGACTTATGCTATCTCATGAATATAGCGAACGGAACGGTGGACTGTCCAGGGCTGTTAGAGCTGATTGGTCTGCGCACGAACATAAGCTCACTTCGTAAGCCAAAGCTCTTGTATGAACCACTGGTGAGGACGAACTACAGGCAGAACTCTTTCATCTTAAGGGCATGCAAATCATTCAATAACATCCAAGCAAATACTATGTTTATTGATGGCAACGATGAAGTAGATTTAGATTTATTTAATACCTCAACCAAGCGTCTTAAACGCTGGTTGAGTAGTTTTTTCTTTGCTTAAGTATTTAATGTAACTTAGTTTGTATTTTCAACCAAATGTGCTGTCTTTTTCCTTTTCCTTTTTCGACTGTTAGTATTTAAATTTAGTAACTTTTACTTATATCTGTGGAAACTTATAATTAGCCGTTAGTTACACACTGTGTTTAGTATTTAGTTACCTAGCTGTTAGTTTTCCCAAAATTATAAAATAAAATAATAAAATAAAATAAAATAATAAATATTTTAATATTGCCTAATGACTAGTCAGAGATCAGGGTGGCCTAAGTAAAGAAGAACGCAAGACTCACAGTACATACCGCAAGCACACCTAGGCCACCCAGCCTACGCACGCCTTGTCCTGAGTCCAGTCGAGGGAAGCTGAAAGTCTTCATTTCCTTCTGTATCGGGATGAAGGCAGCCCCGAGTGAGGCGGGGGGCGCCCCCGTTCCGTCCCCGACCCCCCGCGCACAGGGCAGGCGCTCCGGGTGGATATTCAACACGTTCCGCCTCAGTTCCTTTGTTGCTCCATCGTTGTTAGTGACGTCGGTCGTCTCTTGTGCCGGTATCGTTTTTTTCTCAGTAACGTTTATTCTTTCGTTGAGAGTTTCTATTGTGATACCGGCGTGGAGGATGTCTTGATTGTAATCCACTTTACTGTCGGGTTCGGGCATTTTGTTGTACGCGGAGCTCACTACAGGCGGGTCCATTTTACAAGTAACGCCATCTAGCGAGTCCTTAGTGAGCTGGCTCTTAGTGTGGTTGCGGAGGACGTGCATCCATTTCAAACTGCAGTCACACACGAAGTTGTTCTCTGAAAATAAAAACACATTAACGTTAATATCTTAGTTATAATGTCTTCTCATTTCTCTCGATGAACAAAAACTATCAACCAAATCAAAGGACTAACAGAAAACTACTTTTTGCGAACGTTTGTATCAAAATAACGTGTGCGAAGAAGGGGTCTACTCACACGTTAAGTAAAGTAAAGTAAAGTAAAAAATCATTTATTTCTTTAGGCTTACAAAATAAGCACTTAGACAAGTCATATTTTATATATAAATTATATATAAATTATGTTATTTTGATACAAACGTTCAAAAGCCATTTCTATCCAACGGAAAGTGATTTATGGGATAAAAAAGTAACCTTTGTTTTTATTCATTACCTTCTAGAAGAAGACTGCTGTTCTGAGGGCGCAAGTTTTCTAGAATAGGCTTGATATTGTGTAGGGTGAGCGCGTGCAGGCTGTTGTGCCGCAGGTCCAGCGCGGACAGCCCGCGCACGCCCTCGAACAGCCGCGAGGGCAGCGTCGCCAGCGCGTTCTGCTCCAAGGACAGCTCCCGGAGCTGCGACAGGCCATCGAAGGCTCTCCCCGATATATATCTCAGCTCGTTCTTCCCGAGCAACAGCTCCTGCAAGTTCCATAACTCGGCAAAACTAAACTCTGTCAAATTGTGTATTCGATTCTTCCTCAGATCCAACTTCCTCAAGTTCGCCAATCCATCGAACGTCCGTCGGTTCAGATGGAATATATTGTTCTTGTTCAAGTCCAGCTCCAACAGATTGAACGTGTGCTGGAATGTCCCGTTTCGAATCCTCGATATATTGTTTTTGGTGAGAACCAACTTTTGCAAGTTCGGCAGATCGTAGAACGCCTCCGCGTCTATATCAGCTATCGCGTTGTCTTCGAGATCGATCCTCGTTATATTCGGGAGATGAGCGAAGGCGTACTGCTGCAAGTTCTCGATCTGATTCTGCGAGAGCAGAGCTTCCTTTAGACTCGTCAAGTTTGCGAAAGAGAACTGCGTGAGGTGTACAATGTTCCCGTACTTGATGTCAACAGATGTGAGTCGCTGCAGGCAGGCGAGTGCTTTGGTGGGCACGTAGTTTAGCGCGCCGTCCACTCGCACGTTGAAAGACAAAGTTAGCAAGCTGGGCTGCGAGGCGAAACTTTGCCAGAGAGGCTCGTCCGGAGGAATACCGTCGTTGAACACCCAGCATTCCGCCTTCGTCACATTCCGCGGCTCGCGAGTCTTCTCACAGTAGCAGTGAACTTTCGAGTCACGATCGGTTATATCGCAAATATCCTTTTCAAATCCTCTAACTCTTTCCTTCGTCCGTCTCTTGTTGTTGTTCTCTCTCGCACTCACGTTCGCTGACAGCTCGGTAACGAGCGCGCACGTGATGATGATGGAGATGACTCCGGCTGTCTTGCACCCCATTGTCATTATCTGTAACAATAGAGAGCTGATATTAGTCAAAATAATAGAATTCTAACTGGATGAAATTAGAGTAATTATTGCTGGATCACAGTGATGGCGAGGCTCAAGCGGGAAGCGGAAATATCTGAAGTTTTTTTAATAGATTTTATTTTCTTTGCTTGTTTTAAGAGTTTATACTTCAATGTCTATTCTTGGACCGAGAAATTCTCGTTTTTCCCGCTCTCGCGATCTCCAGTTATTCGGTACTCAGTGGATTATATCAAGTTCGGTAATGTAAGTTTACGAGTAGTTGCCTATCTGAGTACGCACTCAACGGTGCGGCTAAGAGCCTCGTTGTTCAGCTCCTAACTTTCTGCCTTAAATGTGTGTACATTCGCGATAAACAAGTGCTCAAAGTAGACAAATGTTTTCAGGTTATGTTAAACGAACATTTGATTTTAGAAACTTTTCTTCTTAGCTCGAGTAAAACTCCATAGCTCGAGTAAAGCAGACAATTTCACAAATATTTTAAGACCCTGGCTCATTTAGGTACTGGATTTATTTTCTTACTTAAACTAAATGGTAACTATGAAATTGCCGTTCTGCAGTACTGGCCATTTCAAATCAAAATAATTTTTGTTTGGCTAAGAATTCTAATTTCAAATTTATTTTATTTTAAAAACATGGAATTCTTTTTCCAAAAGTAGTAAAGGATTTAGATGCGTTTTTTTATAGATAGGGTGATTCACTAGGAATGCTTATTAATTGTTTGACACATAGATTTCCACGCGGGCAAAGCCGCGGGGCGCAGCTAGTTCTTAATAACAGGAAATTAATTCCAAGTGCATTTTCACGGTTTGTGTGTATTTTAGCTTTGTATTTATCAGTCAAATCTCAAAGAGTCCATGTGGCAATAACGAATCACAAAGCGCGGGGCCCTGCGCGGGACATCCATCCACACGAGCGACGGCAGCGCCGCTGGTGAGCGCTGAATACACCGTGGGGAAGACGAAATGTTCACAGGGTGGGCATTGTATACATACAAATGTACTTTATACCTTTTTAACAGTAAACAGGTCGTGAATTCGAACTCAATTACCTATCTTTAACAATTAATTATGGACACTGATTTTGTACTGATCGAGTTTCTAAAGGGACAAATCATGATAAGCAAACGTGGAAGTACTCAATATATTTACTGTTGTAATCTCATTAGCAGGTGATCAGTAAGGTAAGTATCACAACGCAAACCAAATATTCACTGGTATTTATTGTATTTGCCCTTGAATATTTACTATAGTAGCGTAAGTTTAAAGAAATATATTTGTCAAACTGTCGAATCTGGCAACTGACAAGTCTGCCATAGCGGAACACGGAGTTGCACAATCCCCAAGTCATCTCAACAGAGCGACATTACATACCAAGAATGGTAGTGGAGGCCATTGAGATTAGGAAACACAGGAACTTCCGAGAAGATGGCCTCCACTTATCGGGAACCTGGTACCCTGCTGTGAGAATGTGCAAAAACCGAAAAAGTGATGTACCAACCGCGGCCCGCGTTCTGATACCGTCAGTGTTGTGTGTCGTGATCGAGCTGCGTTCGATAATGAAACCGGTTGTAGTGAGTGGTATGTCTGCCAATAAAAACTTACCCGCAGTACCTTCAGTTACCCCATGATCATGGCGCATGACACTGTGCCGAGATATTGGAAAAGTAAAAAATGAATAAATAATGCTGTACAATTCACACAGCATTATCTAGCCCCATGGTAAGCAGAGCTTGTGTTATGGGTACTAGATAACTGATATAAATAATACAATAAATTACATAGATAGTTTTTTTTTTATTATACATAGAAAACGACCAAAGCACCCGGAACAAATCTGCAGATTGTACACACAATTGTTCCGAGGCGGGAATCGAACCCGCAACCTCCTGCGTCGCAGGCGGACCTTCGCCCACCGCGCCACATCGGTCGTCAATAAAAACTTACCCGCAGTACCTTCAGTTACCCCGTGATCATGGCGCATGACACTGAGCCGAGATATTGGACAACTAAAAAATGAAATCATTGTTAATATCCCGTCACAAACGACGTTTGTATAACTAGCCGTGACAGTTTCAAAAGTTTTGCCGAAAACATAATCGAAGGCATTACAAACAGTGCATTAAATGTGACATATGTACATGATCCAGCCAATATTCAGCAGCTATAGAAGACGCAGGCAGATCACTACATCACCACAACAGTCAGCCAGCTCTCTCTCGCTCTCACTACATCACCACAACAGTCAGCCAGCTCTCTCGCTCGCACACCAACAGACCAAAGGATAATAAAAACTTCAAACTGGGACCAAACTTCAACTTTATAACTTACTTGCAACAGATAATTAAGTTTCAAAGTACTTAAAGTTTCAGGATTGCTTATTAGTTGCTCTAAATTCGTTATTTTTATACTTGGCTGGGGTTTTAATATCTTTGTGAGTCCAACAATAAATTCTATTTTATAAGAAAGTTTAAGAATAAGTTTTATCTTTTGGGAGATGATAATATGAACATTGGATTCGGAGAACTGTATTGGATTGAGAGGTTTTTGAAAATTGTATTAGGGGAAATGTATTAGACTGAGAGGCTTTTTGCAAGTACCTGCAAGTAAGAAAGTGAATCTTAAGTGTATGAATCATGTTCTTATTCAAATTCTCATCGCACAAGTAAATATAATATGACGACAGTATTATTGCTGATGTTGTCTATATATATATATAAAAATCAGTCTTGTTTGTTACACTATTTATAACTCAAGAACGGCTGAATCGATTTGGCTGATAGTTAGTGGGGCGGTCGCTTAGAACCAGGAGACAGACAAAGAATACTTTTTATCATTTAAACCATTGACACATAGGTTAACACGGGGGCGAAGCCGCGGGGCGTAGCTAGTACTGAATAAAACCCATGAGAACTGGATGGAGCATCGCTGTCGCTGGAGACTGTGAGGCAGACTTCTGGACTCATCAGCGGTCTCGGAGGAGCACGAGCCCGGAGAACAACTTGCCTGGTGCTAACTCTTGAGTGAATACTGGCTGAGCACAAAGTGAGCTTCGTTTCACAATCGCTTTGGTAATCAAATAGATACTTTGCTCCAATGAAATGAGGGTAGTTGATCAGTGCTACATAAGTACGACCTGCTTGTATCCTTGCCTGACTAAGGACACAGGAAACCGTAGCCCTTGAGGGTCGGCCCTTCCACTTCCTTGTATGGAGGAATCAGACTAGCCCTTTCATTTGCTGAGCAGATACGTATGCCCTACTTCAATGAAATCGTTTAGCGCTAAAATATGTTCGATTGGTTGTTACCTAGTGTAGACAGATGCGTCGGCCTTGAGTAAGAGTGTAGGTCAAATTTGAAGGCTACTACTATTCATAAGAAAGCCGTTGATTTATGGAAACTGTACATTTGGAGTTGAGAGGGAACATAGTTCATTGTTTTTAGAGAATCTATTTTATTTCGGCCGCGGTACAAATATTTATATGACTATTATTGTGTTCTGGATGTTTCCTGTGTATCATTTTCATGAGTCAGACATCTTGTTCCATAACATAAGCTGGGCTCACCCTTGGCCCATCTACTCATAAAAAACAGAGCTGTTTGAAACGGCCATATTGGCTAACTATAATATTAATTTTATTATTATCAATTTGTGCACATGAAGGTGTGCCCTTCCTGCGCACAAATAATCTTATAATTATTTAACTTCACCTTCAATATACACAGGTACCCCTACTGTGGGCACAGCGCTGGGCGTGGGCAGGCTCACTACATACTACATACATATAAGGATGCCTAAGCTGTAGTTAACCTGCCCACCGCCCACCGAATCAAGAAAGAGCTGTTAATCTGTCAATCCTTCCGGTGTCCGGGCCTGGTGAGATTTCCCGTGTTGAGTCAAATTAAGCCGCAGGCTCCACTCCTGGTGGTGCCCTTCCGTCAATTCCTTTAAGTTTCTTTGCAACCATACTCCCCCCGGAAATAGGTAATATTACGAATAAAACCACACACACCTCCACTAACACGAACGAAAGCCTTATTTGCAGCAAATTGTATGAAACTCCACTGTCTCGGAAACATACACCACACATCAATTCCTCGTATTTAATGTGACATGGAAATTAAATACGCAAATATCTGACACTGTCAGATATTTGCTAAATGTTCGCGAGCTGGAGGCATTCGAGGTATTACGGTTTTGTTTTGTATTAGGTATATGTAGTTTATGTGAGTCTAAAATAAAAGTGTTCTGGATATGTTTGCTTTTTTTTAATAAGAAAAATCCGTTTTCATTTTCAGAAGCCGATATAGACTGTTCTGTTTGTCCGCTGGGCGAGTTTTTTCAATAAAAATAAAAAAAAATCGTCAACTGAAAACATTACAATAGACTGAACCGTTTTCTAATGTACATATTTTATAGACATTCATCATGATATTATTTAATCATTAAAAAATATATATATGGCAATCCCGGAATGGCAAAACAAAACGACCGCCCGCGCATCTTGGTTTTCATAACAGTAGGATGGAAAAGCTTTTTAAAATCTACTTTTTCCGGATATTCCAGGTAAATTTTGTGTGGAGTGTCGGAGACAACCGGCTCACATCACCACCACCGCTGCCGCCGCGGCCTTACTACTTCATATGTGTTGTTGATAGTATTTTACGGCATGAAGCATGTAGCGACCATCGATGGGCGAGCTGGGTACGGTTTTTGACGCAAGCACCGACAACTCAGATGATTTCTTCAACCTTGAGCTAATGAACTTGATTCTAACCTTACCCTAAAAGTATTATCCAGTTCCGTCAGACTTCTATAACTGAATCTCAACAAATTTAATAATTCCCAAAGTTCCGGTCACTTCAGGTGAACTGACATAAAGGGAATATATTTCTCCCGGTCCGAAGCTCTCGGTAAAAACATGGACAAAAACTTTTGACATACGTCGTAATAAGGAAAACGCGAGTGGTTGTACTTGTACTTGTACCGAGGTTGTTTCGGTTCGTGTAATACTACACTAATGATGGCTGAAACAAGATCAATGCTCTTACAAACAGCGTCGGAGATGTTGTGTTGATTGAACTTAGTGCCGTGTAGTTTCAATGTTTGTCAGCCGCACCTATCATATACCATTTCCATTAATCTCAGTATAATAGAACATTTTCGTGCATTATGAATTATTCTTGTAATCAAACGTCAATATATACATAACCAACAAACTCGATATAAAAACAGTATCTGAACCGGTGGAGCCATTTCGCAGAATGTTGCAAATGTACAAACAATACAAACAAACAAACAATATCACACCCTAAACGCACAGAGCGACTCCGTTTAGGTAGACCTATTTACACACACACCTATTTAGGTAGTTGTATTTAGGATATCTAGGTAAATATTCGAACTGAACTGTTAGTAGACGTCATCTGCCTAATGTAGGCTGGCTGTGAGAAAGAAAAAAACATCTAAACTAAACCTCCTTCATCGTTTTTGAGATACCTAAGCTGTTATTCGTAAGCAAGGACTTTATTTTGTTAGTTTCTCATATACGAAGAGGTCCGTGACTATATAGTGGAAAAAATGTGTCCGTTTGACCCGAGCAGTAGGTACTCACTCGGGAGCACTAACGGCAGAAAGGCAAATACGTAGCGGTCGTGTTGAGACGCCGCGAAGGAGCCATCAGCGGTGTCTGAGGCGGATGTGCTGAGAGCGATCTGCCGGGCGAGGGCAGCAGCGGACCGGCTAGTAAACGAAACTGTTTATTTATTTACAACAGTACCTCTATTTTCACGGGAACACCCAATGCAATAGAATACATATTTAAATTTAATATTAAAATTAGAAATAATTATATAATACAGAAAAACAACACAAAAATCATAGAGTCAACCTTACATTACAAAACCATAAATTAAAAATCACAAATCATATAATAAATAAATAATAAATAAATAATGCTGGACAATTCACACAGCGTTATCTAGCCCCATGGTAAGCAGAGCTTGTGTTATGGGTACTAGATAACTGATATACATAATACAATACATTACATATATAGATATTTTTTTATTATACATAGAAAACGACCAGAACACCCGGAACAAATATCTGCAGATCGTACACACAATTGTTCCGAGGCGGGAATCGAACCCGCAACCTACTGCGTCGCAGGCGGACCTTCGCCCACCGCGCTACATCGGTCGTCGATATCCATTTCCATATACAACATAATTTCAATAAATAAGAATATTATCGATATTAAAAAATAAAAATTTCAGTCTAACAGTGATAATACGGATTTACACAACTAACGATTACATAAAATAAACAATGCAGCTTTCTGGAACTCGCTCTGGGAACAGGAGAAAAGATCTATTCTCTCGGCAATCAGATTCAGCGTGCGGATGCTGCGCGTTAGAGAGGATTTATGTACTAGGTTAGTTCGCCCTTTTGGTACTGCGAATAGGGCTGGACGCCTTCGTCTGTGCACATAGTCCGCCGGCACATTCAGCCGCAGTTCCTCCAAAATGCTTGGATGGGCGATCATCCCTCTCAGCACCTACAACAGGTGTAGAGCGAGCGCTGCATCCCTCCTTACTTCTAGCTTGTTGTATCCAACCATGCCAATAACAAACAAGGTTGGATACATCAAAGGGTAGAAGGGATATGTATTTTGTATGCGTTCTACCATTTGGATGTACTTGGCCTCATGCGGAGCCCATATCGCGGAATTAAATTCCAAATGGCTTCTAAATAAAGCGCCATAGAGCGATTTTACTGCTTGCAGGTTTTTAAAGCTGTTTGTCTGACGGAGCACAAATCCTAAAGTTTTAAAGGCCTTCTTACATATGTTAACAACCTGCTCCCTGAAGTGAAGATTGTCGTCGAGACGAACCCCTAAATCTCTTACTGATTCGACTCTCTTTAGTTGAGTATCCTTCAACTGGTAGTCGTAGTAGAGTGTTCATCATCATCAGCCTATGATAGTCCACAGCTGGACATAGGCCGCCCCCAATGAGCGCCATAGCGCCCTGTCTTCAGATTGACGCATCCAGCATCTTCTAGCTGCAGTCTTTCGCAGTTCGTCATCCCACGGTCGGAGGGCGTCCTATACTACGTTTACCGAGTCGTGGTCTCCACTCAAGAACACGTTTGCCCCAGCAGTGGTCGGTTCTTCGCGAGATAAGGCCGGCCCTCTGCCACTTCAGCTTGCTAATTCTCAGAGCTATGTCGACAACTTTGGTTCTCTGTCGGATGTATTCGTTACGACTCGTATCCTTCAGAGAAACTCCGAGCATAGCTCTGAACGACCCTGTTATCATCTGATGACTATGGGCGCGATAAGCTCCCTGGTCGCGCGAGCTTATTTGTATAAGCTTCTGTGTGCTGATTTGTAGATTTCTATTCAAAGCGATGTTCTTCTAAAATACCTATCATAAGTTTCCATTATTCTTTTTGCCATTTTTATGCGTTCTCTTCCCATTTTCTTATACTATATTTAACACAAAAACACTGAAAAAGAGTATTTGAACACAGAAGCCTACTAAAATATATACTCGTACGCTTTATCTGAATGCGGTAAAAGCGTGAATTGATCACATGGTATAATCCCTAAAACCCAGGGCCCGTAACAGAGATCCTTCTTTTACCCTTTTTACTTTACATCAATATGTTTCAGAAGGGGCGTTTGGGTCGACCTAATACTAATAAACGAAGCAATATTCTTGAGAAATATTCTCGTTGTTTTACCCACATAAAAGTTTTTCGATGTTGACGATTTTAGTTTGGGCTTTTTGCCTTGTTTTACCTCCGCTAATTGAAAGGTATAGTTTGTATGAGGTAATTAGCCCTGAACTGCCAATTACTAATGCAGGTACCTATTTAGAGTAGCTGGATTATTATTTATTGCTTAATTGGTATCTTGAGACTCAACACCAACAGCTAGAAGTTCTTTTTATTGCTTCAGGCTCTAAACTCTAAATAATTAAAACCAGTCCAACGATGTTGTTGTGTTAAATAAAGATGAAATATAGAACTAAATAATAGTTACAAAACAATAATTAAAATATTTCAACACGTAATACATATATAAGTCCCTAAGAAAAAAAACATGAAAGATAGAGTATAGTGAAGCCCATAACCCTACGACTGAGTGCCGCTTTGATCGAGGTTTAAATGATTTCAAACTGCCTGCTTGGTACCTGTAACAGCCAGACAAGATATAACGTATCGATGTAGCATATAAGTTACAGTTATATATAAGTAACAGTTGTATATAAGTAGATCCAGTCGGAAGGCTGGCGGCGGCGCGGCGCGGTGACAGGCGTCAGGTCGTTGGCTTCTCTATAGATTTAGTTTGTATTGTATCAGTTGTAGATATGATCAGGTTAGGGTGGTACATTATCTAATATATAATAAAACATTCAACCTATCACACTGCGTTAGTGTGTCGAGCGGACAGCGTCTGTTACGTTTCCGTCAACGCATAGTCGGTCGACGTAACGTGCGACAAATGTATTTTGTATGATGTTCATTCAGACTAGGCGTAACATCAGCGGAGATCGTTTGTATACAGGCCATTCGAACTGGCTAGACGCGTAATGTGGCAGGTCTGATTTGACCGAATAGACGCAAACGGTGATACACTCGACTCGACGCATTTTCCGTCAGATATGTACGGTTGCTACACCGATGCATCTGCATATCATGTCAAGGAGGGAGGACTGTGTCATCGTACGTCCACATGTTAGCCGAAGCCTTGGCTTGTACACTTTTAGGTATGTTTATCTAAGCTGTCATCACACAGGATGACTGTGATGACTCTTTAGGTTCGAACAGTGTTCAATTTATAGTTTAATTTCTTCTGTAAAAGTGTTTTTCTTTGCTCTTGGTCTAAGAAAAATATGACGCTTTGAATTAATGAAAACTCCTAAATCTGGTTTAACCCATATAGAAAATCTTCTAAAGAGACAAAAATGACTGCTTTTCCACAAGCCTAAGGCCCGGGTTGCCACATTAAACCGAACTCGCGCCATTAATAGCGGATAATCTCGCACAAAACCCCTTCTATGGAGCTGAGCTCCTGAAAAACTAGCCATTCCAACAAACGACGTGAAAACCTTTCTTTATTCAAAACCGTAGTAATTTCTTCCCTGTCAATACTTGTGACTGCATTTTCAAAGTAGAAATTCATTGGATATAACAAATTTATACTTACAACCCAATGACCTCTGGCTATGTCGAGATACCAATTAAAACACCTACGCACCTGATTACATTTGCACTTTACCACTGCAAAAGGATCACAAATTGTTATGCCCAACTAGTTAGGTATTCACTAGTAGTATAGTTGAGATCATTGCTAACCTACATTTTGAAAACAGTGAGTGGGCACATCCTTTATAATCACGCAATAAAACTTTTTATAGATTTTGCAATTTTTATTAACATTCTCGTGAGGTATAACTTAAAATAATGTCTGTTTTATAGCTAAACACTTTATCAATCGTCGAGTTTGACCTTAGTTGAAAGTCGTAAAAGAGACTAGATATTATAAATCACTTTAGTACAACTTAGTAAACTTAAAGTTTACTATGTTGAATTTCATGAATGGAAACTGAAATTAATTTACCAAGAAAATTGGTCTACTGTAAGTTTGGCACCCATTGGAATAGCTTCATAGGAAAAGTTTTGTAAGTTTCCTTAAGTTAAAATCTTCAGACTACTTAACTATGTAAAATTTAGTGAGAAATTGAATTAACTTGCTAGTAGTCATTGGTGCCCATTTCAGATGTCACAATAACTAAACTAAACTAATTTGACAGCACTAAAACTATGCTATCCTGAACCGATCCATAACATCTTTGTTATCATGTCTTCAAGGCATAATAATTAGTGGTCCCAGATTAGTTTAGTTTTTGGGACATCCAGTTTGATTTTTGTGTCCATCAACACAATTGATGGACACAAAAACTCAAATGTCACCGGCGGCTCTGAGACGATGTGGAACTCCGAAACACGACTTTACAGGCATCTCGATTCTGAGCTGTCCACCTAAATTATAAGCACTATGTAATATAACGGGTATTCCTCGCGTTCATGTACCTATTTCTCCCGACGTTGAGACGTCGGTAAATACCCGTTGTATTAGAGCTTACAGTTATGTGTTCAGATCGCGTTATGAATTAAAATATTTATGGTCTACTTAAAATATCTTAATATTTATGAGGCTGCCGTAACAAGTTATTTCACCCAATTGTTTCAAACTTACAACAAACTTACATAAATAAACAAAGCTTGCATGAATTCCCTAAAAGGCGGCCTGAATACTTGCCACCAGTAAATACTTTCCCACCCGTGAAGTAATTCAATTCGTCTGGATAACAGAGCTAACCATCCCGGCTTGAGATTGCCTTCTACAATTGATCCCGGATTTTACGACGCGTCCGGAATACATGACTGTTTATGACGTACGTCACACGGGATGTCGCGGCACGTCATCAGAGGTTTTACTCATTCTACGGTAACATGGACACATTTCAAAATATAATGATTTGAAGTGATGTGTTGTGCTTAACGTTCACATTGGTTGTTAACCATAGGGGGTAACTTCGAACACAGGTTAAAATATTATGAACTAGAATCCATTCATCTGAACAACTACTCCCTGGGATCTTTTTATTGTAGGAATTCAATATCGCACGGTGGTTCTTGCATTTATGTCCGTAGTCGAGTTCGCTATAAAGAGATAGACTTAGGTTGCTTTTGTGCGCAGCTAATTATTGAGGTTTCTATTGTAGAATCCACACATCAATTATTGAGGTTTCAGCTGTAGAATCCACACATCAATTATTGACGTTTCAGCTGTAGAATCCACACATCAATTATTGAGGTTTCTATTGTAGAATCCACACATCAATTATTGAGGTTTCTATTGTAGAATCCACACATCAATTATTGACGTTTCAGCTGTAGAATCCACACATCAATTATTGAGGTTTCTATTGTAGAATCCACACATCAATTATTGAGGAGGAGGCTTCTTTTTATTGTAAACGAAATACGGGCAGAGAAGTTAGTAGATAAAAATAGACAAATAATCTACATTTTCATTAAAACATAGTGAAATAGAATATCATTATTATTGTTAACCTTTATTTAAAACCATAAATGAAACGGCGAGCATACCGTAGGTCGGTGTCCGACTACTTCTCGGAATATAATTAGGATTCAGCGTTTTAGTGCCCTACTAACAGTTATGAAATCTGTGACTTGGCTATATCGCCTGCTTTATTCTGTGGCAAAAATCTCATCCCGACGTAGTTTTTTTAAAATATTTTAATGACTCAGTACGACATAGTAAGCTGCCATGACAGCTTGTCTGGGGCGCGCGGCGCTTGGGCGGGCGGCGCTTGGGCGGGCGGAAGGAAAATATTTTCCTCCCCGGCGGCGACAGGATGATAAACAGGAGTCATCTGACGTCGCAGCCAGCTAGTTGTACTGATGTATAGGAGCTTACACTTAATGCGTGTGCAGGGATGGAGCTAGGACGGGGCTGTGGGGCACGGTTCGTTAAAATAAAGAGAACATGCAACATATTTTGATAGACAGCGGGAATTTAAGATACATGAAAAGAGTCAGGTACAGTCAGTTTTTATACTAATTATTAACATAAGAATCCCAAATTTTCCAGACTTTATTGTTACCGTTATTTACTCGTGTTTTTATCATATTGCCCACCGCTTAGTGCAAGTTCCCTTGCCCTCTTGAAGATTCTGAGTCCGTCCCTGTCCGCACTACCCTCGTCGGTCCAAGTAATGGACGATTAAGTGCTATTTTTCGAGATAAACATGTTCACAGTAAAAACCTTTAGAACAAGTAATAAGTTATAGTGTTTGATGTGTTACTTTGTGCGGCAGTTTTAGCAGCTTGTGTTGTGCAGCAAAACTCTATTCCTCTTAATTGTGATGAGACCATAGACAATCATTTTTTTAGAACTTTATGATTATTCGCTTAAAAGACGTACCTACATAAACTTACAAAAATGCAGATACGAGTCACAACTCTCATAATGAATGATATCAACGATAATAAAGAAACACAGGTGGGTCTCTCTCTATAAGAAAAAATGTCTTCCAATACGATTAATGGATAAGAGAACAATATGCGTCTCGAATAAACATCACATATTACAGTATCCGCTGACATTGTTCGCGTTCTCGTCGAGCTGAAGCTATAGCCTCTTCTAAGTATTCCCAGGGCTTGCAGAGCGTGACACAAACTTCAACTTTATCCTCGGCCGCTAAGGCTGATTGTTCAGTGAAGCAATATATCCTTTGGTTCAGGTAGGTAATTTCTGTATCACGGAGGTAAGTTCCAAGGAAATGAAAAACCTTGAATATAATAAGTTCACAGTGTAAAGGAACTAAATGGTACACGGTTTATATCGAGAGATAATCGTAAGAGTATATTCCTTATTGTACCTCTTTATACTATCTATGTACTGTCTGTCTTACAAATAAAAGACACATAATTAAGCAATCGCATCTAGAGAAATACTTAGGATTATGGATAGACGAGAAACTGTCGTTGAAATCACACATCGAAGAAGTAAAACAAAAACTTACGTCATTGCTGGGAGCTCTATATATTTTTAACACAAATGTCTTCTAATAAAATATATCACTTCCAAGTCCATACAATCAAATCTAAGCCTAGAATTAAAAGAAAGTAAATATAAAATTAAACTGAATACAGGGCGCTATGGCGCTCATTGGGGGGAGGCCTATGTCCAGCAGTGGACTACTATAAGCTGATGATGATGACACACACAAAATCACATCCTTCCAATTTCCAATACTGTACGGTACCTGTTCAACACGAAAATGATTGTAATCGCGGAGCAATTAGCGATGCATTATACCACCTAGCTTTATAATTCCTACATGAGAAGCGAGGTGAGCTTTACGTTGTCAAGGAGCATGGTGCAGTCTCTTTGAACCGATAGTTGGAGACTAAAGAATAATATTTAGTTAGTTTCGCCTCAAGTGTCGTCCGATCTTTGGGAATGATGCAATAGCTAACACAGTTCCCGGACGACCGCAGCAGAAGGAAATCAAACAAACAACAAAAATGAGAATCCCATAACAAATTAGTACTTGTTACTTACTTGGATTCGAATTTTTTTATCTGTTCTGGATTTTTAATGCTGTGTGGATTGTTCAACATTCTGTATTTATTATTATTTATATTACAAAAATAATGAACCCAGTTCACGGTGAACGCGTTCGAATATTTTGCGTCGACAGAGACTCAAGCGACAGCACTCGCAAGCCTTTGATGTTCGATTCGATTTTAATTATATCGATTTCCGCGATAGGAAAGTCATTCGAAACATGTTGTGGAACTCGCATTCAACAACAAAACTCCAAGTGAAAAGCAAAAATTATTATTTATAAATAAATTTAAAAAAATTGTGAAACATATTCTTTGTAAAAAGCTTATAACAAAATATAAGATTATCTAGAAGATAAAACAGCTTGGAACAAGTTTTACTCCAAACTCAAAATCTAACAACTTACAGATAAGCAAATCAAATGTACTAAACACAAAATTTATGAACATACTAGTGGTTTCTTTATCACTTCTTCCACTGGTGGACAAAAAATTGAAGTGAACTATAAAATAATGTTAATTGATAATCATGAATAGTATAAAATATGACCTGCCTTAGTGCTTATTTGTAAGCCTAAATAAATAAATAAAACATTTTCATTTTTCATTTCGCTCACGTGGTGTAATTGGTAGCCATTGTGCGAGTCCCGTGCGCGACCTCTCGACCTATAAATACTCATTGTGCTGCCATTGTCCGAGTTCAATGCATTTTCCCGACTTTGTGTATTTTATTCCGTTCTGCAGTTTTTACTTCACAGGTTTTGTGCAAGAATTACGAATTTCCAGACTATTTTTTTCCGGGTGTTCTGGTCGTTATACATGTATAGTAAAAAATATCGATTATCTATCTGTGTAATTTATTATGTTAAGTATATCATCTAGTACCCATAACACAAGCTCTGCTTAGCTTGGGGCTAGATGATGCTATGTGGATTGTCCAGTATTATTTATTAAGTGCTTATTTTGTAAGCCTAAAGAATAAATGATTTTTGATTTATTTATTTCCAGGGAAAACTACCACTAACATATGTTTCTACAATGTTTGTCGATTAAATGAAATCAAATTATTTGGTTATATATACAATAATTATTATGGTTTTGTAAACCATAATAAATGGACAAACAAATATGGGGTAGAAGTTGCCTATCCCATACTACAAATAAAACGCTTCGTCACAAAGAAGCAAGTGAAATGTCTGAGAGTAAACTAAAGTTCCGAGTACGTCCACAGGGCATTACTATATTTGAGTATAATACACGAAACATATTTCTCCTCTCGTATATCTCAATTGCTTCGACAAATGAAATTCGTAGAAATAGAGTTGGAACGATACAGGTATGAGGTATTGTGGGAAGGTTGATACACCTATCTCCAATACTCGGAGATGGCAACAGTTGTACGAGGCGTGCCCTGAGGTACTCCTCAGGGCACGGCCTCGATTGCTTATTTAGTCACTAAGTTGTTTTATGTGCGTACGTTGTTTGTTACTAAATTGATATTGATAAACTGACACTAAAAGGTTTACTAAGAGCCGTTTCCAGTAATAATTATCTATTCATAGTTTTGGCTATATACTCGTACAGATGAACTTTAATATATTTATTATACAAGAAAAATATCGTGGAAATCGATATTATTTAATTTCTTAGAGATTACCCCGAGCGCGAGGGTTTTACACCCTATGATAACAAAACCTTAGGCATAAGTATTAATACAACAGGTGATTACAGGTTTACACGCTCACCACGACAGAGTGTAAACCTGTTGAAACGTCGGGAAAAATAGATAAATAAACGCGATAAATACCCGTTGTATCGATACTTATAAATATGTGTTCAGATCGCGTAAGTTTAAAAGTATTGAAAACCTTCAATACTACATACTGATAGCAACAAAGTCTGCGTCGGGGCTCACGACCACGTCAGACCTTACAACCACGTTATTGACTCGTGTCGACTGGGTAGTCTACACGACTGTGCTGTAAGCCCGCGCCATGATTGCACTTTACACATTATCAACGTGAATAAAAGAGTAGAAAAAAGCGTTTTTAAATCGAATGGTACAATATTATATGTCACGAGGTCATCCAACGGTTAATGCCCGCACAAATACCGGCACTAAAGCATGTAGTGCAAAAACAATGATTTATGTGTTTTCCGAAGGCTGAGAGGACAGACAAAAAGCTGGTTTGGAATTAGTGGTGTGATTCACACAATATGATACCTTACCTAGTAACACAGCGGATTGGGTACACGGTCGGAGGTCCGGGTCAACCTTACCCAACCAGATAAAAATTGTGCAGAAGAAAGTCTTTTATACGCCGCCTACGGAAAAGGCAACTGTTATGTTGTAAGCAGCCTATGTTGTATGTTTGTTATTATTTATATAAAGATTTGAACATCTCATAGACTCGTATGAACATGGCATTCTAAAAATAATCATAGTGCAGGACAACTGGCCACTGATTGGGACCCAGCAAGTAGCCGCAGGAAAACATTGGTGGATTATTTTAGTCTATTCGTTAAAATTACGGTCCGAGTTACATTTTGGGCGAGCAAAATAATCCGACAACGGTCATTATAAAGTGTTATTGTTGTTTATTTTGTGTGCACCAAATAAAACAGCTATGAATGAGCTAGTTGCAATTAATGACTGGGGCATCCCTCGATTAGTTTATTCATTGTATTAGAAAACAATCATTACAGAATCGTTTTGTGTCTGGATTGACAAATCCAACCGTGCTTCAAGCACCGTGATTTATAAGGGCTATTATATTATCTCCCGTCAGATTTGCACGTTTCCCCTAATCTACGGGTAGGATCTCGTTTTATTGCGCGATAAAGAAATCTAATCCTTTGATGAGTTAGTTCTTTTATCTAAAGCCGCGAGAGTCCCACACGTGTGACTCTTCACAATTTCCTCGTACGTTCTACGTGTGTCCGCCAGCTCACATGTTAAGAGCGTTTATTCCTAAAATGCGCAGAAACAGTACTTTTCAAACCCGTTTATATCATGAACCACTTATCTTATAGTATATGTTATTTACTAATAATTTTAAGAAATTTTAGTGTCCAAATAGTTTGACTATAAAATATTTCGATTAATATAGTATGTACGCGTTCTATCAAGATAACTTGTGAGAGGTTTTCATAATTTCCCTTTCAGCATCAGTTTCGAAGCTCAAAATAATAGAAAATACTGACATATCTAATTAAGAAAAAAATATAACCTACTGATGAGATCCTTGGCTAAAAAGTTTATTAGAAAGATGTTTGGTTTTGGTATCCCACAATGAGAAATTAAAATTCAAAAAATGTGAAATATCACGAATATTTCACATTTTTTAATGATGTTTTTACCGTTATACCTTATTTAATTTAATATAATAATAGCCTACCAATAAAGTGGAGCATCTTTTTTAAAATCATACATTTAAAATTTTTATGATTTTGTTGCTATTATTTTTCTATAAATATTTTAAAACTACTATAAAACGCTGCGCGAAAATCGATTCAAATCAGTGCGCCGCGAGGCTTTCTAGAGTGTGGTCACGTCGCTCGGCGCTCTGACTAACCTGAGTTGACCTTTGTTGTGTGTATAGGGCGAGCGGACATATAGCGCATCTAAAAAAATTTGGTACTTTGGTAAGTAAAATATTTTATGATTATTTTTGATGGCAAACATATTTTTAGAATGTAGTTATATTGTAACAATTCATATTTCAGACGTAATGGGAAATAAAAATAAGCTATTTATAGGCAAAAACGAAAGCGTAAAAATGCAGCAAACAGAAATTGCAAGAGCAAAAAGGTTGGTACCTTCACGTTATTAATAATGTTATACTTACTAGCTTCAACCTACGGCTTAACTTTCCTAACATTTTACATGGAATAAACTGTTAATATGTATATTTTTAACTATACATTATTTTTATATTCTTTTTTATTTATATTCATACTATATAAAGCTAAATTACTACTCACTCACTGACATAATTGTTCTCCTTGATGGTGGATGGGGAGGTATGTTTTTTTTTACGGAATCGTATCCCCTATACGATCTAAAAGTCTCCTGGGGAAAAATTCAGAGTCTTTGAGATTTGCCCCGCCAAGACCCCCCCCCCCCCCCCCCCCCAGTGGGGGCTCCTATATGGAGCCATATTGCTTACTTTTTTGTATAAGGGTAACAATAACAAGTAATTTTGAATGCATGAAAAACTGCCCCCCAGAACCCCCTTTTGAGTGTGCTACCAGATGCCGTCGCGATAGAGGGGTACTGATTGTGGGGTCGTATAGGGGGCATCTTATCGTTTTGGAAGAAAAAAAAATTTGACACCCCTTTGAACCTTTTTTTCGACCCCCTTTTCCATCTCCAAAACGGATAGACTTGGAAGATTTTTTTTTCACAGTCTTGTAGAAGAGGACAAATGGTTTTGAATGAGAAAAAATTTAGCTCCCCTTTGCCCCCCAGACCACCTTTTTTTAGGAAAAACCAAAAATTGACCTATTTTGGACCTTTTTTTTCGGGTGGAGCATCGTGACGATCGAAGCGAGCCACGATGCGACCGCGGAAAACGGAACGGCGAGCAAAGCGAGCCGTGCCGTGACCCCTCCATGCCCCCAGCCCCCCCTGTACCCCTCCCCCAACCAAAATACTAATATGGGTATCGTTTTGGACTAACTTGAGGGTGTGGATTTCGAATTCGATGACGGCGAATTTCGGTGAGCGAAGCGAGCCGTGCTGTGAACCCCCGATTAACCCCCCAAGGCCCCCTCACTTATAACCCGGGGCAGCATTGCGGCGAGCGAAGTGAGCCGCAATGCAACCTTCGCTTGCCATGCCGTGACCCCCCACGCCCCCAGCCCCCCTGTACCCTCTCCCTCCCCCAACCAAAAAACTGATATGGGTATTGTTTTTGACTAACTTGGGGGTGAAGATTTCGAGTTCGATGACGGCGAATTGAAATTGCGACACCTGTCGCACTGTGCACTGACGCACGTCGTGTGGCAACACGAGCAGAGTCGTATTGCGGTGAGCGAAGCGAACCGCAATGCGACCATCGCTATACGGTGTGCCGCTATAGTGTGATAGCACACCCACTAATATTTAATTTATAACTGTTTTCGATCAACGAAAAAAATGACCATTTTCAAATTCAAGATGGCTGACGTCTCTATATCGCAGTTTATACTCGCTTTGAGACGGGCCGCCGGGCCACCCCCGACAACTCCCCAAGACCGTGGGTACTATGTGGGCTGTACTGGCATGTTTATGTAGTATGTGGGTGGTATGTGGGCTGTACTGTGTGGCTGACTATGTGGGTGGTACTATGTGGGCTTCTAAACATATGTGCCAAATTTCATAAATTATGTATTTATGTACATTTCTCTAAATCTATAAGGTAGATTTTTAATAATTCTGAGCTGGCTCCGACTTTAGAAAGAATGCATAATTTTTTTGCTTCTGAGTGTTTCTACGCCTTGAATTCTGTTATTTTTTTTAAATTACTTATTAAATTTCCTACTTAGTATTTCATTAAAATTATTTTATTTTATTTATTTACTGCATAATGCTTGCTTTCAAATAACAAGGTGTGTGCTTATTGGTTGATGGTTTTACTTCAGGCAATGTAAAAAAACTCACATGAAGAAATTTCTGAAATAGTTGAGAGTGAAAACGAAAATATGGAGGTACTTATTAACTTTATTTTAAACTTAATTTAAATTACCTTTTTTCTCATTTCACGTAATAATACGACATCAGACGATTTCATGTAATACTGTGTTTTTTTTACAGAATTCTATATTGGATTCACCATGTAAAAACATGGAAATGTTGAATTTGGTAAGTTTTTAGAAGTATTTAAAAAAATCCGGTCACTAGATTCTACACTACTTTATAAATCTATTTTTTGGCTCAAAATATGTTTAAATTCTAATGTTTTTGCAGATTATCGGGCCCGAAATTCCGATTCCAATAAACGAAAGTCTAGGTCCATGCCGCTGAGAACCACGACATATTAATCTAAAAATAAAAACATATAAAAAAAAATTAAAATGACTTCATCCGTAACCAAGTATTTTATTTGTACCTACTCGTAACTTAAATTAAATAAGTTTACATTTAAATGAACTAATTGCTATAATAATTTCACTCGAATGGATCAAAATGGGTAAGTTTGACTATACTTGTAGCATTAATAGAACGCGCCAGCGCTACTCACACTAATGTCACGCTCGCTTCTGTGTGCGTTCTAATTACCTAAACTTGACATCGCGCGCTAGGCGTATACGCTCTCCTTTCAAACTCAGGCTTCAGGTAGCTTAGAACCAGGAGACGGACATAGGATACTTTTAATCTAATAGATTCCACGTGGGTGAAGCCGCAGGGCACAGCTAGTTTTAAATAACTACACTGTTCGTTTAATGAATCACCCTGTGTTGCACTATGACGCGAGTGTCAAGCGCTGTTCAGAACAACTCGCGTAGCAAATAGGTTTAGGTGTCAGAGCGGAGGACAACAACGAAATGTCTCGAGCAAAACTAGTTTTTTTTGGCTCTATAAAAATGGTAACAAAATAGGCACGATGACGAAACGAAGCTTAATATACAAATAAGACTACCGAGAGGTTGCAACTCTATGAGTAAAGTTTCCTTTCCTTGTTCTAGACATTTTGTAAGTAATCGATTTCGTTCGTTATTGGTTGACATTACTCGAACCGATTACATCGATTGTAATCGATGTCGTTCGTTTTAGATTTCCACTTCATACAGTATTCGTTCAGGCGATGGGCTATTTTTGAGTGTACTAGGTGAATTATTTTCAAACAGTGACTAGCGCATACCGCTCTGGTATACACATGTACGTACGCCACGCAACCCTTGTTTGTAAGCGGAACCCTCAACAACCTATTCAATGGTGTACATGAATGTTTTCATAAGGAGCATCTTCCAATGGCTATCAAATTCAATAGAATAACTATCAAAAGCTTTTCTTACACGTGTTCGACGAACATTCTTACTGGGCAGATGAACGATGAGGCCTTTATTGCTTACAAGTAAGAATTCGTATTGATATGAAGCATTTTTCAAGATGAGAGGAATATTGGCCTTTAGTGTTTATCTGCAGGCCTCTTTGCCTTTTGATTAAAACACCAATAAGCTATTTTTATAAAATTGTTTATCCTGGGTGTTTGTAATAATACATTTGAGAATATGGTTTATGAATGGACATTTTGTTGAAAAAATAAAATAAATATAACTTACCTAGACCGACCCGTCGGTATTACACAACACCGTACAAAGTAGATTTGCAACTAGCTAAATAACAAACAAAGGTCAACTAACGTGTCCCAACGACCCAATTACAATGCATAAACACTCGCACACAATAAATACAACTTGCGGGAAACTTTACATAACGCCACGTTTCAACGTCCAATGTGAAATGAACACGCGAGAAACTTTACATAACGCCACGCTTCAACGTCCAATGTGAAATTAAACACGCGGGAAACTTTACATAACGCCACGTTTCAACGTCCAATGTGAAATTAAACACGCGGGAAACTTTACATAACGCCACGTTTCAACGTCCAATGTGAAATGCTTTCATTGAAATTATAATTATCTATTTGTATTTATTTATGTCCGATAATAAAATCCATAGTACATAGTTACATTCAAATAAATTAAATATTAAAACATTATTCGTCGATGACGTCGAGGGTCGATTGCGAGGCCTGACAACTGCTTAATGTAGGTTTGCAAAAGCCGTGTTCTTATTAAAAAAAAATACGAACATAATAGTTTACTGATTTTATAAAGAGTGATTAAGTCATCAATTAAAGACGGGGCAGGCTGTTTTGTTTTAGTTTTTAAAAGTATAATAATGTAATTAATTTGAGTAATATATAAAGTAATTACTATTTGTTTTCAAATAAATATGTTTTTTTTTTTAAACTGTACAAATGTTCGTCACCTTGTACTAGTGCCCAGCCCCTGTAGTATTTGATTGGTTTCAAAGCGCGTACAACAATATAGATTGCTATTAATTGAATTCTTCCCGAGCGCGCCTCTGTTCCTAGTGCTTTTCTTTTGAACACTAGATGGATTCATCAGAATACTGTCAATATCACAGTTTTAACTTTGCTTATTTTTATAATATTCTCAGTATAAGAACGAAACAACAACCATCACATATATTATGAAACTGTGCTGAAATATTGAAAAACTCAAAAACCTAATATTGGTCCGTTATTAGTAACTTTTGAAACAACGACCAATCCCAAGTACTCTGCTACGCATCTCGTAGCGGTCTACGCCGTAGCACGTGCTACGAGTCCCTGGCGACGGATTTACTAGGTACTAGCGCAATAAATATAAATTATATAAAATTAATATAAATATGAAACTAGGCTGCTCCCCGCTGTTTCGCCCGAGTGGAAATCTATGTGTAAAATGGTTTATAAAGCTTCCTCTTGAATTACTCTTTCTATTAAAAAAAACGCATCATAATCCGTTGCTTAGTTTTAAAGATCTAAGCATACATAGGGACAGACAGACGGCGGGAAGCGACTTTGGTTTATACCATGTAGTCAATATTTAAGAACATGTATTTTTTTCGACATTCTGTCTATAACATCAGGAACGATTTGCACAGTAATAATATTATCTGTATGATTAATATCTGTCTCTGACAGCTCACCTTCAAAAGTCAATGACCCCTGTTCACAGCTGCGCTGCTCCAAAGCAGCCTTCCTAGAACAATATAAACACTGTTCGTTTCGTCTCAAAAACAAATACTGGCATTAATAAACACTGAACAACTTCTGCTTGTGTTAAAGTTTGGTCATTTCAAAGAGAAATGAGATTATATTTGAGTTGTTCCGTTAATAAGATATATCTGTTATTGCATCTTTTTTTTTTGTAGATACTAATTGAATTAAAAAGTCAATCAATGTTTTCAAATTAATTTTAAGGCTTTTTCTAATAATTAAATTGTTTATTTTTATTATTTAAGATGCACACCTAAGTCTTGTACAATAACAAAACGTAATAATTGTAAGGGGAAGCACTCACTACCAAACCACAAGTTATAATTGTAAGGGGAAGCACTCACTACCAAACCACAAGTTATAATTGTATGGGGAAGCACTCACTACCAAACCACAAGTTATTCTCAGAATAACTTGTATTGGTAATGAGAGCCCCAAATAAGTGGCATGTACTTTTAATGCAATTAAGAATTTATTTTTTATTTTTCATTGTATAGCGGCCTCTAACAACGCATTCACATATAATTTCTCTGCGGATTACAATTGTTCATTGTTAGAAACACAAGGATACAAAAGTACAGTAGTTACAAATACTAGGCATCTATAAAAAAATTCAGCTTACTGAACCTTACCGCAACTTCATGAAGAAGACAAAATTGTTTTTCTCAGAGCTTTATTTATGAGAGGCTAGCTACATAATATCAATTAGGCCATAAAGCGTTTCTTTAGAATGAGACATACGAGTACCTAGTAGACATACGAGACCTAGTTTTCAGTTTTAACAAATTACAGAGCAGGCTTAATACTCCCAGTATTAAGCCTGGTCTGTAATTTGTTAAAACTGAAAACTTAGTTCAATTTGTTAACGAAATCACGCACCGAGCAAAATGTAGTGTCTGCTAAGCTGATTATGGCAATAATATTGAAATACCCTTCGATCACCAATCCTATTATTGGTGTTATAATCTGCGGCCTTTCCTCTCTCTGGCAGGTTCCTCAGCTAGGAGGGGTCGATTCTTACGCCGCCGCTACTACGGCCATTTGTATGTCTTTGTAAAAGCGATAAAAGTTATTACCTACAAAGGTAAATAAATGCCGTCCTCTTATCTCAATCTTCAATCTTAGTCACCTCATGCGGTCGGCGAGCGGCGAGACGGCTCGCCGACCGCATGAGGTGACTAGCTCTCGTGAGCTCTCTCACTATATAATCTATAAAATCTCTAGTAAATTGAATTTATAATGGAATATTTCTTATGATAACTTAAGATTGATTATTTATCTGTCTAACTATTTATTACATATTGTGTTCTCACCTAATCTAACTATATTTTATATTAACCTTCTGTTATTAGTATAATAATTGGCCTAGGCTCGTTCTGATTACATATATAAATAAAGATAAATACCAGATGACTGTGAGAATCAAAACAAACCCTGTAACTAAATACACTAGGCACATTTCTTACTCCACCCTAAAAGTGCGCCGTTGCAGCTCGCTCCCAGAGAGATTATACAAGTCTTTGCAAGAAGGAGCTCTGAGCTTGTCCCCGTATCGCGACATCCGTTTCCTGGCCCTCACAAAGGAGCGCTGGGAATTACTCGCTATTTCTCATGTCCGCGGTAAAAATACATATAATTCCGCTTCGAGTTGCCTTCAAAGTAGATTGTCTACGCCGTAACCTACACCCAATTTCCCTAACCTTCATGTCCCACTCGATGGCTGTAACCATTTTTGACGTTCATTGCTACTTTGATTTTGTTTATAACTCTCGTCTTGCTGTTGAGAGGAGAATGTGTCTTTCAGTGTTGATCTTTTTAAGATGTGTTTTGTTATAATATAACAAGTAAGAAAAGATTGCAACCTTTCCTCTTGGATACAAATAAATTTTCCTAGAAATAAGATTAAGAATATGAATGATGCTGAGAATATTTTATTTGCAACCCAATCAACAAACACAAAACAAACATGATTTAAAAATAAAAGTTATTATAACGAGGCATTCCTCGTAGCGCACCCAGGTGAAGCGCCCGAAGTGCTTTCAATAAATACAAAAGTACTTACTTACATCCGCGTCGGTGCGCTTCATTCGGTAGGTATCGGTCTCTGTCTCAGCATGAATTATTTTTTGTCCTTCCTCAGAGTTAAATCTATCTGCTTTACACATTTTATTAAGATTTGTCCAGCCGTTTAATCACACTCACTACCGAGTAACTTCTGCATTGGAATAGATCAATATCTTATAATTACGTTTGAGGACTGTTCACTACATAATGTTTATCAGTTATATACCAACGTCTGTATAAAAACAAGTATTAACATAAAACAACAACGAACAGACGAACCCTCTACACCACGATATAAAAGTTTATTTTCCCAATAGATACGAAGGTACCTAGTAAAGAGGAATAGGCAACTCCAGCAATCTCGAAATCAATCGGATTCGAGCCATTTGCCGCGGGCGTTGACGAAACTCAATATATTTTACCTTACTACCCGCCTATGTTAGTCCACTGCTGGACATAGGCGTTCCCTAATGAGCGCTATAGCGACCTGTCTAAATAACAGCAGCGCTGCTTAGCTCGGGGCTAAATGGTGGTGTGTGAATTATAAAACATTAAATAGGTTATTGTTAAAAAAATCAGAACGAAAATACATGTCTACTTTTACTTCATCGTTTTCTGGACGCCTGAGCCCCAAATTATTTTAATTTTGTAGACGTCATTACAGAACAACCCTTCAACCCAGTACAGGCGCAGAACTATTGCGGAGGCTTTCATTAGAAGGCTGTATGGTTCAAACAGTAACACGGAGTCTGGGGTTTCATTCAAATAACTGGTGCTCGACATAGATATTGATATACGTAATTAATTTATTTATTGAGATAATAACATCATTACAGGTTTTTTTATTAAGCCCTAAAGCGATGTTATAGCCGTTCTGATTACGTAAATAAATAAATAACTACTTATACTAAAATTACATATTTTTGTTCATACACACAATACTAATTAATTTATAATTTTGTTTCAATAACGTTTTGTGCCTTTTTCATGGCCCAGCCATGAAAAAGGCACAAAACGTAGATATGTTTTACAAAAACGGATTTTCGTAAAACATATCTACGCTTTTTTTGGATAGAACATTGAGTAAATATATAGCGAGTGACAAAGTCATAGAGGCAAACTTGGTTCTACAAGTGGGCACCTCCAGCATGGCGGCGGGGCGGCGGCGCTAGCATAATGATGTACTTAGTGTTGAAATTAAGTAAGTTTAATAATTAAAGACGAGATATCAAGTCCAAATGCTAGCTATTTACCAGCCAACAGTTTGATAACGGTACATTTACAGACACAATGTTGGAAATTACTTCATTACAAATGAAAAAAAAAAAAAAAAAAAAAAAAAAAAATGTACGAGTATGTCGGCAATAAGTGGAAAACATTTTAAAAGACCTCTTAAATAATATAGGCTCAAATTTTAGACGTCGGCCAAAAACATGGACATTTCCTCACGTTGCATTTTTACTAATAACAACTACATTCAAAAATTCACGGCCTAATCTTATTCTTCCAAATTTATGAGCAAAAGTTAGCGGAAATAGAAATTTACCAAAATAACGCACACTAATGAACGTATAAGTTTTTATTACAACGCCAGCGAAATACTTGAGTTTAGTGAGGGGCGCGGGGCGCGGGGCGCGGGGCGCGGCGGCAAACTGTAACTCTATTCACAGTAAACCGTGAAAATATCCGCAAAGACGAACACATTCCGCGCAGCGCCTGAGACAGTCGGGATAATGTAAAGGCACAGTACACATATAGAACAGTATGGAAACTAAGCCTAGTTGATGAAATAAATACCTACGCTCCATTATAGCACTAGGGTTGTCACTTTTCTTGATTTTGATATATATTTTTTATTAAGACGATTGTTTATTCTGTAGTGATCAATAAATGGAATTGAAATAACTAGCTTACAAATGTGGTCTGGTATAATATAATAATATCTTCATCTGGACGAAGCGACGCGTGACCCGAGATCTGGCGAGTATGTTGCGCAGCGCATCAGCCAGCATTGCCATACAGCGTGGCAATGCAGCCAGCGTCTTGGGGACGCTTCCGACTGGTTTTGATGATGGATCAATTGAGCTACCTGTAGATTGTTTACAACAGTCTGCAAAGAATTGTTTTAATTGTAAATATTAGGTCTAACTAATTAAATTTTCTTTATTAGTAAAGTATTTGCTTACAAATACAATTTAAATATGTAATCTCATGGCGTCACGCGTGAGCCGAAAACCATGAAAGCCTAAAACCATGAAAATGACACCCATGACGGAAAAAACGATAATTTATGGCAGCCGCCATCTTGGATTCGTATTTTGACAGCAGAATAGGCTTCAGCACCCTCGAAAACCATGAAAATGACACCCATGACGGAAAAATTGATAATTTATAGCAGCCGCCATCTTGGATTCACATTTTGACAGCAGTATCGGCTTCAGCACCCTCGAAAACCATGAAAATAACACCCATGACGGAAAAATTGATAATTTATTGCAGCCGCCATCTTGGATTCATATTTTGACAGCAGTATCGGCTTCAGCACCCTCGAAAACCATGAAAATGACACCCATGACGGAAAAAATGATAATTTATAGCAGCTGCCATCTTGGATTCACATTTTGATAGCAGTATCGGCTTCAGCACCCTCGAAAACCATGAAAATGACACCTATGACGGAAAAAATGATAATTTATAGCAACCGCCATCTTGGATTCATATTTTGATAGCAGTATCGGCTTCAGCACCCTCGAAAACCATGAAAATGACACCCATGACGGAAAAAATGATAATTTATAGCAGCCGCCATCTTGGATTCACATTTTGTCTGAAGTATCGGCTTCAGCACCCTCGAAAACCATAAAAACGGTACCCATGATGCAAAATTTCATAATTGATTGCAGCCGCCATCTTATATTTACATTTTGAAAGTCTACAATCTATTTTAAACAATGATGTTATATTTACTCAAAAATCAGTGCCGCGAGGTTGCCGCTTTGCCACCTACACGAACGAGACAAGTAATGCGTGCGTTGCGTTTATGAGTGACAGAGATAAGGACATATGCCGTGCGGCGGCGTCTCGTCTGTTCGAACTAAAATCACTGCGCTGTTGCCGCTTTGCGTTGTCTGCTCAAACAGTGCTAGGTAGGTATTTAGCTTTAATAAATTATCGCCAAGTTATTATTTCTTTACAATGAGTATGACGTCTCTATTTGTAAAATCTCATTAAATAAATAAATAATGCTGGACAATTCACACAGCATTATCTAGCCCCATGGTAAGCAGAGCTTGTATTATGGGTACTAGATAACTGATATACATAATACAATATATTACATAGATAGATATTTTTTTATTATACATAGAAAACGACCAGAACACCCGGAACAAATATCTGCAGATCGTACACACAATTGTTCCGAGGCGGGAATCGAACCCGCAACCTCCTGCGTCGCAGGCGGACCTTCGCCCACCGCGCCACATCGGTCGTCAATTTACTTTAAACATCCTCAAAACCGCCGCCATTCTTGATTTACATATAAATTCACGAATTCATTATGTATGATCGATCACACGGACTCATTATTCTATAACAATCATAATAATAAATTATTCTTACCTTTCAAAATCAGCAGGAAGTTTAAAATACGACAGCTCCGGTTTTGATGAAGCCGAGTTCATACAGCCGTTCATGCAACGCAATATCTGTAGCGGGTCATTTTTCACTTTCACGCGACCGCACGCCTAGACGCGACAACCGCTAACTGAGCATCCCCGAGAATCACCCAGAAGCCGTGTCGATGTGCATGTTTGTGTGAGTGTGCCGTTTCGAGTGTTTGTTCCTAGTTTCCGTACTGTATATACTTATACTGAGGTAAAGGTCTCGTCTAGATCTGGTACCAATCCCATCGCTCTCTCAACTGTATTCAAACGCGCAGTCCACTCGTGCTGATAACTGTTGCCTGCTACTTATGTTAATTTCCGCATGGTAACAAGGGATTTGAAAGGGATTCCAAAGGATTCCTGTTATAATTTGTATTTCTACATCGTCTGATGCTAAAGCTTTTATGAACTGATGAACTGTACATTTGCCAAAACAAACCTCTTAATAACTCGTATCCTGAAAGCATCAATCTCGTAACGTTCATTATCAAAACTAAATGCAAATACTCCGCCCTGCCCACGTAATGTTGTACACACAACCGTTTCAGGGCACGCGGCAGCGTGACCAAGCCAAGTTCAAGCAAAGGAACGCGCCGAGTGTATCATTACACGAACCACTTGGTGCCACTTTTGACCCTTCTATAACTCAAAACCTCTTTAACGTAAAAACATAAAACTACGTGTGTTGAATTATATCCATAAGGACATGTAGAAGCCCAAATTTCATGAAGCTAGCTCAAACGGTTACAAAGATATGAAGGTCGAAAAGTCGTAAAAATTCACATTGACTGACTGACATACATATAGTACCTAATTCTAACCTACTTCCAGATGACCTAGAAGGATGAAATTTGGAATCCAGCTCGGTAATTGTGTGTAAGCGTAGGAAAAAATCAAAAAATAAAAAAAAGTCAAAAAATAAGTGACGTTAGAAGACGACCTTATGTCAATGGAATAAGGTTTAAATTCGAATAGAATCCGCATTGCATAGAATAAGCAATAGTTAGTACTAACGTCTCCGATTGCGCAATAGAATACAGTGTAGTTGTTAGGGACCGGCAAATATTCTGATAAAAACTGGCCAAGTCAAATCTAACCTACATAGATTTGACTTGGCACTCATTCAGATATCAATTCTTTTTGCCGCGAAGCCCACAGCCAATCATAATTTTTGCATTGAACTTGGCTCTCCTATTTTACATTTATGTTTTTGGTGGGATATTACATTTGACAGCGGCTGTCAGTCCTTTGTGCGTGCAGTAACTAGCGTGGTACGTCAGAGATATAAACAATTTCGATAAATGGACTGAAATAGTGGATGTTATGAATTTCCATTACAGTTGTTTTATACACTGAGACACGTACCACAGTTGAATTAGAATATAATTATATTCCCATTACCATAACCCGTTTTTAAGAATTTGGTAATATTAAAGTTGAATCAACTTGTGAAATGAAAAGTGTTTTTACTTGCACATTTAGCAGAAGTCTAGTGCCCACAGTATGGTCAGCTCTAGTCCCAGAACAGAGCTGTAATTCGCATATTTGATGTAGTTATTGACTAGCCCGGTCCAAGTTTGCGATGCGCAGGGGGAGATCTGGTTAGCTGGTCGTTGTAGTTACCGGACGGTGGAGTTGCTACTCGTAGCTGTACAACTGTACGGACTCACTAAATCATTTGTATTTAGTGCTCCGTCTACAATATTACGCTGGTAAGTCCTATCAGATGATGTTTGTGTATAACCTGTACGCGCATCCAGGGCAAACACTGGTTACTGTTGGATTAAAACATTCATAAGTGACGGTTTTTTTGCCAGATTTTAAATTGCTTGTAAACCTTTCTTCAAATGACTCTCTAAGAAACCTAACTCGCTATTTCAAAATGGCTGAAGCATACGTCTTCAGAGAACACTTGAAATGAAATGTTACAGTAGTACGTCACTCGGCTGTTTTACAGTCTCGTAAGTAAATTACTGGTCTTCAAGGGCCCGCTGCGAATTGACTCGCTAGAGATATAACCTGGTATGAAACGGCTAGATCAGTCTGAAAATACTTTTTTTTCATTATTATTTAATTAAGTTTCGTTGAATTATTGGAACATGCCACTCTTAAATAAATAATAATGCCAAACATTGTCAAATAGCAGCATCAGGTTTTACATTGTGGGTACCAGATGTTGGCTGATATAATACAAGATTTAACAGAAAACACCGGACATTAAATAATATGGACACGTACAATCGACTGACGTGGATAAAAACTGCAAAAACAGTAATACAGGTTGCTCCTATCTCACTTGACCTCATGGCGCAGTTGGTTAGTATCATTTTTCAAGTCCTGTCAAAGGCAAAAAATGTTTGGGAAATTATTAAATTTCTTTGAGGATGCTGTGTGAAATAGAAAGCGTCACGTAGCAAAGCAAAGCTTGCAATATATGTATTATGAAGTGGATTTATGCCAAGCACGCTGTATGAACACCGTCTCGGTTGTAGGAACCTAGTTTGCACCTAGTGTCCGCGCCGTAACCTAGCTACTGAACATTTAGCCTAGACTCAGCCCTCTCAAACTTGAGACTGACAATTCGTCAAGCAAGTGGAGGCAAGCTTTTAACGAAAGCTTGATAAATATCAGCTCTGCAGGATCTCTGCGAGTTAGGGAGGTAGATCTGTTCCAGGGCCGAGTGATGGATGAGGGAACATCTTAGCACTTAGGAGTTCCATTCTTTAAAGTCTTTTAGTCTAATCGGGATAAATGAAATATCTACTTATATTAAAAAACTAGTATAATTTTATAGGAGTAAAGTAAGCTTCATTCATAGAGGGATTCAAGAGAAAGGTTTATAAAGAAAAAACAATCTTCCGGCAAAACAAATTGCTGTGCCGGAAGACCAGCGTTGGTTGCTAGCATGCTAGTCATCCAACTCAGGCTGAGGCAAAAATATTCTGTTACTGGACTTACATGATTACCGACACGTTTAGTTTACATTTAAGTTTAAGTTTATTATGTCTGTGTAAGTCTTATAACAAATAAATTCATTTCATTTTCATTTTAAAGTACCTGACGCATAGATGTCCATGTGCACGAAGCCGCGAAGGGCGCCGCTAGGTTTTCATACATCGAATTTGTATTCGCATGCTTTATTTATATATTTATAAATATAGTGTTTGTAACGCCAATACAAATTCTTCAATTTCATAACAATTTGATCAGTTTAAATTGAGGTCGTTTATGAATTTACATTCAATTGAGAGATTTATACGTAACAATAGAATTCAAAGGGTAACAAACACAACAAACGGTGAGCGCGGCTCGCTCGTATGCTTGTTTCGAAATGAACGTTGAATAGCCTTCGGGCAAGTATTACACAGTCATTGTCTACTCGTGTGCAAATAAACTGAACAATTAATAACACCGGTACGACTGTTTTACTGTGGTTTCTCGAAAATTCTTGTTTTTATTGAAGAACTTCACAACGACAAACATTTCAAACCCAAAATTAGCTAAATCGGCCCAGCCGAGCCGATCTCGATTTTTAGGAACACTAACGAACAGAAAGATATTTTTATATACATATGTAAATAGAAGATATTATGATAGAACAGCCATACACTCTGTTCAATGTTCTTACAACTGATGAGACCTATTTAGGAAGTCATCACAACTGTGCAAGGTGACTGTAGACGAGCGCGTGCGCGTTCATGTCTTTAGTATGGTACGACAGTGTCGTAGTACGTAGCACGGCTACGTAGATTACGACACACTGACTGTTGAGAATACTAACTAGTACGAAGTTGGAATCGAAGGATTTAAAGCGTATTGTTTGTAAAGCCCTGGAGAGCGAAAAAGCTGCCTTTTTTAACTTTAACATAAACAATAATAAGAATAATGCCAAACTATTATGGAAAAATCTAAAGAATAATATTCTACCCAATAACAAATCAAATGCCGAAATCCCAGTTCATCTTAATAATCCTTCTATTATAAATGCCCACTTCCTTAATGTGCCCGGTACAGACAGAGTCAATATTTCCCTATTGACATATTACGAGCACCATCGGTATGACCATCGGTATGGCAATGGAACATTCTCCCTACAGCCAGTCTCTGAATTCTCTGTCCTAAAGATTATTGAAGGTTTTGAATCGAACGCTCAAGGACTTGATGGCATATCTCTAGAAATGTTACTTTTGACCCTACCGCAATATTTTTCAACAATCACAGCAATTATTAATAAGTCACTGAGTAGTGGTATCTTTCCGGATGCTTGGAAGGTGGCAGTTGTGAAGCCGATTCCTAAGAACAATCAGCCCACTTCTCTTGGTGATCTAAGGCCTATAAGTCTGCTCTTATGTATCTCTATGATTTGAGAAGAAAGAAAAAGTGGTAAGCATACAATTAGTTAAGTTTTTGGAAATTTTACCCAAGCTACAATCTGGATTTCGCAAAAACCACAGCACCTCCACTGCCCTTTTAGACGTGGTTGACAATCTTTTAGCGGCACAAGATAGAGGCCTTTGTAGTATCCTTGTTTTACTGGACTTTACTAGGGCATTTGATTCCATAAATGTCACCCTGCTGCTGTCCAAGCTTGTTTTCTACGGTTTTGACACAAGCGCTATAAAATGGTTTTGTGGTTACCTTAGCAAGAGAAGTCAATGCGTTGAACTCAAATCTCCTGGTGGTGGCGGCCCCCTAAGATCATCCTTCGAGCCGGTTGATCGGGGCGTACCGCAAGGATCAATTCTCGGTCCCATACTGTTCACCCTTTATAGTGCTGACATTGTTAATGGCATCACATTCTCCCGCTATCATTTGTATGCAGACGACTTGCAACTCTACCATTCATTCTTGCCTTCAGATGCTTCTAGTGCTGTAAACGAAATGAATAAAGATTTAGAGGCAATTTTTCAATGGTCAAAATGTAATTCACTTGTTTTAAACCCTATAAAATCTAAGTACCAGCTTATAAGCACAAAAGCTAATTCTAAAAAATTAAATAGTTCAGACTTCAATATAAATATTAATGGAGAGCCAGTTCAGTGTGTTAAAGAGGCTCAGAACCTCGGGCTTACTATGGACAGCAACCTCCGGTTCGAGAGTCATGTTGCAAATAATGTACGGCAATGCCTCTACAGGTTAATATTACTCTACAAAATACGCCCATACCTATGTAAAAGTATTCGCATCACTCTTTGCGAGTCGCTTGTATTGTCTAAACTAAGTTATGCTGACCTTGTTTATGGACCATGTCTCCTAGGTAGAAGCGAGAAGCTCATTCAGCGCGTGCAGAACGCCTGTGCGCGCTTTTGCTTTTATATCCCACCACGAACTCATGTCACACCCTATCTCAACTCGGCGAATATGCTAAAAATGAAAGCTCGTAGGAAGCTTCATCTTGCTGTTCTCCTCTTTGGCCTTACCAAGACTATGATACCCCAATACTTATAGTCGAAGCTTACCTGGGCCAAAAGTAATTCCCGATACTCAAGACGTGAGTGCACAAATGTTTTCGAAACGCCCCAACATAGAACGGCTGCATTCAGAGGATCATTCCAATGTTGGAATGTCCTACCGCCTCCAATAAGAGCTATGAAAAGTATTTTCTCGTTTCGCCGTAAAGTAAGAGATCATCTACTTGTGATACAAAAATGTACGGAATAACACTTTCTTACCTTTCCATATCCTTCTCGCATAATATCCTCACGTAGCACAATGATTGGGTTCTTTTTAGGCACTTCTGAGTTACAATCACGTTTCTTCACATTAATTGGTCACAGAACGAGAAAAAACTAATATAAAATTGTATTAAATGACACTCAAAACCGGCGCGAACCAGATAATTTGAATGGGGTTGAATTGAACCATAGACAGTAGACTGTCAACTTCAACTTCTTTCTAAATGGCTCTGCATCTGGATTGACGCAATTCTACCAGTGTCCGTCTCATGATAGCATCGCAAGCTTTGTTTAAGGGTAACTCTCTTGTATAGTTAAAAATATAGAAATCATATTAACAATAAAGAAAAGCATTAACTGTGAATCAACAAAATGTACCACAGAACTAAAAACAAAAAATTAAGAAATAACAGTGCACGGACGACTGTCAATGTCTGTCTATTGTTAACCACAGACTTGTAACGTGACGTCATCCATAGTTTCAGCCTGAAAACCAGCGTCGTTACAGTCTTCGCGCAGTAGCGACATTAAGCTGAGGCTGGACCTAATTAGCGCGCACTGAGGACAGGCTACATTATTTTTACTTATTTTATATTGTTTATCTTTTAGTTTTAGTATTAGTTTTATACTTATTTTCTATTGTTATATTTTAGTTTTTAGTTTTAGTGTTAGGTATATCTTATTTAGCTTAATGTGTTTTTTTTTATGTACGTTTGTCTTTTTTGTGTGTGCTAATAAAAGTTTTCTATTCTATTCTATTCTAATCGTTATACTTTTCCAGCCTTCCAGCTTAGTTCACTCATGTTGATATTACTAAATTCATTTAAAACGGGATATTTACCATGATTAGATTTTTGAGTTATCCAATATTTCGGCACAGTTGCATGCGCCATGGTCGCGGAGTAACTGAAGGCACTGCGATATTGTGAGTCATGTTGATATTGTGTAAGAGAAAATCATAATCTGATAAACGCACTGATCACGCATGGTGTGATTAATTCCAAAATAAGTAATACAGACAGTTAAGTAAATGTGGTTACATTTACTTAACTGTCTGTATTACTGCCAATTAAACAGCAGCACCACCTCGTCGAAAGGTAACGCTGAATTTGAAGCGCCTATTAAAGCCGGGAGTCGCATGGCGGCCGTTTTAACTTAGTAGTTGTCCTTATATGTATATCGTGCTGCGAATTGTGTTACTAATTTTGTGTCGTTTTGATGCGAATAATGTGATCAAGAACTATTCAGTATTGATTATTAAATATTATTATGTTATTCATAATTTCACATCATTTATTTAAATTCTTGTTATAAAATACATTTTTCACTATAGCAAAAACAATAAAAAATTATGAAACTAAAGTAAAAAATATGTATAATAAAAACGGTAGATCACCGACTACGAACCGACGCTCGAGCGGCCGCCGCCGCACAGTGGGGTATTTCACTAATCTAGCCGGCACAAAAATATTTTTACGGTTTTTTAGGTTTAGTATGACGTAAATAACACAAGCAAAATATATACCGACAAAAAGATTTATTATTTCTTTTAAAGCCAAATCACAAAAAATAAGAAAATCTAAAGACAATTGGTACATACGGGACAATACATAAAAGACGTTAGTTTATACATAATAAACACAAAACATAATATTTATATCATAATCATTACATTAGTATCCCTGCCGAAAATTGGCCATAATATCTAAATATTTATTGCATACATACATAGTCAGATAATAAATTAAAAATTTATTTTAATTTTTTTTACTTAGAATTTCAAAGTACTGCTATTTTGCGCATCCGGACTATTCCGGAACCAATTTTTTTAGTATTCGTTACTTAAGGACTTTTGACAAATTTTGTAATTGATATAAAAACTGTAGTTTTTATATCAATTACAAAATTTGCCGGATTACCAGGATACTAAAACAAATATCCTTCTAAACATAAATTTCTTAGAAAAAATATCATTATTTTAGACGTTATTTCTCGATTACTAAAAGTATATTTAAATGAAACAAATTTGATCAAATATATTACATTTAAATTGTTGCATACCTGAAATCTCCGAATCCATAGCTATTTTGCACCAGATAAACATAGGAAACTTCAAATAACCTCGCAAAGTTCATGCTTTCGCAAAGTCACCGAGAACAGACTCGTACACCAGGTTCAACGATCAAGTTTCGGCTTCATTTATTGGGTAACGCGCAACGGGTGAAGGCTGGGGCGGCGGCCTAGTGTTCCTTGGAATGTTCCCTGCCGTTGTTAGCAAATGAAGAAGCTTTTTTTTAAACTTTATTATTTTGACTTTTGGCCGGCTAGATTAGTGAAATACCCCACTGTGCGCCGGTGACTCGGGCATCATTCTCATTTCATGGTGCACTATATGTACTGGATACTACGAGTACCTGATGCTTCCATATTATCAATCAAACAATCATTTTGGTGATGTTCAGATTTACCTCTTCGTAATTGAATAGCTTTAGATTTTGATGAATTAAAACAGCATTACCTGAAACAATAAATAAAAAACTTAACTTTGTAGTAATAGGTAGGTATTGGTGTGACGTCATCAGTGTCATCATTTAGTGCTAGACAGTTGACCTAAAGAAATGCGTACCTGAATTATTCAAAATACAAAGTATGATAGCTTGAGTAGCGGCCTACAACCGGCTGTGGGCTGTGGGAAATAGCGCTATGAATCAGTTGCCGCAAGTGTAGAAGTGCAGTGTTCATATAATTCGTCTCCGAGTCTGTGTCGAGTTCGTTCTTTGTTCGTTTGTCTTGATACGCTCTGTGTTGGAAATGGTAAACATAACCTTATGTCATTGTCAAAGTCAGCTTGAGAAGTATCACATGTCAGTGCTATTAGCTTAGACTACTGTCGTCTCTGTCTAGAGAGGCTCTCTCTCTTGCTCCCTAATGGCTGTACGTGTATTACCGATTACAATAAACTTTATCCGAAATCATCTAATAAACTCTTTGATTTCGTTCATAACCCATCAGGTTATGGGCCCAGGGTCGTATCCTGCGCTCTGCGACGTAAATAATTATTGTGATTGGAAAACAATTTGCGATTTGTATAATCAACTCCATACAAATCATAACCTGCACGAGAACGGCGAATGACGGCGCTGCTCGCCTCTCTGACCATGGCAACGGGTATCTCGATTGGTCTTCCAGTGGACAAACTCAAAGGTATGGAAGACTACAACCAGTGGAAATTCTTCATGAAGATGCTTCTCATGCACGAGGACCTGTACACGTGTATCGAATCTGAGAATGGTTGCACCGATGAGAAAAGGAAGCAGAAAGCATTGGTAAAAATATGCTTGTCTGTTGGAGCGACAGCATTACAACATGTACGTAACGCAAAAACACCTTTTGAGGCATGGACCAATCTACAGCGTGCCTACGAGGACAAGGGATTGTGTCGGCGTTTGGGACTATTGCGGTCACTGTTTGGCGTCAAACTACAGGAAGCAGAGAGCATGCAATGTTACATTTCTAACATTTTGGAGCTGGGACAGCAATTAGAAGACATAGGCTCAAAGATGGAAGATGAATTCTTGGCCGTTATAATGCTAAGTGGTCTTACACCTGACTTCGATCCACTGATCATGGCTTTAGAAAATTCTACCTTGTCACTATCAAGTGCTAATGTCAAAACAAAGCTATTAGAGGTGGGAGTTATTGGATTTTTTTACCAACAGTTATAAGTTGGATATTTTGTTCGAATAACGTTAGCACCAACCGGTATCCAATAACTTTACAATACCCAAATTTTATGTACATAATTATATGTTTTTATATATCATAATACTTACATACTGAGCTGAGACATGGACACTCACGAAAGGGCTGGTCCACCAGTTCAGTGGCGCTCATTGGGGGAGGCCTAACATAGGCTGATGATGATGAAGTTAATCCTATTTTTAGCAAGTTAAGCATACCTCCAACGAAGGACTGACGACGACGGTTTGTGCATTTGTACATGCACAAACCGTCGTCGTCGTCGCTAACTATATTCTAAATAAAGAAGTGCAATTTATCTAGCAACGATAAAAATATAACAGAATGGTACATATTCTGTTATAATTTTTATCGTTGCTAGGGATAAAATTCAAACCAATCAATTCGGTAGGTACCTATTTATTTATATAGTAAGATATGCTTATGTTAAGGATAACTGATATACCCAGGTACTTATTACAATCAATAGATATATTTTACTATATACATAGAAAAGAAAATAAAAAATGTCAATTTTAACTTCTCTTTTGTTTTGGCGCCGCTTGCTTTTCGCTACGACTCTGCCAGTGTCTGTTTCAGAGTGTCAAAATGTCAATTTGTTCCAGTCTTCCAAGAAGTCTTCAACGTCTCTCAAAATATTTGTAAATGTCAACGTCAAATAGTTTGCTCGCACTTGACCTTTTTGTTTCGACATTGACAATTCTATTTTTTTGAATTGTCAATGTCAAACAAAAAGGTCATCAATGGTCTTCAACAGTTCGTCTTTCGAGCGAAATGCGGTTAGAATCGAACTAAGGTTCTTTCTTCTAGCTTCAACGTCGAGCGAGACGTCACTCGAGTCTTGAGTTACAGCAATGAGAGTCCTGCCGGCCTCTCAATTGCTGTTCAGCAGCCGATTGGTTGCGATGGTTTTTTTGCGTTTGGACATCATCGTGGTGTTCCAGCAGTTCTCGGGGAAGCGGTCGCCAGGAAGGTCTTGAATCTGGTGGCCTCGCGTGTAGGGGAGCGAGTCCGTTGAGGTGATAAAAAAAGGTTAAGTGCGAGCAACTAAATCAATTTGACGTTGACATTTATATTTATTTTGAGTGACGTTGAAGATTTCTTGGAAGGCTGGAACAAATTGACATTTGAAAATAGGTTGATATCAGAAATTTCTATTTCTTTGCATATCGTATTTTTTATTTTCTTTTCTATGTATATAGTAAAATATATCTATTAATTGTAATAAGTACCTGGGTATATCAGTTATCCTTAACATAAGCTTATCTTACTACATAAATAAATAGGTACCTACCGAATTGATTGATTTTGAATTTTATCCCTAGCAACGATAAAAATACAACAGAATATGTACCATTGTTACTCTTCCACCACTTGACGCCACGGCCCGGCCTTTGCGTCTTGCGTCTATTGTACTCTTGTAATACGATTATATTCCTATACATAAAAATAAGATTTTCAAACAATAAACAACAAAACAAAACAATGCCTGCCTAATTTGTTCGTAAGCAAATCACGTAGGTGTAGGTAGGTACAATTAGCGCCACTGGCCACCGATGACTAGTCTAATATTTTAAAAAATGTATGATTAATCCAATTTAAATGAAATTTTAATACGCTGAGGTATGGTCGAATTTAAACTTATTTAGATAGGATGAAAACGATCGGCAGTCTTACCTCGCCACCTGTTTACCTATGCAATATTGCAAACCACCCATACCAACCAAAATGGTTGAACTTAGACGCAGTGCATAAAATGGGTACCCAATAACTGACTATCTCGTTTACTCGCCTAAGAATCCTGGTGTTGGACAGGGATGACAAGAGGTATTGGGTATTTTGAATAACTGACTATCCCGTTTACTCGCATTAGAATCATGGTGTTAGACAGGGATGACAAGAGGTATTAGATATTTCTAACCAAATCAGTTGGGTGGATGGTAGGCTAGCGTGCCTAGAATAGGTGAGAGTTATTGCAGGCTGGATTAGTTATGGTTGGGTGACGGGTGACGGGTGACTTACGGGTGGGTGGGTGAGCGGTGAGTGCGATGTTCGCTCGCTTCGTACAGTTATTCTCTAGCGGTACGCGGATTTTTCAATAACGCTGGATATTTTTGAACCAAGCCAACAGTTATTCAGTTAGATATTGTATACCGGACTCACCTCTAAAAGCTATTGCAGGAACAGCAACGTCGAGATGGCAAGTCTGAACATACGGAGATGAATGCGATGACAGTAAAGAATGTTATAAAATGCTTCAGATGTAAGAAGGCAGGCCATATGAAGAAGAATTGTCCAAGGAATCACAGGGCTGATGACAAGGATGGCAAGAACATAAGTACTTCTACCAAGAATAAGTCGATGTTGACTGCTTTGTCTGTGAATGTGCGGAATGATGTGTGGTATATAGACTCGGGTGCTACAAATCATATGTGCAACAATAGAAACATGATGTCAGACTTTCAGTGTTCAAAACCATTAGAAGTAAATGTTGCTAACGGGGACACAGTGATGAGTGGAGGACACGGTAAAGTGTTTGTGAATCTCAAGACTGGTATAAAAACTATAAGTAATGTCCATTTAGTACCTAAACTCTCTGCTAATTTACTATCAGTGAGTGAACTAAATAGAAAAGGTTATACTGTAATTTTTAAACCCAAGGAGTGTAAAATTTATGATAAAAGTAAAATCATAGCGACAGGTACTTGTCATAATGGTATCTATCAATTAGATACAGCTAAGGATAAAATAATAAGTGAGGTTAGGTCGGAAACTGCCATATATTCAGGTTGTGAGGGTTCTAGAGCTGCTGCGAGAAGGCAAAGGTAATAAATTTTCAGCGATGTCAGCAGAGGCCCAGGTATCACAAGAAGTCTGGCACAGACGGTTGGGTCATCTGAACTCAAGAAGCATGAACCTCATGAAGGATAAACTTGCAACAGGTATGAATTTCCAATCAACTACATTAAATCCCTGTGTTGCATGTATTTTAGGAAAGCAGACAAAATTACCTTTTCCTAAGAAAAGTAAAAGTAGAGCTAAAGAATTGTTAGGCCTGGTGCACACGGATGTGTGTGGCCCAATGCAGGAAGCATCATACAATGGGGCTCGTTATTTTGTCATTTTTGTAGATGATTTTTCAAGAAAAACATTTATTTATTTTTTGAAAAACAAAAATGAAGTATTTGAGAAGTTTAAAATTTTCAAAGCTCTTGTGGAAAACCAAACAAATAAGAAAATTAAAATATTGCGAAGTGACAATGGAGGAGAATATATAAATGGTGTTTTTCAGGATTACATGAAAACCTGCGGGATAAAACATCAAACTACAGTTCCACATTGTAGTCAACAAAATGGTGTGGCGGAAAGAGCTAACCGGACTATAATGGACAAGGCTCGTTCCATGTTGGAAGATGCTGGTCTCAAGAAACAGTTTTGGGCTGAAGCTGCTAACACGGCTGTCTACCTGAAAAACTGTTCACCAACAAAGGCTGTAAGGGGAACGACTCCGGAAGAACTGTGGACTTCTCAGAAAGTTGATGTGAGTCATTTGCGAATTTTTGGTTGCACAGCTTATGCACTAGTCGAAAATTGTCGAAAACTTGAATCAAGAAGTAAGTAATATATATTTGTAGGTTACTGTGATGACAGTAAAGGCTACAGGCTGATTGATCCAGCCTTTCCAAAGAAATGTGTCCGTGCACGACATGTAAAATTTTTAGAAAATGATTTTATGTATAGAAAAGTGCCACATGATGATAAAAAGGAGCATAATGTCACAATTTTGCTAGAGAACTCATCTGATGAGAATGATAGAATAAATTTAGAGGTTAACTCTCCGGAGTCAATTTCATCTCTAAATGAAAATCAACAATCTGATGGTACAATAAACCGCCGCAGACATTGTATTTTTGAACTGCAAAATGATGATTCATTGACACAAACAATTAGTCTTGATGACTCAGAGGTTATTGAATCCACAGATGATCTGTTGGACTGTACTTACGTTCCAGGAGAAACCAGCTTGAAAAATGAAAATGAATCCACTCTGTCATCCTATGAAGATGCTAATGACAGTGAGAGTTTGGAGTTTGCTGGGTTAACAGAAATCATGAGCGAAAAGGACATTCCAAATACGGTGCGGGAGGCATTGGAATGTGATGAGGCTAAATAAAACAATTTATTGCCTAAAATAGGCGGCAAAAGCTTGGTACGAAAGAAGTTTATTGGTTAAAACATGAAGTTTTAACCAATAAATTGCAATTCAAGCGGTTAACTTTAGAACCATGTGTTTATGTTTATAATCATGATAGTGAAATCATGTTTATTGCATTATATGTTGATGACATACAAGGAGACAAGGGATACAAGGGACATTGAACTATTGTCTTATGTTTGAAAAAGGAAATCTTGAATTTACAGGTTTTACAGATGCAGATTGGGGTGGAGATCAGCTGAATCGCAGATCATACACTGGGTATGTTTATAGCCTTGGTAACTCTATAATATCGTGGGAAAGTCCTAAGTAACGCACGGTAGCTCTTTCTAGCGCGGAGGCTGAATACATGGCAATTTCTGATGCCTGTAAGGAGTCATTATTTTTGAAAACATTTGTTCAGGAATGTACTGATATTGATTGTAAAATAACATTATTTAATGATAATCAATCTGCTCAGAAAATTTGTAGAAATTCTGTGTCACATTCTAGAACAAAGCATATTGACATTCGTCACCATTTTGTTAAAGATTTGGTAACGGGAGGAATTGTTCAGTTATGTTACATTCCTACTGATAACATGTTAGCTGATATTTTAACAAAATCATTAACAAAAGATAAACATTTAATGTATGTATCTCAATTGTTGAACATTGAAATGTAAAGGTATGCTAGTAGTTATAAGTATTTCTAAGTTGAGAAAAATATAACTTGAAAATGTGTATCTTATTATGTAAGTTTAGGTAATCATACTCATGTAATAATTGTAGTGGTATGTATGGAAAAATGTATAATAATTTTTTGAGGCCTAGTTGTTTATGTAACGAGATTGAAGGTTAAGTTTAAGGCCTAGTGTTGGAAATGGTAAACATAACCTTATGTCATTGTCAAAGTCAGCTTGAGAAGTATCACATGTCAGTGCTATTAGCTTAGACTACTGTCGTCTCTGTCTAGAGAGGCTCTCTCTCTTGCTCCCTAATGGCTGTACGTGTATTACCGATTACAATAAACTTTATCCGAAATCATCTAATAAACTCTTTGATTTCGTTCATAACCCATCACTCTGTCGTTATTGGAATTGATTCCTGGGCTTATCAGTAATTATATTGTTTATAAAACAGATTCTTTGAGGAACTTGAGATTTCTTTTCAGTACAATCAGCATAACTTATTAATGAAACAATATGTTTTTGCCAATCTCGATAATATACTTTTAAAAGTAAATCTTCTGCAAAAATGGTTGATAATGGGCATACTCAGGTAAATCTTTTCGACATAAATATAGACATTGTCAGCAAAGGTTCAGCTAAGTGCTGAATCTTTTGAAGAATTTCACATTTCACGAACTATTTCCGTCTTGTCAAACTTTTCACATCTGAAGATTTTCACAAATATCCGCCAGCAAGATGTTGGACTTAGCACAGAGTGGAAATTATGTACCTATAGGTTACGTGCTTAGCCATTTCAAAAATAAATAGCGATGTAAACTGTATTACTTTGATTGTTCTTTGACTAAATCATGTTGTGCATGCACGTTTAGGAAACCTATCTAGTATGAGAACCCTAGTTATATTTTTTTCTGAATTGTCAAGATTCGATTATTTTCTGTTCCAATAAAGTAACAAAACATTAGACGGATCAGGGTAAGATCCAATAGATACGGCCAGCTCCAGAATTCAAAGTTCTGCTATTGAAATATCCCAACATCTCGTTGGCGGATATTTTCATAAATCTTCAGGTGTGAAAAACTTCATGAAACGGGAAATACTTTTCCCAAAATGTACAAAGCTTTTGCACAAAATTGTTTTGTTCTATCGACTCATTCTTAGCTAAGAACTGCTAAGGGCGAATACTCAAAAATATCTTTGTATAAAATAAAAACTCAAAAAACAGTCGACAACTTGAAATAAGGTCACATCACTCACACAGATACACATAGAGAGGATGAGAAGGTGAGATGACCAACATTAAGAGTTGGAGTCCACGTCACTGGTGCACATGACTCCTCACACTGTCACAACCCCTTCAGCTATACTCATATTACTCTGTGCCGTGCAGCTCTAGCCTTTCTCACGTTTAGTAGCAAATTCATTTCCTTACTACAAGGAAATAATAAACATTCTGTAGCAAAAACAAAACATAACCTATGGCACAATTTTTAATTTAATATCTTTTTACAAAAACACAAAATCTAATGAAAATGAAAAGTTTTTATTTCTTTAAGCTTACAAATAAGCACTTAGACAGGTCATATTTTATACTATTCATTATTATTAATTAAATTATTTTATAGTTCACTTAAATTTTTTGTCCACCAGTGGAAGAAGTGAGAAAAAAGAATGTATGTACTCGTAAAAGAGTATGTCTGTCTTAAGCCCGAGATATTTGCAAAGCTTTTCATTAAGCTTATATCTTCCTGGAAGGTGAACGGAATGTTTATGAAGTACGACAATATTTAAATACCTAGTTAGTAGGGCCCTAATGGAAACAGGGTGGCATAATGGACCAAAATAATGGCATACAATCTTATTTACATTCTTAAATTATTCTACGGTCCATAGTAATATACGCCGACAGCGTGTAGATGACGTAATCAGGGTGTCAGCTGACGTCGGTGCACGGCGCGGGCGGCGCAGCGTGTCCCCTTGGCTAAGAAGGGACACATAAATATCTTCATAGCCATTGCCTTCCTGCTTCGTTCTTCATTTTTTCGCAACCAAAATGTAACGACATTTACTTTAGAAATGGAACAATACGTACCTAATTGGCATATTTCGAAGCCATCTGTACCCAAAGTACGGGAATATCCGAAACTTTTGGAATTACTGCGCGAGTTGCTTCGACTCCAAGTTCGCGATTTTAATTAGCACGCGACACTTGACGGGCTCTGCTTTGGGCTGGTTTGATTAGTGAGCTCAGTGATAGGATGCTGGTGCTTACATATTATTTAATGTTCGGCTCTAAGTACTAATAGCGGTTGTACTGGCAAGCTGTAGTGTATACGCATAACGTATGGTTTTGAACGTATCATTCCACTTTTCGGACATAACAGTATTCAGTCATTTTGGCTTTCAGGCAATATGGGAAAAGGTTATTTGGGATTATTCAGGCGTATGGAAAACAAGGTGTTTTGAAATTCATTACTAACGTCATTCGAAATTCAATTCGAAATTTCGTTTTACAAAACATACTTAATAAAACACGGTTTGATCCGTCTACGCATTAAAGTGACTATTCAGATTTACGATCCAATTGGCCCCATCTTTTTTGTGATGGTACGGTAGCGGTGCTGGATGTTATGTTCTTACAGACTTCTCTATATTTTGCAGTAAAACAATATTCATATTAACAAATGCTACACACATTTTAAGATACAGAGTTATGATGTCAGATGTTGTCGCTGTAGGGAATATGTACACGTAGGTACGTACATTTTGTAGCTGTGCTTGTAACGTCCCGTTTGCAGCCAGTATTAACCGGTTTGTATTCTATTGTAGATGTTGTTATAATACATTTGTAAGCTGGCGTTATCCGCCCTCACACCGCAAAAGAAATCTTTCTAGCTCCGGGTCCAGCCTTCTGTTCTGCCGATAGACGCGGAGGTCGACACTTGTTATACAATGCACTGCAGTTAAACTGTTAACATTTCCAAAGCCCCAGTAAAACTCAGTAACTGGGAGCTACGATAAAAAAATGATCATTTCATCTTCCTTCGATTTTCGATATCTTCTAGAAACAACAGAAAAATTGCAATATTCACCTAAAGCGAGCCACCTCCGTCATAAATTGAAATATTGATGGGACAATATTCAACACGCTCTGACCCGAGAATGCGTTATTGATGGGACAATATTCAACACGCTCTGACCCGAGAATGCGTTATTGATGGGACAATATTCAACACGCTCTGACCCGAGAATGCGTTATTGATGGGACAATATTCAACACGCTCTGACCCGAGAATGCGTTATTGATGGGACAATATTCAACACGCTCTGACCCGAGAATGCGTTATTGATGGGACAATATTCAACACGCTCTGACCCGAGAATGCGTTATTGATGGGACAATATTCAACACGCTCTGACCCGAGAATGCGTTATTGATGGGACAATATTCAACACGCTCTGACCAGAGAATGCGTTATTGATGGGACAATATTCAACACGCTCTGACCCGAGAATGCGTTATTGATGGGACAATATTCAACACGCTCTGACCCGAGAATGCGTTATTGATGGGACAATATTCAACACGCTCTGACCCGAGAATGCGTTATTGATGGGACAATATTCAACACGCTCTGACCCGAGAATGCGTTATTGATGGGACAATATTCAACACGCTCTGACCCGAGAATGCGTTATTGATGGGACAATATTCAACACGCTCTGACCCGAGAATGCGTTATTGATGGGACAATATTCAACACGCTCTGACCCGAGAATGCGTTATTGATGGGACAATATTCAACACGCTCTGACCCGAGAATGCGTTATTGATGGGACAATATTCAACACGCTCTGACCCGAGAATGCGTTATTGATGGGACAATATTCAACACGCTCTGACCCGAGAATGCGTTATTGATGGGACAATATTCAACACGCTCTGACCCGAGAATGCGTTATTGATGGGACAATATTCAACACGCTCTGACCCGAGAATGCGTTATTGATGGGACAATATTCAACACGCTCTGACCCGAGAATGCGTTATTGATGGGACAATATTCAACACGCTCTGACCCGAGAATGCGTTATTGGTGGGACAATATTCAACACGCTCTGACCCGAGAATGCGTTATTGATGGGACAATATTCAACACGCTCTGACCCGAGAATGCGTTATTGGTGGGACAATATTCAACACGCTCTGACCCGAGAATGCGTTATTGATGGGACAATATTCAACACGCTCTGACCCGAGAATGCGTTATTGATGGGACAATATTCAACACGCTCTGACCCGAGAATGCGTTATTGGTGGGACAATATTCAACACGCTCTGACCCGAGAATGCGTTATTGATGGGACAATATTCAACACGCTCTGACCCGAGAATGCGTTATTGATGGGACAATATTCAACACGCTCTGACCCGAGAATGCGTTATTGCTGTGCATTCTTTATTGTTCTTATTATGGTCTGCATCTCGCCGTGCTCTTGAAGAAATTCCGTCCATTAACGTTTTGTGTGGATATAACAAGTGTGAATCCTGTGTGATTTTTGAGTTTTCCATTATTTCGGCACAGTGTGCATGGTAAATATCCCGTTATAAGTGACTTCAGTGTTAATAACCATGATAGTTTCAAAATCTAAAGATATTTCGTTTTTTTGGTTCATACTGAAGTGGGAAAAGGGCAAGAGCGTGATGTTTGGTAAAAGAAGAGAAAAACTAGATGTTTGTGTGGAGATCGAGTTTGGGAGAAAGTTGAATGAATATCGTGCTCTCGGGCTCGACATTTTGTAGCCCATCCACAAACAACTTGATGTAGCTTTCATTTATTTAACCTAATTCATCAATTTCAGCCGAATCGGTCCAGTGGTTACTAATGAACGAAACCCAGCTTGTGTCTATATCTACCTAAAGCTTAATCACATTTAAACTCAATTAAACCCTAATCCCTCATAATAAACACCAAAACCCCAAAACCTCGATTACATTATCTGTGGCTAATATCAATACAATTATCAAGTAGTACAACTATAAGGGTTCATTTTCTGTCATGCGGGTTTCCACCCGCGTGCGGATCTGGTCCGCATACGGGCCCCTACCTATAATTTCAAAACATTCGTTTTTTCTATCACGCGGGCCAAACGCATGCGGTCATGGATTGGATGAAGCAATTGTAAGTTATTTGTATATAATATACATACATAAAATATAACCTTTACCTATGTTTTTAGTACACTGCGCGGGACTGAGAAAAGTCCATTCTATTAGTAAAATATTTTTATTTATTTATTTATACTTTTTGCACAAAAACATAACACAAAACTTATCCTAGAAAATTTAAACAAAGGCGAGTTTGCAAGATATGCCATCGTAGTCTACAAAAACGTAGTTTTATGAACATTATTTTTTTTAATATCCTTTCCTACCGTTACCTATTTAAAAAAAAATACTTAACAAAACAAACGACGTAACTATTTACTTCCATTTGTAATAATAAATCAAAAATCGTCATGTACGCCTGATGATACCTTCTGCAACTCCTTACTTGATAAATTAAGAACAAACAGAACTGAAGTGAAAAAGCGCAATATATAACATTTTATTAAAATTTAACGAGAACTAATCCGCAAGCACATCGTCCCACTCATGGGAGCTCTCTCTCTCTCTCTCTCATCCGAGGGAATCCCAAATATAATTTAGCTTTAATGTAATTTGTTTGCTAGAGGCAGAGGATAGCCGTTTACAGGCCATTTTACCCTGTGTAGGCAGTTATGGGCAGGTGGGCGATCACTGGACGGGGCGAATGGAATTATAGCTTTGGGACATATCGGTCGCTTTTACGAAAGCATATGGTCGGGGAAATGCGTCTGGATGTTTGTATTGGTTGTAAGAATAACACTAAAATAGAAAAGTGTGGGTTTGAACCCCGGGTGTGTATTAATGAACCATAAGTTTATGTAGTGTTGATCAATATTCTGGACTTTATGTTCTCAGTTTTGTAAAATGTCCAGTTTTACAAAATGGTCCTTGCCGAGGTACATTGTTATCTCCATGGCAACGTGAACCTTGTTCGGATTAGACGTGGGAAGGTAGCTTTCGGACCTACTTACTTACTTCTTCTTGGTCAATAAAGTGAATTGGGTTTGAGTTAATATTTGATGGGCCAGTCTATTTCTATAAACTATCGTAGTAACTAAATAATAATATCCTTTACAATATCGCAAAAATCAGTCAATTCAACGTCAAATATATCGAGAGAAGAAAACATATATTGCTAACATTATGTTGGAATATCAGGTTTAAAGGTGGAGGTCGAACAACACAAGCAAGGTGAAGTGTATCGCGGCCCTAGATCATCTAAGGGCCACACTACACGTAAATATATATTCTATTGTTTGTGCGAAGAAACTAATGATATTATTTTATTCAAGCTAATATTATTTTATTTAAACTATTTCTCGCGGTTTCACCAGCGTTAAATTCGAATTTAACATTTCTAAAATAGCCTATGTTCACCGGAGACAGTGTAGCTTCCCAACGGTGAAAGAATTTTTCAAATCGGTCTAGTAGTTTCAGGGCCTATTCAGTACAAACAAACGAAAAATCAAACCTTTCCTCTTATAATATTAGTATAGATTACAATATATTATATTAAATAAATAGCCAGTCGGTGTGCGCCTTCCGAAGCCTCGTTCGCGGCCGGTAGCTGCAGTAAAACTCATTACTTATTTTTCTTACCGGACACGATAAAATCATTTAAAAACTCTTTAGTTGCACGACTTTTCTCTAAATCGTATCTACGCGCACGGTAAGACTATGAATTACATGAAATATTGAGAGAAAGCCTCTGTTGGTTGTCCGACATTTTTTGAAACAGTGATGTGGAATGTGCTTCGATATTAAGGCTCTAAGTTGGTTTTAGAGTCATAAGAATGAGGCCATTACAATCTGTATTAAACAACCTTAAAATAAATATTTACCTGCCCTCTATCGGATGAAATGTCGGCCATGTTCTTAGCAAATTTCTGAAAGGTTAATTATCTAAAGGAACGTTGAATTTGAATAAGAAAATGTTCGATTGAGCCTCTAATTCGTTGTTCAAACAATTAGGGGCTTGATGTTTACCCGTCATTTTGGATCGAATCGAACGAGACTACATTCGAATTATATGGATCGAGTTAACGAGACAAATAAGACTTTTATAAATGAGGTGTCAATTGATTGTTATTACGACATAATGAAGTAAAATACGGATAATATTACAAATCTCTGATATTTAATAAAAATAATTTTAATGAATTTGATACATTATTTTCTTAGTAATTAATGTAAATTGAATCCACTCTGAGTCGCTAATCCCTGAATTGTTTCATGGCTTACCTTAAGCTATGATTGAATGAAAATACACTAATTGCTTTAAGGGATTTAATGTTCCGGTGTTATTGGATATTTATTTGAGGACATTATTTATATAACTAATTGCTTAGTCTTTATTGGAATACGGATTTATTTCACTGTTTAATTTGAATGGTAAATGAATTAATTGTTATACTATATTATTGCAGCGTGTACTGTGACCGTCATAATAAGGTTATTTGCGAAAAAGCTTTGCTTCTGTATCTATCCTATGTAAAAAGCTTTGCTTCTGTATCTATCCTATGTAAAAAGCTTTGCTTCTGTATCTATCCTATGTAAAAAGCTTTGCTTCTGTATCTATCCTATGTAAAAAGCTTTGCTTCTGTATCTATCCTATGTAAAAAGCTTTGCTTCTGTATCTATCCTATGTAAAAAGCTTTGCTTCTGTATCTATCCTATGTAAAAAGCTTTGCTTCTGTATCTATCCTATGTAAAAAGCTTTGCTTCTGTATCTATCCTATGTAAAAAGCTTTGCTTCTGTATCTATCCTATGTATAAAGCTTTGCTTCTGTATCTATCCTATGTAAAAAGCTTTGCTTCTGTATCTATCCTATGTAAAAAGCTTTGCTTCTGTATCTATCCTATGTAAAAAGCTTTGCTTCTGTATCTATCCTATGTAAAAAGCTTTGCTTCTGTATCTATCCTATGTAAAAAGCTTTGCTTCTGTATCTATCCTATGTAAAAAGCGTCAAATAAACACTGCGTAGAACGAAGGCAGGCAAATAAATAAAACAAAGGTCACGGCGCAAGTTTCGAAGAGATTTCATATCTCCTCAACTAAATGAAACTCAGCTCTAGTTTTATGCAATGTATTCCTTGCAGAGATGTATTGTTGCAAGTTGTGGAGTAATGCTTTGTCGGGCAACGCTGCTGACAACGCTGCAATGGTCCTTGCGACAAACTGTTAACAATGTTGCAGATGAAGTTGTGTTTACAGACACAAATAAAGCAGTAGTTGATTGGGATTTATTGAATACATCAAACAACGCGTCTTAAACGCTTGATGAGTAGTTTATACTTTGAGCGAGTTTGTTCTCAATCTTATTTAGTTTTAAAACGAACGCGGCGTTACCTGACTACCTCCACTTATGTTTTGTAATACTAAGGGCTCGTTTCCGTTCACGTGAAACCAGTTGACTGAAATAAGTAAATCTGAGGAGACTTCTGTGCGTCATTATAAGAACGACCCCGCGCCATCTGGTGTCAAGTGTTACCATCGTATAAAGCACAGCAATAACTCAGGTTATCCAGCTGGCAACATTTCCCAACAGCCTACAAGGCTTCTTCTTTGTGGTATAGAAAAAGAAATATCGAATTGCGTTTCCCGATCCGCCATTACCTGAGCAATAACAATAGTAATCTATGTATAGCGGGTTCGAATCCTGTGTCGCACATTAAATGTTACGACGTGGATTGTTCCCGGTTATTTTGTAAATCTTGTTACGTTGAGATATGTAGTTGAATATGTTGAAATCGATTTTGTTTTTGTATTTCATGTGAGTTTCATATTAAATGTATGTAAAGCTCCAAGGTCGTTTTGGGATATAGACGTGCGTGGTACCTTGGACGTACACTCAGCTTAACGCGGTAAACAACCTTATGGAAAAACAAAACTTTCTACTTATTTATTTATTTATTGGTAAAAAGTACTTTTACACTAACTACTACTCATCATCATCATAATCATCGGGCTCTATTAGTCCACTGCTGGACATAGGCCTCCCCTAATGAGCGCCATAGCGCCCTGTCTTCAGCTTGCCGCATCCAGCATCTACCTGCAGTCTTTCGCAGGTCATCACCCCACCTGGCCGGAGGGCGTCCTACACTGCGCTTACCGATCGTGGTCTCCACTCAAGAACACTACTACTTACTAAGAGCAATTTCAACTAACTGTCAACTGGTATACGGGTGTTCTCGGAACAAAAAATTCGAAACATGGTGTCCCGACCACGACTCGGTAAACGTAGTGACCTGCGAAAGACTGCAAGTAGATGCTGGATGCGTCAAGCTGAAGACAGGGTGGTATGGCGCTCGTTGGGGAGGCCTGTGTGACTAATGTGGGCTGATGATGAATATCATGAGATAATTTATAGAATAGAATAGAAAATGTTTATTTGTGTTTCAAATACAAAAATAATACAACTTAAGAACTAATAATAATAAAGATAACAAATTAGGAACAAATAAAATAATTAAAACACGAGAACACAGAAAGGCTACCGGCTCAGCATTAAATGGGACACAAGCCAGTGCAGCGCTGGTGTCCAGCGGCGCCACACAGTGTTCCATATGACCAAAAAAATTTCCGTATGCTGTTTTCAGCATTAATCGATCAACGAATGCATTTTAAATGCAAGAGTAGAACACCCAGGTGTCTATTGCCAATACTTTTTTTTATAAAAAATCATGAACTTTAGGTGACCATGACGATGAAAATTTTTAAAAAAATTCTGTAATCGTCAATGTCCAAGATATTTTTATGAGATAAATATAATCTGATAATAGATCATTAGGAGCATTTTTTCCAATTTTTATTTTTTTTAAATAACCTCTGGATACTGAGTAATTATTATTTTTTCAGATTTAATGTTTTATTTTTTTTCTCCCTAAAAACTCAAAAGTGCGGCTTGTGACTAGCACAGAAAGATTGCTCTTGAAAAGGCCTATCAGTGGTAAAAATACCAGTATGCACTATTGCGGCTTTTGGGAGAAATATGCAATTACATTCTAAGGTCAAATTATACAGAATAGGGTTGTCGCTAAAAGGTCAATTTTTAGTTGTGAGTTATTACTTACTCTTTATGATAAAACAATATAATATATAATAGTGCTATATGATAAAACTTTATAAGTGAAGTTCTAAGGTCAAATTATACAATAGAGGGTTGTCGCTCAAAGGAAAATTTTTAGTTAGTGTGTTAGTGACTCTATAATTAAAATTAAATTAAATTTTTATTTCTTTATGCTTACAAAATAAGCACTAAGACAAGTAAAATTTTATACATTTAATTATTATTAAATTACATTATTTTAATTTTAATGTTCACTTCAATTTTTTTTCAATTAGTGGAAGAAGTGATAAAGAAACTACTTGTATTTTCATATAACCTATGTCTATATATATATATATACTAGTTGTTAGGTGTGCGCGAGAAAATTTTGCGATGAAAAAATGTCAGCAATCTTGGATTTGGAAATGGACATCGTCTTCGTAATCTAACGATAACCATATTATGTAGGTGCCCGTCTCAAAGCGAGTATAAACTGCGATATAGAGATGTCAGCCATCTTGAATTTGGAAATGGAATTTTTTTCGTAGTCGACGTATGCGAGTTGATCGAAAACGATACCTATATTAGTGCGTGTGCCATCACACAGCGCGGCTCGCTTCGCTCGCCGTGCTGTATGGCGGTGGTCGCATTGGCGCACGACTCTGCTCCTGCTGCCACACAGCAAGGCTCGGTTCGCTTCACTCACCCCAATTTGCCGTCATGAAATTCGTAATCCTCACCCCCAAGTTAGTCAAAAACGATACCCATATCAGATTTTTTGGTTGGGGGAGGGGGTAGAGGGGGGCTGGGGGCGTTGGGAGTCACAGCACGGCTCGCTTCGCTCGCCGCAATGCTCCCCCGGGTTATAGTTGAGAGGGTCTTGGGGGGTCATGAGGGGGCTCACAGCACGGCTCGCTTCGCTCGCCGTGCTGTTCACCTTGGTCGCTTCGAATTCGAAATCTTCACCCCCAAGTTAGTCAAAAACTATACCCATATCAGATTTTTTTGTTGGGGGAGGGGGTACAGGGGGGGTGGGGTATGGGGGCCTAGACCTATTGCCCTTGACCTAGTTCACGATACGCACGACAGTTGCAATGTTCGCTGCGCGCGAGCTGTTGCGCCGTGCCGCCGCCCGCTCCGCGCCGCCCTGTATTGTCTTTGTGATTATGTGACGCGATTGATTCACAATGGCGTATCGATCGATACACTAACATTGAATACACCGAAATGGTGCATGTGTATGCTAGGTGTGGTGATAATGTATCTGAAGCTTGCTGTGAGTTCGCGAGACGAAGTGCGTGAATACCTCAACCATGAATAACCGGGCCGAATGGAGAGGCCGCGGCGGGCCTGTCGCGTCGCCTGGTCTCCTCGTTCGCCGGATATTACGCCACTGGATTTTTATTTGTGTTTTCATTCAAGCCATGGTGTACAAAGGTGGTGCATTAGAAAGCCGGGAAGCACTAGTTTTCAAAATAACCTGGAAATTCGACCAAATCAAAATGAACCCCCAGGTACTATCCAGGGACTGTGTGTGGGTTGTGGCGGTGATTATTTTGAACGCTTTGCACGTGATAGTCATCGTCACTCCCGTGACTTGAGTTTGAGAGGTGATAATTTGTAAAAAGGTTTGTGAATTTTAAATAGTTAAATTATTGTAAATAGACTGATTCCTTCTTTTGATGCGATTGATTACGAATTATGTTCATGTTATTTACTTTTTTATTTTATAATGAAGCCAGTCCTAAGCCTGGATAAGTATGAAGGAATTTTGGATTAAATGTACAAACATGTACCTAAAGATTCTAGAACCTTTGAAACACTAACCTAGGTAGGAGGGTTGATACTTTTTTATATTCTTTCTGCTTCGCGGTCAACGCTATGTAGTATGTACTCGTAGCACGTCACTCAGCCGGGCGTGCGATTGCGTAGCACTCAGCTGACTGCACACACTTACGCTTTGCCAGAATCGTATAAATGAAACGTAGGTATTAACGAAACATAGAGCTAACAATTATTGAATTTCCCAATAAAACTTTTAAAAAAAATCTTGTGATGTATTCCGTTTTGGCAAAAGTCATAGAACAAAAGTTGTTAGTCTGGATGTACCCAAGTCGCCTTTAAGAGGTTATTGATTAGTTACCTATAACCCTGTATTACTATATCATGTATCAGCACGGGGTTTTAGCTTAAGCAATCCCAACAAAAAACATAAAAGTAAAATGAGAGCCAAGTTAGTTGAGAGTTAAGTTGTGATATATGCCTTGGTTTTTGACTTCAACAACAAAAGACGGCAAAAGCTTTAAATGGGTGCGAAGTTCAATGGTCAGTCCTGAAATTTATTTATAACAACATAAAATATTTTATAAACAATTTCTTCTGATAAGTTAGGATAATATTTGAAGCCCAAGGTCTGACTTGGCTAGTTTTCATGTTCGAATAATTATAATAAAATATTATAGCCTTCGCAAGTTCTAAAGCCGCAAGTTCTTATTTTATTCTTCAGAAAATTTGGCTTACCGGTAGAAACTAGCCATCGAACATAGGGCTGTTACATGACTATTTTAGTAGGTACTTAATAAAAAATTCGTATTTGAGAACTAGCCAAGTCAGACCTCAGGCTTCAATATGTTATCCTAAGTTATGAGAAGAAATGATATTTTACATATATTTTAATTTGTTATAAAATATTATATAGTATTATAAATAAATTTCAAGATTGATTGAACTTGGCACCCAAAAAAAATCCAAACTGAATAAAATGAAAGGTCAAGTTGGGTGACAACCCTAACACCATATTTTGAAATTCAATTTCTCCTAAAAGCCGCAATGTTGAAACGAGGTATTTTTACTAGTAATAAGCCTTGTTAAAACCAATCTTTCTATGCTATTCACAAGCCGCACTTTTGAGTTTTTAGGGAGAAAAAAAATAAAATCGAAAAACTGAAAAAAATAAGATTACTCGTTATACAGAGGTGATTTACAAAAAATAAAAACTGTAAATATTGCGCCTAAAGATACTTCGTGAGATTAAATTTATCTCAAAAAAATATCTTGGACATTGACGTTTACAGAATTTTTTAAAGATTTTTCTAGGTCGAGGTCACCTAAAGTTCATTATTTTTTATAAAGAAAAGTATTGGCAATAGACACGTGGGTGTTCTACTCTTGCATTTAAAATGCATTCGTTGATCGATTAATGCTGAAAACCGCATAGGGAAATTTTTTTGGTCATATGGAACACTGTGCGCCAGGGTGCTGAGTGCAGCACACAACACAAATCACTAATTAAAACACTTATAACAACGATGTAACAAAATAATTCTGTTTATCCGCTTACGATTGCTATTGATCACTTGAACCACCTCTAGATTGTTTGCAGCAGTCTATATTTAACTCAACTGATTCAATTGTATTTTTTATTAGTTCTCATTTATTCTTTCATTGTACATAGTTTTGTTTGTTAACGAACTATTGGTCCTGAAAGTGTACCTAGCAGTACGTGTAGGATGATATACCGGACAATAAAGCCAAAGAGAACAATTGCAAATATTATTTATTGTCTTTTAAATTATTTTGCAGTTGGAAAGAGCTGAGGTTTGTTCCGCTTTTATTGAGCCGCCCACTCGAGTTGGCTGTGTGAGTTCGGTGAACCGACCTTAACACACTGCTATGGGGTGGTAGGTACCGGCTTTACCAGGCAACGATATGTTATTGTGCATAAAATAATTCACAATAACATTAAATACGGGTTTTCGATTCCGATTGATCAAAAACAAAAACATACAAACTTGAATCCGACAACTTGCTGTTGAAAAGTCTTTTGTTTATTGTTTACTTTATTGTTTTCTGCATGTTGTTCTACAGCCTTCGTGCTTTATAATTACACGAGCACCACGCCGTGTTCCGTGTCCATGTGTAGCCCTATGCTACCTACTAACTAAAGCGAACAAAACCCACGGCATTCGGAGAATTACTCTCCAGATTTAGATATAGGTACCTGCCTGTCATCATCCACTGCCTGAATCAAGACACTAGCCCACTACCAACAGTTGTGGGGGTCCTAGCTCCTACTGCGTCGTTCCTACGGCAGGGTTCTCCTCCACGTTCCTTAGTGAAGACTGGTGGACTGTGTTCCTAGGCGTTTATTCTTGAAAGGCTCTTGGCGCCGATTTGCTGGTTTTACTTCTACTTGGCTGGTTGATCTGACTGACTACTACCTGACAACTACCGACGCCTGCTAGAAGGCCCTAACTGCTAATGGGAGTGATTGAAACATTTCCCCAGCTCTCAGCGAGTGTGCGTTCGAAATGATAATCTCATTGTCCATTCCTAGATGTATTACTACACAGAGCTTCTCAAAAAAAGGATATTGCGCCCAATAATACATTTTATTTATTCAATTTCATTCACATAACAAATAAAAAAAGAACAAACGACGTAGTTTTACGAAGATTTTATAAAATTAAACCAAATATGCAACCATATAACCACAATGAGTTAACATGCAATCAAAAACACTAGGACTAGGCCAACAATGTTTGTAGTTGCTCAGAACCCTGTACGAGAATCGAACCCGCTAGTGCAGGCCACAGCACACGGGAGGCTCAGCGGTGCAGAGGTCGCTGTGTATTCCCAATTAGCACTCTGCGTCAAAGCAAAATAAAAATATCTTCTCATATTGACTCACCCGCCAGGGGGCGCGTCGCGCGGCTGGTGTTTATACTTGCAAAGAGTAGCCGTATGAGACATCTTACAGTGACCATAACCAACGGCTCTTCCTAATTATAATTATTTAAAGACTATCCGAGCATATAAAAACACATCAAGACTTGTTTGTTTGCTTCGTGCGTCCAGAATTTTAAGATAAAATTTAGTGATTACTAACTTATTTATATAACTTTACACAGGAATTTTAGTAAGTTTAGTCAACTAGCCATCTTCATGCCTGTGACAACATCGTGTAAAAGGCTCCTTAAAACCCTGTTATATAGGAACCGTCCCCGCGAGTGCTTGTTCGCACTATCCGATCAATGTCAACCGGCCGGTCATACCCCCCCCCCCCCTGGGGTGTCAACAAGTCATAACGGTATAGTTTCATTGACAAATGAATAGGTTGGTCATACATTCACTAGCAACGGTGCGGAGGTTTCTTAGCTTTATTGGGCAAAACTAAATATGAAATTGAATTATATTTTGAGAGGTATAATAATATGAATCCTGGACCTGGGACTAAATAAATTATATAATAAATATATTTTCACGTTTTATTACTAAATAAAATGAAAGGTGTCGAGTGCAGAGGTAACGGCATTCGTAGGCAGCGGCGATGAATCAACGTCATTGCTACTTGAATGTTATTGAATATATTTAACAGATACAAAGAAAGTTCTTTGTATTAGGATGCCATTACCATTACTTTAAGACTAAGACGAAAGGTTTTCTTGGAGCAGAACTACCTAACTCAATTGTACCAATATGTAACCTACAATCTACTAAAACCTATAAAGATTGTCGTGAATAGAACTGAAGCAAGCCTTCTTCAATAATTCACCTATTCCGCGTATTTTCACGATTTTGGAGACAGCGGTAAGACGATGTAAGAGAAACTCTTTAATAATTGAAATGGGATTGATTTCTAAAAGGTTTCATCCGAACCCTGAGATATTTATAAGGCTTTTAGTCACGTAGGTACTCCTCGTACTCATGTGTTTGGCCGGTTTCAGTCTAAGGTATACAAATGGTTGATCTCGAGCCCTCGAATGCCCTAAAAGCCTCACAGTGAAAATTAAAATAGAAGAAATCCACTGAAGCAGCAGATAAAGCTCGCTAAAGGTTTTCCAAACGTTGGAAAATATTTAGCTGTGATAACTTAAAACTAAAAGAAATGAACTTCACAGATAAATCTCACGAGTCTCTTAAATGAGAATTCAATTCGAGGCTTCTCCTCCATTTGATTATAGAGTTTTTAAGCATTTTCAATCTGTTTGAACTGGATTAAAGCTTTACTGAAACATTCAACCTTTGCTAGCATTGGTAAACTTATTTAGAAATCACTTTATTATTTAAAATAAAAATCTTAGTAAAATACGGCAAAGATTGATTCCTTGATTGTATCCAGGTTGTATCTACATCATGTCAGGGAAACTTGAGTGAAGCCACGGACAGAAACTAATAAATACAGTTTTCACCTCAAAACAGGTGAATAGGTCTAATCAAACTTGAACGAAATATAGAAAAATAAATTGTGTAAAAGGAATGTCCTGCGTGCAATTACTTTTGAAATATAAAGTACGGTCGCTGCGCAAGTCAAACCACGGGCGGGAGCTAGATTCATTGTAAAGTCAAAACCTTGATCACATTTTTTAAACTTGCTTAAAAATTGGAAACCCATCGGTAAAATGTTTAAACCCGATTAATCTAGAGCCGGAAATTAACAAGTTTCAAACTAGCGACCGGTCAACTGGTATGCAGTGAATTGTGGACCGGCTCGTCGGTAGTGGATGGCTATCGACAGTCGATGGGAATAATGATAGTAAAGGGTGTTTTTAAATAGAAACATGGCAGATACAAAGCTTCGTAATCATGTAATGTGTTATCAGGCGTCCGGTGGAGTTCATTGTTGGCCAGCACATCGCATACATAGATAGATAGAAAACACTTTATTACACTTCCACACAAAACAGAAAACAACACAGGAATACACAATAGAATAAAGGAAGTATAAAGGCCGGCCTTATCGCTGAGAGCGATCTCTTCCAGGCAACCTTAGGATGGACTGGACATGAAGGAACAAAATAGACGGTGGGACATTAGTAAATAATATAGATTACACTGACGTGATACATTGCAACATGTGGTTGTTACCGTGAAGTGCGACGCGCTTACAGTCGCCATCACATATCGACATTAATAAACATTCCATACGAACCTCCAAACAACTCTCGCTTGCCGGATTTATTCAACTTGTGACCAGAAATCCTGGCGCAAGGAAACAAGGAACAATGGGAATTCAGACCCAAACGAATATTCGATAAGTGAGTGGGTTCGTTTTGGATTCGTGAAATGTTTCTCCTGTTGGTCACGTTACAGGGTGTTGCATTTATTGAGGGCAGAGAATAATGTATGGAGTATGGAACACGGGTTACACGACGCTTGGGTTTTACTGTGTACTTACAACACACAACTTGAACATAAACACTTCCATACAGATTTAATTATATCACACTTATAACATTTATTAAGAAGCACAGTCGAATGAATCCCATAGCATGTGGCCGGCATTGTTTGCACCATAAAGTTCGTGCGAATGAATTACCCGGTCCGGTCGCGCGAACTTCACACCGCTTCTACAGTCGTTGGTATCTCGGCCATCGGCATTTTGATAACCTAAAACCAAAGAGAATATAAACGGAAACAATATTAGATTAGCGTTTTGTTTACAAGACAAGTTTGGGTTGGAATGGAGTTTACGGGACGCAGGACTTAGAAAATTTTCGGCGAATTTTTTAATGTATATATAACATGTATTTTTTTATGGCATCGTAAAGAGGGTCACTAGGGGTGCAACTTTGGTTCAGGTGATCTAACCTAAAATTCAATGACCTCGGCGCTAGAGGTCAAAGTGTGTCGTTTAAAAACATGAAGAACTACCCCGATACAGCCCACCCAGGCCTCCTCATCGATTTCGATGACGGCGACCCTAGATAGCTCTAATATGGCTCGCTAGACCGAACTTGACCTAAGCCCTCCTACACGTACACATATAGCTCATCGGGCCAACTCCTCTGCCATGCGTGCCGAAGGGTATTCCAGACCAATCTATCAGTCATCTAGTAGCCATAACACAAGCCCTGCTTGGGGCTAGATGATGCTGGGTGGATTGTCCAACAAACTAATGCACTGCGTTTAATAAATCAAATCTTACTGCAATTAATGAATCTAACTATGTAATGGGAATGCAATGACTCAGTTTAGAAACGCAACCGTTCTGATGCAGCTTCACAATTATACTTTCAATAGAATCAAAGAGTTGCGCATCAGAGCTTATTCACGCTTCAACAGTTCCAGACGCTCGGATTAGTGGGAAGTTTGTCGGACCGTGCTGCGGAATGTCCGTGTTGGCTCTCTGTTCATTCAGAAAAGTTGACACTATTTAAATAAAATATATTAAGTTGATTGATCACATATGTACATACAATATATAATAAGATTGAGAGCACTGTTATTTATACACGTAAAAATAAAACACTAATAATTATGTATTATTTTATAACGAGAATTTAAATAAGTCGCAGGTCGCTGTCAATCTGTCGATCTGTCGTGTTCTTGTCGTGTTCGATGGAACACCAGCGGTCTACGAACCTGTCACTAAAGACGACAGACACACATGACATGACAAAAATCATTCTGAGTTTTTGAGGCACTTGCAACCCTATCAATCTTCGGTTTAATTGAATACAGTAAAACCACTTATTCATAGTAACGAGTATATTTTGATCAGTTTTGAATAACCCAGTTCTTTGAGTTCCTCGCGGATCCCTAATCCCCTATTTAGTATAGCTGCGAGTTCACGCGTGTACTTTACAATACAATACAAACATTGTTTATTGTACACCATAATGAAATCAATCATTACAAAAATACACGATATGCGACAAGTCCATACAATGGGCAAGTACTTTAATGTGACTCTTAGGAAGAACTCCTCCGGTACTCATTTGTAAGATCTTGTTATCCTTAAATTGGATGACGTGTCGCGCACGGAGAGATTTGAGGGAAAATATTAGTGGGGTAATGTATTTTCCCCATAAATGGTTTATTGAAAAGATGTTTTAAAAAATATATTTATTTTCGTAAATAACAATTTCGTTTAATATTTCTACATATGTATGTACGTATCGTTCAATTATTTTTAGTAAACGATTTCCGGTAATCACACATTTTTTGCATTTTTCCAGCCGTCATTGCTTTATTGTGCATCATTTAAAATCATATATTTGGACGATGCTCGGTGACGCATGTGTCAAATATATAATATTGTAAATATGTACATATGTGAAACAGAAAATGGTTGTTGAGACTTTTTCCAAGCAGTTTGTCAAACTCATTTTTCGTACAACAGAAACGGTTTATTCTAATAATATCCTCCCTCGTAGCACTTGTTCCACATAATGCTACGAAACCGCTACGGATGCTACGCCGTAGCAAGGGTGCTACGCCGTAGCATGGGTGCTACGCCGTAGCGCTGCACTAATCTAAAAAATAATAATTATTATCTGAGATTGCTAAGCATCAATACCGGACCACAGGGTACTTCAGAAGTATAGAGATACAATATGGCTGTATGCAGCTGGTTCCTTTAGACGTTACTTTTGATTGTGCAGATGCGGACAAAGCACGTTTTGTCTCGCTGACCTACCAGGAAACATATAATCTTAAACTAAAGGAGTTGTTCTTCCGACGCCGACGTCAGCGCGCCGCGGCCGAAATATGCACACTGTTAGGTAAACGAGATAATTACGAGTTTTCATTCTGGAGCTATTTCTGTAATTGATATTTGCAACCCAATTACGGCCCGTTACCAATTAGTTAGATGAGTAACGGGACTTATTTAGGTTATTGAAGATTCAAAAATACACTTACGTATTTATTTATTTAATCACTTAAATTAAACTTTTCCTAAAAGGGCCAACTTTGTAAGCTGTGGGAACTTGGCTACAACGTTGTTCATTCGGAACTTTAGACTAAACATTCGTGCGGTTATTTAATTAAAATGAATGGCCGAGTGTCCTCGACGCCGCCGCCGCGCCGCCGCCGCGCCGCCTTTGTTTTAAGGAAGCTAAGATTTTGTAATCGGAGCAAGGTTTTATTAAAAATAATTTTAATCGAAGAGAATTATAAACTTTCCAGATAATTTGTTTATTTTCCGGCACATTGCTAAGCTCATTAGAGCTGTTCGTGATCGCGCGCGGATTCACTCGACTAACGAGATGCGACGCGCAGACTTACATTTACGTTCCTTATTTCTTTTCACAAGTTTTTTCTTTTACAAAATTTCGTGCAGACTAAGGTTATATTTTTATTCTGTGTTATATATATTTATTTCTTTTTTATAATTATGTTCTTGCGATCTTACGAAGTAGCTCGGAGACTTTACACGAGCTTTATTTGTTCCAGCTTACAAAGTGTGCTTTGAGCGTGAGGTGTTCTCCGACATGGACAGGACTGTCGAACCGTTGCAAGCTCTAGGCTCTAGAGCTGTGCGAGTAGCACCACAAGATGGCTTGGACACTCTCGGAAAACATATTATATAATATGTACGTATATCTCGAGCATTATGGCGAGTCCACATGGCTAGGCTTGTGGAGGAACAGGTTGTCCAGTCTGCCAGCACGAGGAGGTGTGCAATGACGCCGCCCGCGTCCGTATTATATATCATATTCAGTAATTAACTCGACCTTCATATTCCCACCACTCAATAATTTATTTTTTCCGAGTAACTGAACGTTCCCTAGATATACGGTTCAACGCAACACAAGCACACTCCCAAAATTCTCAAACCAAATGTGCAAAAGCTGTTTTCCTTTTCTTTCTCTGTAAAGGTCAAGGTCTGAGCAAGGAGTCGGACAAAGAACCTGCGATAGCATGCTGCGTCCGTCCTCTCATTATATACTGTGGACTGTTTTAAGCATCGAATGGAATAGAAACTAGTCTACATTCTTGGATACTCATTGACGAATGATGAGTCTGCTAATTTAAAACTTGTTCAGTTAGCTCCCGGCTTGTGTTGGCGAGATAAATATGAACCAACTATCATTTATTTATTTGAGAGATAGTAACATCATAACAGGATGATCTGTCATATTACATTTCCCACAAAGCACTCAATATGTGTTTCAAATGAAACCGCTCAACGTCTTCAAAGAGCGTAACAGATCGCCTCTTTACGGACGCATCCGATCAGAAACTGGACGATGTGAATATAGTTGTCGTCCGAACCCGCTCAGATAATATTTGAAATCGAAGTCAAAAGCACATTGACAAAGGCTGCATGATTCATCGCTTCTTGTATTTGTATCAAGTTCAACCATGGTTCGGATTGTGTTCTCGGTACTCATGTAGCGAGCTCCTAAGCAGCTTTGCATTACTCGCAGAGGACGCCGCCCGCGCCGCGCCGCCGCGGCTCAGTTCAACCGAATCATGATCACGAATTCAATATGGGTAGCGTCAGATTCTACTTGAATTCCGTTCTCACACTTAGTAATATTGTTTTATTTTAGTAGATCTTTAGATATTTGAATTATAATTATGCTTGTTTAGATTTTTTTAAGTTTAATAAAATATATTTTATCATACATCTCCGCAGTTAGCACAAAGAGACGATGGCCCCCATTAATGAATGAGATTATAACTGAAAAGAACATTTTGGATTTTGAGGTTATTAGTCAAATTATACCCATTTGCAGAAAACTTAACATCATTCATCATCATCAGCTTATAGCAGTCTACTGCTGGACATAGGCCATCGGGGGAGGCATATGTCCAGAAAACTTAAAATTCGAAAACCACATTAATGTAAGCTTGAGGTACCAAACTGCAATCATAAGTTGCTACCTCGAGACAGAGTTTCAAATTAAACAGAAAACTAAATTTGAGGTTTCGCAATGTTTGTTTGTCAACGCTGTTTTGCTAATTGATTCCCGGAGGTACAAATGTTAGTTTCCATTTCGAAACTGCGATCAATTTCGTAATAATTAGTTTGTGTGTTTTTTCGTAATACCCAGCTTACCTTTTTGCTGAACTGTGGACCAATGGGATTTGATTTAACCGTCCAATAAAAACCATGTTTTATATCTTATAACAATATGTTTGCTGAAACCAGACAATAGACAGTGAGCTAACCGGTGCGCGGTGGCGAACACATGGACTCTTACCGGTGGTGGACACACGGACTCTAACCAGTAGTGGTGGACACACGGACTCTAACCAGTAGTGGTGGACACATGGACTCTAACCGGTGGTGGTGGACACATGGACTCTAACCGGTGGTGGACACACGGACTCTAACCAGTAGTGGTGGACACATGGACTCTAACCGGTAGTGGTGGACACACGGACTCTAACCGGTGGTGGTGGACACATGGACTCTAAACGGTGGTGGTGGACACATGGACTCTAACCGGTGGTGGACACGTGGCCTCTATCCCCCGGACTCTAAAAGCGCTTTCAGTTGGTTTTAGTTTCTGTACAGCCGAACGTACCGAAGCAGCAGTTGTTGATTTGATTTTTGTAACTTATTTAGAGAATTTCTTACATTATTATATTTTTTGTCTTAATCATTTCCTTCAAAGTTCAGGAAAAATATTTCAAAAGAAATCAGTTCCTATGAAATATTGGTTCTATACATATAACCAAATGTTTGAAAAAGTTATCATTTCATGTTAAAAAAATCTCGTCGTAGAAAATATTAATTAAGTATACAATAATATTCATTAAGTATATAATATGTATTATACTGCATGCATTTGTACTGCATGCATTTGTTCTGTATTTTGACTTCTAGAATAATATTTGTATGTATAAAAAGCTTCTGAAACCTAAAATATGTTTACACCAATAACTTCTAAATCTGAAAAGCGCATCCAAACACATCAAGACCTCACCTCGCTAAGGCTCACTCGCCTTTAATCTTCCGAGTACTCGTATCACACACAAACGAATATTTCGAAAGCACAAACATAACGTTCGTTCGCATCAAGCCGCGCGCGGAGACACGTCCGTGCTCTCTCGCGAACACGGTGCTACTGGCGGGGGAAGCTGGGCTTTCCTTGATGCTAATATACAGTAAGCTTTAGATGCTGTGTTCAGGTTGAGAAGACTTGTTTTCGAGATATACGGGGTTTTAAGTTTCTGAATTTAATTAGGGGGAAATATGGGGGGTAGGGAGATACAAAATTAATTTCTGGGGAGAAAAATAGGGACCTTAAGATAAAAAATATTTGGCCAGGATATTACTTAACATTAGGATGTGAGGGGGGTTTTACTAAAGGAAGGGGTGAGGGGGGGAAGGGTAACTATTAATTTTAAAAGAATCTATTTATATAACTAATTATTGTTACAACACAATTTGTTAAATTTATCACTAATTAATAAATTTATCAAATTGTGAATTTTCTTAGACAAAAAACCTAATATTAAGATTTTTTTTAAAAAAGGGGAAAAAAGTTAAGGGGGAGTTCGTACGGAATATTAAATTTAGAGGTGACTGGTCAAAAAATTTGCCTATTTGTTTCGGAGATACAGGGTGGTGAAGTTTTTCTGCGGTTGGTAATTCTATTTAAAAATCTACAACTTCTAAACCGCTCTACATAAAAATAAAATTTAAAAACAAAAATAATCTACGTTGTAGGCGTTATAAACTTTCAAAAAATAAAGCTACGTTATCGCTGAAAAAATGGAATAATCGAGTGTCCAAGATGTCACTGAACTGCACAAAAATAAAAATGTCTGTATCTTCGTCACCACGTATCTTAAATTTTTTTCAGAGGTGCCTTCCTGGTCCAGGTGGTGTCCTCTTCGAATCGGCTTACTTAGCTGGCGCCGCGCGCCTCTCCTTCGGTGACCCCGTGGCCACGTGGTTTTTGTTTTTACCATGCTTTTATTAGCTTCACCTGTATGTATGTTTGTAACCGACTCCTTTAATAATAATAATAATAAGTTCGGTGTCGATAAGTGTGCGGTCATACAAATACAGCGAAGGAAAGTTGTACATTCTGATAATTTCCAACTTTCAGAGACAATATCCCTGAAATCACTCTCGGAGGGCGAAACTTACAAGTACCTTGGTATGCCAGAAGCGTTGGGTATTGTGGACGGAGACATAAAGCAGTCGGTGAAGGAGCGCTTCTTTTGTCGCCTCAAAAAAGTGCTAAATAGCCTTTTGTCAGGCGGCAACAAGGAGGCGAGCCTTCAACGGCTGGTGCCATTGCTCACGTATACGTTTGGTATACTAAGATGGACTCAGACTGAACGAGACGCCTTGGACTGTAGGGTTCGTCAACTTTTAATTACTCATCGCATGCGACACCCTCGATCTTCAGTAATGAGATTGTATATCCCACGGAAATGTGGTGGTCGAGGCTTTTTAAACGCCAAGACCCTACACAACCGTGAGGTATGCAATCTCAGAAATCACTTTTTACAAGTTGACTACCAGATGCATCGCGATGTGGTTGCAGTAGATAAGAACCTTACCCCTCTCTCCTTGGCTAACGAGAACTGGCGCAAACCTGTGGTGAGCATCCAGGACCGGAAGACTATATGGGAGAGCATAGAGCTGCACGGGAGATTCTACAAGGTTCTCACAGGACCTGATGTAGATCTCCTAAGATCAGTGAACTGGCTACGCTTTGGTGACCTCTTTGGGGAAACCGAAGGTTTTGTCTGTGCAATTATGGACGAGGTGGTAAAGACGAACAATTATCGAAAGTATATCATGAAAGACGGCACGATCGATATTTGTCGAGCGTGTCATCTTCCTGGGGAGACCCTCCGTCATATACTTTCGGGTTGTTCGCACCTTGCTAACTCTCAGTACTTGCACAGACACAACCAAGTAGCCAAAATTATACACCAGCAACTTGCTCTCCGATACGGCCTTACTGGTCCTGAAGTTCCGTACTATAAGTACACACCGGCGCCAGTTCTTGAAAATGGCCGTGCCACGCTCTATTGGGACCGATCTATCATTACGGACAGGACTATTCTTGCGAATAAGCCTGATATTGTACTGATAGATCGGTTAGAACGGAGGGCGGTGCTCGCTGATGTCACCATACCGCATGATGCTAACCTCGTTAGAGCTGAGAAAGATAAACTTAGCAAATATCTTGACTTGGCTAACGAGGTTGTCAGCATGTGGGATGTAGATTCAGCGACCATAGTCCCGATAGTCGTTTCGGTTAACGGCGTAATAGCGAAGAGCCTCGATCAACACCTGAAAAGACTCTCGCTAGGAAGTTGGATCAAGGGCCAGATCCAGAAGGCGGTACTCTTGGACTCGTCACGTATCGTCAGGAAGTTCTCTCTGCAGCCCTAGTCACCGGCCGCTTGACTCTAGCGAGCGGTCGGTGATCTACCGTTTTGATATATTTTTTACTGTAGAATAGTTTTATAATATTTTATTGTATTTTCTATAGTAAAAAATGTATTTTATACAATAATTTAAATAAATGAGCGTATAATAATAATAATTAGGATGTAGACTCGGGGGTGGAAGTGTCTAATGGCGTAATAGCGAGGAAACCCGCTCACGAGCAGTCTTCGTGATGGTGAAATCGGGGCCGCACCTCTCGACACCCCTCAGTCGTTTGCGCCGATGTTGTTCCTCTCCGGTAATTTACTCCGGGTTTTTAAGGAACCCATCCAGCATTCGGCAAGCCACCGTCTGCCACTCTTCTTAACATTATGATTGACTTGTTTATGGCAGACGTCCGCAATCTCCTCTATAGCCCGATTACCCAGTCCATCCATCCATCACAATAACCTGGTTTTATTTATTTCATTTTTCTTTGCAATAGTCTCTACACCTTGCGAATACCATCTTTGGGTTTATCATATTGTGCACCCGAGGATGATACCCGCTATGTGTAGCCATCGCCTTTAGATTAACTCTCTCAAAGGGCCTCTGTGCTGTTGGCTTCGGCCCCACGCAAGCCTTCTAAAGGACCGGGTCACTTTATGGCCCGAGATCATGGTAAATGAGAGACATAATAATAATGATCTTTATTTCAGACTACATGGGTCCATATAAACTTAAAAGTACACAATAATAATTAAAAAGTCCCATAAATCTACAAAAATTAAAAATAAATATGAGATGATTGAAGGGAAAAATAACAAAAACAAAAATAACAAAATAATCAAAACAAGAAATTAATAAACAAAATTACAAAAATTATTTAACGATTTTGAACTTTACATCATTATAATTTGTAAAAGCGTGCAACCTGGAAGAGTGATAAATATAAATGCAGTCAAACCTATTCGTGAACACGCTCAGAATGCTGTTGGAGCTGGCCCCGACTCTGCGCACCAGAGATGTTCCCCGCTTGCGCATGGTTGTATAGAAACAGTCCACGCGCGCCTCGGCCAACATCCCTGACGCGCTGCAGAACCGGGGCAGCCCCATCAGCACCCTGAAGGCGTTGTTGTACTGCACTTTTGCGTGCGGAAGGGCTTGTTTTCGTGGCGCTTTCGACGGCGGTCCAAGCGCGACTGGGTTAGGTTAGGTTAGGTTTTTTTTTTTTTTTTTTTGTAATTACGCGTTCACCACAGACTTTTGTCCGTGCTCTTTTTAGATCTTTTTTATTTTATTGAGCTTATTTTATTTACAAATCTTATAATCTAGTTACTCAGGGAAACTTATCTCTAATTATATATTTATATAGAAGTAGTTCTAAATGTTGATTATTTCTCTTTTAGATCTATTTCCTTTTTTTTTTTTTTTTTTTTTTTTTTTTTTTTCTCTTGTATTTCTCTTTTTTTTCTTATTTTTAGGTTAGGTTAGGTTGGGTTAGGTTAGGTTAGGTTAGGTTAGGTTAGGTTAGGTTAGGTTTTTTTTTTTTTTTTTTTTTTATTCCTGTCCGGGAGCTATGTCCCGGCCCGCGAGCTAGCCTACATGATGATCCTCTGGCGTTACCAGAGTCTTTTAATGCTTTTAATATTTACTTGCGATAAAGGTTTTATCTTTATTGTTTCTATATAATAACTTTCTTAATTCTAATACAATTTGAATTACGTTCTATTTTACTTTCTACAGGATTTTAAGGACAAATATGGGTTTTACATTTTATATCTTACATTTGAAAACTTAAGTCTAGTACACATTTTACTTATAATAGAGATATCAGTACATACCGATATCTTTTCGACAGTATTTATTTTATGCATTTTACTCATATTGAATAATATGTGTAAATTCATATATTATCTAACTATTTATTTCTATTTATTACCTTACTTGCTATTTTTGTACAGAAATCTATAAACTTAAATCTTTTGTCTTTGTCACTCATTATGAGGTTTGCATTTTGTACGTTTATTGTGCAATCTAATATGTTTTCGGCCTCATATCTCTCTCTACTATAGACGGGACATTCGAAAATTATGTGTTCCGCGGATTCATGTTTTTCGGGTTCACAAATGCATGATGAGCTTTCCTTACATCTGAAACGTGTCAGATATTCAGAAAACCCGCCATGCCCTGTCAGCACTTGCGTCATTATACTTGTAGGCTCATATTTCCCGACGACCCTGTATGCCTCAATAGCGTCCGGGAAGAAGATTTTTGTTGTAGAAGCCGTGCTTTCTACCGTGTATCTCCGGTTCCATCTATCAAGAGACTCCTGTCGGATCTGTCTCTTGATAGATGAAATCGGACACGCATCGTAGTCCGGCTTTTTCTTCAGTTTGAGGGCAGCATTTTTAGCGAGGTGGTCTGCTCTTTCATTGCCCTCCAATCCGGCGTGGGCTTTGATCCAAAACAGTGCCACTTCATTGTTTCGGTTTTTTATTTCCCTCAGGTTTTTCCGGATCTCAACAGCTAGTGGGTGGATGGAATTCGGATTTGTTATCGACTCCAATGCAGACCTCGAGTCACTGTAAATTCCGAAGCTTTGTTCCGGGCGCTTCAGGATTTCCCACGAGGCTTTCCATATGGCCAGTAGTTCCGCCTGATAGACCGTGCAGTAGGATGACAGTTTCAGCTTGATGGCTTTGGTCTCAGCGTCTTTGTCCCAAAAGGACAATGCCGCACCTACTTTGCCTTCAATTTTACTTCCGTCTGTGTAAATCCGTACTGTTTGGTTGTTATAACTGTCAACGTCCTCACGGTCCATCAGGCTTACGAATTCCAAGCGCATATGTTCTGCCGGGTGAGGCAATCCTTCGTAAGCCTCCATCCGCTCCACTTCTCTGTCCATTAATGCCGGCTGGGATGGGATGGCGGGAAAGGTTCTCCTTACACTTAAATCGGTTTAAGTATTCGGAGAACCCACCGTGTCCTGTCATAATCTGAGTCGTGACGCTAGTTGGCTCAAGCTTTCTTGTTATGTTGTACGCCTCAATGGCGTCCGGAAAAGACAGTTTGGTTGCAGCGGCTGTTTCGCCTAACTTGTATCTCCGGTTCCATTCGTCAAGCGATTTCAAACGGATTTGTCGCTTCACGAATGATACCGGGCATAGATCGTAATCTGGTGTTCTTTTAATCTTAAGTGCGGCGTCCTTTGCCAGCTGGTCAGCACGCTCATTACCCTCTAACCCTGCATGTGCTTTGATCCAGAATAAGGTGATTTCCTTATTCTGGAGTCTACAGTTTTTTATGTTCCGTTGTGTCTGTACTGCTAGAGGGTTGAGGGAGCCCTGGTTTGTGATGGTTTCCAGAGCAGACCTTGAGTCACTATAAATACCAAATGTTGATTCCGAACGCTTGATGATGAGCTCTGTAGCTTTGCATATGGCCAAGAGTTCCGCCTGGTATACCGTGCAGTACGATGATAGCTTGATTTTGAGGGCTTTGGTTTCAGTCTCACTATTCCAGAAGGATAGCGCTGCTCCAACCCTGCCCTCAATCTTGCTACCATCGGTGAAAATCCTGACTGCCTGCTTGTTGTTGTCTACAACTTACTGTTGGTCTACCAGGCTTATGAACTCCAGGCACATATGTTCTGATGGGTGCTCAAGTGAGGCCCACTTCACAACTCGTTCTACTTCCCTGTCCGCAAGGTCTAGCTCTGGCTGGGGTACACCTCTTTTGGACTCATACAGGGCGGCTGCCTCTTGAATCCTAAGGTCAAGCGGCAGTATACCAGCCAGAACTAGAGCTGAGTTGAGGGAGACTGTATGATATGCTTTTGTCAGCTTCTGAGCGAAACCCCTCTGCACAGCGTTTAGCTGTTTCTGCACTCCTAGCTTCTTTGAGGCCTGAACCCATGCACTGGCTGCGTACATGATGACGGGCTCTACCGTTGTCGTGTAAATCAGCCTAATTACCTCTGGATGTAGTCCCCAGCTGACTTTAGCAGCTCTAGACAGCTGCTTATATATGTTGAGGGCCTTCCTGCAGGCTTCGCCGATGTGCTGATTGAATGTCAGCTTGTGATCGATGGTGAGACCCAAGATTTTAATTTCGGAATACATGCCAATGTCAATCCCCCCCATCCTCAGCATTGGTGTGTCAAACTTTAACTTCCTTGTTATAACCATTGCCTTTGTTTTGTGTGGTGCAAATTTCAGTTTATTTTTGACACCCCACTCCTGAACATGGGCGAGAGCGGCATTGGCTCGTCTTTGGACCTCGAGTGCAGTTTCGCCATCGAAAATTAGTACAACATCGTCGGCAAAGGCCTGACAGTAGTCCCCCCGCGCTGCTAGTTGCTTCAGCAGGGGATCAAGGAGCAAGTTCCATAGTATCGGTCCTCCGATTGATCCCTGCACGCAGCCTTTATTCGTGCTTCTAGTGTGCTCTTCCCCTGCGTATCTAACATTTACCTTTCGGTCTTGTAGGTAACTGTCAACGACCCTCCTGAGATTGACCGGGCACGATTCCTCTGCAAGCCTCGTTCTGATGGCAGGCCACCATGCGCTGTCAAAGGCTCCCTCTATGTCCAGTGAAATCATCGTTACTAGTTTTTTTGCTTCAAGTTTTCCGCGTATATAGTTCATCAGGTCATAGAGGGAGTCTTCGGTGCTCCTTTGAGGCATAAAACCATACTGCTGAGGGCTTGTCCTGGGGACAAGGTGCCATTTCAACCTCCTCACGATCATTTTCTCAAGTAGCTTCCCCATAACTGGTAACAGGCCGATTGGCCTGTATGACTTGGGATCTGTGTATGTAGCCTTCCCGGGCTTTCTGATTACCACCACCGTGGCTTCCTTCCAGATCTTTGGGAATAGGCTCAGCTCCAAGCACTTGTTCATGATGGCGAGGTTCAGGTCTAGATCGCAGAGCACCACGCGGCTGCAGATGTCAGCCGTGAGTCCATCCGATCCTGGAGCTTTCTTTGGGTTGAAGGTCGCTATTGCAGCTCTTAGCTCTTCCTTGGTAAACGGTGGGTCATGTTTTTCATCATGAGCCCAATCGTTTATCTGGTTTGCTGTTTCCCTGGTCTGCTTATGTTCTGCGTCTTCTCCCTCCTCTTTATCCTCCGGGTAAAAGGTCTCGGCCAACACTCTGCATGACTGCTTTGGGTCAAGTACTTTTCCTTCCTTGACCAACGGCAAGTCCTCTACTCTTTTGGTGGTTCGGCCAATCACTCTGTAGATGCCTTCCCAGAGCCCTTCCTTGTCCTGTTTCTCACAAAACCCTTTCCAACTTCCTATCTGGGCTTTCTTGGCTTCATTCTCATATTTTTCTTTTGCTTGCAGGTACTCATCAACGACCATCGCTCTCCGGATCGGCGCTGCACATCGGATTCTTCGCTTCCTGGTGGTGACTTCCTTTTTCATCGCAGCGAGTTCATCAGACCACCACGGCAGGGTGAGTTTTTCGTTTGTTTTCTTTTTTGGTATAGTTTCATCGCATGATTGTTTTATTACTGTCATATATTTATTTACTGTTTGTTCCAAATTTTCTTTTGTGTTAATGTTGTCTACCTCTGTTTTGCTAATTTCACTTCCAGCTTTCAATTGGTCCAGTTTCTCATGAAACTGGCTCCAATTCACTTTTTTGGTGTTATAAATCCTTGTTGTCCTCTCTACATTTGTTCCTTTTGCCTTTACAAGTTTAATTTTGAAGGTTATTCCGTTGTGGTCCGAACTCATCAGATCATCTTCTACTCTCCAGTCCTCCACCAGGTTAAGCATGTCTTCCGTACAGGCCGTTATATCAACGTGGCTTTGGTATGTTTTATTACCCCTTATTGTGTCGAAAGTTGGAGTATCGCCCTCGTTGAGTACCTGCAAGCCCATCTCTTCCAACGCTCCTGCCATTTCTAACCCCCTGTAGTCAACGTTCCTACTACCCCACCAGGTGCTCTTTGCATTGGTGTCTCCACCCATTATGAGCTTTGTAGGTCTAACTTCTTGCTCTATTCTCTTGAGCTGCTCCAGGTACGGTTCTATGGGTACATCCGGCTCAAGGTAGAAGGAGACCACCACGATCTCCCAGGCACTGGTTCGGATTCTCACCACCGTGATGTTGTTTGTGGTGAGTTTCGGGCATTGTATCACGTCGACGTTCTGGTCAAAGACAGCTATTGCTGCCTTGACGTGCCCTTCTCCTTGCTCAGTGCATTGGAAAATCCTCGCCCCTCTGTAGCTCTTCATACCTTTTGCCCCACCCACATAAGGTTCCTGAAGCAACGCAAAAGCAATCTTCCTATCGTGGGCTGCTATCATCAACTCGTTCGTTGCGAGCTCTTTCCTCTGGAGATTTGCTTGAGCTACCAGGTATGGTTCCGCGTTAATTGGGATGCTGTTGGTTGTTGTACTATATGTGCCCTCAGCAGTACGCTATGGTGGCTCGGGCCAGTGCATCCCACTTTCGCCTCACTACGCACTGCTCACTAAAAGCGCTATGGTCAGTCGCTTCAAGCTTCGCATGCGCGCAGTTGCAGCACTTCGGGGCTACACCGTCGAGCCAGTCATTGCATTGCGACTTCATATGGGGTCCCCCACAGTGGCTGCACTTCTCAACCGTCTGTTTGCAGAAGCGTCTGCTGTGTCCATAGCCCAGGCAGAGAGAGCATTGTATAAGCGGTGACTGGTCCACGACTCTGACTCTCTGTAAGTCAATGTGGACGGCTCCCGCTTCTGTAGCTCTCGTCCATATTTTGGGGGACACCCTTATGACGATGTGGCATGTTTGGGGATTCCTAGTCTTCTTCCTATACCTGACCTCCATCCTATCATCCTGTTGGTCCAAGCTCTTAAAAAGTCCTCCATTTTGCTTCCTGAGGGCTTTAAGGACGTCTTCGTCGGTGTTGTATTCGAAGACCTCCATCCTTGTTTTTTATTTCCTCAACGTGTAGGTGCACTTCTGCCGATTTTAGCCTTTCTTTAACCTTTTGCCTCTCTTCGTCTGTTTTGCAACCTACAATGACTTTCCTGTCCTTGGCTTTCCTCACTCTATCCACCATTATTCCCCCTTCTTTCGCCTTTATGACGCTTCTAATCCTGCTCAGAACCTGATCCCCGGTTTCCTGATCATCCTTGGACGTGATGACTACCGAGTGAAGCGCCGTCTGGCTAGGGGGCTGCATCCTGGTGGGACACGCCGCCACATTCGCGTAAGTCATCCCCTCCATGGTACTCTGATGCTTCTCCATTACCTCTCTCAGTCTTTCCATCCTTTCCGTGTTCTCTCTCATTAGCTTACTGTGCTCCTCTATCCTCCTCGCGAGCTCAGCTTCCATTTCCATCTCAGGTTTTCTTCCGGGAGCGAGAAGGAGGGGGGGAGACAGGGCCAATGGCTCTACCTCCTTCCCCTCCTCACTCTCTCCCGGATCTTGTTCCTTGCTCTGAGCCTTGGTCCTCTTAACCAGTTCCGCTTCCTTCACAAGTTGGTACAACCGTTCTATCGCCAGCGTGACCTCAGTTTTAATTTCGGTCTTTATATTTCTAGCACTACCAAGTTGGAGCTTTGCCTTACTCAGACAAGCTCGTGCTTCCGCTGTCCTATTAGGGTACTTGGGTTGTTCCAACTTCTGTGGGCTTATTACTGCTTCTACTGACGCTTTCCGGATCGCTGTGTTCTCTTGGGAAAGAGCTGTCTTTGGCTTCGGTTTGGAGGCTAATGCCATGGCTGGCACAGTCTTCTTCGAAGCAGTCGGAGACTTTGTTTGGGTGTTCGTTTTCCCCGTTTCCCATTCCCCAATACTGCGCCTCACAGTGGAGGGTTCGGTCAGTTCGTGAGAAGGCCCTGCCTTCGCCGTCAATTCAGGGGATTTCTTGGGAGCGGAGACAGCGTTGCTCGCCTTTGAGTTGTCGGGGGTACGGAAACCGAACATCTTTTAAAAGCTTATATGCTAGGGGACGCGTCAAATTTAATACCAAAAATCTAAAATAAAGTTTGTAAAAGTTATAAAAGTGTATATAGTTATAATCGTCAATATGATATAATATAGTTATATATGTATAATCCTATCTTTTTGTTTCAGGTTTGCAGAGGAAGCTTGAGCCAAGTTGCGTCACATTCAGGTACGTGCGAATGTTTGAATTTTAGTGTGAACTTGTTTTTTTATGTAGAACTTTATGCTCTACCTACATTGATTTTAGCTCTAGCCTCAAAAACCACCGTTAAGCTCTAATAAAATGAATTTAAGTCTAAGAAAACAAATAAAAAATAATTGACTCTACCTAGAGTCAGTTTGAAAAGTAAAAAAGAAGGGTCTATAAGAGACCTATATACTACAAAAAACCGCTCTCCAATAAGAGGTACGGTTCGGGAGATACTACGTTTTGAATTTTTCCAAGATGGCGGACAAAATGGCCGACCACTATTTAAAACCTTCACTTCTCCTCCAATTTTGCTCGTAGAGAGCTGCGGTTTCGACTATGGCACTCCTTGTAGCACCGTTGACAACTTCCCTGGGTCAGATAGGCGAAGAAAATGTTTGCTCTACATAGAGTTCTGATCTCTGCCAATCGACGCAAGGGGTGGCAACTATACCGACAAGGAAAACCGCACTCAAATGCACCTATTCTAACAAAAGTTATGCACAATTTAAATTTTACAAGATGGCGGCCAAAATGGCCGCTCGAAGTCCAACTTTGTCAATTTTAAAGATAAAATACTAGTGTTTGGGCTTGATTTAAATGTCTAAGAAAGAACATTACAAATGTGGGGTCAGATTAGAATTGATTTTATTATTTGAGTAATTATTTAAGAAAAACAATAAAATTAAGACAAAAACTACAAAAAATAAGGGATTTTGCAGAAAAATTTTAAATTTAATTCTGGATTTATCAATGAAATGTTGAGCCTCAGTAAACACAATTGAAGAGGTACCATCTAGGATTATTATTTTTATAGTTTTTACTATAAAAATAATAATCCTAGATGGTACCTCGTGGTAATGTCAAAATTCAAAAAATCATAACTCAAAAAGTACTTATCAGAAAAAGCTAAAATTTAACAGATTTGTAAAATGCCTGAAGGGCTAACAGAAAATGAATTTTAATATATACCTAAAAGATTTCGTTTCGGAGTTATGAAGTTTTGAACTTTTCACAAACTTTAAAAATACGTATCTTCGTCAAATTTTGTCCAAATTTGACTTTGAAGGTGCGTCCGTGCTCGCTGAGATGACGGCTAAGTAGATCCGGTCGCAGATTGATAACAAATCGTCGGGTTCAGCTACCTCGTGGCCACGTGGTTCTTATTTTTTTGCCTTTATTTCCGCGCGCCTGCGCGGAAAAATTCGGCAAAGGTGGCAAAAATGTAGAGCTCCAAGAGGGCCTTCCAGGAGTCAAATAAAAAATGGGGGTCGTCGCTGCCAATCTCCAGAAAAACGCCTTCGAATTTTCAAATTTATCTTAAAATGCACTTTTTCACTGCAGGCTTTTTGTTGGAAGCACTTTTCACAAAACAAATTTCGGGGCTCAATGCGCCGTCACTTTCCACAACTTTTGGTGTATTGCACTGCACTGTAGCGTGAAAAAACACTATTTTTTCGATTTTTCGAGCGTGGAGGTGCCTTTTTTCGTGGCGCTCTCGAGTGCGGTCGGAGCGCGAATGGTTAGGTTAGGTTAGGTTAGGTTTTTTTTTTTTTTTTTTTTTTTTTTTTTATTATTCCTGTCCGGGAGCTATGTCCCGGCCCGCGAGCTAGCCTACATGCTGTTCCTCTGACGTTACCAGAGATTTTCTAGTTCTACTTATTCTAAATCAAACAACAGGAATGCGGTTTTTTATTTAAAGAATTTTACAATACAATATATTCTTATTTCTAACACAATTTTCAGTCTTATATCTATCTTACTTTATTTTTTACATTTTCTTATTATTATTTTATTTTACACATATTTTTACTTAAATTAAATTTTATTGCTGAGTCCTTAATATTTAAAAATATTAGTGTTCAGCAAATTTTATATATCCTTATTTCTTTTTATGACTAATTTAGCTATTTCTGTACAGTAGTTTATAAAATCGTTTCTTATATATTTATTACTTATGAAGTCTTTGACATTTTCTGTTTTCATTTTTATTTCAAATTTTTGCTCAGCCTCATATCTCCGTTTACCAAATACTGGGCACTCAAACAGAATGTGCTCCACAGTTTCCAGTTTACTATCTTCACAGACGCACGATGGGCTCTCCTTACACCTGAACCGATTCAGGTATTCTGAGAATCCACCGTGCCCTGTCATAACTTGTGTGAGTACACCAGTGGGTTTTATGTCTTTTATAATTTTGTGTGCCTTTATAGCGTCGGGGAAGAAGATCTTTGTAACGGCTGCCTTGTCGCTAGTAATGTATCTCCTGTTCCATTCGTCAAGAGTTCCTCTACGGATCTGTCGCTTGACATATGAAACAGGACACGCATCATATAGTGGTTTGGTCTTAATTTTCAGGGCAGCATCTTTTGCCAGTGTATCGGCTCGCTCATTGCCTTCAAGTCCCGCGTGTGCTTTGATCCAAAACAAATCAACGCATTTGTTCTGTACCCTACTTGCTTTTAGGTTCTTGCGAACTTTTACAGCAAGAGGGTGAGTGGAGCTGTTGTTTGTAATGGATTGGAGCGAAGACTGTGAGTCACTGTAAATTCCAAAGCGGGTTTCTGTCATCTTCAGTATTTCCTCAGTAGCTTTGTATATGGCCAGTAATTCCGCTTGGTAGACTGTGCAGTGTGACGAAAGCTTCAGTTTGATGGATTTAGTCTCGGCTTGATTATTCCATATAGATAATGCAGCTCCGACCTTCTCCTCAATCCTACTACCGTCTGTGAACATCCGCACTGCATAATTGCTGTGGATATTCACTTGCTGCTGATCTTCCAAGCGCACGAATTCCAGGCTCATATACTCCGCTGGGTGAGGTTTTTCTGAGAATGCCGACATCTTCTCCACCTCTCTATCTCCAAGCGCGGGCTGGATTATCCCCCTCCTGGCCTCGTACAGGGCGGCTGCCTCTTGTACTCTAAGGTCGAGTGGTAGTACTCCAGCCAGCGCCAGTGCTGAATTTAGAGAAGCGGTTCTATATGCTCGGCATAATTTTTGAGCAAACCCGCGTTGGACCGAGTTGAGCACCTTCTGAATGCCCAGTTTCTTGGTTGCTGGAGCCCATATGCTTGCTGCATACATTACAGTTGGCTCAACAACTGCAGTGTATATGCTCCTGACAACTTCTGGGTGCAGACCCCAACTTATCTTTGCTGCTCTGGATAGTTGTTTGAAGATATTGACGGCCTTTCGACAGACGATTGACGTATGCTGATTAAAAGTCAGCTTGTCATCTATCGTAAGCCCCAATATCTTCATTTCTCTTGACATGCAAATGTCTATCCCACCCATCCTCAGAAGTGGAGCATCATATTTAAGTTTTCTGGTCACTATCATCGCATTAGTTTTTTGCGGCGCAAACCGTAACTTATTTTTGATGCCCCACTCCCGAACATAGGCAAGAGCGGCATTTGCCTGTCTCTGGATATCCAGTGCAGTGTTTCCGTCAAAAACCATCACCACATCATCCGCGAATGCTTGACAATAGTCACCTCTCCGCTCCAGACCCTTGAGCAATGGATCAATGAGTAAGTTCCATAAGATGGGTCCGCCTATTGAGCCTTGGACGCATCCTTTGGAGGTGGGTCTGGTGATTTGTTCTCCAGCGTATCTCACTTTCACTGTCCTTCCTTCCAAGTAGCTGTCCAAGACTCTTCTAATATTTGTCGGGCATCCTTCCTCAGCCAGTCGAATTCTGATTGCTGGCCACCAGGCGCCATCGAAAGCGCCCTCTATGTCCAATGATACTACCGTTATAAGTTTTTTGAGTGCCAGTTTTTGGTGAATGTGTTTTATCAGGGCATAGAGGGCGTCCTCGGTGCTTTTTTGGGGTACGAATCCAAACTGGCGAGTACTGAGCTTTGGGAGAATATGGAACTTAACCCTGCCCATTACCATCTTCTCAAAGATCTTACCCATGACCGGGAGCAGGCCTATCGGCCTATATGACTTGGGGTCTTGGTAGTTCTTCTTCCCCGGCTTCCTAAGTATTACTACGGTCGCTTCTTTCCGTGCCTTGGGGAAGTGACCGTATTCCAGGCACTTATTTGCCAATGCCAAATACACTTCGGGGTTTTGTGAGATTGTGTGTTTGCAGATATCTGCAGTGAATCCATCCGATCCCGGTGCCTTTTTAGGATTAAAACTATTTACCGCGGTTGTTACCTCTTCCATGGTAAACGGAGGGTCATGATTTTCAACATGCTTCTCATCGTTTACTTGGTCGGCAAGTTGCCTTATTTTTTGGTGATCCGCGTTGTCATGTTCCTCCTTGTCTTCCGGGTAGAACGTCTCGGCGAGTAATTCAGCCGACTCTTTGGGACTTAGAGATTTACCTTCCTTTATCAGGGGCAGGTCTTCTTGTCTCTTGGTTGTTTTCCCGATCACCCTGTAAATTCCTTCCCAAAGTCCTTCTTTGTCTTGCTTCCCACAGAACTGTTTCCAACTCTCTATTTGTGCCTGTTTTGCTTGTTGTTCATATGTTTCTTTTATTTGCAGGTACTCTTCGACGACCTTCTTTCTACGGACCGGCGCTGCACAACGGATTCTTCTCTTCCTGGTTCTCACCTCTTTCTTCAGCTTGGCGAGCTCATCCGACCACCATGGTAAGTTATTTTTTGTTTTTGATTTTAATTTAGGGATACTGCTATTGCATGCTTTTGTTGTTAATTTTATATATGTTTCTATTTTAATTTCTAATTTAGCTTTGTTTTCTATTTTGCTTATATTTACTTTGTGAAAATTAGCTTCTTCTAGCAGTTGGGCAAGTTTCTCATGAAACTGGCTCCAATTCGCTTTTTTGCTGTTAAAAATACGGGTGGTTCTTTCAATGCTTATACCTTTTGCTCGCTTCAATCTAATTTTAAAGGTAAGTACATTATGATCGGATGAAATCAGTCCTTCGCTAACCTCCCAATCTTCTACCAGGTCCAAAAGATCCGCCGTGCAGGCGGTAATGTCTACGAAACTCGTATAGGTCTTCCCTCCTCTTACGGTATCGAAAGTTGGGGTATCACCAACGTTTAGCACCTGCAAATCCATATCCTCCATTGTTCCAGCTAGTTCTTCACCCTTCTCGTCTATTTTCAGGCTTCCCCACCATGTGTGTTTGGCGTTTGCATCCCCACCTATAATTAGCTTTTTGATTCCCACTTCTCTTCCGATCTTTCTCAGGTGTGTAAGGAAAGGCTCTATTGAGGTGTGGTTTGGCTCGAAGTAAAATGAGACCACCACGATCTCCCAGGCGCTCGTCCTGAGCTTCACCACTACGATGTTGTTTGTGGTGAAGTCCGGACAAAGAATGGCATCCATGTCTTTATCAAAAACAGCGATAGCTGCTTTGATTGTGCCATCTCCTTGGTTTGCGTTCTGAAATATCCTGGTAGTCCCATAATCCTTCATTCGTCCGATTGTCCCAACATAAGGCTCTTGAAGCAGCGCGAATGCCATTTTTCTGTTGTTAGCCTCAAGTATTAATTCTTGTGTAGCTAGTGCTTTTCTTTGTAAATTAGCTTGGGCTACGGTGTATGGCCTCGCGTCGCTCAGAGATGCTGTTTGGCTCGGGACCACTTTAGCAATAAGCTACTGAGGCTCGAGCCAAAGCATCCCATCTTCTCCTTATCGAGCACTCACTGCTGAACGCATTGTGATCCGATCGCTCTACCTTGGCGTGCACACAGTTTGTGCACGTAGGGACGGCACCGGCCATCCAATCTGCACAATTCGTCCTGAGGTGGGCTCCACCGCAGTGGCTACATTTTTCGATCGTCTCCTTGCAGAATCTTCTGCCGTGGCCGTAACCCAGGCATAGGGAACATTGAACTAGTGGCGATTGGTCCGCCACTCGAACCTTCTGCAAGTCGATCGAGACTGTTTCGGCTTCTATCAGCCGTCTCCATATTGCAGGTGACACCCTCAGGACGATGTGGTGTGTATGTGGGTTTCGCGTTTGTTTTTTATAGGCTATTTCCATGGTGTCTTTGTTGTTTATAGGTGGTAGGAGATTTTTGTTTTGTATTTTCAGTGCGCTGAGGATGTCTTCATCCTGATTGTACTTCAGCACATCCTTCAGAATGACCAGCGGGTTCTTATTTTGGACATTCTCTACGTTGAGCTCCTTTGCTTCTTTTATTTTGTTCCGGAATCTGTCGCGTTCTTCTTCTGTTCTGCACCCCACTATCACCTTTCTATCCTTTGCCTTTCTTATTCTCTCTACCGCTATTCCACTCTCTTTTGCATTTACTGTCTTTCTGATTCTATCTAGAACTTCTTCACCTGTCTCTGTTTCGTCTTTGGCACTGACTACTACTGAGTGTAGTGCAGTCTGTTTGTGGGGCTGTCTCCCAGTGGCAGCCGCTGCTACACTCGCGTAGGTTTGCCTTTCTACTATTTCTTTGTGTTTTTCTATAGTCTCTGCTAGTTTTTCCATGTTCCTGTTGTTTTCTTGAATCAGCTTTTCTTGCTCTTCTTTGTGTTTTCTCATGGTTTCTTTAAATTGCTCCATCTGTTCATTACTCTCTTGCAAAATTTTTGCTAGCTTTTCTCCTTCTTTCTCATGGTATTTGTTTTGGTTTCCCTCTAGTTCTTGTTCTTTATCTTTCCTGGGTTCTTCTACATTTTTCTTTCCTTTAACTCTTTCGCATTCTTTTACCATGAGAAACAGCCTTTCTGCTGCGCCGATTATATTTCCTGCTAGTGTTTTCTTAAAGTTTTTAGATAGTCCAAGATTGGTTTTAATGGTAACGAGGCACCCTCTAGCCTCGCTCACTCGCTCAGTACTCTTCAAGCTTGGCTTGTCGGTGCTAGGCGAGTTTGTTGTCGTTAGTATCCCTACCCTGCTATCCACTTGGGAGAGAGTGGTCTTTGTTGTTGAGCATGGTTAGGTTAGGTTAGGTTAGGTTAGGTTAGGTTAGGTTAGGTTAGGTTAGGTTAGGTTAGGTTAGGTTAGGTTAGGTTAGGTTAGGTTAGGTTAGGTTAGGTTAGGTTAGGTTAGGTTAGGTTAGGTTAGGTTAGGTTAGGTTAGGTTAGGTTAGGTTAGGTTAGGTTAGGTTAGGTTAGGTTAGGTTAGGTTAGGTTAGGTTAGGTTAGGTTAGGTTAGGTTAGGTTAGGTTAGGTTAGGTTAGGTTAGGTTAGGTTAGGTTAGGTTAGGTTAGGTTAGGTTAGGTTAGGTTAGGTTAGGTTAGGTTAGGTTAGGTTTTTTTTTTTTTTTTTTTTTTTTTTATTCTCGTTCCTTTGACGTGTAATGAATCAAAGTCTTTGTCTTTATTTCTAATCTACAGGGGGATACATTTATGCCCAGGCAGGGCTTCAGGATATAAGTTTTCTAAATTACAAACTAGTTTATACAAATTTAGGATAAGGAGGCAAATAGGTTTCTTATGTTATTTTATACTAATTAGACTACTTTTTACAAACTGCTTTCTTATCTATGTTCCTATAAATATTATACTTATTCTTTATACATTTTAATCAATACCTATTCTATCTTATGCTGAACTATATATTTTTTTTAAAATATACATACACCATAATTTTGGTACCTATTTATTTCTTTGTACAACTTTTTCTGCAATTTCAGTACAATACTTAATAAACCCATCTCTCAAGTCATTATTCGACATAAATTTACTAAGGTTTTCTGTGGAGATCTGGAGGTTTAGGGATTGCTCGGTTTCATGACGTTTTAGAGCGAAGATAGGACAGTCCGTAAGGATGTGCACCACTGACTCGGCCACACCTGGTTCACATATGCACGACGGGTTTTCCTTACACTTGAACCGGTTCAAGTATTCGGAGAACCCACCGTGCCCCGTGAGGATCTGCGTTAACAGACCGGTGGCCTCAAACTTACGCACACATTTATACGCCAGCACAGCGTCCGGGAAGAAGAGTTTAGTGACTCCTGCAGTCGTGCCGCTCACGTACCGCCGGTTCCATTCGTCAAGCGTATTCAGACGAATCTGACGCTTGACGAATGAGACCGGACAGTAATCATAATCAGCCCGTCTCTTTTTATTTGCAGCGGCTTCCTTTGCTAGCTGATCGGCGCGTTCGTTCCCGTCAAGACCCGCGTGGGCTTTGATCCAGAATAAAGACACTTCTTTATTCTGGATCCTGCTCGATCTGAGGTTTTCACGAGCCTCCACGGCTAAAGGGTGAAGGGAACCATTGTTCGTCACCGATTGCAGCGCGGACCTTGAGTCACTGTAGATGCCAAAAGACAGTTCTTTTCGCTTGAGGATCTCCCGCGTCGCTTTGCATATTGCCAGAAGTTCCGCCTGATAGACCGTGCAGTAAGATGGCAGTTTAAGCTTGAGGGCTTGGATCTCAGAGTCACCAGCCCAAAGGGATAGTGCTGCCCCAACCTCACCCTCAATTTTGCTGCCGTCGGTGTAAATTTTTACTGCTAAGTCATGGTCAGGTTCTTGATCTATCAGGCCGAAATTCAGGCATATATGCTCCGCAGGGTGCTTCGTCTGATCGTACGGCACAAGTCTTTCCACCTCCCTATCCATAAGTTCTGGTCGAGTTACTCCCCTCTTTGCCTCATACAGGGCGGCTGCCTCTTGTATGCGGAGATCGAGTGGGAGTATCCCGGCCAGAGTAAGGGCGGAGTTCAGAGAAACGGTGCGGTACGCTCTCGTTAGCTTCTGGGCGAATCCTCGTTGGACCGCGTTGAGCTGCTTCTGTATGCTAATCTTCCTTGTTGCCGGTGCCCAGACGCTGGCTGCGTACATGATTACTGGCTCTACAGCCGCCGTGTATATTACCCTAATAACTTCAGGGTTCAGGCCCCAGCTGATCCTGGCGGCTCTAGACAACTGCTTGTAGATGTTCAACGCCTTTCTGCACACATTGGCAGCGTGGTTGTTGAACGTCAGCTTGTTGTCTATCGTAAGTCCCAGGATCTTGACCTCCGACGACAGGCCGATGTCGACCCCACCCATATTAAGGAATGGTGTATCATACTTCAGTTTTCTAGTTATGACCATCGCGTTGGTCTTGTGTGGCGCGAACTTTAACTTGTTTCTGATACCCCACTCCCTGACATAGGCGAGGGCGGCATTTGCCCGTCGCTGGACTTCTAGAGCCGTGTCCCCATCGAACACTAGAACCACGTCGTCCGCGAACGCCTGACAATAGTCCTGCCTATCCTCTAGTCCTTTCAACAAAGGATCCAAAAGGAGATTCCACATAATGGGACCCCCTATGGACCCCTGGACGCAACCCTTACTCGTAGCCTTAACGTGCTCCTCCCCCGCGTACCTAACTCTGACCTTCCTATCAGATAGGTAGCTGTCCACTAGCCTTCTTATGTTGACTGGAGTCTCCTCTTCCGCCAGCCTGCACCTTATAGCGGGCCACCAAGCGCTATCGAAGGCTCCCTCTATGTCCAATGATATCATGACTACTATCTTCTTTTGTCTGAGTTTGTCATGTATACGGTGTATCATGTCATAGAGGGAGTCCTCGGTGCTCTTTTTAGGCATGAAGCCGTACTGCCGGATGCTCATCCTTGGTATAAGGTGCCACTTCATGCGCGCCACTATCATCTTTTCGAGGATCTTTCCGGGCACCGACAACAACCCTATAGGTCTGTAGGATTTTGGGTTGGTGTAGTCGTCCTTGCCCGGCTTTCTCAATACCACCACTGTGGCATCCTTCCAGATGGTCGGGAAGTGTGAAAGAGCCAGGCACTTGTTGGCCAATGCCAGGAAAGCCTCTGGATCACTCCCTATAGCTTGGCTGCAGATATCGGCTGTGAGACCATCTGCTCCCGGAGCTTTTTTGGGGTTGAAGTCTTCCACCGCTGCTCTGAGCTCCTCCATTGTAAACGGTGGGTCATGAGACTCATCATGCACTGAGCCGTTTACTTGGTCAGCTTTTATTCTAGTCAGTCGGTGGTCGGCATTTTCCTCTTCCTGTCTGTCCTCCGGGTAAAAGATGTCTGCCAATGTTTTTGCGGACTCCTTTGGGTCTATTTGCCTCCCATCCCTCACAAGGGGTATGTCCTCCTGTCTTGTGGAGGTTCTACCGATCATCCTATAAATCCCTTCCCATAATCCCTCCTTATCCTGCTTTCCACAAAAGTCCTTCCAGCTTTCCGTCTTCGCTTTTTCTACCTCCTCTAAAAAGTGGTTTCTTGCTTTCAGGTACTCGTCTACTACTCTGGATCTTCGGGTTTCTGCTGCACCTCGGATGCGGCGCTTCAGCGTGATGGAATGTCTCTTCAGCGCGGCGAGTTCTTCGGTCCACCACGGAAAGGTAAGTTTCTCTTCTGTTCTCTTCTTTTTCAGTGATTGTTCGCATGTCTGGGTTATTATATCTATGTATTTGGCTATTGCGTGTTCTAATTGTGTTTTGTCAGTTATTTGTTCTATTGTTTCTTTGTTAATATTATTATCTATTTTAAATTGAGCCAATTTCTCATGAAATTGGCTCCAATTTGCCTTCTTTGTGTTATACAGCCTAGTTGTTCTGCTTATGCTTACCCCTTTTGCTTTTCTTAGCGCTACGTTGAAAGTAATTCCGTTGTGGTCCGAGTTCGTCAAGTCATCCATCACTCTCCACCCATTTATCAAGGCCAACATGTCCATAGAGCAGGCAGTTATATCGGGATGGCTGGTGTAGGATATCCCCCCTCTAATGGTATCGAATGTGGGGGTATCTCCTTCATTCAGCACCTGCAGGCCCAGTTCTTCGAGAGTGCCCGACACGTCCTCTCCTCTGTCATCCACTACAGTGCTACCCCACCAGGTGCTCTTCGCGTTCGCGTCTCCTCCGATGATGATTCTCCTGGGACCAACCTGCTCCGTGATCTTCTTGATTTGCTCCAGGTATGGCTCTATGGGTTGGGTTGGCTCGAAATAGAACGAAACGGCAGCGATCTGCCAGGCACCGGTTCGGATCCTTACCACGACGATGTTGTTTGTGGTGAGTTCTGGGCACTGCAAGACGTCAAGGTCGCGGTCGAACACGGCTATTGCCGCCTTGACAGTCCCTTCTCCTTGGTCGGTGCTCTGGTAGATTCTCACCCCTCTGTGTCCTCTCATTCTACCGATACCACCCACATACGGCTCCTGGAGTAATGCAAATGCCACCTTTCTCTTATCGGCTTCAATCATCAGCTCGTTGGTGGCCGTCTGCATCCGTTGGAGGTTGGCCTGGAGGACGCGGTAGGGTTTCTCTCCGGTTAGGGCAGCTACAGAGTGTACTCCAGTGGTGCCCTTAGCAGTACGCTACAGAGGCTCGTGCCATAGCATCCCACTTTCGCCTTACTGCACACTCATCACTGAAGGCGTTATGCTCCGTTGCATCCAGCTTCGCATGCCTGCAGTTGCAACATGATGGTGCTATGCCACTCAGCCAATCTTCACATTTAGACCTCATGTGGGGGCCTCCACAGTGGCTGCACTTTTCAATGCTCTCCCTGCAGTGGCGTCGGCCGTGACCATAGCCAAGGCACAGAGAGCACTGAACCAGCGGTGATTGGTCGGCCACTTTCACTCTCTGGAGGTCAATGTGAACCTCTCCCACCTCCATCATCAGGTTCCAGATCTTGGGGGAGACCTTGATGATGATGTGGCACATGTGGGGGTTCCTGGCCTTTCTCCTGTAGCGGATCTCAATTCTGTCATCCCGTTTGTCGAGGTTTCCAAGTATGCTTCCGTTTTGGTTCCTCAGGGCGTTCGTGACATCCTCGTCACTATGGAAACTTAAGACGTCCCTGAGGATCAAAAGTGGGTCCTTGTTCTGGATCTCCTCGACATTCAGGTATGACTCCGCCTTTCTGAGCCTATCCTTTACCTTCTCCCTTTCTACCTCTGTCCGGCATCCCACTATAATTTTTCCGTCCTTTGCCTGCCTTACTCTGTCCACCTGTATCCCACCTTCTTTGGCATTGACTGCTGTCCTAATTCTGCTGAGGATCTCTTCTCCTGTTTCTTTCTCATCTTTGGAGGAGACCATTACCGAGTGCAGCGCGGTCCGCTCATGGGGCTGCTTCCTGTGCAAACCTGCAGCTACTCCCGCGTAAGAGGTTCTATCCTGGATCTCATTCTGTTTCTTTATCTCCTCTTTCAGGCTCTCCATTTTTTCCATGTTTTCCTTCAGCAGTTTACTGTTTTCTTCTAACTGTCTCCCTAGTACATCTTCACCAATTCTTCTTGTCTCTATTCCTGTATTCTCTGTCTCGTTTATTTTCTCTGCTTGGTTTGGCTTCTGTGTCTCTATAGGTTTTCCTTTTATATTTTTTGCTTCTGCCTCTGCCTCCTTAACTAGCTCGAACAATCGGTCTACGGCTTGTATGACACTCGCCTTAATGTCCGTTTTCAAGTTCCTCGAGAGTTCGAGGTTTGTCTTGGCTTTGCTGAGGCATGCTCTCGCCTCGGCGGTCCTATTTAGGAATCTGTCCTGTTTTGTTTTAGGAGCTGAGGCCGTCTTCCTCGGTGGGGTCGGTGTCTTGGGTTGTAGTGAGGCAGATTTCTTACCCTTCACTAGCTCCCATTCTCCCACGCTACGTCTCACGTTGGAGGTCTGCGGCTGCTCTTTTGCCTGCTGTGAGGGACCTGCCTGTTCAGCTCGTGGTGGTGATGGTGATGAGTGGGAGGTCAAATCGACCGAGGGGTTCTTCTTCTTTACCGGTGTGTGAAGAGTAGCAGACATTTTGTCGTCAAAGGAATGTCGTCAATATACACGGATCAGTAAAATATAATAGTAAAGGTAAATTTGTATAAGTTGTAAATAAATTGTTTTCTTATGTGTAATATAATTTTGTTCTGTTTCAGATCGTCCCAGCTGAGATATCAACCCACGCAACTCTTGAAGGCTAGTGGTCGCAGCTCTGTTCAACGTAGAGGGAGTCACGAGGTCACAGCAAGGTGAGTTTTAGCAAGAATAGTTTTGTAGAGTTAAGCTCTACCAACTACTATGTCAGGTTAATCTAAAAGTGTCAATAAACACAGGTCAATACACAATTCTATAAGAATAAAAAAATTTTTGAAAAATTTTGCTCTACGTAGAGTCGCCTAATATGTATAAAAAAGTGGGTCTAACAATAATCTATTTAGCAGAAAAAGTCCCGTTCAATTCGGAGCTAGGGTCACAGAGATATCGAACTTTAAAAACTTTCAAGATGGCGGACAAAATGGCCGCCAAAAAAAACAAAAATCGCTGTAACTCGGTCAATTATGCTCCGATTTCGCCGGGATTTCGTTTGAGCCGTGAAGTATGATACGGTCTGAGCCCTCACTAGGCTGGTCAGTCTGAAAATTTGAGTGCTCTTTATAGAGTCTTAAGGCATGTTACACGTGAGAGAATGCACAGACAATGTCCCTATCGAAAACCGCAATGAAACCGGACCACCCAAACAAAAGCTATCTTAGTCCAAAATTTTTCAAGATGGCGGACAAAATGGCCGCTCTAAGTCCAACTTCGTCAGTTTTTATCCGAAATGGTCGGTGTTTAGTATTGTTAGAAAGGTCTTTTCAAGACCAGTCCAGCAAGCACGACGTTATAATTAAATATCTTAAAACCGATTAAATATTTACAAAAAATGCTTAAAGTTATCCAATAAATGCTGTAAAGTTTTAAAATGAGCCCAAAAAATTTTGAAAAGTTAATCAATACATGAATACGTAGCCTTCTAATTAACTATATACTAACTTTTATTCTAACTATAATATAAATGGGGGCACGTGTTTGGACAAAATCTTTAAAAAATTATATTTAAGAAACTACTGCATGGAAAATTCTAAAATTTTACATAAGGCTAGTAAACGTTATAAAGATTCTAAAACTAAATTTAAATGTATATGTAAAAGATCTTATTTAGAAGTTATAATTTTTTGAAAATGTCCTAAAAATAAAAATGTCCATAACTTTGTCAAACACTAACTTATTTCGGATCCCAAAGCGCCTCCGTGCTCGCCGCAGTGTTGTCCTCTTGATCCAATAGAAAATATTTGTCCAGCAGCCTTGGATCACGGACCTCGTGGCCACGTGGTTTTTGTTTTTTTGTTAATATTTCCGCGCGCCTGCGCGGAAAAAATCCAAACGGAACACCGACGTGTAGAACTCGTCAAGGCCCTCTTTTGAGCACTTTAAAAATTTGGGGTCGCCGCTCAGAAACGTGCAGCGTATCACTTTGAAGTTTCAAAATTTTTTGCGAAATCACTTTTTCTGGAATAACTCTTTCAAAAACACACTTTTTGGAAATTTTCTTTCACAGCCATATGCGCCTTGTGATTCCGCGTCTTCTGATACACTGCACTGGTGTGTATCTTCACTTTTCACTATTTTAATGATTTTTCGAGCGTGGAGTGACCTTTTTTCGTGGCGCTCTCGAGTGCGGTCGGAGCGCGAATGGTTAGGTTAGGTTAGGTTAGGTTAGGTTAGGTTAGGTTAGGTTAGGTTAGGTTAGGTTAGGTTAGGTTAGGTTAGGTTAGGTTTTTTTTTTTTTTTTTTTTTTTTTTATTCCTGTCCGGGAGCTATGTCCCGGCCCGCGAGCTAGCCTACATGTTTTTCCTCTGAATTAGTCAGAGACCTTTTATTCGGTATATAGGTATACAAAACGACTGGGTTTTTCTTTAATGATACTTATGTTCTTATATCTAATACATTTTTAAGATTTTATACATATATATCATAGGTTTTATTCTTATATAAATTTTCTATATATCTTATCTTAACATTATGTTTACAATTTATTTCTACTAGGGCATTAGGTCATAATATACAGTTTTATACATTGGTTACAGTTAAACACGAGATATTTCTATAAAATATACACATTCTTAATCTCTATTTTTATGCTTTTATTTCATATCATGCTTTATATATATAATTATTATATATATTCATCATATTTTTCTTATGCTATTTATTTCTTATTATTACCTTATTTGTAATTGTTGTGCAGTATTTTAAAAATTTTGGACGTTTCAACTTGTCCTCTACAATCTCATGGATACTTTCGACCGTCAGTTTCACTTGTATATCCTGTTCCACCTCATGTCTCTCAGAACCATACACGGGGCACTCTAGCAAAATGTGCAGAACCGTCTCGTCTATCCCAGGTTCGCAAATGCACGACGGGCTCTCCTTACGCTTGAACCGGTTCAGGTATTCGGAGAACCCACCATGCCCCGTCATTACCTGTGTTACGACGCCAGTAGGCTGAATGCTCCTGACAATTTTGTAGGCTATTATGGCGTCTGGAAAAAACATTTTTGTTGTTGCAGCCGTTTGACCAGACAAGTACCTTTGGTTCCATTCGTCAAGCGACTCCAAACGGATTTGTCGCTTGACGTATGAAACCGGGCACCAGTCGTAGTCGGGCTTTCGTTTTGTACAGTGAGCCGCATCCTTAGCCAGCTGGTCGGCACGCTCGTTCCCTTCAAGCCCCGCGTGTGCTTTGATCCAGAATAGGGTTACCACCTTATTCTGGAGACGGGCTTCTTTGATGTTCTTCCTGACCTCTATGACCAGGGCGTGAAGGGAACTAGGATTTGTGATTGTTTCCAACGAGGATCGCGAGTCACTGTACACACCGAAGGTGCCCTCTGTGCGCTTCAGGATAACCCTTGTGGCCTTACATATGGCCAGTAGTTCCGCCTGATAGACCGTGCAGTAGGATGGTAGTTTAAGTTTGATGGCTTTAGTTTCGGCTTCGCTATTCCAGAAGGATAACGCTGCCCCAACCTCACCATCAATCTTGCTACCATCAGTGAAAATTCTGACCGCTTGGTTGTTGTGGTCGTCTACTTGTTGTTGGTCTAACAGGCTAACGAACTCCAAGCTCATATGCTCTGCCGGGTGTTCCATGTTGACATACGGCACCGGGCGCTCCACCTCCCTGTCCCCTAGCCCTGGCCGGGGTACCCCTCTCCTAGCTTCAAAAAGAGCTGCTGCCTCCTTAATCCTAAGGTCGAGTGGCAGTATCCCGGCCAGCACCAGTGCTGAGTTTAGTGAGACGGTGCGGTATGCCTTACACAGTTTCTGAGCGAAGCCCCTCTGCACTGCGTTGAGTTTCCTCTGCACCCCCAGTTTTTCCGTTGCCTGCACCCAAGCACTGGCGGCATACGTTACCACTGGTTCTACTGCCGCCGTATAAATAACCCTAACAATTTCTGGGTGGAGCCCCCAACTAACCTTTGCCGCTCTGGAAAGCTGTTTGTAAATATTCAGAGCTCTCCGGCAGACCTCTGCGACGTGGCCATTGAACGTGAGCTTGTGGTCTATTGTGAGGCCTAATATTTTTATTTCGGGAGACATGCCTATGTCGACCCCGCCCATCCTCAGCAGTGGTGTGTCATATTTTAGTTTCCTCGTGATCAGCATAGCTTTTGTTTTGTGTGGAGCGAACTTTAGTTTATTTTTGACACCCCACTCCTGAACATGGGCGAGGGCGGCATTTGCCTGTCTCTGGACCTCCAGTGCCGTGTCGCCGTCAACGATCAATACCACATCATCAGCAAAGGCCTGACAGTAATCACCCCGCTTTTCCAGTTCCTTCAGTAACGGATCCAGAAGGAGGTTCCAGAGAATGGGACCGCCGATTGAACCCTGCACACAGCCCTTGTTGGTACCTCGCGTGTGCTCCTTTCCCGCGTACCTCACTCTAACTATTCTGTTCTGAAGATAGCTGTCGACTATTCTCCTTATATTGACGGGGCAATCCTCCTCAGCCAAGCGTGCTCTAATGGCAGGCCACCATGCGCTATCGAAGGCTCCCTCTATGTCCAATGATATCAATGTGATTAATTTTTTGCGTTCCAGCTTTCCGCGTATGTAATTCATCAGGTCATAGAGGGAGTCTTCGGTGCTCTTCTGGGGCATAAAGCCGTATTGGCGAGGACTCATTCTAGGGAGTAGGTGCCACTTAAGCCTTCTGACAACTACCTTCTCCAGAATCTTGCCCATCACCGGAAGAAGGCCAATGGGTCTGTAGGACTTTGGGTTGGTGTAAGTATCCTTACCCGGCTTCCTTAAGACTACCACCGTGGCCTCCTTCCAGATGTTGGGGAAGTGATGGTGTTCCAGACATTTGTTCATTATTGCAAGGTTCAATTCGGGGTCACAGAACACGACGCGTTTGCATATGTCGGCCGTAAATCCATCTGCTCCCGGGGCCTTCTTCGGATTAAAGCTTTCCGTGGCAGAACGAAGCTCTTCTTCTGTAAACGGTGGGTCATGGTTTTCATCATGACCCCAGACGTTTGCCTGGTTTGCTATTTCTCTAGTCTGCCTGTGGATTGCTTCTTCTCCGCTTTCAGTGTCCTCGGGATAGAAGGTCTCAGCCAACAGTCTGACAGACTCTCCCGGGTCAAGTGTTCTTCCATCCTTCTCCAGAGGCAGGTCTTCTTGCCTTTTCGTTGTTCTTCCTATTACCCTGTAGATTCCTTCCCAGACTCCCTCCCTATCCTGCTTCTCACAGAATTCTTTCCAGCTTCCTATTTGGGCCTTTTTGGCTTCACTCTCATAATTTTCTTTTTCTTGCAGGTACTCCCGGATGACCTTCGCTTTCCGGACCGGCGCTGCACATCTGATTCTCCGTCTCATAGTGGTGACCTTCTTCTTCATTTCGACGAGTTTTTCGGACCACCACGGCAAGGTAAGTTTTTCCCTTATTTTCTTCCTAGGTATCGCTTCTTTGCATGCTTGCTTAATTATATTCATGTATTTATTAACTGTTTCTTCTAACTCTTCTTTACTGTTGATTTTTTCTATTTCTGTTTTGCTTATTTTATTTTCTATTTTTAATTGGTCCAGTTTCTCATTAAACAGGTTCCAATTAGCTTTTTTAGTATTGTAAATTCTAGTTGTCCTTTCTACACTTATGCCTAATGATTTAACGAGATTAATTTTGAAGGTGATGCCGTTGTGGTCCGAACTTACAAGGTCTTCTTCGACTCTCCAGTCTTCCACCATGCCTAGCAAGTCTTCGGTGCAGGCCGTTACGTCAACGTGGCTAGTGTAAGCCTGGTTTCCTCTGATAGTGTCGAAGGTAGGAGTATCACCCTCGTTGAGTACCTGCAAGTTCATGTCTTCCAATGCCCCAGCCATTTCTTCCCCCCTATGATCCACCACTTTACTGCCCCACCATGGGCTCTTTGCGTTTGTATCGCCCCCAATTATAAATTTAGTTGGCCCAAGCTCCTCTTCGATCTTTTTGAGCTGCTCCAGGTACGGCTCTATGGGTTGGTCTGGCTCAAAGTAGAAGGAGACTACAGCTAACTCCCAGGCACTGGTGCGGATCTTCACCACCGCGATGTTTTTGGTGGTGAGTTTTGGGAATTGCAAAACGTCGAGATCATGATTGAAGACAGCTATTGCTGCCTTAACGTTCCCTTCTCCTTGTTCAGTGCTCTGGTAGACTCTAGCGCCTCTGAAGTTTTTCATACTTTTTGCCCCACCCACGTAAGGCTCCTGGAGCAGCGCAAAAGCCATCTCTCTTTCGCTTGCCTTTATCATTAGCTCATTTGTTGCTAACTCTTTTCTTTGGAGGTTTGCCTGGGCTACCAAATAGGGTTTTCTTTTGGTGGATGAGCTGGGTTTTTTAGTCGTATAGGTGCCTTTAGCAATATGCCACAGTGGCTCGCGCCAAGGCATCCCACTTCCGTCTCACCACGCACTCTTGGCTAAAGGCATTGTGCTCCGTTGCATCCAGTTGGGCATGTCTGCAGTTGCAGCAGGTTGGAGCCGTTCCTGCGAGCCAGTCCGCGCACTCAGATTTCATGTGCGGGCCCCCGCAATGGCTGCATTTTGCGACTGTTTCCCTGCAGTAGCGCCTGCCATGCCCGTATCCCAGGCACAGCGAGCACTGCACCAGGGGAGACTGGTCAGCCACTCTGATTCTTTGGAGGTCAATATAGACCTCCCCTGCATCGACTAACAGGTTCCACACCTTCGGGGATACACGGAGCACGACATGGCATGCGTAGGGATTTCTCGCTTTTTTCCGGAATCTGAATTCGATGCGGTTGTCCTCCGTGCTGAGGTTCCCAAGGATATGACCGTTCTGGTTTCTCAGGGCGTTCAAGATGTCTTCGTCTTTGTTGTACTGAAGAACGTCCCTGAGGACCAGGAGTGGATCCTTATTCTTGACCTCCTCAACACAGAGGTACGACTCGGCTTTCTTCAACCTTTCCTTCACTTTCTGCCTTTCTTCTTCAGTTCTACATCCTACAATAATTTTCCTATCCTTTGCCTTCCTAACTCTATCCACCTTGATCCACCCATCCTTTGCATTTACTGCTTCTCTTACCCTATTCAATACCTCTTCCCCAGTCTCAGTCTCATCTTTCGAGGATATGACTACGGAGTGCAGCGCAGTCTGGCTCACGGGCTGTCTTTTCATCGAACCAGCCGCCACACTCACGCACGCCATTTGCTCCAAGGTCTTTTGCTGTTTGTCCATCGCTACCCTTAGCTCTTCCATTCTCGCGTTACTGTTCGTAATGAGCTTGCTGTGCTCCTCTAGTCTCCTTATTAATTCCACGTCGGGCTCAGTTCTGGATCCAGGAGCAAGAGGGGAAGGAGAAACCAGTGGTTCCTCTTCTTCCCCCCTCCCCCGCTTTCCGTTGTCGCTCTCTCCGTCTTTTCCTTTCCCTCCCTCTGCCTCTTTCACCAGCTGGTATAGGCGCTCCACTGCTAAGGTGACCTCGGTTTTTATGTCGGTCTTTAAGTTACGAGCACTGCCCAGCTGTTCTTTTGCCTTTGTCAAGCAGGCTCGGGCTTCCGAGATCCTATTGACGTACTTAGGTTTCCTCGTCTTCGGCGGGCTTCCCACCGCGTCCACAGATATTCTGCGCGTCGTTAAACTCTCCTGGGAGAGCATCGTTTTTGTTTTTGGTTTGGGAAGTCCCGCCGGCACCTTTTTCGGGGGAGTCTTAGGTTGGACGTCTGTTTTTCCCGACTCCCACTCTCCAATGCTGCGCCTCACCTTGGAGGTCTCAGTCATTTCGTGTGAAGGTCCTGCCTTCTCCGTCATTTCAGTAGATTTATGGGTGTCGGGATCCACAATCTTCAGTGCCTTTTGGGTAGGTGTACGGTGTCCAAACATGTTTGAAGGACAAATGCAATATACCTATACACAAAATAAAAAGTCAAAATTGAACCAAGGATAAAAGTTTGTATAAGTTATAAAAAATTTCAATTTTTCCTTTTTCAGGTTCCAGGGACTTCAGCCAGCCAGCGTCGGCACACAGGTAAGTGCACAGGTAAGTATTCTGTCTGTTTGTCAATTTTAATGAGACTCTACCAAGAGTCGATTTGTATATATTTTAAAATTTAGGTCCAAAATTATCTTATTGTATACTGCTGTTTAGAGGATTTTGTAAAACGATCAGTCGATTCGTTCCGAAAAGTTCCGATGGCACGCCAAGAGATGCCGCTAGTAAAAGTGAACGACGGCTAGATCGCGCTGACGAGAACGGACGGGTGCATCGTTTAAGGTTGCAGTGAAAATTCTGTTTTGAGCTCGGTTATAACGGTTAGTTGTCTTTGCTATTGCAATAAAGTAATTTTGTGATTTACAAAGCGCCGTTTTATTTGGGTTGGGCTCATCATTTGGTCCATACGAGCTGATTTTTGCCTCCTTTGGAGGACCGGATGTCATTAGCAAGTTTTGTCGGCTAATCGGGTCGTCGCTTGCTCCTGGATCCCACTGATAAGGGTGGGACCAGATAGTGCACGTTAAGTGTACCTACTCAGCACGTCGCTGCGGCCGCTGGATTGCTAGCCAGCAAGAGGTCAGCGCGCGTGCTAAGGTGTCGCGCTAGAGGGCGCCACCGTACCTGGAGTACTTGGAGCAGTGCTGGCGTTGTTGCTGCCTGCCGGCCGGTTGCTGGGCCATTACCGCCGCACGAGGTCTGTGGAGGCGCTAGGGGGCGCCACCAGTGGTTTGTGAAGTGAAATCGTGAGTACATTTTTTATTTGAAGTGAGTGTTCGGAAAAAAGAAGATAGACATTTTTGCAGAATTTAGGAATTTTTGGACTTTAACTTTTTTCTATTTCATTGACTTTAAGAATTGTGTAATTTAGGACTTGTATTTATTTTGTGTGCATGTTAGTTAATAAGTCTCAAACTCTGTTGAGACGGGGAACCTATGCCCAAATTTTGATTTTTTGTTTTAAATTCGTAAAGACTTGTAAAATTTTCAAATTTATTTTTGGACTTAGAAAATTTTCGGATACAATTAACTTGCAAAATGGAATCTTTGTATAATCTTCAGTACGATGCTAGGTCGCGTATTGAAAAGGCTATAAATAACTTTAAAAAATCTCCGAAATCTCGAATAACGTCATCTTACATTCAGGCAAGGTTGGACTCATTAGAAAGTACTTGGACCAGTTTTACTCAAGTCCATGAAAAAATAGTTCAGAAGAAGGCAGATTCCAATGCCAAAGATAAGTATTTTTCGGATGATTTCTTTGAGACAGCTGAAGAATTATACATTGATCACAAGAGTGAATTAAGAGAAATTTTATGTTCATTTAACACTAAAGCCTTAACAGAGAGTCCTAATGAAAATGTTAGCAATGTTAGTAGTAAGTATAATTATTTTAAGTTACCAAAAATCTCCATTCCTACCTTCACTGGTGAGTACGGTCAATGGCCGACGTTCAAAGATATGTTCGTGTCGGTTATTCACCGCAATGAAGGTCTTGAAGATGTGCAAAAGATGCACTATTTAAAAGGGCTGTTGTCGGGTGAAGCGGAGCTACTGGTGAGAAATCTTGCCATCACATCCGCTAATTACGCGGAATGTTGGAAAGCGTTGTGTGGTCGATTTGATAATAAGCGGTTTACATCAAATTGTTTGCTGAAGCGTTTGACGACGCAAAAGAATGTCGCAGAAAACGCAAATGCTATTAAGGGTCTTTTGGATACCACGATGGAATGTTTGAATGGTCTTAAAAATCTCGGTGTTGATGTTCAGTCATGGGATCTCATAGTCATATACATCGTCAGTTCAAAACTGGATGTTGAATCCCGGAAACTATGGGAAACAAAAATAAGCTCACATGATGAGTTGCCCGCTCTTGTTGAGTTTAGAGAGTTTTTAGAAGCGAGATCACGGGCATTAGAGTTTTTAGATGATAAGCCTAAAGGTAAGATTAATAATGTAAATAAAGCTAAGGTGCACCACACAGCTACCGCCTCCGCCGACAACAACACCAATGGTAATGTTTCGTGTCCGTATTGTAAGGAAACCCACAAGATTGCAAACTGTAAGCAATTTGCAAAGGAAGGTTACGAAGCTCGTCATGACTTTGTCCAAACCAAGCGTTTATGTTTTAATTGTCTGGGTTCTAACCACTCCGTGAAGTATTGCCGTCAGTATTCTTGTTGTCGCCTTTGCAAGCGTAAACATCACTCGTTGTTGCATCCCGATAACTCTAGCACCAGTTCAGTTCAGCTTGAGTCGAACACCACGAACGAGGTCAAATCAGCAGTGTCTGCAGTCAAGGCAGCGTTGTCAGAGGGTGAATCATCTTCACAAAAATTAGCTTCACATCTTTCACAAAGGTCAATACCGACACAAGTTTTGTTGGCTACTGCTCTTGTCGAAGCACAGACAAGGCACGGGTCATCACAATTGCTCAGAGTTTTATTGGATCAGGGATCTCAGGCTTCGTTCATAACGGAGTCGGCAGTTCAACTACTTGGACTGAAGAAGAAGCCGGCTAAGACGGTAATTTCAGGAGTAGGTGGCGAGAAGAGCAGCTTTGCTTCCAGGTTTACAGTCACCACGACTATTCGCTCGCGCATCGATCCTGGATTTGATGTCCAAGTGGAGGCATATGTATTGGGTACAATCACTTCGCTCTTACCTACTGAAAAAATTGTTGAGATCAACTGGCCAGACCTACAGCTCACTTTAGCTGACCCGGAATATCACACCCCGAACAAGGTTGATATTTTACTGGGCGCTGAAGTGTACTGCAAGGTTTTGAAAGAAGGTCTGAGTCGAGGTCCACAAGGTTACCCTATTGCTCAAAATACTGCACTAGGTTGGGTTTTGTTTGGACAAATCCCGTCGAGCGTAGTCTCCAATATCCATTGCCATCATGCCACGATCAAGGCAGAAGAGGCTGATGACAATGCTCTCCTAAAGAAATTTTGGGAGATTGAATCCGTTGTTCCTGGATCTCCGAAGATTCTTTCCGAAGCTGAGCAGCGCTGTGAGGATCTATACTCAAAAACCACATCTAGAGACGAAGATGGCAGATACATTGTTCAGCTTCCATTTCGTAAGGAAGATCCTCAGTGTCAGTACGGCAGAACGAGAGAAGGTGCTGTCAAAAGATTTCTGTGTCTTGAGGCCAAATTCAAAAAACATCCAGAAGTGAAGCGTAGATATTCAGAGGTATTCCAAGAATACGTCGATCTTGGTCATATGAAACTCGTACAGGGTGATGATCCTAGAAAAAATACAGCAGTATACTTACCTCATCATGCTGTTGTACGAGAAGATAAGACGACGACCAAGGTTCGAATTGTGTTCGACGCCTCAATGAAAGGGATGAACGGCGTCTCTCTGAATGACGACTTGTTGGTTGGTCCCACAATACAACCACCGCTACGGCACATCATTATGAAGTGGAGAATGCATCCTATAAGTATTTGTGCGGATATTATAAAAATGTATAGACAAGTGAAAGTCTTACCTGAACACGTAGATTTCCAGAGAGTGGTTTGGCGCGATGATCCCACGGATGAAATTCAAGACTTTAGCATGCTGAGAGTTACCTTTGGTACATCGGCGGCTCCTTACCTCGCTGTGAAGACACTGCAGCAGGTCGCAGAAGATGAATGCTCCTCACGTTGCCCTGATATCGCTGAAAAAATTAAGCATGAGTTTTATGTAGATGATCTAATGACAGGGTGTCAAACAGTGAGTGAAGGGTTAAGGTTGAAGAAAGAAATGACAGATATACTTACCAAAGGCGGCTTCCAGTTGCAGAAGTGGGTCAGTAGCAGCAATGAATTGAACAAACTGATGTCTGAAAATGATGAAGACCTGGAAATGGGAAAGGATCAGGGAACGAAGGAAAAGGATATCAAAATGGATGAAGTTATGAAGATTTTGGGAATTTCATGGAATAGAGATTGTGACGAGTTTCGATACTCAGTTAAGCTTTGCTCTCAGGAGCCTCCTATCACAAAGCGGCAAGTGATATCGGACATCTCCCGCCTATTCGACCCGTTGGGATGGGCAGCACCTTGTGTTGTCACATCAAAAATATTTATTCAAAAGCTTTGGCTTTCAGGGATAGGCTGGGATGAGGAACTGCCGCAAGAGCTGTTGATAGAGTGGCAAACTTACCGAGAAAATCTTCAAGAAACTTGCAAGTTCAGCATCCCAAGATGGTTGGACATGTCAGCTGATAACTTCTGTGTCGAGTTGCACGGCTTCTCTGACGCTTCTGTAGCTGCATACGCGGCGGTTGTTTATGTGAGAGTTATAAGCGTAGACAAGTCCATAACAACAGGTTTAGTCACAGCTCGAACTAGAGTCTCACCTGTTAAACAGCAGTCGATACCTCGGCTTGAGTTGATGGGCGCTGCACTGCTTGCTGAATTATTATCGGAAGTATCGGTTGTCATGAAGATTCCATCAATCCATGTTCACGCATGGACTGATTCTTCGGTGGTTTTGGCGTGGCTTAGTAGCCACCCCAGTCGCTGGAACACTTTTGTTGCGAATAGGGTTTCTACTATTCTCTCTCTTTTTGACAATTCACACTGGGCACACGTCCAGACCTCTCAAAACCCAGCAGACATTGCGTCACGCGGGTTGACTCCACATGAGCTTTCTTGCAGTATCTTATGGACTCAGGGCGCGCCTTGGTTACGTGGCGAAGTTATTGAATACACAAGACCAAAGGCCATATCCACAAATATGGAGCAGAAATCGGTCAAGGCTCATGTTGTCACCGAGACCGTACCCGATAATTCTGTTTGGACGAAGGATTCAGCGAAGAGATGGAAGATTTACGCAAATCTGGAAGAGTAAAAGCAAGAAGCAAGCTAAAATCTCTTTGCCCCTTGGTAGATAGTGATGGCATCTTGCGCGTTAGTGGTCGGATCCAAAACGCCAAGTTAGAGGCTGACACGATTCATCCCATCATTCTACCACGGGACAATCACTTCACACTTCTTGTGATTGCTGAATCTCACAAGAAAACATTGCACGGAGGATCTACTTTGGTTCTGAACCATTTGCGTACTAAGTATTGGGTACTCTCGGCCAAGGATTTAGTTAAGAAGTACGTTCGTAATTGTGTTACGTGCAGACGGTATTCTGTAACTGCTCAAACGCAGTTGATGGGTCAGTTACCGTCTAGTAGAGTGACACCGGCAAGAGCCTTCAAGCACAGCGGCGTCGACTTTGCTGGTCCTATTAGTATTCGCACGTCGAAAGGCCGTGGTCATCAATCGTACAAGGGGTATATTTGTTTGTTTGTCTGTATGGTCACTAAGGCCATACACTTAGAAGTGGTGAGTGACCTTTCAGCACAAGGTTTTATCGCTGGTTTCAAAAGGTTTGTAGGACGTCGGGGCGCCGTTAGTGATATCTGGAGTGATAACGGCACTAATTTTGTCGGTGCATCTAAGGAACTTCGGCATCTTGTAGCTGCAGAAAGGTCTTCGGTGGCTGTTGACATCAAGGAGTGCTTAGGTAGCAACGGCACTACGTGGCATTTCATTCCTCCTCATGCGCCTAATTTTGGTGGGTTGTGGGAGGCAGGAGTGAAGTCTACTAAGTTTCACCTAAAGCGGGTGATAGGAAACTCCACTCTTACGTTTGAAGAGATGTCTACGTTGCTTGTCCAAGTCGAAGCATGCTTGAATTCCCGACCGTTGTCAACGATGCCTGACAATCCTGATGATCCAACCCCCTTAACACCCGGTCACTTCCTCATAGGTGAACCTCTGATAGCGCTGCCTGATCGCAATTATTTGGAGATTAACGTCAGTTCCCTAAAGCGATGGCAGCTGGCTCAGCGAATGTTGCAGGAATTCTGGCGGCGATGGTCTGACGAATATTTGGTACATTTAACTCAACGATACAGGTGGAATAAACAGCTTCCCGAACCAAACATTGGAGATGTTGTTTTGATAAAAGAAGACTTTCTACCTCCCGCGCGTTGGTTGTTGGGAAGAATAGTAGAGAAACACTCTGGTTCGGACAAGGTCACACGAGTTGTAACCCTCAAGTGCAATGGTTCAATATGTAAACGTCCTGTTTCAAAGTTATGTTTTTTACCTGTAACAGATTAATGTATCTACTCTTTTGTTTTGAAACTTAGAAGTTAAGTTATTTTGTTTGTTAATTGGAAGCTTATGTTTTAGTTATACTTTAAGTTTTGTTGTTTTGAGTTATTGTTATGTTTCGAGTTTTTGTTATTTATAATACCTACAGTCCATATTGTGTTAGTTTAATTTAATACTATCGAAGCTATCACTGTAACCTTTTGCTATGTATAATTTGTAGAGTCACTTTGTTGTCAGTTTTCTTATTATGAACATAAACAGATGTTCATGGCGGGCGATATGTTTAGAGGATTTTGTAAAACGATCAGTCGATTCGTTCCGAAAAGTTCCGATGGCACGCCAAGAGATGCCGCTAGTAAAAGTGAACGACGGCTAGATCGCGCTGACGAGAACGGACGGGTGCATCGTTTAAGGTTGCAGTGAAAATTCTGTTTTGAGCTCGGTTATAACGGTTAGTTGTCTTTGCTATTGCAATAAAGTAATTTTGTGATTTACAAAGCGCCGTTTTATTTGGGTTGGGCTCATCACTGCAAAAACAAGTATGGAGTAATTTCCAGTCAAAAGACATAAAAATGTTTTGGCTCTACATAGAGTCCTGTTTTATATTACTATTTTGTTGGGTTCCTTAAATTCTATATCACGCAAGAGACGCCGTCAAATTTGGTGTATCGGTTCGAGAGATATGAGGCTTTAAACTTGAAGGGAGGTGGGGGGGAAATTAGGGGGGGTCATATCAGAAACCCAAATTTGGGGAACTTTATTGTATATAATATGCAAACTTTGGTCAAAATGAGCTATCTTGCTCCGTTCTCGAGATAAATGGGTTTAAGGTTTCTAAATTTAATTGGGGGGAAATATGGGGAGAGGGAGGGAAATACAAAATAAATTTTTGGGGAGAAAAATAGGGGCTTTGAGGTAAAAATATTTGGACAGGATATAATTTAAGATTAGGTTATGAGGGGGGTTTTACCAAAGGAGGGGGTGAAGGGGGGGAGGGGAAACAATTAATTTTAAAAGAATCTATTTATATAACTAATTATTACAACTAAACATTTTACAATTTGCGAACTTTCTTTAACAAAAAATCTAATATTAAAAATTTTACAAAAAAGGGGGAAAAAGTTAAGGGGGGGCTCTCACCGTTTCGGAGATACAAGGGTGTGACGTTTTTGTGCGGTTGGTTTTTCTATATAAAAATCTATAACTTCTAAACCGCTCTACATAAAAATAAAATTTAAAAACTAAAATAATCTACTCTGTAGGCGTTATAATCTATCAAAAAATAAAGCTAAGTTATCGCTGAAGAAATGGAATAATCGAGTGTCCAAGATGTCACTGAACAGCAAAATAATTAAAATGTCTGTATCTCCGTCACCAATTGTCCGAAAAATTTTCTAGGGGTACCTCCCGGGTCCTGAAGTTGTCCTCTTCAAATTAGCTAACTTAGTTAGCGACGCGCTCCTCTCCTTCGGTGACCTCGTGGCCACGTGGTTCTTGTTTTTCTGCTGATTATTCCGCAACGGTGTGCGGAAAAAATCAGCAAATACGTCCGACGTGTAGAACTCCACAAGGGCTCCGTCTGGGTCAGTAAAAAATTTGGGGTCGTCACTGCAGATCCCGAGAAATTTCAATTTTTCTTTTGAATTTTTTGTAAAAAACACTTTTTTGCCAATAACTTCGTGAATTTTTCACTTTGCACAACACTTTTTTCACTGGCGTGTGCGCCTTCACAGCGCGCGTCTTTTGATGTATAGCGCGTCACTTATATTGCAAATTTGCTATTTTTCACGAATTTTTGCGTGCGGAAGGGCTTGATTTCGTGGCGCTTTCGACGGCGGTCCAAGCGCGACTGGTTAGGTTAGGTTAGGTTAGGTTAGGTTAGGTTAGGTTAGGTTAGGTTAGGTTAGGTTAGGTTAGGTTAGGTTAGGTTAGGTTAGGTTAGGTTAGGTTAGGTTTTTTTTTTTTTTTTTTTTTTTAATATTCCTGTCCGGGAGCTGAGTCCCGGCCCGCGAGCTATCCTACCCCTAGCGTAACCAGGGACCTGGTTGGCATTTATCTTTCTTTCCAGTTCTCTCTTTTATGCTTCTCGCACTTCCGTTCTTCATACTTTATCTTTCTTTTATCCATCTCAGATCATACATTTATTTATATCTTAGTTTTGACCTATTCTTTTATTTACAGAGGTATTAAGAGACTCAGTGACGTTTTCTTTATTTCCATAAAAATTACATTATTCTTATTCTAAAATCTATTTATAGGGCACATATTATTATAATAGCATTATAAAATTGTGGCTCCTTATTTCTACTTATTTTTACTTATAACTATTTTAACAATTGTTTCACAGTAATCTAAAAATATATATCTTATTTTCTTATCCTCTAATATTTTACATAAATTTTCTTTGCTTATATTTGTATCTATTTTTTGTTCTACTTCATATCTTTCTCTTCCAAACCTGGGGCAGTTTGTTATTACGTGCAAAGCGCTTTCTTCCACCTCCGGGTCGCAAGGACACGATGGACTGTCCCTGCACTTAAACCGATGCAAGTACGAGGAGAATCCACCGTGTCCTGTGAAGAGTTGGACTATGACGGGGCTCAGGGTTAAAGATTTGACGAGTCGGTACGCCCTTATTGCGCACGGGAAGAACAATCTTGTGGTCGCGCCTTGTTCCGCGGTTACGTAGCGTTGGTTCCATTCGCATAGCGAGCCTCGTCGGATTTCTCGCTTTGCGAATGAAACTGGACAGTTGTCATAATTTGGCCTCGTTTTCAACTTCAGTGCGGCGCATTTCGCCAACTCATCGGCTCTTTCGTTCCCTTCCAACCCCGCGTGAGCTTTTATCCAAAATAGGCTCAGTATTTTGTCGTCTTGGTTAAGCTCACGTATGCCTGCTCTTATTTGGACTGCGAGGGGGTGGGGAGAACTTAAGTTGGTGACTGTCTCGAGGGCTGCGCGTGAGTCACTGAAGATGCTGCAGCTTCTTTTCCGCTTTTTGAGAGCTTCTCTTGTAGCTTCAGCCAGAGCCAGCAACTCCGCCTGGTAGACGGTGCAACATTCATCCAGCCTCAACTTGCGGGTACTAATCTCGGTGGCACCTTCCCAGATGGATAATGCGGCGCCAACTTTGCCCTCGATCTTGCTACCGTCTGTGAAGATATTCAGGCAGCTGTTGAGGTTCTGGTTCAATGCTGCCTCGTCCACCAGGCAGGTGAATGTCAACTCGGGCTGCTGCGCTGGGTGTGGCATGGCTTCGTATGGCAATGGTGTCTCAATATCTCTGTCTCCTATTACTCGCTGGGTGTGACCTTTCTTCGTCTCATAAAGCAAGGCTGCTTCCCGGATTCTTATGTCCAATGGTAGCAGCCCAGCCAGTAATAGCGCCGAGTTTAATGAGACAGTCCTGTAACCTTTTATCATCTTCTGCGCGAAGCCACGCTGCACCGTTTCAAGCTCTTTCCTCACGCAGATCTTGTTGCTTGCCGACGCCCATGCACTCGCTGCATACATTATTGTAGGCTCTACCACTGCCGTGTAAATTACACGAATAACTTCGGGTTGTAGGCCCCAAGTTACCTTTGCAGCTCTAGAAAGCTGCTTGTAGAAGTTCAGCGCTTTTCGACAGACGCTTGCGGCGTGCGAGTTGAATGTCAGCTTCTCGTCGATGGTGAGTCCTAGCAGCTTGATTTCTTTGGACATGCCAATGTCGCACCCACCCATGCGAAGACGTGGGGTGTCGTGTTTAAGTTTTCGCGTGATGACCATGGCCATCGTTTTGTGTGGCGCAAACTTAAGCTTGTTTTGAATTCCCCACGTCCGAACTTGTTCGAGTGTGGCATTGGCCTGTCTCTCAATCTCTTGCGAGGTCTCCCCATCGAAAACAAGCACCACGTCGTCCGCAAACGCCTGCACGTAGTCACCCCTACCATGCAGCTCTCGTAGAAGTGGGTCTAGGAGTAGGTTCCAAAGAATTGGACCGCCTATCGACCCTTGCACACAACCTTTTCCCGTCGGCTTTTCGTACTCCTCCCCAGAGTAGCGAACCTTTACTCTTCGATTACGGAGATAACTGTCGATCACCCTTCTCAAGTTTACCGGACACTCTTCCTCTGCCAGTCGGACTCGGATTGCGGGCCACCAGGCGCTATCGAAGGCCCCCTCTATATCCAGCGATACGAGCGTTAACAGTTTCTTTTGCTCTAGTTTGTCGTTAATATATCGCATTAGGGTGTAAAGGGAGTCTTCGGTGCTCTTCTGGGGCATGAATCCATACTGGCGAGTACTAATTCTCGGTAAAAGATGAAACTTGATTCGGGTGACCAACATCTTCTCGAAGATTTTGCCTAACACTGGGAGGAGCCCGATTGGCCTGTAGGATTTCGGGGTATTGTAGTTTTCCTTCCCAGGTTTTCGCAGCACTATAACGGTGGCCTCTTTCCAGGGATCAGGGAAGTGGGCAAGTTCTAGGCACTTGTTTAGGATGTTCAGAAACATGTTCGCGTCGTTCTTTATGGCCTCTGCGCATATATCGACCGTAAAACCATCTGATCCGGGTGCCTTCTTAGGGTTAAATGCTTTTATCGCAGCATTTAGCTCGGTCATCGTGAATAGTGGGTCACAAGGGTCACTTTGCTCCTTTCTATTCACCTTCTCTGCTTCAGATCTGATTCTGCGATGTTCGGCATTGTCGCTATCTGTGTGGTCCTCCGGATAAAATGTCTCGGCCAGGGCCTTCACGGAGCCTCTAGCATCAAGCACTTTGCCCTCAATCTGAAGTGGAACATCCTCCTCCCTTTTTCTAGTTCTGCCTATAACCCTATAAATTCCTTCCCATACCCCCTCCCTATCCTGCTTACAGCAAAAGTCCTTCCAGCTCTCTACTTTTGCCTTGTTTGCCTCCGACTCATATTCTCTTTTCTTTTCCAGGTACTCTTCAATGACACCCGACCTCCGGACTGGCGCGGCGCATCGGACTCTTCTCTTTTTGGTGGCAACTTCCTTTTTCAGGTGTGCTAGTTTCTCGGACCACCACGGTATGGTAAGTACTTGAGTGTGTTTCTTTGCAGGTATAGTGTGTGTGCATGCGTGTGTTATTGATTGAGTGTATGTGTGTATAACTGTTTCTATTTGTTCAATATTATGTATGTGCTCTACTTTTGTGTGTGTGAGGTTGTGATCTGCTTTAAATTCGGTCAATTTCTCATGAAATTGAGCCCAATTTGCCTTTTTTGTGTTGTAGAGTCTTGTTGTGCGTGTAATTTGTGTTCCGCGTGCTTTGTGTAGTTGTATGTTGAATGTGATACCATTGTGGTCCGAGCTCGTCATGTTCTCTATAACGTTCCAGCCATCCACGAGAGTGAGCATGTCCTCGGAACAGACTGTGACGTCTACATGGCTGACATACCTTCTGTCCCCTCTCACCGTGTCAAATGTCGGTGTGGAGTCATTGTTGAGCACCTGGAGCCCCTTATCATCT